>CM057390.1:45971112-48471112 GCA_030015415.1 Cynopterus sphinx | reverse complement strand
TCTGGGAGGCTTCCTGATCAGTAATGCAGCTGCCTTCCTGTTTATCATAACCACTGTCACTAAACCAGGAAGTGAATATATATCGGGCAGGACAGCTGACAGTATGTAGAATACATGTCCTCTAAAGGAGAGCAACAGGAGAAGGACGCCTACTGGTCTGACTTGGGGTTTGCTTGAGCTCTCTCCCTACCTGTTCAGCAAGTGGACTCGGCCTGACCTCTGTTAATCTCGCTGTGAACAGCCTTCCTGTGACTTGTTTTCTTGTCAGTCATTGAAGACACAGTGAAGTGATCCAAGTCTATCACTGTCCATACCATAGTGGAATATATGACTTTAAGAATTCCAAAGTTGGGATTAACCAACCTGTCCAGCCCCCATGTCCTTTCTCATTGTCAGTCCAAGCCAGCAGCTGAAGCACAGAGTGATGCCAACAGTTTCCAGGAAGCGAGGGGTACTAGAAAAGTGCTCCTCTGCCCATTTTGAATGTCGTTTTCTGCTGCAGATAGATGGGGCCACTTACCAGGGTGGAAGCAGAATCTTTGAGAGCCTGGGACCCTTGGAGGAAGAAAATTAATCCTCTGTCAGGATTACATGGTAGGGTATAGGAATGATGGCCTTCTCATCATCTGTGTCCTGCTCTCTTGTAGCCTGCAGGCTCCGCTGGGAGCACTGTGACCACCCCTCCCCCGCTTGTTCGGGGCACCCAGAACATTCCTTCCGGCAAGCCATCACTTCAGGTCAGTTTCCCTCTTCATCAGGCTCCTGAGCCTCCGTGAAAAAGGCTACCCGTTCTTTCTGATTAAACTGAAGTTTTCCTGCCAGTGGCCTAAAAATAAAAGCATGTTCATGCTCCAGACTAGGCCACTGTTGACATCATAAATCACATGGGAGACCCCCTCCATGACTGCCCCTGGCAAGACCAGAGAGAGGACTAGGATTCTACCTAGACAGACTGAGCTCCCTTTGTTCTGAGTCTCCTAAGGGTGGTTGTGGGGCCTGGCTGGGCCTTGTCTCAGCGTGGCTCAAAGCTGCTTCTCTCCACAGGGTGATACAGGCAGAGTTCTCACCCTCAGCCACAGGACTGAGGTCTCAACAGGGGCCTTGCTCCCCTCAAACAGGCCCAAGCCCCCAGCTCACCAGCAGGTGGTGGTGCCAGTAGTGGTTGACTAGACTCTTGCTGTGGTGTGTCCTATGTCCTGACTGAGCCCAGGTTTATGAGGCTCATGTTGGATTCTGTGTTCCTTGTTTTTCTGTATTTTTTCTCCCACTCCTTTTTTAAGTATGTGCTTTTACAAAAACAGCAACCCTGTCTGTTAAAAAGTCACTTAAGACTAAGGATTGGTGTCATTGACAGACCTCTTCAACTCGAATGCCTGGCAGTGTCATTCCACCACCCCTGGTTCGAGGCGGGCAGCAGGTGTCCTCAAAGCTGGGGCCACAGGCGAGCTCACAGGTCGTCATGCCCCCACTCGTCAGGGGGGCCCAGGTGAGCAGGGCGCATGCTCAGGACAGGAATACAGCAGGGCAGCCCCAAGTAACCGTCTGCCTCGCGAGAATTACCTGTCTTAATCTTGGGGGCTGTGGAGCTCAGCCCTTCTCTGCCTCCCTCCATTGTCCATCATTGTCTTGTCCCCACCCCACAGCAAATTCACAACATCAGACAACATTCCAGCACAGGGCCACCACCACTTCTCCTGGCCCCCCGGGCATCCGTGCCCAGTGTGCAAATCCAGGGGCAAAGGATCATTCAGCAGGGCCTTATTCGCGTCGCCAATGTTCCCAACACCAGTCTGCTTGTCAACATCCCACAGGTAAGGACCATGCTGTGCTGGCATGAGGAGTGTGCCATATAGCTGCCCCTGAAAGGGCTCATGGTCCTGGGGCACAGTGGGGTGGTTCAGCATAACCTGCCTGCTCCATGAGTCAGGTGCGCCCTCAAGAGGCCCTATGGTGTTTGAACTTGAGCTCCTTGGGACCTTTCAGTCATGAAGGTTGCATGCAGGAGTCCTGTGTTTAGAGGTAGAGAGCTGCTGAAAGGGAAAGAGTTGCAGACATGAGCTGAGCCATGGGGAGGCTGAGGGGTTGTGGGAGGCAGGTTTTTTGGGGGATATATGAAACCAGGTGAGGTGTCTGATGAGCCTGGAGACAGCTAGGGGGCACCAGAGCCCTCCCCACCCTCCCCACTTCAGGCAGAAGCATGTGAGGAGAGCGTGTCTGATGTCCTCACAGCACCAGCACATCTATTCTTAGCCACACATCCCTTCACCTCTGGACAGAGCCTCTGAAATGGGGCGGATCTGTCCTCACCCGGCAGAGTCGGGAAGACAGGATCAGGGGAGGAGGGGAGGCTGGAAGCAAGAGCTTCATTGACAGATAAAATTACTGGGTCTGCAGGGACTTTTGCTGATGGGTGAGTTAGCTTCTCTACTGCCATTGGCCTGGTGCATCCTTGCATACCTTCCTCCAAGAAGCCAACTCTCAGGGCTCTGGGCAGCGTCTCTCCCTCTTCTAGGTGGGGTTCAAGTTCAATTCTTATACCATATGAGGTTGTCCTGGTGGTTCATTTACCCCATAAACCTCGATTGTACCCCTTTTGTGTGTCAGACCCTGTTCCTGGCTTAGTGTGCCAGGAGGATGGAAAGCAGGCACAGTGTGGGGTTCTGTTCCCTGTGGGGTGAAGAGCCCGAGAAGGGTGTACAGGGAGAAACTCGCTGATTGGTCAGTGGGGGTGGAGGTCAAGTGTGTGTGTTTTCCTGGGGATGGAATATGCAGCTTTCCTCAGATTCCCAAAAGGTTCCTCAGCCTTCCAGAGTTAAAGGTACTAGCATGGTCAGCTCCATGTTTTAGAGAGAGCATTTGACAGTGTTGAGGGTGAGTGGACTGACCGGAGCAAGGAAATGATGGAGTATCGGCCCCTGGGGCCAGACAAAGATAAGAAAGTAGCATAGGATCAGCAAGAGTTGAGAGGCAAGAAGGGTAGGGACTGATGCAGGAGCTATTCTCTCTTGCAACTCTGATGAGGACACATGAGGTGACTAAAACATTAGTGTTTCCTAACAAGCACACATAAAGATGCTCACAAGGGAGATGCCACCTGAGCCATCATTACACTTCTGCAAAGAAGGAGACCGCCCAGACCTATGTTGGAAGGAAAGCCAAGCTATAGAATCAGGACAGTGGCCATGCTGCCTGGGTGGGGGTTAGGAGGCCATAACCAAGGGGGTGCCCATTGTTCTGGTTATGGTGGTGGCTTCATGGGTGTCCGTCCTCCTGTGGCAAAATGCAGCATATTTTAGATTTTAAACGTGTACAGTTTATTGGATATCAACTTAGCCTCAAGAAGCACACTTATGAAATTGGTCCTCGCTCAGGCTGAACTGTTTAATGCTACTCTGCCTGCTGCTCACAGGTGTCAGGCAGCTGGGAGTTTCTATCTTAAGGACTCTATCAGCGCAGCTAATGGTACTGACTTGGGCAGTGGGTGCAGTGATGGATTCTGCCTCAGGGAGGGGTGCCCCCACTACTCTGACCAGGTTGTTGTCTCCCAAAAGCCCTCCCAAGCTTCACTGAAAGGGACGACAGCCACTTCTGCTCAGGCCAACTCCACCCCCACCAGTGTGGCCTCCGTGGTCACGTCTGCTGATTCTCCAGCTAGTCGACAGGCAGCCGCCAAGCTCGCACTGCGCAAACAGCTTGAGAAGACACTGCTTGAAATCCCCCCTCCCAAGCCCCCCGCCCCAGAGATGAACTTCCTGCCTAGTGCTGCCAACAACGAATTCATCTACCTGGTTGGCCTGGAGGAGGTGGTACAGAATCTGCTGGAGACTCAAGGTGAGTGGGCCTTGGGCTAGGGCTCTTTTTATCTCTTGCTGATGAAGTTCCTGTTACATAGGTTTTTTTATTTTTTCCAATGCTCAGAACATGTCAGTATGCCTACGGTGTACCTAGAGTTATCTTGAAGTTCGGATATTATGGATGACGTTTCATTGCCAGTTCTGCTAGCCGTGAGGTGTGATGGCTTCTTAAACACATTGCAGGCACCGTTCTTGTTAGGGCATCTTGAGAACCAAGGTCCAAGGTCCTGCGCATATGGTCCAGGGGGACAAGCAGTGGTCCTGTGGTGTTGGTGTGCTATGGGGCAGATGGGTGGTCAGTGAGGAGGGGTGCCTGTAGGAGGTTGACATGATAGGCTTTGCTTCCAGGTAGAAAGGCATCACAGAGGTGGAAGTTCCCAGAGCCTGGAGTGCTCAGAGCCCGCAGCATGGGAGAGTGGGGATACCTACACCAGAGCCAAACTTGCTCAAACATTATCTTTGGAAAACAGTTTGGAAAGCACATCTGAATGTTATGCAGTTTGAGGAATAAAAGGGCATAAACAGGATAGCGATTAAAACCAGTATTGGAAACTGAAATAAAGGCCATGTTGGCCCTTAGGGGGCTTTCACCAGACATTGAACTGAGGATATTTGTGCCCTGAGATGGAGCTGGTAGTGACGTTAATTGGTCAGCCAGCCTGAACGTTCTTCCTTATATAATCTTATTAGATCCTTAGAGCTGGGGAGGAGGCAGGACCATAACTGGTCCAGGGAAACAGGGGAGGAGCTGATGGACTCTACCTCTCAGGCCACCTTGAGGGACTATAGGGCTCCAGAGCCAGGTCCAGCAGGAAGGGTTGCAGGCTCTGACAAGGCCTAGATGTGTCTGGCTCCCTTTCGTGTCTCCTTTATGAGCTGATACTATTGGTAAAAGTTATTGCAAGGCCAGTATAGGAAGGATGGATGGGAGGCCAAGTCAGGACTTAATGCCTCCTTGTCCTTACAACTGTGAGTGGCAAGGCAATCAGCAGAAGCCAAGCTGATGGCCCTGTTTTTGAGAGTTCATACCAAGGATGCTTAACCCACGGCATTTCTAAAGCTTTGGCTAGCAAAGCTTCCATGAGGCTGGCCCAGTGTCCGCACATAGGCTATACCAAATACGTTTTTGCAGAAGAACAGATGACGTTGACTGAGTCTTTGGTTTTCTGATGCCCACTGGGACACATGGCCCAGGGCACTGTTCTTGCTGTCATGCACCCCACCTGGGAGTGATGGGGCTTCTGACAGTGTCCTGTTCTTTGATGTGAGCCCATTCTTCCCCTGCAGCAGGCAGAATGTCAGCGGCTGTAGTGCTATCCCGGGAGCCCTATATGTGTGCACAGTGCAAGACGGACTTCACATGCCGATGGCGGGAGGAGAAGGGCGGCGCCATCATGTGTGAGAACTGCATGGCGTCCAACCAAAAGAAGGCACTCAAAGTGGAGCACACTAGCCGGCTGAAGGCCGCCTTCGTGAAGGCACTGCAGCAGGAACAGGAGATCGAGCAGCGCCTCCTGCAGCAGGGCACTGCTCCTGTGCAGGCCAAAGCTGAGCCTGCCACCACCACCCACCCCGCGCTGAAGCAGGTGAGTCCTTGTCTGGGAGCCAGAGCCAGAGCCCCGAGGCCTGGGAGCCAGGCTGGGGCCTTGCCCTCTAGACGAGAGTCCTGTCCCCTGGCAGAGAGTTACTGCTAGCAGGCAGGATGTTCTGGTGTTCTTTTCCACACTCGTGGCAAGCATCTGCCCGATTGTTAACTGTGCGTCTAAATTGCGTTTAATGGTGGTGTTTGGTGGTGAAAATACTAATTTGCAGTTTCTTTAGATTTTGTAGCTTTCACACGCGTTGTGCCAGCTGACAAGTACTTCTTGTCTAAGAGGACTTTTCTGAAAGCCACATTGAGATACAAGGGGCGTTTGGAAGAAATGTTCTAGCTAAATTAAGGAGAGAAGCAAGTTTGAAATTTTTTTTTTTGGTTGCTTTTTTTAATGCTTTGCTTTCCCACCCCCTGTAGACCCAAAGCTCCCTGTTGGCACTTTTTTGTATCCTTGGAAGTCATTTGTAATTCACTAATGACCATATCTTCTTAAGGTCCCTCCATAGTGGGAGGCCACACTGCCCTCAGGAAGCGGCCTGTCCTGTGGTGACTAGGCCTTGTGTGGCCACAGCTGCTGCTTTTTGGTCACTCTAGGTCCACCTAGGCCGGCCTGTGGATGGTGCTGACCTTGATTTCAACCCCCATTTGTGTAGGTCATAAAACCCCGGCGTAAGTTGGCGTTCCGCTCAGGAGAAGCCCGCGACTGGAGTAACGGGGCTGTGCTACAGGTCAGAACTGCGGTGCTGGGAGCCCCCTGCGCCGCACCACCAACCAGCCCTCCACCCCAGACCGTGACCACGTCAGCTGCCTGCGTGTTTGTCTGTCTCTATTTCCTTCCCCTCCCTTCTTGGTATAACTTACCTGGTCTCCTGATTTTGGACTTTAGGGACCCATGTGGGTGGGAAGAGGTCGGCCAGAGCAAGGAGAGGCTGCACTGAGCGTCTCGCCCCCTGCACCCCCTTCCCCACGTGAGCCATCACATCCTCTTCTCCACTGTAGGCCTCAAGCCAGCTGTCCCGGGGCTCGGCCACGACACCCAGAAGCGTGCTGCACACATTCAGTCAGTCACCCAAACTGCAGAACGCAGCCTCAGCCACAGCCCTTGTCAGCAGGACCGGCAGACATTCCGAGAGAGCTGTGAGTGCCGGCAAGAGCAATGCCACCTCCAACTGGAAGAAGGCACCCCTGAGTACAGGTGGGTGGCCTCTGCAGGGCTCAAAGTAGGGACCTTGCCATGGTTGGGTCCATACCTTCTTTATTTTTAACAAAGATGTGCCTACACACAGGGTGAAGGGAAATGGCACAAAGGACGCTGAACTCCCAGGCCTGCTCCCTAAGAGCAGCTGCTCCCGACCCTCATGCAGAATCTCTTTTATTTACTAAATAGGACACCCTGAGCAAGTGTCAGCCCTGGGTAGATATCGATTGCCCTCACTGTCTCCACACTTTGTACCAAAACCCTCGGCCCTTGACCCGAAACATAGGGCAGACCCAGTTCAGGCACTGTCACCCCTGCCATTCAATGAACTTCTGTCACTGTAGATGTTCATCTTGACAACTCATGTGCGCCCCTCCCCCACACCATAGGAATGCCTGTTTTTAGTGTTAGGTTGTGCCTTTCCTGCTGCACTAACTCTATTACTTGCTCACCTAGTGTACTTTTTCCCCTGATTTATAGTACATTGTCTTTCCACCTTCTACCTTGGACAGTTCAGGTGGTGAAAAGTGTTAATAGAACAAGAATACAAGTTGGCGAAGGGTGACCCTGGAGTGGAGACTGGGATTTTAACTGAGGTTGGTGGCAAAGGCCTCTGAGGAATGACCCAAGAGACGGGGAGACCCTCAGGTGGAGGTTTTTCAGTCTTCTACAGTCCCACCATCCTAAGTCATTCTGTTTTTTATTTTATTATTTTTTAAAATGTATTGGGGTGACGTTAGTTAGTTTCAGGTGTACAGTATTATGTGTTTTTTAAGTTATCATTTATGTGCTGGCATTAAGATGAAAGTTGGATATTTCTTGTGTCCATTAAAAACGGGAAAGTGGAAGGTAGGCATAAAAGGCTGAGTGGAGACGAATGAGTACTCCTTGTGGGAACAAGTACCTGCCACACCCCTGTAGGAAGAAGGGGCACCATCATGTGATGGACCCCAGTCAGACCTGGGAAAGCTGGCCTGTTTATGCAAATGAAACACACGAGCCCGCTGTGCACGCAGCTGACCATGGGTTAGAGACATACCCAAGTCTCAGAGCTTCCCTCAGAAGAAGAGCTCAGGGAAGGGAGGACGTTTGTCCAACTACAGAAGAATTGGGGCCACCTGGAGAGTAGAGAGCATTCGTAAACAATACAAGCAGAGATACTTTTGCTCAGCGTGTTTAAGATCCAACTGAGAACTCATAGGCTGGTCAGGAATTCCTTTCCTGGGAAATTTGAAGGTATGTAAAATAAGTGATAGCAACCATTTGAAAATAATGTGTGCACTAAAGAGTAATGTTTGAAAGGGAATCTGAAGGAATAAATAGTTGCTGTGTTCAACTGTTGGGTCAGAGGTAAAAGTGTCAAGGCTTAGGAAGCTTCATTTCCCAGGAGAATTTTGGTTCCCCTGGGTTTCTGGGTGGTGAGCTGAGGGAAACTGGGCTCAGGATCTCATTGGCAGCGCTGCCCTGAATACCCAGGGAGGGCTCCCGAGTGCATTTGACCTCAGAACCCTGTTCCACAAAGTATATTAATCTCCACTCGAAATATTGTTGGGGTAATGCAGTGATTCTGGGGGGCCCTGCTGTAGCTGCAGATCCAGGGCAGTCCTTATTCTAGGCCAGTGCGTTTATGTGTTGGGGTCATTTCTTCATTTTTCAGTTATTAAAGTGAAACTTTTTCATTGGGGATACTTGGAGAATATTAAAAGAGAAAGTGATGGCAATGGTGGGTACTTTCTATCCCAAGAGAACAAATGTAGCACTTAGGGCCTTTCCCCAGTCTGCCTCTTCACTTGAGTGTCATGTGTGTCTAGTGTCCTACAGAGGGAATCATGCTGTGTTCACCAGTCTGTGTCCCTCTGAAAAGTTTGAGAGAATGTTACCTTGTCACTTTTAATGGCTGCAGAGTATTCCATCATACTGACTTCCCAGTTTCACAGTTTAGTCACTTGTGATTTTTCACTTTCTCACTTGCACTATGGTGAACACCTCAATTTATAAACTCCAGGGGATTGATGGAATCTCTGTTACCACGGCAGAGTCTGGGAACATTGTAAAGGTGATTGAGTTATTTCATAAATTGTCTTTGGGTCTGAGACTAGGATTTTTACCACCTAAGCTTGGTTGGCCCCGCTGAGGCTGGGGTCCTCTTGGCAGTCTCTGACTGACTGGAGCCATCTCAGCATGTTGCTCTTATTCTGTTGCAGGCGGGGCCCTTGCATTTGTCAGCCCAAGCTTGGCGGTGCACAAGACCTCCTCCGCGGTGGACCGCCAGCGGGAGTACCTCCTGGACATGATCCCGCCACGCTCCATCCCTCAGTCGGCCACGTGGAAATAGTGTGAGCCTGGCCCAATGGAGAACAGGCTCCCACCTCCTTCCCACCTGGCCCGCCACCCTCCACTCAGGAAGACAACCTGCTCCCTGAGAGAGTGAGCAAGCGTCAGCCATGCTGCAGAAGCAAGAGCTCCGTTCTTGGCTGCAAAGTCTTGTCACCACAAAGTCTCATCACGGCTGCGGGGCTGCTTCACAGGTGGATGAGGATTATCACTGGGGGACCTTTCCCGTGGGCTTTCCTCCTTTCTTTGCCTTTAGTTTGCCCAACACCAGCAGAAAAGCGGACCTCGGGGGCTAGTTCTGCTCCCACCCTCCCCTTCAGTCCCCACAGGGCGCACAGGCAGCCTGGACACTGTGACAACACAATAGGGCAAGACTGGCGCCGGGGCTTCTGAAGATGAGCGGAGCATTCTGTTTTGTTTTTGCTTTTTCCTGTCTTAGCTTCCCAATCTTTGACTGCCTTCCTTCACGGCAATCTCTAGGTTGACAGATTTTTTTTTTTTAATCACCTCACAATGATGGAGTTTAAGTAAACCGTGCAGACCCAGGGGTTCTGTTAAGCACGGCCCCCATGACCCAGAGGGTGGGCCGCTGAGCAACCAGCCCTCGCTCACTCCAGCGGAAGGCCTGTGCTGCTGCTCATCCAGGAAACCCCCGACCTCCCACACTTAGCAGAAGAACAAACTGCAGCTCAGACCCAGCTAGAGAGCCCGGGATCCTGGAAGCTGTGCCGTTGCCTACGGAGGAGGGTGGAGAAAACTGGCAGCAACGTCTAGAGCCTGAGCAAGAAGTTGGAGGGGCAGGCTGTTGTGTCTTTTTGTTGTGGTTTATTTTATTAAATTTTTTCCTTTTCTTTTCCTACTTATTTTGATGGACATCATCCCAAGCCGCCCTGGCCTGTGCTCCCGTTAGATATATCAGGTGGGGAGGCATCCCTTCCCCCGCTGCAGACTTCAGGGTTTCTGTTTGGGTCTAGTTTAGAACCTTCCCTTAAAGCAGGGCCATGCCGCCAGCGTTCGCCTTTGGACTTTTTTTTTTTTAACCCTCTTTAGAGTCTACAGAAATGTCTTACAAAGGATCAGGTCTGCTCTTAGTTGTGTTTCATTTTGGTTTCTCCCACTCCTTAAAAATCGGTTCCATGAGGAAAGGCAGAAGCTGTCCTATGTGTGCTGTACACGGGGCTGGCTCCATGCAGATGCAAGGGCATCCATGTGTGCATGCACATGTGTCAGTGTGGAGATGGAGTATGACGCTCCCGACTTCAGCCCCAGTCCTGGTTTTCCTGTCCATGCAGTTAGGGACTTAATTTAAAACCCTTATTTTGTAGGGCCGCCTTCTTCGAAAACACTGCTTCAACATTCTAATAAAGGCTCATTTAACCCCCTCTCTCATGTTGTGTGAATATCAGTGTTTAGAAAACATTTTTGACATGCGGTAGAAGACCTAGGTAGAAGACCTAGTTTTGCAAAATGTTCTAAGTTTTTGTTGTGTAAAACCCCAAATTTCTCATTGATTTTTGTTTTGACTAGATGGGCTGAAGGAGGGGAGGGCAGGGAAGGGTGGCTTTCATTACCAGATCCAGGGATTTGGGGGGAAAGAGGGAAATTGACATTCAGGACTGGGGGGGGAAAGGGTGTGATTTTACACCAAAAACTCAAAAGTATGCAAGCGTTTCTATTCCTCGCATTTTTCTGTGTGCCTGGCAAATAAATATCTGTCTTATACTACCTTGAGCTGTTAGCCCTCTCTGTTCAGTGACACTAGCCAGACTCCAAGTCCTCCAACAAGGAGCGCTCAGCTGGCCACTCCCAGCAAATAGCCCTCAGTCCTATGTAGTAACAATCAGGTGTCCAGGCCAAGGGCACCTCTGTACTGGCAGGATGCTGCAGGGTTGTCACTTTCCAGCCAGGGTTGACTGGGTCTGTGACTGGGGGGCACACGTTGGCCCCCAAGTCCCATCAGAACCTGGTATATCACTGCACTCAGGAACCACCTCTCCTCCCCTCTACACCTCATCCCGTTGCCAGACCACCAGAGGACGGGACAGTGAGGCCCTGGTTCTGCCTTCTCCAGCCCAGCATTCCCAAGCACGTTCTCACTGGAGATGACTTACTGTGCTGGAAACAGCTTTCAAACAAGAATGTGAGAGGCTTTCATATTTAGTTCATTCTACTGTCTCAAATCCCGCCCCCCTTTCTCTTTAGTTTCCCCCTTTGCAGTGTAAGTTCTGTAACAATCCCCAAATGGGTGATAAACTAAGATCCTACAGGAAAAGCATTATTAAATCCCTTTCTTGGTGTGGGGTTTCAATATGCTAGGAAAGGATGTTAACATTAAGGGTGTTCTCCCAGCAGCAAAACTCACCTCCCTCAAGATCTGCTACAGTGCTTGGGGCCTCGTCATCCCAAGGGAGCATGGGTCTGAGAGGACCTGGTTACCAGGAGCAGTGAGAATGTGGGAGTGCTCAGGCCCAAATGGCAATCGTAACAGCCCCTTGTTATCTGACACAAACCTCTGACAGCAATTAGAAACTTAAAATAGCCACTCTGTGGACTGGGGTGTGGGGTTTATAAAGCTTATTCCCTGTTTTGATGGGAGAGCAGGTTTAAAATGGCCAAGTGTACATGTATGTGCATAGGTAGACACATGTCCCCTTGGAGCCATCCAGGGCTCTGGGCCATCTTGCCAATGTCCTGCATGGTGAGTCTGGTCTCAGTATTCCAACTATGATGTTGGGACCCACACGTTTGACAAGGCCAAGAATGATCCTTCTGCAGGTCGCCTTTAGTCCTGCATGTCCACTTAAGACTAAGAAGCAAAAACCTCGCCCCAGGGCAGAGGAAATGAAAGAGACAACTGAGTACAGCCCTGCTATATGTCCCACATGTCACTCCAGTGGATGGAGAGACATGGAGTTTTTGATACAAGTAATATAAACATTCTCATCACAGGGGTGTAAATGATAGAAAAAGTGGCCCTTGCTGCTCTGCCACAGTGTTTTTCTTGGATGCCGAGTTATGCTGTATATGTTTGCCTAAAGGACTTGGACTGAGCTTTTTTTAGACAGCTGTTTTATAATCCTTAAAAGTGTAATTAACAGTTACACTAGTGCAGGGTATTTGGGAGGTGGCTTTTTTTTGGGGGCGGGGGTCACTTGTCTTTATTGTGACTAAGTCTTCGATAATGTAAAAGTTGACCACTAAACCAGAATAGAAGTTCCAATAAACAGGTTGGAATCAATGGCTATACGTGGTGGCAGGAACTTTTAGAATCTAAAAGACAATAAAGAAATGGACTGTGTGTTCGTTGTATTTTTCTTTTGTCCCCTTGGCCCTGGTTTATCTGCATTATTTTGCCCCAGCTTTGGGGCAAGTTGGAGACTCAGGGAGGTGCAGCAAAGGATGAGACATCTTGGGCTTCTTTCAGACTTCGCTTCCTCTGGAGTAGTCTTCTCCAACTGGCCACCATGGTCTCGCTTCCGGGCCTCCATCTCTTTACAAGCCCTGGGACTTTGTGACCTGGGGGAGTGTAGTGACAGTCCAATGGGTAAAACCCATTGTACTGGCTCTTAGCCCCTTCTAGCCTTCACCCGGAGTGGAGGGTTTTTCTGGAGAGCTTTTCAGGCTTGGCCCCATATTGGGTGTCTTTGCTGCAGGACATGCTAAGTATAAACGGAGCTACCTAGCCAGGCCCTGAAATGAACACTTACTGGTGAAGATTTGTTTTCAGAAGACACGATTCCAAATTTTATTGATATTGTGAGACCTGTGATCACTTTGGTAGCATTACCATTGTTTTCCCAGGTGGTTTTATTTATTTTTGCTGTTTTTTGTTTTTGTTGTTGAGACATCCCTGCCTTTAGCTGGAGGGCTAACTGCCCTCCCCAACAGCCAGCTATGTTTCACCTGGGCAGGCACAGAACTAATTGACAAATCCAAACCTATTCTGGTCTACTTGTAACATTCTGTTTGGTGCCCCATGCTCCAACACTGGCTGCAAGAAGCACACTTAACTGTTGCTTGCTTGGGGGCTCTGCACTCAGCCCTCAAGTGAGTCTGCTGAATCCGGCCACAGGCCCAATGGATCAAGGACAAGTCTGTTTCTCCAGCTAACAAATGGGATAACACTCCCTAATCTCCAAGACCTTGTCCTCTTTGACCCAAGCCATGCTCTCTGGCTATGGGATGGGAGAATACTTGTGTCCATTGCTCATGCAGATTCATCAGTGAGGGACAGAAAAAGGCATGTCACACCCCAACCATGGGGATTGCACCTATGACAAGGGCAAAAGGAAAAGAACAGCCTCACAAGGAGGAGACAGTTTAGGCCAATTCTTAAATGAAGAGAGGGAGAAAGTTGGGAGTGGGAACAGCCAGTGAATTGTGAGAACTGTGCCCAAGCCTGGCAGGTCGAGGCTGAGAAAAGTAGTGTGGCTGGACTTCAGAAAAAGGGGTGATATTGTGGGTTTTATTTATTGAGTGTAACAGGAAACTTGAGAAGGCTTAAATATGGTCCACCAGTGAGCCTCAGCCCTTCCCAACAACCCCAATGACAGCTTTCTGTCCTCATTTTCCAGGTGCAGAGCCCAAGGTATGATCTGGGTCAGGAGAGGGCAGAAGAGTAAACCAGAAGGGTTTGGTTTTCTGTCTTAGCTCAGTTGTGAACCAGGATTGGAGGCAAGGTACTTCCCCTATCTTAGCTTTAGTTTCCTCATCTGCAAAACGATAGAGGTGGGGCCACAGCCTATTTGAAGGGTATGAGGGGAGAGCTAGCACTTAATCCCCAGGGCACCTGAGAGTCATGGAGAATGAGTGAGCAGGGGTGGGGCATGGTAAGACCCACAAGCTGACCAGCCTCCTTAGAGGACTGGTCATGGGCCGCAGATGGAGGTGGGTAGGATTAAGGCTCAGGGAAACGTTTCCCATACCAGTAACCTTATCATAGCAAAATAACCTTAACTTCCCCTCTCCAGACAGACACTTTCACCTCTCCACTCCCTCTCCATTCCAGCCACAGCTCAAACACACCAGCTCCATCCTGTTTGAGAGCGTGTAGAACGCTTTGCTGCTGTTTCCAGTGGCTGATTCTTCCAGGGTTCAGCTCATATCTGCTTCTATCCCTAAGTCACCCCCTACCTGGAATTTAGCACAACTTATTTTTTTTAATTTCCATTCAATTCTTTTACACTTGACTTTTCACTTGCCTCCTCATTGAGGGCAGGGATGTATCTAAGCCTCTTTGCTGAGACCCAGAACTTGGAACAGAGCAGGAAGGGGTTCGATAAATGCATGATGGAAAGGCCTGAACTAACCAGCTGGCCAGCTGGACTCACATCGCATCCTTGACTCTCCCACCCCCACCGCGGAGACTCGAACCCTCATTAAGGCCCTCACTAAGGAGAGCTTCCACCACCTCCCCACCCCATTTCAACCATATCTGAGTTGAAATCCCAACTCTGTTCTTGGGCAGGTGACATCTGTGTAAGCCTCGATTTCCTCGTCTGTAAATGCTGTTTATGTCAAGACAGCCCCGCCCCGCTGTTGGGTCCCTAAACACGAGAGGAGTGCTGGGTCCTTGCTCCCCCAGCCTAGAATCTCCATTCCCAGGACCATCAAGACCTGGGGGTGCGACCTCAAAGCCGCTTCGACGCTGCCCAGGATAGCCCAAGAGGTCCGGGTTCGAATCCTCCCAACTCCCTTTTGAGAACTGGAGCCAGTACCTTAACAAGCTTCTCCCCGGGGGAGCAGCTCCCTCCCCCCTCATCCGTAAAAAGGGCCATCGCGGGAGCCAGGTACGAGGTAGAGCGAGTTTATTGCAAGCGTCCACTGGGGCGGCGCCCGGAGCGCGCCGCCCTCCCCAGCGCCAGGCAGGTCACCACCGCAGCCGACGCCACCCGGGCGCGTGCCTGCGCCGGCAGCATCTCCAGGTGGCCGCCGCCTCCTCCCGGGACCTTCCTGCCGGGCCTCGAGGACCCGCGTGCAAACCTCCTGCTCTCTGGATCGCGGAGGACGAGCTTAGATTCCGAACGGAGGCGGCGACGGTGGCCCTCGCCGTCAGGGAGGAGGGGACAGGGAGAAGGGCGCGTGTGCGGTGGCATGCGGCGGCCGCGCGGGACTCTGCAGGCTCGCCTGTGGCTTTCGCGGTGGCGGGGACGGAGGGCGGGGACCCCGGCTCCTAGCCGGAGTCCCCCGAGCGCAGCCAGCCGTTGCGCGCCACCTGGCCAGCAGAGGGCCGGGCCGAGGGGCTGAACTGCAGCAGCTCGGCGATCAGGGCCTTGCAGCGCTCCGACAGCTCGAGGCCGTCGGGGTAGAGGACGCCGCGCTTCTGGCGCCGGGGCAGGCCGGCGATGTCGGAGTCGTCGAAGGGCATGCAGCCCGTCACCATGACGTAGAGCACGACGCCCAGGCTCCACACGTCGTACTTCTTGGGGTCGTAGGGGATGCCCAGGAGGACCTCGGGCGATGCGTAGGCGGCCGAGCCGCAGTAGGTGGTGCTCAGGTCCGGGTAGCCGTGGGCCTGGCGGCCGAAGCCGAAGTCCGTGAGCTTGACGCGGCGCTCGTCGGGGCTCAGTAGCACGTTTTCGCACTTGAGGTCGCGGTGCACCAGGTGGTGGTCGTGCAGGTAGCGCACGGCGCCGGCGATCTGTGCAAAGAGGTCGCGGGCCTGGCCGCCGGGGATGCGCCCGCTGCGCTGCACGGCCTGCAGCAGGTCGGTGGCGGCCGCCTCCATCACGATGTACAGCTTTCCGTTGCACACCTCGATGAACTCGAAGACGTGCACGATGTGCGGGTGCCGCACGCCGCGGAGGATGGACAGCTCGCGCGGCAGGAACTTGTTGACGAAGTCAGGCGGCGCGCGCCGCCGGTCGACTACCTTGATGGCCACCGTGCCCTTGTACTTCTTGGATGTGGCCACCTTCACCTTGGAGTAACTACCCTCACCTATTGTGCGGCCCAGCTTATAGCCGAGCTCGCTCAGGAGTTTGTCGCCCGACATGGTGGCGCCTGCGGCGCGCGGGGGAGTAGGAGGCGGCTGCTGTCGGGGGGCGGCCGGACTCCAATCTCGGGCCTAACCCATGGCGCTTGGCACCTGCACACCCGCACCCCCATGTGCCCACTCCCGGGCCCCCGCCGCCGCGGTGCCTTTTATTACCCAGGTAACAATTTCTGCCTTGTGAAGTGACCGCGGGCGTCATTCCGCCTCGGGGTGGGTCTCCTCGGACCCCGCCCTGCCGGGGTCCCCCTAGGGCTTTGTGAGTCATAATCGCCTTGAATGGTCCCGTTACCGATGAGAGGCCACTGGCAAGGCCTTCCGACAACCACTGGGGAGTGGAATCGGTGTCTAGGATTGGGGTGGCGCCTCGCTAGTCAAATCAAACAGCAGCAGCCCCCCCCACTTCTGGTACCTAGCCCTGACCATGTGGAGCCCTGCGCTGCCCGTAGAACCTCCTAGGGGAGAAAACGGGAAAGGAAGATGAGCGCAGGGACCTGGCTCCCTCGGGAGCTTGACTGTCCTACGCAATGCCCGAAAGGGAAGGTGAACGGGAGGTCCTTTAGTGCAAGGACCCGGGCGACCCCCACGGGCTCCGGGGGGCCACGCCCCGTCTGGGAGGAAAGAAAACCAGGATTCCTTGGCCACAGCCGGGCCCCGCAGCCCGAGGCCCCCCGGACTGTAGGGTCTCCACACACACGAGGGTCCAAGGTTCCCTGGCCCGGCCAGATACCTGCGCGGCCACTTCCGCCACACATAGTGGCGGCGGCTGCGGATACGTCACTTCCGCTCGCGACCGGAAGCGGCCTCCCTGCAAACATGGCGGCGTCGAAGGTGAAGCAGGACATGCCCCCGCCGGGGGGCTACGGCCCCATCGACTACAAGCGGAACCTTCCGCGTCGGGGGATGTCGGGTCAGTGTCCGCCTGCACCGCGGTGTCAGGGTCTGGGCCTTCGGGGCGCCGCGGCAGGGGCGGGGCGCCAGGGAAGCGAGAGAGCCTCCGTTTACCTGCGGTGTGATGCGAGGCGGAGCTCCGGGACCCCTGGGAGCTTCAGCGGTGACGATAACTGCTGTAATTTGTCGAGCGTTTGCTAAGCCCTTACTTTCTCTGGTGACAGTCCAGGAGTCGGTCCCGTTCATTGTTTCCATTTCACAGGAGATTCAGTCGAGATTAGTGTAACTTGCGCCCCTAGTCCTCGGTCGGTTCTTCTCACAGTCGGGGAAACTAAGAGAGGCTGCGACCTTCCCCGCCAGGCCCACCCAGAGCAAAGCCAGGGCCAAACCCCGGGACGCCGAGGACACTTAAAAGATATTCTATGCGGTGGTTCCTCGCTGGTGGCCCCCACCTGCAAGATGTCCCAGGAATATGTGCTCTTAAATTTTCCAGTGTTTTCAGTAACGTTTTAAAGTTTGTTCCTGGTTCATCACAGAAAACTGTAAAAAAAAAAGTGAAAGGCACCCATGATGAACAGAAATGCAAAGAAATTTAAAACAAGGGTGAACACATTTGCTATAAATCATCAGACTTTACATTTGAAATCTGTGCATGTTAAAAAGAAATTCATAGGCATGGTAAAAAAAAAAAGTATCAATTCAGACAGTAGTAAAGTTAATGTCAAGTGAGAACTTAAATCATCCTCCTCCCCTTCTGGGCTCTTTTGTATCCAAGAACTGAGGTTGGCAAACTTTTTCTGAAAAGGGTAAGATAAATATTTTATGCTTTGATGGCCAGATAGTTTCTGTCCACTGCTGCTGCTTTTTTACAACTGTTTACAGACCTAAAAGTGTTCTTAGGCCAGGGGCCGTACAGGAACACGCTACAAGCTAGATTTGGCACCACTTGACCACTCAACACATCCTAGAGCTGATTGAAGGAGAATAAGTGATCTGAGTTTCTTCTTTTCTCAAGGTATATAACTTAATATCCAGGCCAGTGCACCACTCAGGTGTGCTGCATGAAGTCTGTTTACGCATATACACCTCTGTGACCTGTACCCACACCAGGCTGCAGAAGGACTCCAGCCCTCAGGCCTCCCTGGGCAACCCCCAGTCAGCATCTCTCTTTTTTACTTTTAGGTCACAAACATGCCCTTTATCCCAGCCCTCTTGTTCATGACACAGCTGTGCCTCCCATGGGCCCTAAATACCAATGCTTAGGATTGGATCTCCTAATCGCCCCTCTTTACACCAGTTGTCATTGTAGTACATACAAACCCACCTCAGTCTTTCCTGGCTGCTGAAAGATGAGGAAAGTATCTCTTTTGGTGGTGTGGTCTTTGTTTATTATCTGCATTCTTTCAGTAATTAGTTGTCGAATGTGCACATGATTGTGGACCCTGTTCCAGGGAGCTCGCTGTCTAGCTGAGGAGATAGACGAATCTGCCAGAATTTCCTGTTGTGGCAAGTAGTGAGGCCTCGGCTAACAGGCCTGCTTTGGCCTGGGTAGGCTGGAGTCCCCCAGGCAGAGGGGAACAGCAAGTGCAAAGGCCCTGTGCTGTATGCTATACCCTACCCTCATCCTCTTCTTCCGGACCCTCCTCCAGCCTTGCCTCTTTTGAGCCCTGGTCTACAGTGCTCCTCTCTCCATCAGTCCTACCCTCCCCTGGTCTTGTCAAAGCACTGTGGCTCCAAGCCTGGCACCAACTGCCCTTCTCTCTCTGGACCACTCACTACCAGCATCCCCGCACATGTC
Source organism: Cynopterus sphinx (assembly GCA_030015415.1). Taxonomy (NCBI): domain Eukaryota; kingdom Metazoa; phylum Chordata; class Mammalia; order Chiroptera; family Pteropodidae; genus Cynopterus; species Cynopterus sphinx. The sequence continues at coordinate 48,452,452 of CM057390.1, read as the reverse complement.
AAGGAGGCTCAAGCTGCCTTTAATCCACACTGCTTCCAGAATGACTGCCACCCCCACCTCTCCTCATCTCTCACACTCAGCTTCTCTCTGTACTCTCCTGCCCCAAGTGTGTGGTGCTTTCTTCTTTTTCTTGCGTCTCTAACATTTATTGAGATTCCATACTATACAATTCACCTATTTTGTGTTTAAAAATCACTGGTTTTTAGTCTGTTCGCAGTTGTGCAGCCATCTCAGTGATCTAAATCTGCAACGCTTTCATCACCCCAAAAAGAAGCCCCGTACCCATTAGCAGTCACTTGCCATTCCCCTGCTGACCACCACTATTCTGCTTTTGGTCTATGGATTTTTCTCTTCAGGACATTTCATATAAATGGAACCATTCATAAAGTGTCCTTTTTTTATTTCTTTCAGCATGTTTTTAATGTTCGTGTAGCATATATCAATGCTTCATTTTTATGGCTGAATAATATTCTTGTATGGATGGACCACATTTGGGTATCCATTTACCACTTGATAGACATTTGAGTTGTTTCTACTTTTTGGCTGTTGTGAACAGCACTGCTGTGAACATGCATTTACAAGTGTCTGTATGCCATGTTTCATTTCTCTTGAATGAAATTTCATCTAAGGCTGTAATTGTTGGGTCATGGTAACCCCACATTTAACATTTTGAGGAACTGCCAAGCTTTTTTTCAAATTGGCTATATCGTTTTACATTCCTGCCTGCAATGTATGGGAGTTTCAATTTCTCCACATCTGGACAATGATAATTATTTTCCTTTTTTTTTTTTTTTTTTGAGTTTTGCCATCCTAGTGGGTGTGAGGTGGTACTCATTATGGTTTTGATTTGCATTTCCTTGGTGACCAGTAGTGTTGAGGATCTTTTTCATGTATTTATTGGCCATTGTATAGCTTCCTTGGAGAAATGTCTATTCAGATCCTTTACACGTTTTTTAATTGGGTTGTTCATCTTGATGATATTGAGTTTTAATAGTTATTTATAAATTTGGGGTACTATTCTCTTAGTAGATTTGTGATTTGTAAATACTTGCTCCCATTTTGTGGATTGTCTTTTCAGCTCAATGGTGGTATCATTTGTAGCACAAAAGTTTTTTAGTGAAGTCCAATTCATCTTTTTTTTCTTTTGTGCTTCTGGTGTCATATCTAAGAAACCATTGCCTCATCCACAGTGACAGACTGATTCCTCTGTTTTCAAAGAGTTTTATAGTTTTAGCTCTTACATTGAGATAAAATTCATTTTGTATTAATTTTTGTGGATGGGGGAAGGATGGAGCACATTTTATTCTTTTGTATGTGGCTATCCAGTTGTCTAATTTGCTGAAAAGACTATTCTTTCCCCCATTGAATTGTCTTGGCACCCTTGTCCAAAATCAATTGACCATAAATGGTTTATTTCTGGACTCTCAGCTCTGTTCCATCGATGTACATGTCTATGCTAATGCCAGTGTCTTGTACACACAGCTGTGTGATAAGTTTTGAAATTGTGAATTGCAAGTCCTCCAACTTTGTTCTTTTTCAAAATGGTTTTCGCTATTCTGGTCCCTTGGATTTCCATATGAATTTTATAATCTTGTCAGTTTCAGTGGGACTGTGGGGAAAAGGTTGGAATTTTGTTGGGGACTACATTGAGTCTACCTCAATTTGGAGAGTGTTGCCATCTGAACAATGTTATGATCTCATGAACAATTTCCATATATTTAGGTCTTTAAATTTTTTTATCATCAATATTTATTTGTTTTAAAATTTTAATTAATTTCAAGAATACAGTACCTTAGTTAGACGTCTGTATAGTTTGTAAAACGGTCCCCCCAAATGCTCCCTCCCTCCTCTGACCCTCCACCTAGCCTGCGTATTTATTCTGATTGCATTCCCTATGCCGTGCTCCCCATCACCGTATCCGCCCATCAGCTACTAATTTGTACTTCTTTAACCCTTCACTCCATTCTCACAGCCCCCCAAACTCTCCTCCCCTCTGAACATCACCAAATTGTCTACTACATTTGTGAGTCTGTTTTTGATTAGTTGTTCTTTTTATTCCTTATATTCTGCATATAAGTGAAATCATACAGTGTTTATCTTTCTCTGTCTGACTTAAATACCTTCTAGGTCCATCAAAGCAATGTATTTTTCCATCCCCTTTTAATCTGAAGTGACTCTCTTATAGGCAACATGTAGGGGTCTTGTTTTTCTTTCCATTCATCCACTCTTTTAGTTGGAACATTTAATTTAATTATTTTCCATTTGAGGTACTTATTGATAGGAATGTAGTTGTTACCATTCTTCCTGTATTTAGGTCTTCTTAATGCATGGCCCACACACCCTTCTGGGTATGCCCTTCCTCAGCCTCCTCCACCGTACTGGTAGATCCAGAGGCACAAACACCCCTGATGGCCTGGGGTCTTGGCCTTGAAGCCAGCAGTGAGGAAGAAATGAGTTAGCACTGCATAATTGTAAAGTCTGCCTTGTCCTGGAATTTATCTTTCAGATGGCCCACACTTGGGTGACTGGTATGATGATGGCAAAGGGTTTTCACAAAGACAGTCCAGGTCTCTCTCCTGTGGCTAGGACAAAAGAGGAGGCCTCTGGGTCTTTCTGTAACTACTGAAAAGAATGAGGCAGCTCTGATGAAATGCTTAGCACAAGTGGCCAAGCATTTGGTGTGCTGGGAGGGATCCTGGGCACTTAAGCTTCTCAGGAGAGGTCCTGCCTCTCAGCACAGGAACCAGGGTACCCTTGCTGACCCGTTCCTGTACTGTGAAACTATCTTACCCTGAGCTGGTATTTTTAGCAGATTGAACAAAAAGGAGAAAAATGGAGTCAGTTTCTCATTTATCTCCAGGTCCAGCAGAGGTGCCTGATGAGCCTTGTGCAGGAGCTGAGCAGAAGAAGAAAGAGCCTCCACTTTGTCCCTTTACAAGGCCCAGGGAGTGGCCTCACCCACCATTTACCATTTTTTTTACTGAGCATTAACTAGAGCTTGACCTGGCTGAACTTGTGCATTCATCACAGCAACCACAAGGCCTGGCCAGAGAAGAGACCAGAAAAGATGAGAGGGTGCAGGATGAGCCAGGCCCCAGGTGGCCGGGCCTCCCTGAAGATCCCAGCAGGCCCACAACCTGTCAGTCAGGATTACAGCTTGGATGCCTGCTGGCACTCAGTAAATATTTATGGCAGCCTGTACCCTGGGGTCTGGGTGTGTGGGGGCAGCGCTTGGGTTGACCGTGCTGGGCCAGGAGCTGCAACACCCCAGGAACCCAGGGGGCAGTAGGCAGCCCCTGCAAGGTACTGCTTGCTTCTGGCAGCCCTGTCCATCCCCCTGTGGGCAGCATACAGGGAAGTGGCCCAAGCAGCCAGGAGCCACCATGGAGCTGGGACCCAGCCATGGACACCTACCTTCCTCTTGAGGAATGGCCAACTGGGAACCAGACAGCCTTCTAGAAGATGGTGGGGCCAGGGTATCCAGCCATAAACCTCTAGACTCATGGGCTCTTCTGCAGTGCCTGCCTGGCCTGTACCTTACAGAAACTGGCATGGGGGCAGAAGTATTGCATCCATAAGGGCCTTGTCTGTGAGGGAGAAGCTGAGATAGCCTGGTGTCCCCAGCTTGCAGAGTTGACGAATGTGATAGAGAGTGATCTGCAGCTGCAAAGAAGGAAATGTCCAAGGGAGGGGGCCAGTGGACATTCCACAGAGATAAAAAAATATAGTCTAAAGAAATGTGAGCCATCTCTGGGAGGGGGTCATGGGGGCTCTCACCTTCTCCCTTGTCCATATTTTTGGGGTATTTGCACAGCAAGTGGATTATGCTTCTTGAGAAAAAATAAGGATGGCCTGTGCCACGTGCAGGTGCTGAGCCAGCACTCCTCTCCCCTCAGGCTACAGCATGTTTGCTGTGGGCATCGGGACCTTGCTCTTCGGATATTGGAGCATGATGAAATGGAACCGTGAACGCAGGTAGGCCACACGCACATGAGGGTGGGCATGTGCCCATGGACTTGATGTACATCGGGGCCCCTTGTCAAACCTCCCAGGGCTGGGGGATCCAGCAAGTCCACTTCTGGGCTTTACCATCAAGGATTGACTAATAAGTGAGGAGCTTGCCTCCAGGTATTCATTAGGCACCCCTCAGACTCTGCCGTCGGGGATGCAGGCTTCCAGGTTGTGACAGCCCATCAGGTAGAGATGGAGGGGCAGGCCTGGAACTTGTTCTCTTAGTAGGTTTTTGTCCAGGGTGACCAGGCAATGACCATATAAAGCTGATTAGAAAGCTGATCACACTAAACAATGGCAATGCCAGCCACGCGCGGCCTGAGGGACCAAGGCCTGTGGTGCCCTTAGTTCAGATCTCACCTACTTCTGAGCTTGCCCGATTCCCTGCCAGGTGGCTCCTAATTGGCCCCCAATTAGCTGGGCCCCTCCACTGTGTCCCATCTGTGAAGTGTTCTTAGCGGCCCCCTCCCCCACCCTCTTGCCCCCTGCCATGAGGCCAAGAATCCCTGAGGGTGGTGCTGGAGAAGGCTCAGCTCAGGGAGGGCACTCCACATTGTCAAGTGAACTCAGGAGCACCTGGTGGGTACTGAATGCTAAGGACCCTATGCTGGACAACTGAGGCCAGGCCCAAGCTCCCAGGGAGAGATGGTAGTGACCATAGAGTGTGTGGCTGTGGTAAAGGCAGCCAGGGAAAGATGGTAGTGACCATAGAGTGTGTGGCTGTGGTAAAGGCAGCTGCCTGGTGGATGGGTGGGCAGAGAGGGGCTGAAGTTTATCCAGTCCTTCCCTGTGCCTCTGTAAGATTCCCCTTGATGAGGGGACGGGAGCCAGAGGCCACTCCCTAGGCCACAACATGGCTCCATTTCCACCATCCCCCAGCATGGACAAGGCTGGTGGGTTGGAAGATGCTGAAAAGCAGTGAGAAGAAAGGAGCTGAGTTATGAATACCCCACCTCCCTTCACTGGAGCTATCAGGCTTGGGCTATTTTTAGGATTAAAACGGAGTTTTTAGTTGAAAAGAAAGTGTGAAGCCAGCAGTCTTGTGGACCAGTGCCTGTGCCAGCTAGGCACCCCCATCTCGGGCTCCTGGTGGACAGAGCCCACTGCCCAAGCCCTGCCCTGCTCACTTGCCTCTCCACTTGACCCCTCGCCCCCCTGTATCATCCTGAATGTCCAGGGGCTGCACTATCTGCCCCCCACAGTCTGATCCAAGTATTGGTTTTGGGATTTCACAGGCGCCTGCAGATCGAGGACTTTGAAGCCCGAATTGCGCTGATGCCACTGTTGCAGGCAGAGAAGGACCGGAGGTGGGGCTGCCAGGGCCAGGATCCGGAGGTCACAGGCCTGAGTACCCCAGCTTACAGCACAGGACACAGCCAAAATGCACATGGGGACTGGCAGCTGCGTCCTTGCCCATGGAACTGCTGTCAACTCTTGAAGAGGAGATCCAAGGGGGGAAGAACTAGGAAGGCTTCCTGCAAGAGGGGTTGGGATGTTGGGGCTGGGGCAGGAGGACAGCAAGAGTTTGCTAGGGAGAAGAAAGGAAGGGGTTAATTTGTGCAGGGTTGAAGCAGCAGGAGGTGATGGGGGTGGAGCGGGGACGGGTCTGGCAGGTGCATTAGGGGCCTCTGGGTGTTCAAGCCTGTCGCCCACTTCCCACTCGATCCTCGCAGGATCCTGCGGATGCTTCGGGAGAACCTGGAGGAGGAGGCCATCATCATGAAGGATGTGCCTGACTGGAAGGTGCGTCCCCAGCAGGCACTGATAAGTACAGTTTCCCACAGAAAACCTGGGGCTGAGAGGGGTAGTGGATGCTGGGTGTGAGGAAGGGAAGGCAGAGGCTTCTGACAAAATGGCCAGCGGGGGTGGTCAGTCAGTCGTGTGTGTCCCGCTAGGTGCTGGGCCTGTGGCGTGGATGGGGTGGGGAGAGAGGGGCTGAAGTGTATCCCCTCCTTCCCTGTGCCTCTGTACGATTCCCCGTGATGAGGAGACAGAGCAGCACCCCACCCGTATCCACTGTCTCCTCAGGTGGGTGAGTCTGTGTACAACACAACACGCTGGGTGACCCCCATGTTGGGCGAGCTCTACGGACTGCGCACGAACGAGGAGATTCTCAACGCCAGCTACGGCTTCATCTGGTACACGTAGGGGCCGCCCTTCGGCCCCGCTGCCTGCCCCGAAAGGAAATAAAGGCCCCGAGACCTGCTGGCCTGTGTCATGGACTGGGCGACGTGGGGGCGGGGGCGCCGCGTGGGTTCCACAGCAGGTGCCAAGCAGGGTGTCCTGGGAAGGCGCCCAGAGGCTGTCCAGTCGGGCCGTGCACCTCCCGCAGCCCCCCGCCCCCGCTGCGCGCAGGGCGGTCGGGGGCTGGGGGGGGGCCCGGGGCCGAGGGCTGGGGGAGCGGCGGCGGGACCTGCTGCTGCCGCTGCAGACCTGGCGTTCCTGTCCGTGTCCGCGCCTCGGGGCGTCCTGAAACCCCGCACCCCAGCCCCGGCTCCCCCCTCCCCACACGAAGGGGCGGGTCCGCCGCGTCCGCCGCCCAATGAGCGCGCGCAGCGCCTTCCCGGGGTGCCCGGTTGGGGGGCGGGGCTGGCCGGGGATGCGCTGAAAAGGCGTCGTGGGGCGCCCTCGCCAGCGCACCCTCACCCCGCGCGCACCCGGCGGCGCGCCCTGCCCTCCCGGCCATGAGCGGCGCGGCCCGCCCGGACTCCGCCGAGGCGCCGGAGGAGCGGCGCTTCCTCAGGTCAGCGGGGCGGGGCGGGGAGGGTCCGGGCAGACGGACAGACCACGCTGCCGGCGCCCCTGGACCTCCGTGGCCCGGGGAACCGCGTCCGCGGCAGCCTGGCCTCCCGGGTGACTCCTCAGCATCGGCCTAGCTGCCCCGGCATCCCTGACCCCGACCGAGGCCCACCTCCCCTTTACGTGTCCCAGGAGCTCCGGAACCTGCCGTTCTCCTTCCCCGTCTGAACTCTTTTGCTCTCAGGCCCTCAAACGCTCACACAGCCCTTGTGGGCCGCCGGCTACCATCCCCTGGTTCAGGGAAGGAAGCTGCGGCCTAGGGAGGGAAGCCACTGCCCGAGCCAGAGCTAGGGGGATTCTTGAACACATGGGCCACCTGCCACAGGGTTGATGAATTGGGGGTCTGGAGCTGGCAAATGTGGCTATCCCCTACCTCGTCCAGAGTCATCCTGTGTGACACTGGACCCCAAGCAGGGCTATGGACCTCTCTGCGAACCAGATGCATCGAACAGCCTATTGTCTGACCACTTCTGTCCACTGTCCAATCAGCCCCTCCTCTCGGGGCAGAAATTGTCCAGCAACTGGCTGATGTCCAGATTCAGCCTAAACACCCAGCACATCCTAGGCAGGGGGAGAAGAATGTTTTAGAAGCTGAGCTATGACATTGTCCTGCATGAGACACAGTGGGCCAGTTGTTTAGGGCTCAAACACCACTGAAGAGTGATGGGGCTCTGTGGGGTGGATAGGAGTGGAACACAGTAAACAAGGGGAGAAAAGGCGTTGAGGCTGGAGACATAATGCGAGTGTGTAGGCGTGATAAGGAATTTGACTATTCTCTGAATACTGGGGAGCCTTAAGAAGGTTTTCATCATAGTGATGTGATCTGCTATTCAAGTTTTCAATGCTTCCATTGCTTGCTTTGTGGAGTTTGGGAGAGGGGGTGGTATGAGACTGCTGTAGACAGTCAGGTGAGCAATGATGGAGGGCTGAGACCAAGAAGTACGAGGATGAAGAGAAGCAGATGGAGCTGAGAGCCCAGGGAAGGTCTGGGTCCAGTATGGGCACCGTGGCCTCCAAAACAGTCTTTTACTGAAAATACTTTGGGAGCATCAAACCCAGTTCCCTTTGAAACAGGTCCCCTCAGCCCTTCTGGGACAAATCCTCAGCCTCAGTCCCTCTCATCTGGATGCTAATGTTGAGTGAAGCAAGAGGTACCCTCACAATTCCCCAGTCCTACAACATCTCTGCCCTGTCCCCATACCATGCCCAAAGCCACCACCCCAGGCTCCTAGCCTGGACCACCCTCTTTCCATGGAGTTCCTGTTGTCACTCTATTGACCAATTAGGCAGGAAGATAATGTTCTAAGTGGTTGGTTACCTGAAGCCAGAGCTTTTGAACCGAGGAAGAAGAGGAGGAAAGGACGGTTCTCTCACCCTCATTTCCCCCTCCATCCTCCTGTGGGAGCTGCACTCAGAGCTGTGGAGAAATAAACCACATTCCCAAATGACCTCCCTGGGAGCCAGGCCAGCCTGCAGGAAGTAGGGAGATCTCCCCACCCTGTACTTCAACCTCATCCCACACTGGCCAAACACAAGCTCAGGGTTGAATATGGCTGTGATTGCTGTGGCCTCCCTGCCCTCAACCTTTATCTCCCCCATCTGTGTGAGCCCCCAAAGTGTGTTTCTGACCCAGTATCTCAGTCTTGCTCACTCTGCTCCAGCCATACTAGTCTCCATTCTGTCCCTTGAACCTGCCAAATTTTTTTCACTACAAGGCCTTAAGCCCTCGCTGTTCTTGCCACCTGGATTACCTCCCGAAGTGCTCTAGGCCTGCTCCTCCAGGAGGCCCGCCCTGACTCCCCATCTCACAGCAGTCCTCTTTTTCCACTTCTACCCCTCCTACTGCCTGGCCTGCAAAATTGGCCAGGAGGCTGTGTTTTCCTGCTTACAAAATTAAAGGAGGAAACCTAGGATTCATCCTAACAAACCTCAGCCATCTGTAGGTCTGCCTCTGCTGCTTTGCTTACACCACATTTGTGGCTCTGGAGACAGACACCAAGGGTGGAATTCTGGGTTTTCTCACTCACTTTCTTCATGACCCTGAGCAAGCCACTTGGCTTTTTTGAGTTGTTGAATGTTCTTCCAACTCTCCTGGGCCTGGCTCTATTATTATTACCCTCTGTAGAGTCTGCTGAACTGGGTCGGGGTAGGTGCTGTTTCCCAATAGGACTGGGTCTTTAGGGGAAGATTGCATCAGGCCATAGACCCTGCCTAGCTGTCCAATCCCTGATTCTGGAGTGAGGAATACCTTCTGATTTTCAAACCCAATTCTCTCTCTCTGTGACCACCAACCCCAGGCCCCTTGGAAAGCCCCTAAGCCAACTTAGAAAGGTTTGGTGCTTGGTTTAATGCTCAATCACTATCTTGAAATTCTTAATTTTTTAACAAGGGGCCCCCACATTTGAATTTTGAACGGGGCCCCCCCAAATTGTCTAACCCACCCTGCCTTTACTTTTGCAAAGAAGGGAGCAAGGCCCAGAAAGATGAAACAGACCCCAGTCACTCAATGAGTCAGAGGCAGGGCTTTCCCTCAGTGGCTTGGCATCTCTCTGGGCACCATTCTTTGAATTGTACCACTGCCTTTGAGGAGGAGTCGCCAGTGGGTCTCATAGCTGCAGACCCCACATCTGCCTCCCTAAGTTGAGCCATCAAATTCCTCTGCAGCCTTCACAACCCGCCTGCCCCACGCACCCCCAGTCCAATCAGCCCCCTCCAGTGTCCTGGAGCTCAATCAGTGGTTTCCTCTGCTTGAAATCCAACCATAGCCCCCATCGAAGTTCTTGGTGCCCCATTCTTCCTTCTGGGTTCCTCCCACCTTGGGGGCTGGGGGCATCTGGTGCTTGCTCTGGACCTCACGCTTTGGGGCAGTAGAACCAACATGCGCCACTGCACGCTTCCTCGACCACCAGAGGGTGCCCTCGCCCCAGGCATCGTCTCGAACCTCCCTCTGCCCGCCAGGTTCCATCCAGCCCTGTGCTCTTCAGACTGGGAAACAGGGTCTGGGGTGACGTCAGGGACTGGCTTGGAACATTGGTAGAATAGTTCTGGTTCCATCGTGCCTCTGTCTCTAGGTGTCAGTCTCTGCTTTTCTGTGACTCTGAGCGTCCCTCCCTATTCTGTTCCCCAGCACCGAGGAGGCAGCAGCCCTGGAGCGGGAGCTTCTGGAGGATTATCGCTTTGGGCGACAGCAGTTGGTGGAGATGTGCGGTCACGCTAGTGCTGTGGCTGTGACCAAGGTACATAATCCCAGACCCTCAGCCTCGACCCCAGCCAGAAGGCCAGCCCTTGGCCTAGCTGCATGACCCCCGTGGATGTGCAGCCCTCAAGAAACATCTTTTTGCTTGGGGCCACCCCAGCCCATCACTCAAATGAGGAAACTGAGGCCCAGAGAGGCTTGTCAGGGCCAGGCCAGGCAGGGACCCAAGACCTAGAGCATGAGGGTCCGGGCAGAGGTCAGAGTCCCCAGAGATACAGAAGCTAGAATGCAGAGAGTGAAGTGCTGCAGGGCGGGGTCTGGGGCCCTTGAGGTACAGATGTGACTGCCTGCCTCTGCCACCTTTTGGGTCCTGGGTATGGGGGACATTGGTCCCTGCAGTCTGAGTGCCCCCAAAAAACCCTCTGCCACAGGTGGGAAACAGAGGCTCAGAGGCAGGGAGGGGCCTAGTCAGGGTTCCAAGGGATGGGAAACATAGCAGTGTCCGGTCTGGAGCAAACCCTCCACCCTCTAGGTTCCTGCAAAGACTCGAGAGTAAAAACAATGATGATACTACTATCGTACTTTGCCCCATGTTACCCCTGAACAAGGGTAATAAAACTGACACCATTTAATAAATGTAAATAACTTAGCAAAGTGCCTAATAGAATTAGGGTTCCAGCATGTAACACTTCTCCTCTTCCTCCCCTTCTCTTCTTATTACCACTGTATACTTAAGAAAAAAAAAAAAAAACCTTCAATATCTTTATGTGGACTCAATTTTTTTTTTTTTTTACATAAATGTTCTTATTTCTGAATGAAACATATCCTGAGTGAGGTGCCCAAAGAAGAAGGAAATGGTGAAACTCTAAGCCACAGAAGCAAAGCCAGTGTAATAAAATTTTGCCCAGTTCCTGGTGACCAGTCATCAGGTTTTTGCCCTGAAAGCCCCAAGTCCATCTAGAAGCCCCTTGATCTTAGCCAGCCAAATGATGTTGCCCTCCCTGACTCCGAGTGTGGTGTGGTGGGTCGCAGGCACAGTCAAGACCTCACTGAGACCTTGGGAAGGAGACTCAAAAATGAAATAATTTTGCCTCTATGTGGAGCCATGTGTAGAGTATGGCTGGGTCCCCCAGAGCCACTTTGGGGCCAGGGAGAGTCCCCATAGGCCTGTCAGAGCCATTGTAACTCTTATTTGATAGAAGCAGGCTGAGGCTGAGGGAGGAGAGTGGAGTCGAGGCCGCTCAGAGTCAGAGCAGGCTGGGATTTGAACACCAGCATGCTTAACTCCTGTGTGAAAGAGAGAGAGAGATGCATGGGCCTGCAGAGACAGAGTCTGAGAGAGAGAGACTGAGACAAAGAGACACAGAGACAGACAAACCAGATGGAGAGAGACAGATGGGGAGAGACACAGAGAGTTTGAAAGATACAGAAAGAGAAGTGAAGACAGCCTGATGGAGAGAGACAAGCGGAGAGAGACAGGGCATGGCGGGTTGGAAAAGTACCCCCCTCTCCCCAAGGCCTGGAAAATGGGTGGGGGAGGGGCAGCCACGGCAGTGGAAAAAGGTGGAAGAATGTCTGCAACTCATGCCGAGAATAAACAAACCACAGTCCTGGCGCCTGGTGGTGGCAGGAGGCACGTTTTCCCCGCTCCCTCTTGGCAGAGCCTGAGGCAAGGACTCTGTGTCTCCAAGGAGGAAACTGAGGCCCCAAGAGGCCCTGTGCTTTGCCCAGAATACTCTTCCTTCTGTCCCTATCCTGTTGCCTCTAGGCCCAAGCCCTGTCCTTTCCATTGCCTGGAGCCTCAGTTTCCCCACATGAGCAAGGAAGAATACCGAGCACCATGCATTTGGCTTCACTGTGTCTCCTAGGTGTTCCCCTTGTCTGCCCTCTCCCGGAAGCAGAGGACAGTGCTGGTCGTGTGTGGCCCGGAGCAGAACGGGGCTGTGGGGCTGGTCTGTGCCCGGCACCTGCGGGTGTTTGTGAGTAGTAAGGAACCCACCCTTTGCCTCCCTGGGTTACGCCCCCACCCCATCCTCGCAGAAATCGATTCTTCCTCTTTGTAGTGTCCCAAGGGAATGCAGAGACTGGCCAAGTTACAGAATATGCCCAGTGCTTGCCCCAGGCATGGTCTGCTGCCTGGTGTGAGGTCTGGGATCTTGGCAGAGCCTGGGGGAGCCTGGCTGCCCCCCCCACACACACACTGATCTCTTCCTGCCTCCCTCCCCAGGAGTATGAACCGACCATCTTCTACCCCACACGCTCACTGGACCCGCTGCACCGGGACCTGACTACCCAGTGTGAGAAAATGGACATCCCTTTTCTATCCTTTCTGCCCACGGAGGTCAGCGCTCAGCAGCCACTAAGGGGCAGGTGGGGGATGGTGTCCTAAGGCCACCCCTGACCCTGCCTGCCCTCCCAGGTCCAGCTCATCAACGACGCGTACGGGCTGGTGGTGGATGCCGTGCTGGGCCCTGGCGTGGAGCCCTGTGAGGTCGGGGGCCCCTGCACGCGTGCGCTGGCCACACTCAAGCTGCTGTCCATCCCCCTTGTGAGCCTGGACATTCCCTCAGGCATGCCAGGCATAGGGGGGATGTGCAGGGACTGGGGGACCTGGGGGAGGGCCCTTGTGCTCTGGCTCCTGCCCTGGCTTGCCTGCTCTGGACCTCAGTTTCCTCAGCATGGATGGATTGTGCACTCTGGTAGAGGGCACATCCATCCCTCAGATGGGTAAGACCAAGGCTGTGGACCAAGTAACCCTGTGTCCCCTCCCCCCAACACCAGCCCAGTGTGCCCGCTGCCCACCCTGGCCCAGTTGCCTGGGCAGACGTGAGCTCACCCGGCAAAAGCCTTGCCCAGCCTGGCTGTCGCCCCATGCCTGTTGGAGCCATTAGGCCATGGGCAGACGGAACAAACAGCTGCTGGCCAGCCGGACCCTCCACAGGGGGTGGCCAGACTCATGGGGATGTCCCCTGGCTTGTAAGACCCAGGGCCATCTCAGTAGAGTGCCACAGAGCTGGGGAAGAGTGGTGTTGGCTAAGAGGAGGTGGGCTGTCTGGATTGAGGGTGGAGGCTAGGGTCACCAAAGGAAGAATTGAAGTCAGAGGGAGGAGGCTTTTAGTTAGTGGCCCCAGACTCCAGTCAGAGGCAGGAGAGAAGGCAAGGCCCCTAATCTGAAGGTGGAGGGTCATTTGAGAAGTGGCAGAGTCTATGGCCCAGTGAAGCAAGTGGTAGGGTCCTGCAAAGTCAAGAGGCAAGCTCTAGCCAGAAGGCAGGGATGTCAGGTCAGAGGGAAGAGTGTCTAGTCAGAGGAGGATGGTTGGGTGGGGGACGGGCACTTCATGTCAGAGGCATGAACCTGAGGCCAGAAGACAGGTCTGATGGGGAAGACTTGTCTGAGGATGGAGGCAAGTCCGTCCCCTGAATGGGCATCCAGTCAGAGCGGGGAGGCCGGCTGGGAGTCAGGGTGGAATGAGATGCTCGTCTAAGTGGGGAAGCTCGGGATGGATAGGGCGGGAGGGATGGGGACCGGCAGAGGCATGGGTCTGACTGCGAAGGGGCAGCAGGTGGAAATGATGTATGTAGTCTGAAGGCAGAGGCTGAGTCAGATGGAGGAATGTTGGGTAGCAGGGCGGGGGGGGGGGGGGCAGAAAAGTATTAGGGCAGAGGCTCTGGTCAGATGGAGAGGGAAACATCTCCGAGGAGGGGCAGGAGACTGGACCGAGGGTGAAAGCTCAGTTTTATAGGGAGGTAGGTGTGACCAAGACTCACTCGGCAGAGGCGGGGTCTGATGGCGAAGGTTGGGTAGGTAGTAGGGTGGCAGGGCTCTCCTCTGAGGGCTAGCACCGCGCGCAGCTCCCGATCGCCCCCCTCCTGCCCCTCCCCCCTCCCCTCAGGCTGGGATGCGGAGACCGGCGGCGGCGACACTGAGGACGGGCTGCGCCCCTACGTGCTGGTGTCGCTGGCGGCGCCCAAGCGCTGCGCCGGCCGCTTCTCTGGGCGCCACCACTTCGTGGCCGGCAGGTTCGTGCCCGACGACGTGCTCCGAAAGTTCGCCCTGCGCCTGCCGGGGTACACCGGCACCGACTGCGTGGCGGCGCTGTGACCGCCACCCGCACCCACCCCCCACGCGGCCTGGGCGCCCGCCAATAAACAGACGTCCCCCCCGCGCCGGGCCTCGCCTCGTCTGTGCGCCGCGGGTGGGGTGGGCACACGGGGGGCGGGGACTCCCCACGGGTCGCCCCGCGGCCCAAGGCGGGAGGGCGGGCAGGTGCCTGTGGGGACGCCCCCCTACGGAGGCCCCATTTAGGGTGGGACTTCAGCCTGCTGGGTGGCCTGAGGCCACAGGGTCACAAAGTTCGACTCGAGGGGAGCTTTCTGGCCGCCTAAAGCGTGCAGGTCCGGGGCGGCTTCAAGTCCGGAGTCCGGGAGGCGCTGCCCGCAGGCAGCGTGGGACCCAGCGTGAAGGACGGAGGGTGGGTGGGTCGGTGGCCGGAGGGATTGGCAGGCGGCAGCCGGGGACGCAGGCCACCCCCGGGCGGAGGCACGGCAGGATGCCGCAGCAAAGGGGGCGACCTGGAGAGGGGGCTCACCCCGGCAAATCACCCGGGCCGGGGAGCGCGGCCCGGACGGGGCGGGGCCTGGGCGAGGCGGGGCCAGCGGTCTCGGCCGCGGCATCCCCAGCCCCACCCCACCGGCACCGCCGCCAGACCTGCGGGAGTCCGACCTGAGCGCGCCTCCGGACCCGGACTCTCCCTCGGAGCCTCCGACCCGGCCATGGCATCACTGCCGCCACTGCTCTGCCTCTGTGTCGCCGCCGCGCACCTGGCGGGGGCCCGAGGTGAGGCGCCCCAGGCCCCAACCCGATCCCCTAGGCCCGGCGAACGTCTGGCAGTGGAACTGGCACGTAGCGGCCAGGAGGGAACCAAGGGGCTGTTCACTCTCCCTGGCCTGGGTCTCCTTTGCCAGCCCCGGGATGCGGGGAGTGAGGGGTCCCCGGGGAGGCAGAGGGGACAGGACTCTGTCCACGCTCTTTCCTCCTGGAAGAAACTGCAGGGGCACCCGGAATATGGATGGCTCTTCTGGGGTCCTTGGGATATGGATGGCTCTTCTGGGGTCCTTGGGATATGGATGGCTCTTCTGGGGTCCTTGGGATATGGATGGCTCTTCTGGGGTCCTTGGGACGGCGGGGTACCTATCTCAGCCCCAACGTCTGGACACTGAATCATTCCGTCCCGGCCCCTCTCACCTGACTCCTTTTCTCTACCACACATCTCCAGCTCCAAAAAGAAAAGTTCCATCTCTGGAAGATTCAGTGGAGCGGAGAACTGGGCCCGCTTCTCAGATGAGGAGACTGAGGCTTCAAGGGGGGAGGAACTTGTCTGAGGTCATTGCCTCGAGGGGCTATCTCAGTCAACTGGAAGCCAAAGAAGCCAGGCTTGATTCCAAAGACCCCCTGCTGGCGGTGTGGGCCTCAAGTGTAGGGATGAAAGGTAGACTGAGGGAGGGACTTCCAGCAGGCAACTGGACAAAGGGGAATACAACTCAACCTGAGGGCACAACACATTTAGGGGGAGAACTGGGTCTGGAGAACAGGGTGGACAACTTCCACGGACCATGAAATTGGGGCTGGGTCTGAGTGAGGGATGGGGCTGTCGGGTCATGGGGAGGCTTCTTGGAGGAGGGGGCGCTGCAGTCCTTGGGGTCAGCCAGAACTGGACTCTGGCTTCTAAGAGCCTCGGTTTTCTGCAAAATAGGGGTGGTCATGGCAGCACCTGGCATAAAAGGAGCTCACAGGGGTTTCCATGAACACCCCTTCCCCCTGTCCTCACTGCTTCCACAGGCACCACCCCCAGTGAGGAGCCCACGGCAACTGCATGGGGTCTTGAAGGTCCATTGCTGGGCCTTGGCCAGCCCTCACCAGTCCTGGAGGACTGGGAAGGTGAGTCAGCCTGGGTCCAAGTCCTGGCTCTGCTGTGGACTGTAGTATGAGCCCTGGCTGGTGGGGGGTCACATGAGGAGGGGACACAAGCTGGGTGAAGAGTCCAGTACCGTTCTGCTTTTTGGACATGACAGTCCCTGGAAGTAGTGCCCCAAAAGGTCTGTTTTAGAAGCAGGGAGGTGAAAGTCCAGGTTGTCAAGGAGGAAACCAAGAAGAGGTAGTGGTGGTGGGGTGGGGGGGGTGGGGGGAACCACCTGCCCAGGCCATCCAGGAAAGCCAGAGATCTGGAACCTGGGTCTCTAGTTTTTGGACTAGGGAGGTCCTATTTGACTTGCTCTTAAATCAGAAATGGAACGGGCTCCCCCTCGGGGGTTGATGGGAGAGGCCAGCCCCTTCCTGCCTATGGTAGTTTCAGCCTGTGGTGGGTTCACTGCACAGTGAGCAAGGCCCCAGCTGGTGCAAACAGGGAGCTGCCAAGCAGCAGAAAGCCACAGCTAGGGCTGGTGTCAGTCTGGCTTCTCACACCTCAAAGGTTCTGAATTCTCAGGGTGGGGGCAGGTGAGACAGCGGAAAGATCTCCACGTGCACTAATGTGACAGTTCAGGCAATGGTCAGGGACGCAGGGCGGGTCAAGGGGAGTTCACCTCTTGGTGACCCCTTCACAGCTCCTTTTGCCCTTGAGGGCTCTGGTTAGGGGCAGGGCTCCGGCAGGCTGGGTAGCCCTTGCTCATTGCGGTGGCCAGGAGGAGGGCTTGGCTTAGCATGTAAGGCCCGTACCACGCAGATGGGGCCCGACAGGCTGCGGCCCGGGTCCCAGCGTGTGCGGTGCCCGCAGAGGCCAGCGAGTGGACGTCCTGGTTCAACGTGGACCACCCGGGCGGCGACGGCGACTTCGAGAGCCTGGCCGCCATCCGCTTCTATTACGGGCCGGCGCGGGTGTGCCCCCGGCCGCTGGCCCTGGAGGCGCGCACCACGGACTGGGCCCTGCCGGCCGCCGTCGGCGAGCGCGTGCACTTGAACCCCACGCGCGGCTTCTGGTGCCTCAACCGCGAGCAGCCACGCGGCCGGCGCTGCTCCAACTACCACGTGCGCTTCCGCTGCCCGCTAGGTGAGGGCGGGGCCCGGAGGGGCGGGGCCCGAGTGTGTGGGCGGGGTCGTGGAGGCGGGAAACCCTCCCTGGTGGGTGGGGTCTGGGTAGGGGGTGCTGGGGGAACGCGGGTGCGTGTGGGCGTAGCTAGGAAGAGTCGCGGTCCAAGCAGAGGGCAGGGCCGGGAGGGGGCGGGGTTTCGGAAAGGAGGGGCTGGGAATGTCGGGGAGCTCAGGTGCGGGGCAAGAAGGGACCCCCAGAGCTCATCATCTCCCTGCCGCTGCCCTCATTTATGATCGTTTCGACTGCGTTCTGCGGGGGCGTGTTTTGAGCCTCAATGTGAGGGGCGCAGGTCGAACTGCAGGCTAACCTCGAGGAGCTTACCTGGCGGGCGGGGGGGGTCGAGTGGGTACCTCAACTGAACCTTCGATAGGGACTCCTGGGGGAGCAGTGATGGAAGCGGTGGACAGGACTTCTCTTTGTAGAATCTGCCTATGGGTGCGTCCTCCAGGCCTCCACGGTCACCAAATTTCCCGGAGGCATGTTCCTTAGGATGGGCAGCCGCCTAACCATCCACCCACCCGTCCTCCCCGCAGAGGCCTCGTGGGGCGCGTGGGGCCCGTGGGGTCCCTGTTCAGGGAGCTGCGGGCCAGGCCGCCGCTTGCGCCGCCGCCGCTGCTCCAGCTCCGCTGGGAACACCTGTCCCGGACGCCCCCTGGAGGCGCAGAAGTGCGTGCGGCCTCGATGTCCAGGTACGAGGGGCGGGGCCAGGGCCAGTTGAGCGAAGACCCTAGAGAGGCGGGGCTCGTTGGGGTGGAGCCTTGTGGGCGGGGCATGGACGAAAGACGGGGCCTGGGTGCAGGGGTGGGGTCTGAAGGGCACGAATTTAGCTCCAAGGAGATTGGTTCTTCCTCCTCTTTGGGGCCCCCCTCTGGAGGAGCACCGCTGAATGTGCACATCTGGACGGGTGGACGCTCTGCGGGTCGCGTTCAGACATGGGCGGATCTGAGGAGCTTTCCCTGAGTGTGCGGGTGTCCCAGGGGACGCGGACACACTCTGAAGTGGGCTTGCGCACCTGCGGTGCACACACGCGGCATTCGCAGCCCCTGCCTGTCCCCTACGCCCACACGGACACGCGCTCACACCCTGGCAGACACGATACCCAGGCCCTCCCAGGGACAGACGCCAGGCCATCCAGGAGGCGACTGGAAATTCCTATTCGGCCCGGGCTCCACAAACACGGTCTGGACACTGTGCCGGCAGAGCCCGCGGCAGGGTGGGGGAGCACCATGGCCAATGGGGTGGTGGGGTCCCCACCCTACCCCGCCTGGCTCTGCCCTCTCGGCGGCGGCGCCTCTGCCCTGAAGTTTCCAATGGAATTTTCCATTTTGTAGAGAAACCACTGGCTGGGAGGGGAGGGAGATGTTCTGGGCCCAAGATCCAGCCCCTTGCTGGGCCCCCAGCCCCTGGACATTTCTCTTATGCTGAAAGGAGACTCTCCGTCCTGTGAGAGTCACCACTCCTGTTGCCTCCTCCAGGGCAACTTCACTTCTTACCTCCTCACCTCTCTGGAACCCAGGTCTCTCCCTGTGCCCAGCCCTGACCACTCAGCCCCATGTTCTCCTTCACATTAGAGGTTGTGCCAAGCAGGGTCATGTTAAGGTGCCTTTGATGAGTAGGTTCCTCTTCCTCTCTGCCTCCCTCTGTCCCCCAGGGTGTAGCCCCAACATGTGTGGATGCCCTAACCATGTCCTCCTGGGCTCAGTGGTCAGCACATCTGGCCGGCCACTGATAGGAGCCAGAGTCTCCCTGAGAGACTGGCCTGGCATTGTGACCACCAGCGATGTCCACGGATCCTTCCAGATGCCTGGAGTCTGTGCCGGCAGCCAGGCCAACGTCAGTGCCCAAATGGATGGCTTCTCTGCTGGCATGGCCCAGGCCCAGGCCAACAGCTCTATGTCTGCTGTGGTCACTATTGTTCTTGATAAGTTGGGTAAGTGCCTTGTGGTAAAGTGGGTGAGGGAGCCCAGAAACTGGGGAGGAAGTTCTGGGTGATCGCCAAACACTTGAGATCAGGACGATGTGATAGACCAAGGCCACTAGGTAAAGAAATGAGATGTGACTCAGTCATCGAAGGTGCAAGGTGAGATGCGGAGTTGCGGAGGGAAGCATTAAGATGGGACACTGTCTTTAGCAGATGTGGGGTCAACTGAGTTAGGGGAATGGGAAATGAGAGAATAGGTCCTGCTCTTTGGACATGGCCATTGGGAGAACCTGGGATGTGGCAATGCCCTGACTTCTGCTGCCTTCGCCCCCAGAGAAGCCATACCTGCTGAAGCACCCCGAGTCTCGAGTGCGAGAGGCTGGCCAGAATGTGACTTTCTGTTGCAAAGCTTCAGGCACCCCCGCACCGAAGAAATACTCCTGGTGAGTGCCCCGACCGATGCTCAAAGGCCTCATGCCAGCTTTGGAGCTGGATTGGATTTCCTGGGATGTGGTGCCTCAGTGACCTGGAGAGAACTTCTCTGCACCCTCCCTGTGCGGCATGCAGCGGGGGTGGGGCAGCTGTGCTCCTATGCTGAGGGCCCTCCTGGTGTTGCCCAACCACCATCCAGGTTCCACAATGGGACCCTGCTGAACAGGCAAGAACACAGGTACGGGGCCCACCTGGAGCTGCGGGGGCTGCGCCCAGACCAGGCAGGCACCTACCACTGCAAAGCGTGGAATGACGCAGGCACTGTGCGCTCTGGTGTCGCCCAGCTCACTGTTCTTGGTGAGCACCCTCTCCCACCTGCCTCACCCACCCTGAGCAAGTTCTAACTCAGCCCCAAATGGAGCCCCAATGTCAGACTGATCTTTGACCTTGCTGAGTCCGATCCCAGGCCCTCACTGAGCCCCTGACCCCAGCCCAGGCTCCCACCCTTGGCCTCTGATAGAGTCCTCCCCCTTACCCTTATCTGGCTGATTTCTTGCTCCCCAGCCCCGGGACAGCCCGCCTGCAACCCCCGGCCTCTTGAGCACCTGATCAAACTCCCAGATGACTGCGGTCAGCCGGGCAGTGGCCCCGCCTACCTGGATGTGGGCCTCTGCCCGGGCACCCTCTGCCCCAGCGCTGTAGGCTCAAGTACCCGGTGTGGGGATGCAGGCTCGCGCTGCTGCTCCGTGCGCCGCCTGGAGCGCCGGGAGATCCACTGCTCCACCTATGTCCTCCCTGTCAAGGTGGTGGTAGAATGTGGCTGCCAGAAATGTCTGCCCCCTAGGGGGCTGGTCCGGGGCCGCGTGGTGGCTGCCGACTCAGGGGAGCCCCTGCGCTTTGCCCAGATCCTGCTGGGCCGGGAACCCATCGGATTCACCTCCTACCAGGGTGACTTCACGATTGAGGTGCCGCCCTCTACCCAGAGGCTGGTAGTGACTCTCGTGGATCCCAGCGGCGAGTTCATGGACACTGTCAGGGTCTTGCCTTTTGACCCTCGAGGCGCGGGAGTGTACCACGAGGTCAAAGCTCTGCGGAAGAAAGCCCCCATCCTCTTAGATGCCAGCCAGAGCAACACGCTCCCCCTGGGCGAGCTGGACGAGGAGCCCCCCTTGGGAGAGCTGGTCCTCCCCGCCGGAGCCTTCCGCAGAGCGGACGGAGAGCCCTACGCAGGGCCGGTGGAGGCCCAGGTGACCTTCGTGGACCCCCGGGACCTCGCATCGGCGGCTGCCGCCCCCAGTGACCTGCGCTTCGTGGACAGCGACGGCGAGCTGGCGCCGCTGCGCACCTACGGCATGTTCGCGGTGGAGCTGCGCGCCGCCGGCTCGACCGAGCGGCTGCAGGCCGGGCCGGTGTCGGTGCGCGTGGCCGCCGGCCACATCCGCATGGCCGGCCACGCGGACGCCCTCAAGCTGTGGTCGCTGAACCCCGACACGGGGCTGTGGGAGGAGGAGGGCGGCTTCGGGAGGGAGGCGGCGGCCGCCGCGCGGGTGCGCAGGGAGGACCGGGTCTTCCTGGCGGGCAACGTGGAGATCCGGGAGCGGCGCCTGTTCAACCTGGACGTGCCCGAGCGGCGCCGCTGCTTCGTGAAGGTGCGCGCCTACGCCAACGACAAGTTCGCGCCGCGCGAGCAGGTGCAGGGCGTGGTGGTCACCCTGGTCAACCTGGAGCCCGCGCCGGGCTTCTCCGCCAACCCCCGCGCCTGGGGCCGCTTCGACAGCTCCGTCACCGGCCCCAACGGCGCCTGCCTGCCCGCCTTCTGCGACGCCGACCGGCCCGACGCCTACACGGCCCTGGTCACGGCCACCCTGGGCGGGGAGGAGCTGGAGCCGCCGCCCTCGCGGCCGCGCCCCGTGCCGGCCACCGTGGGCGTGTCGCAGCCCTACCTGGACCGGCTGGGCTACCGCCGCACGGACCACGACGACCCCGCCCTCAAACGCAACGGCTTCCGCATCAACCTGGCCAAACCGCGCGCCGGCGAGCCCGCCGAGGGCCACGGCCCGGTGTACCCCTGGCGCGGCCTGCGGGCGTGCCAGGAGGCCCCCGTGAACGCCAGCCACTTCCGCTTCGCGCGCGTCGAGGCCGACAAGTACGAGTACAACGTGGTCCCGTTCCGCGAGGGCGCGCCGGCCTCCTGGACCGGAGATCTCCTGGCCTGGTGGCCCAACCCGCAGGAGTTCCGGGCCTGCTTCCTCAAGGTGAAGATCCAGGGGCCGCAGGAGTACATGGTGCGCTCCCACAACGCGGGGGGCAGCCACCCACGCACGCAGGGCCAGCTCTACGGGCTGCGGGATGCGCGCAGCGTCCGCGACCCGCAGCGCCCTGGAACTTCTGCTGCCTGCATGGAGTTCAAGTGCAGCGGGATGCTGTTCGACCAGCGGCAGGTGGACAGGACGCTGGTGACCATCACGCCCCAGGGCAGCTGTCGTCGCGTGGCTGTCAATGGGCTCCTGCGAGATTACTTGACCCGGCACCCCCCACCTGCCCCCACGGATGACCCGGCTGCCTTCGCCATGCTGGCCCCGCTGGACCCTCTGGGTCACAACTACGGTGTCTACACGGTCACTGACCAGAGCCCAAGGCTGGCCAAGGAGATCGCCATTGGCCGCTGCTTCGATGGCTCCTCTGACGGTTTCTCCAGGGAGATGAAGGCTGACGCGGGCACGGCTGTCACCTTCCAGTGCAGAGAGCCACCTGCTAGCCGGCCCAGCCTCTTCCAGAGGCTGCTGGAGTCCCCAGCAACAGCACTTGGGGACATCCGCAGGGAGATGAGTGAAGTGGCCCAGGCCCAGGCCCAAGGCGTGGGGGGTCCCCTTCGTACCCGCCGGGGCAGAGCCTGGCAGTGATCTGGTCCCCAGCCTTGCTCCTCTGCCTTGCTCCAGACTCCTCTATTTCCAGGAAGTCTCACCCCCTTCTCCAAATGTCCCCCACCCCAGCCCAGTCAAGTCCGATGGTGGAAATGCCAGGCAGGCGACTATTGCCGTGTGACATTAAATGGAGTTCGAGTTCGTCCTGGCTGTGGGAGCCAGCATCCTGTGAGACCGTCGAGGCTGGAGGGAATCCTCCCAGCTCAAATGCTAGCAATGATTTCAATTGTATTTAGACCCTGATTTCAAATATTATGCCCCTTGGGATTTCTGACCTTTGACCTAAAGGCCCCTGTGTGTTGCTGATCTGGGTGCTTCATTGGGTCATCTGCCCCAAGCTTTATCCTTGGGGTTATTTATTGAAACAAAGCCTGTGGGGCTGGTCATAGGGGTGAGTGGTGGGTTTGGGCCCAGTGAAGGCCTGCAGAAGGGGCTGCTTGTCTCTGGGGCTGGGCAGCACAATTCTCACATTTGGTGCTTAGAAACCTCCGGGAAGTCAGGGCAGGGAATCAATTAAAGATGCTTCATTTTCAACTCGTTGTGTCAGGCTGCAACTACAGACCTAAACACACCTTGGCAGAAACAGGCTCCAAACACACATGGACACTCATGTGCAGGCAGCTCAAGGGCCCTCACAAGGCCCCGATGTGCCTCTTGCAGGGGTGTGGGCCCCAGCTGAGGCAAGCAGAAGTGTGTCTGTGACACGTGTGTGCAGAACCAACTTGTGAGTGGCCAGAGCCTGTGCAGCTCTGACCGCTGAACACAGTAGCAACTGCTGTTCTGGCCTCCTCCTTGGCGCCTGGCTGTGGGCAGTGCCTCCTGCCTGGCCGTGCGCCTGAGGGCTTCAGTGGGCAGGGAGGGGCTATGGCAAGGGTGCATGTCCCAGGTGGCAGGAATTGAGGCCACTGTGGATTTCCTCAGCTGGATCCACAGCTGCCCCAGCCTAGGCCCCACCCAGCTGACACCTGGCCATGCCCTGGCCAAATGATGATTGGGTTGCCCAAGGGCATGTCCTGGGCCTTCTGACCTTGTTAGGACCCTCAGTCTGGAGGTGGGGGAACCATCACTTCCTCCTGCTTTGTGCATGTGGCCAGCCAAGTCCTCTTGATACCCCATGGGGCAGGTGCTGTTCTGACCACACTCCCACTTTCCAGACAGAGTAACTGGGCCCTGGAGTGAATTCCAGATGCGGGGCGGTGTGTATTTCCTGGATGGGCCAGTTGGCCCCTGAGCACATGTATGAGACTCCCTCAGCCTGGAGACATTGGCCTCTGGAAGGCATCAAAGTGGCCTTGCTGGGTACCTGGGATAGGAGGCATTGCGCCTGGCTGATCACCCTGGGGAAGTGGGCGTGCAAGGTGTTTACTTAGCCCAGGGCATGCTTGGCCTTTCTGCACACCCACTCGCCCACTTCCCCTTCTACTACCCACCCTTCCACTGAGCCAACTGCCTGCTTCCACCCCCTCCCACCCACCCCACCTCTGCTTGTCCAGCATTTAGAGGTGTCAGCCCTGTGCCAACACTAGGGGCTTGGAGAGGTCCAGTCTTGGGGAGATAGGCTCATGTGCAGGCCCCAACACACCTGTGCGGTCAACTCTCAGCCCATATGGCCTGCCAGCTCTTCTCCATCTGATGACTCTGATGACACCCATCCTCTCTGGACCTCTCTGTCCTTTGTTTAGGCCATTCTCTTCATGGGAACCCCATCCCCTGCCCAGGGGGTATACTTGGGGGCCTGGAGTATCAGGGAGAAGATAGCAAACCCAAGGGCATCAGCCCCAGTTTCTGAGTGTAGGCCCCAGGGCTTTGCTGGATTCAAGGTGTGGGAGGCCCCAGTGCTGGCACCTCATCCTCACCCTGGATAGGCCGTAATGAACAAGAGAGGGGAGATGCTTTGAGGCCCTTGGGGAGCCAGGATGCATGTGAATTTATCCTTATTGTGTCTATACTCCCGACAGACAGGGGGGTTTAGAGGGACAGACCCCCAGTATGAGGTGACCCAACTCTGAGCCGGCCTGCCCCAGACCCCGTTTCAGGGCTGCCTGCTGGGGTCCTGGGCAGCAGCAGGAGTGGGGGCTCCCTTTGCAGACAACAGGCGAAGTTGGCTTTCAGGCCAAGGGTGATGAGGTGTCAGGCTCCATGGCCAAATACCTTTCATTGAGAAAGTGCTGGGGCTGTGGCCACTGCCAGGCCTGCGGCAGACGGGTTTGGGGCAGACAGCTGGCTCCCTTAGGGGTGGGCGTCATCCTGAAGCCCCCTTCCTGGCTGCTGTGGCCGGACCAGGAGTGAGCAGGGGATCCTGGAGAGAGTGGATCAGGGAGCACATCCAGGCGGAGGGCACAGCCCGAACAAACACTTGGCACCGGGCAGGGGCTACCACCCCAGCTCTTTCCCATTCCTGCTGACAACTCTTCAAAGAGCAACTCCTGGCTCTAATTTCCCGATGAGGAAACTGAGGCTCCAAGAGAAAGAAGCTGTTCCCCTGAGCTGCCAGGCCTGTGCTTCTCGACACTGCCTTGTGAACCCATTCTAGCAGCTGAGCCAGGAGTCCCACCCCACCCCTCCTGGAAAGTTGGCCATCAGCCTCCTGGTAAATCCATCTCTCGCCCCGCACCCACCAACCGGGGCTGCCAGACCACGCCCATTGGCCTGGGGGGGGAAGGGGGGAATGAGGCCCCCCAGAGACCCCAGCTCCAGCCATCCTGGGGTCAGCTCAGGGCACAAGGAGGCCCTTGGTCCCGCCCACAGCATTTAG
The DNA here is from genome assembly GCA_030015415.1 of Cynopterus sphinx. Lineage (NCBI taxonomy): Eukaryota > Metazoa > Chordata > Mammalia > Chiroptera > Pteropodidae > Cynopterus > Cynopterus sphinx. Next base: position 48,427,326 of record CM057390.1, on the reverse strand, counting down.
ACTTTTATAATTTTAGAACCAGGGGTTCTTAAAATTCCTAGCACCGTGAGTGGGAGAAAATCTTGGAACAATGCTTAAAACAAGAGAGTCTTAAAACCACAGAATCCAGGAAGAGGAAGATAAAAATGAGCACACATTGAGCACTGACTGGATGCAAGCCCTCTCTGCTCCCCCAAGGCCTAACTCACTTTAAGAGCATGTCAAGTGTATTTACTGTATTGGGGTTCGAAATAGGCTTTTAGGGAGGGTGATTTTCACATCTCCTCTCCCCTCCCCCCATCTCACAGCTGAAGGGACTTGCCCAGGGTCACGCAGCAAATAGGGAAACTGTGGGCTGGGGGATAGTGCGATGCTTCCCAGAGAAGGGGACACAGGCGCTGGGCCTTGAAGGATGTGTAGAAGTTTGCCAGGTGGCTGGGCAGCAAGGGCATTCCAAGCAGTGGGGAAGGTGTATACGAAGGCTGGAGGAGAAAGCCCTGAGGTGGGCATGAAGAGCAATGGCAGAAGGGAGACACACAGGGAGGTGAACAGGGCCTTGAATGCTGTGCGAAGGACCTGAGTCGTCTCCGGTGGGTGATGGGGAGCCATGGAAGGTGCCAGAGCAGGGGAAGTTTACACAAGGTCTCATAACAAAGACTCCCCCGAGCTGCTGCAGCATTCTGCTTGTTGCAGGGTGTTTATTCTATGGGGCTGGGATCTGCCCCCTCACATGTGGCAGCCCGGCGCCCCCTTCCCTCCGGCCGCCTCCTGTCCTGGCTGAACATCGCTGGCTCCTCCATCGGGGCCTCGTGGACCTGGCTCGGCCACCCACCACTTCCCCAGCCCCGTCTGTGTCTCTCATCAGTTCTTGGGGTTGGGTATGATCCAGTCTCAGACCCCAAAGATTGGAGCCAGCCTGGCGGGGAGACCTGGCTTCGGTCAGGTCGGGGAAATGCTCGGCGTTAATGGTGGAAACAGAGGCAGGGTGATAGCGGCGGAAGCAGTGTAGGTGGCTGTCTTGGCCACTCCCAGGGCAGGAGCTGTGGCCAGACCCCAGAGCCTGGGGAGGGGTCTGGGCTGGTAGGAGGTGGGTGGGGGAAGCAGGGACGAGGGAACAGAAGAAACGGACATACTGGGGTGGATGTGGGGGGAACAGACACTGCCCTACCCAGGGTCACAGCCTTCGTGCAGCACTATGGATGTGTCACATGGAACCAGGCACCCCTGTCATCATTCCGAGGTCACACTGGCCTTGTCACACCCTGTCCGGGTCCTCCTTAGTCAGACACTCCCTTCCAAACCACTGGAGTCACCTTCTTGTGGCTACACTGCTACTCTCAGTCACCCCGCCCAGGGTGCACGTGGCTGGACTTGCCTGATGCGCAGGACACACCGGACACACTGGACGCTGCCACGCCGTTCACAATCACACAGGCAGACACGCCGTGACATGCAGGCCCGTGCTGCGGGGTCCCTCAGCGGCGTGGTGCATCGACACACCCAGTCACCCCGCTTCCTCCCACACTTGAGGACCTTCTGACACCCAGATGCTCAGACTGCCCTCGTCAGGGCCAATTCCAGCCCTCCGCGACCCCCCACAATTGAGTCCCCCAAGCACACGGGGCCACAGCCAGGCGCACGTGCACACCCACCTTCTCAGGGCCCTGGTGAGGGCGTGGGCCTGGGCTGGAGGCTGGGGGGTGGGCGTCCACGGCTCAGCCTCGTTTCCTGGGAAGTCCTGAAACCCTTCCTGCTGACTCAGCCCTGGGGGCCAGCCAGCGGGCGCTGCCAAACCTCAGGTATGTCCTCGAAGGCTGCCCGCAGGGCCTCCACCAGGGTGGGGCAGGGCGGAACTCCCACTCAGGACTGAGCTCCCCCCGGGGCCCCAGCTCCCCCGCCTCAGATGCAGCTCCAGCTTTACTGGTAGAAGCTGAAGTTGGCTGCTCACGCCCCCAGTTCTTCCCAGCCGAGCCAGGCTCCCTCATACAAGGGCCTTGCTCAGCCTGCTTTCTTGAAGACACCCAGCTCGGGTGCTCTGGGGGGAGTTGGTCTGGATGCCCATCCTGGAGCCCGGCACAGGGACAGGGACAGACGGACAGACCATGTGCATCCATGTGCTCTCATGTGATGTCTACGTGCAGACCTTTGGGTATAGACATGCTCAGGCACATACAGGCTCAGCTCCGGACTGGCACTCTCAGAGCCCCATTCTGAAGAGAAGGCAGAACTGGACACAGATACCTGAGTCTGTGGGGTCAGGTGAGGGCCAGTGGGAGGGCCAGGGGCTGGGAAAACCCCGAGGAGGGCCCAGGGAAGGCTTTCTGCAGGAAAGGGCATTTAATATGGGCTTTGAAGAGTGAATAGGAGTTTGTCAAACCAAGATCAGATGTCCAAAAGTCTCGAAAGCTGGCGTTAGGATTTACCTTTTGTCTGTGAGGATTTTGAGCAGGGGAGGGTCACAAAGAGACGAACCCAAATTCACTACCTCCTCCTGAGGACCCAGCCTCTGCCCTCAGGGGGCTTTCAGTCAGATGGGTGAGGCTAAGCCAGACCCAGCCAGGAGGGATAGAACAGACCTCAGGTTTAAGAAGCACCTGATATGCACCAGGTTGGATCCTGTCAACAGCCCTTTAAGGCAGGTTCATTATCATCCCCATTTTACAGCTGAGGAAACCGAGGCTAAGCGCAGGGAGTACATTGCCTAAGGAGGGTTCAACAGCTCTGGTCTCTGACCTGAAATTGCGGCTGCCAACTTGGCAGGCTGACCCTAAAGTTTGAAGGACAGAATGGTAAGGCTCAAGTAAGGATGCTTTGCCCAGTGTCATGTCTTTGCACCTGGGGTCCTGGCTGGGGAGGGAGACCCCTCCTCATGGGACACACAAGCTCCCCCTGAGCCTTGTCAGCAAGGCTGTCTCCCATCCCTTGTCATTTGACTGAGTGAATTTAATGCGGGGCTTCCACACAGAGGGAGGTCTAAGTGGGGGCTTGGGGGTTCTTCTCCAGGCCTTCTGGAAGCCGTGGGCCCCTGGCCTTAGCCTGCACCCGCCATCTGGCCCAGTTGAAAACAAACACTTGGAAATGGCCAACCCAGCGGAATCTAGGTTGTGGTCAGGCCGTGGTTGAAGAAGCCACTGGAAAAACACGCAGTCCACGGAGCCAGGCCCAGCTTACATTTCACCAGGCAGAAGTGGCCTGCCCAACGCCGGGAGCTGAGGAATGTTCGTTCTCTGACTCTTTGGAACCTGTTGTCTGACCAAGGAATCCAGCCTCTGGGCGGTGCCACTCTCAAGTCTCCTGCGTCAGGCTGTGACATGACTCTTAGTGTGTCCTTTTGGCTTGGCCCCCTGGCCGGACTGCTGTTGGGAGATCCCTTATCTGCTTGCATGCCCCTGATGATGGGGAGCTCACCCCTTTTACAACTGTCATACTCAGCAGCCAAGAGCCTATGATTGGGCTGATTCCCCACAGGAGGTTTTGGCTCCCTTGGCCACATGGAGGGAGGTCAGGGCAGTCTGAGTACCCCCCATCCCACACCCCTCGGTGGGTCCGACCCCCTTCTGGGCCTGTGGACCTTCTCAGGCCCTTTGGGTTCAGCGCGTCCCACTGTTATCCAAGTCTCTCTCTCCAGAATGTGCTCCTAGTCCTGTGGCCATGTTTTAGCGCCGTCTGTCCACGTGTCCTGAGCCGTGGCTGGGCAGGTCACCCACGCATCCATTGGGCACCTACTGGACACTGAAGCACTTGACTTGCATCTCTTCACTTATTCCTCTCAGTGAGGATGTCCCTGTTATTGCTCCACTCTACAGATGGGGAAACTGAGGCTCAAAGGGTTCACTTGGTGTCCTGGGGTAGCAGGGGCCGATTCTGGAAATAGGATTCAGTTCCCTGCTGGTGCCAGGATAGGGGCTCTGTCTTTTGGGCTGGGGCCTTATCAGGGGCCTTGGGAGGGTGGAAGGTTGTGGCCATTCTCCAAGTGACAGACCAAGGTGCAGAGAGGGTTGGAGGGAACCCTGAAAGCTGTTTGGACCTGAGCCCTTCTGACCCCAGGGACTGGGGAGGGGGTCCAGGGCCCAGGGACAGCAGGCAACCTCATCACAGACAGAATCCCAGTTGCTGACCCTTCCCATCCCAGGTGGACTCCCTGGTGATAGAGAAGGCTCAGGGAGGAAGCAGTAGTCACAGGTGCAGGAACTTCAGGTGAGAAGGGGTGGGGCCAGGATCTGGGGCAGAGCCAAAGCCAAAGCCCCTAATGAGGGGTGGAGCCAGGGCTGGGCAGGGTCAGATGTCAGATGAGGGGAGAGGCCAGTCAGGGTCATGAGTCTGGGGTATCAACCGGGGTCCCAGAGAGGTGTTGGATCAGGTGAGGGGCGGGGTCCAGGTGGAGAACACGTGCCTGCCCGCCTGCTCCAGGAGAGACCACGAAATTAAACTAGAAGCTTTGAGGGAAACTTTGACAACCAACGTGGGGCATCTGAGATCTCAGACTCACCATCACCCCCAGGCCACAGCTCGCCTCATCTATTAACCCTCCCCGGGACTTGCTTCAGTCTGGAAAATCCTCATTGCTCAGGCAGGTAGGTAGAAGGCTGGGAACCAGAGGGGGCGCAATTCCTCTCTAGGGATGCACAGCCCAGGCCCGTAGCTGCCAGAGTTGCCCCATTTTCACTCCAGAAGAGGATGAGGAGCCAGGCAGGCGGGTGAAATGCCCCCAGTCCCTCAGGCGCCCCTAGCCCTTGGCTGAAGTCCCAGGATGCTGGCTGGGCAGTAAGGAAGAGATGGCTCAGGGGAGAAAAAAGCTGGGGAGGGGTCAGGGCTTGGGAGGAAGGGGTGTTGGGCAGTGAGCTGGGAGCAGAGGAGAAGGTCTGGGGTGGGCAGGGCAGTCAGCCAGACTAAGAAGGAAAGAGAGGGCACTTAGGCAGAGGAAATGACGAGTGCAAAGGCCCTGAGGTGGGAGTGTGCTTATGGGAGGAGTCGCGAGTGGCCCGTGATGAGGGAGATGCAGTAAGAGAGGGGTTCTTTGGGCCTGGCGGGAGAGGAGGAGAGGCGACGGATTCCGCGGGAAGGGAAAACAGGGCCGAGTAAACAAGCCTGGATCCTTGTAGGACCGCCCCCTGGTGGCCCAGTGGAGACCGGCAGGGAGGAGGGTCCTGTCCCGCTCTGGCCCCGGCAAGGGAAGCGTGGCAGCCTGAGCAGGCCGGCCCTCCTGTCATCCTGATTTGGTTTCCCCTTAGGCGGGGTGGGGACAACACAGCCCCAGACTCTCCGCAAGCAGGGACGACATCCTCAGCACTTTGAGGGGATGTACTTATGAGATTCCCACCAAACCCTACAGGCAGAGCTACTTTTATTTCTACTTCGGAGGGGGAAACTGAGGCTCAGGGAGGGCAACACGTGGGATGCAGAGGCAGGACTCGAATTTGGGCCCTGGCAGTCTAGGCTGGCCCCTGGTGGGGGTCTGGCCCCTCCTGGCAGGTGTCCCTTGTGTAAGGAGGCCCTGGCCAGGCGGCTGGTCCAGGGTCAGGAGCTGGAGGAGGTGCTGAGTCTGAAAGGGCCGCAGGGAGGTGGGAAGTGGGGGGCAGGGGGGGCTGAGGAGTCCAGAATGTGGAGGAAATGGCCTGCAACTCCCCAGCCCCAAGGTTCCCTCCCTGTATGTTGGTTTCTCAGAGTTTTTGGTTGAGGGAAGTGCGTGGAATGAACGAACTCCCTCTTCAAACTTTTCCCTCGCCGTGTTTGGTGCCTCCTGATGATTTTTGCATCAACTGGTGCCATCATGGGCCTGTGGGAGCCCCTTCAGTGCTGCATATTTCAGTCAGAGGGCAGGCTTTTCCCCTTCCTGTCTTGGCATCCCCATTGACGAAATGGGGACAAGAAGACCCTGTGTCTAATTTACTTTAAAACTCAGGTCCTCTGGCTCCCCAGCTTCAGGCTTTTAGAGGTGGAAAGCACCATCTTCTCTTTCAAAATTCTCGCTATTCCGAGGTAAGGACCCCGAAGGATCTGACAACCCAGCACCCTGCCCCAGGTGATGGGCATCATGTGTGGGATCCATGCCAGGCAGAGCCCGTTACCCCAGTCAGGACCACACACTCCAGGTGTTTGGCCATCACTTGAAAAACTCTAACCTAAAACTCGGCCTTTTTTATTGCCAGTCAGCCCCAGACACTGCTGCTTGGCATGATGAAAGCATCTTTTTCTGGCGGGAGGAGTGAGGTTAAGATGTGTGATCAGGGAGAATGTTAGCGGCCTTCCTGCCCAGACACCTGGCCAGAACCTGCACTTAACCCAAGAGGCCCAGGCCAAGGCCCCTCAGAGTAGCCCCCGTGACTGGAGAACTTCCCAGCTGGTCTTGTGTCCTGCTGCTCAGAACCCTGCCCGAGTTTCGGTGGCCTCTACCTCAGTGAATGTGTGGCCCTGAGGAGAGAGCGTGCTTTCCTAGGGCTCCAGACCGGGAGATGTGATTTCACAGAACCTGGGGGTGGGGTCTACGGTGTCCACCCACATCCCAGAGGTACCCAGGACCTGGCTTCCCAGTCTGTCTCTCACTAAACTGGCTCACGGAAGCAAGATAAATCTATTAAAACCCATGCAAAGGACATGCAAACGACACACAAACGCAAGTTTAAATTAAAAGATCATGCCAATTATATGCAAACGACCACCACACGTGCAGACGTCATTTAGGGGAGGGGCCAGGTCCCTGGGGAAGGTCTTTGGCTGCATTGCCAAGCGATAATACGCTGAGCACAATAGGAGTGACAGAGGTCCCCGTTTCCCGCCTTGGGCCTGGTCCTGCACACTGATCAGCCGTTGAACCCCACCGCCACAGGTGAGGGGATCTGACATCCCTGGAGCCCCAGCCCAGAAGAGGCGTCCTCAGGACTCAGACGTCCAGCGCCGTGCTGACTGCAGGAGGTGGGCCCCAGCGGCCCCTGGTGGCAGGCGCTGGGACAGCGGCGGAACCTCTCGCCCCACCCACGTGTCTCCTATTCCCAGTGAAACCCCTGATCGGCCACTTCCAATCTGCAGGTTGGTGGGCGGATAACGAGCAGGACTGGAGGGGGCTAATGATCGAAATCTCAAGGGCTCTGGGTTCCCTCCTGACATCAGCCTCTTTAGGGATTTTTAAAATACAAACTGCCCCGAAAGAACAGAAAGAAACGAGATGATCTCCAAATCTCCCGCCAACCCCCCTAATCCCTGTTCCCTCCCTGGAGGCCACAGCTGTGACCCGCGTTTTCTTCCTATGTGGATAAAGGTCCCTCCCCCCGATTTAAAAAATGTACACGAAGTGCCACCCTCCCTACTCCTCCGCTCCTGTTGTAGAGGAAAGCCCCATCAGCCTTTTCGCCAGTTGTGGGGTCTTCCATCCACTGTGGCTGGGTGGCCGTGGATTTAAATGGCCCCCAACCGACAGACTTTTGTTTTTGATTTGCACAAAACGTGGGAAGGAGTGCTTCGTTTGCACCCACATCCATGTATCTGTAGAAACATTCCTAGGAGGAGGGCCTGGTGAGGGAAAGGGTGTGCGCGTTTTAAGTACTGATTCTAGGAAGCTGCTGCACTGAGCAATGGTACTTACGAGCAATCCCACCAGCACCTCCTTCGGCCTCACAGTCCTGGCCTGCTAGTCCCTCAAACTGGGGTCCTGGAGCACAGGTCAGGAAGCCTCTGGCCCCAACCTGTCTCCCAGAGGCTCCAAGCCGGCAGGGCAAGGCCCGGGGGTGCTGGGGTGACTCCTCTGTGTTCCTGTAACTTTTACAGCTTGATTACTGTCATGCTGCCACACTTTAGGCATCTTTGCATAGTGCGACACTAAATGCTAGCAAAATGAGCCTTTTTGTGCAGAATTTGACCGAGGGGTGTTTCCTGAAAACCCTTGAGATCAGCTTGTTGTGAGAGCTGCATCACACAACGGCCACGAGAGGGCGCGTGTGAGCCAAAGGCGAAGCCACCAAGGGGCTCTGGCAAGGGCCTCTATGGTGCAAGTGTCATTTCCCTGGAGAGCGCCTGGTCATGGTCTTTTAATACCATTTTACTGAAATGGTAGAACTGTATTAACAGGGAAAAAAAAGCCAAACCAATCCCCAGGAAAATTCTGAGCCCACGACAGACTTAAATCAAAGCCGTATGAAATGATCCAAAGGCAGGCCGTGTCCAGGTGAGTCCACACACAAACGGACAAATGAGCGGACGGGATCACAACTCGCTCATCTGCGCCGGTGCGACCCTGCGCCCGCAGTGTCAACCATTACCAGAAACAAATCCGATGGTGAATGATATTGAAATTAAAGTCAAAAATTTTAATGGCAAAATCTGTGACAAGTCCTAGAAGAGACAATTCATAGTCTTGCCAGAAAATTACTATTAAAAAAGAAAAACTGGAAAAATGAGTAGTGTCTCATCCCGCTTCGAACCCCAGCTGACAAGCAAGAAGTGGCCTGGTGTCCGGGGCAGCAGCTTGGGGAGTCCGTTCTGCGGTCAGTTCTGGGTTTTCTGAGGTAAACAGCTGCAACGTGCAGTTAAAACGCCAATGCCGGCAAACCACGGCAGGCCACACTGCCTTTCTGCTCGTCCCCGAGACTTAGTTGGATGCATGTGAGTTGGCGCTGCTGGGATCTCCAGCAGGCAGAGAAGTTGACTCCGGGGGAGTGGTCCCCTGGCAGCTGCCCCTGGACTGAGGAGATAGCAACAGAGCATCAGAGGGACACCACGAGGCTGATGCCCATCGTACCATTTCTCCAAGAGCCATGAAGAGGGGCCAGGAGACAGGGGTGGGGCGGAGGAGACAGCTGGCCTCACTGCCTGACCTGTGACATGGGGAAATCGGACCCATGGGCCACCCCATGGGGCTCTGGCGAAGGACCGACGTGGCATCTCAGCACAGCCGGGGTTTCTACAGTCTGAGGGCGAGGGAGACCCAGGCAGGCCTGGAGCTGATGATGGTCCCGTCCCTAACACACCATGGGAAGAGGTTCAGAAACCTGGCCCAATGCTCGGGGCTCCCTCTGCACTGCAGACATGTATTGGGCACAAGTGATCCTGAGGTGTTTGTCCACAGGACCCCTCAGAGTAGAAAACCCCACGGAAAATGGCTCTTCTCGGGCAGTCTGCTCTGTGGCGAGTCCTGTTTGCAGCCCACGAGAGCAGGGCTGCTTGTGCCCCTCCCTCCCCAACTCAGGCTCTGGCGTCAGCTCCTGAGCTAACCGTTCCAGGTGCCCAGGAGTCACACCCTCCATGTGCCCCGAGGGTTCAGCCTCTCCTGACTCGGTTGGAGACCAGTCACTGGACAGCGCCTGCTGTGTGAGCCTCTTCACCTTCCTTGTACTTTCCTTCACAGGCCGAGCCCTCCCCTGGCCCCCATCCAACCTGCTAGGTTCCCACATGCTCCAAATAGCTGCCATGGTGCTTGCACCTCAGAGGACAGTGTCGAGTAAACGCATCAACAGGTTTCCTTTGGGGGCTGCCTCAGCATGTGGCATGGAGACACCAACAGGCCGGCGCTGCTCCACTTGTCAGTGTGAGAGCAGCTGGGAAAAAGGCACTGGCCTCGGGGACACACACTGGCCTCAGACGGACATCTGTGGACCTGCGCTCCCAGAAGGTGGACGTGAGTGGTAAGGGGACCGGGAAGGGACAGGCTGGTGCCTGAGGGTGGGACTGGGAGCCAAAAGGCAACTCAGACATTCCTCAGGCACCCAGGGTGGAGGTGGTAGCTTCCAGCCTGAGCAGCCTCAGTCCCCGAGACCTGCTCTTTGAAAGAGCATCGGCGCCTGCCCAGTGCAGGGGACCGCCGCAAGTAGCGTGGGATACGGGTGGCACAGGCAGGGAGCTCACAGGGTGTGGCATCTGCACCAGAACCCCGACATTCCCACTTACTATGTGTCATGGTCTGAGGAAACCCTGTGGGGACCTGGCCCCCTGGGTGTGGTCCCAAGGTTAAGGGCAGGCCTTGTCTGCCAGGGTCCCCGCTGGGACACTCACACCAGGTGACTCTCACACTTGCACCCACTAGGACAGAGGTGCTGAGTTCGGCCCAAGCACCAAGCTCCCTGCTCTGCCCACGTGTTTGTTCTGAGCAGCGTGGTTGCCATGGTGACGTGACATGCACCACCCTGCTGAAGGCAGCAGGAGGCAGGCAGCCTCCCCTGCGCCTCTGCTTAGGTCTGGGGGAAAATCGGTGGAGGCCTGACTCTGGCCCAGCAGGGAACTCCCGTGCGAGGGAAACGGGTGGGCTGTGTAAGGCCTCGGCCCGCCTCCCATGGACACGTCACGCCTGTGCCTGTGCAGCCTCCTCGGGATGACCCCGCGTGTGGGGTCGGGCCCCTTAACCACAGTGGGAGGCTGGGAAGGCCCCAGGGATGAGAGTGATGGGGCCCCCCAATCCTAGCTGGCTCAGCACACTTCCTAATTCCCTGAAGAAGTTCCAGATGCCCCAGATCCCTGGCTCACTGTCTTCCCAGTCACCAAAGTGCATCTTCACTGTGGCCCAGCTGGGCACCAGCACAGGGGGCGGTCGGCCTGGCAAAGCCCAGGCACTGCAGGGCAGCGCGTCTGAGCCCAGCAGGGCTGCCTGCATGTCTCTAGGGTGTCAGGGCCTCATCTGCTCACCCCACGCTTCCCCGTGGGGTACAGGCTCTCCCCAGGAGGCAGGCTCCTTCCCCTCAACCGTTGAGCCATGTCTTGGAGCCTCACACTCACCACTCAGCAGGTGCTAGAGCTACTGAGTCCTGCAGGGGGTGGGAGGGGGCAGTGTGGGTCTCTGCAGAGTGAGCTGTGCCCCAGGTGGTTCCGCCAACCTGCAGTCACCACAACAACGGATGGAGTGCCCAACAGGCCGGCCTCGCTGCCAGGACCTTGGGGGAGGCTTGCAGAGGCCACAAGGTGGCTGACGAGATGGCAGGTTCCGAGAACCAGCTACCCACGGGGCTCCCCACCTCTTCCCCGACACCGACTCTGGGACCCTGAGGGCACCCTTGGGATTATGCTGAGACTCACCTGAGACCACAGGCTGCCTCCCCCAGGGGTGGGCCGGGGAGAGGCCAGCGTCTGCAGGGTGATAAGCGTGTCCCTGGCACTGGTCAGCGGGAAGTGTCCGGAGGATCCTGGGGGGGGGTAGGAGGAGTCAGGACAAATGTCCCAGCCCCGAAAGCTGCAGCAACTCCTCAGGTGGGATCTGCTGGCCCCTCGTCAGGAAGAGGCCCTGACCGCGGACACCAGCCTGGGGTGGGGACACTGGCACAGCCTGACGGGATCCACTGACACGACTGAGATCGCGGCCACTGAGCACAGAAACCTCACGGTTTAAATAAGGAAAGTGGCTGCATCAGGGGCCGGTCCCGAGGGCCCGTGAGCGCTGCTGCCCACGCCGCACTCAGCCCCCCGGGCCTGGCTGCCGGGAGCTACGGCCCGGGCCAGCGGCCTCACTCACCGAAGCCGGGTGTGGACGGGCAGCGGGCCCGGCTCCTCGGGCCCCCAGCTTCGGAGGTGTCCGCCGCCGCGTTAGCTGCGTACATGCTGGCCTCTTCTCGAAACTTCCCCATGTTCTTTTTATACCGGATTCTTTTGTTGCCGAACCAGTTGGAGACCTGGACACACAGACAGAAGCTGCCGGGACAGCTGACCCAGTGACGAGACGACAGGACAGGCTCCCTGGGGTGCTCCCGTTTCTACCGCGTGGCCGCGGGGACGTGTGACAGGGGAAGGTGGTGCTGACTGAACCGCAGACCCAGGGAGGTGTCCGCCGTGCGCTGGGAACACCCTGCGCTGACGTGTCCCCTGGGAGAGGGAGGAACGGGCTGCCGGAGGGGAGAGGGGCACGTCTGCGACACGCGCGGAGACGACATCCACGCGGCGCAGGGTGGGCAGCAGACTGCACTCGGATTCCCCTTTAGGGAGAGCCAGAGCCGGGGACACGCGCCTACGAGCACTGAGCTCTGCGCTCAGAGCCGGCTTGGGGGGCCATCGCACCCTTCCTGTGAGCCCGCGGTCTCAGCGCGCGGAGGAGGCCCTCCGGGGGACCCCCCCAAGGCTGCTCTCGGGGGGAGGCTGTCCTGGGGACTGCTGGTGGGTAAGCATCCGGGGCCCCCTCAGTCGTGACAATGAAAATGTCCCCTGGGGGCGGAATTGCCCGGGCAGCATCTATGCCAGTGCCCGCCTTTGAGGGTGGAGGTGTGCGCAGTTCCATGACCAGAGGTAAATTCTGAGTTACAGGGCCAGGCTGCGCACATTTCCTCCCAAAGTCCCCACAGCCTCCTCTCAGTGTTAACCATGAAAGGGAAGGGCACCCGCGTGCGAGCTCCGCGCACAGTGACCCTACCCCGCTTTTGGTTCCCGCTTATCTCCAAGGAATGTGCCAGAAGGTCTCCGTGGAACTGAGTTTGCAGGCAAGTGGCAGCAAGCAGCTTCCTGCTGGACTCAACTGGCATTCAAGAGGGACAAAGAGCAAACCTGCTGTGTGGGTGGGACTGGGAGGAGGCGGGCCCTCTTCCGAGGCAGATGAGGGGGTCCAGGGGCTGGGGAGAGCTGGCCCCGGCCAAGGTCCTCTTCCCCCACAGGGAGCGCCCCAACATGGCACCTCACACAGGTATGGGTGCCGTACAGGCTCCCAGATACCCTCTCCCCGACTAGGGCTCGGAGCCACCAGCTACTCCCTGCCCTGTCGCCAAGCCAGCTGCAGCGGCCCACGTTCCCCGCTGCCACCCATGGGCTCAGCTCTCCTCCCCCTTTGCCCCTCGGGCCTCCTCATCTGGAGCTACGGCTGATTCTGTCCTGAAAATGTCTGTGACCTCATCTATGACACCCTTCGCCCTGATTGTGCTCTCCTTCCTCTCTACCTTCTCCTTAGGTGAACCCCACTTCCTGCCTATCTGTACCCCACATTTGGAACCCACCCTCAACTAATGGTCAGCCACTGCAAGCTGTCCCGAGACCTGGCAGACGCAGCAAAGTGGGAAGAAGCTTCCAGCACAGAATTCTGCTGCTGGTGGGTGGGGATCTCAGGGCCTGGCCACGGAGGGGGAGTCACCGCACTGTGGCCGGTGCTTCTCAAAATCTCGTCTGCAACGAACTCTTTCCTCAGGTGAAGTCTCAGACCCAAGACCCATCTGCTCTGCAGAGGTGCCGGGCCCTGACGTGAACCCGGCTGTTCTTCAGGCAACTGCTCGTGGTGGCAAACGAGGTCCCACGCTTCACACTTCTTTTGGGGCTTCGGAGCCCAAGGCTCAGTCCCTCACTTAAGCTCTGGCCTTGGTGCTGAGGACACCAAGGTTCTGGGTGAGTGAAGTCAGATGGGACTGGGACACCTGCAAGCCTTCATCAAGAAGTCACGGCTGGACAGGCCGGGGCTGGAGCAGAGGGTAGTGGCTAAGGGCGCGGGCACTGGAGGCGACCGGACCTGGCTGGACACTCAGCTCCTCCACCTGGACAGTGCGAGGAGGGGCTGCCTCAGAGGGTGCCTCAGCGAGCCAGTATGGGGCAGCATCGACACCTGCCATCCCGGCTGTCAGAACCAGGGGTGCCGGACCGAGACCCCCGCCTCGAGTGGTGGGCTGCCTGGACTCGGCCTCCCCACTGCAAAACTTTCCCTGAAATGTTTCTTGGACTCTGACCTTAGCTCCTCCTCCCTTGCCCCACTTCCATTAAGAAGACTGTTGGGGTCACCCAAGGTTGTCCAGGTCCCATCTCCCATCGGCACTAGCATTCCCCATCGGAAGCAGCGCTTTCTCTGGAGAGCTGGTTTGTCATTTTAAGTCCTAATCTTGCTCCCCAATTTTTCTTCTCCTAAACTTATAACCTCACCTCTCTCATGCAACACAGCACATTCCCGATACAAAAATATTCCATTGTAGACACTCCAGTTCACCGAGTACCACAGCTACCCTCTACCAGCACAGCCCCAGGGGGTCCCCATGCCTGGTGGGTGCACGTGCCTGAAGCCCAAAGCCCGGAGCTGGGATGCGAGCCCAGCCAGGCCGACTCCAGGCCTGGACACCTGGCTCCTGCTCCACACATTCAGTGAACGTCCCTGAATGTCTCCTCACAGCCTTAGCCTTCCTCCCCTTCGGGGTTGAGGGGAGCATGCAGGAGAGGCCCGTCACCTGGGAGACTGTGATGTGGCCCTTCCTGGCCAGCTCTTGCTTCATTTCCTCGCTGGGGTACGGGTTGCTCAAATGAGAGTAGAAGTACTCATTCAGCACTTCTGTGGCCTGCTTGCTGAAATTCCGCCTCTTACGCCTGCAAAGACAGACAGCCTCAGCCAGCGCCCATATGCTGGGACCCTATCAACGTCCCTCAGCCCCACGTATGATGACAGAGGTTATAAAAACGGCAGCCAACACTTCAGATTGCCTTCCAAGAGGCTGTGTGTGGGCCACACCTGCAGCTACGGCCAGACCCCTGGATGAGCCCGGAGGCCACCAGGCGAATTTCAACCCAAGTCAGAACCGACTCGGTGCCTCTTCCTACGAGCTGACCCTGGGCTGTGAGTGGCGGGCAGGGCCTGACCTGGCATCGAGGAGCCGCGAGCGCAGGGTCATCACGGCCTCGCAGGTGCTCTGCTTCAGCTGCATCTGGATGGCACTGAACTTGCTGTGGATGATGCCGACCATGCGTTCCATCTCCTCGGGCAGGACGGGCCGCATCCTGCTCTGCTCCCGGAGAAGATTGGTGACGTGCGTGGTGAACTCATGGCAGGCCTGGGGCAGGGACACACACGCCAGCCTGTGACTACCCGGCAGGCTGGCTCGGGGCTCCGCGGGGACCAGCCACCTGCCAACCCCCTCGGCTCCCACAGAGGCTGGCTAGGGACAAGTGAATGCAAAGGGCTTCAGTGAAACCGGCACCTTTGCTGTGAGACCAGGCGCGTGAACTCCCTGGTCTGTGCCACGAAAGGCGGTCAGAGGTCCGTGTTTTGCTTTGACAAATGTGCAATCACATGATAGAAACTCTTCCATGCAGAAAGATCACCTGTTCATATTTCTCTAGCTCAGAGTGGTAAATCTGTCGGATCTGGGACAGCTTGGCCCTGTAGTCAGAGTGCTCAAGGCCATTGCCATTTGGACAGCCACCTGGTGTTGCTGTGCCCGCCGCCGCCGCCGCTCCTCTGCCTCGCTTCTCCGGCCTGGACACGCCCTCGGCCAGCAGCATGTTGTCCAGCCTCATGAGCTGAGCGTTGGGGAGACCCTCTTCTGGAATGCCATGGATGCTTAACGCTGGGTAAGAGAGACCGGGCCGGGTCAGTGTGCACCATCGGAGCCCGAATGACCACAGCCAGTCACCAGCACTGGTGCCACGTCTTAACACTCCTCGCAGAACCCTCACGGGGCAGGAGGATTTCCTTTTGTCTGGTAACAGACACCGAGTTACCCACCGTGACACCGAATCAGGAACTACAGTCGGGACTGTGGTCTGAGGGGACAGACAGACCCCAGCTCAGTGCAGCTGTGAGGGCGAAACTCCCAGCCCACAGCTGGGCCCACCCAGGGGGGCCAGGCAGGGTCGGGGCAGCGCCAGGCACTGGAGAGGCCTGAAGCCCTGCACTGTGTCCCCTGAGGAGAGGGGAGGGCACACGCAGACAGACGCCTGCCCAGCATGGGCATGCCTGGCACTGGCACAGGGCTGTGCTCGCATGTGCCTCGTATATGCTCGTATGTGTCTGCTGCACCTGCTGTGTGAGAGAGGAGGGCTGTTATGGAGTCAGTGAGGAAAAGCCTGATCCAAGAGCGACCAGAAAAGATGAACTAAGCAACTGAGATATAAAGCAGAGAAACGAGACAATGGCCCTGCAACTTGGAAAAGCCATCCCAGAGGGGCTGAGAGAGGTTGACCTGCTCAAGGCTAGACAGGCAGAGGAGGCAGAGGGGAGAGCTGCCACCATCTGGGTGGAAGCAGGTCAGCTATGGGGTGGCCGGGACAGTCCCAGGATCTGTGACCACTGGGTGTGGGCTTGGAAGAAAGGAAGAGGCCAGGGAGACCCCCACCTTTGCCCCGTGTGGCATGGCCTTCTCCCAAACACAGCACACAGAGCAGCAGGTGAAAAAGCACTGCAGCCTGGTCCTTGACCCGGCTGAGCAGGGGTGTCCAGGGGGCCGTGAGGCAGCTGCTCACTGGGAGGCAGGGTGGAGCTGACAAGTTCGGGCGGCAGGCAGGTATTCACGTGGCATCTGCATGTAGTGTTTTTGAGAAATCTGTACACATCTACCCGTACCTGCAGCTACACTTCTTGGAAGAAGGCCACACCCTGTGAGTGCCAGAAAACCAGCATTTAAGGGACAGGCAAAGGAGCTGATGCAGGGGATAGTCAGGTTGAAGGAAAAACAGAAGTGGTCACAGAGAAGTGAAATGTGGCTTAGTCATCAGGACAGCGTCGGTAACTTCTGCAAGAGCGGTGGCAGCGTTTGCTGGGTAGAGCCCAGCGAGAGGAGGGTGGGAGCCAGGCCAGGCGGCAGGGGCGAGAGGGTGCTGCAGGGCTACAGCATGAGGGCCAGGTCCGAGGAGCGTGGTCCTGCGTTATGCTTGCTTTTTCAGTGATAGGAGCAGTGTCTGCAGAGAAAGGGACAGGTGGAAGATTGGGGTGGGGCAGTCCCCGAACAGATGGAGGCAGGAAGGAGTGATGATGTCCATCTCGTTCTGACTTTCCAGAAAAACAAAGTTCAAAGTGTTTTCTCAGAAACGGCCTCTCTTAATACTATAAACTACTAACTGACTTAAGTGCTCAGATAAAAACTGAATTTAATCGCATCACAGAGATGCTCATCAATCACGTGTCCCTTTCTTGTTCCCCACAGAACAAGAAAAAGATTTACCCTTTCTGCCAAAAACTCACAAGTGAAAACAAAAGCCCAAAAGAAATCCCCGTGGGAGACTTCCTCCCATGCAGGGACCCTCCCCACCCAGTCTCACTGGACGGCCACGTGGCTCTTTCTGAAAGAACTGAAGGAAAAGCGCCCCTTCCATCAGCTGCCTGCTGGCCTTCCAGTTCAGAGACCCACTTCTCTCACTATCTTACTTGGTCTTTAAGCAGCACCAGAGTAAACTTTAGTTCCCATGAGCCAGGACAGTCCCCGCAGGCTGTGCACACCCCATGTGGTCCCTGCAGACGCCAGGAGGCAGCCTCAGCAGCTGCGCACCTGCACGGAGGAGGATCAGGAAGGCCCCTCCCTCCTCTCTCCCAGTCGCCCCCTTCCCTGTCTCCCTTTTCGCATCTTACTCATCACATCTCCACAACCAACCCGCCACTCAGCTCCTCCATTCCTGAGCCCTGCTGGGCTGCCTCTCCTGCCCTCTGTGACCTGCAGAGGGAAACCCTCTCCCCTTAATCCCACGGTTCACACCTGCCTCTGGCTCCCAATGCTGGTTCCCACACGAATCTTCTGTTCAAAGACCAGAATCTCCCTGGCACCCACAGGTAAAGCCTGGAGCCAGAGCTGGCACTCAGGGTCGCACCTGACGTCCTTCCAAACCCACCTTCACGAACTTTCCCTCTGCTGGGCCCTGCCCGGCCCTCCGTGGCACATCGATGCTCTGCTCCTGTTCCGGGCTGATTCGGCGGCCCCTCCCTGAGCCCTGGCCACAGGTCAGGAGTGGGCCGAGAGGGATATGCAGTTCCTACTCTCTCCCTGCGGGCCCCCAGCATGCCCTGACACCCAGGGGTGGTGAGGCCACCTCCACTCCTTCCAGTACAGCTCCAACTGGATTAGGAATAGTGGTTAAGGCTGGAACACACAGCTTAGTGGGGGGTGTGCGGGGCAGGTGTGTTCATGCGTGTACACGTGTGACGCTGGGCTGCTGTGGGCGTGGCCTCTCTCATTCTTTTATTTATGCAACAGCAAGTATCTGAGACCCCATCACAAGCCAGGGACCAAAGCAACAAAGAACTTACTGTTCTCAAAATGAAAAAAAACCTCACATATTGAAGAGGACACTCGAGGCTTTTTAAATTTCTCTTCCAGGGGTACGCGCTGATGCAGCCTTTTTGGGTGGGGGATTTGAAATGCTGCTTATCCTTTGATCTCCAAACTCCTGTCCCGAGAATTTATCTCACAGAAACACTGGCCCCTGAGAAGGCTGGATTTATAGCACGTACATGACCACACTGCTTATAACTGTGAAAAACAGAAGCCGCCAGATGCCCTTCAATAAGGAGATGACGTGCCTGTCACACCTCACAGTGTTAACTGAGCTTATGTCCTGATGTGCGGCTACGACCAGCAGTCACATGTTACAAGCGTGATTTCCTTAAGACTGTATATTTTTGCAACATGTACGTGTAAAAGCAAAACTTACCAAAAAAAATAAGTTATTCCGAGCCTTGGTCACCACCACCAGCCACAACTGGTAGTGGATGAAGCCATGCCAAGCACGTGTGTTTGGGCTTCACTTTACCTGCCTGCAAAGTGTCCTTTGGCCTCTGACAACTGCCCCTCCTGGCCATCTCCCTCAGCACAGTGCATTTGTCCTCCCAATGCACTGTCGCTGGCCTAATTTTGGTCATTAGACCCTCGTTACCTTCCATTACAACAAGCTCATTTCTGGTTGGCTGTTCAAGGACATTTGTTTGTGCACCTCAGCTCCCCTGCGGCCCTTGACTGGAGGGCAGGAGGCCTCAGAGACCAGGTGCTCAGCTCAGGGACACCAACTGTTGGAGGCGCTTGAAAGAGCTGGAACTAAAACAGAGGCATCCCCCCAGCACTGTCAGATTTTCTCCTAGTCCCAGATTACTGAGGGTGATAAAAACCCCAGTAAACCAAACTGTAAAGTAAGATAAAATTGGGAATATGAACATATTAAGTTTTTTGTAAGACACGATACGGTACTACTATGCACTGAATTGTGTCCCTTCCCAAATTCACATGTAGAAGCCCTAACCTCCCGACAAGACTGTATGTGGAGACAGGGCCTAAGAGGAGGTTATTAGAGTCAAATGAAGTCATAAGTTTGGGGCCCTGATCTGTAGGACTGTGGCTGGCTCCTTGATCTTGGACTCCCAGTCTCCACAGCTGTGAGGAAATAAATGTCTGTTGTACGAGCCGCCCCGTGTATGGTATTTTGCTATGGCAGCCTGAGCAGACTGCGACAGGAACATGACCCCAAGTCGTTTTCATTTTTCTCACCTAATGGAACCAAGGCGTGGCTCTCTGGTGGGGAAGAGAGGCTCAGAGGAAAGGCCTCCGCACATTGACAGCCACCTGTCCCTTCACCCCATCGGGGGTGCTCCAGCTTCCGCTGTGCCAGGGCGTGAGGCTTTGTGGAGCCACTCCAGGAACCCCAACTAACTGCCCTGGGGGAGTCTAAACCCCTGGCTGGGTGCCAGACATGTCAGATACCAACAAGCCCCTAGGAAAGGCCACTTTCTGACCAAGTGACCGTAAGCACATCATCTGCAGCCCCTGGCTGGGGATGGGACCGAAGAAAGGAGAGGGTGTTTACTTAATCAGTAACCAAGAGCTCTCCTAAAATGTCTTACTAAGGCTCAAACCATGGGGATGATCAGGTATAGACTTACACAGTTTCAGCACTTAGATAAAATCAATGATTATAGAAAACGGTGCCTGTTTTTTCTAAATCCTGATAAAAATCACCTCCAAAACAATGCAAGTCATTTGTTTCCAGATCCTAATTAAAATTTCCTGCCGCCAGGGGGCACAGTGACTCAACCTTCTCTTTTCTATACATTCCTTCCATTTGGTGTAGAACTGGGTATCACTGAACCGTACGTACCCTAAAAGGAACTTCCGATGCACCAGGCGTCATTTTTGCTTACTCCTCTGCCTATACAAGCGCCCCCACTTGACCAAAGTCAGAGCACTATTTCAAGGCTACTTCAAGCTCTCCTCTTGGGCTACAGCCCTCAGCTAAGCCCCAAATATCAATCATTCTAATATTTTCAGAGGTTCTGTTTTTTTTTCTCATTAAGATGACACACAACAGGCCTGGTTTGGAGCCCACCAGGGTGTGGAACTCAGCAAAATGCTCACCTCCCTTCTTCCCTCCCTGTCCCTGTTTCCCCACCTAGCAGGTCCCGGGCCCCAGGCTGGGGATCCCCCTTGCCCATGCAGAGGGGCCTCCACCACCCAGCACCTAAAATGGATTGAGCTGTGGGAACCTGAAACAGAAAGTAGTCGAAGCTGAATGAAAGGTGACCGAACTGCTTTCTGATGGGCCTCTGGTGACAGGAAGTCTGAGCCTGCTGCTGGGACCTCAGGTTCAGGGTCCCAAGGCCCCGGGTCTCGAGTTCAGGCTGAGCACCTCCAGCTGGTAAACGTTTGGGTCACGCCTGCCACACGTCCATCTGCCCGCACGCCTGTCCCTAGTGCCAGTCTGTAGGCCAGAGCACCAGCACCTGTGCAGGTGCGCATGGGACGAATCATTGGGAAGAAAAGCTGGGGGGCTTCTTGCTTTCAGAAACTTTTTGATGCTTTTTTGATCACTTGCTGAGAGCCAAGTAAAGCTGGGCATAAGCAGGGGCTTTGGGGGCTAAATCTTGGCAGGAACGGGGCCTCTGGGTGAACCCAGTGTGGTCACTGTGACCCGTGCTGAGGCTAACCTTTCCTGTCCTCATTCTCAAACTTGAGCTTCGCTTCTCCAGCTCCAAGATCTCTTATAGCTAAAGAAGCAAAGGTAGTAAGGTAATTGTACAGGATTTTGGCAAAGGACTAAACCCAGCAACCACCATCACTCTTTTTTACGAGGTGCATCCTCCCTAAACAATGCCTCTGACATCAGAGGTAGTGGAAAGGGGTGGCAGGAGGGAAATAACCTTCTTTACTTGGACCCCATCTGCTTAAGCAAAAAAACCAAAAAAAAAAAACAAAAAAAAAAAAAAAAAAAAACTCCAGCTATAGGGAAGGTCTTGATGGCCTGCAGTTGCTCTTTCTGATTCTGTTGTCTCTATCACTTGGGTGTCCCCCAGGTCCCTCTCTTGAGATAGACACCACTAAAGCATGTGTATGGGATCTAGCAGTCTTTTCCTTCCAGGGTCATTTTATTTGAAAGGCCAGAGGTCTCCCAAACCAACTCCAAACTCGCCTGAGAGCCATGGTACTACGTGGGCTCCAGGAGTTGGCAGGTGCTACAGATCAGAGGCTTCCTGTCAGAGAAGCCAGTTGATCCCGACCAGGTGCTAGTTGTTACTCCTCCTGGGCAGTTTCTGGGCCTTACTTCCTCCATCTCTGATTGAAAATCCCACACATGAGGATTTGACGAGATCACCAGGGAAGTTGGGGCACACTGCCCCTGCCACAGATGTGCCTCAGTATGTGGGAGCTGCTGCTGCTGTGAAAAACCCCATCAGATCATTGCTTGGGGGCCCAGGAATGGCTCCAGACCCCTGCCATGGACCTAGAGGCACACATCCATCTGTTACTGCTGTGCAGGGCTGCCCTGCTCACTAGGGACCGTGGCGATCCTGTCCCCTGCCATTGCCCCAGCTCCTCAACATCCCTGGCCTTGTAAATTCAGGCTCCAGAAACTTGTGCTAAGAAACCTGTCTCCAAGGGCCACCAGGACATTTTTTTTTTTTTACAGCACCATCAGGTCCTCAATGGAGAGAGAGCCCTTTCACCAAAACACGTTAGAGAAGACATTCAGTAAAAGCCACTCACTCACCATACAGAGAGCTCAAGACACATGCTCTATGAGAAAGTCACAGCCCAGCCTCATTCATGCAGAGCCGGAACAGCTCAATAAATGACCAGCACACCAAAGTTGGCAGCATCTATGCATGTGTATGTGCACAGATACATGAATTATAACCAGGAGGATTTATCTGAGCACTCTGGTGCTTTCACATCCATCAGTGTAAATCATCACAGTAACCTAGAGTAAAACCGTAACTCCAAAGATGCAAAAAGAAAAAGATTAAAACATTAATGATGAAAACCCTTAGCAGAGTAGGAATAGAAAGAACACTCCTTAACTTGATAACTGTCATCTCCCCAAAACGCACGGCACATCCAGATTTACTGGGGACACTTTAGAAGCACTGCTTCAAGTCAGACATGGGCAGACAGGCCTCTCCTTGGCTCTGTCCGCAGGTGCCAGTGGAGAGGATGAAACCAGGAGTCTGCGAGGGACAGGCAAGGTGACTCAGGGCTGAAGGGCGTTCTATTAGGGTGACTGATATCACATAATTCAGCGGTACTAAGGAGCCACCGTCTCCAGACAAACACACTGGACACACCCTGGCTGGCACGTCCCCAGCGGGAAGTCTCCCTCAGCCCACAGGGCTCTTGGGTGTATTACTCATTCGGTTGCCAGAATGTTGCTTATCCAGTTCAGACAAAACACCAAAGGGAGTGCTGCGGGGGTTGCAGGCAAACTTGTTTAAACCCCACAAAAGCCCACATTTGCGCTTCCATTTGCTAGAAGCCATATCTGCTCTCCTTGATTTAAATAAGGAAGAGATGAGACAGACCATTAGACGTTCAAGCACCTGTGAGGCACCTGAGCAAGGGGGTACCTTATAGCCTGGCAGGGCAAGGGGGTGTCTGGGGAGGAGAGTGACCTAGCCCTGGGGAGTTTTAGGCCAAGAAAGGTGAGGGCATCATGTGGGAGCTGTCAGCAGCAGTGGGTGGTCAGGGGACAAGAGTTGGAGCCAAGGGAGTGAAGGGGATGGGGGAGGAAGACTGGGCATACACAGTTTGCTGGGCGGAGGGACGACCAATTAAATAAGTAAAAATACTGAGGCTAATGGGAGCAGGGTTCTTACTATCAGAGAAAGGAGTTACAATTCTGGAAAGAGAAAAACAGAATGAACCCTGTGGCATTGAACTAGAATTAAATACATTGGAACAAACTCACACTTTTCAATGTACACAGATATAGAAAACATAGATGTGAATGTGTGTGTGTGTACACACACATATGTATCACCCACAAATATTCTTTCACTCTGTCCTCTGAGAGTGATCAGAGAAGTAACACCTCAATAGCAATGAGCATAAGTAAGGCCGAGATCTACTCTGAACGGAGCCAGGGCTCCTCAGAGAAATGGCTAATTCTAGGTGAAGCAGAGAGAGTAGAATATGAGCCCAGACTATGTTCTGGAAGCTATGATACTGTGATTTGCAATAAGAAATATATACTTGGTCTTGTCCACTTCTGGCACAGAGCTCCTAAAACCCTTGGAAAAGGAATCTTTTGTTATGTAAATGAGGTGAGTTTGGGGACAGCGCTTACGGATGGGGAATGGTTGCTAGGGGACCCATCTGTGTGACTGAAGGGCTGGAACTTTCAATTCCACCCCACCCCCAACCTCCAGACTCCCAAGGGAAGGGAGAGGGGCTGCACAGATGAGCAATGGCCAATGATTTAATCAACCACGCCTGAGGGTTCCGAGAGTTTCTGGGTTGGTGAACGGGTGGAGGCTGGAGGAGAGTGACACGCTCAGAAAGGGCATGGAAGCTCTGCAGCCCTCCTCCATGCCTTGCTTTATGCATTTCTTCCATCTGGCTATTCCCAAGTTGTATCTTTTTATAATAAACCAGTAATTTAGTAAGAGAAATGTTTCTCTGAGTTTTGTGAGCCATTCTAGCAAATTAATCAAACCCAAAGAGGGGGCCCTCGGAACCTCTAATCTATAGCCAGTCAGAAGCCCAGGAGATAACCAGGGTTTGCAACTGGCATCTGAAGTGGGAGGTGGGAGTGTGCAGTCTTGCGGGGCTGAGCCCTAACCTGTGCGATCTGATCATTATCTCGAGGTAGACAGTATCAGAATTGAGTTGAATCATAGGAGACTCAGCTGGTGCTGTGGAGAAACCTCCTGCCACATGTTGGAAACTGGGTATAGAACCTTTTGCCAGCAAGTAAGGAAGTGCTCGAAGGATGATGGAGACGTGTCAGAAGGACACCTACTATCCAAATCTGGGACAGTTTGAGCATCAAAATGAATGATGATAGTAAAATGTCCATTATAAAGTAGGACT
This sequence comes from Cynopterus sphinx, assembly GCA_030015415.1. Lineage (NCBI taxonomy): Eukaryota > Metazoa > Chordata > Mammalia > Chiroptera > Pteropodidae > Cynopterus > Cynopterus sphinx. The sequence goes on along the minus strand of CM057390.1, from coordinate 48,403,426 downwards.
GCATGAATCTATATTAATGCCAAGTAAATAAATTAATTGATTAATGGAAAATTCAATGAATACTTCTGTAAGTCTGTGGTTATCTCAAAAGAAAAAGTTAAACACACATAAACAAACCTATGAGAACAAATGTAGCACTCAGCTACAATGGCTTTGTAAATCAAAAGGAAAATAACCTTCCAGGTTACAAAGTGCACTAGAAGGAAACAGAATTAGAACGGAAATATAGGACAGGCTGGCTTCTGTGGAAAAAGAAAGTGGCGGTAAAGATAACATATAAAATGTCGACTTCTACCTGGGCTAAGGAGTGATAGCATGAAGATCCATGAGGTATTTCTTTGAACTAATGTGATTCTCAAATCTGCTGTCACCACAAAGTCTTTAAAATGTCAAAAAAGTATAAAAAAATATCATGTTCACCATAAGGAGATACCCCTTCACACCCACTAGGATATTATAAAAAAAAAAGACAATGACAAGTGTTGCCGAGGATGTGGAGAAACGGGAACCTTCATGCACTGCTAATATGACTGTGAAATGGTGCAGCCATCGCAGAAAACAGTCTCACGGTTCCTCAAAAAGTTAAACGGAATTACCCCATGACCCAGCAATCCCACTCCTGGGTGTACACTCTAAAGAACTGAAAGCAGGAACCTAAAAACACCTGTACGTGCATGTTGACAGCAGCACTATTCCCAGCAGCCAAAAAGTGGAAAACAATCTAAATGTTCTACAACGGATGATGGAGAAGAAAAATGCGGTCCGTCCACACAATGAAATGTTATCAGCTTTAAAAAGGAATGACACTGACACATGCTACAACGAATGAACCTTGAAGACATTATGCTGAGTGAGGTAAGCCAGAAGCAAAGGGACAAACATGGTACAATTCCACTTATGTGAGGTACTGAGAGTGGTCAAAATCATGAAGACAGAAAGTGGAATGGTGAGTGCTGGGAGCTGGCAGAGGAGAAACGGGGAGTTGTTGTTTAGTGGGGACAGAGTCTCAGTTTAGGAAGATAAAAAGTTCTGGAAATGGATGGTACACGTAAAAATGATTAAAGTGGTAAATTTGATGTTATGTGTATTTTACCACAATGAAAAAAACTCAAACGGTAGGAAACAGAAAGAATGTCACATTATTATAGCATTTGGGTGAAACTTAAATGTGGGTTTAAAATTGAATCTCTCTTTCAGGCACCACATAACTCTGGAGGCTGGCACCGTCCCCACAGCCTTATATGTCTGAACTCACATGATCCTCAGTAACCGTGAGCTAAGTGTTATCACTGTTCCCTATTCACAGAGGAGGCCTGAGGACAGAGAAAGGTTCAGGCACACGCCAGGTTCATACAGAGGTGACACAGAATTCAGACGCTATGGCTGCTTTTGGCTACTGTCCATATCGAGTACATGCCAACCTCATCCCAAAACCATGTTCAGAAAGAAACATACTTTTGTATCACATACACACTTCCCATGAGCCCCAGGATATCTGAAGTGCCATGCTCCAAAGTGACATACAAAATTCAAATAATTGACCTCAAGAGACCAACTCACTCTAAGAAATCAAGTGACAACCTTTCCGTTGATGACCTCTGGTTTCAATGATATCTTCAACTTATTTGGTGGATTCTCTTGTAAACTCTCTTCCAGTTGTTATTAACCTTGACCAAGTGATCAAGGTCAGCACTGCCAGTGAAAGGAAATAGCAACAGCATGTACCTCCAACTCAACGCACTGAAAAGAACACAACATTGCTTCTGTAGGATTCCCGCCAAAGACACGCTGCCTCAGTCTAGTCGTGAGGAAGCAGTGGACAAACTGCACTGAGGGACACCCTAAGAAACGACTGAGCAGTTCTCAGCAACCGTGTGTGGGTCACAGACAATGAGGAAAGACTAGGGCACCGTCACAGATTGAAGGAGACTAAGAAGACCCGATGGCTAAATGCAACGTGGGAGCCTGGACCAGAAAAAGGGCATTAGGGCAAAACCCAGGGAAATCCAATAAAGCCTGCTGATCAGTGGTGAAGGAGAACTGTGCCAAGGTTAATTTCCTGGTTTCTGTCATCGCACTATGGTTCTGACGTGCTAACCAGCTGGGAGAAGGGTAGAGGGGAACTCTGTACTACTTTTTTCAACTTTCCTGCAAATGCGAAACTAATTCAAAATTAAATTATGTGGGTTTCTCTCTTCTTTTTTAAACAAAAGATTTTCAGTAGCAGAAGCCTTCCATGGGGATTACTCTGGATGCCTAAAAAAAAACCCCATTATTATTCTACTTTTCTATCATCTTTCCCTTTTCCAAAACAACTGAATACCACAGCACCTTTTAGGTCCTGTTTAAGACGAATGCAGCTGCTTGTTACTCAGCGGTGACAGTATTGCTCCAGTTATAAACTACAAAAGAAATGGATGTGATACACCAGAAAGCAGGGCTCTGGAAAGACAGAAATGAACCATTTGCTGGCAGAGAGGGATGTGATGGGCACGGTGGCTCACGACGCATGCTAGGGCTGAGCCAGGACCAGAGGCGTGCAGTTGTCTCGGTCCTGGTTCCACATAGCAGGCATCTTCTCAATGGCCTACCTGTCTTTTCCTTGATCTCACAGAGCACACTGAAGAGAGCAGGCTTCATCCGATGGCAATTCAGAGCATGCTTTCTGAAAGACAGGTGACAGAGGAGCATGTAAGAAAGAGAACCATTATCCTGTCCACCAGAGTAAAATTCTCCATACTGATCCAGTTGGTTCTGCTGAAAATCCCTTACGGAGGTACGGAACCATAGAAATCCATATAAATTCAACTTGTGCGGTTTAAGTAGAACAATATACACATATTCAAAACATTTCCCTTTATATGTAGAATTTTAAATAATGCAAATAATTCATCAAGAACTATGCAATTTCAAGGTCCACTGATCTGAAAGCTGTACTCACTCCACTGCCCTGTAGCGGCACTTTGGTGCATTAGCAGAACCCCCAGCCATCCCACCCCAGCGCTGTGAGGTGCTAGCTTCGCAGGTGTTTACTGAGCACCTACTACATGCCACACACCATTCTAGTTATAGAGACACAGACACACGAGGTTTTTAGTGAAGTGGCAGTTAAGATGGAGGGGGAAACAAATGCCAAACACACACACAAGCAAGAAAACCATCAGCCATGGCAGGTGTTTTGTGACGATTTAAACTAGCCTAACAGCTAGAAGGTTTACTGGAGTTTATGTCTCTGAGGTGACATCAAAGCTGAGATCAGAATGACAAGAAGTCAGGCAGGAAAAGGGCTGAAGAGAGTAATAATTTAGGCAGAAGAAACAGCCAGTGCACAGGCCCTGAGTGAGAATACAGTGACTTTTTAAGAAACTTAGGATGCTGTAGGGTAAGAGTTGAGTAAGGGAGCCACATGGTGAAGTTAAAGAGACAAATGGGGCCGACTGAAAGAGCCTTGTGTGTCAGGGAAACCTGGAATTTGTTCGCCTGTGATGAGAACTGTGGTTGGCAGAAGAACGTCCCCCAAAGATGTCCACATGCTGCTAATCCTTGGAACCACGAATATGATGCCTTACAAGGAAAAACACTCTGCAGGTGTGATTAAGGTTAAGGATTTTGAGATGGGGAGATTGACCCAGATTATGCAGATGAACCCATTCTAAGCATACTCTGTCTTAAAAAGCACAGACTCTCCCAGCTGTGGTCAGAGGACATGTGATGACTATTCCTTCTGATCCAAGGCAAATCCCTTAAGTCAGAATACTTTGAGAAGGAACACAGAACAGAATGAATGATATGGTCATTCCTTGCTTGGCAAAGAGTTCAAGGCTATGCCCGATTGAACAGCAGCTAAGGCAGGCAGCCAGCTTACCCGCACCCCCCTTCCAAGGCCATGCCTTCTACTCAGCCTGATGGAACCATACCGCATGCTTTCCCGCTCTGAGCCTTCCCTGCCCACATGCTTGCCCCTAGCCTAGAATGCCATGCCTACTTTCTCTGCAGGGCAAAAAGCTTCACATCCAGATCAGTCACCTCCTTGGGGTGTGCTCCTGTGCCCCAAGCTGACTTCAGCTGAATTCCAGGGTCCCACCATCCCCGCTCCACAAGCTCTCGTCCTGTTGAAGGGTGGTCTCCCTCACCTTGGCTAATTCCTTATCACCCTCTCTCTGCTCCCCTGAAGTCTTATTAGCCCAACTGCCTGACCATACAGCACATGAAGCAGGAAGGGATGTCATATTTTAGAGTCTGAATAGTGTCATATTCTGGGAAAAGGAGGGTGCAGCAGGTCAGCACCAGAGCTCAAAAGAACACGGCCAAATCTCCACCCAGCCACCCCTGAGCTGTCTGACCTAAGGCAAGTCCTTACTCCCTGGGGACCAGTTCCTCATCTAGAGACTCAGTGAAAAACTGCCAACTTCCTGGGGTTACTGGGAGGTTTGTATTCAGACAAAGGCACTCAATAACTGTCCCTTACAGAAATGAGTGCTACTTGCTCATTTGTGCAATTCTTCTGAAACTTTTTACACAATGTTTTACTTACTAATGAAGCCACTTCAGAGGGATTTTGCTGTGATCTTAGATTTTAGATAGCTTTGGGAAAGCATCTTAAAACAAAACTCAACTGGAAGGGCACCAAGGACATCAAGACTTTCCTCTGGCACGAGACCAAGCCAAGCTAAGCAAGTCAACCTCAGCTCAAAACCGAAACCTACACGCGGGTTAAGAGTGACTGCAGACCCTCAGTCGACCGGTCACTAATGAAGCTCCTGTAAGGATGATGAAAAAGAAAACTTCAACGCAAATTCTACCTCCTGGGTTTGAACTAAGAGAGTCCCTCATGCTAACGCCGTCTGGCTTTGGGAAATTCCAAACCATAAATTCCTCCTCTGACCTCCTGCATTCTTTGAACGGATGTGCTGAAAGCTGAGTCTGACAGGCATCAATGTACACTTCTAAAGGCCAATGTCCCCTTATTTAGTATTCCTGAGGCACTGAGATGAGGGGCACACCATTCAGTGGACGGTTTATGCTTTGCCATTTTGGGTAAGTTCTAAGGACAGTCAAAATCACACCATCTCTCTTTAATAACTAAGAATTTAATCCATATTATAAGCAAAGTCAATCTGCACAAATACTGGAAAGTCATGCACATTTTCACTGGTAGGAAAGTCAGAAAGTCATGTATATAAAAATCAAATGAAAAAAAGTCCAGAGAATTTTCTTCCTAAGAAATGCTATCAAAGCCCTAATTGTAGTACCTGTAATGTTGCCTAAAAGCCAATTTCTACTCTTTATAGTTTCAGGCACACCACCCCACATACCATATTGCTTGCTCCTAAAACGTGTAACAGTGACCACTCTCTGTCACTTTTATCCGCTATATGTAAATTTTTTTTTTGCCCTAAATCTCATTACCATTCCCCGATGGTCATTTCCTATTACACTCAAGATCTACAAACAACATAAGTTTAAATTGTGGTTTTCTAGACTATACAAAGGAAATATAGAAACAACCCTGGAACCTCTAAAACCCGATTTCCTCAAAATATAAAAATACCCTGAAACAACAGGGCCTCATGTTTTTTTTCATTTAGAGGAAAAAAAATAAACTATTTTCTGAATTTCATTTCTACTTTTCTTGCTATATCAAGCAGGCAAAACAATGCTAATTATGTGACTCGTGATTAATTTAAAATCCATTATGCCCACAAATACAACTTAGGTTCAAAAATAATTTTCATTTGTCAGATTAACCATCCATTAGCTAAACTGTTTTATGAACACTGAAAAACAGGATGCTATCAGCTGCACTCCTGACCTCTCCAAGTGTGGTCTGGGATCAGCAGCATTGGTACCCTTGGGAGCTTGTTAAAAGTGCAGACTCTTTATCCCCACACCCAGACTTACCACATCACAACTTACACTGCAGTAAGAATCCCACAGACATTTGCTGCATGCGGAGCCTAAGACGCACTGTCCTAGGGCACCACTGTCCAGGAGAATTTTCTGTGATGATGGAAATGTTCTCTATCTGAGCTAATTTGGTATCCTCTTGAGCACTTGAAATGTAACTTGTGTAATTGAAGAATTGAATGTCTATTTATTTAAATTTAGAAAGACACATGGTGAGTGACTACCACACTGGACTGTGCAGCTCTCTAACATATGTGCATGCACCTGCAAAGGGTCAAGAAGCGACCTCGACTACCAAATCTGCCAATCCTGCAACACGACCCACTTGTCGTTCCAACATGTAGAATGACTGGAAAAAGGGGACAGTCCTCTTCAGCTGCTTCTACCAGAACATCAGGTATGGAGCCTAGGTCTCCAGGATGACACTGCTGACCATTTCTGCTTCATTTTTTGATCAGGTTTCCAAAACTCACCACTCAGCCATTCCTAGCTCTAGAGTTTTCATACTGGCTTCTTAGGAATCTTACTACCGGACAATAAAGGAGTCCACCAATCTTTGATGAGTGGCTGTTTCCAGGCTCCAGGTTACCTGAGGCTTGAGAATCCCTAAGGGTGTGGTGAACGAGCACACAGTTTGGGGGATGGGGGAGGACCCAGGGCCTGCAACTGATTTTCAAAAGGGCCCATGACTCAAACACTAGCTAAGGACTCTGAGAGGAAAGAACAGCTCTGGAGCCTGACAATCCTAACAGAGGAGCCCTCAAACCTAGTCTGATAACCCTCCTAAACCTCTCATAAAGGTAGCCAAGAGAAGTAAATGAAATAACCTATGTAAACTGTAAAGTGTTGTAAAATTTATTGTTATGAAAAAATAAAGCTATGTATGATAGAGCAAAAATATTCAGACAATCCTTGGCAAATGAGATTAAAATTTCTGCCCTACTCCTACTCGTCCCATACAAAAAATGAATAAGAACATGGTCAGTAAAAGGTTCAAATCAGAAGACAGGGAACTATCCCTTCTCTAATAATAGCTCAGGGTGTAGCCTAAGAAGGTCACAAGATCATTCAAGGAGCCGGGTCACCCTCATACAGGAAGTCTCCAGCTGACTTGGGCTGAATCTAAACTAAGATGATGGTACATCCCACAGTTCCCAATATTCCTCCACTATCTGGATAATGAAAAGGAAAAACAATACACAGTTCACTATCCCAAGACCACTTAGCTATAATGACAGAATAAATTATGCACAAGCACTTGGAGCTGCCTCCCTCATAGCGTAGAAAGATAGAACAATCTAGGTTTAAGGAGAGCAGATATGCTCTCCTTCTGTAAACATACTTAAGGTGACAAAACCGGTTGAGAGGGCCTCACAGGTGAGATGGAAAATTCTTTCTAGCCAGCTGAGCTACAGGGACTACGAAGGGGTCAGCAGGCACGCTGTGAGGAGGCCTCACCCAGTCAGCTGACACAACCTTCCGGGTTGACAATCTGCCAGGCTGCAGGTTTACTGTGAGGAAAAGACCCACCCAAGCTGTTTACTCGAGTGGAGCAAGGGGCCCACCTGAGGACTGAAGACTGTTGTCTGGGCTTGGGGGACTCTGAGTTCTTCCAAAGTCTACATCTTAAGAAAAGGGGCAGATTCTAGGCTTCTAAGCCTCAAAATAAAAGCCCCAGGGGGTCTTTTTACTGCAGAAAGAAACCAAGAACCAGCTATCTAACAGTCTTGTCAGCATGCATAAGCCCCACTATTCACTTTCTTAGCCTTAAAAGAAAAAGTGCTGCCTTCAAGAACAGCAAGGAAGAGGTGACTGGCTGCATTTTATTCTAAAGCCTTTCTAGGGGAGTCTCAAAGATTGCTACAAGAAAAAACAGCAGCCTTGGGGCTGTGCTGGAGTGACAGGTGCCTGAAGAAGGCCACAGCTGGGCAGAGCTCAAGTGACTCTGCCTAGGACAGACAGAAGGATCATGGGTAGCTCCACAAACTGAAGAGCACTGCTTCCGTGGTTCCTGGGTGTGAAGAACCTACTTCTTGCTAACCCTTCCAGAATCTAAGTGCCACAAAACTACACGCATGCTGGGTGCCACTGGGAATACAAAGGAAAGTACAACAAAGACCCTGCTCTCGGACCGGTCTAGTGAACAGGGCATCACACAAAGACACCCTATCCCAGCCCAACAATTCCGTGCAGGGAATTACCTCTTCTCAGCATACTCTTGATATGGCAACTATTTATAAATCAGTCTCCCACACACCCTGCTTCTCAATGAGCTCCAAGAGGGCAGAGAACACCTTAGCTACCTTGGTTTCCCCAGCACCTAGCACGCTCCCAGAAGTAGAATGAACATGGTGATGGTGGGAAGACACTCCCACTAACTTTCAGGGAGAGGTTATGAAACTGAAGAAAAAGTTGACATTCCAGAAGAATCAAATGAAAGTCTGAAGAACAAAATGAATGCTGCGTCCACCTTTTACTCCGTCTCTTCTTTCCTGGGGCTGCTGTTCAATTGGCTTTGTAGAGGACTCTAGGGACTACAGTCCATGTCACCAGACTATGGTCCTACCTCCACAGACCATCATTCTCCCTCATACAGGCTCCGTTCAACAAGGCCTCATCCTTCAAAAGGACTTCAGTCCTCTCCTATTTTCTAAGAATTAGAGCAGGCCCCAAAGACAAGGGCTGGCTGCCTTGTGAAGCCGACTTCACCCATCCTGGCTGAATGACAGTGGTGGATGGAGGTAAGTGGGGCAGTGGTCTTAAAACTGCTGTGATTTTCCCATTGCAGCTGAGACTTGTAGGCCCCGTGGGATCGGTTCCAGCCCTTCGCCAAACTCAACTCGGGGATTTCAGTCCCTGGCTCTGCTTTCTCTCTGCTGTTCCCCACCTCCAGGGCCTTTGAAGGTACCGTGCCCTCTCCACCTGGTTTCCCGCAGGATGCCATCTCTTTACAGGGCTTCTCACCATTTATACTTAGTTTTTTTTTTTTTTTTTTGCACTTAGGTCCTCTCCCTCAAACCGTGAACTTGATAACACGGACAATGTCAGCATCCAGCTCGGTGCTCTGAATAGAGTGTCTAAAAGGTATGTGTCTCATGGACAAAAAAAGGGGGCCCTTCGCTTCCCCTCAGCTTCCCCACTAACCACACCGAATCACCCATCATCTCTTCATTCCCAAGTCCCACTCCCCACAACTCACGTTCTCCATCATCTGCCCTCCTGTTTACAACTCCCCCCACTCCTCTCAACCCTTTATATGCAAAAACCCGGACACCACCTTTCACCTTAAACCTCCCCACCCACAAACTCCCCTTAACCCTGCCCGTCTCATCCCAGAACGAGCTCTTAACCCCCCAGCCACGGCGCGGCCCCATAACCCTTTCCACCCGTTCCACTTTGACTCCACACACCCCTCCGCCGTCCTCCTGGAGCCTCCCCTGTCGGCCCGCCCGGCTCAGAGGCGCACCCCACGCCGTCGCCCTGCCCCCGCCCCCCTCAGCGTCCCACCCCGAGCTGCCCGGGCCCTCGGCCCGCCCCCTTCACGGCCGCCACCTCGGGGGGCCCCGCGAGCCCGCGCAGCACCTGGCCTGCGCCTCCTCCAGGCTCTGGTCGGTGATGGCCATGATCTGCTGCAGGGCGTCGCCAGTGTGGGGGCCCCGGGGGCCCCCGGGCGGCGGGCTGCGCGGGGGAGGGGGCGGCGGCAGGGGGCGCGGCGGGGCGGCCATGGGCGGCGGGACCCGGCGGGCGCGGAGGAGGCGCCACCGGCCCTGCGCCGCGGCCAACCGCCGCCGCCCGCGCGGCGCGCACGCGCCGGGGCCCGCCCCCGCCGCCGGGGCCACGCCCTGGACACGCCCCGAATAAGCCACGCCCCCTCCCCGCGGGCTCCGGACACTTCTCCTCTGCTGCGGCCCCGCCCCGGTCACGCCCCCGCCGCTGAGGCCCCCGCCCCCAGACCCGCTCCCCGCTGTGGGCCTCGCCCGGCCACGCCCCACCTAAGCCACGCCCCCACCTCCGCGGGCCCCGGACACATCTCCACTGCTGAGGCCCCGCCCCCACCGCAGAGGCCACGCCCCAGGACGCCCCGCCCCGCCCCTTCTCCACCGCTTCTTCGGCCCCGCCCCGGACACGCCCCCCAACAACCCGGCTCCACCGCCCGGGGCTCGCAACTGCGTCGGAGCTTCCCGCCCGACCCTCCTCCAGCCCGAGACGGGGTGACACCGCCTCCGCCCCGCTTCAGAGGCCCCTACCCCCACGTCTCCGCCCCTCACACCTCCTGCCCGGAGGCCTTACTCCTCCTCAGAGTTGCCACTTTTACTCAGGGCCCCCGTATCGAAGCCCCTCCATCCTCAGGGACCCACATGTCTCCTGAGTCCCCATTCTCGGGGCGGCCCACTCTCCCTCTCCTTGGAGCCACCCCTTTTATAAAACACCCCATGGCTCTCAAAACCCCAACGACATACTCCATTCATCTCCAGGAGGCCCAGCCCTCCCAAAGTCACCAGGGCTCCCAGCCTCCTGGCTCTTCCCTGGGAGCTTTCTAGGAGCGGACAGGTTTGGAGTGATGGTGGCTGGGACGGTAGAACTGAGTGATGTTCTCACCTGTAGAAGTCAGTTCTTACCCACCTTTCAAGATCTGGCTTAAACTTAACCCTTCCCTCCTTTATTCATTCTCTTGCTTTGCAGCATTCCAGGCCTAGAAAACCCTAGCGCCTGTGGATGCTTCCAGAAAACCAACCCTGGTGTGCTCTCCAAGACAAGATCTTCAGGAGAGAGAAAAGGAACAACAGACTGGACGTGAATGACTTCTCCTAAGTCATGGGACTGCCTGGAACTTGTTAGCTCTGAGGGTGGACTTCAGATGAGGGTTATCAAAGGTCCTCAGCCTGGCTGCCAACCCTTCAAGGGCAGGGTCCTTCTTCCCATTGCTGCTGGAGAGGAAATACAGCAACTGTCTGGTGTGATTTGATTGGGAGACTCCAAAAAAGACAGCAGGGAATGGAAATGAATGACATGGGCCACTGTAAGAACTTCAAAAGTTCCCTGATGAAGGAAATGCTACACTTGACCATGGTAATAGACATGTGGGCACCACAGATAGAGGATAGATGCATGACACTTGCATAGGGAGGCCTGAAAATTGTGGGGAACTTTGGTGTCCTTCAGACAGTGGGGTGGGGGAATAGGTGTTTGAAAGCTTCAAGGACCAGCAGAGACAAAAATTTGGTCACCTGGTAGAGAAACCTACAAGAGGGAAAAACTTGATGGGATAAAATCTCGAAGGAGGTTCAAGAAGTGTGAGTTACAACCTGGAGGATGCTGATTGCAAGAGCAGCCAGCTCAGAGCAGATGTAACAGAGCTGCCTTTTGGAGGCCTGAGAAGTTGATTAGCTGCCTCGGCTCCCAAAGTGACATGTCTGTTCAACAAGCCCAAGTTCCATGGAAGCAAGGACTGCATCTGTGACTGGACACATGGTAGAAGCTTCTGGCCTGGGTCATCACCTCTTGAGATTCAGGCCCCAGATCCTAAGAGCTTGCAGCCCACTTTGGACGCTGGAATACCCAATATCCCAGTTCATTCTTATCTCCTCATAGAGCTGCCTTAGGGCAGATGGTTTTCCCAAAGGGAAGCCCAGCCCCACTTGATGTAGAAGGCCATAGATGTTTTTGGTTCTTTGGCAATGTATCTTTTTAAGTTTAAGAATTTGGCCTCTGATGGGAGGCCTGGGTTCAAATTCAGCTGTTATTCAGTGTGCAAACCTGAAGTAGGGATGTAACCGTCTCCTCCTCAGGTGGAAGCAGAGAATACAGATCCTGGTCTATACCATGCCTAACAGGGTACCTCTATGAACATCTAAGAGGGGGCTCATCACCATAAGTATGGCACAGCCGAGGCCTTGGGGAGCTGTGGGGTGAGGAAGGAACACCAGGTTGAGTTTGTGATCAACTCTGCTCTCTGTGGGAGTCTGAAGTCCTTCCAAGGGCCTCTCTAGTCCCTTTATGCATCTCTGTGCCCTTTTGAGGTCATGTAACCGTGAGACAGATCTCAAACTCTAAACCACAGTCCTCACATGAAATGTGTAATGACTGCAGGTGGTTAAATAATGTACCTTATGTGCTTATCAGTGTGCCAGGCAACATCAGAAGAGCTTGAGAAATGGCAACACTCATATTTTGCACCCTGTTCCATGGACCCCACTACCTTTGGCCCATAGGTGAGTAGTGTGCAAGGGGATAGACACACCTGACTGTTAACAACGTGGACTCGGACTCAAGGGCAGGTGGGAGAGAGAGGACTCACCTGGGCCACAAACTACTCTGAGTTCCAGATGGAGACAGGAAGGTGGCAAGATGGAGGGGTGGGGAACAAGTGAAGACAGGCAAGAGGGAACAGATGCAAGACTCCAGATGGAGTAACAGAGACTAAAGGGGAACGAGAATAAGCCTGAGGAAATGCCATATTGAAGGCTCACTAGCCAGCTAAAGCTGAGATGGACAATTCTGGGACATAGCGGCAGACTGAATTGATGACAGAAAGTACTTTGGAGACCTCAGAGAAAGAAAGGTTTACTCCTTAACATGTCTTTCCCAGGGACTGGCTCAAGTCTACATGGACAGGCAAGCCCCAGAGGCTGTAAGGGGCCACAAACCTTACTCGATTCCCACTCAGGACCCCTCAGTCTGTGTCCCTGCAGAATCAGTCTCAGGCAGATGGTGCATCCATGGTCTGTCCTTGTCAGCGTGGCCTGAGAGAGTCCTCATGCCTCCCACCTTTAACACCCACACGACCACAGACAAGAAAGCAGTCCACAGAATTTACCAGGGATGTGCCATAAAAATAGAAAAATGTCTTAAAAACCCCTGAACCTGAGATGATTGAAGAGCCAAATTCCTGCACCCCATCTGAGACTCTCTCAGGCATCTGGAGATGATCTTACATCCCCAGGCCCTGGAACAGGTAGAGTTGTGTGTCTGAGGAGGCCTGGAAGTAATGGCGTGTCATCCAGACCAAGGATCTGCCTTTAATTCTGTCCCTCAAATTGGGTTGAGCCAGGCACATCCACAAGTCATCAGGGATGTAATCTGGTACTTGCTTCATCCTGCTGAAGTCCTGCTAAAGGGTAGAGTCCATCAGTGGGTAGCCATTCTCAGGGAGCATGATGCTAGTGCTGGCACCTGTCCGGGAAGAGGGCGTGTAGCGGGCAGACTTGTGGGTGGACCGGCGGAGGCACAGACAGCAGAGGAGGCGACGGAAGGTGCGGCGCATCTCAGCATCACGGCATGAGTACACTACGGCATTGACCAGTGAGTTGGCCTCAGCCAAGAGTAGGAAATACTTCTCCACAGCCAGGACGTTGCAAGACTTGCAGTCCAGACCATCCAGGAGCAGCACCACCTGACCCGGCGTCCAGCAGACAACAAATGCCCCTGTGGGATGGAACCTGAGGTGAGCAGGGCCAGCTGTTGGGGGGGCCTGCCACTCAAAGTTCTGAGCTCAGGGCTGAGGGGAAGTTGTTGAGAACTTGAACAACTGTGCCACAGTAGCCTACCTTGCTGCCTTGGCAGTACGATGGAACAGAACTGCTAAGAGGGAACTTTTCTCATTTGTCTGCTAAAAGGGACATTTTTCCTAATTGGTACACCGTGGCTAGAGCCCTGTAGGTTTCTACATGGAGATTTATTCTATGGGGGAAAGGAGATCACCATGGGACAGGCCAGTTACTCGAGGGGGGATTGGATCATTGGGAAGAGTTGCTCCATATTCTCGGGGGGTATATCCTAATGGAAGGGCCTCTTGCTGCCTCCCCCACACAGATCATCCTAAATTTCAACAGCCAGAGTGACCATTACTCCCTGCTAAAACTCTTAAGGGCTTCCCACTGACCTCAAAACAAAATCAGACTCCTGTCTGAGCTTTTTGAGGCCATGTTGATCGCCTCTCATCTTTGGAGGTGCTCGTTGGGCCCTGCCTCGGGCTCTCACCTTCTGTCCCTTCTGCCTGGAACTCTTTTCCCTTTTCCAGCATTCAGGTCTCTGCTCAGGTATCACCTCCTTGGAGAACATTTCCCACTCAAATCATCTCCCATCATGCTCTATCAGGTCTTGGAGGAGTTGGGGGAAAGTAGGGTCCCACTCACCCAGGATGATGACAACAGTCTTGACCAGGCTGAGCGTGGTCTCGTGGTAGCGGGGGTGACAGCTGACGTGCTCTGCCATGCGCTGCACTCGCCGCCGCACGTAGAAGAAAATGTGGGTGTAGACTGCCACCATGAGCAGGAAGACGAGCAGGCTGGACAGGGCCCAGACGGCCAGGTAGGAGCGGCTGAGCAGGGGGGCCATGCGCGAGCATTTGTCCAGGGCACAGAGGCAGTGCCAGGAGTGGGCGGGCAGCAGCCCCAGGCCAAGCGCGGCCACCCATACGCCCACAATGAGCAAGACCACACGGCTGCGGGGCAAGCGACTGTGCAGTTGCATGGCCATCACACTGCGGTGCCGCTCCACAGCGATGGCCAGCAGTGTGGCCACTGACGCTGTCAGGCTCGTGTCCAGCAGGCCCTGCCGGACGAACCAGCCCTGGACTGACAGCCGGGCCGTGCGTGGGCCAGTGTGGAACATGAGGAAGAGGTAGGCCACGCCGGCAAAGAGGTCGGCTGCAGCCAGGTTGCCAAGCAGGTAGTAAATAGGCTGGTGGAAGCGCCGGTTGGAGGCGATGGCTGCGATAACCAGCAGGTTAGTCAGCAGCACCAGCACGCTGACAGTTAGCCCCAGTCCCACCACAACCAAATCCTTGGGCCGCCAGTGGAAGCTGAGCTCCTTGCCACTGTTGTTGTAGAAGAAGCCGATGGTCTTGTTGTAGTAACACTGGCCCACCATGGTGACCATCTGGGGGCACAGAGGAAAAGGTCAATGCAGGCGGCACCTGTCAGAAGGAGCAGCATCCAGAGAGGAAGGTCAGCACAGGAAGGGCAAGGGTCTCAGATTCAAATGCCTCAGGGCAAAGCGGTGGTAGTAGGGACAGGGTGACCTGGAAGAGGAGCGGGGCTCCATGGCTTGGGGAGAGGGTGAGACAGCTGTCGCTTACTTACTAGTAAGACTCTTACCAGGGTCTCTCTCAAATTACATGACTGGCTGGGCTTATTTACTTATTTTTTAATTTTATTTTCCAGTTAGCTTCCTTTTTTCACCTAAACTAAAACCCGCCTGCCCACGTGCTGCATATCTGGGTCCAATCTGTGGTGCTGGCAGGGGCGCTTAGGGCAGGACAAAAGGGTGTGAGCTGCGCAAGGAGGGGCAGGTGGGCGGGGGCGTCTGAGTCACTGCAGAAAGCAGAGCCGGGGGAGGGGGCCGTGCGCGTAGGGATGGGGCACCGCCGGGCCGGCAGGCGGCCAGTGCCGGGGCGTGGAAGTGACCGGGGAGTCCCGGGGGGCGGCGAGACAGCCCGAGGATGGGCTGCGGGATTTGGGCTCGGGCGCTCCCCGAAGCGAGCGGGGGTTGGGGGCATCGGGGCGTCCCGGGTGGGATGGAGGACCCCGGCGGCCTCGGCAACAAAGTGGGGGCGGTCAGGGGCGGGGGGAGGGGCTGGCGGGGCGTCAGGCTGAGGGGGGGAGGGGAGGGGAGGGCGTGGCGCCGGGGCCCCGCGGGCACGTGCCGCGCCCTCCCCGCCCCCCGCGCCGCCCCGTCCGCGCGGGCCTCACCTGGGCCGCCCGTCACGCCGCCGACCGGGCGGCCTCGCGGGCGCGCGGGGCGGGCGGGAGACCCATGGCTCGGCGGCGACCGCGGCGGCGGAGTCGGGGCGCGCCGAGAGCGGGCGGCCGGGCGCGCGGGGGGCGGGGTCCCGCGCCGCCACCTGAGCCGCCCCGCCCCGGCCGGCCCCGCCCCCTGGAGCCGCTCCGCCCGCTGCCGCGGGGCCAGGGCAGGGGCGCCGGGACCGCGGCCCCCGCCTCCCCCCCGCCGCCCCTCGCTGCCCCCCGCGCGGGGACCGCCGCCCTGTCCCCGCGCACCTCACGCGCCCGCGGCTTCGGGCTCCGGGACCGCCGAGCCAGCCCCGCAGCGGGAGGATTCCCGCTGCGACCCCGCGCCGCCCGGGCGCGCCTCCGGTGGTCCCAGGGTCCGCACACCCGCCCCCCGCGATCCGGCCCCACCCCGCCCCCTCGCGTCCAATCCGCTTCCGAGTTGCAAGCCACGCCCTGATCCGACAGGGCTCCCACCGCCCCGACCCCCGCCCCTTGCGGCTTCGCCGCTGCCTCCCCGCACCCGCGGGCCTGGGACCCCAGCTGACCCTCCCGCCGAGCTCTGGTTCCTGCAGCCCTGCCCCCCCACCCCCGTGCCGGGCATCGTGGTCCCCTGGCCTGCCCAAGCCCTGTGGCGGCCTTGGCCTCCCACGGCCCCGAGCACACAGCCCCATTGTCCCGGTTATCTGCACTTTGTTCTCTTTGTTCGATTATGCAGGACCGGCCCAGGGACGCGGAGCTCCGGGAGGGCCCGGCCAGCGTGACTCAGCCCGGTGCCCAGGTCCAGCCCCGACTGCCTGGAGACACTCAAAGAAAAGGGGTGTCGGTTTCCCTGGTGGGTAAAATGGGGCCTGAGAATGCTGCCCTCACCTGGCAAACACAGACACTCGAGTATAAAGATAGTTTATTCAGAGGCCATCAGATCCCACGCACCGCCAGGATGTCATCTGGCCTGTCCCTCTGTGCCTCCAAGAGCTGGTCACTTGGGGTTAGCCTCTGAAGGCAGGCAGAGGCCAGGAAGGGGGAAGTGGCCACAACCAAAGTAGCAAAAGGCACCTGTGTTCCAGGGGTCTGAGACTGGGGTGGACCCCAAGGATCCTGTAACCTGTATTGAACCTGAGTATTGACCCTGAGTGACCTCTGATCCTGAGTGGCCTTGGCAGTGACCTGTGTCTCGTGGGGTGATTCTGATACATTGTCCCCAAAAATGTTTTAGTTTCCTCCTAGACCATGTAGTTTTTCCTTATGAGAACTCTCCAGACCCCCCAACATTGAACTCCTAGGGAGAAATGAGTCCATCTCCTCAGTCTTGGGCCACTTGGTCAGTGCTGGGAAAGTCAGAGATGGTCCTCAGCTTCCTCCGGGCAGCAGGTGGCTTTGGGCACAGGCTCACTGTGCAGCTTGGAGAGTAGCCGGGCTGTCTCCTGGGTGATCTCAAAATGCTTGGGCAGCGGGGTGCGGCGCAAGGGGCTGCCCTCTCGAGAGGCAGTAGTAGAGCTGGGCCCCCTCATCCGCAAGCTCCCTCGGGGCGCTGGTGTGACAGGGGTCTCTTCGCACAATTTGGAAGCCACCAGGGCCAAGCTGGACAGCTGGTGGGTGACAGGCCGCACACCGCCCCGGGGATACTTCACTGGCTGGCGGCTGAAGTGGCCACGGGACTGTGACCCCAGGAGTGAGTCCTCGGGGCCTTGGCTGGACACTGTGGGATGGAATGGTCAGTGCTGAACACTCCTAAGTCCTCTGGATATTCCCCTGGGAGTCATCTCTCAGTCAAGCTACCCCAGGCAGGGGCACCCCCAGAACTCCTGAGTTACTCCTCAACACACTCACCTTCCCCTCTCTCGTCTTTGGTGTCTTCAGCCACTTCCTCTCTTGGGTCACTCTGTGGAGTTGGAATCTGCAGAGAAAAACCCAAGACCAAGACCCTAACAATGAAATCTCAGTTCTCTGAGACTCTTGGAGAACTGAGGGTTTGTTCCTGGATATGCAGTTTCCTTTGTAGTTTTGGTGTCTGGGGAGAGATGATGCCCTTAATCGGGGACTGCTTGTCCCGCTGTGTAGAGCAGCATTCGTCTCAACTGTAGGCTCCATGAGGGCAGGAACGCCCTTGTTTAGCCGAGGGCCAGGCCAGGCTGTGACCCTGCCATCTCCACACTAGGATGGGAATCTCCTTCCTGCTCTGTTCTCTGCAACCTTTATGCCCACATTTTAGCTGTGTATTCTCACTGTTCTGCCTTGAGTTAAATGCCAGTAGCAGCTGCTGTTCTATGTGTCAGATGCTGTTCTGAGCACTTTCTGAGCCATTCCAGTGCTCAGAGTCCTGTGGCACACCAACAGCCCCTTTCCCAACTCTGGGATGCTGTGTACTCAGGAATGGTAGATGTAGCAGGAAACGAGGGACAGAGAAACCCCTGTAGGAGTCTCACGTATAAATATTTTTCACCAAAAGTATCCACCACTCAGGGCTGTGGTGAGGATGACATTAAGCCTATAAAGTACCTGTGTAAAGTAGGTAGTGGCCCACAGACCTCTCTTTCACCTCACTTCCAACTACCTTCCCCTCATTACAGCATAAAGCTGTGCCCTGAACACAGCAGGCATGCTCCCACCCCAGAGCCGTTGCACTGGCTATTCCCTTTGCCTGGAACATACGTCTCCTGACCTCCATTTGGCTTACTCCTCCTCCACATCTTTCTAGTCTTTGCTCAAATCCACCTTCTCCATGAGACCCACCCCTACCATCCTACTTACTGCTACAAATTGCCTGTCACCTCTCACGTCGGTGCCCCTGAGAGCCATTACCTGTGCTACTCTTTCTTTTCTCCAAGGTACTTGTCACCTTGTAACATCCCATATAACTGACTCTGTATATTAATTGTTTGTTGTTGCTTTTTTTCCCAGGAGAATACAGGAACCAAGAGAATGGGGTCTTTGAATATTCTGCTCACTAATGTATCTGTAATGCCTAGAACAATGCTTGGTACACAGGAGGTGTTCAATACAGATTCTGAAGGAATGATCATGTTAGTACTTCTGCATGGCTGTACCCTGTTGTTCCTCCATTACTGCCCACACTCCATTCCTCGCTTTTCCTTCCAGAGCAAGAACAGGGTAAATAAGAAAGGAATGAAAAAGGAAATTTTAATGGGAAAGGAAGGAAGACAGGAGAAAGTGAGAGGACAAAGTGAAGAAAAGCCCCTCCTATCTGTGGGCCCAGTGGGTTCCTACCTTGGGGAGCATGGCCTCGGGATGATTCTCCAGTGCACTGTGGGGTTCTTGGTCTGGGTCAGGGTCTGAGGTCAGGACTGGGGGCAGGTGATCTGGGGCAAAGCATGGGGGTGGTGGCTGGGGGCTGGTTGTGAGGGACCCAGGGGCCAGGCTGCGGTCTTGAGGTATGGGCTCTGGGGCCAGGGGAAGCTCGTCCATCCCGAAGATCTGCTCATAGTGCACGATGAGGAACTCGACAAGCTGGGCCTGGTGCCCAAAGTCCAGGAGGCAGGAACCAGGGTCGGTGCCAGGTGCCCCAGGACAATCCGGTGGCCGCAGCAGTGTCGGCCCAAACACAATGCCCAAGTTGTTGGCAGACATCTTGTTTTCCTCGAACTGTGCAGCCACCCTGGAGTGAGGAGAAGGGTAAGGGCACAGAGGGCACAATCATTGGTCGTTGAGAAGGACGTGAAGGTCAGGCTAGCGGAAAACTGCCCAAGTCATGGGTCAGTGGTCCTGGTCACACTATTTGAGACCAGCAGCTACATGCCCAGCAATGGAGGTCAGGAGTAGGTACTCAAAGTCAGGAGTCATGTATTAAGGTTCAAAGCTCAGAAAATACATGCAAAGGTCAGGGGTCAGTGTCAATAGGTCAGTAGTCACATGCCCAGGGAAGAGGTCACAGATCAATGCCTTAGGTCAGAAGGTCAGGGATAGTGCACACCTGAACAGATGGGCCACCAGGTGCCGCAGGGTGTTGTAGTTAGAGTCAGGCAGCTGCACCAAGAGGGTCTTCAGCAAGCGGATAACCTCAGGGCTGGGACTGGGGGTCCCAGGGTCATGCTCAGGGTCTGCATGCAGGGCCTTAGCCAGAGAGATGAAGGCGTCGTAGAAGTGGAAGGGGACCACGGGGTCAGTGAGCTGGGGGTGGAACGGCAGGGGGGACATGAGTGTGGGTGGGCTGCAGAGGTTCCTTAGCCTAAGCCCACCATGCCCCCTGCCCCCTGCCCTCTGAGCACCTACCTCCTGGAGGAATCGCTTGAGGACACTTGAGACATCATGAGGTGAGTTTCCTGACAAATCCACCAATGCTCGGCCGTTCTCGAAAGCCTGGCACAGCCGTTCCACACGAACCCGGGACCCACTGACCCGATAAATACCCTGTAGGTTAGGGTGGGAAATGGATACCTGGGTCATTATCCAGCCATGGAGAGGGCTCGGTCCTGCTGGGGATGGTCAGAGGTCAAGGGTCAAGGTGGCACCTGCACACCCAGTGCGCGCTGTTCTATCTCGGCCGTGCACCTGGTGACTATAAAGGGCACCTCCTCTGGGAAGTCCCTGGGCAGCTGCAGGAAGTTGACCCCAAAGATAGATGTCCGAGCTGGGAGCCGCCTGTGTCCACAGAGGATGAGCAGAGTCTCGAGGCAGCGCTTGTGGCAGGTCAGAAAGCACTGGGGGAAGAAGGTTATAGGATCAGGGAGGTCACAGGTGGTCAGCAGGGGAAGAAAAGGTTAGGATCCTTAGGGAATGGGAAGCTCATGGAAAATCATCAGATCAGGGCTATTCCTAGGGACAGGAAGGTCATAGGAATATCAGGTCACGGAGGTGCATGGAGTCAGGAAGGTCATGGGGGTCAGCAGGGGGCATTGGGTCATCGGCCCAGGCCATACCTCCTCACACTCGGTCCCGCTGACCATGAAGGCCTCACACTCGCGGCACTTGGCTGGCCCCCTCAGCCGCCGTAGTCGGTGGGTCTGGGCTGCGCTAGATAGTGTCCACTTCTTGAAGGGGCTGCCTGACCCGTTCTCGAGCCCATCTCCCAGGTCTGTGGGAAAATAGGGTCTAGGGCCTGGTCCACCTAACCCTGCCCCGCCCCACCTGCATCCAGCCTCACCAGGGTCTCGCTCCTCAAAGTCGTCCGAAGACTCGGTGCCTGTGGACGAGACCTTCACCAGCCGCCTCGTGCCAAGACCTGGTGTCAGAGGGTCATAGAGGTTGGGAGTCACACAGGTTATGAGGGGGATCCAAGCTAAGGGGACATTCCTAGTTTTTAGGCCTTCCAGAACCACCCACAGATGCCCTTGAAGAAAGGGTCAGAGGTGAAGATGGGGGTCGGTCAGGTCAGGGGTTGAAGAAATAGGTCAGGGGTGTAGGTAGGTCAGAGATCAAAGAATAGTTCAGAGATTGAAGAGCAGAGCCTGGCCAGAGGCTGAAGGATGATCAGAGGTCAAGAGTGGGACAGGGCCAGGTCCTGACCCCACCTGGGCTGGAAGTGGGAGAGTCCAGGGACCGAGACTCGCTGCCACCGCCCATGCTGTCCACATCGCTGCCTGGAGTGGGGCCTGGAGACCCTAGGAGGGGACAGGTCAGTTAGGATGACCACCTTCCCTGGCACCAATCCTGCCCATCCTTCACTGCACTCACCCTGCCAGCTTGTGCCTGTGTCCTCCCAAGGGCCTTGCTCAGCCACACTCTCATCGAGCCGTGGAGGTGAGGGGCCGGAGGGCTTTTTCCTTGCGTCTAGAGGGGAGCTGAGAGGAGAGGTTTGAGGGCTCAGAACTAGGACACTGGCCAGGGTAACAGCACCCAGGCATCATGTCTTGGATACAGCTCCAAGTATTTGGATCTGCAAGCCCTGATGCGCATGAGCATCGTGGCCCAGTGTAAAACCCCAAAGTCCTGGCCCTCCCAGGACTGGGACAGCCCTCCCACAAAAAAATGAGCTTTGGGTACTAAATCCAAGTACTGAAACTTTGAGTTCTCAGCCCCATGATGCTAATGGCTGGCACCATGTCTCTGGGGCTCCTCCCTGACCCTGCTCCTAGGGGCCCACCTGTGCGGGGCAGGCATGAACTCCTGGAAAGAGAAGGCAGGCGGTGGGGGCGGCGGGGCCTCTGGGTGCAGTGCCCGCACGAACTCCTGGTAGCGCTGGCCGGGTTCAAAGGGTGCACAGCACTCTGCCAGGGCAGCGAAGGCACGGGGACCACGCTCTGCTTGTGCCCCCCGCAGCCCGAAGAGTCCCAGGGTCACCTGCCAGGTGGAGATGGAGAGAGGGAAGGAGGTGGAGGTGGGGAGCTGACCCTTAGAGACACGAGCATAGTCAGGGTTTGAGGGCAGGTTGGACGGTGGGAGGTGGCTTAGGGACAAGAGCAGTCAGCTAGGGTGGGAACCTGGTCAGAGATGAGCTGGGTCATCCTGGGGGCAGGACCCCATAGAAGTGGGGTCTAGGCAGAGGTGCAGTCAGGGTCTGGGGGCAGGAACTGGGCTGTCTATAGGGATGGAACAAGTCCTGGTGTCCTGGAGGCAATTTAGGGATGGGGGTGGGGGAGAGGAGACACCCTCTGCTGGAGCCAAAGTGAGGAGGGGACTGAGGGTCTCACCCGCCTCATCACTTCATCCCCCTGCAGCACCAGCTTGCGAACGTGTGACACAATCCGCTGCTTGGCAGCTTCTAAGTCCTGCTGCCTTGTGTTGGCCTCACGGACACAGGCCTGGTATAGTATCTCGGCCTCCTGCACCTGGAGAAACCAAGGCCATGGTGCGTGTTGGAGGCAGGACAACGTGGGCAGAGGTGGGGGGCACCGAAACACTGGGGGGCATAGGGGTGGGGTCCCACCTTGGCCTGGGCCTCCTCTCGGGAGCGCCGCCGCCGCTCCTGTTGCTTGCTGGGTCCTGGGGAGGCCTGGGGGGCTGGGTCCTCAGGGGACACCTGGGAGCGCACCCGCAGGTCCTCGCTGCGCTGTACATACTGTAGCTGGGCCCGCCGCAGAGCATGTACCGCTTCGTTCTGGGGGTGGGGCAGGAGCACTGTCAGCACCCCTTCATCTCCTCCCCTAGCGCACCCTCATCTGCCCTGCGCCTCACCATCCGCTTCTGCTCTTTCATCCACTGCTCCTTGAACTCTTTCCGCCACTTCTCAATTTCAGTCCGCTTGGCAGCCAGGGGCTGGCAAGGATGGAAGGTGAGGATGCTGCTTCAAGGGCTTCGGGTCCTTCCATCCCCTGAGGCCACATGTCTTTCATCCTCAGAACCCTTTTCTGAGTCTGCACTCCCCAGAGGTCTTCTCATCCAGACCTTCTCCCCTAGCCTCGTGTCCCCACAGTCTTAGTGGTCCCCTCATCCTTTTCTGCCCGGACCCAGAGATGCCAAGACTCTCTTCCTCAGAACACTCAGTACCTCATGCTGTGCCCCACCAACAAGCAAAAGCACAGTTTTGCAATTGCACAGGAAGCCTGGTTTGAATCCCTGCTAGGTAACCTTGGGTAAGTTCCTTAGTATCCAGGGGCCTATACTTCCTCATCCTGGTAACAGTGCCTTCCTGGTGGGTGGCTGTGAACGGATGGAATGCTGGATGGATAGCAGGGTCCCCTCACCTGATAGTAGTCTCTCTTCTGCTGGGCCACCGTCTCTATAGCCAGGGCTCCCAGGCTGAGGTCATGCTCCAGAAACAGGGTGTAGATATACTGAAGTGGCATGTGGCTCTGGGGGATGGGGTGGTGGTAGAGGATGTTGAGGATCTAGGAGGGTTGGGCTGGGGTTCTGGAGGGCTTGGGTTCTTGGAGGGGGGCTGGTCATAGTTACCTGCTGGTGGATTGACACCTTACCAGCCTCGGCAATCTTCATAATGCTTTTGGCAAATTCCAGTTCTGCGGGGAGACAGCAGAGGTGTGAGTCCGGTAGGGTGTGGGTGCTGCCTGGGGCCTGGGGCCGGGTGAAAGGGGCTCTCACCGAGGCTGGCTCTCTTCTCAGTCCAGGCGAGCAGCTCCTTGGCATAGCGGCTCCAGGTCTTGGCATACTCCAGGGCTGCGTCCACACCGCCCTTGGTCCGAATGAGCCGTAAGTCCAGTTCTTCCCCTGGGGCACATAGGTGGACCTCTGACCTTTGAACCCCAACCATCCATAGAATTCTGACCTTCCTTGAGCCCCTAGACCAGATCACTGGCCTTTATTTTATACCCTATGGCTCCCCCAAAATACCCCTTTGTGATGACTTGCCCAGGTTGCAATGGTTCTCCACCCAGACTAGAGGCTCCCTGAAGGCAGGGGCTTGGCTCTGTTCTGGGTGCTGTACTGTCCCAGGTGCAGGGGACAGGCAGGCAATGATGATTTGTTGAGGGAAGAACTTTCTGTCCCCAACGCCTGGCCTCAAAGCCCCCTACCTGTAAGGGGTGCAGGACCCTCTGGGGAAGGGCCACTCCAACGGCTGGTTTCATTGGTCTGAGGGGGAGGGAGACAGCGTTCAGGTGCTTGAAAGGCAGGGGCCCATCTCCCTAAAGCCCCTCCTCTCAGGGGTCTCTCCTCCCTGCCCCCTTGGTCCCACAACTCACTACAGTAGCTGCGGGAGTCTTGTCAGGCTCTGGGTCTTCTGAAAGCGCAGGGTCTCCAGCCAGCATCTCAAAGGGCCTGGAAGGTAAGGGAGTCAGGATACCACCTTCCACCCAGCCTGTCTGCCTAGGGGTGCTGGGGACCACAGAGTAGTTTGTGGGATGGTCCTGGAATATCACCTCTGAGATATCGCTTGTATCTGGGAATTCTGAAGGATGTTTTTTTTTTTTTTGGGGGGGGCAGGTAGGATTTTTTTATGGAACTTGAGACAGAATTTGAAGGGTTACAGATAACTTTGTGGTCCATAGAGTAGGATTATAGGGGTATCAAATGTTTCAAGGAGTCACAAGGATATGTAAGGGTTCTAGGACTACTCTGGGGATTTCCAGTGGATTTGGGGGTGACCCAGGCTCAGACTCACACGTTCCCCAGTGAGATCTCAAGGTTGTCCAGGCTCCGGAAGATGTCACTGTACCTCTTCCTGCTCTCAGGAGCCGGGGGTAGCCCTGAGGGAGGGGAGTGTCACACAAAGCCTCCCTCCACTCTTAGCACTTTGGCTTGTAGTTTGGAGGGTGGAAAGACAGAAAGAGGAGAAAGATATAGACAGAAAGTTCTGAGTCTGTGGGAGTATGGAATGGAGGGAACTGGGCTTGGGTGGGGCCGACTCAGGACAACCCAACGCAGAAGGCAGACACCCACAGATGCATGGGCTCAGAAGAAAAGCAACAGAACAGATGCCCCAGATGCAGCCACACTGTCCCTAGGGGGAGAGAGCAGATTTGACAATGAAACCACAAGGATTTCAGGCCAGGCAGATGGAAATAACACGTGGGGACAGACAGGCAAGAGAGCGGTGACAGAAACGCACACAGGCAGACTGAAACTGGGAGAAACGTAAAGACCGACTGACACTCAACATGCACAGCAGAGACACAAAAGACAACCCCGAACACAAGTCACAGACCTTGCCACATCTCTGCCACAGCACACCCCATCCGCCCCCTTCTAGGGGGTCCGGATCAGCACCGCCTCTCCCCGGGCTATGGAGGAGCGCGGTGCGGATCCTGAAGCGATGCCCTCTTCGTCAGCCTTGCGACACCCTGCCCCCATTACAAATATCAGAAGCAGAAGCGGCCACTTCCCCTTCCTGGGCCCCCTCCCCCAGGCATCCGGGGTGCAGACTCCGTAGGGGGAGGGGGTCAGGCACTGGTGTCCCGGGCCCCTCTAGGATTGCGGGATCCCCACAATGGAGAATTCCCATGTCCTCCCCATTCAGGAACTCCTCTTCCTGCTCTATAGACAGAGACAACCGTGGTCCCTCAATTTAGCAAGTGGGATACGGCCGGGGGACGCCCCTCTCGGATCCCGTCTCCCGGACCGCCTACCCGGCTCTGCTGCGTCCATGGCCCGGCCCAGGGACTGCTCGGCGGGGACTGGGGCTGGGACGGGATCGCGCCGGCGGGGCCTAGCCCCAGATTTCCTGCCGGGGCCGACGCCTCTTGACTTCTGCATGGCCCCGCCCCCAGCGAGAGGCCCCGCCCCCAGCAGGAGGCCCCGCCCCCGGAAGCCAAGACCCGGGCCTCCGCGGACCGGTCGCCAGATGCTGTCGGGCCAGTGGCTACCGGGCGGCTACCCCAGGCCGAAACGCCGCAGACCTGGACACTCCAGGACTCCATCCCCACCAGGGTTCCCCTGCCAGCACACTTCCTAGTGCCACCGTCAGCCTGTTCCCGAACCTTCCACACCTGGTGACCGCCCTGCCCAGGGGTCTCTTGGACCCCTGGACCTATTCCTCCCTACCAGAGCCATGGAGCCAGCCGGCCTGATGTCCAATTCCAATTCCAGCCGAACCCAAAGTTCTCACCACCTCCCCGGTGACCTTCAATGCTAGATCAGGCTCTTGATAACAGCGCAC
Source organism: Cynopterus sphinx (assembly GCA_030015415.1). NCBI lineage: Eukaryota > Metazoa > Chordata > Mammalia > Chiroptera > Pteropodidae > Cynopterus > Cynopterus sphinx. The sequence goes on along the minus strand of CM057390.1, from coordinate 48,377,344 downwards.
GTCAGTGCGGCCAAAAGCACCACTAATACCTCTCAGGCACAGGGGCCACAGAGACCCTGACCTGAGGCCCCCAAGAACCATCCTTGGCAAACCCAATTCCAGAGTGCTCCCCTCTAGGTCACCTCTGGTTTTATCAGGTATTTGTTGCCCCCTACATTCCACATGACCACAGCAACCCCTCTGAGGAGTGGAACCTGGGGCCATTACCCCTCTGGAGACCTTGGCCAGCACTCAAGGCCAACTCGATATTCACAAACATCCATAGCTGGCCCCTCTCGCTTTTCAAGGCCTTCCTTGGACTGTAGGCCACATTCCACTTGATGGGGAAGCCAGAAAGGGGTGGTTATTGAGGATGACCAAGGGGCCTGTGCTGGAAAGGATGGAGTGCTCCCCACTGAGCACTGGGTTTGGAAGGCTGCCCAGAAGGCTGGCCTGAGTCTGGTAGCCTGAAGTTGCCACATGCAGTTTGTCAGTTATAAAAATGTACCTCTACCCTTTACTCAGACTTTTTAGCTAGAAAAGACTTTATAATTTTACTTTCTAAAGGTTTTAGCTCTTGAGAAGGCAAAGCTCCAACTGGCTGTGACTCTCAGTTCTCATGCCGCCTACTCTACTTCAGTTACAGTGAGTGAGAAGAAGCAGTGTCGGTATGAGGGCTGAGAAGGCTGCTAGGTCAAAGCCTGGCTCTGAGATGGCACAGCACATGTGTGGCTCAGGACCTCAGGAATCCAATGACTGTGACCTGAGTCAGTATTTGTAATGATGTGAGAATGCCACCCACTTTAAGACCATGCCCCACTAACCCAAGCACGTGTCAAAATGTGAAGTTGAGAGACCACAGAAGTATGGGGGTGCTTATTAAACCAGGAAGTAGGCAGAGCTCTCTGTGCTGGAAGATCATCCCACCCAAGTGCTGTGTTGCAGTGTCATTAACAACCTCACGCAGCCCTCTGGGAGTATGCCAGGACCTTCCTTGGTGACCCCTTGATTGGTGCAGACAGAGGTGGAGGCAGGGCTTCTTAAAATTGTGTATGTTGCTTTATTTACCAAAGATGCTGGCTGGGGGCTAGTCTGCCAGCCAGGCCCGCGGACAGCCATTGTGGAGGGGGTGGTCCCAGCTCAGTCTTGGTGGGCAAGGCTGGGCCAGCCTTGCTGTGGGGGCAGTGTTCCCTCCTGGGGCCCACATGGTGCTCCTGCTTGGCGGCAGCAGGGCAAATAACAAAATCTGGCACTGCCGTCTCAGGAAGGCACTTTCAGCTTCGGTGTCCCTAGGAAGAACTGCAGGATGCGGTCAACCAGGAGTGCCAGGCAGAAGTCAAAGATCAAGACCTGGGTGATGACCAGCTTGAACTGCAGGGGGCAAGGAGTGATAGTCAGCTGGGTGCCCACTGATGAGCTCAGGCTGGGTCCCAGGGCCACGTCTACAGGTTTACTTACCTCCACAGGGATGTCCACGAGGCCAAATTGGCTATTGAAGTCGGGCGAGGAACCGAGGAGCAGGCCCACAATGGCTAGGAGAGACACGGCCAGGCTCCACACCAGAGGCCTGTTCTCAGGCAGGCTCTCCATGAAGGGAGGGCCCTGCAGGGACAGATGGACTGCTGTGTGTTGTGGGGGCCAAGCAGGTGGGTAGAACATGCTCAGGCTGGGGCTTTGGCTTACCTTGTAGTTGATGGCAAATGTGGCCATCTGCATGGCCATGGCCATGATGTACACGGTGCTGTTGACCAGGCTTGGCTCAAACTCTTTATACAGGTCCACAAACTGCTCCTGCCTACATGAAACGTGGGACCAGGGCCCTTTTATGGCTCCTGCAGCCCCTGTACATAACCAGGGGTCTGCCTGGCCCTGGTTGTCTCAGGCTGACTTCTACAAGTGCATCCTCCTCCCACCTCCCATCACAGGGATGCTGCTGGCTCTGGGTACACCCTGCAACCCCTACTGTGGCAGTACTCACTTCTCAGGGCTCCGGGCCTGGGCCTCCCTGTACAGGTAGACAAGACTCAGGAAGTGCACGCAGAACTGGAGCAGGACCGTGAGGATGGTGTACAGGTTGAAGATATTGGGCAGGGGCCGCTCTTGGGACAGGGTCTTGAGGGGCTGCAGTGGTGGTGGAGGTGCAAAGAGATAGATGGGTGTCAAAGCCCAGAGAGCCTTCCACAGGCCTGGTGCAGGGTGCTCACCACATCCTGAGGTTACAGATTGGCACCAACCCTCAGAGCCTGGCTTGCCTGTGGACAGTGCTGGGGCCCAAGTTGTGCCACTGGAAGGGGTTTCAGTGGACACCTGCCCTGCCCTGCCCCACAATCATCCCCATCTGTAACATGGGGACCATAGCTCCCACCCTGAGGGCTGCTGTGGGGAAGAAACAGATAATACATGGCGGCCCCTCTAACATCTTGTCCTGGCTGGCCTAAGGATCCCTGGCCACAAATCCACGAAGGCTATCAGCACCTCCAGGGAGGGTGCTATGACTCAGAGAGGCTGAGGGTTTCCTTGACTAAGATGGGAGTTATTGCTTTGCCTGAGGTCCCAGCCTACCTTGGAGCGGGAAATGAAGAGAAAGCAGCCAGCCAGCAGTAGCCCCTGTAGTGTGGCCTGGAAGTCGCTGAACTTGACACCCTCCAGGTAGAGGACGCTCTGACTATAGGCCAGGATGAGGGCGTTGAGTGCCAGGATTTTGAACATCTGCAGTGTGGTCACGAGCGTGCAGCGGCCCTGCTTAATCACGTGGCAGACTGTGCAGATGGGGGGAAGGGAGAGGCAGGTGTGGGTATGGGTGCCATGCGGGGTGGGCAGGGGGGACAGGGTAGGTGGCAGGACTCACTGCATTGAATGGACGAGAGCTTGGAGGTGAAGGGTGCTGCGATGCTGGCATCCCCCAGTTTCACGATGGGCATGCTCTCATCCTCCAGGTCCCGTAGCACCTGGCTCAGACGGTCCTGTGGGGTGGGAGGCAAGCAATGAGACCGAACCACAAGGGGGTGCTGGTGCCCCTTTCCCAAGACTTACCCTCTGGGAAGTGGGCTGTTCCTCTGGGGGCGGGAGCCCCAACCTCTGCTTGGCTGCCCTGGAAGTGGTTCTGACACTGCTGTTGCTCAGGATGGGGCTGTCCCGTGGCCGCCGCCTCCGCTCGATGACCCGCTCGGGGGCATTGGCCAGAAGTGCCACACCTGCGGGGTGTGTGTATTAGGATCTGGGGGAGGCCCCTGGTGTGTGGTGTCTACTCAATGCCAAGATAGAGCCAAACTTTCCCAAGGAACACTTTGGAGGGCTTCTATTTTATTTTCTACAAACTACTTAAAAACCAAAACTCATAAAATACAACTCTAAACAGGCTGGAACTGATTTTCAAAGTAGTTTATTGCTAAGAATCATGATTCTAAGAGGTAAATACTCAATAAATGTAGCCAATAAATAAAGCCAAAAGACATGTCTGTCAACGCTGATCTGAGGCTGTGAATCACTGGCAGTGCTTCCACTCCAGTTATGCATCCCCACTAGTTCCATTTCTTCCTGATCTCCGTGCCCAGGGGGCCTGAGCAAACCAAGTCACATTTGCCCCACAGAGCTTCCCTGGCTCCTCAAACTCTCCCCACCAAGACACACTATGCCTCAGACACCTGTGTCTGTCCTTCCTGTTCTTGCAAACCCTTGAATCCCCAAACCTACTGGCCCTGCCACATCTCCTCGCTGCTTGTTCATGCTTGGTGACTTGTTCTCAATGCTGAGCCCAAACTGGCAGAACAAGGAACAGCCCCTGCCCACAGGGCTCACCCACATCGGCGTGCTTCAGGGCGCCCACATCATTGGTGCCGTCCCCACACATGAGGGTCACGTAGCCCAGCTCCTTCAGGCTGGTGATGACAAACTCCTGTGTGGGCAGAAAAAGGCCAAGTGAGGGCTATGTGCCACCCTGGGGTCCTGCCCAAGTGTCAACCCTGCACCTACCTTCTGTTTGGGGGCCACGCGGGCAAACACCTGCACATGGGGGATGAGGCGCAGCAGCTGCTGGGGGTCCTCAGTCTGTAGGTGGGCCAGGCCATCGCCTGTGAGGCACAGTGCATGCTCCAGGGCCAGCGCCTTCGGGGAGCCCTGGACCAGGGGCAGCACAATGCTGCCGTCGATGGAACACCACTCACAGGGTCGACCTGCAGGGCCAGTGCCCAGGGTCAGGGATGGGGCTCAGCTGCCCAGGCAGACCCCCTCACGCAGACCCCACATGCTTGCCCTAGCCCCTCCTCTCTGGAGTACCCTCCTGACCCCACCATTCCTTATCCCTCCATAACCACATCTACACCTGTGTCCTGGACCCATGGGCGCCCCGCAGAGGTTGTCCACAGAACCCTTCAATACAGATGACGGATCCTAGAACCTAGGCATATCCCCAGCCTGTTAATTAGCCCACCCCTGTGCCCCTGCCTGAAATTGCACTCTCCCAGAGCCAGGGCACCCTGAGTCACTTCCTCTGGCCCGACACTTGCTATCCATTTCCTCTTTCCAGTTGGCTGGCCCACTGGCCCCTTTGGCACTGGAAGGCTCACCCTGGGCTGTCTCGGCTGGGCAGGAAGCCAATTCTGACCCAGCTCTCGTTGTTATCCTTTTGTTAGTGCAGCTACATTTGCCAAAAGACCCGAGCTACCTGTGGGCTACCTGCCCACTATCTCTGGGCTCTGAAGAGCGCAGTGCCTGGAGTTGAATGGAGCCCTGGGAACAGCAGTGTAGACTGAGGAAAAGGCCAGGAGGTTCCAGATGCTGCCCTGCCTGGGCACTACCAATATCCTCCCTTGGCCTGTAGCCCCGTGACACCCCTGGTGCATGCTGTCTCCTTGCCAGGCCCTGCACTGGGCACCATATCTTGGCACTGACAGACTGCATCCCAGCAGCCAGAGGAACTGGGGCTGGATTTGCCCATTGATTAGTTTGACTCAGCACCTCACTTGCAGCCAACTGAGTGATCAATTTTTGGTCACCTAAGAGTGGCCAGTGGTTGGAGTCAGGCCATCTGGGTTCCAATGCTTCGTGACAGTGACCAAGTGACCTTGTTCTGTTTCACTGTCTATAAAGTGGGATCCCAACAGCTGATTTGGATGGCTTCCTTCCACGTGGCACAAGGATGGAAAGCCTTCCTGTGCAGGGTGAAGGAATATGGTGATGTACACTGAGTCCTGTGCCCAGGGCCTGGTCACACTGAGCACCAGCAGCCCCTGAGCTTGAGTGGGGTGGGGTGGGTGGGGGGAATGGCACAGGGTGGTGTGTGCTCACTGTGCAAAGGCAACTGGCCAGGCCTAGAGTGGGTGTGACTATAGTCAACTGCCTTGAGGTTTTACGTCATCAATCATCCTGGAGACAGTGACTATCTGGACACATGGGTATGGAGCTCCTTGGTCGGATGGCTCAAAGGGGACGACTATGATCCACAGGCCCTTGTCACACTATTGCCACTGTCATAGGTACTCAGTGATGCTGAGTGTGCTTATTCAGGCCTGGAATGCAGGACAGCCACCAGGACAGGAGCTGCTCTTGGACTCACATTCCTCTAGCTCCCAGCCACTTAGGGTCTTACCTTTCTCTCTGGGAGGCTGCAGGATCAGCGTGTGTGCCTTTTCAATAAAGTGTAGCTCCTGGGCCACATGGCAGGCAGTGAGTGGGTTGTCACCTGTGATCATGACCACCTGGGGAGAAGGACAGAGGCTCAGTGGAGCAGAACCCCAGTCTGAAGACCTGGTACCTGAGTCCCCTCTAAGGAGGGCCATAGAGGGAGGTCCTGGCTCTGGAAGCCACAATCACCCCCCATCTGAGGTTATTTTAGGAGAATATATGTGTGTGTTTCTGACAACACCCATATATTTTCTTTGCAGTACAAACTACAAACCAGCTTAGTGTGGACCTTCTTGGTTTGGTAGCAGCCCAGGAGGCTGTGTGTAGGGTGGCTGGGAGCCACATGTTCCAGCCTCTCAGTTGAGAGCTGGAGAGGCCTGCTGAGTGCCAGGTGGGGGATCAATCACATTACCACCCTCTGAGACTGCTCACTTCCCTCCCATGCCCTGAACAGCATCCTGACTCCCAAACTAGAGAACACAGCCACCAGGATGAACAGACCAAAGCCACTGGCAGACAGACAAGGTCTGTGTGGGTACTGCATCTACCTGTCCCGACCCAGCCTTAGCCTCCCATGGGTGCTGGGGGCCCAAGGGAACACTATGAGAAGGGCAGGCATAGCTGGGTTGGACAGTAACCTTAAGCCTGGGGCAGTGTGAGTGTCCAAGCTGTGACAGAGCTTGGCCACAATCCATGGTGTCCTCCCTGCGAAGACTCGAACACCTATCCCTGCTTGCACTACTAAAGGTGGAAGTATCCTCTGCTGTCATATCCCCTTCTCTGTAAAAAGGACCCAAGACCCACCCGCCTGCCTGCCCGAGCTGCTTGGTGTGGAGTCCAGCAGCCATACCCGGTGGGAGGCGTTCTGGATCTCCCGGATCACAGCCTTAGAGTCAGCCTTGAGCGGGCAGGAGACCACGATGAAGCCAACGAACTTGAGGTTGCACTCCAAGGCCTCTCGCTTAATCTCCCGGGCCTGTGAACAGACATGGTGGTACCTTCATGACCAGCCCCTCGTCCATTTCCCAAGCTCTACCAATGTGCTGGGTACGTAGGGAGGTCAGAAAAAGCCTTATCCTCCCTTGTGGCACAGGTTGTCACAGTAGCTAGGTGGTTCCCACCCCTGATGATATTTCTACTCCCCGCAGTGAACACAATACATCACGGAGGCCCTGTGGCTCGGCTCCTGTCAGTAAAGTCAGAATTTTCTTTTGTTAAGTACTCGGCACACATTCACCCAGTATGTCATGCCAGAGACCAAAAAATCCCCACCCTTGAGAAGCCTGTCTTCTACTGGGGAAGGTGGGCAATAAAGAAAATCACAGAATCAAGAGTACTGAGTGCCATGAGATAGATGAAGACGGGACAAGGGTGGTCAGGGGTAGTGTTGGGCAGGAGTGGCTCTGAGGAGGGTATGACCACGTGAGTTCTGGAAGGCTCTCTTGCTGCTGGGTGCAAATGGCCGGGATGAAGGCCAAGTCAGCAGCAGAGAGAGGAGCGGTGGCAGTGGAGGTGAGAGGAAAGCTGATGAGCCATGGGGGGGTGTAGGGCTGGGGATGCTCCTAAATCATGCAGTAACCAGGTGGCTGGGCTGGGAAGGGATAGGTCTGGGCTGGAGATAGGGAACCAAGATGCCTCCCAATGTTCCCCGAGGGGGTATGAGGACCTGTGGGTGTGGGAAGCTGGGTGGAGGTGGCCTGGGCTAGAGGATGGGATGGGGTCCCATGGGGGCAGGGAATCCAGAGGAGAAAAAACTGAGGACTGAGTGCCACCTAGAGTCTCCAAAGTTAGAGACCACAGAGGAAAAAGATGAAATTGTGCTTGCTCAAAGTAGCACTGAGGGGCCACAGGTGATGTGGATGGATGGTCTGGCAAAGGGGAAGCCTGGGTCCTTACCTGCTGGTGGGTGAGGTGCCCCAGTTCCTTGTACCCCAGAGCCAGGACGCGGGCTCCTTCTCGGGAAATCTCTGTGTGGATTTGGTGATAGTTGGGTGGGCACTGGGCAAACTGTAGGGGAACACAGGGAGATGTCACCAACCGCCTCGCGCTGACCTCCCCCCAAACCCCAGGGCCAGGCCTAGCTCACCATGGAGTGCAGGGTTTCAGGGGCCCCCTTCACAGCTGCGATGTAGCAGAGGTCGGTGGAGCCTAGCTTCTCATAGGAGGCGAGCACGGACATTCGCTTTAGGGCACTGGCAAAATGAAAGCGCTGGTGAATTTTCAGCCCCTGAGTTTTAATACTTCGGGGGAATACTTTCTCATCTGGAAACAAATAAGCACGAGTCCTGAGGGCCTTCGCTCCAAAGAGGCAGCCAGGCCCCCGCTTGTCCCTCCTCCCTACCCCCACCCCAGACCCAGGGCCTTTTGGGGTCTCCTGGCTTCATGGGGTCAGAGCAGGAAGGCCTGGACTCAGAGGATCCTGCCCCATTGCTTTGGGTGAGGTGGGTTCCAACCCAGGGAAAACCCCAAAGGTATGGCCTGTTAGGTCAGGGACATCTGCCCGCCCACTGTTCTGAGCTGGACAGTTTTCGCTGAGGGGTGTGAACTGCAGGCCTGGGGGCATGAGAGTGGGCAGTGTGTCTGCACTGGACCCAAAATTCTAGCCCCTCACCTTTGGTCAGTATCCAGTCCACGGCTGTCAGCATGGCTTTCTCGAGGGGGTCACCCACCAGGGTGCCGTCGTCCAGCTGCATGAGGGAGTGGCAGGAGGCCAGGGCCCGGTGTGTTTCTACAGGGATGTTGGACACGGGGGTCACCTCCTTCCCATCTCTGCAAGGATGGGGAACAGCTGGTTACAGGGAGGAGGGGCCCCTGGGGACTGTCAGCCAGGATGAGGGATGGACCCCCATATTCCATGCCAGTCACTGCTGGGGCAGTGCAGTTAAATGTGGTCTTTGTAACACCTGTGCCTGTTTCAGATGCCCCTAGTAACACCTGGGCCTGTTTCAGATGACCAAGGTGACTCCCATGTCACCGTCACTCACACTGAGGTTGCACAGGAGCCCCTGGATCAGATCTCTGCAGTACGGCCTCTGACAGGCCCTTACTTTGGGGGCTTGGGTGGGGCAGTCAGTCCCTTGAGCTCCCAGAAGGCCCTCTGCTGCTGGCTGGCTACCTTGAGGCCCTGGCCTCCACACTCACCTGAGCCCAGCCACACCACGCACTACCAGGCTGTCGCTGGTCAAAGTTCCTGTCTTGTCGAAGCAGCATACCTCCACCTTGCCAGCGAAGGGGATCCGGAAGGGCTCCGTACAGTACATGTCTGGGAGATGAAGCCAGGGTCAGGAGTCCTGCCAGAACTAGTCCCTCAGTGTCCTGGCCCTGCCCCAAGCACTCACAGAGCTTGGCCAGAGCGATGAGGGAGGTGTTGACGGCCAGAGAAAGCTCGATGGGCAGCTCGGGGGGTACGACTGACGTGAGGATCAGTGTGCATTCCAGAAACAGCTTGTAGCGGTTCCGGGTGGGGTCCTTGGTGCCTGCGAAGACAGGGCCTTCCAGTCTGGAGGTGGTGGGCACAGGACCCAGCAGACAGGTAGGGCGCATAGTGCTCACCTTCAATCCACACATAGGCGGCTGCTGCGATGGCAAAGACCAGGAGAAAGAGGATGAAGACGAAGGTCTCCAGGTTGTTTGCAGTCACTCTTTTGACCCCAAAGAGGATTGTGCGCAACAGCTTGCCCTGGAGGGACAAAGACCTTTCCTGGGGGATGGGGTGTGGGTGGCAGCCTCCCCCACCTGAGGGCATCAGAGCTAGATCCTCCCTTGGCTGACAGGAAGCACTTGCCCTGGACCAATGAGTGAGTCCTGCAGCCAAGGAAGCAGCTGCTCCAGGGACCACACGTGGGTGGCTGCAACTCGGTTAAGAGATAGGTACACTAATGGCAGAGGCCTGGGGGGTTGGGGGAGGTAGTGGCATCTGAGATGAGGGACAGCAGTTCATGGAAGGTAAGGTCTGGCCATCATCCCTACCCAGGAGTCCTCTTGTTGCTCTAATGAGTTCATGAGGTTGACTCTGTTCATAACCCCAAAGCACATGGTAACAGCTGGTCTGTTGTCTGCTTCCCACTAGACTCTCAGCTGGGGAGAACAGGCCTGGTCTGTAGCTCACCTCTGCATGGACCCTGGCCCAGTCAGTACCTGCTGTCAGAGTGAGCCTGTGGGGTGGGTGTTCTCAGGTCTGACAGGGCCGCCATTATGAGTGTCTACCACCTGCCCTGGGGCCCGCCCTCCCCAGAGCCAGGCAAAGTACCACACCTGGGATGTGTTGAATCCAGTCCTCAAGACGTAGGCCACACACCCACTGTCGACTGCTGCTGAGACAAACAGAATCAGCGTCACTTGTGTCTGTTCATTTCAATTCTCTCATGGCCTAGGAGACGTGGAGGGGATGGGGGTGAAGGGTTTTAGCCACCAGAGATACCCCCAAGGCACCTACGCTTCAGGCCCGTGGTGGCCTTCTGTGGGGGGATGTGCTGCACCACCTTAGTGCCCCCGAAGATTACATGTAGCCGAGAGTCAGCCTGTAGGTCCAGCACCCGGTCAGGGCTAAGGTCTTCGATGGGCTCCTGGGGAGAAGGGGAGGACAGTGAAGCTGATGGCCCATCCCACCTAAGCATCCTTCACCCCATCTCTGGAGAGCTGGATCCTGGGGCTGGAGAAGCCTGTCTGCAACTCGTAGGGCTCCCTGCCCAGGTCAGCGCATCTCACCAGGGATAGAGACCCCACCTTGACTTTCTTCTACCTACACATGCATCGCCTCCCTGTGACCTGGCACGTGGACTGTCCCAGGAATCACACCTTCCCCATTTCTCTCTGTTTACCTCATTCTGATAACACAGGGCACCCGGATGCACGAACACTCTGAAACTCTTGGTGTCCTCTTCCCACCTCCACCCATCTTCCCTCCGTCCAGGGCACAGACCCCAAGGAGACCTGGCAGCTCTGTCCAGATGCTGCACCCACTCTGCCTTCTCCAGGCTCCCGTGCTGGGGCTCCATCCCACCTCCATCTGTGCCTGGGCAGGATGCTGGCCCTGTCCTGGCTGGTGGCTCCAAGGGTGGGTCAGCAATGCACCCGAGTGGCCCGACTCCCTTGCTGCACACCTTCATCTGTGGTACTGACTCCCCCGTGAGCATGGCCTCGTCCACAATACAGCGGCCCCGCAGTAGCAGCACGTCGCACGGCACCAGGTTTTCCTGTGGAGAGCGGCCTATGGGGCAGGACCAGAGGGTCAAGTAGAAGCCAAGGTTGGCCTGCCACTAAGATGGAGCAGAACTGGGTCTCACCGATGGAGACGATGTCCCCGGGAACGATCTCGTCGCTGGCAATGGGCCTCCACTTTCGGTTTCGGTAGACCTGGGTGGGGTGGGGTTTGGTGAGCTTTGGGGGACAAGCCTATACCAGGCTCACCCGAGACCGCGGGGACCCTGCTGGCCACACCTGGATTGTGTGGGGCTTGTTGCCCATCTTCCGAATCTCAGACATGTTTCGCATCTGTTGCTGCACCAGGGAAGCCTCGAAGGCCACAAGCATAGAGAGCGTGAAGACGCTGTAGTACCAGTACTCGTCTAGGCACCAGAGCCCCACGCAGAACACCTGTCCCCGGGGACGCAATGAGGACTGGTTACACACTGAGGGCTGTTCCACCCATGGACCCTGACCCATGAAGAATGGAATTGGACATAGGTTGTTCTGGCTGTGAAACTCCTAAAAAATGGGGGTGGGGAGAAGGGCGTGAGCTGCTGTTTTACCTGGAACACAAAGAAGGGTGCTGTGGCTCTCTCCTTGAACAGCTCTGAGAAGTCAGGCACCACCATCTCAGCCCTGCAAGAAGCCAGACCTCGGGCCTAGTCATGGTGGAAGTCCTCAGAGGCCCCACTGACACCTTGACCTGGTGATACTGTGCACCTCCTCAGGAAACGAGGGGCCCTGGCAAGCTTCTAGATAGGATGCGCCATTTAATTATGGCTCTTTGTCCCCAGGGCACCAGGGCAGGTATGCTGATTACCCCCAGCCCTCTGCTTCATAGAACTCTGACGAAGCTTCTAAATTGTGAACAGGCTCTGCAGGCAGCTTCCCCAAAATGAGGTTGGTGAGATACGAGAACCCATCATCTGGTCGGGTGACAAGGCAAATGAAGAAGGAACATCTGACTGGGACAAGGGCCCTAAAGCTACACAGAAGAGGCCTGGCAGCCAGATGTCAAGGAGCCCCCTGGGGCCTGCAACATAATACTTCAGGCCCCCCCCCCCACTCTGGAGAGGGGAGGTCTGGAGCTAGGGTTTCCCAAAACCTCCTTAAATAAGAGCTTCAGAATGTGAGAAGCTGGGCCTAAGGGTATGACTGCGGCACTGTATGCAGTGGGCCGTCTGGCCAGAGGACTGGCCAGCACAACTAGGGCCTGTCCTCACTTTGCTCTTTAAACTTACATCCTGGACATGGGATGAGAGAGAAAGAAGACACAGCGGTCTCCCACTGTAATAACAATGAATAACTGAGTCCCACCCTGTATTGCATTGGGTGCCTTTGCATGAGCAAGGATGGTATGAAAGGGGATGTTCCAGGCTGCCACCATGGCTGACCAAAGTGAGGGTGGGGATCGGTAAACATTTCTTATAAATCTTCCTATCAGAATGATGGTTGTGGTGAACAATTAAGTCAGGAAAGAATTCCCTAGAAGTTCTGAGGGTTTTCAGGATGACTACCATGGTGGCTGGGATGGGGATTCAGCTCTGCCCTCTCCTAGCCACAGGTCAGCATTGGTGGTTTTGTTGATTAAAGGAGAAAAGGCATACAGAGCTCCTGCTACCTGGTACAAATATAAGCTACGCTTATCACTGATGTCCTACTTATCATCATTCTCCAAGTGCCAGGATATGTAAGAGAATGGCAAGAACCTCCACTTAAAAAAAGAATTTATAATGAAGAGGGGAATTATAAAACAAGACAAAGATGAACAGCCAACTCTTGCAGGCAATGGGCTAGGTTCCCCAGGAAGGGGTCCTGGCCCTGAGTCCTCCAGGGGGTTCCTGTCAGCTGGCAGGTTCAGGCAAAATTAGAATGTTTCTCAAAGGGTGCCACCTTCACCTGGAATTTTTTGTTGAAAAGGTGGACTCCTCCATCCCACTTCTCAGGCACCCCAACTCAGAAGTATAAAGGGGCAGAAGTGGGAAAGGGGCCCCTGGCTAGGATAGGTGCATGGCCTGTGACCACAGAGGCCCAGCTCTGTCAGCAGGGATGACACATGAGGATATTGAGACTCACTTGTTGCTCCCAAACTTCTTCTCGGCTGCGCGAATCTCCGAGTCGTCCTGGAACCCTCTGTTGCTCTGGTAGTAAGAGAAGGAGTTTCCCACAGGAAAGGCCACGGGGAGGAAGCGCTTCTTCTCCAGTGCATCGTAGGAATACTTGATCTTCTGGAATTCGAAGGACAGCACCTCCTGCCCATCTTCACCCTGCGGGAGAAGGCATGTCTGGCAGAGGCCCCCTGACCTGGGGATATCAGTGCCTGGGAATCCCACCCAAGCCCTGTGCTGAGTGGCCTGGCAGGCGATCCCTACCTCATCACGGTGCAGAGCCACAAGTTCAGCGGAGCCATTGTTGGGGGTTGGCACCACCTTCACGAACGTCGCTTTGCTGGGGTCATACTCCTATGAGAAGCAAAGTGATGCTGCTGAGTCCTTCTTAACCCCTTGTCCCACAGCCTCCACTGGGGAGGTTTTGGGTGCAGGAGTTCTGTGGACACTTTCTGGAACATGCCACTAAGCTCCGGGTGCTGGACTGGCCACTCCCCAGGGTGTCACTGGGACAAGGGACACCACCTTGATTCTCCCCTGGACCTATATCATAAAATCAGAGTCTTGGACAGCATCCAATGCCCAGGGCTCTGATGATGATGTACACTCAAACAGGAAGAACACTGCCCAGCACGAGGCCTTGATCCATGTCACAGCCCACCAGGCCCACTGCTGCTTGGCTTTCTCTCCCAACCCCATTACTATTCTGTGTCCTCCAGCAAGATAAACCAAGGAGGTTGTAGGCTTGTCCTTGCCTCAGCTAATGGACTTGGCACATGCTGTTTTCTCTACCTGGAACATGTGGTCACACAGTTCCAGGCCTTTATTTAAACGTTCTCTTTTCAGGAGGCCAGCCCTGGATGCCCCATGTAAAGTTCCTTCACAATGTTCCTATCCTCATCCTTATTCTCTCTCTTCAGCACTGTCTGCTGAGTGTGAGTTCTAACTCTCCCACTAATATCATGAGGGAAATGGGTATTGTCTGTTTTGTTCACTATTTCCTCAGCACCTAAGACATGGAGGCACTGAATGGAGCTCAATTAGCACTCCATTGCCGCTCTGCTACACACAGCACTGCTTGTGTTTGAAGGGGGTGAGGGGGTGTCACAGCAATGACCTGAAAAAACAAGGCCTCACCCCCTGGAGAGTTTATGGACAATACAAACAGGTAGAAAACAAGGACAAACACATAAACTGTGAGTTCTGGTAACATCATGGAAGAAAAGTGCAAAGCGCTACACAGGCCTAGCCCCATATCAGGGCCCTTTGCAGATATTATGTTTCTTCTCACAACAGGGCCCTGAGGTAGGTGTTACATTCTTACTTTGCACAAGGAGAAATTGAAACCCGGAGAGCAGAAGCACCGGTGTCTGAGATCTCTGATACAAACCCAGATCTGCCTGTCCTAACCCAACAGCTGCTTAGCTCCTCCCTGTTCTTCATCCTTGGAGAGGAAGTTAAGTCACACTTTTAAGCTATGGGTCAAAAGGCAGCTGGGAGTTTGGGTGTGTGTGGGGGAGTGTCACACTATCCCTGACTCCCTTTCATTTTTCTGTCCCTTGCTACCATCTTTCATTGTACTGATTTGAATCTACCAAGCCCAGAAGTGTGAGCCCCTCCCCCGGAATAAGGATTGTTGGGATAAGGGAGATCCCACTTTCTCAAGAAAAACAGGATTCAGTCCATATTCAAAGTCAAAAATGGGGAGGGAGGCACCTCTCTCTTTTTCATCAGGCCTTGGTGCTGTCCCTTTTCCTTCTTCTTTTGGCAGACATGCACTTGGGGTCAGAGGGGAAGTTGGCTGGAGGCTGACCATAGCGCCCATGGCTACAAACCTGCCGATGCATTTGAGGCAGGCCCAGAGGGCCATGGCAGCCATGGATATCAACTGTTGACCCAGGTCAGCTCTCACGCATCCAGATCTAGGGGCTAAAGATCATATCCTGACAGCAGTCCTCACCTCATCACCCTCACCGTGCAGATGGAAACATTTCGAGCAGTGAAATCACTTGCTCGCAAATAGCTCCTGCTCCTCTTAAACGCTGTGATTAACTGTATTTCAAACTCATTTTGGTAGTAGCACCGGACGCCTCTGAAGCCACTGGACAGCAGGAATGTTCAGTTTTCAAACAAAAGCTTCACAGACATGAAGACCCACCCCGCGGGTCAGCCTTACACTTTGAAACCCAAGGTGGGCAACCGACGACCAGGAAGACAGTGCTGTTAACAGGAGAAACCACCGAGTACTCGATAGAGAGCGAGCGAGCATTAACGAGGCCCATCAAACGACGACATATGCCGGGCCTTGCGCGAAGCTTTCTACAGGAATTAAGTTATGGAATCTCAATAACTACTCCGGGGAGGAATTCCCGCGTCAGGGCCGCACAGCAGGTCAGCAGTGGGGCCAGAATTATGTCAGCGCCACAGGGTGCAGGGCGCCGCTGGGGACCGAGGTCCGGCAGAAGGGAGGGCCGGGCCGGGGATCTCCACAAACGTCGTGGCTGCGACCTGCGCACAGGACCCACCCTTTGCGGGGTGGTCAGGACTCGTGCCCGCACACTTACCGGGGTGCAGGTGAGCGCGCAGTGAGCGTGCACGGACCAGTGCCCCGAGAGGACAGTGAGCGCGTGCGCGAGGCAGACAGTGGCGAGCACGAGCAGCGCGGCCTCGGGGATCTGCGCCCAGCTGCTGCTCCAGCCCCAGCAGCCGGCGGCCGCGGCGCCCAGCCAGGCCGGGTAGAGCAGCCCCGCGAACGGCAGCACCGTGAGGCGCCGCGGCAGCGCCAGCCTCCGGTACGGCCACACGGCGGCCACCAGCTCGTCGCCGTTCGCTATGAGCGCCGGCCCGGCGGCAAGGAGCGTGCGCGGCTGCGGCCCGGGCTTGGGCTGCCCGCCGGGCCGAGCCCCGCAAGGCCGGGCCCGGCAAGGCACCGCGTTGCCCACTCCCGCCGCCGCCATCTTTTCCAGCACCCGGCTCGCTTCCGGGCAGAGGCCCCGCCCACTCCCGATGCCCTACTTCCGGTGGACACTGGACAGCGCCATGGCCGCCGAGGCTAGAAAGAGCCCGGCAACATAGGCGGGGCTGGGTCCGGAAGAGGCTACTCAGGGTGCCGCGACGACAGGTAAGCCCGAAAATGGGGCAGGGCGTCGCCATGACAGTGGGTCGAAAAGGGCTAGAACGCCCACCCGCCCTGCCACGCCGGACTGAGACCGGAAGAGGCGGGCTGGGCACGACAGGACAACCGGAACCGGAAGCCGCTCGCCTCCTCCGTGACGGCACCGCACAGGCCTGTCTGGGTCACGAGGGGCAGAGCCGGACTTGGCAGGGGCGGAGCCAGGCCGGGCAGTGGCGGCCTTCGGGGAGCTGGGCCTCGTCGCGCTGAAGGGGAGGGGCTTGTTAGGGGCCGGGGCCTGTGCTGGGTCGGTGTTCCGGGTTGGTCCCCCGGCAGGGGACGTCGGTCTCTCAGGGTTCTGGTCCGGCCTGGGGCGGGTAGGGTTAGCGAGCCCACGAAGGACACAGCCATGCTGGACCAACCCGCCCTGGAATAGTGCCCGCACAAAGCTACTTCTTTAACATAAAAACTCGAAAAATCGGTACTTATTTGTAATGCTACGTTATTTTGTATTATTTACTTTTCTGTTACATAAATGCTATGATTTGAAAAAAACCACAGAAGAAATGCTGAACAGTGAATATTAATAGTTGAATTAGCTAAACAATACGTGGAAGAAAAAAGTGTAACAATATTTTTATAATGTGTCTTTGTGTCCTCTGATGCGGCAATTTGTATTACTTTTGTATATTTGTACATATCTGTTGGATATTTACATGTTTAGGCTATAGTGTGGCATATTAAGATACGTAAGTGTAAAACTTTCTAAAAGGAGAACTTAAATGAAATGGGACTTGGATAACATTCAAATTTAATAAAAATAACAGTGACGTTCATTTCTGGACAATTAGTAGTAGGGTGTTTTTACTCTTTCAGTTTTCTTTATAAATAATACTTCTCTGTAATTAATGCCCTGCAAACTTTAGGACATCTTTTTCTTTTATCTAGTGATAAAACTAAGCAGTCAAAGATGACATCACTTTGATATACTTTCCTTATCAAGTTCACAGTTACTTTGATTCTTGGTGTCATTCAGATGCTAAATACCTCCTTGAACTAAAGCCTGCACTTTGTAGGAATTCATTTCTAGCTCTCCCAAACAGGTTTGTTTTGTACACCAGTTGTCGATGAGGTCTTTGCATTTATAAAATAATTACATACGGCTATCTGTGTCCAAAATGTTCATTAATTTTGAACACTCCAAAGCACATTGGATATCATCATAAATGAAACCTCTCTTTTTCAGGGAGAATTGGTTTTAAAGCATAGAGGTATATTGAAGTTGTGAAATCACAGTTGGATTCCAAATAGTGACATTTAAGAAAGAAATCAAGACTATCCTATTTAATAATTGCTCATATTAAGTGAAAAAATGACCAGGAATATAAGGCAATCCCATTCTTTAAAAACTCTGTAAATTTAGATGAAATTATACAAATATACTTTTAGAATTTTTCAATTTTCTAAAATGTTTATTGTAATTAGAAGGAGTCCATAAGTATCCTTTGATTTGATGTACTAATTTTTAATTTAAAGACTTATTAAAATATAGTTAACATACAATATTGTATTAGTTTCAGGTGTACAATATAGTTATTTAATATTTATATAACTAAAGAAGTAATCACCATGTTAAGTCCAGCAACCATCTGACACTGTACAACACTATCACAATATTATTGACTGTATTCCCTATGCTGTACATTATATCCCCATGATTTGTTTTATACCTGGAAATTAGGACCTCTTATTCCCCTTCACCTTTCCCCTCTTTTTGATTTTTCAATTATAGTTGACATTTAATATTATTTTATATTAGTTTCAGGTATACAGCTTAGTGGTTAGACATTTATATAATTTACGAAGCAATGCCCCTGACTGGTCTAATACCAACCTGGCACCATATGTAGTTATTACTGTATTATGGACTATATTCCTTATGCTTTATATCCCCATGACTATTTCACAACTACCAATTTGTACTTCTTAATCCCTTCACTTTTTTTCACCCCACCCCAATACCCCTCTCATGACATACTAGTGTTTTAAAACTAGACACACAGAGAGCTGTGATGTAGGCAAGTTATTCCCACCATGCCCTATTTTCTGTCCTGGAATCCAGGTTCTGACTAGGGTGCTCAATAAATACTTCCTGAAATACTGCACTTGTATTTTCTTCATGACAAGATAGTGACTTCCACAGGAATGCACCCCCAAAACATTAAAACTTGTGGAATTTATTTTGGTCTAGCAGCAAGCCTGGGATGTTTGGTATCGGCTTCTTTTGCTGACAGAACCTTGAGTACCGCAGCACCTGAGCCATTTCTCGCTTGGTCACCAGAGGGCAGTTTATGTGTGGCTGCACAGGACTGATGCTGCTCCTCCTAAGTTACTAGCTAGCGTTCATGTTTTATCCTCAAAATCCTTAGAGGATTTTTAAAGGAAATATTTATTTGCTTTGTTCTTAGATTTTATTTGGAATGTAATGAAATTCCACTACAAGTACCAAATATAAGGTGACCTGCTGACAGGAAGAGCTTTTTTGTGACACAGACATGTAAAATTATGTGTCCAACTCCTGTCTGTGTCCACTGTCCCTTCCCTTCTCCCCTCCCCCTCCATCCATCCATCTGTAAATTCTTTGTAAAACGTCTGTTGATTTTAGATGTGATTTATTAGAGATATTTGTCAACTGCTAATACAAATCTTTGAGTAGCAAGTAGTCTGCTCATATGACTGTGCAAATGTCACTGAAACCCCGGGAGACTTGATGAAGGTGATGGGCAGCAGATCTCAGCAAAGGTCTGTTAAAGTGGGAGATTTGTTCAGCATGGCCAAGCTTGAGTTCATACTGTCTACTATCCTGAAAGCACCGAGTCTGCTTTCTCATGGGGAACTTTATTGAAATCCTCTATATCCTACAAGAGCATCATCATCAGAATAATGAAAAATGGTTACAATTTTTGTGGGAGAGAGGTAAGGTTATGGTTTTAGTAACCTGGCACTCTGCCTACAACTGGTCTTCACTCTGTATGGTGTTGTAATTGTTGCTCAGCCATCTGAGAGCAGAGTTGATACTTTGGTTCTACGTATATTATAGGCCCCTAGCCCAGCACCTGACAGTGAAGACATGTCAGAATGAATAAATGTGGGATGCAAGATCACAAGTTTGAGAATACATTTGAAATTAGGACTTTCCTGAGCAGTTCGGATGTGAGGTCATCATAACCAGGTTGCTTTATCACCTAGCAGGCACTTGACATAGCCCCTCTTAGTCAGCTGGCGCAGAGAAGTCTCCACACCTGGGACCCCAAGATGACCAGGGAGGTCCCAGAACTCAGACTCCCCTCCCAAAGTTTCCCACTAAAATGTCCCACACTCCTACTACTCCCAAAGGAATCTGGGCTTTCACTTTTCCTGCTAGCTACATGGGAAGGTAGAAAGACACTTCGCACACGTTGAATAGTAGAATTAGAGAAAAAAAAATTTATGTTGTTTTCACTTCACAATAGACTATGAGCATCTTCGCATTTTGCATTTTTTATTGTTTTAACTTCCTGCCCCAGGTATCCTGTGCAGCAGTCAGCTTGATTGTCCTTACAGGCCTCCCATCCCTGACATATCATCACACTCATAGGATGGTTTACACACAGAAAGGTTTAAGCTACTTCATACGTTTCTCTGCAGCTTGTCACCTCATAGAACATGTCGCTGTGACTTGCCAGGTTAGGAACTATGGCTTCACTTCTATTCATAATATTCCGTAAGGGAGGCCATTATGCCACAGCGATGCAGCCTTTCAGTACTGTTGGACCTCAGTGTTATTCAATTCAGGTGCCATTTCAGCGGTGCTGCTGGGAACACTCAAGTGTGTCCTAAGGGACTGTGTTAGTTTGTTTGGGTTGCCATAACATACTACCACAGACTGAGTGGTATGAACGGCAGACATGTATTTTGTTCCAATTCCAGAGGCTAGAAGTTTGCAATAAGGGTCAGTAGGGCCAGTTCCTCTTGAAGGGTTTCCCTGGCTTGTAGAGGGCTGCCTTCTACCTCTGTTCTCAGACTTCCCTCTGGGCTTCCGTGCATCCTCCCCTCCTCTTCTAAGGATGCCTATCATATAGGAGTAGGAGCAACTCCACTTAACCTTGATCACTTCCTTAGTGACCCTAAATCCAAGTATAGGCACATTTTGAAGTTCTAGGAGTCATAAAGGGGAAATGGGAGTTAAGGTGACACAGTTCAGCTCACAATATATACTAACCCCCTGCTAGAGAAAGACACCCAGGAACGGGACTGCTGGCTGAAGGGATATGCGTATGTAAAATTTTAACAGCTACAGCCAGATTCCAAATCAAAGAGGCTGAATCGGTGACATCAACAGCAGTTTCTGATGGTGGCTGCTTCCTTGTATCTAGCTTGGCCAGGGACGTCTCATTCTTTTAAATTTTTACCATTCCAATGTTATATTGTCCAGTGCAATCACAGTATTCCTTAATTTGCAATTTCTTCATGGATACTTTGAGTCACCTGTCAGCTTTTACCAGCCATGTGAATTTTTCCCTTTCTGGGTCATCTGGTCACATTCCTCTGTTCTGGAACCTCCAAGTATTTGCCCTTTTGTTGAATCTGGAATCTCCATAATGAGAGTCTCTAAATGCCCTTTAATATAAAAAGAAGAAAAAATGTTTTTTTCCCCCCTTCTGAAATCGATGGTTTTCCTAGCCTATGTCTATTCTGTACACTGTCTCCAAACTGAGGAGGGAAAGGGTTCTTCCAGACCCTCTCCCCTCATGTCAGGGGCAGGTCAAATCTCAGTTAGCTTTGAGGGAATGCCAAGCAGCCCTAGCGTTAGGCAGTTCTCAGTTCTGACCTGCATGACCTTGAGCATTTGACATCTCTAAGCCTCTGTGTTCTCATCCCTATAATGGGAATGTTTCTTGAGGACTCACTGGGAGAATTCTCTTAATACAGACTATTAGTACAGGGAGGTCTGTTTTTCCTCAGCTAACAAAATGCCTTAAAAGGAGTAATCGTATAATCCTCCCCCACCCTTAAAATCAAAGTGTGCTTTTAAAGCCCAGAATCTTTTTCAACATGGCACTACTGTTACATATCCTGAGGGGCTGGGAATTCTTGGTTGGGACTGATATCTCAATTCTTATAAATCATGATGATGAGGCTGGCTGTATGTCAGTCCTTTGCTTTACCCAGTATGAAGATGAATTAACTCTTACCCTAAATGAGGCCTTCAGGATGTGGGCCTTTCAGGAGACACACCAGAGAAGGCGGCAGAGTCCATGTATCAGCTTTCCTGGGTAGGTAAAAATAGCATCACCTCCATGTTCATCCATCCAGCCTTCACCACAGCCCAATGGGTCCTGGACCAACTATTTACTAGGTGAGCACCTGCTCCCTCTTCCACATAGTAGTGACTCCTCCCACTGCTAGCTGTGTGTTGATAATGTCACCACATCTCTCTGAGCCTCAGTTTGTTCCCTTTGAAAAGTGAAGTTGTAGAGGATAAACCTCATGGGTTTTTATAGGGACTAATAGGATAAACCATGATAGGTGCTTACCTGGTGCTGGTTCTGCAGAAAAGGCTGCTGGATGTACAGTGGTTATTCATGGTAATTATTTCTCTCTCCCCTAGGAAAAGTTGTCTGCCTCATCCATCACTGACCTGTGGCATCTGAGTTTGAAAAAAACACATGGAAAGCAACATCAAAGAGTTTGAGATTATATCCAGCTTGTCCTTGTCCTTGTCCTTGGTGTAGCATGATTAGGGATCTTTGCAGGTGGCAGGGTGCCCCAGGACCACTCAGATATCTGGGATGGTTCTGGTTGGAATTAATTTATTCAAATATATATATATATATATATTTGAATAATACATATATATAATAAATATATATATAATATATACATATTTGAATATATATATAAATACACACACACACACACACATATATATATTAAACACTCACTATATTTAGGCACTTTTTGAGACACTTGGAATAACTCAGAGAATGAAACAGACACAATTCTTGGGCCTTGAGTCTAGTCAGTGAGTCAAAAAAGCACACTAGACTTCGTTCAGAGGTCCATCATACATCAAATCCAATGCCCTCATGACTTTCTCTGCATCTAGAGGCATCTTCTCATATTCTGACCAAGATGACAGACCACAGTATCACCTAAAAAAGTAAGTGGTCTTCAAGTTCAGAAGAAGGGCCTCTTGTGTCTACAGAACAGGATTGGGGGGAGAGTACAGGGGCTGTGGGTGGGGAGGACCTAGCAGAACCCTGAGTATTACACGTCTTCTGATTCTCATAAAAGGGCTGAGCCAAAGAGAACTGTGGATGGGGTCCCAGGCCCCCTGGAACTAGAGGGGAGACTGGGCTGAGCTGTCCCCTAGAGTTCCATCCCCACCACAGCCCCATCTTGCTCTGCCTGCCCCTCTCTACACCCACCCCTCCTGACCACCCTCACCAGATCCAGAACAAGACATGTGGTGAGCAGCCTGCTCACAGGTCTGTCTCAATCGTTAGTCCAGATGCTCAGGTTCATGGAGGACTGAGATAGGCCATGTCTAGGCACTTTGGGAGAAATGTCAGTGGCAAGAAGAGATTCACACAGACTCTGAGTTAAATATGCTGGGTGACCGGGTCAGCCATTGCCAGGACAACTACACAGGGGTCAGGGGTAAGATGGGGTAAGGCGTCTTTTGGCATAGAGGACCAGTCTCAAACAAGGGTGTCATGGGAGGACAGAGTGGAAGGAAAGGCCAGGATGCTGATTCGGCTGCTCAACTCCCTCCCCGCAATGCTCTGTGTATTCTATGCTGGGAACCTGGCCAGACCAGGTGCAGGATTTCGAGCAGTCCCTACACTTTCCCTGTTAGAAGCTACAGCTGGCCTATGTGCATGTTTGCTTGCCTGGATCTGACCTTGTGTGCTATGCCCACCTTCTCTGGGTGTAGCTTAACCAACTAGAGCCCACTGAGGCAGAACTGGAAGGTGAGGAGAATACAGTCTGG
This sequence comes from Cynopterus sphinx, assembly GCA_030015415.1. Taxonomy (NCBI): domain Eukaryota; kingdom Metazoa; phylum Chordata; class Mammalia; order Chiroptera; family Pteropodidae; genus Cynopterus; species Cynopterus sphinx. The sequence goes on along the minus strand of CM057390.1, from coordinate 48,354,300 downwards.
GAAGAATATCCAGGGTGGGGTTCATGTGCTGGAGTTTCCCTAGGGCCCGTGGCATCTTTCCTGTCTCTGGAAAGGCATGAGGAAAGTCAAGTATGTGCATGACCCTATCTCTTTATACTGTTCCAGAACCATCTCCAGAGCTCCAGCCAGCTCCAGAGCCTGAGCAAGGGCCAGCTCCAGGCTAGAGTCAAGTTCAGCTCTGTTTCTACCATCTGTGCTAGTGCTGGAGTCAGCATCACCTCCATCAACCCCTTCAGAGTTGGAGCCACCACCAACCTCTCCGTTAGCCCCAGAGCCAGGTCCTGATCTAGAGCCATCTGGATCACCAGCTGGTGAATTCAGTGTGAATTCCATCTCCAGCTGCGGCAGGAACACTAGTACCAGCTCCAGCCCTAGGACCTGACTGCCCTCGGGCTGCGACCACCAAGAACCTGCTGAAGGGGGAGAAGCCTAACTTGGAGAAGCCTCCAAGGCTGGTGGCAGAGCCATTGACTCGATGGGTGCGGTGAGCAGTGGGGCAGTGTGGGACAGACCTTCTCTTTGCCATCAGCTGCCCCGACCAACCTTTCCCTGATAGGGACTCCTATGATCTGGGTCCAAATCCCAGCTCTGCCACTTACCTACTATGTGATCAGATGGATATTTGGACCCTTAATAGTGTCCCATATGCTCCTTAAATTATTTTTATAGTCTTGGCATCTTATCTCTTGCCATTCTGGTTGAGTGTCCTTGGCTTTCTTGTCCTCTAGATAGGGCATTTAATTCTTTTATTTATTCACTTTGTTTATTCCTTTGTTTATTCCATTTACTATACTTCTCATCTCATCTGAGATAATATGTTCTTCATTTCAGGATGGTTCCCTTTTATAATTTCCATTTCCATTTTTATGTTTTTTAGCTCTTTGCCTAAGTTCTTGCTGAATTTATATACACTTCCCAAAAGTTCATTGAGCATCTTTATAACCAGTGTTTTGAATTCTGCATCTGTTAGATTATTTGACTCCATTCTATCTGGATCTCTGTTCTGTTCTCTCATGTGGCTTCTGCTTCTTTGTCTTCCCATTTTGGTTGCCTTAACGTGTCTGTTTCTACGTGCTAAGCAAAGCTCCTAAGTCTCCTTGTCTTATTAGTGTGAATTTGTGAAGTAGGTGTCTAGTGACACAGTTCTGAGAGGGGTTCAGCTGCAGGCCAAATTTGACCCAAGCCTCAACCCTTCTGAGGCCACCTGTTGAGATTCAGCAAGTAATCCACAGATGCTGTGCTTATAGTTGCCTCAAAAGGCCACACCAGCAACCAAGGCCAGCTGTCTCCAGTGTGAGTCTAGGTGCTGCTTAGCAAGGAGCACCTGACTCTCTGAGAATATACCTGGATGTGTCTTGTGTGGGGCCATGAGTTGGGGGAGGTGGGGTTTCAGGGAATCCTCTGGGCGGAGAGACCTCTGTTGTCCAGTTTGATGGCTATGGTGGTGCTGTGTCCTGTGCACTGGTAGGGGAGAGGGCCCAACAGGGAACACTGGATAATGCTGGCACTTTTGTACCCAGTGAGCCTCCCCTTGGCCCTCACTCTGACAGCGTCTCCTCTTACATCCCTGGTGCCCCCTGTGTGCAGCCAAATCAGCACTAGAGGCTTCTGCTGCTGTTGCAGCTGCAGCCTCTGTCTCACTCAGCCGCTCGAGAACGGGAAGTCCCACGTTCTCATTGCAGGGTGATTTCTTGGATTTCTCCCTAGTTGTATGGCTTGTTCATCTAGATCCCAGGCGATTTTCCCTTGATGCTTGCTCCTTGTTTCCATCACAACTTTGATTTGGTTGCCAGAGGGATGAATAGAGCCTCTGTCGTCTACACTATTTTTTTTCCCCTCCCCTATGGCTCCAGTATTTTGAGAAGTTCAGCTGCTCTAATCTCTGTTCTTGGGTTTCCTCTGTTGTCCTAATAAATCTCCCCTCTTGCTTTAAAAAAATAGGCATGAGCTAAGTGAAGTAGGGAACAAATGGATTAATGAGCAGCTGAAAGAACTGATAAATGAATGACAAAGGGACCAGGGCAATTAATTCATGCCCCCAAATGTTCAAAGAAACTAGAAGAGAAACAAGACTCAAGCAGAAGAAAAAGGCCTCCCCACTGGGGATGCCTCAGAGGGATCTCTCCCTCCCTACCAACATCAGGGTCTTTATTCTTCCAGGAGCCAGGGCCAATTTCAGCTGTAACAGACCAGCGGGGGAAGGGTGGGTGGGTGGGAGAGTAACAAGGGAGGGAGAGGGAGGCGGAGGATGGATGGCCTCCCTGCAACCTCTACTACATCCTCTCCTCCTCTTCATGTGGCCTTCCTACCCTTCCCTTTCTGAGTCCCAAACTTGACTTTCAGTAGTGGGAGGACTCAGGATTCATAAACATCCCCAAAGAGATTTTCTGTAGCAGCAGTAGCAGCATCGCCCAGCCTCACAGGAGCCTAGAGCCTGAGTCCTCATACACACAGAAAGCCCCAGAACCTCCTCTGTCTTGGGCTGACTCACAGCTGGGTTCAAGGGCCACCACATTATGTCAGAGCTGAGGGGGTTCCAGGATCCCATTATTTTTAGTGCCTCATTTTGCAGAGGAAAAAGCAGAAGCCCAAAGAGTGGAAGGAATTCTCTCAGGGCCATGCAGTGAGTGGCACAGGAGGACTGGAAGCTGCCTCCAGATGCTTGCTCAGACGAACTCATTCTCTTTGTCAGACTCCTGGGTGATGGCTACTCTCAGGGTAAATTAGCTGTCCTGAAACTCACAGTAGCACATACTCGGTGATCAGTGGATGTTTGTGGACTGAATAAATGATTATAATGGGACACAGAAAGCAGGCCTCAAATCTGAGGTGGATTTCTAGTTTTTTCCTCAGGCAGGAGGTCTTGGTCCTTTTCAGTCTGGGTGAAATGAAACTGGACACTCACCCCTGCTCTCTCAGGCATCGCACTATGTCCCACCCCAGAAACATGGTGATCAGCTCACAAGTTTCCTTAGAGAGGGTGGCCACATGACTGTGAACTGGCCATTCAGCATATTACATTCTCCCCAGCGACAGTGATGGGCTCAGTGCTGTGCACATGTGACCAACCAGGTCCCAGGGGTCAGCCCTTAGTGTTGGAATCATGGGGCAAAAGAAACTCTACTTCTGTTGGGACCCTGAAGGGATATGACATCATCCTGTGGCTGTTGGTGGCCATCTTGCTTTCATAAACGGAAGGCCCACCTGAGAATGACACCAGCTCGGAAGTAAGTAAGCAAAACCAAGAGTTTAGGAGAGATGACTCTGTTGCGGGATTCTCGAACAGAGAGACAGGACACCAAGGCTATAAGCTGCAAGCAGCGTTTATTGATGCTGGGATCAGCTCAGCGGATTCTTAGCCAAAGGCTGAGCTCCAACTGTAACACAACTGGCAGTTTTATGCAGTGATGTCATTCCTACACAGCTACAGAGATAAGGAAGAACATTAGTTGGTTGGGAAGCTATGAGAAAACTGATGTCAGCTGGAGAGTCCTTAGAAGGGTGTGCAGTCAGGAACGAACTTGTTTGAGCAAGAAATGGCCAGCCAGGGTCAGGCTGCCACAATTCCAGCTGATGTCATTTAGCACCCAGGTAAAGCCTTGCCTGAAGCAATCTTCCTTTAGACTTCCTATTGCTTTGAATGTTTGCTTGGTTAAGCCACTTTGGGATTCCTGTCACTGGTTATCAAAAAAATTCTGTCTTTTCCTATCAGCTGGACAAATGGAGCATCCAGGAACTGCAAAGTTATGGATTTAGGTTAGCTTCAAGGAAGACTTCAGGGTAGGAATGCAGTCTAATATGGAACTCCAAAGGGATCCAAGCAATGCTTGTTGAGGGCCGGCTGCAGGCTGGGTCATTCACGCTCCCCAAATAAATCCTCATGGGATTTAAACTTGTTGAGGTAGCAACTGATGGACCCATTTTAGAGGGCAAGCCTGAGGCTCAGAGAAGAGACATAACTGGGCCATCGTACGGAAGTGTGGCTCCAGACCGCACACCGACATTCTGCTGCTCGTACTCTTAGAAGCCGTACGATGTGTCTTGTCCATGTGACAAGGGCTAAGGCACCCAGCCCCATGCCTGGGGCACTGTGTGTGCCTGAGACTTGGTAACTGCCATGTGGCTCTTAGGAGACTCCTAAAAGCAGTTTGCACAAAAGGAAGGAAGGAGAACATTTTTCACCAGCACCACAGAACCTCGTAGGCTCCCCACACCCAGCATCCCTTTCTCTCGCTTTGCTTGGCAGTTACATAGTCATGATCATGTGACCACACGGCCAGTCTCCCATTCGCAGGCAGCATCTGGAGCTCCTATAAGAGCCTTCCTGCCTCACCATAACTGTGGACATCTCCTTTCTTTGGGCCTAGGGGGACCCTCATCCCCATTTGCACACCAGCAGTCTTTTCCAGAACATGCAGAAACTTTACTCCTTTTGGACGGCATGTATCCAACACTGCTCCCTTTTCCATGGCTCCCTTGAAACTCAGCTCATGTACTCCTTTGTCTGCACTGGGACCTCCTGTAGCTGCCACAGGATAGACTGAACTGATAATAAATCATCAGCTCATCAGTTGAGGCACGTGAAAAGTGATATCTGACAGATGGGACCTCATGCTTCACACTGGAAAGGCTGTAGAAGCCCCTGGGGTGTGGAAGTAGTACTTGGGCGAACACGAATCCAGAGGCTTTTTAATGGCCAGAGGCTTCTGGCCATAGCAGTGGTGGTATGGTGAGGTCCCTGAGGTGTCCTGAAGGCTTGCTATGTGTGCAGGCTCAGAGTGCTCACAGCAGAAAAGGCAGAGGATGCCCCAGGGGTGCTCATAGACCAAAGACAACCAAACTGGCCAGCCAGACAGAGCTGCTTCACGAATGAAGGTTGGGGGGATAGGGGCCGAGACCCCAGTCTGCCGAGGAACAAGTTAAGGACAGAGAATTTTCAACTGCGACTTGAAGGCTGTATCAGTTAGATATATGTTTGGTTGAAGTAACAGAAAACTCTACGAAGAGTGACTTTAACTAAGGTTTAACGTTCAAAGATGTGAGGGATGGGAGATTCAGAGGTGGTCTGGTGGCCCAAAACTATCATCAGTGACTCAGATGCCACCCACCTATCTACTTCACCATTAAAGGAATGTTGGTGTCACTCTCTCATGGTTGCAGGATGGCTGCCTCTATTCTAGCCATCATATCTGCATAGTTAAAGCTCAGATGGGAAGTGGGGGCCACCTCCTTCCCTGCCCATCTCTTTCTTTTCAGAAAGGAAAACCTCTCATATTCCTTCACTTCCGCTGCTTTCCCGTGTGGCCCCGTGTGGTGTGGCATGCCCCCTTCTCCGGAAACTGTGAGTAGTGATCTGTCTTTTCAGTGGCAGTCATTTCCTGATCTGTTGGCCCTACCAAACCTCAAATTTTCTATTAATACATTCTATTTTAAAGCAGCCTTACAAGACACTTGCAGATGCTTAGAGTAAACATATGAAGAATACATGAACTATTACATTTTTACAATAGCTTCAAGAACTTTAACATTTTAAATTACCTCAGAGCTCCTTTCTCCCATAGAAGTGCAGCCTCCATAATAATGAAGTGGATGTAGGAAATTATAAGGACAAGACAGGACACCTGAGGAGTCCTAAACATCTGTCTCCCCAAAGTGAGAGCTCAGGCCAAGGCTTGACCAAGCCCTACTTTCTGCCTTCACACCATGAATGACATTTGGTTTTGGAAATTAAGCTTTTCAACTTGCCAGCTTAGCAGGGAACTTGTCAGTTCCAAACTCACATTTCTAGCAGCAATCATGCTACACCAGATGTGAGACAGCCTGTTCCCTGAGTTATTTAATATCTACAACTATTAGGAGGGAGAGAGTCAGCATAGCATATTTCAAAAGCAGCTGCGTCTTTGGGAGTGGGAGGAGGGGGGAGCACAGAAGTGGGTGGAAAGAAGATGACATCCCTGAAAGGATTCACTCCAGACTCATTTAGTTGGCAGCATTGATCTTCACATGTTAGATTTCCCGAGAAGTGTGGGAGAGGAGAGTGGGCTGATGCCGAACTTGGCTGTCACCCTACAGAAGGCAGGGCTGACACTTTCAGGCAGCTATGGTTCTTGGGGCAGCCTGACCCAAGGGAAGAATAGAAAAGCCTCTTCCAAGACTAACTGTCCTGGTTAGGATAAGGTTCAGCTGCTGTAACAAAGGGCCCCACGTAAGAGAGGCAGACAGAAGCCTGCATCTCTCTCCTGCTCTCTCTGGAGCAGATAGTCCTGGGCTGGTCTAGCAGGTCTGCTTCAGGAAGCTCCTCTCCCTGATGCCTCGTCATCCCAAGGGAAATACCTCATCCACACTGGCCAGGGCGCAGCTATAGCTTCAGAGTTCACGTTTGCAGCAATGGGACAGAGGGAGAAGCAGAAGGAAGGGCCTGCTTCCCTCTCCTGGGAAATATCCTAGAACTTGCACAGACCACCTTCTGTCCCATCCTGGAGAGAGAGCTTGGTCACATACCGAGCCTAGCTGCAGAGGAGGCTGGGCATTCTGTAGTCCTGGCCTCCAAGTGCTCAGCGATAAGTCAAGTGAGGGGTTGCTCTGAGAGAGAACTGGGCAAGGCTATTGGGAGCCATGTGGATGTCTCTGTCATACTCTTTGTAATGTTCCCTCCTACCACCTAACCACTCTGTACCCTGATTTTCTGCTTTATGAGAGATTGTTTATCATATAAATTTCATTAACTCATAATTCTGGAACCCACTGAAAATCATGGGTCAACAAGTGCTTTTCATTTGATTTGCTGGCAAATCGTGGGTGAGACTCCATTCCTGACTCTGAGGCTCACCCCCACCCCGAGCCCCCTGTGCACAGGAGCCAGGGGCGTCTCGTGCAATGAATGGCAGTTGATCATGTCCCTCTGTGCTCAGGATCCCCTGCTGTTTAGGACAGACCCAAAGCCCTTCCTGTGGACCTGTATGGGCACTAAGGAGGGAGAGCAGAGGCAGCCCCTGGCCCAGTAGGGCAAGGCCACAGCTCGCAGATGGAGAAAGTCTTCTGAGCAGAGCATTGTCATCGGAGTTGACTGATGTCTTGGCCTTGAGCTAGGCGATGTGTAAGTTTGGATTGCAGAGCAAAATGGACCTGTGGGGGTGGGTTCCAGAAACCAGGGGTGCTGGTCCAACCCTCTGTCCCCAACCCCACCCCCCACATCAGTCCTGTATGCACCAAACACTCATGCTTCCTCCTGCCCCATGCCTTCTCCACTTCCCGTTCAAACCCAGGCATCGGGGCCCCACCCCTATGGGCCAAAGGGAGGGCTTTACTCCCACCTTATTGTCAGGAGACATGGCTGCACAAGTAAGTGACCCCTAAACCACTTTGGGGTCCACAAAGAAGTGTTCTCTGATATTCCACACAGGCCAAGAGTCCTCCTTGGTCCTTCTGAAAACGTGAGGTACTGTGAGTGTAGAAGGTAACACACAATTTTTGTCTTTCTACCTTGCAGCACGGCTTGTGGTCATTTCCCTTTGGAGCCATATTTGTTGCTGTGGGGAGTTCACGTGATAATTCTCTTAAGTCATTTTTCTATTAGTTGTTCTGATGAAGTCCAAGTACTATATCACTGCACAGTTCTCAAACTGGAGGATGCACAGCTCCAACTCTGTGCGGGGAGGATACAAAACAGTGTTTGGCACATATTTGTGGGGCACACAGTTTATTACAAGATTTGGAAAACCCAAGTACTTTAATAAGAACTGCCCCACCCCACACACCTGGAAGAAAAGAGGAGCGGGGCGTGAAGAAGGACCCTGAGAAAACAGTCCAGTCTCCGAAGTTTCACCCATGTGGGGGCCAAAGTGTGGACCTGCAGAGAGGGCAGCCTCTTCTCTTGTCCCTCAGATGGCTCCAGGCTGTCCTTCGGGCTCACCAGGTATTTTGGGTACAATGCTTCTGAAGGCCACGGAGATACTGGTACCAACCATCTTGATTTGAATCCTGTGCAGAGAACACTGGGGCAATTTGCACACCTCCATTGCCCACTGGACCAAGTCCTTCACCATAGTGTGAACTTCTTGCCCTGCTCTCATGCGTGGTGGTTTGTGTCCAGCCTCTGGCCAGTCCCTTGCACCACATTGCTGGCCTCCCTGGAGCTCAGCATTTTGGAGTTTGGTATATAAAATGCAGGGAGAGCATCTTGACCTCCCCAGAGTCTTTGACTGTGGCCCTGTCTTGGCCAACCACAATTTAAAACCTTACACTGGCTTTACTTGGTTCCCTTTGCCATGCTGCTTCTTAGTGGTCAGCCTACAGCAGAGGTACATTAAGAGGCAGTTCCAGAACCTCCTTTCACCCCCTGACAGCCCTAGCTATGGCCAGAGGGAGAGGCTGTGGTCACCCCATAAGGCTGTCTGGTGTGGACGAAGTTTTCCTTGTTGGTTCCCTCCGGGGCTCCACTGCTACTGCTGGTGTTGTGGGTGGAGGGGGAGCCCTAAGAGCCATGCTGAGGAGCTGGATTGGGAGTGGAGGTCCCTGACTTCAGCTAGCTGGGGAACTGGCTGGCTCTTCGGCCTTCTGTCCTGATGGCTCATCCCTGTGGGTGGGGACTGCAGCTGTTCAAGTCTGGGGGAGGGAAGGGCCTCACCTTGATGGTCCAGCCCTTCACCTTGGGTGCTTCTTGGTGGCTCAGAATCAGGTATGTTACCATTGCTCTGTCGTACTTTCTGCCTCTTAATGATACTGGATGCAAGGTCATGTGACATGGTGACCCACTAACTACACTGACAACATGCTCAAATCCCAGATCTATCATTATCTCAGCCACCTGAGGGTTTGTGCTGTCATAGGACCGCTCCTCATGTGGCCTGAGTTCTCCCTCCTGGCCTGTGTTTAGCTATGGGTCTTTCATTAATTTCTTCCAGAGTTCCTCTGTCACTGAGGTCGAGGGTCAAAACATTTACAAAACCTCACACTCCAAAGAGATGAAATATTGACCACGGTACTGCCTGCCCAGGACCCTCTCTTGTAGCTCCCAAGAGTCTTCTGCCACGAAGGGCAAAGTCCCAGTGACCATTTTGTGTAGGGCGACTCCCAGACTCCACGTGTCAACTTCAGGGTTATCGTAGCGTAGCCTTGTCCAGGAAGAGCTCTGGGGTGGCATAAGGGAGGTTGCCACAGAACGTGCTCAGCTTATGGCTGACAAACTCGTTGCTCAGCCCAAAGCCTGCAAGTTTGGCTTTCAGCTCGGCATCGAAAAATGCATTCTCTGCCTTCAGGTCCCTGTGGCCGATGCCCCTCTGGTGGCAGTACGGCACAGCTGATACCAGCTACCGGAAAATGCCTTGGGCCACACTCTCCGTCATATGGCCACGGTCTCGTAGATAATCAAACATGTTCCCTCTGTTCACATGCTCCATTATAGTGTGTTTTTGGTGTCAGTCACCTTAAATAACTTTATAATACTTGGGTGGTTTGGAGCCTTCATGCAGTGGACATCCCAAATAAATCTGGAGGACCCCTGATTGATGACTTTGACAGCCATCTCTATCTCCGTCAGAATGTGCTGGGCCACCTCCACCTTGGCAAAAGTTCTCTGGCCGATGGTATTCAGGAGCTCGTAGTGGCCAACACTAAGCTCATCATCAGTAGAGATGGCTGTAAGGTAATGTGACATGGTGACCTGCTAACTACACTAATGACATTATTATCAATGTGAACTACACTAGCAAACAATACTAACTACACTAGCTGTGCTAACAATGCTAATAAACCATACTATACTGTGCTAGCTGGTACTAATACTAACAGTGCTAGCCATGCTAACTAATGATGCTAACGAATGATACTAAAGGTACTATGCTAACTGATACTAATACTAACAATGCTAACTACGCTTACTGTGCTAATAAACAATACTAATAAACAATGCCAACTATACTAATGATATCAATACTAACTATACTAAGAATACCAACTAAAATTTTTTTTTCAAGGAAAAAAGTGAGAGAACAAATAAAAAAAGAACTAGGAAAAAATTGAGGAAAAGAAAATGAAAAAAGTGAAAAAGAAAAACAATGAGAAAAAAATAGAAAAATAAGAAAAAAGAATAATAAAGGAAAAAGAAAAATGAGAAAAAGAGAGTATAGACAAAAGGGGAAAAAAGCAAAACAAAAACAAAAGGCAAAAACAAAAAAGGACCCCAAAGAGCTTTTTGTTTATGTGGGATTTTACAGATCGATATTTACTTTATTAGAAATTAAAATCTGTAGGATGCTTCAGTGACCTTTTTTATTTCTAATTTGAAAATCTGTAACATTTTTTGTCTTTTAAAGGCCTTAGAGGGTCTACACTGACAAGAGTCAATTCCTTTTTCTTAAACTTGATGTTTCAACTTAACTGATATCTTGATATTATAGAAAAATGTTCTGTTGCATATGACAAGGTATATTATTAACATTTATAAAGCTGAAGGGGGGCTGATTTCATCATATTTTCACCAATAAGATCAGGAGCAGAGTTCTTATCAGAAACCATGGAGACCGGGGGCAGTGAGTTGATGTATTCATGTTGAAGAAAAAAACTGTCAACCAAGAATCCTATATCTGGCAAGACTGTCCTTCAAAAATGAGGGTTACCTTAAGACATTTCTAGATAAAACTGAGAGAGTTCTTTACCACTAGATGTGCCTTGCATGTAATATGTCCTTCAAGGTGGAATGAAAGGACACTTGGCTGTAAATCAAAGCCTTATGGAAAAATAAAAATCTCTGGTAAAAGTAAATGCACGGACAATTATAAAATCTAGTACTATTGTAACTGGTTTGTACCTCTACTTTTTGTTTTCTACTTGATTTAAGAGACTAATGTATTAAAAAAATGTGTCTGTGGTTTTGTACACAATTCATAAAGATGTAGTTTTGTGACAGTAACACCTAGGTGGGGTCAGAGCTGTGAAGAAACAGAGTTTTTTATGTTCTCAAACTTAAGTTGGTACACATTCTCATAAGAATATTATAGGATGTTAAATATAATCCCTTGGTAACCTGAAAAAAATAACTATAGGTATATACAAGAAAAAATGAGAAGGGATTAAAATGTTTCACTATAAAAAAAATTAACGAAATGCAGAAAGACAGTCATGCAGGAAATTCAGGACAAAGGCCATGGTTGAGATGATTTGAGTCTAAAGAAAAATCAGCTCAACCAGCAGGGACACAAGTATGGGTGGAGTGCAAGAGGGTCTCTCGGGGTTCATTTTTTTAACATTAGCAAAAACTGTCATCTCTTGGCAACTATCACACTTTATGTAGCTAGGCTAATGAAGCCCAGAAATTATCTTTCTGAGTCATTAGATTCAGCCCCTACTGCCCACTATTTTTAGTGAGGGTTTGTTGTGGAAGGGTACAAGAGGTGGAGTTCTCCATTGAGCAGGGTGGATGACCCACTTTTGTTTTTTCCTCCCAGTTTATGCCCTGAAAATATTTGAGTCCTGAATCTGATTAACCATTAGTTTGTGCCTGTTTTGTGCAAGATGTCATGCCTGAGGCTCCCAGCCATACCAAGGTGAACTCGTTCAACGGAGGCCTGTTGGTGATGGCTCTGTGTCTGGCATGTGCTGGCCTCATCCCGAGATGACCCAAGGGCCTCATCCTGGGTCCCTTTCTCTGTCCTGGGGAAAAAGACAGCACTGAAGTCACTAGGACACACAGGAGAATGAGCTTGGATATGAAAAGCGAGCACAAAAAGCTACAGAGTGCTAGCAGGAGCAGCACCTCTGCCACAGCCCCTCAGCTCCTCATGGAGGCAGCAGCATGGGGAATCTGAGAAATCCGTGGGGTTGGCTGAGAGGAGGGGGTAGGGAAACAGCACCGTCACACATACAAACCAGAAGGCAGGCAGGATGCATTTAGAAGGGTGAGTAGCACTGTTGGGAGGCAGCAGCAGGTGCGTGGGCACAGGAGGAGAAAACCAGCTGCATAGGTGGGAGCTGCTGGGTGGAGAGGCCTCAATGAGAGCTGAAAATGGGGACCCCTGTGGGGGAGAAGCAGGTGAGTCACTATGGGATTTAAATTTAGAACTTTCTCTGATGGGCCTGAGAGGGCACATGTGTTATGTGCCCGATCAGAGACTAGGCTGATTTAAGGAAGAGACCTCATGGACACTGTTCCCCGGAAGAGGAATTGTGCAGCCGTCCAGGGGTTAGCGACCTGATGCTTGGGGAGTGGGAGTGGCGCCCACCAGGTGTCAGACCTGATGATCGGAGGGGCTTCCGGTCCTGAGTTAAAGGAGAGACTTTGTTATATGCTCCTGTGCCCATGCTTGTGAGCAGCAGCTGTGATGTGTGGCCAAGGTCTGATACCTGTGTGAACAGCTCCCTGGAGATGAAACACAAAGCCTGGCACATGATAGAGATGCAGTCAAGGCCTGACAAAAGCATCTGAAATTCCCAGCAGTGCTTTCTACCATGACTCCAAAAAATCTCTTGGACCCAGGAGTCCACACAGGGAAGTAGACTGGGAGTCGTGAGCGGGTTGGGTTCTTCAGCCCTGGAATAACTCTCTGCTTGACCTTAACATCGGTTTTCTTCCTTGCCCATCTTCTCATCTCCATGAGTCCTGCTGAGAACCATTTGGCTCGAGTTGTGAACACATACATGTTCACCTTTGCATACCAGTGTCCCATACTTCATTCCTCATTCTCACTACACAGGTTCAAGCAGATGCTCTTCCCCCCACTAACATGTTTTTCCCACCCTCACCCCATGTAGAGAATTATTCTTCTCCTGCAGGGCTTAGCTCCCACACTTCCTGCCTTTAAAAACCCTTTCCTGACAACCCACCACACAGAACACTGAGGTGGGGGTGGAGATGGGGGCATGGCACTCAAGCTCTGTTTCAGGCGGAAGTCTCACTGCTGTGCGGGTTCATTCATCCCACACACACTTCCCAGCACTCATTCAAGGTAGGAACCTGGCTGAGAGACTATTCCTCTACCAGTGGCCCAAAGACTTGCCCTCATCCCACCCAGATTGGCCCTGAGTTGGGGCTGTCTGAGTTGAAAAACTCCTGGTCCTAGATAGGTCAGAGCCTAGGCAAATGGAGCCACTACCAACCCCCTACAGGAAGGAATAACCACCAAGCTAGGGTGACCTCTGTAAAGGTCACTCTAGAATCAGGAAACCCTGAGCAGTGAACTGGTGCTCTCAATCCAGGACACTGAGCCAGCAGATGGAGCCTGGCCAAGGTCCTTGCATAGCAAGGAAACAGGGCTCTGACCTGGTGTGACCTCATTTGAGAGAAATCAAAGTACATGGTTTCATGGAAGCCTCCAAATCCCAGGACACAGAAACAAGGCCAGAGGCTGATGACAGACATACCTGACTCTCCGGGAGCTTCTCCTCAGACCAATGTGGGAAAGCAAGAAACTTTCCTCTATTCCCAAGGTTCTTTCAGCTGGTCTAATAATTAAATCTATGTGAGACAGATTCACAGGAGAAGATAACCAAACTGAATTACACACATATGCATGGGAACCCCGCATACCTGACAGGTTTGGGTCCAGAAAGTGAAAATGAGGTATATGTGACTTTCTGAGCTGAGGATGAGATAAAGTGTCTTGTGCTTAAAAAGGTCATTGCAGGACGAGAGAAGCAGGTGTGCAGTAGTTCATAGCTTGCCCCACCATACAGAGAGGTCTAAAAGGTTATTTAGGTAGTTAAAAGGGAGTTGGGGCAGAAGTTTCTCTTGAGCCTACAAGGTCTTGGTTGCCTTTAGCTCAAAATAATTTGCCTAGCACAGAGACACATCTTAGGGTGACGCGTTCTGAATCCCTACCTGTGTTGGAGCATTTGCTTGTATGTGGGGAACCCCCACCCCCATCTGAATTGGTGACCAGAACTTTTCACCATCTAGTGGGGAAGACTGAAACCAAACAAGGTTACACCAGGACATGGAACAGCACAGGAGCTTTTGTCTCTGTCTATATATTTTTGTAATGTTTGGATTTTTGCAAGAAAACGTCTAACTTGCTGAGAGCAAAAACAAAAGTTCCAAGTAAAAGAGTGCAAGCTGCCCTGGAATAGTGGAAAATGCCAACAGTTCTGGGGGCCCATCAGACAAACCCAGGTGTTGAGTGCAGGTAGGGTGTAGGTGGGGGAAAGTGTCCCAAGAGATGCTTCTAAAGCAAGAAGGGTGAAGCTTCTCTACTGGGAAAAGAACCCTTTACAGAGTTATAATTGTTTTCCTAGGCCACTTTCTAATATTATTCTAATATTATTTCTTCCTCACAGCTAGGTAGGTGTATAAAGAAGAACACAGAAGTGTTTTACTTTCACTCTCCTGCCACATTTTACTTTAGTTCTGATGCCGGATGTGTGAGTTTTCCACACACCAAATAATTCTCCAATATCAGCTTGGTGTTCTGCGGTCCATTCTGACACCATTGCCCTGGAGATAGTGTAAGATCCCACAGATTGAGGGCTCGATCTTACAAGACTGCTTCCACTTCAGATGTCAATCTCCAGGAGTAGGTCCTCAGATTACCTACAACTTCTATATGACTTAGCTGCAAATCGGGGGGTTCCTGTGACCCCTTAACTCAGATTCAGCTAATTTGCTAGAGCAGCTCAGATAACTCAGAGAAGCAGTTACTAATGATTACCAGTTTCTTAAAGGATATGATAAAGGATACAGGTTTATAGCCAGATGAAGAGATACACTGAGCAAAATCTGGGAAGGACCTTAGTGCAGGAGCTTCTGTCTCTGTGGAGTTAGGGTGTCTTCTGGTGTGTGTGTGTTTACCAACCTGGAAGCTCTCTGAACTCCATGCTATGGGGATATTTATGAGGCTTCTTCATATAGGCATGATCAGTTAATAACTTTATTTTCAGCCCCTCTTTTCTCTCTAGAGACGTGGGTAGGGGTGGGGGCTGAAAATTCCAAGCTTCTCATCATGTCTTGATCTTTCTGGTGATCAGCTTCCATTCAGGAGCCATCTGAGAGCCACACAGAGTCACCTCATTAGAATAAGATAAGCTCCTACTACTCTTATTATTTAGGAAATTACAAGGGTTTCAGGAGCTCTGTGCCAGGAACCGGGGTCAGAGACAGATATGTATTTTTCCCATTATCTCACAGTAAGGAGTGTAAGGCTATGACTTCTCTCCTATTTCTTTTTCTTTGTCTCCTTAAGTCATAGAACTCCCAAATTTTACCTGCATAGCACAGAGGCACATCTTGGGGTGACTCATTCTGAACCCCTACATATGTTGGAATATTGCTTGGTTGTGTATATGGGGAACCCCCCACCCCCATCTGAATTGGTGACCATGCCTGTCCTGAAGAATAAGAATTTCCAGCCTCCTTTGCCAGATGATGGTCATAAGACCCGGTCTAGTAGACAAAATGTGAGTGGAAGTGATACATACCACTCCCAAGGAACACTTTTTAAAGGAAAAGTTAGCTGTCACTTTCCCTCTTTTCCTCCTTTTCGGTTGGCTGAAAGAAGACTCCATGGACACAGTGATGGGCATTTTCCAATCATTCAGATATGGCAGCACCTGGGCGTGGGGTGGAATGGAACACAATGGCAGAAGTCTAAATCCCCAACATCTTGAAGATGCATATCAACCAAGGTGACTTGCCAGCAGGCTAGAACATGGGAAAAATAAACTTTGACCATTCTCTTTTTGTAATTTTTAAATGCATTTATTTCTCATCATGTTAACTGAAGAGTTTAAGGTGTTTAGAAATGTAATGAAATTAAAATATGCATGAGCAGATCGGGCCAAAGAGGAGTACAGTAGAAAGGTAAAATCAGGAGTGTGGTTAGTATCCAAACTGTGAAATTTTATGCCCTACTAAAGTTGGACCACATTTAGCTCAGAGTTTTCTACTGCCAAGAGTGCAAGGAAAGCTGACTGGTGACCTGGTTCACGGTGTTCATATGACAGAAACAAACCAGATGGCCTTCTAGATTCCCAGGAAGGTGATACAGAAATTCTTATAGGCATCTCATGTCCCAGCTTTTCTGTTTAGGCTTTTTGGTTAGTGCATTATCTACCTCAACTATTATCCACTATCAGCCACAAAGTGCCTGTAATTATATTCAACAAATGTCCCCCCAGGGAAAAGACTTTTTATACTAAGTGAACTAACTACGAGACGGGTGAAATACAGACGTCTGCAAATGGCGTCTTTCAGTGCACCACCTGATAGGTCAAACCGTGACACTCTTTTGGGAGTGAGGCTTTGAAAGAGCTCCATCCCATTCTTTTCTCCCCATGTGATTGTTTTTTAAGGCTGCTGCAGAACTTGTGAGCCAGGGATGGGACTAAGGCAAGTTAAAACATACACATCATGGACGTTACGATGTTGTTCTTGCTGAGATGAATTGTTTTTCTTGAATAAATACTCCTTGTGTTGCCACAAGCCTTTGATTAACTTCCAGAGTTCTGAAAAAGTTGATTCTGACAATTGTTTTCATTTTTTTGTTGCTTTTTGGAACAAGATTTTCAGAAGTCCTTCTACCACCAATTTTGCTTGGTCTGATTCATATATTTTAATGCTCTCTCCTGTGTGTATGTTTTTATTCCTCAAAAGTGTGTATATTAAATAAAAAAAACATTGTAAGTTGGGGTTGCAAGAAGCCATGTGGAGTAGGCACCGAGTGATGGGCTGTGGATTGGCCAGAATGATGCCAGCCTCTGGTGTACAGAAAGGGCTGAGGACTTAGAGGGTGTCAGCTCCATTAGGGGTTTGGGACTCTGCCCTACAACCTCTGTTACTTTGTGTCTCCCAGGTTAAGGCTGCCAGGGACACAGCTATGTTAAAATGAATGAGGCAACCTGAGGCCAGAGTTGTTGGGGCTACCACAACCTCTCATGCAGGAAGACTCCATACAGCCTCAGAAGATGGACCTCTGAGTACCCCAGAGAGCTAAAGAGTAGCCCCTAAACCACTGGGGACTGAGTTGAGCAGGGAGAACACCTTGTCCGTCAGCCCTTCATGTTTGCAGGCCTGGGACTGTCTGGGGCTGACATATTTTCAAACTATTTCCGGGTAAGAAGTAACTAAATTGTGACGGTGGTGATGGGGCACTATCCATTGTCAGCTTAGAGAGTAGGCAGCTGCATGTTGGGTCCAGATTGAGGGACATGGGGCAGAGCCACCTCTTCTCAAATACAACTCTTCTATAAATTTGGCAAGGTTCTTTTAGTTACTGGTGACAGAGACTAAATTCACCCTAGATTAATTTTAAAAGATAGTATTTTATAATTAAAATATCCAAGGTGTTGGATTTCAGGCATGGCATGATACAGGTGCTTAAATGATATCAAGGTACTGGATCTGTATCTCTCAGCTCTGTGCCCAGGGAACTTGGGCTGCTCCTCACTGATTCAGAACCAATCAGTGTTTGATTCCCACGTAGGGGTCAATGCCCAAGCATGGAGTGAGGGAGGATCTCAATCCTGCAGATATTCCTAAGTTTTAAAAACTCTGTTGATTATTGCCTATGAGATAAAATCTAAATGCCTACACCGGGCATCCCAGTGTCCTAGTCTGACCTCAGCTGTGTCAATTAGGATGGTTTTAGCCATAAGCACTAGCAAACACGACCTGTAGTGGGTTAAATAAGAAGGAAATATGTTATCTCCCCAAACGAGATTTCCAAGTTTGTGTAGGCGGTCTTTCGCGGAGCCTTTCCTGAGGCGTCAGCCCAACATTTTACCTTCACATGGGCGTTGTTTCTACAACTGATGGGATATTTGCCATTTCCTGTTACCTTGTGCATTGATCTGACACTCTGAATGGTTTGAATGTGAACTCCCTGAGGCTGCACTTTTTTTTCATTAAAAATATTTTTTTTTCTGGAAAGGGCAAAACATTCATGTGCTTCAGTGTTCAAAAGATTCACAAGTTGTGCACAGGGACAAGGCTCCCCAGTCTACCCAGAGGAAACCAGTGAGTCCCGGGTGGTTGTTTTTTCTCCCAAGTACATTTTATCATGTACAAACAAGTGTCTATATGTGCACCTTTGTCTCTGTATATTTTTTCTCACCCTTTTACCCAAGAGGCAGCATATACAAACTGTTAGATGCTCTGCTTTTTTAACTTTATAATATATCTTGAAAATTATTCTTTATCGATATATCAAAAGCTTCCTTCTTTAAAAATGGTTGTTCAGCATACCCTCGTACAGATATACTAAAATTTATTTAACCATTTCCTTCTGATGTGCTCTAAAACTTAGCAACATATTAGTTTGCTCAAGCTGCCATAACAAATATCACAGAGTGGGTGGTTTAAACAACAGAAAGTTATTTTCTCACAGCTCTGGAAGCTGAAAGTTTAAGATCAAGGTGTCAGCAGGGTTGGTTTCTTCTGAGGCTTCTCTCCATGGCCTGTAGATGGCCATCTTCTCCCTGTGCTTTCACATGGTCTTTCCTGTGTCCAAATTTCCTTTTCTTATAAGGCGCCAGTCATATTAGATTAAAGCCCACCCTAATGACCTCATTTTAATTTAATTACCTCTTTAAAGTCCCTATCTCCAAATACAGTCATATTCTGAGTTACTGGGGGGTCATTTTTTGGGGGGGAGAATGAGACAACATTCAGTTCATAATGACTTAAAATAATATTACTAACAAATGCTTCATTTTATACCTGTCTGAGTAAATGAGTAAGATAAATTGTTGCAAGTAGAATTGTTGGGTCAAAGTGTACATGTATTTGTGACTTTGATACATCGCTAGATTATCTACCCTAAGAGCAGGACCAGTAATACTCCCTCCAATACTGTAGAGAAATGCCAGTTCCCCAGCGCTCATTAACATCGTTGATTTCTGGCCTCTTTGATTTTTAATGATCCAATCTGTGGAAAATGGCATTTCAGTGTACTCCGTATTAGTTTCTATTGCTGTGTAACAAGTTATGCCCAAACTTAGCCACTTAAAACAGCATTCACTTATTATCTCATGGTTGCTGTGGAACAAGATCCAGTTTAGCAGGGTTTTCCCGTGAATTTGTAGTTATCAGCCCTGGCCATAGTCATCTTCCCAGCTCACTCACCCAGTGTGGGCAGGATTCAGTTCCTGGCAGGTTGTTGGACTGAAGGCCTCAGTTCATCACTGTGGCAGCTTGCTTCATCAAAGTGTGTGGTCTGAGGAGGAAATAGTCTCTTGACAAGACTAATTGCTCTTTTGTAACCTAATCACAGAAGTGACATCTTTGTTTCCTTTGGCTATAAGCCAGTCACTAAGTTCAGCCCACATTTGAAGGAAAGGGGTTATACAGGAGTGTCAGTATAGGAGGCAGGGATCACTGGGGCCATTGTCAAAGGCTGCCTGCCCTGTCTGTTGTAGTGTAATTTGCATCTCTACATTTGGGTATTTCTGTTTATATTCTTTGCCCATATTTCTATGGAGTAAGTATCTTTTTTCTTATTGATATGTAAGGGCTCTTTATATATTATGGAAATTGGCCCTTTTATTTTGATATAGATTGTAAATATATTTTCCATTTTCCTATTATCTTTTGACTTTTATGCTTTGTGTTTTTTTTGCTGTGTGTGTGTGTATATACACACATATATACATGTATGTATGTATGTGTATGTTTATATATAAATATATGTGTATATATACATGTATGTGTGTGCGTGTATATATATACATACATATACACACATACATATATATATATAATCATATTAATACTCTATCTATTAAGGTTCTGAGCCTGTGTCCTCAGTAGAAACAAAAGCTGGCTCTTATGTAGCTCTCCAGCCCCTGCATGGCCACACAGGGCAAGCACATATTACAGAGTTAGGGAACCTGTTCATATAAAGAAGATAGAACTTCACTTTTTGTGGTGAGTCTGCTCCTTCTGTGTTGGGTGTATCAGAGATTCAAACTGGCAGTCCACAGACATTGTGCTGGTCTGCAGAGTGGTCAGGAACTTTGAGCCCTGTGTGTGTGTGGGTGGGGTGGAGATCAAGAGGGAGGGAGGGTCTGGCAGGGATCACACTTAACAAAGATATGGAACAGCCTAGAAAGGCCTGGTGGGAGAGTGGGGTGGAGTGATATGAGGGAAGAGATTGCAGTAGGGGTTGAGTGTCGTAGATGAGTACAGCTTGTCGTGATCGCCTCCTCTTCACCTTTTTGATGAGTGGGGATTCCTGCCCTAGGATTATGAGGATGGTTGAACACATGGCATCTGACACTGGACAGTTGAGATCAACAGCAGGTTATTAATCACATGTACTCACATGTGGAGAGAAGTCAGTGCATGCCAGGCAGGGCCCTCAGGAGGGGGCACTCAGGAGCAGAGTGAACCTATGATCAGTGGTCACTCAGGGTAGTCACATTCCTGCAGCTGGGGAAAACAACTGTGAGGCACATTCCAGGTCAATAAGACAAAATGAGAGGAGGGAACCATAATCCCTGGAGAGATAAGCATGCCTAAGAAAAGGGTCCAGAGTTGCCCATGCACATTAAAGAGCTGCCCTATACTTTTCCTCATTATTTTAGTAAACAACACCCCCTTAGGTGGAGATTTAAGATGCTGATGAGATATGTGAGCATGAAGTAGCATGTAGGTTCACCAGGACCAGCCTCAACTACTTCAGGGAAAGGCGAAGTGGTGCCCACCAACTCCAGGAGCCTATAAATCTGCTGTAGCCTAAACCTCAGGGAGCCACATCCATTCTCTTTCAGAGTGCACTCTCTTGGGGCATAAGCTTTCACTTTAATAAACTTTTCTCTGTAAAACTGTTCTGCCCACTCTCTTGATGTCTATCCTGAGAGGGGCAAGGACCCCTGCTCTGGTAACAAACAAACCTGCAAGGATTGTGTGTTATTGGAAGGGTGGGGGAGCCCCTAGTTTCTGTAGGAAGGCGTGACTGGCTTGCTCATGGTCTGGCAGGGAAGCAAAGCCTTCTGCTCATGGATAAGAAGTCACTGTCCCCATAATAATCACACTTGGGGCACTCACAGGAAATCCGTCTTGTTAAAAAAATATATATTTATGACACTTGTCGACAATGGTAAAAATGACTTTTATTTAAGGGAGGACCATTGCAATAGGTATGGAGACCACTGCAACGGGTTCTTGGAGTGGAGGAGAGAGATGGGGTTCAACTCTGAGTAAAACAAGGACAATTGGGAATTTATAGCCAAGGAATAGAGAGGTGGTGGCGTGGTCAATGGAAGGAGAAGTACTAAGAGGAAACATCAGGAGTGAGGAGGGATTCTGGCTACACCCACCTAAGAGTATTCTTGCTGAAAGCAGGCCAGAGTGATCAAACATCACCTAGGGAAACGGTCAGGAATGAGGAAGCTGATCAGATAGTGAAGGTGAAGGAGTCTGGATAAACTGATGTAGGGTTCTTGCTAAAAATTGGGCAGTGCACAGAGGACCAGGAAGCCTAAATATCAGGCCTAGCTGGAAAAGAGCTCAGAGGAGCCTCAGTCGAGTTTTGTTCAAGGCGGGAGACTTCGTCAGTCTCCACCCCTCACAAAAACGGTTTCTTTACGGAAACTTTTTGACTTAAGAAAACTCAGCATTTAATGTCAGGGGCTCTCACAACTCTTAAGATTTTATCTTATTTTGGTCATTCATCTTGAGTATGATGGAGGCAGCCCTGCTCCACTGCATCCTAAACCATCCAATCCATATGGATCTGAGCTCAGAGACTGGAATTCCGTTGGGGAGAGGGAGGCATAGCACCTGAGGAGGTGGGGCAGGTGGGAGGCTCAGGCCCTGCCCATACCGGCCCCGCCCTCTCGAGATGAGGCCCCGCCCCCCTTCACAGTATCCTGCCAACCCGCTAGAAAACGGTTGCAGGAAGAGGCGCTTTCAGGGAAATGACTTTCCTTCTTTCCATTTCAAACCTGCCCTTCGGAGAACCCCCATTCCACATCCTGCCCACTGCTGGTGCGCGTGTAGCGAGGGTGGCTGTGAACGTTATAATCGGCCCCGCCCATCCTGCTGGCTGCGAGCCTAGCCTCGCTCTGCGATGCTTCCAAAGGTTCCATCTGCCGTGGGCCCCAGGTCAGAATCCATTTCCGTTAAAATCCTAACCGCCTAACTGACCCCTAAGGATACTGCTTGCTGCCTGGCTATCCTGCTTTAAACCCTTCGTCATCTCCCCTCCCTGCCCTATTCCTTGACAAGTTTTCACCCTGGAGGTAGGTTCACTCCCTGGCCCCCAAGCTCTCCCTTCAGGCCCTCAAGGGCAACCCTAGGATGCCCTGGGATTCTGCAGATCCCAGCCCTCTCCTGAGACCCGCTATCCTCCTTTTCTTGCAACCAGGCCCTGCAGCTCCCCAATGTTCCCTTTCACAGTCACCACTCAGAGAGGCCCTTGAACCTGGGTCTGGGGGAGGTGACTGGACCCTTTCCTGTAACACCCTGTGTTCTGTTTCAAATCCTATCCAACTGACAACCTATCAGGTGTGTTTATACTCCCATTAGACCACTGGAAAGTGCTTTCCTGGGTTAGGGGCATCTTTGCTCTATCCCTGAATGCCCAGATGGAGTGAGAGATGAGAAGAAAAGAGGCAAACACCAGGGAAATGGAGTGAGTGAGGAGAGTTAGGAAGAAACAGATGGTAAAATTGGAGGATGGAGGATGGGTTGGGTGCAGATGATTTGGAAAGGCACAGTAACAGTGCAGAAAGATGCAGAGGGAGAAGTGAAAGTATACCAAAAGGGGAATCAGCAGAACGAGGGAAGATAGCAGAATAGTAAAGGGGCCTTGCTTGACCAACAGTCGTAATATGGGCAACAGAAGGGCAGTTTCAAATTCAGTAGATGTTGTGACGGTTAATTTTACCTGCCAACGCACTCTGGCTAAGGGGTGCCCAGAAAGCTGGTACAACTTTTATTTCTGAGAGTGTTTCCTAAAGAGGTTAGCATTTGAATCTGTAGACTTGAGTGAAGATGATGGCCCTCCCTAAAGTGGCTGGGCCTCATCCAATTCATCAAGGACATAAATAGAAGAAAAAAGTGGAGGAAGGGCAAATCTGTTCTCTGTCTGACCTAAGATACCCATCTTCTGAGTTTGAACATTGGTTGCCCTGGTTTGCAGGCCTTCAGGATGGGGCTGGAACTATGCCACTGGCTTTCCTGGGCCTGCAGCTTGCAGACGGGGGATCACGGAATTTCTCAGCCTTTAATCCTGCGAGTCAATCCTATCTAATAGGTAAGTAAGAAGTAAGTAATTAAATATCTTACTGGTTCTCTCTCTCTGGAAAACACTGACCAATGGAGATGCTTCTTAAATGTCTAAATTTTCCTTTTAAATTGATTTTGGCAGATTCAGATTGAGGTCTCAATTTTTTTTATTGTCTTTTACATGTCAAAAATATCCTTTTGCACTATTTCAATGTGTACTTGATAAGAATATTGATATATTTTATATCACAATGCTGGCCTCTGCCACTCATTTTCTTGTCTGCCCAGATACACACAAAGTCACAAGATAGGGGAGTGACCAAACTCCCTCCACCACCAGTTTTTCTTGTTGCAGTAGAATGCACATTACAAAATGTACCGCCTTCACCATCTTTGAGAGTACAGTTCAGTGGTGTTATACGGCCTTAGTGTTATACAACCATCACCATCATCCACCTCCAGAACTTTTATGCTGTAAAACTGAATCACCATATCTGTTAAACATTAACTACCCATTCCTCCCAGTCCCCAGCCCTTGGCAACCATTATTCTACTTTCTGTCTCCATGATTTTGACTATTCTAAATACCTTGTAGAAGTGGAGTCATATACTATTTGTCTTTTTTTGTGACTGGTTTATTTCATTTAGCATAATGCCCTCAAGTTTCATGCATGTTATAGCATAATTTCCTTCTTAAAATTTCAAAAAAAATTTTTGTGTGTGTGTATAGACCACACCTTGCTTATCCATTCACCCATTGATGGACACTTGGGTTGCTTCCACATTTTTGCTATTGTGAATAATGCTACTATGAACATGGAAATAGTTGATTTTTAATCAATTTTGTCTGATATTGGTATAGCCGCCCCTGCCCTCTTTTGGGTGCTATTTGTACAGAATATCTTTTCCATACTTTAATTTTCAACCTATTTATCTCCTTTGAGCTAAAGTGAGTATCTTGTAGATGGCAAATACTTAGATTGTGTTTTTAAATCTATGTCTTTTGATTGGAGAGTTTGGACCCTGCTCTCTTTTGGTTACTGTTTGCACAGACTATCTTTTTCCATTCTTTCAAGTTCAACCTTTTTGTGACTTTGATCTAAAGTGAGTCCCTTATAGTCTAGAGTAGGTTCATGTGTTTTTATTCATTCTGCCAATCTCTGCCTTATCTTTGGATTTTTTAATTCATTTACATTTAAAGTAATTACTGATAAGAAGGGACTTATTGGTTCTCTGCTTTCTGTATGCCTTATGGCTTTTTTGTTCTTCATTTCACACATAGTAGTCTGCTTTTGTGTTTAGTTGACTATTTAGTAGTGAAATGTTTAAATTTCATTCTTATTTTCCTTTGAGTTTATTTTATAGCTGTTTGTGGTTAGCACGGGGAGTACATTTAACATCTAAAGTTATAACATTCTCATCTGAGTTTATACCAGCTTAACTTCGAATACATATTTTTAAAATAAAAACCCCACACCTATATAGCTCTGGCCTCATCCCCTTGTAGTTATAAAGTTATATACGTTTTTCAGTTATAAAAATTTCGTCTTTATGCATTGCAAGCCCAAAAATATAAACTAATGGTTCTTTTTAAAAGTACATTAGTCTCTTAAATGTAGAAAATAAAAAAGTGAAGCTACAAACCAATGTTACAATAGTACTAGCTTGTACAATCATTCACATACTTATTTTTAGCAGAGGTCTTTATGTCTCTATAAGGCTTTGAGTTGCTGTCTGGTGTCTTTTCATTCCAAGCTGAAGGGCGCCCTTCATGCAAGGCAGGTCTAGCAGTAAAGAACTCTCTCAGCTTTGGCTTATCTGGGAATGTGTTAACATCTCCTTCATTTTCGAAGGACAGTTTTGCCAGAGATAGAATTCTTGGTTGAAAGCTTTTTTCATTCAACACTTTGAATAGATCAACCCACTGCCATCTGGCCTCCAAAGTTGATAATGAAAACTCTGCTTAAGATCATCTTGGGGTAAATATGTTGAAAGCTGTCTTCCTTTCAGGAAGGTCATTAACAAGAGTCAGCAGAGCTCCTTCAGCCTTCAAAGACTTTTCTGCAAAGTCCAGAGCATGAAGGCCTTTAGTCACCCAAATGTTGTAACATCATTGCAGGTGATCGACTCAGCAGGAACACTTCCTCCTCTAAGAGACCTTAATGGAAGAGACATGTTCGATTATCTAGTGAACCACGGGCACATACCAGAGAAGGAGCCCTGATGCAGATTCCAGCAGCTATTATCCGCTGTGCAGTACTGCCACCAGAAGGGTGTATCCACAAGGACCCAGAAAAGCCTGGAGAAAAAAAAAAAAGCCAAGGAGAATGTAAAAGTTGCAGACCTTGGCCTCAGTAATGAGTTTATTGGCCATAAGTTGAATACCTATTGTGGCAGTCCCATTATGTCGCCCCACAACTCCTCCTGGGTCCCAACTATGATGGCCCTGCAGTGGATGTGTGGTGCCTGAGAGTTGTTTCGTATTCTGTGGTCACTGGAACCCTGCCTTTTGTGGGAGAGGACTTCTTGCAGCAGCAAGACACTGAGTGGGCATTGCCACTTCCCATTTTTCATGTCTTTTGTATGCAAAAACCTCCTGAAGAAGTTGATGACCCTCGACCTCAGTGACAGAGGAACTTCAGAGGAGGGAAAAAAGAGGGAATAAACATTATTTTCAAGCAGTATGGTATTTATTGAATAGTAATTTTTGGTCATTATATATAATGCTGCAGTGAACATTTTGTAGATAAATCTTTGTCAGCATCTCTGATTATTTTCTTTTTACAAATTCCCAGAAGTAGAACTACTAGGTCAAAGGCAATAAATTTTACAGTTCTTAAAATGTATTGCCAAAGGATGCTCTAGACAAATGGCACCATCTCCATTTTTCCAGAGGAGCATCTGAGAGTGCTGGTCCCACTGTACCTTCATCACCTTGACTGGCACAAGATTTCTGAATCCTTGCTGACTGGATATGGGAAATATGTTACTTTCAAAGCTGAAAGCAGTGTGCATGAGGTTATGAGTGATGGGGGTAGAGGAGGAGAATTCTTTCTAAGGGTTTAGATGTGGCTTCACTGAATTGTGAGTATTTTCTTCTCTGCAGCATTATCTTGGGGGATGAAAGTAGGCGTGTGCCTGCGCTATTTTCCTCCTGGGGTTAAAAGCCTCCACCCAAACCCCTCCTGCTCCCATTTTGCTGCTGTTCTCCCTTGTTCTTGCCCTGTTGCCTTTGCTGGCCATAGAGCCTCAGAGTTAGTAATGGGGTTTCACCAGCAATTTGCCTGTAAATATAATGAAAAGCACCTACTGATGCATGACTTTCAGCTAGTTCTTAAATTATAAATTACTTAATACAATTTATCTGATGGACAATCTCTCGTAAAGCACAAATTCAGCATAAAGAGTAGTCATATGGTGAGAAGGAACATTTAAAGGGGTGTGGCAGAGAGACATCCAGGTGGCTCCCTATAGTCTTGTCCGCTTCTCAGAACAATCGAATGTCTGACTTTTAACTTTTAAACATCCATGTTTTAGCATGTCATTCATTTATTTGGCTTAAGAATTTTTCATTCTAATATATATATATATATATATATATATATACACACACACACACACACACACACATATATACATACACATATACATATACATATACATATATATATATATATGTAACATGAGTGTGTGTGTGTAGATATTTTAGATGTGGAAAATACACATAATATGAAATTTTATATACCCATTTGAAATGTACAGTTCCATGGCATTAAGTACTGTCTTCCTGCTGAGCCCCAATTGCCTCACCCACATGGAGCCACCAACAAGCTCAGAGGTTTGCCCTCTCTCAGAAACCCCTATACAACCCTCCAACCAGAACTCCACGCACAGGTACCTCAGCAGTGGCCAAAGAAGGGAGTTCCTGTGGTGGGAGAAGGGAGAGAGACACACAAGAGGAGGAAGAAAAGGAGAGGCAGGACACAAAAGCCTACAGCACCTGGTATTATATCCCTGGTAGTCTCCCTATCAAGTACTTACTCACTAGGCCCAACTGCTCTGCTGAGACTAGAAGTGAGAAGGCACTTCAGGGTGGAGTGATCAGAGCCGTCGGCAGCCGAGACCGGCACCCTGATTGGCAGCCCATAATACATAGCCCTGCCATCCAGGGGGCACTCGCCAGCAGGCTTTGGAACCCCGGGGCCCCATTCTCTTGTGGATAAGCTTTCTATGGGCCAAGCCACCAGGCTGCACCTTCTGAGTTCCCAGGAATCTGTGCCCACTCAGGGAGTGTGGCCTGTGGCAGTGCTGCCAGGACCAGCTGGAAGTGCCTGGGAGGAAAGTCAAGGCTCCTGTATTTCGGCTGCTGCCCCAGAAATGCCATTCTCCCACTCCTTAGGCATTGCTCCATCCATTCAGGCATTCCACAGGCACAGCTATGGGGCAGGCTGGGACTCCAGGGACAGCTCTAACAAGGTACAGCAAGAGCTGCACCATCTCGCAGTGACAGTCCCTTCCTGGACTGTAAGCTCGCAGAGCACAGAAAACCTGTTGCGCCCCAGCACCCAGGACCGGAATGATGATAGCTCTCATCATGGAAGCCTCTGGTGACATAGCTTCGAAGATGGCCATTGTCAATTTCTTTTCCTCTTAAGACTTACACGAAGAGAAGACACTAAATATATGCACATGTATGTATATGCATGTGTAGGCATATAGACCATAGACCCCTGTAGTATAGACCCCTGTATTTGCCACCCTAACCAGTAAATGGGACTTTTCCAGCAGCCCAGAGCCACTAGTGTCCTTCCTGATAAGCCCTCTCCTCAGCGTGACCAGTATCGGGACTTTTATGAGAATCATGTCCCCGCTGGGCCTCATAGTTTGACTCCCCAGTGGGCACCTCTCAGCTGAGGCATTGAGATGGCCTGTTTTACTGCATTCGGATGGATTTTGAGGCGTGCCCTCTTTGGGGACTGGCTGGCTGGGCGAATCCTCATGCACTGGTGGTGGCCAGGGCTCATGCATTCCCACATGGCTGTCAAGTGTTGTGTGCATGGACCATTCAACTGTTAGGCCCATTCCAGCTCAGGCTCCAGGGGCACCGGGCCCCAGGCCATGTCACATGTCTCACTGGCCACCAGTGTTACTACCTAGGAGCAGAACTTCTGGGTCAAAGTCACTATCTCTTCCAAAATGGAGCACTTTTGTGTGCCAGGCACTGTGCTGAGTAGGAAGGGGAGTGGGGGCAGCTTTAATCAAACCATTATTCAAAAAAAATCAAAGCTGCAGGCTGGACTGTCCTGTGGGGAAGGTGCAGGCTGTCTTGAGAGGGATGAAGGAGGAAAGCCTGGCTGCGTGTGTGGAGGGCGGTCAGAGATCCTGCCCTAGTTAGGGGCACATTGGTTGAAAGTGATCTATGGTCAGGAGGTGTTAACTCTGTGAAACGTTCCGGGGGTGGGGAAGAGTGTGTGCAAAGACTTTGAGCCAAGCTGGAGAGGGCATATTGGTCCAGCTCTGGCTATCAGAAGAAACTGCCACAGTGTGAGCAGCAGAAATGCGTTTTCTCCCAGTTCTGGAGGCTGAACAGCAGTGAGTATTGGTGTTTTCCTATCAGGGCGCTAGCTCTATGGGATCAGAGCCCCATCCTTAGACCTCATTTAACCCTGAGTACTTCCTCACAGGTCCCATCTTCAAATACAGCCATACTGGGAGTTAGGGCTTCAATAATATAAATTTAGAGGGACAAACATTCAGGCTATAACAGGACAGGGGAATTTGAGAAACTGGAGCACGCAGGGTGAGAGAGCTGAGGCTGAGGCAGTGTTTGGGTTATTTGCTGTGTAAAAAACCACTCCGAAATTTGGTCCTCTAAAACAACAATCTTCATTATTTACTCAGGATTTCACAGTTTAAGCAGGGCCCAGGGGACCGCTCCTTCGCTGATGCCTCACTTACAATGAACTACAGCTGGGAGCTCAGCCGGGGTGGTGGCCAGGTTCCTCGGTCCTCCTCCCTGTGGCCGCATGGGCTTCCTCTCAGCATAGTGCCTAGTTTCAAAGAGCAAGGAAGCTAGTGTTTTAAAGGTTAAGCCCAAACCTGGCAGGATGTCATTTCTGCCTATTGTAGAGGTGACAGAGTCCAGCTACGGCTACTTGTCTTATTTTTTTTAATAAAAGTGATATATATTTAGGTGTACAACATGATGTTTTTGTCTGTGTATATATACATAGTGAAATGATTACTATAGTCAAGCGAATTAATATATCCGGCTCCTCACATAGTTACCATTTGTGTGTTGTGTGTGGTGCAAACACCTGAAATCTACTCTCAGCACGTTTCCGGGATGTGGTACAGTATGGTTAGCCCTAGTCACCATGCTGACCATTAGATCACGAGACTTATTCACCCTACATTACCACAACTCACGTCCCCCACCTCCCGGCCCCTGGTGACCACGCAGCCCTCATCTTCTCAGCCAGGTGCTGTGAGATGTTTGGCACTATCTCCTAGACTAAATATCTTTTTGTCCTAGAAGCACATATGAGCAAGCTCTTTCCCCAAGCCAGGACAAGTCCAAATAGTTAGGACATCTGGCAAAAGCACACAAAAGCTGTGAAAGTCGGGGGCCACAGTCTCCAATGTCACTGTGTCTCTTGTTACTTTGTGGCCAGTGCACAGGTATGCGGTTGAGTATGTACGCTTTTCTGAAGCGAGGTCCATGCTTTGATTGAATTCCCTGGTGGATTTCTCATGCAGACAAGGGACATGATGATAGATGGAGTTGAACCCATATCTGGGACAATGTGGCTGTGCGAGGTGAACGGTTTGCCAGGCCTTTCCAGGTCTACCTCAGAGAAGCCACAGTTGGTCTTGCATCCCACACACCACCTGCCACTTAGCAGGAATCTAGAAATGCATGTACCCAAATTCACTTACTCTGTTGTTCTGTTTTTTTAGACTTTTTCTTGTGGAACACTGCGCACGCAAAAGTAGACAAAACAGTATAACGATGCCCCAAGTATTCCATTTCAATAATTATCAGCTCGTCGCTAATCTGAATCATTTATGCCTCCTCCTCCTTTCACATTATTTTTTCAATTTCTCTGTAGAACAGCACAAGCAGTGAAAAGTCCTGGTGTCCTAGGTGTGCGGCATGGTGAGTTTTCATACTGTGAACTCACCTGGTAAAGATTCTGGTACACAACTTTGATGTGAAGAAGCTGTCGGGGTAGGGGATGGCCCACACCAACAAGCCATTCTCAGACACCCACCGAGTGCCCTATAATTCAACTCAATTCTGACACCCCCTACCAGGAGGTGGCCTCAGATCCCACAGATTAAGGGCTCAGTCCCACTTCAGATGCCACTCACAAGTCCAGGTTGTCGCCTGTGCTTCTGAGTGACTGGCTGCAAATCAGAAGTTCCCACAACCCCTCCTAGGGTTTCATGAATTTACTATAGCGGCTCTCAGAAGGCAAGAAACCAGCTGACTGGATTACCCACTCATTATAAAAAACATTAAAGAATGCAAATCAACAGCCAGATGAAGAGACACATAGTGCAAGTTCCAAAACAAAGGAGCCTCTGTCCCTGTGGAGTTTGGGGCCTGGCACTATGGCATACAGTAGTCCTGATGTGAAAGCTTCTCCATCAGTCTTCTTTTGGGCTTCTTGGAGGTTTCATTACATAGGAATGATTGATGAACCCATTGGCCATTGGTGATGGATTCAACATCCATTGCTACCTCTCTCCCCTCCTGGAAATCAGGGGTGGGACTGAAAGTTCCAACCCTCTATTCATGATTGGTGCCCCTGATAATCAGCTGGACCCTTAGGTTCTTTCAGAAAGTTGTCTTATTAACAGAAACCCAGTTGTGGTGGAAATAGGCTTATTATGACTAACAAGAAACTCATTTCACATTTATGATTCTAGAAACCGAGGACAAGAGACCAAACATTAAACTGAAAATGCTCCCTTTGCTCTCATCACTCAGGAAAGCCCCAGGGTTTTGGGTGCCGTGAGCCAGAAAGCACAGATGAAGACCAAATATATATAAGATCTGTATTTTGGTCACCTGAATGAACTAACATTCTCACGTTATAACACTCTTATGTAAATCTGTATCAGCTTAACTTCAAGAACTTTCTGCTCCTTCACAGCTCTGACCCAACCCAGGTGTTGATGTCACAAAATTTTTGTGCATTGTGTGTCCAAAACCATACTCATCATTGTTTTTTAAAATACATTATTAGCCTTTTAAGTCAAAGAGAAAATAAACAATAGAGTTATGAACCAGTTACAATAGCACTAGCCTCTATCATCGTCCACACACTGAGTTTTAGCAGAGATCTTATTTCTCCATAAGGCTTTGAGTCACTGCCTAGTGTCCTTTCATTCCAACATGAAGGACGTGCTACATGCAGGGCTGTCTAGTGGCCCAGAACTCTCTCAGCGTTGGTTTATCTGAATATGTCTTAAGGTCTCCCTCATTTTCAGATAGTTTTGCCAGATACAGGATTCTTTGTTGATAGCTTTTTTTCCCATTAACACCTTAAGTGCATCAACCCCACTGCCTCCAGCCTCCATGGTTTCTGATGAGAATTCTGCTCATGATCTTATCAGCGAAAATAGGATGAAAGCTACCCCCTCTCAGCTTTATAGATGATAACAGTGTACCTTATGCAACAGAACATTTTCCTATAATGGCGTGATATCAGTTAAGAGGTAGCATCAAGTTTAAGAAAAAGGAATTGACTTTTTAAGTGTAGACACTCTAAGGTCTTTGAAAGACAAAAATTGTTACAGATTTTAAAATTAGAAGTGAAAAGTTCACTGAAGTATCCTACAGATTTTAATTTCGAATAAAGTAAATATTAATCTTTAATATTCCACATAAACAAAAAGCTCTTTGGGGTCCTTTTTTGTTTTTGTTTTTGTTTTGCGTGTGGTTTTTTAAAAGTGTAATGTGGTCATTGACCAAAAAGTGAGAAAAATACTGTGTTAGTCCCAGTTGTGTTGATCTGTGTCTTGCTCTGACCTCGTATGACACCATTGTGATGGATTTCCAAAAAACTCCTACCTGAGGTCCTGGCTGGGCTGAGGTCTTTTCTCCTAGAGCCCAGGAAGCTGATTCATGGTGACCTGTCAAACTTCAACTAGCTAGCTTGTTTTCCGTTTCTTTTGTTATTTTGCTTATTTTTAAATTTAGTCTTTCCTTCCTTCCGTTTCCCAAGTGGCCTCGTACAGTTCCCATGGGCAGATCTGTTGTGGTATGACTGAATCTAAGACCCACGAAGCTAATTAAAGTAAATTTTGAGCCTTTATTAGCCGGTGGGCGACTGACTCTCCACTAAGCAAGGTCAGAGAACCAGCCCTGAGCTCCCCAAAGAGGCAGCTTATAAAGCCTAGAACCACACCCTGGTTAACATCAAACAAGCAAGCAGATTGCAGAAGCGGAAGTTGGCTATTAGCATATCTTTGCCTAGAATGACACCCTTAACAGATCAACCCACCCGGACAGCGTGACCCTGGCTACGGAGTGCAGTGCCCGCCTGACACCCGAAACTGCACAGGTGCAATCACCTGCGAACGCATGGCGCATCAACGCAGGGCACCCTGGGGCCATCCTGGTAGCATCCTCCTTCTGGGATGGCTTCCAGGATGGGAACAGCCTCCCCACGTGGCTGTCTAGCCCGCACTTGCGAGCTGGGGAGGGGTCGGGAAAAAGTCCAGGAGATGTTGGCTAGACACAGAGTGCCTGGCCAGGCTTCTTGGAGAGGTACGAGTGGTTCCCAGGCTCCTGGGCAGACTTGGAAAATTAAGCGAAGACTAGATCCAGTGGGGAATGTAAATCTGAAACCATGAAAGTACTGGTAGGAAACAAAATGAATGTATTTGTTTTATAATTTCAGAGAAGTCTTTAAGCATTAGAACAATCCCAGAAGCCATCAAGAAAATGATTGATAAACTTGACCATATCAAGTCAAAACAAAATTGATCTTTACATATAACACAAGCAAAGTCAAATGACAACAAACAGGTATGGAGAACATTTTTGCAAATATACGTGTAATAAGATATTGATTTTGTTTAATATAACAAAGTTGAGGAAAAGAGCCATTCAGAGGGAAAAGGTAAAAATAAAATCTGGTGCATTCACACAATACAATTCTATTAATTTAGATTTATTCATATATATTAATTTTATTATTATTTGTCCCTATAGCACCGGGTCTTCCTAGGTGGTCTCCCATCCCAGTACTAACCAGGCCCAACCCTGCTTAGCCTCCGAGATCAGACAGGCTGGGGCGGTAGACCACGGACGGTGGCTACACTTGGGTGGGAACCCAGGACTTTCTGCATGTAAAGCAGACATGCTAACCACTACATAACTATGGAACCATGACCAAGATTTTTTTATATTTTCAAATAAGGTAGATCTATAGCTACTGACATGGAAAGATGCTGATGGTGAACTGGTAAATGAAAACAAGTTGTAGAACTTCCAGTGGTAAAAAAATAAGCATTTATCTTTTTAAATCACTTACATGAAAAGGCAAAGGAATTAGAATAGCTAAAGCAAATTTTGAAAAAAATGGAATCAGTTCTTCTCTATATCTTGGTGTCAGGAGCCAGAAAGGAGAGTGTCTTCAGGACAAAGATGGGCCACACCTCCTGCTTTCCCAAGGGAAGGACATGCCCTTCCCACTGCAGGGGCCAGCCAAAGGGACAACTTATCCTTCCCTCCTGGACCCATCGTACAAACCTGATGTGCACTCAAGGACGCAAGACTGACTGAGGCCTCAGGCCCACTGGCATGGTCATGGCTGGTGCTGTCACAAAACAGAGGAGCACTCAGAAAGGAGACACACACACACACACACACACACACACACACACACACACACACATTCGGGGCAAATTGATGCTCCTGCCAGCGCTGGCAATGGTGGGAGCAGGAAAGAGACCTTCATTGCTACTTCTTGGGTCCCCTGGGCCAAGAAGCTGTTTCAGACAGATTCCGGTTGTTTTGCAGCTGTTCCTGTAGGGAAGTGAGGGCTTGGAGCTTCCTAGTCTGCCATGTTGCTCACCAACACCCTACACTAAATTCTTTCTGCTATTCTGCTTCTCCTCAGTACACAGTCAAAATTAAGAAAAAGACGCTCTGCATGCATTAAATTCAGTTTTCATGTTTGAATCAAAGTTAACAAAGGAGGGAAACTGAATTGTTGAGATCAAGTTTGGTAAAGGGAATTTAATTTCTTTATTTTTGAAGTTAACAAACTGTTCAAGTATAGGCCATGAAAACCTTAATATATTTAAAGGTAGGAAAGTTAATACATGATTCCTCATTGCTCTCTCTTGTCCAGCCTCCTTAGTCCCACTTAAAGGTCTTCACCTAGTGCCCGTATCACTGGGCTCATCTGATGAAACACCTGCTCCCCACTGGTCTAGAAACTTCTGCTCTCACTCATCTCTATTGCCTGTGTTCACCACATGCCTAAGGCTGTTGTAGCCGCTAACATGATGAGGGAAATATTTCTCCACCCAGCCCATAGGTTGGAAAACAAAAACAAACTCAAATATATAAGCAAACAATCAAACTTCTCCTATCTCTTCTGTGAAGACACAGCCTTATTGGAGACTAGAACAAATGAGTATAAATGTTGGGTGGGGCTTCTGGCCCCCTCAGTCCCTTGAGCTGCCATGTGCCTAACAGGATGGCAAACATGACTGGTACTAATATTTCTTGGGTGCCTTTGAAGATGCAAGTAGGCCAAAGGGAGAAATCTGACCCTCTGCCAAAGATGGATCTATTCAGGAGTGAGAGCAAATCTCTTCTCGCCTGTTGTTTCATTGTCAGGGACTCAGCTACTTCTGTGGCCTCATCCAGAGAGTCTGAAAGAGAAAGTGACCATGAAAATGCAGTCTTTTATACACCAATCACCATTCCCCAGACATTCACCTGGGAGTGACCCCCTCCTAGCCTAGTGATCTAAAACAAACAGAGGGACGCCCTCCTTTCCTGGGGTCTAAAGTAAGAAGGCTTTGACTCCTCTGCACATAGGGAAAACAATATTCTCATTTTACAAATAACAAAGTGGCAAGCATAAGCTTTTATATTTTAATAAGATCCATTCAGTTTTTAATTAATTAATTAACTAATTAATTAAATTTAATTAGTATGATTTGATTAACGCCAAATCCCAGGAAACCTTCACAATGGTTGGTTCAGGAGTCTTGTCTCCACTGCATGAGCGCCACTGTGTAACTTCTCAATTTAATGCTTCCTGGTTAAATGCACAAGTATTTATTCTCCAACATGCCCCCAGCCCTTAAGAGCCCCCTACCTTCCCGGTTGAGCCCTGTCCCCACTCAGGATATGATGCAAAACAGGGCAAGTCCTCCCAAATGGGCCTGTACCAAGAGAGAGTTCTTGGCTGAGCACGAGAAAGTTCAAACGCACGCCAGAGTCAGAGTTAAAAGGAGAGTTTATTAGAGAAGGGATAATGCTCCATAGATGGTGTGGTCTCCTCTCAGAGGCGGAGAGTGAGAGAGTGAGAGAGACTCAGAGGGAAACAGAGAGACAGAGACAGACTGTGAGAGGAGCAGAGAAAAAAACACTGAGAGAGACTGAGAGAAAGACACTGAGAAGGGCCGTGAGTTTTTGGGGAATTCAGTTTAGATATCATTCTTAGTTATTATGAATTACAGTTTAAAGACTTTGTTTGCCCATTTTCTTTTGGTTGTGTGGGCGCCCAGTAAGGAAGGATAAGAGTGTGTAACAAGAAAGGGTAAGAGTGTGTGGGGTGAAAGGCCTGCTGGGAATTCCCAGCCTTTAACCCACAGGTTCCCCATGGTTTTAGCCATAGGGAATGAACGACTTTATTCTGTGTAGGGAGCAACTTAAAGACTTTGTTTTCCCGTTTTCCTTCATGGTGTGGGGAAATGGGTTGTTAGCAATCCCAGCAAAAATCTTCCTTTGTGCCTCAGGTGTCCTCCTGGCCTGGCTGCAGGGCTGGTCAGCATATTGCAGTCTTTGAATCTAGCTTGATTTAACATTTTAGTTCTCTCGCCTCCTCCCTACATCAGATACAGTTGTCCTCTGTCCACCTGGCTCCTCCATATTTGGGTTTCAGACGACATTAAAGGTCTTGGACATGAGGCCAGGCTACTTTTGGAATCACGATTTTTCTCAGAAAGCATCGCTGATCAAGACTCAGGTTGTTCTAGATTCAGTGGTCTTTTGTCCCTGGACGTCATCTTGAGTGTCATGTCACATGCTGGAGGGAAAGTGCACAGATTGGTAATCTATTTTGGTCACTTTTGAGTAACAAGGAAGGGTAGGAGAAAGGTCCGATTTCTCAGGCATTTCTCATCTAAAGCCAGCATTTTAGAACAGTGAATAAAACAAAGGTATACTCGGAACTGAAATGATTAAGTGCTTTGGGAACACACACACTGGAACAAAACATAGGAATTAAATAGTATTGTTATTTCAAAAGAAAACATTTGGAACAAGATGTCTTATCAATTATACAGCCTGTAGGTTGCAAATTCAGAGATTAATAATTGAATAAGAATCCAGAGTAACTCCTGTGAAGTTTAGACTTTCTAAGTGGCCGGATCCTAACATCACGGAAAAGCTGTCTCATCAGGTGTGATGTGCTTCAATTTCAGAGAAATCTGTAGAACAATATTTCTAATAGACATTATTGCAAAAATCCTCCACAAAATACCAGCAAACCAAATTAAAGAGCACATTAAAATGTTCTTACACCAGGAGCAAGTTGTATTTATCCCTGACATAGAAATAGGATTTAGATACAGAAATTAATCAATATGATAACCCACATGAACAGACTGAAGGGTAAACATTCTTTAACAGTTTTATTATAATGCATCTTGGAGAAAATCTGTCCAAGTACATTTTGTTTAGTGATCTGTGGTCTTTATGTTCTTGTTGTATATGCAGATCTTTCCCTGTTTTGGGAAATCTTCAGCCATTTTTCTTGAAGTAAGCTTTCTTCCCCCTTCTCTTTTTCTTCTCATTCTGAAATTCCAATAATTTGCAGATTGGTCCTGTTGATGTTATACCATGAATCACAGTCTTTCTCCACTCATTTTCATTTTTTTCCCTGTTTTCTTCAGACAGGACAATTTTAAAATTTCTGTCTTCTAGTTCACAGACTTTTTTTTTTCTGCTGGATCCATTCTGTTATTGATACTCTCTATTGCATTTTATTTTTCATTTCATTCATTGTATTCGTCAGCTACAGGATTTCTGTTCGGTTCTTTTAATTATTTCCTTTTGCCTGTTAAACTTTTCATTTTATGTGCTGTTTCTGATTCAAATAAGTTGTATTTCTGTATTTTCTTGAAAACAAAAAGGCAATTCAGGAAAAACAAAGGGAACAAGAAAGGCGATAGATTGACATTACATTAGGAGACACAGAAGGAAAGAGTACTGTAATACTGTAATATCATAATGTAATAATGGAAATTATGATCTGACATAACCAAAACTTGCAGAGTAAATATTTAGCATAATGAGAGTACAAAAGAAGGAAAGCTAAATATTCATTTATAAAAACATGAACTCAACAGGCAACGTCTAAAGTAAATAAGTCAAGAGGCAGCTGTTGAATACTGTTTAACAAAATGACACGTAATGATTAATATAAGAAAACACAGCCAAAAAGGCGAAGGTCAGAGAAAGAACGAGACTGTAGATTATGGTTTTTTGTGTGTATTATTTAATTACACTTGATTTTTAAAACGTATTCCATGGGATTTTTGTTTTAAAATTTCAAATCTATAATTTTCTTTATTAAAAAGAAATTTCACAATCCTCTTTTTCAGAGAAAATGAAAAAGTATGATATGATCACCAGCAGGTGACGCTGTTTCCTGTGTTAGTGTGAAATTTTCCTTCTTAAATGTGGCCTCCTCTGCCTTTCCCTCACTCATCTGATTACATTAAATTGTATAACATTTCCCTCACAAGAAATGAGAAGCTCAAACTGATTGATCTTTACTGAGAAAATCGTTTCTATAGATTTTAGGCAACCACAAACAATTTTACAGGGAATACACTAAACTGAAATGATCAAATCATCTCATATGGTAATTTATTTTCATATTTTTCTTCTGTAAAGCAAAGTTGAATTCACTAAGCTCTTCTCTTTTTCATGAATATTTGCTTTCAAAGAAAAACAGCAATTTTTCAGAGCCAGCTTAAGAGCTCATCAAAAAATGTCACATTTTGCAAGTACGAATGTTATCCGTTATGGTAATATGATTTGACATATAAATAGTACTGATTACAAAGAGTAAGGTTAGAGACTGACTTGATTTTACCTAATTTCGCCTCTTCATGACACTACGAAGTAGATCTCGAAGTACCAGAAAAGATTTATTTACTAAGCAGTAGTTCCCGAATTCTATTATTCAGGAACAATTACCTTATCAATGCCCTGTCCTGTATGGCACCTACATTTTGCTCACTCTCTCACCCTGCCCTCTCCTCATGCTTTCTCTCCAGTCTTGGCATTCATTCCTCCTCCTCTCACCTGTCAACCTGTCACCCACCCACCCACTACCTGATAGCTTTCTCTCAGTGTCTCCCTTGTACCCACACACATCACTTTCGTTGCCTCACCCACTTTTTCCTCCACTCAGAAGTGTTTTCCCCACATTGTGTGTTTCCGCTGGCACTTTGTTGATGTTTGTAGTTCTGGTCCACTTTTACTCTCCACCGGTAATGATGTGACTTGGTTTCTCTCTGTGGGTAAAGGTCAGGGCCGAAATCAAGGTTTGGGTCAGGGTTTTCTCGATTTCTTTCCCTTTGTCATCCTTCTAATCCAATTGTGTACTCTCTCTTCTGTCATGGATTCAGTAATATCTCAACTGCCTCTGAAAGACAGATAAGGTGTGTGGAGTACTGTGAAACCAGTTAAAGGCTATGCAAATAAAAGCGTCATCACCATGTTTACAATAAGCATTTGGTGAGTATAGAAACCAAAGAAAACCAAAACTGTGTGTTCTTTTTTTTTTTTTTTTGATATTGAATGATTTGGTAATGGTCAATGGTTTTTTTGCCTCAATTTTAAAATGAGACGTTTAAATGGTGGGACTCAGACTGAAAATGAATGAGCTGGGATCAGAATTACAGTGAGCAGAGAGGTATGAGACACGTAACCTCACCGTCATCTCCATTTCTCACAAATGAGGTTCCTTATCCTCGGTTTCTCAGGACTCAGTCCCTCTGTTTGTAAAAAAGGACAGGACAATATACATGCCTGAAGTCATGGCCCCTGGACCAGGAAAGAACTCGATTGCTTGTTTATTTTTAAGATCTGTAATTTTAACCTACAACTCTCACAATTCCCTTAAACTGGCAGCCTGTAAAGAGCTTCTGGAAAGAAAGGGACTTGATAAAATATTACCCAGTGATTCAAAGGTTACTGTACGAAAATAATAAAGGCATCTTTTGTACCAGTAGAGGAAATTGGGGGCATTTGGCTCTCTGAGGTGGTGATAAGAGAGAGCACTTTGTATTTGCCTAGACACCGATTCTGTCATTGATTAGGATTTGCACATAAAACTTGCATGCTGCCAGAAGTGGGTCTGGTCCATAGAATTCTTTGGTGCCTGGGTGGGATTACTAAGTCATTCTCTTAACATACATACATTTATTTATTAAAAAAAATGTGTATTCTTACTATGTGCAGGTACTTTTCTCACTTCTGATAATTTCTTGAGACATGAAAAAAGACAGTATGGATTTGCTTTCCATGGGAGTAGGGACAAAAGAGAGAGATTTTTAGAAACTGGCATTGAGCAAGAGCCTTAATAAATGGAAATAGGAATAGGGGGACAGTCTGGGGTTTCTACCATGAACATCTGATGCAGCACACGTTTATCACACCAGTCAGCTCTGCTCAGCCAGTATTTCCTTCTTTTTGTTTCTTTTGTTCAACAAAATTAAATGTATTAGAAAAAAACTTGTCTTGATAATAGCAGTATTATATATTATGTGGGTTGAAATAAAGGTGACATGAATTCTTTTGTTCACTATGTTTATCGAGCACCTGCTATGTGTGAGGTGTTGTTCTGTGTGCCAGGGATGCAGCAGAGAAGCAGGCCAGCAGAATGACTCAGCAGGAGCTTATATTCTGGGGAGGGGAGACAATCAATCAGGCAATCAATCAATCAATCAATCAGTCAATCAACAAATAAGCTAAAAAACTGGAAAAATTTTAGTGGTGTCTGCAGATATCCAATGGCTGGGCAGTTATGTTCGTTTAGGAGATGAAGTGGACATGTTAGGCTGAGATCTGAACGACAGAGAGATAATCATAATGAGATGGGAGGCAACTGCAATCCAGGCGCACCGTGGTGATGGCATAAATATTCCAAAGCACAACAGAGCCTGGAACCCAGGCTTTCCTCTGCATCTGGAGCCAGTTCACGGAAGGCGAGAGTGGTAGCAGACATCGGCAGGGAAGTCAGTATAGACAAACTGCGTGAGATGTAGCGCTTTTGATGTTTGTGCACGTGCAGGCAAAACCAAGTATGTCATAAATATTTGTTAGTTGACCGCAAGGTAACACACATCCCCATTTCAGAGTTATCAAAACATTAAAAAAAATTTTTATGCCTTCAGAACAATAAAATGCAGTGCTTTCGATGTGTTGTAGAAAGTTCTATGTAAACAGAAATGTTTTAAGGCATTTTAAGGGAACTCTGAGCTGTCTTTGTTCCACCTTCTGTGAATTGAACTATCGCTCCCGTGTTTTCATTTCTTGTAAAGCTACATACTTAGAATGGAGTGCAAATATAATGAGAACGTCCATTTAGTCTGGTGAATAGGTCATTTTAAGAGCAACTAGAGCATCTAAAAAACCAAGTCTAAATTTTTGAAACTGAAATTAAAATAAATTAAATTAAATGCTCAGAAAAGCTTCCGATCAAGCTCACTTTATGGTGCAAAAGTAATTCCTTATCAGTGACTCAACTGATGTGTAAATTTTCTGTTGCTCAAGATATGGTGTGTTCTGTATTAGATGAAGTAATAAAGTTATTTATTTAAAAATAGTTGTAGATTAGGATGACTGGTCTGGAACAAGGAGCAAGGCTTTCTCAGCAAGAAGCTTTGGGATCTGACTGCTCTGTCCATTTCTTTCCAATTTCACTCCCGCCCAGAAGCCATAGACGAAAAAGAGTATGCCACAAGTCAGAAGAAGAAAAGAAGTTTCTAAATGACTTACAATGAATTTGAGAGAGTGAGAAAGTTGAAAGTATAGTAATGAGCTCATACCATTTTTTTTTCTAGTTACCCTGGTATTTAATTCTCGGTAAACGACAATAAGCTGGGTATGGTTTTGTTTTGTCAATACACTAAAACACAAAAAAATAATTGCTGATAGAAAGCACTACACACTTAAGCCTAACATGAACTTAGAGGCTAGAAGTAACCTTGCAGTCTAGTTTGGAGCATAGAACGAGGCCCATAAGGTAGATAGGAATTCGATAAGCAGCTTAGGAATTCTTGAGTTCATGGGTTTAAGTTTGCTTCGCTGGCAGAAGTGAAGCTCTAGGAGCAGTGAAGCGAGTCTGTGCTGGAGGTCAAGGTCAGAGTTCTGCCCTTGCTGTGCAGAGTCTTGGTTCCTTTGAGAGGTTCCTTTGAGTCCTCTCTCCTCTGAGCCTCAGATCGAATGCTCTAGGATTTTTATATTTTATCTTACATTTCATTTTACCTTTTATTTTATATTTTACTTTGTTACTTTAAGTACCTCTCACATACCGTCTTGGCCTACCCGTTTTCAGCCACAGCATTCCAGAAAATTCTGTGCAAGTTGAATCTCATTTTACACAGCCAGTCTTTCAAGTCAAGAAGCTTATATCTTTCTGTGGGGTCTTCGCCTCTTGTTAGCACTGCCTGGACATGCAGGGGCACTAAGGTCCCCTTAATTAAGGAGGGGAATATCTGGGCTGAGCCATCAGGTAGATTGCTGCCGTCTTGTAGTTTTGATGGATAATTCTAGGTGGCATTTTCCTACCTCTCAGGAGATCACAGGAGAATGAAGCCCCCACTGCTCCCAAGAGCAGCCTCTTATCAGGCATCCTTACAGTTGACTTTCCCTCTCTCTTTCCCTTCTTATTCTCCACTCCCTTAGCTCCATGTCTCAAAATTACATCTTGTCTTAGAGTTCTACTGCTGTATATCACATCACCACCAACAAATGACCACATTTACTGCAGAGAATAAGTGTGTCACCTATTTCATAGCTCAGAGAGCCGGCCAGACTGCCTGGGTTTTCGTCTCACATCTCACGAGGCTGAAATGTCAGACTGCGCAAGTATCTGGATTTTAGAGAAGGTTTTCTAATTTACTTGTCATTTTAATGATGGGAAACTTGTAAGAGAAATAAGTATTAAAATAAAAGAACTTCTCAAGCCTCCTTAAGAATGTCTGAGCTATTTGAATCTAAGACTGATAGTTCCTTGCCTTTTGATCTTCTGATTTTATAATACATTCCACTTCGTATTTTATATTCTTCCAATCTAGACAATTTATTGGATATATCTCATTTGCTCTTCACAAGAAGCCTGAGAGAATTCCTTACCCGAATTTTATAAACAGACACTGAGGCTCAGATAATTTTAGCAAATTTCTCAAGGCCAGATAGCTAGTCATGCCAGAAATGGG
This sequence comes from Cynopterus sphinx, assembly GCA_030015415.1. Lineage (NCBI taxonomy): Eukaryota > Metazoa > Chordata > Mammalia > Chiroptera > Pteropodidae > Cynopterus > Cynopterus sphinx. The sequence goes on along the minus strand of CM057390.1, from coordinate 48,311,408 downwards.
ATGAAAATCGAGGTCTGTCTGATGCCAGATGCCTACTCCTTCCACTTGACTATGCCAACCTCCACGATGGAGCAAATAAACAGGAAATCTGAGGGAAGGACGTTTTGTGCAGCCCCAGACAGAGCCACAATTGGTCGAGTTGGAGAAAATATTGACATCCGACACAGATTTGCTTTATAAAAATCAAAGCACATAGTACTGATCCTACATCATAGTCCTGTTTTTTCCCGATAGGCATCTTCCTTCTAGACCTTTCTATAACGTCTCTCATAAGTGATTCCTCGGCCAGTATTTAAACATGTTAAGGGATAGGGGAGTAATTACCTCTATTTACAGGTCTTTCATCTTTAAGTAACTCCCTTAGAACATACCTTTTTATACTTAGTCATAATCTACTTCCTTGTAGCCTCTGCCAATAATCTCTAGCTCTATCTGTTTTGATTTTCTTTAGTAGGGAAAAGATTCAGAAGTAGAAACAAAGAGAGGTGAGGGCGCTCTTTTTAAAGACCCATGATGTGAAAGAGAAGTTGGACTTGTGTCCTAAGGTCAATTGTGATCTTTGAGTAGAAGTTACAGAATGGCAAAAAGAATGTTTAGCGATTATTACTGTCCACGAATGTTATAAACAGCTTTGAGAAATACTGAGTTTCCCACTGATGGAAACATTAATTGAGGTCTGATGACTAATTGTCAAGATACTATAGAAAATGCTTCTATATTACATTGGAGATTGTGTTTTACAATATGTGATTTTGAGTTACAACTCAATGCTCAACAATTAATAATAATAATGACAACAATAATAATAATCACTAACATCTTATGCTCATGATGTACCAGGCATTGTGCTAAACATTATATATATATATATAATCTTATTTCTTTTAACAATCCCAGAAAATAAGTGGTATTATTAATATTTCCACTGATCAATGAGAAAAACAAAGCTTACGAAGATTGAGAATACTGTCTTTAAACTATAGGGACTGAGAAAAGATCAGTGGTTGCCAGGGGCTAGCACTGAGGGAGGTGTTGATTACAAAAGGGCACCGGGACATTTTTATGGGTGATGAAATTGTTCTGTGTTGTGACGGCTGAATGCATTTATCAAAACTCATATAACTATATACTAAAAAGGGTAAATTATATGATGTAAATTATATCTCAATAAACATGACTTTTAAAATCATGCCTTTGATCAATTATGCTTTTCTTTGAGTTGAGATATTTATAAGTTTGGATTCTGAGTTTATTTGCTCATTGCCTGAGGCTTATAACTTGGATAAGGTGCCACATTTACAACTGTGATGCTTGGCCTAGGCCTGAAGTTCATTTGGATAGTATCTCATAAGGATGTCTGTGTTACAATAATTTCTTTTCACATTGTACTGTATCGGTCACTGTATTTATTTCTGTAATTTATTCTTTTATTTATGGTTTACAAACTTGCTATACTCCGATTAACTCAAAACAGAAACATTTTCTTTATCTCTATAATTTTAATTATCTCTACAATTCCAATATCATTCACAGTACTTGATTCAGGCACAAGGAGTCTTTTCCTCAATAAATAACCCTAGGAAAGCTGAGATTTGGAAACAGAGATGGATCAGGTGTCCCCTAGAATCAGGGTCGCTTATATCAGAGGACAAAGTATTTCTAAAAGCAACTTTAACTGAATTTATCAAAGTTCCTAAATAAAAAATGCTCAATGATTTCTCCAAAAGCATGAAAAAAGTTGACTTCCAGATTTATAAATATAGAACATTGTGGGGGATGAGAGGAGAAAGCCCTGATTTGCTTCTTCTCCCACTCAGCTTTCCTTCTGGGCCCACTTTTCTTTTGTGAACATGGAGAGTCTTGATTCTTAGTGAGGGCAACGTGAGGGCAAGATTTTGAGGCAACACATGAATGAAGTCACTATGAGTAATTCATTGTATATAGAAAGAATATATTTTATAATTTTCATGTTTAAAGACATTTCTCACGTCATTTGTTTCATTGCAACTGAAAATCGTTACAAGTCAAAATCACCTAAAATGATGTGTGTTCTTTTCTTAGTAGTTATAAGAAAAAAATGGGTAAGAGGTTAAATCCACCTAAGTTGTAACATTTTTGAAAAGCAAATAGAATAATTCCTATTTTCTTCACATATATTTCAGATGCTCAGGTCAGAGCTGCACACACCACGTAGTCTCTGAATTTTCGCAAGCCAAGGTGCCGATAGACTTACACATAGCCATGAAAGCAGGAAGCTGAAATTCCCACAGCATCAAATCCCCTAAGAGACAGCATAATTAGATACATACTCAAGGCTCGATTGAGGTTGGCAGCTCTCTGCAGCAAAAGGGGTCCAGATTGCTGCTAGGTAGGCAGTGTGATGGAGAAAAGTCAGGCAGGAGCTACAAGGCTCTCTTCCACCTAAGTTCATGACCTTAAACAAGTCAGTATGTGCTGGGCTTTTGTTTCTCTCCTGTAGCACTAGAGGTACGCAAATGCATACATAGACTTCAAAAAACAACCTGGTGTCATATCAACAGCTAATGTGTTAAATATTTTAAATAAAATTCTAATCTATTAGGATTATCTAGAAAATTAATAGTTTCCAATATCTGTATAAATTTTGAAATGCCAAGTCATTGCGAAAATGTTATTCAGCTTTTCAAAGTCTGGCCATTCAGGACAAACAAAACCCCATGAGAATTGAGTAAGATAAAGACATTTTAAAATAATAAAATCTTGCCCAATACCCCATAGATTTTGTGTCACTATGAAAACTGAGAAATATCAAAAGAACAATTTCTTATAGTTGCTCAATAGTGTTAGAAAAGGTTAAATAAAAGGGACAAATTGCTTAATATGTACTCCTTTTCCAAAACGTAAAACAAAATTAACAGTCACATAAAGCAACTATACAAAAACAGGAAGTCCTTGAAGAGAAGAGAAAAGAAGTAAAAGTCTACTGGAGTAAAATACTATAAAACATGAAAACATACACATTTAATTCTATAAAAGACAAGGAGATCAGAGAATTGCCTAGCCTAGTGCATAGCAAGATGTGATAGCACAGACTTAATCCACCCTGTGTGCAGTGACAGCACAGAATCATAAGGATAAACTTCCCTAACAATTTATTTAGCATTATTAAGAATATGCTATTCTCTATAGTGTTCTACAATTCTAAAAAAGTGTTCACACACATTGTCTCATTTGAGACTCAGCAAACTGAGGTAAATAGAGTATCTTTATCCCATTTAGACAACTGTCCCTACCACCCACCCTAGATGCCTATGGAAATGGTCCATATAAATCAATAAGCAAATCCTATAGGTCATGTACCCTTATGTGCATTGCGAGGTCAGCTGGTGGCCACTATTTCTCCTTCAGTTCCTGGACCTGAAAGAAGTAGCGCACAATCTCCAAGTCAAAAACTGTGTCATTCTCAGATAGCTAGAGGTAAATGGGAAAACTAGGTTATCAGAAAGCTGCACTTCCAAGCATGGGACATAGCAGATTCTGACCACTTAGAGGCTGTTTGCATTTATGTGACATACTGGTAATGATTGTAGTCCCATCAACGGTTGTGGTAAGAACTGCATCTATTCATTCAGTGGACACTTATTGAGGCCAAAGTGACATCACCCAGATGGCAGCATGAGAGACCCAAGCCTCTGTCTCCCTTCAAAGATCAACAATTAGATATCTCTTAACAGAAACAGCTCTGGGAGAGCTCTGGAGTTTATTTAAGAAACTTCGGCAATATAGTGAAATAAAAGATCTGAAAACAACTGCTCAAGAAAAGAAGGAAGACAGTTTTATTTTCCCTGCATCATCTTGTCCCCAAAATTGGCCCTGTTCATTGCCAAGAGGAGACTCCCCAGACGAAAAGAATTCTCCTCACCAGGAAAGGGAGAGTGGGGTGAGTGACTAGCTTCCCTGGCTTTCTGTGGCACCACATGAAAGTCCCACTTCGATTTCACTCTACCCAGATCGGCAAAGCTGAGATGTACAGAGATAGAAGGCTAGAACAATGAAGAAAAGCAGGGGCAACTGACAGTGGCCATGCATGGAAGTAATTGAGATTCACAATAACCTGCTCTACAGAAAAAACCGTACTGGGTTTAGTTGAGATGAAAATGTGGGCACTAAAAACCTCGCTGGTAACCGGAGCATGCTGAAATGAAGACAATTTTTTTTCCCCCGAAATGTCAAGTTCTCACATCATTCACCGCACACAGTCAGACCTTTATACATTAATGTAGAAATGTGCAAAGGGGAAAGAAGACTAGGACGTAAAGGCAGAAGCAGTAGAACCAGAAGCTAACCCAGATAGAAGGCTTCCTTCCATCACAAGGCGACTGCTGCATTTCTGGATTCCAGGCCAGACCTTGAATGTGATGCTGGTCACAGCATCAGGCACCTCTATAGCCCCTCCACAGCCTGCTATGATACGGTGAAAAAAGTAATAAGATAAGAATCAAGAGGCCTGATTTTTAGCACAACACAGTCATTACCTAGGCAAGTATGTGTCGTATTTGGGCCTCATTTCCAGATCTGTAAATGAGAAAGTTGGAGCAGGCAATTCAAGATTCTCTCCCTCACCCGGCCATATAAGTTATGGTTTCATCAGGATGGCATAATTCAACCGTCATAGACTGTTGTAACGAATAAACTTCTCCATTTCCTAATGGGGAGAACTTGGACTGGCTACTAAACTTTTCTGAGTCTTAGTTTTTTCAGAGGTAAAATGTGGATAATGGTTCCTGTCAGAGTGTTGAAAGGATTAAATGAGGTAATGCATATCGTGCACCAGCATTGCACTCGCCGCATGATGGAGGATAGATGCTTTCCCCTCACTGCGGTTCTTTGGTGGATGTCTCACGAGAGTCCTCATTCAGGTCCTATCAGGACTGGCACAGGGGGCATGGCACAGAGAAGCCACCGTGAGAGAAGAAGGTCCGGCTGCCCAGCAGGACCTCGAGCAAGTTCTAAGCATCACTGAGCTTCACTTTCTTCTCATGTAAGATGAAGGTATGACTTCTTGTCTCTCTTAAGGCTGCTGTGAGAGCAAAGAGGACCAAGGTGGAGTGCTTTCTGAACTCGGATGCACTATCCAAATGTCAGTGTGAGGGTCAGAACAGGGATGGAAATCTGCACCGACAAATGACCTCCTGCTCACTCCTGCACAGCGGCCATGCAGCTCTCCTTGGTTTTCATTCATTCTCGGGTGGTGTTGAAACAAACTCAGGGCTCATGTGTCCTCTAATCCTCTTAAGAATTTGGTTATGGAGCTTTAAAGCTCAGCACGTGAGAATTCTAGGAGGGGACATTCCCTCCCAGTGTTAATTGTAGGGGAAATTTACTTCGAGGCTGTTTTTCTTCTGTCTGGGCAGGTAGGATAGTTAAGTACGATGTATTTATATCACGTCTTTAGCAGGCCGTGTCTCTCTGGTACAGAAATTTCAAATGGTCATTACATTATAGAAAGTAGAGGTACATATTCGTAACTGTAGTATCAAAACCACAAGATTATTTTACATTATTTTGTTTCTCTGCTCTCTCGCTTTTCTGAAAGACTGACTGGCTATGCTTCAAACATGGAAAGTGCATTCTAAGAAAACACATGGAAAGACTCCCAACTTTGTCCCATCATAATCTCCACACCTTAATTCTACCCATTGTTAATTTTTCTCATCCTTCTCAACTCCATGGCTTCCTGGCAATGTGCTGATGTGTTTTCCATGCATGAGTCTTGGGAAAAGTTACACACTGCTGCTGAACAACAGATAACAAAAAAAAGTGTAAAGGAAGGCATCACGCGTACTTTCTATCATCAGTTCAAACTTTTTAAAATTTCTTTTAAGTACTAAGAAGAAGGAGGTTTGCAGTTAGGCAGCGAGGCTATAAACAGATGGTCAAAAGGCTTTTGAACCTTCAGAAACAATGGCTGTCTCCTCACATGTATTTTCAGTCAGGGCAGGAAAATAGGCACCTGGCAAAGCATTTGGATCTCTGGGATGGCATAAAAAGGATTACTTATAAAAATAAACCTAGAGCTCAGCCAGAATTTATTTACTTGATTGTCTTCTGGTTATTTTTAAACTTTCTCCATATTTCTTTCTTTCTCTATCTATCATCTATCTATCTATCTATCATCTATCATCATCATCATCATCATCATCATCATCATCATCATCCGTCTTCTATCTTTCTATTTATGTCTCAGTGGCAGTTATGAAATAATGATGTAAATAGCGGCAAAGTATATAAAAAAACATAGTATCCAGAATTAGTCATGTAAAATTGTGTTATGCAATGAATCACCATCAAATAGCGGGATTCTTCTATCGGGTTCATCGACAGCACTACATGTCTAGACTAAAAATTGAAAAAAAATTACCAAGCCATCAGTACGTTTTCCAATAGCCATATATTTGATGTTGTGTACACAACTGATCTGAATAACTTTTTTATACTTTTGGTGTAATGAGGTGCTACACAACTAAAGAATTCCTTTAACTCCCAACTGCAAAACCAAAGCAATAGCATAAAAATAATGTCTCTGCTTACTGATACCTGGGCAGTCAAATATATTATTATACAAGAGCAGGTACTCTTTTCTTCTTTCTATAGCATCTCTTTCCAAAACATGAGCTGATCCCCACTGAGACTCAGCAAATTATAGAGACCGCACAAGATTATCCATCCAACCACTATCTTAAGTCGAAACATAATAGGACATCAACAGATTTTTAGACCAAAAAAAAAAAAAAAATTCAACCATTAAAAGAAATCAACCCAAATTTGTAGCATTTGGGAAAATGAATCCTATCTGGTTAAATCTCCAAGGGCAAACATTTTCACAGCGAATTAGTTCAAAACACAGAATGATTCCTTAGGCATAGCAAAAACAGCAACCAAATATGAGTGCTTTTTGAAAAATTCAAAGAACAGAACACCAAAACCAAACCCAAAACGACCACAAAAAACCTTACTGCTTCTCTAAACAAATCAGCAAATCTATATTCAGTGCAAACTCTGCTTTATAAAAAAAAGCAACAAAATTTGAGACTACATTGTTTCCATTTAATATAGATATTCTTCTTTTAAAAAATGACACCATGTTCAAATGAAGAAATACATTAAAAGAGAAAAAATTAATGTCTTCTTCAAACATGTTCTAGCTCTTGTTTGAGATGGTTGAGATGTTTAGTTTTAGAAGGTATATAAGCACCCAGCAAGAGTCTACAAAATAGAGAAATAAGATACTAGATTTGGGAATAGAGTGTAAGTCCTGCTTTCTAGGAAAAAATCTCCCAGCTGTGTTCTCCTGCGTGAGTTCATTCGAGGAACTTAGGAATTTTTTTTTTGTATTTACTAGTTAGTTTGCAAGGGAAAGCAGAGAGGGGGAGGAGAAGCAATGTTGGGACATGTCCAGCCACCGTCTCCATGCCTACAATGTCCTGGTACAGGGATCAGTCCAGGGAATGCCACCTCTCACCTAGGTCCAGACCATTAGAAGCTGAGCTGCCAAAAAACAAAAAATGAAGAGAAAAGTCAAGCCGTTCAGTGGAATGGCTGCCAAAGCCTTCTGAAGTACTCACATTCTCACACGCCATCCAAGCAGAAGCCTTCAGGACATCGTAAAGTCAGTATAAACAGGAAGCTAAGGCATCCTTCAGGCCTGTCTCCTGACTGGCTTCTAAGAGGACATGAAAGTGTCAGAGTGCAGAGACAGCTCTCCTATAAGCCTTCAGGCTCCAGGAAATTCACAAGCACAGAAATCACTCCATTTATGGACCCGGGGAGGGAGTGTGGGGTATGTGGGGTGGGGTGGGGACACACACAATGCATTTTCCCTCGCTTTTTCACTGGTAAATTCCCACACAGAGAAGTGGCCTGGGTTCCAAGGCCACTTCCTGGTGCACTTCTTAGAACTATGACTTTTCGAAGAGTAAAATTCTGAGCATCAGGAAAAGCTCTTACGTTGCCATAGTACAAACTGAGTCAGAGCAATCATAAGTGGAATTCACTTTCCACTCAGATGTCGGTATGGTTTCAGAAACACCATCAATCTGAGTAGGATGAGCGACTTCTTTCTTGATATTATTTTCCATGATCAGCTTTGAAAGTTTACTTCTGGCGAGCAACATAACATTTCAAAATACCACTATGTCACACCTGCGAAGGAAGCAACATCTAGAAGCTACAAGTAATCCCTAAACCCCAACATGTGTGTAGCACTCTTCATTTCACAAAGTCCTTTAAAAATCAACCTCGTTTGATTTCAAAACACTCCAAGAGGGAGGCAGAGCAGATATTATCATCTCATTTTTACAGATGAAGAAACTGAAAAGCTCAGACTGGCTAGGTAAATTACCAATCCCCACCCCACATTATAAACAGAAAAACAAACACTTGAACCTTACCTTCTCAGCAATATAGAGGAGAACTGATACACTGTACCCCGTTTCATTTAACAAAAGTAAATAATGATAATAAACCTTTATTCTCGATATCTAATAATTTTCCTTTTAGTTCTCATAAACCACTATTAATTTCAGAGTATACCTATATATGGGCAAATTGTAACCTTTTTCTTTAATTCTCATATAATATTGCACAGAAATACTATTGTCAACAAATATTTATTGAGGGCTTGTAATGTGCTCAGTGATGGGATGTCAAGTGTTTAAGACAGTAAGCTGAACATATACATTTTATTTACATAGCATTGAATATTCATATATATCAAAGTATGTAGAGTATTCGATACATACAGATGCATCAAAATATCCAGGTAAACTATATCGGTGACTACATTTTTTACTTTCATCTAGATATTTTGGCAGCTTATCACAGAAAGAACAAAGACCAAAGGCGGGCACAGGGGTGAAGAGGTGCTGTTCTGAATCCTCTGTTCTTGTACTGGGGCCACTGTACTCACGGAAAGTTCTAGGCTTCCAGACAGGAGACAGATGATAGTACAGGACAGATGAGGTACTAGAAATGTCTAGTCTCTCAACTTCTGAAACAGGTAAATGTTAATGTGGACTCTTACCCAGAGAACGAATAGACTCAATAATCTCAAAAAAAGAAACTAAAACGAGGAAAGTTGTTAATGGTGAGAAATCATTTAGGAGACTAAGGGACTTTGTAGGTAAAAAATTTAAAAATAATATAATGGGCCTTGAAAATTTCCCCACCTAAACAAGGCGACAATCCACGGGGAAATTCAGGGTCTTACCTAGTTGCTGTAACCAGCTCCAGGCTTGGCTTCTTGGGATGACAGGCGTTTTCCTCTGTTATGTCCACATGGGTTCTCAAGGTCTGGCAACCGGTGACTAAAGGATGAACTTAATCACTCCCACTCACTCTACCTCCTCCCCAGCACACATGCGCATGCACACGTGTGCACACACACACACACACACCACAATACATCCGATCTGTGTAAGTAAGAGAAAAACAGGAAAACTGCAGTGACAATTTACATTTGGAGAAGGGCAGAGTAAGAGACATGGTTGCACCCCCTATGCACAGCATTGTCGTGCACGGTTTGCAGGGCCAGCAAGGCACCCGCCCCACCAACAGAGGAAGCTCCTCGGTCAGCTAGTCTGATTGCTGCCTCTTCAGCGCTTGTGGAAGAATGCTCTTTCTTGTTCCTTCAGAGCTTTGCTGAGATATAACTCACATCCCTACAATTCCCATATTTAAAATGTACATTTCGATGGTTTTGAGTACATTCACAGATACAGGTAACCGTCACCACAGTCAGTTTTAGAACATATTCATTTACCTCAAAAAGAAACCTTGTGCCTGGTGAAAAAGGAGAAAGGGATAAGAAGTACAAATTAGTAGGTACAAGTAGTAGGTATTAGTAGGAGGGTGTAAAGCACAGCATAGGGAATAATATTGTAATAACTATGCGTGGTGTCAGATGCAAACTAGATTTATTTGGTAAAACTTCATAAGTTACATAAATGTCTAATCCCCATGTTGTATACCTGAAACTAATATACTACTGTATGTCAACTGTAACTGAAAAATAAAAAAAATTATTAAAAAAACCAAACCCTGTGCCCTTTAGCTGAGACCTTCCTTAGTCTCCCTTTTCGATGCAGGTGACTTTTGATGGCTCTCTCGCATCCATTGTTCTTCTTGGACACATCTGAGGTGGAAAGTGGACATGATTCTCTTCTGGGAGTCTGCTGCCAGTTTGACAGTTCACGTCCCATTGCTGTCGGTGCCAGGGGCTTAAGGATTACCTTAGGTTCTGAGCAATACAGTAAGTCGTTGGCAATAAAATTTCCTTTCTCGCCTTTAACTCTACTTGCATTTGGAAGCAGTTACCCATTTAGAGGTCTTTTCAAGACCAGTTTTATTTCACGTTAATTAAAAAATTTCAAAAATGTGTTTCTGAGCTGTCTAATGTATTCCATTGGTCTATGTGACGGTTTTTAGGCCAATACCATACTGTCTGATTACTATAGCTTTGCAATGTAATTTGAAATCAGGGAGTGTATTTCTTCCAACTTCGTTCTTTCTCAGGATTGCTTTGGCTTTTTGGGTTTTTCTCTTGTTAAATATGAATTTTAGGATTGTTTTTCTATATCTGTGAAATATGCCATTTGGATTTTGATAGGAATTGCATTTAATTGGTATATTGTTTTGGATTGTATGGCCATTTGATCAATATTAATGCCTCCAATCCATGAATACAAGATATCTTTTCATTTACTTCTGTCTTCTATTTCTTTCATCAGTGTTTTATTATCATCAGTGTACAGGCTTTTTATTTCCATGGCTAAATTTATTCCAAAATATTTTATTGTTTTTGATGCTATTGTAAATGGGGTAATTTTCTTGATTTCCTTTTCAGATAGATCATTGTTGGTGTAAAGAAATGCAACTGATTTTGGTATGTTGATTTTATATTCTGCAACTTTACAGAATTATTTGTTTTAACAGCTTTTTTTAAATGAACTCTTTCGAGTATTCTACATATAGGATTACATTATTTGAAAACATATTTTTACTTCTTCCTTTCCAATTTGGTGCCTTTTATTGCTTCTTCCTATTTGAATGCTCTTGTTAGTACTTCTAATAGTATGTAGATAGAAATGACGAGACTGGGCACCCTTGTCTTATACCAGATCTTATAGGAAAAGCATTAAGCTTTTCCCCATTAAGATGTTAGCAGTGGACTTTCCATAAATAATTTTTATGGTGCTGAGGTAAGTTCCTCTATACCTATTTTATTGAGAGTGTTTACCACATAAGAGGCTGAACTTTGTCACAAGCTATTTCTGACCAGGTGCTTTTCGTTCTGTTAATGTGGTTTATCGCACTGACCGATTTGCATATGTGCAAACGACCTTGCATCCCAGATATAAATCCCATTTGGTCATGGCATATACTTATTATTTTTTTTTTGATGTGTTGTTCATTTTGGTTTGCTAATATTGAGGAGTTTTGCATCTGTGTTCATCAGAGATATTGGCCTATTCTTTTTCTCATGGTGTCCTTGTCTGGCTTTGGATCAGGGTAATGTTGGACTCAAAGAGTGAATTTCGATGTGTTACATTCTCTTTAATTTTTTAGAAGATTTCTTTGTGGACCCAGGGGATTGCACATGTCAGTCCCATCAGCTCTCTGAGCTAGGTGAGTTAGGACCCAGTCCCTCAGGTGGCAGATGTAAAAGTTGAGACAGCAGATATGTGGACCAACTCTTGTTAGGGAGAAGCTGGAAGTTTGATTTTATCACTGAAGTGAGCAGGGAGGAGAAGGTGCAGGAAGTGCCTACATTCTCATTTAGGCTCTTGGAGGACTACTAATTGTCTGGCCCATCAGCTCTTAGATGTAGGCTAGTTATAAGCCTAATCCTTAGGCAAGAGGTGGGAAAATTGGGATGTGATAAGCCAACCTCTTTCAGGGAGAGGCTGAGAGCTTGATTTTATTGCCTGCTTATTCTACACTGAGCTTGGGAGGCTGAGGGTGGCGCTCGTGCTCTCATTTAAAACCACTTCTTCTATCTCATTGATCCTGGGACTAGTGAATGCCAGGGCCTGTCAGCTTCCAGACGTAGATGAGCCAGAAGCCAGTCTCTTAGAGGGCAACCATAAATGTTGGGGCAAAATGTATGGTCCAAACTTCATTCCTTAGGGAGATGTGGGGAGTTGGAGCTTCCCTCCTGATTGTAATGTGCTGTGGCGGAGTAGGGTGTGCAACAAGAGTGAATCTGTCTTTCCCACTCATTTCAATGTGGGTATTTTTTCGGTCACCTAGAAAGAGGAGTCTCTCAACTAGTTTCTGGATTTCTCTCAGAGCAGATTGATTCATGTGTAAGCTATTCATTTGGTGCATCTGTGAAAGGGTAAGTCAAGAGCTTCCTATTTATTTTACCTCCTTGTTTATATCCTCAATTAAAAAAAAAAAGAAACAATAACAAGCTTATAGAAAATCAATGGTGGAAATGTCACAGAAAAGAATCTAGCTCTCATTGCATTCTACCAGGTGACATACAATTTAAAACTTTCCCCAATACTTAATCAATCACTTAATTAGGGTTGTGGCTGTCAGCTTCTCCACTATAAACTTATTCTTTTTCCTTTTATAAGTGATGTATATTTTGTGGAAAGTTATTTTAAAACTTTGTAAATATTTTTTCCTCATCAGACTTAATTTATTCATTTATATTAGTTTGGACTCATGATTCTCATTTTATTTACTGGCTTGTAATCTGATCTTCAGTAATTTACTTTGATACTTGAATTGTCTCAGACTTGGCCAGTGGGAGCCCCTTTAAGCCAGTCTCATGTCCTTTTAACTTATCCCTCTCATTCTTTAAGCACTTTCTTACCTTCTGGCACAAGAAATCATTCTAGGCTAATCTTGTACTCCCTCTGCTGCAGCCCTAAATTAATCACCCCTTTCTCCAAGGAGCCCCCATTCCTTTTAGAAGCTGTAGTCTGGGCACTAGGTACACGAATTCCTATTCATTGCTCCTGGATCCTCTCAGGGAAGAGATCTAGGAAATATATTATATAAATATATATACACATCCATGCACATATTTTACTTATATCTGTTTTCATATCTATCAATACGTATTGAAAGCCATGAGTTCACATTGATATTGCCAATGCCCATCCGACACCACAGGGTTTATTTTAGTTTTCTTTTCCTAAACTTATACTGCCATTAATATGTATTTATTTATATCATCAATCCCCTGTGCATAACTAATATTCCCATTACCACCATTGTTCCTGTGCAGAAGCTACATCCTACACCAGGCCGCTCTGTTAGTGCCACCTTTCTGTGAACGCCCTCATCATCCCACCCATGCTCCAACAGTTACTGGTTATGAACACCCCCTCACTCTGCTCACTCCCCAATACCCTGCCCCAGGCCACTCTTCTGTGTGGATACTCCTCACCATGCTTGGGCTTCAAACCTCTAGTCCAGCCTTCCTTTCTTTAGGGACTACCTCCTCCCCCTGCTCAAGGCTGCTATACATCCTGCTACCTCATACCTACCTTGCTCCCACTCACTTGGTCTTTGGGAAAATTTAGTTCTTGAATATAGATTGCATCCTTGGGATTTTTGTTGCAGTGGTCCTCAGTCCCTTGCCCTTCTCTTAAGTTTATTTTCATCTCATTTTCCATCCAAAACTACGAGACCCATTTTAATTTGTCCCTTGCCCCAGAATGTACTTGAGTATATTTCTCTTTACAATAAGAGATACCTGTTATCATAATAGGGTGAGGTGCTTTCGAGTTTCTTGCTCCTTCTCGGTCCCATTCTTATCTGTTACTTTTAACACAGCCTCTATTTTTGCTGCCACCAAATTTAGACAAATATTCTGGATTTTCCAACCTAATAATAAGGAATATCCATGTTTGATTGCTGACCCCACGCAAAATTAACCTCTCTTGGCAAAGCTGTGTATTCACATTATCTATCTATCTATCATCTATCTATCATCATTATTATCTATCATCATCATCATCATCATCATCATCATCATCATCATCTGTCTATCTCTACTTTTAAATATCCTGGCTTCAACTGTAGCTTGTCTTTATTGCAGAAACTTGCTGAAGATTGTAATGAATAGTAAATACGCCCAGACGTTTTTTTTTCTATATGTCTCCCAACACTTCAGATTTGGTAGAAGCAGATTTCGAGTACAAAGATACACAGTCAATAGTTTAAACAACTACTTTTCTCCCACCATGATAGGAATTGCCAGCTCTCCATCCCAGGGGAATAGTCACTCTCCTCCCCAATACATAAACTGAGCATGGTTTACATTTGAGATTCTACTATATGCACCTCTGCACCTCTAAGACCAATTTATGAATTAGTCAGGACTCATTGGAATGCAAGTAACAGAAACCCAGCTCAAACCATCTTCACCAGCAACAAAATGAAATTGATTGACTCACAAAATTGAAATATCCCAGGCCAAATTACAGAGATGAAGAATGAGGCCAGGACTGGCACTCTTGCTATCTATCGGTTTGGTTTCCTCTATATTGGCTTCTTTCAGGCAGGCTTTTCTCCTTCTCAACCATTTGAACTTGATAATCATTGGCTTAATTTGGGTCAGGTGCCCAGCCCTGAAAATAACTCTGTGAAGAGGTGAAATATACTAATTGACAAGACATGAGAACCATATCTAGTCCTAGACCCAGAAGTGGGGATAAATCCTGCTCCCCAATTGTGAGCCAGTATTGGGGTAGTGGTGAAAATTTGGGATGCTTTCACCAGAAGTAGGGAATCTGGTTGGTAATAAATAAATAAATAAATAAATAAATAAATAAATAAATAAGTAGGTAGATAAATAAATACCTTTCATGCAGAGATTGGTCTGTAGAAAAGGAGCAACAACACTAACAATAATATAATAATTGAATCTGATGCTATACTTAAGAAGTACAGACCTAACTACTTATACTGCTTCCAGAGGTGGATGCTACTTAGCATTGTTACCAGGTATCAGGTGTTCTCACTTCTCACTTCTTACCTCAGCTGATGTAAGAGAAAACAGGTCCCTTTTGTAGATATTTCTTACTGACCTGCTAATTAAGTTTATACGTGAAAAGCCTAACTAAAACAGAAAAAATTACCCTAAACATGATTTTACCCATCTGTGCCCATATGTTATTTTTTTACTGCTTCTGCTACATGGTTCCTTTACACAACACTAAAGATTCAGACCTCCACCTTACTTAAATATCTATTTCTGACCCTCATTACACTTCTTCTGCTTCTGCAGAATGATACAGTCAAACTTGTAAAGGTTCTTTACTTCAGTTGAATCTGTACCTAATTTGGAGGAAATTTACTGATCTTTACTATCATCCAACAGGAAAGTTGCCCTCTTAGAGATTCAGGATACCCAGTGAAAAAATATTCTTCTAAATACAGCTATTTAGAAGTTAGATTTTTCTTCATCTCATATAAAATGCAGAGGACTTCTCTTATGAGTCAATGAATAGATTTAATAATTTATCACCAACAATGCCTTTTAATAACCTTCTTCTTATTAAAAGAAATAGGTTAGAAAAGTGACTCAAGTATCAAAAATTTTGCACTATTTCTGCCAGTAGTTGAAATTTAGAAAATAAAAAACCTTGAACATAACATTTTATTAGTGCTTTCTCACTAAGTGAATATAAAACTAGTAATTTCTGTGGCTATGGAGACAGAGTTATAAATGAATCCCCTCTTGATTTAGCTTGGGTTCCCTATAAGATGATGCTTGAGACAGAGGCTTATGTGCTATTTTTTTTTTTTATTGGGAGGTGGCAGTGCAATGCCAGGGAAATAAGAATGAGGGAGAAAAGAGGAAGTGAGGCAGGAAAGGAGGAAAAGCAAAATAAGGGATACATTATAGAAATGGCCAAATTGTTCATTTGCTCTTGAAGGAGATCTCTTTAGAATAATATGAAAACTACCACATCCAGGAATAGTCGGTCCATGGTGGGAGGAAAAGTGAACAAGTTATCTGCAAGTTTCTTTTCATTTTCTCTCTCATTGGTCAGTTTTCCCAACTGCACATAAGGTCCTCCACATTCTGGGTTGGGTTAACCTGGTCCCTCCAAGCATCTAGTGTGATTTCCAACCACCCTATGATTCCAGTCCAACCAGAGCACAAATATGGGGAGCCCTCCTTGTCAGTAGTTTTGTTATTATAGTAATAACATGAGCCATTTCAAGGACTACACTGTCCAGAAAAAAAAAAAAAAAAAAAGGTAAATGAGTGAAGCTAGAGACACAGAGGTGGGGAAGATACAGATGAAGACAAATGGATCTGGAGTGGCACACGTCGGGTCCAGTACGCTTAACGATATTTCCACACTTAAAATGTCAATTCTACCCCTCTGTCTAAGGGTCAACCAGCACTTGCCCTTGTATTTTCATTTATTCATTTATTTGTGCCATCTTTCTTTCTTGCTTGCCTTCTTGCTTTCGTTTGTCATTTATCCATATTTCCCTTTAGTCTGACCAGCAGTTGATAAGCAATTATAGTGGTTTCCATTCCCAGCCCCTTCTGCCTTGACACTTTGCTACGTATAAGATTTATTCAGCGTTGAAGTACATTTCTAGTCACTTGTAGATGGTCAATAAATATTATTTTTCAAAGTCACATATTGAGTACAGAAACATCTGACTATATGCTTCCTTTGTATTCATTCTAGGTATAAGCTCAATGAGGAAAAAAAGAAGTCAAAACTATCTAATTGTGTGAGGACAACTGTCACATTCTTTATTTGAAAGAAACAACTGTTTCAGCTATTATCTAGGATGAATAGTAATGAGCCCTATCAAGTTCATTATGATCAAGAAAAAATATTTATTTAAAACAGAAACAAAAGAATTCTAAGAAATTAACTAGAAAAATAATGAAGTACTGTTATCTTCCAGAAATCTATTACTCAAGTAGCTATAAAGTAAGAATGAAAAGAGACAAATTTTAAAATACCATCATTAAATGGAATTTAACATAGTATCTAAAACTTGAGCAATTTTGCAGTTTGAAGTTCCTTTTTGTATGATTTAATCGTATTTTTTCTTCATAGCAAGTACCTCAAGGGAGAGTTTAGTTCAAAGTCAGCAAGCCCATTTGAAAAGGGCCAGACATTGCAGGTCACAAGTCTTTGTTTCCTTACAACCATATAACATTTTAAAAATCATCTTTCACTCACTGTGTTGTACACTAACAGATGTGGGTTAGATTTGGTCCTTGAACCATTATTTGCCAAACCTTAGTTTAGTCCACTAACGTTTAACATAATATCTATCGGGATATATTTTCCATTTGACTCATCTGTTTTCTCCTTTCTTTCTTTTTCTTTCTTTCTTTCTTTCTTTCTTTCTTTCTTTCTTTCTTTCTTTCTTCCTTCCTTCCTTCCTTCCTTCCTTCCTTCCTTCCTTCCTTCCTTCCTTCCTTCCTTCCTTCCTTCCTTCCTTCCTTCCTTCCTTCCTTCCTTTTCTTCTTCTTCTGCTTCTTCTGCTTCTGCTGCTTCTGCTTCTTCTGCTTCTTCTGCTTCTTCTGCTTCTGCTTCTTCTGCTTCTTCTGCTTCTGCTTCTTCTGCTTCTTCTGCTTCTGCTTCTTCTGCTTCTCCTTCTTCTTCTGCTTCTTCTGCTTCTGCTTCTTCTGCTTCTGCTTCTTCTGCTTCTGCTTCTTCTGCTTCTGCTTCTTCTTTGCTTCTCCTTCTTCTGCTTCTGCTTCTTCTACTTCTGCTTCTTCTGCTTCTTCTACTCCTGCTTCTTCTGCTTCTGCTTCTGCTTCTTCTTCTTCTTCTGCTTCTGCTTCTTCTTTGCTTCTTCTGCTTCTTTTTCTGCTTCTTCTGCTTCTGCTTCTTCTTTGCTTCTCCTTCTGATTCTGCTTCTTCTACTTCTGCTTCTTCTGCTTCTTCTACTCCTGCTTCTTCTGCTTCTGCTTCTGCTTCTTCTTCTTCTGCTTCTTCTGCTTCTGCTTCTTCTTTGCTTCTTCTGCTTCTTTTTCTGCTTCTTCTGCTTCTGCTTCTTCTTTGCTTCTGCTTCTTCTGCTTCTTCTGCTTCTGCTTCTTCTGCTTCTTCTTCTGCTTCTTCTGCTTCTGCTTCTTCTTTGCTTCTCCTTCTTCTGCTTCTGCTTCTTCTGCTTCTGCTTCTTCTTTGCTTCTCCTTCTTCTGCTTCTGCTTCTTCTGCTTCTGCTTCTTCTTCTGCTTCTTCTTCTTCTTCTTTCTCCTCCTCCTCCTCCCCCCTCCCTCCCTCTCTCCCTCCCTCCCTCTTCCTTCCTTACTTCCTTCTTCCTTCCCTGAATTGTTTCAAAGTAATTGAATATTCTATTTTTTGTGTTTTTCTTTTACTGGTTTCCTTTCTAATTACTATATGCATCTTTTCCTTTTATCACTCTCTTAATTAAGTATTTCTACCACTTTTTGAACAATGTTCTATTTTTATGCTATTTTTGGTCATTTAAATAAATTTCTACTAATACATATATTATCTCCAAAAGATATTATTAAATTGTTTAAAGCAGTCAGTTTTTTAAAAAATTTACCCACATACATTTACCTTTCCTGGTGCTCTTCTTTCCTTTCTATAGTTCTGTAGTTCATCCAGGATCAATCCCCTTTAGTCTGATAAAGTTTCCAAAATATTTCTTGTAATGTGGATCTACTAATGTAACTTCTCCTAGCTTTTGTTTGTTTGAAAATATCTTTAGTTTGCCTTCATTTTCAAAGGCTCTTTTTTGAGTCTTCCATCTTGTAGGTTTGTTCTCCTTTCCTCCCTCCCTCCCCCTTCCTTCCTTCCCTTTTTTCCTTTCTTCCCTTGCTCCCTTCTATCCTTCCTTCTTTCTTTCTCATCACTTTAAAGATGTCTTTCTATTTGTTTCTGCCTTCCATAATTTCTCTAGAAAATTTAGCCTTTAGTCTTATTGTTGCTTTTTGAGGATAATGTATTCTTTTCCCCACCCCTCGATCCGCATTTAAGGTTTTCGCTTTGGTTTTAGTTTTGTCAATTTGACTACGTTGTGCCCAGATGTGGTTTTCTTTATATTAAGCTGCCACAGAGTGCTCAAACTTCGTGAATCTGTGGTATTTTAAAGTGTAGGTTTTCTTATTCAGATACAGGAGGCCAGTGGATAAAGGGATGATTGCCATTGGAAAGACAGCCTGTTACTGATAGTTCCCAAGAGGAAGGGACATACCAGGCCCTGTAGGGGTCACACAGCGTGGGTCAGGAGGCAGACAGACTGAAGGGAAAACATAAACGAGAGCCTTAATTGTGATTTCTGTGGGCAGGAAAGGCCAGGCAGGGTAAGCAGGCTTAGGATGGGCTAGTGAGGATAATTTCAGTGGGCTTTATCTCAAAGAGATATCTGCATTCTTAGGTATGCATCATTATTCACAATAGCCAAGAAATGGAAACAACCTAAGTGTCCATTGATAGATGAATGGATAAAGAAATTGTTACTTGTATACATAATGAAATATTATCCAGTCTTAAGAAAGAAAGACATCCTGCCCCTTGCAACAACATGGATGAACTCATGAAATAAGTGAAATAATCCAGACACAGAAGAAAAGATGCTACATAATGTCACTTACATCTGAAATCTAAAAAACTCTTAAAAGCAAAGAGCAAAATGGTCATTTCTGGGGACTGGAGGATAGGGGATATGGGGAGCTTTTGGTCAAAGGTACAAAGTTTCAGTTACGCAGGATGAATAAATTCTGGAGATCTAATGTACAGCACGGAACAGTTAATAATACTGTATCGTGTACTCGTTTTCTTTCCTTCCTTCTTCCCTTCCTTCCTTCCTTCCTTCCTTCCTTCCTTCCTTCCTTCCTTCCTCCTAATCACCTGGCCAACCTTCATCAAGGATCTTATTATGTCAGTTTTTGTTGTCTCAGTAAGTTTCTATTCACAGACCCTCACTCTGCTCCTTAACTATAAATCCTACATTTCCTTGTCATATTTTGACACATCCCCCTACTGCAAAACCCCACTGCACTAGTTCCTACACTTATCATGATAGTCCTCCTGAATAAAATCTGCTTGCCATTCTTTAACAAGTGTCTGAAAAATTTTAACAGCTTATTGCCTATACTAAGCCCAGTTTTTCAGCCCTCAGCAAAGAAATGGTCTGACAATAACCTAAGATGGGCTTTCTTCTCTCTGGAATTTCAGTTTACTTAGTCCTCTTTGCTATCACAGTTGTCTAATGTTTTTGAAAATATGATTTTTATTTATTTACTTAAAAATTTTTATAATGGTGACATTGGTTAACAAAATCTGATAAGTTTCAGGTGTATAATAAGTATATATATATATATATATATATTGCATTTGTGTTCACTGCCCACAGTGAAAATATGATTTTTAAATTTAACTTCTTTTTCTTAGTGTTTCAGTAGGAGAGATGACCCACTGCTACTTATTGCATCTTACCTGGAAGCAGAAAGTATAATAGTAATTAAAAATTATTTTTGCAATTTAATAAACTGTAAAAGTCCACGAGGAAAAGGACAATAACTATCCTATATAAAAATACATTCATAGCCTTTAGCAGTTTCTGAAAACTCTCGCAGACCTCTTATTTCAAGTCAAAGAACACAGGTGAGAGTGAGACAAATAAATAGATTGTGTGTGGTGGTTTAGACTCAAGACTGTGCATTCTCAACGGGAGTAATATTGCTCCTAAGGGGGCAATACTTGCCTTTTAGGGAGTAAAAAACTCAGATATTAGAATGATGCATGGTCCTCTAAAGGGCCAATGTACATAGACAGAAAGACAATATACTTGTACTATTAAAATGTCATGGGGACAGCAGAGGGAAAGAAATAATCAAAATCAGAGCAGAAATAAATAAAATAAAAAAAACAATAGAAAAAATAAATGCAACAAAGAGCTGCTTCTTTGAGAAGGTTAATAAAATCAACAAACCCATGGCTAGACTCACTAAAGAAAAAAGAGAAAGGACACAAATAAACAAAATCTGGTATGAAAGACGGTAAATGATGACAGACACTGCAGAAATACAAAGGATCATACAATAATACTATGAAAAAGTATATAGCACCAAATTTAATAACCTAGAAGAAATGGACCAGTACTTAGAAGGATACAACCTTCCTAGATTAAATCAAGAACTGGAAAATCTAAATAGACCGATTAGCAGCATGGAAATTGAAATAATCATCAAAAACCTACCAAAAAGTAAAAGTCTAGGACCAGATGGCTTTACCAGTGAATTCTACCAAACATTCAAAGAAGATTTAATACCTATTCTCCTCAAACTCTTGCTAAAAATTGAAGAGGAGGCAATACTTCTCAACTCATTTTATGTCAGTATTACCCTGATACCAAAACCTGATAAAGATAAAACACACAGAGAAAAACTACAGACCAATATCCCCCATGAACACAGATGCAAAAATCCTAAAGAAGATACTAGCAAACTAAATACAGCAACATATTCAAAAGATTATACACCACAATCAAGCAGGCTTCATCCCAGGGGTGGTTCAACATATGTCAATCGATTAATGTGATACACCACATAAACAAATTAAAAAATAAGAATCATATGATCATATCAATAGATGCAGAAGAAGCCTTTGACAAGATACAGCATTCATTTATGATCAAAACATTTAACAAAATCATTATAGAAGGAAAGTAACTTAACATAACAAAGGCCATATATGATAAAATCCTGAGCCAACATTATACTTAATGCTGAAAAACTAGAAACCTTCCAAGATCAGGAACAAGGCAAGGCTGTCCACTATCGCCGCTGTTATTCAATATAACAGTTGAGGTCCTAGCGAGTACAATCAGGCAAGAGAAAGATATAAAAGGCATCCAAACAGGAAATGAAAAAGTCAAACTGTTCTCTATGTAGAAAACCCTAAAAACTCCACAAGAATACTACTAGAAACAATAAGCAAATACAGTAAAGTCTCTGGATACAAAATCAATGTTCAAAAATCCATAACGTTTCTATACTCTAGTAATGAAGTGTCAGAAAAAGAAGTGGGAAAAAATAATTCTTTTTGCAATTGCAACAAAAAGAATAAAATACCTAGGAATAAATCTAATAAAACATGTGAAGGACCTATATAAAGAAAACTATAAGACCCTGTTAAAAGAAATGGAAGAAGATACAAATAAATGGAATATTTCATGTTCTTAGATTGGAAAAATCAACATAGTTAAAATGACCATATTACCTAAAGCATTATACAATTTTAATGCAATCTCCATTAAAATCCTATTGTCATTTTTTAAAGAAATAGAACAAAAAAATCATCAGATTTGTATGGAACCACAAAAGACCCTGGATTGCCAAAGGCATCCTAAGAAGAAAGAATGAGGCTGGAGGCATCACTCTGCCTAACTTCAAATTATACTACAAAGCAATAGTAATCAAAATGGCATGGTAGTGGCAGTAAAACAGACACACAGACCAGTGGAACAGAATTGAGAGTCCAGAAGTAAAGCCATATTTATATGGGTAAATAATTTTTGACAAAAAAGACAAAAACATAGAGTTGGAGAAAGGAAAGCCTCTTCAATAAATGGTGCTGGGAAAACCGGAAAGCCACCTGCAAAAGAATGAAACTAGACTGTGGTCTATCACCACACACCAAAATTAACATCTTAAACCTGTTAGAATAGATATAATATGATCCCGTAATATGATCCAACAATCCCTCTACTGGGTATTTACTCCAAAAACTTGAAAACTCATATCTGAAAAGATATTTGCACACTGATGTTCACAGCAGCATTATTCACAGTGGCCAGGTCATGGATGTAACCGAAGTGTCCTATAATAAATGACTGGCTAAAGAAGCTGTGGTACATATCTACAATGGAATATTACTCAGCCATAAGAAGAGATGAAATACTGCCATTTGTGACAACATGGATGGACCTTGAGATAATCATGCTACGTGAAATAAGCCAGACAGAAAAAGTTGAAAATCACATGATATCATTATATGTGGGATATAAACCTAAAAGTGACAAATGAAAAGGACAAACCAACAGGGAGTCATGGACATGGACAATAGACTAGTGGTTACTAGAGGGGAGTGGGGAGAGGGGACTAGACAGGTAAAGGGGGTCAAATATGTGGTGACAGAAAGAAATTTAACTATGGAAGGTGAACACACAGTGTAAACATATGTGTGTCTTACTGTTAAAGTGTACAGCTGAAACTTATTGGTTTTCATTAACCAATGTCACCATTAATTAATTAATTTATTAATTAAAAATTAAAAAAAAGTCACAGGTAGGGGATCTTAGGGGTAAAAAACTAAGAAATCCTAAAAAAGAAAAAAAAAGATCATGAAAAAAAGGTTGAGAAGTGCCACTCTAGACTACATTCCTAAACTTCCAGGTGACTTTGAGAATATCACATACTGAGAGTTCAGCATATGGTTTATTTTTTTGTTGTTGGGAGGGAAGGAGTGGAGAAAACAGATATACGCATAAAGAGGGTGATTTTCAAGTTAACATATTATTATTCAGAAACAAAGAAGAATTTCAAGACAGGGACCACGAACTGAATTATATTCATTTTTTGCATGACTCTCACATTTTAAATAGATGTATAGTGAATAAAGAAATGAATGAAAAATAAATAAGAACATGATTAATAAAGGAACATGCATTTTCATTTATGTCTTCAGTAGGGTTTGTCAGAATTGAAATAGTTAAAATTAAATTATTACAGAAAAGTAATAATTTATTTTTTAAAAGATAATACAAAATCATTCAAGATAATTACATAATTTCTGTATCTATTATTACATATTTTATTCTCCTATTATTTACAAGTATATTCATAATACTCAGGCATGCTAATAGCCAAGAGTGTAAAGCAGTTGATTGTAATCTTAGTTATGTGAGTAGTGCTATTTCCATGTAGAAGCTAAATGTTCTTTCCATTCTCACTCCTCAGTTTTGAGATTGAAATTGAGGCATTGTGTTATTCTCAAGACTGTTTCTTGGAAATTTAGTGCAAATCACAGCCAAGTGACAATGAGCAAATTCTTGTTAGACAAAAAATCCAGCTTTATGCTGATCAGAGGCTAAGAAATACAGTTTGAAAAAGCAACATGGCACATGGGTTTATGTTATTAAACACTTAATTAAATATTCATCCATGAGGTAAATGTGCAGTAGATAGAACTACAAATTAGGATGGTTGTCCTCATGTTATAATCGGAATTGAGCCACATGATTAATACACAAAAATGAGACAATATAAAACAGTAAGCAGCTAATCCTGATATTGAATGAAATAGTTTGTTTTGCTTGAAGAATTCTGAGGGCTGGAAGAGTAAATAAAGTTTTCTGGAAGAAGGTAAGAATGATCTAAGTAAGTCTATAGAACAATAGAAACTGCGAATTGATGTGGAATAGGCTAAAGATAACAAAAAAATGGTTACACTAGGGCCTCAGTCATTGCCTTGAGTCCAATCTGGGATCAGTAGATAGTGCTAATAATAGCTATGGCTTATTGGCTATTTTGCCTTGGGGCATAAAATCCTTGGGGACACTAAACAATGGGATGATTGAAAATATTGATATCCGTTGTTGAAAAAATAAATATTTTTGATAAATTACTTTTCAAGTTCTTTGTTTTCTTTTAAAAAAAGTAAGAGGACATAATTCAGTTATAAGCAAATGCTTCTTAGAAGTCATTTTTAATAATAGATCAATATGTAGATTTCACGTGTAACTCCAAAGGAATTCTAAGTGAAAAATGATATTAGTTTACAAAAATTTCTATCTATTTACGTGAAAAAGGATTCCTAATATTTGTACATATAAAATTTTAAATAAGAATCAAATTAAAAATGAACTTTGAATCAGTCTAGCAATAACTAACATTTAACCTATATATATGTAAATTAAAATTGAAAACATCCATTTATCTATTAAAAAATGTTTTCCCAATAACATTTTTTTTACATTTAACTACTTATTTTTATTTATTTATTTTTATGCCTACACTACCCAGTCTTCCTAGGTGGTCTCCCATCCAAGTACTAACCAGGTCTGACCTTGCTTACATTCCGAAATCAGATGGGATCAGGCATGTTCAGGGTGGCATGGCCATAGACCATTTTACTATTTATTAACATTTGTTATATATTTGATTACTTGTGTAATTATAGTTATATTTCAATTCAAAATAAATTTTTAACTCTAAAATCTTATTCTAATCAGAAATTAAGAGTAACTTAATTTCAAAACATATATCTTGTTACAGAGTAATATGAAAAGTGATCAATCAAATCTCCATACAAATGCCTTTTAAGTCCTTGGCTGACTTCTGAACTGCACATGTATTAGCTGAGGTTTCAAACAACCCAGGGGACAGATAATAGTCAGATGTAAAAGAGCTGTGCAAAACAGACCCATAAATGACCCAGACATTGAAACTAATAAAGATTTTTAAATAACTGAAAAATATGTTTAAAAATCTATGAAGAAAGATGGATGTATGTGGAAAGAGTAAGGAGTATCAGGGAGAATCACTATAATAAAGAACTAAATAAAAATTTTAGATTAGAAAAGTACAGTCTCTTAGAGAAAAAAATTGATTGGGTAGGATTAATAAAAAATATAGTAAGAAGAAAGAATAAGTGAACTTTAAAATAGAAAACTAGAAATGTTTTTTAAGATGTTAAAACATCATAAAATACAGAAAATTAAAAATATATGATTCAGACAACTGCTTAACATTTCACCCAACAATAGAAGAACATTCATTCTTCTAAGTGCACATGGAATATTCTACAAGACAGACCACGTGCTAGACCATAAAGCAAGTTTCAGTAAATTTCAAAAGATTTACATTATACGAAGTATGTTCTGTGACCACACTAGGGTAAAATTAGAAATCAACAACGTATATAAATTAGAGAGACTCAGAATGAACAAACAATGTTAAAAGAAAGAACAAAGTTAGAGGACTCATATTTCCTCATCTCGAATTTATTACAAAACCAAAGCAAACAACATAATGTGGTATAGGCAAAAGGATAGCAATATAACCAATGGAAGAGAACCCAGAATCCAGAAATAAATCTTCACACTTATGGTCAATTGATTTTTGATAAGGTTGAGGTGATAAAATAGTCTTTTTAACATGGTGCTGGGACACTGGATATCCACAGGCAAAAGAATAAATGTGGACCTCTGTATCACAGCATACATAAAATTTATCTCAAAATGGATCACAGATCTTAATGTAAAAAGGAGACAGGAGTAAATCATCATGACCTTGGAGTGGGCAATATCATATTCTTATATATGATACCAAAAGCATAGACTATAAAAGAAAAAATACATAAATTGGACTTCATCAACATATAAAAAATTTTGCACTTCAAAGGACACCATTAAGAATGTGGGGAGAGGCAATTCATAGAATTGGAAAAGAGTTTGCAAGCATGCATTGATAAGGGATTTGTATCTAAGATAAATGAAAATCTCTTACAACTCAATAAAAAAGGGCAAATAACCTAACTAAAATATGAGCAATAGGTCTGAATATACATTTCTTCAAAGATGTACAAATAAAGATGCTCAATATCATAAGCTATTAAGTAAATATAAATCAAAACCATGAGATCCCACTTCACACCAACTAGGATGTCTACAATCAAAAAGACATAATAAATAGTGTTGATGAGAGGGTGGAGAAATTGGAACCCTCATACACTACTGGTAGAAATGTAAAAATGATGCAGCTGCTTTGTAAAATAGTTTGGCAATTCCTTAAATGATTAAATATAGGGTTACCATTTAACTCAGCAGTTCTAGGTGAAAACACATATCCACACAAAAACTCATGTCCACAAATTTTTATAGCAACATTATTCAAAATAGCTAAAAAAGGGGAACAACTCAAATGATCATCAACTGATAAATGGATAAATAAAGGTGGTATATCCAGACAATAAAATATTATTAAATATTATTTATAGTAAAGGGAATGAGGTACTGACACATGATTCAACATAATCACAAAAGATCACATATTATATGATTCCATTCACATGAAATATTGAGAAAAGGCAAATCTATAGAAGCAGAAAGTAGATTAGTGGTTGCCTAGGACTGGAGATCTTCGGGAAAATTGGGATTGACTGGTGATAAGTTTGGGGTTTGTTTTTGAGGTGATGAAGATTAATTGTGGTGATGGTTGCAGAACTCTGAATATGTTAAAAGCCATTGAATTGTGCACTTGAATAAGTGAATTGTTTGATATGTGAGTTATATCTCAATAAAGCTGTTTTTTTATTTTTTAAAGATAGGTGGATAGGGGTTGGTTGCAGGTAGCAGAATGTTACTAAAATAGGTTCAAAGAGGCAATGAGATACAGGTCTTTGGGAGGTGGGCAGGGCTGCATTATGAGTAGATATGCCTGATGCAGAAGAGGTAGCAAGAATTTATGTGTAAAGTAACTGCAAGGTTAATACTTACTACATGAACGTGAGCAATGGTTGCAGGTGGCCACATGAGTGATTTTAATGGAGAAGGAGAGCATGATTGCAGAAATATCCTGATTATTTCCATTGCTGAGAATCTATTTTGGTCTTAAGGAGTATGGCCTATCAGGAAACTACTTTCTCAAGGTTAACATCAAATATTCTCAACCTCAGCACTATTGAATTTTGGGGCCAGAGAATCCTTTGTTAGTGGGGTTGTAGTAGGGTGTTTGGCAGCACCTCTGGCTTCTACCTACTAAATGACAATAGCAATCCCTACCTCCTCCCACATAAGACAACCAAAAAGTCTCCAGACACTGCCTGCAGGCCAAAATCACAACCACTGATTTATATGTAGATTTTTATAGGGCAGGTTTGCTGGTAAATATTTGACATCCAGCTCTCTTGGGGAAAGGCCCTGGTTTGTACCGTTTGCTAATGGATGATGTAAATACTCCCTCGGTGACTTATTTCCAGCTACAAATGCCATCAACCTGCTTGCAAAACTCCTAAAGATTTAACAATCGGCTTCAGCAAGCTCATATAAGCCAGCTTCCGCACATCACAGAGAGGGATTTACAGTGCTTGAGTGAACAGAGCATGTCATCTCAGCCGCATCTCTGAGACTGCTGATGTCCAAGTGATTCCTGGGGCCAGGGTCCTAGCAACCAGGAATAGGCCCAGAGCTCTTTCCCTTTCATTGTGGACCTCGCTGCCTATTCTCAATCTTCTTCTCTATCAAGTTCTAAGGAGATTTGCTTTCCATGGAGCTCCTCAGTGAAGCTGCTTGAGGTGAAGTCTGAGATGGAACCGCCTTTCTCATTCAGGTAGGACTGAGCCGAGATGTCCATTTTCTCCTGGCTAGTCAAGCAGACAAATTGGGTTCAAGGCCCCTAGAGAAAGCCCTTGATAATGTAGACTCAAGGTCCTGGCAGATTTGTGCCCCTCTTACATTGCTATTAGGTAATAAGTCAACTGGGCTGAACTTCTGTAGCTTGAAATGGTCCAAAGGGTGTATCTAGGGTAAGGCACATGCAGTAGGCTGGAGATGGCTGCGTAGGATTTTGGACAAGGGTCAATCAAATCCCCATGTAGTGAGAGGAAACACAGTGATTGACGTCAGAGAGTAGAGCTTTTAGAAGTAATTCTGAAAATCAGTTGGCGTGCTGGTTTTCCTGGGGGCGTTCTTTGAGAATCAGGCCAGGTGCAGGCAAATCCTCAGTTCTGAGTATAATGCCCTAGCCTTTACAACTGTGAAGTCTGCTCTTATGTGACACATTGTATTATTATTAGACCGTTTAACTATCTTGAATGAAAGGTATTGGAATTGGTACTGGACCACATGTAAATAAGTTTTTAATAAAATAGCACCATGATGTTACCAATAGTGACAACGAAATTATAAAAATGACAATTAGTTTTACACTAAAATACCAATTCAAGTAAGAGAAAAAAATCACCTATAAAATGATGTCAGTTGCTATAACATAACAAAGTCACATATAAAAGTAAAAGCACCACCACATAATCACAGATGTTTAGGATAATGCAACTCAGATCTGGATCCTTCTGATTTGGTTCTGACTTCTGACATTTACCTTTACTTTCTTTGTGAATAAGGCCTCATTGTCATGTTCATGTTAAAATTCTTTAATACTTCAAAAGTTTCAGTTTATCTTTTTAATTCTGGCTCTCTTGTTTAACTATTTTTCCAAGGAAAGTAGAAAATAAATTTTGAGATAAATGTAAATATCTTGCAGTATATACTGATTTTCACCTTTCAAACTTTCCTTCCTTCCTTCCTTCCTTCCTTCCTTCCTTCCTTCCTTCCTTCCTTCCTTGTTTCCTTCCTTGTTTCCTTCCTTCTTTCCTTCCTTGTTTCCTTCCTTTCTTCCTTCCTTGTTTCCTTCCTTCCTTCCTTGTTTCCTTCCTCTATCCAATCGTTTATTCACATAGATGTTTGAGTACCTACTCTGGTATCCAGCTCTATGTTTGGTGTTAAAGAGAGAGAGGCTATAAATGGACTTCATCTCAACTTTGTGAGGCCACAATCTCATGCAATAGACTGACAGAAAATACTATTACATTATAATAATCAAGAAATGAACACTAATTTGCAACAGAAGGAGGTGGTGACAAACTCTCCAAGGGAAATCTGGGAAACTATAAAGAAAAAATTACTTAACATTTAGCGGTTCCTCAAAGACTTAAATGTACTTACCCACCACATGACCCAGCAATTCTATTCCTCCATGTACACCCAAGAGAATTAAAAACATATTGTCCATGAAAAAGCCTGTACACAATTGTTCTTAGCAGCATTATTCATAGTAGCCCCAAAGTGGAAACAACTCAGATATACATCAAGTGATAAATAGATAAATAAAATGTGTTAATTCATACAATGAAATATTATTTAGCAATAAAAAGAAATGTACTGAATTATGCTTCAACATGAATGAACCTTGAAAGCATTATGCCAAGTGAAAAAACCAGTCAGAAAAATCACGTATGAAAAGTGTCTAATAGGTAAGTCAATAGAGATGGAAGTAGCCCAGGGCTGAGGCTGGGAGTGTGAGGTGAGGGAAGTGATAAATAAAAGGCATGGAGCTTCTTTGGGTGTCATTAAAGTGTTCTAAAATTGGTCACCTTTATACAACTCTCTGAACATACTAAGAAGAATTTAATTGTGTACCTTAAATGGATGTTTTGTGTGATGTGTTATATTTTAATAAAGCTGTTTTATATTAAATTAGTCATATATGTAAAACCTGCTAGATAATATGAGAGTTAACTATTATTATTATTTGAAATAAAAATTAAAACAAGAGAGTATTTTTAACAGTCCAGGTTGTAGAGATTAAACGATTCAGTAACACACAATAATGGCCAGAATATACACAGTCATTCAACTCTTATACACCGTAGGTAGAAATGTAAATTTCTGCAGTTTTATTAGAGGATCTAGAGGATTTACATGTTAAAATAATAAATACTTATTCTTTTTGAGTCAATATTTCAGAGAATTTGTCTTTGTTCATTATAACATGGTTTATATTACCAAAAGACCTAAATAACTATTAATAGGTGTCTGGTTTAATAAACAATGGTATAGCCATTGAAGGGAATCTTAGGTGGCCATAAAAAGAAAGAAAAAAAGGTCCCTTTATTATCAGTTCATCTCCAAGGCACATTAGTAGGTGAGAAAATAAACTGTAAAACAGGAATTATGGTTTGCTGACATTACTGTAAAAAAATCAATTGTGAACGTGTGGATGAATATACACACAAGCACATGTTTACAAACATGTTTATGCTTGTAAATGCATAGACTTTTCTTGAAATATAGACAAGAAAGAGATCTGGTTGCTTCTGGTGAGAATTAAAAGGATGAAGAGTCAATTTAAAGGACAAAGCAGAATACGTGAGGTCAGCAGAAAGCTCCAGTCAAATGAGGTTGCCTTCTATTTCCCTAATCGGATACATTTGGTCTAAGTAGACTGGATTATGGCAAAGATGGTGCACATATATATGTTCAAGTTTCATAATTACTTAATCTAGTGAAAATTTAAAGTAAAAAAGCATCCTGCTTTCTCCCCGCTTAGCTCTGGATCATCATCTACTCAGTGTTGTTAATTCACCCAACAACTATTGACTAAGAACGTCCTGACATCCCAGCACGGTTGGATGCTGCGGGAAGTATCACGAAGGTGAGAAGAGCAATACCTGCCTTCACGGTCACATTTAACTTAACAAAAGGACCAAGAAAAACTCCAGTAACACTAGAAGAGCTTAATGATGACTCAAGTCAATTGTTTCAAGTCTCTTCAAATGGCTTTCTCAGACGCTGCAGTGTCACCAGGAATCAGCAGGGGGCACTTCAAGCATGTCTGTGCTGAATGAGGCTCAGCTCTTGGTCAGTCTACGGTTTTGATTTGACTGAAGTTATCTTAGAATGTGATGCCCTCAGCAGAAAACGTTTCTGGTCTTGCATATTCAAGTAATTAACTAGATCTCACAGGAAGTCTCCTTTGATTTCCTACAGGAATTTAAGTTTTTATGTTTTGGGGTTTTTTTTTTTTTAAATGGGTAAAAAGCTATTTATAAATAAACATGGACTCTAAAGTAGGTTATTTGTGAAATATTCTTTTTAGTTTTATGAGTTGTCTTCTAGGAAAGGCCTGCATCCTTCTTCCCCTTGGCCTATTGCAGCTCCTCTGTGACAGCATCTGTCCCTCTGGTGTGTTCTGATGTGTCCCTCTCACTATAATGCCTCGTTCCAGGACAGGTCATTGCAACAGTGATATTAAAAGAAGGCATTCACTCTTTTTTTTTTTTAAATCCTTTATTTCTCTTAACTTTATTTAGACAAATCTTTTAATGCTGATATTAAAATATGATTTCTTTCTTTCTTTCCTTTTTTTTTTTTTTTTTTGCTTCTTTTGTTTTTGAAAGAGGAGAAATGGTGAATATCCCCAAATCAAGAAAACCAAAATCCTTAAAATACGTCTGGATTATTTAACACCACGCTTTTATCATTTGAAGCAATTTTTTCCACATCCCACAATTCCTTCATCTCTAAAGCAAAGATAGTAATTCTGATAACTTTTACTCATTTTCCTTCTTCCTTGGGATAACTAACCAAAGGGAATAGATATATATATTTTTTTATGATTTGTGGTTACTGTTACTTAATTTTCTTTAAATCTTTTCTTCCCTTATCTGTATAATGGGAACATTGTGCAAATGTTTTGTAATAATTAAAAGCAGAAAAGGATGAAAAGTGCCCGGTGTGTGCAAATAGCAGGCCCTCAATCTAAATAATAGATAAATGGATAGAGGATAGACATTGTATAGATAATGACAGAAAGATAGATGATAGATGAAGGGTAGGTAGGTAAATGATGGATAGATGATGGATAGAAAGGAAGAAAAAGATAGAAAGGAAGGAAGGAAGGAAGGAAGGAAGGAAGGAAGGAAGGAAGCAAGCAAGCAAGCAAGCAAGCAAGCAAGGAAGCAAAGAAGGAAGGGAGGAAGGAAGGTCCTCCCTACATGTCGTGTTCTGGAGTTTCTGCTTGTTTCTTCAGGTATGCCCATTTAACTGTTTACTTATTTTAAAATTATATCAGGAGCAAGTGTCCTGGCATGAGTACTGGTTTGTTAAACGTTTACAAAAAGCTTAGCTTTTTTCTGATTTCAGTTTTTTAAGTCTTTTACACGTCAATTACGGAACACGTCCAGCCTCACCCTGTCGGTGATGATCAAATAACCGTCTGGAAGCCTGGACGAGGCGCCTCGCTAACGCACTGAGATCATGCGAGCCTCTGCACCAGAAAGCAGGCACAGTCGCTCCGAGAGCAGCCAATCAGGAGGGTGTGTTGCCGCCACACTCACCTGCCCACCGCCTGTCCCGGGACCAGAACCAACCTGCCTGCTTTTCTAACTGGCTGAGCTGCTTTGCATTAATGTTTCCTGGAAATCTCTGCAACTCTAATGGACCTGCCGTGTAACGTTATAGGTCACTGCATAAACCTGAGAAATCATTTTCAACATTCACATAAGTATCAAACTTCCCTCTAGCAATCTTCTTGCAATTCTCTGAAAGGCACAGAAGTGCAAATTGGCTAGGTTGCTTTAGCAAATGATTTTTAAAAATTTACGTGTCAAAATAGGCTGCATGAGTATCCTGTATCAGATAGGAGGCATTTTGCATGTCATTGGATTATGTCGTTTATACCTAGAGCACATGCAATCGTACTCATCTCGTGTCATTTTTTTTAAAATTAGAATTTGCTACGCAATTTTTGGAGGACTGCCACATCATGGTTATTTATCCCTTGCATGGTCCATTCTACCACATCAAAAGTTTTTTTGAGGGGGTTAATTCTTGGCAGGTTTTGAAATCCCTCCACATGTCTTGTGGGGTAGGATGAATGTGCACAATATATTGTTTAATAATTGCAATACAAGACCGTATATTGTGTTATGCCATTTAATGCATCAACTTAAAAATAGAACTTTATTCTACATAATAACACTTTGAGTTATTTGGATATTATTAGGTGTATTTTGTTTTTGAGTAAAAATTTAAATGTGAGCCTAATTTAAATCACATGGCCTTTCATCCTAATTAACAATGTAGATTGTGTATGTGTGTAAAGTGAGAGAGACAGAGAGAGACAGACACAGACAGACAGAGAGAGAGAGACAGAGAGGGAGAGATGGGTAGAAGGAAGCATTAAAGATATTCAGATAAAGAATCCAATATAGAGATTGAATTGGAGGTTTTGTTTTTTTTTTGAGCCTGTTTCCCAGATGTAAAGTGGAGAGTATAGAGTTAATTGTCCTTTCTGACTAATACAAATCATTTACATTTAGAAAGATATTTGATAGTATTCTGTATTCTGAGCATTTTGGCAAAAAATAAAAATACAATTTCCAATGATATTTCATCATTCTTATCAGTTTACTTGTACACTTCAATCTTTGTTACGAGCTTAAAGATATAAGTTACACACCATGAGATTCATCGATTTAAAGTGTACAAGTGAATTTTTGTAGTATGTTAATCCAGTTGTAGAACCATCACCATAATGTAATTTAAAACATTTTCATCACCAATCCCCCAAATTTCTCCATCCACCCTACCCTGCTACCCTTATTCCACAGCTCCAGGTAACCACAAATCTACCTACTTGTAAGATTTACCTACCTGTGGATATTTTATATAAATCGAATCAAATGATACAACATGTGTCTTTGTGACTGGCTCCTTTCATTTGCATAACAATACAGTTTTAGATTATTTTACCTCAATAGTCTGCCTCTGACAGATAAAATGTTATATGCATTCTTCGCTGAATTTGAGTGTAATTGCATGAGGCAAAAATTAGAAACTAGTTAGAGCAAGGGGGCTTTTCTCTACCACATCAGCAAATCCATTTTGTCAATGTTAAAATGCCAGATTGTTCAAGCATAAGTGCAGAACAACGTGTGTTTATGGATCCATAAACTGATATTGTCCCGGAAAAAAAAATTGGGGGAAGGGAAACCCCTGCAAATTACAAATAAAGTCCATGAAAAGAGGGGTGGGTTTAAGTATGGACTAAATGTAGTTTAAGAGTTTAACTTGTTCTCCTTGGAAAACTGGCCATTGCAGGGTATTTAACATTAATCCATATAAATCTGTGTTTGGTGCTTGTACAGGGGGCCCTGGAGAGCCAGACCCCTTAGGAAAAGCAAATAGAAAACTCACAGAAAAAGCACATTTCCCTTCTGCCCTTTCCCCCTCTTCCCGCTGGCAGGGTTGATCCTCATTACGGTTTGCTTAAATATTTGGAAGTGAATTGAGGGCCCTCCCCCCAACTTATGATTTTATAGCCAATAGGTGAGGAGGTTTATTTGCATATTTCCAGTCACATAAGCAGCCGTGGAGTGGAGGCTGTCACACTCGATTCCTCCCGCTCCGAGGAGACCTGCCACTCCTAGCCGCCCTGCCGTCCCCTTGAAAGAGCGACTTTCCCGCCTGCTCCGGCCGGAGGCTCCGCGGGCCATCAGTCGGCCCCCGCTCCCGCCGCGACCTTAGCTCCTACAGAGGGACGCGCCCGGCGATGGAGCGCAAAGGGCTGCTCCTGGTGGTGCTGGGCGTGTGGCTGCAGAGTCTGATCGCCCTCCCCGGAGGGGTGGCCGCCGCCGCCAGTAAGTGTCGCGCTCAGACTCCCCTCCACCTGCTGCACGCTCGGCTCGGGGGCCGCGGGGCCGCGGGGCCAGGATGGGGAGAAGGAGGTCGGAGGGGGATGCGGATGCGCGCGGGGGTCTCCCCTAGCCCGAGGAGCGCCTGGGGGTGGGATCCCGGGGCGGGGGGCAGAGAGGTTCTTCTCCTCGGGTCCAGCCGAGGTGGCTCCCAGTTCCCGCGCCCTCTCCCCGGGTTCCCGGGCTCGGTCGGGAAGGGCCTGGGGGACAGCGAGGGATGGGACGGGACGGGACGGAGGGGCGGGAGGAAGGGCCCTTTGGCGGTGGCCGCTGTAACCTCCCCCTCCCAGCTCGGGGCTGGAGGGGGAGGGGCCGGAATGCAGGCGCGCGGGCCAAGGTGACCCCGGCGTGGCTGCGGCCGGGAACGCGGGCAGAAAGTGGCCCCTTCCCCCGGAGACGCCGGCGCGGGGCGGCGGGGATGGGGGCGGGCTCCTCTCTGCATCCTAGAAGCCCGGGAGACTCCCCGTCCGCGTCGGGGTGGGCGCGGGGGACCGAGGTGGGGGACCCGGGACGCTTGGCGCCGAGGCCGGGGCGCGCGGCGTCCTGCACGCGCCAGGGCGCCCTCCACCCGCCACCCATCGGCCCGGCACACCCAGCGAGAGGATGACCCCCTGGAAAGCGTGGCCGATGGCTTGCAAGGCTGCCAGGTTTGCCCTGGGCTGTCCTGACGGTCCTCTGAGCCCTGTCCCGCTCCGGGCGCCGCTCGGAGGCTGCAGGGGAGCCCCACTTACCGCTCGGGCGCCTCTGGGTGGCCAGGCTCAAGGCGTTGGGGGCCGGAGGCGAATTTCTTTATTTTGGGGGCGGGGGGACCAGCGCCCCAGCCTGAGATGTGCCCACAGTAGAGGCAGCCTGCTCCAGGTGCGCCTCGGTGCAGCTGAGAAGGCAACGGAAGCAAGTGATAGAAGGAGGCAGCATTTTCCTGGCCTTTCCCCGGGTGGAACTGCAACTTGGATGTGCTCCTGGTGCTAAGAGTCATGGGGAAGTTTGGCCACGACTTTTATTGAAGCTGAAAGTTTATTTAAGTTAGGAGTTGGGTGAAAGAACGTTATTGTTAAACATCTTACTGTGCTCCTTTCCCACAGTGTTTAACACTGTCCAAGAAGAGGGTAGGAACAGACTCTAAATTCTTATTTTAAAAAGTGCATCGTAGCGTGATGTTCCTTTAACCATAAAACGCACATGAGTATGTGTCCTCCACAGCTTAAGTTTTTGCTAGGCTCCCTTAGAGCTTCAGGACCCGAAATTCCGGGGCTTGTCAGTGTCACCTCTCAGGGGTTAGCTTTCTCAACTCTTAAAATGAGGAGTTTGGACCAGACTCAAAGTTCTCGTAGGCCCGTCTAATTCTTACTCTTTGATTTAAATGGATACTTAAGTGATTCATGAATGAAATTGGACTTTAACCAACACATGCTTTTTCCTGCTGTAAATGTATTAAGAGAGGAATCATTTTCAAGTAAGACTTGAAATTCATCCCTCTCAAACTTCCCTCCCACTCTCACTCAACCCCAGCCCCTTTATAAAATGCCTCTCACACCATGGCAAATTTCAGAGAAGAAAGGTGCAGGTGTGAGGGAAGCCACCACAGTGTTTGAGAGGCCTCATCAGGGAACTTGAAGAACTAGGAGATGGAACATATGGGTCAGTGCTCAGTAGCTGCAGTTCTATTTGACTGGCCTCAGTGAATTTCCCGGCTAACATCTGAATTAAATGTGATAGGTGGTGACAGCAAAATATCAGATGCCACTTGCAGTGGAGCAGATCTTAGTAAGGGAGTGATTGATACAGAGCTGTATTGAAGGGTGGGAGTCAGGCCCTGGGGAACAGTTACAATAGAAAATTTTCATTTTCTTCCAGGCAGTGTAATTTTAGCTCTGCCCTCCTTTCTTGCTTTATTCTGGGTGGAGAGATTGGGCTATACAGTTCACTGCTTTGTTTTGATAATATTTTTTTTTCTATAAAAATGAAAA
This sequence comes from Cynopterus sphinx, assembly GCA_030015415.1. Lineage (NCBI taxonomy): Eukaryota > Metazoa > Chordata > Mammalia > Chiroptera > Pteropodidae > Cynopterus > Cynopterus sphinx. Next base: position 48,274,166 of record CM057390.1, on the reverse strand, counting down.
GCAAATCTGCTTGTTAGGTAAGTCAGGAGCATTGTCTGCTTTGGAATATCTGAAAAGACCAATCAATTCAGTTAGATAAAAATATTGATTTTTTTCCCCTCACCAAACTAGTTTTTTGTTTTCATCAATTCATCCTATTTCTTGGCATTTTACAGAGGCCACCTGAGTCAATAACTGTGGTCATTATTCTCAGAGAGAAGTCCTTTAGGAGTGTGTGTGTGTGTGTGGGTGTGTATGTGTGTGAAAGAAAGAAAGAGAGAGAGAGAAAATAGAAGTTTCAGAGAAGTGCATTATAATTGAGCTCTTGTACCTCGCGTCTTCTTGTAAATGTCAATCTTTCCGTGTGATAACTGTGAGCTGCCTTTAGACTTCCTAGGATGCTCCATGCTCCTCCTTTTCAAGCATTAACAATGTGTATCCCTTGTAAATTTATCCTTAAAGTGCTTTGATTCTCAGCCTAATTTCATCTTTCTGAGCTATTTTCCACATTAAGATAAATTCCTTGTCTTTATGGACACACTTAGATCTTTAGCACCTCTTTAGAAATTTAGGAATAAAGACCACATAGTCAAGAAATGTCTTATAAATTTCCTGTTACCCCAAGTCTCCCCATAGTCCTTAATAAGGACATGTCGGATGAGAGACCAGGTGGGCACGGTGCTGATATAATAACCTGAATTCAGGATGGAGGCTCTTAGGAAGAAATACACCTTAGGTAACCCTGTTCCCCACTTTTTTTTTTTTTTACCTTTCTAAGATGGCTTTAATTTCTAAGATGACCTGGTAAAAGGTCCTTATTTATCCCCTTAAAAGGATAAGTTCAGAGTCACGAATATCATTTCCACATATGGAAGCAATAATTTCCTTAGTAACAATGAAGTCAAATCAGTTCATCTGCCAGCTAGGAGCATCCTGGTGTATCCTGGGACAGCTCCACATACTGACTGACTTACACACAGGATCCATCTATCTCCCGATCTCTACATGGCCTATGACAGTTGCTTGAGGACTGATAGGGGTTTGTAAAGCACATTTGTCTTTAGGAAGCTGAGACAACCTTGAGGGGTTACAAACACCTGTAGTGTGAAAATTCCTATCAGAACATCACAGAGGACGTAAGACTGACATTTATGATTTCATACATAGAACTGATGTAGAATTAAAAACATCACATGGCATATAGAGTGGTACTATTTTCCTACCAAAGGCTCAATTGTGCTTTCTGTAACTTAAAATGAAAAGTAATTTTCTTGGAAATTGAAATAAAAATCTCCAAATACAAACTTACTTGAGGACATATGAATTTCCTTTTTTTTTCACAAGCTATGTACCTAACATTAAGTGTTGGTTGTGCGAAATCGAAGCTCTCAAGAAGTCATACAGATAATCTGATACAAGATCTACGGATTGAATAGACTTTGTGTGTGTGTATGTATGTGTGTGCATGTCTAATTCTAGGGAAAAATAGACTAAAAGCAAGTGGTGTGCTCTGGAGTTGTGCAAAGTAAAAGTCTTAAATATGTTTGGCAAGTAGGCGGTGGGTGAGATGTGTCTGCCAGGTTGTTCATATTATTCCTGCCTTAAAAAGACTGCCAACTGAACAGGTTAAAATAAGATTGCTAGTGAGGAGGCATGAGTAATTTGATGTGGAGAGGTGTGGGAGAAGGTGAAACTAATTTAGTTTAAAATTTTCTAAAGCACTTTCTAACAATAAAAGAACTTCTTGGGTATTTAAAGCAGAATCAGATTAAACATCAGGTTAAAAATCTAAAAAGATTTTCCCCTGCTATCAGATAAATCATAAGGCCACCAGCATGCTTTCCAGTTAGCAAGAAAAAGGAAGACCTGCATCATAAAATAATATGAGAGGCAGAGTGTATTCTTGAACACATTTCAAATGCAGTTTTACTATTGGAAAGGAAAAAACTTTAAATATCAGTAGTTTGCCACAGACTCTTATTTGAATAAATTATCTTGAGATGTTTAGGTGCTGGAGATGTGTGTGTGTGTGTGTGTGTGTGTGATCAACTTGTTACATATAATGAATCACTTAGCAAATGACTATAAGATTGTTTAAAGAATTTTGAAAAAATAATTAAAAAAGAAAAGGTTGGTCAGCCCTCAGGTAATTTAGAATATAAATTATGGTAAGTTTGGTTCGAATACCTAGCTTACCCTGTACTATATCTTTCTTATTTTTATTTTCGGCCTCACTTTTACAATGTTATCTGAAATAACAGATTTTCAACTTTTGAGTTGTGAAGAGAAAGTTTGGATTAAGAAACTAGAAGTACTTCCAAGCAACCTCAGTTATTTACCTTCTGAAAGTTTTAAATAGTGAAATCTAAAACCCATAAGCCATCATCTGCATTTAGTAAGTAGATAGGTTTTCTTTTTACTTTTTTTTTTACTTGACAAGAAGTTAAGTAATTTCCCATAATAACTTCCCTTTGACTGCGCTTGCTTTGTGAAACAGTCTAATTTTATCTGTAACACAGTTTCCTTCAGGTGTTCACTGTGATATGATATGCACTGTCTATAAACACCCAGTGAATAAGCATCAATATTGAGGTTTAGTATCAAAAGAGATATAGAGTAAGGTTCTCTTTCTCTCCTTACTCATATGGGATTAACTATGAAGAACCAAAGCGAATTCTTTCCAAAACCAGCTTTGGGATAATTTTTTAAGCTTTGACTTTGTGTGGAAGACTGTTAAGATCTATACAGGAAAAGAAATATTTGGGGATGTGCTGGATGAATCAGCATCTCGTCAGGTTTTCCACCAGCTCATACAGAGCATAGGTGTTTCTGAACGATGCACTAAATGACTTTTTAAAACATTTTGATAGGATGTGTCTTGCCATGTGGGTGGAAACTATCCCATATAAAAGCTTCCTCACGCTGCCAATTTTTATTACTAATATTTTTTAAAGTTGTGCTCATGAAAATGAAACAGTTTTCCCTCAAATAAGCCTTATGGTATATTATGGGAGCATATCCCTTTGATGTAATCGGAGGTTTAAAGAGAGTAAAGTAATATATGAAATAAGTGGAGCTACACAACGTGATAGCCGTGAAAATGAGCTTTGCATTGGAACCAAAGGACCTGGGTTCTGGTCCCTGCTCTCTCTCCCACTATTAGTGGCATGACCTTGACCAGTTCATATTTTGAGAAAAGATTGAATTAACTAAGGCATTTCAAATAGCAGTTCTACACACACACACACACACACACACACACACACACACACACACACTTTCCAGACTGAAGGAGAGGATGAAAGGCATAGGAGCAATCAATACTGCTTAACTCACAGTTATTTTAAGGCCATCTCCATGAACTTTGGTCAGCACTGGAGGATCAGTCATTCTCTTGCAATCCACATTAATTAATTAATTTTTTTTTAACTTTAGAAACAAAAATAGTATTGGTGGTGGTTGATTGTGAATCTAAAACATAGCGTTCTGGCAAAAACCAAAAACCAAAAAACCAAAGAAAACCCAAAACCCTCCAATTAACTTCCATCCAAATTTTCCTTTTCAGAAATTGTAGGAGGAAAAGATTTTCTAGACATCGAAAGTAAATTTTCGCTAAGGACCCCAGAAGACATAGCTGAAGACACTTGTCACCTCATCCCTGGCGTGACAGAATCTGTGGCTAACTGCCACTTCAACCACAGCACCAAAACCTTCGTGGTGATCCACGGCTGGACGGTAAGGTCACTCTTTAGAAAGGAGTGGGCGGGGGTGGGCCTGGCACTGTGACCAGCTCGCCCTAGTTGTTGGAGACCCAGTGATGGGTCGCCACATCCCGTACCTGCGCTTGCTTTCCGATGCCTTTGCTTTAAAATTGAGTAAAGGCAGTTCTGGCTTGGGCCGGGGATTGTGGAATCTAAAGCCCCAGGTTCGTGACGACTTCCCCCAGACATCTCAGACCTTCAGAATTTCGTTTGACCGCAGTCTGTGTAGTTGGCATCCTCGAACCAATCATTCCCATGATGGGGAAAACCAGGCTTTGCTCAACTACAGAGCAGGGTGTAGATTATCATTTTGGTGAACTTGGTGGAAGCCTGACATGATGCTGATTCGTCCAGCATATCACCAAATGTCCTTTCCTAAAGAAGACAGCCCGTGAGAGTAAGGAGAGGGCTGGAGTGGAGTGAGGAGGTGTCAGTTTCAGTCCTGTGATGAGAATTGAGCCACTTCTCGACTCTGGGCCTCAGTTTACTGATTTGTAAAACAAAGAAGTTGGGTTAGCTGCCTCTCCACTTCCAACAACTGTAAACGTTAGGGAGCTTTTCTAGAGATGAAAGAGGGCTAGCCAGGAAACTGGCATGAAGATGATTAGAAAAGGTGAAAACTGGTTAAATTTACTTATAAAGAAGACAAATCAAATAGTTCTCTCTGAATGTGTCAGATTGTCACTCTAATGTGATGTAGTTCTTACTTACCTACTTTGGTTGGTTTTTAATATTTTAAATTCCTAGTGAGTAGATTTCATTGTTGATTAAAAAGAACTTATATAAAATGATGGTTAAAGAGATATCTTTATCTTTCCATTACGTCAGAACTCGTGAATATGGTAAGATACTAAATTCTAATGAGATGAATTAGCGAATGATTGATATACTTCTAATCCTAACTGTTATTGACAGTGCAGAACAAGCGCTATAACTTTCATGGAGATGAAGGCAACTTGAACAGAACTTATATAATGGTTATTTTAATAAAATACATCTGCTTACCAGCATTAATGTAATAAATTTCATAACTATAATACAATGCACATTCAAATCCCTAACATAAATCTTTGCTATATTTTAAGGGATTTAAATAGGAAAAATTAATCTTTGGTGGTTTTCAAGATGCTTTCATTGTAGATAGAAACTTGCTTTTTATTGCTTTTCAAAAAAATTTCAAGCTTAATGAACATTTAGATGATAGGAATAAATTGAATATCCAGGCATCTCAGTCTTATGCCAGAGAGAATTTTATACTTTGGGAATTTTTAGAAGCATGAGTCCTTCTTATACTAAGATGACACAACTAACCCAGAATCAAGGTAGATGATGCCCATTTGATCATTGGTCCTACTGTATTCTTCATATTGTGGTCCTAACCTTTTGGGTGTCTGGGCTCAGAGCTTTGGCCACTGTTTGGGAGACTGAATTTCACTGCACAGAGCTGGTCGGCCTGTGCAATAAGTAACCCAGCCATGCTGGGTAACTGACCTCAGCTTTTCTCAGCGAACTCCCTGGCTAGTTCAGCTGTTCTCCCTGGGAGAGGTGGCAAAGGGGGTTTCAGTTTAGCTGCAGGTCTAGAATCAAAGATTTTAAAAATTGGTGCTGATTTCAGAAACCTAGGAAAGAGTGTCTTTTTGGAGTTGGAGAAGGTGGGTACTTGGATTTCCCACCCCTTTGGGTTAACTTACAGCCCTATGTGTATTGAATTAAAAAGGAAGGATTAAGTGAGCTGTGAGACAGTTAATATAAGTATCAGTCACAATAAGAGTCAGTTGGGTTACTAGCTCTTTGACCGCTGTCTCCCTTGGAAACTTCAATAGTACGGAAAAATTCATAATAGGGCTTTAGAGCAAATAGGATTTTCTTGCCTCATCTAAGGCAAACCCTTCAGCAACTCAAAGGCTGAGGACCAAGGGAAATGAGAAAGTTCTACAACTTTGACACAAGAAACCCAAAAAACTTAGCATGCAGTGTGCATAGGGAACACCCCAGAAGGCGGTTTAGACACAGCTGCGCTGTTGCTCTGCCACCTGCTCGAGTTTCACAGACCCGTGCTTTAAGCACAGTGTTCTCATGGTGATGTAGGAGGTCCTCGCCCCTGGCTGAAAGGCATGATTAACATCCCTCCCTCTGAAGAAATGACATCATCCTCTCTTGAGAGGCAGCTAGTGGCACAGGGTGGCCAGCCCTCAACCTCGAGTAGGAAAAAAGTAGGGACAGGATGGATTTCCCAGGGTTTTGTGCGAGGTGGGTGTTCCAGCTGTTCGCCCTCAAAGACCCAGGCTGCACCCAGCCTTGAAGCAGCCTCGCTGAGACATGTTCAATACAGATTTACTTAAGTCTCCAGTGGGCTACCATCACCCTTATACCTTTTTTCCTTTGTTTTCTCTTCGTGCCTGAAATAGTTATAGAGCTAGCTTTTTATCACTGCAAGCAGATGGGGAACCAGGATGGTCACGAGAAGTAATTTATGGAGTGGAGGGTCACTTCGAGAGCACCTGAGTCTAACCTCTTTGTCCTGTAGCTGATTTGTAAGGTTAAAGTGGTGCCTCTTGTGCTCGTAGTAGTTAGTGGAAGAATTGGAACCAGAATCCAGATCTCCCCGTTCTTTAGGGCTGCTTTTTCCTCCTCCAGATCACAGCAATGGTCGAAAAACCGTGCAGTTTGTTAGTGTCGGGAGTAAGTGAGAGCTGACATTTTGATAGTTTTAGTCCCGAAAATAGATGAAACGAAACGAGAGCATACATCTGAACAAACCCACCACGTAAGATCAGAGTTCCAAATGAAGTCCCTTGGTTTGGAAATCCAATATTATTTTCGATTGGAATTACTCTAAGAAGTATATGGGTCTCCCATGAAAAAACTGTCTTGAACATGGATTTTGAAATCTCCTTTGCTGAGCACATCATTGACTGGCCTCGACTGTGGCTACAATGTGATCTGCCCTCAGGTCATGATAGGGGTGGATAGATTTGGGGATTTACATCAGGGTGTTGCCGTGTACAAGCTCATGGAAGGGTGGTGTGGAATTTGCTGATCTGCAGTTTTTTAAATGAGCTTCTACCATTTTAAAATGTGCATCTCTGCATGGACGTCCAACCTCTCCTCTCTGAAAACATAAATTAAAATTCTGCATAAATAGAGTTAATTGGAAGACTCTATATTTCTTTTGACTTTCACTTTTGGGAACTTTATTAACAAGAAGCAAAGAATTACCATTGGCAGAATGCTTATCTCCAAACAGGACCAATCTAATATTTTGGGAAATGTGACTATTAAATATCATTCATTTCCACTCTGAGAATAAAGAATTTGAGAGAATAGTGGAAAAGTGTGAGCTGAAGCTGATCATTTTCTTGCGTTTTAAGAAAGAGATTGCTAAGCAAATTTACCTTCTGATGGAGAGATTAGTATGCTTAAAACTACTTTTTTTATTAGCACATCAAATCTTGTATGTTAGTGACTTTTTATAAGAAAAAAAGTACACTTACATCCCCCCAAATAATTCCATTGGGAAACATTTATTAGACTAATAGAAAGTATTGAAACTGAATTTCTTTTAAAACAGTCTGTAGTTCTGCTGCATAAGTTTAACTCGTGTGAGCCCAAGAGCTTCCTTGCGGGTTTGTTCTTTGCACTTAATACAGGTGCACTGGGCCCACGTAGCTGTGACAAGTTGTATGCAGGTATTTTAAGACACTTTGTATTATCCTCTTCAGGTGACAGGAATGTACGAGAGCTGGGTGGCGAAGCTTGTGGCTGCCCTGTACAAGCGGGAACCGGACTCCAACGTCATCGTGGTGGACTGGCTGCAGCGGGCCCAGCACCACTACCCAGTGTCTGCCGGGTACACCAAGCTGGTGGGGAAGGATGTGGCCACATTTATCAACTGGATGGCGGTAAGACTGCGGGAAGGAGCCTCGAGGATCCTAAACGGATCTCTTGGCTGGAGTTGGACCAATGGCTAGCCTTTGTTCCTTTTCACTCACATACAGATGTTTTTGGGGCAATCCAAATCTTCAGTGTGGGCCTGGGCATTATTTTTTATCCAAAAGTGCATTGCAGTAAGAATGACAAAACTATAAAACCAAGGCATTGTCCTGCCCTACTCTGTCCTTGGAGATTTTCTTTGTGAATAAATCTGCTGAGACCAAGGATTTAGTGGGCAGAACAGAGAAAAGCTTGTTATTTCAGGGCAGAGGGAAGCTGTCACGTTCAGGCCCGACCAGTTGGCTGGCACGTGAAATTTTATCCTGGCTTTGACCCCTTAGGATACCCATCTCTTTGATGAAATATTAATAGTATTTATTTCTTAGCGTGGATTAAGGACCCAGATTTTTGTTAAGGGTTAGGGGAGCGATGGAGTTGAGCAGGGAGCGTCTGTAGGCAGGGAGGTGGTTGAGAGTCACGAGTTCTGACTTGGCTGCTAGTTTTACCCACAGGACTCTGAAACTTTGAAAAGTTTCTTGGCGTTGAAGGGAAGCTAATACTCCGACAGGGCCAAATTATTTAAGTCAGATACTTGGAGGTAAACAGTAAGACGTGTTTATTGGACTGACCATTACAAAATAAAAGTTCTTTTCTTCACTCTTGCTAACGAGGAGAGTCAACCTGGGCAAGTCAGATCACCTCTCTAGGCCTCAGGCTTCTCATTTGTTGAATGAAGAGGCTGGAACATATGTATCTGTGGTCCCTTCTGCCTGTAATATTTTCTGATTTTTAGTCATTGCTTTGCAACCCTTAAAGAATAAAGTGATGCAGAGTAGGAAATAATGGGTTAAGGTCAAATTTGTATATATGTGTGTGTGTATGTATGTGTATCTATATGTATACATATCTCTATGTATACACATATCTATATAAATATACACATAGATATATGAATACATATATTTTCATTTATATACAAATTCAGATTTTTATACATTTTAATTTCATATGTATTGATAAACTTTCTAATTCCAAGATGTTGTTAAGGAAAGAGAAAAATCTCAACACCAGTGTATATATTTTTCTCTTTGTAACACAAAGTTAAAATAAGTAGAATTAATTTTTAGTATTGACTGTGTTTTGAAAACTATTTTTTTTCATTTTACTTTGTTGAACTTTGATCTTCTGCAAAGAACTGTAAGAACCCTTTTTCCTTTTTTTCTTCCAAAGGAGGAATTTAACTATCCTCTGGACAATGTCCATCTCTTGGGATACAGCCTCGGAGCCCACGCTGCTGGTATTGCAGGAAGTCTGACAAATAAGAAGGTCAACAGAATCACCGGTAGGAAAGCAGTGCCATTCATCTTCTCACAAAAGGGTTGAGATGCCTGTCATTCTGAAAGAGAACGGGAATGTCTCTCTGATACCTGTATGTGTGTGCATTCTTCTCGGTATGCCTGGACACTTGATTACTTACTGGGAGGGTTCTTTTTCTGGAGTGAGATGGAGTACAAGGCCTTGCTCTCCTGGGCTGGCCATCTGCTGGCAGAAGGGACATAGAGCAAAGTTAAGCCCAGACAGCCCACTGGTGTCCCTCCTTCCTCTGCTCCGGGCTTCAGCAGAGTGTTGCATGTATGTCGCCCTTCACATCAGGACTGGTAGAAATGAGAAAAGAATCCACACCAGATGCCATTTGGAGAAAGCATAGTCATCGGGGCCGGGGGTAACAGATGGGTCAGCACAGGCAGAGAGGAAGAAAGAACCTACCATCATTCAAAGGCCTCTCACCAGGTTCAGAAATAATTTACAAAAGGCAATCAAGTCATCCTGTGTGGAAATTGCTATTTAATGCCTAGTTCAAGAGATCCAAATTCCATTTTAGAAAATGCTAAGCCTATTTTCTGACTCTCAGTAATTTTCGACTCTCAGTAATTTTTGACTCTCAGTAATTAGGAATTGGCTCCAATTCCTAATCTATTGAATAGGAGCTGATGAGAATCTGTGAGGCTGCCATTTATATTCAAATAACAAGCAATGGGATGCCAAGGTGATAACTAAAATGAATAGGAATTTAAAAATATCTGAGACCTTTCCCTCTTCTTCTCCCCCATTAAGGCCTAGATCCAGCCGGACCCAACTTTGAGTATGCAGAAGCTCCAAGTCGCCTTTCTCCTGATGATGCGGACTTTGTAGACGTTTTACACACATTCACCAGAGGGTCACCTGGCCGAAGTATTGGAATCCAGAAACCAGTAGGGCATGTCGACATTTATCCTAATGGAGGCACTTTTCAACCAGGATGTAACATTGGGGAAGCTATTCGTGTGATCGCAGAGAGAGGCCTTGGAGGTAAGTACAATTTAAAAGTTAATTAAATGTAAGTTTTGTTCTTGACTCTTCTTGACCCAGTGTCCTACCCATTCTCCACAAGTATGTAGTTTTAGTACACACGATTAGTCAAGAAATGTTCTACAGAAACCCGTCGTGTTCAGCATGACCACCTTAGAGGTTAGCATTTTCTGTGGTCAGACATTTTATTTTTTATGCATTATGATCTAGACTGCATTGAATACTGTACTTGTGGTCACAAAAGGCAAGAAAGGTGAAACTTAGACAAGAAAACTCCACTGCCTTTGATAATAGCGGCATAAAATGTCATGTTATTATGCTTTGAATACAGCTGTGAAATCAGTAGTTATTTTGAATTTTTCTGAAAGTAAAGGACACAGTGATTAGTCCACATTTCTTTTGTCAACCTTTTATTTTATTTATTTTTTTAAGTTAAACCATGTTACAATTATATAATTTCGGGTGTACATTATAATTTGACATCTATATATTCTATTGTGTGATTACTACCCAGAGTCCAGTTTCCTTCAGCTACCCAATATTTGATCCCTTTTACCCACTTCTCCCTCCCCCATTGTCAACCTGTTAAAGAGATGCACAAGTCAGAAACAAATTACTATTTTCTAACAATAAAGATTCCAAAATTTTAAGAAGAAAATATAATTTAATATTAGCTCAATATATACTTTAATAATCATGCTAACTTATGTTAATTTTATTATTTGTTTTAAGGGAACTTTGCATATTTTGTGGGCAATGGGAAGTAACTGTAGATAATATGCTCGTTACAGCATAATGTTACTATTTTAGATAATTATGTTTATGGTAATAGATACTCTTATAATATGGTAATTATTTCTATGATTCACTTAATATAAAAATCATTCGTAGTGACACAACCCTTGAATTATAAATAGTATCTATGATAAAATACTATTCATTTAACAATCATGCCCTTCATGATGTGGTTTCTAGAAGTGTGTTTCTGGAAGCATCTGGAAGAATTATTTGCTTTCAGTATAAGAGAAGGATGTGATAAAATGGGGGAAATCAGCTCCTACCTTGGATGTCTCTTGTAGCTTCTTAAACATACTCACAAATATAAGATGGCAGAAAAGCCAAAAGTCCCCTATAAATTTGCAACTTTGCCATTCTTAAAGGTAGGTGAGAGGCTGCTACCACGAGTGCCTCCTTAAATGGGACATGCAATCGAGGACTGGATCCTGAGGCCATTTCATTCTAACACCACACCTAACCTCTTTTAGACCTGAAAGGTGAGACGCTCGTTGTGAACTTTCAGAGTTGAAATTTTCTTTGTGTCTTTTCCCCGAGATGTGGACCAGCTCGTGAAGTGCTCCCATGAGCGCTCCATTCATCTCTTCATTGACTCCCTGTTGAATGAAGAAAATCCCAGTAAAGCCTATCGGTGCAATTCAAAAGAGGCCTTTGAGAAAGGGCTCTGCCTGAGCTGCAGAAAGAACCGTTGCAACAACTTGGGCTATGAGATCAATAAGGTCAGAGCCAAAAGAAGCAGCAAAATGTACCTGAAGACCCGTTCTCAGATGCCCTACAAAGGTAAGCTGGAGACTACTGTCAACAGGGAAATCAGTTTTATCCTATTTTTTGTCATGTTCTTTGCAACACATATACTGATTCTGTCTATTACAACAGGGATAATGAAATAATGTTATTAAATCCTGAGCCCTCGCTTGTGTTTGTTGGTAGAGTGGGAGCTGCACTGGTCCATTTTACTAAAGCTCCAAATTCCTGTTGCCAGTAAGGCCCAGTGCACAATCCCCTGCCCCCCACTGTCCGCCATCCTCTGTAATGGTGACCATTGGCCTGGGCCAGCCCCTTAGCACCAGGCTCAGAGCTCATTTGAAACCATCCATCCAGAGTCAGCAAACTATAGCCCGTGGGCCACATCCAGACCACCACTTGCTTTTGTAAATAAAGTTTTGTTGGATTAAAATCACATAAAAAAAAGTTCTCTTCACAAGAAAAAAATTGTATTTATTTAAGGTGAGAGATATCAATCAGACTTACTGTGGAGATCATGTCATAATGTATACAGATACCAAACCATTATGTTGAACACTTTAAACTGATATAATGTATAGCAATCATACTCCGATTAAAAAAAGAAAGAATAAAGTCACACGCATTCCTTTCTGTATTGACTAAGGCTGCGTTCCTGCCACCACAGCAGAGTTGAGCAGTTGGGACAGAGACTGCATGTCCCACAAAGCCTAAAATATTTACTATCCGGCCCATTACAGAAAGTTTGCCAACCCCTAAAATTTGTTTTAAGTGAAGGCAGGGACTGCCTGTATTTTAAAATACAACTATACCTGGGAGGGGAGAATATACCAACATCTTAAGATACTTCCATTTCATCATAAATTTGGTTCAGTCGAATTTCACATGTGGCAGCTTGTTTAGAGCAAGACCTACAGGAACTGAGGGGAGGCAGGGGAGAAGATAATCGGATAAACCTGGTGAGAGGGACTGGCTTATGGGGAGTCGAGGTGGACGTCCGAGGGAAGGGATGACATTGAAGAAGTCCTCGAGGAAAATCTGATAGAAGCACGCATTTGTAAGGTGGTTTGTGAGAATCTGTAGAGGTGCGTTTGGTGGACCAGAGACTTGGAGCATCTACAATTTAAAGAAACTTTTTAAGCAATGAGGGAACCCTTAGTTTCTCCGAGTCCTCAGAATGGGGAAATGCATGTAAGGTGTACAAGAGACTGTACCTTCTGAAGATGCAGGCAGGTCTCATTCGCCCCTTATATTCTGTGTGGCAACACTTGATGTTCTGTCAGTGTCTCCAGGGTGCTTGGCAGGACCAACTTCTTCCGACTGCACCCGTCTGTGATGATGCATGTAAGGGTTCCCTGTAACTCCGGATCATTTCTTTTTACCCTTTAGTAGCTGCATCTCAGACCTGCTCCCTTTCCTAGTCCCTTATCTTCTGCCCCATCCCATCTACTTTGTAGGGGTGGAGAGAGCAGGGAGAAGTTTAAGGTCAAGTACCTGGTTCCAAGGGTGTCCCTGATACAGAAGGCTTTAGGAACTGTCAGTCTTTACGGCCTCACTGATGATTCAATGAAACAAGTTTTATCGTGAGCCTGCTATACACCTACTCTGTGCTAGATGGTGGGGGAATAGGAACAGGGGAAGAACACGATACTCTGATCTGAAGCAGCTGACACAGAGTAGGGATGTCAGGCATACCAAAAAAACATGAAGAGACGCAGTAACATACAGTGACATGGTAACAAATGCCAAATATGCTAAAGGACAAGACAGCCAAGGAAGGGGTGGGGTTCGTGGAGAAAGCATCATGGGTATTTTGGTCTCTCGATTTGATCTCCTTAGGTCCTCATCAAAGATGACAATTTTCTAGGTCTGCTTGGCAATTCAGATCCACCTGGATTCTTCCCATTCACTACAATCACACTTTTCTGAAAGGGAGTCGAGTTCAAGGTCTGAATTTGCTAGTAGCGAACCCTGTTCAGACATGAAGCAATCTTTTAAAGCCACACTGATAGTCATGTGTGAGTAATTCCTGCTGGACCGTTAGTGAGATACAGTCTGTGGTTCTGAATTGCCTGCTTTTGGGGGGTGTGTGTGCTGTTTTCATAAAGACTGATCAGTGCTTGTTCTGATTTTCTCCCCGCAGTCTTTCATTACCAAGTAAAGATACATTTTTCTGGGACTAAGAGCGATACTCAGACCAACCAGGCCTTCGAGATCTCTCTGTACGGCACTGTGGCCGAGAGTGAGAACATTCCTTTCACCCTGTAAGTAGCCACCTGAATGGCACTGCTACCTGTCATAACCATTGGTCTGAGAAAGAGGAGGAGGACACCTAGAAAAAGAAATATGCAACAGAAAATTTTTAAAAAGCTATATGGCAAAAGATGTTCAATACGGTGGGACACATAATAGCATAAATTAGAAACAAAGTAAGAGTCCAGCATTGAGGCCGTGGTTAAGTGAATTATGGTTTAACAAATCAATAAAATCAATGTAGCTTCCAAAAACTGTAATTACACAAAACTAGGAAAAACACGGCAAAAGGTAAAATATGAAGGGGCAAAGACTAGAGAATAGTATGTACACTATGATTGTTTCAAAGCCCACATATGTTCACAGATCACTCACTACAAATCAAGAGAATATGTGAGAATGAAAATAATGTCTGAATAATTGACCAATGGATTTTGTTTCTCTTAAGGATTGTACTAAGTAGTTCATATTGCTGGGATAAAAGTTGGAAGCGATTAAAGGGGTGGAGATAGCTTTTGAAATATACTAAATGCCACCGACATTCATCTTGAGTATTTCATCAACATTTCTTGCATTTTTAAAATATTCCCCAAACAATAAAGCTATTTACATCCTGGGAGGAAGAAAAGGTGGTGGGGGGAAACCTGATTTCCAGAGCTAATCAAATATGTCGATTTTGTATTCAGGCCTGAGGTTTCCACAAACAAGACTTACTCCTTCCTAATTTACACGGAGGTGGACATTGGAGAACTACTGATGTTGAAACTCAAATGGATGAGCGACTCATACTTCAGCTGGCCCAGCTGGTGGCACAACCCTGCGTTTTCTGTCGAGAAGATCAGAGTAAAAGCAGGAGAGACTCAGAAGAAGTAATTACATTCATTTTCCTCCATTCCCTGCAGTGTCCCTCTAATGTCGTTACCAAGAGGTAGTTTCTGGGGCCATCAACGTTCAGGTGAAACTTGAGTGAGCTTTGTCTTTTATTATCATACTAGGCAAGTCATAGTATTTCTGCGTGTCATGGTAAGACAACGTCAACTCCACGCTGATCACAGTTATGAGAACTGAGATCAGAAGTTAGAAATCTCGGCTTCTCATTTCCCACTGTTTCTTGCAAGCACAAAACGGTTATGGAAAGAACCTTAGAGGTGGTACTTTGACTTTAAAAGAGTAAAACCAACCTTTTCAAGGATGAGAATCTAATATATTCTTATCTTGTCTTTCCAGGCCTGCCCCACATGTATCTATAAAATGAATTACATAGAGACCTCCGTAGTTTTAAAACTTTTATACTAAACATACAGGGATTTTTCAAACTATGATGTGCCATTATTGTTAATAAAAATGACTAATTAGGATTGAAAAATTATTTTTCTTTAGTCATTTTCTTTTATAATAATAATAAAAAAAGGTTGTGGTTGGAGAAGCAGAGCATTTGTTTCTCTGAAGGGCAAACTGGAGGCTGGTTTGCAAACTCCCTAACACAGACACAGAGAAGTTGGTCTTCTATCATCTCTTGGTGAAATCCCTCTGATATTAAGGCTGCTCCAGGCTATTTGTATACCTGTCTAGATCGAATAACCAACTTTATTGCTGAACAGTAGGGGTTAGGTCCTCAAATAACTCTCTGATTCAGATGTGTTGCTCACCAGAATAGCCAGAGTGTAAACAGTTAATTCTTGGAAATAGTAAAACAACTAATCAGACGGATTGTGTAGGATTTAAACAGCCCTGACCGAACCATACGTTTTTGAACCGTCATTTTTATTGTTCTGGATGCCATATTCACATCCATTTTCTTCCACAGGGTGATCTTCTGTTCCAGGGAGAAGATGTCTCGTCTGCAGAAAGGAAAGGCAGCTGTGGTATTTGTGAAGTGCCATGACAGGTCTCTGAATAAAAAGTCTGGCTGGTAAGCATCGTGGGCTAAAGCCCTCCAGGTAGCCTGTGCTTGAACCACACGGGGCGCTGCTGCATGCTGTGCTCTTTGCCCTGATTCTTGCAGTCAAAACCCTAGGGAGGTCTTCCCTGGCCCTTCTGTGCAAAGACAGGTTCATTTGCTTTGGGGAGTGTTTTTTCCTGTCTCTCTCTGTTCTGTCAACTCTGACCTTGTTCCCAGAAACACTTTAGATTTTATTTTACTTCTCAAACTACCATAAAAATTTCACTTTTTCCTGTACTATGCCTGGGCCACTCTTAAGATTCTGTGGGCGGCGTATCCAGCACAAGTTAATAGTCATGTGCCTGAGGATGGATTCCAGGGAGTCAGCTGCTCTTGATTGTTGAAGTGCCCGCTGACTCCAGGACAGTGAGCCAAAGGGGTAGCCACTGAGGATCCATCAAAAACACCCCCAAAGGTGGGGAGCTAATGGAGTTAGAGGGTAGGGCATGGTTCTCTCTACCATCTCAACACAGCTCCCTGGCTCTTTCCTACCTGACCTTTAAGGCTAATCCACAAGGCAGCTGGCCGTGGATTCTTTCCAGCACGTCAGTACTAAGTGGAAATACTAAGCATGTGACCTTCCCTATCCCTCCCTGAATTCCTGCACTGTGCCACTTTCATTCTACACTCGTTCTCCTGACAGATGCCAAGTGTTAATGAGAGTCAGGTATAAAGAGGGAAAAGCTTAGATCATGTCTTACGAAGACAGTGACACAAGAAACATTGGGAAAGGCTGGTCACAATGTAATCGGGAAATAGAAAAAACAATTGCTTTTGGTTTGTCTTTTCCCAGTTACATTCATAGACAAAAGTACAGAGTAAAAATTGCCAAGTCAGAAAAAGTATGTTAAAGGCCCTATGTGGAACACCTCTATTCATTTCAATTTGTTTTATAATGTAATTTATCCATGGATAATTTTGGATTATGGATACATTAGGAAAAAGAGGCAAAAAGAAAGTAAAATCACCGTGACTCTATTACCCAGGGACAACCCCCAAATTAACATTTGAATTTATAGGCATATCTCATTTTATCGTGCTTTGTTTTTTTGCCCTTCGCAGATATTGCATTTTTTACAAGTTGAAGATTGGTGGCAATCCCACATTGGGGAGCCCACTGGTGCCATTTTTTTGGCAGGGTCAGATGATGGTTAGCATTTTTTAGCAATAAAGTATTTTTAAACTAAAGTGTTTAAAAGATATAATGCTATTGCACACTTAATAGCCTATAGTACAATGTAAACTTACATGCACTGGGAAACAAAAAATCCACGTGACTCGCTTTATTGCGGTAGTCTGGGACTGAACCTGCATTATCTCTGAGATATGCCTGTATATCTTCTCAGATTTCCTCTATGCAGACATAATATTTATATATTTTTTATTGTTTTACAAAAATGAAATTATGGCATATAGATTTTGAAGGGCAAGATGAAGCCACCTGGATTAAAAACATGAATATAAGACACCTGAGATAAACTTGACCTAGTTACTGGTATTGAGCCAGGCAGAGTAGTTGAATTCTTACCCAAGTGGGGAATGTTCTACTGAGATTCATTGCTTTGTTTTGCCTATTCACAACTTCGAGGCAATTTTACATTTGCTTTAGCTCTTCGAAAAGGGCTTCCATATGCAGTTTTATATGTAAATTTACATCACATACAAATATACACAAACACACATACATACATACATTCTCCCCAAATCATTCATAACTTTAATCTATATGTGAATTTTGTTTGTATAAACAAAACTCCCCAAATTAGGAAATAACTCGAGCTGTTTTTAAGGTATTTCTGGTCATGTTGTTTACATAAGTGATGAGAATTTATCCGAGAAAGTCTAATGATACATTCCTCGTTTGATGGCAGGATAACTGAGATAACAGACACTTAGCTTTTTTCTATGCACCTGAACTTTATCTAGGAGGTAATTATGAATCAGGCTAATGACTTCCTGCAGTTTCTCTCCTCTGTGACTAAATTAACACAAAAGGTTGTCTTTTCTCATTTTCTGATGTAACTCTTTAGAAGTCTCATATCATAAGGAAAAAACAAATAAACAAACAAAAAAACACCACACCAAACAAACAGGCATTTCATTTGACAAGTTTGAGAAGTGAGAAATCTTCCTGAAGTTTGAAACCATTTGGTTCAGTCCTCTGAAATGATACTCCTTATTGGGACGTGGCTAAGTAGACTTTCATTTCTGAGAAGAGCCTGCCGCTTTCTCTGATTCATTATCCGCATCTTTTTGAGGTTTATTCTCACCTTTGTTCTGAACTTCCAGCCGAATTCTTTTTCATCAGGAGAAAAGGGGAGGAAGAGGGTTATAAAACACTAGGTAGATAATAAATTTCCCTTTTTCCTCTGCTCTTTCCTCAGAAACGGGGCCAATCTACAGAAGGAAGAACAGCACATGAATTCTGTGAAGAATGCAATTACTTTTACAAAAGATTCCAAGTGCTTTGGGTGCTTACCAATGAATTTTCCTGAGTATTAATCCCAGCTATATCCTTATTATTTTTAGAGACAGTCTCAGATACTAAAAACGTGGCTAATTCAATTTGAGTGCAGAGGCCAAATAACACATCTTACAATGTTAGAAGATAGCAGACATGAAAAGTACTATATTTTGTCCTTTGAGAAAGAAATAAGAGAATTGTTTGGGCTCATGGTAACAAAATAAAGCATCTTTATATAGTGAGGTTAGCCATAGCCTAAAATTGATTAGCAATTCACATTTTAATTGGAACTCTACATTTCATGGACAGATACCTTCTCAAAGTTTCTCTCAAATCTGAATGTAGAAAAGCATTTTTGGTGGCATGAGTCTGATGCATTCCTTACTAGTCAACTGCCTGCTCTCCTCTTGCCATTGGATGTCACCAGGAGTTACCAGGAACCAGTGACTTGGAGAGAGCAATGGAGAGCTGAGTGGAAATGAACATTTATATACTCCTGCCAGTTGGTTGCATCATAACGAAGTTCCAAATTAAAGGAAAGATAAAATTTAGATCAATCAAGTCTTAATAGGCTTTGCAGTTTATTGTTTAATCCTTCCCCCCCTCCTTTTCTTATTCTGTCCCACGATTATATTTTAACAGTGTTCCCTGGGTAGGTGTTTAAAATGAGCCTATTATCCTCAGCTGACACATAATGTTAACTATGGAGAAATAAAATGATACCATAATTTTATTATCAGATTTTCAAAACTACATTCATTGATTTGAGGCCATTTAATATCCAATGGTTCCTATTCAGTTGTAGGCTTATCTCATTCATGCTTCAGTCATACATCAAGTATGTCTCTTTCTTCCCTGGTTTTGATAAGAAAATATGTGTTCAAAATCAGCTTTTGCATAACGCAAACCCCTATAAATTTTAGACAAGAATTGTTTTTACTAAGTAAAGAAATGGATAATCTACTGGGATATATTCAAAAACAGTGCTTAAAATCATTGTGGGTAATTAAAAGAATCCTCAATTGCTGGAGCCACATGAAATGTCATAAGATTGATTGTTTTTAACAACTAGTCTGGAGTGAGCGAGCAATTATTTATAAACTAGATCTCCTATTTTCAGAATGCTTTTTCTATATATTAATGTCAAATTATATAGAAGTCAAATATCTCAGAGGCTGTTGCTGGGAATCCTAGCTGTGAACACGTGTGGGTATCTGAGCACATACTCATGTATGAAGCCCCGCATATGTTTATTATTCAGCATAGTTCGGATGGTGAACAAGCGAGACATTATTGGAACCTGGAGTAGAAACGTTCCAAAGGTACCAGAACTTCAGCCCTTCATCTGAGAAACACGGTTGTGTCTCTACCGAGCACGACAAATGTCATGATTGACATCAGCTGGCTTGGCATGGATTCTCTCTAAAAATAAAATGTGCGATTAGTAGTTGACATCCCCCTTTATTGATAATTCATTAATCTTTCTGGATTTGGGTGTTGAACAGCAGTGCACAAATTTAAGAATTACCAATTAAATCAGTTTATGGCCCTGAGAACTCTGGCTTCTACAGATTTCATTATATATTATGTATCAACAATGCTTTGGCTTTAAATGTTATTTATTAGCTGTAAATAATGTGTGTGTGTAAAGAGGGGTTGTACATATTGGAAGGTTCATGTGGCTATCTGCATTTACAGATGTGTGGTGCTAACTTGTACATGTCTTTATCAGTGATAGTCTCACTGAGCCAACTTACTCGGATGAAGTAATACAATAAAATGGGCTTAAAAGAACAAACTTACTTACCTATGTGAAGTTTTAATAAAATGGACAGAATTTTATTACAACTCTAAGTCATTATTTTGTATCCTTTTAGTCCCTTCAAATAGAAATTTATTCTTAAGGCAGATTCATTCAGCCTTTTTTACTGAGTAACACTTTACTTAGTAAAAAAAATGTAGCTTCTAAAAATAACAGTGCACATTATATACGTACACAATATTACATTTACATTTGTACATGGCTCTACCTCGAGATCCTTTAAACTAAAGGAGAAAACAATATAGAATTTTTCTTAAATGAAATACACAGGACTTTCATTGTCTGCAGGATACAAGCAAAACCTTAGATGAATCTAAAAATACCTTTGGGCAGTTTCTGAAATACATTGCCTATGTCTGGAGTCTAAATGTTAGCTAGAAAGATGTGGCATTGTGCAATAAAGTAAACTTTTAGGGGTGGGAAGGTACATTTTTTAGAACTTTGCTTTTTTGGGTTGTCTTGATAGTGAAAAAGAGTATACAGATCACCCATGCAACTAAGTAGTAATTGTTTATTAATCCGATCAGGAAGAATTTAGTCCAGAAAACGACTGTCGCAGTGGCCACTGACCCAAAGCTTCATTGTCAGTTAGACATATAAGTCCTCCTGGAGCTGTTGTTTTCCAGATAAAACAAATAGAAAACACTTAGCAAGATGATATACTTAAATCTAACCATTTCAATCACACGATTAACTGTAAATGTCATAAACACCGCCACAGAAAAAGCAGTGATCGACAAAGGGTAATAATACTGAGCAACTAGAACTCTGATACACTTCCAGTGGCGACGTAAATGGTACACTCACTTTGGAAAACAGTTGGCAGATTCTCAGAAGAGTTAAACATACGCCTATCCCATAATTCAGCCTATTTATTCCTAGGGATTTACCAAAACGAAATGAGGTCAGTGTCTGTACAGACTCGCACATGCATGTTCATCGCAGATCGATTTGTAATAGCGATGAAATGGAAATGACCCACATAACTATCCACACGTGAATGTGTAAACAAATCGTGGATTTGATTGTACTGATATACTCGACAACGCAGATGAATCTCAGCATAATTGCGCTGTGTGAGAGAAGCCAGACAGAATAAGGATACATACTGTATTGTTCTATTGATATAAAATTCTGTTATATAAATTAATGTATAATGACAGAAAGCAGATTAGTGATTGCCTAAAGACTAAAAGGAGGGAGGAAAGGACAGAGGGACTGCAAAGAGACATGAGGAAACATTTGGGAGTTGTGGATATTTTCTTCATCTTGATTGTGGCCATGGCTTCATTATCACAACACGTTAAATTATGCGCTTTAGAGGTGGAGTCTACGTCAGTTATACTTCAGTGAGCTACCAAAAACAAAACAAATAAAAGAGAAAAGAAGATATATGATATTTACCCATGGATAAATTAAAGATCATTTTATTTCTTATAGAGATCCCCCTAACTGAGTTTTACAAAACCGTGTTTGCTCCGGCAAGACTGTCTTGGAAATACCACCCCCATGCTTGCAGCTTTAATAATGACCTGTCTTAGAGATCATGCCACAATCCCATCGTGCTCAATAACTTTCTTTTCATCATTCACCAAAGAGGCTCAGGGTTCCTAGGTCATTCATTATCTCTTAACTCTCATCCATTTATGAATCTGCATATTCGCTAATCTTACTGCCTCCCACTCATCCTCTAACCCACACTCTTCCAGTTTCCTCTGACTTTCTCCTCTCTTCCTCTCTTCCTCTCTCTCTCTCTCTCTCTCTCTTTCTTTCTTACTTTCACATACATTATTATAGTTATTGTTTCTTCTGACTTTAAAAGAAATTAAAATTAAGCATTTTTGAGAACCCTAAATGTAGCATGGGCCCTGGGCCCTGGGCCTCCCATGCCTATTTCACACAGCATAATAAAGGAGAAGTTGACCCTTATTAGAATCAGATGGGGTGAGGCAAATCCTGCCTCTGTTGCTTCTTTTTCATAGCATCCTGATTTCCTTAAACCACTGTTTCCTTTTCTCTAAAATGGAGATAATCATCGATCTTCTGTCCAGGGTTGCTTAGAAAAATTTTCTTTGCTGCTGAAGGATCTTGCAGTGTCTCTGGAGCACCATTTTGACCATCTGTTTTCCTGAGGATCTGGAGAGGACTGGGACGTGGTCTGTGCTTCTCTTCACCTTTATTCCTGCTGTTCCTTCTCTGGAATTCTTGATTCATTATCAGCAATTGTATACCCAGCCTCTTGTCCAAATATAATCTTTTACTTTCTTTCTCTGAGATGCGGCCACCATTGGAGAATACCTCTTTCCTGTAGTCTTCTCCAGTGGTAGGTATTCTCTTTCCTTTACTATCACTCAGCTTGAGCGTGGGGTGGTATCCTTCTTGCTCCTCCTTGCCATTTTTAGGCCGCTGTTCCTTTTTCTTCCCTCAACAAACAAGTTTGCTACAGCTAATGTCAACAAACTCATGATTGTCTGTCTCTCCTGTTGGCACACACATCTCCTCGCTGACTATTTCACCTTAAATTTGTCACCACCTCATTCGAATGGTCCCTTATAACTGCCCAGAAATCTTACTCGATTTCCAAACACTCTTTTACTCCCCCATGATAATTACTTCATTTTAACCTCCAATGACTCCTCACTTCTCCTCACTCTGAGCTGATGGCTTAGCTTATTTTATTGAGAATATAGAGGCAATCAAGAGAACTCCTTTGTGCTCCCAGCCCAAAGCTACCACTCTCCCTGCTACAAAGTCTGTATATTCTGCTTTCTCTCCTTATAGAAGAGGTGTTTTTCCTGTTCCTACCCAAGGCCAGTTCCTACACTTTATCAGTTGTGCAGAAGGATCTTCCTCCCTGCTACTCAGACATCGCTCTAAAGTTGTCTCTGTTCTCTCCTGCCCCTCATTTTTTACTTTCTGAATAATCATTCTCTCAGCATACAAACATGCTAGAATAGTTTCTACTTAAAACAAAACTCTCCAACTATCATTCTACCTCCATGTTCTTCTTTAAAGCAAAATTGCCTGACTTGTCTGGACTCACTGTTTTTACTTCCGCTCTCCATTCTCAAAGTCCAATCAACCTGTTGCTTTCATTCTGCCAGTCTCACCCTTCTTAAGGTATTGATGACTACTGTGATGCTAAACCCAGTGGTCAATTCTCTTTTCTCTTCTTGACTTCCCAGCGTAATTTGACCCAGTTGCTTGCTCTTTCCTTGAAATACTTTTTAACTGATCCCCAGAAGTCTACTATTTGCTATCCTCCTCTGATTACCTACTCCTTTTCAATTTCCTTTGTTGGTTCCTGCTCATCTGCTTGAACTTTATAAGTTTGTTTCAGTACTCAGTCCCCAGGCCTCTCTCTAAGGTGATTGTATTTAGTTCTATGGCTTTAAACACTGTGTATCGGATAACGAGCCAAAATTTATATCTTCAGCCTGCGTCTCTCTTCTAAATTCCAGACTCACATACATTCAATGGCCTATTAAATATCTCCACTTGGAAATTTTCAGTTGTAAAAAGTTCTAGAGACCTAACACGTAGTGTGGTGACTAGAGTTGATAATATGGTATTGTATATTTGAAAGTTGTTGAGAGTGGATCTTAAGCATTCTCAACACACACACACACACACACACACACACACTTAACCATGTTTACTACATGAGGTCATGGATGAGTTAATTATCTTGACCTAATTATTCTACAATGTATACCAAATCATCACATTGTGCACTTTAAATATATACAATTATATTTGTCAGTCATTTTTCAGTAAAGTTAAAAAATAAATATCTCTACTTGGCTTTAATAGACATTTTAAATCTAATATGTGAAAAATATAACTATTGATCATAAGATCTACTAATTCCCCAGTTTTCTCTACTTGATTATTGGTGATTTCTTAATTCCAGTTGCTTGGGAAGAAAAATATGTAATCTATCCTTGAATTCTTTCTTTTTTTTTTTATTATGCATAGTCAATCAGTCAAGGAATCTATTAGCTCTGCTTCAAAATGTTTTCAGAATCTGAACACTTTTTACTCTTTTTAATGCTACCACTATCAGGTCTTACTTGCATTATTGCAAGTCTTTCCATGGTTTCTCTGCTATTGCCCTTGCTGCCCATTCATCTATTAATAATATAACATCCGGGTGAGTTTTCTAGAATACAACATAACATCCCATTCCCCTATTCAAAACTCAATCTCTCTGGCTAACAACAATACTGTGAATTAGTATTTGCACATGTGAGCTTGCATGTACAGGTATGTGTGCTGCATTATTGTCCATTGTTTTACATTTAGCCCATTTCTAGTTAATTTTTTTTATATGGTATAACCTGTGGGTACATGCGTTTTTTGTCGTTAAAGTGGTAGAGATAGTAACTGTTTGCTTTTTTTTTTATTTTATAGTCAAATTATTCCAGCCCTATTTGTTGAAAAGACTATTTTTTTCTCCATTGAATCACATTGGCAACTTCCATGCTCACAAATCAGTTATTCATAATGATTTTTCAGAAAATATGGGCTCTGAACTCAGAAAGCCTGCTCTAAAGCTCCAGTATGGGGATCTTTCTATTTTATCATGACTCTAGTTCTTTACCTTCTCATCCCAGGCTTCTGGACCTAACATGGAAATCTGCCTAAGAAGTGAGATTAAAGGAAGTAACCAGATCTGAGCTACTTCCCTGACTTCTCCCATTCCTCTGAAAGTCTTTTTAAGTTTTAGATATATTTTAATTGTCGAGCCAAGACAATTCTTCTGTTGCTGAAGATGAAACACAAAGATTTTGCAATCTAAATAAAACTCATTATTAGTACATGACCGGATAAATTTCTAAATGGGATAAGATCGATAATGAGTATGAAAAATTTGGCCACATTAGCTGCGGATGGTGAAATTTTCTTTACAGTCTTTGTGCTCTAAGAAGAGGCTAGTGGCAGGAGAATTCATGTCATGAATGAGACACCAAGGGTTGGCATACAATCTGTCCCTGTGATGCTAATGCTATAGTTCCAGACACTCACATGCATCTTTTTTCTTAATTCTTGTGATAATTATATCAGGTTGTCATCATTATTTCATTATTAATGAAGAAAGTTTATGTGCAAAATCCAGACTCACACCATTAGAATGTGGCTACCTGGAGATGCAATTCCAGAGTCAGGCTGAGCTAAATCAACATCAAAATTAAGGGTTTTTAAAGTCCCTTAATAATGATTTAATAATTAAAATTACAAGTCAGGTGTTGTGGATAAATAGAGAGACAAAAATTATTGTACTTTCTATATTTCTCCAATTCAATTAAGTTATTTTTTATCCATCTAACATGGAAGCTCTGCCCCAAACAACATGGCTTCTGACTCTTTCTCCAAACAAGGTTTTTGACTCTGACCTCAACAATTTTGCTCATGTGGTCCTCCCTGCCTATAATAACTACCTTATCTTCTCTGTACCTTTAATGACTATATTCACTTTTCTGAACTCCCTCCCTCAATCTTTTCTATCTCTGCATGACCACTAGGATTTGTCAGAGGAGAATGATAGCCTGTATGGGTTCAGACATTGCTTTAATAAAAATAGTAGCTACCATTTTCTTCATATCAATCATGTGCCAGGCACTGTACTAGGCACTTTGCATTTGTTTTGTATTTATAATAGCCCCCAAGAAAGATATTTTTATCTTCCCTTTGTTGATGAATGCAGAGAAATTAAGCAACTTAGAAATTAAAGACTCATAGTAAGCAGAAGAGTTGGCATTCAAGCCCATGTCTGACTTCAAAGTCGTTGTTTTTGCCTCTAACTTTTAAGCCTGTTTGAACATATCAGGGGCACTTAGGGATGGTCCACCAGAAATCTTTTGGCTGGAAAAACTTTACCAAGGGGAAAGAGAACCAGAGTACACAAGAGCAACTCATGGACAAAGGGCCAGGATGGAAGAGAGAGAGAAGAGAGACAACTTTGAGTTCTGCCAAGTGTCTGTTTCTCCTGTTGTCTCGCAGCCCAGGACCTATGGAGGTAAACCCGAGACTTAGGGAGAAGGGATTAATCTGTGAATGGCTAGATTTGGGATCCATGGTGTGGGCTCTGGTGGCAACTTTGGCCTAACATTTTCCCAACAAGGTTTTAATGTGTTGAGGCTTTTGGTTGCCTTTGTAAGCTGCACTAGCTTTAGAAGTGAATGCGTTTTGTTGTTGTTGTTGTTTGTTTTTTTGTAAATCAACTGCCCAGTGTGGGCATCTTTTATTAATTCATGCAAAGGCACTGTATGTGTTAACTCTGACTTTACTTGTTGCCTTGTCCCTCACCAAAATTAGTTAGGAAAGATTCAAAGATGTTGGAGGTACCTGAACATGAAGTAGGAGGCTAGAAAAATACTGGTGTGCTATATTGTACTTTGGCTTTATATTGCCTTCACCATTCTATTTTCCCAGAAATTGATTTACATAACTGTTTTTCTTGCCTTTTCAGAGGGAAAGCAGACTTTTTTGATAATGAGTATATCATCCATCTACTTTTTTAAAGACTCAGAGTATAAAAATAAACATATTTATATTTATTTTAAAAACTGTTAAATAAATGTATAAATATATAAAAGGTGACTGGCATGAAAATGATAACTGGCATGAATAAGTACTTTTAATAGTCTGACAAGTAGCATAATAACTCCTCATTTCATGTTCCATATCTCTACCTTTGTAGGTTTCTACATGCAGTGGATATAACTTAAATTGACCAGTATACTCGTTCTTCCTGAGAATATGACATTTAAGATGACTAAAAATAATTCTTTGCGTTATTAAAATAAATTTCTCAAGAATGTAACAAACATAACTAGCTCTAGGAAGAGATTTTCCTATGTCCTAAGAAGAAGAGAACAAAAAGGAACTGAGATACTGATCCAAAAAGCTAAGGAAAGAGTAAGTGAATTGAGTTTGTTTTTTTTTAAAAGCAATAGAAAACAGAAGTTAAGAAAAAGGTAGGAAGATATTTATGTCATAACACTATTATAATTAATACTAATTTTAGAAGAATAAAATAACATTTTTACTACAATATGTGCCAACATCATGTGAGATAGCATCATACACTGAGGGCAATGAAAGCACAAGTTAAATAAAGAATTGGTTGAGTTCATGACTGTGAACTCAGCACTTATTTATTTATTTATATAATTGAAGAAATTATTTAAATTCCGTGCCCCCCCACCCCCGCTCCAGTAACCACTAATCAATTGTCTATGTCCATAAGTCTCTGTTTGTTTGTCCTGTTCATTTGTTGCTTATAGGTTTATATTCCACATATAATTGATTTTCAACCCTTTCTGTCTGGCTTATTTTGCTAAGCATAATTATTTCAAGATCCATTCATATTGTTGCAAATGGCAATGTTTTATCTCTTCTTATGGCTGAGTGTGAACTCAGCACTTTGATATCCAAATAAGAGTTAGAAAACTAGGCTTTCAGAAAGTCCCCAAGTTGGAAAGTCTGAGTTGTAAAATAAGGTGCTAGGAATTCTCTACTATCACATGTGATTTGGGCTAAGATACCAATGAGGAGTATACTCTAAGAGATACGGAACATTCTCTCTGAAATCAGGGCACAAACCATTTCAAGCTGACCATGAGTTCAAGGGCATATTTTAATCCCGTATGCACCAAATAGTGTTACTTTGTTCCTTGACTCTTACTGCTCTTCTAACCCTAAAGCTATGATGTAAGGAGTGAAGACAGTATCTTTTATCCACACCAGTGAAAGAAGTTATATTGACTACTTTCTGTAAAATAATTTACAGGAATCAACACACTATTATTATAAAGTTTACTGCTTTCCTAAGAAATTGATAAAATCACAGTGTTTCCCACATTCTCTCATAAGGCACATTCCCAAAGTTCATTAGAAAAAGTAATGGAAAAAAAGGTAACTTATTTAAGATAAGCTGACATATGTCTTTTACACACATACTAAAAGCAAAATCAAGACAACAAATTGGCCAAAAATAAATAAATAAATAAACAAACAAACAAATAAATAAATAAATAGAATTAAAAGCTCCTAAAAACCAATAGGGGGAAAAAATCACACACACACAAAATGGCAAAAGACAGAGATAAAAAAGTAAACACAAAATACCCTAAAAGAGATGAAAAGATAGTCATTGTCACTTGTAATAAGAGATCAAATTTTAAAATACATGAAAAAGCAATTTTATACTAATTTAGGTTCAGAAAAATTTTAAATTTAAAAAATGCACTTTGTTAGCAACCCTGAAAGGAAATAAGAACTCTTCTGCATTGATGGTGGGAAAGTACATTGGTACAATCCTTATAGAGGGCAATTGGCAATGCTTATCAAAATTATAAATACCTATTCTTTCCCAATATTCCTTGTTCCTGGAAACTTTATCTTCAAGTACATATCTGCAAAAAGATATCGGCATGATGCCATCCATCAAAATTTTGTTTGCAATACTAAATTTGTGAACAACACACATGCCCATCAATTAGGTTTATTTCATAACAATAAAAAAGTTGAGGATGAAAACACATTTGTCGAAATTTGATATCTATTTGAAATAAAAACTCTCGAAAATTAGGAATAGAAGGGTACATCCTCAGTCTGAGAAAGAGCCTTGTATTAGTCAGGGTTCTAAGAGAAACAGACTAATGAGAGATTTTAAGATTTTATTTATTTGTTTATTTAAATTTATTTCTTTATTACTTACTGTCTCACAGTTTTGGAGGCTGAGAAGTCCCACAGTCTGCTGTCCACAAGCTGGAGAACCCAGAAAACAGGTGGTGTAGTAATTTAGTCCAAGTCCAAAGGCCTGAAAATTGGGAGGTTAGTAGTATAAGTCCTGGTCTGAATCCAAAAGCCCAAGAACTGGGAGTATCAATTTCTTAGGGCAAAAGATGGATGTCTCAGGTCAAGCAGACAGGCCTGCCTTTTTGTTCTATGCAGATACTCAACAGACTGGATGATGCCCATCAGCACTGGTGAGGGTGATCTTTATTCAGCCTAGTGATTCAGATGTACAGCTGTTCTGGGGACACTCTCACAGAAACATCTAGAAATAAGTTTTACTAGCTATCTGTATATCTCTTAGCACAGTCAAGTTAATACATAAAATTAACCATCACAGGCAACTACAAAAAACTTAAAGCTAATATTGTATTTAGTGAAATGTTGAATTATTCTTTCCTAAGATCAGGAACAAAGTAAGGATGGTTGTCTCACTACTCCTACTCGACATCATACTGGGGGTCCTATTCAGTGAGATAGGCAAGAAAGAGAAAACATATCTGGATTGAAAAGGGAAAGGTAAAACTATTTTTATTTGTAGACAACATGATCAGCTATGTAGATAATTCAATGGAATCTACAAAAAAAGATCTACATGGTTTCCATGTAATTCAATGGAGAAAGAATAGTCTTTTCAATAAATGGTGCTAGGATTTGACATACCTATGGACTAAAACCAGAAAACAATGAAACCCACTTCTATTCATAGTTCATACTATATACAACAATTAACTATAAGTGGGTCTACATGTAAAACCTAAAATTATAAAACCTCTAGGAGAAAATATAGAAGAATATCTTTGTGACAGGGTCAGGCACAGCTCTTTTAGATAAGTCACCAAAAGCACAAACCATAAAAGAAAATATTAATAATGAAAATTTAATCAAAAATTTTAAACTTTTGCTCTTGCAAAGACAATGTTAAGAAAATGAAAAGACAAGCCAGACTAGGAAAAATAATTGTAAAACAAATATCCGATGGAAGACTTGTATTCAAAATTATAAGGAACCCTCACAACTTGATGTTAAGAAAACAACCTAACTTTAAAAATATTTTTTAAATTAAGTTAAAATGAAAGTTTTAAATTGGGCAATTAAAGATACAAATAGATTAAAAGTAAAATAATAAAAAATATGCAGACAGTATCTATAAGAAAGCCAATATGGATTTACTACTATCGGACAAAACAGATTAAAAAAAATGTTATAAAAGACAGAAGTACATTTTCTAATAATAAAATTACCAATCTATCAGAAAAATACAACAATTAAAAACATACCGTTTTTACAGAGTACCAAAATACATGAAGCAAAAATTGTCAGAAATGAAGAGAAAACTAGATAAACAATAATAGTTGGTGACATCAATACTCTACTTTCAATAATAAATACAAAAATGAGGCAGAATATTGAAAAGGACACAGAAAACTTGAACAACATATTAACCAGCTAGAACTAACAGACATCAATAAAACATTGCACTCAACAACAGAATATACATTTTTCTCAAGTACATATGGAACATTGTGCAGAATTACTATGTTAGGTCATAAAACACTTTGATAAAATTACAAGATTAAAAATGATGTAAAGTATATTTCCAACCACAGTGGAAAGAAATTAGAAAT
This sequence comes from Cynopterus sphinx, assembly GCA_030015415.1. Lineage (NCBI taxonomy): Eukaryota > Metazoa > Chordata > Mammalia > Chiroptera > Pteropodidae > Cynopterus > Cynopterus sphinx. Next base: position 48,243,694 of record CM057390.1, on the reverse strand, counting down.
CAATTGCAGGAAAAAATTAAGAAACTCACAAATATATAAAAATTAAACAACATATTTATAAATAACCAATGGATTAAAAAGACATCAAAAGGAATTTTATAAAATACTTTGAGATGAATGAAATTTAAGAAACAGTATACCAGAACTTACGAGATTCAGCTAAAGCTGTGCTTAAAGGAAAATTTTAGCTACGAATGCCTATATTATATAATAAAAAGAAACGGGTGAACTTCGTGTAGGTTTTTCTTTTTTTTTTTTAGTTTAAGTAAATTGAATAAAATATATGTAGTGTGACGTGAATTAAGAGGTTAAAACCAGCTCAGGTAGGGTGTCTTGAAGTCAGTGTGCTATTATGTTCAGGTTTTATTCCCTAGCTTTGGAAAACTTGTTTTCCCAAGCTTTACTGAGGTATAATTGACACATAAAAGTTATGCATATTTAGGGTGCATACATAATGATTAAATATATCAAACGTTGTGAAACTATTGTAAATCATGTAGGAGAGAAGTTACATACTTATTTATTTCAGAAGCAAAACTCTAACCTTTATGTGAAAAAAAGGGTAGAGAGAAGAGGTGCTGAAAGAGCATTTGGGAAGCAATTGCAGTGTGGGAGTTGAGGGTGAGGGTCTGCAAGAGTGAATGGGGAAGTGAATGGGGAAGTTGGGGAGGAGGAGGCTAGTGGGCGTTACCAATGACTCAGGCAGGAAACATCTTGGAAAGACCTACTTACGGAAGGTGAGAACTGAAACCATCTGTGTCCACTTGACTTAGACAAGTCTGTAGAGCACCTATGTCAACATGACATAGTTCTGTGTTCCAGGAGAACTTCCAGAGGGGGGAAAAAAAAAGACTGTAAAACAAACAGTAATTCCACCAAATGTTTTAGGCAATTCCTACAGATGAGAATCTGTTTACCTGAGCAAAGAGCACATTTACCAAAGTTTGCTTATTAAGACTTTCTTTAGCTTTTGCGCAGTCCCAATTAACTTTCATCTTGGGGGAGCAGTCTTAAACTGCTTAAGCCTGGATGCCAAAATACTGTAAATATTCAATTTCTGAGACACTGAGAAAGAAAAAGAAGAAGTGGGGAGGCAGAGGAAGATCTCAAACCAAATCAATAACATAACCTTCCATCTTAAGACGCTGGGAAAAGAAGAAAAAACTAAGTCTAAAGCAAGCAAAAGAATAGAAATACTAAAGATTAGAGCATAAATTAATGAAACAAAGACTAGAAAAACAATATAGAATAATTAATGAACTAAAAAACCTGGTTTTTCTTCTTTGAAACAATCAACACAATTAATAATGCTTTAGCTAGATTGACCAAGAAAAAAAAAGAGAGAAGATTTAGATTACTAGAACAGGAAATGAAGGAAGGTTTAATATTATTGATACATGCTTCAACATGGTTGAATCTTAGAAATATTATGCTAAATGAAGAAAGCCAATCACAACAGACCACATATTGTGTGATTCCATTAGCATTAATGTCAAGAACAGGAAATCCATAACAACAGAAAGTGGATTAAGGCTGGGGGTGGTGGTAGGGATGGGAAACAGGAAATGATAGCTAAAGAGTATAGGATTTCTATTAAAAGTGATGAAAATGTTCTAAAATCGACAGTGGTAATGATTACAAGCATCTGTGAACATACCAGAAACTGTTAAGGTGTATACTTTAAATAGGGTGAATTGTATGGTATGTGAATATCTCATGAAAACTGCTTAGAAATTAAGCCCATACTTGGACACTTGACCAAAGAAAAAATGTGGTTGGGAAATAGGCACATGAAAGGACGATCAACATCATTAGTCATATTAAAATGATTGAAATAAAAAAAGATGATTTTTTTCGATGCTGGCAATGATGTAGAACAAGAACTTTCATGTATTGCTGGTGGTAATGCAAAATGGTTCAGCCACTTTGGAAGACAGTTTGGCAGTTTCTTATAAATTTAAACTTACATATACACTAGGGCAGCGGTCCCCAAGCTTTCTGGCACCAGGGACCTGTGCTCCTATGAGAATCTCATACCTGATCATCGGAGGTGGAGCTGAGGCGGTGATGCCGGCGCTGGGGAGCGGCTGCAAATACAGATGAAGCTTTGCTGGCCTGAGGTTCACCTCCTGCTGTGTGTCCTGGTTCCTAACAGGCCATGGACTGATATGGGTCTGTGGCCTGGGGGTTGGGTCTCCTGCACTAGAGTCTATGTTTTTACTCTTAGGAATTTAACCAAGAGAAATAAAAAATATATATCTACACAAAGACCTGTAATAAATGTTTACAGCATCTGCATTATTTTTCTATTACTGCTGTAATTAATTACCGTAATCACAGTGGCTTAAAGCAACACAAACTTATTATACTACAGTTCTGAGATCAGAATCCGAAATCACACTTACGAGGCTAACATCAAGGTATCTGCAGGGCTTCGTTTCTTCTGGAGGTTCTAAGTGAGAATCCATTTTCTTGACTGTTCCCACTTTAGAGGAAACTTTATTCATCCTCTCCCTTTCTCCGTCTTCAAAGCCAACAGTGAAGCATCTTCAACTCCCTCTCTCTCTCCTGCTTTAGCTGCCACATCCTCTCTGACTGACTCTCCTGCCTGACTCTTTCCCTTCAAGGACTCTTTTGACTGTATTGGGTCAACTCAGATAACCCAACATAATTTCTTTATATAAAAATTCTTAAATTAAAATGAATAACTATTAAACGTATTTATAAAAGTTGAAAACATTCTTAATTTAATTGCATTTACAAAAAACCTTTTGCAATGAAAATAGCCATAATTTCTGGGTTTTGAGATCCAGCCATCTCTGGAGGGAGGCATTATTCTGCCTACCACAGTAACTTTATTTAGAATTGGTAAAAAATGGTAAATAAAAAAGATAGCACGTCAACTGATAAATGGATATACAAATTGTAGTATATCCAATACAATGAGAACATGATCTAACACCTGAACACTCTTTCACCCAGTCTTCTTACACAAACAAACCTGATGTATGTGTTGGGGAGGAGAGAATTCCTTGCTCTAAACTTCATGAATTCTTATGGCTGGACTAATAATAAAATTGACATAAGAGCAGATTAACAGAAGACAAACCAATTTAATACATGTGCATAGCAGATGATATGTATTAACTGATAATGCTCCCCAAATGATGAACTAGCCAGCTTTTTATACTCATTAGATAAAACAAAACAAAAACCAACAATAAACTTGTGAAGAAATGACAGGACAAACTTAGGTTTGGGTGCTAATTAGTGAGGAATCTAAATAAAGTTGGGCTTGAGCAGTAAATTAGTAAAGTAGAAGCAAGGTTTGTTTATGCAAACTCTGAACCCCAGTTTCCTTATGTCTAGTGATAGAGGTGCCCCCTCAACGAGAAGGGCATCTTTTACAAAAGAGATTTGTTTCATGTATTCAAGGGACAAGGGTGGGCCAACCTGCCCTTCCTGTACTGGCTGCATGTTAAGTAGCTTTAATTTAATCAATACTCCATGTGAGATATTTTGGGGGTGGCCTGACCCAGGCCCCAACTTAGGTGAGAAGAGAAAAAAACGCTAGCTAAAGCTGGAGTCCCTTGTAGGGTCATCAGCCTCTTCACAGACAGAAAACTGCACCTGAAAAGATTAGGTAACTTGACCATGTTCGCAGATCCGAGATCTCCTGCTTCTGGGTTTGGCACTTTTTCCTGCCGTACTCCTCATCAATTCTTGAGTTCTGGGTCCTAAGAAAATCATAATAATATGAATGAAAAATAATAGCGTAGAGGACAAAATGGTGCTCATTCTTTCATGTAAGATTAAGGCATAGAAAGGCACAGAGGCTGGGATGGCGCAGTCGTTAACGACCCAGACTTGGGGACAGGCAGGTATGAATAGAGTTCTGGCTCTGCCACTACTTAATTAGGTAATTCTCTAAGCCCTGGTTCTAAATTCATGAAATAAAGTTAATAATACTTAACATTTAGGAAAGTTAACAGAACTAAACAGAAACTTGCTAGTAAAGTACTTGACGTGAGAGATGCTCAATAGCTGATAGCTATTGTTGTCATCACTACCACCATCATCATCATTATAATCGTTGCTATCATAGATCTTTATTGAAAATGAAAGGACGGAGCTAAGAGGCCTCTGATGGCCCTCTCGCATCCACTCTTCTGAAAAGCAGATGATGGATACAAAGGCTCACAAAACCATTGTTAAAGTTCTGAATAAGCCCCGAGAATGCTTAATTTTAAAACACAATAATTCTTTTCGTAAAGCAGTTGTTTGTGTGAATTCAACTGAATTCAGCTATTTTAAAGAACCAAACCTTGCTTGAATTCTGCATTTTAAAATAAGCTGGTCTGCCTGCAGAATAATCAATTCCACCTTCACTTTCCTCAGGAAGGTAGGAGATATTGTTAAAGAAAAACTTATGCTGACACTTGTTAAATGGGAAGAAAGACTTTATTGAAGACTCTCTTGATAGATGTCAAGAATATCACATCAGAGGAGAGAGATCGGGGCTCAACTCCAAATATGGCAAAGATAGCTGGGGAGTTGATGAATGAAAAATTACTAAGAGGAGACATCAAGGGTAGGGGCAGTTCTTGCTAATCTGAGTAATAAGATTCTTGCTGAGGCCAGACCAGGGGAATCAGATATTGAGGGGAAGAGGAATTTTCTCTAAGCTGATTTTGCATTATTTTTGCTACAACTAGATTATGCAGGTTTAGCAAGGATGGAGCCAAGGTCAAGGCCTAGTCAAGAGGGCTCAGAGAAGCCTCACTAAAGTTTGATCGAGGAGAGGGTCTTGTTCAACATCAAATTTAATGTTTAGTGACAAGCAAGGATAATTCAATTACAAAAGCATGTATATATAAACATATATATAGATATAGATATATAAAACATGTATTTATATATGTATATATGTTCAAAACTGTTGTTGATGGGAGATTGATAGGAGGGATTTTTACACAATAAAAATTGTTGACTTTACCAACAATTTCAACCTTTCGGTAAATTTTGTCAGCTGTATAGTTGGAATAGAGGTGCTTGTCTTGCCTGCAAACCCTGCTTTTAGAGTGTGAACAGCAATGTAGAACATATGATAGTACAGACGTAATAATAATCTCATAAATATTGATTCTTCATTGTCTGCCAGTACTGTGCTTAGTCCTTTATGTCCATTAACTGATTTGATCTTCCCCAAACAAACATGAAATAAGTACCCTTATTATCTGTATTTGATATATGAGAAAATTGAGACACAGAGAAATTAAATAACTAGAGGAGGTCAAGGTGACCGGTCTGGTGATTTCGGCCTCACTCTTGTGCCTCCCATACAGCTGAGAGCTGTGGGGAAGCAGGGGTTACTGATGAAGGAGCAGGTTGGGCTCTACCATGGCAGGGATAGGCCGGGAACTGTGCCAGCAAACAAAGGACTTGTGATAAAAAAAATAAGTCAGGTCAGGAGGTGGGATGAGAAATAGCAGCCAAAGAGGGTAAGGTTGGGAAATCTGTGCAACCTCTATTTAACACAGAAGGAAACAAGTAGATTTGGGGTTGGGAAGAGGCCTGGCAGGGGAGAAAGGCCATAATTCAGGGATTATCCCAGAATATTTCTTCTCCTGAGGACACACCCCTTTACTGGAGAAAAGTCAGCAAAATAGCTATTGCTACTGGTGAGTTAGCCAGGAGGTAATTGAGGCTGGAGCGCAGTAGTGAAGGTGAAGAGGAGGGAAGTCACCTGAGTTTAATTGCAGATTACTTGAGGAAGGCTCAATCTCTGACTCAGTTCTCCCACTTCCTCTGGCAGACCACTCTCTCCCATAGCAACTGAAACAGTACGTGGTGGTTTGCTTACCTGTGTGCCGCCCTTCACTGTCATCAGCATGAACCGACCCTACATGCATTCTACAAACATTTCTATCGAGATATTTACCTCCACACACACACCGTGACAATTTAAAATAAATCATACTGTTGGGGACTTGAAAAACTGACAGGGACTCAGTGCAATCTATTTTACAGATGAAAAACGGGGGCTTCCAGAGGTAAAATAATTTGCTCAGGATCACACAGTAAATTAATAGGAGTCCAATAAATGCCAAGTCATGCTGCTCCCAGCCCTGGCAAACAGCAAACACCCTAGTGCCCGTATTCTCTTCTGGGTGTTGCCCATCACTCTGATACTAATGTGTACACACACACCCCTACCTCCACCTATCCATTTTGTGGACAAAAAGGGGTGCTGTAATAAGTCTTACTGAAAGTAATCTCACAGGGTGATCTGATTACACATCCCTAACTGGGCAGCTCGTGTTGGGGACTCAGGCCCCAGGCCTGTAACTTCTTTAGTGAAAGGTTTTTAAGCCAGCCCTGTCCATTGTTCCTGTGCACCTGGGTTAATACACCTTTGAAATGCCAGAAATAATCCTCTTTTCCAGACCCCTCAAAGGCATAGCCTCCCTCAAGGGAGGGCATAATCTTGTTAACTATCCAGTACTTTGCTGTCTCTCATCTTCCTTACATTCTCTACTTAATTCCAAACATCACTGCGTTTTGCTACCACATTTTCAGCTAATCCTTAAACTTCTATTAACTTTCTTGTCTTCTCTCATTCTCTAACAAAACAGACTGAATCCTCAGGGAAGGGCGGAAATTCCAGAGCGAGCTTAGCCTGCCAGCAAGGACCAGATAAGACGCCCAAGGACCACAACTAAGAAACCAGTTTGCACCAGAAGGATCCAAGATGGCTCTTGAAACTCCTTCCTAAGAGACCTTCTGGTGAACTTCCCTTTATTAGCAAGCTAAAAAACACACCCAGGGGTGGAGACTTAACATTAAAATGAGACTTGAGATGTAAGGCCAGGCATGAAATTGCACTTGCTCCCTAAAATTCCAAGAACTCTCTACCCTTTTCTCGGAAATCCCTACCCCTGAACTTGCCTACCTCCCACCAACCCTTTAAGACTCCTAATGAAGAAGAATCTGACATAAGAACTGACACAAAGAAAGTGACATAAAGGAGCTATGTCGGTGTAAAATAGAGGTTAATTCAAGCGCAGCCCAGAAGACAAAAAGGGCCTCTTGGTCAGTAGCCCCAAGGAGGACAATGAACAAAGAACTCTGGGCAATACGTGCCCCCGAGAACATTTTCTGCTATCCCCATGGGCACTGCACATTCCTTCTGCCATTTCCATGACATTATCTGCCTGCCACACTTGAGAAGGTGGCTAATTTGCCGTTCCCAAAAACACTATCTGCTCCTGTAACTAAGCAGCACTTTTTGCTCTCACTCGCTCGGGAAAGCAGTTACTCCCCTGATGAGCTAGTTTTGCCAAGGAGCAAGGTCACAGAATAATGACACAGCGGCCGATTCCAGGACCAGACACCCAAGGAGCAAGGTCACGGAATGACACAGCGGCCGATTCCAGGACCAGACACCCGGTTCCTCTTGCCTCCCCTCCAGGCAGCCTGGGAAACAAACCCTGGCTGAAAAGACAAGATAAATGGCCTTGGCCAACCCCCACTCACTCAGTTTCTATGACTACCCATTTCCCTCTATAATCGGTGCTGCCAGGACATAGGGGGAGCCAAGCCTTTGGAGCAACAGCCCACCTGTGTCTCCAGGAATCACAGCCCTCTAATAAATGCTTATTCCATTTAGCTTAACTCCTGTGCGAGTGGCGTAGGTAGTACAAGCCCCACACTCAGTTTCCCTCTGGTTTCTCTAATTTCCTCAAATCCATGAGAAGGTGTCTTCAGAGCAAGAACCTGTCCTCCATTTCTCAATCAAAGAATAGGATTTCTGCTCTGCTTTACCAAATACAGTCTCATTCTATTGATGTGAGTGACGGTGGACAGAAAGACCTTATTTTGGGGTCCCTGACCTGTAAAGGTCAATGACACCTGTGTATTTTTTAAAATATACAAAACTGTCATTTTCTGGAACATTTGAGATCTTGCTTCCCGGCATGTTGTCAGTTTGGCTCAGATAAATTCTTATAAAAATTCTTTGCAGTTTGGATGTTTCTTACAACAACAATCTATTTTCAAAAAATGAGTGAGGATCCTGAGAAGATTCACTTGACGTGAACCCCAAGAAAGAATTTATCTGCTGCGATGGACTCCCTCTGGTCAACAGAGGGCCCAGATTTTATAAATAAGATTCTTGAGGCCATTTGCTGACACTCTGTACACTGGGGAGAACCTCAGACTGAACCCTCGGCTTCTCGATTGGGCCCTGCTCATCCATGCCATCTTTCCATCAATGGACTAAGCCCTGCCCTGGGCAATCAGAACGGCTTCATAACGACCAATCAGAATGCATGATGCTGACCAATCAGAACTGCGTGATTTGGACCAATTAGAAGTGTATGGATTTGGGTGCCTCATTCACATAAAATGGACCTAATAGGGAACCTGCTGGGAACTTTTGTTATGGAAGGTGGTCTCTCCTTTGTCTTGGTGGAGCACAGTGTAGGTAGCTACCTGAATCCGAGTGTCTCAGGCTGCAGCTCTTTATGCTCAAATAAGTGCTTTTTACAAAATTCGTTATTACAGTCTAAAATTAATTTTGGTTTACATAACCTAGGAACTAGAGAGGAAGGTTATCATGAAACCACGTGAAATTAGGTGGAGAAATTTCCAAAACTCTGTACCTTATTTTATATTCTTTTTCTCTTAAAATATTGCCTCCAATTATATAAAATTTAAGCCTATGTAGAGCACTCTCAGTCTGGCCCTAGGTAGCAGGCTTATAGGAAAAGCAAACTATGCTTGCCGGAAACTCAGTCATAAAGTGACTGAGCAGAAAGTGGGGGAAAAACTAAAAATCATGAAGAATTTAGTCACCCCATGGACATCATTGGTGGAGGGAAGTGACTCAGCCATCTTATCTGTCTTTTCAATTAGGTGATTTTGGTGAAAAGGAAGAAAGTAGTCTTGAGAATTGCTGGAGGAGACCAAGACCTAAGGAAGCTAAGCAAATCCTAACAGGAACCAGATGGTCAGCAGAGGGGGTCCTCACCAGCTGTGTGCTGGAGCCAGCTCCTACCTGACACTAAAGAACCCATTTCATTGTTAAACTGTCAGGGATTTTGTGATCGAGTTGTTAAATGCAGCTGTTATTAAAAATTAAAGTACATTAACTTATTAAGTAAATTGTATTATAAAAAAAAGTGTAAATATACAGAATGTTCGATTTCTAATAGCTATGCTTTATTATCTGTGCTCTAGAAGTTATTTACGTCTATTATATCGAAATTCTGTGCAATGGTGTTTTACTGCATGGATTGTTTCAACTTCATATTTAATAACTTTGTGTTGGCACTGGAAAATCTGCTCTAGTGGGGTAGATTTATACCGCAGAAATCAACAATCACTACAAACCAGAGCTTGATTTATTGCTTTGTTGATTGTCTTGATAGAGAAATGTTCATAATGCGGATTAAACTTAAAAGTAAACTGTGACTGTTGTCACAGCACAAAATAATATTCTTCCAATATTTTAAAACCGCTATCTGACTTAGCAAGGAATCACTACTGTCACTGGAGAAACAAGTGAAATGCTGACGTCATTATTTCACTTTCATCTCACATGTTAGAATAAATAAAATTACCAACCAATATTTATGGCAGAGGTACATGAGTATTAAACATTTAACAGCACAATACTGGTCCTAATCTAGGGTCTGCAAAGCTCTTTCTAGGAGGTCTTCACCCATGGATAAATTTTGAAATCTCTATTAAGTTATGTTTAACACCTGAGAAGCACATGGCATACTTTTCTGAGAGATGCTTCAATAGCATTCATCAGATTCTCAACGAATATGAAAAACCAAAAAAAAAAAATGTACAAATGACAGGTGCAACATGATGCACCAGACTGGCAGCCAGATCCCTGGTCCTGTAAAGACTAAATTTTTAAAACAAATACAGCTATTTTCAGATCCTCAAAAAACTGGGTTGTTGCCTAAATGACATCAAAGGATGGATATACCCATCCCTACTTTGGAATCTTTTTCTCCTTCTGTATACATTTAACTTAGGGGAGAAGAAGGCACACATACACACACACACACAAAATCTATGAGGCTTTCAGTATCACTTCCAATTTAGCCAAATCTCTAATAGGGTTATTATTAAATCCTTTCAAACATCTTGTTAGGTTTCAGCTGGGACAAAAAGTTAATATTTCTGACAGTAAAAAACAACCCCAAACACCCACGAGGGCACAAAGTTCACTACCTTCCCAAGATCCAGAATCACTCCTAAAGATGGCAGAAAGAAAGGACAGACAGCCTGCACATCCAGGAGCGCAGAAAGCCCAGCCAAGTTCTCAGGACGGAAAAAGAGACAAGCAAAGTGACAACGACTGACTCTGGGAGACAAAGGCTCAATAACCAACCAATGCACCTGAATTTGGAAAGATGGGAACAACACGAAATTTTATTTCCTTCTCTCACTGGGCTCAGTTTTGTAAATATAAATAAAAAACCTGCCTGGGTTTAAGAAATTTTTTACCTGAGGAGGTTTGTCTGCAAACTTGGGTGGTTTTATTTTAAAAGGAAACTGTCTAATAGTTTTTTCAGAGTGAAAAGGCAGTTCAGACAGAGAATTAGTGAAACGCGAGTGTTCAGGTGAAGAAGGGTGGGAGGGAGCAGTGGCAGTCACGTCAGTCATTCGGCCTTTTGTTGTCGGTACCTCTTGTGTCTTTAATTTTTCGCTAACCTTTTGTAGTGAGTCTTTACTGAAGCTATTTTAGAATCTTGGAGGCTTTCGTAAGCTTCTTCATGCCAGTTCAAACAGGTATTTCTTTCTGTTTATTCAATTTGGGAGCTCTTGCTTTCAAGTGCACTGTTTTGAAAACGAGCTTGTCTGTCCATTTAGAACGTCTCCCCATAATGTCCATTATAATTCAAAGTTATTTTTAGTACAGTTTTTCCATCTTTCCAGATATCTGTAGCTTCCAGGGGATAATTCTTAAATATAAGAGGGTTTGCTAGAAGTGGCGCTCTTAACTCTCGGGATACGAAGGACCCCATTGCTTTTATCTAGGCCTTTGGGTTTTCCCAGAGCCAAACAAGTACCTAAGATTTTTGTCTTCTGAGATTCTCTTTTAGCTACAGTCTTCTTCATGTGTACATTAACAGAAAAGCAACAATAACTAAGGAAACAGAACTGTGGACACCAGCAGTAGCCAAAGCACTAGAAACTGGGGGAAACATTGAACCAGCAGACTTTAAAGAATGGGGACTGTGGACTGATTTCCCAGAAAGGGAGAATTGCAGACTAAACCATCAGCAGTTCCCCCACGTGGAACGCAGGGGAAAACCCGAGGCCTGGGGCTTAGATGTTACTGTGGACCGGCCAGTGGAAGGCCCTGTGTGCACCTCCAGCAATTCCCAGTGTGGACTAAACCAGTCCACACTTAAGTGGGGAAGGGATTCCAAACAACTGGAAAATTGTAGACAAAACCAATGGTGAGGGACTTGGGTGATGGATGGAACCATCTGCCAGCTCAAGCTGACCCTCTAAGCTCTGGGCTGGAAAGCCAATTAGGTCAGGAAGTCAACGCAGTGAGAGGGAAGGTCAAACTGAGAGGAACTCACCAGTGGTCCTTGAGGATGGCAAGAAAGACTGAGAGCTCGAAGCGTTCTTGGGCAGCATGTCTGTATTTCTTGTTGTCCCCAAATGTCATCAGACGCTTGCTTTGGACCCTATTGCTGCCATCAATCTGTTAAAGAATGAAAATTCAACTGAATAAATTTGACCATCTGATTTGCTTTATGGAGGTATTCATGGATAAGACAGCATCTGATGTAGCAAACAGAGAGGTTCTTTGAGAAACTGTACAAAATGGAAGGTTTTTATAAGCAAAAGGAAAGTGGGACAAGGAAGTTATTAGCAAAAGAAAAGAAAAGATTGTTTCAGGCCAGGTCTTTATTTCTTTTTGTTTTTTCTTTTTCCTTTCTTTTCTAGTCTTTTTTTTTTTTTTTTTTTTTAGTGTGAGGGACGAGAAGAGCAGGGGTTTTATCATGCAGATTGCCTCACTACTGCTAATCAGGAAATTTCAGATAGACTCTTTAAAGGTCACATTTCGGGGAGGGGTTAAATTGCAATTAAGTCTTGTGGGTTTTTTTTTTCTTTTTTTTTTGCAGTTGAGGGGCCAATGACTCCATTTGGAGCTCGCTATTTCCTTTTAATGTCATGCTCCCCTGCTTGGGTCTGATTTAATTTGTCGGAGTAACTCACTGAATTCAGGGAAACATTTATTTACTAGATTCCTCGTGTGTCATAAAAGGATATAACTCAGGAATAGCCTGATAAAAGCAATGTATAAGGCCGGGTATGGGGAAGAGGTGCAGAGTGTCCATGCCCTCTCTGAGCACTCCCCCAGTCTCCTTATTTCACCAAGCCAGAAGCTATCTGAAACCTCTCCTGTGGGGTTTTTTCGGAGGTTTCGTTACACAGGTACGATTGATTAAATCATTGGCAATTGAATTCAATCTCCAGCCCTGACACCTCCTGAGAGATGGTGCTGGTGGTGGTAGGAAGTGCAAGTTTTAACCCTCTAATCACTTGACTGGTTCCGGTGGCAGCCATTCCCTATCCTTAGGTACTTTCTAGAAGTCACCTCATCAACATAAAAAAGACATCTTTACCACTCTCATTACTTAGGAAATTCCAGGGTTTTAAAGAGCTTTGTGCCAAGACAAAACATATATTTCTTCTTATTACAAATCACAATATCATGGTCAGTATTTTTGGAATTATTTTAGCTTGCTGAACCCTTCAAATAAAATCACTCACAAACAATTATTATAAGAAATAAAAGTATGCTGAAGGTGTAAGGAGGTAAAGGGGAAAGAATATGCCCCCCAAATATGCCCCTTTGGCATAAGAGTGATTTTGAACTGGTTATTTTTAAGGAATGGCACACACAGGAAATCTTGGAAAACTGTTGACTGGCTTTCAGCTTGAGTCTCATGCTTCACACTGGAAAGAGGGAGCATGTTAACCTATATTAACCTTTAAGAATTTTTTCTATATTTGATGATGCTTAGACATCTTGGGGCCTTGCTGACTTGCGGTGGTACTAGCCATCACAGGGTTAGCTAATTCCTTGAGATAAAAAACAACTTGCCTATGAACGTGCCTTTGATGTATTAACTAACCTATTCCTAGTTCACACTGACAAGCAGTTCATCCAAAGTGATTATCATCAGCTCTGTTGAGCATCAATTAACCAAATTTTGCTCTTTCTACAAGATCCTGTAGTTATCGAATGCAGAGGCCTAGAAATTAATTCTATAAAAACATTCTAGACACTGGAAATGGCAAGAAAATGGATTTTTTTCCTAAAGACTCCAGAAGGAACACAACTTTAGTAACACCTTGATTTTAGCTCAGCGAGACTCATTTCAGATTTCTGACTTCCAGAACGATAAAGTCATAAATTTGTGTTGTTTAAGCCAGTACCCTGTATGCTCTACCCTGCTACCTTGTGAGTCCCTAGAGGCTCAACATTAGGCCTTATCCATTTCTGTGTTCTCTGTAGCATTTAACCTAGCATGGCTCTAGACACCCAACAGAAGCTCAGTAAATGCTTGTTGAATGAAACTGATCTGGCACTTGGTCAGCACAGATGATGTTCCACGTTGTCTCTCTCCAGCTTCTGTAGACTGGACATATGTTGAGAATGAATGACATCAGCTCAGCTTTGATGCTGCTTATGGCTGCAGTGAACATGAGCAGGTGGGCAGAATGTCAAGCTAAGTCTAAAAATACCGAGAGAACGGGGCTGTGTGACTGCCAATTATCTGGAAATGCTAAGGCATTTAAAGAGATATGATACTAATTGCCTCGTAATTGTCACAAGGATTTGAGATATTGCAGTTAAATTACCTAGCCAATAGCCTAGCTCATTTGCTCAAGAAGTGGTAGCTTATTATCATTATTAATAGACTAATAGTCATAAGCCATCTGGTATAATCATAGAATGCTGGAAAACAATTTGGCCTACAGCAGAGCCAAGAAAATTCTTTCTGAGTAACATCATTCCAGACTTAATAAATAAGGACGTGACAACCAACTGAAAGTCTTCTATCAAGTGTTCCTCCACAAACTCTCACCTTGACTAAGGAAAGCCTGCATGCTCTATGAGATTCACATCTCTAGGCTTCTGAAAAGCCCTTCCCTGCCCTACTCCCCATGGTGGTCCACAGAAGTCCCCAGCTTCGCACACGTGAAGCTGATGTCAAACTGCCATCACCCCCCAGGGCATACTGCACCTCCAACCCTTGCCAAAGGGAGCCATGAATGCTTAGAGGGGCATTTTTCAGCCCTGTCAGGGGTGAACAGCGAGGACAAGCACGTTTAATTTGAAAGGGTGTCTCGAGACATTCTAATATGCCCACGCTACCACTCCGTTCTGATGAAGGACACTTTCTTTGCCTCTCTCTCTGTTAAAGTTTTAATTTGCATTTATATTAATTATTATGTGACATTATAATAATATATTATATTATGTATTACTTAATGTGTATTAATATATAACAATATAGTGATTGTGTTAATTAAATAATAATTTCATTTATCATAGTTTAAAAAATATTTATCTCCTTGTCTCGATTTTAAATTTCCTGAGGGTAAAGACCATGTCTGACTCACCTTTATTCATAAAGATAAACATTAAAAACAGTTTTGTACATGATAGCTATTCAATATATAAATGATGCTCTACTTGGAGGAAAAATACTCTACAAAGCACTCTATAGTGATAAATATTATTTTCATAATGGTAATATCTTAAAAGACAGAAAATGGAGCAGGAGGATAAAATCTTTGTCCCTACTCAGTAATTAAAATAAGACCTTTGGCTCTTCTTTTGTGGGCTTTCTATTCTCCAATTACCCAATATTCTAATCCAGTAATTATTACCTCTGCCAGTCTTGCTGATTCTTTGCTCTTTCCCCTTATCACACCATCTATTTTGTCTCAACTATGAAAATAATTTTCCCTTTAGTATAGATAAAAAAAAATTTAAAATATTTTCTTTGAGAACCTAAGAGAGAAAAATATTTAAATATGAACATGGATGACTGTGTAGATACAGATTATTTATTCTTCCTAAAACACAGTCTGACTATAGTCTGACTTGACTGGAAACATTCTACAAGGTAATCAATAAGTCCCCCCCCCTTCCCTTTTTTTTTAAACCTAATCTAGTCTCCTGAGAAGAAATATATAGTAAACCAAATTATTCCTGTTTCTAGTCTGAGATAGAGATGTGGGGCCAGGGTTATTGTGTTAGCCCATTCGGGCTGCTGTGTAGCAAAAATACCATAGACCAGGTGGCTTAAACAACAGGAAACTATTTCCACTGTCCAAGATCAAGGCTCCAGCAGGCTGGTGTCTAGTGCTGGCCTGCTTCCTGGCCCGCAGATAGCATCTGCTTGCAGTGTCCTAACATGGTGGGAGGAGTAAGGAAGCTTTCTGGGGTCTCTTGTCTAAGAGCACCAGTCCTACACATGAAGGCTCTGCCCTCATGACCTAACCCAGAGGCTTCACTTCCTATTACCATCACATCAGGGGTTACGACTTCAACATGCTACTTTGAGGGGACACAAACATTCAGTCTTCTACAACTAGGGTGTGTCAATAGAGCCCCCTAGGATGCACAGTTTAAAGCAGCACTTGTTCGCGGGGTTGGGCAAATGCAAGTGTCATCCATACTTGACAAATGTCCTATCTACAGAAGCCAGACAGTATGGAGCGTTGTCCGGGTGCCAAATCAGGTTAATTTCAGAAAGCATTTACTGAGCTTCTAGTAAGCATCTGGGACTGTAGTGGGTTGGGGACTAGGGCATTTGTCTGACCCTGAGCATGAGTGACTCTTTACACTTAATGTGGCCTCTCTCGCCTCAGCCTAGCCCTTATAGAGAAGCACTGGCACTCGTCTCTAGGCACTCCTCTCTCCTTTTGGTGTCTGTTGCTGGCATTTCCGAGAGATCTGAGGCTCTAGATTTCTCTTTCTGGCCTCAGCGTGTTCTGAATTTCTGTTGCACATTTCCTGGTCCCTTTCCTGGCCCTCCAGGTCAGGAAGGCATAAGGAAAAGGCAAGGAGTGTGGAATCATCAGAGCTCCTGCTGATCCGGTATTCTGACTCTTCCACTTAGTAGACAAGTTTCTATATCTCCTTGCATTCATCTGTAAAAAGGGGCTAATAACATTTCCCACTTAAGATAGTTACTCAGATTAAGTGAGGGGTGTATGTAGCATCCTTTCCGTTTACTTCAATATGACCCAGTCTTAGATTTCAGGTTACCCTTCACTGCCCTTGTTCCTGGTTCTAGAAGTCTTTGGGGGGCCCAGTGCCTGAAAAAACTGTGCCTTTCTGTGAAATCCATATGGGATGTTAAATAAACAAAATTATAAGCATAAAGAAACTCTGGGAAGATACAGAATAAACTAGCAAATGTGGATACCCATGGCAGGAAGGGTTAAAAAACTGATTCTGCAGAATAAGAGTGCTCCTCAAATATGTCTCCTCAATGCTGTTTCAGTTTTTTTGAACTATTTTACTATTCACAAAGCAAATAAAAAAAGATAAAAGAAAAATAAACACAAGTTCCAGTCATATTTTTATTATCTCAAATGTTTTCATAGGAGGTTAAGCAGGATTCTAGTTAATGAATGGACCAATTGTTCTTGTTTATCAGGCACAAGGTACAGCTTTCCACAGTGGCATACACCAAGCCCTACATCATCATCATCATCATCATCATCCAAATTACTTGTTAGGGCGTTGGAAACCCAGTCCTTTATGATGACTGCCCAAAATGAAATCACATTCAAATATTTTATCTGAAATAACACCCTGCAGTGTTTCTCTCTCTCTCTCTCTCTCTCTCTCTCTCTCTCTCTCTCTCTCTCTCTCTCTCTCTCTCTCTCCCACACACACACACAGAGTTTGAAATGGGCTTTGAGTCTTATAGTGCAAGTCAAGTGCATACTCTCTCCCAAGAGACCAGGACGGAACCAAAAGGACATAATGCTGATGAGGATGGCCCAATGTGCACAGACTGCTGTTCCTTTTGAAAACTGAAGGAGGGAATGAAGAGGCCAGAGGCTGGTGGATGATGTCAGGTCTTAAGAACTGAAAAGTGGAAGAGAAATGTGGCACTATAGCAGTTGTCTCTGGGGGGACCAGGATCCTTACTAGCAAATTAGATTCCTGTAGCCCATTTTTTCTTATATGGTTTTTCCAAGAAAAGCCTGGTTACAATGACCTTTGAAGAGAGGCTTCATGAAGGAAAGCAAACATGTTACAAAGTGCAAAAGAGCAAGGCAATACTGAGGGGGCATTTTTATTCCTAAAGCTGACTTTCTTTGACTCTCTTGCCTGTTTGAATCTGGTGCTGTCACTTGTCTCTAGAAATGAAGAATCTCAAAGCCTTGGACTAACCTCATCGCAGCTCCTTCCTTCTCCTCCTGCTTCAGAGACTTGTCAGATCAGCTGCCTTAGACTGTGGCAGCTCCAGGGAACATGGGGTGCAAAGAGGCATGGACCAAACAAGCAGTAGTTTGAGTCAGCTAGACTTTTCCTGAAGGCAGGATGGCATCAGAGTTTCCTCACCGACATGGTTGGAGTAAGGGTAAAATACAAACAGTACTTACTGGTTATAACAGCTGCTGTGAGATATGAAACTAATTCATAAGCTAATTCACTTTAGAAAGGTCTAGGATCCAAAATCCAGGAATTAGTTGCTTATTTGACTTATTTGACTATATATTATTTTTGTTCACTAACTACAAAAACTTTTTTTTTTTAAATCTGAAAGACACTAATAGGGGTAAGGAATTAAAAGTGTGGCTAGGAAAACAACTGTTTAATCACACCCTCTCAATATGTAGTTTATAAGAAATAGCTATTTGTCATGGGGATGTAAAGTACAGCATAGGGCATAGAGTCGATAGTATTATAATAACTATGTATGATGTCAGAAGGGAACTAGACTTCTCGGGGTGATCATTTCATAAGTTATAAAAATGTCTAATCACTATGTTGTACTGAAATTAATATAAGAATGTATGTCAACCGTAACCGAAAAAATAAATGTAAAGAGTAATAGCTATTTGTATTTCCGCTTGTGATTTATATTGTTTTATTCATTCAATTATTTAGTCAGTTGTAATTAACAGTTATTTGGAAACCTACTAGGAAGCAAACTCTAGGCTGGGTGCTGGGAATGTAATGGTGAATGTGCCCAAAATGAAAAGGACAGGGCACGTTCAGAGTGGTTAACAAGGGTGCCAACCTCGTTTGGGGATCAGGAAGAATTCCCTGAGGAAAGCTGATTTAAATTGAAGCTCGAAAGATAAATAGGAGTTATTCAGGCAAAAAGTGGACTAGGAAAAGGCAAGGTAGCATCTAGGTAGTGGGAGCCACATGTTCCAAGGTCTGAGGCAGGAAAGAGTTTAAAGAATAAAGAGCAGAGAGAAAGCCAGTGTCTCTAGAGCCCAAGAGGCACACGAAGTGGGTGGTGTGCAGGGCAGGGGCAAAGCCATGCAAGAAGTTGGGGACCATTTAGACTTTATCCAAAGATTAGTGGAAGCCACTAAACAGTTTTGCAAACGCCCAAGATTAAGGAATTTTCTCCCAGATCTCCAGTCTTGAAAACTCACAGGGAATGGAGGAAGGTAGAGAAGATAAGTGGAGAGAACTGCAGACAGTCAACTTTGAATTTTCTTCTTTCTTCTCAGGAATTTATACCTTATGCACAACTTAGTTCATAACACCTTATTAGTCTCAGGATCAATGAAAATAAATAATTACTCAAAATATATCAGTGAATTGAGGTAAAATCGACCTGAGTGTTTCTGTTCATGTTATCAGGTCTCCAGAAGGTGCTGGGAAGAGCTGATAGATGCGCGAATGAATGCAATCACTTTCTTTTACTTCTCCTGTTCAGTGAGAATATCGCTAATGAACGGACTAAATATCTTGAAAAGATGGCATTTCCCTTTGTGTCTCTCTCTGTCTCTGTCTCTCTGTCTCTCTCTCTAGCTTCCTGTATCTGTTAACAATGCTGTAAAATAAGAGAATTTATCCTGTAACTTGAATATTCTAGACATTATTCCCAAACATGAAGTTCTCTGTTTGCACAGCTAATTTATTCCAGGTTCCAAACCTCCCCTCAGCATAAATGTTCTGCTTTCTCAACTTCTCCAACCAAACAAATTTCACCCAGCATGTAAGGGCTTATTTGAGGCGTTTCTCCTTTCTCAGGCTTCAGACCACGGCCAGATTCTTGTTTTCCCTAAGCTCAGATAGATGTTATTGTTCAATCACTCATTTAGCCCTGAACATGCTGCTTTGCATGTTTTGAAACATTTTCTTGTGCATCTTGTTAACTCAGACGCTACAGCTGAGAGAGAGAGAAGTCTGACACCTCTTGGGAATTCCATTCATAATAAATTATAGGTCTCCAAAAATATCTGTTCCTTAATTGATAAAAGTGTCAATGAAGTTGCTTCAGTTTCATTCAGCTCATAGAATAAAACCGGACTACAAGCCGAGATATTTTCCTCCAGGTTACAAAAAGTATGTACTTTTCCTCAAGCAATATCAAACAAACTCAAAAAGATTCTGAAGTCTTTGGTTAGAAAGAAATGATAAAGATTTATTCAAGGATCTTAGGGTTTGCAAACCAGAAACAGCTAAGCAACAACCCAGAAGTGTTCCAAAAAAGAGAAAAGTAGGAGTTCTTGTAGTAAAAAGTTTACTCTTGAGAATAGTCAGTCCTGCATTCTTAGCCATGGGATTGGTCCAAGATGGTTATCAGTCAGATGTCGGGCAGTCAGGATCATGGATGCCAGGTGGCCTGGAGAATGGGTACCAGGAGGTCTGGTCACATCAATGGTCTGGACAGGTGAGTCCTTCAGGGGGGTAGTGAATGGGTTATCTAAAGGTCTGACATATAGCCAGGCATTGACACAGGACTGGAAGTTTCAAAAGTTAAAGTTCCCAGGCTAGTTACAACAAAAATGGAATTATTTCCACATACCTCAATCTACTCAATTTTAGTCATTTAGCAACTCTAGTGACTCCATGTTATTTCTTCACTCTATTCCTCAGATAAAACATGAGTGAAAAGCAAAAGATTTCAGAGGATTTTTGTGAGTAGTAAATGAGTTAAGAATGACAGTATTTGGCAGCTATCTCCTTTTTATCACCATCCTGTTATAATTGGCAAACAATAAGCTTTACATGTTTAAAATATACAATTTAAAAAATATATAGATAGTTATAGATTTACAGATACACACGCACTTATTTAGGGTCAATTTGCTCTTTTTTTTTGTACTATCTTAAGACAGAAAATAAAGTAAGGTCATTGATTCATAACTTCTAACATAGAATTTAATTTTATAAATTTCCTACTAATTACTTATATCTCCAGGAAACCAAATACATGATCAATAAAGTGAACGTATTCATTACTACCAAATGACTATAAAGGGAAACAGAATTTGCCACCCTAAAATATTCCTCTCTGGCATAAAGATTATCTTGAGCTGGTTATTTTTAAAAACTACAGACATAAGAGAAGCTCTGAAAACAACTGAGTAAAAGTTATCCTTTTGTAACAGACATTTACATTTATAAATAAAATCTCCATGGGTAAAGGTGTCTTCCTCTCTGCATGGGAAAGAAGAGGATGGCCAATCTCTAGAAACTCCTATCAATGAAGTCACCTAATTAAATTTGCATAACGGCCTTACCCTTGTTTACTAAGCTTTCCCTGATTATCTCCTATAACTTTTCCCTACTCCCAACATCTTCTTTTGTCTTTAGCTGGAAATGGTATTTAAATTGGTGGCTTGGGCCACTTCAGAGAGTTACTTAGTTTTCCTGGGTCTTTCCAAGGTATACAGGAAGAATACTTGTTATTAAACATCTGTTTTTCTCCTATTTGTCTTTTATTACAGGGGAGTCTCAACTAAGAACCTAGAAGAATAGAGAAAAAATTATTTTTCCTCACCAATACCTAATAACGATCATCTTTTTTATGGGCTTATTTGACATCTGTATACCTTCTTTGAGGTTATTGTCTATAAAATAATTTGTCCATTTAAAAAAATTCATTGTTTATCTTTTTCATTATTGAGTTTTCAGAATTCTGGATACAAATCCTTTCTTTATTGGTATAGGATTTCCATAGTTCTGTGATCCAATTGAGTTAATTTTTATATTAGCCATACCTTGTTTTATTATGTTTCACTTCATTGTATTTCACAGATATTGCTTTTTTTTTTTTTTTTAGACCCTCCACCAGCAAAAAGATTAAGACTCACTGAAGACTCAGATAATCAGAAGATGGTTAGCAATTTTTAGCAATAAAATATTTTTAAATTAAGGTATGTACATTGTTTTATTTTTGACATAATGTTATTGCACATTTATAGACTACAGTATAGTGTAAATATAACTTTTATATGCACTGAGAAACAAAAATTTGTGACTGGCCTTATTGTTATATCACTTTATTGCAGTAATCTGGAACTGAACCTGCAATATTTCCGAGGTATGCCTGTCTATTGTACTAACAGTAATCAAAAGAGACTGAGACTGGTTGTATTGTTATTAGATGAAATATAATTACTCTGTTTATTTGTTAAATTATTTTTCATTCTGTTTCCTCTGGTTTAGCTTATTTATTTTGTTAAATTTCTTTCACAGAACTGTCACTCCTCATGAGTCTCACGATTTTTACTTCTGAGCTCATCTTTTATTCCCTTAGGACCCCCAACTATTTTGCAAACAATATCTGCCTGGAATAGATGCTAAAAACTACTAAACATGAATGGCAGAAAATAAAGAAGTCTTAAATATAATCATGTTTATAGATCAGAGATTCAATGTCAATTCTCTACACAGTGATCTATAGAGTCAAGGCAATCCCAATCAAAATCCCAGCAGGACTTTCTTAGAAATCAATAGCTTATTTTAAAATTCATATGGAAATGCAAAGGACAAAATATAGCTGAACAAGTCTGAGGACTTATACTACCTGACTCAAGACTTATTATAAGGCTTACAGTAATCAAGGCTGTAATATTGGCATCAAGATAGCCAAGTAGATAAATGGGTGAATTAATAATTTGGTATACATATGCAAAAAGATTTTTGACCCATAACTGCACCACATATAGGTATACTTCTGAGATATTTTGGGTTTGGTTCCAGACAGCTGCAATAAAGCAAATATCACAAGTAAGAGAGTCTCATGAACTTTTTGGTTTCCCAGGGCATAAGTTATGTTGCACTATACTCTGGTTTATTAAGTGTGCAATAGCATTATGTCTAAAAAAGAAGAGTGTACATACCTTGATTTAAAAAATACTTTATTGCTAAAATATGCTAACCATCATCTGAGCCTTCAGTGAGTCTTAATGTTTTTTCTGATGTTGATGGCTGCTGACTGATGAGGATGGTGGTTGCTGAAGGCGGTTGGTTGTGGCACTTTCTTACAATGAGACAATAATGAAGTTTGCTGCATCAATGGACTCTCCCTTTCACAAACCATTTTTCAAAGATCACTGATCACAGATCACCATAACAAACAGAATGATAATAATAAAGTTGAAATATTGTGAAAATTGCCAAAATGTGACACAGAGACATGACGTGAGCAAATGTTGTTGAAAATCCTAGCATTCCAAGAGTACAAATCTCACTTTGCAAGTACTTGTAAAGCCTCTGCTTGCATGTCATTTGCTCATGTTTCTTTGACTAGTCATAGTGCGTAGCCCAGAGTCAGTGTGGGTGGGTACTGCACAGAGGCAGGGAGGTGTTTTTATCGGGGGCCACCACAGTAACAGTATAACCATAAAGACTTTCTAGTGAACAGAGCTATCTCTGTTCCTTCTCATTTATTTATTTTTAATGATTTTTCCTGTATTTCTTTGTTTTTCTTTAAATTCTTGTCACATTATTTCTGAGTTTTCCAATTCCATTTACGTTACTCGCTCATGTCTTTTATCATCTTCTTGATGCACTTTAATTAATTTTAAAAATAGATTACAGCTTTGATCTGTTTTTTGGGCACTTTCTGGCATGCTTTTGCTGTTTGTAGGAATACTATTCTTTCTTGTTCTTATAATATTTTATATAAAATTTAACCTTAATGTTTTTCCTTTGCTGATTTTTATGTGAGATTAGTTTTTGTGGTTTACAAGATATTAATTTTTCTTCTTTTAGAGAAAAAAATACTTAGAGGGAGGTGAAGTTAACAGAGATCTTTTTCTGTTTTTCTGCATAGTTTTAAAGCATTTGGGACAACACTAAATGGTGGCAAGGATGTAGAGAAAGTACAACACTGATACATGCTGGTGAGAATATAAAATGGTACAGGCAATCTGGGTAATGGCTTGGCAGATTCTTAACTAACTAAAAATGCAACTATAATACAATCCAGTAATTCCATTCCAGGGTGTTGATCCCAGAGAAAAAAAAGAATCACGTTCACACAGAAACCTGTACATGAACATTTATAGTATCTTTATAATAGCTGAACACAGCTCAGGTGTCCTTCAGTAGGTAAGTGGTTAAAAAACTGTAGTACACCCAAACCATGAAATACTACTCACTAATAAAAAGGACAGACCTATTCACACAAGTAACAACCTGGATGAATTATTCTCAAAGGATTACGCTGAGTGAAAAAAGCCAATTATTGTTCTACAATAATGCTGCAAGGAAATATGCTGAGTGAAAAAAGCCAATCATAAAAAGTGACCTATTGTATGATTCCATTTATATAATGATCTTAAAATGGCACAATCACAGAGGGAGAACAGATCAGTGCCTGCAAGAAGGGAGGAGGGGTATAGAGAGGGAAGTAGGCAGTCATAAAAAAGCAACGTGAAAGATGCCTATGATTTCGAAACTGTTCAGTACTGTTGGCTGTGGTGATGGATACACTGACTTACACCTGTGATAAAATTGTATAAAACTAAATATGCACGTGCACAAATGAGTATTAGTAAAGCTGGGAAAATCTAAATTAGGTTGGTGGAGTGTATCAATGTTAAAATCTTGGTTCTGATATTATATTTTTGCAACATGTTACTATTGGGGGAAACTGAGTAAAGTAGCCACAGAATTCATCTGTGTTATTTCTTAAAACTGCATGTGAATCTATGATTATTTCAATAAAAATTTCAATTAAAAATCCAAATTTGGCTGTTTATTTCTAAGATTTTCTGGCTTTGTTCTTTCCCCCCACTTTTCTTTGGATGTTCTTTTTCTCTTGTTTCTATAAATCTACTCACATTTGATTCCATGCACAGGAGTTTTCTCT
The DNA here is from genome assembly GCA_030015415.1 of Cynopterus sphinx. Lineage (NCBI taxonomy): Eukaryota > Metazoa > Chordata > Mammalia > Chiroptera > Pteropodidae > Cynopterus > Cynopterus sphinx. The sequence continues at coordinate 48,219,320 of CM057390.1, read as the reverse complement.
CACTGAGGTCTTATTTTGGAAGATAGATTTGCTATTCTGTTTCAAAAATTCATAAAACCAGAATGCTCCAACATTGCAGACCTTACCACGAGCTCCTTGCCTGTTCTTCTACTGATGAGGGTAATGTCTGTGCCTGGTTCAGTTGCTCTTCTCAAATTCACCAGCCTTGGTTATTGTAGGGCCCTCCTATTCCAGAGTTCTTGAGTTTCCCCATTACTTTCTATTATTATTATTATTGTTATTATTATTATTATTATTATTATTATTAATTTTGGTACACAGATGCCAATACCATGTTGGTCTCATGAGATCTGGTAGTTTGTCTCTCTATTCACTTGCTTTTCTGGGTGATTTAAGTAGAATACTTTTTCACATACTGTTATTGTAAATATTGTCCATGAATTTTTAATTTTGCTATTTGCTCTATGTTTTGTGGATATTTTGGAATATTCAAAAGGTATGTTTCCACCACTGACGCTATCTTGCCACAACTCCCAAAGATAATCCGGCCTCTTGTTTTAAAATGTGTGGATATACTGTCTTCTTGACTATGCTGTTCACCACCAAGTGTGTAATTGGATGACACCTTTCACATCTTCCCGTTAAAGAATGTAAAAGAAATATTTAAAACATTTTTCTGATGTATTTACTATTGCAGAGCTGCCTTTCTGCTATTAAGTTTAAGCGGTAAGGCTAACTGCTCTCAGGGGAAGAAGGTGATTCTACTGTGGTGGGGAGCGGGGCGGGGGTAAAGAAAAAACCTTTCCTCCTGCCTTTCTTAGTTCTCCTGGCTGGGTTAATCATCAAATTAACACGAACAGATTCACAGGAGAAAATGTCCAGAATTAATTGAGGATGTACACATGGGGGGTCCATAAGAATATGAAACCCAAAGGTTCATTGGGCAGCAGGTTTATCTGCCATTCTGGAGCTAAGGAGAAAGGGAGGATTGTGGTTTGTGACTTCAAAGGGCAAGAATGCCATTCACATGGAGATGGAAAAGCAAATGTTTGGTAAATAAATGTTTGCTGGGCCATTTTAACAATGGGACACAGAGAGGACTTTGAACTAACAGAACTCGGTAGGTTCCTCTCTGTCTATGACACTAGTTTATGTTAAACTATAGTTGTCTGAGAAGATCTCTTCCTTTCTGGAGAAGATTCTCTATCTTAACACCTTTTAGGAGGTTAGGGGGAAGGTCAATGGTTTTTCCTGATTCTTTTGTTTCTTGACAATAATCAGCTTAATATAATAGTCCCAAAAGCATACTTTCGGGTGGCAAAATCTGCTTCCCTTCACTGCTTCTAATAAAGTCCACAAGGTGAAAAAGAAGCAGGTAGGGTTAATCACTCCAGGTCAGGAAGGAGAAGTAAAATCCCCTTTAAAGTGAAAGAAGAAATGATTGAAAGAAATCAAGCCTCCCACTCCCACCCCACTCCTGGCATGAGCCTTGATCTGGGGTGGTGGAGAGGGGCACAAGAAATTCAGAATGATGTCCAGATTGGTTAAGACAGAAGTCAAAAAGAAAGAAATCTGTGTCCCAATTTCTGTTAGGAACTTTGGGAGATGACCGTGCAGGTTACACCTGTATGAACATAAGATGTCTACTAGAACAGTGCTGGGAGCAAAGCTTTTCCTCTATACTCTTAGGTTTAGTAATAGAGGGCCTGTGAATTAAATTAATAAAAGATGATTAATAGGAGAAATGGCACACAATTTGTATTATTAATATTTAAGTGTATGGGAGTTCACAGAAAAGAAGCAAAACACAAAGAAGCAATTAGACTGGGGGATTTACATACCCTTTTAACAAAAGAAAGAAGGTTTGGTCTTGGAAGTATGATAACCTGGGAGAAAATGAGTAAAATATATAGGGGAACTAATGGAAGAGTAAGGCTATTTTAGCAAGATCTGTTTATGCAAACTCAACTTGGTATCAACTCTCCATCTTTAATGAGGGGTCACTCTTCTCTCCCTGGAATGGGGGAGTGGGGCATCTTCCTCAACGGGAAACTTACCCCATTACTGAACTGAGTGGGGATCTGCCCACCTGATGCTCAGCAAAACCAAACATTGAACAAAAGGTTTGCAATGGAGAAATTGAAGCTGTTTATTTTGCAGAGTGCCAAGCAAGGAGAATAGGAAGCTATTGCTTAAAACCTGAACTCCCCGATGGCTTTTAATCCAGCGTCTTTAAGGCAAAGATTGAGGGTTAGGTGTTAGGGGGAACAGGCCTGTATGGTGGAAGTGCTGGCTGTGCAGGTTTTGATTGGAGAGCTGTGGAACTTGGCCATTTGTGGCAAGATATGGTTGGAGGCTCCAGCACCGGATCTTTACAGTGGAACCCGTGCTTCTGAAAGGGTTCAGGTGTCCAAGTTCTGGTCATGTCCGGGCCCTTCAGTTCCATGAGGGAGGCACAGCTTTGGTTCTGGCTGCAGCCGGAGCTCCAAGTAGGCTCCCCTGCGCATGCTTCAGGGGCACGACTTGTGGTTTTGCTTTGCTGACTCTAAAAGGCAACTCAGGATCTTGTTAGAAATGAGAGGACCATTTTGCACCGGTTCTGCAGTTGCAATACTCTACTTTTAGGTGGGTTAGGGAGGGCGGAGAACTCCTCCTGCATCTATTGCCTTCAGCTCAAAATAATCCTTAGGCCAAAATGACATATTTTGGGGAGGCGTATTTTGATTTCCAATAGACATAGTGGTGTGGTCCCTTGATCGAAGAAAGGGCCAGTATTAGAACTGTTACTGGAGAGTGGGGATCCTCCCCCGGCGCGTCGTCCAGGTTCTTGATGTCTCGAACAAAGACACCGAAATACAGCGGAAAAGAAAAGCTTTTTGAGAGGGGACAGGACACTTCCAGACGTGGAAGCGGGCCTGACCAAGAGAAGCGTGGCTCAAAAGGCCTGGCAACAAAGCCTTTGGGGTTTTCATTCCTATTTGCTGTGGATGGGGACTTTTCTTGGTGGGGGGCTTCCTTGATTGACAACTAAGAAGGACAGGACTCAGTGACTCATTTGCTTTCTGTGCATGTTCATTCCCAGAATTCAGTCTGTCATAGTGATATTAATGAACTTCTGGGCATGTGCATCATAGTATAATGATGGTATAATGAGGCTCAGGTGAATTGAAGGTCGTTGGGGTTTGCCTTGTGCAGGTGCAAGTGATTGGCTTAAACTAATTCTCTGCTCACTTGTTTCTTTCTATGAGTTACTTTTAGCCTAAAAATGCCTCTGGCTTGCTTAATTGTGAGTGGATCAGGGCAGACCCCTTCTAGGATAGGATGACCCCAGTGTCTTTGCAGTCAGACCTGAAACCCCCTATCTAACTTTCCTGCCTAACGCTTATCTAAGAGCCATGAACCCCCTTATTTTTAGTGTGGGTGTTGATGGACAAGAGGTCTCTTCTTTTGTATCTGCTTCCTGCCGAGACTGGTTGTAGTCCCTGCTTATTGGGGTTTCATGGAGCTCTTTCTCTTTCTGACTGCTGAAGTGCCACCTCAGTCTCCAGACGAGAGAAAGAAGAGACAAACTTGTTATTTAAATCATATATCTATTAATTTCTATTATTGATTTGCCTATTGAATGAGTAAAAGGAGACAAGCTTGGTTAATATATTTCTTAAAGAGTAAAAAGGCCCTTTGGCCGGAAGTCCCCTTCCCTCTCAGACTCTAAGGGCTCTTTCTGGCCTAACACTATTTCTGCTAACAATGGGCCGTGACCCTTATCAATAGCCAGAGGATCTGAGTCACCAGTTTCCGGGCAATTACTGAGATTTGAGGGAGAGGGCCTTTTTCCCAAAGAAAGGAGGTTTACTGAAAAGATTGAGGACTCTGCAAGAGATGTCCCATTTTATTTCCTGCTAAAAGGTTAAGAATTTTACAAGTGATGTCCCACATCAGAACTTCTACATCTCTGGTAGTTATACTGTTGTATAGACGGTATTCAAAATTCCGCAGGCCTCAGGTTGCATACAGAGATGATACCTAAGAGTTAAGAGATCCTGTATCTAACTTGGGTTCTCCACAGAGAGATGACCCTTAGCAGAAGCTTAGGGAGGACAATGTACGCCAAGAACTGACTGAAAGACACAGCTGAGACGCAGAAGACGGCAGCACCTGGGAGAGCTGAAATGAGGCTGAGTCCCCAAAGCGGGACTGAGCCACGACTGACAGGGGAGAGATCCTAAATTATACCATCCCTGGACATTCTTCAGCATTAAATGCAGTGAGATGGGTGGGGGTGCAGCGTCTAGGGACCAAGTGATGTAAATAAAGTGTTGGAAGGAAAACTTTTCCTCTTCCAAGTTGAGCACAGTAGCGGGGGCCTGCAACTTGACTGACTGGCAAAAGCAAAGATGACGTTTATTCATGTATGCTGGGAGCAGTGGTAGTACTCAGCGATGAATAAGACCCCGAATAGCCAGAGATAAAAGGTTTATAGACCAAACTTCACCAAAGAGGGAGGGTTGCCTCAGGGCTTTAACCTGATGGTATGGAAGGTTCCCTGAGGTTTTGGATACTTGTGCATATGAACAGCCTGGCTCCACGGCAGGTGAACTCTGCAGGGAATTCCCTTGGAGCAGGATCAATGGTAGATGTATTTTCTAGCTGCTTTAGCTAAATAAGGGACTCAAATAAGGTTTCTTTCTGCATCTTCCTTAGCTTGTTAAAGAACAAAGTTCAGCAGAGTACATTTGAAGATCTAATTGGCTTTATTAAGCGACTCATGAATCGGACAGCGTCTTATCTAGCAGCTAGAAGGGTGCTCTGAGGGGCTGCACGACTGGAAGGTTTTCACAGGAAGACGCGTGGGGCAGGGGAACTATTAGCAGAAGAAAGGATCATTTTTCATCCAGGACATCATTATGGGGGAGGGGAAGGGAACTGGCAAGAGCTTTGTCATGCAGATTGCCTCTTCTTTCTTTTGGGGGGAAGCGAGAGGGCCCTCCTGATGGATGACCTCTGTTGGCGTTGACCAGAAGATTCCAGACTGGTTGATTAAAATTACATTTCTAGGAAAGGTTGAAACTGTAATTATTAGATTAGGTATTAAATCTAGGTTTGGTATCGTGGCCCAAGTGACGCTGTTTTGGGCTTGTGATTTTTCTCTTTCATAAACTCAAATGTTTTCACTTTAAAATAATCTTTTTATCAACTCTGGAATGGGTTTTCACGAAGGTCAGTAGCAGCCATCACCGAAAGCCAGTACACAAGCTGGCCACCCGCTCCTGCCACCAATTTCATGAAGATGAGCACTTAAACTGGAAAAGAGTGGGGAGAAGTTTTGAGGGAAGTTAGGATGGAATTGACTGGATTGGTATTAACTGGCAAATAAGCAACCGTGGAAAATAAAAGGATTCGTGCTTCTTTTTGTGCGGTGTGTGTCAATTCCCGTGGGTAGTTTCTACCCTCCCCTATATCACAGATTCTCCCGAGTTGGTGGGGAACATGGGTGCCTCCTAAGGGGATGGAACTGAACACGAAGAGGATTCATCCCTCCTGGCACACACCGAACAGGGAGAAATGAGAATTGCTTTATTGCTTGTGCCATGAAGGTAGAACAAGCAAGTTAGTGCTCAAAAGCCCAAACTCCCCTGTGGCTTCCCATCGGAGTTTTAAGGAGTTAGGAAGAGCAGGTGTGTGGGGGCAACTGGCAAGGCAAGTAGTAATTGGCTGACCTTGGAAGCTGGCCCTTTACAGTAAGGGGTTTCCGCACCGGACCTTCCTGGACAATGGGCCCTGCTTCTGAAACGGTTCTGGTGTGCAAGTTCTGGTCATGCCCCAATCCTTTAGTCCCACGGGGAGCGATGAGTCTTTGGTTCCAAGTGCAGCTGGAGGACAGGGGCTCACATGTGCAGTGCTGTCCCTGTAAGATCACGCAAGGGTTGTATTAATCACCCATCTGCTTTAAGGGAACAGAACCAGTTTTAAGCTGGTCAACGTGATTTGTGTGCTGTTTCAGCGATTCTTTTAAAATACTTTCAAAGGCACAGTGTCTCCCAATCTGAGGCCAGCGAAGCCTTCCCGTGTGTGTGTCCAGAGGTGACAAGAGCCATGGCAAATGAGGAGGGGAGGGAGAGATTAGGAGAGGAGGAGATGGGAGAAGAGAGACACAAAGGAGAGGGGGAGAAGAGAGAGATAGGGTGAGGGGCAAAAGGGAAAGAGAAGGGGAGAGAGATTGGGAATTGGTGCCGGACGATTTCTTGAACAATTAAAAGTATCCAGAACAATTTAAAACCTGCTAAAGTATATCTTGGTTAGTTAATTTGTGTGTGATCGAATCTAAGAAGAATTACGAATAGAAAGCAGCAGCTGACAGTGTTGTTTTGTCGTCCCTGAGAACCTCTAGAACTTGAAACCCCAACGTTAGCCTCTGCGTAATGCTTCTGCATCTCAATATTCCCCAGGTAGATCCAGGCCGGACCCGCCCCTACCCCCTCTCCTCTTCCGAACAACATCCGAGGTTGTCCAGTGCACCACTGGAAACCGCTACAATTACGTGTTTGAGGAAAAATAGACATGACCATGGTCGGAAAAACCAGCTATTCCTTGACCTACAAAACAAATATGAATTAAAAAGGATTCTCTAAGTTTTGTGAAAGGAAAACATCGTGGAACTGCTTTAACGTTTACATTGGCTTTTTCTCTTGAAAACATCAAGTCACTGATTGTTGATTAGGCATGAATAATAGCATGACAACAGCAACAGAAGGGAAAGGTTACTTTCGGGCAAATTCCTTCTCATAATCCCTGACTGTGATTTGCATGTGACTACAGCTGGCTCTTAAGGCAACATGTGGGTTTGGTGTTGGGAAGTTTCCTGAAGAATTATCTAGTTTATTATTTTTTTTTTCACGCAAAAAAGTGCAAAGAAACAAAAGGCCCTACCTATATCAATATCAATATCAATAACCAATATCAGCTGAAGCCTCTACAAAGACAGTTGCTCTCAAACTTTACTGCGTATTAGAATCAACTGGGGAGATTTGACAAATGCAGATGCCCAGCTACGCCCCATATAAAGGAAATAAAAATCTCTGAGAGTGAGACCCAGTCACTAGTATTTTAAAAAAATGCCCCCAAATGTTCTTCCTGTCCAGGTCACTGGAACATCAGACCCACAGAGTGGACTCTCGCTGACCATCTTGTCCCAGTAGCACTCTCTTTGTAACCACAGTGGACCCAGCTCTGAAAAATGCAGCCTCCTTGGCCCAGGAGTCTTGCAGGCAACAAGGGTCTTTCATACGGGGCAGCCAAGTCTTGCCCCTCTACCATCTGTTCCTGAATATGGAGGAAAAGTTCTCATGAGCCGATCCCTGAGGAATTCTTCCAGTTCAATTATCCTAAAATCGGTGTAACAGGACCCTATGTGCTGGGAACTAGGCTTATCTTACATTTTCTATCCAAAGAAATATATGCGATCACCCCAGAGCCTACCTCTGCCATATCAGCAACAGGGTTGCTTGTCTATATAATTAAAAAAATATGGTGCTTCTTTTGGGGAATTTGCTGATAAACTCAATGAGCAAAAATTACCCACCTGGAAGAGGTGAAACAGGCTTCCATCAGATACACCCAGGATGCAGTTAATCTGGAGGATGTGCAGCAAGCACTGGTTCAAAAGCAATGTCACCTTTCTGATGGCCAGAGAGGAACACTGCTGTGGCCTGGGAGGTTACTTACCGGCAACAGCTGCACAGCATATACAAAGAGGTAAAGAATCGCTTGGACTACCATGTCTCTGTGTAGAATATGATGCTTCGGAAGGAACAAGGGCACATGGTAAACTGGGTGGAGAAGCACGTGGTGCAGAGCATCTCTGCACAGCAATATAGGAGACAATTGCCAAGTGCATTATGGATCTAAAGCTGCTTGCAAGGAAGGCCCAAGCACAGCCAGTTCGATAAATGCATCTATCTTGATGGAGACAGCTGAACACAGTTGGCTGGCTAAATGGAAACCAGTCTATGTGACAAGACCTTTCTGTATTGTGGTTACGGTTTACCCTACTAAACAATGACAAGCTTGAGTTTTATGTAGGGAGAGAATTAAAACAATCTATTGGCCAGTGGGCGGGGATGCTCCCGGGAGATTCCTATGTGCAGCCACGTCTGAGAACCATTATCTCAGAGGGGCCTCCAGGAATGACACTGAACCCAAAACATGGGCTCCTGGTGGAGTTAAGGAACGGGACCCAGGTCTGCGGAGAGAAACCACAGGGAGAGGGCCAGGACCTTCAGCACAGATTACAATTAGAGTTCTTATTTGACACAGCTATTTATGATTGGTAGACAGACACCCCCTTCTCTAGCTACGGGGGCAGTTGGGAAAGTCAAAGATCTCTATCTAGTTTTCTAGGCTGTTTTGAATCATTCAGACAATTGATCAACAGTTACTCAATCCAAGTGTGGGGGGATTATAGCCACAGGATGCCCGACTGTCTTTGTTTTGCTGAATGCAAAGATAGGAAACTTGACAAGAGACAGTCAGGGTTAGATGAGGTTAGAGAAGTGACTGGAGACCTCGTTGAAAGCTTCCTGGAAAAGAGCCTGAGGGAGGTGGCCATACTTTTGTGAAGGAAGGGGGTTTCCTGACCCCGGACTGATGGGTGGAGGATATAAGGCAGATTATTTCAACAAACTTTTAGGGAGAACCTCGTTGTGCCAGGCATTGTTCTGGGGCCTGAGGACTCGAAGTAAATACAACAGATACACCCTCTCTTTGCCTTCAGAGAGAGACCTTAGAATCTGAGGTCTAAGATTTTCATCACTCTAATACCCTTGGTCTGAATTACTCGAACACCCCTGTGGTGGGTTGAATAAAGTCGCCCTGAAATACATGCCCACCCAGAACCTCAGCATGAGAAAAGGTCTTTGCCAATGTACTTAGCTTAATGGATTCTCCTCAGAGCCTCTAGAAGGAACCACCCCTACGATCACCTTGGTTCCAGACTTCTATCCTCCAGAAATGTGAGAGAATAAATCTCTCTTGTTTTAAGCTGCCCAGGATGTTTGCTTGGTATTTCGTTGCCCAGCCCTAGGACACCAATACATCCCCTATCTGGGCTTCTTTCCTCTGCTCTTGTCCCCATAGCAACCAGAGTGATCCTCCTGGAACCCAAGTCCCATCACGTCCCTGCTTTAGTCAAAGCTCCCCAGTGGCTCCCTCTCTCTCAGAGCAAAACCCAGTGTCCTTTCAAGGACCTTCGAAGCCCTTGGCACAGGAGAGTGATGATATGGCCTCAGTTACCTTTCTAGCCACATCTCTTAACCAACCCTCTCGCTCTCAGAACACTGATTTCTAGCCACATTGAAATAGTCCTTGAACTTGCTTCCCATCTTCCCAGAATGCTCTTCTCCCCCAGATACGTTCCTCTTGGCTCATTTTCTTACCTCAATATCGGCTCAATGAATTGAATAGGTGGTGGGGAATAAAAGGGAAAGAGGAATTGAGAATGACTCCCAGATTTTTGCTTTGGGATTGGGCAACTGGTCAGACACTGGTATCAGTGGGGCCAGGAAATCTCCTGGGAAGAAACTGATTAAGATTTACACCCAAATTAAGATGTTAGGGGAGGTCTTCTGGGGTAGGTATTAGACTTGCTGCTAATAAAGGGTATGTGAGAATGCAAGCATTAGCTGGGAAAAAATATGATGGAGTTTATACTCTGAACTGGTCAAGCAAATCATATAAGTTAAAATTCATTTATTGAAAATAAATCGATTAGATATCTACTATGTGCTAGTGCTTCCAGAAGTCTGTTTTTGGGCCTTTACTTTTCTTATTTTCTATGCAGTCTCTGAGTAATCTTGTCGACTCTCTTATCTTTGCCTAACATGCATATGCTAAATTCACCAGAAGGGTCCAGTGACCTTTCCTGTGCTATAGGTGTGTGTGTGTGTGTGTGTGTACACAAGCCCATACAACTGCCCTTTGGATAGCTGAGGGATGTCCCAAGGTATATGATATTAAACATGACACACACAAAAACACATTATCTTCTCTCCAAATATTTTGCTGTTCTTCTTCCTGTATTTGACACTTCGGTGAATGGCAGTAAAGCCCTGCCATTCATTCAACTAGAAACTTTATTGTCACTTTGGCTATTTTCTTGTCCTATATCCTCATCCACATCTAATTAAGTTCCACTAATGCAACCTTCATCACATCATTTATATTTCTTCTTCCTCTTTTCTGTAACTTCAGATTGTAGGGGAAAATATTGTCCTCTTCTCTCTCAGGTTCTCCACTAGGTCTATGGAATAAACTAACAACAGACAGATTAACAGAGGAAAAGGTTTACACATTTACTTGATGTTGCAAGTTTCATGTGGCATGGGGTGGGGTCAGGAGGTCTTCCTAAAAAGAAAATAAAACTTCCAAAGACATGGCCAATCTAGGAGGCTTTTACACCATTTGATAAAAGGAGGACACATTTAAAGAGGAGTGACAAGACGAAGGACAGGAACTTTGAGCATCTAGGGATGGCAAGGTGTGGAAAGGCAAATGAATATGGGAAACTCATGGTAGATCGGACTAGTAAGTAAGCTTTGTTTGTGGAGACTCTTTTTCAGTGACATCTCTTCTCCGGTGAGGACTGTTATTCCCTCCCTGGTACAGGAAGGGGAGGGGGAACCTCTTCACAAGGGGAGTTTATTACTTTGTTTTCAGGCAGAGAGGAGGAAGGCAGAGAGCTCATTCCGTGCTCTTTTCTCTATTGCCTTCAGCTCAAAATAATCTTTATGCCAGAGTGACAAATTTTGGAGTGGCATATTCCAATTTCCTACCAGATCATGTAATCATTATCTCTTTCTTGAAATATAGTAAAGGTGTTGTAGCTGGTTTCCCGCCTTTCAATGCCACAATCCATTTTCTACACCAAAACCAGTGTGGTATAATCTAACACATAATTATGATTATGCCAGTTGCCTGATGAAAACCCTTTAATGGAATCCTATTACCTACAGGATAAAGTCAAAACTCTGTAGCCTAGTATGTAAGGTCTTTCATGATTGGAGTCCTGCCTACTTCTCCCTCCTCATTCTATACCACCACAGTTCTACGATTAAGCCACCTTAAATGTCTTGAAGTTTCTACAGAGACATTATCTACTTTGCTTCTCCCGCCTGGAAAGCCCTGACTCCCTTCCTTACCCTTGACTTGATGAACACCTGATCATCTTTCAAGATGCAGCCTAAGCATCACCTTGTCTACGAAGTCTTTTCTGTCCATCGCTCAGTTGAATAGTCCACTCCTTTTCTGGTACTCTGTTCTGCACACATTTCAACTACAGCGTGGTGCATATCATGGCATCTGTTTAAAAGTGTATCTTCCCCACTAGACTGAGTGCCCTTTGAGGGTGGAGAAAATATCTTACTTGTGTTTGTATCTTTAGCACATAGCTCAGTGCCTGCTATCTAATAGGATTGAACAAAGTTGCAGTAAATGATAAGTTAATGAAAAGGTGAATATATGGATTGAAACTAGGGGTCAGAACCGAGGATTCAATAGAGACTGTCACTTACTTCACAAAGACAAATCAGAAAAATTGACCTAAGGCTAGACAGAGAAAAATTAGCAAAGAAATAATATATGAACAATCTTGTAGCTGAAAGAAAACACAAAACTTCAAACTGAAATAGCCGATTAGATGCCAAGGAAGATAAAGAAAAGGGAACTAAAGCATCATTGTAAAACTTCCAAACCTAAAGAATTTAGAGACGATCAAAGCCACCCATTAACAAATGTATATAGTTTAAATGTATAAAGCCTACCCAGAATTCGTATGTCTCTCCATTTTCTTAAGAGAAGTCTGATATTCAGTTTTCTAGACTCCCATTTAGCACATATGATTGAGGAGACACTGGCCTCACCTCCAGCATCAAGGCAAACTCTTACTGGCATTTGCCAATTAGAGTAAATCTCCTTCTGAGTGGCAGCCTCAAAAATGGTCATGGAGAGCCATCGTCCAGGCCATTGAGGCAGGAGGGAAAGTTTTGAGGATGGTCTGGAATGTTCTTTCTTAGGTTTCCGGAAAGGCTTCTTTCTGGTTGTGACTCTGTTTTCACTGGTCACAAATGAAAAAGTAGGCATCTCCAAGTGAAGGTAGCTATCTTACATTCATGAGAAAACCAGACCAGCCAACCCCGAAAGCTATTCTACCTTGGACTTTCATTTATTATTTAGGCCAGTTTAAGTTAAGTTTTTTGTTCTTTGAGGCTTGAAAGCACTGAACAGATATATCCATAACGATGATCTTAGCAAGGCCACCACCACTGTTCCTACTGGGCAGTGTAAAAGATGGCAACTTAGTGTTGGTCCGAATGTTATTTTTAAAATTAACCATTTCGTGGAATCCAAAAATTGGAAGAACTACCAGTATAAGAAACCCTTCTTTATCAGTTTGTCATGGTTCATAAAGGTTCTTTTCATCTTTTTTATGCTTAACGTTACATTAAAAATAAATAAGGATGGTATGGCTGAAGTGGATTAAAATTTTCTCCATAGTTTTTAAAGGTTTGTAATTCTATTTTGTAAATTTTTATTCAGAAGTAAAATTGTATTATAATCAAATTGTCCAAAAAAAACTGTTAAATTTTAATCAAAATTCTGCTATATCAGAAAAATCAGACATACTTAATAGGTAATTAATAGAAAAGGTAAAGAAAGGAGGTATTTAGAAGGTATTGGTTTCTTCTATCAATGGTAAAAAAAAAAGATGGATAAGTGAACTTCAGGGAAATGAAAATTACACAAGAAAAGGCATGATTTAAATAAAAAAGAAATTAAGAAATGGCATAATTTTGAGCAACTGTTGAATTAGAAGACAGTGGAATGAATTTAAACATTATTCTTTGCATAGCATGGGAATCTGACTTTGAAACAATAGGGAAAGAAACAAGGGAATTGCTCACTGCTTGGCTCTATGGTAATACTTAGTTACAGAACTATAAAAATATGAATGCTATTTACTGATTTTTATTTCTAGAATAAACTGACAGACAAAGCATGGATACAAATTACGGTTTCAGAATAGATTGTAAACATTCTTAGCCTTGGCAATTAATAAATAACTAAATAAATCACAGCTGAATGGTGGGAAAGATTGGTACCAGCAGAGAGAAAGGGGGCAAGTATCCTACCTAGTATCTTCATTTTACTAACTGGCAATCTAGAAATCTAGGAGACGCAGCTATACGTGATGAGTAAGAAAGAGAGGTATGATCCCTATTACTTGTTACTCATGCCCTTGTATGTCAGTCCCCATATTGAATAGGGATGATACATATATTCTTGCAGAAGAGATGGCGTGTGACTTCCAAAGCTGGTTCATATGAGACGCTCTAGTTTCTATGTGCTCTCTCTCTTGGATGACTTATGGCTTGCTCTGGGAAAAGCCAGTTAGTTGCCCAGTAGTGAGGACACTGATGTAGTCCTATAGATATCTATGTGATGGAGATTTGAGGCTTCCTGTCTACTACTAGCACATATTTGCAATCCATGTGAATGAGCCATCCTTGGAAGTAGATGAACTCAGCCCTAGCTGGCATCTCATCTGCAACTTCGTGAGAGAATCTGTATCAGAACCACCTAGTTAATCCTCTGCTACATCCTGATCCACAGAAGCTGTCTAAGATAGTAAATATTGATTGTTTTATTTCAAGCAACTAAGTTTTAGGGCAATCTTATTTATTTATTTATTTATTTATTTATTTATTTATTTATTTATTTATTTATTTTTGTTTCATTATTAGTATCAAGTATACAGTACATAGTTTAGACATTTATATAGTCTATAGGAATGAGAGAAGCTGGATAAAGAACTTTCATACAGAAAGAAACCAGAACTTGATAAAGCCAGGTTTTGAAATTTTCCAGCCTTTCCGGATGAAAAACAATGCTAAAATTAAGATATGGCTCCATAGGTAACTGAATACTGTCATATGCAAGCATTTTAGCAGAATATTACTATGAAAACACATAACACTACTTTCTTTAGCCACATACAATACCTTTACATGGTAAAGTACCCAAAGTGAACATGTTTATTAGTTATGACACAGATTCATTTTCTCTACAGCATGTAAAAATACAAATTAATAGTATATAAACTTAAAATTATGGTTAGTAAAAATAAAAGATATGGCTCTGTGGAAAAGTTAAAATCCTAGGCACTGTCAGGAAAACTGTAACTAAGAGTGAAGCCAAGGGTGTGGCTATAAAAATCCTTTGTTAATATCTCAGGGAGGTCTAAAGTGATGCTGTAAACAATGAATCTTCCTAAGAAGCTTAGCTGAAAATCAAGATGAAGAAGGGCTGATCATAAAGAAATCCCTGTGTGTGTACCTTCTGCCTAAAGAAAATTGTCCTGGAAGAAATAGCATTGACTGAGATTGAAAGAGACAGAAATAATATGAAAGACACACAACATTGGACCCACGATCTCACAGGCAGAAAGCAAGCAGAGAGACTATTCAGCTGCAAACATTGGCGACCCAAGAGCCTTGGGGAATTAATTATTCCAGGAAAAGAGTAGGACTGGATTGAGAAATTTTCCAATCAAGAAAATTTCAACTGGATTTTGGAATTAATATTAGCCAATGATCACTTTTATCCCCTTTTCAAATGGAACTGCCTATGGTGGTTATCCTATGTCTGTCCCATCATTGTACGTTGGGTGTATGAGGCAGATAACTTGTTTCTTTAGTTCACAGGTCTTCAGATGAACAGAAACTGTAATCTAGGACCCGTATCTACATCCACATCCAATTTAGCTGGCTAAACACTGAATTTTGAGTAGATGCTATAAAAGGATAAGATGCATTTGGCATCTTGAGATGGGGTAAGTGTATTTTCTGTGTGGGAGAGATGTTAATGACGAGGGTCCAAGGGAAGGCTGTGTGTGCAGCTTCTAAGATAATTCCATCTCTGTTACCTGTGACCTTGTGAGGTCCCCTCTCACATTAAACAAGGCTGACCTATGTTATCACAAGGATATTGCAGAAATGATGGCGTGTGACTTTCAGGATTAGGTCATAAAACACACGGAGGCTTCCACCTGGCTGCCTCTTGGATCACTTGCTCTGGGGGAAGCCAATGTCTTCAAGTGAGGACATTGAAGTTGCTCTATGGAAAAGTTCACGTGGCAAGGAATGCAGGCTTCCTGCCAGCGGCCGGAGCCAACTCACTATCCATGCGAGAGAGCCATTTTGGAAGCAACTCCTCAAATCCCCATGAAGTCTTCAGATGACAGCAACTCCAGCTGGTGTCTTGATTACAGTCTTGTGAGCCAAGACCGCCCAGCTAATTTGCTCCCAAATTCTTGACCCACAGAAACTGTGTGAAGTAATAGATGTTTACTGCTGTTGTTAAGTCACTAAATTTTAGTGTAATTTGTTGCACAGCAATGAACAACTAATATAAGAGATTTACGCACTTTAATAAGAGTAACAAAGGTAATCAATAGAAAGACTAAATGAAGTGGAATAATGATATTGGAAATATAGAGTGGGGCTGAGGATATGTGTGCAAACGAACAAAACCCTCATCTGCCCAATAGTCTCAATATTGTCTAAAATTAATAAACAAAGAAATAGCTGAGTAAAGGTATTGTTTACAAATTTGAAGATATAATTATTTAAAAACTAAAAAATTGAAATGATTTGAAGTCCTCTGTTCTTTTTAATTTTTAAGCCAAATCTATATTAAAATAAATTGGGGAATTTAAAATGGATCAAAGAGAAAATCAAATATATCTGTCAATATAAATACAAATGCTGACAAATATACCTATGTCGAATATTTTCACATCTCATTTAATTTATGAGATATATTAAATATCTAGCTTTGCTTTAAATATGAGAAAACTGAACTGAAATATGAAGCAGACTTCTTGCGTTCAAATATATCAATATTATTCTTCATTACTCGGGTAAAAATTTGAAAACTGACTTATACTTTCATTGAAAACATTTGTGTTATTTTTACAGAAATACATTTTTTTTTTAATTACGTAGAAGTCTGTCAGGGATGTAACTTAAGCAAATGTAAATGATACAAACTCACCTATTAAAAACAAATGACTCAAAGTGAAATCTAACTATGATCACAAAGTGAAATCTAACTTTACACAGTATGCTTGAGAAATATTTAAAACAAAGGAATTCAATAATGTAAGAATAAAAGAGTTGGCAAAGGCATACCACACAATTAAAAATAAAAAGCAGGAGTTGTAACCTTAATAGCAGACCAAGTTATTGTCAGGGCCAAAAGCATTAACTGAAACAAAGATAACTTTTAACAATAAAAGTACAATTTAAGATAAAAATTCAACAGTTGTAATATATTAAATAATACAGTATCAATAGTCACACAGCAGACTCCATAGAAAATTAAAAAATGGACTTTACTCAATGACTTTAAATTATTTTTTAGCCAATGAATATTCAAGTGATCAAAATTTGGATATTGAAATAGAATGCCTAAATGGGATGAGGCCATTCTTATTGTTATCTCTGAGATTTTCTCCTTGAAATAAGGAAAGCATCTTCTTTTCAAGTACCTAGGAAACATTACAAAAGTGATTAACCATTAATATGATGCCACAAATAAAGCCTTGATAATTTTCAAAACGTAGACATGAGACAGAGACATGATCACAGTACAATCAAATCAGCAATAAATAAAAATGCTAGAAAAGAAAGAAACAAAACTGATACTAAAGAGGTTATAAAGAAAAACTTTCTCATAGAACTCTTGAGTTTAAGAGAAAAATAAAATCTAAATGATAGAATCTTAGAAAATAATAATAAAAAATTACATATTGGTACTTATGAAATTCAGCTAAAACAATGTTTGTAGTTCAAAACACTTATAAACAAGAAATAATAAAAATAAGTAAAACGTTTATTTAAGCCATTAGAAAAGTAATAACAAAATAAATCTAAGGGACACAGAAACAAGAAAACCATAGAGATAAAAATAGTAAATAAGTAGAAAAACAAGCAAACAAACAAAAACAATAGAACTAATAGATTCCTGTTAGGTCTTTAAATAGATTAAATGAGTATTTAATTGGCTAATTTAATCATATAAAAAGGAAAACTCGTAAATTCAGAAGACAGACTATTAGGAAAATAACCATAGACCTAGAGGGAATTTAACTGATCATAAATAATCTCAAAAGATTACTTTGCTGAACTCTATATACATAAATTTGAGAACCTGAATACAATAAATGATTTTCTAGAAAATGTAAATCGTAAAAACACAAGAGATTGAAAATCTAAATCTACAATTTTCACAGCAGAAATAATTTCCAGAGATGTGCTTCCCTCAAAATATCACAACCAGTTGGTTTCATAGGTTTATTTTGGGGATTCAAAAAGTTCTCAATATCAGGAAATCTTAATAAATTCACATTAATGGATACAAAGCGAAAAACTCTATGACTGGCTCCATAGACGCTAAAAAAAATCATTTAATAAAACTCAGCCTTTACTCTTTTGGTTTAAAATATACCTTAATAAAATAAGAAAAGATAGATACTTTCTGAAGATAAAAAAATATAACATAAAATATCTGACTCAGCCCCAGAACCAGCATTAGTAAGGCGATTAGTCAGAAAATCTTAGATTTCTGCTAAAGCCAGTAGAGTAAAAGATTTATCATTACTATTATTTTTGTTATTCTGATAGTTCCAGACAATACAATTAGGAAAGATTCAAAACAAGGTTATATAAACATTAGAAAGAGAGACAAAAATTAGGATAACATGAAGATGATAAGGTTATGTGTCAGAAAACCCTAATATAATGGATTGAAATTTTATTTTATTTGATTCAAAACTCAGTGGTGGTTGGGGGTAAAATTAATAAAAACAAAAGCCTACAGCCTTCGTATGTACAAACAATGAGATCGAATTTAAAATGAAAGAAACCGCTGTTTACGATAAGCAACAAAAATGATCGAATATCTAGGAATGAGTTTAACAAAGAACAAGAATAGACTTTAAATAATTATTTTGGACACAAAAGCAGATGAACAAATGGAATGACATACCATGATCTTGATTAGGATTACTGATTTAAGATACTAAAAATATTTTTTATCTCTAAGTTAATCAATGAATTTTATGTGAAAGCAATAAATACACCAACAAGATTTTTTAGTAAAAAAAAAAATTCATGTTTCTAAAAATCACATGGAAAATAAACAAGTGAGAATTAGAAGAAAGATTCTGAAAAAGACGGTGCCATCTATTAAGATATATTACAGAGCTAAAAGTAATTAAAAGAGCATTATCTGGTGCGTGAAAAGACAGATCATGGGAAAAGTAGTCTCAATATATACATATATATATAATTTTATATAATTTTAGTGTGTATGTGTGTATTTAATATGTGTATGTGCATATATGACAAGTTAACTTTTCATATTATTAGAAAGGAATTGGAGTATTTAACCAATGGTATTGAAACAGCTAAGTAGCCATCTGGGAAAATAAATTGGTCACTATTTTACACCTTACACCAAAATAAGTTCTATGTGGTTTAAAATTTAAACATAAAAAATTAAACCATAAAAATGCCAAGGGAAATATACAGTTTTCTTTAAATATTCTCGGAGTTGGTTAAGGCGTTTCTGAGTAATGTCTTCAGAGTCCAAGCCAAGAAAAAAAAGATTAAGAAATGCAACCATTTCTTAAGCATTTCTTTGTGACAAGAAAACATCAAGAAAAAAATTACCAAGTTAATTTCTTTAGCACCACAAATCAATATGGGAGAATCTAGTGAATTATTAGAAAAGTGCACAAAAATACGACCTGGTATGTACAAGTTAAGAAATGGTTTTAAAATTTATGAAAAGATATTCAATCTCAGACTTGATCATAATAGAAATGCAAACAAAAACTACAACGAGGTGACTTTTTATTTTTTAAAAAAGGAAAGTTTAATAAAAACAGTGCCAAGGTGAGTGTGGGAGACTGACTCCTTCTTATACTGCAGGTGGGGAGATATATGAGGCAATACAATGTATCTTTCAGAATTAAAAGTTGATAAATGCTTTGGCCTATCAATACTTCTAAGTTTTTATCCTATATATAAATTTTTACATGTGAGAAATGATAAATGCACACAGATCTGAATTACAGCATTGTTTGTAATAACAAAATATTAAAAATAAACTGAATGCAGTGAAGAGTTAAACTGATTATTCTGTATCACTATATTGCTGTATACTGTCATTTCAAAAAAGTAGCCTCCTCTTTATTGACGAGAAGATCTAAAAACGTATTAAGTGAAATAATTACAGAACAGTATGTATTTTTCTACCACCTTAGTGTGGAAATTTATAGAATCATATAAGCTTTGAAATGCATTTACAGTTTCTAGTAGGACCCTCAGAAACTAGCAACGGCGACTAGTAACTAGGTTCCAGTTCAAGGGCTTGCTGAGGGACAGAGGTAGGAGGATGACTGCCTTTGCGCTGTATCCCCTTACACGCCTCGTGAACCTTGCATACGTGCATACATTATTTGTTAAAAATAAATGAAAATAAGAGCACCACCTAATTTGAGTGTTTGAAGAGAGACATCAGTTTTCAAGTCAAGACCTCAAATAAGATGTCCAAATTGAAAATGATTTGGCATGTTAAATTTATGGATCTGGCATTGTTTCTTGGAGGCAGGGCAGCCTGAAGTGGTTGTTTTCAATTATGGGAAGGGTGCTTGCTGGTGGAGCAAATAATGACAACCAGCTGGGTTTCACCTCTGCTGGGCCAGCAGCATGGAGGAAACTGGGCCGAAGGGACTGGCGTTATGAAAAGAGAGACCTTAAAAGTGCTCCTGGCTGGCCCTGCGTCTGGGCTCCTAAACTAGGTCACTGGACCGAGTTCTTCTAGGAAAGTTGCTCCATGGTCTATTATCCTATCTGCGTAGCATCTTCAGCAAACAGCACAACAAGTGATTGTTCCCCTGACAGCTCTGATTTCTGCCTGACACGAGAGCTGGATGGGGTTACTGCAGGGCAGTGAGGGATGGGGAGGTGTGTGGGTTACTGCAGGGCGACAGGAATCGGCAGGCCTGTTCTCCTGAGGTGGCTCTCGGCATTTCTGATCTAGTCACAACGGCCTCCAGGTGGAAGGCACTTTCAAGGCAGAGTCACTCAGTGGGTCTTGGGAAGGGATGCTCTTCCAGTGAACTAGACAGAATCTCCTGCGGGAGTGATTGGGAGGTGGACCCAGGACCAGAACTGGATGGATGGAGAGACTGAGGGAGTACACCCAACAGAGGTGGGAGCAAAGGGAGAGTTGGCGGAACCACCAGAGAATTAACACGAAGGCAAAGTCAATTAGCTTCTCGATATCTGGGATTATTTCAGTTTTTCTTTGTCAAAATATTGAATAGGAGAAGACTTTTGTTTACCTTTGAATTCTTTGAAGGCCTTGTTTCTTATTCCTCTGCTCCTTGGATTCACTTTCTCTAAGTTTCCAAGCAATTAGGCCTCCTGGGTGTGTTTTCCTTTGCTTAGAACTAAGGAAAGGATTTCCAATGGGTGAAGGGCTTCTGCAGCCTCTTTGGGGGTGGGGGTAGGGGTGGAGGAGAGGGGGTGAGACAGCACCCTTCTCTTAGTGGAATAGGCCAGGACTCTATGACTAAATGGTGTGATTTAAAAGGTGCCTTAGGGAAAATAAACATTTCTTGGTTACTAGGGACATAGTTATTTCTCAACTTAATGTGTTATACTCTGTCTAGCAAAAAGGTTCTGACATACCTTAGAATATAAATGTGTTTACAATAAAGAATCCAGTGGAAATAAAAATGAGGGCCAAATTTCAATCTGAAAGTGGGGGAGCGTGAATAAACAGAAAGACCCAACATGAAGCCCTACGTGATTTAGTAAAAGTGAGCCAACATTCAGTTCCATGTCTTGCAGCGAACATGAGACGGCTGAAATGCAAATGCCCCTAAGGGAGGCCATTTATTGACCTGGATTGTGTAAGTGACCAAGAGCAGATCCTTTTCTGGGAACTGAGTTTGAGAAAAAAACACAAGTTTTCCAAAGGCAATCAAGCCTGTTTCTAATATTCTGTCCTCATCTCCCAGGATCAATCACAGAAAACTGCTTTGGCTCCTACACTCCAACCTCTGACCCAAACTCCATCTAGGATGTCCGTTAGCAGGAGGTCTGGCCCAAGACAACGTTATGAAATAGTCTTGGTTTTTGGATTTTGTTGTCATTTGTGCTTCTTTATTCAAACTCTTCTTTTCTCCCTTCCCTGTGCAACTTTTCTTATTCTTCTCCATAATTTATTTAAGACTGGCCATAATACACTCACTGCCTCAGGGTGGGACTAAATCTCTGTCAGATCCTTTAGGATCTAATTCTGTAAGAGATGTATAGTGAAAGGGATAGCATGCAGCCAAGGACAAATGGGCAGGCTGGAAAGGGATTGACTGTATATAGAAAATGGACCTGAATGCAAATTGCCGCAGCCACTATGGGAAACAGTACAGAGATTCCTAAAAAATTAAAAATAGAACTACCATGCAATTCAGCAATTTCACTTCTAGGTATTTATTTGAAGAAATCAAAACAATCATTCAAAAAGATATAAGCCCTCCTATGTGCATGGCAGCATTATTCCAAGATCTGGAAGCAGCTTTGGTGTCCATTGATAGATGAATAGATAAAGAAAATGTGGTGCATACATACGATGGGATATTATTCAACCATAAAAAAGAACGAAGTTTTACCGTTTGTGACAAAATGGGTAGACCTAGAGGGCACTATGCTAAGTGAAATAAGTCAGGCAAAGACGAATACTGTGTGATTTCACTTATATGTGGAACCTAGCAAACAAAAAATAAGCAAATGAAACAAAATAGAAATTCATAGATACAGAGAATGAACTGATAGTATCCAGATGGGAAGGGGCTGGGGGATGGACAAACAAGGCGGAGGGACTGAGCAGTACAAATTGTCAGTTACAGAATAAGTTGCAACGATGTAAGTGAAGTGCAGCGTAGGGAATAGAGTCCATGATATTCTAATAACTATGTGCGGTGCCAGGTGGGCACTAGACTTATCGGAGCGATCACTTCATAGAGTATGTGTCCGATCACTGCATTGTACACCTGAAACTAATAAAATGCTGTATGTCAATTATAGTTAAAAAAAATAAATAAAAAAATGAACCTAGGTTGTTTTTAAAGCCAACTGGCCAGTTCCCCAAGACCATGTTAGGACCTAGTAGAGACTTTGAACTTCTATTTGTGGAACTCCTGCCCTACATCATGAAACTATTACAGTCTACCCTTAATCCACAGTAAATATAATGTTTTACTTAAAATTTAAAGTATATTTATATTTTTATTTTTGAGCTTTTTTTGTGAGTAAATTAATTTATGGTGGAATGAATGATGTTTTGGCTCTCATGTGCTCTCAGGAATTCTTGTATACGGAAAGAAATCTAACTTGACATTGCGTTTAAAGGTAACGAAATTTTTATAAGTACTAAATTCAGCATTTAATGAAGTTAACATGTATTGGTGGACGTTTAATTAAATATTTTTCCATTCTGAGTTTGTAGCTTCCTCAGCATATTTCGAAGCCAATAATGCATGCTATTGGGTCTCAAACCTTAACAAGCTTGAAGTCTCTGAGCACTGTAGCTCTAGTGTCTTTGGAGAAAAGCAGGTCTCCAGCCACCTGGTCTCATGGCAGCCATAGATAAGAGTCGAGGCACACGCTACTACCTCCTGAACTGCTGGCTTCGGGGATTCTGCCCAGCCAGAGGCGCAAGTTTCCTTTTCATTAGCCTGACTTGAATGCTGTGGCTTTGGTGCCTGACAAAGACATGGATGCAGAGTCTTGTCAGAGGTCATCTAATTTCTTTGAATGTGTTAGTCCAGACTGAAATAAACAAACAATGGGATATTATTAGTCCAAACAGAGAAAATAAACAAAAGTAAGATCAAGCCAAGCTATGAAGGAAACTGCTATAACCTTTGGGTAGGGTTCTGATGGACTCCAGTCAAATTTAAAGAGTTGGGGAATAGTGTGAACCAGGATGACGGAACCCTAATTGAAAGAGAGGTACCTAGAATTCTACGTTATAAAAACCAGCATGTCATTAGCGGCCCAATAACCTTGCACGTGTTCCAGTTATCTATTGTTGTGTAACAAACTGCTCTACAATTTAGTGGCTTACCAAAACTTGATATTTTTATATTTCACAATTTTGTAGGTCAGAAATTCAGATGGGTTCCCTGGGGATGATTTGATTTAGAAGCACAATATCTGGGGCCCCAAATGGGATGACATGAATGCTTGCAGCCGGGGACAACTGTAGTTGGCCAGGCTTTTCTCCTGAGCCACACGTGGCATCTGCTTGTGGCTAGTTTGGGGTTTCCTGTGACTTGGTGGACTGAGGGTTGTCAAACTCTTATATAGCAGCTGGCTTCTTTCAGAGTAAACATTCAGAGGGATTGGAGGGAGCAATAAGACTTCCTTTCTGTCACATTCTACTAGTTACAAGCAGGTCACAAAGTCTGAGAGGGGTACTGCTCAAGCGTGTGAATTCCAAGTGGCATCGTTCATGGAGGCAGTCATCTTTGAAGACTGTCTGTACCCCAGGTTTCCTAATTCTGGGTGAAAGCCAGGCATCTCAGGTCCCGAAGGTGCAACCTGCAGTTTGCCTGGGGCACACAGACATTTAACCCTGGGAAAGCTTTGAATTGTGTATATAGAGATGAGAATATAAATCAAATATTCAGTAATAATTTAGGCAAAATTTAGGAAAAATTTATATATTTGGTGTTAGTGTTTATTAAGAGAATCTGTCATATTTGTGTGCTGACAGATTCCTATTTAAAAGTATATAATTAAATAATTTATTTCAGGCTTGAGTTTTTTTGGTGAAAAGGATATGAGAACGAGTTTGTAAACAATATCAAATGTTTAAGGAAATTGGGAGTTCACTATATTTTTTTAATTGATTTATTTGAATTTAAGAGAGTAGCTAAGTTAAAGAAGTTTTGCTTCTTTCGGTTGGGCATTCCAAGTGCTTCAAAAGAAATCAAGAATATTACACTTATAAAAGCAGTTTAAATATTTGGAAATATATAGTTAAGTTGTAAATAGGATTGATTATTTTGAATATTTTGTTCAGCATAAATAGATTAAATGGTAATCAAAAGCTTCTTTAAAATGATTGTTAAATTTCACTGTTTTTATAAATAGAATAATGAAAATGAACTTAAAGCTTATGTTCAACTAGGCTTCAAGAGAACTAGGGTTTTAAAATGTTTACATTAATAAGAGAACTAGGGTTTTAAAATGTTTACATTAATTAAGAATTGATTTTCTTTAAAGTAGCCACAAATAATCTTTCATGTGGACAAAGCTACCAAGGCACAGGAAGCATCACAAATCAATACTTCTGATTCCATCTTATTCCTCCTCACTACTCCAAATTCAGCATTGTTTGCCTTACTGTCTCTGAATTATTAACTCTAGTTCTAATCCCTATCAATCTATTAAGAGTTAAAGTATTGATGTCTTATTTAAACTCCTTAAATAAGGAAGCAGCGTTGGAGGCATTCAGAAGACACGTGTGGGAGATTGTACATCGCAACACGGATCCAGTTTTAGGGGTCTGAGCTTGAGATTGAGGGAAGGAGACTCTTTAAAAAATAATATAGGCCTTGTGAGTCAAGCTTCTCTTACTCATGCCCGCTTCCACTTCTGGAAATGTACTTTCCTTTCTGATAAAAGTTTTCTTTTCTACTGTAAAAAAATGTATACATACTTATATATCTGTATATACATATATGTAAGCTCTAAATATAAAATTATATTAAAATTAATGATGAAAATAAACATATTTAGAATGAAAAAGTATAATAAATTACAAATTTAAATATTACAAAAATTTAAAAATCCAAAAAAATAAGTTTTCAACCAACTACCTTATACATTTTATAATATCTTTTCTCTACCTTTAGAAAATTTTTTTGCCTGCATACTCATTGCCTCTTTGTATGACAATGATTTTATAATAGAGAATAGAAGTAGAATAGAAAAGATTACACATTCTTTCCTCTGGTATATAATCTTGTTCTTGTTTTTCATTTTTGATTATTACAAAAATTTTTTTCAGTTTCACAATTTTTGTTGATAATGTGATGTGAACTTTTAGAACTTTCGTCAAATTTGAGTAATCTGACAATTTCCTTTCATATGCGGGATTTAAGATTTGGAGCACCTTTCCATAGGCTAGCTTCTGGCTCCACACAATTAAAACATTTTTATTTCTACCTATGGCCTCCTGTGCTAGCTCAGAAATATGTTCGTGTCTCAATATAACCTCTTTCACTTTTAGGTATAATGCTGGGTGGTAGGCACGGTTGGCGGTAGGGGTTTCCCTGGAAACCAAGCTTAGGCCATAATAGGTAGCAACAACTAGACTTTGTTGGAATGAACCACATAATATAGGCCACTACACTAAAATTAAATGTATTGCTAAATCAGCTTCCACTCAGCAAAATCTAAATAATGATGAAGTTTCTTCAACATGACCATGTGACCGAGAAGTCAGAGTGGTTAAAAAATATGCTCTCAACCAGCTGGGGGATAAAAATCTCACGTTTGCAAAATTTACAAAAATATAGAACCATGTTATATATAATTGTGTTAAAATTAAAAAAAAATTGGGTTTGATTATATATGCAAAGTCCACTAATTATAAATCATCTAAAATTTAGTTAAAAGTATAAAGAATAAAAAAGAAATCATTCATCATTCTTTGACCAAGACATAATTGATGTGAATATTTTTTAATGTTCCTGTGATATTTAAAAAAAATATCGTTGTTGTCTAAGATGTGACATTTCGATAAGGCCAAGATGAAGTGATTGCTTTGGCCCTTTGGACCATTCTTCAGCTAGGACTGTACACATATAAAAATGGTCTCACTAAAATGTAAAAGACCAATTTACACAGCTTACCAAGTAATGTATGCACTCTCTTTTGTGCCTGACAACCACACTATCCTCATTTTATACTGGAGCCTTATGTTGACCACCCAGAGTGAAGGAGTAGGGTGATGGTTAGGAAACCAAGAGTCTGGCCTAAGTGGAGCCGTTGTAAAAGTGGAGTTGGGACAGACATTCCAGAGGAAGCACACTGCATGTTTTACTCCTTGAACTTTTGGAATGTTTGAACTGGGCAAAATAACCTTTGGACTGGGCCAGAACAGCATCATTCTTTTGTTTTATAATTAAAATTTAATTTTTTTGATTACAGTTGACATTAAATATTATATTACTTTCAGGCGTACAACATAGTGGTTAGACATATAACTTACGAAGTGATCCTCCACTAAATCTAGTATCCACTGGCACCATACTTAATTATTACTATATTATTGACTATATTCCCTATGCTGCACTTCACATCCCTGTGATTATTTCGTAATTGCCAATTTGTACTTCTTAATCCCTTCACCTTTTTCACTGGGTCCCCCAGCCCCTTCTCACCTGGCAACCATCAATTTTAGAGCAGCGTTGTCTTCCAAACAACGATTTGTAGAGATAACAGGGAAGCAGGCATCCTGACTTACAAGTACTAAAAGTTAAAGACATTCTTAAAAATCACTCAACAGTGATGTTTACTGCAAAAACTGTATTCAGGGGTCTTTTTAGGAATTGCAATCCAGGAGACACAGATTTGAGTAAAAATCCCAACACTGTTCTGAGAAGGATAACAGGGGTCAGAGTTTATGAAGACAGAAAAAGAGGGGCTTCGAAAAGGATTACTTAGTTGCTCTGAAAGCGCTATGATTGGTGCTGGCAAGCAGACTTACACTATGTTATACGTGATAAATACTTATGTCTACCACTAGGTGAAAATTTATATTTTAATAGGGAGTTCAGTGAGGCAGAGCCAGGTCCAGGAACTGTATCATGATGTAGCCATTATGATTTAGTCTCGTGCAAAAGTTCGGTTTCACATGGAGGGTACAAGTTAGTTCAGCTTCCCAGAGGTCTCTTGACTGAATTTTAGATTGCTCTTTTAACAATAGCAACTCAACTTTGCTGTTTTTCTTTCACGTTTCCCCCTTTTGATCGAGATCTTTCCTGAGAAAACATTGATGATAAACCATAGGAACAATCGTTAAGAAAACAACATTAATCCCTCCTCAACAGGAAGGCTCATTCCTGCTGTGCTGTGTCCCACATAGGGGGAAAAGCAGTCTCCTGACTGTGAGGTATGGCCACATCTGAGCAACAGGGCGGCTTGTCAGAAGCGGAGCTGAGTCACATATTCCTCAGATCAAAGTTTTCTTCATAGAGGTGGTCTCAGAGAGATTTAATTGTTTTAACATCTGTAGGCCTTGGGCTGCCAATACTCTGGTAGTGGCTGTTAGCTATCATTTGATGCACCTAGTAAGACATCTAATTAAGGCAGAAAACAGTATAATCCCAATATGATTAACCTGTGAGCTAGAATGAAGACAGGTCTGTATTCCTTTATGCAACTCACTAAATAAGTCTGTCCAATCCCAATTTATAGGATAGTGTTCCATCTGTTCAAGGATTTTGTTTCAGAATCTCAATCTACTGTATCACTTGACGTTATTGGTTAGCATAGAAACAACATTTCTTTCCCAATAGGGCACAAGTACCACCTTGCTTGCTAACACATCTAGAATTCTGTGGTTTTGTAGTACTACCTCAGCCAGACCATCAATCATCCCTTGTTCTTCGAGTCCAGTTGCAGCTGCGTTTAATGTTCATGCTACAAAATAGGAAGATTTCTGATGGACTTTTCTAATTCAGCTTCTTCATAACAAGGAAAGAAAGCTCGAGGGAAGGCATACCCAAAGCCTCACTTATTTGTGATGGGGTTTCACATACAGAAAGGACCAAAAAGGCTGTGCCCTAATCCCAATATCATTTGGTTTATTTTGGTCAAAGTTTATAAACAAAAGAGCCTAGATTGGAGATAGTAGCAGAGGAAAGGAGAATATTCCAGGTGTGGCATCAGGCTCTAACATTATAATACCACATCTGCCTTGTCATCAGGTTGACAAGATGACATGTATTTGGGTCCCACATAAGAAGAAACACCTGGTGCCCTCAGGTGAAAGTATGTAATTAGGTCCTTCAACCCGGGCTTTGAGGAAAATATTAAGTCCATTTCTGAGGCAGGGACTTCATATTCTCTATATGTTGGATGATCATAATAGTCATCAACACAGAAGATATTAAAGTCTTGTGATTTATCATGAGTATAATTAAAAGATCATCTGAGGTTTCTGTATATATGGGCGAAGATTAAAACAGCTTGGGTTTGATTGTTTTCAAGTGTGTTGTTCAGACAAGGAAAAATTAGGTCAAGATAGCTAAGTAATTAGTAAATGAAACAAAGTTGGTCAAAGGGATGACCACGTATAAGGGTGGCTGGGTGGAATTATGTATGACTGGCCTGATCTGAGGTCTTGGGAGAGCCATCTATATCAGGTGCCATCTGCTTCAGTCCTGGAATGAGAATTCTCCTGATGGTCTTGGTTCACTTAGAGATTTTCAGCTTAAGATCTCCAATAGGCTGCGATGACCACTCAGGCATGGTACCCCTTTTAGATGAGAAATGTGAATCCATGAGTTAATACCCTTAATTTTGATGTAGTCTTATACATTTATTTCTGCTTTTGCTTCCCTTGGTTTGGTCAAGTTTACAAAAATCCCTCTGAGACTAAGGTCCATAACTTTAGTCCCTATGTATTTTATTGTTTTTGGTCTTATAGTCAAATCTCGAATCCATTTTTAGTTAATTTTGTGTATGACGTCAGATAGAAGTCTAGTTTCAATTTTTTTTTTTTGCCTGTGGCTTTCCAGTTTTCCTAGATTTTTCTTTCTCCACTGTATGTTTATGGCTCCATTGTCAAAACTTAGTTGCCCATATAAAAGTGGGCTCTCAATTCTGTTTTATTGGTCTATATGTGTGTTTTTCTTCCAATTCCATACTGTTTTGATTACTGTAGCTATGTAGTATAATTTGAAGTCAGGAAGCATGATTCCTCCAACTTTGTTCTTTTTTTTTCTCAGGATTGCTTTTGGGGTCTTTTGCGGTTTCATACAAATATAAGATTTTTTTGTTCTATTTCTGTGAAAAATGCCATTGAGATTTTGATAGGGATTGCATTAAATCTGTATATTACTTTAGGTAATATGAGCATTTTAACAATGTTAATTCTTCCAATCTATGAACTTGAAATATCTTTCCATTTCTTTTTGTTTTCTTCAATTTCTTTTAATAATGTCTTGAAGTTTTCAGCTTCTGCACAGCAAAAGAAACTATCAATGAAACAAAATGACAACCAAGTAACTGGGAGAAGATATTTGCAAATGATACCTTCAATAAAGGACTAATATTCAAAATATTTAAAGCTCATACAACTTAACAACAACAAAAACATTCAAATGGTTTGATTAAAAAATGGGCAGAGGACTTGAATGGATACTTTTCCAAGGAAGACAGCAGATGGCCAACAGATATATGAAGAGATGTTCAACATCACTAGTTATAAGAGAATACAAATAAAAAACAGTAATGAGATACCACCTCATACCTGTTATAATGGCTATTATCAATAAGACAAAAAATAAAAACTGCTGGAGAGAATGTAGAGAAAAAGAGACTGGCAAACTACTAGAGAATGTAAATTGGTGCAGACACTATGGAAAAGAGTATGGAGGAATTCTGATTCTGGGTATCTACCCCCAAGATTTGAAAACATTTATTTATAAAGATATATGTAACCCGATGTTCACTGCAGCATTATTTATAATAGCTGAGACATAAAAACAACTTGTGTTCTTAATGGATGATTGGATAAAGAAGGTGTGGTATGTATATAAATGGAATATTACTCAGCCATAAAGAAGATGAAATATTGCCATTTGTGACAATATGAATGGATCTTGAGAGTGTTCTGTTAAGTGAAATAAATCAGAGGGAAAAGGACAAGAGCAATACGATTGCACTGATATGTGGGATATAAAACAAAAAGCAACAAATGGACAAACCAAACAAACTCATAAATACAGACAACAGAATGATGGTTACCAGGAAGGAGGGCCGGGGGATAGGAGAAAGACAAAGAGGGTAAAAGGGATCAAATATATGCTGAGAGAAGGAGATTAGACTTTGAGGGTTGAGTACACAATAGAGTACACAGATGTTGTATTATAAAGTTTTATACATGAAATTTTCATAATGTTATTAACTAATACTATCCCAACACATTTCATTTAAAAAATACCTTTAAGTTTAACAGCACAAGGTTTAGTTAGTTATACCTGATGTGGCCCTTTCCATCGGGGTTGAAGGGCATCTTTATGGAGATGGCATTTCCAATAGACATAATCTCAGGGTTGAAGAACATGATGTAGATCTTCTCCTAGGAGCATGCTTTGGAAAGATTGCTTTGTGAACTGTGTGAGTTGATCTTAAGGCCCCTTTTAAGTTCTTTACAGTAGATCAGGAAGTCTTATTTCAGCAGTGCAGGTTCTTACATTCCTTGATCTAATCTCATGAATTTGCCAGTAATAATTTCAAAAGGAGACAGTATGTTTGCCAAAGGAAGTAGATCTAAGGTAGAATAATATCAAGGAAGAGCCTTAAGCTAACACAGATTAAAAGATTCTATGAGTTTTGCAAATCGTTTTGATTATCTAGTTGGTCTGTTCTATGAGACTGGAGGGCTGGAGATGATAAAGAGGAAATGTTGCAAAATTGGCCAGATCTTACAAACAGATTGCATTATTTGTCCTGTGAAATGAATTCTCCCCAGTGGCTCTGGAGCTCTGAGGGGATTCCCCCAGCGGGGAAGGTGTTTTCTAGGTGTATTTTACTTATTGTTGAGGCCGAAGATGCTTCCATCCAATGAGAAAACATGCAAACTTTTACTTACATGGATCTGTATCCTTGAGAAGGGGCCAACTGAATAAAGTTAATTTGCCAGACCTAAAGTTCCTAAAGGCAGAGAAAATGTCCCATAGAGGTGTGAATGGGTTTTCCAGGGTTGCATTTTTGGCAAATTTGGCATTTTTAGTATACTTGAGAATCTACCTTTAGAGACGGCTTGTCTTGCTTTCCCCATGGTACTGTTTTGTCAGTATTCCAGCGACATAAATCATGTATGTATTGTAATATCTGATGTTGTATGCAATCAGGGAGGAATGGCTGGTCATTTGGACTGACCCATAAGTTTCTTTTGGGGTAAATTTACAGCATCTTCCTAATCATTTCTTTCTATTTTGTCAGAAAGCTAAAATGTATACTTCGACGTGTTATCTTTTAAATCTTTAGTTGCTTCAGCTGGTAGGATAGGTGCTTCCATTCGGGGCTGCGATTGTTTTAATGTTGCTAACTTAGCAGCAGTGCCACACAAATGATTACTTTTACTTTCCTCCATGCTTGCCATTGAATGTCCAGGAAGTTTTATGATTACTAAAGATTTAGGTAATTGAATAGCTTCTAAGAGTTCTAAAACAGATTTTTTTTTTTTTTTTTTTTTTTAGCTTTTGTCCAGAAGAAGTCAAGAATCCTTTCAGTTTCCAGGGCTTATCAAAGTCTATAATATGTTGCCCTTTGGGCAACACCAAAGGGTACCTAATGTGGGTATAAATGTTAGCAGTTTTACCTTTGGCCATATTGCATGCTCAAATTAATGCATAGAGCTCTGCTCTGTGAGCAGCAGTTGCCTGAAGCATTGGACAGGCCTCAGTGGTTTCATTTAGAGCAACAATTGCCTAAATTGCTTGATAGTGGTCTGCTTTGTCTTTTAGACAAGAACCATCAAAAAATCAAAATAATTAAGCATTTGCAAGAGGTGTTTCCTGTAAATCAGTTCAAAAAGCTAGTATTCAGTCTTTTATTGTCAGGTGGTTGTGAAGGTTTTAGTCAGAGGGCAGAGGAAAGAGAGAAGGGTTCAGAGTATTACAGTGAACCGTAGTCACATTATCTGAAGACGACGAGAGAAGTTCCTAGGAGGTTAGTTGGCCAGCAGAAAAGTGCTGAGTGTGATGAAAGCTAACCAGACTCATTCATAAACAGTGGAGAGCCCATTACTATCTCTTGTACGTGCTATCGTAAATTGGCAGTGGCTGTAATACAGGAAGGGAGTCTTTCGGCTACCAGATCCAGCTGTTGTCTATCGTATCTGATGGGCCTCTGTTGGCTTCCATATTGTTGGGTCAAGACACGTAAGGCATTTCCCTCTCTTTCATGGATAGAAAGGAAAATGGGCAATTGATAATTAAGAGGTGCTAAAGCGGGCAGATCACAAGGACTGCCTTTTATTTCACTGTAAGCTTTCTGGGATTTCTCTTTCCATGTGGGGGACTGATTCTGTCTGGTCAGTCTTGAGAAGAGAGTGTAATTATTGAGCTATGACAGAAAGTTAGGAATCCCAGTTCTACAATATGTGCCCAAACCTATGTATCCCCTCAGTTGCCTGTTAGTCTTGGGGACAGGAAAATTCCAAGTGTCCTGGATTCCATCAGAATCCAAGATGAGACGTTTATTAGTAACTAAATATTTAATTTGAATATTATAGAATGAAAGTTTTTCTTTAGATACTCTAGTTCCTCAGTTGTTAGTTCTCAAAGGAACTATGCATGAGTCCCCTTGAGGATCATTATGTAAAAACTCAAAATATAAGAACATTTTCCCTCTTGAGAGAGGGAAACATGAGATTTAAAAGATTCAAAAAAGTCTCATCCTAGGAGATGAATAAGGTCAGAAGGAACCAAAAGAAATCAGTGGGTTTTTTGAATAGGTCCTAGTTGAAAAGAGATTAAAAAAGGTTTAGAGCTAGTCATGGGTTGATATGGTTTTAGTACTCCAAGGAGGGGGAATGGTAAGGCTGGTGGGGTTAAGAACAGATAAGGTGGCTCTGGTATCTACTATGGCCTTCTTTACCTCATTCTCAAGAGTTAGATAAGTTTCTCTTAAAGAATTAGGAGCATGGAAAAAATCCCCTTTTAATCCTTGAAGCAGTTTTATTGCTGAGAAAGTTTAGGTTGGTATCCTTGAGGAGGATTTGTAAATTTTATGGGCTGTTGGCCTTATAACTGCCTTTTGAGTTTTAAACACTATTTTCCCCTCCTCCTTGTCCAGGCTTTTTATAATAATTACAAGCCCCTTTGAGTGGTAGTTTGCCTTGGGGATCTCAAAAGGAGAATTTGTAATTGTGGTCTTATTACTTTAGTTGACCAAATTTGGGGTCTAACATTTCTTTTAAATATCTTTTTGGATGTTAAAGGAGAGCTGCTCAGTATAATTTACTAAATTATGGATTTGCATGGTGCCCCTGATATGGGACTTCACTTGTAAAATTCTTAATCCTTTAGCAAGAAATAAAATGGGACATCTCTTGCAGAATTCTTAGTCTTTTCAGTAAACCTAGTTAAGCTTTCTTCCTTTCTTTGGGAAAATGGCCCTCTCCCTCAAATTCCGATAATTGTCCTCAAGTGGTGACTCAGAACCTAAGGCTATTGATAAGGGTCATTGGCTCATTGTTAGCAGAAATGGTGTTAGGCCAGACAAAGCCCTTAGAGTCTGAGAGGGGAGGGGACTTTAGGCCAAAGGCCTTATTTTACACTTTAAGAAATATATTAACCAAGCCTGTTTCCCTTTACTGGCTTAATAAGCAAATCAATAATGTAAATTAATAGATATATAATCTAAATAACAAGTTCGTATCTTCTTTTCCTTGTCTAGGGACTGAGGCAGCACTTCCGCAGGAAACTCGAGATCCCGCCCTGACTGAGGCAGAGAGGGAAAGAGGAAAAGAGTTCCATGAAACCCTAGTAGGCAGGGACAATGGCCCTTCTCAGCAGGAAGCAGTTACAGAAGAGACCTCCCATCCTTCAACATCCATACTTATAATAAGGGGGTTTATGGCTCTTAGGGAAGAATTAGGCAGAAAAGTTAGTTAGGGGGTTTCAGGTCTGCCTGCAAAGACATTGAGGTCATCCTATCCTGGAAGAGGCCTGCCCTAATCTGCCCACAATAAGCAAGTCAGAAGGCATTTTTAGGTTAAAAGTAACTCATAGAAAGAAACAAGTAAGCAGAGAATTAGGTTACCAGTTTAAGCCAGTCACTCACACCTCCATAATGAAGACCCCAACGACCTTCAATTCACCTGAGCCTCATTATACCACCATTATAATATGATGCATATGCCTGGAAGTGAATATCATTATAACAGACTGAATATTGGGAACAAACATGTGCAGAAAGCAAATGATGAGTCACTGAGTCCTAGCAATCTAAGAAAAGTAACCACCCACAGCAAATAGAGATGAAAACCCCAAGGGCTTTGTCACCAGGCCTTTGAGTCATGCTTCTCTTGCTCAGGATCACTTCAATGTCTGGAAATGTACTTTCTCTTCTAAGAAAGCTTTCTTTTCTGCTGTATTTCAGGGTCTTGCTCAATTTTTTGTTTGAGACATCGAGAACCCGGACAATGCACCAGGAGGATCCCCACTTTCTAGTAACACCTCAATTAAGTTGTAATTCTTTTTTTAAACCTGTTGTTCAAGTTCATCTTGTAGACCCTCAACAAAAGTTGAATTAGAAAACATTGAGGTGCCATCATTGACTTCATCTATGCTGGAATACTGTTTAAAAACTTGTTCAAATCTATTGTAATAATCAAAAAGTTTTGCTGGGTATTTGAACACATTTTAAAACTTTCTTCTAATTAATAATCTGAGGAAAAGCCTCAGGTATCTTCATAAAGCCATTTAGCCAGCTTGGAGGCTTTGTTCATGGCTTCTTGTCCTAGATGGGAAAGTCTCTCATAGGATTTTCCCATTCCACCTTGTTTAACCATTTTCTGGGATGTCCTTCTCCTGTAAGCATATAAATAAGTTGACAGAGGTTAGAGCACCCTGGTTTATATGTTTGAAGAGTGAGCAGAAATTCTCTAGAAAACCCACTGGGGTTCCCTTTGAAATTAGAGAAATCTTTAGTAATGGCTCAGAAGTCAGCTTTAATCCATTGGGTGTTAGAAGTGGCTGTCCTGGACCAGGCTCATCTGATGGTTTAAGTTTAAATGGGGCAGGAAGAGCAGGGAAGTCTAAGGGAGTGTCAGTTTTATCACTATGAAAAGGGAGTTTAGTGCATAGAGGGCCAAGAAGGGGAGGACAGGCAAGCGGCAAAGGAGCAGAGGGTAAGATAATGAGATATTAGAACATTTAGACGTTTCTTCAAGTTTGGCAAGTCTCTGAGACAACTCAAAGTTTGCTTTGATTAATTTAGAATTTGTGCCTTAGAGGGAAGCAGTTTTTGAATCACTTAGACATTTAGAGGCCTCAAAATGCCAATGAAAATATGCCTCCCATTCAGCATATTTTAGGTTGTTCAGTTTTGTCATCTTTTTCTATTTGGCTGCAACAAATAGACTGACTTGAGGATTTTGGAGACCCAAGTTTAATTGTAAACCACCCCGGGTAGTTAGGGTCCAGTGAGACAGAAAGTTGCAGGATGTAGGCTTATCATTTTCCTACAAAAATCAAACAGGAGATTGAGAAGATGACTGTTCAGCAGCCTATTCCCTTATAAAGTGAAATTTGCATTTTTCAAAAGAGTAATTACTCATCAGATGGGCATTTTGAGTTCCGCAGACAAAAATCCAGTGACACTCATATAGAGCCTGAATGTCAGTCAAGGTGGGAAGTTTCGATCCAGGAAGACTAACCACAATGATCTGGGACCACTGGGGACACGACAGAGGGCAATAGAATCATAGGTACCTTCCTCTAATCTGCAGAGGCGGGGAAGGAAAGGCAAGC
This sequence comes from Cynopterus sphinx, assembly GCA_030015415.1. Lineage (NCBI taxonomy): Eukaryota > Metazoa > Chordata > Mammalia > Chiroptera > Pteropodidae > Cynopterus > Cynopterus sphinx. Next base: position 48,183,448 of record CM057390.1, on the reverse strand, counting down.
CTGGATTCCACTTCCGACCACATAATGTCAATCAACTTTGATCAAGAACTGCAAGGGAATTTTTTAGGAACTGCAATTCTGGAGACCCAGATTTGGATAGAAACCTCACCTGTGTTCCAAGGGGGATGGAACAGAGTTTATAAAGATGGAAAAAGAGGGCTTTCCAAAGGATTGCATAAGTTGCTTTGAAAGAGCAGACTTACACTATGCTGTACATCATTATTTGGTTATGTCTGTTGCTAGGTGAAAAAATTATATTTTAATAGAGAGTTCAGGGATGTACAGCCGGATCTGGGAACTGTGTGAGGGTGTAGCCACTGGAGCTCAGCCTGGCTCAAAAGTTCAATTTCACATGGAGGGTGAGTTAGCTCAGCTTCCAGAGGCCTCCCGGCCTCATTTTTGAATTTGTTCTCTTAACAATATCAACGCCACTTTGCTGTTTTTCTTCCACAAAATAAATGAGAGAGAAGTAAGAGCTATTTCTTACAGATGACTATTATTTAATAAATAAGTGATGATGAAAATAGAGAATCACTCTTTGTCGACATGTTAGTGGCAGCTGATACAGCCAGGGGTCATCAGCGGATGCTGAAGTTAATATGTAGGGGATTAAAAAAAATCTCCCTCCACCTTTCTAGGTTCTTGGCTGAGACTCCCCTGGAATAAAAGATAAATCAATAAGAGAAAAGCAAACTGCAGTTTAATAACATGTATACCTCCCGTATACATGGGAAAGACCCAGGAAAACTGAGTGACTCCTGTAAATGGCCCAAGACACCACCTTAAATACCATCTCCAGCTAAAGACAAAGATAAATGTTGGGGTGGTGGAGAGGGAGGTTGTCCGGAAAAGTGCAGTAAACAAGGGTAAGGTTGTTATGCAGATTTGAATAGGTGTCTTCTTCACCGATGAGAGTTTCTTATGATTTAGAGCCTACCTCCTTTTCCTGGTACAAAGAGGAATATATCCATACAAATGGAGATTTCCCTTACACAAGGGGAACCTGGGTTTTCAGTGTTTTTCCTGTGCCTGCTGTTTCTTCAAAATAATCAGCAAGATAATCTTTATGCCAAAAAGGCGTATTTTGGGGTATCATATTCTGTTCCCCTTCAGTGATGAGGGTGGAGGGGGAGATTTGGTGAGAAAAGGGATATGGATGCAATATTGAGCAATCTCACAAAATGCTAAGCAAACACAAATGGAAAATGATTTTTTTTTCTCTTTAATTCCTCCCCCGCCCCCTCAACTTCAACCCCTGACCTATGTATGTTGCTGTTTCTTTCCCCTTAAGAACTGGATCTCTTCAGGTGGGGCATCTCCTCTCATACACTCGTGGCTTGTACCTGGGGCATGGCACATGCGGGGTATGGTCCATGGCTCCACCTGGGGAGCAAACCCAGGATCTTCTGCATATAAAGCAGATGTGCTAACCACTACACCCCTATTTTCTGGGTCCACCCCTGGAAAATGGTGATTTAAAAAAATTTTTATTTTATTTTAAAGAAACCTGGCAGACATCAACTTGACCAGATAATCGAGGTTTGTGTGACCGACAGGGCCAACATCATATCCCTCTTGATGTGATGAGCTGAGATGGAAACCAAAGCAATCCCATGGGATTCCTGCCACGCACATGTGGCTTGAGCCCGGTCAGGGGATGTGTTGGAAGGACTCAGATTGAAGACCGTCTTAAAGAAGAAAAAGACAGTCGAGGATTGAGAGGACAAAACTTGGGAGCTGTTTCAGATTGAAAAAACCTGATGCAACGTGACACTGTGGCCTGAATGTCTGTGCCCCCTTCAAACTGATATGTGGAAATCCTGGCCTCGCAGTGTGATGGTGTTAGGAGGCGGGGTCTTTGGGAGGTGACTAGTTCATGAGATTAATGTTCTCATAAAAGAGGCCAGAGAGCGCTCCCTTGCTCTTCCGCCATGTAAGTAAAGGGTAACAGATATGCCACCCCAAATATGCCTTTGGCATAAGAATTATTTTGAGCTGATTATTTTGAGATACTGCAGGCACAGGAGAAGCTCTGAAAACAGAGTAGAACTTACCTCCTTGTATGGGAAAGCTACATTTCTAAAGGAAATTTACATGAGGGAGGGGGCCTGTACCAGGAAGAGAGCTATTACTAGCGAGAACACTTTTTCACCTGAGAGACTTACTGGCATAGCAGGACGATCTTTGTCTGCCAAGCATTTTCTACGCTCTCCTTCCCGTGAATTGCCTTCCCCACTTTGAAGCCCAGACTCCTAGGGCTTTCCTTAGCTCAGCATGAAATACAAGCTTCAATTGTCCGGCTGTCCTTTGAGTCTCATATCATTGTGGGGCTCCCAAATGTACATACTGAAGGGGTTCAGAACAAGTCTCCCCAGAATGTACCACTTTGGCATGCAGATTATTTTGAGCTGAAGACAATCAAGACCCAAATGACTCAGAAAGAACTTTCACCTCCCCCTTAACTGCCTGAAAGAATTTAGATAGAGGGCCTGATCCAAGAAGAGAACGATCACCAGAAATAACTACAAAGAGTGTGGGCTAGGTGTGGTGGGCAAGAGGAGAGGGTGCTCAGCAGGCCCTGTTTGTCCAATTCCTCTCTGTGTCCTATGCAGGGCATAGCAAGCATCTCTTTACCAAACAGTTGCTCTCCCCAGATTCCTGTGAATGGTTTTCTTTCCCTTTGAAGCCCCAGACCCCTACCCCCTTCTTCTTAGCTCAGGATGGCATCTGATCCACAATTGCCTGACTGTCAGGGAGCCTCCATGTCTCTGTGGGGCTCCCACTTGTACTGTCAAAATTGGTGACCGTCTTTAACCAGGACGGGGATTGCGAGGTCCTGCAGGAAGAGCTCTCATGACCTATGTCAGTCATGACAGCCCGGGCCTGTGGAAGAAGGCTAGGGTTATAATAGCACCCCACCTTCTCCTCTGTGTAAAAACTTTCTTTCTTTTGTTTCCCCAGGGCCTTGTGATATCGGGAAGAGACATGAGAACTACACGAATTGACTAAACATTAAGCAAAGTGGAATTCAGAGCCTGCTACATGCTGTTAGCTATGAAAATGAGCTAATCAGCCATGTGACCGGACCATGAGGAACCTACAGAAGAAAGGAACATTTCTGTAGAGATTACTAACAGCTATTTGCCCATGCAATTAACACTTACGCATACCATAAAGGGAAGACGAAAACCTCAAGCTCTACCTTGTATAAGAAAGATAAACTGACATTTCCTTCCATTTTTTATTTCCCATAATCAGTAATTTTCTACAGAAACTAAGAAACAGATATAAACCCAATTCCTCAAACACCCGAGGTCTCATTCTCTGACTCTGAGAGGAGACCACGTCTCTGTCTATGGAGTGTTATTCCTTCTCTAATAAATGTTCCTGTGACTTTAATTCCAGCTTGCTCTTTAGTTCTTTCCTGCATGAAACCAAGGACCCCCTCTTGGCGCTGGGCTTGAGTCTTTACACGGAAGGTTGTGCCCTGTCCTGTGTCACTTGCACCTGGCTCACCATAGCTACATGCACCAAACTGCATTCCTTTCTTTTTTTCCCCAGCAAAACAGTTTTACTGAAGGAAGACTTAGCCAGCTTTTTTTTTTTACAGTCAACAGTACAAAATTAAATTTGTTTTTCTCCTGTTAAGCTGTCTTATATTAGTTTAATTATTAGAGCAACCTGAAGGATAGGAGAAAGTTTTTTCTCCCCTACAATACACAATTATTTTCTCCTATTAACCTCTTATTTTATGGGGTGTTCTCAGCCATCAACTCAGAAGGGTAAAGGGAAATGATTTTTATCTCCCCTTCCTTGAAGATCCAACAAGAAAGCTGTGGCCCAGAAGAGGGCCCTAACCTAACCACACTGGCATCCTGACCTCGAAATTTCAGCCTCTAGAACTCTGAAAAATTAATGTCATCTATAAACTACCTCGTCTATGGTATTTTGTTATAGTAGCCTTAAAGGACCAAAACACATGACAACTAAATACAGCACCACTTTCTGATTAGAATCTTATACCAGAGAGGGAAAAAGAAAAGTTGTTGGGACAACTAGAAAAATGTAAGTGGTATCTATAGATTGGATGCTTGTGTTGTCACAAAGTTGATTTTCTGATTGGGAAGGTTACAAAGTGGTGGTGATAAAAGAGTGTCTTTGGTTTTTAGGAATTACGTGATGGGGTTTAGTGTGTGTGTGTGTGCGCGCATGCATGTGTACACATGTACATATACATAGAGAAGGGGGAGAGGGAGGAGGATTGAGATAGTGTAATAAAGGGGGACTCTAAGAGAAGGAGAAGGTAGGGTTCTTTATATTGCTCTTGCAACTTTTCTATAGATTTAAAACTATTTCAAAAATTTAAAAACACAGTGGCTTAAAAAAAATAAATTTGTGACCCAGACTCCAAGTCTCATAGGAAAGGATAAAAAGGCAGAGCAGTGGACATTCTAGCATGCCTCCCCTTTCACTCCGAGTTAAAATGTTAAAGATTTTATTCTGAATAGGACTATAAATCAACAACTACCACTTCTTAAAAATCAATTCTATGATGTGAATTTTCTCACACTTCAATATCTCTGAAATCTGAAAACTTCCAAGAATTTTGTTGGTCAGCAGGTGTTTGTGAGATGGTTTTCCTGTCAGATCATAAACACCAAAGCTAGAAGATGCTTTAAGAAATGTTGCATCGCCATGCTCTAATTGGCACAGAGAGAATTTAACAATGTGCCAGGAACCCACAAAGAACTGAGCAGGGAGCATAAGTCTTATCTGCTACAATAGATGACAATGAAGTAGTATTTTGATGTATTGAGAGAATACAATAGGAAACAAAATTCTGTGCTTAGTAAATGAATCATTAAAGAGCTAAGGCAAAATGAAAGTATTTTCAGATGTAAGGTGGATAAAAGAATTAATCAGCCAGCTCTATAGTTCATTAGAATAATTTATATTTCAGTGTCTGTATGTAGGCGATCAAAATGCCTCCTAAAATGTCATGTCCTTATTTAAGCACAGGCCCTATAGTAGACTGAATATGCTTCCTAAGATATTCATGTCCCAATGCTTGGAACCTGAGAGTATTGTCTTATACTGCAAAGACTTTCCAGATGTGGTTACAAACAAAAGCTCAGGACCAGTCAGCTTCACAGGTTAATTCTACCAAATATTAAAAAAGAATTAGATCTATACTTCTTAAACTATTCCAAAAAATTGAAAAGGAAGGAACACTTCCAAACTAATTCTATGAGGCCAACATTACCATGATTCCAAAACCAAAGACACTACAAAGAAAAAGAATGACAGGGCAATATCCCTGATGAACATAGGTGCCAAATCCTGGCAAACCAAATTTAATGGTATATTAAAAGGATTATACGCCTTGATCAAGTGAGATTTATACTAGTCGTGCAAGGGTGGTTCAACATCCACAGAAAAATTAAGGTGATTCATCACATCAACAAAACCAAGGGTAAAAATTATGTGATTATCTTAATAGATGCAGAAAAAGCATTTGACAAAATTCAATATCTATGATAAAAACTCTCAACAAAGTGGGTATAGAAGGATCTTACCTCAACTTAATAAAGGCTATCTATGACAAGCCCAAGCTAACATACTCAATGGTGAAAAACTGAAAAATTTTACTTTAAGATCAGGAATAAGATAAGGATGCCTAATTTCACCACTATTATTCAACACAGTACTGGAAGTCCTAGCCACAGCAATCAGACAAAAGAAATAAAAAAAAATTAAAGAATAAAAATAAAACGCTTTTAAATAGAAAAGGAAGAAGCAAAACTGTCACTATTTGTAGATGACATGATACTGTATGTATATCATACGTATAGATGAAACACCGAAGAATCCACCAAAAATTAATGGAATTAAAAAAATTTAGTAAGGTATAAGGATACAAAATTAATATACAGAAATCTGTCACATTCCTGTACACTAATAAGAAACAATCAAAAGGAGAAATGAAGAAGACAATCACATTCACAATTGTATCAAAAAGGATAAAATACCTAGAAAGAAACTTAATCGAGGAGGTGAAAAGCCTCTGCTATGAAAACTATAAGACGCTGATGAAAGAAATGAAAGAGAACACAAATAATTGGAAGGATATATCGTGCTCATAGATAGGAAGTATTAATATTGTTAAAAGGACCTTACTACCCAAAGAAATTTACAGATTCAGTGCAATTCCACCAAAATACCAATGTCATTCTCCTCAGAACTAGAACAAATAATCTTAAAATGTGTATGGAGACACCAAAGATCCCAAATAGCCACAGCAATCTTGAGAAAGAAGGACAAAGTTGGAGATCATGCTGTCTGATCTCAGACTGTACTACAAAGCGATAATACTCAAAACAGTATGCTTCTGGTGCAAAAACAGACACATATATCAATGGAACAGAATTGGAAGGTCAGAATAGACCTTCACTTATATGGTCAATTAACCTATGACAATGAAGGGAAAAATAAACACTAGGGTAATGGCAGACTTTTCAAAAAGTGGTACTAGGGAAACTGAACAGATACATGCAAAAAAAATAAATAAAACTGGACTATTATCTTAAACTACATACAAAAATGAACTCAAAATGAGTTAAAGACTTAAATGAAAGGCCTGAAACCATAAAACTCCTAGAAGGAAACAGGAGTAAACTATCTGACAACAGTCTGAATAATGTCTTTTTGGACAGGTCCCCTCAAGTAAGGGAAACAGTGGAAAAAATAAACAAATGGTACTATAACAGACTAAAAGTTTTCTGCACAGCGAAGGAAACCTTCAACAAAACAGAAAGGCAACCTACGCAAAGAAAGAATATACTTGCAAATGGTATATCCAGTAAGGAGCTGATATCCAAAATATATAATAAACTTATACAACTCAACAGCAACAACAACAACAAAAAAATCCAATCGAAAATGGGCAGAGGATATAAAAAGATATTTCTTCAAAGAGGACATACAGATGGCCAATAGACATGTGAAAAATGCTCAACATCACTGACCATCAGGGAAAAGAAAATCAAAACCGCAATGAGATACCACTTCATGCTAGTTAGAGTGACTATTATCAAAAAGTTAACCAATAGCATCTGCTGGCAAGGATGTGGAGAAAAGAGAACCCTTGTGCATTGTTGGTGGAACTGCAGACTGGTGCAGATCTTATGGGAAACAGTATGATGATTCTTTGAAAAACTAAAAATAGACACACTATATGACCCAGCGATTCCACTTCTGGATATTTATCTAGAGAAATCTAAAACACTAATTTAAAAAGATATATGCACCCCTATGCTCATTGCAGCATCATTCACAATAGCCAAGGAATGGAAGAGACCTAGGCGTCCACTGAGAGATTAATGGATAAAAAATGTGGTTTATATATACAGAAGAATATTTGCAGCAATAAAAAAAGAATGAGATCTTGTCAGTTGTGATGACATGGATGAATCTGGAGAGTATTATGTCAAGTGAAATAAGTCAGGAAGAGGAAGACAAATACCGTATAATTTTATGTATATGTGGAATCTAAAAACAACAAAACAAACAAACAAACAAACAAACAAATGAAAAACAGACTCATAGAAACAGAGACCAATGGGGTTGTTATCAAATGGGAGAGGTGGGGAGAAGAGTGAAAAAAAGAAAGGAAATATAGTCAATAGTACTGTGATCAGTTTACGCAGTGACAGATGATTACTAGAATTAGTGGTATGATCACATTGTAAGGTATAAAAATACCAAATCACTATATCGTATGCCTGAAACTAATATAACCAGTATAAGATTGTGTACAAACTATATTAAAATAAAATAAATTGGAAAAATAAATTAAATCTATCTGGTTTCAGCCTCAAAGTTGAGAGTCTCTTTGTTATAGTAGCTTAACCTGTGCCTAAATTAATGCAATGACTGGAAAAGAACTTGAGTCCCAGAGGAGATGGGAACTTTTATCGGGGATCTGTGACTACCAATAAGATTAGGAACAAATACTAGTTTACATCTAGAAATGAGAAAATGATCAGAAAAATCCAAATACAGACATTTTACAAAACAACTGGCCCGGATTCTTAAAAATTGTCAGTGTCAAAAAAAAAAAAAAAAAAAAGGATGCTGGGGTGTTAGATTACAAAGACTAAAGGATCATGTCTGTCACCTTAGGCAACCTTGTTAGAAAAAGAGAGCTCAGTAAAACTCTTCTGCCCATACTCAGAGCAGGAACCACAGCTCTGGGATTTGGACTTTTGGAAAGCTAACAACCACCCAACACGTGCCACTGTTGTGTTCTGTTGTGAGTCACAGAGCCTGGCACGAGGGCTGATAATGTCCTATTTATATAAGATATGAGTATCTACAGCATGCGGGGGTAAGGCAGGGTCTGCCTCCTGTCACTGTAACCTTGACAGGAAGTGGCTTTGGGGATGACAGTTTGCCTAGAAGTAGAAAAAAGTTGGCAAGACAGAGTGTTTCCCTTGGGCTACTCCATTCCCTTTACTGCCCTCTGGCTTGCTTCCCATTCCCTGTTTCATAAACACGGTGTCCTCTTTTCTGTCCGAGTACAGCTGGAGTCATCTCTGTCCAGATGGCCTTCCAGCGTGGACACTCAAACTTCAAGGACGCACAGTTTGTACTCAGACCATTGTGTGGGCCTCTGAGGTGGGACACACGGACTCCCTTGGAGCCTGGGCATTGCTGACTTTGAAGGTTCTGCACCTGGGGGGTGTGAAGCTTGTCTTCTCACAGTGAGCTCGTGAGGACAAACCTCAAGAAGTGTAAACCACATAAACGGAACCCAGTATGAAAGACAAGTGTGCTGTGGGTGTTGGAGGAGAGCCAAGCTGCTCTTAAATGGACCAAACGCCACATCGTATCACGCAGTCCGTGGTTCTACCTGCTTCATCAAGATGTGTGGAGGCAGGAAATTCTTACGCTGAGTTCAATTCAGACATGATTAATGAACAACTGTATACCAGTAACGTGTAAGGTGCTGTAGAAGATTAAAAAAAAGACAAAGCTTGGTCCTAGCCTTGAGAAACTCAGAGACCACTTACTCCAGTCTTAATCCCACCTTCATCATTCCACTGGCAGAAGCTCTCATTTTTTTTTTTTGTCCTTCGCTTGGAGGTTATCTATTGCTTTAATGAATTTAGTTTCCCACGTCTGGCTGGAATCTTTCTATTCAGTGTTTTGTTTTTGTTTTTGTTTTTGTTTTTGTTTTTGTTTTTTAACACTTTCTTGAGGTACATTTTAGAACTATACAGTCTTTCTGCTTTAGGTAAAACATGAATTTTTATAAGATGGAGTCATAATTTCTGTTGATTTCTTACTGTTTATGGGTGATATGGCAGATGTGGCAGATGGAAGCTTGGTGACTTCTGGTGCTCATTGAAATGATGACTTCAAGGACCTCGGTATCATTTCTTAGACTATGAACTCTCAGGTATAGTGTAAGAGATTTCAAATCTGGTTTGCATCACTGTACCTAACTGTGAGAGAGTGTGTATTTACACACAGACATACTGAAGCTCCTATGCCATTTTTCTGACAACTTAACCATTCACTTGGTAGTTTGGCAGACTGTCTACTTAAATTTTCAATGGTAATTCTATCTTTTGGTGAATGTACTTTTGAAAGACTTTCTAAAAGATGGTTTCATGATGAGAAACTATAATTAAGAAACATGGTAGGTACAAAAAGAACTTGAAATTGTATCCTACCTCTGTCAGTTATTCTGTACATGAACTTGGCCAAATCACCGAAACCAGCTGAGGTTTGGTTTCCTTAGCAGCATCATGAGGTAATAATACTTACTGTAGAGAGGTGTGAGGATTAAGAATAAGGCTCATAAGATGTTTAGAGAGTGTCCATCACACTGGCTAATGGAACTTTCTGCAATAATAAATATTTCTTTTTTGCCCATCTTCTATGCTGGCTACTAGTCATATAGAGATACTGAGTATTTGCGACGTGGCTAGTGTGACTGAGGAACTGAATTTTTAATTTTATTAAATTTAAATTTAAATTATCTCATGTAACTACTGTATTAGACATCACAGGTGATAGGTTTTCAACAGATAATAGTCATCAATATGATTAAAAATGGGAAGTTTTGATTTCCAGAAATATGCTCTAAAACAAAGAACAGAAAAATCAAAACAGCTTCAGCAAACCAAGAATTATCTTTAAAGTTTCCTGAGATTTTCTCTGAGACCTGATGGCGTGTTCCTCTAAGAACTCTTATGGTGGCCTTTTGGATGCTCACCCCCACTATGTGTTTTACTTAGCCCTGAGACCAGCAGATGCACCAGGACTTCCTTCCTCATCACTATTGGTGTGGCCACCTCTGCTGCTATTATGTACGATAAGGAAGAGTCCTCCTGACATACTAGACTGAGGACCCTGTAGCCCTGATGCTGCAACCCTCAAAGCACCAACAGTCCCTAAGAGAGGTGTGTGTTATTTTAGTGTTTGAGACCAGCTCCATCCAGAAGCCTATGACTAAAATCTGAGTGCATCAGGTCCCATACTCCTGTGCACTTTGTTCACATTGTCATCACAACAAAACACAGGCTTCAAGATTGTGCAGTTCAGCCAACAAACACTGCTGAAAGCAATTTTAACACTCACATTTCTCAGTAGTAACTCTATACCAGTTTCTAAAAATACCAACCATTCTGGGCCAGGTGACCTTGGAGAACTCAAGGTCTGAGTAACTTGGGCTTCAATAGTTCTGACCCCTCTGAACTCTAGTGAGTCCAGCCAGGAGATGGTTCTAATTATGAAAATTCCTTTGTTTGTCATGTAGAGCCTTGATTTCATAGTCTGGATAATTAGGGCTGATTCTGAAACAGAGCAGTTGAAATAAAGTAAAATAGAGATTAGTTACAGGCTTTATAAACCAGACAAAAATAGATTGATACTAGAATTTTCCAGAAATCCCTAGGAAAATGCAGAATATGAGTAATTAGCCAGAAACTTGAGCAAATAGGAAAAGTATTGTTCAGGTGGACATGGTGCTTTGAGGCAAACGTATTATTTGATGGCTGGAAACTGATATCAAATAGACATAGAGCACAGTGAAATCATAAATAATAGAATGTTTCAGCTAGAAAGATCTTAGAGGTAAGCTAGATAATCTGTTCCACGGAAAGAACTGAAGCCCACAGTTCGAACTGCCTAGAGCCATGCAGTTGACGAATGGTAGTGCCGAGAACCTCCCTCCCTTGGCTCTCATTCTGTTATCCTTTCCAGTATACCAGAAAGGTGTCCCGTTTGGGGGTAAATTATTTTATTCCTAAGGAGCACCAATCTGTGGGGTAAGGGTCATCTCTCTCCCCATTCAAAAAGAGGTTCTTCATTCAGCCCCAGCAGTTCTCAGCGGTCCTGGAGCTCAGGAAAAGGCCGTTGTGTGGGCAGATTTGTGAGGGACGTTAGCATGGAGCATGAGGAGCTTCATCTCTTAAGTCCCACTATATCAAATTTGGGACTTCCAGTAGGAACTGAAGTATTCAGCTCCCCAGGGATGCAGAGTTTGTGGAGCAGATGCCTGAGAATGATCAGATAATGCAGAACATGTTGTTTATCCTCCAAGGGAAACATGTCGTACTCACTCAACAGAAGCCCAACTTTCGGCACAGGAACAAACTCCTGACCCACCCTCTGCAAAGGCAAATTCCTACTATGAATTCAACCTGGGTGCATAGACTTTAGAAACAGGAGTGCCCGCCACATAGCAAGGTATGCTCCCAGTCCGTGAGCCTAGGAGGGCACTGGAGTCTCGGGTTTAAAGTTTAGCTTGAGACTTGATTCATTCTTTCTGCAAACATTTCTTGAGTAAGTTTCACATCCTGTTCTAGTTACTGCAAAAACTAGAAAATCTGGACATCATGTAATGCATCGGAGACATTTACTGAGTGCTATCAGTACTCTGGATACTAAAGATATAGTTTGGATGACATTATATTATTCCTGTTTCTGTAATTCTGTAGCACCTTGTTTGCACATCTCAAGGGTCCAGATTGCTTTTTAGTTTTTATTTTTGTATATTTGGTTGCCCTCTCCTAGGATGTAACTCCTTTAGGTCAAGGAATGGAGACTTCTCTGTGATAGCAGAATCTGTTAGCAATTGCCGGAGACCAGGAATATTGATGGTATCAACTCTTCGTAATTCAGTTCAATTTAACAAGTACTATGCCTATCTACTATGTGTTTAGATAACAACTAACGTGCTCGGTGCTGCTGTTGGGGAATTGTTATGGACTGAATGTTTATGTCCCTCCCCAAATTCGTAGGTTGAAATCTAGTCCCCAAAATGATAGTGTTAGATGGTGGGGCCTTTGAGAGCTAATTAGGTCATGATGGTGGAGCCCTCATGATGGATTAGTGACCTTGTGAGTGGCCCAATGTTGGCCAGTTCTTTCACCAGGTGAGGACACCACCGGAAGTCAGCCAACTGCAACCCAGAAGAGGGTTCTCCTCAGAACTGACAACACTATCATGAGCTCAGACTTCCAGCCTCTAGAACTGTGGAAAATAACTTGCTTTTGTTGATAAATCTGCCACTTTATGGTGTCTTGTCTTAACAGCCTCAGCTGACTAAGACGGGCATATCCAACTACCTAAGTTGTACACCTTTCCCTTCAGAAGTTTGTAATATTTGGTGCGGTCAAGGAGGGGAGAAAAAAAGTACCATCAATGCAATCTAATGCTAATTTGAAGTAATTAAATAAGAAAACACAGCAATCCAACCAAGTATTTGGTAAAGGGGGAGAGCAATGTAGCTGAAAAGACTTCATGAGGAAGATGAGACTTCAGAGAGGCCTTGAACGATGAATTGATAAATCAGAGAGAGGGTAGGTCATTTAGGTGAAAGCATAAAACCTGAGGGAAGGCGCAGAAAGATTGAAGAGGGGTTGAGTCTGAAGTGCAGCGTAAGTGTTAGGCACTGATAAAAATGTGCTTGTTTTCTATTTGCTAATATACGAGATGCAATGAAAGCAGGTTGGGACTGTTTTCTAAATCTACCTGTAATTCTGGTTGTATAAAATTATTTTATTTTATTTTTTTATGGTGATGACTATTTGTTTTTTAAAGATTTTTTATCAAAAATATAACTAACATACAATATTCTATAAGTTTCAGGTATACATCATAGTTATTCAACATTTATATACCTGAAGAAGCGACCACCATGATAAATTCAGCAACCATCTGACACTGTACAACGCTATCACAATATTATTGACTGTATTTCCTAGGCTGTGCATTATGTCTCCATGACTTATTTGTTTTACACATGGAAATTTGAAACTCTTATTCCCTTTCATCTTTCCTCTCCCTTTAAAAAATTTTTCAACTAGAGTTGACGTTCAGTATTATTTGTATTAGTTTCAGGTGTGCAGCGTAGTGGTTAGACATTTATATATTTAACAAAATGATTCCCCTGTTTAGTCTAGTACCCACCTGGCACTACACATAATCATTACCATATATTATTGACTATATTCCCTTTGCTTTACTTTACATCCTCATGACTGTTTTGTAACTATGAATTTGTGCTTCTTAATCCTTTCACCTTTTCCACCCTACCCCAACCTGCCTCTCATCTGGCAACTATTAGCTTGTTCCCCACATCTATGAGTCTATTTCTGTTTTATTTATTTTGTTCTTAGATTCCACATACTAGCGAGAGCATATGCATTTGTCTTTCTCTGACTTATTTCACTTAGCTTAATACCTCTAGGTCTATCCAGGTTGTTGCAAATGGCAAGATTTAGGTCTTTTTATGGTCAAGTAATATTCCACTGTATTTATGCACCACCTCTTTACCTATTCATCTGTTCATAGACACTTAGGTTGATTCCATATCTTGGCTATTATAAATATGTTGCAATGAACATAGGGGTGCATATATCTTTTCGAATTAGAGTTTTGGATTTCTTCAGATAAATACCCAGAAGTGGAATTGCAGGGTCATAATGTAGTTCTATTTTTAACTTTTTGAGGAATTTCCATATTGTTTTTCATAGTGGCTGCCCTAATATATGTTCTCCCCATTCTCCTTTTCCTTCTTAGAAAAGTCCTTTTAACATTTCGTATAATACTGTTTGGTGTTAATGAATTCCTTTAGCTTGCCTGGAAAACCCTATTTCTTCTTCAATTTTAAATGTTAGCCTTGCTTGGTAGAGTAGTCTTGGTTGTATGTCTTTGCTTTTGTTCACTTTATTTATTTCCCACCAATCCCTTCTGGCCTGCAATGTTTCTACAAAGAAATCAGCTTAAAGTCTTATGGGAGCTCCCTTGTAGGTAGCTAACTGCTTTTCTCTTGCTGCTTTTAAGAATCTCTTTTTGTCTTTAACCTTGGGTATTTTAATTATGATGTGTCTTCATGTGGGCCTCTTTGGGTTTCTCTTGTTTGGGATTCTGCACTTCCTAGACTTGTATGTCTATTTCCTTCACCAGGTTAGGGATGTTTTCAGTCATTATATCTTCAAACAAGTTCTTGATCTTTTCTTTGTTCTCTCTTTTCTCCGCTGGTACTCCTATGATGTGAATGTTGTACTTGATATTGTCCCAGAGGTCCCTTAAACTATCTTCATTTTTAAATTTCTTTTTCTTTTTGCTTGGGTGTTTTGATTGGGTGTTTTCTGCTACCTCGTCTTCTAAATCGCTGATTTGATCCCCTGCTTCATCTGGCAGGCTGAGGCTATCTTTCCTCTATTGACCCCTCCCCACACATGGCCAAATCAGAACTTTTAATGGCCTGGTGAATTCTACTCACTTCTCTTTGGTGACTTCCTGAGACTCCACCCCATCCCACCCCACTTATGCAACACCAGAGGCTTTACTGAGGCTGGCAAGCAGCCAGTGTTGGCCCATGCTTCAGACTTTCTTGAACACCTCTCCAGGGTCTGTGGACCCTAGGTGGACAGCTCAGTGTGCTCTGAGACTTTTGCAGAGTGGACCCAGGCTCCGAACTGGGGTCAAACCTGAATCTGCATTAACTCACTGAGCACAACTTGCCCCATGCTGGTGACTCCTTGGGGCCCTGCCTCACACAAATCTTATGTGACCCAAAGCTCTTTCAGTAGCTGAGCCTTATGAATAGCTGGCAGATGGCTGCAGACCTCAGTTTGCAGGTAGCCTTATAACCAGTGTTTTAAACTCTGTATCTGGTAAACTGCTTGCCTCTATTTTTTTTTTAGTTATTTTTCTGAAGCTTTGTCTTGTTCTTTCATTTAGGACATGTTTCTTTGTCTCCCCATTTTGGGTGCCTCTCCTGTGTTTGTTTCTATGTATTAGGTAGATCTCTTAATGTCTCCCAGTCTTGGCAGGGAGGCCTTATGTAGTTGGTGTCTGTGGAGCCCAGTGGCAGTCTTCCTCATCACCTGAGCCAGATGCACCAGGAACTTCCCTTGTGTGGACTGTGTGTGTCCTCCTATTGTAGTCGAGACTTGATTGTTGTTGGCATGTTGGTGGTGGCATTGACCCTCAGGCTGACTGACTGTTGAGATAGGCCATGACCGCAGTGTACAAGCTGCTGTGTGGGGGCTGACCCCATAGAGTGGGATTTGCCCTAGTGGGCTCTGATGTCTTCCAAGACCACCCTTTGGGTGTGCTGCTTATAGAGCTAATTGGGTGGTGCTGTGTTGCGATTTGAAGTTGGCCCCTGGATGTGCTGGTTCTGGGGCCTTATGGGAGGGGCTCGCATGCAGGCCAAAGTCAATCACTGCCTGTGACTGGTCTGGGGTTAACTTTAGGAGCTACAAAGCAATCGTGGTTGGTCGCTGCCTGTTTTGGTCGTGGAGGTGTATGTTTGACCAAGTATCTGAGCACCATCACAATGGGTTTATTTTATTTTATTATTTCATTTATCTATTTCATTTTTGCTTTTAGGTTTGGTCCAATTCAATTCAACAATGTCCCGCCTGCTCAATAGGCTGTAGTTCAGTGAGAGAAATGATGAAGATTTAGTTATGAGAGCAATAGTTTATGGTTTATTCATATCTTCATTCAATGAATATTTATTGAGTACCAATTTCGTGAAAACCTCCCAGTGTGGTTTAATTTTGGTCAGAAACAGTTACTAAGATTTTGGTTCAGGGATACTTATGTGGTTGAGGGTTGGGGGGATGGAGAGAATCCTGGCTTCGTCTCAGCTGTGTTCACTCTGGGGAACCATCAAGTCTAGGCAAATGGCCAACAGTGGGAAAACACCAAAGTTGATGCTTTGAGGGTTTTGGTGGAAGAGGTGTGAGAAAGTACTAGTGTTGATGAGTGAAGAAACTGGGAAGACACCAATCTTAGGGATTGATCTTTCCCACCAGCTTGAGACTCATCTGGGCCCTGGGAAGAAAAGGCTTTGGGACTAAAACTAAAGAAAATTTTCTTTTGTTTGTTTGTTTATGTGTTTTATTTAACTCTAAGGCCAGGAGACCACTTTAGTTCCCAGATGAAAAAATATATATGTAAGAAATGGTTAAATAAGAGTGTAATGGGCTGAATGTTGACCCCCAGCTCCCTGAAAAGATATGTCCATGTTAATTCTTGAAAACTACAAATGTGACTTTATTGGGAAAAGGGTCTTTGCAGATGTACTTAAGGATCTTGAGATAAGATCATCCTGGATTATCTGGGTGGGCTCCAAATCCAATGGCAAGCTATCCTCATAAGAGACACACAGAGAAGAGGCATAAAGATGTAAAGACAAAGGCAGAGACTGGAGTGTTGGGTCCACAAACCCAGGAACAGTTGTGCTTCCACAAGAAGCAGGAAGAAGCAAAGATTCTCTCCTAGAGCCCCTGGAAGTAGGGCAGCCCTGTAGAATTTGAGACTTCTGGTCTCCAGAATTGTGAGAGAATAAATTTTTGTTGTTTTAAGTCACTATCTTTGTGGTAATTTGTTATGGCAGGCTCAGGAAACTAATGCAGAGAGTTTTTCTGCTTCTGCTAAGAATACCAACTGGCTCTGGCCTTTTAGGGTCCTGGGAAGTATAGCGCTGAAGCACAACAAGGCATCTGTGAATGTAACCTGTGCGAGGCAGCAGTCTTCAGCCAGAATAGCTCAAGAGTGGGAAACAAGGCATTGATAAGGGCCCTCCATGTACTTCTCAGGCAGCAGTGACTCAGCAGCTCACATGTCTCAGCACTGAAAGATCATTTAAGTAATACTTTAAAGTAAGACCAAAAAATGAGCTCAGGCAATCCCAAGTCCTGGATTCCATCTAGGCCAGTGATGGCGGGGAAAGTCTTCACCCTTCTCACCTGGGGCTATATCAATCCATGTGGAAATGAGTTTGTCATATGTCTGACTGTGTACTTGCAGCATCTATTTGGTCTTGACATCCTACTGACAAATGCATATGAGTAAGCCTTATCGAGCACATTCTCTTTACCCAGACGTGCCCACTGTAGGCACCCGAGGTTTGATTTGAATAGCAGAATGAATCTACCCGATCCTAGATTCAACATATGATACCTAGAAGAACTTAATGAAGACCACATTTTGGAGAAAGAGCAAAATACATTTACTACGTGTATACTCACGGAGGATGCATAAATGGTAAATCCTCACTATTCATGAATTCCCATTTTGCACATTCCCAGCTGAGGTCAAACAAAATCACCCTCTGCCTTCTCGCTTCAGTTCTCATAGTGTAAGCAAGTGTCCTTTTTTGTGATCTATTGGGTGCCATGTTTTTTGCATTTTTGTGCTTTTCTTGTTATTGATTTCACTGTTTAAAATGGTCCCCATGCATAGTGCTGAAGTGTTATTTAGTGTTTCCAAAAGCAAGAAAGCTGTGATGTGTCTTACAGAGGAAGTATGTGGTAGTAAGTTTCATTTTGGCCTGAGGTATAGTGCTGTTGGCTATGAGTTCAATGTTAATGAATCAACAATTCATATTAAATAAGGAGTCTTTAAACAGAAACACATAAAACAAGGTTATATATTGATCAATTGAGGAAAATGTGACTAGAGGCTCATTGGAACCGACCTCTCTGTATTTCCCCTGGGCGCAATGGTTTGGTATTTGCTAATTGTGGTTACTTTACAGAATATAATGATGTAAATTATGAGAAGTGACTGTTTGTGATTATAAAAATTTTTTTGGTGTAAGCCTGACATAAATGTCCAAGTGTTCTCATGAAATGTTCTTAACCAAATCTGCTTGATTCGTTCTGATGCCCTTTTTCTACATCTTGTCTCCGTCCTGCTTATCCCTGCCACATACACGTATTTCATTAGGCTCCCTATAATCCTTATCATGAATTTCACGATCTCCTCTCAGTCCCTTTTCATCATGTGCACAGTGTCCTTGGTCTTTTCATAGACACATACTCTAAGTAAAAAAATTATAGAGGCTTAGCTATCCTTCATTTCTTTGCAAAAATGCCAATTTTCTGCTTTACTTTTTGACTTAGAAAGCTTTTCTTTGTGCCCCTCTGTCTCTCTTCTAACCTGAGTACCCTTACATTCCATCTGTGTTTTCTGTCAGTTCAGCATTCCTTCTGTTAAGCAGGAATTTTTTGCATCTTGGCTTTGGAGCTAAAAACACACATTTTATTGTTAAAAACCAAAACACTGCCTGTATTATATTAAACTTCCCTCCTCATTCTTCTTTCTCTGAGCCATCAGCAGATAGATAGATAGATAGATAGATAGATAGATAGATAGATAGAATATATATGGACATATATAACTGATGTTATGTTATATACTATACTATTACTAATAGAGTATTATTATTAACACTATGCGATAATATTTAAAACTGTCTCATATCCTGATAACACATGAAATTGCTCTTAGCAATCTTTTAGCAGTAGGAGAGGAGCCTCAGTACAGGAGCTTATTGTGAGTACCTTAGATTTTACACACTTTTATCCCAGAAGGAGGAAAGTAGCCCACCGTCTTAGAAATCCTGCCCTGTGGCAATATCATGAGGTCCAGCATGGCCTGCTTTTTGAATTTTTTTTTTCTACAGTATTTTTAAACCTTTATTTGAGGCTCATCCCAAAGGGAGAAGCCAGCACTTGGACAATTAAAATAAGGACATTTCATCCATGCTAAGGAGAAATCAGGGGACAGAACTTCTGCATTCAAAGCAAAACACTCTAACCTGCCCCACGGTGGGGCTTCCTCTGATGGCTTGTGTTTGTGCTGTAGTATATTGGTGTTACATGTGATTACATTCTTAGATCTTTATTCTTAGATCACATCTTAAGAGATCAGCAAAAGATGCCCCTGTTTTCTCCAAAGGAAGCTCACTGGCTCTGGGTTACCAGAACAATGGATCAAAGGGCATCCAGGATTGGAGGGTCAGAGGAAGGAAAAAGAAAGGACAGGGAGTCCCCAGAGGAGAAATTGGATGCATTGTTGGAAACTGCTCTCATGGCGACGGAGAACACAGGCAATCTGTTGCAGGAGGCTTCAGCTCTGTAACTTCAAGGATTCTCACATTCTCTTGCAAACCAGGAAGTCAAGAGGTGGGGCGTGGGAAAGTACTTGGCTGCCGTCACCCCTCTGTACATGGCAGCAGTGACTAGGGACACAAAGACCTTTGAAAAAGCAGCCGATTTTCTCCCCAGCACGGCTCGCCACCATGAGAGATGAGTACATAAAGAGGAAATTTGCTCAACACATAACAAAGCTTATTAGCTTAGCAGATCTGTTTGTTTAATGAGTATCCATTTCTGAAGACTCCATTAATCAAACCAGCTCAGGCCTAGTAACCTGCAATAAAGACTGTCAAAGACTCTGCAAAGACCACATACAGAAAAAACTTACAGCCCAGTGCACCGGAGGTTTGAAAGAAACACAAGAATCAAAGATAAATACCAAAGGTCTAAGGGGATAAGCTAATTTTCTCGAGCCTAAGTAGATGGATGTAGAAGGGAGCTGCCATGTTTCTTGTTGGGCATGAGGGAGGGGGAGGGAAGGAATCGAATGGCCGACCTGACAAATAATTCTAGATGAATCTTGAGGTTGGGCTGGGTTTGGCTCAGTTATTTGTCAAAGTGTCAGTGTAAATCATGTTCTTTCTGGGGGATGCCAGGACTCATAGCTGGGAAGATGGAATTCTGCTATCGGGCTCAAAGGGCAAGGGCAGGGCTGGAAGTAAGAGACAGCGTCAAGACGAAGAAAGATGGTAGATTATGGTAGAGCTGACCCTTGACTCAACCCCAGGGGCACCATTCCCACTGCAGTTTTATGAGTGATGCCTGATAGGGCTGGGTTGTGTGTAACCTGCACTCTTTTGCAGCTGTGGCTAGTGACATGCACCAGGGGGGAAAAAAAAACAGTGAGACTATATCTAAGGCAAGAATGAGCTAGAGTTTCTGCATTTTTATTTGCTCTCCGTTTTACTCGCATAGATATCCTGGGATGAAATCAAAGAGGAAAGGTCTAGAAATGAGGAGACCTAGAGTCTAACCCAGGCCAAATCTTTGTCTGAGCAGTTGGTGATTTACTCAATATTTTCTAAGTCTGGTTCCAGTCTCTAAAATAGATTCAACAATACCCACCTTGCTTCTCTATCTCACACAGGAGCTCAAATTTGAGTAAGGACTTGCACAAGCATGGAGTCTAACCTACAATAGGGGTTACAAACAATGCTGTTGTCATGGTGTGAGCGGGCTACCGAGACCATTCCTTGGCATCCAAGGCACCACAGAACCCGTCTCCTCCTCCCGCCTCCCCTCCCCTCACCCTCCTCACCTCTCTCTGCTCTCGGCAGGCTGACATCTTCACCTTGCCTGCAGAACCTGCTTGCCACACCTCTCCAGGGCCTCAGCAGGTGTGCTTCCTCTGCTTGAAGGCTCTCCTCCAGGGTATCTGCTCAACTTTTTTCCTTACCTCCTTTAGCTTTCTTTCAAAAGCCAACTTCCCAACGAAGTTTTCCCTGACAACACACTATTTGAAATTGTCTCCTTCCAGGCACATCCTAACACCATCCCTCATTTCATTTTTTTCTCCGAAACACATCACTTGATTTACATGCTATTATGTGTATATTCCGTCTTCCCCCACCAAATTGTAAGCTCCTGAGAGGCAGGGGTTTCTATTTTTAATTTTTAAATTTTTCAGTTAGAGTCGACATTCCATATTATTTTATATTAGTTCCAGGTGTACAGAATGGTGGTTAGACATTTACGTAACTTACGAAATGATTCTCCCAATTAGTCTAGTTCCCACCCGGCACTATACATAGTTATTACGATATTATTGACTGTATTTCCTGTGCTGCGCTTCACATCCCTGTGACTATTTTGTAACTACCAATCTGTATTTTTTATTCCCTTTGCCTTTTCCACTGAGACCTCCAAACCCCCTCCTATCTGGCAATCACCAGTTTGTTCTCTGTATCTATGAATCTGATTCTGTATTATTTGTTTATTTTGTTCTTT
Source organism: Cynopterus sphinx (assembly GCA_030015415.1). NCBI lineage: Eukaryota > Metazoa > Chordata > Mammalia > Chiroptera > Pteropodidae > Cynopterus > Cynopterus sphinx. The sequence goes on along the minus strand of CM057390.1, from coordinate 48,162,023 downwards.
AAATTCCACATAAAAGTGAGATCATATGGTACTTGTGAAAGGGATTTCTATCTGTTTTGTATCCTAAGTCACGAATAAAGTCTAGAAAATGGGTAGTCACAAGAAAATACCAGATCCATGACGTGGGAAGGAACACTCAAAGACACAAATTCTCCCTCTTAACAGGATGCTTTCTGCACTTCAGTTGAAATGGTTCCACGCCCCCCCCTCACCCCTGCCCCCCACAAAGGTCTTCATTTGTACTTTGTACTTGGTAATCTATCCACTTGACTTTTTGCTATAGGACATTTCATTAAAGTTTTAATTTATTCCCATTGGTTATTGCCCAGGAAAGAGGATTAGAAAACGTAAGGTCAGGTATTCACCCCATTTGCTGACTAATGACATGAGACAGACTTCGGAGAAGCCTGTGGGTTAAATAAGAGAGGCAGTCAGAGTTTCACCAGCGAGATGAAATGGGTATCACCAACCTGTACAACAGAACGTTTAGTAAACCTTCAAGAAATACATATTGGTTATTGTTATAAAAAAAAAACGGAGACCATGGGTTTTCCCCTCATGCTTTGGGTTTTTCTTACAAACGCACTGCGGGAACTTAGTAACAGGGAAATCTGCTCTTGCTGTAGAACTCTGAAGCGTATGTAGAGTTCTGCCATTGAGAAATCTCCTTCCTTTTGGGGGTTATGCTCTTATTTTGAGCTATTTCCTCTTGGACTAGGTATTTCCTCTCAGTGTTAAGTTATTCTCGAATGGCTCTTTTCTGGGTCAGTTTTGTATGTAAGGACACAATTACCTCACTGTGATCTGGTCAAGTCCGTCTCTGACCTGCTGGGGATAGGAGAGTGGCGGGAAAAGAGGCTGCCTCTTTGCCATCTGAAAACACATATGCACAGCTTATTTTCTCAAATTGGTGGCTACAGCAATGGTAGGACTTGAAAGTGTCTATAGGCTTCAGTATATAGTCTTGGGAAGCAATCCTTTGTCATATTAAAGACTAGGCTTCAGAATCTCCTAGAGACTGAGTATGTCCCCCCAAAATTCATATGTTAAATGCTAATGTCCAGCATGATGGTATTTGGAATTGAGGCCTTCGGGAGGTGATTAGATTATAAAAGTGGCATCCTCATGAATGGGATGAGTGCTCTTACAAAATAGAACCCCCCAGAGAGCTCCCTTGCCCCCTTCTGCTGTGTGAGGGCATTAAGAAGATGGCCATCTTCAAATGGGAAGCGGGCTTTCAGCAGAGCCCAATTCTGCTGGTGCTTTGATTTTGGACTTCCCAGCCTCCAGACTGTGAGAAATAAATTTCTTTGGCTTATCAGCCATCAGGTTGTTTATAAGCTACCCAGTTTTGTTATAGCAACCCAACCACAATAGTGAGAAAAAAAAATATTATTTAACCACTAAATTTAGGAACGGATCAATGGTCCTGTTAGATTGGCTTACTTTGAGCTGCATCTTCTCCAGCCCCTGCCCTTCTAGAAGAGAGCAGAGAACATTAACTGATGGTTCAATCAAGATTAAATACAAACGAGTAATTCCTTGAAGGAAGAGGAATGCATAATCAGTGACCGAAATTAATCAGATATATATGCGACTTTGGTCTAGCAAATATAATATATACTACAGTATATATAATCATGGCATATAAAGTTATACTACTATAATTACCGTAACTACTATGGTTTATACTACCATAACCATTTTACAGAAGAGGAAATTAAGACTCAGAAAGCAGTTGCCTTAGGCTCCAACACAATTAAATATCAGGTGAGATTCTATTACATATTTTTCATTTTTAGTAATTTAAAGCTCATGGAAAGTTTCAAAATTAGTACAGAGTGCCCTTGCGTCCCATTCTCCCAGTGATAACACCTTATATACCCACAGTGCATTATCAGGTCAGATGGAATTGGAACCAGATTTGTCTTGCTTTAAAGTCCTCATGAGTAATCAAAGGCTAAGTCCAGAGTTGTGTTCATTGCATCCATTAGTGAGGAAAGGCACCAATTTACCCCAAGCCACTTTTCCCCTGCTCCTTCATTACCTGATTGCTTCTAGTAAGAAGAATGCTGTCACAATGGGGTGTGAGCTCTGGATTCATGACTGAAACCTTCTTAGAGGGACCCACATGCAGCCCCTGCCATGACTCTCCAACTGGGAGACAAATACATTCTATGTCGCCCAAAGTGAGACCTTCTGGAGCAGAACTGACAGGTTCTTCCTATTCTTGAAACATCGGGTGCACACTTTGCATCATAATTATTTAAATTTCAACTAGATTGTGAGGTTTTTCAGGACTAGCAGGCATTTTATTCAACCCTAGAGACACAGAACTTAGTCATTCTCAATGAATACTTTTGACACAATGGAAAAGGAGAAGACCTTCTATGTGCTTTATTGTGGTAAAGGGCTTATAATTTGTTGGGATCCTTGGTCACCTTGATTCTACATTTGCTTTTCCAATATCACTAGTATTGTTGAAATATATCCAATTCTTTTTATTTCTCTCAATCATTGTGCAGCAAACTGCACACCAGAAAGCTACTATTGACTTAACTTAGTTGGAGCCAACAACTCAAATGACTAGAAGTGTCATTGCTTTTTTCCAGTCTTATAGCCAAACTATTCGACATTTTCCAAAATTTGGTAGGAGAAGAAAAAAAAAATCCCCAAATAACAAAAACTGCAAGGAATAAAAATGGGAAAATTGAGTCTTTATTTTAGTTCTCCTAGAGCAGTGCTTCTCACACCTGATGTAGATCTACCTCACCTTAGGATCTTATTAAAAATGTGAATTCTGACTCTGTAGGTCTGGGGTAAAGAGGTCTGAAATTCTGCACTTCCACCAATCTCCTGGAGGGGGTCAAGGCTGCTGGTTTGTAAATCACACTTGGAACAGCTTGAATTTAGAGAGAGCAACTTGTAAGGACGTTAGTAAAATAAGGGCATAAGAAAAAAAATCACAAAACTTGGCGTACACTTATCTCAGGAACAATGGATTTGCTTTTGATTAATGGATTTTGCTATGGCTGGTTTTCCAATATGGTTGCCTAATACAGAGCTTTTATCAGCTGTGGGTTGAGAAATGGGAGAGCCTATCTCCTTTGCCATTTATCCACAGGCGGTTCTGAGCAGGGACTTTGGGAGATCAGCCCTAACATCCTGACAACTTTCATAAAACCTCAGATGTGAAAAAAACAATGGACGGCTGATTGTATATTGTTTTTACACATCTTGTGTAAAGCTCACATTTTGGTAACTGAAAGCAATTTCCTAACTGAATTGGGAAACCCTTGGAGCATTGACATTATTCTATATGATTTTAACCTGAAGATAGATGAGTTGATAAGAGAAAAGACGACATACTTGCCTAAGCATGTAACAAGTGCCTAATACTTACTGATAATAAAATAGGAGTCTCTATACATAAGGAGCTTAAAATCAAAATGGTAAGCAGTTAGCTCCACTATAAAGGGATCCATGGTGACCAGTGCAAGATAGAAATAAGCCAGTGCTGAATTGTGGGGTAAAGTCCACACTAAAATTCCAATGGCCTAGAATTAATTTAATTTTGAGACTTTTAAATTTTCATGATAAGATAATTAGAGAGAACCATCAATAAAATGATGAAAAAATAATCTTCGAGTCACTTTCAAAGAGCACAGCATAATTTCAAGGGCAGGAGTAGCTGACCAGAGTACTCACTGGTCCCCACAGCACTCTCCTGTGGAAGATCCCATCCTTCATGGTGTAAGTAGCCTACGTCATTAGTTCTTCGTGGTGGTGGTGGTGGGCATGCAGTTGTCATGCCCTTTCCCAAGCACACTTCGCCTAAGTTAATTTGCTTTGGCCAGAAACGAAAGTTCCTCCTTCCATCATTCTGTAGGCAAGAGTAAGAGAGAAAAGTATACACACTCACTATTTTCACCTCCTAGTAGTGGTGAAGAAAATAACTTCAAGGCTCTGAGACATATCTTGATTGCTCCATGTGAGACTGCTTTCTTCATGCCAACAGTGAATTCCCCATATTGCCATTCGATATCCCCAGGTAATAATTGGAGGGATATTAGGGTTAGAAGAAAAGTCAGCCTCTGCCTTTTAAAATTAAAAGAAGGCTAGCCATCATGCTGTATGCCTTAAATTTATACAGTAATGTGTGTCAATGACTTCCCACTAAAACTGGGAAAAACCACATTTGGTCAAATTGATTAATAATTTATATTGACTATAATCTGCTAATGTAAATTATTAATCAACTTACCAAAAATAATAATTAAATAAAATTAAAAGAATAATTAGGTGGTCCCCAGGTCTTTCTAAATCAGCAGGGATGTGACATATGGTACAACTGTATTCATATATTTAAAGGTTAAATCCTAATTCTAGGAGTTCTTTTCCTCCAGTTTGGTGGGACCTTTCAGAGAAGCTAGACACACAAGCTCTGAGTAAACAACAGGCAGTTGAATTCACCCTCCTAACCATTAGAAGTAGGAGGAACGGGCTGTCCCAGCCCAGAAGGTTAGGACTCCAGGTAGGGGGCAGAGTTGCTGATGTGGAAGGGGACAGCACGGGGTAAGGAAGAAGCAGCAAGACCAGAAATGGGCCTCAGGTAGTGCAAACAGAGACCTCATCACGTCAGAACCTTCAAAGGAATGAAAGATGTTAGACTTGTAAGTCCTCAAGAAGTTTGTCAAAGGAAACTCTTGGAGGGGAATGTCATCAGTGTAATGTCATTCCGTGCTCTGGAGAGAGGTAGATGCAGCTAAAATCTTGTCCGCAAAGATCACGTGATGGCAAAGCTCACAGGTAGCTTAGAAAAGGGATATTGTGTGTCTTCAGAGGTGAAAGCAAACTGGCTGAGAAGCTGTTGAAATGGGCGCTAAAGAACAAAGCAGCTGATCTATAAGAGCAAAATATTCATCGATGGTTGATTAGATAGAGTCTGTAATTTTAACAATAATGCATGTAATAACGAATTTTGGGTATGGAGACTTAATGGCTAGACCACAGCATTAAAGTTGTAGTCGTTCACCATAAAGTGACATTTATTTTTCCAGGTTTAAGAACTGGAAACATTTAGCTTTTACATGGAGAAGCAGTGGGGACAATCACCCCTTTATTAATTACATTTGTATATAATAAGACAATTTTTGTTGACCCTGTTCTAACTTATATTGGGCCATTTTAACTAGGAATCCAGGGGTTTCCTTTTACTGGGCAATTTATAGGTGCCAAAGACTTAATTTAGATTTATCACTCATAGTGTTAGACTGTCCATGCCTACTTTGGGACATTTTAGGACAATTGGTATTGTGACTATGGGGAATTTAGGTAAGCCTACTGTTAAAATAAGGCGTAGTATTTTTCTTCTATGTTAGACTTAGTGACTTTCCTAAGATTATAGGGGTACATATTTAAATGTAGTGGTATCCCCAGGTGTAACTACAATTTGAGTTCCAGAAACGATCAAGTCTACAAAGCTGTGTCAATTGAACGCATTTTCGGAAATGCTAGGTATTTAGAGCTTATGTTGTAGAGACACAAAAGTCAATTAGCACCCTTCTTATTTTTTGTTATTCAGATGTATTTAGTACATAAACTTAGTTATATATAATTTATTATCTATACATTTTAAGCACTAATTTTATATAAATATTAACATGAAAATTTTAGAATTCCAATTGGGTCATATTATGGACCTTTGTCTTTTCACATGTAGCATATTACATATGTAATATATGTAAAATCATATAAATATGCTTTTATATGTATAACATATATTATATGTAATTATGATATATTTAAATTTTTAAAATTTACTTTTATATTTCCCCTGTATCTAGTTTTCTGTTTTGGTTTCTTTTCTCTCTGTCTCTCTGGTTTTTGACTGTTTATTTGTTTGTTTTCAGCTTTTAGTCATCTGAAACATGGGTTTTAGTTTTTGTCTCTTACTGATAACTCAGTGTGGGCCTTGTAGATGGTTACAGGGAAAGGGGGTATAGTAGGGCTTGGAGGCCTTCCTATTAGTCAGTAACCTGTCATCTCAAGGCTTCCCGATCCATGACCTAGGTATGTACTTGGAGAGTGACAATAGCCTCTCTCTTGATGGCATAGTCAGCACCCCTGTCCCAATTACTAGGTTCCCCCTTTGGGGGGCTCTTATCTATCTCCAACTGTTGTTTATCCTTTTGGTATTTACAGGATGAACTCCTCATGGTCCCTAGTGGCCCTGTCCATAGTAGTGGCCTCCTTCTTTCAAGTGTCTCCATTATCCTATAACAATTCTAGATCCACTTCCAAGGAGTGTGACAGTGGCCTTATAAGTAGTTTTTAGGTTCTATGTTTTGAGTACCAGGCCCTCTGTGTGCTGACAGAGATAAAGAAGAAATTGCCCCCACTTTTTTTCCTTTTTGTTAAGCATTGTACCACTTATCTCCAAGAACGTCATTCTTCATACCCCACTGGGTCAGGGGGACAAATTGCACCAAGAGCAAGGTGAGAAACAACACAAAGTTTAAGTCCAAAGCAACACCTTTTTCAAGGTGCCATGGTTTCCGAGGTGGATGCCCTCCCACTGATCCTGAGTGTGGCCTGCAGCTCACGAGTGGCAAGAAGGCCACTCTCTTTTCTTGCTGACCAGGCTGAAGAGCAGGGCAGGTGGCCACTCAGCTGCCCCCTCACATATCAGTGCCGACCAGTAACTGAGCAGGCCCTTCCCCTGACACTTTCCCTCACTCCTTGCTCCCTCTGAGGAGGAGACTTCGGTGAGCCTCCCTAGTTAATAAGAAAGTGGTGCTCTTCACCCCGGCATCATTCCAGAATCTAGGTAAGTAGCACAGTCCAGATTAGAATTCAGGGAAGACTCAGCTTTTGAGTTCTGAATTTAGGATGGGAGTTAATGAGGGGCACCCAGCAAATGCAATAAACAGCACTTGCAGCCACTGGAAAGCCCGCACCTGCCACGGAGATGCTTCCCAGCCTGCCGCTGCCACCTAGTGAAACCAGTTAGTAGTAACGCACAAGTAATCGAGTGATATACCCTAGTCCCCATTACCCACAGTTTCACCTTCTGTGGTTTTAGTTACCCAACCCGTGGTCAACTGTGGTCTGAAAATATTAAACAGAAAATTCCAGAAACAAACAATTCATGTTTTAAATTGCATGCCATGCTGAGTAGCGTTATGTAATGTCATTCCATCCCACTTCATCCCTCCCAGGATGTGAATCATCCATTTGTCCTGCGTATCCGCGCTGTGCAGGCTCCCAGCCCATCAGACACGTGGTGGGCCTGTAGGTTAACAGATGGACGGTCGTGGTGGCACACTGCTTGTGCTCAGATAGCCCTTATTTTACATAATAATGACCTCAAAGCACAAGAGTAATGATGTTGGCAGCTTGGATATGCCAAAAAGAAGCCCTAAAATGCTTTCTTTACGTGGAAAAGTACATGTGTATACAGAAAAAAAAAACATAGTGTACATAGGGTTTGGTAATATCTATGGTTTGGGGCATCCTCTGGGGGTCTTGAACTGTATTTCTCATGGATAAGGGAGACTACTGCGTTTCACTGCGGTTGCACCAACTGTTTTAAACATAGGTTTTATAATTATTTAGGTATCACAAGGCCAACAGATCAGGAGAGACAGTTTGTTACACCCAGAGATCCCACGAGAAGACGCGACCACACGACAGAGGGCCACTTGGGGAGTGGGTGGGTAAAATGTGGGCAAGAGCCTTCACTGTGTGTCTTCTTTCCAGATTATCTCTAGAATAATCCAGATCTCTTCATCTCAAGATCTCTTCATCTCAAGATCCTTAAATGAAGGACATTTGCAAAGACTCTCATAAATGTGGTAATGTTTGCTGGTTTCAGGGGTTTGACATGGACGTATCTTTTTTAGAGGGGACACCATGCAACACACTTAACTACCTTTTAGATACATCACAAATCTGACCAAATCTCACTGCCTTTCTTACCGTCACCTTGGTTCCACATGCCATTACCTCTGCCTGGACAAGTACAAAACCTCCCTACTGGTTTCTCTGCCTCCACTCTTGCCCCTGAAGTGATTCAGAAATAACATCCCTCAAATACAGTCACTTTGGCAGGAGGCCTATTTTGAGCTAAAATAAAACAAGACCCCTTACACTCAGGAAAAGCTCTTTACCTCTCCTTTAAATGCCTAAAATAAATATAAATTTTCCCATTTATGGAGGAAATCTGCAATTACAAAATAAATTTGCATTGGAAAGGGGCCTATACCAGAAAGAGCTGTTAACAGAGATCACGTTTTATCTAAGAAACGGATCTGCAGGACAGGGCAACCTTTGCTTACCGAACATTTGCTTCTCTGCTTTCCTGTGAAAAGCCTTCCTCCCCTTTGTGGCACCAGACCCCTCTCTTCCCTTAGCTCAGGATGATGTATTAGCCTTGATTGTCTGGTTGAGTCTCATGTTTTTATGTGGCTCTCGTGCATGTACTTAATTAAATTTGTTTTTCTCCTATTACTTAGTCTTATGTCATCTTAATGGTTAGACCAGCCACAGGATCTAAAAGGGTAGAAGGTTATATTTTCCTCCCCTATGCACCCTTAACCATGTATTCTTCAAAATACAGCCAAGATCATCCTTTTAAAACTAAGTCCGGCCGTGTCACTACTCAGATCAGAAAATCCGTAGGCTCCCCTCTCTTGTAGAATAAAAAGCAGAGCCCTTGTCCTGACTTATGTAATTTGGCTCTGGATTCCTCTCCAGCTTTTATTCCCTGCAACTTTCTTCTGTGACCTCACTTCTCTGGCTTGCTTACTGTTCTCCCAGCAAGCCAAGAATGTTCCCAGTCCTCCCCGTTTGCCCTCCCTAACAACTGAACCTCTCTTCTTCAATGTGTCCCTGGCTCCTTTCCTCCCCTCATCCAGCTCTCCGCTCACTCGGATCTCATCTCTTCATCGAGGCCTCCCCTGAGTACCTGACCTAAAACAACACCTACTCTCGTTCTCTCTCCTGAGACTCTCTCTGAGCACTTAGGACATGTACTGGCACACATGTTCGTTGCCTGTGTTCTCTGAAGGCAAGCCCCCCTCTGCTCCATAATGACGCCTACAACAGTGCTGGCACCCAGTAGAGGCTTAAGGAATACTTGTTGGAAGAATTGCATGGATGGATGGATGGATGAATAAACGAATGAATGAATCGGTTGACAGTTTTCTAATTAGGCTTGATCCAGGGAAGAGCCATGAGAACTATGCAAATTGACTGAATATTAAACCAGGTTGAATCCAGAGCCTCCTACGTGCAGCTAAAGACGGGAACCTGGCAGATTAGCCAATGAGCGGACCATGAAGAACCTACAGAACGAAGGAAGATTCCTGCAGAGATGACTCACACCTTCACAGCTACCCACCCCGTGAAAGGAACACAGGAACACAAAGACTTTAAGCTGTCCCCTCCACAAAATAAATCCAAGCATTTATTCCGTTCTTTACTCCTTATGGCCAGACCTCAGGGAACCCACAGGACAAAGGAAGATGCCTGCAGAGATTACTAAAAAGTGTTCACCCATCCTTTTAAGGCTGCAAACCCACACCGTGAAAGGAAAACAGGAAGACGAAGACTTTCAGCTGTGATTCTCATAGAAACTAAGAAACAGACCTAAACCCAAATCCTCGAACATGCAGGGTCTCGTTCTCTGACTCTGAGAGAAGACCACACTCTGTCTATAGAACATTACTTCTTCTCTAATAAACTTTCATCTCTAGCTCTGGCGTGTGCACTTGATTCTTTCCTGCGTGGAGTCAAGGACTTTTCCTCTCTCGGTGGGGCACTTGAGTCCCCACGTGGAGGAATTCTCTCCATCTCGCATGAGGCTCACTTTAACCTTTGTCAGATCTTCCCCGGTGGCTGCCCCAGTTCTGAGCTGAAGCCCACGTAAAAGCACCATCTGTGTTCAAGGAAGCAATGAACAGTTTAAAAAATAATTTTTATTAAAATAGAATTTTATTGTTTTTATTTTTATTTTTTAAAAATATAAACAGTAGAACTGGGCTTGTTGAAGGAAACGTGGCATGGGAATCCCAGTTCGTTGTTAAAATGTTGAGATGCTACTGTCATTCCCGCGTGGATGAGAAATAATCATGAGGACAATTTCGTTAACATCCCGCTTTCCAGGAATATGGGAAATGAGCATTTCTGACCATTGGTTTGAGTTCTCTATAGTGGCTAATCTTGTTGAAATTATTCTCAACACCTTACTGAGTTTGTAGGTACTAGGCTGGGAAAGGAAAAGGTGCCTATCGTATGTAAACAGTTATGTAACCAACACACAAATTAAATAGAGAAATGAAGACGTAGGCGTGTGAAGTGATACTGAGCACAGTTGAAGGAGGCAATTGGAGATGCGCCACTCTGTGTTGTGTTGAAAGTGTGCTGTACTATGGGGTGAAGGGCTCAGTGGCCTTCCTCAGACCCAGACTCCTGCCTGCCACCCTCCCGTCAGGCACCGCATCCCCGTCCATCCACAGTTCTCCAGCTGCCAGGTCCGGCCTACAATGGGCACAGTTCTTAGAACCATCGGGTGCTTCCATGGGATGGCTGGTTCTTACCACCCTCGGCTTGGAGGCCCTTGCCACTTCCCCCCTGGCCAAACGGGCCTGCCGATGTGCTTTTCCGAGTCACGCCTGAGCCTGACATCTACCCAGATGGGCCCGGGGCTCTCTGCCTTCTGTGCTGGGCCTGGTCTCCGCAGTCGCATTCCTTTTCCAGGTGTCCTCCATCCCCAGCTCCCCCACGTGGCGGGCTCCTGCCTGCACCTGGCTGTCCTCCTCCCGCTCTCAGGTCCCTTCACTCCTCTCACTCATGTCATGGTACTGGCTCTAGCAGAGCTTTGGGCAGGAAGTGCCCCAGGGCATCCTTCTGGAGGCTTCTATTCAGAGCATGGATCCATGAGTGGGCGAGGGTGAGTCAGGGCCAGAAGAGACACAGGAGTTCCACTTTCTCACTTCCCTGTCCCTTCTCAAGCCATTCCTCAGAACTCCCTTGCAACACCTCTCATGATCTTCATGTCCCCAAATCTTTTCCAACGAATATGCACTCCTAGTTATTATTATTTTTGGCCTGCTGTGTTGGTCTCCTGTGGCTGCCGTAACAAATTGCCACAACTGAGTGACTAAAGCGATAGAAATGTATTCTTTTCACAGTTCATGAGGCCCTAAATCTGAAATTGAAGGGTCAGCAAGGTCTGTGACTTCTGGGACACCGAGGCAGAATCTGTTCCCTGCCTCTGTCCTAGCTTCTCGTGGGTTACCAGCAATCCTTGGCATTCCTTGGCCTGTGGCTGCATCTCTCTAATCTTTGTCTCTGTCTTCACATGGACTTTTCCTCTCTGAATACCTCGGTATCTTCTCCTCTTTTCACAGGGACACTAATCATGGGGTGTAGGGTCCATCTTAATCCAATATGACCTCACTTAATCCTTAACTAATTCTATCTTCAAAGACCCTAGTCCCAGATAAGGTCACATTCTGAGATCTTGATTGAACATGAATTGGGGATAGGGTGGGGGGGGGCACCATTCAACCTACTACACCTTCCTAGTAGCATTTAACACACTTTCCACATTCCTTTCCTCCATCTTTCTGGCCGACTCTCTCGATAGTTTCTCTACCTATAAGAACCATAAAAAAAAAATTCCCATGTACAGTTTCTCTTGAAAAATCATTAAGGCTATATTCTAGAAGCATTTAAGTTTGTGACCCCATCCCCTGTAGAAGCCTTTCTAGAGTCAGTATCAAATTTACTAAACCAGTAATGACAGCCCAAAAGATTTCTGCCATGCTGCACAGATCTAAAACACAGATGCCCGCTATAGGTTAGGTACCATTCTTGGCACTGAGAATACAATTTTGGGCAACTGTAGATACCCCTGCCCGCATGGAGCTTACTGCCCATTGGGGAAGAAAGGTAGGAATCACGCACACAAAGGAAAAATGTAATTGTGATAAATCTTATCAATGAGAGGTTCATGGTGTGAAGAAGATAGAATGGGAGAAGTATTGATTAATCTGAAAAGTTTGGGAAAGCCAAGATATGGAGGACGAGGTCTTTAACTAGGAAAAGAGAAGAGGGAATCCGTGCATTGAAAACAGTGACTGCAAAGGTCCCGTGCCTGGAGTGACCATGTAACAAGGCCAAACAAACAACACGTAGTTGAACTGGGAGGAAACGAGGGAGAGAGGTGGCAGCCGCACCGTGCAGGGTCCTGCTGACGGTGCTGAGGAGCCTGTCTTTATCCTACGAGCAATGGGAAGCTGTCAACGTGTTTTAAGAAACAGCATACATTCAGCGTGTCGTATTGAAAAGATTACCCTAGATGCAATTCAGAAAACAAATTTAGAAAACAGGTGCGATGGTGGATGTCGATAGGTTGATTAGGAGGCTTCTGTTATGATCTAAGTGAGAGATGGTGATATTTTGGAATAAATAGAGTAGTCTTGTAGAGATGGAGAAATCTGGGTGGATTTGACAGAAGCCTAGGAGGTAAAATCCACGGAACTGGGGGATAGATTAGAAAGGGAGAGCTAGACGGGGGGCCACCGGGGAGCCACAGAGAAGCTGGACCCCAACAAAGAGCCTGACCCACACGTTCTATTACTTACTACGTCTCCATGCTGAGGTGGCGTGATCATCTGATTCAGGAATTGGGGATGTCTCACTTGGTGTTTCCTTTTAAGTTGAAGGTCCATGATTTCCCCACTTTCCGCCCCTGAGACAGAAAGAGGAAAATGAGAAACAAAGAAGGAGCAGAGTCAGGGACTCTGGCGCCAGGAGACAAATGGGAGCAGGGATGTGGGTGTACTGAGGCATGACTCTGTGTTTCCAAACTCTTGGGACCTGTGGGCTTTGGGAAACAGATGAGGCAGGTGAGCGAACTGCTGAAGCAGATCTGCCTTAGGACCACCTTCTGCCAGACGACCTCTTCCAAGAGGACACAAGCACTCAGGAGGACACTGGGGGACATGTACTGCTCACGGCGACTTCCTCTGGTGTTTCAGAGCAAGGCTGTAGGCCACAGAACTGAGGGGAGACTACAGGTCTGTTGGGAAGGAGGTGAGTTCACATCCCGGCTCTGCCACCAACTCTGTGACCGCCGACGCTCCCTTCCTGAGCCTTAGCTTCTTCATCTATAAAATCTTCATTACTTACCTGATCTACCTCATGGGATTGCTGTAAAAACGATATTCCAGGTGAGAGAGCAAAGCGCAGTACTTCGCATACAGTAAGGACCAACTTCTCCATGTGCCTCCTAGATTATCTCCGAAGCAGAAATAAACCTTATTTTGCTCCATCGCATTTAATGTGAGGTGCTCATCAGAGTAAAGGTAGATGCGTTCTTTTCTTGGTCCTCACTCCCATGGAGAGTTCCTTTCATGGAATTCTTCTGGGACCGATTATGGAAGAATCAAGGACAAACCGAGAGGCAGAGAGGAACAGGGTCTGAACGGGTCAGCCCTGAACTGGAGAGCCTGAAAGGCTCTGAGCTCCCTGGAACCTTCCTTTGCGTGTTCTGCCTGTGTTTTCTCAGCCGCGCAGAAATGGTTTTGGGATGATGGGTCTTTTGAAATGTATTTGTAGGAAACTTTGCTGTAACGGAGCTGTCCTGAAAGTGTGCCAAATCACGGAATCTGTCCAGGGCCCCGTGGGATCCTGGTGGGTAAACAAAGTGGTTTCGTCCATTGCGTATAACTGAAGACGTAACAGTTTTCTACACGGAGTGATCCACAGAAAGGAAAGTGTCTTTAATTTTTCCTTACGCTCTTACTGCGTGCTGGACACTGTGTGAAGCACTTTACATGCGTGATGTGTTCGTCGGGTAAACTTAATCACGTCAGCTTCCATAGCTACTCTCTGTCACCCTTTATTATTAGAGGAAAAGGGTGAAACATCCCCGCTTCCCTCGTGTCCCCTGTTGGTTGATCTGAGAGAGGGGCACCCACCAAGCCCCCTGTGCCGTCCTCGCCAACCAGCTGTTCGAGTAGTCTAGGGGACCACCATGGAGCCAGCTTCTGTCAGGACCCCCATCCCTCCCCACCACCCATTACCTCACTGCCACCGTCTGCCAAGGTCAGCCAGGGCCAACATCCTCATGCCCCGCTGCTGGTCACTCTGCAAAACTCCTGATCACTTCTCACCGCCAGCCACGCACCCCCTTCCCAGACGACCCTCACCCTCCACCCAGGCTGGCCCAGTGCCCTCTGCTACTGGTCGCCACTCATCAGGAAATGCCAGTGGGTCTTAAACTCTCCTTGAACTTTACCTTCACCTTCTTGGTCTAACTCTGGGGTTTTTATCCCTGGCTGCACAACAGAATGGCCTGTAGCACATAAAACATTTTTTTTTTATTTAAAAATCTTCTCTCTCCCCCATAATTCAGTCAGAATTTGGGGGGATGAAGTAGAGTTTAGGCATTTTTTAAAGTTCAAACAGGAAGCGGTTTATTAAAGGATATTAGGTAGCATATACAGGGTCGCGAGGAGAGCCGGTCCCCCTCTACCTCCCAACCTCCTCACCCTCCCACCTCCCCACCCCCACCCCCATCTCCTCCACTGCCCTCCTCCCAGCGGGTTCAGCGGGGCAGCCAGGAGCCCTCTGCCCTCCCGCCTGCAGCCTGCCCGGTCAAGGGAGATGTCTCTCTCCACTGCCGCCTTCCCCAGAAAATGAAGTCCACTCTGTTTTCCATCACTAGAAATGCACCTTTTGGGCAATGTGACATAAACAGAATTATATAGCATGAAGTCTCCTGAGACTGAATTCTTTCACTCAACCTAAGGCCCTTGAGATCAACCCAAGCTGTATGTATCAAGCATTTTCTCTCTTTCGCTGCTGAGTAGCAGGCCAGGGCATGGATGCACCAGTTTACTCATCCCTTCGTCTGCTGAAGGACATTCAGATTGTCTCCAGCGATGGAACTGCTCTAAGCATTCGTGTCTACGTTTGGACGCCCTTCACCCATTCGGCCCACCTCCCCTCTCCACCTCTGGCCATTGCCATTCTGTTCTCTATATCTATGAGTTTTTTTTGTTATCATATCTCATCTTAGCCATTCTCATACGTAGTGGTATGTTATTGTGGTTTTAATTTGTATTTCTCTTTGATATTTTTTCATGTGCCCGTGTACTCTAATATGTAGGGAGAGTTGCAAACTGAAAAACAAAAACTCAGCTGCCCGACAAGCCCAGTCCTCTATGCACCGACGTACCTGGGCATGTATGGCATGTCTCTGTCACAGCGGCTGACCCGTCCACTCTCCAACCAGCTGTGCCATCCACACGCTGGATTTGACCCATCTCCCCTGCCCAATGGCACTCCCTGTGGAATCATTCCTCCTCTTTCTTGACATAATTTTTTCCCACGACTGAATCATATTAGCAACAATATAAAAATAGGTTGTGGCGAAGAAAAATTCCTTCACTCCCCACGTCCTTCACCAGCTACCGCTTCGTTCTCTGCTCCCCTTTCAGCGGGAGCCTGTGGAGACAGCCGTCCGCATTTACCACCCCCACACCCTCCTTCTACTCCATCTTTCTCCCCATCTTCTTTTTGGTCTTCTCCAATTAGGCTTTCGCTTCCACCAGCCATGAAGACTGCGCTTGTCAAATTCACCACCCGCATTCATGCACCAGATCCAGAGTTCAGACGTTCCCCGTCCTTAACTTACTCAACTATAATCTGCAAAACCGATCACTGCCTCTCTTTCGTAATTTTCTTTTGCCTGGCATCAGGTTGTCCTCCTACTCAGTAACTACTGTCTCGGCTCCTTTTGCTGGTTCCTTCTCACCCTTCCGACCTGTGGTTTGGAGTGGCCCTGGGCCCAGTTGGCAGATGGCTTCTGTTTACACTCGCCTGTTGATCTCCTCAAATATCATCTACGGGTTGGTGACCTCCAAATTCACATCTCTAGTCTGGACCTCTCCACTAAACTCACACTCTTATGGCAAACTTCCCACGTGGAGGTCCAATAGGCATTTAAACACCGTGTGCATGACTGAATTCTGGAATAATCTCCCAATGATCTGTTTCACATCCAATCTCCCCCAGCTCAGAAAACAGCAGCATTAATCTTCCAGCTACCCAGGCTAAAAATTTTGGAATTATGCTTGATTTCTTTTTCTCTTGTACCTATATCCATTCAAGCAGCAAATTTTGTTGAATTTATCTTCAAATACACCTAGAAGGCAAATAATCCTCTCTAGTCCCGTTGCTACGTCCTAGTACAAGCCGCCATCAACTCACTGAATTATTAAAAGATTCTTCTCAGTGGTCTCTCTGCTTCCACCTTCTTCCTCCAGTTTATTCTTCAAACAGCTCAAGAGTAAACGTCAAAAACATCCAAACTTTAAACAGCATGAGCCAGAAGATACCACTCTCCACTTAAGGAGCTCCAGTGTTTCCCCATCTCGTGGTAAATAAAATCCACATCCAGACCTTATTCTACCCCTCGCCTACCTCCCGCTCACCCCATCCCACTTACAGGCGGTCACGAAGGCTGGTGACTTACAACAGAGATAAAAACTGCAGTTGTGCTCCCAGTGGATCTGATTTGGGGCAAGGAAATTATATGAACATCATCATTGGCCATTTCGAGCGAGCTCCCACGTTGGAGCCCTTGTATGTGCTTTTCCCTCTACCTGGATGAACTTCTGAATATATACTTAACTGCCCCTTCCCTTTATCCAGGTCTCTGCTCGAATACTACCCATCAAAGAGGCTTTTCTGACAATGCTTCCTAAAATGAAATCTCTCCCTTGCCACTCTACTCGGCTGAATCTTTTTCAAGGCACTTACTACCCCTTCACTGAGAATTAACTCATTAATTTATTGTAGGTCTCTCCACCACCTCCCACTTCAACGTAAGCCCCAAGAGCCAGGGATCTCAGGTGTGTTCTTTAAGGTACTCTGTTGTTAGACAAAAAACTTGCCCGGATGAAAGTTTTTCTAAAGAAAGATCACTGAGCCAGTTGGTAGCCAGAAAAGGACCAGGTCTTGGGTCATGAAGCCTCAACCACGAGCAGCACAGCTAGATGGAGCAGCCACCTGTCTGCTGTCCTGGAGCTGGTGGGTGCTTTTATGCATTAGGTTTTGGGGAAGAAAGATGTTAAGCTGTTTTGAAAGAATTTGCACTGGTCACAGATGAGGAGGGCGGGGAAAGGCGAAGCGGGGGCAGCTCTGTGATAGGCGCACAGTCTTGGCAGGAGAAATAGTCACTACTTTTGATTGGTTACAGGCGACAGTCCTGAAAGTTCGTGGATGTGCAGGATGCTGAGGCATCTCGTGGTCGCTGTGGCAGTTGATGCAGAGCTCCAACTTACGTTCAGGAGCGTGAGCTGTCAGTCGATAGTTGGCCACAGCTACTGACTGGTTAAACACCCCGTCTCGTTCTCTCTCACTCCAGCCTGCTGTGATTTAAGTAGGACATCTCAGAATTTTTCTCTTGTCACCATGGGCCCGGGAGTTCAATATGAGCTGCATAAGTAAGTAAGTGACTGAATCTTCCCTCACATAACCACTGAGCGACGCTTTTTCGTTCTAAAGCTCCCCTGGATGTCATCTAAGCTGGATTTCATCTGGATCATAACTCTTAGAGGGCCCCGCAGACTGTGTTTTTCTAACCACATTTCCTGGCAATGACTCTGAATCCCTGAGGCCCTCTGGGGATGCCCTCTCTCCGAATTAGTTTATAAAAACATCGCTTCAAAGGAGAATCCTTTGGAAAAGTCACACGAGTGGAAATTAACCATAAATAGGGTGCCCTGGGAGCGCACACACCTGTGTATCAACAATTTGGTCTCCTTGGTAACGTTTGATTTTGTCACCAAGTCAAAAAGATGTTCTCTATTTCTTCTGGAACATGTCTTTTTGCCTTTGAAATGTTTTCAATAAAAACCAAAGAATTTTAACTCCAGAGGGATCCTTACCGAACCTAGCTGGCAGGTTCAGTATGTAGAACTAGGTCACCCACAATGCAGAAATGACGAAACACAAAGTTAAATAGAATGGAACCAAACGTGTATGCATTCATGTAATAAATTTTTATTTTTAGGTCATAACTTGGTAAAGTTTGAATCGTGCTGATTTTTTGAAAAATTTGGAGTCCCAAAATGACATCACGGCGAGTTATAAAATTACCCGACAAACAGGCCGTGCGTGGCTAACAACTCCGTAACTCAACTGATGCTATCATTTTGATGTATTTCTATATGGAGTTACAGTGGATAAACTTAGCCCATCCTGGAACTCTGCATTTACTTCATCATTAAGGGAGTTTACTCACAGATATAATAATTACAGTTGTGTGTATTTTATTATTTCACAGTTTCTGTGGGTCAGGAGTCAGGGCCCAGTGCCTGCTTTTTTGGAGCTTTCAATGTAGCTGTGGGAAAGAGACACATGAAGCATTACTAAAGATTCAGGACATCAGACAAAAACACAGGTACATCTAATCAAGGCAGTCACTTTTAGTTTAGAAACAACAAGGACATCGCTATACTTGCAAATATACTTCCTTGGGCCCTCACCGGAATGGCCGCATTCAGGACCCCAACATGACTATAATTCTGGGGTGACCCTTGGTCCTATGACTAAGGGAGATCCTGCTCAATGTGGTCTGTATATGAAAAGCCGCTAAAATACGTTTTAACCTGATTTCTATCTCAAACAGCCGTAGGTGTTCATACTTTGACATGAAAGTATTTTCATGCCCTCTGGTATGAAAATAAAAAGTGGCCGTCAGAAACAGCCGCTCTCTCGAGGTTCTGAGTATTCAAACTTGGACCTCACTTTGAATTTGAGGAAGAAAGGCCAGGAAAGTTGCCTTGGGAAGTGACAGAGGGACATTTCCTCCAGTGTGGGTGGTTCTTAACAAGCTGAGCCTGTGACCCCTGTCCTACTTCTGGTGAATGTGTAGGTTCAAGGCACTACTTCCCCTTCGCTTCTTAAATGGTCTTTCACTTTTTCTTCCTTCCTGCCTTTATTTATTTATTTTATTTTTTAAGACAAGTGGCAGCATGATTCATGCAGTTACTTCCTTCTTCCATGATGTCTTAGAAAAGGCTTTCTAGATGGAAAAAAGAGTTTCTACCGCAATTTAGTGGCAGGCCAGAATAGGCTTATTGACTTGCAAATTTTCCCCTTCTCCTTTTCTAGTCTGTGTTTTTATTCTAAAATAGGAAGAGTTGGGTGGAATGTATGTAAACATTTGTGTTCCGGTTTACATCCACCCCCAACACCCGTCATTCCTTGTGACCTAAAGAACAAAATTTCAGTCTACGCCCTGCCACCCTGCACACGCCCAATCTCATCTGATCTCGGAAGCTAAGCAGGGATGGGAGACCACCTGGGAAGACCAGGTGCTGTAGGATTAAAAAAAAAAGAGAGAACAAGACTTTATCCAGTGATACGCAGTGATGAGTGGCGATTTTAATTAGGATGTGGATATCCTAGCATTCATAAAATAATTTTTCTTTCTAATTGCTGAAAGTAAATCATTATTGTAAGTCAGACTTTAAAAGAGAGAAAACATATTAATAGCAAAAGGATGCTGGAGCTCAGACATGTTATTCTAAGATTAAGGGAAAGTCACGTAAACTCAGTCAGCCTTAGTTTCCTCTTCTGTAAAAAGCAGATAACAAATATGTGTTTTACCTACATAACTGGCTTATTTTCAGGGTGAAGTGAGCATTATTTTGAAAGGTTGCTAGATTATAAGAATTACTTGAGTTGCTTATTTTAAAAATATATCTATTACCCAGATTCCTGTGCTTTCCAGAAAATCGAGTACTATAGTCCCCCTTCTCTGCTGGGGGACTATCTTTTCACTTACAGGAAGCACCAAGGGCTTCTCTTTGGCATATTTAAAATGCCAGCATCACTACTCTTGTTGTGCTCTGGGGACACTATTAAGGCAAATAAGGGTGATTTGAACGTAAGCTCGGTGATACCATGTCAGTCAAATCCAGATGGCTACTAAGTGACTGGTGAAGAGCGAAGACAGCATGAAGATGCTGGACAAAGAGATGATTCACATCCCAGGTGAGATATTCACTGATACGTGAATAATTATATGTGAAGTGACAAGAGGACACCTGATAATTGAAAAATGAGAAATGTAAGCAAATGTGTGAACACAGGTAAGGAAGATACCAACGTGAGCCAGAGCAGTCACAAAAAGCTTCATGAGGCTTTATTCTTATTCATCTTTTTACGATTTCTAATGATGGAAGTTTTATTATTGTTTAATAAAACAAAATCATTTTAAAAAATTAGTAGAACCCAAGAGTGAGCAATGAAAAGTAAATTCTTCTCCCTTACTAGACTTCCAATTGTTCCTTCCTCAGAAGCCAGCTTTGTGAACTCTGCAACTTATTTTCCAGAAATAGTCTATGCACATGGATGCACACACACGCACGCACACACACACACACACAGACGAATACCTTGAATACTGCTCCACACTTTCCTTTTCTCTTAAAATATCTCATTAACATATCTTATAAATTAATCCATTTCAGTGCATAAAAATCGACTGCATTGTATTCCACATCTTTGGTGTGCGGTATAGTTATACCATCATTTACTTGTCATCCTTCACATCGATAAACATTTGGAGGTCTTTTGGTTTTTTTGCTGTGAACTCATCACTAATTAGTCCTTCGGTGTAAGAGCCTTGCACATAGCTCTTTGCATGCATCACAAGGGTTATCTGCAGGATAAATTCCTGTAAATAGAATGACTGGATATGTGTGTGCAGGATATTGAAGGACACTGCCCAATTGTTGTCCCTTTTAGTTGTAGCAGGGTAAGAGTGTACTATTTCCCTACACTCATAAAAATTCTGTTTATGAACGACCTTTAATTTCCGACATTTTGACAAAAAGGGAGCTTCATTGTTTTCATTTATGTTTTTACAAGGCTGATTTTGAGTCTGTTCTAAGATTTTTACTTCCTGGTTTTCTGTAGTTCTCGTCCACGCCTATTGGTCATTTTTCTATATGATTCTATTCTAATTTAATCATAAAATCCATATCTGAGGGAATTAACCCTTTGTTTAACCACATGTCTTACACGTATTATAACTAGTTTTTGTCTTTTAATTTGTGATGGTGTTTTTTAAGTGAAACACATTTTATTAATAAAATTATCAATATTTTTCTGTCATGGTTCCTGAATTTTGCTTCATACTTAGAAATTCCTAACAAAATAATTGTTTTTTCTTGGGTGTCTGCAGTTTTATATTTATATTTGTGAACTACCTGGAAAATGATTTAATGTAACAATAAGGCATGGTTTATTTTATTTTTTTTCTGATGACTGGTCTGTTGTCCCCACACACTGTTTATTGAACAATCCATTGTTCCTCCAATGATTTGAAATGTCTTTTAAAAAAAAGAATTCCATAAAAGAGTTTGACAGTCAAAGAAGAGCATCACTTTTTCTAAAAACAAGAGTTCTTTTCTTGTTAGTTTACAGAATAAAATGCCTTCTTAATCACATATTAAATTCACATATGCATTTTGTCACATTTTTAGAATATCTATTTTATATTATTGATTTGTCTGCAATTACACATCATACCATAATTGTTTTAATTGCTATACCTTTATTATATTTTAATAACTTGTAGGATTTGTATCTCAATACTCTTCAAAAAGTTTCTGGTTATTCCCACTTGTTTATTTTCTATATTAAAATGTAGTAGAAACTAGTTTAGCTTCTAAAAACATTTCTCTTGGAATTCTTTACTGGGATCATATTAATGATAAGTTATTTTAAGGACATCTGATATCTATGATATTGAGTTTTTCTATCCAAAACTAGCTTATATTTTTTCACTTACTCAAATCTTCCTTTGGTAGCTGAGGAGTTGAGAAATGAAAACGCAAGGAAAGAAGAATGTTAAGATTGAAGAGCCAGAACGTTCTGGAAATCCTGGGCAGGTATACTGTTTGGAGTCAAAGGTAGAGAAGACAAACTGGGAGGGAGAGAAGGAATCCGTTGTTGAAGAGTCTTGGGTGCCACATCAAAAAATGCAAACTTCTAGCAGGCTGGTAATAGGGTTGGTTCTAGAAGATTCTTAAGGGCTATTGGTGGTCCTCAGGCAGGGGTGATTTTGTTCACAGAGAACATTTGACTACTTCTGAAGACATATTTATTTGTCAGAGCAGATAGGGAGGTGCTACTGAGGACTGGCACGGGATGCTACTAAGTACACTTTAAGGCACAGGACAGCCCCCCAGAAAGAATGACCTGAACCAAAATGTGAGAAGAGCCAAGGCTGAGAATCCTTTCCTAGAAGGATTGAAGGCCAAAGAGACTATAATCAGGAAAGCAATTTAAGAGGCCAGTGTGGGCACGGTGGGCTCTGGCCTTGCCTTAATGTAGTTCCTGTTGGCTTCCCCCTTCCCAGAATCTTCTGTGCAAAAGCAGAACAGAGCCAGTGAAGCCTGGAGAGCCCGGGTCCGGCTGTCATACCCCCTTCTGGCAAAGGGTTGCTGTTTAGTGGTCTGCATACTTTATACTTAGCTATGTTAATTAAAACAAACACATAGAAAAACCTCAATCTTTTCATCCAAAACGTGTTTTTTTTTTTTTTGAGAAATTCTTGCTGCAAAATTTTCTTCGAAAACAAAAGCTTGTTTAGAGTTTAAATGCTCAGTCTGGGCTGGTTTTAGAAAGGCCATAATTTAAGGCACATGGGTGGCTTTTCTGGTCTTGAGAAAAATGAACAGCATTTCCTTGTAAGGAACCACTTCCCTGAAAGCAGCAGTTGGCATAATACATGCAAATAGTAGGCCCCGGTAAATAAAGATACGGGGATACATAGTAGGGGGAACGTAATAACCTAACGTTTATTTGAAGTAATTTAATGACATTAATGAAGAACAATAAGAGCTAATATTCATTTTGCACTTAATATGTGCAAACACTCTGAGTGGATTGTTTTATTGATACCTTACAAATACGGGGTGATGAGATAGGTGCCATCATTATACACAGGAAACAAAGCTCAGAGTGCCCATGGTCACCCAGCTAGTGAGTAGAGAGCAGGGACTCAGCCTGTAACTGAACCCACATTTTAAACCCTAGGCTATGCTGACGCTGCTACTCCCCTAATTAACGAGACACAATTCCCACTCTCTACCTTATTTGATCCTTGCAATGACCTTGAAGAATAAGCATCTAGGATGTTGTTGTGCAGCCATAGCCGGGGATGTGGACATGCCTGAGGTCTTAGGTCTACTGAGTCACAGTGCTGCCTCTACAAGCCCCGTGGTTCTTGCAATAATAAGTTGAGGTCTGGGTCAATTATCAATTTATTGCCTCAGCTCAAAATCTACCCTTCACGGCTCTATGGAAAGAGAACGGGATCCTATAAATATTTCTCCTTTGCCAGCTGGTGCAATGTTAACCCTTGTTCGTGGAGGAGGCTGGAGGGACACCGCTGGAGGGAGGAGTTTTTCTCTTTCTGGTTCCAGAGTGCTCACCTCTCCAGGCTGAAGCAGGGCATGGTCTGCCCGACATCTGTCTGCTGTGCGAATGGCCCTTCAGCGCCCAGCTCCTGCAGGGCCCAGTGGCCAATAGCCCCTGCCCCAGCAACTCCTTGGAAGCTTCACAGTGAGTTTGAGGTGTGGCACTTCCCTGTAAATAGCTGTCCCTGGCACCCCAGAGGGCAGGTTTCCAACAAGCTGACAGCACCTTAGCTCAGCAACTTCATGGCCAACCAGTGAGCCAAGACTGTGCCCTCCGGGTCTGAATCGCAGCCTTAGGAACTGTGACCGCTCTTTGTGTCTGCATATCCCATCGTCTGCAGGGCTCTTTTTCCTCCTTGCTAACCAATTCCCCATAACTTCAATGTCATGTTGTAGTTAATAACTGCTTCTTTTAAATTTTCCCTGCTCACCTCACTGTGTGGCTTCTGTCTCCTGATTGGCCCCTGATGGATACAGGCTCCTTCCCTTCAAAGCATCTTATTGCAGGTGTTACTGAACTCAAGGGGGTCACGACTTGGGCTGGTCCATTCAAAAAGTAGACGTGGTTGTCATTCGGTACTCTCGTTTGCTTACAGCATGTAAAGGAGACAGGGGATTCACATCCAAAGCTCTGTCTCCCTGAAGGGAAGTTTAGATTTGGTTAATTATGCACTGATTTCTTCTTCGCAGGTGGCTACGCTTACCAGGTTGGGGTCCTGTCAAGCTCATCCTGTTTATAGCTGCGCCTGCAAAATACTGTGCCACACTTAACATTTAGCAAGAATAGCTCAGTAAGAACCGTTCAGATTCCGAGGACTTTGCCCTATTTGACACAGGGATTAAGACTTAAAAATTACCTGGCACCTGGTAAACATGACAAGAGAATCATGAAGCCAGGAGGAGCCAAGGGAGATGTGCTGTTTTCTTTTCTTGTGGAATGAAGAAAAGAATCAACCACGTTGCACTTTTTATAAGTGACACCAATGAGATATACAAATATTAATTATTTTATGCTCTAAAAACAATTCGAAGTCTTTTTTAATTTCTAATTTATATTCCCCAGTCGTTAGATTGATTGATTTCAATCATTTTTAATCTCAGTATGTCTCCTCTCCCGGGAACGATAGCATTTGATCATCAGCTCTCCTGACAATGACACCTCCTCGCATCCATAGAGCAGCTTCGCACCCACGAGTTCATTAAACCCTCAAAGCAGCCCCTGGGACATTCCTAGGAACTTTAACTGTCCCCATCTTAGACCAGCAAACCTGTCACCGTGAGGGTTAAATGACTCTGAAAAGGGCAAGTGACAAACAGCAAAGCTGCATCTAGGACTGAGGTCTAAGTCTCCCAGCTCTATTTCTGTTGACTTCTCTGCCCTCCAGGTCTCTCAGTTTCCTGGACAAAAGCTTTCTCTTCTGCTAAGGAATTTCGAAGATCAGCCGATGGGAGTGTGTGGGGTGGGAGCTACTTGGTGTGGGGCGGCTGCAAGGCTCCTAGCACCCCTCCACCCCTGTCGAGCAGAGCGCATCTCGTTCACTGGACTAGTTCCAGACCCAGCTCAAAATAGAGGCAGGAACTGGGGGTCAGGGAGGGCTGATCGGGAGGGGCGCTGTGCAGTCTCACAGGGACTCCTAAGGTCCTTCCCCAGCGGGAACCAACTGAGTTGAGCCTACATGGATGTTTCTTGCCTGTAACAATAATCACACCATGTTTGCCAAATGATGATGCTCTAGTCCCATCAGCCCTTTTACATTTACTCATTGGAATTCTCAACTAAGAAAGGGCTTTCCCTTTCCCCCCATCTGTTTAATGATTGTTTGTTTATATCAGTACGGACTCAGGGTTCTTCTCTTACTCTGAGTTCTAATCAACTTAGACTTAGCCACCGGGAGCCCTTCCAAGTCGCCTACAATAGGACTTATCTATCTATCTATCTATCTGTCTGTCTGTCTATCTATCTATCTATCTATCTATCTATCTATCTATCTATCTATCTATCATCTATCTATCTATCTATCTATCTATCTATCTATCTATCTATCTATCTATCTATTTATTTATTTATTTTCCTCTGAGGCTGGTCTGTGTCTGAGAAGCCCCTTTTCACAGCAGGCTCCGTGCCACTGCCCCTGCCTTTGCCACCCCCTGAAAGCGTTATTTTTCTAACTCTGCGGCTTGCTGGAGGTTCCTGCCACTGCCGCCACTCCTGCTTTCTTCTGTCGGGGCTCAGGGCAGGCAGTCCCAAAATACGCCAAAGTGGCATGTTGATTATTTTGAATGAATTTTACTTGAATAACAAGTTTTACAAAAAGGGCCCTCTGACTCTCCGTTGTCTCCCTGAATGCAGGAAATAAATCTCCCCTGTGAAAGATGCCTTCCCTGCACCTGGAGACTGAGACACCCTTAGCACCAGACTTAGAGACATCGGGGCCAAGAAGCCTGTACAAAACAAACCTTGTTACTTTTCTTTTTTCACTAATTTACTATCGAAGCCTAAACTTTGCTTACGTTTCTTATTAACGAAGCACCCAAACCCAAGTTTCTTTGTCTTGTCAAATCCTGACAAATGTATTGTTCTTTATCTAAAAAGCATATAAGCTCTCTCCTTTGTTCATTTCTTTGCCTCCCATTTCTGTGAGACCTCTCGGTGTACATAGGTAACTAAATTTTATTTTCTCCTGTTAATCTGTCTCATGTCAAATTAATTCCGAGACCAGACAGAAGAACCTAGAAAGGTATAGGAAAATTTCTTTCTTCCTACACTTCTCCCCTGAGGACCCCTGGCTGCTCGGCATTCCAGGGCAGGAAAGAGACGTGATTCAGCTCTGTGACACCTGTGTCACCGGGGCCTCCAGCAACGCTGCTCATAGCCCAAGGCCACACATCAAGCAAGTATGTTTTCATCAAGTGGCTTTCTTCTGCTTCTCTTTTCTATCTCATGAAGAGACTTTAGGAGTCCTAGGAAGAGTGTGGTTCGTCTTTGGAAAAGCTAACTGCCAAGAAAAAATCTGCAAGGGTCGTAGGAAGTTCAGCAATACGCTGTGGGGTGGAGGGATAGTCTCCAAAATCAAGTGTGTTAGGAACCCCACTACCGGAACAATCATCATGTCATCAGTGTCTTTCTATTAAAGTAAGCATTCTTCATTCGTATGGATGTAATTTTTTCCCTTCGGCTTATATATTCATTATCTATCTTGATCTCAATGCATTCTTAAGGAAAGAAGCAAAATAGAGTTGTTGTTTTTAGATCCATTTTTTTTTTGGAAAAGAAAACAAAGGCTTTTATAAGGTCGTATAGACTAACGCGAGCGTCTGTACGTCATTCGAGTGTCTGATTTTCCAGTTCAGGTCTCTCTTAGGGCATGCTGCCCACCAAGCCACTTTCCTCCTCGTGGTGGGTTTCCTCTGGTATACAAAGCTGTGGCCGGAGTAGGAATTTTGTTATTCTGAGAGGCACAATAAAAATTGGTGGGGAGATGATAGATTTGAAAGCAAAGCAGAGGTGTGACCTGTTTCTTTTCTTTTTTTTTAAAAGGTGTTTTTAATGACAAATTTTTTAAAATTCAGCTACCATAGAGGGAGGCTATGAGAGCTTTTCGTCAAAGGAGATATGGACAATATCTCAGAAAACACCGCTACACTGGCCTGGATGATCTGTGAGGTCACTGGGATTCCATTTACTTAGTGCAACCAGCTAGAATTTCATCGACGTGTTTTGATCCACATTCCCAATAACTCTCAGTAATTGTTTGTGAGGTTTGGGTTTCTAAACTGTTACGTATGCAAGAGTGTACGTATGTCTGTATTTATGCTGACGTAACGTAGACAGAAAAGAGGGTTAAATGTTTTAAGG
This sequence comes from Cynopterus sphinx, assembly GCA_030015415.1. Classification (NCBI taxonomy): domain Eukaryota; kingdom Metazoa; phylum Chordata; class Mammalia; order Chiroptera; family Pteropodidae; genus Cynopterus; species Cynopterus sphinx. The sequence continues at coordinate 48,134,648 of CM057390.1, read as the reverse complement.
TGACATCTGGTCCAGAGGTAGGAGAATGATGTGACAATTTTATGAGCTTCTTCCCGTTGCAGATTCTACAAGAAAACAGATACCACCCAGATAACATGCTATTGTGACAACCCAGATATCTATCATTTCTTCTGGTAGAGGTTCATTCCGAAGAACGTGTGGCTAGAACGTGGTTTCTAGGTTAGAGATTGAGTAGAGTCTCTCTGCAAAGAACTGGCAAGAGAAACGAATCCTACCAAAGCAGGAAGAGAAATGGAATACATGGCTACGCATTTTGTCTGCCAGCCCCTTTTTTCTCCCAAACTCTGGGGTCTTGGGGTGTGTGTGACCTAGCTTTCTTTTAGGTAAATGATTGAGAAACCGTTCCTGGTATGTTTTGAATGTTTGGGATAGACGGTGGGAGTTGAAGGATAATTTTTGAAAGAAAGTAGACCAGTAAGTCATGAAAGAGCTTGGCTTCAATTCAGCTCAGAGCTGCACGCTTTCCCTTCATCTCCTGCCTGGTTTGGAAAGAGCAGAAAATCAGGTGTTGTTGTTGTTGTTGTTGTTGTTGTTGTTGTTGTTGTGTGTGCGTGTGTTTGGGGGGCTTTAATTATAACTGATGACTGTCAGCTGGATAAAAATCAGGTGAAGCACTTATTATAAATAACTGCTGTAACCATCATTTTTACAGATTATTTACTCAGAGAAGAAAATAAGTTCATTTTATGGAGCTTCCTTCTTAGGGTTTGGGAGGAACTGTGGACAGAAGGCAGGAGACCTGGATTTGCATTCTGACTGTTTTCCACTAGCTACGTGACTTGACCATGATGTTGAACCTCATGGAATGCCTGTTTCTCCAGCTACAAAGTGGAACAAATAATATCTGCTTGTTCCTATAGGATCGAATCAGGGGCTCCATACGTTCTCAGGTGTCGCATAAATCTAAGATGATTATATTATTATTATTATTAATTATTATTATTAATTATTATCATTTATTATTATTATTGTTTTTCATTAGGGGCTTTCGCCTGCATATCCCATCTAAATTTTCATCTCCCCCAAGACCCACTCTCTGGTCTTAAGGTTTGTCTCAGACCCACGAGGAGATAGGCGGTTGCTAGAATGTGCTACTGCTCCCCTTCCCAAGGTCAAATGTCCTTCAGCAGAGACTGTGGGAAACAGAACCCTCTGTGTTGATCCGAACACAATTTGACACGTGATAGGATACAATATTATAATGTTGTTGCTCCAACAGACCCCATTTCAGGCAGTTTGTCCGCCACCTCCCTGCTCCAGGGCTCGGCAGAGCAAAGCTGGATGCACGGTGACCCACACTCAAGGACCTGCTGGCTTCACTGTTGAGGGTGACCTCATCTTTGTCACATCCAGGGCACTGAGGTAGTGGACTTAGGGAAATCGGGTGGAGACAGCTTGCCATTGGTTTGTTTTTTTCTTGATTTGGGCTTAAGAACTGCTGAGAGTTTGGCTGACACAGATTCATCAGGTCCTCTTTCACCTAGGATGTGTCTCCAGCTTTTTTTTTTTTTTTTTTTTTGCCATTTTTTTGCCATGGCTCTCAAGGGAGGAATGGTTATATATTTTAGGAGCATTTGGCTCAGCAATGTAAATTGTGAAATGATTTTCAGAGAACCGTCCAGCAATATCCTGTTTGGATAAAAAGTGAATATGTTTTTTGGCGGGGGCAGGGAGAGGTATGTTTTTTAGTGGGAAAGTGAATCTTACAAAATCAGGCCAATTTTCTATGTTTTTTTAGTTCACTTCCCCTGTGGATAAGGGAGAAGCATAGAAGTATTTTGTCTTCATGCTTCCTAATAGGCAGGAGAAAATAAATTTTCATCAGTGAGCGCTTTAGCCTCCTAGTAATCTCTTTAATCAACATATCTCATCAAAATTGTATGTCCCACGATCTTTCTGGGCTTGGAGCTTTCATTTTATTCTTATTTTTTATTGTTTTATGGTTCTCCTCCAAGTTGTTCTCTTGTTTCCTTAGTCCCTTGGACCTTTGCACACTCCACCAGGTTGTGCAAGCTCCTCAATTCTGAGAGAGAAAATGAAGCCAGGGATGGCCAGCTACAACACGGCAACAGCAATGCAAGAGCTGAGACCCCTGTTCAGGCTCCGGTTCTCCTAGGCTTGGAGCATTCGTGCAGCCCCTCACCAGTTGGTCTGTCTCCTCCTTCAGAGCCCTGCCAAAGGGACCGTCCTGGACCATCACTTTCCCTGGGCTCCCTTCCCTACTGCCAGTGAGGTGAAGCTGGCTCCCCACAGCCTGGCCTTTGCAGATGCTCACACCTTTGGCCCATTTCCGCTCAACATGAAACTTCTTTCCTGCCTTATCGCCTCCCTTCTGCCCACTGTCATTTTGGCTGTGCTCAAGCAGTTTGTTTCTGGCTTTCCAAGACGTGTTTTGAGCTTCTTTGCCCAAGTGGAAGTCAGGTCCTTCTTGAGAGCACAGCTCACACTTCACAGCTTCCAAGACGCTGTCCTGCACTCAAAGTGATCTCTCCATCCTATGAACTATCTCAGACATTTCCTGTATTTTTCACTTCCGTCAATCAGTCAGTCTCCCACCGTTGTGATTGTACATAATGCTCTGATCGTCCAGAATGCTATGGACTGAACGTTTGCTCCCCTCCAAAATCCATATGCTGATACCCTAACTGTCATTGTGATAGTATCTGGTGATGGGGCCTGGGGGAGATAATTAGTATTGGATGAGGTCATAAAGGCAGGTGCCCTGGCCTGATGATGTTCTTTCATGAGATAAGGCTCCAGAGCACTCCCACATCTCTCCCTCCCTCTCGCTCTCTCCCACTGCGTGCCTGCAGGCATCCAGGACCGGACCATGCTGACACCCTGATCTTGGTCCTTCAACCAGAACTGTGAGAAAATAGATTTCTGTTGTTTAAGCACCGGTTTGTGGTATTTTGCTATGGCAGCCTGAACTAAGACAGATAATAGTTCAAATCTTTTGCTGGGTGACTTTTTCTCTCGTCTTAATTCCTACCTTTCCAAAAGACTGGCCCACTCTCGTGGAGACCTTAAACTCCATAGCACCCTGACAGGGCTTGATATTCAGAATGGGAGTTGGTCTCATTTGAATTCAACTTAGAACTTCAGGCCAATTGAAGAGAGATCTGTCTACATTTATGAAAGCACGTTTTTCGGAAATAATTCAAGAAGTCTAATTTTATATCTTCAAGATCATATTCTAATGGAAATAATGCTTCCTAAAACACTGTTAAAGAGAACCTCCTTTGAAACTTTAACCTGTAGATAGAAATTATTTGTTGAATCCCTTAGTAATCAGATAGTAATGGATAGTCCTGACTTTGGACAAAACTTAGAATGAGTTTTTCATCTTCCTGATGTAGTCTGAACTCCCGACTTGCCATCTTGTCTACAAGATTTCTTCACAGCAAGAGCCTTTTCTTTATAATCACAAAGGTAAAAGTCAGCCCTTCCCTCATCCCGAACCTCTGCGCTTTCCCAGGAAGCTGAAAAAGATCTGTGAGGTTTAACAATGTATTTTACAAAATGCGTTGTTTTCCATTATGGGTCCACATTTTGCAAAAAGCTTTATCTTTTCTTAATGTTCCCACTATTATGTGGGGAAGAAAAAAGCACACCCCCCGCCCCAATAAAAAAGTTGCCGAGGGCCTATTTCCCACCCCTTTCCCACACCTGAGGTGGGGTTCCGACTCTTTCTCTGAAACGTGTCCTGGAACAACAGCTCTAAGAATAGCAGGAAGGAAGGGACTGACTTCTGGGAACCCATTGCACCTCCACTTAGAAATCTAAGGAGGCTAGAGGACCCAGAGGTCACAGCCCTTCAGGGGGGCTGCTGCATCTTTATCAGGAACGAGGATCGCGGTGCATTTCCTGCCCTCAAGGGATGCCAGTGTGTCAGGTGTTATTTATAGGGAGCATGTTAGGAATAACTCCGTCTGTTGAGGACCTCGCCTGGGTTGGCGTGCCTGCCCATCGTCCTGGCTCTATTGGAGTGGCGTCTCTCCCGTGATTCTGTTTCCTGCCTCTTCCTCATGCTCCCTCCGGCCTCTGCAGTAATTGGCCCCAAGGGACAGTGCTCAGAAGCCTTGTTCAGAAACGTTCGATGGTCCCTTACGTGTCTACAACATTCATCCCAAATGTCTTCAAAATAGTGTTGAAAGCCTTCCACGATGTTTTCCACTCTAAACTTTCCAACCTTCCCTCTTATTCTGACTTCTCGATATAAGTGATTCATAACCCCCTGTGGGTCTGAACACGTCCTAATGCCTCTCACCTTTCCTTCTGCTTGTTCCTCCTTCTTTACCAACCTGGTCGTGCTGTGTCAAGCCCCACTGGAGTCGAGGCAAAAGGAAAAATACATACACTCCCATACACTTATCAGATATGCTCTCAGTATGTGGAATCCAAGGCAAGAGTTATTAAAAGCTCTGCAACCGGAAAACACGACTCTATAAAGCTCTGTGTTGCCCGGTCTGTTCTCAGGTCACTGTCAACCCCCTTAAACGCCTCTGCTTTGGGGACTAGAAACTGAGAACTGATTGAAAACAACTGCTTGCATTGTCCAAGAATGCAGAGTCGTGATACACACATCCTGCGTCTGTGGAAATTTTGATGTTCTGTTCATCATAGGTCCTTTGCATTCGTTTTCATTTTTTACAATACTTCATTAAAATGTTACTCATCTCAACTGCTGAGCTTTTTCGCACTCCTTTACATTTTGCACCCTGGTCAAGTGCCTCGCTCACCCTATCCTGATCCCTACCCTTGCATCTGGCAAAACAGGGCTGGAGAGTCCTGCTTAGAGGCCGTGTCCTCTAATAAACCCTGGCAGATCTCTCTGCGTGCACTGGATCTGTCCTGTCGCACGCGGCCACAGCCTGCTGCGTGGCCAGACAACAGGCTCTCGGGCGTAACTGCTCCACTTTTCACCAGGTTACCGGTGGGTGGGTCTTCTCTCTAACCAGCTGAGGGCTCTTGGTGAACGAGGTTCACACTTTTCTCATCTCTGTATCCCTCGCTGCACTTAATGCAGTGCTCAGCATGTGTAATTGATTGTTCAAGACGTTATTGGTTTGATAAATCTTGGCTTGATCGACAGTTCTAAGCCCCTGTCCTGGAATGTCCCTCAGACATTACTTGTTGTCAAATGAAACTCAAGGAGGGGGGTAAGGGGGTGTTGGGGCGGGAGATAGACCACTGCTTCCCCAGATCACGGGGGAGAAAGGAAGCTCTCGATCTTTCTTCCAGAGGCTCATTGGGCTCCACTATGCTACAGAAATGGCTCTGCAAAGGAGAACCCAGGGTCCCCGAGACCCAACTGTCCGTCAGGTACATTTCCCCCAGGTAATTTGAAGACGGTTCTCCACGTACTTAATGACATACCTTTTGCATGTTCAAATTAAGCTGCTAGGTGTAAGAATTAAAGCAATCACAATGCTGAAAAAATTCTAAACCAAAAGAATGAATTAGAGCTGAGAAAGCCAAAGCGAAGAAACCTGAGCGATCTCTCTACCTCCTTAAATGTGACATAGTCCTAGAGTCTGGGAAGGAAAGCAAGGAGTAGTGGGTATTGTTCCTTTGGGCAAGATACGGGTTTTATGGGCTGTTTCTGAAAAATCCCAGTTGGTCAAGGCCACGGAGGAATAAAATTGGGGAGGGAGTTTCTGAAATCAAGGACACTTTCTGACCTGATGCTTCCAGGAACCCAAGAAGCCTGCTGGCCGTTTGGAGATGCCTTCTTAACTCTGTGATTTGCTTGTCACTGCCTGCTACAGACACCCCACTGCAGACTCCCTGGGCTGTGTGACACAGCTCCCTGGTGGCCACCACTGACTAAGCCACCCAACACGCAGCCCAACACACTGAGCCGAGCTCAGAAATACCTCAAGAGACACAAACCACAATCCCATGAAAACTTGAGTCGACACCACCCTTGTCCTGTTCAGCCTTTGCAACAGCCAATTCAACGGATGCTCAGAGAGCATCGTTACCAGGAGGCTCTCGTTCTCAGCCCCAAGAAAGGTGGGTTCAAACCCCTTAGAAAGCTGGGTTTACACGTCCCAACGGAATCAGCTCGTTGGGGGGTTTTGCCTTTCCCAGCCAGAGACAAGCTCTGTAAGAACTCTTTCTAGGAAACGATTTTCTCCACATTCTAAAATCCACTTTCCGGCACTGTGTTCATGGGTGCGGAAGGCACGTGACTCAGGCATTTAGAATTCTGTGAGGTTGATGCCAACTTCCAAGGCCCATGGGCGTTAGGCGCACCCCGAAACATGCACGCTGGTGCACCCATTCACCCGGCCCTTTCTCCACACCGTGACCCACTGGTTTACCTCGTTCCAAGTCCATTCCATCGTTATTCCATGTTCGTCTTTGTTGCTTGAGTAAATGAGCTAAATCCACTTATTTTACCTCTCAGGTGGAGGTACCTCCTCATCAAACAGGTTTTGGACATTGTCCAAAGCACTGAGCAGGTGTTGTGGGGCGTGGACATGACGCCCAGGGCCCTGGGGAGCCCTGCCCACTACTGCCTATTCTCCCTGCCAGCCCCCATCCCTGCCAGCACTCTCCACATTTAACCCCCTCACTGTCCTCACCCCCACCCATAGTTCCCTGGATGAATTAAATGTCACTCTTCAGTAGGAAACGTTTTGAAGAACTTACAGGAAAGACAAAAGGAAGATTCCTAAAGCCATCAAACTGGTGTTTTAGTTAGGAAAATAAAAGTTCAGGTCAGCTAAATACGGCTGGGCACCAGGAACTGTGTGAAGGCAGAAAAACTGTCTGCAGGGCCTGGGCCAGGGAACCTGCTGCTCGTCCCATCAGTACGGCCCACAGATGGTCCTGATTCACTAGGGAGGGATTTCTGAGGAAGATGGTGGACCAAGAAGTTTCTGATGAAAAACATGCTGTTTCCCCCATGCCTGGTTCCCCAACACCCCCCCACCCCCCAAGCCTGTCGAATGAGAGAGCTCACGAGGGGGTTTTTGGGCCCTCAGGCTGTCTAACTCTGTACTAAATCTCAAGCAAACCGCAGTAGCTAGAGGCTCCATCTCCTGGCTGGGAAGAGCCCAGACTGATGTGTGCGGAGCGATCACCGGGACACAGAAACCAGCAAAGAACATGGGCAGCCCAGGGAGGAAAGAAAGCTCATTGTCAGGCACCCCTTATTAGGACTAAGTGTGAAAATAAGAACCTAGAATCTATTTGCCACTCCTGGGTATTTTCTCATGTGGATTATTGTCAAGCCTCATCACAGCCCCTGGAAGGCAGATGTTACTCTCGTTTTTCCCCAGGGGAAAACCGAGCTGAGAGGGTCATCGGGCTTGCTGAGTGGGACTCCTGGCAGGACAGGGGTGGGTGCCCAATTCTGTCTGATTCCTCCTCTCAGGTTTTTCCCAGAAATCAAAACCCTAACACAGTCCCCTCCTCTCTGGCACACAGGGCCAGGGCGAGGGCCAGGGCTGGGGCCGGGGAGTGGGGGTGCGGACCACGGCGCTCTGGGCAGGATTTCGGGGGTGCTGCCGACTGAGTTTCCCTCAATAGCTTACCGACAGTGCTGGAAACTCACACGATAATTGTTTCCTGGGTTGTTTAAATTGTAAATACATTTACTTGTAGTCACTCCCGTCCTATTTGCTGGCCTCTTCCCCTCAGCCGGGCCTACATGTCTGACTGGTCTCTCATTTAAAGTCCATCCCCTCTCTTGCTTCTTCTTTTTATTCCCAATCTTGGCCAAAGACATCACCATGGAAATCCTCTCCCAAACTGGAGGTACAAGGCCATAGTTTTTGACACATCCTTCTATTCCTCACTCCTCATTTTTACAAAGTCCCATCAATTCCACTTTCTTTGGCTCATCCTGTCTCCTCTACAGACTCTGCTTCTGCCCTCTCGTGGATCCTTCTCTTTTCTCGCTGGTAATGAAGAGACGCCACGTGGCTGTCAATGAGAGCTTTGAAGAGTACAAACATGGCCATGTCAGGGCATGAATAAAACCCTGAAATGACACCAACCTACCGTAAGTTAATGTCTCAACTCCCTGGCTGGCTTTTAAGTCTCGTTACAAAGGGACCTGCTATCCTTTGCCCGGTGACCTCAGCGCTTTCACATCCCCTCAGTCCTCAGGCCATCAGAAGGACCCGTGACTCCTGAAAAGCCAGGCCCCCCTCTTTGCTCCTCACCTCCCTTTCATGAGCAGCTTGTCCTAATCTGTTCCTCGAGGTCCAACTCAAATGTCACCTCCCCCGGCTCCTCCCCACAGAATGGTTGAACTTAGGTGTCCTTTTTCATCCACTGCTAATGGGGTCCCACCCCAATCCCTTTTAACATGGAGTCACTGGACAGATAGGAGGCAGGTTCTATCTAACTTAGTAATGGATTGATCATAGATGCTTAATATATGATAGTAATAATCATGAAAATATACCAATGAATGAATAAAGTAGCACGTTTAAATTGTTTTCAAAGACTTTCAGGGAGCAAGGAAGCAGGGGGTGGGGACAGATAGAAAGGGAAGCAGTGGCCATGAGCAAGGTGGTGAAAGTCGGCTGGTTTGGACCACCAGCTGCATTTAAATGAAAGGGCTGGGTGGGTTTAATGTGGCACTGGGGAGCCGCCTGGGGAACCCCAGGCCAGGTAAGAAGCTGCAGTGAGCAGACCCCAGTCCTGGAGATGGGAGTGGTGGTACCCGGCCTCTGAGCATCCTGAACGGAAAAGGGGTAGAGAAGTGACCAAAATAGCCTCTTCACAATCCCCCCTCGAGCCTTTTCGTGGAGTGAGAGTTTGCTGCGTCTCAAGAAAACTCCCCGGAATTGAAAAGCTGGAAGCTGCCGAGGAGAGGACTGAGGTTCCAACGGCGTGGGAAGGGCGCCCCCTGGTCGAGCTACATAGAACCGGCAAGGAGTCTGCTCATCCCCTCCCTCCTACCTAGTCATCCGACTGTCTCCCCATCAATTTTTGCATCTGTATTGGTTTCAGATCGGTACAAACGTAGCGCTTGAAGCAACACTCGTTTATTACCTTCCAGTGCCATAGGTTGGAACTGGGCCTAAATCGAGGAGTTGGCAGGGTTGCCTTTCTAGCTTCCTGAAGCCTCCCTTATTCCTTGGCTCCTGGCCCATCCCTCCATCTTCCAGGTCAATAGTGTGAACTCTCTCTGACCCCTCTTCTGTTGTCCCATTTCCCTCTGACTTTAATCCCAGCTGGAAAAGCTTCTCCTCTTTCAAGGGTCCATTTGATTGGGCGGGGCCCATCGGATGATAAAAAATAATCTCTCCATCTTGAGATTCTTAATCACATCTTCCAAGTCCCTTTAGCCATGAGAGGTGACAGAGTCACAGGTTCCAGGATTAGGATGGCATATCTCTGGCAGCCATTACTCTACCGGCCCGACCACCCCGGGCATCACCGTGTCCCCATTCCCCGTGCTAGAGTAGAGAGTGAGTAGGATACTCCTTACCTCACGGAGCTCACATGCTACTGAGGGAAACAGCCTCATAAGCGTCACAGCATCACGGCCCCTTCGCGATGCTCATGGTGCCATTGGGGACACTGAGGCGGGAGCGCCAGCTCTGCCCCGGGACCCCAGAGGTGACTCCCCAGCTGTGAGAGGAGTGAGGACGAGCATTTTACAAGTCCCTCATCTGTATTAGAGCCTGCTTTATCCATGGCCTAGAGACCATTCTCCCTTTTAATTTCCAGGAAAGGAACTATATTCAAAGAGCAGGCCACAGAAAGCTGTCGTTCCTAGGAAGTATGGGAACTATGTAAAACCACGAAGTTTTACATTTTTAAAGAAAATGCATCTGGGCGTCCAGTAAGCAAAACAAATGCAAATAGAACTTCCCTAAATCATGGTCGCTCTGGGGCTTAACTGACTGGGTGGGCCTTGTGTGGTGCTGGAAACACTTTGCCTCTTGATCTGAGGGGTGGTGGCTGGGGTTATATAAAACTCTGCCCTGACGCCACCTCCACGACAACTCTGTGGAGCCCTCTGCCTTAGAACGTGGTTTAAAGGCCACCAGCTTGTTCCCAAGTGCAGACCTCTGAGCAGGCACCCTGCGCCTGGTAGGGATGGTCCACGTTGGGTGCGGATCCAGGCTTTCAGATGCAATAACTTCAGAAGTTAGAACGAAGTTCAGTCTCCTCGTTTCTTTAAAGTAAACTTCTAAATAAATAAAATATCAGATATATACAGAAAAGTGGACAAATCTGGAATTAATACACCCACGAATCCGCTATCAAAATTACAAAGCAGAACGTCACCTGCCTCCTAGCAACGCCCCTGCCTCCTCCTAGAACCACTGACTTTTAACCCCACGAATTAGCTTCACCTGGCTTTGAACTTGACCTAAGTGGACGCTTACAGAATGTATTCTTTTGTATCTGGCTTTTTCGCTCAACATTGTTTTGAGATTTCGCTATGTTGCTGAGGGTAAAGGGCAAATTAGTTCACTTATTCCTAATGCTGTGTGATATTTCCTATTTAAGAATGCCACTGTTGGTGTATTCTACTAAATATGGGTAACTGGATTGTTTTCAGCTTTTCCATCCCTGAAGGAACCTGAAACTGAGAGAGAGAGAGAGAGAGAGAGAGAGAGAGAGAGAGAGAGAGAGAGAGAGAGGTTTAAGGCCCTAGAGTGAGTTAGGAGCAGGCAGGATGGGCATCAGAGTCCAGCAGCACCCTCAGGCCACGTGGCAGTGACAACGTCTAACACTACTTACCACTTGCCCCTCTATGTACGTGAGCACCCAGCCCTCTCCAACCAGGTGACGGGCCCCTCAAGGACCAGGGCAATCTCTCTCGGTGACACCAGCCCCTGACACAGTGCTGGGCACGTGGAGGATGCTCACAGGTGTTTGCGGAAGGAATGCCTGCTCCCTCCCCATTGCTTCTACGGCAGGCTCGGTACTCCTTTCCCTCCCAGTCCCAATATTTCTCTCGCCAGTTTGCCAAGAAATCCAAGAGGAAGTTAAATTTCTGTCACTAAAATGTGAAGGGCCTTGTAAAGGGAGGGCCCAAAGCTGTCTGCAGTCCCTCGTATCTCAGCGAGAATATTTATGAGGCCCATCCTTACTGCTTCCCAGTGGGTAGAGTGCGAGGCTCACGCGGGGAGCTCAGTGTCCCTCTAGATCAGTGGTCCCTAACCTTGTGTCTTTATTTTTTACACAACATAATCCTTTGCTGAAGTAAGGTTTTAGGGAAACATTGTGGAATAATCCCAATCTTTGTCCACCACCTCCATGGATCGTGTAGATCAGCAGTCCCCAACCTTTTTGGCACCAGTGACTGGTGCATCTATGACAATCTAATGCCTGATGGTCTGAGGTGGAGCTGAGGTGGTGATGCTAGTCCTGGGGAGCGGCTGCAAATACAGATGAAGATTGGCTTGGTGGCCACTGCTCACCTCCTGCCATGTGGCCCTGGGAAGTTAGGGACCCCGGTGTAGAGCTCCAGGAAGCACAGGTCAAAACCTCTGATCTAGACCAACCACAGACCTTAACCAAGGCCCAGAGAGTGACCGCTGCTCCTGTGGGTGGTCACCTAATTCTTCCTCCCCCTGAAGGTGGGGCATATCTCAGGACTGGACCAGAGGAACGTGTTGTGCCGTGTGTCACCATATGGAAAGGAAAGACGCTGACCCCTTAATTCCAGACGTCGTCAAGCACACAGGGGTGGCAGGCTTGCCCCTCAGATTCCCACAGGTGGAGATTAGGGAAATTCCCCGGATCGGAGCTCTGGGAAAGGTCAAGATCCTCCGCCATCCAGGAAGGGTGAGGGCAGAAGGCGGGTCCCTTGGGAGGAACGGGAGATGCACTCAGGTTCTGAGTCGAGCCAGGGTTTCCTGGGGCCCAGAGCCTCTTCTGGGGGGTGGGGGTGGGGGTGGGGTTTGGGGTGCCCCCTGCCAGCTGGATTACCACAGAACACCCTCGGTTTCCCCAACAAGGAGGGAGCAAGAGATGATGAGGCGTTTGCTTTTTATAGCTCCAACGCTCCAAGCTAAGTCTGGAAATGAATTCCCAACAGGTCGTCAGGAAGCGCCCTTTACCCTTGCCTTACTGCAAAGTGCACGGACTGCAGTATGCCTTGCAGAGCAGACCACGCACTCCTCTGGGCACCGAGGGGCAAAGGGGGGCCGCGGGTGAAGGGCTTCTAACGCAGACCTTCTTTCGGGCCACCTCTGGCATCCACCTCGGGCAGACACCTCTGGGTAGACCACACTTGAACGCGACTACCACCTACTCGCAATTAATTTAAGTGTTACTAAACAGAAATGAGTATTGACGGAACGGAGGGATGAAAGTTAAGGATGGGGATAATGTTTAAATAACAGCTGTGCTTCTTTACCTTGGAAATCCAGGTGTCCTTTTAAAACGATTAAAATTTTAACTTGTTTTTACTTTTTTAACTTGTTTTTATGTTTTAAAGACTTTGTGAGAAATTCTGAATCTCCAGCAGACAATGACTATTCTACAATCAGTTTATTCTGAGGGCATCCCCTTCTGTCTCTCCCTCCCTCCCCCTCCCTCCCCTCCTTCCGTTTTTCCCTTTTTTCCTGCCACCAGCTTTTGAGAGAAGGGACAGGGAGAGAGAAGGGAGAGGGAGAGAGGAGGAGGGAGGGAGGGAAAGGAGAGTACGTAGATCTTCAAAGCTATGTATGTGGATGGGTCACAGCGGCACAAAGTACCTGAGTGCACACTAATGCTGGGCCCATCACACATACTCAGGACACAAAGGGGGATATAAGACCCAGTCATCAGTCTGGAGGAGCTTGGAGTCCAGTGAGGGAGACAACTGTAAAAGTACAGCAGCGACATTAATCCGCCTGCTCAGTGCTCAGGAAATGCAGACAGAGGAGGCGCTCTGCCTGGATAAATCAGAGAAGGCGTCACAGAAGAGGGGGCCTTTGAGCTGCATCTTGGAGCATGAATATCACAAGCTCTCCATGTCCTGTGGGGAAAACTCATTCCCGTCTGAAGAATCAGTGTCGCCTGGGCATGGAGGACTAGGATGAGGGAGGTCACATGACCAGGCGGAGCAGCAGATGCTGCCACTCCCCCCCGCCCCCGCCCCCTTGGCCTAAGCCGTCAGCAGAGAGGATGCCAGCCAGGGGCGTCTGGGTTCCCCAGACGGGTGCTCAGCTTTCCCCCATTTCTCTGGACGTTTAATCTTCTTTCCAGACAAGAAATGGGTCGTTAACTATCAGAGGTCCCAGTGAGGACCCAGTGAGAGGAGGCACGGGAGCGAAAGTGCCCGGACCCTTTGTCCCGGCCATGGAGAAGGGGGCGACGGCCTAACCCACCCCTCAGGGCTCTGCCGAGCTCAGTCTGTGATTCCTGCTGAAAGTGGAAGTCAGAAACAGGCCCAGGGTGGTCACGTGATCTACCCGGGTCCCGCAGAAAGTCACCTGAATTACTCTCCAAACATTTCATGTGCCGAGGTCTGGACTTCCCCACTGCCTTGGAAGACGTCTGAGGACACAAGCCGGCTCTTCCCTTCACACCGTCTGCCACCCTCGGTGAAGACACCAGCTCCGACACCTGCGAGGTGATGCCTGTGTGTTCTGCACAAGCTCGAGGTGTTTGTGCCGATCCTGAGCTGAATCCTGAGGCTGCAGACGGGAGGTCACCGAAGCCCTGGAAACGTCTCATTTATTTATGCGAATCTCATTCCTCCCTGGGTCCCTGCACATGCCAATCACATGGCAACGGGCCCAGCAGGGCCGGCTTCCCCGCTGCCGGGCTGACCTCTTTGTGACTAGCAGAGGGCTTTGTAGTGATTGGTTCAGCCCGTGGCATGTCCTTCTCAGTCCTGGTGTCCTAACGGCTTTCCACCTTCAGACTCTGCATCTCTGTGGACACCAGCGGACGCTGAGAGGCCACTGTGTCCCATCTGCGGGGGCTTCTCCTTTTTCCCACCATTTGTCACTGCTCTGGGTGAACATCTGGCCTCCGGAAGACCCAGCCAGCCTTGCAAAGGTGTCCTGGAAAAAAGCAACACCTTTCCAGAGTTCTTAGGGCCTCAGAACTGTCTGTCAACAGACTCAGAGCCATTTGTGCAGCACTTAAAGGGTTCACCGTGCCTTCCCACCTGTGACCCCCTGGCCCCCGGACTCTGGCTCAGGTGTCCCTCACACAGCCACATGCAGACAGAAGCCAGGCCCGTGGGGGATGCCCTCTTGAGAACTTGGAGTGGATGACAGGTGCAGCAAGAATTTGCACCCAGGTTTTTGGACCCTGAGGCCTGGGGTCCCTTCCGCACACATCAGATGGCCTGTTGAGCACGGCTTGGCTGTCCCCTTGGAAAGCGGTGATCAGGGCGCTGAGGGTCTGGGATACAGAGACAGGATCTGCGACAAGAGGAAATTCCAGGGGGTGCAGGTCCGGCTGGAATGCACTGGGCAGATGTTAGCAGATCGTGAGACCAAAACCAAACTTTATAGCTCACGTCCGCCACACTTGGGTGCCGGACTTGAGACGGTAACTTGTCAAGGCTGCAAGTTCAGTCCAGGCCACGGCCTATCCATGCGGGGTAACCGGGCTCTAAGGGGCCTGATGCCACAGAGCTGAGCCACCGGCCCGTCAGCACAGAGTCTGGCCACTGAGGCGAGGCTGTCAGGGAAACAGGCCACAGGATTGTGGGGGCCACAAGGAGGCAGTAATCAAGGAAATGGAGTAGAACTTGAAAAAACCGCCCCAAAATGCGGAGCCTCACACTGCGCTGAAAATGCGTGGTCAAATGTGAGGGGGAAGAAGCCGGCCTGGATTACGGCCGGAGTCAGACACGGACCTCGCCTCTCCTCCTGCCTCTCCATCCTGTGGGCAGAGCCAGGCCGATCTTTCTAGCGCTTTCTCTTGTTATTTTTTCTTTGGTTTCTGGAGGGGTCAGTTCATAGATCCTGGCTCCACAGCCATCCCCTTCTATAACCTGGCCCGGGCCACCTTTCCAGTCTCGTTGCCCCTCCTTCCTGCAACACTCCACCACCCTCCCGAGCTGACCTGCCCACTCACTGTCTCCTGAGCCACCGACCGAACGACCTGTGACCACCCCCCTCACCTTTGCTCACGACAGCCCCTCACCGTGGAATGGCTTCACTCTTCCTCTGGTCACTTGATTTCCCCTCATCCTTAAGGACCTGCTTTCGGGGTCCTGTGAAGACTTCCCTGACCTCTGCACCCTGAGCATCACTCTCCAAACCCAGACCCCTTCTCACCCTCTGCTCTGCCCACACCACCCACTTAGGTCCTGGCCGCCTCGCCAGAACACTCAGAGGATGGGCTGGCTCTTACGTGTCCTACGCCTCCCTTCTAAACTGGGCTTGGTGGCTTTTTAGCCAATATTTGTTGATAATTTTGACTGACCGATGCAGGTTAGAACTCCTAAACCCTTTTTAGCAGAAGGAAGCACTGCAAGGAATGAGGAAGACACAGAGCAGACGCCGACGTTTTCTGTCCCACAGTCCGCGGGCTCCATCTATGACCTGCCCTTCGGGGTAAGCAATGATCACCAGCAAAACAGGTCTTCTGCTGCTCACCCCATGGGTGCGGCGAACTAAAGATTAATACTAGAAACAGACATATTGTACGGTTCTTGCAGTTACGAGCACAGACCTTCCTTCATCCGATCCTTGCAGCAATTCTGCAGAGGGCAGGGAGGGCTGGTTACCAGTCTTACCCTCAGGGGCGAGATCAGTGAGGTGACGTCATCGCCTCTCATGGGGGATCCAGACCAGAAGGGGCTGTTTCTGCCTGCCACAGCTGTCTTAGAAGACGAACAGGGCACGACTAATTTCTTCCAAAGCCTTTAATGCCACGAGGTGTGCCCAGAGCTCTCAGTGAATAGTATCTGACACTCGCACCTTTTCACGGTCTTCTCTGCCCAGAGCATTGAAGGCCACGGCCAGTGTCACCAACGACAGATAAGCAAATGTGGTAACGGAACAAGGACGATGCGCAGCACTGTAATCGGGTGTCAGATGGTGTCCCATAGTCAAATCAGAGAGCGGAACTGTATCTGTGAGGTGTTCATCGGAATGCAGGTTCTTCTTCAATTCAGTCTTATGCCGAGGAGAGCTCTGCTGGAGGCTGGTTCCCAGGCCCCCTCAGGGAGCCACGCTCTCCATTTCTCTGCCGAATCTTAGTGGCGCTGTCTGTGGTGCTTCTGTTGTTTCTGGACGGGGAGGCAGAGGCCAAAGCCCACTGCTGCAGGGAACCCCCTCGGGATTTCTCCACCCAAAATGGCCTGTCCCCTTTTGACCACTGAGAACTGAGCTGATATTGATAATGAAAACTGTCAATACTCAGAAATTAAGCAGATGTGCCAGTTACAGGCCAGAAAAACTTTCCTCCCCCGAGCAGCTGGCTGGTTTCGGCCACTCAGAATTTCTCTACACAGACAAAGCAAATACACAGACCCTAGAGCGACCGGCTTGGTAAGGACCAACCTCCCGGTCATACAGAAGGACACGAGACCCAGATGGGGCAAACACCAGCTAGTCAGCGCTAGCAATGGAACCGCCACTCTAAGTCCTAATCAATCAAGGTTTCCTAAGCTCTCGTATCGTGGAAAGTTCTAAGAAGTGTGCAGCAGTGTGCAGGTCCCTTGAGGGGCCCACACTCTGGCTTGGGGACGTACCATTCATATATTCGTAAAGATGAATACTGGCTTGGGGACGTACCATTCATATATACAGTAAAGATGAATACAAGGAAGAGTGTACACCTGTCCAGGTGAGTGACACAGCCGTGAAGCCTGCAGGACATCAGAGGTGGGAGGGTCACCCACCCTAGTGAAGTTGGAGTAGTAGGGCAGGGAAAGGCTCTGCCCCACTGGCCCCAGGTCAGTGGCCACTTTGGCACCAAAGCGAGTTCTTACGTTGCAGAGATCACCTGCCTGGGCAGTCGTGCTGGTACCTGAGGTCTCCTCCACCTGTCCCCCCCTCCCCAATCTTTGCACCAGCGACTCGGGAGCTCACTGCGCATGCAAGGCTGCATGGGGGTCACGACTGCCTCTGCGGGCTCCTGTGCTTAAAAAGCGCCTGGCAGAAAATAAACCCGACTTAAAATCTGTGACTGTGTGTAAGGCTCACAGCAGTAACTGTTGATAAGCCACCTGCATCCAGTCTAATGGAAACTTGGTTTAGGAAGATTCCTTCAGTTGAAGAGCGCAGGGTCTCACCAGTACGTGGACTCCACTGCCCTCTTCTGGAAAGAACAGAAATTGACCTTTACTTCTGATGATTGCAAGTTGGTCATAAACCCGGGAAATCTGAGGACACCGTGGAAGTTGAGACAGAATTTGGTAGGTGTCGCCAAAGGGAAAACAAAAAGTCAGGTGGCAGCAGATGACAGCAACACAGCGTATTTCTCAAAATACGCAGAGAAGTTCCAAGAGCCTGTGGATGTGAGAAACGACCCAACCTGCAGAGGATTTTTACGCGTTTATTTGAATGAAGCAAAATCTCAATGGATTGAGAAAATCTGCTCCAGACAGTGGCCGTTTTGCAGCTTATTTTATACATTAGAATCAAAGGAGGGGCTTAAGGAGGGTTACGTGAAATCCAACGGTGGTAAGTTAGGGGGCGGGAGGAAGCAAAGCAGGGATTGGGTAGAAAGTAAAATGGAGAGACACCTCTTTTACATCGGAGGGTACAGGAAAGGTAATAACTAACAGGTGCAGCACACAGAGAGGGTGCGTAGGGAACAGGATACGTTCTTGTGCATGGGTGGGGCCTGGAGGGGTCTGGAAAAGATGACTCTGACATTTTAAACGTGTGTCACCTTAGACGCAGAAAGACAAATCACAGGCTCTCCTAAGGTAAAGACTGAATTTGTCAGGAAAGCTACAGGCCCAGGATGTGACTACCAGCCATGACCCCCTGTTAGGGAGGCGTTTTTACTTTCAGACCATCCTGTGTGGCTCCTTTCGGTCTCTGAGTTTGTAGGGCCCGCCATGCAGGTCTCCCCTGAGCTTGTCAGCTTCACTACGTGGCGCCCCCTCTGCATCCACCAACCCATTCAAACTTCAGTGATAATAATTCCCTGATACAAAAGAGAGCTTGATCTTAAGTGTTGTTCATGAGCAGAGGGTGTTCGTTGAGGGGTTATTAGTTTATGGAGGAAAAAGCTCAGACTTGGGAGGCAGTCCATCCTGAGTCGCAACCTGGACTCTGCTGCTTGTTGTGTGCGAAAGCGACGATGTGAGCTCAAGCTGATTGTTTAGTCTCTCAGCCTCAGTTTCCTCATCTGTAAAGTGGGGACGATTAACTCTGGAGGTGGTGGTGAGATGCCCTGTTTCAGAGGACCAATATCTCAGAGATTTCCCTTTAAGAAATTTAGTTGAAGAAAATTATGAAAATCATATTGAGAAGAACAGACACCTGAATAAATGGAGATCTAGGGAAGAAATTCAGGAACAGGCAAAAGCGATGGTGGGGAATAGGAGTTGGGACAGTGAGTGCATTGCCTTTGGGAGGGGCTGGGCGTTGGCTGAGGAGAAACAGGCTTCTGAGGTGAGGGCCGCATTCTGCACTGATATCCAACATACACTTAAAATTTGTGCACTTTGCTATACGTGTACCACACGTGATTTTAAAAAGGAGGGAGGAGAGGTGGAAGAGAGAAGGAGAAGAAAAGAGAAGAAAAGAATGTAAAGGAAAAGGGAAACGTGACTGAGAAACTTGTGCAAAGGATGGGGGAAATCCTAAAACTTGAGTCAGGACAGTGAACTCAGCATTTTAACTCTGCCCCACGTCCCACCCTGTCCTGAGTGCCTGTTAAATGACCTGGATCAGTCCTGGAAACTATGGGAAGAGACATCCACAGGCAGAGACTGGAGAATTTCTGCTGGTGCCCATGTGAGCAGATAAAGGCAGGCCAACCTGTGATTGCACCAGGGGAAAGGACCGCCTCTGGGGAGTGAGAGAAAGTGATCATCTTAAGAAACCCCCTGGCTCAGAGGGCAAGGGGCTGGAGGCCAAGGACAAAGGGGCTGCCAGAGTGGAGTTGGAGGTACGGTTTGCTGCTCCCACAATTTCTGGAAGCTGCTCTGGATGCAGGTGTCAGCACAGTGGCAATCCGCTGGCCACATCCCCACCCCCGCCCCACCCCTCATTGCCTTGCAAGCCAGGCATAATGTGAATACCAAAACTAGCTCAGCCATCGCTCTACGCTAGCTAGCTGCTAATAAAACAGTCAGGCTAATTAGAGAAAGCAAGCACTTGACTCCGATGACTCCCACAAATGCGAACGGTAAGCGCAGGCATGCAGACCAGAGGCTTTTCCGCGTTTCTCAACTCCGGCTCTTTTCAATGTCTTTAGAAGCAAATTTAAATTGAGCAATTCCCACCTCTCCCCCACCACCATATTCTTTTAAATGAACAGAAAAGATTTTTTGAACAAAGACTCACATCAGCTTCAATAGTTACTCTATGAAAGGGTTCAGAAGGAAAGATTTGGGGAAGGTGGATGACAACACATGAAAGGTAGCAACAATGTTTTGGAAATTGTTCTGATGAAAATGTTGGATAAACATTGATGAGAAAATTAGCAAAATGGGATGTCCGAACAGTAAATAGAGGCAAAAGGAGATGCCAATTGAAAGAAAGTCAATTTGTGTCACAGAACTGCACAAATGATTAGGAATTGAAGGTGGCACAAGATAAGTTGAAAAAAAAAAAAAGGCAGATTTTGGGGGAAAAATGTATTTATAAGGACATGTAGTTCCCTTCCACCATACCCTGAAGGCAGCAAAGAGCCTCCCTGCCACCAGAGATGAAGGGTTTGTTCTGTGGGAAAATGAAACCTGAGAGACAAAAAAACAAAACACACACACACAGACTCGCTGAGGAAGTTATTCACAGTGGGAGGCAGAGGAGATGTCCCCCACTTCAAACAGTGAGGGTGACCACCTTGGGCTCCACTCCCAGCCCTGAGGCCCCTTAGGCCCCTTTGCTCCTAACATGTTAGCTTCACTCATCCTCCACCACCAGGAGGAAGTGTTTGCACCGAGAAATTTAGAGCCCAGACCAACAGACACTGACGTTGGGGAGTTCTCCTATAAAAGAGCCGACTCCCGACCCAGGAGTTCGCAAGCCCCAGTCACCACAATTCCGGGGACTTTTCAAAGCCTTACAAGACGTCTAGGGAAAGCCTCCAAAAGAGAGCTCAAAAGAAGCCAACGTCTAAATGGAGGGAACATACACATGCGCGGCACAAAGGGTAATTCGACCCCCTCTCAGATAAAAAAAATATTGCAACCACGAAATGAGGAGGTTAGGAGGCTATAAAAAACGGAGCGCTCTTATAACTCCAATTAGGATAATATATCTAATCTCATATTATGAGATTTGATATGTTATATATATGAGATTATATGTAAGATTAGATATATTATCATAATATATGTAATATATTCTACATCCAGCTTTTCAATTGCAAATATATACACATTACAAAGAAAAGCTGGATGTAGAATTGAGAAAATCATAGAGCGGAACAAAAAAGAGTTAAAAAGATTGAATAAAAGGAAAAAGAAGATGAATCCATCCAGGAAGCCCACAGCCAACTCACAGGATTTCCAGAAAGAAAGCACATGGCAGACATAGAATCATCAAGGAGATCGCACAACAAATTCCCAGAACAGAACACGATTTTCGGGACTGAAGGTATCCACCGAGCGTGCGGCACAATGGATAAAAAGGACCCCCACCCAGAGTCATGTCTGTGCAGCTTCAGAAGACCTGGAACGAGACCCCCACAGCCGGAGGCCACAGCGAACCTCACTCAAAATGTCAAGGATCCAGGGGCCCCCACACAGCAACGCTGACACCGGGAAGAACCGTCCTGCGTCTCTGCATCCCCGCCCCGTGCGGTGTCCCTCGTGTCCCGTCTGCATGTCCTCCGGCCCCGCAGGTACTGCTTTAACTTGCGGGGCTGTCGCTCCCGCCCCAGGTCCTGTCTTAGGAAACAGTGTCTTCAGGTTTGTTTCCATCATTCGGTCTGAGGACGCCCAGGATGCACGAGACAGCTCGTCAGCTGCCCCGCGGTCTTGGCTGCACTGTAACGGGTCGTTCAGAGCCTGTGGCCCTGCGAATGCGGCCAGAACACCTGCGTCCCCTCCCTTTCGTAAGGGATGATGCACAGGCTCCCCCTTTCCACGGCGAAGGCCGTCGTAACATTTTGTGGTGCTGTCATAAAACAAAACAACGAAACAAAACCCCCCAAAACTTCTGGCTCCTTCTTGCTGGGTTGGCATTTCCATGTTTAGAAGAACTTTTAGTGTCACCTGCGACTGCGGCAAGTGCCAACAGTCTTTTTTTATTTTTCTCTGTATTTCTTGTAAAGCCACTACTAAAGATGAATTCCATGAACCCGTTTTTATAGAATTCTCCTTTTCACGTGCGTCCATACCCAGGCTCCATTTATGACCTATTTCTGATCGATGATAAAAAAATGTGTCCCGACCGACTTGTAGTGTTTGGGGATGACTCTCGCCAACAGTATTTCCAAAGTCGGAATAAATGATACCCTTAAATATGTTTTGCATTGCTTAAACTACGCTTACTGGGAAGAATGACTTCCTCTTTAAGAAAATTCTTCCTAATATTTTGAATGTGTTAACAGTTCCCGTAACGAGCCCATCCTTCATCATTCCTCCTCCTCCACGTGGACGTGAGAATCAGCAGTGCTCCACTGTCACTGCCCCTGACCACCCCTGCACGGCAGTCAACGGTGACATCCATTCAGTCCACATTTGTGGTTACGGCTTACGTGTTTTGGGAAACGATTTCCTAATTTTATCTGTGAACGCTTTCAAATTCTGAGACAAACATCAACCTGACTAAGTGGCAATATGAGAGTGTTGGGGTTTGGATATCAGGCGAGTCTAGTGGATGCCAGCCCCCTAAAAATATACCCATACAGCGGACCTCCATTGTCCAGGTGACGAGATTCACTGAGGCTCGGCTTGAATGGGTTCTGATGATTCGGGGGGCGGGAGGTACCGAACCCACCAAACTCCCGCAGAAGAGTGCAATAATCAGAGTCATGCATCATTCCAGAGTCATCTCAACACCCCAATTCGATACCCAGGCCCCCCGCTGCCTGGGCCTGTGGGTCCTTCCCATCCTGCCTCTGCCGCAGTTTCTGCCCTTACCCCCAAGCCCGCCCCCAACAGTCCCCCCTCTTAGTGCTTGAACAGAGTGTGCGCTGACTTGCAGAATTCATCATTTTTATCCTGTGTAGGTCCCGTTCGCCCAAATAGGTGGGAAGCTACTTAACGGTGGTCCGTGTCTCCAACCTCTCTGAAACCCCATCGCTCCTTAACTGGTCCAAAAAGTAGCAAAGTGTCACAATGTCTACGGTACCTACTGTGTTTGCCCACGCGTTCTCTTGTGCTATCGGAGAGCATCTCATTTAACTAATTAGGTGATAACTCAGTCATCAGCGAGTGTGGACAATGCCTCATTAAGTAAGGTCCTCAGGGACTTATTGGGAAATTCACAGTTGGAAGGGATTTTGGGGGCGTTTCTTTGCACCCATGAAATCTTGGGGTGAACAGATTTTTTCCCCCTGCTGTCCTACTTTTCTCAGGTCTAACAGGTTTAGGAAAAGCAGAAACCCACAGGGAACTAGCGAGGATGCCAGTCACTCGAGCATCAGAGAAAATGGCTCTTTCCCTCCGGTGATGAAGGAGAGAGGGCAAAGTCACGGCGGCAGCTGGAGGTTTTGCCCCAGAAAAAAACGTTCGGCTTACAAAAGCCAGGCGGCAGGCGAAAGTGTTTGCAAACCCGCAGCTTGGCAGCAGCACAGTGCTGAGGACACTTTCTCGACTCAGCCGGGAGAACCCAGGGAGGACCGTGCTGAGCAAAATCAGGGTGCAAAGTCCTGATGATCTGTTGGGGATGCGCCCAAGAAAATCAGATAAGAGCTGAAATGAGGTCTGTCAGCCGCCCGCCAGTTTCAGGGGCACGCTGTGCTCATCGCCACCTCCGGGAAATGAGTCACCCCTCGCAGAACCTGTCACAGCTCGCGTTCATCAGCCTCCTGGAAGCCCCGGAGAAAGCACTGCTCTGGCTTCCCACAAAACACGGGCCACCTGGGAGATGAAAGCACAGAGGGAGAGCTATGGGTCACGCAGATGAGAACGGAGGAGGACGGCAACCGTGGGAGGGCAGGAAGGAGACACCCGGCGGGGGGCGGGGGGAGCCTATTGAGTGGCATTCAGCGATCTGGTTCCAGGAAAAGAGGTGGTCACTAAAGTCCGAGCCTCGCAGGTCCACATGCGGCCGGCCCAGGGGCCACCTGCTGCTGCTACTCCTCACTGCCAGGCTCCTCGTCGCTGTCGTCCCCCAGAGGAAACGCCCTCGTGGACCTCTGGGCTGCGTGCGTCCGGGTCTCCATGGAGCAGTCCTGGCTCAGAATCGCCTGCAGCAGGAGGAGAAGTCACTGCACATCGTTAACTGGCCTCCCCAGTCCCTTCTCCCCCAGCTCATCCAAGTCTAGCGTTGCTCAGGAAAGACCCAGAACAAGCCTGGGACTCTCTCTCTGCTTCATGTACGAGCATGGGCCTCCCGAAGTGCCCGGGTGTAGCGACCCCAGTCAGGACAAGCGTCTGATCTCTCTTAAATGAATCGTAGTCGCGGCAGTGCAGGCTACAGGCTACAACTGACATGGGCACCCTGCCCCCCGCCGGACCTTCCTGTCTTCTGTCGCTCCTTCGAGCAGCCTCCACGTCCACCCCCAACCCACCGAGCCCCTCGGGGTGCTCATGCTGCAATGAGAACAAAGCATCTTGTTAACTAAAATCATGTGTCGTGGTGCTCTCCCCTGGGCTTTTGGTACCTTAAGAGATGACCCAGTAAGGATCATGCAGATGTGAAGGAAGGAAGGAAGGAAGGGAGGAAGGAAGGAAGGAAGGAAGGAAGGAAGGAAGGAAGGAAGGAAGGAAGGAAGGAGCCTGGTGGAATTCTGCCTGTTTTAGGGAGGTCGTCTGGTCATTCACTGTTTGCTAGTAACTACAGCAATTACCTCTGATGGTCCCTGCTCCAGTCTCTTTACAAACTTCCGATTTTCCTTCTTTACTTAGGACCCTGCTTAACTGCCTGGTGTGAGGGAGAAAGTGATACGTGGAGAAGGGAAAATAAGGAAGGGCACAAAAGAAAGGTAAAGACGAAAAGGGGATCAGAAAATATGGCAAAACAGAGAGATGATAAGGAGGGGGAAATAAGGGCACAGGATGAAAAGGAATGAGACACAGAAACAAGATTATTGTTATTATTATTTTCGCAGTAGTCTGAGCCCCTTACTAGCTTCTCCTCCTTGGCTGGGGGGCTCCTCAGGCAGTAGCAGAGGGGAGCATAGGTGATGTTGACGACTCCGATGATGACCATGAGCCAGGGGAAGCCAATGGCATGCACGATGGCACCCCCGGTGGATGGGCCTGTGAGGAATGAACCGAAGTCACCAGTGTTTGTTGAGCCTTGATCACACAGAAGACACCACGGGAGGGGCAGCAGGTGACCTAGAGGGTGTCCCAGGGTCAAATATCTCCAGAACCCTGGGAGGATCACCCTCCCAGCTCCTCGTCCAGCTGGTAAACATTAGATAAGGGAGACTGGGACCCTGGGCCCTGGGTGCTCCCCTCTTGCCTGACCAACATACCCACAGCAAAGCCCATGCAAAAGGCCACATCGGCGATGGCATAGACACTCCCGTACACGGAGGTGTGGCGCAGGTCCACCAGGTGTCCCATGATGGGCATCATAGAGGAATCTACCATGCCTGTGGCCGGAGCAAACGGGACGCCTTCCGTCAGCCATACCCCAGCCCCCGCCCTGTCTGCGCGTCCTCCCTCCCCCTCCTCCTTCAGTCCACTCCCTTGGCCTGCTGTCCCCGCTCTCAGCACGACCCCCATTCCAGGTGGGACTGTGCCCCCATCGCTCCCCAGCTCTGCTTTGCCGGGGACCTCCTCTGATGTGACCCAGAGCCAACACGGAGGGACTTCTTTTTTCCTTCCTTGAAGGGACCTCTTACCTATGGCAAAGCCGAGCCCAGCATTGGGGGCAATGAGGCCAAAAATATCACGAGCCAGAGGAACCTGCAAGGAGAAGAAGGAAGAGTTCGTGGGGAGTCCGGCGGGGCGTGTGGGGGCAGCGCAGCGGCCTCCCGGGAAACGCACCCGCAGACACGCGCCCTGGGCAGCCGTCTGCTTGGACTCAGCCTCTTTATGGAGAAGAATTTTTGCCCAAACTTTGAACATATGAAAACTAGATTGGCCTTTCAGTTAAACGCCCTGTCCAGAGTGACAGAGCTAATAAAGTGGCCAGACCCAGTCTGAGCTTCGGATTTGACCCCTTTCTGTAACGATGGCCCTTTCCTACTGCATGGGCCTCATCCTCATCCTCTGCCCCCTCCACCCAGACACACACTTCTGTCCTCGTTGTTCTTCGCTGAATGGAGTCGCCTCTCGTTTCTATTAGCAACATCACCCAAAGGCCTAAGTCAAACTCGAACTTGGTAGCCTCTGGAGAAAGAAGACAGAGAGGGGACAGCAGCACCAACCACCGTAAGCTAGCGAGCAGGTGGCCTGGTTGGCTGCGGATCGGCAAGCTTGCGAAACCCGTTGTCTCGCCCTCCCCGCCACCCCCCGAAGCCTTCCTTCCCTCTGGTGCTGGTTCCTGACCTCTCTCCCTGGGCGTCTGTCACCCAAACCTGCTAGCCCAGCACATTCAGCCCTCGGAGGTTTAACCTACGATTTAGAGCTTAGTGGCTGGGAATAGTGTGGGGGACGATTCCTCAAGAGGGGTTTATCCTTTATTAAAGGTATTGGCTACGATTTGCCATGGGCTCACTCTCTGCCAGACACTGCTGCGGTGTATGTGATTATCTCGAGGACCAGGTGAGGTGCGATCAGCATCCTCTGCACAGATGAGGATACCGAGCATAGGGGGATGACGTCACTAGCTCAAGGGGACACACGCAGCAAGTGTGGGTCAAGCTGGGACCGAACCTGGCGCCTGTGCTCCTGTTCAGAGCCTCAGCCCTTCCTGAGTGCTGTGCTCAGCACTTCACATTCGAGTGCTGTGCTCAGTACTTCACAGCCCTGTTCTCATCTCCCTCCGGCCTAGGAGGCGAGCGTGCTTATGGTCGCCATGTGGAAAGGAGGAAAAAACACTTAGAGAGCTTGAAGGGGCTCTGGGAGATGGAAAAGCCCTTCTTTCTTTCTTCTTCTACCAAAAATGCTGGTGCTGGAGGCTGAGGCACATCTGATGGTTCGCCTAGTGGTTTCTGGGGTACAATCAGGGTGAGATGAGTAAAGGAAGTCATAAAATGCACCATGTTGGGGCCCCAGACAGATACCAACATGTATGGCTTCTTATATTCACAGACAGAGCCTCAGACCTCCAGCTCCATCGTCCCCCCTCTCTCCTTCCCCACCTCCCTTCAAGGGGGTGTCCGGGCCTCTCTCCCGGTGCTAAACTCCTAGTTAGGCAGGAACAGTTTTTCTGACAGTCCTAGCCGGGTCAACCCTCTGCTCATTTTAAAGGAATTCAAAGGTGTTTAAATGTCTGGGTTTCTTTCTCTCTCAACTCAACCTTATTATACTTACAAAAAGCAAGCTGGTGCCCACGACCACCATGCCGATCAGGGAGCACAGCCACCTGGGAGCAAAGAACTGTCATCAAACAGTGCTGAGGAGAGGACATCCCTTCCGCCTGCCGCCCTGTCACCACCCTGCTGGCCCGTCCTCCCACCCCTGATTCTGGGAACCCCTTGGGATGTGAGAAGATGAATGGGCCTCTCCGTGGCCAGTCTGTACCCAGGTGAGCCCTCTCCCTGTCCTTTCCTTGCCCCCATCCCTTTCCTGGCACCATACTTCCCTTCATAGTGGAAGCGGAGGAGGTGCAACGGGACCTAGTCCTCCTTCCCTCAGAAGAACCAGAAGATTCTTGCCCCTTGCGAGTAACACGCAAACTGAATTCACGCTCTTTCGCAATCCGGACTACCGCTCTCCTGTTCTTACTTATTTGGTCTTCAAGATCCATCTCAAAAACCACACACACACACACACACACGCACAAAACCCAAACTCCTTCCTTCCCTGGTTTCTTATAGCAGTGGTGTTAAAGTCTATGTTTTAAACCTTTTTGCTGAACTCCAAAGATAAAAGTAAAGCTGGTGTCACTGGAGTGGAGGAAGAGAAGCCAGATTCAGACCTCCCGGCCCCCAGCCCTCGGTGGCCTCTGACGTGCCTCGGTAGAGCTCCCTAGGGCTCCGTGGGACACCGTTTGATGACCACGGCCCCCAAGTGCTGCTTTATTCATACCTGTTCTCTGTGGGGTGATTTTATCTCTCCAGCTGGACAACACACATCTGGAAAGAAAAGGTTGCCCCTCGAATAGTCACTGCCTCTACTGTGGCAACCAGCTCAGGACTATCCACTCTCTACACTGGCCTGGCCACCTGCCCGCCCCCCGCCCTCAACACCGGGCAGTTTTTATCCGTGTGTCCTGGCCCTAAACCGTCCGCCTCAGGCCAGTTGTTCCTCAGCCCAGGTGCTTGGACAACCTCGAAAGCCTCTCTCATCTTACATCCCTCCGCTCTTTCCAGATCCCCAGGCCACGTACCGACCCATCTTGCTGGCCAGCACACCGAAGACGTTGGTGCCGATAAGGTAGGACACACTGGCAGGCAGGAAAGCTAGGCCTGTGGAAAGACAGGAGTCTGCACCTTTGGAAACGCCCCGTTTACTCCTAAACACCTTGTCTCCTACAAGACAGTGACGTCCCCCTTTTACCTTCAAAGATCGCAAACCACTTAGTATTGCGGGTTGGAGGTCCCCGTGCAAACCCGGAGCAGAGCGGAGGACGCAGGGCCCCCGCCTCGGCGCTGCACAGGAGCCGTGCTTTGTTTAGCTTCCACCCAGCTCCGAACTTAGACTCCTTGATGAACAGCCCTGACGGACCATTCTCACGTTTAAAAGACCCTCGGTTACCAGCGTGAGCTTTAGAGAAGGCAAAGACGTACTTTCTGGGAAACACAAGTCCCGCCTTGCTATTTACCGGCCCTTCTATTGCCTGGGTCGTGACCTTGGATAAGTTATTGAACCATCCGGAGCTTTGGCTTCCACATCCGAGGAAAACAAAGCTCTGGTTATACCATTACAGCTTACACCGAGGAGCAGGTTAGACGATGTAGTTGAAGCATTTTGTAAACTGAAGCCCTGGTTCCCTGGTTTTCTGTGACAGTGGAGTCAGGCACCCTGGAGCCCCACAGCTCTGGACTCACACAACAGCTCGGCCAACTGTCGACTCTGTGACCTTGGGCCATTTAGTTACCCTCTCCACATCTCATTCATCTGTTCATTCATTTAACACTTTTAATGAGCTTTTACTACGTGCCAGGTACTTTATGGGCTAGACATAGGATAGGCAAAAGCCTAGCCCTCGGGGAGCTTATATTCAAGGGGAGGGGGAGAGAAATAAGAAACAAGTAAACAAATAAATGAAAAAGATAATTTTGAAAAACGATAAGTCTATGAGGAAAATTTCATGTGGCGATGAGGCAGAATGCCCAGGAAGAAGGGCCAACGTAGATTTGGGGGTCAGGGAAGGCCTCTTCGAGGAGGTGACATTTAAGTTGAGACCTGAATGAACAAAAGAGAGCTTTCAGGCAGGAATGGACAAGCTAACAGGAAACCACCCCCACCCCTCCCCAAAAAACCCCAAATACCTAAAGCAGATACAAAGGCTTTGCAAAGAAACCACTTAGTCTGCTTTAGGAACCGCAACGTCTGTGTGGCCGAAACAATGAGCAAACGGGGAGAGCGATAGAAAATGTACGACCGGAATTTGGAATTTGGAATTTATTCCAAGAGCAATGGGAAGCGTTGGAGGGAAGTGACATATTCTGCTTTATATTTTTTAAGTCCCCTGGGTGTGGTTAGAAGAATGGGTTCACAAGACAAGCGTGGAGCCCACAGACAAGTATCACTATCAGTGACTCAGCTTGGGAGTCACTATGAAGAGAACTGAACGGCATGAGAAGCAGGTGGAGTCAGGATTTTCTGTGGGATTAGGTGCGGGCAGAGTGGGAGTGAGAGACGAGAGAAATCAAGGATGACTCTCAGATGTTTGTCTCAATCGACTGGGCGGCTGGAGATGAAGGAAGAGCTTGAGGGTTTGAAAGGTCTATGAGGCACCCAACCGGTGGCGTCAGTCAGTGGGCCACACGCGTCTAGAGTTCTGAGGACAGGTTCTAAACACAGACACAAACACGCGACAGTCAAACTGGTTTGCACGTGGCCCTTACGGCCCTCTGGGCTCATCTCTACGCAAGATCAGAAGGAGGAGAAGGTCTGAGTTCTCGAAGACTCTGATCTCTAACAGTTAGCGGAGGAGGAGGAGAAAGCAAAGCGGGAAAGGAGCAGGGGAGAGTCAGAGAATGGATGCTTTTAAAGGAATCTGGAAGCTAAGAGAACAAGGAGTTTGGCCTCCGATGCTTCAACTACGAAGAGAAGGCAGTGACGCGGGTAAAGGTGCAGGGAAGTGAGGGTATTTAATAATGGAGCATGCGAGTTCCCTTCTCACGGCTTCTGTTTTCTCAAGGACTAGGAGTTGAGAATGATGACGGTGAAGGGATGAGAGTGTCTAGGAGGTCTAAATGGAGAAGTGTAAAACCGTCCTTCTGGGAAGTGGGGAGGAGAACATAACTAGGACTTACAGAAAGAGTGTTGGACAGTGTAAAAACCTCCTTTAGTCAACTATAATTAAAAACAAATTTTAAAAAAGATTATAGTAGAGCTGGAAAAAACAAACCTAGTTTAGGTGTGTGGTCATAAACCTAAGGTGAGACCAACACCTGATTCTGTGGTGTTTTACAGTCCATTCCACTGCCTGTGTGCAGACAAGGAGTCGGCAGGCAGTTAGGCTTAGCCAGAATCAAAGATTTTCTGACAACCCCAGGGGGAGAGTCAGAAAACGAGTCTCGATGCTTCGAGAGGAGTTGGACTCATTATGATGGAATCCATGTTGCATCAACAAAGAAGTGAGGACATGAGTAGTGATGGAAATAGGACGAGAACAGAGGCCATGGATTGGCGATCTCGGGGTGGCCAAGTTTTGTGCTATGGAGATATTAGAATACCTGAGCAGGGAATAGGTAAGGTGATAACTGGACTCTTGGGGCTGAAATTTCAGAGGTGATGGGACTCATGACGACGGCAAGGCCAAGGTTATCTAAAGGTTTGATTGGTTAAGGCGGAGAGGAGGAAGAGATCATTACAAGAGAGTGGATTGAGGATTAGGCCAAGATGTCGGAAGGGTTCATCACCAGGATGCCGAAGTCACCAGGAGCAGCAGTGTAAAGAATACGAGCCACGTCTGACAGCTTTAATGAATGAGGAGGGGGTAATGCAGGGGTCAGTGTGTAACTGCAATGAAGAGGGGTTGGTGGTATAATCTAATGCCATGATCTCCAGAGGAGTCGGGATCTCTGAAGGAGAAAGGAGGAGAAACGATTCAGAGGAAGCAAAGGCTGGAGGAACATGGACTTCCACCTCGAGAGCTGGTATTCTCAGGCAGCACTCGGGTCTCAGTTAGGGCAGGAAGATGGAGGACGTGTTCAGAGAAGAGGCTGAGGGCACCGGGATGCTTGCCTAGGACAGGGAGCTCCACAATGGGAAATTGGGTCAGATTAGGATAACAATAATTCCTACTAGGTAGGCTGGTTGTGAGGCTTAAGTGACATAACATATATCTACCACTTTGCACAGTGCCTGGCACTGAATAAATGCCCCCTGAGCACCGGCCTTAACTATTAGCATCACAACGGGCGAGGACAGGGTCAGGACTTGGACCCTGCCCTCTCACTCCAACTCCAGGTGTGTCTGCCATCCTCCCCCTACCCCAGCCCCCACCACTGTGGCAGCACAGATGGCTCTGGTGCAAGGTACCGCTTGGGGTCAGCAGTGTGAGTTTCTATGGGTCTCGCCGGCCTTTCTGCCTCTCTGTACCGACAGGAAACTGCTGTGTCATAGAAACTGCCGTGATAATTAAAATTAAACCCAAAGCCAACAATTCACTCGTTTCCGGCTGACAGCTTGTTTGCTTTTAATATTCTCTTCTATGGGGCAGGAGTGAAGTATATTCCTTAGTGCCTTTGTCTAGTCAATCTGCACAGGTGGCCATCTGTTTCGAACTGTACCCCTTTGTCTATGCTTAATTGCCTAAAAATTTTAGAAGTATAGATAATCAGCTGTCTACCTGATATCTGGAACCAAGCTCCTCATGCAGCCCACGAGCCTCCTACATCATCCTCTTAATGTCATTTTAAAGGATGAGAAATTTCCCAGATGAGGTTTTCCTCAATCCATGTGGCCTGTTCTTTAGGACCTGGTACAGCTTGTATTTCAGTGGCATTTTGTGTAAAATGGGGGTTCCAGAACATATGTCCACAGACGTACATATATTTTCCACAGCACATCTCCAAGGAGTGGGGATTACACACCGCTGTGATCGTCAAAGTGATTTAAACAAAAACAGTTAGGAAAATAGTGATGATTTTTGTTTACGGAGTATTCCGTATTCCACGCGCCGTGCTAATCCCTTTAGAATTCGTAGAATTCAGTTAATCCTGAAAACAGCTCTGACAAACGGCCCCATTTTTCCAAAGGGAAAAAGTGGAGTTCGCAAGAGGTTAAATAACTTATCCGAGGTCACAACCAGTATGAGGCGAGGCCATCAGCACTCGAAACCAACGGGGCCTGTTTCTAAGGCCTGCGCTCAGCGAAAGCTTTGGGCACACAGCGGCTGTGAGACAGTGCTCAGTCACAGACGCCACCCCTCTCCAGAGCCAGGTCTCCTTCTCACCGTCCCACACATGACAGGTGTTCTGCATTCAGGGCAATATTTTTCCAAGTGTGGTCGATGAGGTCATCTTCGCATCCCTGGGAAATTTACTAGGAAGGCGAACTTGTTCTACTGAATTGCTGGGTGGGGCCCAGCGATGTGGGTTGGAACAAGCTCTCTGGGTGATCTGATGCAGATAGCAGCGGGAGGGAGAAAAGCCTCCTCCTCGCACCCTGCCTCACTGTTGGAGGGCTTTCTGCCACAGCCCCGACTGCCGGGGGCACCGCGTGGAATCCCCCCGTGACCTTCCTCAGGTCTCTCCTGCCTCCCTGCCTCCCTGTCCCGGAGGAAATTGCGCTAATAGAAACTGTTGTGACGATCATAATTGAGTCCAAAGTCAACAGTTCTCCAGTTACTGGCTGGAGGCTGGTTTGCTTTGAATGTTCTTTCCTGTGGGTGAAGGCTGGAGAGGGCGTTTTGAGCTTTGGTTCCCACCTGCAAAGGCCGGAGCCTCCGGGCAGGGGATGCTGATTGGCATTGAGCACCCACTAACTCGATTAAGTGTTATGGTCAGAGGCAGCTGCAGCCCAGAAAAATTCAATTTGGGGCTGGGAGCTTTGCTTAGAATTGGTCCCTAAAAATTAGATTTAGTGCTTTTCATTGCATGTGGGCTGTATCAGATCCTTTATCAGCTTCCCCTCTGGTCCCAGAAGACTTTTCCCCCTGCAGTGACTGAGCCATTTGCACGTACTCTTCTCTGTCCCTGTCCCCAGGCTTCCTGGAAAAGGCCAGCGCCTCCTCTCTAAGCTCAGATGGGTCACGAGGACACCTCTCCATGGAGCAGAGGATGCTGGAGGCCTCTCTCCCGGGCCCAGGGCTCTCACTGGGGTAGACAGCCCAGCACCTCTCCCAGGCGACAGCTACAGAATGACATACTCCAGAAACAACTTTTTAGAGTGGGAAAGATAGTGAAAGGGTAATCTGGGGAAAGGGAATTGAAGGGAGAAAATAAGATGGGGATGGCGATGGATATTAACATTCTACAGGTGCAAAGCATCTCCACAGAGTATGCCACGCATTCCTCAAATTGCCTTTGGACTAGAAAGTACTCTGAAGCCCATTTTAGAGATGAGGAAAGTGATGCTCAGAAAGTTTCCCTGATCTGCACAGTGTGCATATCAGTCAACGGAGCCTACACAAAAACCTAGCCAGTCAACGGAGCCTACACAAAAACCTAGGCCCATCGAGGAGAAATCACGAGCGGTTCTACCACACGGGAAGTTGCTACTTCATAGATCCCATCGACTCGTCCCACCCTGCCCTGCACAAGCTGCTTCTTAGAGGGACTTCCCACCAGGTGTGAACGGGCAGGTAATTCTATGAAGGAAGCACGCTGTCCCCCTCTGTGACCCTGAAGACCCGGACCTGGTGATGTTTCTTAATTACCTGAGAAAGGGCCCACAGCACACACCTCTGCTCGAGCTTGAGCTGGGGTCACTTACCCAGCTGCCACTCAGGGGAGCACATGGTCTGCATCATCCAGATGGGCAGTGTGGGCTCCAGCATGGCCACCCCCATGTTGGCAAAGCAGAGGGAGCCTGTGGGGACAGTTCTGTGAGCCATTGAGGATGCCCTGAAGCCCACAGTCTCCCAACCCGAAGGGAGGCATTGTCAGCTCACCTGCAGCCACCAGGATATAAGGATCTTTGAGAAGTGTAAGGAGTGAAGTCCCCTTGGCACTCTGAGAACAGGGACAACAAAAACTTCCATTTGTACAGTGCGCACACCTCCTATTTTCATAGAGTCTGAGAGGGTACGAACCTGGTGTTCGTGCAGAGCCCACAGGGCCAGGGCTCAGGTGCACAATACTGCCCGCTTCGGATGCCAACCTCAGGTGGTGGGTCCCTAAGTTAACCACGCTTTGGTCTGACTTGGCCACAAAATCAAGGTATTTAGATCTAACTTTCCCATGTTTTTTTAGCACTTTCTTGTCTTTCTTCATGGTTTGATACGGATTTCCCAGAGCCATCTTTGCTTGGAGACAGACAAATACCAACTCTGATATTTAACTGTGACAGAATGACAGTCTGTAAGGGTGCTCTTGCGGGGCGGGGTTGCCCAGACGGCCTCTAATGTCTTTTTTAGCTCTGACATGTCGTAACTGTGAATACTCAGGCCCCAAAGTCATTGCCTCCTTCCTGGTTCTGAGTTAAAAAGTATTTATGTGTGTATATGTATATATACACACGAATATGTATATAGTCACAGGCTGCTTAGTGATGGGGATACTTTCTGAGAAACGCATCGTTGGATGATTTAGTCATCGTGCAAACGTCATAAAGTGCACTTACACACACCTGAATGGTCTAGCCTACGACACACCTCGGCTGTATGGCACAGCCTGTCGCTCCCAGGCTACAAGCCTGCATAGCACGTTACTACACAAAATAACATGATATTAATTCAAGCAAAAAGGAAAGCGATGCAAGCAAGAGACACAGTAAACACGAGATGGCTGAGGGTGCTGCCAGCGTAACACAGCATGCCATTTTATATCAAACTCTTTTTTTATCAATAGAAAGAGCGCATTTTAAAATAATGATAAAAAGTACAGTATGGAAAGTATGTAAAGCAGTAACAGTTATTATTATTATCAAGTATAATGCACTGCACGTAACTGTATGCGCTGTACTTTCATATGACTGGCAGCCTAGTAGGTTTGTTTATACCACAAACACGTGAGTGATACATGGGGCCATGACATTACGATGGCTATGACGTCAGAACAGCTATAACATCACTACTGGACAGGAATTTTTCAGCTCTATTATACTTTTATGGGACTATCATTTAATATGTAGTCTGTCATTGACCAAAACATTGTCATGTGGTGGATGACATCTATCTATTATCTATCTATCTATCTATCTATCTATCTATCTATCTATCTATCTATCATCTATCTATCTATCTAATCTATCATCTATCTGATAAGGTTTCTTTGATTCTTCACAAGGCCTTTCCTCTGTCTCCATCCAACATCAAGCTGGACTCCCTCACTACCCTCCACACTACCCTCAATATGACTCTATGTGGGAACCTAAGTACAGGTCTCACTTTCCCCGACTCCATTGCCCTTTACCTTTCTTTTTATGGTTTGACTGGGATGATCTAGGGACACTTGGGCCACTGCACTTAGCCATTCTATATGGGGATAGAGCTTGGTGTCTACTTACCTCTGGGGAGACTTTGGAAGGCTGTAGGATACAAAGCTGGAGTGCTGAGAA
Source organism: Cynopterus sphinx (assembly GCA_030015415.1). NCBI lineage: Eukaryota > Metazoa > Chordata > Mammalia > Chiroptera > Pteropodidae > Cynopterus > Cynopterus sphinx. Next base: position 48,099,493 of record CM057390.1, on the reverse strand, counting down.
AGAAAGTTTGTCCACTGATTAGTTGGAGGCTCTAACAGCTGCATTGCTCTCCCCCATTCCTTCCTTCTTTCTTGGGGGGGCAGTCCTTGATCTGTTCAAACTTGTCAGGACTGACCCCACAGCTTAACTTATTTCCAACCTGACCTCTCTGGTGGCCTCTTATGGGCACTTACCTCCATCTAGTAGCGCCAAGAAGGCCAGGATGAGGAAGGGGGCAGACTTCCCAACAAACTCATACATCACACTTCCGAAGGGAGCTCCCACTGGAAAGGCAAAGCAGGCACAGATTCCCGAGGTTGGGGCCGGTACCAGCTAGTGTAACTTATTCACGTGGACCCCCCCCCATGTTTACTGAAGCCTACTCGGGGCTGAGCTGCACATGAGATTCTGGGGATTCAGAGATGAAGAAGACCTGGATTCTAATGGAGAAAATGGGCATGGCGGGGGTTGAGGGGCCCAAATACTTAGAACACGGTGAAAAGTAAAGTTCAATGGTAAGGCTTCCATCTACAAAGTGACTCGTAAGCCCAGTGGAGTGAGTTCAGGTAGCTACATGGGCTTTGTCAGGTGGGCAGTACTGGTGGGGAAGATTCAGGTGTGAAGAACACAGAGGTGACAGAAAAGAGAGTGTGGCTAGAAAAGAAATAGAAGACGGTCAGTGCTATAGCACGTGAGCATTTGGGAGAGGAAGAGTAGAGGCTGGGAAGGTTGAGACCAAATAGCCAAAGGCCCTGTGTATCCAGATAAAGACTTGGCCTTGTGGCCAGAGAGAAACATCAGTGCTTTTTAGGGGTCGAGAAACACCACCAGCTCTGGGCACAGGGAGCTTCTACTGGAGCACACCTTGGAGGAAGGAGAGACCGTGTGAGAGATCAGGAGGCCGGTGCCATAGTCCAAGTGAGCTGCGACGAGGCACTGACCTTATCACATCGTACCCGGTGGAGGATAGAGTGGGCATGTTCTTTTGGGAGTGGGAGGTGAGAGAGGAGGCCAGGACGCATGGGTTTGAGCTTGGGTATTTGGGTAGGTGGGTACTAATTAAGAGTGGGGTTTTGTTCCATCTCTTCCCCACGGTGGTAGAGGGTGGAGACTGTGCTGGGGAAGTGACTTTTGTTGTTTTCTCCCCAGTCAGCTTGTAAGGTGCTACAGGGTGGGAACCATGTCCAAAGCTTGTTAACTGTATCCCCTCTGTGCCAGCACTGCTCGTGCACGTTCTAAGTGCTCCGTGAACATATGTGGCTCACTGGACTAGTCAACTAAACTGTCTTTGAGGGATGAACCTCAAAGACACTACAACCTGAGGTTTGGAGCTTGGGATGCAAGCCCAGAAAATCTACGTTTGGCATAGCCTGGCTGTGCGACCTTGGATGACTATCTCACCTCTCTAATCCTCATCTCTACGATGGGGGCAATCATTCCTCCTTCATAGTGTGGTGGCGAGGATCAAAGGAGATCGTCTGTAACTCATTTGGCACATCTGACAGGGAGCGTGCCCTCATGTTGAAAGCTGGACCTGTGGGGACCAGCAGCAGTGAAGCAGTGGTGGCTAACACGGGGAGAGGCACCCTCTTGAGTAGACTAGGTTTCTGGACCATTCCCAGGCCCTTACAAGCTATTTACCTTCTAGAAGGGAAAGAGGTTCACGTTTCATGGGCAAAATTTCAGGACTCAAAATGTGATTGGACAGAGAAGAAAAGAAAATATTGTCTCCCGCGACCTCAGGAGCACCCGCCTCTTGGAGCCATCTTCAGAGTCTGCGGGACCTCACCCTCCCGAATCTAGGTCTGGGGTCAGATGCCACTCACCCAGCACTCCCAAAGCCAGGCCCCCCAAGGCGATTCCCATGGCGCGGCCTCTCTCATAGTCATCAGTGTAGACACTTGCCAGCATCCCAAGACCTGAGAGTGACAGACGAAGTTAGAATGTAGGAGTTTTCTGTCTGTGTCTCTCACAGGGTCCTGGTCTCTGCCCTGTTACATCTTCAGGGATCATCTTGGCTGGAGTTTCAACTTGAGGGGTCTTATAAAACTTAGCCCATAGTATTTTACCAATATTCCCTCACTGGTCCCCTGAACTCCCACATAGCTCACTCCTTCTGTTCAGAAGATTGTTGGAAGTGGAAAAGCCTCTGGGAATGGAACACAGAATATCATTGTCCCACGACACTGGATTTCATATTATTTTAGCATTTTCTAGCACATTTCCCTGAATGAATGGACATGGAGTAGGCCAAGGAAGGGAAACCTATGAACGCAGAGCACTGTTCTATCCAATGGGGATGCCCCGGGACAAATAGGAAGGCACCGAGCGCCTGGAAGAGAGCTCGGGCTCTCGTGTCCATTCCCCCACGTGTAGAGTGGCACAGGGTTACATTCGGCATCGTATTTGCAAACTGCAATGGCTTTACTGGTAGTATTAACATCACTGTTCCTATAAAATGGCAAGAGGGGACAGAGAAAAGACTGTAGAGGGGGTTTAAGTGAAAGCCTGGCCTGTTTCATGGTTTTACCTTGAGCTTGCTTTGAGCTGAGCTGGCTCCATCTAAACATCTTCAGAGAAAGTTAAGTCAGAAACTTATAAGCACTGCCAGCAACTCTGCAATTATCTTGTTTTTGAGTTCCAGTTTCTGCCTCCTAGGATATTTTCCTTAATTTCTTTATTTTTATTTTTATTATTTTTAAGTTTTAGGTGAGGCAACCCTTGGTTGACCTCACAGAATGCAAGGACCTTGTCAGCTTATAACCCCTTGTTTTTTTTATCTTTTTATGCCTACAGCACCTGGTCTTCCTAGGTGGTCTCCCATCCAAGTACTAACCAGGCCCGACCCTGCTTAGCTTTTGAGGTCAGATGGAATTGGCCTTCTTCAGGGTGGCATGGCCATAGACTCTTTAATTTCTTTAGGTAAATCTTATAGTGTCTAAAGGTATTAAGAGATGGTAAGAGAGGTAGCATGTGCATGTGTGTGTGTGTGTGTAAGATGTCAGCATTACCTGCAACAGATGAAAATGAAGATCCAATGCCTTGAAGGGTTCGAGCCACACAGAGCAGGGTATAGGTACCAGAAAAGGCAAACACTGAGCAAACAAAATAACAAGAAGTTCCAGTTAGCAAATTGCCTTTGTACCCTGGCCACCAGAGAACCTGCCCGTGATGTAAGATATGAGCCGTTTTATATATGTTTTAATAAGTCAAGCTCACTTCTCCCTGTTTTTGGAGTTGCCCTTTTAATCCCCCACCCCTTAATCAGGATTGCATTTTAATTGGCATGAAGACTTAGAAACCAAGAAGCATAAACCAATTCACCACACAGTGGATAAAAGGCTGGATTTCCACATTTCCTGCCCCAAACCCAACATCCAACACCCTGTGCACTGGAATCAGGGCTGTCCAATAAGTCTGATGCCCTGGACTGGGAAATGGCCTTAGATCCTACTTCTGGATCCTCCATACGCAACACCCAGACTTGACTTTTGCCACTGTTGGGCCCCATTAGGTCATCTGGAGGACAGGGATAAAAGTTGTATGTACTTTAAGGACATACGTATTGGGTAGATATTAAAATAATCTCTTGCTATCCAATCAGATCTTTCCCTTTACCTTATATTGGAAGATCTTTTGGCCAAAAGAATAAGTATTTACTAAGTAATACTGAACGTGTAGCTTTGCTAGTCTCTGTAGCAGATGTGAAATAAGGAGACATCCAGTTCATGCCCTTGGAGAGGTTGAGTCTGCTAGAGACTAACATACACAAAACTGAGAACCAAACAGGAACCCGTTATCAAAAACTAAATTACAGGGTGTTGGTGGTAGGTTGGTCAGTGCAGACGTGTCTCACCTCCAGCACCAGGGCAATGCCCCAGGAAGACAGCAGACTCCCTCCCTGAGGGTCTGCATCAGCAGAATTGGAATCCCTTGCCCATTCATTATAGATGTCTTTGCTTGTTTGCTGTTTTATAATCTCCTACTCCTCCCCGACACAGTGCCCAAACATGTACATGCTTGGCCTCTCCTCTAGTGCTGTCTCCCAGGGGTTCTGATATACAATCTGTTCAAGTCAGCTCTTCCTATATCTTTGGGGAACACAGTGACCAGCTGTCTCTGTTTGCCTAGGGCATTCATGGTTTTAAAGCCCAAAGTCTCACATCCAGGGAGGTCCCTTAATCCCAGACAAAGGAGGAGGGTGGTTGGTTACCCTACCCAGGTACACCAGGGCAATTTCGTTTTCACTTTGCGTCCTAACTAAGGCCACCGTTTAGCTCCTAATCGCATTAAGCAAGGTTCCCATTTGGAGGCCTTTGAGGGTCCTAATGGGCAGCAGCAACCTTTTTTAGTATTTTAAAACTCCTAACCCTAATATGACGTAGGAGACACTAAACACCAAGCTAGAATCAGGCCAACTCAGTATAGCAACACTACGTATGGCATGGTAACAATAATTATGCTTTAATATCTACAGTTTAGTAGGTGAGAAAAGCTTTTGAAACATGAGTTCTTGTTCTTGGCAGAAAATCTTATGTTGAAGAGTCTGGGATCCTCTAGTATTATCTTATTCTGCAAGGTTTTTTGTCAGATCTCCCCAGGCAAGCATTGAAGCTGAGGGCCTTTATGACTTTAAGTAAATTTAGCTTTAAACCCTGGCTTTAGAAAGCCTTTCTCTCTGTCTGTCTGTCTGTCTGTCTGTCTACACACACACACACACACACACACACACACACACACACACACACACACACACCTTAGAGACTTGGCCTCCCCCCCCCCCATAATCAGCGACCCCCAGGGGAGCAGAAGACAATAGCTCACTCCTGAATAAAGATCACGTGGTCCAGACCTCTGGCCGACTGGCTAACATCTTGAGCTAAGTTAGGTTTCAGCTCCTGAGCCCTAACTAAGGTGGAATGAACCCCTAGCTACTTTTCCACGGGAACAGACAGAGGGACGTTGGAACAGACCTCAGCACTGTCTTCAGCTCCCAGCACAACCGGGAACCCCCTAACTCACACCGTCCTGTGACTTTGCTCTACATAATCTGGTACCTACAGGCCACCAGAGAGTTCCGGCTTTTGAGCATGAGCTTCCCCTTCTCCTGGGTGGCGCTATTTGTAAAAAATAGCCAGAATTTCTCCCCTGCAATTCTCGGTGGACAAACTCTCTCTGGTAACAGCATCCTAAACACCTGGGGAGCTGGGAACGTGTCTCTTCATTCTTTACGTTTTCTCAGTGACTTTTGCCATTGAAGCATAATATGTATGCTCCATAAAGTTTTGTGGAATGAATTATGTCTCATTTGTTGAAACAAAGCATCTTATTAGTTTTTAATTTACTGTTTAGTATAGGTTGAGCCTCTAGAAGGTCAATCAACATTTCTAATTTGAATTTCCTCCTTTTCTTTGATTCAGCTAGAATTTTCACAAACAAGCTGCCGTTTCCAGACAGAACTTCACACATCAAGCTCCTGTATTTTGCAGCCTCCAGGCCTGAATGTGATGCTGGAAGGGAAGAAAAATTGAGGGGAAGTGGTATAAAAAGCGGAGAAGTAACAGAAAGGCGATAAGAAAAACCAGAGGCATAAGGAGGTATGTCGTGTATGTCGTTTGGAGCAGAGAGTTAGCAGAGGCATCATGAGCTACCAGTGGGTCCACAGGCTGCATTCTCCTGCATTAACCAGCCTTCATGCCTTCCTTCTTATATGAACTCTCAGGATCAATTTCCAGACATACCCCCTCCCTCCACTTTCTGTTCTTATTCCATCCCATTTTGTTAGGAACATTTATCTGACACTGGATAGATTATTTGTCTTTCTTGTTTCTTTAGCAAATTTATTTTCCTAAATTACAACATTTCGTAAACTTTAATGTTCTTCCTCGAAGTAGACTTTTGGGAATTTTCCAGTTGCTCTTGTCCAATTTAGATTCTTTGTCAGTTGCCCTTTACCTTTGTGTATCAAAATAATATGACCTCTTCCCAGAGATGGGAGGTTTGTACTGAACTCACTCAAGGGATTACTGACACACACACACACACACACACACACACACACACACACACACACACACACTCTCTCTCTCTCTCTCTCTCTCTCTCTCTCTCATACACAGGAAAATGGCAGTCACAATTTTCCCCAACTGAAGGAAGTGAAATGTCTGTTCCTAACAGAATATACAGATTTCAATTAGGCCCAGTCACTCGAATCCCCATAGCAAAAACTTCAAAGCATTCAAATCAGAATCACATGCCACTTAGCTAACTTGACCTTTCTCTCTCCACTGCTGTGAACATGATAAAATCAAAGGTAAACAGTGAAGGGAAAAAAAGGGGAAGCAAATTACTTACTAACTGTGGAGAGAAACATGATAACAAAGCCAGCAAACATGGGAATGTGATACCCGATCCTAAAAGAGAATTTAAAAAGAGAGATACAGTTCCAGTAGACATCCATATCTTTGGAGTATATATTTTCATGTAATTGGGAAGAGAAATGCAGTTATTGGAGTACATAGTGAAACATGTCTCTGAATGCAGGTGTAGAGATGGGATACGACATGGGAATGTGTGTAAGCAAATAAACAAACATGCAAATTTACCCATAGACCGGGGCCAAATATTCTTTTCTGGAAAGGATAGCCTGGTCAGAGCGTGTGCCCCTGAGAAACAGCGGGATAATCCCAGACACAACTGCCAGTGCTCTAGATTGCAACAGGCCTGTCCATTTCCACCCTCAACCCACTGCAGACATGTTTCAGGACCCATCAGCGGTATACTTCTGTCCACTGAGTCTCTCCGTGGTACTCAATACTCATTACATCACTAAGAAAATGTGAAGCCTGTGGCATTCTATCCATGTGATGCTGTCCTTTGGGATAACCAGCTTCCCAAACAGCTGGCTGTCCTAGGGCACAGAAAGGTGAGTTTTTTCCTTTTCCCTTCTAACTTCCTTTAGGATATCTCAGCCCATCCTCTTATTCCTGAGTCCCTGGGCACCCACTGAGATACCTGTTGGTGAGAGGCCCCACGAACGGGTTGACCAGAAGTTGCATCAGAGCCTTTGATGCGAACAGAATCCCGACCCGTAAGTTCTCTTTCTCCAAGAACTCTGTGTCCTGCAGGCAGTTGTTTTTATGGGCTGAGAGGGACCCAGTGACTGGAGGGGTGATGGTGCCAGAAGTGCCATTTGTCCATGCCACGCCCCTGGGTGCACTTTCTTCAACAGCCACGGTGTAGTTATCAAAGAAGGAGAAGATAGTGGAAAAGGCGGGAGAAGGGAGGGCGTGCCGGGAACCCGTGGCGGGGCCGAGGTCCAGAGAAGCGTTGACTTCTTTCAATTCTGTGGCATATAGGAAGGTGGGCACGATGGGCACTGGAAGTGAAGAAGGACAAGTCATGAGGGCTAAGAGCGGGTTGTCTTTTTACCACTAGTCGGTTCGAGGGAATTGCTATGGGGTTCAGAGTCATGTTCCAGGCAGGTGTCTAAGTGATATGATTGGAAGCCTGCCCAAATTATCCTATTAGCTCAAGTACCAACCATAGTACAATTGGTCCTCATTATTGGCTAATTCTCCTACTGGCTAAAATTTACCTGCAATTACAAAATCAATACTCGCAGAGCTATCATGATGTTTCTTGGACATATACATCAAAGGGCAGGAAATATTTGAGTCACCAGATGCTCACTTTTCCAGCGGAGGTTGAACAAGGTGGGCTCTGCCTTCTAGTTTCAACTCTCACAAAGAGATGGCAGAGCAGGGAGACAGGAGGAGGAGGTGAGTGCAGGGCATTAGGTCCAGCCCTGGGCCAGCTGGACAGCGCCTGGATCCCAACCCTGGCACCTGCGAGTGACGCAGCCTCAGACAAGTCACTTCACGCTCTGAACCTTGTTTTTTCTTTAGTGAAGAAAATAGAATCTACCAGGATGCATTGTTTTCAGGATTTAAGATTATAATCTTTGTGGGATGTGAGTTTTATGTATCCCCCCAGGAATGATGCTCCAGGATTGGCTCGATTCAGTGTTTGCAGTGTGACTTTAGAAGGCATAACTACCCCATATAATGAGAACCGACTCAGTTGGATTGACAATTCATCTCAGAAAGTTTCTTGTTTAAAAGCATATATTTCACCCAGGAGGGACAAAGTTTTAGCACCCATTTATCTACTGGCATAACCGAATGGAGAGAAAAGCAGAGCTCTGAGGGAGTGGACAACTAGAAAGGCAGGTTTTGCTAACAAGTTGGATATTCATATAAAATACGTTATTTTGGTAGACCAGAGGCTGGAGAGGCGACATAGTGAGAAGATGCCCACTCTTCCAGAGGTCACTGGAAGAAAAGTAACGCCAGTTCTGGCTCTGGTCAACCTCTTTTTTGGACAGATGCTCTGTGAAGCTCCTATTCTTTGAACCTCTTGGGCTTTCAGCGATGGTGAGCAAGCTTCAGACTCCATTTCTCACCATCTCCTCCATTTCCCAGCCACCTCTGTGTGTTTTCCAGCATAAAAGGAAACATTCTCCAGTCTATTCACGGCTAAAAGCTAGCAGGGTATGTACGACCCCGCCAGGGCAGACCACCCTCAGCGCAGAGACCCCAGACGTACCCACCACGGTAAGCAGCATGTTGTCCAGGAGCAAAGCCACAAACACCACCACCAGCACCAGCTGCCGGGACTCTCTTCCCTCCTGCAGCACCCGCCGAGGGGCGTCCAAAACCGCCCTGAGCATGGTGAGGACTGGGCCAGGCCGTCTCTCCTCCAAGTTCTTAGGGAAGGTCCTGTTACACGTATGTACGGGTCTCCTGCAGCCTTTACTGAGCAGGGGAGAAAGTCGGCCCAGGCCAGTGGAACTCACTATTAACAGAAAAAGTACAAGGAGTTGCAAGTAGTAGGATGGTGTTTGGAAATTTATCAGTGCCTTTGTCTCTCTGTGTTCACTTCTTAAACATCGTAATAACTCCACCTGGTTGCCAGAATGCCTTCCAAGCACTGCTCATCCGTTTTTTATATCTGGAATTCTACCTGGCACATCAGGAGGATTCTGGAGAGCACCTAACTTTTTGTTTCTCAAATGTCACACGTTTGCCCATCACCTCAATGGTTATGTCATATCCGAGGACTACTCGTACTATTATTTACTTAATCTTATTCTCCAAATCTACTTAAAAAAACAAAACTGGAAAAGTTGTTTAAAAAAATAACTATGGGCCATGCCAACAAAAAATTATGGTTTATATCTATGCGTCACCCAAAATATCTCATGTGCCACAAGTGTGACTCACGCTGCCGATTGAAAACCACAACCTAGACTAGCCCTTTCATCTCACCGAAGAGAAATCTGAGACTCAAGGCTGGGAGATTAGTCTCGGGTCACAAATCCAGTGTCAAACTGGAATGAAAAGCTCTATAACTTGCGGGATTGTACTCCACCATTGTCCCGTGCTCTGTGGCACTAGAAGCTCTCCTATTCTTTGTTTAAACTAGAAAGCCCTTCTCGGAAAGGTGTGTCACTCTGCATAAATAAAATACGAACTTTCGAGGTTAGTTTTCTACTTAGGATTTCGTGTCATTAGTCAGCATTAAGTAACCGTATCTTGTTAAACTTCCAGTAGTAACAGTTTCCTCCAAGAATTTCATTTTCTTTTCTATAGTTTCTGCTACTGTATCTATAACACCAATTATATAAATTTTAAAATAGATTACTGACACTAAATACAACAGGCTCTAAAAATTGTGTATCCGTTAGTTTGGTAACTCTACTTCTAAAAACAATCCTAAGGAAAGGATCAGAAGTACAGTCAAAGATTTATGTGTAAAATTATGAATTGCCAAATTATTAATATCAGTGAAAAAAAACCCCACATTAATAGTGGAATATAAACAACTCTTAAAATCATGTTTTAAAATAATTTCAATGATTTAGGAAATACTCTTAATACAATGTTAAGTTTAAAAAAGATATCGACTGTATTGATAGCTTGACCTTAATTATATAAAAAGAAATTTGTGTGTACATTTTTAAAAGACTAGAGAGATACATACGCAAATGTCAGCTATTATAAACAATGACTTAATTATCTTCTTTTTCCTTTTCTGTACTTTCTAAATGTATAATTAACTACATTCATAACATAAGAAGTAAATAATGCTAAATGTTTATCACTGGGGTGGGAGTCAGCATCAAATATTGAAGTATCTCAAGCACCGAACTACTCTATTCTGTTTTAAGACCAGGATTGGAAAAAGAACATTGTCCACACTGAGATTCTAAGTAACCAAGAGTCCCCAGCGCACCAAATCCCCAGATAAATTTAAATCAGAAAATATGCACAATCATTTAAGACCCCTCATTTTTCTGTATAAAGTATTTCTAAATACAAATTTCTAAATAATGAGTACAGACAAAGTAAAACAACAAAAAACTAAAAAATGCAAATAGAATAAGTACTATAAAGACAGATCGAAGAATGAACAAACAAACCAAATCAAATCAACCAACCAATCAACAAAAACAGGAATTTGTCAACAAATCAGTCATAAACTTTATGTTAGAATCAAAATTCTCTGTTGAGAGACACAGGTTACAAGGAAGGATTAAATTTGTCTGAAGAGAGAAACTTCTTACCTTAGGGCCCATCTTGTATGAGGTACTCAATGAGATGTTGGCAGCTGTTAGCAGTTCAGTGGGGACTCTGTTCTCTGAAGCTGGATGTGCTGATGGATTTATTGCCACCTGTTATCTGAGAAACCATATGTGCCCTTTGTCCACAAAAATTTAATTGGAACCTCCAATAGGTTTCATTCAGACCCTTGGCTCCCTGCGTCAGAGGCAGGAAGGCAGGACTGGAGAAAATAAAGAGAGGAGAAATTATCCTAAGCAAAGATGCACTGGGCTGCGCTGGTTTCCATCTGTGCTTATTTAGCATCAAACTCTTTAACTCTTGCATGGGTCTGAATACAATTTGGAATACAAAATGGAACCAGAGTGCAGTTCCTGTCCCTTGGTAGTCAAAGAGGCTCCTTGTACCCCAATTGCTTTCTGGAAAAAAACAAATCTTTGAACACCAAGAGGACCAAAAAAACTCCCCCAAAACAACAAACAAAACAAAACAAAACAAAAAAACAAACAACAAAAAACAAACAACAAACAACAACAAAAAACCTTATGCATGTTGTTCTCAAGCCATAAAAATCCAACACCTATGGCTTCTATAAAGGTTTAGATTTTGTGCTGCCATCTTCACATCCCACTACTAGCTCAATACCTGGCCCGGTAAATATCTCTTGGATGGATAACTGGATGGATGTCTACAGAGAGAGTGCGGCTCATTGTGGAATCTTGGAGTGGCACTGTAGATCTATACTTTTCTAATATTAAGAGTCATCAGTGGGGCAAAGACTGTAAACAATTTACAAAAGGACAAATACAACCAATGAGCAAGAATCACTGTAGAGGTTTCCTAACTGTGAAACTGGTAGGATCCTCCTAATTGTCTGAATGAACCCGATGACTTCCACTTTAGGGCTAATAAAGAAGGGAAGAGCTTTAAAGGCAATCTGGAAAGAGAAATATGGGGATGAGGCCAGGACATTAGGGGAGTGTATGAGTTTCTTACAGCTGCTGTAACAAATGACCACAAAATTAATAGCTTAAAACAACACATATTTATTTTCTTAGAATTCTGGAGGTCAGAAGGCCGAAGGTGTTGACAGAGCTGTAATCCTTCTGGAGACTCTGGGAGAGAATCTGTTTCCTTGCCTTTTCCAGCTTCTAGAAGCTTCCTGCATTTCTTGACTGAGGGCTCCTTGCAATTTCGAAGTCAGCAGCACAGAATTAACTCTTACTCTTAGTGCTCTCTCTCTCTCAGTTGTAAGAATTCATGTAATTATCTGGGTCCATCCAGATATTATAGGATAGTCTCCCCATCTCAAGACCCTGAACTTAATCAGATTTGCAAAGTCCCTTTTACCAAGTAAGGTAACATATTCACAGGATTAGGTGTGGACATCTCTTGAGGGGCATTGTTTGTTTTGTCTACCTTAAGGAGCTTGACATGTTGGCCTCTTGGAGGGAGTGGATTAGGGCCAAAAGATGGAGGAGCCATATTAAAAAAGACTTTTTAAAGACTCTGGGCATGAGAAAGTGTCCTGTTTGAAGCCCAGGTGACTCGTTGCCACCATGCTCTCCATTCTAAATGCAGTTTTGGTGTTCTGAGGGCTTAGGACAGCCACCAGCAAGGCCCAACTGTGTCTAGCAGAGAACACAAGCAGCCAATGGCTGGGTAGAGCACCTCTACAGGGAAGAAAAAGTGTTCTGAGATACTGCCCAAATGGGAGTGCCCCAAATAATTGGAAAATCATGGTTTTGGGGAGTGGAGGACCCGAGGGAGCAAGCACAGGCTGAGAATCATCATACTTTGGACATTAATAGAAACAATAGAAACCATAATAATAGCCATCATTTATTGAGCACCTACTGCATGTCAGGCATGTTTCTAATATATACATATATATTATATATATTATACATTATATATATTTCAGTCAACTATAACCATATTAGTAGTCACAGGCTAGCCAAGCCTAGGGTGTTCTCATGAATATCCATCACTATTAATAATCAGAGTGTTGTCCATTAAACAGGAATGAGCTCTTATCTTCCTCCTGTTTAATTTTTTAATGTATAAAAAACAACACTGGTGTGAATATGGTGAAATAGAAATTTGCATACACTATTAGTAGCTATGCAAATAGATACAATTATTTTAGAGGGCAATTTGGTTTTCTATCTTTTGTCTTTTAAGTCATAAAACATTTATACCTTTTAAACCAGCAATTTCACTTCTTAGGAATCTATTCCCCCCCCCCAAAAAAAAGCTAAAATATGGAAGGAATATCATGTGTACAAAATTATTATTATAGTAGTTAGGAAAAAAATGGAACTACCTCAAGTATCAAAATGTTAAAAAATATTTAAGTACATAGGCTTGAAGGACTGTCACGTGACTACTAAAACAGAGGAAAAAAGATTATTGAGAAGAGTACAACTCAACCTGGAAAAAATTACATATGTATATATGTAGATGTTATAACAGGAAGTGAAAAGGTAGGACATAAAACTTGATGCACATTCGTTATGCACATTTGCCAAAAGGTGAAAGCAACACAAATGCACACCATTTGGATGAATGGAGAAACAGAATGTGGACTCAGCCTTCAACAGTGGACTCAGCCTTAAAAGAGAAAGAAGTCCTGAGGATATTATGCTGAGTGAAATAAGCCAGGGACAAAAAAGATAGACACTGTATGATTTCACTTATCTGAGGTATCCGCCCCCAGAGTGATCAAATTCACTGAAACAGAAAGTAGAATGGTGGTTTCCAGGGTCTGGGCAGAGGAAGAAAAGAGGAGTTGTTTTACGGGTTTAGAGTTTCAGTTTTGCAAGTTGAAAAACTTGTGGAGATCTGTTGGTTACACAATAATGTGAATAATCGTAATACTAGTGAACTAGTATTACTAATTATTAATTATTAGTATTAATAATCGTAATACTAGTATTTAAAAATAGTTAAGACAACAGATTTTGCATTATTTATATTTTACCACAATTAAAAATGTTTTAAAAAACTTTATGTAAATTGTAATCATATACCTATAAAAGCTCCATATGCATTGGATAAATACACCTAAATTACTGTAGTGGTTGTGCTAAATGGCAAAATAATGGGAGATTTAAAGTTTTATTGTTTACATGATAGTGGAAAAAATTTTAAAATAAAATGTTGCCAGTAAAAAGTCACAGCTCTGTGTCCATGTATAAACGAGTGGACCCTGAGCCCTTGATAAGGACTAATAATTTCCTGCCAGAGCAGGATGCTGAGAGCAGTTGGAAGTTTGAGGCTCTTTGACAGTGGTTCTGTTGTCACTCTAGTGGAAGAGGCTGGCATCATCAGACAAATGGCTTCACTACCTGCCTCGACCAAATACTGTGCGTAACCTAATTAGACTTACCTTTGGCTATGGCCAAGGTGGCTGCCAGAGTAGATGGTCCCGTGACTCAGACCTGGGAGATGCTTTTGTTTCTCACTGCTTCCTGTTTCTCTTGCTCTTCAAATACTTAACAATCAATTCAGACTTCCTCTTATATCAAGCATATGTCTGCTCGAGCCTTAGACTGGAGAGGTTTAGTTTCTGTCATAGGCTTCTGAAAAGAAGGCCAGGAAGGTGTCACCCTATGGCTATGATCCACATGGCATCATGGACCCTGAGGGGGTGGATCTGTGTTTAAAAAGATAGAGAATTACTGGGTTTGGTAAAGTGAGGGAAGAGCTTGCTTCAGGTTGTGGGAAATGGGGTGCTTTAAAGATCAAACCCAAAATAAGCTGGAACCTTATTGCACTGTAGAGACACAGGTGTCAAACTCAGCAATAAATCAATAGACTGGAACTTAGGAAAATTCATCCTCCCGCTCCCCACCAGCATCCCTTCACCCCGTGCATTTAAGAAGATAGCCCTGCTTGTGGAGGTAGCAGACTCAGAGTCTTTTAAAGCCAAAGAAGATGTAGAGTCCCTCTCCGAGAGATGGGACATTCCTTATCCCTAGAGCCAGGTCCCTTCAAACTTGGTCTGGGAGCCTGCCACTGTCCCATCACAAAGCAGAGCTTGGCAGTAGGTGACCCTGATAGGACTTGCCCCTGTCACCTGCCACTTCAGTCATTTCCTATGTGTCCTCAGCACAGGCCTGACTCATATGCACACTCCTGCCCATCTTGTCCTTTCTCCCTACTTTCAGCTTCCTTAATTTCTGCTGCCCCAGTGAGATCCCCTTTTCTTTCTAGTTCTTTCCTGCTTCTCCACATGTCTTTTCAAAAATCCTCTCTTACTATCAAATTTCAGCCTGGCCATCATGCCCTGGTTATCAAAGTGTACCCTCTCTGCCTAGTTTGACCCAAGACTCAAGCCTTCTCTGGTCAGGAAATGCAGCCCCATTGACATTCACCAGTCAGTGCCCCCACCTCTTTTCTTCCAGTACCCACCTTGGCACACCACAGGTGTTGGCCAGAAACGAGACTGTCCAAAAGCCAGAAGCAGAGATATAATTATGACACTTGCAACATTTTTCTTTGAATTACAATTATCTACTTCTAGCCTGTAAGCTGCTTAAAGGCGGGGTTATTCCACACAGTACCCGGCATCTCGCCCAGCAGAGATGTTCAATCACTATCTGTTCTTGTTGATGATGATGATGATGAACATTCTTGCCTCTGAGCATCACGTAAGACCGACTGAAGTATTGAAACTCTGAAGGAGACTTGCAGTTTCCCAGAGCCTCATTGTTTAAGAATAGAAATAAATTAATTCCACTTTCCATTTGGAATTCAGCTCCCGGACCTCCCCATCCTTGAGCGCATGAGCGGAATTCCGCTAGCAGAGCTGAGGGTTTTGAAATCTACTGCTGAACCTTGGGATCTCAGCCTCAGCCATGGCTCTTTATTAACCTTAATTTGTGGACCATAGATAGAAAATCTACCATCCCACAAACCATTGTGCTGAGTCAGAGGGCCTGTGGAGACAGCCATGACTTCAGTGGGGTATGCAAGGCCAGTGGTGATGTCTCTTAAGAACACAGGTCATTTTTTAAAAATTAAATATCTTTCAATAAATATAAGGTAACAGAAAAGCACATGAATTAGCAGGGTTTGGGCCCTGGTTCTGCCATTCCCTAACTGTGAGAATTTGGACAAATTACTTGATCTCTCTGTGCCTCAGTTTGCTAACTTACAGAGAGTTCTTGTGAAGATTCAATGAGTAAGTTAACAATAAGCATTTAGAAGAGCATCTGGCACATAGTATGCATATAACAGTAGGTCCTATGCACTTATTTATCAGAAAAACGGCAAAATGTTGATCCTGCTGTGACTGGACTCTCTTTGTTGGGGAATTTCCAAACACTAAGTTCCCTAAAATAAATTCCTCTTCTAAACTCAGTCTCCGCCACAAACCGCTTCAGAGCTATTACTTCTTGCTAACCACGAGCATTTACTCGCCTTGCTCAAGACTCACATAGGACACCTGATGTTGTTTCTCTAAGCCAACTACCCCTCCTCCAATTCTGTCTAACTGAAAAGATCCTCATTTCCGTGAAGACCACCCTGACCGAAGCCAATCCTAGCTAACCTTTCTCTTACCAGCTCGACAATTCAGGATGTTATTCCATGCTGTTTTGCCTGTTCTCTGTCAAATTATGGGTCTTTATCTTGTCACCAAAATATAGCCTTAGCTCCTCAGAAATGGCATATTTTATAGTGATGTCACCTTTGCTTTAAAGGTGTGACAAAGGCACAGAGAAACTGTCTGCCCAAAGACAGCTCAGTTCAATGCACTTACCACTTCAGAGCGGGGACATGTTTCTAGTCCTTCCAAGGCTTTCCGGTGCCAACCATCATTAGTGCTCACTCAGGAGAAAAGGTCACTCAAGATTTCACTGCACTCTCAAGTGAGCATCTCATAAGTAAGCCAGGAAATGAGGCCTTTTCTGGCAATGGTCAGATTCAGACATTGAGACAGTATATGACAACTAGGTTGGAAAATAGAGATGATCCGAATTAAAATAAATCCCTATAATTTTTCTTGAAAATCCCAGATTTCTGATCCTGGCTTGTCCCTATGCCATCTTTGACACCAAAGAAGGGGCTTCAGGCAGATACCAGGTCACTTCAGAGGATCAGAATCCTTACCTGTCTTAGAATTAGTTTGTTTTTCCAACGTTTCCCTAGATGAGGATTGAATAGACCATCTATAATTATCCTGCATTCGGAAAAAATCTCCCAGACTTTTCCATTGTGTACACAGGGGGCAGAGCCAGAATGAGGGAGCTACAGAGGGGGAAAAAAAAGAAAAAGCATGGTTCAAAGTCTGGAAAGGTTAGAGTGAGTGTCTTGCTCCAGAACGCGGAGAAATCACTTTATTTCCCTGAGCTTCAGTTTTCTCTTCTAAAAATTGGAGGATTACCTCTAGTTGATCCCCGTGGTCTATTCCAGGTCTGACAATCACAAACTAGTCTTGGAAGGTAAAATAATGAGTTCTCATTGAGTGTTGACTCTGCATCATCTGTCACTACTTTCTTTGACCCAGATTTCTTCCAGAATGCTTCATTTGCCTAATTGCATGCTTATTTACAACCAGTCAAACTTGCTGCCTATTACAATGAAAACGGCCATTTTAAACAGAAGCACCTTAATAGTCCTGATTTATTTCTGATTAAAAAATATGATGGATGCTCATGCAAAATAAATTTTGACAAATCATAATATAAAACATCCTGTAAGTCAGAAGTATTCACTGTTAGCATCTGTATATAGATTCCTTTCCAATATTTTCTCTGAGGGTATGTGTACACACACAAATAATAGGGATTATGCTGTGTGTGCCATTTTATATAAAACATTTTTACTCAATACTGTATTGTAAAATTTCCCCCATGCTTAAAATAATTTCGTTTGTCTTAATGTTTGAATAATATTCCATCAAAAAATGCATCTGCATTTATCCAGATGCAGAGGGAGCTTAGTGAGAGTACAGGCTCAAGCCCTGACCTGATATCTGCCAGAAGCCCCTTCTCTGGTGTCAGAGATGACCTGGGGACAAGCCCAGCTCAGAAATCTACTATTCTCAGGAAAAATTCTAGGATTTATTCTAATTTGGATCATCTCCACTTTCCCACTAGTTGTCATGGCGATGTGCCTATACTACCTCGATGCCTAAATCTGACCATTGCCAGCATTTATCCCTTTTGTTTAGAAAATTTGAAATGAGAAAGGGCTGTCTTGATCTGGCAACAAAAGAAAGTCTTTGACAAAGGACACCTGGAGTTTCAAGGACACTTCTTCCAACATTACAAGATGATGAACAGCACCTGATAAGGGAACTTAACAGCAGTTGGCCTTTTCTTGGGTTCACAGGTTTAAACATTTGCAAAACTTGCTCTTCAGTAGCTGTTGCTTTGATCGTAGGGAGCCCTCTGCTGTTCCCTTTCTTTCCACAACACATCAGTGACTCTAGTGACGAAGGAAGTAATATGGAATAAAACCAGAGATCTCAGCTTTCAGAAGATCAAAGTATAGTCTTCAGCCTATAAAGCTCACTTTGCATCTGATGGTCAGAATTAGGAAGCAGCCAACACAACAACATAGAAATTATATACACATAAACATAAATACACACACATGTGAATTAATTAATTTCTTCTCCTATCTCATACCGGTTTATGCCTTGTTGCACGGAAATGTAAAGGCCTATTTATTTAGTCTGCTGTGGTTTCTTTCATAATGTTTTCCTTGATCAGGATTTTCCAGTAAATGAAGAGACATGCACATTATACGGAGAAAATTAAGTCACTGGCCCCAGCTTTTCTTTCCCTTCCCCTTCTGTAATTTTCTTCCCAATAATCATTTGTAACAAAAGAAAAGTATTTGCATTTCTGCCCGAGATGTTGATTTCTGGAAGCCTTCTTTTAAATCCTTGAGGACTATGACAAATGGAGACTAAGAAACAGAAGGAGTTGAGGATTGGCCCAGGGCCACTTGGGCTGGTGACTTGTGTCTCATATTCTACACACGTTCTCTACTGCTGGGGCCACTCAGGCTTAGCATTTCCTTGGGGATAAAGTAAGGATAGGATTTTAAGAAATGATAGGAAGACAATAACTAGCACACCATCTGAGTAGGGTGAGTGTTCCTTAGGAAAAAAATCCTCCATCTGAAAACATAAGATTGATGGAGAACTGTTTATCTTAAGAAAGGAGTAACATATTTTCATTCCTCTAATAGGTATTTATTAAGTGCTATGTGCAGTGACCTTGGTGGGTACTATATATAGAAGACACAAGACATTGATAAGATATAGTCCCAGCTTAAAACAAACTAGTCAGGAATATAAGTCATTTATGAAAGCCCTTACAAAACAGCCTGACACATAGTAATTAACATGTAAATGTTTGATCAAGCAATCCATCTATCAAACTATATAATAATAATGCTAGTTAAAACATATTTATCCCTTACTATGCCAAATGCTTTGCATTAATTTCTTTTAATGTTTACAAGTTTATGGAGAAGATACTATTATGATCCTCAGTTTGCAAACAAGACGTAGAGGAATTAAGCAAACAAATAAGGTTTTGTTCAAGGTTGCAGAACTAATAAAATCAGGACTTAAACCAA
This sequence comes from Cynopterus sphinx, assembly GCA_030015415.1. NCBI lineage: Eukaryota > Metazoa > Chordata > Mammalia > Chiroptera > Pteropodidae > Cynopterus > Cynopterus sphinx. Next base: position 48,080,291 of record CM057390.1, on the reverse strand, counting down.
CCTAATGGCTCTAGAGCCTCTTAACCATAATACTGTATTCCAACCCCTTCTCCAGATGATGCTCTTTATGTGAGTGGATGTGACTTTAGATATTTAGTGTCCATTTTAGAAGAAAAAAGACACCCCCCGAAACTGCATCATCAGTTATTTATATCACTGCACAGTTCTTCTGATTTTTATCGGCGTACAAAAAAGTGTTTTACACTATTGCAATTGGTCTATATCTGCGTTTGGCTCTCCTCACTCAATATTACTTTGTATAAATAATTCCATATACTTAAATTCTATTAGCTATATATCATAGGCATGTCAGTATCTCTTAAATATAGAATTCTTGTCCAGGTCACTGTTGTTAGATATTTAGGTTACTACTTCATTTTCACTATAGCGAATAATACTATTGCCATAACAAGCTATTATATAAAAACATATTCCTTTGGTTAATAATCCCATTATTGAGATTACAGAATCAAATTATTGCATCAAACATGATGAACAATTGTATGATCCCTGGTCCTTACCAGATGGCTCTCCAGAAGGACTGGCCAATTTACAAAGCTAAGAGAAATGTGTTGGTGCACCTCTTAAACCCTAACTCTACCAGCAATTAAAAAAAATCAGTTGGTTAGTTTTGCAAATTGAATATAGTAAAAACTCATGGTTGTTTCAGTTTAAATTTATTATTAGGAAAACTAAAAATTTTCCGTGATTTTCTACCTGTATTTTTATGTGTAAAAATATTTGTTTTATTTGTTGTCTTTCTTATGTAGTAAGGAAATATTTTTTGAAAAACCCGAGGAAAAGTGTTTAAAGATTAACACTTTAAATATCTCTGAGAAATTCTCATGTTCAATATCAGCTGACTAAATTTTGAGTCACCTGCAGTCTACACAGATACTATCATAAGACCCCAAGAAATTATAAAGTACAAATAATTGTAATTATCTAAGAAGTTGGCAATGGTACCAAGTAATGCCACTCACTATCTGACACTAATATATAGAAATTTAATTTGACACCTCATTCTATAAATGGAAATACCATTTTTCCAATTACTTAATGCTGCTTAGCTATTTTTTCTTCAAGAGTTTCAGGCTCTTTTGAGAATCTAATAAAAAACCTATGGGTCATCTCCATAGAAAATATCCATATGCCTACATTCTTCATAAGGTTTCAGACTGTCATAGGCCCCCAGTTAATGACCCATTAAGGTCATTAAGGACTCATTCTCATGGGTCTCCTTGTTTTACACAATCTTGGCTTATCTCTATTATTTTTTTCCTCCAAAATGTTTCTCCTTACTGCATTCTTCTCTATATCTTCATTGCCAATCCTTTGTTCTATATCAGGTTGTAGATAGAAAGAGCAGAGGACAAAAACATAAATGGACAGCCGCTAATGCTGTCATGGCAATGATGAGTTCTGTGATAGATCAGAGCACTATGGAAGTGTGCTGCAGGAGAGCCATCCTTCTAGTTTGAGCCATCACTGCTCACCCAGACAATTAAAATAGCTTCCTAATTGGTCTCTCAATGTCTCTCTTGCCTTCTGCTCCAGTTCACTTTTATTTTTTATTTTTATTTTTTTGCTCCACAAACAAGATGTCTTTTAAAGCCCAATCAGGTTATTATTCTTTTGTAAAATTCTCTAATTGCACTAGGAATAAAATTCAAACCCTATCCAGGGCTTCCACAGCCCTATTGACCTGGCCTAGCCCTCTCTTTTATTGCTCTCTGCTTTGCTTAATCCCTTTTAGCCCCACTTTCCTTCTGCTTCAGGACTTTCCCACTTATTTTTACCTCTACCTGGATCACATGTACCCTGAATCTTCCTTGACTTTCTTTCTCTTCATTTAGGTCTCAGAGGGTTGAGAGGGACATTCCCTGACCACACCATCTAAAATTGTTTCTCCATTTTGATCATTCTTTTGCCCCTCACCCTGTTTTATTACTTTTCATTACACTTGTCTCTATTAGGCACTTTATTAATTTGTTTGTTTCTAGACTTTTCCTCTCTTGTAATGCTGTGAGGACAGAGACTTAGTGTATCTCTAGGACTTAGAACAGTACCCAGTACATAATACATTTTTAAAATATTTGTTCAATAAATGTTAGGATTAATACTTTGGTTATGTACTATATAGATCATAACTCATTTCTGCTCACAGAATAGAGTAAAAAAACTTTTTAAAAAGAATTTTACTCCTAAAATAAAAAGATAGTGTAACAATAGCTAACAGTCTGATATTCATATCTAAAACTTATCTATTGTTGTGAAAAATTAGCATAAGACCAGTATTATAATTTTCATTAAAAAGCTGTCATACATTGCATTTGAAAAAACAACATGGATTGTTAAATTAAAAGTAAAAGCGTTTGTCATATACATTGACACACACAGGTATATGTTATTTTCCTAAGGACAGATCAAGGTCCTAGCAGTAAGAGTCTGATACCACCAAATCGCTTGTCTAGATACCATACCAATTATACTTTTAGCAATAAAATGTGAGAATTCTTGTTTCCTTATACTCTTTACAACTTTGGACATTAGCTAAAAATTGTAGTCCCCCTCATGAATTAAAAAAAATGGTGTTACATATTGTTTTGCTTTTCTTTTTTCCTTTAATTACAAGATATACCAAATAATGCTCAATCTCACTCAAAATTAAAGAATACTTGCTTCAGTGGTGTGGTTCAAGAAGCCTGTGGACATTTATACCAAAGGGCGTGGAAATGACACACACCTAAAATAGACTTTCAATAACCGTGTGAGGCTAACTTCATGTGTAATATACCACCATTGCATAAAGTTCAATCACTAAATTTTTCACCTATGTAAAAAAGTTTATTGTTCTTCATTAAGCAGCTATCTTCTCATTGTATCACAATGGTCTTTTAATGGCCAAAAACAATAGATACTTGTAGTGCTCCTGTTACTTGTCTCTCTTTGATTTTTGGTATTATACAATTACCCCTCTTTGAAATTTTCTCTTCTTTTTGCTTCTAGGACATGTATTTTGGATTCTCTCCAACTTCAATATTATTCCAAGTTTGAGGACAGGATATCTTCCTTCATTCATCCCCTAATCCTAATGATCTCTTAAAAGTTGGTCTTTAGCATCTTCCCACAATACACACAATTTCCGTTTTATCTTTTATTCCCATATTACCAAATGTTGTGATTATGTCACAAATTTTTATCTCAGCTCATTCCGGGATCATCTCCTGGGATATGTACCTATATAATTCAAATAGGAATCTCGTTCAGAACATTCCACAGGAAACTTAAAACAGATCCCCAAATAATTAACTGTTCTCTTTTCCTCCTGCACCACCACCGCAGTTCCTCATTTCCTTCTCCACTACCATCAGTTCGATCACTGAGGCCCCAAGCCTGGGGGGAATGTCACTTTCCACAGCGAGCTAGTCATTCTTGCATTAATTCTGTCCCTTAGTTCTCAAATACGGTTCCACTTTTATCTTTCCCACCGTCCCAACCACCCGAAACACAGTCCAATACATGGTTTTCTGAATGGTACACGGGTGAAGGAACTGGACAGGCAGAGAGTCGAGCGAAAGCTACGGTGCCACGTAGCCCCTTAAGTCCACCATCACGGCGATCCGCTTGGCATTTCTTCTGCTCTTCAGGGTGCTCTTTAGGACTTGAGTCCTCTTCCCTCGATGCCGGGAAAGGCCATTGCGAAACGGACAGCAGTTGACCTCTCCTTGGGCGTGCCTTGCCTTTCTTCCCCCTTCATGGTGACTCCCTCTTCCCTCTTTCCTTCTCGCCTTTAAGGCAAGACTTAAGGGGAAAAAAGAGAAGAGAATAAATCGCTTCTGCTTCCCCCCTTTCCCCGGCCTGGCGCCTTCCCTCCCTCCCTCCCACCCAGCACGCTGGTCAGCTCCTCTCGCTGCTGCGCAGGCGCGGCCCCGCCCCACCCGGAAGCGCGTCACGAGAGGGCGGGGCCACGCCGGGCCCGCGCCGCGCCGCGCATGCGCCGCCCCGGGCGCGCGCGCCGCCCCGCCTATATCTGCGCGTGCGCGGCCGCGCGGCGGGGAGGGTGGGGGGCCCGTCGGGACGGAGGAGACAAGATGGCGCTGCGCGCGATGCGAGGCATCGTGAACGGGGCCGCGCCCGAGCTGCCCGTGCCCACCGGCGGGCCGGGCGTGGGCTCGCGAGAGCAGGCGCTGGCCGTGAGCCGGAGCTACCTGTCGCAGCCTCGCCTCAGTGAGTGTCGCAGCGCGGGACGGACGGCGCGCCAGCCCCGGGCTCCCTCCCACTCACCTGCTCCGCCGGCCGCTTGGGAGGTGGGGCGGGGTCGGGGGGAGTTTATCTGTTTTGGTTTTCATTTACTTCTCGCTCGCTCCCTGCCTGCCCTCGCGCGTGCCTGTCTAGGAGGAGGTGTTGCGTGCACCTGTCAGGATCGTGAGGGGCGAGGGCAGCGCCGCGGGGGGGGCTCTCTCCCCTGCTCGCTCGGGGGCGCGGGGGGCTCCGGACCGCCGGCCGCCCCCGCCCTTCCCCCCACCCTCCCTCGGCTGGAGCCTTCCCTCTGGCCCTCGCTTCCTGCCTCCCAGCGGGGAGGCCGCTTCTGGGTCGCTCCCATCTTTCTTGCATCGTCGCCCGACTTCGTTCGGGTCTGTTGGGGTTCGAGGGGACGCCCCTGTCCTCCCGGCCGCCCCCAGCCTCTCCCCGACGCGTGTGGTGCCCCTCAGGGCAGATCCTGAGCTCCCGCCGAGGTAGGTGGGGAGCCGTCGCCGGACCCCGCGGGGTCGGTCCGCTTGGAGGGGCCTGGCCGCGGGCGGACACCGGGGGAGGGCAGACAACGCGAGGGCCGAAGCGCAGCCTGCAGGTCCGCTCGCCTCCCCCTCTCGTTTCACAGGGAGACCCGGCCCGGGGGGGGCTCGCCGGGCGCTGGGGCGCCTCGGTGTTGGCGGAGCAGGAGCCGCGAAGTCGAGGTTCCCTGACTCTTGCCGGGTCTTCTGCTCTGCCCTACCTCGGCCGACCAGGTACCCTACCTTGGCTGGGTGCAAGGCCGCCTTGGGGACGCCGAGACGCTCTGCCCGTGTTGTGGAGCGGATGTGCAGAGCGCGCGATGTGCAGAGGCACGTTGCTAAGCGTCGTCGTGATGATACAAAGGCCTCGACAACCTAGTTTCAGGTGAACGAGCAGTTGGGGAAGAAATGGTTCGTGATCACCGAGCGGCACAGTTGGGGGGCATCAGCCCTCTTCCACGTCTTCCTGAGGAAACCGGGGATGAGCCCGGAAAACAGACTCTTTGAAACGGGGGAAAGCACCTGCCCTTTCCTTCCCCAGGTGGCGGGGCTGTATTTGCACTGGTTTATTGCCAGGGTATCTGTCTGTGGGTGGCTCGTTGGTTAAAAAGAGTTTCAGATGAAGGGTTTCTCTCCTGCCTGACTAATCCCATCCTGATATGTCACTGGGTCATGTGACAGCACTGCAGTGTGCGGAGAGGAAAACACACTTGATTCCACGGTTTGCTGAGATGTGCTTTTTTACGTGGGGAGTGATCTGAATTAGAGAATGACTATTCGGGCTCTGTGTGAGCCGATGTAAATGTTTTAGGAAGTTGACAGATGTGGCATTCTTACAGGTTTTGACACTAAGTTGATACCTAACAATTATACATTTTCTTTTATGAATTGCATTTGTATTCTTTGCTTTTCTTTGGTTAGAACAGATAGACATTAGTCATGCTTCTAGGAAAAGATGGTAAAGATGCAATAGTTTTCATTCAGTTATTCAATGTCAATTCAGACAGTATCAACGGAAATGATAGCATTTAAAGAGTTCTCCATGATTAAGGTTGTAAGCCCTTCAGGGAGATGAGTATGATTTTTAAGTGTTCCCTGTGTCTAGTCAGTGACTGAAGAACTTCTGCAGATGATATTCCTCCCGACAAAATTGTTGGAACGTAACGCTTAAAACCGAACCATCAGGGGTCAGGAATTCTTTTAGTATCCTCAGTGCCTAGCACAGTGCTTGACACACAGAAGTACAGTGTCTTGCAATTTGTTGTATAATTTGCATTTAAACCCCTTGCTTTAATGGTAGAGTGGGTAGATTCTTAACGTGGATGGAATCAGAGTAGGGAGTTGGGATACTTGTTGAGGTGAATTCCCCTTCTGTGGCTGGGTTATTCTAAAAATCATAAGTGATATGTAGGCTAAAAGCTAACTGCATTTGCAGATTATCATATTTTTCCTATATTGCCACTTTTCTGTTTCTAGTCAACAGTTCTGATTGCTTCTGAGTAAATGTCGATTAACTTTAATTTTTTAATTAAAGATTAATGATACTATCTTAGGCAGTGTTACAGTTTTGTGTGTTTTTTGAAGGAAGGAATGGAGCTATATTGGCAGCTCCACTGTACAGATTGGAGCCTGTTTTAAAACAACTTCAGAATTATGGGGCTGTTAACAAGGAATGAGAAATGAAATATGCACGCTTGACATAATCTTGAGCACTTTAGTTGAGTTTCTAAAGTCACAGGAAAGAAAACTTGATTTTCTTTAAACTTTGAGCGAGGTTCAATAATATAGATAAGAACTTCTGGATGCTAAACATTTTGAATTAGATAATCTCCATTGTTCTTAAGACCCTAGGTCAACTAACCTCACGTTTCTTACATCATAAAGCAGAGCTAGCCTGAGAATAGTCAAAAGGGCTGACTTTTTCTAGAACCTCTTCCTCAGTGCCCCCTGCTCAAGGTGTGGGTATCTACTCTTGCACAATGGAAGATAATTGCTCTGGATTTTTGTTTTGCTAATAAGGTGGAGGCTGAAGGACTAGATCTCTTATGGTGCAATGGCTTTCGGATTTACTCTCTAACAATTTCACAATCATTAAGTGGGGTTAAGTAGTGTTGAACAATCTCATATCCTGCAGGAGGAAGAGGATGTCATCTGACAAAATACGTACTGCTCAAAACCTTTGTAGATTTTGGTTTTAAATGTTACTCCGTAGATATGTATTGCCTGCTTGACAGTTCAGACTCAAGCATGTGACGTGTTTTAAAGTGTGTTTGGCATGTAACGTAAACACGTATCTGCGGTGTTGTCAGAAGTTCTCATCATCCCCTGCAGACCCAAGGTCTTGTTCATTTGGAAATTTTCAAGAGAAGAATGGTCAATATTTTGATAAACGGAAATGATTATGTAATTTGTGAATGGGTTTTCACTTTTTTAAGGAGCAGGTTAATGTCTTTGGCAGCCTTACCCTATATTGTTCTCTCTGTTTTGGACCGTCAGTGATAATGAGGAAGCTGGGTGAGAATTTGAGAGAGAGAATAGAAAGTAGTGTTTGATATCATTTTCTTTGCTTTTCTTTGCAAACAATTTTATTATCATGAAGAAGAGCTATAGTTTGTGTATAAACTGCCTTCTAACATTTATTTGTAGTCCAAGTTCTCAGAATTGTGTCATCTCCACGTTTTTAAATTATTCTGGAGACTAAGTTCAGAAATATTGTAGGATCACAGAGTACTAACTTTAGAATCAGGAACAAAAAGCAACCAACAAAACAGACAAAAACCAATTCTAATCCTGGCTTTTCCCATTCAGTAACAGATTTCTCAGAGGCTTAGTTGAAGGGTAGAGTGGGTATACCAGTCTTGCCTACCTCTCAGAATTTTTCTAAAAGGCTCTGTAAAAGTGTGAAACACTCCTAGTACTTGTTTGGTAATTTTTAAAATTTAGTTTGGGTTATAACACTTACTAGTTGAGTGTGTATATGTTAATTTAATTTAAACTAAACATGTTGCTTAACCTCTGATTCGTATCAGCAGCGGTCTCCTGTTTTTTTTTTTTTTGGTGCTTTCCAGTGAGGGAAAACCACTGAAGCGTCTCCATTAGATTCTTCCCTCTGCTTCAACTCTCCAGTGGCTGAACTCCACTGGAGAAAGATTGTTTTGCAGTAATGACAAAATGTGGACACAAGGAAATCATTGTCCAGTGAGCTAAATAGTAACAATAACTTATTTTTTCATAGCTAAAGAAGCAGACTGGTGAAATTATTTTTGAGTGATACAGCTACATAATTCCAGATAATTATGAGTGTATCAGACCACAAAAAATGGTCCGTTCAGTTTTTAGAATTTGTGCTGCAGTACAGAATTACAGGACAAGTGACTCTGGAGCCAGGCTTTTCAGATCTTTGGGCAAGTTACTTAACATCTGTGAATCATTTTTTTTTTTCTTCTAAAACTTGGAATAATATTAGTTAACTCGGACCTGATATGGAAGTTAAATAAAAATTTCTGACAGGTATTTAATGTATTGGCGATGGTGTTAAAGTGAATTTGAATGGTTATTTATTGGCTTTTTTAAAAGGCTACATATATAGTGTATATTTAGAGACTGCTATTGATGAAGCAGTAGAAGTAGAAGAAGTCAACTGTAGTAGAAGTCAACTTGATTCACTGCTTCCCGGAAAATCAATGACTAGTGTGTCTTTTTCTTGGTCATGCTTTTGCTCGTGACTGGCAAAATTTCATAATTTTGAAAGCTTGAACTTAAACATGAGATTCTGAAACATCGTTTGTTGTAGAGGTTGGAAGTTCAGAGGAGATGCAAATCTGGCTGAAAAAGTAACGAGAATTTCAGAATTGAAGGATTTTATTGATGTTACATTTGCCTTTAAATCTCTAAACTTGATCTTCTTACCCCTAACCCCCCAGCCCACTCCCTCCTCCTATCCCCAATTGTTTAGGTAAAGGCTTTGAAAAGGTTTTAGCATGTCTGTATTTTAAACACTGGATTCTAAGAAAAAACATTTTTCTAATTTAGCTAACCTTGCGTTTACATATAGCAATTTTAGAAAGTCATTGATAAACAGAATGTTTGGACTCTATTAAAATGAGAACAATGAATAATTTTTTTAGGGGTAGGAATCGTTTTTAAAATGATTAGAGTACTTTAAACAATGGGGAGGATTTTCATAAAAGTAGCAGGAATATGACAACTGGGATCTTTCTAATAATTTTAGAGGAATGACTAATTCTTAAATATTACCACCCATTCAGATAACTTGACTAAATAAATTTGTGACTTGCCTTTTATCTTTGATTAAAAAAGAGTCATTTTGGGGCCTCTGTTGATATCACTACAATTACAGATGTATTCAAGCAAATATTTGGTGTCAGGATTTAAATGTCCTGTGAGTATGACATCGAGGGGCCTTGATAGTGCTTGCCTGCTCTGTCCCAGTGTTTCTACCAGGGCACTACTTCCTGGTTGAAGAAATTGTGTTTTTAAGTTCTGGAGCCCCTTGAGTGGATAGACTGGTTATTAAATGGTTTCCTCATTCTTGGGAATCTACATTTGTGCCAGAAATCTCTGTCCAAGACCTGGTAAGTCAAGCAAGTAAAAAATTCCCAATTGGTTGACAGCTTCTTGTAAATTATTTTAGGCCTTCTAGTAAGTTTTCTTCAAACGTTCACTTCATTTTTTCCCAGCTGTTCCTGTTTTATACCTCATGACCATGACATGTTGTGTGAGGAGTGATGTGGTTGAAGGAGAGCTACTCCGGGGATAGACTGGCCGTTGATTCCTAGGTCATAATTTTCAGTGGAAATTATAAGCCTCTAAGCAGGCAGTAATTTGACTTTTCTATTTTAAGGAGGCTTATCTTATATGACCTCTGGCCTTTCATTCCATTGCTCACTCCCCCTTCATAAAGCATTTTCCCCAAAGTTTTTAAGATGCCATTTAATCATGGCTTTTTACCTTAGCAGACTACATTTTCTTTGATTTCCTTACTGAGTTTTGTCACTTCTGCTTAAAGGATTGATTCCCTTTTCGTTATCTTCTTTGCTAAGTGCCACCTCTTCTATAAAGTTTTCCTTTCCTCTCCACAGTAAGATGACTCTAGGTTTTTTTCCTGTTCTCTCATCAACCCTCTGCCCGCCCGTGAGAGCCCTTAATTCCCCCTTCTTCCTGTAAAATTGTGGGACACCTGAGGGTAATCTGCCCTGGTCTCTTTTTTGTTTTTGGATCCTGGGTCTTTGAAACAATGTGACTTACTCATAGTAAGGATTCGTAATGTTCTGGGTTGGATGAGGGTAGATTATGAAAAGTTGTATAAGCATGGGCATTTAATAAATTTAATGAAAAATTTTGTAACTGTTCGAGTGCTCCCTATTATAATAGGTGTGATAAAATGGAGAGTTTTGTTTTTTTTTTTTTGTTTGTTTGTTTTTTGGTAATCCTAGAGAGCTAACTTAGGTTGTTGTCCTATTTGACTAAAGCTTACTCTTTTTTTTTTTTTTCTCCCCAGCATACAAGACAGTATCAGGAGTCAATGGTCCACTGGTGATCTTAGATCATGTTAAGGTAACATTACCATCATTATCATTTAACCAATTATGAAGTTAAGAACGTGACATTAAGTCTTGTTTAGTACACTTTAAATTTTTAAGCCATTCCTTGGTCCGAATGTCCGTGCTATATAGGAGATAAGAGTTTTAGACAAAAGTCAGAAGAGTAGATTCTAGTACTGGATCTCCTGTAGATTCTGTTTGTGGCCTAGAGACCCTTGTCTGCAAAACTAAGAACAAAATTTTTGTCATTCCTACTTCACAGGCCTATCGAGAAAACAACAACAACATATAGGTATATGGCTCTTGTCATAGACAACCATGTGTTATAATTACTTTTTATAGTATTTGTCTTCTCTGCTAAAATTTTAAGGTGTATGAGTGAATAAACAATGTTACTTTTACCTTTGAGGGCCCGACACTGGTATTCAAATAATAAATAAATAAAAACAGATTATCTCAACGGTGACTAAAATCTTAAAGCAAAGTCTAGGTTTTACTTTTTCAGTTTGTTGTGAGGATCTTTACATGTTGTAGCCACACATATACATAAGAATTATAAATACATTAGTGTTATTTTAGAAAAAAGGCATAGAATATAGTCTGTAATGAATACCCTGAGTGGAGCCACCTGCCTGAATTCTATGATCAGATATCTCCAGAGAAATTAATTTCTATACCATGCTCTTCAGAACAGTAATTCTACATTGGTTTTTTGGGTGAATCAGGAGGAAAGGCACACAATAACTTATTTTTGAGAGAAGTAATGATGGAAGTACGTTGGCATGTGATCCCTCTGGAAGTAGAAAATAAATTGAAAAACATTTCCTAAAAGAAAGGGCAAAGTACATTGTCTCTTCAGCTTTATCACCAAGATAATATTTCTGTGTATGACAAGATACCTATATTAATTACTCTCAGCATTAAGCATAGCAAGTTCACCTCTCAGCCACAGGTTCATACTGGTCTGCGATTTGATTCAAAGCCTCAATACGTAGGATTTAAGTTGTACAAGGTTTTGGCAGGTGCCTGTTAATTTTTGTGAAAAAAATTTTTATTTTTTGAAGGAAATATAGGAAGCTTTATTTGTTTCTTTACCTGTTCTTTTTGTAATTATAAAATTTGGGGCTCATATTTTTAAAATATGAAACTTCTATTAGTATATATATTGAAAAAATTTTAAATATTCCTGTTTCAACTACGTTAAGTCCTAAGCTCAGCACAGAAAATATCATGATGAACAGTAGGCATGGCCTCTCTCCCACTGGAGCATAGTGCAGTGGAAAAGCAGGTATAATACAAATACACAAATGTCTAATTAGTCGCTTGTGTGAAGGGTAAGTGAAGAATGAGAGTCTATAACAGGAAGGTTTCAGAAAACATTTTGAGGAAGTAATTTTAAGAGAGCTAAAAAAGTTTCATTGAAAGTTTGGGGTATAACTTCAGTTGAGGAAAAACTAGTAAATAAATTTGATGTAGGAATGGCTTCTAAGCAACCAGATTTAGGGTGAGTTTTTAAATTTAATTTTTGGCTTTTGTTTTTAACTTAAAGCATATACATAGGATTAAAGAACAGATAATCTTATACAAATTATATAATAATAGAAGAAGATGGAGACTGCTACTCAACTCATGAAGTTAGCACAGCTTTGATCTGCAAACCAAACAAAGGGTAGTATGAGAAAAGAAAAATATAGCTATTCTCACTTATAAGCACAGATTCCAAAATTCTAAATAAGAATATACTCGTTTTAAGTATTAGTAAAAATATCTATGTATTAGCAAAAAATATTAGGATACCCAGCTCAACCTGGAGCAAAGAACATACTTAAGGAGGAGACTGGAATCATTTCCTTTAAATCAGGAACAAGATGAGGATGGCTATTGTCACCCCCCACTCTCTCCGTCTCTGTGCTCAGAACCTAACCGTGCTGTGGGAAAAAGAAATTGAGATAAAGGCATTAGAAATAAAAAGGCATAGCTCTCATCATTTCTTGGCGATATGATTAGCTGAACAGAAAACCCAAGTCATTCAGTAGACAAATGATTAGAAACAATGGTATAAAACCGTTGCCGGATACAAGGATCAGTCTGCAGAAATCAGTAATGTTCTGTATGCCAGATTAATTAGAGTAATTAGTACCTGTTTACAGAAAACTATGAAACTTTGTTGAAAGACGTGAAAGAAGACTTAAAGGAGGGTCCATGTTCATGAGTGAAAGACTCAGAATTGTAAAAATGTTGATTGTCCCCAGATAACAAAATCAGAGATAGAATAATGGGGAATAAATATTTGGTGCAGGAATAAATTTGTCAGTGGAGCAAAATTGAGAGCCCAGAAACCGACTCTCCTCACACATGAGAACTGGACTTGGTAAACAATAAAGGCTCTGTCATGAGTTGGTGGGAAACATTTAGTGTTGCTCAGTGCATATTGTTAGGGCAGTTGACTACCTATGTGAAAAAGAATAAAAATGAGAAAGATAAACTAAAGTATATACCAAAAGTAATAGAACACAATGCAGAAGACCATTTTTATGATGTCAGATTGGAAGGTTTTCCTAAACAAGACAAAAGCACAAATCATAAAGGAAAATAAGTCATTACGTAAAAAGTTTTTAAACTTCCATATGATAACCATAAACACAATTAAAGACAAGAAACTGATTGGGAGCAGATATTTGCAAAAGGATTAGTTCCGGAATCTATAAAGCTACTACAAATAGGAAAAAGCAGATCCAGTTAAAAAGTTAGAAAGAGGTATTGATAAGCCAATTGTAGGAAAAGAAGTCTAAATTGTCAGTAAACATGAAAAGATGCTCAGTCTTAATAGAATAAGGAAAATGCAAATGAGATGCTATTTTTTACTTGATCAAATGGCAAAAATTAATGTTTAATAATAACATAAGCTGGCAGAGATGTAGTGAAAAGATACTTTTGTATACTGCTAGGAAGATTGTAAATTTATACAGTTCCTTTGCAGCGTAATTTAGCAGTGAAGGAGCACACCCTGTAGCCCACCACTAGGTAACCAAACCTTAGGGAACCTTGGATACACTTGCATAGGAGCTAAGGCAGGAATGTTCATTGCAGCATGTTTGCAGTAGTGTAAATTTGGAACAACCTTGAACTCCATCGGTGGGACAACTGAATAAAATGTGGTGTCATTTGATTTTATGCCTGTCCTGACATTAATTCTAAGATGCCTGTTTATTCACATGTTAGCATCTCCAGAAATCAAGTTATAATCAATGATTCATCAGTTTAAAAAATTGGCAGACGTTTTTCTTCACGTCTTACAAAATAGATTATGTTGGTAAGGTAAATGTTATCATGGCAGAACCAAAATGTACATGAAAAAAAAGTTACAGGATGATGTAATTAGTATGTTGCCATTTATGTAAAACTACAGTGTTTTGGGAAATGTGTGTTTAGAATATTAAGAATGGATTAAAGGAATACATGTGTAGTTAGATTGTGGGGGAACATTAACATCGTTTTATTATAATCTTCATTATTTTATTATTTAGTTGCATTTTTTATCCCCCTGCTTCCAGAGCACATAAGTGATCACATACACAGCAAACACTGGTTCTGAGTAGGAAGAACGTAGTTATTTGTAAGTTTTGTACCTTCTCATAGTTTCAAAACTTTAAAACATACACAGAGGGAAAAATTTGTTTGCCGTGTTTACATAGATTTAAATCACTTTCCTCTGTACCTTTTGCTGGTTTGCCAGCGTGTGTGCCAGTGATCAGCATTTTTAAGACTGAAACTACCTGTGGGTGTTGTTAACTCTCAGGGTTTACCTGTATGTGAGGAGTGGTGGGGGAATTGCACATGCGTAAATGCTATGACCAAGATAGGCGTATATAGGGTGTTTGGGGGAGCCTTTACCCCCTAGCCCCAACTCTAACTTTAATCTCTAATCCTGTAATTGGTTATTAATCCTTTATTTTTTTCTATTTAGTTTCCCAGATATGCTGAGATTGTCCACTTGACATTACCTGATGGCACGAAGAGAAGTGGGCAAGTTCTAGAAGTCAGTGGTTCCAAAGCAGTGGTTCAGGTAAGCATCACTTTCAAAACCTGGCCAGTAGAAATATTCCCTAATCACAAAAATATAAGGAGCACCACTTGTTTTTTTTCTAGTTATCATTGACTAAGTATATCTTTAGAGGCTGATTATTTGCTGTGGGGGAAAAATTGCTTTTGCTTGTTTTTTTGCCGGATGTTAGCCACCTATATCGATTCTAGCCCACTAGCTCCACTGGTAAAATGACTTTTTTTTTTTTTTTTTTAATGGATAAAATGAACTAGATAATCACATAGGAGAGAGGTGAAGAGCAGAATTTATAGTTTGTGGGGTGAAACAAAGCGAGATGTGCATCTGTTTCTTTAAATTGTCTCCTATAATTCCTAGTTTTTAATTTTATTGCTTATGGGAAATGCATTTTCTCAAATAACATATTTCCCTAAAAAGTCTCCTAGAGCCTGGTTAGCAAAATTTCTGTAAAGGGCCAGGTAGTAAATTTTTTCAGGGTTTGTGGGGCTCCCGAAGGTCCCCGAGGCATATTTTTATTCTTTTTTCTTTTTCTTTCTTTTTTTCAATTAAACAGCCCTTTAAAAATATAAAAAACTTTCTTAGCTTGTTGGCATGACCCTTGGTCAAGAGGTTGTGTTTGTGATATTAAAAATAGTGTACATTTATGTATTTGACTTTATAAGGGCTGCTTAACAGACAAATAAAATTTGAATGGTTATGATGGAAATTTTTTTTATACTCTTGATTCCTTCTCTTTCTTGGTAGGTTTTTGAAGGGACTTCAGGTATAGATGCTAAGAAAACGTCCTGTGAATTTACTGGAGATATTCTCCGAACACCAGTGTCTGAGGACATGCTTGGTAAGTTGACATTATTATGCATTCTGGGCAGAGAGCTGTTTCCTTTTCAATATATTTCTCTAAAATATTTTTAAAAATATGAATATTTATGTCCTTGTCCACTTCGTACTGTCTTGTTACTGCTTTACAGGTCGAGTCTTCAATGGGTCAGGAAAACCCATTGACAGAGGGCCTGTTGTGCTGGCTGAAGACTTTCTCGACATCATGGGTAGGGGCAGTAAATGGATTTCTGTGTTTTGGGGAAAATAGCCTCTAACTAACTTATATCTTTGCCAGGTAGTGATTTTTGTGATACTTTAAGTAGTTAACTAATACATTCTATAGCTAGTTAAGTAATTAATAAGTTAATTAACTAAATTATTTAAGAAATTTAATTTTCCTAGAGAGCATCTTAAAATTTTATATAAAATATCTTAAAGAAGGGGATCAAGTATATAATAGCTGAAGGAAACTGGACTTTGGGTAGTAAACACACAATAGAATATACAAATGTCAAAGTATAATGTACACCTGAAATTTATATAATTGTATTAACCAGTATTACCCCAATAAACTTAATTTTTAAAAAAGTAAAAAAAAATTTAAAAAAATCAAAGATATCATCAAATACCACTAGGGTTTATATATCTAAAATGTAATTAGTAAAGCCATGGCTTTGAATTGGGTCACCCTCCTATTTACGGTACCTTTATTTCACTTTGGGGACTGGAATTCTGCCACCATATATTTCATGTGTCTACAAAACACTAATGGCAAAAATGACTTAAGCAGCTTTCAGAAATAACTGATATTTTAAGAGGAGAAAGAAATGCCTTATATGATTTTAGTCTTAATGTACAGACGTAGTAAAAATTTCCCCTTTGGAAATGCATCAGGCCAGCCAATCAACCCTCAGTGTCGAATCTACCCGGAAGAGATGATTCAGACCGGCATTTCGGCCATTGACGGCATGAACAGTATTGCTAGGGGACAGAAAATCCCTATCTTCTCTGCTGCTGGCTTACCACACAATGAGGTGAGAGCTAGAATCTGTCCCTATGAAATTTAACAGAGAAGAATTTCTAAATGCTTCACTTTAGTGAGAAACCAAATAAAGGGTTTTCAACATAAACACCCAGTATTGCTGTTTATGTAATCCAGTTACGTTGAGTCTTTATCCACCCGTGATAGCTGTCTGCTTGCTTACTCTTAGGGATCTTCGCAAAAAGTACAAAGTAGTTTTGTTAGGTAAAGTCGTTTAAAGTACCCAGTTTTATTTATAATTATAATTCCAAAAAAATTAAGGATAAAAGTTATTTTGTTGTAGAAATGTTATTTTAGATTTCAACGCAGTGCTTTTGTACTCCTCATCAGATTGCCGCTCAGATTTGTCGCCAGGCTGGTTTGGTAAAGAAATCCAAAGATGTAGTGGACTACAGTGAGGAGAATTTTGCAATTGTATTTGCTGCTATGGGTGTAAGTATAATCAGTTTCTGCTTTCGTGTGAGATACAAAATTAATTGCTTATGTTATTTGAACAATGTAGAAAACTACACTTACGTTGTTGAGTTTATCTCTAGGTAGAGAAGTTTTAATTTGGAATTTTGGGCTTTTGACTGTGAAATGTAAGAAAAAATTCTCTGTGCCTACAGCAGGCTGTTCATTCTGTTGGCTTTTGTGAAAATATTTTGGGTACTTGTAACTTTAAAAGAAGGAGCAATGCAGATCTATAGCTTGGCCTTCATCAGAAATATATACTGAGAATTTTTCTTCTCCCAGCACTGATGAAGTCATTGATATTTAGGTAAACATGGAAACTGCCCGGTTCTTCAAATCTGACTTTGAAGAAAATGGCTCTATGGACAATGTCTGCCTCTTTTTGAACTTGGCTAATGACCCAACGTAAGTAAAGAGAGCTATTTCTTTCTGTTCACCCAGTCTTCAGGTCAAAAATGTTACCTAAATTCCAGCTTTTCTTCTTTCTAGTTATTTGGCTTTGGGCAAATCACTTAGTCTCTGAAGCTCATTTTCCTTTTTCAGAAAATGTGACAAATGATACAGGTCTCACAAGGTTGTGTGTATTAAATGAGATAATACATATAAATTACCTAGCACACAATCCATGTTCAATAAATGATCTTTTCCTCTTACATGAGAAATCCGGCCCCTATTTCTTCCCTTTCTCAATCTCCGCCCCCCTTCATTTCTTCTTTCTTTGTTTTGAGAACTATGTAGTTCTGAGGAATTATGGGGCATTTATAAAACAGTCAACTTTGCAGAACTAAGTAATTCTTACTATGTGAACACATAAAATAACGCTACCTTATTTAAGAACTTTTAAAGTAAAAATTGGTTTTCTCTCCTCAATTTATTGAAACTTTTGGAGGGAGACTGCTATTATTTCCAGAATCTTATTTTCTTTTGTTTTTAGCCTTTTTGTTTGAGTGACATAGGACTTAATGTTCCATTTCAGTATTGAACGAATTATCACTCCTCGCTTGGCTCTAACCACAGCTGAATTTCTGGCCTATCAGTGTGAGAAACATGTATTGGTTATCCTAACAGACATGAGTTCTTATGCCGAAGCACTTCGAGAGGTAACTTTTTTCTTAATTAAAATCGCTTCATTTTATCTTGTCCCTTTGCAAGTTTTTATTTTTCTTTAATCATGTTTTTAAAACTTCATTGCTCATATATTAGCAGAATACTTTAATTACTGAGAAAGTAATGTGCACTTTGTTTTCTGTTACTTTATTTGAAATGATTAGAGGATGAGATTTGAATTATTAGCCTATTTGTCATACTGTTATTTTCTCCATGGATTAAGACATGATTCTAAAAGAGAGAAAGTGATGCAAGCTGTTTATTCAGTAACTCTCCCAGGAAGTTGTGTCTCTGTCCAGACTGTAGATTGTTAACCCTCTTCAGAATTTTATTTTTAATGATGTTAGTATTTAACTAAATAAAGGCCATATTCTGGCAGCACCCTTTTCAGAAACTTTTCCTTCAGAAAACTCTTGTGTTTATTTAGAAATAAAACTAAGATTTTCGCAGTTATCACCTGTAAATTTGGGAGTTTTATGCTAATGCGAGTTATTGAAATTTTGAGTAAGTTACTTGTTTAAGTATTTAAAAAGGAAAAAGACTTCTGAAGAGACATGCTATATAAATTCCTAGCTTCTTAAAATTCCCTAAGATCCATCACCTTATTTTACTCTGCTACCATGCTTTTTCAGTGAACGGCTCCCTCCACACCCCTCCCCCAATCTGTCACAGACCAGTGCTTTTCTAAAATACAATAAAAATGAGTGATTAGAAAAGTGAAAGCTTTAAAAAAATGATATATAACTTATAAACTCAGATTTTGAAAATTAGATTCAACGCATAAAATTTTTCGGTTAAATTGCCATTAAAGATTTCTAAATGCTTTTCTATATTATTTCACTGCATATTGGTAAAAGCTGGTTGCACACCACACTTTGAGTGGCACTGCTGTAGCACACTTTTAGGGGAGCCAAAGTAGCCCTTAAACTTGGGCCTAATGCTTTTGAGTTCTTGGTGGTTGAAGAGTGATGTGCTTACATTCTAGTATGCGTACTTTTAAGAGCAAGACTGTTTGTTACTGTTCTTTTATGCAGTGAGTGGACCTGGCTCTGTGATCTGGGGAATTAATTTATCTGACCTTTGATTTCAGCTGTAAATTGCTGTTAACAACATTACCTTCCTCATAGGGTCGCTGTGAGGATTAAAATAATGTATGTAAAGTACATCAAATGATTCTTGGTGTAGATTTTCTTCCCTTTTGACCTTTTTGGGTTTAGCATAAGATCCTTGGTATGAAATAAACCTCATGAACTAAGAAGATAAAACTTTGATTTATAAAATTGCAAGCAGATTTTCTTCTAGGAAGCTATTTGAAGATTTGCATTATGGCAGTGTGATTTTAGCAAAAAACGTTTGGTACCGAGTTGTCAAGATTTTTGTTGCAAAATAATTTGAACTTGTATTGCTAGGTTTTTCTCACTCATAGAGACAATATTTAAAATGAAAAAGAGGCTATTTCCAGCAGTGTAATTTGGCATGTTCAAACAAATGTCTTCTAAACAGTCTTTACTTTCCGTACGTTGGTGTGTAATATTGTCCCTGGCCTCACTGTCAGGTGTCAGCAGCCAGGGAAGAGGTGCCAGGTCGACGCGGTTTCCCAGGCTACATGTACACTGATTTAGCGACGATATATGAGCGTGCTGGTCGGGTGGAAGGTAGAAATGGCTCTATTACTCAAATCCCTATTCTCACCATGCCTAATGATGGTAAGTTTTGGGTCTTTAGATTTTAACAGACCTGACTGTTGTAAGCACTTTCATTCTTAGGGAGAAGACCATCTACTTTTTTGAGCTGAAATTCTCTTAAGAGTTTATTCTCTAAGAGTTTACATAAACTAGTGATTTGTATCTAAATAAAATATTTCATTTGAAAGTGCCCATAATTATTATTATTTTGGGGGGTGGGGAACAACCCTTTTCTTTGTAATTTGAATTTTAAATTTTTATTTGTTAGGTGTTATTGAGTGCCTGCTGTTTGCAGGACACTGGTCTAGATATAAGAAATTTTTAAAAATTACAGTCTTACCTAATATAAGTTATTTGTTCTATTTGGATATTTTTTATGTATGTGCACCAGTAATTTAAGGTTAGCTTAAGTGTCAGATGAAGAGCACAAATAGTAAATGCCACAAGACTTCAGAGACAGAATGATCACCAAAGGCTGGTTAAAAATTACTGTGTTTTCTCAGTGTGTGTTCAAAGTGGCTCCTGGGTGAGACTCAGCATTCCTCTTATGTTACAGTCTTTTAGTCCTTCTTTCAGTTTTTAAAAAGCACTTCTGTAAGATATGTTCAGAAGCAGTAGTAATTCACTATAATTGAGCACTGTTCTAAGTGCTTTATAAATATTGACTCATTTGGTCCTCATGGCAACTTTGAGATAGATTCTCTAATCTGAGGCACAGGGAGGTAAAGTGTCTGTCAGAGTAGGAGGTGGTAGCTTTAGAATTCATAAATCACACTAACTGGTATACTCTGCTGTCTCTGACGTGAAAATTATTTGTTCCAAGAAAGTAGCTACAAAATTACTTTATGTAATTTAGCAGATTTAGAAAGTCTTGCTATATTTTCCACGTCGAAATAGCTTATGAGCTAGCAATATTCTCTCAGTATACATCAAATTGACAAATCTCTGCAAGGGAGCTTTGTGTTTAAAATGGAGTTTTATTTATATTTTGGGGAGAGATCATATAACTAGGAGAAATTATACTTTTATGAATGCAGCTAATTTACCTCATATTCCAACACATATCTAATTATGTTGCATCCTAATAAACGGTCCAATAGGGTAACCTCTAGCCACATTTCCCTTTCTAAATTCTAAAGTTAATTAAAATTAGATAAAATTTGAAGTATAAAGTTTTTCAGTTACATGAGTCACATTTTACGTGCTCAGTGGCCATATTTTGCTACTGAATTGGACAGCATAGATATAGAACTTTTCCATTATACAGAAATTGTTTTATATAACATCACTTCAGGTAATGCGGTAGCTAGTGCCTGTTGACTTCCTGTGCCTTTGTTTATATGAGGTGGAGCCTTTAACTGATATCAGATATCTTCCTCTGGTAGATATCACTCACCCCATCCCTGACTTGACTGGATATATCACAGAGGGGCAGATCTATGTGGACAGACAGCTGCACAACAGACAGGTATTTGACATTTGGGCAGTGCTGTAAAGCTTATAACCTCTTCTTTTACTATTTCGTGACTTAGACTTTGCCTGTAGGACTTACTTACTTACTTACTTACTTACTTTATTTATTTATTTATTTGTTTATTTAATTGTTTGTTTGTTTAGAATTTATTAACTTAAAGTGATTTTGATATGACTTATAAAATTGTCATGTCTGTATATAGCAGATCCTCAATGTCATTTTGTTTCATTTGTCATTTCATTCTAATGTTGATGAGATACCATAGGAACTCTTGTATATACATCAATTAGCTTGTGGTAAAACTTTTGTGATTTTAGGCGAAATGACTGTTTTACTACAAAATCCTGGTGTAGATAAGAATACCAGAATTAAGAATTAAATTTCCACTTTTCTTTAGTGTGCCTTAAAATGGAGTTAGCTGTCTCAAAGAACTTTTGTGGGTGTTCTATTCCATAACATTACAGTCTACCAATCTTGTTTTATTAATACAAAAACAGATTTTTTTATTTTTTATTTTTTATGTTTTAGGTATAATGACAGCATAATGATTTAGTATTTGTATATATTGCAAAATGATCACCTCCACAGGTCCAGTTCACATTCATTGCTATAGTTAGAATTTTTTTTCTCATGATGAAAACTTTTAAGATCCACTCTTCTAGCTACTTTCAAATATGCCATACAATTTTATTAACTACACTCTCCATGCTGTACTTTACATCCCCATGACGTAACCATTTTATAACTGGAAATTTTACCTTTTGCCCCCTTCGTGCCTTGTCTCCCCACTGCCACTCCCTGCCAGTCTGTATCCATGAGCTCATGGTTTTTTGTTTGTTTGTTTGTTTGTTTGTTTTGATTCCACATATTAGTGAGATCATATGGTATTTATCTTTTTCTGGTTGACTTATTTCACTCAGCATAATGCCCACAAAGTGCATCCATGTTGTCACAAATGACAAGATTTCATTCTTTTTTATATAGTCAAATAAGCAAAAACAGACTTTTGAGGCTTCTATATAGATGCCAGCTTTAAAACAGCTTTTAGGTGGAGTTGTTATTATTTTGTATGTGATTTTGAATCAGAATTCAGAAGACCATTTAGATTTGATACTACAGGCTGATACTGAAAATTCAGTTTTTCAATATAATCTTGTACTATTTTATAGATTTCACTTTTTGGATTTGTTTTTTTAAAGAATACTATGCCACAAAGAGTTTCTTACCAGGAAAACATTAGAACTCATCAGGGAAACAAATGTAGCTTTTTAATGTAATTTAAAGAATAATAATTAGTTGCAAAATGTTTCTTTACTACCAGTAAAGTTTGAATTTTGTACTTAAATATAATATTTTTCTCCTCCCGTTCTACCTAAGATTTACCCGCCTATTAATGTGTTGCCGTCATTGTCACGGTTAATGAAGTCTGCTATTGGGGAAGGTATGACCAGAAAGGACCATGCCGATGTATCCAACCAGCTGGTATGTGTATCCTCTAAGGGTGGTGCTTGAATACCTTCCATAGTCCATTCTCTCTGCTACCTTAGACCATCTTATCCTCCCATTCACTTTTCCCCCCGCCGCCCTATCCATGTAGAGTGTTAGTACAGGTTTATGTGGAATACATAAGCATTCATTGGAACCAAGCAGTCTTTTTTCATGAGGATAGATGCTGCCGATAACCAAGATTAAAAACCACATGCTTGAAAGCCACATCTAATCCTGTAAAAGGTAGATTATACAACACCAAGCCATAAGGTTGTTTTAAGTTTTTATTAGTAACCTCAGTAACGATTGCATTGTTCCTGAAAGGGCCCTCTCATTTCTTGTCTAGCATGTTAAGCAGTCACCGGAATACCAAGGGATGCAGCTTTATATATTCTGTGAAGTCCTTGGTTTCTATGGTGATGGGAGACTGTTCACTAGGCACAAATAAAGAAAACTACTTTTGACCTTAAAGTAGGTAAGGTAAACCTGGTATCACAAATATTTTTCTTGAAAATAACTTCAAGATGGATTTTCAAATACTTTGTAAAATGCAAGCTCAGTGACACCCCGAGAAAGCATATTTTTTAGAGCGTTAGTAATGTCTGCTGCAACTTGACTCTTTTCTGAGTGAGACTGCTTTGTAATAAAGTTCTTTTGATACTTTCATATGAGTTTTATGTGAATTATGTTTGTAAACGACGTGAAATTCCTTCTGAGGCCGCTTATGGAGAGAGCTATAGCAGTACACTTCACAGCCCAGATTGCTCTTAACATTTACGAACTCACAGCTCCCTTCCTGTAAACCCTTTTCTCTTTAGTATGCGTGCTATGCTATTGGGAAGGACGTACAAGCCATGAAAGCTGTAGTTGGAGAAGAAGCTCTTACCTCAGATGATCTTCTTTACTTGGAATTTCTGCAGAAGTTCGAGAGGAACTTCATTGCTCAGGGTAAGGTGATTAGATTATTTTCTTATAAGCATAAATAGCCTCATATGTAGTTTCCAAGACCTCTTTCCCAGCCTGAAAGAATTTACGCTGGTCCCTTTATGGTTTTCCCTCTGCCTGTCATGTCTTTGTACTTAGCCTGCTGGTTCCTCCCCCTCCTTCATGTTTGTTATCCAGTTACTTAGCTCCCCTTACTTCCTCCCTTTCCCACAGCCAGCTTCCCTAGGGCCCCCTCCTCCTACCCTCTCTGCAGCCATCTCCCCTGGCTTTCAGGTTTTTCTGATTTATCTGTTTTCATCTCCTTTTCTGATTGCTTATTTTCTTGCTTCTTAATTGTTCCTCTTTCCAAAGGCCTAGTTGCCTCTCCTTTCTATGCTTTTCTACCTCCACTTTGGCTTTTGTCCTGTGCTGTTGACCAGATTGCTATGTGTGATCTTAGAACCTTTCTTAAACCTTAATCCCACATGTCTACCTGGGACACCTTTGTCTGTGCCACCATTCCTCTGCCTCAGCGTGGTCAGAACCAGAGTGTTTCCCACCTGATCACCTGCCTAGCAGTTTCCCTTTTCAGCCTCTGTCCACCTCTGGCATTGCCATTGTCCTGATTAGCCCAAGCGCGGAACTGGGCGCTCTTTTTAACTTCCGGAGTGGTGCAGAAGCTGCTGATATCTGACCACTCTTTGAGTCAGACCACGCTTTGAGTCTTGAGGCCTAATCCAAACCTTTGGCTTCATCATCCCTGGCCATTAGTGCCGGCTTTTTCACCAGTCTCCCTGACTTCTTAGATACTGCTGCTAGAGTAAATTTAGTATTAATTTTATTTATGGTCCCTCTATTGAAAAGTCTATAATGATTTTTATTTCATAGCGTGTGTAGGATTTTCAAGCTGTTTTGCTTGGTCTCTCCCCTGCCACCCTTGCTAATGTTGGTCATACTCTGTTCCTCACCTCAGTGGTATTATGAATGGATGTGTTTATTTTAGAACAGTGCATCAAGTTGTATACTTAGGATTTGTGAACTTTCCTATTTAAGTGATACATATTTTTTTAACATTAAAATCTGCAAAATGTGTATGCCTCTTTTTTATTTTGTTGTTTTTTAACACAGACCTTAAAACCTTAAAAGTTAAAAGTGAGGTTCTACTGGTAGAGAAAAGAATGCAGAACTTCAGCCACTCTGATTTCTTAGTTAAGAAATGAGGTTTATTTGCATGATAAGGATGCTTCTGCTAGTAATATCATCATCATCATCATCCTCTGCTCCTGGGAAGCTCTTTTTCTCACTCCTTTCTGGGCAGAACACTGGGTTAGTTCCCATTGCTTGAGGTATTTAGGTCCTACCCAGTTTTCAAAAAAAGTGACACCTTCCTTCCTTCCTCTCACACACACACACACTCACGAGACTGCCTGCTGCTGTCCCTGTCCCCAGTGCCTCTCGTCCCTCTGCTTCTGGTGGTGCTTGTTGTCTGTGGCCTCATTTCGACCGCATGGGCATGCGGTTGTGTCCAGTCCTGGGAGATCTAAGCGCTGTGTCGTCTCTTGTTTGTACTTGGTGCTCCCAGCGCTGACTAACACTGATCAGTTAGAATGAGTTTGCCTTTATTCATCCAATCTCAATTTTTTGTAAGGTCCTTACGAAAATCGTACTGTCTACGAGACTTTGGACATTGGCTGGCAGCTGCTCCGAATCTTCCCCAAAGAAATGCTGAAGAGGATCCCTCAGAGCACCCTGAGTGAATTTTACCCTCGAGACTCCGCCAAGCACTAGCTGCCACCACCCTGCTGGCTGGTTGTGCTTGCAAAGTGCTCATTCTCTCTTCTGTATCCCTCTGCACTCCCCCATCCGCACCTCTGTGCTGGAGTTTACCGTTACCCTGTAATTAAAAACAAAGAAAGGTGACATATCGTGCCAGTGTTGCCATGTCTGAAACTGCTAACAGACTTTAAAATATCCCCTGTGAGAGAACCTGGATCTTCAGCGCTTTGTTTAAAGTAGCTACAGGGATGGATGGAGGTGAAGTTTTCTTGCCGATGTATTTGTACATAGTGGGGTAGTTAGTTGTCTAATAATGTCTTGTTATTTGGGTCTCCCAGACCTTACCTCTTCACCCCCTCAAGAGCATCACTATCTAAAGTTAAATGCTTTCATCTCCAAATGAGGGCAAGGATGGGCATGAAAGAAGCATCCTCAGAAGAGCCAAGAGTCGCTGCTGAGAGCACTTTGGATGGTCGGTGTTCCTCTGGGTGTGTGCTGCTGCCCTAAGCAGATGGTTTTCACTGTCCACCTGCTCTTTCCTATTTAATGAATAAACTAGAAAGGGAGTTCCCGCTTCCTCTTCGGTACGTGTAAGTGGGGGGTCCTGGCTGACTGTTCTTCCTCCCTCTGAGTAACACAAAATCATGCGGCTTTTGCATGGCTGGCATTGATCGGGTAGTGAGTTGCCTTGTCTTGACCCTTACCGGGATCCTTACTGGGTTCCCATGCAGAGGATTCTTAACTAAAATAACTAGTAGAGTTGATTGGAAAGAGTTGGGGTATGATAAAAAGAAGAAAATCCTAAACCCATTTTTCATTTGGACATGCTAACATTGGTGTAAGTTTCTAAAGTGTTTTCCGGATACTACTGAAGGCAAGGTGTGGGGAGGAAGCCCTCCTGGGCATGGATATTTTAAACTCTGTTAGAGAGCAGCCTTTAGAAAACCCTGTATTTGGTCCTGCTTTCTGACCTGTCTCTGCTCCATCAGGGTAATTTTGTGGCACAAGTAATAGCATTTAAGAGCTTTAGCCTTCTGATTTCTGCTCCTTCCTGCTGCGAGCCCTGAGCTGCCTTCTATGCACTCTGCCGAGTCTACTGTGTGGTCTCTGTGTTCCTCGTTACTTGGGTGCAATAGCAACTTCTCTGTGCATTCCATCTTTCAAGTTGTGTAAAGTTTTTTCTTGGAGGGGATGAGGGGGTTGGGGGAGTCAGCATGATTATATTTTAATGTAGAAAATGTGACATCTGGATATAAAATGAAAATAAATATTAAGTTAAATGGAAGTGACCTAAAGTGACTCTGTGTCTTCTAATCATAAGAAACAATAGCAACAAGCACATATATGACATATAAAAATGCACCTCTTTGATTCGCAGGTTTGAACATCATAACCAGCATCGTGAACCGACCCCTGGGTTGTAGGAACACTGCCCAGGTTTTATACCCTCCGTCTTTCAAACTCTTTTCAGTAATCTCTCTTGCAGCATATTGTAGTTTGACCCAAGGAAGGAAGTTACTGCAGGTGTTCTGTAGCATTTTTTGTTTCAAACATTTCCAAGATCTTTAGAACTACATATTTAAGCAAGCCAAACTTGCTTCAAATAAAAGTTTAAATAGATGTCCAGTATATTGAGTGGCTTCACAGGATCCTGCATTTTCTCTGTCTTCAAGGCTGTTTGTAGGAGATGTAGACTAACACTCCCCAACCTTTTTGGCACCAGGGACTGGTGCTCCCATGAAAATCTAATGCCTGATGATCTGAGGTGGAGCTGAGGCCATGATGCTAGCGCTGGGGAGCGGCTGCAGATACAAATGAAGCTTTGCTGGCTTCCCTGCCGCTCACTCACCTCCTGCTGTGAGCCCGCTTCCTAACAGGCCAGGGACTGGTACCAGTCCACAGCCCGGGGGTTGGGGACCCCTGCTGTAGAGGAAAGAATCCAGTCATGGTGAGAAATGGGCAGGCCTGTGTTGTAATGCTGGTGCAGCCACTATGTGGCCTTGCTGAGTCTTTTAACAAGTCTGAGTCTGTTTGCTTATGTGCCCTTTAGAGTTATCACAGGGGCTAGAGATTCTGTGTGTAAAACACCAGCAGAGCGCCTGGTCCATGGCAGATACAGTAGGCTACTTTTATTAACAATCTTTAATTAAGGCTGATTGATGATTTATTCTTACATAAGTTAAGATTATTAGTTGGTTAAGTAGTACTCTTTAGTTTCTTTTCAGTGAAAACATTTTCTTAGTATACTTTTTGTACCAGTGATAAGACCTGATTGAAAGACCCATTAAAATGATGCTTTCATATAGACCCTCGCTATGATCAAATTAAAATTTGTTCATTGCATTTGGCTTAAAGAATTTGGGAGGAGAAGTAGCTTCAAAGTTTTAGAGACCTAAATGACTCATGAAATATTTATGCTAGCAGTTGATTATCACTTCAGTTTGTGAGATTCCCTGTAAGTGAAAAAATGTTTTCAGACCAATGTAATAAGTACTTCATTTGGATGTTTTCTTTTCAGCAAGTGTGGGTGGTGCAAGGTGTCTGAGGTCAACAAAGCATTGTCTGCTTTTGGCATTTTCCATTATGCTAGTAAAGGGAAGTTAGCTTACTCCAGTATTAGGGGATAACAGAAAATAGTTCCCTAGGCTAAACTAAAAATATCATTTAGAGATTACAACAGAAACTTAGCAGCCAATTTTTGAAGGAAGATGATCTTTTGTGGGGAAACAAGTACAAAGAAGTGGGTTTTGAAAATGAAAGTCATGTGAAACTACATATAGAGCACCCTAAAGAGTCTACAAAATATTAGAACTTTAAATGAAATCAGTAAAGTAGCAAGGATAAGAAATTAATTCTTAGAAATTGGTTGCATTTTTTAGATACCATTAACGAACGATTGGAAATCAAGAAGACAATCCCAATTACAACTACATGAAAAAAAATACCCAGTAATAAATTTAACCAAGTAGGTAAAAGACCTGTACTTCAAAATGATTAGATTTTGAAGAAAGAAACTGAAGAAGAAGATAAATGGAAGCATCTACTATGCTCAAGGTTAGGAAGAATTAACATCTTTAAAATGTCCACACTACCCAAAGCAATCTATAGCAATCCCTTGAAAAATAACAGCATTTTTCACAGAACAAAAATAATCAAATTTATTTGGAACCACAAAAGATCCTGAATAGCCAAAGTAATCTTGAAAAAGAATGAAGTTGAAGGTATGCTACCTGATATCAAACAATGTTAGAAGGCTGTAGTAATCAAAATGGCATAATACCAGGATAAAAACACACATGGATCAATGGAACAGAATAGAGAGCCCAGAAATAAATCCATACCTATATATGGTCATTTAATCTATGATGAAGGACTCAAGAATAAATGGGGTAAAAGATGGTTTCTTCAACAAATGGTATTGGGAAAACTGGATAGATAACATACGAAAAAATGAAATGACCACCTTGTACCGTACACAAGAATAAACTCAAAATGGCTTAAAGACATAAATGTTAGACCTGAAACCATAGAACACCTAAAAGAAAAAAATAGGCAGTAAACTCTCTGACAATATTCTTAGTAATATTTTTATATATTTTTAATATGTCTCCTAGGGCAAGGGAAACAAGGAAAAATAAATGGTGCTACATCTAATTAAAAAGTATTCACACAATAAAGGAAACCGACAAAACAGACAACCTACCTATTGGGAGAAGATATTTGCCAATGATACATCCAATAAGGGGTTAATATCCAAAATTTATAAAGAACTCATACAAAATACCAAAAAAAAAAAACACCAAACAATTCAATTAAAAATGGGCAGAGGACCTGAATCATTTTCCAAAGAGGACATAACAGATGCTCAATGTCACTAACCATCAGAAAAATGTGAATTAAAATCACAATGAGATATCACCTCACACCTGTCAGAATGGCTATCATCAATTATCAAACAAATGCTGGTGGTGGGACTGCAAATTCGTGCAGCCGCTATGGAAAACAATATGGAAGTTCCTCAAAAAATTAAAAATAGAACTACCTTATGACCCAGCAATTCCACTTCCGGGTTTTTATCCAAAGAAATCTAAAACACTAATTTGAAAAAATATATGCTTCCATGTGTTCATTGCAACATTATTTATAATAGCCAAGCTAGTGGAGCAACCTACGTGCCCATCAGTAGACAATGGGATAAAGAAGCGGTGGCACATATATACAGTGGCACATTAGCCATAAAAAAGAATAGGATCCTACCATTCGCAACAATAAGGATGGAGCTAGAGGGTATTATGCTGAGTAAAATAAGACAGAGAAAGACAAATACCTACAACTTCACTCCTATGTAGAATCTAAAGACCAAACAAAACAAACAGACTCAGAGATACAGAGGACAAACTGATGGTTGGCACGGGAGTAGGTTGGGGGGCTGGGTGAAAAAGGTGAAGGGATGGAGAAGCCCAAATTGGTAGCTACCACATAATCACGGGGATGTAAAATACAGCATCGGGAATATAATCCATAATATTGCAATAACTAGGCATGGTGCTAGGTTGTATTAGACTTAGTGAGGGATCACTTCATAAATTATATGTCTAACCACTATGCCATATTCCTGAAACTAATAATATTGAATGTCAACTGTAATTGAAAAATTTAAAAAGAAATTCAATATTTCTTGTTAAAAAACAATAAAACTGTAAATTTATATAGCATCTTCTAAGGGCTTTATTGGCAATTGCAGTATTGTTCGTCATATAGAAAATTAGAAACAACCCAGGTATCTATTAATCGGGATTAATTAGATAAATTATAGTAAATGGATACAAAAGACTATTACGGAGTCTGTATAACAAATGACATATATATATATGCCGACATGGAGAGATGTCCCGAATACACTGATGCATTATGAAGTTAAAAAATTTTTAAATGACGCACGATACTTTGTAGTCCGTACACATACTGTTTAGTGTGGGGACTGTTTAGTTCCTGGAAACGGGAACGCTGAGTCAGGTGATTGCAGCCCTGTCCCTGGAGAGCCGCATGTCTTACATCCTGCCCCGGCAATGGCTTTTTCCTGCTCCTCAAACGCCTTGAAATAACTGCAGGGTCCCGCAACAGTTTGTTTAATTATGTTACAGGTCCGTTCTTCCACTGCTTAGGATGCCCTTCAGAAACGCTAATCACCAGTTGCCTGTTAACTTTATCCCGTTTCCTCGACTCACACAAATGAAAGTCATGTTCCTTACTCAGCTGCTAACCGTGGTTTCACTTCAAACTGTGTCCAGGGGGGAGCTGAACACCTGCCTGACACTCAAGCAAACCTGTGGTGTCCTCAGCTGCCTCCCCATAGGAAGCCCTGCGGTGGCAACAGTGAGCAGGTGACTAATGTCGAGAAATAATGAGGAATCTCTTCCAGGGACTCATCAGTCACGAAGCTTTGTATCCTCAGCAAGATGGGGAAAACCTGCTCGGAAAACCTGATGTGTTCGGGAACCTGGGCACCCCAGGAATTGCTGATCCCTCCCTGATCTGTCCACCGCAGTTCCTTTTTAAGGGAAAGACAAGCCTTGGCCTGTGGCCGTCCCTGAGGCTCCGAAGGTGCAGATGTGGGCTTGGCCAGGCTCCTTTGTGGGTGCCTGAGGCTCCCAGGCCCAGAGCAGAACACGGCCATTTGCCAGGATCGGCAGCTGCATGTAGCACACCCATGACGGGCGACCTTTCTCCAAAGGATCTCGTTTCCAGACTCCAAAGCATTTTTTAAATGTAAGAAATCTGTGACTTGTTCAAGGTCACTTAAGGAATGGGAGAACGCGAACTAGAACCTGGGGCTTTAAATCTGCTCCAGGTGCTCTTTCTGTAACAGTGTTGATGTCCAAGGTCACTCCATCACCTGCAACAGGCAGGTGCAAATTCTCGTGGAAACCAGGACTTTCTATGGTGCCTAACGCGTCAGTGCTTTACGGGGCGTAATGGTGGTGTGAATGTAAACGAGAGGCCCTGAGAGGCTGGGGTGAAGAACTTCAGGTAAGATAGATTCGTGGGTGTGTAGTTAGACCATAGACTCAAAATGCCTCTTGATTGAGTTTCTAAGCAGTTGTATTCTTCATTTCCACAAGAGGGCAATAGGTCCCGAGCAGCCACGCACGGGCTGATCACTGAGCTCTGAACACGGAGATGGGCAGCTGCAGGGCAGTCAGGGGTTCCCTGAATCCAGTGGTGGCTTTTCGGAGCTACGCATTAGCTTGCGGTCCACAAGGGAACATGCTCTAAGGAAAGTAAACTAAAACGAGCCAAAATTGGTTCAATTGGGTTAGAAGGACCACGGAGATTATGTGGTCCAACTCTCTCCCCTTTTAAGCACCTCAAACAGTGCGCCCCGGCATCTGGGGAATGTGGAGCTGTTTCAGGAGGTGGTCCACTCCAGGGATGGGCCTCTCCAGGGGTCGGAATGTTCTTCCTAAATCAAGGCAAAACTTGCCTCCGTAACTCACACGCAGCGCAGCGCTGTCCTCGGCCCGGCCCCCAGGGCGCTTCCATGTGATAATCCTCCCCCGCTTTGAAGACAGTTGCCATTTCTTCTAAGTCTTTTTCATTCTACACATTTCCAGTTTCTCTCAACCATCCCTCACTTTAGGACAGAATTAACCTCTTTAATCACTGAATAGAATTAGGGTCCAGACCGAACCTTCTAGAACAGGGATCTCTGTGCTTCTGTTCTTAGCTTTATGCTATCCATGTGTTACCAGAGAGCGGGGTTCCCCTCTTGGCGTGTCATCCAGGCTCTTGATGTCTCCAACACAGAATTGAGCAAGACACCGAAATACAGCAGAAAAGAATAGCTTTATTAGAAGCAATAATACAATTCCAGAAGTGGAAGTGAGCCTGAGCAAAAGAAACGTGGTTCAAAAGGCCTGGTAACAAAGTGTTTGGGGTTTTCATCCCTATTTGCTGTGGGTGGTGACTTTTCTTAGAGGGGGGAAGGCTTCCTTGATTGACAGCTACGATGGACAGGACCCAGCGACTCATCATTTGCTTTTCGTGCATGCTCTTTCCCAGAATTCAGTCTGTTATAGTGATATTAATGAACTTCCGGGCATGTGCATCATAGCATAATGATGGTATAAGGAGGCTCAGGTGAGCTGAAGGTCTCTGGGGTCTTCATTGCACAGGTGCAAGTGACTGGCTGAACCGGGTACCCGGTTATCTGCTTACTGGTTTCCTTGTTTGAGTTATTTGGAACCCTAAATGCCTTCTGGCTTGCTTAATTGTGGGTGGACTAGGGCGGACCCTTTCTGGAATAGGATGACCTCAGTGTCTTTGTAGGCTGACTCAAAACCCCCTAACTTTCCAGCCTAACCCTTTTCTAAGAACTATGAACCCCTTTTTTATTAGTGTGGATGTTGAAAGGCGGGAGGTCTCTTCTGTATCTGCTTCCTGCTGAGGAGGGTCATCATCCCTGCCTATTGGGGTTTCATGGAGCTCTTTCCCTCTCTGCCCTAGTCAGGATGGGGTCTTGGGTTTCCTGCCCAAGCGCCACCTCTGTTCCTAGACAAGAAAAAAGATACAAACTTGTTACTTGAATCATATATCTAAGTACATTTCTGTTATTGATTTGCCTAACAAGCCAGTAAAAGAAATCAGGCTCGACTAATATATTTTGTAAAAAGAAAAAAAAATTAGGTAAAAGGTCACCTTCCTCCTTGGACTCCAAAGGCCCTGTTTTGGCCTAAAGCTATTCCTGCCTTATAATGAGCCAAGGAGAATGCTGAGTTTCAGTGATCCTTATCAACAGCCAGAGGAGCTGCGTCAGTTTCCAGGTAATCACCTAAGTTTGAGGGAGAAGGTTTTTCTCTAAAGAAAGGAGGAAAGAAAAGACTTAACTAGGTTTACTGAAAAAATTAAGAATTTTGCAAGTGATGGCCCGCCTCACACAGAAGGTCTCCAAAACATAGGCTCGGCCCACGAGAATCAAGTTCTCTTCTAAGCGGGTCGCTGGAACCGAAGTCACGGAAACGCTGAGCAGGGTCTTCAGACCGACTTTCGTGGAGGCCAGGACCCCGATGCAGGCTCAGTGAGCTCTGAAGTTACCTTTACTACCTGAGCTGAGACACGCTGCCCCCCAGCTCTACCGTACTCTTCCCCGGGACCTGCTGTTGGTGCACGCACGTGTAACCTGGCACGGGGCCAGTTGCACTAATGGCTTCCTTGGTAGATAGATACACAGTGCTTTGGCCAGACTCAAGTACAAAGAAGTAAGAATTCCAGAAGCCTCCCTTTCAGAGGAAACTATTCACATTTTGTCACACAGAATCCCTTAACGTCACGGCGTTGCCAGCTGTAGCTTTGCCCGCCCATCCTGTTAAGCCAAAGCCCACGGCAACTATGGCTTCTTTCTCGCATGGACCGAGTCTACGAGACTGCAGGAGCCATGTCAGGGAGAGAGACGGGGAAGCCAGGAACTGTCAGTGCAGTCACTTCGAAAACCACGCGCCACGGCCATGGCGTCCCATCTGAGTGATACCGCTTTGTTTAAACTGTTGTTTTACACAGCTCCGTGCAATAAAGGTGATTTCCAAATCCAGTTCTTTCGTTTAGGTTTCCTAAAAGCCTCAGGGGAGATGGAGGAGTTCATTCTCCATCTATCCTTTCTGCCGCTTCCTCCCCTTCCCATCACGAGACCTCAGGGACTGGAGTGGGGAGGCCTGGTCCTGTGGAGCGTGGGAAGGAGATGAGGCCGAAGTGTGAGCCAAGCGGGAAGCCCAACCCCCAGCCCCACTTGAAGGCAGGGACAGGGTCAAGGCTGAAACGGGTGTGCTTATCCCTGGGCACCCAGAGAGACTCGGCCCCGGAAAGGTCCCTCCAAGCGCTTTGACACCCCGTGAGAATACCAGGCAGTCACCTTTGCGTCTGCCAAGGAGTCTGAAAGATACAAAAACCTGAGCGTGAACGACGTTTTGAGCCGATGGGGGCTGGCCTGGAAAGTTTCATTGCAGGATCGGCTGCATGCCAGGCTTTACGGGAGCAACTGCCCCGGCAGGTCATGACCCGAAGCTCTGAATATGCCCTGGACCACTCACGGCTGGTCGTGCAGGAGAATGGTTACTACTCTGTGGGGGTTTTTTCCCCCCCATATAGGGGCTTTTTTGAGATTTAATTCACATACCACACAAGTCATCCTCTTAGAGTGCACCATTCAGTGCTTTTGGTCACCACGATCCGTTTCATAATGCTCTGATACCATTTCCCCCTGCCATGACCTGTATCAGGCCTAGGCGACCACCAACCGCTCCACCCCTGGGCATCTGCCTGTTCTGGATCCCATATAAGTGGAATCACCACGCGGAGTCCTTTGTGACTGCTTCTTTCCCTTAGCTTGTTTCCAAGGTTCACCCACGTCACAGCCTGTGTCACGCTTCATGTCGTTTCACCACAGAGTCACATTCTACTGTACGGCTGTGCTGCTTTGGTTGATCCCTTCATCGGGTGATGGACAATTGTGGTGCTTCCCTCTGGGGCTATTACGAATGACACTGCTGTGAACACCCACGTGCGTGTTCCCACGTCGACACGTGTTTTATTTTTCTTGGGTAGACACTTAGGAGCGGGGCTGCTGGGACACGTGGCGACTCTGTGTTTAGCGTTTGGAGGAGCCGCCAAACTACCAAAGCAGCTGCATCACTTTCCATTCTCCCCAGAAGTGTGTGAGGGAGGGTTTCTTAATGACGAAGAATTTGGTTTGCTTGGGAAGTGAGAAACTTCTAGAACTCTTATTTACTGTGTTTTTAAAAGATATACTCCGTGCTTTTTTTTTTTTTTTTTAAACTAGACCTTTATTTACTACGGGACTAAGTGCTTTAATAGAGTTGAAACTAAGAATACATAAATCTTGCACACTACCTTTTTTACTTAATTGCAAGGGAAGCTGCTTTTGCTAAGCATTCAGACGATTTAATGACTAGATAGTATTTTGCCATATAAAGATACCGTATTTCCTCGATTGTTTAACATTTAGGATATTTTCGACTTTTCACTTATGCTGTGAAGACACATACTGTTGGTGTATAAATATTTTCCTGTATTCTGAGATATTTCTTTAAGAGGTTTCCCAAAGTATAGGACAGACTTACTTGTCAGGCTGCGTTTAAAAATCAGTTCCGACAACTTATGGTCCCTCCATCAGTGTATGTGTTCATTTCGCTGTAGCCTTACTAGCACTGAGTGTTCTTTCTTGTTGAAAAAAAATAATAATAAAGTAAAAAAACCAAACCTTAATTTTATGAAAGATTTTTCTATTAACATACCTAGAAAATTACCCAAATCATTAATGGACAGCTTGAGGAATTTTCACAAAGTGAGCACACCTGTGGAACCAGACCCAACTCATTAGGACATTTCCATCCCCTCAGAAGTCGCCATCACGCCCCCTTCCCGTGACCTACTGTCCCCACCCCTTCCCCCGATGAAACCCCTATCCTACCTTCTAATCCTGGAGAGGAAGAAAGCCTTGCTAATTTAATGCATTCAAATATATAGTATGTTAACATAAACCAGGTTACCACCACATTTCCAATGGCCATTTCTGTTTCTTTTGGAAATCTAGGGCCTATTCTTTGCAGAGATGGGTTTCTTTATCCCAAGGTCCCCAGTTGGGAGGGAGAAGAGGGAGCCCACGTGCTTTAGAAATC
The DNA here is from genome assembly GCA_030015415.1 of Cynopterus sphinx. Taxonomy (NCBI): domain Eukaryota; kingdom Metazoa; phylum Chordata; class Mammalia; order Chiroptera; family Pteropodidae; genus Cynopterus; species Cynopterus sphinx. The sequence continues at coordinate 48,044,430 of CM057390.1, read as the reverse complement.
CCAGGGCCTCAGGTTCGACCTGGGCCAGTGCTTGAGCCCACTCTCCATCTTGGAAATCTGATGGGAATTCTTTCCTACCACTTTGCTCAGGAAACGACTGGCCTTTGTCTGTCCCTCGAACACTATAGAACCAAATTCCGGAGGATGTGACTCAAGGATTCTAAAAACTTGCACAATGAGTGAACCGGTTTACCCAAGGCCAGCCCACCGCTGCACTCGCTGATCCACGCCTGGCCCACTCTGCTCCTGATGCACTCTTCGGGAGGTGGTGAGCTCCCTTTCTAGAACGGGACAGAACACGGACCTCAGGAAGCCGTCGCTCTTTCCCCTCAGACCTGGGCAGAAGCCTGGAGTGGGAGAACGCTTGTTTTCCCAGGTCTGGGAAGAGAAGATCCTGGTCTTGGGAGGTCAGACCTGCCACCTTTGTCCCGCCTGCCTGGTCGGCTCTGTTCCCTGGTCTTCCCTTTCCACTGAAACTGAAGAACTTACATAGAGGTCCCTGCAAGTTCAGGTGGCTAGACCTCTCCGCTGCTGCTACGTAAAGAGAAGGAATACAGAAGAGGGCTGTCCTCAACCCCTTGGGAGCTTCCAACGGTACCGCTGTTCCCAGCGCTGTCCCCAGCTCCACCTCAACCCACCTTATTATTTTGTCCTTCACAACCGCTCAGGATAGGGCGGGATGACATTATCGCATTTCACCCACGAATCAAATCAAGGGGGTCAAGGAATTGGCCTGGATTTGATGGAAGACTTGGGATTGGAGCTCGGGATCCTGGGATCTAGCTGAGTGGCCTTCTGTCCGTCTGTTTCTCTGCTGTGGGGTTTGGAGAACAACAGGCCCAAGATGAAATCTATGCTCTGCCACTAAATTTTCAGAATCTAGGCAGGTTAGTTACTATCTTTGACCCTGTTTATTATAGAAATGGGGACAATACTTACTTTAAGCTGTTAAAGATTAAGCAAAAACATTACAAAATGCCTCGCAGAGGCACCAGAGAACCGTTAAGGGCACAGAAATCCTGGCTCTGCCTATTCCTTACTGACTATGTGAAAATGGGTTAAACCTCTGGGCCTCCATTTCTTTGTAATGGGATCCCTTTTATTTTAAAATAAGAAAAACTCCTGTTTTACTGATTCACAGCTCTGGAGTCACACCTCAGTGCCTGCAGCCACTTCACCTCAGTTTCCTCATCTGCAAATAATCCGAGCAGAGGTCATCCCCAAAGTTAATGAAACTGTTTATAATGCACGATCTCAAGACGAGGTGGAAACATTGACCCCGTGTTTCTTAGAAGAATGTCTGATCTTAAGGTACCTTACGTGTTCATTGTGTTTCTTGAATGTGGCTGGCGAGATACTTTCCAGGGTATTTATTGTCAGTCCTGCGAGGTATTCGGTAACTTGCCCAGGGTCACGTAGTTGGTGTATGACTGACCTGGCTCTAGCTCACAGCTTGTTCTCCAAAGATGTTCTTTTAGAATAAAAAGTTCCTGAGCAGGATTCTTCTATCTCATTACAGTAATGAGACCTATGGCCATAAGGGCGGGTCCTGCAGAGTTTCTTACTGGAATGGCGACACTTAGGGTCACCAGGATCCTATTCCTAGCTGAAGCTGTCCGAGGGAAGAGGGGCTCCGGACTGGCATCTTTTTCAGAAAAGCAAAACAAAGTGGTACACCCTAGTGACCCTGTACTGAGCTCTTCCCTCACCTGCCACCACGACTCCCAGCCTTATGAGAGGAGAGACCCCAAGGCTGGTACCGAGGCTGCTCAGCCCGGCAGCTGGGGGTCTGACCCATCCCACCCATCACGAGCAGCTCTCTCTCCTGCTACATGAGATGCACCGAGGAGCAGGGCTCAGAGCACAGAGGCGGCAGTGACCAGGGAGCCCTCGCACCCTCACGGCTAGACAGGACCCTGGGGCCTGGGGAGGCACGGGCAGGTGTCAGGTCCAGGGAGCCTCTACCCCGCAGGCTCCAGAGTCTTGGTGGCACAGCCCTGTCCCCTCCAAGAGAGGGTGTCCTCCCCCAAGGAGAAGCTCTGGGAAGGGGGAAGGCAGCCTTGGCCTTACTCCCAGGCAGCCAGCCCCTGAGCACACCCAACAGAGGGTCCTTAGACCCCAAGGCCCAGCCACCACTGCTCCTGGCTGGGTCTTCGCTCATATGTAGGGAATCTGCCCATTGGGAGCTGGAAGTGCTCCTGAACTCAGCCCATAAGAGGAGGGAAAAGGCGTGGATCGTCTTTTCCTCACAGATCTTATTGAGATATAAGTGACATATGACATTGTATAAATTTAAGGGATATCGACATCTGATGTATCTATATCCTGCAAAATGATTGCCACGATAAGGTTAGGTAATATCCATCGCCTCACACAATTAAACTATTTTCCTTGTGATGAAAACTTTTAACATTTACCTTCTTAGCAACTTCCAAATAGATAAGACAGTATTGTTAACTGTAATCATCCTGCCAGACATCTCATCCCCAGAACTTAGTTATCTTATAACTGGAAATTTATACCTTTTGACCCCCTTCTCTTGATCCCCTCACCCCCGGCCCCCTGCCTCCGGCAACCAGCCATCTGTCCTGTTTTTCTGAGCTCGGTATTCTTAGATTCCACATGTCAGTCAGATCGTACAGCATTTGTCTTTCTCTGTCTGACTTAGTTCACTCAGCATGATGCCCTCTGGGGTGCATCCATGTCCTTGCAAAGAGAGCCTGAATCTTAGTTCCGGGACAGGTGACGGACAGCAGGTGGTCCCCAGAGCATGCTGAGGGAGCAGCCCCGGGGATGCCTGCTCGGCCAGGGCTGCTTCTGTCCGCTGGAGGGAGTGGGTGGCGAAGGCTCGGTCAGGCCGGGCTTGGCAGCTTTGACACTCGGGAATGGTTAAGGGCACAGAAAGGACCAACTCCTTCGAGGCCTGCCCTGGGGTCGTCCTGGGCCCCGGTGCGAAGAGGTGCCGCGGATCGTCTGGGGTCCCTGTCAGTCACTCAGGGACCAGCCAGATGCTATCGGCAGGGTGGTCTGTGTGTCTGCGGGTGGCAGCGCTTTTCATCCTGTCGCAGAAATAAAATTTAAAAATGTAAAAAGGCCTGAGATTCGCGCTGCGCTCCCACTGTCCACCACACGGTGTCAGTGTGCCACACAGGAAAAGGGTGCTCCTAGGGGCAGGTCGTCACCTGGTCCGAGCGAGCGGGACAGACACGGGGGCCCTCCTTTGCCGTCCTGTCAGACGCCCCGAGTGGGAGTCCTCCGAGGATTTCCTTTCCCCTCCCGGCTCTCCTTCCACCCCTGGGTCTCACCATAGTCCCAACGTCTGCACCCAAAGGTGCCTCCTGTGTTTCCCTTGGGACATCTTTCTTTTCCCTGGGACTGGGTGGCAGGGGCTGGAATTTACGGATTTACTGTGCACCAGGCTGAGATCGAAGCATGAAATCGTCTGATTTGACGATCAGGACTATGCCATAATGCAGGCCCAACTGGTTACCCGGTCGGACAGAGGGGACGGGGGCCCAGGGTGGCGGTGTCAGCCACGAGGGCCAGAGGCCCCGGCCACAGCTTCACCTGGCCATCACAGCATCTCCTGTCCTCTTGGGTCACCCACAGGCAAACCGTCAGCAGTTCCCAAGTAGCACCTAAGGAAGCCCAGGTGGAGGCCAGGGGCCGTGTCTCCAGGGGGCAGATGGGCAGATGTGCGGTGCCCAACTTGGAGAGAGAAACCTCCCTCCCACCCCCACCTCCACCTGGGGCCCAGGCACACGGCTCCTTCGCCTTTTCCCAGCCGTGTTACTCCTCCAGCTCTCTCGTCTTGGCTCTGGTACCGAATCGGAGGGGAGGGAGAAGCTGTTTTTCTGCTCAAAATCCTATTCCACCTGCAAGTTCTGTTACGGGACGAGCGAAGTCGCCCAAATTCCCACACTGAGGTCATAGCCCCAGACCGCCACACGTGCCCTTATTTGGAAATAAGGTTGTTGTCAGCTCTAATTAGTAAAATTAACACCAGGTCCTAATGCAGAAGGGTGGGCGCACCCCTGGTATCCTCATAAAGACGGCCGTAAGCAGACAGGGACGCAGGGAGCGGGCCTCCGTGTGAACACTGGAGGGGGGCCCAGCTGCGGGCCAAGGAAGGCCAGGCATTGGCAGAAAGCCTCTGGAAGCAGGGAGAGAGGCTCCGAGCGGCTGCTCCCCGCCGCCCTCAGAGGGAGCCAACCCTGCCCACACGCTGATTTTGGACACGACTTGGACATCTCGCTCTTTGGACTTGCAGAACTGTGGGGCAGCGCGTGCCCGTTGTCTAAGACACCCTGTCTGTGGTGCTTGTTGCGGCGGCCACAGGGCCCTCACACAGACGCAGCTTCCGTGCCTTCCCTGCAGAGCCTGCTGTGGGTCAGGGCTGAGGTCCCTGGGGGGCCCCGGGACGCACAGGCAGGTGTCAGGTCCCGGAAGCCTCTACCCCGCAGGCTCCAGAGTCTCGGTGGCACAGCCCTGTCCCCTCCAACAGAGGGTGTCCTCTCCTAAGGAGAAGCTCTGGGAAGGGGGAAGGCAGCCTTGGCCTTACTCCCAGGCAGCCCAAGAGAGACAGTCCTTAGTCCCCAAGGCCCAGCCACCACTGCTCCCGGCTTCGCCACCCATGATCCAGGTGTTGGGCGGGCCCCGCATGTCAGCTGATGGCTGTCTACCTTCAGGCTGGGGGCTGTTTGAGGACAATGCCCTGTTAACGTCAGCCCGGAAAGTTCCAGAATGGGGCTCTGGAAGAGGCACGTGACCTCATGAGGTCGTAGTGTGACCAGCGGGGTGGGGGGAGGAAGAGTAGATGTTTGAGACGGGAGGGAGGAGAAAGGAAGGAACAACCGTTTCTAGAGCAAGGTCTCCGCACCAAGGGTCCCCTGGGGGCTACACTGTGTCTTCCTCTCCCCTCACTCTGCCCACCTTTCAGGGCTAGTGCTGGGACCTAAAGGTGTTGACCGTGACGGAGCGGCGCTTTGCCTACACTTTCTCACGCCCGCCCCCAGGGACCCACGAGCAGGCATTGGGGTTCCTCAGATGAGGAAACTGAGGCTTGCAGCAGCTCACTTGACTGAAGCCCCACAGAGGCTCGGTGCCAGGGCAGTCACCACGCCAGCCCTGTCTGATTCCCACCCCCCAGCTTTTAAAGCGGAATCTCCCCACCCCTTGTCTGGGCGCTGGTGTTCGCTCTGGCTTTGAGGTGGAGCCAAATGGTGTCACTGGAGCAGCCAGCTGGGACACCTCCCGCCGCAGGGGACTCTGTGCCTTCTCATCACCAGGTTCACTCACTGATTCTTATAATAACCATCGAAGGTCCTGTCCCCCATATGTGACGAGCCCAGATGCCCCAGGGCCGCCTGTTAAACAAAAGGCCCCTCGTGCCCTCCCTGTCATCCATCGCACAGCCTGGCGGGACAGCAGGTATCCCAGCGAGGAGCGAGGAGGCAGGCCGCAGCTGCCGCCGGAACATCCAACACTCGGTCCCCTTGATCCTGCTCCCGCTAAGTGGTGATTTCGGGGACTGCCTGGGGCCTGGTCTCTAGCCACCTGACCATGGCTGGTGGCCTGGGAGAGTGGCGGCAGCTGGCTGGCGCACTTCCGGCGGCAGCTGCCACCCGGATTATTCTGGGGGGGCAGCACGGAGGGGCCGGCATTTGCACTTCAAAGGGCTCGGCCCGGATTCCCCACTCTTGGGACCTGGGTCTATTCTGGGGAAAATCATGTTGCCTTGAGTGAGTTACCCACCCGGGGCCCACCCCTTTCTTGACAGGAGGCGGCTTTAAACAACCCAGGGAGTTAAAAGACCGCCTGCCAGACACGCCCAGGCCCCCCAGCCCCCGGGCTCCCCACCCCTTGGCCCTGTCTGGCCCTCCCCTCCCACGGCCTGAGTGGCCTCCTTTAGTCTCAGGCCTCCAACCCCCTGGATGGGCTGAACTGTGTCCCTCCCAGAGCGAGCGACGTTGACATCCTAACTCCCAGGACCACAGAACGGGAACTTATTTGGAAATGAGATCCTTGCAGATGTAATTCGTTCAGATGGGCCCCTAATCCAGCGCTACTGCTGCCCTCACAAGAAGACAGAGACACGGAGAGGGGACGATCGGAGACACAGAGGCGCACAGGCGGCCAGGGAAAGCCGAGGCAGAGGTTGGGGTGATGGTGCTGCGAGCCAGGGCACACCTGGGGCCCCAGGGAGCTGGGAGCAGCAGCAGGACCTGCCTCAGAACACGGGTCCCCAACCTTTTGGGCAGTGGGGACCGGGGCTCCCACGAGAACCTAATGCCTGATGATCCGAGGCGGTGACGCTAGCGCTGGGGAGCGGGGAGCGGCTGCAAATGCAGGTGAAGCTTCGCTCCCTCACCCGCTGCTCACCTCCTGCTGCTGTGTGACCTGTTCTTAACACCGCAGGGGCTTGGGGACCCCTGCCCTAGAACCCCCAGATGGAGCTAGACCGGCTCACGTCTTAATTTTGGGCTTCTGTCCTCCTGGATGTGGGGCAATACTTTTCTGTTGTTTCAGGCCGCCCAGTCTGTGGAACTTGTTAGGCAGCCTTCGGACACTCGCAGAGCCCTGAGAAGGAGGTGGCGTCATCCCAATACCCCTAAAGAGGACGCAGGCCAAGAGCTCCCCTGACTTCTCCAGGGGCGGGAAGCGGACAGCGGCGAGGCCTCTGCGCCCGCACCACACCGCTGGGCAGCGTCCCAAACACCGGGCTCTGACACTGGGGGAGGGGAGACCAGCCCTACATCCCCACCCCCGTAATTAAGCCCCATGGGGGGTGACCAGGGCCCTAAACCATGTGATGAAATGGAAACAGGACTGGAAGCCACGAGCCGCCCTCCTCCACGCAGACCCCTCCTGCTCCCCACACTGTACCTACTCGTGTTCGCATCTCCACAATCCGGAGCAGGGGTGGGGAGGGCGGGAGGAGGGTTCAGCCTTCTCCCCCACTCTTCCTGCTTTGCTCAGTACATGCTGATGGAATCAGGGTGCCCCCGAGCTGGGTTACAGGTTTGGGATTGGGAGGGATCCTCAGGGAGCTTACTACCCGTTGGAAACTGTGAAGGAAGAAGCGTTGGGCTCCGCGCAGGCCTGCGTTGGGGTGGCCGCTGGGGGCAGGGGCTACCACGGCCCAGCCTGGCCCAGAGCCCAGACCCAGGACCGGTTCTGTCCCCACTTGGCGAGGCTTTTTGCTGGACCGCTATGCACTGAACACCCTCCACCCACGGTGGAGGCGGGAGACCTCGTGCTTGCGTATCCAGGGGTGACGAGGGGGCGCACCCACAACCTGGGCGCTCGGTCACCGTAGACCAGCCTCGTCAGTCTCCTCCGTCCTCCCTCGGCAGGGACACCAGCTGGCAGCCCTCCGGGGGTGGAAGCCGGCTTGGTGGTGATCATCAGCAAACCTCGCCCTACCTCGCCCTCGCCCCGGCTGATGCGGGGGGCACTGTCGGCATTCGGGTGGGGCCGGGGCAACCGTCTTGAGATGTCCCCCTTTCTCCTTGCCTGTCTCGTTGCCTCAGGAGACAGATTGGAGCAGGTGCTGGGGACAGACCAAGTCGCACTCCCGAGAAAGTCTCTCCGACGGCCCCCGGCCGTGGGGGAGGCCCTCAGCGGCGTGCGGGTCACTCGTGGCCCCTGTGAAGTGGGGATTGGCATGTCTCACGGCACAGGGTGCCGAGGCTCCTGTGGGACGAGGCCACGCACATGTGCCCGGCGTGCTTTCCCCAAGGATCCCGAGTTGCTGCCTCCTTCCTGGTGCTTCAGAGAGAAAGAAGGGCCAGTTACTGTGCCTGCCCTTCCTGGGACGTGAAGCGAGGGGCCCCACCCCGGTCTGCTTCAGCCCCCTGCTCAGGAGGCTGACGCTGCTTAATGATCTCCTCTCCCTGGCCAAGCTGCCGAGCAGCCAGGCCTCAGCCTCCCCAGGCTCATCCTCACAGCTCCTTGCCTGTCCCCTGTCCTCGTGTAGAGCACAATAGCCTGGAAGTGGCCCCTTCCCCTGTCATTTACTGGCTGCAGCGGCCTCACCAGCGGCTCAGGGGAAGAGCCTTCTCCACGGCATGTGGGTGGGGGAAGCGGGGCCTCTGAGGCTCTCGCTCGATGTCCCGTGGGAGAACCTCTGGGGAGTCTGGCTCCCCATCCGGGGCCCTCTGCCAAGGACTGGGCACCCACGGTGGCCAGGGACGTGCTGGCTGGCTTCTCGGGCCCCTGAGCAGAGGTCATCGACAGGCGCACTGCCACGCCGGCCTTTGGCCGACACATGGCACGTCACGGCACAGCACGGCCCGAGCGCCCCTCCTTTGCCAGCCCCAGTTCTGGTGCGACCAGCTGTGCCCCACGTGCCTGGGGTCCCTCCACTGGAGATTTGCTGGGACATCCGAGGAGTCCTAAAAAGTGCTCGTCACCTCGGCACACTGGAGATACTCAGCAAACGCTCCTTCCCTTCCTTGTAGTTTGCCCGGTTTCATGGCGGGGCTGGCTCCTGGGAGGGAGCACCTCTGAGCAGCTGCACAGGTGTCTTTGGGAGCAGGGAGAGGCCCCTGTGCAGCTTCGCCCCGGACTCTTGCTTTGGTCTCGGTGCCATCCATGAGGGCTTGCAGGGCGGGGGGGTGAGAGCTAGGATGGAGGCCCCATGCATACGGCTTCGGTTTTTGGTGCAGGGTTCAGAGGTGGGGGTGGGCAGCAAAGCGGGTGCAGAGGGGCATGGGGGAAAGAGAGGGAGGCCATGGTGGGGGGCCGGGACCCTCCTCCAGGGAAGGCTCATTCCCCGTAGGACTGTCGAGGCCACAGCTGTCGGCTGAGCAGCCCTGAGACTTGCCCCGGGCGCCGAGAGAGCTTTGGAGCAGCAGCCCTTCCTCTCCCCAGAGCGGCCACAGGCAGGGGCTGGGGTGTGGGGACAGGTGAGGAGCAGGCAGAGGCCCAGCCCTCTCGCCCTCCCGCAGGATGAGGATCCGCTGAGCCCCCGCTGTGAGGTCTTCTCTCTACATGGTCCCTGGCTTCCAGTCCCTGAGGGATGCGGGGACAGCTTCTGCCAGGTGTGTCTGTCCTAGAGCCCACCCTGGGGAAACCTCGCTTTGGGAACCACTTTTCTGGAGGTCGACATGACCCTGGTGAGGGCTAGGGATGTAATGGAAGAGACGCGGTGCCCTCTCCCGTAGGGAAGCACCCACCCACCCATGTGCACGCTCACTCACGCCCGCCACGCACACTCACACACACGTGCACGTCACAAGTCCTAACTGTCAACCTCAACCTGCAAACATCTGGAAACTGGGGAAAAGGAGCTCTGCCTTTTTTTTTGTTTTCCCATGTGTATTTGTGTGCGTGTGCACACGTGTGTGTGTGTGTGTGCAAGAAGGGTAAGTAGCTTGGTCGGTCTTTCTTTCTCTTTTCTGATACAGTTGTGCCGTCTGGGCATCTGTCCGCCGCAGGAAAATACCCTGCTCAGCTGAGACAGTTGAAGACGGCGTGAAAACGAGCCTGAGAACGTTTTGCTTTCCTCTGACTCCGGAAGCAGACGGGAGGTGGAAGCCAGCCAGGGGGATGGGGCTCTGGGTTGGGGCTTTTCCGCGATGCCAGCTCTGGCCTGGGGCTGCCAGCGGGCATCGTCCTGACCCCTCCTGCTTTCTAAGTATAGTCTCGGAGGCCCAGCCGGACGGGAGCCGGGGCCAGAATTTCCCTGGAAAGCATTTGCTTTCGCAGGGGCCAGGCTGGGGGAAGCCAGGCTGGAGGCCGGCGGGGCTGGAGGGCAGGCCGAGGTGCTCGGCCTCCTTCTCGATTCTTATTTCTCTGGCGGGCCTGGTTCCCTGGGCTCCTCGTCTACGCAGCACAGGCCGGGATCGACGGTCCTGCGGCCTCAGTGGGCAGCCCTCTTGGTCCAGTCTGATGGTGTCCAAAGCTGGGGCCAGAGCAGGCCGAGCTCTGAGTCGCTCGGATTGGCATTTCCAAGGGCTGAAGGATGATGGGCCCTGAAGGGGTTGGACAGTGGAGGGGACAAGCGAGGTGACCTTGGCCTGACTGACCTTCCTCTACTTGCTCCTGCTCCCATGCCCGGGTCCCCCACCTGGAGCCCAGCAATCGCACGTGACCCCATTTTTCTCCGCAGTTTGGCAAATGCTTCAGAATCCCATTCACTTAGGGGTCACCTCTCCCGAATGTTCATATTTCTGGAAGCTCAGCCCAAAGAATGCATTTCTAATGGTGGAATTTCAGGACTCTGTGAGGGGAGGGTGGGCCTCTCTCTGGCTGTCTGTGGGCAGGTGGGGAGGAAGACACGCCCAGACGCAACCTTTTATGGCTGGTCAGAGACAGTGGGACTGGGGCTGTGGAAGGGTGGGAGGAAGAGGCAGCCTGGTGTCCGCATCACGGCCACAGCCCGGCCTTGTGCCCTGGGGGTCCAGGCTCCCTGAGCCGTGTAAGATGCAGGGTGCCATGTGGAGAAGAAGCGAGTTCGAGTCTGGGAAGTCATCCAGCCGCAGTCCAGGCCAGGTTAACCTCCCTTCCGGGCATGGGCTGCACCCCCGCCCCACCTGGCCTGCCCTGCTCTGCCCTTGTCTTTGGCTGGGAAGAACCAATCAAGCAAAGGGAGCCTTGGCCTTGAACCCATGGGCTACATGCACCGGGTCCTGAAGCCCACGAAGGTGCCACTGGCGATGGATCACAGGGGGCACACCATCCTGTCGCTCTGGGGGTGAGGAATTTCTTTCGCCTCCCCCAGCGCTGATTGCAAACACAGACCCTGGCTACTCCCTGCTCACTTAGCCCTAAATGAGGCGGTGGGGGCTGGGGAACGGGAGGGAGCAGGTGGGGGGTGGGGGTCTGTGCCTGCGTGTGCGTGTCCGCGTGTGCGTGTGCACGGGCACATGCGTGAGTGTGTGCGTGTGTGTGTGCGTGTGCATGAGTGTGTGCGCCCTCTGGCTGGCTCGATGAGGCCGGGCTGAGTGGGGTGGGGTGGGGGCGGGGCCGTGCGTGAGCAGAGGCTCTGCTTGGGGGTGCTGAACAAACAGGATGCGAGCTTCTCCCTTTGGCTCGGGTTTTGGTCAGTGTCACGGGCTGGCGCGGGCCCAGGCCTACCCCACCACACCCCCTAGCAAGTTCTTCTTTGTTCCTTCCTCCCCCCAGCTGCGCCCTCTCTCCCTCGGGGCTTTCCCCACAAGCCAGCCTTCTGGAGCTGAAAGCTGCAAGGAGAAGCTGGGGGAGGGAGACAGCTGACCAAATGAAGTCAGCTGTCCCCAAAGGGCTGGTGCTCTGCTGGAGCCTCCGGGGCCTGGGGCGCCACTGTCGTTCATTACAGCCTGACGCAGTGATTTATTAACAAATGATGATAATAGTCGCGGTGACCGTAAAGCGTGAGGGTAGGAAAGACAGCAGCAGTACTTTGGCTTACTTGTCTCGAACATCGTCCCGTTTATTAGTCCGAACAACCCTCCGAAGCACAGGGAGGTTCGGGAGCTTATCCAACGTCACACAGCACAGTCACGACGGAGGGGAGGGGAGCCAGCTCCGATCCACACATTGAACACTGGACCCCTTGGCACGCCGCCTCCAACAAGGCGACTGGGACTGGGTCTCAGTGTGGGTCTGGGCAGCAGAGCGGGGTTTTCCCACAGGGATCGTGACTGACGAGAGGGCCTTCTCGGCATTTACTGAGCGTATGCTGAGGGCCGACGTGATGTTTCAAGGAAAACGCTCTGATCTGAGGTTAGATTCAGGTTGGCTAAGGCAGGCATTGGAGCCATAAAGTGGAGACGTCAGGCCCGCCGAGGGCCTTGAACTTCATCCGTGGGGGACCCCTGGAGGGTCTGAGCCAAGGAGAGCGCCGTGGGAACAGCACCGGGGCTACCTCGGACTGCTCTGTGTGGATGGGGCTGACGGCCGGAATGGGGCGCTTATGAGGCTCCTCACGGTGGCCGGGTCTGTCATCCCCTAGCTGTGCGACCTTGAGGAGTTCAGTCCTCCTTCTTCCCTGGGCTCCCTTTAGCACATCTGCTAGAGCGAGGTGGGTGGAATCTGCGGATGTCTAAGGGACCTCGGGCATCCAGTGATTCTTCTGATGGCCTCAGCTGGGCCGGTGGCAGAAGGAAGAAAAGAGGACGGCGGGGAGGGCTTTCAGGAGTGGACCCTGGGGTATCTAGGGTCTGATCGGAGAGAGAGGATGCAGGCAAGGCAGGGGCCCAACGACAGCTCCAAACCGCAGGGCGAGATGGGGGGAACAGCGGGATCCCGGGGGAAGGGTCTGGGTTACACAGTAAGCTGAATGGCCACACGTCTGCGGGGCCAGCCAAGCACGCCCCTCCCAGCAAAACGAACAGACATTTTACTACGCGTAGGTGGACACATTAACCGAAGCGGAGCATCTCTCACTCACGTGACATGGAAAGATGGGATTTTTAAACAGAAGCATCCACATAAGGGTAGCGCCAAGTTTTGTTTAGTTTTTACATGCGACAGAGTGAGGTTTGACGCTTCAGGCTCGTCAGTGGCCACTGCTGGACGCGATGGGCAGGGTTGACTTTGCAGGAGAGGAAGGGGAGGTCATGGGCCGCTCTGCCCGGGGGCTGCAGGAGAAGTTCAGGGGCAGTACCTGCTGCGAGTTGCCCGTTAGGATGCCGTCTGCGGAGGCCGCAGGGAGGGCGAGATTCCCAGGAGAGGGGATTGGGGGCCAGGGTGGCATCCACGTTAGGGAAGGACAGCGTCTCCCAAAATGTTGAAATGAGGGGACGTTTGGGTTCTCCGGTCTTCCTTTCCCTGTCTCATCCCCCATCCCACCCCGCCACCCCCTTGCAGACACACAGTCGAGGCACCGCGGCTGGCATCGCCCTGTGTCCCCTTCAGAGCCCTCGTCAGAATGAAGCATCGTCTGCTTTCCTCGTTACTTCCCCAGTGTGAGGCCTGCACGGAGCTGTTTTTGTCACATCTGTCCCCCGGGTGGTATCTAGGACAGGGCTTGCTTGGCCTCACGTGGGAGCTCCACGAATATTTGTTGAACGAGAACCTGCGTGCGCACGAGAGTGAACAAAATGATGACGCCCCATGCTGCTTCGCCTTGCGATGCCCGCGCTGGGGAGAGGCTTTGGGGCAGCGTGACAGCCCTCACAGGACTTGGAAAGCACCTGCCGAGGAGGCCGCTCGGCGCCCACCGGGCGCTCCTCGTCACAGGCACAGCTGCCAGGTCTCTGCAGCCTGACGAGGACCCTCCTCCCCCCACCCCCAAGGCTGTCCTCCTCCTGTCCTCCTCGAGGCTCCAGCTGCTTGTTGGGGGGAGGGAGGGGAAGCCCCTCCCCCACCCCATCTCATTTCCATCTCATTTCCCTTTTGTTCTTTTTTTTCTCCTAAAATAATAAGCAGGTTCGGGGCTCAAGGAAGGCTTCCGTCCGCATCAGCACTTTTGGAGGAAGTGGGGTGGAGGAAGCCTTTGGTCCTCCCCCCTTGGTCACCCCTCCTGCAGCTGATCAGTCACTTCCAGGGCTAGTCCCCTGCCTGGGGAGGCCTTGCTTCCCTATTATTCCTCGCCCTTTGGGTGGAGAGAGGCTTGCTGGAGTGGCGTGGGGTTCCGGAGGGAGTTTTGGTTATCTGCTTCCAAGCCCCAGGATAAATCACCCGGAATGCAGGGCGTAAAGACGCTGCCATTTAACGTGCTCAGGACTCTGACGGGGAGAAAGTGGGGGGCAGACCTGTTCCGTGGGCCTTGGCTGAATCCCGGTGTCTCGCTGGGACAGCATGACCCCTCTTGTTCCATGGGGTCACGCCAGCAGACTAGGGGGGCTTCTTACAAGGCAGCGCAGGGCCCCTAGGAGTATAAACGTGGAAGCCGCCCGGCCGTCTAAGCTGAGGCTGGAACTGGCGGAAGCGCCACTTCTGCTGACTCCGGTTAAAGTGAGTCATCCCAGGGCCGGCCTGGACCCGCTGGTGGGGGGGAGCTACATGGGGATGTGGTCAGTGGGACCCGTATTTCAGGGGGCATCACCAGTGCAAGAGCCCAGCAGCCTCGGGCCAGGTCTAGGAGGAAGAACGGGGAGGGTCACCCCAAGCCCTACACGACCCCTTTGCCCCTGTGCCGGGGCCTTGGGATTTGACAGATGAGGGATCTAGTCCCGGCTCAGTTACTCCCAGCTGTCTGCCCTCCCTCGGGCTCGGGAGGCTCACAGCAGCCTGACCTTCCGATCTCTCCAACCCCGGTGCTGATCCTGGCACCTGTGCGGGCAGGCGGGGACCCTGGCGGATCGAACGCCTGCCGTGGGATGTTTCTCGTCTTTCCCTTCCTCCTTCCTCCCCTCCTGTCCCACCCTTGCCCCCACGGCCTCCCCCCTTCCCTGAACACCCCGATTGTCATTGTCCCTATGCCAGAGGCGTTGTCGTAGGCGGCCTCACGCTCTTAATTCCCTTTCTCTGTCCCTTCTGTCACCTGCCACCTGAATAGAAGCCCTTTGAGCCTAGGATCTGAGCCCGAGGCAGTAGGGAACCCTCGTGTAGGCGAAAAAGCAGGCTGGCACTGAGCCGGGAAGACAGATGGCCCCTGTGGTGGCCGCACCTTCCCAGCTCGGCGGTCCTGGGGAGTGGCAGTGATAGCCTCTCTGGTCTCCTGTCCAAGAGGCCACGTGCAACAGGCCAAGGGCTGGGCGGGTGAGGGGACCAGCTGGAGGAGTGAGGCGGGGCAGCCTGAGGTTGGGGCTGGGGGGTTCCCTTTCAGAGCGGACTCTGCCTTTGCCCAGGACCAGGCCCCTGGGCGGGTCTCCTTTCCCCACCTTGGGGTCAGCCTGGGGCCCATTCGCAGATGAGGCCACGGGGTTGGTGAGTGGCAGGGGCCAGATGGAAGTCCAAGGCGGCCTCGACCTCGTTCACCGGTGTGGAGGGCGTCGCCTTTCTCCTTCCACATGGGGAAGACCCAAGTGGCGGCCGTGCCACGGCAGGGGATGGAGGGCAGCTTGGGTGGACAGAAGGGGCTACGGAGGGCATGAGAAACGGCATTCTTTATTCATAAATAAAAACATAAAATTACCAGACATAGTTTACATGGCCCAAATGTGGCATCGAAATAAAACAAAACAAAAGCGGTCAAAAGCAAAGCGAACCGAACCACCAGAAACAACTGAGAGAAACGTAACTGTACATGTTCCTCCAAACGCCAGTCCGTCCGCCGGTCCCCCCACGGCGGGGGTTCCGGCTCCGAATGCAGATACCGCGTGGGCCGACGGGCCCACCGCACTGGCTGTGAGGCGAGCACCCCCTGCACAGGGCACAGGGCCTTTGCTCGAACCTTCGTAGGCCACAGGGAACGCTCTATCCCGAAGTGGCTGCTCCGGCCTGGCCCGGCCCTGCCGTGTGCAGCCTCTGACCCAAGAGCGGCCCCAGCGGGGCTGGGACGAGAGCAGGACAGGGGCGGAGGCTCAGCAGGTGCCTGTCAGGGAGGGACGGCCCTCAGTCCCCCCAGAGCTCGGTGCTCACCGGGGCTGAGTGTCACCTGAACTGCATACACAGCAGCCAGAGGAGAGACCCAGTGGACGCCCATGAGAGCCTGGTCGACCCAGGTCCCAGAGGCGGCAGCCCTCCTCGCGAGGTGGCGCTGGATGCCGCTCTGTCCGCAGACGGCTGGAGGTTTCCAGGGCCAGTATCCTCTGGGGAGCAGAGGGGGCGGGTCTGGCTGAGCGAGCGAGGAGCGTGCCCGCCCGTGTTCAGAGGGAAGGGCGCTGAGTTCACGCCGGTCCCCAGCCGGGCCACCTGCTCCGAGGCCCGCACGGGCTGACCTCCCCGGTCCCTGCTCGGCCTCTGCGGTTCAGAGCCTCCTCCTGGAGAGGCTGCGTCCGGCCTGGTTCAGGAGGAGGAAGGATGTTTATCCACAGGGAAGGGAAGAGGACCCACGCGGTGGCGAGGTTGCTACGTGACAGGACACTGATGCGCTGTGGTGCCACCGCGGGCCACCGTGCGGGCCACTGTGTGGGGTCTCGGGCTGGTGGCAGCCCAGGGAGGGAGGGCCCCTATGGGTTGGACGGGGCGAGGATGTGGGTACGGGACAGGGTCGCAGCACAGTTAGCACCCACCTCTCCTAGGTGCGGGGCTTCTGTTTGGGAGGGGTGATGGGGTGAGCGGGCGGGGGGGGGGGAGCAACAACAGCCCCTTTCTCTGTCCTGCAGGGAAGTCTCACTGGGAGGAAGGACTTAGACAAGGCACGGGCTGGTGGGAGTGGAGGGACCGAGGGCCACGGCACAGGGAAAGGGACGTCTTCGCCTTCGGGGTCTGCACTGTGCTCCCTGGAGGGCGCTGCCACCCAGCAGGGAGGGGCGTCTCGGCCTCTGGATTCCAGGTTTAAGTCTAGCCTGTGACCAAGGGACATGGCTTCGCATTCCTTCAGCGCTCCTCTGTCACGGACGGCAGCGGGGCAGGGGGGCAGGCACAGCTTCGCCCTGGGGACCGGACCGAAGGCAAGGCGGCCCTGCCTCTGCCCAGACTCGCTCTGGAGGGGTGGGGGCAGGGAGAGGAGCAGCCCCCGCTCCCACCCTGGGGCCTACAGCTGGAGGGCAGAGGTCAGGGGGCCGGACCGGGTTTGGGGTCCAGACATCCTCATCTTCTTGGCCACCGCAGCCCTCCCGGCGGGCAGGCGTGTGGCACAGGCACCCAGGGGCGCCGGCTGTCCTGAGAACAGCAGCTGTGGCTACGGTCGGAAATAGAACAGGCAACAGCCTGGCTGCCGGCTAGTCTGGCTTGCTTCTGACAAGACAAGAAAAGAAGAAAAGAAGAAAAAAAAAAGAAAATTTCCTGAAACAAGTGAATGGGAAGCTCTACCTTTCTGTCCTTCCCCGGCCTCCCCAGCCCCGGTCAGCGCCCGGCAGCTGCGGCCTCTGGCTTCTTAAGGGTCCGGTCTTCGGGGTTCGGGCCAGAGGAAGGCCAGCCAGCGGCCCGGGGGGCTGTTCATAAGGCAGCGTTTGCACCTGTCACTCCCTGCCTGGGGCCCCGGCCATGGGCACGCTGGGGACCCCTCGTGACCTGAAAGGACTCTTGTCTGAACCGCGCACTAGAGATGCGAAAGGGAAAAGAGGCCGCTGCGCCGACCGCCCTGTGCCGTCTTAGTGGACGTCGGTTGTTCTGGATCCAGCAGAGGCTTGATTCTTGGGAAGAAAACGAGTTCGGAGTGGCCTCTGGCTGACTGGAACCAGGTGGCGAGGCCCCGCTGCCCGTCCTTACCCCCGGGACAACTGGAAAGCCACACCTGCCTCTGCCCTGTGCCTCCTGTCTTCCCCTCCAGGTCCTGAGTATCGATGGCTTTAAGAGGAGTGGTCCCCGAGGCCAAAGGCCACCAGCTGCCCCAGGCTGCTCAGCTCCAGTTAGCAGGCCCAGCAGCCTGTGGCCCCGACACCTGCTTCTCCCTCTGCCCCCTCTGTCCCTGCTGAGTAGACTGTCCTGGGCCACCCCCACCTCAGCTCCTCGCCACCCCCGGCCCCTTTCTGTGACTCCACGCGGTCGGGACAGGGCCGATGTTGCTAAGAAGGTTCTCCACGCTCTCCCCAACCCTCACACCTCTGCAGCCAGAGGGAGAGCCTGGGTTATGACCAGGTCAAGCTGCAAGGCCTCTGGTCACAGATGGCTTCTCTCGATTCCCGAGGCATCCCCTGTGTATCTGGGGGAGAAAAGTTCTGGGAAGAGAGGCCGGGAGAGGGGTGGCCGCCGGTCTTCACAGCAGCTGCCCCCGTCCTCGGGGGAAGGTTTGTCTAAGGATTTGAACAAAGGCCAAGGTTTGGGGAGCCCTTAACCAAATGACGGACACCCCTGGGCCCGTCCGTTGGGAAAGCTAGAGGCCTGGAGGGCTCCAGAGTGGTGAGCGCTGGACCACGGGGGAGGGGAGGCAAGGCCGTATGGCAGTCCCTCCCCTCCCCTCTGTGAGGACCCCAGGTCTGTGCCCCTCGGGCCCAGAGGAGGGAAGTTGCTGAGCAGGGGCGAGGGGAGCAGAGCCCTCCTGTACGGGCTCAGCCGCCCGGCCTTGCTGTGCTCGGTCCCGGCTCCCCTTGTCCCAGGAGGCCCCTCAGATCTCAGTGGCGATGATGTCCTCGTACGGGATGTCGGCCCCTTCCAGGGCCATCTCCAGTGGCTCCCCGGCCCCGTCCCCGTGGGCCAGGTGCTGCAGGGCCTTCTCCAGGCGCTGGTTCCGCTGGTACATGGCCAGGTAGCTCTGCTGCAGCTGCTTCTGGTACTGGATCACCTTCTCCTTCTCCTCCTTCCACACCAGCCGCTCGTGCTGGAAGCCCGAGGACATCTGGTCGTGGCCCTGCCGCTCCTCCTGCAGCTCGGCCCGGAGCCGCTCCAGCTCCCGCTGCAGGGCGGGGATGTCCTCGGCGAAGGCGGGCCCGGGCCCCCGGGCGGCGGCCTCCCGCTGCAGGGCGGCCTGAGCCCGGAGCTCCATCAGCTCCTGCTCCAGCAGGTGCACCTTCTCCCGCAGCAGCTCCGACTCGTTCTTCTTCCGCTGCAGCTCGTTCTCGCAGACCTCCAGCTCCAGGCCCTTGGTGCGCAGGGCGCCCTCCAAGTCCTGCGTCCTCAGCTCCATGCTGTCCAGCTTGCCCCGCGTGTCCTTCAGCTGCGCCTTCAGGCTGAGGATCTCGCTGGCCTTGGCGTTGACCTCCGTCTGCGACTCCTTCAGCTGCTGCTTCAGGAGGGAGATCTCGCCTGACTTCTGGCACACCTGCCGAGAGTCGGGGCAGGGGAGGGGAGAGAGGACCGAGAGGTGAGAGGGCCTCGCCCCCAGGCAAGGGGCATCCCGGCTGCCTCAGGGAATGAAACCCGCCTGACTCAGAGCCTCCGGAGGGTTCTGAGCTTGGCAGTCTGGGTGGCCCATGGAGGCCAAGCCGCTCCCGGAGGATCCTTCTAACCTATAGTTTGGCTTCTTTGGGCCACATGCCTGCCTCCCCCCCAAGTCAGAGTCCAAATCTCAATCTACACCCAAGTCTATGGCTGCGTGTCAGTCAGTGGTCAGTGGTCTCGGCTGCCCACTGCTGGCGGCTCCGTCACCCACAACGAACATCGGTGGCGTCGATTTCTGTATCTGCCACATTTCTATCACCCATGTTTATGCCCATACCTCTGACCTCACCCCTGCACACACCCAGCTCTTCTCTCCTCCCTAATGGAGTGAGGACGAGCCATGCACCCACCCCGCCTGGGCCAGAGACATGACTCCCGCCTGCCCACCGGCGGGCTACAGTGTTCTCTCTGCCCCACACCTCCACCGTTCTACTCCTGTCCCCCATCCATAGGTGTCCGAGGACCACACCCGAAACCAAGGCACTGACGCAGACCCGTGCACCTCTGGGTCTTGGCCGTTTGGGGTCGTGGTTGGCTCAGAAGACCAAGGCCAGTCTGGCTGAGCGTCAGCGAGTGTCCCCGGCTGCTCTGGAAGGAGGCCAAGGGGAAGTCGAACGCCACCTCGACCCTCCCTCACTGTCCTTCACGGTAGGGCCCCCCTTGCTGCCGTGAGCCCCCTAAGCACACTGCGCCACTCCCCCTCCCACCACGGGGCGAGAATGGCTCCCCAGGGTCAAGACTGTGTTTGCTTCACGGAGGCAAGGGCACGGTCCTTGCTGAGGCAGGGGCTGGCTCGGGACCCTGACTTGACCACTCATGGCCTGGGGGGTTGTTCCCACAGTGGCAACAGGGCGTAGTGATTCGAAATGCGACCTCTGGGGCCACACTGCCAAGATCAAGCCCTGGTTCTGTGGTGACCTTGGGTAGGTCATTTGCTATCACAACTCTTGGTGCCTCAGTTTCCTTAACTGTAAATTGAGGATTAGTAGCTGTGCCCACTCCATAGGGTTGTTGTAGGGATGAGGTGAGAGAACCAAGGACCTGGCCCTTAATCAACCCTCTATACATTATCATTATTATTATAAGTGTATCTGGATGCATCTGCCGTTGCAAACGTTTAATCTGTTATTTAGTATTTTACTATAGAGCTTGACTGGACGAGCTGGGAATGAGGTCAGAGCGACGTCCAGCTCAGTTCCAGATCGGACCAACAAGGATGGATGCCTCACGCCAGCACTGGCTCCTACTTCTGAGGTGTCCCCGAGCCCTGGCTGAGAGACGAAGGCTGGGGCAGGGTCCATGGGGAGGGAAGACTCTGCCCCGTGGCCCGTCCTTTCCACTCTGGGAAACCCGGCAAACAGGACGGGACTCTCCCTTCTCACCTGCCCAGTCCCCCACCCACGTCTTCCACAGAAAGGGTCTTTTTCCTCCATTCCTGGGAACACTGCCACCCTCAGTTCCAGGATACGCACAGGGAGCTCCAGTGCGACAGACGCCTGTGCTCTGGGGGTGGCGGTGGCGCTGGTCTCACCCGGCACGGTGACCCCTTGGGCCCTTCCCAGGGGGGAGTCGCACATGCTGAGCGCATGCGTGTGTGTGTGGGCCCTCTGCCCTCTCTCCTGGTCCATCTCAGACACCAAACAGAAGCCCCGCGGACTCTTCCGTGGGGCGTAGCCCGTTCTGTCACTGACACCTGCCGCAAGTGGGGCCACTCTCTCCAGGCACTGGGGGCCCGTCCCCTCGAAAGCAACAAACGCCCGCTCCCCTGGGCTCTTGGACCAGCCTGAACTCAGGCTGTGCTTCTCTTGAGCCTCCTGTGAGCGGATGAAGGGCGCTGGCCCTCGGACACCCCGCTAGGCCTCACGACTCAGGGCTCCAGCTTCCCAGTCCATGACTTGGTTAGTGAATTCAGTTCTGGGCATGGGGGCCACCAGGCACTGAGACGGGGAGAGGGTGGGAAGCACCGACTACACGTGTCCCTGGCATGGTCACCCGGGGCCCCTCCTTCGGGTCATAAAGCCGGCCCTTTGGCCCAGCGTGCTGGGGCAGTTCGCGTCCGCACACCGCTGGCCAGAACCTGGAGTAGGGACACCAGACACTGACCCCCACCCCGCCACCCCAGCCCACGGCCTCACCTCCCACTGGGTCTCCTCCAGCGCGGGGCCGAAGCTGGTCTTCTCCTTCTCGTAGGCCCGCAGCCTGGCCTCCAGCAGGTCCTGCTCCTTCGCGAGGCTCTCGAGCTCCTCCCGTAGCTGCCGCTTCTCTTGCTGCAGCTGCAGCACCTGCAGGTGCAGCGCCTGCTGCGTGCGCTGGCGCTTCTGCGAGGCGGGCTTCGGCTTGCAGCCGCCGCCGCCCTTCTGCTCCGGGCCCTCCGGCTCCTCCTTGCAGCGCCACGGCCGCTCCTCGTAGGCCTGGCCCGAGGCCCCCGGCTCCTTCTCCTCGAAGCTGCGTTGCAGCCTCTGCAGCTCGCTCTCCCTCTCCAGCAGCTTCTGCTCCAGCTCCTGGAGGGCGCCCTCGTCCGTGGGGACGGGCGAGCGGACGCACGAGGCGCCCCTGTCCGCCTTGCTGGGGTGCCCCAGCTTGCTGCCCCCGTCGGAGAAGGACAGCGCCTTCAGGCTCATCATGTTGCTGTCCTGGAGGAGGATGCCCTGGGTGATGTTGTGGGCCGAGCCCCCAAATCGGCTGGTGGGCCCCACGGCAGGCACCAGCGGGTCCAGCTGGTAGCTGCTGCTGGTGCTGTGTGTGGGCAGGCTGGACATGGAGTTGCGGCCGGAGTCAGACAGCGCCCCCGAGCACACTCCGGGCCTCGGCTCCTGCTCCCTGGGCTTGTCTGCCGGGGCGGGGTGCACCTGGTGGCCGGCGCTCTCGGGGGAGGAGTGCAGGAGGGCCCCCGACCGTGGCAGCACGGGCTTGAAGGCCGTGGGCCTCGCCGCACCCTTCTCCGAGCCCTGGGGAGGAAAGAGCCACACTGACCCCACATGTCCCCCTCCCACCGGCCACGAGGCACCCTTCTCGGTCGAGGCCATAGGCGACCTCGCCGGGTGCTCTGAAGCTGCCGAATGTGCTGACTCTCTCTCAGTAGGAGAATTTCCTCTGCGCCTGGGGGATGTTCTTAATGATCACCCAGGAGCCGCCACCTGTCACCAGCTTGTCCCAGTCTTGTCCCAGCCTCCCAAGGTGACGAACAGCTCTGGCTCTGCACCTGTGTGGTGCAGGCAGGGGCACCGGACTGGGCGAGCATGGTGTCCCTATAGAAGCTGACCCTTAGTCACCTCCACTGCCTTTCCAGTAGGCCAGGAGCGAGGACACCACCGTGGCCTCCTCGAAGGCTTAGAAGGATCCCTCGACGTAAAGACCCTGTTCTTAAAACTGTCATCGCCATAGGCAGAGTACTTTGTCGTTTACAAGCCCTTTAGTTTGAAAAGATCAAGGCTCTAAGCAAGCACGAGGGGCTGCTTCTTGGTCGGTCACAGCCCGGGTAAGGCGGGGGCTGACCAGGGGCAGCGTCCGCTGGGTTCCCACGGCAGCTCGAGCCCGCCTCGAGGGCTGGATTCCTAATTTCTGCTAAAGATGATGGTCAGAAACTCACAGGCCTCATCAGGCCCAGCTTGAAAGAGGAGCTGCTGCGCCACCGGGCAGCGACGAGGGAAAGGCCGCGCCCCACGGCTCCGTCAGCAGAAGCTGCCAGCCCTCCACACGGCTCTGTCTGCCCTTCCAGGTGGTAACAGAACTCCCTCTCCTGCCTGCGCCCTCGAAAATGCCGCTGTTGGTCCCGCCTTGACAGTCCAGTGCCACCCCAGGGGAGCCCAGAAGGCCTTTCATTCTCCCTTTTCCCTCTGGATAAGGGCTCACCCAAGACTTCTGGAGAAGGGGACTGACCCACCTTCGCTTCCCCATCTAACCTTTGACCTCTGTGGCGGGCGAGAGCACGTCCACCCTCACCATGCCACTCCGGCCTCTTGGAGATCTAAACACTCAGATGGCCACCGCCGCCCCTTCCTGCCCTGAGCTCGCCACCCCTCTCTTGCTCTCTCCTCCATCCCGAACCCCCGCCCTTACCACCCCTCTCCCTGACACTTACCATTTCCAGCTGATTGGAGAAGGGCACGAGCTTGGGTGGCGTGGACGGGCCAAAGTCCACCCCGGCCTGGCCCACTAAGTCCCCGCTGGACAGCGCAGTGTAATCGGGGTGATGGGAGCCCCGAGCCTTCTGGCTGACCTTGATGTAGAAGAAGTCTTCACTCTTTCCCATCTTGGAGCTGGACTTGCCGTGGCCTGAGTCCTGCGAGAAGCCGAACCTGAGCAGCCCGTCCGAGCAGCGGTTGAGCTTCTTGAGGTGGGAGGACTTGCGCAGCTTGTACTGCGACGCCCGGCAGTGCTTGCTGTGGAAGCCGTGGCCGGAGATGAGGCTGCTGACGCTGCCCATGGCGACGCGGGGCTGGGCACAGGCGGGGCAGGGCGGGGACCTGGTGTGGCCGCGGCAGCGAGGGGCAGTCCTGGCTGGGCGAGGGGACTGCGGTCATAGCCAAAGCCTCGCGGAGCCTGGGACAACACGGACCTGGAAGGAGACACAGGGCACTGGTCAGCCTGGGATGAGTCGGCCACTGCAGGCCGCGGTGGCGACTTGGAGAGAGTCATTCAGATTGCTGGGTCTGGGCGGTGGGGAAATGTGTGTCTCTTCCAAGTTCCTTTGAACTTTCCCTTACGGTGCTTGCTGGCTGTCGGCCTCGTGCCGGGATTTAGCCTTAGCTGGAGCTGACCGCCCGCTTTGGGCTGGATTCCTGTGTGTGTCTCTTAGCAGAAGCTGAGCCCCATCCCTGTGACTAGGCTCTCCATCCTTCCTTTGTCCCCAGTTCACTACACGTTCACCTGCTTCCGGAGGGCTCTGATCTGAGCACGGGGACACGGTAGGGACTGAGCCACTTACCATCCCCGTGCTCGCGGCCTCGTGATTACTGCAGAGTGGCCGGGCCATGGACCAACCAGGTGTACCATCCCGAGTGGCAGAGGAGCCACAGGGAAATAAAGCAGACTGCGCGGGATGGAGTTCTGGGGGGTGGCTGTTTATCGAGAGCAGAAAGAAGGCCTCTCTGTCGGGGTATCATTTAAAGAAAATGAGGGAGCAGATCGTGCGCAAATCCGGGGGAGACAGAAGTAGCTCAGAGCAGCCTCGACTGCAAAGCCCCGAGTCCCCGTGGGTGCCTGTGCTCGGCACAGTAAGACCAGTAAGGAGACCAGCCGGCTGGAGACCAGTCAACAGCGGGGCCCGGCCCTCACAGAGCCTGGTGGCCTGAGGGCTCTGGTCCTTACTCAGATGGCTTTAAGCAGAGACACCTTGATCTGATCTGCTGTGGAGGGTCCTTCCGGCCCCTGGGTGGAGGAGAAGCTGTCGAGCGGGGGTGGGGGGAACGGCCTGGGTAGACGTGGTGGGCCTGTTTTGTTGGCTGGGCCAGGGTGGTAGCTTTGGATTAAATTTTAGACATAATTTTCAGGTCCAGCTGATAGAATTTGCTAAAGGATTGGAGAGAAAGAGTCAAGGACTCACTGTTTTTATCCCAGCGACGAGGCGGGGTAAGTTGCCATTCATCGAGAGGCCAAGACCACAGAAGGGGCCAGTTTAGAATGAGATAGGGTGCAAACAGGAGTTTGGTTGAAGACCTTAAGGAGTGCTGAGGTAGGCAGTAGGACGGCGGGATGTCGTTGGCAGAGAAGCCGTCTATGAGACCGGGGAAGGTCCCCGAGGAAGCGAAGGAAGGGTGACTGAGGACTGGTTTGTGGGGTCAGGATGGTGACGAGGGAGAGGGAGAGAACCCAAGACGGCTCCGACTGGCGCAGGAGACCTCAGGACGTCAGGGAAGGACTTCGTCCCGTGGGATGGTGTCAGTGCTGCACAAGTAGGGTGATGGCTGAGGACTGGCCGGTGGATTTGACCATGGGGAGGTCATCGGCGGCCTTGGCGAGAGCAGGTTTGGAGGAGTGGGGGGAAGAAAGGCCTGACTGGAGAGGGTTCAAGAGAGACAAAGGAGGGAAATAACCGCACCCTCGAATGCAGAGAAGTATGTGATTGATGGCGGTTTGGGTTCCAGCTCATGCCACCTGTCGGCTGTGACATGTGAGGTCGACTCTCTGACACCTTTAACCTTCATTTTCATAAGCTAATTCTAAGACACACTTAAACTCATTTTTTTTTTTAAAGTAACAGGAAGGCCTCTTATAATCGACGCCGAAAACAATAACCACCTCGCCGGACGAAGGGATACACTGGACGGCAACGTGACACACTTGCGGATTGAGGCAGGTCCGTAAGCACGGGTCACGTGACTTTCAAAGCAAGGGAAGGCCTTGTGTGTGTGTGTGATGCATCGTGAAAGGGTATTTCTCAGTCAGTCAAAAGACAGCCGATGCGATTAAGGAAGAAAATACCACAAGTTTAGTAAAATAAGAAATAGGAAGGAACCCTGTGCTCTTCGTTGGGCTCTACATTTCACTATTCACCCTGGAGGGGCAAAAAAAAAAAGAAAGAAAGAAAGAAAAAAGAAGAAAAAAGTCCCGAGCGGGTACGGAGAGTTAGTTGCCTGTGCACAGTGGAAGGAGCCAGAAGGCCCCTAACCCTGGACGTGAAGGCTGGGGTTCCCGCGTGAGTGAGTGACTATGGTGTGAATAAGTGTTTTCTTTATTCCATTAGTCAAAGCAGAACACAACAGAAATACTGTCATGGAAGGGTTAAGCATGTTTTCCTGGGAAGAGCCTGCACGAAGTGAATGGCCCCTTAGAAGCAAGAGACCAGGGGGTTGTTACGACAAGTGTACTAGGCACCACCTGGGGCAGTCACCGAATGCAGAGCATCCAGGAGGCACTCAGTTTGGTGGGCATCTTCGCGGGCGTCCATTAGGATATGACCACATTGTTCTCTCCAGCATTCACCATCCCTACCTCACGCTCCAGAATGGGCTCTCGCCCTTCAAACGCAGCTTCCCTGCACCCCTCCCCTGACGGCGCTGCCTGGGAGTGTGACATCCCCCTGCTCGCTTAGCAGTTGACAATGACAAAATGCGTTTTTCATCCCTCAGGTCATCCACCCCACTCTTGGCTGAGGCCTTCGGGTCCTGAGAGGGAAAAATTCCACTGCCGTCTGTACATCGGGAAGCTATTTTTGGCCACAAGACCCTCCTGCGCTCTGCGCGCTACACTTCTTGGGCAACCGGCCCATCCGTGTACACACGTGTGAGACTCTGCATGGGCTGCGTCGTGGAGATACGGCAGTTGGTCACGACATTGGGTAGATCCGGATTTGGAAATCAACTCTTCTGAGGTTTCTTTGTCTGCACAATATAATATAATAACTATGTCATGGGACCAGGACGAGGATGAGGCCCCAGGAGCCTGGTGCGACGCTTGGCGCTTGGCAGGTGCTCTGCAGACGTGTGTGTGTGTGTGTGTGTGTGTGTGTGTGTGTGTGTGTGTGTGTGTGAGATCAGTGGGAGCATGAGAGAAGGCTGTCGCCTTTAAGAAGTGCGGAACACAGGGGGAGCGGGACCAGCGTCGGGCAGACCCGCGGCCTGGGCCTGTTCGCTCCCTCCTGCTCCTGCACCGCCTCTTCTCACGGCCTCCTCATCTGTCTTTCCCCAAGCATCCTGATGGAAGGAAGCCCTGAAAAGGCTTCCCATTGTTCTTATAGTGAAGCAAACTCCTTGTGAAGCTCTGAGCAGGCCCTGGTGTTTGCCCCACTGCTTCCCACCAAGGAGCTTCCACACCCGCTGACACGTCTCTTCCCTGAGCTCCTCACACAGAAACTCGTTCTCATCCTCTAGTTCTCGACTTGAACATCACCCTGCGAAGGGGCTTTCTCTGCTTACCCCGGGAAAAACCCATCTCCCCGTTACTCTTATTCCAACCTGTTTGTTTCCTTCGCATCACTTGCTTTAACCTGTCATCATCTTAGGTTTTTAATTGGTGCATTGTGAGTCTCCATCGGAACGTGAGCTCTGCGAGAGCAAAGGCTTTGCAGCTATAGCTCCTAGAACAGAAACGAGGGAAAACGAGGCACAGACTCAGAGAGGTTAGATGACCTGGCCCCTGTCATCCAACTGGCCAATGACCTTGGTGGAACCCAGACCCAAGTTCCATGAAGCCACGTTACGGCATGCTGCCGGGGACTGTCGGCGAGGCTCAGAGACGTTAGGAGTCCCTTCTGGAGCACAAAGTGAGTTTCCAGGGCTGGAGGAGAGAAAGCCTCTGGCCATAGCTTCGTTTCCCTTTTGGGTGGATGACAGCAAGGCTTGAGGTACAGGTGAGCTCCTTTGTCCACCTGAGCAGCAGCCTGGAAGGCTTGTAAAGCCCCAGCACTGTGCTGGGCCCCAGGGAGCACAGGAGGGGAGGGGGAGAGGGACGGTGGCCTCTGTCTGGTCCCCTGAGTGCATTCTTAGCTCCCGTCCCCGGCTCTCCACGCCCCAGGTCTTGACACACAGAGGCTTTGAAGTTTGAGATTATCCCCAGACCCACTTGGAACTAAACTAATTACCTTTCAGTGTCTGGACTTGTTTCATTCTCAGCCTGGAGAGAGCATCACAGGAAACTTGGCTGTGGTTCAGCCGAGTTCCCAGCCCTGGTTTTCCCGTCCACCCAGCCCTGCAGGACTTGCATCTCTGCCCTCAAGAAGAAGTGGCAAGGGGCACATATTTATTCCCCGGAAACAAATCCCGCTGGCCAGGAGTACGCACTCAGGGTGGAAATAAGCAATACCCCTTTCTTAGAGGTTCAGGCAGGGGAAAGGAAGAGAGACTGGGGGGGGGGGGGAGCCAGAGAACCTCACACCGAGTACGCGAGGAGCAGGTAGTAACCTCTTCCCGCATGACCTGTCGCTGATGTCACAGAAGGAATCTAGCAAGGGTTAGACTTTGGGTCTTAAGAGAAGAAAGGGAAAGAGAACAGCGGGTGGAAAAGGACCCCCAAGCCTACGTGTTTCTGAATCTGGCCCCGGCATCTCGGGAGGCTTTTCGCCAGACCCAGGGCCACTCGACCCCACACAAGCAACTGTGGCTGCTACCCCGGGACAAGCAGTGTCTCTGGATCCCGGGAAGCCCTCAGTTTTGAGCTGCTTCTACTCCCAAGGCAGCCCCCCAACACCCCCATTCCATTCCCTCCTCCCCAAAGGAAACCAGGGCTCACGCCACAGGGACACGTGCCTCTGACGGCCCCATCCTGGAATATGGAGATGAGAGGCGTGGAGGTGAAGAGGGGCTTGTCTAGACTTAGGAAGGTGAGAAATGCTGCTACTCACCCTCCCATCCCAAACCACCGGGAGGAGCAGCTCTGGCCCTGGGACAGGGAGGGTCCATAGCCACTGTCCCCTCTCCCCCACGCTGCGGAGAGGTCACCACAGATCAGGATGCTCAGCCTCCAGACACCCAGCTCCTTGTCAGCCCCCGTTATTTCCCTTCCTGCTCCCACCTCTCCCCACTTCCTCCTCCCCATCTCCTCCTCTCCTCATTCTCGAAGGGAGTGGTCCAGGTGGGTGGGTCCACCAAACAACCACAGCCCCTGCTGCCACTGAGGGCATTTCTGCTCTGCCCAGCCCCCTCCCTCTGAGGCGGTGCCACCACTCACTGCGGGCCCACGGGGACTCCCTTGAGCAGCCTCCTCCAGCACCCACGGGGGCTGCACTGCCCACCTCCGAGCCCACCCAGCAGGACATGTTCCCAGTAACTGCCATGCAATGTCACTTGCAGGCGGGGCCGAGATGATGGGGTTGCATGTGGGGGGCTCATCTGGTTGTCTATTCAACAAATATTCATTCAGAGACTGACAAGGGTCAAGTATGCAAAGAGCAGGGGCGGGGGGAGAAATGGAGAGCAGTAGTGAAAAAGACGAATGAAAAACAAAAGCCAAAGAGATGAGGAGGAACGCCTGTCTGCGTGTGCCCGTCTCTGGTGTGTCGGTGTCCTGCGTGTGCACGTGTGTGTGTCTGTGTGTGCACGCACCTGTGCGTGCGTGTGTGCGTGCATTTCCTACTTAGTGGCAGTGCCCAGGGCAGGCCTCTGAGGAGATGGCATTCAGGGATAGGCAGCTCGATGAGGTTTTTTTTTTTTTGCTAGAATGGCCCCTCAGGGAGAACAGCAAGTGCAAAGGCCCAGGAAGGGTGTGGTGTGTCCGAGCAGGGGTTCTCAAGCGGGGCGACTTGGCAAACCTGGAGACAAGACGTTTTTGACTGTCATGACTGGGATCTAGTTAGATGGAGCACAAGACGGCTTATTGCGGGAGCACCCCAGGCCTGGACTTCCAGAACAATCTGGCCAGCCACCAGCACTGCCTCAGTGGTCTGAGAACTGCCAGTTCCCCAGGATGCTCTCGAACCCAAGACAGACAGACGGAGTGCCAGGTGTACCCCTCCCCTTCGCAGGTGCAGAGCCTCGAGCCCTCTCTGGGCTGGGTCCAGTTCAGTTTTTCTTGGAGATCTCTCGAGCACTGAGTGAGGGCTCTTGACCCCCCTTCCCCCACTCAGAAAAATGTCCCTCCTCAAGGATTAGGCCGTGACTCCTCAGAGATCCTTGACCCAGAACACCCTTGGTTGACCCAGGTTAAAAAGATTCATACATCCTGCTTTGGGGGATCAAACGTGAGCTTTGGGGCCCCGGGGGAGAACAAAGGACTTGGTCTTAGATGATTGTCTTAATGAAAGACTCCCCGGCTTCCTTTCATGAAGCGGGGAGGTGGGAGCACGGAGGGGAAGTGAAACTAAAGACATCCTATCACCTGGGTGCAGCCTGTCCCTCCCTCCACACACACAGGACGCTACCGCCCTCCTTCCCGGCACTGGGACAGACTTCAGACCTACTTCAAAGGGGGTCAGAAGGAAGGGTCCAGCAGTCAGAGGGGCGGCCGCCCGGGCTGTGATGAGCACGGCTCCGCCCGGCCACCTCACTATCAGACCTTGCTATCAGAGCTTTCTCCTTTTACTTAATCGGGTTTTAAAATACTGAAATTCTATGAAAATAACCCGAGTAACTCAGTCGGAATTGACCATTGTTAAAGTGTCGTCACATTCGTGTCAGAAACAAAAATCTAAGCTGACATCCCCATTCCCTGTTCCTTTCCTCTCCCCTCTCTCTGTCTCCCCAGGGGGACCTTCATCGTAAATCTTGTGGGTACACGTTTTGATCTCCAAACACATTTTTAACACAAGAATACTCTACGCACGGCTCTGCTTTTCCCTTTGTCTCCATAGTGTCCCATCGGATGTATCACCCTGCGGTGCAGATCCTTTATTTAACAGTTTGGGCCTTGGGACCTGCTTACCTGCTGTGGAGCTGTTCTGGGTAGCAAAACCCCATTTTGCTGACCTTTCTGGACTCTGATGTTTCCATTTTGTCGCCCGAACCTTCTGTGATATGATAAGTTCCCCGCATGTGTGGGGATTTTTCTACGATTTGTTTTCTCTGAGTCTTGGAAGACACCTCGTTTTCAAAGCACCCCCTCCCTGCACTGAAACTCTCTAGAAGGTGGCCCCTGAGACCCACATTGGCCAGTAAGTCTAAGGAGGAGAGAGAGTGGGACCAGAGCCCCAAATCCCTCTTCCCCATACTACCCTGGGGTGGGGGAGGGCATGTTGCTATGACTTAACAAGAGGGTGCTTCTGGCAGAGGAGAGGTGGGAGCGTGGGGTGAAGGAGCCTTGGCCAGAGAGGTTGTTCTGCTGTAGGTGACAAAGGACCTTCATGCTCTGAGGCAGCCTGGACATGGGGGACAGACAGCTCCTTCCATGGTCAAAATTCCATAATGCTGGAGCCGTGCAAGGTATCAGCGATCCTGTACCCCAGCTCCTTCGTGATGCGGAGGATGCACAGAGGCCGAGAGCAGGGAACGGACGTGCCCAGTCATACCACATGTTCTGGGTTCGAAACCAGTATCCTGTCCAGTTTACAACAGGACAGGGCCCACCAGCTTCCATTTCCAGAGTGGGCGGCAGGCAGCTCCTTGCTCCCTATGGGCCACCTGTGTAAGGGCCATCCCGCCAGCTCTAGGCGTTGCTCCATTCAGAGATGACCCCCTCGGGGTTGGTGCCCGAGGAGGCCGAGGAAGCTGCCACAGGCTCTGCGTGGGCCCGGTGTGGGGGGAAGGGGGACCGGCCTCCAGCAGTGGCTAGTGGTTGCTGGGCTGGGACCTGCACTCTGCCTGCAGTTGTCCCCCTCGCTTAGGAATTACGGCCAAGGACAACGTCCAGCCTTAGCCCCGGGAGCCACGCCTTCGCATGCCACAGTCACTACGGTTCATTCATACCCTCTCTCGGGGGTGGACCATGTGCTGAGTGTCATGGAGGCTGCCTAGGAGAAGGGCACGCTTCTCACAAAGAACTCACGTCTAGTAGCGAACCTTCAGCTTTCCTGCCTCTTCCCGGCCTGGCTCCGGTCCCCCCACCTTGGGAAGCTGCTTGGTGGGCCCACAGTCACTAGGGTGCTCCCTCCCTGGGTGCTCCGCCTGCACGGCCTGGGGACAGCGCTTACGTTAGTGGGGAAGGCTAATCTCTTCATTATCTTTAAACCTCCTCGAAGGCAGAGTCTGTGTCCCACCTAGCGCTGACCAGTGCGCTCGCTGACCACGATGCGAAGCACACAACAGGTGCTCAACGCACGTTTTAATAAAATCAGCTCTCAGGGGCGCATGGGGTCCTCGACACGGCAGGTGGAGCCCAGGAAGGATGTGCGGTCCATGGGTCGCACACATGCAGGGCAGGAGCCAGGCCTGCAGAATGAGAATCCACACCTGGTGTTAACCCAAGCCCCAGGCTCTTAAATTTTTCCTGATCAATGGCCACCTTGGGAAGAAGGAAATTTACCCTCTCTGTCGTGTCCTTCACCTCCCGGGCCTGTTCAGAGCTTTTGGCCAAGACAAAGAAATCCAAACCAACATCTCTGTTTCAAGGGGGTGGATGAAAAGCAGCACAAGACGAACCGAAGACGCAGGACCAGGAGGCGGGGGTTTGCCGGGGCCGAGCCAGCTCTCTCTGCCTGCGGCACGTGAGCAGTGTTTAATGTTTTCTTTCCTACAGAAGCGACGTAAAGGTTCTCACACTATGGTTTGCCCGTTACGGACTGAACGTCTGCGCTCCCCTAAAATTCATGCGTGGAAGCCCCAACCCCGCAATGGCTGGTAACAGGAGGTGAGGCCTGGCAGGTGCTTAGGGTAAGATGAGCGCGTGGGTGGGGTCCTCATGATGGGGTTAGTGCCCTTCTGCTCTCTCCCTCTCTATTCCTTTCTTTTCCTCTGTGTCCCTTCCCCCCGTGGGGACACAGAAAGAAGGCCGCCATCTACAAGCCAGGGAGAGAGGTCTCGACAGAGACCAAATCTGCCAGCACCTCGATCCTTGACTCGCAGCCCCAGAACTGTGCTCTCGCAGGGGGAGCACAGGTGTGTTGTCCGAGCCCCCACCTGAGGCGTTGCGTTAGGGCAGCCCGAGCTGACGCAGGTGCCGTCTCGTTGCCCCCCACGAGACGCCCTGGCAGAGATGCTGCCCGGGCTGTCAGGTCACCCTGTCTCTGGCATCGTCCTCACAGTCTCCCCTCCTGCTTCCCTGTCCACGTGGTGCCGATCGCCCCAAACATGCAGACTTGCCGTTCTTGGGGGACAGTCTATAATGGGAAGACGCTTGGCGAGAGTCGGGGAAGCTCAGCTCTACCTCTGGTTCTGCCTTCCTCCAGCTCTGCTGCTTGAAGCAAGTTTGCTTTCTATCCCCACTCTGATGTGACTTGTCTGTCCCCTGTGGGCACCCCTTAGGGCAAGACCTGTGCCGCGCAGCTGCGGGTCCGAGGAGGGAGCCACAGGCACGTTCGGCGGGGCCCTCTATGGCACACGTGCCACTGCATGATGGCATTAGGACTTTGACAAAAGGTCACATATTGATGGGTCTCTTTTGTCATAGCATCAGGTCGAACTTTCTTTCATCTCTCTTTATCTCCTTCCACGTCAGATAAACACAGCTGGTACGTTCCTCACATTGCAGGTACTCACAGGATGCAATGAAAGTTCTGGCCCACAGTGGAATATACTGGATAAACTTACACCAAAGAGCGTGTGAAATCACAAGGCAGTGTGCAGAGATGCGAGAACTAGATCCTCACGGGTCTTGAAGTTAAAAGAGCAGGTCTTTGGAGAAGGATTACCACCCCACCCCCACCTCCCTAGGGGAGCTGGGCTGGCCCAGACCCGGCCTGGTGCCTCAAGGACAGTGGGGAGAGGGGGAGCATGCAGAGTGTGGGAGCGGCGTCTGTCTGCTGGGGCTGGGGGGGCGGGGGCCCTGGGTGGCCCCCAGCTGGCTTCCCAGCAGAGGTCCCTCTGGGGGCTAAATAGAGCATGAGCCCAGGGTCACGTGACTCCCTTTTCAGGATGACATTCCCCCTGACCCTCTGTCCCTCCCTCAGTACACGGCTCCGCTAGGCCTCCGTATCTGGAATCCAGTGTTTGTATTCCTGTTCTTGACCTCTCCTGCCCTTTGCTGCTCTGGATGAGGGTTGGGGCTGGGGCCAGGGTGAGCCTGGGAGCTGGTTAATCATCTCAGCCCGATCTGCAAACCTCCTAATGCTCACTTGGCGGATGCCTGGAGGGTTCCATGTGCCAAGCTCAATATGCGTTTTCTGAGTGAATGGATGAATGAAACGGAGGCGAGGACGAGGAGGAAGGGGGTTGGGGCGCGTGGGCAGTGCGGCTCTCTGAGAGGCTGAGCGGGGTGAGGGGGAGCGGGCTGCCGGTGGGCTGGAAGCAAGGGGCCCACGCAGCTCTCGATTGAATACACTTGGGTTCCCTGGAAAGGCAGAAAGTGAAAGGGAAATCGCTGGCGGGCTGAGTCACCCCATCGGGTGAACAATCGGAAGCAATTCTGCTTCCCACTCGCTGGGAGGAGTCAAAAGCCATCCTGCCCGGCAGCCTTTGGTGTGCGGGTCTCAGTGGTCAGCCGCGGGCAGAGCCTTCCTCCCCGCAGTGGGCAGTTGGCATCTCAACAGCGCTGATTGACAGTTCTCCTCAGGTCCATGGTTACCCACCAATCCTAACCTGCCCTTCTCCCTTTCAAGATTAAGCCACGGTCACATGCCAAGCTCATGCAAATCTAACCCCCGCTACTGTGAAACAGCAGAAGGCGAGCCTCATCCACGTCCCTGACTCGGGCGCCACGGGGCACCAGGGCCCCCGGGACCCGGGCAGCCATGAAGGGAGCCACTTCTCCTTCACCCTCTAAAGAATGGTGACTCAGGTCTTCAAGGGAGGGGGGGTGAGGTGTCTAGGGTGGGGCTGGGGGTCTGGCTGGACTCCCTCTCATCTCGCTTGATCAGAGCGAGGAGCCCAGGACCAGTGAGGACTTTGGAGGCCAGAATGCAGGGGACAGATGGTCCCTTTGCCTGCCAGACCCTTACGACCTTAGAGTGCAGGTTGAGTGGGCACCTCCAAAAGGGTGAGTGAACGTGAAGACACCAGGTCTGGGTTTGAGCGACTGACGGACAGAACCATCAGGGTCTCAGACAGGAATGGAAACACGTTTTGCCTCTTTACCGTCTTTGCGGCTGCCTGCAGTAAGTGATAAGGTTCAGCAGGGAAGAACCGAGGGTTCAATTCGCCACGTGGGCCATGGGCTTGGGGAAGGAGAGTGATGACACACAGTGACGTGAGGTCCCTGGTCCAGGTACCAAGGTTATCTTTTGGAAAATCAGAAAACCCAGCCTCTTGAATTGGATGGGAGGTGTCTTACGTTGCCTCAGGGTCTCTGCGGTGGAATGCCTTTGTGCCTCCATCTCTCCAAAATTCTGACCTTCCTTCGTCTGTCCCAAACAGCAGCCTCACAGCCGCACTGGAGAGACCAGGTGCTTTGGTGAGAGGAAAACACAGCAGGTGTGCTACCTCACATTCCATTTCACCCCAGGAGCTGAGAGCCTCTCTCTGATAGTGTGCCGCCTGAACAGCAAGAGGCCTCTAAGGCCCCTTCAATGGCATCACAGAGATACCCACGTCATTACTCCAGCTCTGCACGAGGCCCTTCCTAAGAGGGCAGGAGTCCGGGGACAACCAGTAAGACGAGAAGCAAGTTGACACCAGACCTTAGGTGGGACCACAAAATAGAGAAAAGTTCTTCGAGCTCAGAGGTGCTGCGCCAGTGCTCCGTGATAAGAGGACCCTGAGGCCCAAAGAAGTTGGGTGACTTGTCTGAGGACACACAGCAAGGCATGAGTAGAGCTGGGGCTAGGACCTGGCCCCCTGGCCCCCTCCCTGGCCAGCATTCTTTCCACTTCTAACCTCCTTTAACGAGAGAAAAGTTAGGGCCAGAGTATAAATCCCACGCTATGCAGAGAGAGATTGCTTTAAAAATACCCAGATGGAAGGAGCCAAAGATGAAATCAGGTCTCCACCTCACATTCCAGGAACCTTTGACTTGCCACCGCCAGCTCCGAACAGGGCTGAGCCCGGGAGATAAATCCTAACTTTCCATGAAACATCAATGAGTCTGCTAGGTCCTAGGGTGTGACAACGGACAGAGGCAGCAAGAGCAGGAATAGGAGAAAGCCCGCTACCACCTACAGACCCCGGGGAGCGCTCTGCTTCTGGAATAGACCTCACAGCCGAAGGTAATGACTAGTCCAGAGGGCGGGCAGGTGAGGGAGAAGGTTGGCGGGTGGATGAAGCAGGGAGGGGAGAGAGCCCTCTTCCTAAAGAGCGTTTCTCCCTCCTCACCGCACCCCTCTTCCCCACCCAGGCTGGCTTTTATACCCACCGAGTGTACACAGTACTTGTAAGGGTGTGTATTGGGGAACCGGGGAGTTCTAGGAACTCAGGAAAAGACGGAGCTGGGGAAGCCGCGGCAGAGCAAGGCTGGCTCCAGACTCTGGATGTTGGAAATGACCTGGACAGATGAACCTGGTCCCTTAGGCTAGCCAAAAGAGCGTGGCTTTTGTTGTCTGGAGTTGTCTAGGCGCACCTGAGTGTGTCTTGTGTGCTCAGAGGCACGGCCTGTCTGCTGGGACCTGAGTGCACGACGCGGAAACCTGTGACTGTTCCCGACACGTCTCTGCACGTCCTGAGTTCATCCTCTGCTGCGTCTGGCTGGGGAATTTTGACTTCTGTGTCACCTCTGTTCTGGTTTCTCCACCTCCTTGCTCCCTCCTCCAGAGCACGTTCCTGCCGGGGAACGAGAAGCCTCACATCTAGCAAAGCAGCCTCTGGTGAGCATCAGCTAACTCAGCTGCCCTGCTGCCCCCACCTCCCTGACAGTGAGATAATTACTGCGAAGCCCACGGAGTTGGCCCTGTGGTCCCTCAGTCCTGCGGAGTTGGCCCACGGCTGCCCCCGACGTCCCTCATTACTGTCCCCTTCACCTCTGTGATACTTTATCCGGCAGCAATTGTCATCCGACAGGACCAGAGGCTCACGAAGAGGCTTGGAAGCACCATGTGGAGTAGCTGGGACTTGAAGGTCACTCCAGCCTGGCTCCGGCCCCTCCTTGTGCTTCATGCTCCAGTGATGCTGAATGGCTCACGGTTCCCCAGACCGCCTCTCAGTGCTTTTCCACATGCCCTGCCCTCTGCCAGGAACGACCTCCCTGACCTTGACTGTTGCGCAGGGGAAGGATGGACAAGCACCTCTCCTTCCTCGCCTGTGTCTGAAGCAAGCAATGCCAGGCCCGTGCCTTGGCAGGAAATCAAATCCAAGGCCGCGTATATCCGTCTCCTGAACCCGTGAGGGCTCGGCACACGGCATGGCAGCTGAGGATCTAGGAGCAGAAGCTGAGATCTGGGCAGGAGGAGGGATTCCGGATGGGGGATCTTAAAGGACCCTCGGCAACACCTCCTGTGCTGTGTCCCCTGCACCCTGTGTTGAGCTGGTATAGCACATCGGGTCGCCTAATCCCTCACTGCCTCTGTGGACAATAACTCTACCTGCTTTATCCGATTTCTAGGAGGATTACATGAACAATGCGAGCCGAACGCTAACACTCAGTGCCCAGCACGCCGGAAGCACTTAACACTTGCTAGCTGTCATCAGTCGGGATCCCAAACCCCATTCATCTGTTCAGACCCACCTCAGATGCTGCCTCCTCTGTGGACCTTAACACACGAATTCAAGTCACGTCAATCCCCAGGTTCTGATCGGAAACGGTTCCCACAGTGTGGCCCCCAGACCAGCCAGCAGCATCGGCATCCCCGGGGACCTTGTCAGAAACGCACATTCTCGGGGCCGCCCCAGCCCAGATTGCTGGGGCCCAGCGATCTGTGTTTCACGGTCCCCAGGGACTCTGGCAGGATAAAGCCTGAGAACCACTCTTTCGGTATTTTTTTTCCCCTTTGGTATTCTATCATTGTCCTTGATCACAGCCTGACCTGAATTATCATACGTTCTTTAGGGGTAGGGACCTCGTCTTACATTCGGAGGAAACGCTAAGGAAAAGTCCTTGTGAACTTGAGTTCAATGAGCATTTTAATTAGCTTTCATCTTAATAATTCCTAACAATCCCCCCACCCCCATCTTCTTCCCATCCACCCAGGCCCTGGGGAAAATCCTACCGCCCTCAGTGAGAGATTTCCTCTGTCCTTTCCTCCCTTCCCCCTTCCTCCCCTCCTTCCCGCTCTCTCGTTTTTCTTCCTTCCCTGTTCCCTCCCTCCCTCCCTCCCTCCCTTCCTCTCTTTTATTTCCCAAAGTGGCCACTTGGGACTCATGAAATTGACTGTGACTGTGGAGTAAGGGTAGAGGGCACTTCTGGAGTGTCAGGAAACTCCAGACATTGTCCCTGTCACAGTAACGTTTGCAAAGACTTCTTGGGGCTGAGCTTTCTCAAAAAGCCAAACTGGGACAAGGGAGTGTGGCCCTAACCCCCTCGCTCACCGATTCCTTCCAGGACACCCCAAGCGGCCCGCGCCCTGCTTACGGTAACCCAGGTAACCCATCGCATGACGGCAGGTGGAGGGCACGAGAGCTCCCTCTAATGCCTTCCCTATTCCCCGTGTACTGGCTGCGGGGCCCCCCCCCCAGGATCTGTGGACAGTGTAACTGATGAAAGGTGGGTGTGACTACGGCCAGGGCACATGTGATAAGGTATAAACATGCAATTAGCCAAGCTGCTAGCCAGACTTGGTCCGCTCTGCGTCCGACTAATGGTTCTGCTTTGCAAACATAGAACAGAGGCTTCGACCACAGCAAGGGCTATCAGCAGGTGACCGCAGGATGTGGACACTATTACGAGTGAATGGGACAGCAGACATACACCGGGATGTGTGGCCACCTCACGTATCCACCATATCTCTTCCCATGAGGGCCAGGCCAGGGACGAGGATGTTGGGGAAGGGGGTCTGGTATGTCTTGGCCTCCTACCCCCTCCCCTCAGCCACTCATGTTCAGTTGATTATAAGGGACAAGGAAAGGACAAGCAACTAGGGACTAGCGAGGGCCAGTTACATGGACCACTGACCAGATGCTCTGCCTACAGGGATACGCAGGGTGCTGTGGCCCCTTGTACGTCAAGCGCCTTCACACTGGGTCCTTCCCTCGTCTGTCTTCACCGCCCTGGACAGGTGTTACGAGCACGGCTCCAGGGTCAGCCTAGAAGAGCTGGTTCTAGAGCCCGGGACTTGTGGCTCTTAGGCCACTGCCCACATGTTCCCCCACTGGTCTAGGGCGCAAGGTCACTGACATTCAAGGCTGCACCTGACATCTCCAGTGACCTCCTTGCCAGACTCTCAACCATGCTCAGGGGCCCACTAGCCCTTTCCCTTCTCCGTGCCTTTGTCATGCTGCCCGCTCCCACCCAAGGCACAGCCCCTCGCCCTCTCCCGATCCCCCTTCCTGGCTCCTCCTGCTCAGGAGACCCTGCAGGGCTGAGCAGCACTGGTGTCGCCAGACAGTACGTTCATTCTGCGTCCGGATTCTGATGGGCACACGGAAGAGTCAAGGTCTCCCTGCGAGCCTGAGCTCTTACTGCTGCTGCCTTTTGTATCTCTCAGGTCCTGCCTGTTAAGCCTTCTGCGCTCCGAAAGCCTGAACGGCATATCCTCTGTCCTCATCAGGCAGATCTTTCCAGCCGAGCTGTGATTCCATCAGCCGCGACCATCCCGGGAGGCTTGCTCCAAGAATCGCGTTCTTCTCCTCCTTCTGCTCAAAGGTCTGGCTTTCTCTTATCCTCTCCACGAGGACTTAAACACGCACAAGGCTGCCAACCAACCCAAAAGCAACACGCTAGCTCCCGAACCCCATTTCTCCCTCTGGAACCACTGCTTTTCCTCTGGTTAATGAATGGCCACGCTTCTTGAGAGAGAAGCCACGCTCACGATTGCTCACTATTGCTACGTGCCCGCTTCCCTCTTGTCCTCAGTCCACGAAACCCTGGCTTCCGCCCCCACCAGCCCACTAGAACTGCTGCCAGGGCTGTAGCTGAAGCCAACCAACCCTTTCCGATAGTCATCAAATGACCTCTTAGTTGGTCCATATTTTTTTCCCACTCCGTCCTTTGGGGACACTCCTTCCTTGGCTTACATGCTGACATATCTCTCGGTTTCCTCCTGTCCCCTGCGCCTGTCCTTCTCTGGCACTTTGGCCTCTGCATCCTGAAATGCTGGCTCTCTTCAGGGTTCCATCCTGTGACCGGTTCTCTGCTCCTGGTCGGCCCACCCCGTCCCATGGCTTCAGCTGCCTCCACATGGTGTTGATGTTTGGATCCGAGTCTGCAGCCCAGACCTCTCTTCTGAGCTCCTGATCTCAGAAGAACACTCAACTGCTGTTGGCCGTCTTCCCTAGGATGGGCCACAACATCTCACACTCAACATGTCCAAAGTGGAATTGGCCAGATTTCCTTCCCTGCCATCAGCTGTCTTCCCCCAACACGTCCCCCCTGGCTTCTGGTCTTGGAGAGGTACAACCAGGACAGAAATCTGATTCTGAGAAACGTGACCAAGCCAGGAACCCTTGATTCCTTCCTCTCCCTCATCCCTATATCTGAACGATTACTAAGTCCTGTTCGATCACTGATTTTCCGTAAAACCAGTGTTCCCCTCCAACTCTGTTACTGCTGTCTTAGTCTAAGTTTCTGTCATATTTCCCTTGGGATATTAACAGGCTTGATCTTGGCTCTTTCCCAAGCTCTCCCAAGGATTCCCTTTTGCCCGAAGAATAAAGTCCCAATTTCCTAACATGGCAGAGAAGGCCTTCTTGATTACACCTGTTCCTCTTTGCACATTGCTGCTGTATGGCACCCCTGCCTCCCCACACAACCCTTCGTTTTGACGGACTCAAGTTCTGTGGCTTCACAGTGATCTCCCGCTGGCTTTCTCCCAAGTTTTCCTGTGCTACTCCCTGCGCCCGAGTCCCGGGGACTGTGCAGAGACGGGGCTTCCACGGCGAGGCCTCCCTCCATGCCTTCTGTGCACCCTCTGCTCATTCTTAAAACTGTGACAATCACGCCGTAGTGGGGTCCTCTTTATTCACATCTGCTTCTCAGCAGACTACAGAACTGTGCTTTACTCAATGCCGCGTGCCTAACTTCTAGCACAGCACCTGGCCCACAGTTCAAGAACTGTCTGTGAAATGAATGGATAAGCGTGCGTTTAAGAATAATATTCTGTTGTACAGCGCCTGGGTTCCACGAGCGGCAGCCTTTCCTAGCGCAACACCATCGAACACTACACAGTGGCTGGTAATAGACTTTTCAGCCCTAACCCCACCCCAGCGGGCTCCTTGGACCGCCCTAGGTATCCTGGAGCATAGCTGTGATGACTCCAGGTCACCACACTCTAGAGACGCCTTCTGTGTGTGGCACCCTAGTCTGAATGGCCAGTCCAGGGCTGGGGGTGCTGGGGTTTGCGGGCCTGTGGTAGCCACAGGAGCACAGCTGAATGACTTGGCCTGCTGGGGCGTACGCGTGTGCACTGGATTCAGCATCCCTGTGGGTGTTGAGCTCCAATTCGTGCAGAAGATCTGGGACTCACAGAGTGATGAGCTGTCCTGATTTGCCTGGGATTGTGGGAATTCCTGGGGCGCAAGCCTTCTGGACGAAAACAGGGAAAGTCTCAGGAAAACTTGGTTGAGTTGGTGGCTTTATCGAGTCGGAAGTTGGGATTAGTACAAAAGAAGATTGACTCGGTCCTGGTGACATCGTGACCTGACCCTTGGCCCCTGACTGAGTGGCTCCCCAGGGTGATGTGATAGAAAACAAAGATAGAGCGGCTGCCTGCGTGTGTGAGTGTGCATGCGTGCGTAAGGGGTCACCTCTCAGGGGTGTCATCTCACGCTCATGGATGGAAGTGTCCGTAGGGCTGTGCTGGAGGGGCAAAGAATGTGTGTGGAAAGGATGGGTGAATCATTAAGAGGGGGGGCGGTTAAAAGAAAAGGAAGAATTGAGTATATTCATTAGGCCTCATCCCTCTCCTCCCTGACCCCGGAACTTTCCTGAGGACCCCTATAGAGAGAGAGATGTGAGCAGGGAGTGGGGGCAGTGCCTGGGTGGGAGGGGTCTAGGAGGACTTGGGATGGGGGGATCCCAGAGGGTGCAGAGAAATCTGGGGGAAGGGAGGAGAACAGAGCGGAAAGGAGGAGGCAGACAGAAAGTGCTGGTTGGTTCCATCGGAAACACTGCTGGGAAGGCCTCCATTGTGATGTAAATGAGGTGACAGGGTGGAGGGAGGGAGCTGAGCCAGGAAGGGTGAGGGTGCACTGCAGAAACAGCAGATGAATGCAGAGATTATATCATAGCTGCCAGTTATGCAGATCTGATTTCTTTGGTGCAGATGTCACATGCTGGGTGAGCTGTTATCAACTAAGAGAAGTCAGGGCTTCGTAGGGAGGGTGTGTGGCTGAGTGCATTTTAGCAGGGCAGAAGAAGTCACGGAGCGGGCAGAAACGAGGGCCGCTTTAGGGACCAGAGTACATTTTAATAGGAAAGGACATCTGCAGAGCTAGTAGCCACCTGCTCCCTTCCTCGTCATGACCGCAAATAAAATAAAAAATAAAAATAAAATAAAATAAAATAAAAAATAAAATGAAATAAAATAAAATAAAATAATAAAATAATAAAAATAAAATAATAAAATAAAATGAAAGGTAAGAGGCCTGCAGTTTATCAAGAAATAATATAACCCAGGGGTCGATTCGTTTTCTTCATTTTAAGGTACAATGGCTTGAAGTGTAGGTCACTCCTAAAAGTGTCCCCAGCATCAGGAGTGAAGGCAATTAGATGAGGCTCGTGTTAATTTTAACAGGACAAAACCAAGAAAAGAACGGTGGTTTAAGGACTGGGCGTCTAACTGGGGATTTTCACCTGGAGGTCACTTCAGAAAACCCAGCGACCCCCCCCACCCCCGACCCCCGGGCGGGGAAACTGTCTTCACAGCACCCTGCCCAGTGCTTCCACCCGCTCAGAGCCAAGGACCTCCTGCAAGATGCCGAGCAACAGGCTCTGTCAGCATTTCTGGAAAGTGCCCGGAGGGGTTATCAGTGTCTGCTGCCAGTCCTGGCTGGGGACAGTTTGGGAATCCTGAGGCTGGAAGAAGCTGGCAGGAGGACAGCGTGTGTGACAGCCCCAGCCAGGGTGTCCTCGGGAAGGACGCGTAGCAACAGCCCCAGGGACCGGGAGGCCCCTTGGATTGGGTCGCTCAGCACAGTGCCCGGCACCTCCCCGGAGCACGAGAAACGCTCAGTTGAGTGAAGGCACAAAGGAACGAAGGGTGAAGGGACGAAGGACGAAGGACGAAGGCATGGACTTCCTCCCTGGGTCTGTCCTAGAGCAAGCAGGTCCTCCTCACTGCAGCAGCCGCAGAAGTTACACTTTTCCGAAACACAGACCTGACCCCTTCAGGTGGAGGCCCTTTCTGGCCTCCCTCCTTTGGGATAAGTGTCCCAATTCCCTTGCTCAGACACCCGTGCTTGCAGGGCGATCATGACTGTGTGACCTGGGCCCCGGCCCGTGTTCCGGTTCTGGCCCGTCCTTCACTGGTCCCTCACCCTTCCTCCCAACGCCACTCAGCACTCACACCCTCCACAGCCCTGTGCGGGCTGTCGGCTCAACCCAGACTCTCTTTCACGACTTGCCCCTGTGACCCCAGCCTTCGGCCTGGGATAACCCACTCATCAAGGTCCCACTCAAATACCACTTCCTCCGGGAAGTCTTCCTATGCCCCCCTTGCTTCTTTACCTGCCATTTCTCAACAGGGGCCTGACGCTGTTGCAGCACCTCATCCTCGCTCCCAAGCTGCTTGTTCTTTACCTGTCACCCTGCACCGGTCCTTGCACTTCTTGGACAAATAAGACTGACCCTTTTTTTTTGTTTTGTCTCCACAGACTCAGCTAAACGACTCTTATAGAAAGAGGGGGGCAGAGAGGCTCACAGAGGTTGGAGAAGAAACATTAGTGGGCTGGTGTTAGGAAAATCAAAAGATGGCAGACCCCTAGCTATAGGCCTCAGAAGTTGCTGTAATGCACACGAACTTCCTTTTCCCCATTCGGCTTCCATCCTAAGAAGTAGAATGGGGAGATGAAGGAGCCTCATTCCCTTCGGGGCCTCCCCCCCCACCCCCGCCAAGTTTCATCAGAGAAAAGGCGAGGCTGGGTTTCCCTCCTTTCTCAGTTCTTTCTTTTGAAGAACTTGCCTCCGTCTTCTGAGAGCTTCTCAAAATGAGGGGTGACGTCCCCTCTCTTTAATCTGCCCAGGGACAGTGCTACGTAGAGGGGCTTCCGCTGCCTCTGCAGCCTTGTCGTCAGGTGTGAACGTCCTCGCTCGTTTTCTGGACGTGGACACTGTGCGGGCTGGCACCCTTCCTTGCGAGTCCAGGTGTCATTCAGGCCTCACGAAAGGCCCCTTACGACTCGCTCATTCACTGTCCCTCATTGTCCCCGACCATCCATTCGCTGGGATAAATCTTCCTGGGCCACGTGCACAGA
Source organism: Cynopterus sphinx (assembly GCA_030015415.1). NCBI lineage: Eukaryota > Metazoa > Chordata > Mammalia > Chiroptera > Pteropodidae > Cynopterus > Cynopterus sphinx. Next base: position 48,000,742 of record CM057390.1, on the reverse strand, counting down.
GGCGCGTGCCCATGTGTGCAGACCTCGTGTCCCACGAGTGGTGAGGAGGACGCTTGAAATCAAGGGCAGCACTGCCTCAGCGCGGAGCCGCCCTCCCACTCGAATAGCTGGGGCGTCTCCTGCACACGTTATTTCTAGAAGCACCGGGAGGAATTGGGGCCTCTGCAGAGCAGGCAGGGAGGAAGGGGCGGGGGCGTCCTCGCAGCTCCCTGCTCTAAGCCTGTCAACTACATCACTCCAGACAGCTCTGCTCTCCCCTCCCCTGCCGCCCAGAGCCAACGAGTTTTGGAGACCTAACCCCTGCCTTCCCCTTAGCCCTTCACCTGGCTTTCAGAGCTGTCCAGAAGCCAGCTCTCAAGCCCCTTCGGGGCTTACTGCTGCCACCTCCTCCTTATACTGAGTCCTACCCCCAGCAGCCAGGTCTGCTCCTGCGATCCGCAGCTCCTGCGTTGCTCCTACCTTCTCGGAATCCCTGCTGAGGGGCCAGGTGGCTGCGGCGGCAGAACGGTTGTTCTGCCTCGGCAACTCAGCAGAAACGGTCTTTCGACAGTTTATAAGGTGATGGTTAGCGAGATGGTTGATAGGGCCATGAAGAAAGTCAGTGGAGGAAGCCGAGCAAACGTCAGACCGGGAAGTCAGAGACACAAGAGGAGGGAATCGGGGATCTATGCTGTCACCCACCTGCCACACTGGAGCCCCGCCTCCCCACATCCCCAGCCCGGCCTCAGAATCGGGCATGTTCTCCCCAATGGCAGGACCCCAATTCTCCTCTGAGTACTGAGGTCCCACTACAGGCCTCCCAAGACCTACCCTAGTCCCGTCCTCTCACGAGTGGGACGTCCCTGACTACTCACTGGGGCCCACAGTCCTGACGCCTGCAGGCTCCTGGGCAATACCCTCAACAGGCATACGCACATGGCAGAACCACTCGGGCGACACCCCCTATTTCTGGAGGGACGGGGCAAGGCTCACACCTCAGCGACCTCCCAGAGCGTGGTGGGACATGTCTGTGTCTGAGCAGCCACCCCGGGCTCACGAGTGGTTCTCTCCTGACCTAGATGGGACCTGGTGGGCGGGTGCTCTTGAACGGAGCATGTCGTAACCTAAGAAGTACAGGCTTTTGAGCCAGACCGATGCGGACTGCACGGGGCGAGGCCACTGCCCAGCTGTCGGGCTTCAGGGAAGCCGCTTGGCTTTGAATTCACGCTTTTGGTGCATTTGCAAATTGCAATCGAGTTTCTCGGCCTTGGCACATTGGCAAACCGGGCTCGGTCGTTCTTTGCTGTCAGGGGCTTTCCTGCGTAGGGCAGGGAGGTTGGCGGCATCCCTGGCCTCCATAAACCAGATGCCCATCGCCCCCTCCCCTGCCCAGTCGTGACAATTAAAAATGTCTTAGACGTCGCCAAATGGTCCCTGGGGGTAGGGGCAACGTCTCTCTCCGTCAAAAAGCTCTAGTATGTACACCCTGGGGATGTTCTATAGACGACGTGACAGCACGCGTAAAGCGTCTGACACATCAAGCAGGTGCTCAGTGAACGGCGGTCCCACTGGCATTTCAAGCAGAATTTGGCAGTCTCCATCTTCCCAATCTCACCTGCCACCGCGTGTCCCTGAATCTCAGAAGTGGGTGGCGTGGGGAAAGCTCTGGCGGAGAGCTTAGCAGAAGGTGTCTGAGCCCAACGACCTCTCCAGGGGCCTCCCTGGTCCCAGAGGACACATCTCACGATGCTCAGCTGTGCCTCAGAAGTGCCTCACGGGAGAGGGGTGGTTTAGCTGGAGGCCTAGAAAGGTTCCCTCAGAGAGCCGTGGCCTGGCAGGCAGCCCGTTTCTGCTCGAATCCCTCTTCTCCACCCGGTCGTTCTGGGGATGCATATGGTCCTTTCTAGGTGCTGGCTGTAACTGAGGGCCCCAGAGGATGGCCGACCTGCCCACCTTGCCCTTGGCACAGCTGGCCTTTGCGGCAGCCACGTCTGGCCTGCCCAGCTTTGGGCCTCTCTGCGGGGCTGGAAGACAGAGGAAGGAGAAAGGTCGGCAGGGCTGGGATCCATGAAAATCTTCCAGGTCCACCCCTGGGTTGTGTGAGCGGGAAAACTAACCCAGTACAGGGAATCTCGGTGTCACCCAAACTGTAGACCCCCGCCTCCTCTGTTGTTTTTTCTTTTCTTTTCATTTTTTCACGGTGCCGTAGAGATGACAACGGACTAGGGGCTTGAATTTGCTCCTCTGGACTATCATCCAGTCGTGCGGTCTGGAGTGAGTCAGTCTCTCCTGACCGTGCCTTCATCATTTCCCTGGGGCAGCACTGAAACCGCTCTCTCCGTTACAGACGCCCTGAGAGGCTCTGGTGAGATCAGCGACCAAACTCGCTTTGAGAAGAGAGAAAGGACTGTTGGTGTGTGCCACCGCCAAGTTCAGCATTGTGCTGAGGGGGAGCGGGCCGCAGCAGGGCCATTTAAAAGGGAGTCGCCGGATGAAAGGACTGAGCCAACGGGCCGAGTGCAGGCCAAGGCGGGCCAGCTCTGGGAGGCCAAAGGGGATTAATGAGGTCTGTGTGTAACAGGAGCTGGAGACCGGGGTCCAGCAGAGCAGACGAGAGGGGGAGTTTATTGTTTGTTTAGTTTTAGCTTTAATCACGGGATTAGCTGAGAAAGGGTAGAAGACATGTAAGTTTTACTTTTTTTCTTCCTTTCAAAAAATAAGTTGAGGTCCAAAAGCCCCAAAGGCACGTTCTTCTTCAGCCCTGTGTGTTGCATTTAGGGATCAGAGGGCCTGAGGTGGGTGCTGGGGGCACCTGGCCTGCTCTGTGGTTCCTGCCTGTGTGCTGCTCCCTTCTCCCTCCCCGATCCAGGGCCGGCATCGTCTCATGCCCCCGGCCTGTGGGGACAACCCTGGAGACGGCCCGCTGCCTCTCAACTCTGCACAAAGGTCTTCTAAACACAGATTTCAACACCGTCATCCTTTATCTTCCTGATAACCTTTACCTGCTCCCATGGTCCCGTCTCATCAGGGCCAAGGCTGCCACGGGACAGGGTTAGAAGACCTCTCCGCTGAGTGGCGGAACCCGTCTCACCGCTCACGTCCTCCTGGAGAGACTGCAGCCAAGCCTCTTAACCCTCTAGCCCTTTCCTTCTCCCCGACAAAGATCCTACATGGGACCTCAGAGCTGTGCAGTGGCCTGGCCCTGCTAGGGCTTTACACACTGTAAAGTGCGGTGCCCACACTGCAATCCATCCAGGCCTTTCGACCCTCTCACAAGGTCCATGCTACATGGTTTTCTCATGGTTCTCCAGTTGTTTCCCTCCATAGGGCTTCTCCCTCCTGTAACTGGCCAGGAAAGTCCTGCCCTCGGGGGTTCACTGACCTCCCCATCCTGATGTCCTCCTCCACTAACCTGGCCCTTGGTACTGAGTCGCCGTCCTACTTCGGCTTGTCGGATTGTTGGCCCAGGAATGAGTTAGCGAGCCTCCTGCAATATGCCTGGGGTTTACCGGTCTCATTTAATCCTCTCACTGACTTAGCAACATCCCTGGATACAAGGTCAGTATGCAAAACAATCGCCCGTCTATAGACTAGAAGCTCCTAAATCGAAAGAGAAATTTTAAAAACACATCATTTAGAAAACGGGTGCGCCTCGGAACAACAGAAGTTACACATGACCTCTGCATTGAAAACTGGGAAGTATTATTATGAGAAATTAAAGAAAATCTAAACACGTGTCAGGTTCGTGGATGCAGAAGACTTGACCTTCTGAAGATGTTCATTCTCTTCAAATCGGCTTATGGAGTCGATGCAAACCCGATCAAAATCCCAGCGTCTCATGCATGAAAAGGCGAAGGGCCGAGAATAGCCAAGACCATCTTGGAAAAGAACAAAGCTGGAGGGTGTACGTTACCAGATTTTAAGACTTATGAAGTGACAGGAAGGAAGACAATGGGGCCTTGACACAAAGCTAGAGAAGCTGACCGAGGGAGCAGAACAGAGTCCAAAAACAGCCCCGCACCTATATGGTCATTGATTTATGACAAAGGGGACGGGGCAGAACAGTGGCAACCCAAATTTACTTTAATTAATTGCGGCTGGTTGGCTGGTGTCCATTTTTTATAAGACAGTAAGATTTGACTCCCGCTTCACACTACACACGAAGAATTCCAGATGAATGGTAGATACAAATGTGAAAGGTAAAACACCAAAGCTTCTAGAAGAAAACATAAAAGAACAATTTCTTGACCTTTGGACCGGCAAACATTTCCTAACCGGGACATAGAAGGCACTAAGCGTAAAGGAAAAATATTGATAAATTAAGAATTTCTCTTTCTTGGGTCTCCATCGAGAATTAAAACGCAAACCAGAGAGTGGCAGAAGTTATTTCCCTATCTGACAAGGACTCCCACCAGAATGCAAAAAGGAACTTTCACAAATCTCTATAAACGAACAAACAAACAAACAAACAAACCAGAAAATAAAAAAAAGAGTTAAACTAGCCGCTCCATAAAATAGGATATAAGAATGGACAAAAATGTATAAATAGGCACAGGCGCTCATCATGACCCGATGTCAGAAAAATGCAAGTTAAACCATAGTGAAATGCCACCAAGCAGCCACTACAGGGGGGAAATGAAGACGCCGGACAACGTCGAGTGTCCGCCTCCACCGGTGGCAGCGCAGATGTGCTTGACCCACCGGGCAGGGCTGGCGTGCGCACGGCTCAGCCCAGCTGTTCCGCCTCCAGATGTGCCCCCAGTAGACATGTTCGCGTGCGTTTCCTAAAAGACCAAGCAGCATCACGTGCAAGGGTCCCAAATGCGAGGCCTGGAAACCTAAATCCTACCCACGGTGGACTATTCCCACGCAGCAGCATATCGTGGAGCCGCGAGGATGGTGGAACTGCGGTCACACACAACCTCACGGACCCGCCTCTCCAAAGAGGATGCGCGCGGTGTGGGGTTCTACTAGGAAGGTGTTTGCAGAGAGGTAGCGTGACGGCGTCACGGGGAGGGATGGAGGTGACCCGGCGGGGAGTGGATTCTGGGGGTACATTTAATGCTCTGTCTTTTGCCTCGGGTTCTGGTTGCCTGAGATCTGTAAAAACTCACCTGGCTGTTGGTCCATCCATGATGTATGCATGTGTCTGTATGGATATTACACTTCAATAAGATTTTCACTTAAAAAATGATGATCACGATAACCCTCTAGCGGTTCTTTCTTTCTGCCCAATTTACCAACAAGACCAGGCTCAGAGGGGACGGGGAACTGGCCTGGGGCCACCTGGGGATGAGAGGCAGAGGATTCAAACTTACCCTGCGGGTGCTCCTAAGCACCAAGTCCTGACTTTACCTACGGTGCCGTTCTCCTTCTCTGGGACTCTCAGAGGCAGGAACCCTGACCCTTGCTTGCCTTGCGCCCCCCATTGCCGTCAGCGCAGGACTGGACACTGCAGCCCAACAGATGCTCAGCGCTATGGACTGCATGTTTGTGGCCCCCGCCCCGCCCCCAATTCATGGCTGAAGCCCCGACCCCCAGTGGGATGGCATTTGGAGGCGGGGCCTCTGGGAGGTGAGGCCTTTGGGAGGTGATCAGGTTTAGAGGAGGCCATGAGGGTGGGGCCCTAGGATGGGATGAGTGCCCCTAGAAGCGGAGGAAGAAACCAGAACCCTCTTTCTTTCTCCCCTATGAGGACACGGCGAGGAGGAGGTAGGCTCTCTCCTAAACCAGACTTGCCGGCACCCTTATCCTAGACTTCGCAGCCCCAGAACCGTGAGAAATGAACGTGCATCGTTGGAGCCACCCCACCTGTGGTATTTCGTTCTAGCAGCCCGAGTTGACCAAGACGGTAAGGAGAGGGCGTCTGGAAGCGAAATCGATAAATTTGCCCCTCTGCCCTGTTTCTCTCCCTCTTTCGCTTTCTCTCCTGGCTCCAGAGTGTTCCTGCGCTTGCCTGGTCCTTGCCTCTGCCTCCTGACGTGATGGTGTCAGCTTTCGGATGGGGCTGGAGCTAGCGTGGTGGCTTTGGCCATGATCCCAGGACACGAGGGGCCTTTCCACTCCGCGGCTCCCGGTGAGGTCCTTCCAGGCAGGCGAAGTGGACTGCGGGGCCTGCGCAGGTCCCACCTCTCCTTGCCCCACAGCTCAGTCCTGACCCCTCCCCTCCCTCTCAGCCTCTTTTCTCCAAGGGAAGAGGGAGGGAAGCTGTGTTGGCGGCTCGCTGAGCGGGCTTCCTTCCCGCTGCCTCGCTCCCTCCCTCCCCCACACAGCTGGGGCGTTTTACGTCTCCATCTCTCCGAAGGATTGGGACCTGGATGCTGTCAGGAGCCTCCACTGAAAAGGCTGCTCACCAGTCTCCCATGGCGCAGGAACGGGGTCACCGCTGCCCTGGAAAGGCTGGGAGACAGCGGCCCTCCCCTCTCCTCAACTCTGGCCGGAGGACGGTGTCCAAGCTGGACGCAGAGTCAGGTGATGTCAAGCAGGGGATGGAGCTTCCTCTTAAGCTTCCATCTGCTGAGCGTTTCCTTGAGTTTGGACTCAGCACTATGGACACATGGCCTGGAGCGAGCTGCACCCCAAGGCGCCCGGAGAGGCAGGCATACTGTTATCCCCACCTGACAGATGCACCAAGTGAGGCCTCAGGTTTTAGACCTGGCAAGGGCAAGGCCTGGCTTTGAACTTGAACGTGCCAGCAGAGCCTTAGTATTTTTTTTTGTTTCCCCTTCATCGGCATTAGGCACTGGTGCTCTGCTCAGCGCTGGCAGTGACCCCGCTGCCCACACTCCCCCAGCCCCTCCTAAACCTCCGCCTGCGCTCGGGGCTCACCCCCAGCCCTGGGCCGCCCGCAGCCTGAGCTTCCACTGCCTGCTGTAGGTTGGAGCCAACGACTGCCTCACAAGGCTCCTGCACAGACCGAGGGAAGCTTTACCCGTGAAGGTGCTGGGATGGAATGAAGGGCTGAGTAAACGGCAGCTCGTCTTTCGGTTTGTTTCATTTCGGACTCGGTGACTCAAGACATTGCTGGGCTCTAAGGCTAGACTCAAACTCCCGGTGTCTTTTCCTCCAACGTTGCAGGTCTTGGGGCTTCCTTTTTTCTTTTCTTTTCTTTTCTTTTCTTTTCTTTTCTTTTCTTTTCTTTTCTTTTCTTTTCTTTTCTCTTCTCTTCTCTTCTCTTCTCTTCTCTTCTCTTCTCTTCTCTTCTTTCTCTTCTTCTCTCTTGCTTTCTGTCTGTCTCTGTCTCTCTCTCTCTCTCTTCATCGTGTAAAGAACTGGGGACATTTCCATGTGGGGCCTTTAGAGATTAGATTTAAAAAAAGATGAGTAACCATCTATCGCTTGTTTGTAAGAATTGCTCTTCAAGTGCTTAGAAATCACGGATCTGATCAGCGGACAGCAAACCCCGCGAGGACAGCCGGTGTCCTTAGGGGCTGGCATGGAGCCTGTCGGGGAGGAGAACTCGGGACACTCCCGGGGAGGGGCAGACACTCAGGAGCACGGCTGCACAGGAGGGAGCAGGCCCAGCCTCTCGCCCTGGTGAAACACAGGGTGAGGGCCCGGGGGCGTATTCAGTGAGAGCCACCTCCTTGTCCCCTGCACAGGCTCCGAGCCCCAGGCAGCTAACAGCAGCCCGGCCCCAGGCTCCCCTCAGAGGCCCTTCTGTGTGTCTCAGCCGTGTCACCCTCTTCGCCAGTCGCTCGGACGCTGGCCTCCCCCGGTTCTCGCCTCCGCTGTCCAGCCCCCCTTTTTTGCCACTACCCCCTTGAGGAAAACCAAACTGGAGGCCTGTAGCAGGTACGTGGGGGATAAGGGGGGGGGGTTGGTCCTTTCTCCTGAGTCCAGGGAGGGGCCAGGAGAGGACAGGGTAGGGGCCTCCAGGGTGTCATCTGAGCTCAGGGGCTCAGGCAGGAGTGAATGTGCAGCAGCACCACAGGTCTGGGCAAGGCAGGGAGATGGCGCTTCAGTGGGCCAGGCCCGCAGCTGTCCGCTCCCAGAAGTCCCCGCCTGCCTGCCTGCCTGTCCCTGTCCCTCAGCTGCTGGTCGGGGAGGGGGAGTCCAGGCGGTGTAGGGGAGTGGGGAGGGGCTCGGGATTCCTGCAGCATCTGCTCACCCTGTTTCCGGGTCCTGGGACGCACCTCCTGAGGGACCTGCTGGGCACCTCAACACTCACCATGGTTTCTGACCCTTCACTCAAACCACTTTATGTCCATGAGAGTCAGGCCTCATTCCAGGCAAATCGTGTCCCTTTAACAAGTTCCACATCTGTCAGCTCCTCGATGCATGGAGCATGGTCCAGAGAGGTTCATGGCTGCTGTCCCAGGGATGGGGCGGCGGGCAGTCCTTTGAACTCTGTTTCCATCCCGCAGGTGGGAGGTTCCTGCCTCCACCTGATTAAAGGGGGTGGGGTGGGGGTGCAGAGACTGCCCAAGGCAAGTCTCGGGGCTTCTTTTCTCCTGGCAGCTCTCTCAGGTCTCTGCAAGCTCTCCTAGGCCTAGAACAGAGGCCCCCGCAGCTGGGCTGGCATCCTCTCTCCCAGACGATCCTAAAAGCCACGTGAGCCCCACGTTGGTAGGGTCTTCTCCCCCAGCAGATACCAACATGCTGGGATGGAGAACTCGCTAGCTCTGAAGACCCTGGTTCTAATGTCAGATTGGAGGCCTAGCGGTTGCCGTGGAGGAAAATCACCCCAGCCCTCTGGGCCTCACCATTAAAGGGGAAAAGTTTCCTCCACTTAAACGAACGAAAAACACACAGAGGAAGAGGGGGAGGCAGGGAGATGGTGCGTTCAATGCGCACTTGCTCGTTTCCCGTGGGACGATCCGTGTCTGCGTCCCCGGTGGGACGGGGCGTGTGCGTCAAAACAGGAGCAGCTTCTTCTTGGCCCCCCGGCCCCTGCCTCCGTCTGGTTTAATGCCCGTTAGGCGGAATACATGTTCCTCTAATTTTCCGATGCGGAATTGGACCTCAGTCATTTGCCTTCTCCTGTGTGATGCAGCCGGACCTGGGGCCTGTCTCCTCTGTGCACCCCCCATAGAGGGAATGCACTGGAAAGTTTCCTTTCATTTCTTTTCCTTTCTCCCCGTTTCCTGACCTCATGTGCTACATAATCCAGAAAATGGTCCAGATGGAAAAGCCATTGGCTTTGAAGCAAGAGGCAGGAGGAAGGAGGAAAGAGGCACAGCGCACAGCCCCTCGGCCCGGGGAGAAACCGGCCTCCCTCTCTTCTGCTCTGCACAAGCCCTCGAGGTGGCACTGCGGGGACCCTCCTGAGGCGGAGGGGACAGCCGGCTGACCCCAGGCCTCTGAGCCTGACCCTCTCACCTCCTCCTCTCCAACACGCATGCGGCACAAGCCAAAGTGAGCAAGGGATCCACCCTCAGCTCTGAGTCTTGACCTCAGGACGGTCAGTGACGTCACACTCGCTGTTCTACATCATCTCACGAGTCAATTTTAATTGAGTCACGCGGACAGGTGGATGGAGACCCAGCGTGACAAAGGCGGAGTGGTTCCCTCCCATGTCGTTTTCAGCTACAGAGAAAGCGGGTAAGAAGGTCGTCGTCACAGTTGGCACTGCCTGACCCCCAAGCTGTCCCTCCCCAACCCCCTGGACATGTGTCTGGGCCACAACTCATGGCCCTCCCACATAGAAAACTCACTCTCTGCCCGGTTTCCTTCCGCCGGAGCCGATGGGAGGGGCCGCGGGTCACACAGACAGAGCTCCTACCTACCACGTTCCATGTGCTTTCACTTACGTCGCTCGTGGGATGTTCATGCAGGTTCTACATGGGACACAATACGTTTTACAGAGGAGAAAACCGTGGCTCGGTGAGGCTAAGGGACCTGCCCAGGGAGGCCACGCAGGAGACAGGTAGCGTAGCTGGGATCCAAACACGGGTCTCTCTGATTCCCCAAGCCGTGTTCTGTCTGCTGTCCTCGCCCAAACCTGCCCACAGAATCGACGAGCTCGAGAAAGCCCCGGCCGTTGGGATTCTTCTTTCTCACCTGTGGGCCGCCACCCAGGTGAGGAGGAACCCCTCTGGGAGACTGAGGCAAGGCCTTGTCTCCAGGTGTCACTTCCCTGGACGCTGTCCGGGCCTGGCCTGCCCTCGGCTCGCGGGTTTATAGCAGGCACCAGGCTGGGGAGCCCAGCAGGGTAATGCGGGGAACGCTCTCTGAGGGCTTCATGGCTTTGGGCAGGCGACCCCGGGCACCCTGCTTTCCTGGACTGAGGGAGGCCCCGCTTGATGAGACCCGCGTCCTGTCTGGGGATCTCGCCCGATGTGGCATCAACGCCCTGGGCGGCCAGCACGGCTGACGGGCACGCGTGACTGTCGCATTTTCTCTGGATTTGATTTCAACTGAGCATGTACGAGACGGAGGCAGGGACCTTGTTCTCCGTTTTTGAAAGGCGCCAACAGGTCGCCACTGTGACTGACGTCGTAAACCTTCGCTGTCTTACCAGCTGGGAGCTTCTCAGAGCTGGGGAGAGGAGCAGAGGGAGATGAAACGTCCACCAAACAACAAGAGGACAGGAGAGGAAAGCGGAGACCCACGGGGATGTGCCGTTGCTGACATGGGTGGGCAGAAACGCACAGAGACCGAGAGCACCCCCGGGGCCACCTGCTGAGGGGCTGTGAAGTCCCCTGGCCCTGCTGTCCCCGTTCACGACTAGCAGTGGGTGTCAGGAAAGGGTCCTGAAGTGGGAGCCCAGTCCTGGTTCTGTCGCTAACCAGCAGTGGGACCCTGAGCAAGGCCCCCCCGTCTGGCCTGTGTCTTCATCCATTAAAAAAAAAGCCTGCTGTGATTCCTCTGGGTCCAAAGCCAGGTGCTAACCACGTCTCCTCGACACAGCACATTAACCCCTGACCTTTGATCTTGGACTAGGAGCTCCCTTCTCCTTGAAGTCCTGCCCCCACCACCCCACATTTCCAGGCTGTGCGAGATCTAGGGAAAACGCGCTATCAACTAGGAGACAGGGAGGAGCATAGCGAGGCATTCGAATAAGTAATGTTATTTCTAGGAAACAAGCCTCTCCACCCTCCCATCTTTCTAACCTCCATTGCTAGGCGAACTTCCCCAAACCGAAGTTGGCTACGCGCCAGTCCTCGCCCATTACTGCCTGCAAGCTCTGAGCTGGGTGCAAATGGCCCTCCTCAGTCTGACTCGACTTCCCTTTGTCTCCCGGCTACGTACTGTCCCCGAGCTTTGCCACCCCCGCCCTCCATCTCTTAAAATCAGACCCAGCTCAGAGGGCCCTTCCCAAATCCCGTATCTTCCATGAAGACTTTGCAAGCCTGAATCACCTGCATAATGATTTTTCTTAAAAAAGGATGTTATCTGTGTCCTCCCTGAAACCAGGCCAGTGACACCTTGAGGCAGGGTCTCCTCCATAAGCTGCCCGAGTGCTTGACATGACTCTGACACTCTATGACTTTAAAGGAATAAAACTAAAACGGAAAGAACTGTACTCCTGGGGTCCAGAACGGCAGGTCTTAGAGGTGAGTAAAGACAACGCCTTGGAGTTTTGTTTCAGTTTGGTTGGGGCGGCGGGCCGGTTGGGGTAGACAGGATGGTTTTTAAGGATCCCTTCAATCCTGAGATTTAGTGTTTCTACGCAGAATACTGGCCACTTCTTCAACGCAGGCTCTTTAGTTTAGATAAATCCTGCAACCCTGGGTCTAGAGGTCCTGTTGCAGGCCGAGCACAGAAGTGACTCCATCATTAAGAGAAAGTTTCTAAGTCGACGAACAGATGGCCGAGGTGCTAGGGAGCCTGGGGAAGCCTTTGAAAGCCTGGTGCTCCCGTCTTCCCGGTCGATGAGGAAACGTCGGTCAGGAAAAGCCCAGCATCCTGCCCCCCCTCACTGCCCCCCAGCTGGTGCGGAGCCTGTGGTCAGGGGCAGGTGCCCGCCCGCCCAGGGAGGAGGCGGCAGCTGGAAGCCCTCCTGGCTGTCAGTGGCGCTCCCTTTGCAGTGCAGGTGGAGGCTGGGGGCTGCTTTCGGCTCTCCCTTTCCCCACCTGCCGGCCCTGCGGTTTGTCTGCTGGCGCCACCGAGGGCTGGGGCTGGGGGAATTTGATCGGCAGGGCGGGGGAGGAGGCTGTCTCCCCTAGCTGTGAGCCCAGGCTAATCCTCCTGTCCTCCCGGTGCACTGCTGAGACGCCCTTGCCGGGAGGGGAGGCACACGCAGAAGGCAGCCAAAGCCAGAGTCTGAAGGCCTCGGAAATAAGGGAGGGTCCTGAGTGCTGACGGTGTCCTTCGGTAACCCCCCCGCCCCTGACCTCACGGCCTTGGTGGGAGGACAGACGACAGCGTCCTTGAGACACTCAGACGGGCTGCCTCTTAGCGACTGTCAGAAGGTCAAGAGCGGCCCCGGGGCTCACTCCCCAGACTTCTGACCCTTGACCTTCTAAGAGTGGTTCCCCAGTGTCCCTGCCTCCCTAGCCATGTGAGCAGCTTTTGTTCTCAGCGTTCCCCATTATCTTAGTGGTGAAGAGAGTGGGAGGGAAGAAACAGGGGTGGGACCCGCCAGGTCCCAGGCCAGCTTAGGTCCTTGCCGTGGCCCCTTCCACTGTCTCCCTGAGAGACCAAATAAATGTTATCAGTGGACTCAATGCCTCCTATCAAGGCCACTCTGCTCTGCCTGACGCCGTCCCTGCTGTCCTGCACGAGCACTGTGCCAGCCCCAGTGCCATGCTCGGGCGCTGGATGAGGCATCCATCGTGGGTCGGACTGAAACCGCTGCACATCTGCCTCCCTCGCTGCTCTGTTTTCCATAGCATACCCCTTTCCCTTCCCCAAGCTTCCCCACTGGGATGAAGACCAAGCCCTAGAAGCCCCCTTGTCCTTCCTTTCTCCTCTCGGCTGCCTGGGTTCCCGGACCCAGTGGCCCTTGGGCAGCACGGGGAGATGTGAAGGGGCTGGGAAGGAAAGGCCGTTGCAGGCCTCACTGCCTCAGGCAGCCGTTTGGCCTGAGCCCTGACTCTGTGTCTGGGGCCTGGTGCTACACACTGAGGCATGGAAAAGCCCAGAATCCTGCCCCGAGCCGCCCCCCAGGCCTGACACACTTTCCATTTCAAGGGGTTTGCAGTCTAGGCAGGGAGGAAGGAGAGGGCTGAGCACTAAGCACAACACCAGGGACAGATGCTCACTGGGCGTGATGGCACCCACAGCAGAATTTAAGGAACAGGGAGCTGCCGGATGGTGGGGACTTTCTCTCCCGAGAGCGGGTGTCCTTTCCTCTCTCCAGACCAGGCCGGTGCAGCCCCTCAGGACTGAGTGTTCTCCTCTCACCTCGAACACCTGCCTCTCTTCCTGCAGAGCCAGGACCCACTTACCCATCGCCCACTGCCCCGCCTGTAGCGCTATTGGGGTCCCCGGGGAAAGGACTGGCAAACCCAAGCTTTGCTTCCCTGCCTCCTTCGCTTCCTCTCAGCTCCGTCCCTCTCGCCTTTCCTTGCTGCCTATACTCAATCCTTCTCCTTTCTGCAGGAATGTAATGTTCGGCTGCTTTACACCCACTCTCTGAACGCTGCCAGTGAATAATGACTAAGGTGGTGGGTGGCAGTACAGCAAGTTGAGACCAATTTAGCAGTCCAGGGCGCCAGGAGGAGGCTGACTGAGCAGCAAATGGCTTTGCCACAGCGAGGAGAGTGCAGATGCCGCAAAGCCGGCGGCCCAGGGAGCCACGTGCACAGTCCTGCCCCGGGGCCGGCAGGCGCTGCCTCAGCCACCCCGCGGTCTGTGCATGATCATGTACGGGGCCAGGGTCTGTCCTTAGACGCCAACGGATTTGCAGAGCAATGCCCAGCCCTCCCCGATCTCAGCTCCACTTTCGACACCCAGAAAGGGCTGTGTCCTCGCACCCACCCGGGGCTCAGAGTTTCACCTAGACCGCTGCGTCTTCTTCTGGGGACTGCTGCAGCTCTGATGGCCCCCTGAGAGACTGCTCTGGGTATGGCAGAAACGGAGGTTCTGGGGTGTCAGGGAGGAGGCTGCCTGAGTACCCTTCGGATCATGCCACAGAGAGGCCAGCCCAGGGAGACCCACCCCAGTGTGGGTCTTCCAGGTCCTGCCTCGTGGAGCTGCTGAGGTTTCCTCTTATGGGATGTGACTGCGAGTGTGGGGATCAGAGGAGAGCGTGTGTCAGCGAGAGAGACGACAAGACTGGATGAATGAATGTGGGGTGTGCACGTGTGTGCGCGTGTGTGCGCGTGTGTGTGCACGTGCACTTGTGCATGTGCTGGCCACTATCCTGAAGGCAGTTGTCTTCTCTGGCAGTGATTAACTGACCTGGGAGCAAATCTATGGGTGACCTGGGTAGGGCAGCTCTTTCCCGCCTTTGTTCCAGGTGCTGGATGTAACTCCCGTTGCATCTGTTCCGATACTAATTTGGCCTGTCACTCAGTAAGAAAAATCACCTCTGCTGATAAGAACAATTAGTGTTCGCTGTAGGGTGCGTGTGCACACACACACACACACACACATACACACGGTCCTCGGTGTCTTCCGGCTCCCTCCACACCCAAAGCACCCCCTTTCCCATCCGTACCCCAGCCAGGCCTCCCCTCATCAGGAGGCAGCCTGCACGGGTAGTCTCCTCCAAAGTCAGGGTTCCCCACACCGCTCACTTTACCGGCGGAGAGACTGCTAGCCCGTTTTAATTTTGAACTTATGCACCCATGGATAAGGTGGAATCACTGAAATAGAGAATAGAATAGAGTTTGGTATTCCAAGGGAACGTCATTAATTCAGCTTCTGGGAAGGCAGAATCTGCTATCATTTCGGTGTGGAGGGGACTAAACCGTATGCACTGACTGGCTGTAAAGAAAGAAGGGCGGAAGATAAAGTTCCTTCCTTAAAGTAGGTCTCTAATGGACATTCCAGCGTGCTAGATACTTCCTAGTTTATTGTTTATTGATCTAACATATGTGCATAACAAGGGCTTGGGGGCAGGGGGGCGGCGCAGGAAAAGTGAAGGAAAGGCTCCGACTGTCAACATGCTTGAATTACAATAATTATGAAAGTAACTGAGTTCTTATCATTTTAAAAATCTTTTTTTTTCTTCTGTACACTAAACAGTTTTCAACAATTCAGTGAACCTAAATCTGTTTAATTAATGAGGCCTGACGGTTACAGCCCCGGACTTGGAGTCAGGACGGCTGGGTTCCGATCCCGGGTTTCACTTGACATCTTGGGTGAACTCCTACCTCTCTGACAGGCTCATTAGGTTTTCTCATCTGTCCAATTTAGAAGAAATCTTCCTACAGAGCTGGTAATAATAATAATAATAATAATAATAATAATAATAATAATAATAATAATAATAATAATAATAATAATAATAATAATAATAATAAGCACAGCAGCAGCAACACAGCAACATCCCTTCTCAAGTGTAAAGTCCTGGACAGACAAAAAAGGCTACTGAAATCGCGAATACAGGAAGCCTAGGGCTGCTGTTCGCTGTCAGGTGGAAGTCAGTGTCTGGCCCGAAGCAAGACAGCGAGAGGAGGACAGAGAGGGCGGGTGCAGAGGCAGCGGTGAGAACGCAGCTCGCCCCAAGCCCGATCCTACTAGGCACCGCTCCATACCCTGGGAGGGCGAGGTCCAGCCTGCACACTCACTTGGCAGGAGGCAGATGTGAGAGGTGAGCCCTCCTACCCTTCATCCCAGGATCTGTGCGGTCAGGGTGATGGGGTGGGGGAGGGGTGGAGGTGAGGCCGAGGACTTGCGGGGAGGAGGTAACAGGCTCCCCCAGGGTTCCCCCTGGAAGAGAAGGCCCCATCTCCTCAGCTCTCAGCCTGTACCTGGAGTTATGACCTTGCTGTTGCTTCGTCTCCTCTCGTACCTTCTTGAGGTTCGGTCCATAACCACCTCCTGCCTGGTGTCTTTGCTTCCCTCCTGCTGAGCAGCTGCTGCATTCAGTGTGTGTGTCACTGATTCATTCATTCTCATCGCCAGGTTTAATCTCAAACCATTATTTAGCCATATTTTTTAAAATCCCCTGTCTCCCTGGCACCTCGCATGGATAAGACTCTGAATAAATAGTGAAACGCCAAGTTTTTCAAACTTGAGTGATGATCTTTGGAGGGAAAGCGAAAATCACCACCATCCCTGAGAAGGCATGTGGCAACGCTGATATGAGGAACAATGGGGTGGTGCAAAGGGCGTGGGAAGGGAGTCACCAGGACTGTGACCGCGTGACCTTGGGCAAATCATGGCCAGATTACCTCCCCAAACGTGGCAGCAAGTCCCACTCCCAGCAGCAGAGTAAGAGTGTCCCATTCAGATCCGTGGTTTTCCACCTGCAGCCACACAAAGATCTGTTCAAGAGTGAACTCAAAGACCTACCATGTAAGTTGGCTAAAGATCCTCCAGGCAGTTGGACACTTCTCTGTTGGCAAAGCCCCAGAAACACCTCATCATTGCCCTGAAACCACTGCCCCTGGGGTTCCGGGTATATACATTTTAAAACCCCAATGTCTAGATCACACCTGGCAACTCCCACTTTATAATTATACTTGTCAGTTGATTGAGCTGGAGATAGAGTTCATGGGTTGGCAGGGTGGGTAGGGCTCGGTTTTCCTCAGGCGCCTGAACTGTCAGAGGCAGGAGCTGGGGTGGAGAAGCCCTGTCTAGGCAGATGCCCTCAAGGAGTTGGCCTTACGGGAGGCAGGAAGGTCAGAGGCCAGGCCAGCAAAGTGTCCCCGTGCAGAAACGCACTGTCGCAAAAAACACGCCCTGCCAAGAGTCTCGGATGGGTCTTTTCCCTCCCATCACTCTATTAAACAAGCATTTACTGAGGGCCTATGCAGTAGCCAGACACTGTACTCTGAGCTGAGAATTCACAATGCAATCTCTGCCTCTCAGAACACTGCTGGCTCTTCATGAGCCAGTGGATAAATGTGGGATAGCATGGAATGATGGCAGGAACTCAGAGGAAGGCCCGTGAGCCAACTAGGAGGAGGTAGAGAGGCAGGGAGAGGACATTTTAGAGGGAAAAAAAACGAATTTCTATGTTCAAAGATAGCAGGAGAAGTGGAAGAGCCAGGGGCTGAGCTGAGTTCAAGTCCCTGCTCCTCCACTTGCTAGCCCCAGCTGCGTTATTTAAGTCTCCTTCTCCGATCGTCACACATACTCTGCAGGGCTGCGCTGAGAATTAAGTGACATCATCAATAAAAAGTCCCGGGCGCACAGTGCACGCAGTGCATGGTTGTAGATGTTGTGAGCTATGACCCATTACGCTCGTCTGTAATCTGCTTAATGACAGGTTTGCCATCATTACCTGGTTTGTCTTTGAAGCCTTGCTGTCTGGCCCAGAGCCTTGCATTTTGTAGGGACCCAACGTTGAATAAGTGCAAAGGCATATAAATAAGTTTTGGGGATTAGAAAGCCATTTTTGGCTGGAGCCCATCTACCTCTTGGCCCAAACAGGCAGACACATGGTTTCTCAAAAGTGCCTGGCACATCTTCCCCTGACACACGCACAGTGCACACACTTCACAGCAGTGCACCTTTGATGGCAGCCATCCGGCCACACACCTACTGATGCACATGCACAGACGGGGGTCCCTCCTACAGACACACACGTGCACCAGCTCAACGGCTGGAACAGGTTCCCCCTCCTGAAGGACGCAGAGGCTGCCATAAATGTTAAATAACAGCCACGTCAAACATCCCGTCCTCCCTCTGGCTCGCCCATAGACACCTTCGAGAGACACGCTTCTTTCTCCACCTGAGTTTCTTCTCATCTCAAGCAAAGTGACTATCCCCTACTCACAGCTATCCAGCTGAAGCCTTGTACTTGAACTCCTGGTTGGTCGCTAAGCTTAACTTTGCTCCCATTAGCTGTGGACCTCAGGGGAAGCCCTGCCCCTCCAGTGCCTCAATTTCTTTACTGGTAAACACAGAGAGTTAACCGAGCTTCAAGCCAACCCGATAGTTATGTTAGAAGACAATGGAGATGACAAAGGAGATAACGTCTGTGATGTGTGGAAAGCGCCTCAGAAGAAAGGTGCTGGATAAATACAAGGTGCAGAGGCCACGCCTGATTAGCATGTATGCCTCTGCCCACAGACTTCCACCCACACTCAGCCCTTCCCCCCCAGCACAAACGCCTTTCCCCTGAGAACGCCGTGATGTCCATTTTCACGTGTGCACATGCTCCCAACACCTGTATTTTGTCCAGCATGCCCACAGAAAATCGTTTTTGAACTCAGAGGAAGCTCAGGTTACAGTCTCTTGCTCTCATTCACAGACTCTTCTCAAGGGTCTCTCAAGAATTGCCAAGCAGACAGCTCATCTCTGTGGCTGGGCTCCTCGGCTCCCACGGTTATAATTAGGCTGCGCTTCCAGCACAGCAGGAGACCCTTATCTGGCACAGCTCCTGTGCCAAGGGCTCTCCAGAACTTGGTGCCTCCTCACTCATTTGCCGGCACCCAGGACCAGAGCAGAGGGGCTGGCTGACGGTGGCAGGAGAGTGTGGGTGGAATGGAAGAGAAAGGGCCTGGGAACTTCAGATGCTCAGATCCCTGAGGACTCCACATTCCTGGGAAATTGAGGGCTCTGAAGCTAACAAGTCTGGGAGACTTTCCTAGGCCTGAGACACTCGTGGGCGAGCGGAACACTCATTTGTTCCACCGTTCAATCCTTTCCACTTGGAGCAGGAAAGAGAAAGAGCACCTGGCCCTTAGTGTTTCGGTGCCTTCAGCCTGTGGAAGGGTGTGTGTGTGCGCGCGTGTGTGTAGGGGTGGGGCGGGAATGAGGGGCTGGCTGCCTGTGGTAGGGGAGAGAAAGAAGTGAATGTGGTGTGTGTAGAGGTATGAGACTCTGTGTGCCCGTGAGCGTGTGCATGTGTGTGCGTGTGCTACTTTGGCTGCATTGCAGGTCCAGGACTGACCCTGGTGCTGACCTACGGCTTCAGGGGGCCACTTACATTGTGGGGGTTCATCACGCCCCTCTCTATCCACCTCAGCCGTGGGACACACTCCCTCCGTGAAACAGTCCAAACCTCTAAGTGCACCAGGGTCCCTGCCACCAGGGCAGACACAGCCCGTCTCCCAAGTTGCATGCGGCCGAGTCCAGGGGTCCTGCGTCAGCTGTCAAACCCCGCGGCCGGGGTCAGGACTCTCCCCGTCTCTCTCTCTCTCTCACACACACACCTCGGGCCCCATCTTCGGTGTGCGCTGTTCCCCACAACCCGACCCGGGTGTCCATCAGGATCAGCTGAGATCCACCCTGCCAGCCCGAGACGGAGACAAAGACGGCGCGGACGGACCGCTCTCTCCTTGGGGCGGGCCCAGCCCGCAGCACCCACCCCGGCGGAGGGGAGCCCTTGACAGCTCGGCGCGGAGACAAAGACCCGGACCAGCCCCGGCGCAGACAGACAGACAGACAGATAGACAGACAGACACGGACGCGCGCGCTGCCCGCCCGCAGCCGGGGCGCCCCCACCCCGGGAGCCGAGCCCCGCGCCCGCCGCACCTTACCGGCCCCGCGCCCCGCGCCGCCGGGAGGCGCTTCCCCCGCGCGTTGGCAGTGCGTGCTCGTGCCTCTCCCTCCAGGGCTGCCGGCGAGTCGGGGCCACCCACGGGGCGCGCAGAGGAACTTTCGGCCGCGGCGCCCCGCGCTGCCCGCGCCCCGCGCGCCGGCCTCGCTCTATGCGGGGTCCGGGGCCACCCGCGGGCGGGCGGGCGGGCGGGGGCGGGGCCTCGGGCGGGCGGGGCGGGGCCGCGGCCGGGCGGGGCGGGACCCGCGCCGCTCATTGGCAGAGACGGGAGTGGGCGGGGCCGAGGGGCGGGGAGGGGCGGGGCCTGCGCCGGTTTTACTCATTGGCCGGGGTGGGGCCGAGCAGCGGGTTGGGCGGGGCCCGCGTCGTTCATTGGCAGAAAGGGGAAGGGGCGGAGTCGAGGGAGATAAAAGGGCGGGGCCCGCGCCGGATTTACTTATTGGACGGGGCGGAGCGGTGGGCGGGGAGGGGGCGGGGCCCGCGCCGGTTCCGCTCATTGGCCGGGGCGGGGAGGGGCGGGGCGGAGCGGGGCGTGGTCGGCGCCGGTTTTACTCATTGGCCGGGGCCGGGCGGGGCGGGGCGGGCGCTGGCGCCGCTCATTGGCTGCGGCGCGGCCGGCGACCCCGCCCCCGCGGCCCCGGGGCCTTTGTCCTGCGGGGGCTGACCCCCGGGGCCGGACGCCGGGGCCGCCCGCGCCCTACGCGCTCCTCTGCGGCCGCCGCGTCCCCCATCCCTCCGCGGTCCGCGCCCCCGAGTCCCGCCGGCCGCCCCGCCCGCTCGGTCGCTCTGCCCTCCCCTCCCTGTTCTCACCTCCCCTTCCTCCCGTTTGTTCCCCGCGCTCGTTCTTACTCCTTCGCCTCCTTGACCCTCTCCTCTTCCTCCTGCGATCCGTATTCCCCGCTCCTTCAGCATCCTTCTTCGTAGTCACCGTTTCCTTTTTTCCAGCAGTGTTCCCGCACTCCAACCCCCCCCCCGCCCCAGCCCCACAAAAAGGCTGGCTTTCCAGGGCCAAACCAGCAGCCTAGGAAGGGGCACGATGGCTCCAGCACGCGGGGTGCCCGAGGGGGCCCGGCATGCCCACTCCCGGGACACTCCACAGGCACACTTTCCCGCTCCCGCCCAGGTCCTGAGTTTCGGGCGGAAGCTGGGGCCTGTTCCAAGTTCATAGCTACTGAGCTTGCCCGGTACCTTTCCGCACCCCGTCATCTTCTCCACCACACTCACTTTCATCCTCCAGCAATTGAGCTAAGAGGAAAACCAGGCTTACGAGCTTTGGGCGGACAGTTAAACGGGGTGCCAGGTGCTGCGTGAGACTCTGGTTCTCAGGGTGCGCTGAGGCTCATCCTCTAAAACCCAGGCATGGCTCTGCCCAGGGAGCATTAACCTCAGCCGGAAAAGTGTGTGTGTGTGTGTGTGTGTGTGTGTGTGTGTGTGGCCAAGGACCGAGGTGGCTGACCTCAGATTATAAGTAGAGTAGAAGATGACAAGCAACATCATTTTGTTTCTGCCACCCCTCTGCTCAGTATCCTGTAGAATATCCTCTCCACCTTCAGATCTCGGCCCCAATGACCTAAGTCTCAATTCCAGGCTTCCTGGAAGGCGGCACAGCATGGGTGGTTGAGAGTACAGACAGGATCTCCTATTTGTCATCTGTGTGACCCCTGAACAGTGCCTTAAACTTCTTATACCTAAGATTTTTTTTCATTTATAAAATGGGGTGACAGTTCTTATTCATACCTTCTCTGACTGCCCCAGGTGGAATGACGGCTTCATTCTCTAAAGCTCCATGTTTCCTGTGTCCCATCCAGTGACATGGAATACGTATGCTTGCTTGCATGGTGGCCGTGACTGCAAGTCTGTCTCCCTAGGGTGTGAGTGGTCTGGGGTCAGAGACTTGACTCTACACCTTTTTCCAAGATAGATGTGGCACCTCAGAGGTGGGAGTTTCTCAGGAATATTTGCTGAATGGGTTAATATAGATCAAATATTTCAGGCCCTTCAATAAAGTATAGACTCTTTGTGGGTAGAGTAAGTGATCAGTTGGGCTCCAGACTTCAGTCAAACTCATTTTTGCATCTTCAGATGTGAAATCTGTGGAAGGGGCAAAAGGCTCCCGGAGGCCTGCTGCTTCTGGTTCTGGCCCTACCAATGACAATTTAAATGCTCTTGGGCAAGCCATGTCACTTGGCTTGTCCTCAGTTTCCTCATCCGCAAAGCGGATAGTGGATGAGACTCTCCTCCAGCAGCGGCATGCTGTGGTTCTATCAGAGGCATTCTAGGTAGAAGACAGGGCATGACATGTGGCCCTCTATAATGACTGAGTTAGGCAAAGGGTGCGGGCGGCATGTTGGTGTGTGTGTGAGGGGTGGAACTTGGACCAGTAAGGAACACCAGAAACACTCGGTGCAAGGGAGAAGGGGAGTGTGGACAGTGGAGGTGGAAGTAGGGAAGCAGTATGTGGGGAGGAGAGTTGTGATGGGATAGCCTGTGGTATTGTGTGTGTGTGTGTGTGTGTGTGTGTGTGTGTGTGTGTTCATAAAAGCTTCAGGAATGTGGTCTCCAGAAGTGCAAAGCCATAATTAGCTCTCTGATTCAGCTGTTGGGTATGGTAATGCAGTGGCTGGGTGTGTCTGCCACCAAAACCCCTGGTGAGATTTTCAGTGTGGCTCCTCTGCCTTTTTCTAAAGCAAGATTGCTGCCCTCCCTGGGCCCAAGTTTCCCATTTGGATCTCTGCGTCACTCAGGCTCTCCTTCATCTGAGCTGAGTCTAGAAAGCAGGGTCACAAAGCACGTTCTTATAAAGTATAAGTGTTCTGCCATCTTCATCTACTCATCACCTGAGATTCAAGTGGCTCACTGTCCTGTCTCTTCATTCTGTTCTGCATCTCTAGGACCTAAGATTGGCCATAGAGGGCCAGGCTCATGGACCAGTTCACCCAGCAGCTTGTGTGGATTAGAAACACCTCTGCCTTTTACAATGGACTTTCACTGTCACAATTGAAATAATTGCCTGCCTTCTTTTTTGTCTTCAACTCTTCCAGAAGTTGCTCATTCAAGACCACATCTTTCTTATTCAGCGTTGAATCCCCAGCACATGGTTGATATGTGGCAAGTGCTCAAAGAACCCTTGATGAATTCTATGCAGGGGGACAGAATGGTGTTGCAGAGAAAGGAATGGACTCACATACAGAAGATCCACATCTACTCCCGTAAACATGTGGTCTTGTCACAGCCTTGACTCAGTTTGCTGTTTGGTAAAATGGGCCCAATAACATTTGTCCTATCATCTGTCTTGTGGCAACAATGCAAAAGTGAAAAGAATTAGTGGCGTTGACGGTTGTAAGAAAAGTAAAAAGTGTCAAATAATTGTTTAATGTTATTTCATGTCTAAAAATCCAGGGCCTTATGTTGGGAGATAAGCAAGGCTGACAATATTTAACTGAGGTTGGGTAATCTCCAGAAGTAGATGAAAAAGAATTATAATGCTAGATCATTGAGAAAAGCTTCAGGGATCAACAGGCGACTGGTACTCCACCTACCTCCCAACTACCCTAGGAAAGCACAGGAAGGCTGCTTGTCCGGCCAGAACAATGCCTTGTGACCTTAGAGGATGCCCACCAACTCTTTAGGAGTTGCCGGGATATGCAGCTCTGATAACCAGATTTTCTCTTTCTTACCTGTACGTCCCTGGGAGCCTTGTGCCTCTTGTCTCTGGGCTTCAGTTAACTCTCCTTCCTTGACTCCTCTGACTATTGAATGGGATAAAAGGCAAGCAGTGTTCCTCTTTTCTGAGAAAGTACTATATGACTTCAAGAAATAGTTTATCATGATCACTATCCTTGTTATCATTAGTAGCATGCTTATTTATCACTTAACCTGTATTCAGGTGACCTGAGAAGTTTTAGAGGAAACAAACTCTTAGGTGCCCTGGGGAAAACGTGCTGATCTCAGAATTCCTGTTCAAGGATGACTCATCCCCACTAACAGGCTCATAGTGCCTTAGGAAATAAGTCCATCCCACTCTTTTGTAGGAAGGAAACTGAGTCAGAGAGCAAGAGAAGAATTAAATGGGCCTAGTTCACTGGAGCTGGGACCTCAGGTCTCTATGGCATGCGTCCTATACCTGCCTCAGAAACTGTAACTGATGCATTGCCTCAGCATGGTTTGGTTTGGGCAGCGTCGACAGGCAGGCCCTTCCACTGAGCAGAGGACAGTGAACCAGCCACCTTGGCTAATGCAAAACCAGGGCTCAAGTGGCACTAAGCAGCTTCTAGTCCAAATAGACTTTGACCACCAGCTAACAAAGCTCATGTGACAATCAGTTAGCAAACCTTTCAGTGTAAATACGGGGAGATGACAAAGGAATGAGAAGGAAGTATTCTGATTTGTCTCCCTTAACCCCAAACACTGGTTTCAAAAGGGTGCAATAAGGTGTTTCTAATCCAACATCATAGCTCTGAAAGGTCCTGACCTGTCACCTGTTCTGGAATCTATCTCTTCTGTGGTTTTGAGGCATTTGTCTAAGGCTGTGAATCAGAAAGGTGTTTCTACTTACAATGAACAACAAAGTCTGCATCAAACTGGCTTAAACAATAAAAAAAAATCTCATTCATGAATAAGTTAAGAGATTGGCTCCGAGGTATGAAGTTACTTCATACCTTGGCTTTGGCGTGTCATCAGAGATCAGGTATTTCCACTTCTCTCTCCTGATGTCGCCAGAACACGGGCTCTGCCTTCACGACTGCATGTGGGATCTATCGGCCTGGTTCTCACACCCAGAACCAGTAATGGGCTGAGGAATAAGCGACCTTTGTTCCTGCATCTCTTTCCTAAGATCAAGGTGACATTTCCTGGAAGGCTCCCAGCTGACTCCAGACAGGCTCAGGCAACGTTGTCTGACATTACTGGCAAACTCAAGGAGCTTACCATGGTTGGCTTTGACCACTTGGTTGGGGTGCCATAGACATACAGGACATTCCTGTATATCCCATTTTTGTCTTCATGTAGAAAGGAGAAAGCCGTGGAGAAAAAGAGTCGTTGTTGCCTATTATGCACCACATTTTGGCTGGACATTTTTACCTATGATATCTTACTTAATAATCATACAAAACATTATTTCTACTTTCCAAATGAAGAAACTAAAGCTCAGAGTATTTCAATAATGTGCCCCAAATTCCACCACTGGAGGAGAAAGGACTGGCGTGCAGGACCCTCCGAAGCCTTTGCTGTCTCTGCTCTTCCAGCTGTCTCTCTAGAGTTGACTCTTCTCAGCTCTCCCCAAGGCTAGAGACCCCCAAAGTGAACCAGAGCCTGCCAGATCCCTTGTAAGCACAAGACACAGAATAGCTTTCCCTGCATCATCAAGTTTAACTTTCTTTGCTTAGGTCTCAAACACCTCTGTAATGAGCCTCCATCCTTCCCTACTCATCTCCTTTTCCCCTTCTTCCCCCATGCCGCCTCCTCACTTCCTTCAAGGCCACATCCTCCTCTGTGCCCTTGCCTTCTTTCGAGCCAGAAAGGAAGTGTCTTTGAAGGCCCTTTCCAAGCCCTGACTCAGCCCTCCTGGATCCCCCATCCCCACCCCAATGTCGTCCCATCAGATAGCACATCCTTGTCCTGGTCTCCTTTCCTTTATTGTGCACTTTGTAGCCTGTGTTTTACTGTTTCAGGTAAATGAATCCCATTTTCCCACTAGATTTTTAAGTGCTCAGCTTCATGCGTGGCACGTGACTCAACGAACAAATATTTAATGACTAGATGAGGGCAGAGACCCCCTCTCATTTTTCCATACCCTTAGTAAATCTTGGCCTGCAGCTGAGTGCATGGGTGGTGACTAATGGACTAGTTGACTTTGGGCTAATTTCCCCCCAGGGCTGAGGAACAGCATGCAGACAAAGAAGCTGGCATGACCTTTGTCAGTTCCGAGGGAGGTCTTTGGCAAATGGACTCTGTCAAGCTCACATTTGCTCGTCGCCTTAAACTCATTTAAGCAAATAGAGCACATGAGGCCAGGACTCCTGGTAAGTCATTTAGTTCCCCCATGGGGAATGTTGGCGTGCTCATTTCCTCCCCCCAGGGGGAGAAACAAATAGCAGAGGATTTTGAGACCCTGAGTGTTAAAATTTAATTTACACATTGACTCAGTCATCTTGCAGTAAGCCGTGCTAGACTGAAAGGCCCATGCTGTCCCCTAACAGTTGGTGGGATCAGAGACTGGCCATCTGGGACGAGGCACTGCCCTGCTTGGCTTTCTAATTGAATCCTTTGGGTCACTGTACCTCTCAAGTAGCACTGCCATTGTCCCCACACATCACCAGGAATTAACCTCTCTCCCTTTACTCAGGGCATGGGTCCTGAGGTGCTGACCACATACTCTGCTTTATTTCTGACTGAGTGGAGTCTTCATGAAAAGGCCCCAGTCTCGTCAGGGGCAAAACCAGAAGAGGAGCCGGAGCGCAGATGGTTATACCAGGTAACTCTGAGACCTCTTCCAGCATTTTCTGGCTCTTTTTAGCTGGGACTAAAAGCTTCTGACTCTTTTTTTTTTTTTTTAGCTGGAAGCTTTCTGGGAGCAGCCCAGAAGGATTGTTGCAGCAGCTGGGTGAGCATTTCGTCTAGAAGAGGCTCATGGTAAACTTAGAGGAATTTTCTCTTCGGAGGAAAATCAAGGCAAAATGTGAAATGGTCTCAGTTAGGCTGAGGTTTCCTAGGGCCGGAGCCTACCTCCCATGTTGCTGTGAGGGTTGACGAGTTGGTACTTGTGATGCGGGTGGCCCAGGACCTGTCAGATAAGAACCCCCAGAATGGTTGTTCCTTTGTCATCTTCTCTCCTCTGATCACAGATCTCGAGCCTTTGCTACCCTAAATCTTCCTACTGGAAATGCCCTGGTGATTTGGCCTGAAGCCGACTCAGCTAGGAGTAGTGATGAAAAACAAACAAACAAACAGCAGTTTGAGTCTGTAGACAGGAAGCGAGACTTGGGTTTTAAATTTGACTCTGCACTTAGGAGCTGTGTGACCTTGGCCAAGTCTCTTGCCCACATATCCTCATTTTCTGGCACCCGTGAGTGATATTAACAATATAATTTCACAGGCAGGGACACAGGGAGACGTACAGAGCAGATTAAATGACATTTCCTACAGTTTTGGAGGATACTGTGGCTACGATAAAATAGAGCCCTTCACAGTTCAGGTGTGGATGACAGTGATAGCTTAACACTGCTTCTTCCCACCTCCACCCCTGACCCCCTTCCCTAAGGTCTTTGAATTTTATCAAATAAATAAGCTAAATGAATGAGGTAGGAATGCGTCTTTTGACACCAGCAGTGGGCAGAGGAGGGACTTGGGGGGCAGTGGAAGGTCATCCACTTTCGAGATCCCGGGGCTGGGTCCTGAGCAGAGCTGGAAGGCTGAGTGCAGAAGAGCTAGCTCGAAGTCAGGGGGAGGCAGCGGGGAACCCATCCAACATGGCAGCTTGGGAGGAAGTTGCCGGCTGCCTGTTCTGGAACCTCTCAGAGCAGTGTTTAGAATATTCTCTCTCATTAATCCTATTTAAAGCCAGGCTGCTGAGAGAGGAGGCGGGGAGTCCTGTTTCAACTTGCAGCGCTGAGGTTCCCTGTGCAGCAGGGCTGAGCCCAGCCCTGGGAGAGGGAGAGGGGGCTTTCTGGGACCACCGTGGCGGGCCCACACAGCCTCCTAGAAGAGCTTCTGAGGTGTCCCCTCCCCTTAAACCTGCATCTTACAGGCCTGCCCCCCGCCCCCCAGGCCCTAACCTGTGCTGAGGGAGGGCCTGCTGGCTCTGCAGGCAAGAGGTGTGGGCGGACGGGCTGGCTTTGCTGGTAAGGAAGGGGTGCCCGGGAGTGAGGAACTCTCAGCTGAGGTGCAGGTGGGGGAGGGAGGAACATGAAGGAGGGGGCTCTTGAGCAAGAGTGTTTCTGGGAAGGTCCCTCTCCCTCCGGGCACGAGGAGGTCTCTCGCTGCTTTAAAAGTGAAGAACAAACATCCCCAGCTTCTCTCCTTGGGGTTCTCACAGAAGAGCCAGGTCTAGGGCCTCCCGGGCCCTGGAGGGGGAGAGCGGACAGTGTTTATCTGAGAGACCAAAACGAGGCTTCCTAAATCTATCCCTATCAATGGGAGTCAACGCCCGAGCTTCGTCTACGGTGAGATCAAATCTTCTCGTGCCGTCCGAAGACCAGAGTGCACGTGTAGCTGTGACATTTACCAGCTTCACGACCACGGGTGGCATTCAACCTCCGCCGATCTGCTACGTAGTGGGGAGACTCTGCTCCCCCCGCCTCAGTTTCTCATACGTGTCTCACTGGGCTGTCATCCAGGCCAAATCAGGTGACATCGTGAACGTCTTTTTAGATTGCAAGTCACTGTGTGCACATGGCAGGGTCACCCCCTCCTGCCGACATTGAGCTCCTAGCTTATGCGTGCTTTCCAATACTCTGATAAGCTTTAAGGGCCAAACCCTGGGATTTCACAACGGAGACAAGCTCGCTCTCCTAGTTACTTCCTCTTGTTCTAAGGACACTTTTTTTTTTTCTGGATTGGCTGAGAAGGTGCCCTGATAAAGGTCAGAAGCTTTCCTAGCAACACTGGCCAGTGGTTGAAGGCTCTGCATGCCACCACGATCACGAGGGTGGGTTGGACTAGAATCAGCCCCGAGGGGAGGCAGAATAATCTGACAGTGTCTGGAGATTTCGTGGCAAGAGTAACGTGCCCAGAGGAAGCCAAATTTGTAAGTTTGGGTCCAGCACGGATGGGGCCAAGAGACCTTGGTAAAGGCTCATTGTTTTGTATCTTGGTTTCTCCACTCTGTAAAATGGGGATAATCAAGTTCATCTCCTGTTTCCATTTGGCTTGCCTGAGGGTGACAAAGGGGTTGGGAGTGAAAGGCCGCAAATGTAAGGTGATTTAGACCCGGGGACCTGCCCGCTGTCCTTGATCGGTGCCCACTTGGCGGTGTTCTCACTGCCTTGAGGCCCAGCCAGCCGCACTCAGATTTGCATTAAACTCCCACAATGCCAGGCACCGTTCTCATTGCCTTGAAAGCGGTAAAGCAGTTGGGCAGAATATGCTATTTTAGGACTTAAAACTGAAAAGGAAAAAAAAAATCAATGTGAGCATAAAAGGATAATTTAACAAGATCGTACTCGTGAGGAAAGGGGAGAGACATTTTGTATTAACTTCCAGTCAGGTGGAACTGGACGTTTCTGTCCTAAGTGAAAGCACCACAACTAAAAAAAAAATAAGTTAACAGCCCTACTGTCACCAGGCAGGGGAGAGAGAGGTGCAAACTATCTCCAAGACGTGTAGGGGAAATTGGGGAAAAACACTCTTGTTTTAGGCTGGCAGAATCTTGGCCCGGACACCAGACGACACGGCTCTTCAAAATTTCCTTTTCTTTCTCCGGAGCAGAGACTAACTATATTTGTAGAGAACTCTATGTTTTGGAGGTCCAAATGCGGTCTCTTTTGATCTTGCCAACCTTTTAATGTAGGGAGGGCAGCTATTTATTATCCCATTTAGCAGATGAGGAAACTGAGGCTCGGTAGGATAAGTCACATGCCTAACAAGTCGTAGAAGAGGGCAGAAGCCACCTCTCTCATCGGTTCACATTCCTGACATCGACCCTGAACCACTCAGCCTATAATTAGCATTTCATGGAGTTTGACAGGGCTAAAAGTCATCCTGCCAACATCTCATACGACAACACACGTAGAAGGTGGGGATCCAACTCTGTTTGAACGTTTATATCACCAGAGCTCACTCCTTTCTGAGGCGAACCTTTCCACGTTTGACATCTGTAGATGTTGGGAAACGAGGCGAAATTAAAATAAAAATCTCTCTCCCGGTCACGTGTGCCTGTCATTTAATGGGTCATGAAAAGTTGAGACTTAACAGATTGGGAATGATGACCTGGTAGCCAGGGCTGCCACGGGTTGCGGAGAGAGCCCAGGCCTCTGCCAAGCAGTTCGGTCCTCATGTGCCGACCACACCATGCTCATTCCACTCAAGTGAGCAACCCAAACGAGCCGCCTCCCCCTTCCAGTGGAAAAGCTTGCACATATTCAGAAACCACAATTGAATCCACTTGAGTTTCCTCCTTTCCGAACTGAGTGTTGCCATTTTTCTTCACCGTTACTCATAGGATGCGATGTCCTCATTCATTCACCGAGTATTTCAAGAGAACCAAGCACGCGCCTTACTGGGCTGGGTGCTGGGAACAGAGCCGTGGACGGGACAGACATGTCCTCGTCTCCATGAAGCTTACAGTCTGGTAGGAAACATGGTCACTGAACAAATAAAATGACCGTGTGTAGTGAATGCAGTGCCATAGGAGGCAGGGCCATACAGGGATGTCTGGGAACTATGTTGGGGAGGCCACCTAACCTGTGCTGCCACTAGCCACCCTTGTTGTGTGTGTCTACTCTGTCTAGTCAGAGCCATTCTCTCTCTCTCTCTCTCTCTCTCTCTCTCTCTCTCTCTCTCTCTCTCCCCCTTCCTCTCTTTCTCCCTCTCTCCCCCCACCCTTCTCCCTCTCTCCACTGAACTTCTGTTAAGGCAAGCTAAGACTGAGTGAGTTTGCTTTTCATGAGATGCATTGCATCGCTGGCTTTTAATAGATTGAGGCCTCCTCAAACCTACAGGACCTCCTGTCCAGCCAGACTTGATTAATTTTTTAAATTGAAATGAAGCAGCTCACAATTTACTCAAATTGCATTTCATCTTTTTGGTTTCAGCCCAAGATTCTAGTCTGTAATCATCTTTTCTTGTCTCTGTTTCTATTAACAAAGCTCTGTTCGCAAGAACTAGAAATGTACTGGGGTTTTCTGTCTATGGGAGATTATACTAAGGACAAGGAAAGCTTCTGCAAACCCGTGTGAGGGCTCTCGGAAGAGGGGAGAAGAGGTGACCACAGCAGCTGCAAAAGGAGAACCACCCAGGGGACTGGTCTGACACACATTCTCTCCTCCACCTCAATTTCCTACTCTCTATTCTTCTTCTGACTTCTGACTTTGGTTTCTTTTCATTCTTGGTCTCTTCTTGTTGCCTTTTCTCTGTTTTTCCATTTCCACTCTATTCTGTCAGCTGCATTTGCTGCATTTGAATTCCCAGAAGGTCTGATTAAGTCAGCATCCCTCTCAGGAATCAAGTGCCTTTAGGGCCCTGGGTATAGAGGTCAGGCCCTGTCCCCAGTCTCATCAGCCATGGGCAGGGCTGTGGCATCGTGTGGCAACAAGCACACTTACCTACACACAAGGGGCCTCCCAGAAGAGGGGCGTGGATGTGCACACCCCAGAGCACAGAATTTTAAACTCTAAGCATGCCTGAGGGCCTCACTGTTGTCTCCTTACCTTTGTATGGAGATTCAATTCTCCTAAGTATTTGTTTTCTGTCTTCTGGGTTTCATCTATGTGTGTATCAGCTTCAGACTTGGTACCTCCTTACAAAAGTTTGACTTTTTCTCTTCATGTGTGTGCTGAAAGCAAGGGTCATGACCCCAACCGCTTGTCACTTGAACCGAGAAGATGAGTTACTTTTAATCTAAATGATGCTTGTTATAAGAGGAATGTCTGACGCATCGATGAAGATAGTTGTCCAGATTTGCTGTGGAATGGGCAGTCATTCAGTCCCTCTTCTTTGGAAGGGCAGCAGGGAAAGGAGACTCAGAAGCTGGTTCTCTGAGGGGTAGAGACATGCGCATGTGTGGCCCCTGTGGTCAGCCATTCCAACGCTTTGGGGGAGCTTTATAGGTTTTGCAGAACTTGAGGGCTGCCTTTCAGAATGGTACCTGACCAGGTGTTCGTTGGCTACTGGTTATCTCAAACATGGACTACAATTACTCCTCCGGTTGTTAGCAGGCAGAGAATGAAGGTGAAGTCAACTAGCGGTGGGCCCTCATCAATTATGAGCTTATATGTCGGAGACATTACAACATATATGAAGATCAATAAGGCAAGAGAGGTCCTTAAAGTATGTACGACATTTAAGTATTATCTAAGGATACGTGTGTCTGTGGGGTTAATGTGCTCCTAGTGTTTATATTGTCATTTTCAAGGTGTGGGAACTTATTAGACGAGCAAATTCTCAGGCACCACCCCCAGCTGCTGAATCAGAAACGGGTTTGGGGCCACCAATCTGTGTTTTAATAGGTGGCTTTGATACACACTCAAGTTTGTGAATCATCGCTTTCAGTCTGAGAACCAGGACCATTTTTATTTTTGCACATATTACTAAGCAATGTAAAGGTCAAAGATAGATGCACATTCTAGACATTTATAATGGTAAATAATAAAACTATGTGTGCATATGTACACATTGTATACATATTTAATATCTTATATTAATATCTATTGCACATACATTTCATACGTACATTTTATATATATCAATATGGATTTTTATATTTTATAAAATTATTTTTCATAATAGATGGAGATATGAAATGTAATATATATTTTTATTTATAAGATTTATAAAAATTATATTTTGTTTATTTTGCACGTGTGTGTGAATATACATATGTGAATAAGCCTTGTGAACTACTATGTAATTTGATGATGATGTTCTTTTGGGCATTTAAAGAGCACCATCCTTTTCTACTTTGCATTCACAACGAATCGTCAGTCAATAAGACAAAGAAAAAGTGGATGTGGTTGAAAAATCATTGCTCCACCTTAATTATTAATAAAGACCGTACAGGAGAATGTGGATTCAGTCTGTGGACAAACGTGTTTCTTAGTATATGGAGAAACACTCCTGTGGGGAGATAGAGAGAAATCAGGAATGCTACACTTCTCATCAAGGATGGGGATGAAGCATTTCCCTCTAACCACCCTGGATGTTTAACCCACATGGTTTAGCCTTTAAGTCCAGTGTCGACCAAGACTACAACCCTTCCCTACCACGCAGGGCTGAGATCAACACTAAGTCAGTGCCATTGTGCTTCCCGCTCTGTCCCCACTTCCCAGGACCCCCTGTGGCTTGAGTATCTTCCTGGGACCTCTGCAGGGCAGTGGAAAGTTTTATCCTGGAAAACTCTGAAACGGGTCAGAACAGTTCACTAGTTAAATAAAACCAAGACTTCTCTCTCCTACTGGTTGAGATCAGACTCCTTTTTCCATCCCAAATGATGTCCAGCCACTTTCTCCAACAGCATGTCAGGTTCTTCAATGAAATTAAATGACCCACTAAGTTCCTTCAATTATAAATGTATAAATTAGACCATTCTATAATAAAAATGTTAACACTTTGGGAATGCCCCAGATTTGAATATAAATGTCCCTCATTATCAAATTCCCAGGGAGAAATTAAAGTTCAAAGAATCAATTTCTTTGCCAAGTCAAAGTTCAAAGAAGCTAATCTCCATAATCAAATTCGCTTGCTTTTATGAGTTAAAGTTTGAGGAAATTAAAGTCTAAAATTAATCCTATTCCATTTCTCACCGTGTGGAGACTCTGCCAGAACACTGATTGGGTTGAATCGAGGTTCCTTCGGCAGCTGCATCCTGGACTCTCAGTGGATGGGCAAGTCCTTCAGGGCCTCAGGAGTTTGATTAATCCAATACCAAGCCTCAAACGCCTCACTTTTAAAAAGCTCGATTCGTTGACAGACCACATAGCTTATCACAGTACAGAAGTCATAGGTCCCCACACCTCTGACAAAGACTCTCTCTTTGGCCAAACTCTAAGCAGGCTCCTCTGAGCTCTTTTCAACTAGGCCAGTCCCTTGGGCATGTTCTCTAGAGTTCAATTTTAGCAAGAATCCTACTAAGTCAGTTCAGCCAGAATCCCTCTTCTCGACACCTGATTACCCCAGATATCTAATCAGGTTCCCCATCCTTCATCATCCCCCAGGTAATATCTGATCACCTTGGCCGGCCTTCAGCAAGACTCCCGTTAGGATAATTTAACCTAAATCTCCCCTAACTCCTGATGCTTCCTCTTAATAATTTTCCATCCACTGACCCACCGCTCTGCTTCTTGGCCATAAATCCTCACTTTTCCTTGTCTTCAGAATTGAGCCCAGTCTGCAAAATCCCGCTGCAGGGGTCCCTATACGTCTCATGATAGTCCCCCTGTGTACAGTCTGCCTTATCGTAGTTCTTCAATAAGTACTAGAAGGAAATTTATATATATATATAGATATAGATATAGATATATAGATATATAGATATAGATAGATATAGTGTGTGTGTGTGTGTGTATACACAACACGCATACATACATGTACATATTTTAACATTCCCAATTAAGAAAACTAGGTGATCTTCAGCAGTTATCCTGGGTAAAATTACTTTCTCAAATTCTAGTACTTAGTGCAGCCCAAGGATTACTCTGAGGGGAGAGAGGAAGGCAAAGAGAACCTTGCCTTCTACTTTATCGTTGTCTCTCAGTGACGTCAGTTGCTTGGGAACCTCAGCTGATGAAATTAACCTCAACTGAAGGAAAGCTCCTAGTAAGAGGTGAGTTTTAGCACTATGCATTAATTTCGACACTACGCATTTACCTAAATGGGGACAAGAATCCACCTGTGCATACTGCCCGCCCTCTCTGAGAAGGGCGTTGAGACACTTGCTTTCTTGCAAAGCTTGCCAATTTGCATTCGCCTTGTCTCTGTAACTCTGAATTCCTGGAGTTTCAGTGTTTCGTTGAGGGTGAACCCCATCTGGTAACATGGCTTCTGCTTTATCTTGTGAGCAGACATTTTTTGTTCTGGGCCACGCAGAAGGATAGCACCGCCTCTTGTTTTGGGTTTTTTTTAGAACCAAGAACCTTCTGGAGAAAGTCTTCACCTCAGGTCCACATTTGCTTCCGTTAGAAAATCACCCTGTGCTGATTCTGGCCAGGAGATACTTCTAAGCCTTTGCCCCCTTGGCCTAGAAAGGACTAATTCCTTCACTTTGACTTCTCAGGAAATTGTATTTTCTTGCTTTCTGATTTCCATACATTTCTTGGATATATTCCCTCAGGGCTCAGGCACAGTGCCCAATATCCACCTACAATAACTGTTTTACCTTGAAACACACTTGCTAATTCTGTCATTATTTCATTCCGTTCTTGAGGATAAGCCTTATGAATACAAAATCGGTCCTTCCAGACACACCTCCTTGACCCTGTTGAAGAATAAAATTCAACCGAGTAAATTTGAAGGTCTAATTGGCTGCATCCCATGTAGCAACTAGAAGGGTGGTACAGGAGTTGTATAAAAGGCTTTTACAGGGAGAAAGGTGGGTGGAACAAGGGAGCTATTAGCAAAAGAAAAGAAGGGAAGGATTAGTTTTTAGGACATCTTTTGGAGGGAAGGGAAGGTCAAAGACAAGGGTCTTATCATGCACATTGCCTCTTCTTCCTAGCGGGGGGGGGGGGGGGGGGGGTGGGGGGGTGGGTGGGGGTGGAGAGCCCACGTGACAGATGACTTCATTGGTGTTGACCAGAAAATTCCAGACTGGTTGATTAAAGTTGCATTTCTGGTGAAGGCTGAAACTGCAGTTCAGTCATGGGCTGTAGCATAAGGGACATCATTTTAGGCCTGTGGTTTTTCTCATTCACAACCTTGAGTGCAGAATGGAATTTTTGGGGTAGAGGTGGCTCCACCAATTTGAACCCGGCGTTAAATGAGGAGAAGCTAGAACATTCCATTAGAGCTCTGCAGCACACAGGCAACAGACTGCCTTGCGGTTTGAAAGGAACCGACATTGTTCTGCCCACCTGGGCCTGAAAAGCTTGAATCTCATCTCAGCCTGGCCTGCGACACGAGTCTTCTGCACAATGGATTGCAGTGGCCTGCACAGAGACTGCTGCTTCTCTCCTGAGGCCAGGACGGCCACACGGGGCTGGTTAGACCTGTTTGTGTCCCGGTCGACCATGTGGTGCAAGCACCTATGCTTAAGGCAGGTATAGCCTAAGTATCATTTGCTTGCAGCTGCCCATAATTCAGTCTTGACCATGGATACAGTCACTCTCCTGTAAACAAAACAGTCATAAGCTCCTGCTCAGAGTGCAGGGTCAAAGGCCAACCAGCTAAATAATGGCAAAACCCCAGAGGCTCAGTGTAATCTCCAAAAACACCTTGCTCAGCCCAACGCCCATGTACCCTGGACCCACCAGAAGTCTTTGCATATGCTATTTTGGTTTGAAAGTTCAATTTCCTGGCCCATGCAACAAAAGAAGGGGGTATGTGAATGTGCTCAATTAATGGCACCTCTTTTCCCCTTCTCAGCTCCGATGCAGATAAAGGCAAAATCAGAAGACCCAGCATGGAGCAGAAGAGAATGGCAATTCCCTGGAGGCAACTCACTCTCAAGAGGAAAAAAGAAGTGATCTGTGCCAAGAATACCCAGTTTATTCTCTTTAAATTCACTAATCTGATTAAATGGTGCCATTTCCCCTGGGAAGTGAGAAGTAGAGAGAGACCAGGAGTGCCATCCTTCCCTATGGAAGAAGTGCTTGTCCTCGATCATGTGGGAGAGGTTACATTCTATAGGGGCATAAGAGTGATATTTAACAAATCCACTACGCACATACTTCCTAAACAAGGAGTCCATTAATTATTTCCTTAGTTTTTGCTCTACAGGTGTATTTAAAGAACAATAAACCCTTTACATCATTATAATTGCATTTTGTGTGCTAGATAATTCATTCTGCTTCTCAACCCTCTGCTGCTCTTATCACCACTTAATTTGTCTCTGATATATTTATTTAATTGCCTGAATATTTTGCCATAAATCTCACAACAGCGATACTTAGGACTAACTCAAGCCGCATAGAGTAGCTTTTCCCTTTCATTTATGTAACCTGCTTGTCAAACAAGTTGGTAAACTGGTCAATTGATTTTCCACACGGGTGGCCAGGCACTAATGAGGGAAAGCATGATCTTTTGAACAAATTGAGTTAAGATGATTGAATATCCACATACTCCCCCCGCCAAAAAAAAAAATAAATAAAAAAAAAACTCCCACAAAAAAACGAATTTGGACCTCTATCTCACGCGATACCAAACAAACAAACAAACAAACAAGAACTTAAAAGGGATAATAGATTTAAATGGATGAGCTAAAATGGTAAAACCCTTAAAACACAGGTGTAAATCTTCATGACCTTGACCTTGGATTAGGCAATGATTTCTTAAATATATAATTGACAAAATAAAAAAAATAAATAAATGGATAAATTACATTTTTGAAAGTGATACCCTCAAGAAAGTAAAACGACAACCCACAGAATGGGAGAAAAGATTTGCAAATGGTATTTCTGATAATGGACATCAGAATATCTAGAACATATAAAGAAGTCTTACAGATAAATAACAAGACAACCCAATTTCAAAATAAGCAAAAGATATGAGCAGACATTTCTCCAAAGAAGACGTAGAAATGCCCCAGGAATACATGAAAAGATGCTCAATATCATTAATCATTAAAAAAATATAACAAAAAATATAATGAGATGCCACACCTATTAGGACGGCTGTAATGAAAAAGACAGGTAATAATGCATGTTGGTGAGGACGTGGGGAAGTTGGAATCTCATGCATTCTGATGGGAAAGTAAATGGTTCCGCTGCTTTGACCGTCCGGCAGCTTCTCAAAAAGTTATCCACAGAATTACCATGTGACCCAGCAATTTCACCCCCAGTTATGTACCCAAGAGCATTTAAAACTTATATCCATCTAGAAGCTTGTGCGTGAATACTCATAACTGAAAAGTGGGAACAACCCAGCTGTCTATCCACGATGAATGCGTAAATAAATTGTGGTATATCCGAACCACGGAACAGTATTCCCCATAACAAGGAATGACGTACTGAACAGGCAAATCTGCAGAGACACAGAGAAGCGGTTTGCCAGGGCTTTGTGGGGGGATGGTAGAGGAAAATGGGAGGTGCCTGCTAGTGACGAAATAGCCCCAAACTGTTGCCAGGATGGCCTCACAACTCTGTGACTATGCTCAAAACCACTGAGCGGGACACTTTCACTAGAAGAATTATATACCATGTGATCTGCGTTTCAATAAAGCTGTTGGGAAAAAACCCCAACTTCTTGTGCCCTTCAAGGCAGAAACCACGTTTCCTGTTTCTTCGTGCAGTGAATATGAGTAGAGGAGTGGGCTTCACTGATTTTGCCCTTGGGTGAGTCTCACCTGACAATGCTCGATAGCCTTGAAAACAACGAGAAGGTTTCATTTCTTAACGATATTTCTGACGACTGCCCTGGGTGGAGATAGAGACCACCTCCGGCTGCTCATCTCCCTCCTCCGCAGCTTGGTTCAGGCACTTGGAGAAGGCCGGGCCCTGAAGTACTAAGAACAAGAGTCTCTGCAAAGCCAGCCCCCTCCCCTCCGTGCCCAGGGCCGTGGACAGTCCATCACAGCTGAACTGCACGGCAGATCTGGCCCTGTCCCTGTCTGTCCCCCTCTTATTGTCACCATCGCTTTTCCCTGCTTCTATCGTCACCCTCTTCACATCTCCACCCTCTTCCTAGAGTTTCTAACTTTCCTGGCAAGCCGCAGGGGGTAAACACGGGCTTTGAAGCCATCCAGACCCACACGAGTGTCTGCCCTCTTCCTCTTGTTACCGGAGGAAACTCAGAGAAGTTACTGAACCCCCCTCGGCCTCTACGTTCCTCATTATTAAGCAGTGATAATTATAGCTCCCCGAAGCGGGTGGGGGAGAGTGGTGGTGGTGTGAAGATTAAATGAGATCATGCGACAGAAGCATTTAGCATCGTGCCTGGCCTCTGGAAAGTGGTCTGAAATTGGTAGCAGCTGTTACTATTTCCGCTGTGGGCTGGGCTGACAGGGTGGCTTGGAGGCGCCTTAGCGCCCGGGGCTCCACGGCCTCTGTCTGTGCTGGACTTGCAACATCTCCTCTCCCTGCCTCTATGAATCAGCAGCCCCAGAGCTCTGACAGGAGAGACGCAGCACCCCCCAGTCCCCAAAACGTGCAGGACAGAGACTCTAGCCCTCCCACGTTTGGGGCTTCTGGGTTTGTTCCCGAGGTTGGGGCTGGAAGAAAGAAAGGGCTACCTGGCTGTCCCCACACATATTTCTTCTGCACCTCAGGACACTCATGTATGCCCTTGGAATTATTCGAATTTGGAGAAAGTCAGCTCTCCCTGGGGACATGTTGAAATGCATTCGTGCACCGAGGCCCTTTGGTCACAAACACTTTCCAGCAACCTCCCATTCCAGCCCCAACCCATCCCACTCAGGACAAGGGCCAAAGTGTTCTTGCTCAGAGCTGGGGGCCTTGTTTCGGGCAGTCTGAACAGGGCTTCCTCGCAGAATCCCCAGGCAGCTCTGAAGCCCTGGGCTTGAGATGTTCTCTTCTTGTTCCCTCTTAGTGCACAGAACCGGGCAGCGCTCAGGAAATATTCCTGGACTGGTGAGTCACATGGCTCCTTTGCCTCTCCGGGAGCCCAGCAGAGTACGGAATGAAAGGGAAACGAGGTAAACATCTCAGGCCCTGCAGCCCCCCGGGGTCAAGGCATCGGCAGCCCTGCGTGAGCCAGAGCTGACCCTTCTTTGTCATCCACCCAGGCACTGGAACTAAGCGCATAAACAGAGGCCGAGGAGAAAGGCGGGTTTCAGAATAGAGGGACTTGTCAGAGCTCACAGCTCTCCACAGCGGGAATGCTGTGCGGGCCAGACTAGTTTGTAAGCGTTTGTGGACAGAAGCACATGAAATCCTCTTGATGCCTTTATCAGAGCTGGGTTTTAGCAAGCTAAAAGGCAGGCAGAGCCATTCTCAAGTTTCTCCTATGACCTCTGCGTGGGAGAGGGGAGACGCAGGGTGAGTCTGGTTAGACATGTGGTCAGGGATTGGAAAAGGGGAGAAAATTTTTCACTCGGAATTGCTTGTGATTAGCCAGTCTAGGGCCCCATGATTCAAAGTTGGGTTTTCAATTTTGTCCACAGGCATTTAAGGGCCTTTCCTCTGGGGCTCATAATCAATGCTGAATTTAAACCTTTTCCTACCCCTCTTGGTTTATAGATGCCCCAGATGTAGGGTGTAGACAGGCAAAGGGACTTGCTCAAAGCGTGGCAACCAGTTAGGGTCAGTGCTAAGACCAGGACCAAGGTTTTCTGGCTTCCGGTTCATGACTCTTCACCTCATCAGGCCGCTCCTTCCCCCATCTGTGCCTCGTTTTCCCCTCAGAGGCTGTGTGCAAAGATATGGAATGTTTATTAGTCTCTCTCTCGTTCGTGGGAGGGGGGTGGTGAGCAGTCCAAACCTTAGACCCAACACATTATTCATCAGGATTGGGGATGAGACAGACACAGAAGAACAGAGATGAAATCACCTTGCGAGGTAAACTGGGAAGAAAATGATTTCCCAATTTTGGCAAATGTCTCACAAATGCAGGGTTTCGTCGATCTGGTCACTGCCAATTTTCTGTAACGAGTAATCCATGCCATAAGCGATTCTATTGGTCCACATCTACGTAACATTTTATAATGAAACGACACATATGTTGGCACTTGCATCTGAGGAGACGCACTGCACCCTCAGCCACCAAGCTTGCGCGGTGATTAATATCTCCTGTGTGTTCACCTTGGTGTCCTAATCAGAGCATAACTTCCTCGACTACAGGGACGACTCCTTGAATTCCTTTGTACTTCCCGCAGTCCCTAGTGCTGCACGACAAGAATTTTGTATCGCCAAGTGCTAGATTGCCTTCTAACATTTGCTAGATTGTGAGCAAATGTTAATTAAATGGATGACAAAGAACTCTAAGGTGAGCTCTCTTATCCCGCACTATCAGCTTGCGCCAGTAATTCAACTTCCCTTATCTCTGGCCACATCAGACATGCCAAACGGCAGACCAGCCACCGACAGATCAACTTTGAAAACCATGAGCTAGGCGGAAGGAGGAAAAAAGAAAGCCTTTGGCAACCTACGGAGATTGCTGACTGAGAAAATGTCAGGAGTTTGAAGACACCACAGAGATCCTTTAACTTGATGCTTCTCACACTTTTCTCCTGAAGGCAGGAGAGTAAATACCTCCCCAGGAACGGCAAATACAAATATCTTTGAACTTGTGGATTTTTTTTTTTAATCATGTATCTCTATCTACTGCCTCTACTCCACCTACTGGTACAAAGGGCCTGCCCTCGAGCAACTTTATCTTCTTAACAAAAGCATTGGCCAAGTCATTTCGAGGCTGTCTGTCGGGAATCTGGAATTGAAACCAAAGCGGACTCAGCATTAGAGCTCTAGGGGAGAAGTCCAGGATCTCCTGCTGCCTAGGCCCTCGGGGTTACCCTTCCCTAACAAATGCCACCTTGTTCAGAAGATGGGATTCTCCAATATCTTGCCGGTGCTTCCTTTTGGTCTTAAACTTGCTTGATTTGAGTGGATGTCTCCTTTTCTGCCTGTTTAGGCTTTTTCACAGACCTGTCTGTTTCAAACTCAGTTCTGCTCACACAATTATTGCTGACATGTTTATTTAATTAGGGAAAATCCTTGGCCCCTGCTTAATTTGGATAGCTTATGATTTTAATTATGTACTACGGTTTTCTACAGGTAGTGCATATTAAAATGGGGAAGAAGATGTATACGGTGGAACCTTTTAAATTGTCAATTTGACTATTCGGCTATTTTTGACCTATAGCAATTTCACATGGTGCAAAGCAGTACATCTTAAATTACCCAGCAAGAGCAACAAGAAACATACTCAGACATCCAATCAATCACTGTCTTCTCAATAACCATTCACTGAGCACCCTCATATGCAATTCAGTCCATTAGAGGCTTAAAGAACCACAGAAAGGAATGATGCACAGACTCAGCGCCCAAGGGGTTTACCATGGTGCTTATGAGGTAGACAGTGACACTTGTGATAAACGAGGTTCCAACCAAGTTCCATGAGGGAGGAAAGAGATTTCTTCTAAGGGTATTAAAGTTTTCATGAGTGTGATTATTTCAGAGTAGGGCTTTTAAAGATAGGTAACTTTATATTCAAATATTTGGGATAAGGAATTATTCAGAGAGAGGAAAGAAAGCGTGAGCTAAGAAAGAGAAAAAGCTGGAATTATGGTTTATGCACATGAACCAGAAATTAACGTATGGGCTAGAATGCAGTGAGAAGGAAAATCATGAGACAAGACGTCAGAAGAGAAAGTTGTGGCCAATTTACGGAGAACTTTGTGGCGATCAAGGTTTTCCAATGAGGGAATGGTATGATTAGGGTTGAATTATAGGAATTATTGCAAGACAAAATGGGAAGGCTGAATTGGAGTGGAGACTGCTGGCAATGGTCCAGGAGCAAGGTGATGGAGAGGAGCTGGGGTGATAGCAATGACGTGGACTCTGGAGGTTTAGCCCGGTCTAATTGGACCACGGGATCAGGCTCATAGTTAATTACCTTTGATATTTCAGAATGAAGATTGGCGATTTCTCCTTCGTTTTGTGAGATCCTTAGAGAAGGGACTTGAAAAGACTTGCCTCCAACAGGCAGCTTGCATTAACTTGCGGTAGGAGTTGGTCAGAAGGACTTGTGTTAAGGAAAACTATCGATTCTGAACTCATTTTATTATAAATAGAAATACTCATTTAAATAAGAATGTAAAATTTATATTTATAAAAGTATAAATTGTGAACTCAGTTCTATCTAGTGAGACCTCCAACCACTTCCCCTGTTTGCTCCTGGGCATTTGGAATTTAGTTCTCCTCAGATCTGTGGAAACCAAATTCTGTACAGAGAATTCTAAAGTTTTGGTCAAGAAAAAGGGTAACAGTAAAAACAGCCCTGAATTTTCTCCCACGGCTTTCATCTCCTTGAGCTTTCTCACATCTAGTCCTGGTGGCAGAGCCATGTCAGATCTCTGGGTGCTTGTTCTGGAGCTCTCTGTTGCTCAAACATAGGACGGTTTT
This sequence comes from Cynopterus sphinx, assembly GCA_030015415.1. Taxonomy (NCBI): domain Eukaryota; kingdom Metazoa; phylum Chordata; class Mammalia; order Chiroptera; family Pteropodidae; genus Cynopterus; species Cynopterus sphinx. Next base: position 47,958,373 of record CM057390.1, on the reverse strand, counting down.
GTAACTTAGTTTGCAAAGCAGATACCAGACTTCCACAGCAGTCCATGTCAGAATAACCGGGACTATACTCACCTTCCAGCTGTGAACAGCTGTAAAACTGGAGAAATGTATCATGCAACAGTTTTTGTACATTGGCCAATAGGTAGTTAAGGACTGTGGCCCCAAGAGAAAGGAGACAAAGAAGGTGAGCGCTAAGATTGCTTCAGATTCCTGTTTGGAGGCACTTTCTGGATGTCAGTGCAGGGAGGTAACCCCAAACAGAGTACAGCAGTCTATTATGGTGGAGCAAACAGAGAACAGAGTTTGGGAAGGCTAAGACAGTCAGAATTTCTGGAACGGTGTGTCATAGACGAGGGAGCTGCATGGAAAAAGAGATCTAGAAATCTGCCTAGTAGTCCCCATAAATGTGTCGCTCAGTACTGAACTACACATGCACAGGGTGAACCTCTGCTGGGTCAGTCAAAGGACAGTTCAGGAAAACACAGAGGTGAATACAATCCGGGAGCTGTTCGAGTTGAGAATCCTCACTGAGCACTCGGACTCACCGCGGGAACTCTAGCGGTGTCCTGCCTTACTAGTCCGGCTAGACTAGAGCTAGTGTAAGGGCTTCTCTAACTCCACTCTCATAGGCTTACAAAGAAGTTTTAAAAGGATCAAGCATATCCATAAGGAACTTAATTGTCTAATACTGTAATATGTTAAAAAAAAATCTAGCACACAAAATATAAAACGTGATTTCTAGCATTCAATTAGAAATTACTAGTTATAAAGAAAAGCATGAATTCTAATCAGGAAAAAGATCAGCCAATGTAAATAGACACAAAAAATGACAAACAGAAATAGTGAAATTAGCTGACATAGACTTTTAATGCAAAAAATTGTATATATGCTCAAGAATTCAAGGGGATATATGAATAAAATAAAGAAATATACTTAAAAAGAAACAAATGGAACTTCTAGGAACAAATAAATAGAAATATAAAATGAAAAATCCACTGGTTGGGATTAATAGAAATTTAGAAACTCTGCAAAAGATTAGCAAACTTGAAGACATAAAAATAGAAACTAAGTCAAATGAGCTGCACTTCCACTTTAAGAAGGTAGAAAAAAAATGAGCAAATCAAATTCAAGGTAAGTATTTATAAGGGAAAAAAAGCAGAAATCAGTGAAATGGATGATCAGCAAAAATAGAGAAAATAAAAATCAGCAAAACAGAACAAAAGCTTCTTTAAAAAGATAGCTAGGCTGATCTTAACAAATGAGAAAGAGAAGTCGTAAATTAAAAATATTAGGAGTGAAGGAGGGGATATCACAATGAACACGGACAAAAACGACACACTTCTCTATTTGATGTGTGGGATGAGGACGTGGTAAAGACATTGAAGAAGTCAGAGATCTCTGTGGAGTGAATCTTAAGATGATCCCTGCCGTCATGAGAAAGCAGGTTGAGAGGAGAAAGAACGGATGGCAGTAGCGGTCAACAAGCTAAAGATGAGTGAACCACATCTTGGGTAAACTTTGTAAAAAATCTTAATTCACATAGAATCGTCATGGGGGCTATGCCACCTCTAAAGAGCAGCAATCCAGGCAGACATCAGATTCTAACTGGTGTCTCTCACAGTCACTCACGGGGATGTAAGGTCAGTCCATAGCATCTCTCATTAACATCCCCACTCCTCGCCTATTTTTCAGTGCTCATCGATTCTTCCAAGGCTCTAATGCACATACTCTAGAAAATAGTATTATTCTTCACGCTTTCCTGTTTCCACAATATCTCTCCCTCCACCATCTCCCTCAGTCTTGCCGTGTCTTTCAGAAAAATGTGCTTCAAATACTTGACCTCTGTGTCCTCCCATGAAAAATTCCCTTGGGAATGTTTTTTATCTTCATTTTAACTGTTTTTAATTTTTGGTCTGGAATGCAATTGTTTGGATTTTGTCCATGTCCTTTTCTTAAAATAGAGATGAAGATGGAGGCTACGGTAGTGGGGGTGATGGTGGGATAAATTTTTGAATTCCCACACAAACACTTAATTCTGACATGCTCGTAAAAGCTTGGTTATTTAGCTTGGTGTTATTTCAGGCATGTATTTTTCTTTAATTTTTCTTGAAACTTTATACATGTTTTGTTAAAAAATGTATGTTTTATCATTTGTGCTACTGGAAAAATAGAATTTGTAGAAGAAAAATTAACAATGTATTAAAAACCTTAAAGATATGCAAACTTTTTAAAATTTCGCATCTAAGAAAGTAGCTTAATAAAATCATTATGAAGTTACTCAAAAGTTTATCTCAAGTATGTTTCTACAACAATGTTTAAAAAAGTGATACATTAGAAAGAATGTGATATTCAACCAAGCAAAAGGGGTTAATAAAATAAATTTTGATATGTGTCATCTAAAATAATGCTATAAAATACTTCTTGATGGTAAAGTTTTGAAATGTTCATAATATATAGTTAAATAATTATAGAAAATAATATAATATAATATAATATAATATAATATAATATAATATAATATAAATGCAGTAGATCCATATTTAGAAAAAATTGATCGTATAACAAACCAACATAGTAGTTGGGTGACAGGTGATTTTTTATCTTTGTACTTTTCTGTTTTGACAACGTACATCATCTATATGAGTTAGGAAAATTCTTGGTTGCCTATAAATTACAGAAACCTGCCTTCAGTGTCTTCATCAAATAGATCTCCCCTCCATTTACTAGAAGTCTGAAAATGGACGGCTTCTAATTCTGGCTCAGCATCTTGACAATGTTGGGGAAGACCAGCGTCTTTGAGACCCTGATGGCCTTTTCCTCACATTTGCCACCTCAGCCACAAGCTGGCTGCTGAATTTCTAGCAATCACGCTTTCATTCCAGGTAGAAAGAAAGAAGGGGAAAGTGGCAGCACAACCGAGTACCACTGCAGTCTCACTGGCCAGACCTGGAATGGGTACACTCTGCCTTTCCTCAGCAGCAAAGGATGCTGGGAAATCGAGTATCTTAGCTTTTCCAGACTAAACTGCAGGTAGAGGAGGGAGAAACGTCCAGGAATGTTTCGTTGAGCCAGCCTCTGGTGTCTGTATTATTTTGCAAGTAATACGTTCGTCTGTCAGCATGTATTACTTTGATAATTAAATTACACTTTAAAAAGAGGTTACTAAAAAGCAATAAATCACTTACCTTGAGACCAAATTAATAAGATAGAATAAAGAATTTGACAGCATGCCAATGAGTCATTTTGTTTATAACATTTACTGTTTCTAATATTTGTTGAACATAATCATGTGCACAACATTATGCAAAATGCTATGGACAAAAATCTTGTCGGGGAGACACAACCTATATTCAGAAAATAGTATGGTATAGACCAGCTGTCCCCAACCTTTTTGGCTCCAGACACTGCTGCTCCTATGAGGATTTAATGCCAGGTCATCTGAGGTGGAGCTGAGGTGGTGATGCTAGCACTGGGGGGCGGCTGAACATATGGATGAAGCGCCACTCGCTGGCCTGCCTCTCACCTACTGCTGTGCGGCCTGGTTCCTAACAGGCCACGGACAGGTACCTGTCCACGGCCCGGAGTTTGGGGACCCCCGGATAGACGACAACATAGAAAAACTGTCAAAGCCAATGGTAAGAGCAAGCATTGCCCTGAGATGTCAGCAAGGAGCTAGGTGTGGCCAGAGAAGTTTCCTAGAAGAGGCAGCACCTGAGCTGGGTTTTATAAGATGCGAGAATTTCAAAGGGTGGCCTGGGCGGGAAGAAGGACCCTCTGAGCTGGGCAACAGCCCTGGGGAGGCCCCAGAAATGGCAATGCAAATGTCACGTGTGGGTCAGTGTGAAGGTTGGATGAACTTGAAATGAAGCATAGGGAGTGCTACGGTGAACTTGAAAAGGTTTTCAAACAGATGTTAAGGTATTTTCATGCCAAGGTGAAGGGAAGGCTGCATGTCCTTCCAGAGAGCTCCTACCTCATTCCTGTGACATCTGTCTTGTTGACTCAGTGTCTCTGCAGGCCCTTTCTGCTTGTTTCCAAGGGGCCTAAAGCCAAGGGCGATTCCTGCCATCAGGCACCTGCCTTTCCTTTCTGTCCCATCAGGGGCTGCCCACCTAAGACCGCTTCCTCCTGGGCTCGCACATCTGCTTTGCCAACTTTGCCATTTGTTTTCTACCATCCACCAGGAAGAGACCTGGCCAAGACCTAGCAAGGCCACCCCAAGGGCCAGCTTCTAGGGTTTGTGCTTTGTGCTGTCGCTGGGATCCTTTATAGGGTACGTGGTGAAGGTGGTTTTAAGCATCCTGGAATGTGAGGTGAAAGACAGGTATTGTATTGACGCAGGAAGTGGGGGTTTAACATAGGGAAGGGGACTGTCATAGGTGCAACTGCTCTGTAATGCTCCCAGTGCACATTCATGATGGTCGCTCTTTCCATAACGCCTCCTGGGTCATTGGCGCACCTCAGGCTGCTCACGGCCTAGTGAGGATGTCCACAGACGGTGACATTGCAACATAAATGGTGAGCCTGCGGCGGAGTGAAGTCAGGGAACCAAGCGGCTTGGTGACTTAGGAGAGCTGTCCTAGAGCAGATGATGTCTGAGACGTAAATGTTGAAAACCAGTGGTGACCAAACCTAAGGGACACTTATTACTGAACATCGCTACCAGGGACAGGGACCACTGAACATTTGCTTCCTGTGATTTGTCCTGCTTTGCCTTTAACTTTTTTTTTTTACTAGTGTCAATAAATGAAATTTGAGTAAATTTGAAGATCTAATTGGCTTTATGAAACACATCAGGCAGCAGCATCTCATCTTATAAACAGAGCGATACTCCGAGGAGTCATACAACATGGAAGCTTTTATAGAAAGGGGGTTGGGGCGAAGAACTCATCAGCAATGAGAGGTCATTGGAGGAAAGTAAGAATCGGGGTGACCACGGCTTCTTGTTCACTGAGTCGCAGCATCTCAATTGGCCGGGCTTGATGCTGGGCAAGAGGAAAACCTTCCTGTTGGGGGAGGAAAGTAGCTGCACTTCATGTTTGGAAATGCAAGGTACAAGGTACATCTCCTCCTGTTGGGGTCTGTAATTGACCTCTTCCTGTTGGGATAATTAATTGATAAGGGGTAGGGCCTGAGAGTGCCCTCCATAGGCCTTCCCACCTTTTAGCTGAGATTTCCTTTATTACTTTTCACCCTAGTGGCTTCTTGTACGTATGAGATATGGAATCAGGAGCCCTGGGTTGTTGTCCTGGCTACTTGTAACTTATGATATGACCCGAGCCATTTGCTCCATCTCTCTGGATCGCCGTTGCCTCTGCTGTGGGATGAGGGGTAGGTGGATATTTGCCCTTGAATCTTCTCCTCCATCCGGTGAATCCCTTGCCTAAAAATTTTTGGTTGGAAGCAAAGCCCATATCTCACCGAGGAATGTGAGAGTAGGCTTGCTTCCTGCCCTCCTTTGTGGCTGGGGTGGCGGGTGGTGACTTAGGCTCTCCCCATCAGATGTGCACTGGCCAGAATTTCAATCCCAAAGAAGCAAAGACAGTGAAGGACCCTCTTGGGGATGGTAGCATCACAAACAGGGCTGGGCAGCAGCTGCTGAGAAATCCAGGGCTCTTGAGAGCAGCAACAGATACTCGCCGGCCCATGCTGCTGGGTTTTGCTCCTGGAAGCAGAGCTCTAGGCCTTGTTCTCCAACTCTCCCACTGTCCTTTAAATAAATTCCTCTCCTGCGCAGTGAAGGCTGCGTCAGTTTCTGTTGCTTGCATCTACGTACCCAAACTGACACCAGGGTTTGGACCAGGATGTCTCCAAGGTTCCCTCCAGCTCAGCTAGATTCCATAATTCTAGATTTGTCTTCGGACAGTCCTGGGCCCTTAATGAATCCTTATTGACTAAGTGACCACGTGGGCACAGGATCTCTGCCTTAAACTTTCCCTTTCCCATGCTTTTCCCTATCTCACGCAGTGATCTAAGTGACACCAGCATGGAGGTAGCGGGAGCCGCATCAGCAAGCAAGAGAAATGCTGCTCCACTACGCCCTATAATTTTATTATTTTTTGACAAATTGGTCAACGCAGAAGCGCTATCTCCCTGCATGGTGTTCATTCCAGCGGGAGGCGGAAGGTGTGGGAGCCACATTGTTGGTCCCCAAAGAGCTATAGTCTGATTAGGGCAATGAGATTAGTGCATTTTAAACTTTTAGGGCTGAACAATGTGGGAGGGACATAGGACTCAGAGAATGGAGAAGTCAGTGAACAAATAGAGAAAAAAATGGTCACATCGAGTGTAGTATGAAAGGTTGAGTGGAATTTGGATAAGCAGAAGGGAGTTCATATTTAGTGGGGGACACAGCACCAGCTGGGGTTAGCGGGGTCAGAGGTGAGAATAAACCAGAAAAGTATGTGTGGGGTGAAGGGTTCACGCAGGGGCAGCAAGAACAGAGGGGAAGCCTTATTTTCAAGGGCTGTGATTGCCTCGTGACCATGAGAAAGGTGCCTTCTCTATTTTATTTATGGTTTCAGACAACAAACCAACAAAGAATATGATCAACAAAAAAGGAAGCCACTAGGCCCGATTCAGAAGGAAATTATTTAGAGACTAAGGGGGAACTGTTCTAGGGACAGAGATAAAACAAGAACCAAAACAGCCTGTTCTCATGGAGCTCGTGTTCTATCAGGGCCCAACAGATCACACACACACACACACACACACACACACACACACACACACACACACACACGCAAACACGGACAGAGATCTCAGGTGGCGATGAGTAGCTGGAGAAAATTAGCAGAGCCAGGGTATGCCAGGGTATAGCGGGGGGAGGATGAACTGTACACAGGGGAGGGCATCGATCTGATAAGGTGATGTCTGAGCAGAAACCAAAAGGAAGAGGTTTTCAGATATCTGGTGGAAGACTACTCTAAACAGAGAGAACAGCAGGAATGAAGGCCCTGAGGCACGCTCGGGGCTCTCAAGGAGTTAGAAGGAGGCTGGTGAGGCTGAAGTAAAAGGAGCCAGAGGAGACTGGTAGGAGAGAAAGTCTGAGAAGTGGTGGTGCGGTCCAGGTCCTGACAGGCCAGAGGAAACAGCCCACGTGGTGCATCCGAGTAAACAATATCCACTGCGACCCGGCCTTCTCCCTCCCCGCTGTGTTTGGGGGATTCGCACAGTGGGCTGCACCTGGAGCTGTCAAACCCCACAGGGAGTGCTGGCACGGAGAGACGGTCGCTGGCTCCTTCCATTTCCACGGCATCTTCCTCAGAAAGCCCCACTTCCCTGCTCTTTCACACTCTCGGTTGATCTGCTAGACTCATACCATCAGAAGAGGAGCTGGCTTGGGTTTGCGCCCTCTCTGGGCCTCTATCGTCCCTGGACAATATGAAGTAGGTGCTGATTTCCCACAAGTGATGATGGAACCAATGGCTGGTGAAGGTTTCTCTGGGAACGCTTGCTCCGAACGTCTATTTGGGCAATGCCAGCAGTCTCCACTGGCGCAGAGGTTTGTCTGGGGCCCTGCAGTGGCTGGACCCGGCCCACCCCATGCCTCACCATTACTCAGCCGTCATTGCTAGCACCGGTTCTTACTCCACATTCAACCATTACTTTAGACATAACTCCGAGCTGTCTCCTTCTTGTCTTTCAGGATACCCACCAGAGTGGCGATTCCCTACTTGCTCAAGGGGTTGTGGACCGACCCCAGGCATGTAACCCCAGTTTTCTCAGAAATTAATGCTACTCTGTTCTAGCGTCTTCTGAAGATCTCTCATGTCCTTGCTGGACCTCTCCCTTCACATTGCTACCACGCACAGGGCAGAGGAAACAGACTCTGGTTGATCTGAAACGGGGGGATCTCTGGGGGATTTTACAAAAGATCAGAGCAGGAGAGAACTGCATAGAAGTGGAAAGGGTGGCTTTTGGAGAGATCAAGGGCTCCTGTGTCGGGAGCCTGGCTAAGCTCAGGCAGACAGGAATGCCCGGCTGCCTCTCAGAAGCTTCACGTGACAGCTCACAGGAGGGCTCAGGGCATCCTCGTAAGGAGGGGGTTCACGGGGGTGAGGGGGGCGGCTCTGACTCTTTATCGCTCCAGCTCACCAGCGCTCTGCAGTCTCTCAAGGACGTCATGCCCTTCCCTGTGTCTCTCCACCTGCAGGTGCCCGGTGACTCTGATCTGAGAGGCAGCACGGTGGAATGCTCCAGGACACAGGCCTGGGCAGACAGCCTGGCTTCCCTGGCGACCTTGGGCCAGGGACCTAACATCTCTATGCCTCACTTTCTTTATCTCCAAAGTGGGGATAAGGACAGCCCTTCAAAAGACGGTTGTAAGGTTTGTATGTGTAAACACAGGTGAAGCTTTTAGAATCATCAAGGAGTGAAAAGCATCTAGCACTTACTATTGACAAAAATGACTCCACAGCATTGGCTGTCTCTGTCTCAAGGTTCGATGGTCTCCCAGGCTTTTGTTCATCTCTGGCCAGAGTTCCCCCAGTATGAATTACGTTCAGCAGATACAGGTACTCTCGTCTCCTTAATGGATGAAGAAATGAACGAATGAACAATGGAAACCTCTGATCTTCAAGGAAGTGGGTAAATTCCTTGTACCCACCTCTTTAGAGCTATAGTTTATTTATTTGTTTATTTATTTATTTATTTAGCCTATATATAGAAGAACCCAGAATAGAAGAATTAGGGCAAGGAAATTTGGGAAAATGGTCATAAGCAAACTAAGACCACTCAGGTAATGCACATTCTTGGCTTTGCACTAGACCACCACGAACAAGATTTAAAAATAAACAAGATGGGATTTCTGCCCTCTAGGAGCTTACACTCTTGTTAAAATACAAGGTCAAAGACTATGAGCTGCTGAATCACAGAGAAAGTTTAACGGAGGAGAATGTCAATGAGGGTTCTAGTATTCCGGGGGAGGGTCTTCACTACAGAGAGGGGGATTATGGATGGGTACCTTTAAGCTGGTGGAAGGGAGAGCGTTTCAGGGGGAGGGTGGGCACCACGGCAAGAAAGGGCACGGTACATTTGTCCATGAAGAGAGCGGGGAAGAAATTTACCTCCTGGGGATGGTCCCAACCTCAAGGAAACTGTTATTTACCTTCATCTACAGGCCTTCCTCTTAGTTTGGGGTAGATCAGAAGTCCGGGCCTGTGGGATAGCACAGAACTCCTGACACCCCTCCGATCATAAGCATAGCTTGAGGAACAGGGCCAACTAATAGCTGTCAAGGCAGGATTTTAAATATAGATATCTCATACGCTGCGATGCCGCTGATGTCGGCTTTTCCATAGGTATTTTACATATGGAATCAGGAGATGAAAGGGGTCGAGCTCTACAACAAGGCTGCTGAGCTTGCAAAAGTCAGCGCTGAGGTCTGGACCCGGGTGCTCTTCTCCCGTGCTCTCCCCGTCACACCCGGGACTCCACTTTCCCTCGCCGCAGGAGGGAGAGAGGGCTCTCAGGGCTGGGAAGTTCATGATCAGCATCTCCACGGGCGCCCGTCACACACAGCTCTTGGCCTCCTGTTTCTCCTTCTCTTCCACAGCAGAATATCTATACACAGGGACACTGAGGCATGGAAATAAAGGGGTGATTGATTCACGCTGTGAGTGACAACAGAGGACGAGGGAGGGGAGCTCTGGTTGGGGGTAGGAGAGGTGGTTTCTTGTCCTGAATCTGCCGCGAGCTCTCTGTGACCACGTCGCCCCTGTTTCCCAAGGTCGGTTTTCTCATTTTTTAAAATAAAAATCTTGGACTGAAGGAGCTCTAGGATCTACTTTTGCTCTAGAATTTAATGGAAGGTGAAGCTGTATCAGTGAAATCGCAGGATTCTTCTTTTCTGCTCCATGTTCCCCCTCTTCGCTGACACCCCCTTTTGTACAAGGAGGGCACTGGAAGCTCGATCCCGTTTCTGTTCCTTACCCTTCCTGTTCGTCCCCCCTGCATCTTCAGCCTGAGTTGTCTGGATATTACCAGCAGCTGTAGCATCACTGGCCAAAAGCTTCCTTCCTGCCCTAATGCATTTGCTTTTCCCCAGTGTGGATTGCAGGAAATCAGATTGGCTCAGTGCTTACTTTCGGGTTTGGGCAGGTGGGGGACAGCAGAATTGCTGGTTATTTTTGGTGTCTGGGTGAAGGGGGTTGGCTGTGAGAGAGAGAGGGCGGGGGTGAGGTTGCCCTTGGCAATTTCCTCACAGCTTGGAGGCCCCTGGAGGTACTGGGGCTCTGCTTGCCTCATTCCCAAAGCTCAGGCACAGATGGGCCCATCAGCCCTTGAATGGGGTGGGTTTTCACTGCGGATAATCTGGGAAGGGGTCTCCAGAGGCCTCTGCTCAGCAGCCGACCTCCTGCCTGAAGCTGTTTAGTGTAGAAGGGGGAGGGAGAAGGACCAGATGGGCCACAGCTTTCGGGGCCTCAAGGTGTAAACTCATTTCAACCTCAGTCGTATTGAGTAGTGGGGGAGAGACTGTTCTTTGTTAGGGAGCTGTTTCTTTGGCAATTAACCTGAGGCGTTTGGAGGGTCCTCAGGATTAATGCCAGAGCGTGGCAGACGGTTCCGCTGCTTAGATCTTTGTGGGGCAGGGAGCTGGGGAGGATCTTTGGAGGTAGGCTGGCCTGGGACGCTGGACCCCTGTTCGACATAGGTGGCATAGCAGCAGCAGGTGAGAGGGGCGTTTGGAAAGGATTTCCTGGAGGGGAAGACAGTGCCCAGAGAGAGCAAAGGAAACACTTCCCCGGCCCTGTGAGTCCCGGCCAAGGTTTTAGCGGAGCCCTTCATAGCATACGATCCAGAAAACTCTGGCCAGAACGCCCTCTGTAGCTGCTCCTCGCCCGAGGTTGCTCCTTTGAGCCTTTGCCCACTACAGCTGTCATTCCAAACACACAAAGGCTGCTCTTGTGCCTCCTGAAGTCTCTTGGGACAGGAAGCGGAGAGCAGAACAGTCCCTATCACCAACAGGGTTGTCACTTCTCCCTGGTGTGGGGCCTTGAAACTAAACGGGCTGGAGAGTGAGGCCGTGTGGTCAGGGAGGGCAGGTATGTGGGCCTTTCCGCCTGTGTGACCAAACCCTGGCATCCGTTCTGAGCTTTCAGGAGACTCCTACCTCATGGCTGTACGGGAGGTGACACGAAAATGGGGATGGGGACACTGTAGGGCAGAGAACAAATCACACCTGGGTATGCATCTCGCTTTCACACTCACTAGCTCAGCGACCTTAAACAAGTTGCCTAAATCTCTCTGAGCCTCAGTATTTGGAGGAAAATGGCACTGATCAGAGGATGAAATGAGTTAGTATCAGTAAGGGTGCCGTCGTGTTATTCATTGTTATGAAGAGAAGAGAAGGTCAGAATGAGTTTGGGCCTGAAGCCCTGTCAGGGGAGGTCGTGCAGCACTGACCTGCTAGGATAGAATTCTGCCTTGTAATAAACCAGAAAAAAACAAAAACAGAAACAACAACAAAAAAACAACAGCCAAAGGGCCCATCCAAGCTCTCTGCGCCGGCTCAGCAGGTGGGAGGGATTATGGGATGGAAAGCAGCATCCTCAGCCAGTGTGAACCCTGGGGACTTGGAGGTGAATTATTTAGGAGTTTTTCTGATTCATGGGCAGAGGGAGCGTTTTAGTCAGAGTGAATAAGTATGTTTCCCTGTGAAATTGTTTTTAAAATGTGCGTAGATACTGTGGTGATTATTAAAATATTGGATTCATTTAAAAGCAGTACGGAATTTATGGGGGTTTTTGGCTTGATGGATCTTTTTGAACAAGAGAGATTATTTGGAGGGGATACTAGGTGAGTTGGTAACTCTAAGAGATGGGTGGGGACCTCTGTTAAGGGTAGGGTAGGGTTATTTCACAGAGACTGGATGTGATGCATTCGAGAAGACAGGGGCTGGGGAGCCAGTGCCTGGACTGGGGTGTGGGTTGGAGGCCTCTGGCTGGCCCTGGAGAGACACAGAAGTCACATCCAGAAAGTCTGGGTTCTGGGTCCCAGGTCTGGCTTCGCATCCCGGCTCTGTCCCTTGTGTCAGTCAGGGTGATAGACACGTGCTTGTAACCAGCCTTCATAGAGTTCATGAGGAGCAAATGAAATATTGTTTTAAAGCCATCGTGAGTCATTGAAGACGTGAGCTGAATAATCAGAAGCTGGCATCCTCCCTTTGACAGAATATTTTCCTTCTTATACTGTCTCTGGTCTACTCTTTCCCAGATAAGGAGCTCAGAGAAGCAGGTCTAAAGTTAGGGAGTTTAATTAAGAACAACAACAACCTGTTCTGTTTATTTTCACTCTGGGAAGCAGAACAAGGGAGGAATCCCATATGTAGCCCTCATTTCCCTTTCTTGAAGGAGGGCATTGCGCGATTGTCAGTCTGCTTTCTGGCTCCATCTCGGTCGTTTGTTTAATGGTGCTGGTCCCGAGGGTTTGAGGCCCGGATCAAACACCCCTCCCGCCTTCAGGAGCTTGCGAGGCTGCCCGTGGTTAAGGGGCATCAGAGCAGCCATTGCAGATGGCCTGGGACTGGCCTTCACCTCCGCCACAGAGTCGGGGCCCACGATCCCTGCTGAGTGAATGAATGAAAGAATGAGTGGTCCATGCCTTGTCCTGCCTGGGTAGCTGCGAGGGCCTTTGCAGTGGTCTCCTCCTTCTCCTCTTGCCACCTGGTTCACCAGGGCCAAGGCAGAGGCCAGTCTGGGGTCACGGACTGTGCCTGGCTTTCTTGGAGGGGGTGGGTGGGCATGAATGAGAGCGGGTGCCAAGGGTTTGGGGAAGGGGCACAAAACAGAGAGGAAAGTCAAGTTCCCGGAACATCTGTGGCCGGTTCCTTGGGAAGCTGTTTCCATGGAGGGGTGCAAGAGCAGGGATGAAAACTCAGAAGCTGGTGGTGACCTGGGGACATCACAGAGAAACCCCTAGTCTGAAGACCTAAAAGAGAACATGCAGTGAAACCAGCACGAAGAGAAAAAGGAGTATGAAAATGTCTTCGTGGGAACCCCCTTGAACGAGAGGAAAGTGCCGACCGCTGCAGACCCCTCCACATGCAGACAACACTCTAAGCTCTGACACCACTGGCGTCCTGCAGCCAGGTGCTGTCATTGTCCCTGCTGCAGACAGCACAGAGAGCACACAGGTTGAGCAGCTTGCTCTCGGTCAAGGCTGGAGCCTGCGTTTGAACTAGATGGGCTGGCTTAGGGGCCCTGCTCCTGCCCCCTCTGTGCCTTGAGCAACTGGTTGACAATGTGCAGAGGGAATGACAGTGTGCCTTGGAGGGGAGGCCCAGATGACACATGGCCGGTACCCAAGGCAGGGCCTCGGAGGGAGCCCTGTCCTCACAGGGAGGTATGGGGAGACTCTTGGGCAGGCTTCCCTGGGGTCTTTTGGGCCTCTTTTTGTCAAACTACTTAAAGATAAAGAAATCCGATGTTCTGTGCAGATTCACAATCCAGTTTTACCCAGCTTCAAAGATCATTCTCATGGATACCCAAGTCTGGCCTTCGGGGACTTCTGTCGGGGTCCTCTTGTCCTTAGCCCAATCCTAAAGGAGCAGAGGCCACTGTGGATGGGGTGGGGTAGGGACCTGGGTCCTGGTGCTCTGCTCCTCTGTCTCCACCACCTCCCCCTCACCCCTGCTCCCTGGGTACCTGGAACCTCTTGGGAATCTATAGGGGAGTTATCTCTCATCGTCTTGGTATTCTCCTCTGCAGACCTTGAGTTTGGAAAATGCTTTACTCTGATACCTATGTTGACGTGGCTCCAGCTGCCCCTTTGGAACAGCTTTATGCGATCTCATTGGCATACAGTAAACCGCACGTTTAAAGTGTGCTCCTCGATTAGCTTTGACAAACGCATACACCTGCGAAGCCATCACCGCAGTGAGGAGCGCGACCCCGTCCATCACCTCTGCAAGCGTCCTCGTGCCCCTGTGATCTGTCCGCTGGCCTCTCTCTGCACCACCTGCCCAGACAAACACGCGTCTGCTTTTCCTCTAGATTTATTGTCCATTTCTAGACTTTAAGTAAATGGAATCATCCAGCAAGTGCTTTGCTGTCAGCTCCTTTCACTCAGTATATTAGTTAGACCATTCAACGTGTTTTAGTGTTCGGAAACAATTTCCTACTTAAAATAAAGAAGCAGACGATGTATTCATTTGATTGCTGAGAAATGTCGCCTCACCAGTACAGCGGTGTCTGCTTCACATTGGACAGCGCTTGGTCCTGGCCGTGATGACCACTGATTGAAAACAGCGTGTTCCTTGAAGATTCATCCCTGTCGTTGCACACACTGATGGTCCCACCCTGTTGATGCTAACGTGTGCCCGCAGCATGGATGTATCACCTAGTCAAGGCACCCAGGCCCCAACCCAACCACGTCTAGAGACAGGTGCCGAGACGTGTCTACGGCGCCCTGACACGCTCATTTTTAAAAAACGAAATACAGTTGTATTTGACAACTGATAAGCTTCCAAACACGTGGTTTTAGATGGCTTTAAATTATCTAAATGCCTTAAATGGCGGTGCTTGCTTAGTAATAATGATAATGATAAATTATGTGGACCAGTTTCCCCCTCATTATTTTCAAAGCCCGATGCTCTGTTTGGCGGGTTGACACCAGGCAATTAGTTTTTTTTTTTTTTTTCTGGAGGCAAAACGTCATTGAACTACACACTAATCTTCCCCCCCCTCCCGATTTTACCCATTTCCAGGCTTCTTATATAAACAATAAGGTGTTACCTTTCAAAAATTATTAGTAAAGACTTTATTTTTTAAGAACACTTTGTGTCATTTTACATATGAAGAAACTGAGGCTCAGATGAGTAAACTGGCTTGAGATAATAATATTAACTTTCTCTGTTTCCTCTTAATCCCTTTGGTCCCCTCCTTCTGACATGCCAGGTTGACCCTGTTTGTGGGCTTGGAGGACACTTTGACCTAGTAAGCAAGTGCCCTGAAATAGGGACCAAAGAGTGAAGGTCTAGCCCAGACTCTGTCCTCACTAGTTGTGTAGCTTCTAGTTTGAAACATAGCTCTGAGGAGTGGGCGTGATAATCCCACCACCCTTTCCCCCAGTGGCCATGCAGACCAAGTGGAAAGCCTCATTAGCAGGAGGGTGGAGGCCTGAGGGGCCACCTCCTGGACCCTGTTCAAAGTTCAGGGCCTCAAGTCTGCACTTGTCCCAAATGAAGGCGTTTCTGAGAGCTGTTGCTCCACGTGTGATAATGACATGGGCCTGCACGGCCCTCGGCAATTGCCTTCAGTGAATCTAGACACAGGAGCCCCGGCTTCAGGGATGGTGTTGGCCTTTGTGGCATTTTAGGCGTGTGGTATGTGTCAAGTCTGCCATTGAGGAAGTGCGCCTGGATGTCTGGATGTGCACGTGTGAACCTGTACACTGGTCACCTTCAGTCATCCCAGTAATGGTTAATTCTGCGTGTCAATATGTGTTAACCTGGTGAGGCCTCAGCGACTAGGGGGTCAGTCAAATACCAGTCTAGATGTTGCTGTGCAGGTAGTTTTCAGATGAGAGCAACACTGAAATCATTAGACTTTGAATAAAGCATAGTACCCTCCGTAGTGTGGTGGGCCTCATCCAATCAGTCGAAGGCCTTAAGAGAAAACAGACCGAGGTCCTCTGAGGAACAGGGAATCCTGCCTCCAGACTGCTTTCGGACTCAAGCCGCAATATCAGCTCTTCTCTGGGTCTCTAGCCTGCTCGCCTACCCTGCAGAATTCAGACTTGCCAGCCCCAGAACCACACAAGCCAATGCCTTAATATATATGCACGTATATATCCTATTGGTTCTGTTTCTCTGGAGAACTCTAATATATCCCCTGTATTAGTCAGCTTGGGCTGCTCTAACAAAATACCACAGACCGAGGAGCTTAAACAAAGGGCTTTTGTTTCTAACAGTTCTGAAGTCTTGGAGTCTGGGGTCAAGATACCTGCTAATTCTGTGCCTAATGCGCGCTCTCTTCTCAGCCTGTAGATGGCTGCCTTTTCATCATGTCCTCCTGTGGTGGAGAGAGCGAGCTCTGGTATATCTTCCTCTTATAAGGACACCAATCCCATCATGGGGCTCCACCCTCATGCCCTCATTTAGACCTTATTATCTTCCAAAGGTCTTTCCTTCCAATCTCCATTACATGGGGGGTCAGGGATTCAGCATATGAATTTTAAAGGGACACACATTCAGCCTGTTCTACTCCTTTATCCCCGTCCTCAAACAGCTTGCATTTATTCGATGCTTGCTATGCTTACTAGACATTGTTCTAAGCACTGCGTATGTATTAATTTAGTTAATGTTCATATCAGCCATATGAAGTATTAATATTTTCCCTCTTTTAGAGTTGACGATGCTGAGGCACAGAAAGGTTAGGAAATTTGCTCAATGTCACGCAGCTAGTGTGCATCTCCGGAGTCTGCTTTCTTGATTCCCAGCTGTGTTGCCTCGTGGGAGCAAGTGCACACACCTGGACATAGGATGAGCGCTCACCCCTGTCCAAAGAACAGAGACACATAGTCTCCCAGGAGAGCAAACCAGACATCTCAGCCACAGGGGGACATGCTCGCCCCTGGGAATGGTCCCTGTGACGTTGGGACATTCTTGCTCAAGGTGCATCAACTGAGACCTGGCAGCTACTGTCCTGTCCCTGCCTCGCCCTGGCTCAGGATGGCTGGGATGGTGCTGTGAGTGGATGCTGGCACTCGGGGGCTACTGAGGGACAAGGAGCTAGATGGTCTCACCCGACGCTGCGAAAGCAAACCAAGGCGGTGCCTCCCATCTGGCCTTCCCTGGGTGGAGCAGGTGGAGATTTACATAATCTAAAAGAAATGAGATGCTTCTGGCTCAAGGCTGAGTTCACATGTCTGCCTCCCCTGCTCCCCAAATCCCATTGAAATGGCAGCAAAGATACAAAAAGGAAATCAATCCATGATTATGCCGAGAACAGCAGGGTGGCTCCCTGTGCTCAGAGCTTCTGATGAATTTCTGAAAGACAGTAGAAGTAGAAGGGGACATATGGAAGGATAAACTGGAGAACAGGCTGCGGCGTAGAAGACATTCATGAGAGCATCGCAGGTTACCCCTAAACACTGCTTGAAAAATAGAGCACGAGCAGTAGTTCTTTTACAAAGATCCTGATGAACGTAAAAAGTAATGTATTTCCTCACTTTGGGTCTGCCTGGAATGGTCCCCGTTCACACTGGGGTGTTCTTTCTCAAGGTACATTGCCAAGATCAGGCCACTGCTGTCGTACTCCTGTTCCTGGGCCAGGCACTTGCCATCTGGGAGTCTAGGGACTTGCTGGCGGCCCACAAATAGGCCTAGGGAGGCCAGGAGTTTCTGAGGCCACGTGCGAACATTATTGCTTCCTTGAGCATTTTTCTGGGGCCTTGGGTCCATGGCTTTGGTTAGATTTGCAAAAAGCTCCATGACTCAAGGCCATAGTGAGCTATTAGAGTCCTATGATGACTTTCCCAGTTTCCCAAGGCTGGTGAGTCGGAGGCTGAGCGGCTCCTCTCGGCTCTTAGTCATCAGTACTCTCTGTCCCTGCTGCTGAAATAGTGCTTTTCAGAACGCTTCTGTGTATCTGTCCTATTTGAGTCTCACAACAGCTCACGGAGAAGGACAGAACATGTGTCATTATCCTCTCTTGAGAAACGAGGGATCTCAGACACGGTGGGGTTAAAGGGTTTATCCAAAGTCACATAGCAGAGCAGTGGTGGGGCATCAGGGGGCCAGGTCGGTGCCCTTTGCTGCTTCCTTAGTCTCCTTGCAAATGGGAGGAGCACGTCTGTTCTCTGAGGGTACCAAGCAGACACACGTAGCAGTCTGTTCAGACTCCTCTAAAAACCTGGTCCAGCAACCCAGGGTGTGACCTCAGAATAAATCCTCTCCGCAGCCTGAACCCTCCACATCTACTTTTCCTCCAGTAAGAACTATCATTACCAAGGGAGTGGCAGGGGCAAAAAAATTCAGTTCCTCTTTTGTCCCCCATGGCATCCCCGAGCACTTTCTGTCTCCACGGGCCCAGGAGGAGATGGCCCTCCCCTCCTTCTGCAAGCCCTCCCTGAGAGTCAGTGTGTCCCACTGAGCCTTTGCCTCGGCTTTAATTGATGCCACTGGGTAATCGTTAATTACTGCCCACAGTCCCCCAGCATGTAATGAGTGGAGAGCCAGGGCCGCTGGGATCCAACCAGCAGTTCTTAAAATCTGAGCCGTTGGCACGGACGGCCCGAGCTGCCTTCCTCCTCCCTGCCCCTCCTCGTGTCAGCACCAGCATGCCAGAGACATTTGTCCCACATCTGCACCCTGATGGGCACAGGCTGCCGAGGCACATCTGTCGGATCTCCCGGCCGGAAACCACAGCCGTCAGCTGGAATGAGCTTAATTGACTGTCCTTGTCTCAATCTGTGAACACATCCAAAGGTTCGGCTTTGGGAGGTTCCCAGCTGACTGGCCAGCAGCTGGCTTTTGGATAGACAACTGTCCTTTGTGGTTACCCCATTCCCGGCCTAGGTGGACATTTTCAAATTCCACTGAGCTTTAAATTCCTCCTAGGCATTCGGTGAGGGTGGGGGTTGCCTAAAGTGCCATTTCCACTCCAAGTTCTCACTGGGGCAGCCTGGTGCTACAGGAAGGCTATGAATTTGGGATCCAGACCTGTTGGGAGGACTAGAGGAGTTAACACATGTCCAGACGCTAAGAACAGTGGCTGGCCCATAGAAAGCTTTTTGAGTATGTTAACTATTGTCACTGAGGTTAGAGGTCAAAACCCTAAAACCCAGTTTCTAGGGGGCATTATTATGATAAGCCTAGTTCAGCATAGGAAGATTCCAGAAACAAAGTCATCCCTTTACCCCACCCTCGGCTTGGCGCCAAATCGGTGCACTTTGGAGGCGCATTGGTACCTTAGAAGTCACCCTGGATGTGGAGCAAAAGGCCTGAACTCATCCTAGCTCTGCCATTAAGTGACCATACAGTTGAGACCAAGTCACTTTAATTGCCAGGATTCATTTTCTTCAAGTGCGTTGGACATCAAGGACCCTATGCAGTGGTTCCCAAGCTTTCTGGCACCAGGGACCGGTGCTCCTTGAGAATCTGATGCCTGATGATCTGAGGTGGAGCTGAGGCAATGATGCTAGCTCTGGGGAGCAGCTGCAAACACAGACGAAGCTTTGCTCACTGGCCCTCTGCTCACCTCCTTTTTTGCAGCCCAGTTCCCAACAGGCCACAGACTGGTACCGGCCTGGGGACCCTTGTTCCATTGGGTTGAATAGAGTCCTCCCAAAACAAAGGTCCACCCAGATTGCAGAATGTGACCTTATTTAAAAATAGAGTCTTTGTCATTCATCTGAGTTTATCCTGGAATTCAGTTGGGTTTATCCTGGAGTAGAGTGAGGCCTAACACAACAGGACTGGGGTCTGAAGAAAGGACATGGAAGCTCAGGGACAGAAAGATGTGCAGGGACAATGCCATGCGATGGTGGAGGCAGAGATTGGAATGATGCATCCACAGCCAAGAAATGCCAGGGATTGCCAGAAACACCAGAAGCTGGAGGAGGCGAGGAAGGCTCCTCCCTAGGCCTTCAGAGAGAAGAGGGCCCTTTGACATCTTGAGGTCAGACTCCAGAGCCGTAAAAGAGTAAGTTCCTATTATTTTAAGCCACCTAGTTTGCCACACTTTGTTGCCGCAGGAAATGAATACACACTCGGAGGAGTCTTCTGGCTTCAATAGTCTTGACTGATTAGGACACGCTAAACCCTGTCCCCTCAGTTGATATCACCTACCCGATCCCACCATCCTGATCTCTCAGGTACCATTGAGCTGGTCTGTTCCTTAAGAATCAAGGACGGAAAGGAAGCGAGGTTGAAGATGGAGTGGGGGTGCTGGGCAAGCAGAGGTCAAAGTGCCCAAAGTAGCCCTGTAGGGTCTGGAAGAGTGGACTGGAAGAAAGGCCCTGCTCCATTGTGAGGTCACTCCCAGAGGCAATGGGTCACCAGGAGGAAATGCATTAAGTGGATCTGTTATTCAAAGATGGAGATCTAGAAGCCTCTTGGCTTAGGGAGGGCTTAGGTCTGCCACGGAATCAGTTCTGAGGATCTGGGAAACCGTGGACCTGTATTTGCCAGGGGACTTACAGACTTCTGCTTAGCAACACGCTTCTGAGGCTATTTGTCTCTGGAAGGTGGGGAAGAAATTGAGATGTTTACTTTAATCCGCGTCGGATATTGCTCTGGGAATTTTAACACATATTTTTTTCATTTCCTTTTGAGAACAACTGTGTGGTAGTTACTGGTAACTCTAACGTGCAGAGGAGGTTTGCAGCGGTGACTTTGCTCGGGGTCACGTGGCTTGTCAAAGACCATTCCAGGGGCGAAGTGGCTATGAAGATGTGACCATTTCTTCTTTTTGTCCCCATCTCTCTCACTCCTCTTCCTCAACTCCTATCCACCTATTCAGAGCCCTGACAATGCCATTCTCAGAGGAAAAAAAAAATCAAAGAATCATGAAATGTCAAATAAAAAAGGAACTTCCTCACCTTTTACCTTTAGAAATCATGAAACTCTTTTCCTACTTGGTCTATAAAGGCATCTAGAAGGCAATGTCTACAGATGGAGCCCACCACCATCCCGAACTCATTCGTTCATTGCTTCGATTATCTGTCACTCATGATGATGTCTATCACTCACAACTTTGAATTTCTAAAAATCACTGATGACCAGAAGCATTCATCAGAGGCAAACTGGGTATAAATTGTTCTTTTTTATTTTTCCTGGAGAGTTTTAAGTTTTATTTATTTTATTTCGTTTTTTGCAACCCTTTTGAGATATTGTTTATATGCAACAAACCACACAGAGGCCTTTTGACATATGTATAAACCCACGAAACCACCACCACCATTCAGATACTAAATATTTCCATCTCCCACCCCTGATTTCCTGGGACCCCTTTGCCATTCTTCTACTCTCGCCCTTGGGCCACCACGGATCTGCTTTCTGTCACTATAGATTAGTCTGCATTTCCTGGAGTTTTATATGAAGTAGTCATACAGAGTGTACTCTTCTTTACTCAGCATAATGATGCTGCGATTCGTCCGTATTGTCTCCATCATAGTTTATCCCCTTTGACTGATGGGGAGTAGTCCGTTGTACAGGTAGACCACAGTTTATTTATCCATTTACCTGTTGAGGGGCTTTTGGCTTTTTCGGGTGTCACGATTGTTTTTTAACATACATCCACAGGACACTCTAATTTGTCTTCCCCTTAGTACCCAGGGGTGGCTGAGTGCCCCGACCAGAGCACTCTGACTCCCTTTTCCTCTTTCGGGATCAGAACATGACTTTTTAAGTTCCAGAGAACCTGTGGTTTAAGGGTCCCCTGATTCCACTCAGAAATATGACGATCAAATCTCTTTTTGAGTAAGGAATACAACTCTATGTAAACGTGTTAGGATGGAGCTTGGCCAGGCTGCACCAAAACGAAAGGATCAAGCACTCAATCTTGAAAAATCACTGAAGAATTTTCAAATTTACATCTAATGACAGAAACTGGAAAACCAGCTAAAGAGGTCAGTATTTTCCGAACCTTGTTTTATAAAACAGTTGTTCCTCAAGATGATAACGGATGTTTCGTAAATGAAAACAAAAACAAATAAAGCCCAGATTTCTTTATTATTTTCTTAAATTTTAGAAATGCAGAGCTAAAGTTAAACAAATTTAAATTTCTTTATTGCAAGACTTCTCGGAGTCTTTAACACTTTAATGGGGTGGGGTGTGCATTTCATTTGAAATTTCCCAAATGTACACATATAACCACCAAACTTTATTTTTCTTGTAAACTAGTGTTCCACAAAAACTACTTTGTGAAATGCTCTTTTTGTGATTTAATCGTTTCCCAAAGCAATTTTAATGTAAAGGAAAAGGCAAGTAGATAATAAAATGCAGAAGGTTAGAGTCAAGATTTTTTTTTAAATTGGGGGATTTAGGTTTCAGGGGGTTCCTTGAATCACAAATAAATGGCTCCGTTAGTGCATAAAGCAGTGACTGCATATCATCTCTCTTTTCTAAGTCCTTTGCCTCCAGTATGATAATTTTTATATTATTTTTTCTTATAATGACTGGTTCTTTGGTGAACTGCTCTCCCTGTGATCTCAGAATCGTTCTAGGTGGTCGTTCTCTTAGCAAACTTCTCTTGGCCCTTGTCCTTTCTCATCCCATCCGGAGGTGGGTGACACTGTGGGATGATCCCTCAGGGAGGGGGGGCCTACCCCCCGCATTGGTGAGGCTACATCCAGCAGGTGTGCTCTTCCTGACGGAATGTGCCGGTGCTCATGGGATTCCACGAAGCACTATCTTTTTGCTTTATACACTCTCTACTGTAATCCAAACTCCATAAATGAGCAATTCCTTTGCATAATGAACGGATGAGGCTGTTTAATGCACTTTTATGTTGTTCCAAGTCTGTGGTTTTACTAAATTTCCACCTCAGAGATATGTAATTAGAGCTTCGACAATCTGCTATCGTAGCCCTCCCCACCCTCTTCTGGAATCCACACAATCTCACAGGCTGGTTTCTGACAGGAACGAACACACAGTAGGGTGTGCGTGTGCGTGCATGTGCCTGCACACATGCATATGTCTGTCTGTCTGTAGGATTGTGTAGGTGGAGTTGAAGGCGGCCTCAGTCTTCTGGAAAGTGAGATGGGCGGGTGGATGGGGTCTGGGAGCCAAATGTCTCCCCTTTGCTGACCTCTGGCTTTCCCGCCCACTCTGGGGCCATTCACCATCTGCTCTCCCAGGTCCCAGGCCCCATAGAGCTTATCGTTTCACCGTCCCCCACATAAGCCTGGTCATTCCTCCTACCCCGGCTTTTGCTCATGCTCATGCCGCTTCCATGGCTAAGAGGAACTTTCCTTCTTTTCTGATTCAAACTCCTTTTTCTTCAAGGCTCAGCTCAGATTCCTCTTGTCCCACGAAACCTTGCGTTTCCCCTCCAGCCCTTGACAATCTTTCTCTTCTCATCATTGCGCTGTAAGTTGGCACCACAAAGCTCAGTTTAAATGTTTGTGTATTTTTGTGTCGACCAGAGGTTAAGGTCCTTTGGGTTGGGGGTCACATCCTCTTTTTCCTTCTACATGGGCCCAATATGTAGTGATCCTCTGACGGCTTTTGGTTTGGCAGGAGGAACCGAAGCCACATCATACGAGGCTTCAAACAGGGCTCCAAGCTTCTGCAGCCATTTATGTATCTTTATCCCCTGGAATTATACATGTTAACGTTTTAGAGGGATAGAATTTGGGAAGAAGACCAGGTTCTATACCAAGTGGATGTACAATAGCTAGCTGCTCATAGCCAGCTCAGTTTTCCTCACGGCCCTGTGACCTGGGTGTTGAGTGTGTTCTGTGCAAAGTCCTTTTCCTCCCTTGGCCTTAGCACTGGAAGACAACCCGGGCAGGAAATAGAAGACTACCGGAAGGTACTAGAAACTATGGTATGGGGAAGGAGACAGTGCGTTTTGGAATCAGATAATTCTGGTTTATTTCTTGGCTTTCAACTTCCTAATTATGTGATGTAGGGTAAATTACCTCACCACTCTGAATTTTAATTTCTTCAAATTAAAACGAGATGCAAAATGTAAGGTGGCTGGAAAGACAGACTTTTCATAGAGGCTGCCATTATCATCATGGCAAGAGTAGCGGCCATAGGCCGAGAGCAGAGAAAGCAGACAAGATTCGTTCCTTGCACATTCCAGTCAGGCTTATGTCAAGATAAAAAGTCATCTTTTCCCACAGCTATTTCAGAGGCCCAGCCATCGCCCCGATTCTAGTTCACTTCCCTGACACCGCACTGTGAAGCCTTTTGTGCATCAAAGCAAAACCAGTGGGATGGGCCCTTCCTCTATATCCTTGACATCCCCAAGAACGAGGTAAATTTCTTTCTAATCCTGGTTACTTTTTTCTCTTGCTGAGAGAAAAGAGAGAGAGGTAAAGTCAGCTCCACCAAGCATTTTATTCTGATGGATTCAAGAGGCGAACTCTAGAAGTGGAGCATATTAACCATTCATCCATCTATTCACTTTAATTCTGGTGCCAGCATGTGTGCAGCATTCAGTTATTCACACAGACACACATACACATGTAATTTCTGCTTTGTACCAAGACTATCGCAAAACTTGGTAGCTTGAAAAAAATAAAAACATTCTACTTTCTCACAAGTCTGTGGATGAACAGTTCGCACTAGGCTTGGCTCTGGAAGAAGATCCAGACAGAGAATGGATGACTAACGGATGGGGCCAGGCTTGGTATTCTCTCCAGGGGTCACTAACAGGTTGCAGTCACATGGTAGCTCAGCTAGGTTTGGTGGTTGAAGACGACCTCACTCACACTCTGGTGGTTGTGCTGGCCTCTCCCTCCTCATGCTCTCTCCTTCTCAATAAAGCAGCGGCAGGATTCTAAACCAAAACAGCCAGAATGAAAGCGGTAGATGCTTTTGACACCTAGACTAGAAAGCCACACCACGTCGAATCTGCCATGTCCTAGTTATCCTGTCTGGTTGTCGAAGCAAGTGTCAGGGCCAGCCACGAGCCAAGGCAGGGAGACATGGACCCCATTCCTCCCCCCACCCCCTGCAGAGATTCATTCATTCATTCATTCATTCATTTATTCAGTTAGTTATTTATTCCCAGAGATTTATTTTATTTAACATTTATTTAAAAAATTTTTTCCCTCTCATCTCTCCCCTCCCCTGTGGTAACCACTAGTCCGTTGTTTGTGTCCATGGGACTCCGTGTCTTGAGGGATGGAGCAAAGCGTCATTTAAAGGAGCATGCACACAGGATGGGAGAAGTCGTTCCGGTGGCCATTCTCTCTCTCTCCCTCTTTCTCTGTCTCTCCTCTCTCGTCTCTATATCTTCTGTCTCTATCTGGATGTAGATGTGAATATGCATATTCTTGAGTGTGTAAATATTCATAGGTAAATGCAAACACGAGCACGCACATGTCTTTGTCCCCATGGAGCTTGTAGTCTAGTTGCATAGACTCATCCTGATATTTGAAAAATGACACGAAAAAGACTCAAAATGAGTGCTATCTTGGGGAAGGGAGAGACTCCTGTGGGCCCGAGTGAGGGTGAGAATAAACCACTGAGACTCGAGGCTTCACTTTTGAGCACAAACGAAATGGGAGACACAAGGTGTGCGAGGCCTTTCCAGGTACCGAGGAGCAGACCAGTTCCGGGGAGGTGAGGCACAGAGTGAGGAGGGAACGAAATCACATGGGAAGTCAGATTGGGTCAAGCCATGGGGGAGCCTGGGATGCTGGCTGAGGAATTCCGATCTGGACAAGTGGGGACCATTGAAGGATATCGAGCAGAGGCACTTTTTTTTTTTTTGTTAATTTTTCAATTGTTTTGGCAATGAGCTTTGGGATTTTCCTTTTCTTCTTTTCCCTGTCCACAACTCCCTCCCCCACCCTCCCACCCCCAGGCAAGCCCCAGGCCTCAGGGAGATTCTCCCTCATTTCTTCCATGGAGGGTCGACAGGTACGCAGGGTTTAGCCATTTGAAATCTTGCAGCTTGCCCCAACGCTGAGCTCTTTACTGGTCCTGAGACCGAGGGTCATCCATTCTTTTATTTAGCTCACATTATGGGGGCCAACAATATATTGTTCTAAATTGTATATTTATATTTTCTTACTTAAGCCTCGAAACCATCATCACCTTGAACATGAAGAAAATCGACGTCTAGAGAGTGAGGAATGTATTCAAGGTCACACGGGATGCTAATTCAGGTCCAGACTTGGACTTCCGGTCCCTCCCCCGACTCCAAGTTCAGCCTCTTCCCACAGTGCCTGTCACTGACAGGCAGGATTAGCTAGGGCAGCGACACGAAGGGGGTGTGTTTGAGCAGGTCCTCCTCTCGGAGGGTTTACAGGACTTTGGAGGGCCAACGCATTTACCCTTTCTGTCCTCTCCCCAGATGTCGCAGGGCAGGCAGCAGCATGCCTGCGCTGATGCTTGGAATTTGAGCACTTGTGATGACTGCCAGTCTCCAGGCCTGTCCACTGAGGAGGCGGGAGCGGTCCTTCTAGCTGCTGGAAGAAATGGTGGGAGTTCAGCCAGGTCCAGGGTTGTGGGGAGGCTGAGGAGGTCGGTGCCACAAGCAGAGACCCACTGGGGACATGACAGATTGGGCGGCACCTTCAGCAGAGACCTGCTGGGGACAGGGCAGGTTGGGTGGGACAGAAGGAAATTTCTCTCACATATTTTTATCTCAGAAGACTTGCATTAGCCTGTTCCATTTGATGTTAACTTGATCTTGCTTTTGCATTTTAACCTATAGACATTATGGTGCTTTTACATCTATTCTTTCATCTGGTCCTCATAATATCCCCGAGATGAGGCACACAGGCACTAGCATTCCCATTTCCCTCATGGGGAAACTGAGGAAAAGGCATCCTGGGGATGGGGTGGGAGGACACAATGTGTGGCAGCACTGTCAGGTGCTTTCCTGCAATAACTCATGTAATCTTCTCAATGACACCATTTTAGGAAACTGAGTTATAAAACTGGGCCAAAATGCAGCACGTTAGACACCCAGGATCTGATTTGTGTCTCCCTGCAGGTCCTGCCCTCGGGGTTCCACCTTCTTCCCCACACCCCACTTAGCCCTCCCACTGAGAGGTGAGAGGAGGCCCAGCTCGGAGCTGCCTGGAGGTGGGGAGACACTTGCTGCCCTGCCAAGGCCTCTCCTCGGCTGATGAGCTCCTACTCCTCCTCCCCCCTCTCTTCCAGAGCAGCCACGCCAGCTCCTTTTGCAGTGGGGGGCCCACCTATCCCACTCAGGGGTGCCTGTGGATGCCTTTAGCCCACAGGATGCTCAGGCCCAGGACTTTCCTCCAGACCCAGCTGGGAGGTTCTGCTCACTCCCCAGGGCTGGGACTTTCAGGGCCTTTCCCCAAGGCCATGGGCTCTCTCACTGATTTGCCCCAGGTGCTTGGGTCTTCAAGACCTAGAATTCGGACTCCCAGACACTTCGCTTTTCTGTGGCTTAGTCTTCCTCTTTGCATGAACAGCAGAACCCTATTCTACCTCTAGAGCTGTTGAAGGATTAGGAGAGAGAATGAAACCAAACATGAAAAATACCATTTTATTACACATACTTTTACTGAATAGCTGGAGGGGACTTGACTGTGGGAGGCTCTGTGGGTGGCAGGAAACACACAGGGAAAGTTTCTTGATTGCAAGGGGTTTGTAGCATACTAACAAGATCGAATATCAGTGCAGATAATAGAATGTAGTTATGAATAAGGCCTACCCCTGTCTCACTGAATATTCCTTTATTTCTTTCCCCTTTTTGACCCATGGTCTTCAGGATCCATTTATTTGTTCATTAACTTATTCGTTGATCCATTCATTTGACCGTCCATCCATGCATCTACCCATCTATCCATCCATCCATCCACCCACCCAGCCACCCACCCACCCAAGATCTATCCACCCACCCACCTATCTATCCATCCTTCCATCATCTATCTCTGCATCCATTTGGTCACCTAGTCATCTGTAGAGATCAAGGTACTAGTCTAAATACTGGAGACACATAAAGGACATGACAGACCCTGCCCTGGGGAATCAGATTGTCTGTGTAATAGACGGCAGCAAAATAGACCACGATGAAGGCCTTGGCTTAACAAAGAGCTGAACTATAATCCTCAAGATGCTGAATTATAATGATGTTCGTGTCCATCTGTCCCTCTCACCTTAGGTCTTAAGTTCTGGTCTCAGTACCCTCATTGCTTAGTCCACTTCCTGGCCCCAAATAAGAGCCCGATAAATATTAAATGAAGGAACAAGTGAAATAAAGCAGAGAGTATCGTCATCCCTCGTTAAGTCTACTTTCTCACGTGAGAAATGGGTATTAATGATTGCCTGGAAGAGGTTAAATTAACGTGGCTTTTTCTTCCTTCTTTACCTTGGGCGTGTCTCTTTCCTGCTCTCACCCCCTTTTTAACAATTTAACACTGAAGGGTCAGCCCACTGTCTAAGATCCCGATCCGCCTTGATTCCAATACTAGGAACAGTCCAGGGCTTGGCCTCATTCCTGAAAAAGCTTCTGTGTGCTTTTCACGGAGATTAGGCAGTGCTTTTTGCATAGCAATGATCGATATGAATCATCCGTAGGATGCCTCAGGCCCTTCAGGGATCATATTTTAGTTGCTTAGAAAAATACAGTAGTAAGTATTTCTACCAGTAAACCCGGTTGCCAACAACAGTTTCTTTTTTCTTCTTTTCCTCCATCACGGGCCATTATTTTTATTGATCGAGTGGATCTCGGTATGGCTTTTTAAACGATTGTCTTTGTTATAGGTCTCAGAAGCAGAGCTGCCTTGGTGAGATTTTGATATTAAAGAGTGTGCAGGGAGAGAATGATGTATGTGGGGTCCAAAATGGCATTCGGAGGCCCCCTGCTGTCAGTCAGCCACCGGGGGTTTGGACGAGAAAACCCCAGTATTCGGTCTGCATTGCCCTCTGGTGGCGGGACTCATCTTTGACAGCTGGGGAGGGGCCCTTTCGGGGCCCAGCCCCAGAATCCATCTGACAAAACTATAAAAACATCAGTTGCAGTAACTTTCCTGGGCGTTTCTTACGCTGCCCAAGACACCATAGAGGTCATGCAAGAGGAATAAGGCCTCGGTCTTGCTCTAGGGATGTGTTTTCTGGCCTCTGACTTTTCCCTGGGGAAGACCTACGGTCTGGACTTCTCATTCACTTATTTATTCATTCGTTATCTTCGACAAGCATTTATTAAGCACCTTCCGTGTTGCAGGCCCCATAATGGGTGCCGGGTCACAGAGGTAAATGAAACAAACAAGCCCCACCCTCACGGCTCGTGACACTCAGAACCCGGCCTTCCACGCACTCACACAGTCGCACACTCCTGTGAAATGTCGCTTACATCTGATGGCGAGCGCATTCCTGCTGAGCTGGAGCTTAAGGAGTTCTTCTATGGGGTGGTTAGAGTTTATTCGAGAGGAAGCTATGAGAGAGAGAGACCTCAAAGACTGAAAGGCATGGGTCACTCATGGTGGGACTTCGGGTGCTGGAGGTGAGGCTTGGGAGAATAATCGGGACATTCCTGGCATTCCTCTACGCTGCCGCCCAGGCCACTTCCTGCTCTGCCTGTGTGGGGGGGACTGTCTCCTTCCCAAGGCTGGCTGGGGTCACACCGAGAGCAGCGGGAGCTATGAAGTGCCCCTGGTCTCCAAGGGAGAGCTCTATGGAGTTTCTCTTTCCCATAGAAAGAAAGGAAGAAAGAAGGAAAGAAAGAAAGAAAGAAAGAAAGAAAGAAAGAAAGAAAGAAAGAAGGAAGGAAGGAAGGAAGGAAGGAAGGAAGGAAGGAAGGAAGAAAGAAAGAAAGAAAGAAGAAAAAACGCGTTTTCATTGTTCTTAATTCTGTCCTAAAAGAGTTTATCTAAGGAGAGAGAGAGGTTACATGCATATACGATTGTAAGCAAGGCACAGGTAAGGGCTGGAGTGGCTCTAAAAGTGGGACGAGGCTCTTCTCAGCCGAAGGGTTCAGGGAATGTTTCATGTGGAGAGGTATTTGATCGGTTATAGCATTATCCGGGAAAGGCAAGCCTTGCTGCAGTAGGAGACCTGCGCACAGACGAGGATGTTTGTATTGCGGAAGGGGAAGTGACGCTCTGTCCAGATCCTGGGACGAGATGGCTTGAGGAAAGTATCCCTGTTCCACCTTTGGAGATGCTCTGGAGAATTGTTAGTCTAATAGACCAAGGACCAGTCACAGCCTCTCCCCAGCCTTCAGTCCACCCCAGACCCCCAGTGCTAGGGGCCAGGTCACTGAGCTAAAAGTCACTGTCCTGATGGCCTCTCCTGCCATCTGCCTCAGGCCCATTAACGCTTTGAGTTTCCATCAGACTTGCATATGGTGGCACAAGTCAGCTCAATAGCAAGTTTCCCCCACTTTAGTTTAAGAATTTCTCTTTTCTGCTTCCCAGGTATTTTTCTGTTACGTTTCAGACCGGCAATCAAGTGGGGATTGGCTTTTGTTTGGGGGATGCTGAGGCTTTGGTTCTGTCTCCTACATTTCGAAGCTGCGTTGGGTGCCGGGTGCAGTCACACTGTGGTGCGTCTTATACATCCTTTGGTACTTCGGAACAGTGGGACCCACCTGAAAGGCCCCAGGTTGGATTAATTCACGTTTGGGGTGTGAAAGGACAACGTCCAACCTCATGAAAGGTATCCCGGGCTCCCGTGCTGGAGAAAGAGCCCTGCTGATATCTAGGGTTCTTTCAGAGACCGTACTGACAGGTCGCAGGGACGAGCGAGGGGACCGTCCCTGTCATGGGGAACCTAAGTTAACGTTCCACATCCTCTGCCCCGAGTTGGCTGCTCTTCTGCCTCCTGCCTCTGGAGGGCAGTCTAGCCACAGCTCTTGGCACAAGCCGCAGGGTGGGTGGGCTCAGGAGGCCCCGGGCACACACAGCCACCTGGCTCCCTCCCTTCCTTCCTCTCCACAGACACGCCCACGTGTGAGGGCCAGACAGGGAGGACAGTCACACATAGGTCCGACGCTGAGGCACGCCTTCCAGTCCGGCTTCTCCTGGTGGGCCCTGATTTGGGGTGACCCAAGGCTTGACAACCAGTCATCATGTCACTCGTGTTCAAGCTCCCTTGAAGACGTCACTGGGAGGACACGCCATCTGCTAGGTATGACCAGGCACGCCTAGGTCCTTGGTCACCAGGTGGCACCATCTCTTTGTTTCTCATGCCCTGGTGATTGTGTCGCTGCCTTGCTCAGGAACCCACACCCCTTAGCAAAGGCCTTTCGTCATCTGTCCCCACTGGTCGGGCTACTTTCATCTTCTCTGCTGTTGCTCCTGGCTACATGGACCTTTTGATCATCCCTAGACTCTTCCAAGATGTCGCATCTCTTACGTGCTGTTTCTTCTTTATCACTGTTATTTATTTATTTATTTTTTGGATGGAGAATATCTTTCTTTTCCTTCAAGACACGGCACAGATACACCATCTTTGGTAAAACTTCTCTAACGTCCCCAATCTCTCCCTGTGACAATGCTGCCATATTGGACGGAGGTGGACGCGTGTGCCACGCTGTGTTCCGCTGACGGTCAGAACCCCTGTCAGAGTCCTCCTCGTTGTGTCCCTAGGTGCTGGCACTGAGCCTGACCCCTATGAGACACTTGATAAATCGTCGGATGGTGGATGGTGTGTTTGCGGGCGAGCGCACATGCAAGATCATACAGGCAAGGGGCCCGGGGTGGAAAAGGGCTTGCCAGGTCCCTGGCTCTCTGTCAGCAGACTGCATCCTCGACACCCGTGGCCGCGCTTCAAGAACAAATCGGGGAGCGGAAGCTGCCATTTGTGTCTAACGACAGAGAGGCCTGCACGCTGCGTGCCCCAGCCGGGCGGCCTGGGTGTGTCCCGGCCGTGAATCTGCCAGGCTCCACGGGACCCCTGAGCAGATGGGTGTCGTGCAGAACCCTTCCAGCTCTTCAGTGGCATCGGGCTGTTTGCTGCTGCCTACTCGTTGCTGGGCCTGCTCCCCCACTTTCTGGGTGGGGCAAGTCAGCCAGCTTCTGGGCTGCTAAGACAGCAAGTTCCCACCAGAGGCTGCTGCTGCCATTCTCTCTCCCTTTCTGTCCTTCCTTTCCTTTGCGTCAGGAGACCTGGCTCCATAGTTCACCCCCCTTTCTGTCTCCTCCTATATACGATGTGGTGGGAAAGGGCCACGATCCGGCAGCATCTTGACTGTGAAAGGAAGAGGGCTCACCTGTCCCCCCTCGTCTCTCTACTAAGTGTGTCTCCACACTCCCTGCACGGGCCACGAGGCTGCGAGGCTGTGCTTGGGTCATGGCTGGTCGTTAAGTCTCTGGTCATCAGTGAGGATGTTCCCCAGGACGTGGCCCCTCCACGGCGGCTACAAAGGCCTGAAG
This sequence comes from Cynopterus sphinx, assembly GCA_030015415.1. Taxonomy (NCBI): domain Eukaryota; kingdom Metazoa; phylum Chordata; class Mammalia; order Chiroptera; family Pteropodidae; genus Cynopterus; species Cynopterus sphinx. The sequence goes on along the minus strand of CM057390.1, from coordinate 47,926,393 downwards.
CCGGAAGGTGTGAAATATACAGACGGGCCCAGGGCCCCCAGCCACCTACGGCTGAAAACTCCCGTGTCCTCCCCGAGGGCTCTATCTGGCTGGGGGTTGACTTATTTTCTCTTATAAACCACCTGCCCACCCCTGCTCATCCTGCCCCTCTGGCCAGCCTCAAGAGCCTGTATTTCTCCTGCGTTGGGGCAGCACGTTGTTGTTGTTGTTTTTCTGTCTTCCAGAGAGAGGACAGTTAGGGGAGCCCAGCACTAAGTTTACCGTAATTCTATCGGATCCGCTGTCTTGCGGTCTCAAGTCACCCACCTCCAGCCCCCAACCATCCAAATTCAAGACACAAGTCACCTGCTGCTGGACGAGAACCCGCGATGGATCTCTGTGGCTTTTCGAATCCAAACTCCTGCCTGGTTTTCAAGATGCTGCATATTCTGCTCCTGTTTTCCCATTCAGCCAACTGTATCTCTAGCCCGTGCTTTGCCAACACAGTTGTCTCTACACTTCCGACCCCTTAAAAATATCCCAAAGCCAAACAAACAAACAAACAAACAGACAAACAAACAAACAAACAAACCAAAAAAGCTTCCGGGCTCATTTTTATGTTCTGCTCTAGAACCTTCCCTTGCGTTCGCTTCTCTGTCCCAGTGCCACCCACCTTTTGAGCCGAATTTTCAATCCCGCCTCCGAGATAATTTGAACCCACACTGACACCTTTCCTGATGGTCCAGAGCACTTCCGTCTGCACCAGGCCGGTTGGTGGGTAGTTATGTTCAAGATGCTGATGTCGAGTTGTTTATCCTCAGTTTTCAAATTGTTCCATAATTCCCAGTGAGTGCTTATTGTTCTGGTCCAGGTGTTGGGCCTCCTCGTTAATCTGGGAGTTGCCCTGATTTCTTTTTCACCCCTAGGACCAAGCCATCAAGTGGGCAGTTGCTTCTGAAGTGTGTCCCGTGCCCAGGCCACTTCCGCACACCTCCACTCCGCCGTCGCCTGTCTGGACTTCCAGAATAGTCTTCTCACTGGTCTCCCACGTCCATTCCTGCCCCCACACAATCTGTTCTCCATGAGACAGAGCGGGCGCGAAAGGCGGAAATCAGGTCATACTGGTTAATCGGCTCGGTTCGACCCCTCCAGGGGTCGGTGTTCTACTGCACTTGGAACCAGGTGGGAATGGAGAATAAAAGAGGATCCCAACCCTCCCAGCATGGCTCATGAGACTGCTCGTTGCTGGGCCTCTGCTCTCCTCCCTGCTGACCCTCCGTTTCTCTTCCCTGGGTCCCCGGGACCAGCCTCCTGGCCTTCCTTCCATCCCTGCACTGTGCTGGTGCCTCACAGCCTCTGAGCCTTGGCACTTGCCCTGCCTGCCTGGGGTGCCCTTTCTGGTGTTTATGCCACTAACTCTGTTTCCTCTTCGTGTGGGGTTTGGCTCAGGCGCCACCGACTGAGAGAAGCCTCCCATCACCTCACTGTTTTAAAAGTTGCCTCCTGGCCCTGTGGCTCGTCTGCTCCCCACGATGTCGTTTTATTTTCCCTGTAGCGCTGCTCTCGTCCGGTGGCTTATTTCGTTGCTCCCCATCCCCACGCCCTCCAGAATGTTAAGTTCCAGAAGAGCCGGGGGCTCGTCAGCCTGGTTTCCTGCTGTACTCTCTGCACCTAGAACGAGGCCTGGCACCTGGGAGACTCAATATTTGTTGAAAGGGAGGAATGAGTGAGTGGGTAACTGATGGTGTGAATAAATGTATCCGAGATGAATAAACACGGCTCCTGCCTTTGAGCAGTTCACAGGATGCTCGTAAAAGGGAGAGGCTAATGAACATTTCCAAAACAAGGGAACAAAAGCCATACCAGAGACATGTATAAAAGCACTATCTGAACGCAGGGGAGGGAGTAATTAAATCTGCCTCCTACGAATGAGTCTTATCTCTCTGCTTCCATGACAAGTTCCGTGAGGACAGGCTGTGCCTCGGACTTCTGTTACATCCCCACACCATCCGTTTCTAAATGCCAGCCTCTGGACCTGGTGCAACCGAACCCCCCGGAGGGCTTAGGACACATCACAGACCTCTCTCTGACTCCGATTCTGCAGGTCTGAGCAGGGCCCCAGGGTGCGTCTTTGTTTCCTGGGTAGTTCTGAGCCTGTCGGCTTGAGGGCCACCGTGCCACATGGCCCAACACAGGGCTAGGTGCATCATAAGGGCTGGCATGCCCGCCTGGACCGGGAGAGATCCAGCTCCGCCTGCTCGGTTCTTTTTCTAACCGGCCCCAGCTGAGCCCGGGGTAAATCAGCCCGTGTGTCGGAGGTTCCCGCCACCAGTGGGGAGAGTGGGAGAAGACGCGAGCAATCATTCCTTTTTCCCAGCGTGACGGCTTTAGTGTCGCTCATATCTCTTCACAAGGATGGTTATTACCAGCCTTATGGGTCGTTTTATTTTTTTTAGCTCAGCAGCACACAGCATTCTCCTGCCAGTCCCACCCCTTGTGCATCTCGCCTGGCAGCCTGGAGACATCGACCTCTGGAATTCAGTCCCCCATTCCTTATAGGCGATGGGCCAGGGATGAAGGACACGTGGGAGTTGGCGTGTGTGTGCGCTGATGTCAGATGAATGTCTGCAACTCGGGCCACAAAGAGGGCTCGATGGGCTTCCATAGGCCCTGGTGCTCACTCACTGGGACGGGGCTCAGCAGTGAGGGGGGGTCAGGGCAAGGAACGAGTTCCCTCTGGCATTGGGAAACCCCTCTGGGGATCTTTTACCTGTCACGGTACCCTGATAGGGCATTGTGGACGACCCTATCCAAGCATGGCAGGGAAGCCAGGGCTGACCAGCAGATTTCCTGAATGCTGGCGATGTCAGAATTTTTATGCAAAAGGGGCTTAGAGGTAGCAAATTTTGAAGGGGGAGCTAGAAGCCTTCTCTAGAAACTTTTATAGCAGGCACGTGGCTCGTACTTGTATTCTGTGTTGGGTAGGGGGTAGCTTAGGGGTCTGATGAAGATTATAAGGGGAAAACGCTAGAGTTCATGCCACCGTTTCATGACACTATCCCATCCACGCCGCCTACCTAGGCCTCTCATGAGTGGCACCTCTACTGTGATGGCTTAATCTTGGAAGCAAAGTCTGCCTGAATCTCATTTCCTCGCCTCCCTTCTTCCTTCCTCCTGTTTTCCACTCTCACATAGCAACCAAGATCATCACAAAAACGACACGTTCTCAGCCAGGTTGGGTTTTGAGTAATCTGGCTACAGATGGCGGACTCTGTGCACATCACGGAGTTTACGTCCATCACCTGGAACGCTGGTAGACACGAGGAAGGAAAGGGAGGGTTTCCGGGGGAGGCAGGACCGTCCCGGTGACCGAGGACGAAGGCCCACACCTTCATCGCAGGGGCGCCTCAGTCCTGCACACAGAGGGACACTTATTGCCTCCTCTTTTGTAGCATAGAGAGTTGATGTTTGACTTTCCAGCCCACGAAACAGTAGAAACAGCAAATGAGAAGGGAGCTGAGATTGCTAGAAGCAGGTGTAATGACAGTGGGAAAAAGAAAAAGAGACAGACAGACAGGTAGACAGACAGCCTGACTGGACCCGCTGTGAAGAATGCGTTGAGCTCTCCACACAGGGCGGGTATCATGTGGCCGGGGCCAGGGTATGGGGCGTAGGGACCGCAACACCCAAGTTCACGCTCATGTTCTGCCACTCTGTCCCTGGATGGCCTTGGACAAGTCTGGTAAGTCTCCCTGGGACTCAGTTTCCACATCTGTAAAAAGACAATAATTAGAACCCCAAATGCCTCCTGGGTTCCTTTCACACGCGGGAACAAGGATCAGGGGGCGGTTTTCTTATTTTCACTCACCTATTCTTCTGTTTCTTTGCTTGGTTCAAAAATAACAAACTTGTTTGTTGGAAAAACAGCTTATTGTGGGGGGAAAAAAAAAGAAATGGAATGATTTAGAAATTCATAGACTTAAAGAGAAAATACTTTTTACCTCTTTGCACGTCCCCTTCCCCCAGAGCCTATTCCTCTTTCTGGAAGTGACCGTTGTCCCTAGAAGGGAATGCATCCCTTTAGACCTGATAGACGATAGCCTCTCAGAAAAAAGACTTATTTTCTGAATGCAAAAACAGGTAAATAGAAAATCTGAGGAAAAGGTTCAGAAATGTGCGGCACATTCTGCTTAATAAGGCAAGGAGGCATGCGGGGCTTTTTATGAAGACTTTCACGAACACCGTAAGACGCACAGCGGTTCTGACATCGAAAGAAGATCTGTTATTCGTGTCTGTTTCTGGACTCCACCTTGGTTTTCCATTTGAGCTAAATGAGCTAAACCGATTTGCCTTCTCCTCATGCTGGCTCTGCCTTCCCTGGTCGGACTTGGCCTCTCCAGTCTCCTGTGCGTGTCTAGCTTTGGTCCCCCTTGAAGCCAGGAGCATCCTGTGTCCATGTGTGCACTTTGGTGGGGGCGAGGGGTGTTCTCTGTTTTGGGAAGAAACATCGCACGGTGAGAATCCTCCCAGAGTTAGGGTCAGGAGGTCCAGATTCGGGATCGGTGGGACGGTCTTCCATGTCGCTCCTTAAGGTCTCACATTTCTCCTCTGTGGAATGGTCTTTCCAGCTAAGATGGTTTTGGATTCTGAGATTCTGTGTTTAGTCATGGTTTGCCTGTTGATGTTTGCCTACGATGACACTTAAAGTTCCATTCTGGCCCCTGTGGCTGGCTTCTTTGGCCTCTGGAAACCCAGATGCAGCCCCTGAGTGTGAACCCCCAGGGAGAGGAGCCAGTTACCCTTGAGGGTGCCCCTTCATCCAACTCTGCCTATGGTCTTGGGCTGGAACATATACAAGAGTCGGGACTCCAGTGGACCCAAGGCGTAAAACTTTGACCATTTCTCATCAAGAGGACAGGCTTAAGTTAGCCTCAATGCGAGGCTCAAGAGACCACAAAATTAGAGAACTTGAACTAAAAGTGTTTCTAGGGAGCTTTAAACATTAAAAAAAAAATGTTATAAAAATTATACATGACCCAGTAAAAAACAAATTCCCCCAGTACTGAATGGTATAAAATGAAAGGAAAAAATGCCCTTTATGCCCACCCTGGGTGCCTCTCCAGCAGGATTCCTCCGTGAGGAGTGTCTCACACATCTGCCGAGAACGTCGCGATGCAGTCACAGTCAGATGCCGCCTTGCATCAGCTCACCTCCCTGCCTGCATTTGAGCACACACACAAAGGCCGCCAGTTTGTAAAGTCTGCATCTTGCTTTTCGCATTCAACGAAACGTGTTGGAAACTTCCCCCGCCAAACACACAGATCGGCCCAGTTCTCTGGAAGGTTGCCTCGCGTTCCCGAGGGACGAGGGGGTTGGCCGCAAGCAGCTGTGGACACCAGGTTGCTCATTCCAGCTTGTTGTCACTGCAAACAATGCTCGGGGAGACTCTCATTCCGAGTTTTCTCAGATTGATTTTTGGAATACAGGCTGTTAGAGATGCGCAGTGACCCCCCCCCCCGACACACACACGCATGCAGAGGCTCAGAGATTGAACAAACGTGGCCCTTCAGATCCGCCCTTCTTACAGCCTCTTGAAAGCTCCAGGAATTCCTTCAGTAAGGAAACCTGAAAATCATGGCTTCCTTCGGTGTTTCCCAAACTTGTTTTTGATCATTTCACTGCCGATAGCACTCTCTCCCGCCATCACCTTCTCATGTCTGAATATAAGTGCCTACGCACTCCTGTTCTACGTAAATATGTAGATTCTCTGAGGAAGACACGTGGAGAATCTGCTCCTTTACTCCACAGACGAGGGCCCGAGGCCCAGAGGCGGAGTCACTTGTACCCGGTTACAGAGCCAATGTCTAGTGGCTTATTTACACTTTTTATACTTATTTACACGAGTCCCACCAGGCTGCTTATGGAAGTCCCATCTCAGCCTGTGGCATATTTGCACCGACGTTCACAGAGTTTGGTGAGAAAGCTGTGCATCAGAAAACAAGCCTAGATATCATCTGGGTAAAAAAAAAAAAAGTTTAAGGTATGCCGTACTTTAACAAGAATGGTTAGGTAAATCAATCGGTTCACGCTCCAAGTGCTTTACGTGTCATTGTTGTAATGCCACAGGGTCAGGCCAGGAATTTGCCCGATGAACTGAAATCTCACCACAGTGTCATCGCCCTGATGGAGATGAGGAACTCTTGGCACTAGAGGCGGGGGATCTTCTGTTATGGGGGAACCATTCGACTTTCTCTTTCAAAGCGTCCTGAAAAGTTGAGATGGGGGGTTGGGAACTGAGGCCTGCGATAGTTCGTTTTATGTGATTGGATCACGGGGTGCAGAGCTCTTTGGCTAAACATTATTTCCGGACGTGTCTGTAGACAAAAGGAGCTTTTGAACGGGTGGACTCAGTGAAGTAGGTGGTTCCCGGCATTGTGGCGGGCATCCCTCAACCTGCAGAGGGCCCGCGTTTAGAACAAATGGTGAGAAAAAAGGAGGTCAGCCCTTCCTGCCCTAAGGCTGGAGCTGCAGCATCGTTCTCACGCTGCCCCTTGGCCTTGGACTGAATCCCGCCACCGGCTCTGCTGGCTCTCCCGCTTGCAGACGGCTGGTCGTGGGACATCTCAGCCTCCATAATCGTGTGAGCCAATTCCCCACAATAAATCTCTCCGTGTATATCTCCTACTGGTTCTGTTTACCTGGGGGACCCGGACTAGTTCAAAGCCTGAGACTAAGGATGTAGAAGTCAGTGCGTTCTCGGCTTCTCCTGGTGGCATTTTGGAAAGCTTAGAAAGCTTTTTAGAGCAGACTTTTAACCCCACTTGTGGAGAACTGTTTGTCTGTGCGGACTAGATCTGGGTATCTCTGGAGAAAGGAAGGAAGAAATGGGGAAGCTACTACTCTGGGCCAGGGCTAACCTCAGAACATTCATGCACGCTGTCTCATCTGAACATCAGACTCTTCAGAGGGGTTCTATTCTCATTTTACAAAATGGAAATTGAGGTCATGAGAGAGGAAATGGCTCCCCTAAGGTCGCACTGAGCTGAACTGATACCTCGGGGGGATGTTTCTGAATTACTAACAAAGCCACTCATAAATCTATTTTGTACTAAATCCTGTCTTTGGACTGTCTGTGAGGTCTTCAGGGCTCCTGAGAGTCTGAACGAATCTGGCCCTCCCAGGCTCCCAGCTGCAGTGACCCCTACCGCCATATGGTGTTGGGTGAAGACTAGGCCTAAGCTGTTGGGCATCTTGTCCCGGCCCTTCCCAGCTGTGTGGTGTTAGACAGCTTATTCAACCGCTCTATGCTGGAGTTTCCTCAGCTGGAAGATAGAAACGATCACGCCTACCTGCCTATGTGGTTGGAATTTACTACAACGAGGGAGGCGAGCATGTTTTGCTCAGTCCTGGCGTATGGTTTTGGTCCATCACCTTCACCATGCTGGCTCACCCGGGTTTTTCCCATTTCTAATCTCCTCTACAGCGTCACTTAAAGATGGCACCACTCTTCTGGCACATCAAATGCTGCTGTGGGTCCTGGTTGGCTTTTGCTGTCTATGTTGGGTGGCCCAGGCCAGACAGTAAGTATTTGCCACATGAAGAGCCTCACATATACTGGGTGATTGGATAATTGATCTCCCTTTATCCCTCTATCTAGTGCTTGTCTTTTGTCTCCCTCAAGCTGTCTGTTTGTCGCCTGCCCATGGAAGCTCAACTGGTATCCGAGGACAATGAGGTGACCCAAAAATCACCTACCTGCTTCTAGGCTAAGACAACAGGTCTTCCCTGAACTGGCTATATGATGTTTTCCCTCTTGGGGTCTCTGGCTCTTTCTTGGGCCTGCTTTTCATGGGTTGGCACCTACTCTGGCACCTACTGGGGTCACCTGGCACTCTCTTCCAGGAATTATGGTACTAACTGCCCTCATAATTTCTCCCATCTTTTTCTTGTATTGATAGCTGTGGGATGCTGGGTTGCCATGACAACCGATTGATTAGCATCCAATTCCCGGACCGGGAAACATGCAGCTATAAAGAATTACAAATGATGCCTGATTGTCTGCTGCCAATAGCCTGATTGCTGCCATTTTCTGGCAGGTAGCACAGTCCTAACAGGAAACCCTGTGCTGTGCAATTATTGAGGCTTGATTGATGCGTCACTATAGTTACAATCGGCAGTGTTCCCAACTCAGGAGATTTTTATTTTTTAAAGAAAAAAGTCTTTTCAGATGGAAATTCTTATAAATGAAGAAGAAATATGGAGTGGGGAAGGGAAGTGGGGCTGACAAGGGAGGTGTGGATGGAGTAAGAGCCCCGTTGGAGTTTCAGAGGTGACGAAGGGAGAGGGGGCAGGAGCAGTGGCATATGGTTGGGAGAGGGATAACGGGATGACTGCTGCCTGTGCTCCCCTGCCCCCTCCAACTTCTGCGCCTTGCTGCACACCAAAGGGTGGTTCAAAAATCACTTCCAAATGAGAGGCCTGGAAAGCAGGGGGTTATGCGATGGAGAACAAAGACTATACAGGCCACAGGTGGTGTGCTGCTCAGGCCAATTACTGAAGCTGTTCTCTTGGGTTTAAATCATTTGTGATGGCCAGAGAGTAAGCACCTGGCCTAGAAGTAGAGTCGGGGAAAGGGGCCATGGTGCCAGGTGGGAGTGGGTTGGAGGGTGGGCCAGTGTGGAGGCTGATGCACAGAGGCTTTGGGGGCAAAAAGACCTTTTCGTTTGACCCAGGGACAAAATGCCTTTCTGTTTCCCAACTGGATGTCGAATACTTCTCAGGCTGGCTTAGAGAGGGAGAAAGAGAATGAAATATTTGAGGTTGTTAGTGGTAGAGAGACATTCTTTCACCTTGTCAAAGGTTGCTATCCCCCAGTGCCATCCAAATCACGCCCAGAGCGCAGTGGTACCTCAGTCACTGTGCCCCCGATAACTCTTCCCCTTGGGCTAAAGATGGCTTTCTTTCCCCAGTCTTCTTCTACAAAGCGAATGCTCCCAGAAGCAGTGCTCTGTAGTCACCTAAACCTAAATGTGAGTGTGTGTGTGTGTGTTTTAAAAGCACTTTACTGAAGTATGATTGACAAACAAAAAGCTATACATATTTAATGTACACAACTGGATGAGTTTGGAGATAAGTACATATCCATAAAGCCATCACGTAATCTATACTGTAGACATATTGATCAGCTTCAAAATTTCCTCCTGCCTTTCTTATTTATTGTTATTATTATTTGTAGTAATAATGATAAAAACATAAGACCTGGAACGAAGCAACATCACCCCTTTTTTTCAACATAGCACTGAAGATCTGAGCCATAGAAATTAGTGGAAAAAAAGGAAATAAGAGGCATCCAGATCAGAAAAGGAAGAATTCAAATTATGTTTCAGATGACATGATCTTATATGTAGAAAAGATGGAAGACTCCACCAAAAAAACTGTTAGAACTAATAAACAAATTCGGTAAAGTTGCAGGATGCAAAACCGACATACAAAAACCAGTTCCATTTCTATATACCAATAGCAAACTATCCAAAAAGAAAATTAAGAACAATCTCCTTTACGATAACTTCAAAAAGAGTAAAACATCTAGGAATAAATTTAACCAAGGAGGAAAAGACTTGGACATTGAAAACCGTAAAACACTGATGAACATGTTTTGTACTCACCTTAACAATTACCTGAAACTTTTTTTTAATGATAATATTTAGGTATTTTTATTTTTGCATTTATTTATTTTTATTCTTTGAGAGTAGGAACCGTGTCATCAATTTTATCATATGATAGAGCCATAACTATTGATTGTTTTGTGAAAATCAATGGAAGGATGGTTGCAATGACAGGTCAGCCTTAAAACACATGGGGTAGGAGCTGGGCAGAGTAGAGTATGATGCAGTGTTGGTCAGGGTTGATGGGAACCACTACAGACAAGTGCTGGTCACATAGAAGGAATCTTGGATCCAGCCTACTTCCAAAGGATGCTGGGTCATGGCGTCAGAAGACAGCATTAAAAATCCAGAAAAGCTAATATTTCTGGTGACCAACATTGTTGGCCTTCGCTCTTGGGTACCATGGGATGTCCCTGTGAACATGTGTCCGTCATATCGGCTACCGATATGTGTTACTTGTTACAGTCTGAATCTACCCATCGGAAAATGATGGACATCTGTAAACTGACACAATAGTCCGAAATTCTTTTCAAAGGCAGAAACGTGGATTCAACTTTTTATTTATTATTTTTTCTCTTATTAGACTGCAGAGTATACCAAGGGCATGGCCCACGTCTTCTTTCTGTATTTAGTCAGTTCCTGGCACAGAGAAAGCACTTAATATCTTACTATTGAATCAATGCACCATTTAATAAGCAAATCATGATTAAATCCAACCCTTTTGAGCTGCGGAGTCAGAACTAAGGAGCAATAATAAAAATAAACAAGGGAAATTCTTTGGGCAGATGGGAGATATCTATGCCAACAGGACCACAAAGTCCAAAGTTCAAATTGCAACTCCACACTTATCAGCTGTGAAAACTTGGGTAAGGTTAGTGAACCTCAGTTTTTCTATATGTAAAATGAGGGATAATAGCAGAATTTCTTTCATAGGGTATTTAAAAAAAAGAATTGAGAGAATGCAAGCAAAGCAGATAGCACACAGCAAAAATTCAGTCAGTCGAGTGTTATTATTATGCTTAATTCCTGGCTTAGAAATGGGATGCTTTTTACTTAAAATATACAAAAACAACATAAACGATCACTTGAAGAGATAACACATTTCACATTGGTACAACGTTCACAGTTGAGGGGTGGGGGCGAGACAGGGAAAAGCAGGAACACTTTTTTTTTTTTATTATTTACCTGAAATACCTCCTGTTAATGTCTTGCTTCTGGTTGAACAGCAGCTATAAAATACTTGTGTTATGGCCCGAATGTAAAAATGAGTCCGTTTCTATTTAGGAGATAAACTACATCCACATTTGTAGTACCATTTAGGGCTGTTCAAAGCCATGAGGATTGATGTCCCCGACTTGAGATAACCTAGACAGATAAAAGCCGGTTTCCATGGGAACGAGCTTTGCTTTCTCTTCCATCTAATTAGAATCCATCTACCCAAGTCTGAATGTTTTATAAGTACCTTCCAGTGAGTTCTTCATTTGGTTTCCCAAGCTCAGTGCCAGCACAGGCGACGCGCCTGTGATATTTGCAAAATCAGTTAACTTCTATCAAGTGAGGACACACTCCAGTTTGTGGGGACTGGTTCTTTGTTTATCTGGTTCACCTGCAGTTCACACTGGACAGGGTCGGTTTCCACAGACCACCTTGGAGTATCTGTAGTTCTGCAGTTTTTCTGAGCGTGAGTAGTTGGGAAACTTCCTGGGGGAGGAAGTAGATGCGAGAAGAGCTACCAGGTGGTGATGAAAGCCACGTTTCTTCCCGTGTATCTGAGGGAATGTTGATTTGGCCATTCAGTTCCACCATATTTGGGTGGCCCTGTTCCATCCCTCGCCTTGTCACCTGCTTGCACGGTGTTTTCCCCTCGTATCTGTAGAGCCCTTGCTTTCTTTGCTATTTACTTGGAGAAGGAAGTAGAGGAACTCTCTTAACTCAGTCTCTGCTGTTTCCTAGTGCCGCATGACTCTTATCGCCATCATTTCCTATCCTCAGGAAGAGAGTCCTCTTCTCACCTTACATCGTCTAGGTCCTTGGGAGATGTCCCGTGCCTCAGGCTGGGCTGTACAGAGAAGGAAAGAAGAGGCCACTGAACCTCAGCCTCACAACTCAGAATCCAAACACCTTCAGACGAGAGCATCACCACGTGCCTTTTCATCCCTAGGGCTCTGGATTGAAAATCAGTACTGGTTCTTCTCTTCAGCTTTTTTCATTGGAGAGCCATGAAGCCACCCCATTTCTCTGTCCCTTCCTACTCATTGCACCGGTGGCAAGAGGCACCTGGGCCTCTCTGGCAAGCTTTGGGGTCTGCACACGATGTGGCCTCTCCCGGTTGCCAAGTTCCTGCCACCCGCTCTGCTTAGAGGAGACAGATAAGGGCAGGAAAGGCGAGGAAGCCCCTGCCAACTGGCAGGCAGGACTGGCAACTTGAGGCCGGGCTGAGCAAGCTGCAGCCTCTTCGGCTGGAATTGCCTTGGAACAAATCGGTGCAGGGAATGGTCAGTTTTGGCAGAGGGCAAAGGGAGCCCAGATGGAGAAGGAAGCTTGAGGGGTTCATAGACTTGGAACAGGCTTCATGGAAGGGCACCAGGGGATCCCATCAACATGTTTCCCTAGACTCTCTGGGCGAGGCTCCAGGAAGGGACCAGTCAGCTTGCCACAGGCAGCAGCACCTACTCTAATGCACGGCTGTTCGGTTCCAGGATGCGCTTACAATACTGGGCTTCTCGAAGGCAGGGATTGAGTCTTTATCCTCGCCATGTCTCCAGAGCTTAGCCAGGGAGGGCCTGGCAGTGAATCAGGACCCATTTAACTTTTGCTGGCTTGAAAGGAATTGAAAAAAATTTGTGGAATTTGTTTAGGGACTATATTTAGAAAGACACCTGCACGCTCCAGATGAGCTAACAACTTGGCGCTTCTCTAAACAACATTATTAAATATTTTCTCAACAATTATTTAGAGAAGAGGTTGAAGGCTGAGTGAGCGAAGGGCTGCTGAGGAAGACCCCTCATTTTTAGACCTTTTCGGATAAATAGAAGACCTGCAGTTAGACAGAACCACTCTCCTCAGAGGCATTTGAACAATCGTTTGTTACTTCAGCCTGCCTTTTGGAGGTCTCAGTTTGGAGGTTCCCTTCTTAGGGGTTCCGGTAAATATTTTCTTCATCAGATTTCTAATGTTGTTTTAGCACCTGTGGGAGAACTGCTCCTGGCACCTGCCCAGATGCCCTTGGCCTGACCCAGTGTGTAAACACATTTATCTTTAGAGATGGGGTTAAGTCAACTACTGCTGATTTCGCTTTGTTGTATTAAAAAAATATTATAACAACTTTAAAGGCTCTTTCAAAAGAAGAAGAATAAATTGCTCTCTATCTCAGGATTAGAATAGATTTTATTTTTGTGTATTCTGGAGGCTTGGCCATAATCATACATATTTTACATCAGTGTAATCACAGTGAATATAACGTTTGCTTTCTTCTTTATTCGCTTTACATTATATCAAATGTTTCTCTATAGTGTTTCGCTCTTTTTCTACTTTAATAGCTGTATGATATTTCATCAAGTGGCTAAATAAACCGTTTAGATTATGCACATATTTTTTACTCTCATAAGCAACCATGCGATGACATTTCTGGGTATATAGCTTTTTTTTTTTCTTGTTTCAATTATTTTCTTTAGGGTTAATTCCTAGGAGAAGGATCCAAGGCCATGGTGTGCTGGAGCTGGTTCACACCAGCTTGTGAGAGCCCATTTTGCAAATCTCTTGAGCTCTCTGAGAATCAGCTGTGATTGGTAGGACAATTTGCACCACAGAAATTGACAAATGCTGCAAATCAGGGCTTTTTTGTTTTGGTTTGTTCTTATTTTTGTTTTTGGAGAGCTGGCTTGTCAGCACAACACTGATCAAAGGGTACGTACTTGTTTATAGTTCTTGATATATTGATTGCCATATTATTTTTTAAAGAACTTGAATATATATGTATATGTACACATATATACCTAGTTTAATTGAAACATCTTAACTCGTTGAGGTGTCATTATAAAATGCTTATTTTTCTTCAATAGTTGCTAAGCTGTGTGTTGTCCAAATGCCCCTTATTCCCACTGGGCAGTGAGCTCCATTAATGTATCCGATTCTAGAATTTATAGAAAAAATGCAAAGAAACTACAATGGCTAAAGCAATTTTAAAAAGGAAAACAAAGTTGGAGGACTGTCAGTACCTGACTTTGAAACTTATAAAGCTTGAGGAACTAAGACAGACAGTAAATGGCATATGTGTAGAGTGGGACAAATATACGGAACAGAACAGAGAGTCTGGAAATAGACCGTACGTATATGGTCAACTTATTTTCAACCGAATCTGCAATTTGGTTGGTAGAAAAAAGATAATCTTTTCAACAAATTGGACTGGAATAAATGACTATCTATAGTCAAACCTCTCCTTCCAAACAACGACAGAATTCTATTTATTCCTTCCATCATATACAAAAATTAACATGGATCATATACCTAAATGTGAACCTCAATATACACAAATTCTCAAAGAAAATATAGACGAAAATCTTTGTGGTCTTGGATCAGAAAAAGGTATCTTAGATATAATACAAAATGTATGATCCATAAAAGAAAAACTTAATAAATCTGACCTCAGAACTTCTGCTCTTCAAAATTTACTGTTAAGAGAATCAATAGGGAAGCCACGGACTAGAAGAGTTTATTTACAAATCAGAAATCTGATAAGGGACTTGTATTCAGATGTGGAAGGACGGGAAGGCTTAGCCACTGGAGGGAATGCGAAATAGCACAACCACGTAGGAAAACATTTGACTATTTCTTAACGAGTTAATCATATACCTATTGTATGATTCAGTTATTCTACTCCTAGGTATTTTACAAAAAAAAAAAAAAAACACAACACAACAATGTATGTTTATGTAAAGATTTGTACACAAATATTCATAACAACTTTATTTTGTCATAGCCGCCAACTGAAAACATCCCAACTGTCTATCAACAGGTGAATGAATATAATGAACTATGGATATCCAGTTAATGAAATACTATTTAGCAATGAAAAGAAATATAGTACTGATATACGCTACGACTTGGAAAAATAGCAAAGTAATATGCTGAGTGACAGAAGGCAGACACAAAAGACTATGTGCTTTATGATTTGTTTATGTAAAATTTTAGAAATGCATAGTAATCTGTAGTGAAAGATCAGTGGCCACCTAAGGGTGTAAGGGATGGACAGACGTTTGAGGAAAGGATTACAAAGGGGAAGGAGGAAGATTTTGGGGTTGATGGATGTGTTCATTATCTTTATTGAGATGATGTTCTCATAGGTGTATTCATATGTAAAAACTTACCAAATTGTACATTTTAAATATGTGTACTTTATTGCATATTAATTCTATCTTTTAAAGTTGTGAAAAATGATTAAAAGTATGAGCATGAGCTCATTATGTCACGATATATGGTATCTGAAAATAATATTGGAAATATTCTATCTAAAAGGGGATGTCCCCAAATACTGGCCGTTATGTTTCCTGTGAACATCAAAATTATTGCACAAGGCAGATGCAAAAATTACATAGATACCACACATCAAATACGTAGAAAGTGAAGCACGTCAAATTTTTTCATACTTTAATCAAGAAAGGAGTTTCTATGATGTTTAGGATAAAAGTGAATGTGGAGTTGCTCAATAAATAGCTTGGTGACTGCCACAAAAACCCCAGCTGGTGCCTTTCTATATGGCAAAGTGGGGTAGCCTGGGTTTGGGGCTCTTTAAAATTCCAGCCTAGTCGGGTGTGAGTAACGCTTATAAACTCTGCAAACCTATTCATTCTCATGGACACGGACACAAACGACAGACGCTAGCACCATGTAGAAACAGTGTTATCAGACCTTTCATTTAGAGAGAGCAGACAAAATCGTAAATGCAATTGAAGGCGTATTTGGATTCAGTTTTCAGAATATTTGGTCAAATTCAATAAAAGCATTTGGATGTTATTGAAAAACAAACAGGCCAAAGGTGCACATTGTCAGGTTCTGCCTCTAGATTTCTGCTTCTGTCTCTTCTTCTGGAGCAAATGCGGGCTGAATTCTGGCCCTGGAGCACTTGTGGGTGTTTGTTCTTGCCTCGGGAGCAGCCCCTGTGTGGTCACCTCCTGGACCCCCAGAGTAAGACAAGAGTGGGCTGGGTTAGGAAGCAGATATCCTTGATCTCCCACCAGACCTGTGCACCCAGTAAGGCTTGTATTTTATCATGAAACATTTAAGAAGAGGATGGGATTGGCAAGTCCAGGGATAGGACCAGCTGTAAGCCTGGCTAGATCCAGAGCTTAAACGACGGCATCGGGTCTGGCCTCTTTCTTTCGACTCACCCCTCTTTCATGTTATTTCTGCATAGTGGCCTTTGAATGGCCACTCGGAGTGGCCATAGCTCATGAATGCAGTTCCAGACCTGGTATCCTCTCAAGGTCAACTCCAGTGGAAGGGAGAGCTTCTATTCCACAAGAATTGAATAAAACAGTGGGGTTGTTGAACCCATCACTGAGACCGGGGAGAAGGACCTCTATCGTATGTGTGCTATGCAGTCTGGGTTGTGAGAAGGAGCCTCTTCTAAAGAACTTGGGAAAATACACTTTCCACAAGTGTGGTAGGCAGACACCGGGTGAAATTCACCGATGCCCCTTGATTTAGTGTGTCTGGAGCTCATTCCTGTTTGCTCCTCCTGGTTCTGGTGACCTCTGGGCTTTCAAAAGCTTCATTAAGTCTGAGATTGATTTACTGTTGAATTCTCAGGGAAAAAAAAATTCAGGGGGTCTAATTTTTGAGGTAAGGAAGGATAGAGAGAGGGAATACTGGATCTTTGATGCCTGTTAAGTAGCTAAGCCTGGAAAGAACTAATGGTGCAGAGCTGGGCCACAGTGAAACAGGCACAACCACATCGTCTTCTATTGCATGGTGTCGGAGGGCTACTGGCAGGTCCTTTCTGGGGCACCCTGATGGCTGTACAAGGATACAGCTCGGTGCCTTGAGTCCTAGGCAGCCTCACCCTCATATCCTGAAGAAATGGATTTATGGAGACTACATCTGCAGAACCCTTTCCTCAGGTGTCAGGTTTAGTCCTACTATGAATAAAGACACAAATCATGGCGATAATAATAAAGCAGGGCAAGACAAATTACAGAGATAATTAGTTTGCTGCAGAATTTCTCTCTTGGAGGACGCTGCCTTGGAGAAAACATCTTGATCAGATGTCTAGGGTAGAAGGCGAAACTCTGAGAGCATGGAAGTTAACAGTTGCAAGAAAAATAAAAGAGAAAAAAAGGGTTTTCCTCCCGAAAGTTAAGTAGCTGATGCAAGGTGTGAGGACATTTCAGAGAAGGCGAGCTTAGCGTTCAGTTTTGGGTTCCTGGCGGTGTCGCCGTGTGCACGTCCCTCCCCTGTGCTCCCAGACCTGCAGTAAAGTCTGCTAAGCACTCAGGTGGCTGTGCCTGAGTGTTCTTCACTCACTCATTTATTTAGAGTAGAAACTGAGGTTAGATTTCTCATCTGGGTGAATCAGGGTGAAACATAACCGAAAGAGCATGTATGAGATGGTTAGATGATCCATACACTAGATGAACGAGAACTCAGAACCGGGAAAATCAGAGGAACTTTTCTTACGAATTTTATAGACATTTTAGAGTGGGTTTTGGACGTCCACCAAAATGGAATTGGAGGCTGAAATTTTTCCTAAAGAGATTTTAAGGGACAGGGAAGTCCAGTTGATAACCACGTAATAAAAGTAATAATAATAATAATAATAATAACAAAAGTAACAACAATGATTAGTTACTGTTTATGTACTAATGTCAGATGTTTTGCTGGATCTTTTATATTTCCTGCTAAAGTACTATCTATCCTTAGTCAATCTTTATATTTTTTCTAATATTTCTTATTCTTATTGCATTCTGTTTATTTACTTAATAGCATTCACCCCAATCTGTGTTTATATGGTCACTTGTTCCCATCATGTTCTTGGAGACTTCCCACTGGGTAGCACTCTCTGCAAAGAAAGACTCCTCGCCTGTCTTCTTGCCCGACGTTTAAACAGCATTTGTTGTGGTGCCAGCCCTTAGTAGTCACTCAGTAGATATTACCTATTATGAGCATGGCAGGTAGTCGATAAATCAATTCACTTAAATGAATAAATGAAAGCAATAAACAAGTGAATTTTGTCGATGAAGAAACTGGGGCGCAGAGAAGTTCGCTTACTTACTCGAGGCCCCGTGACTAATAACTAGCAGTATCAAGAGGCCGTCGCAGGCCCCAGCTCCACTGCAAGCTTCTGACTGTGTCTTTCTGCTGCAGACCCTGGGGTGAATTTTCCTGGAGGTTTTTCCATTTGAGCTCAGGTTAAGCCTGTGTTTCTCTGTCCAGTGTGGCTCCCTATCTCACAAAATTTCGGAGAGGAATAAAGAGGTGCCCTGAAACAGCCTGACCCCAGGGGCTGGGGCATAGTCAGCTTTCCTGGGGCCCTGCGCAGAGTCTGTGAATTATGGGAGCGCAACCTGCTGTACCCACGTCAGGTGCCTGCATGGTTACACGGCCCAGCATGTGCAGACGTAGGGTTCAAACAGAGACCTCGCTCACCTTTGAGAGGCAGTAAAGACGAAGGGGACCTGTGGATGCCCTATCTATCCCCCTGGAAGGCCAAGGCTGCCTTGCCTCGATCATGAGGAGGAAGAGGTCCTGCTGATGGGCCTGCCTTGTCGTGGAGCTTCATGTACGTAAGTGGTTCTGAGTGCCTTTACCGGGGTAACTGCGATGCACCCACCCAGACACTAGCTTATCACCAGCGGCTCACTCAAGAGGAATAACACGCTTACATGTCAACCTGCAGGGGGGTCTACATGATGTCTTTAACCGTAAAAGGCTAAGCCTATCTCTGTGTTTCGTGCTGACAAGCATGGAGAAGATGCCATTTCTTTTTCCCTTTGTTTTCCTCTTGGTGCCCGCCTCGGCCCCGCACCCAGCAGAACGTGTGTCTGAGTCTCTGTCCAGGTGGCTTCTAAGGGTGGTGATGTCCGTCCTCAAATCCGGTCCTGCTGCAGATGGAGAGCCCCCGAGGAGCCCCGTGGCCACTGTCGTCCAAAGCGGACTCTCCGTTCACCTAACCTGCTTCCAGAAAGTCAGCGTCTTGCCTCGTTCAGTGGAGGCAAATCTCAAACTCCTGCTGAGCCCCTGGAACTCTGCCCTGGTGCCTGCAGAGCCTTCTGAGGCAGAGCTGGGCTCTAGGCAGGTGACCCTGAACACCCTTTCCTGCAACCCGCAGAGAAAGGTCCGGTTGTTCAGAGAGCATCGTGGCGACAGCCAGGACACAGGTGAAAGAGCGCAGACCCTGGAGCTGAGAAATGCTGGAGTCCGGTCCCAGACGGGCTTTTTACTGCCTGGCGGCCTAGAAGCAGTTGGTTCACCTCTGCTCCTCGCTTTCTTTGCCCATAAAATGTGGAGAATAATGACCATTTCTAAAGGAGATCACTAGGGCTGATGTGTGCTGTGGTTGCTGTACACTATGACATATTATATGAACGCTGGGGAGGTCTCTACCATCGCGGCCGGCACACAGTAGGCGCTTCAGAAGTGGTAGCTAACATCCATTTTCAGATCTGTTATACGCAAAAAGGTGTTTATTATAACCCTGGTTATAAACACAGACCTCGAAAGTGACATCGATATATACCAATGAAGAAACGATTCAGTCAGTTATGATACAGTCTCATGAAAGTACAAGGCAGCCATTGCAAATCCTGATTTTTAAAGAAATGGGAAAACGTTCACAAAAATATCAAGTAAAAAAAGATTCAAATCATGTATACGATCCAAATTATACACACACACACACACACACACACACACACACACACACATTAATTAATATATATAGCCTAATTTGTGGAAAATAATCAAAACGATGCTATGTACATATACTAGTGAATAGGGCTCTACCCCTTCCCTAAAAAGAATTTGGAAAATACAACCCCAAACGCTAGAGTTTCTCTAAGCGGTGAGTGTAGGGGTGGTTTTCATTTTGTTCTTTATTCTTTTTGTGTTTCTCAGATTTCCCACAGTGAACATTTCCTACAATTATAGTACAAGGAGAAGCAAACATTATTACTTTCTAAAAATGATGGGAGACGCTGCACCTCATTTTTTTTTTTTTTTTACAAAACAACAGCTGCTGAGAACCATTAACTTTCTCCCCCATCTATCCAAACGACATGACCGGGGCCTGGCATGGGTGGGACGGCGATGGCTCCCGGTCTGCTGGCTAGCATCACAGATGGGCTGCGCGTGACAGGGGCAGTGCCCGGCCTCGCCGCGCTGTCCCCCGCCTCCTCCCTGTTGGCGTCTCCTCCAGTATTTATTCACTCACATAGCCTATAGAGGTAAAAGAGGTTTGTTTCTTTTCAGGCTGTTGAGTGCAGCCAGGGTAATTTAGTAGAAAAATGTCATGCTAATGCAATTCAAAGTTCAAATGATCTTTCATTTCGAGGGAAAGAAGAATGTGTGTGCAGTTGGAATGTTAAAACTCACGACTTGCCCTGCAATTCAAATAGAAATATGAGCTGCAGGGGCTACATAAGTCACATGAAGTACTGTGAGTGAAATGCGCAAAATGAATAAAAATGATCCGGAAGCCGTTTATTAGCATCGCTGGGGGCCAGCACCAAACAAGAGCCCGTGGCCGTCAGAAGCTGCGTGGGGGAAGAAGGAGTGTTTGCATGAAATTACAATAATCCTGAAATAATGAGGAAGGAAGTGATCAGTGAGGTTCCTCTTTAAGAACATCGAAAGCCGCCCTCAGCCCCCTAGAGAGCGTTGCCCTTTCCAGCCCACGTGCCCTTTCCGCTCTCCCTGGGGTCCTGCCTGGCTGGCTGCCCTTGGCAGGTGGGGTGGGATCGAGCCTGAGGGAGAGGCTGTGTGGCCCACAGTGCTGCCTGCTCTGGGGGAAGGTGTCACTGAAGGTAGATGGAGAAGTTGCGGCCCCCGGGACTCTGGCCACCAGTGTGGGTGGCTTCCTCAGTGAGCTCCCTGGGCACGGGGAAGGCAGGCCTGTCCTGGGTGAGCTCAGCCTGCTCCTACTCCACCTCAGCCTTCCCATCTCCCTCTGCCACAGAGAGGTGCTCAGAGGAAAGAATGTCAGTTCTTTATATCTTAATATAAATTGGCCACCTTGCTTCGGCTCATAAGAGATTAGTATTTTCAGACATAGCTGTTAAGATCCATGGAAATTCTTTATTTTTTCCCCCCGAACTTGTGGAAAGGATGTGAAGCAGCAGGGTGTGGAGAGTTTGTTCAAGTTTCTTTCTTCGGTTTTGAAAATCAAGTTTGATCTCCCACTGAGATCCTCTGGTCACCACAAACGTGATCTTCTTGGCTTCGTCATTACAGCCTCCATCTGTGCTACGGACTGGGTTGTGTCCTCTCAAAATGCATAGGTTGAAGCCCCAGCCCTTTGTAGAGTTATACTGGAAATGGCACCCCTGGGGAGTAATTAGGGCTAAGATGAGGTCAAGGGGACAGGGCCTTGATCCAACAGGGTTAGTGTCCTTACAGGAGGAGACACCAGAGCTCTAACCCTCTCGGTCTGATTGTCTCTCTATCTGTCTCCGTCTCTGCCTCTGTCAACCTCTTTCATCTACCCCTCTCAGCATCTACTCCGCACCAAGAAGAGGTTGTGTGAGCACACCACGAGCTGGTGGCTGCCTGCAAGCCAAGAGAAGAGGCCTCGGAGTAAAACCTGCCCTGCCACACCTTGATCTTGGACTTCCAGGCCCAGAAAGGTGAGAGATACAGTTCTGTTGTGTAAGCCAACCAGTCTGGGGTATTGTGTTCTGCTGGCCTGACCAGACTAATGTGATCTTTTACACACTAATCTGAAAGGAACAGTAGGAATATGACTGACCCTCGCTTAGACAAACCCTAAGAAACGAAACAACACCCACTAGAATTCAAGGCACAAGTGTGTGTACGTGATGTGTATATACAGGCAGGAGTACAGGTGTTACTTCGGAGACTGTTAATTTCCTATTATGCTCCATCTAAGCGGGTGGAATTTTTTCCATGTATAGTTCATCGTAGGATAGAGGAGTGTGATGCATAAATTTGGTGATCGTGGTGGGCGGGGGAGGTTTGGAGGTGAGAAGAAAGGGAGAGAGGAACTATTTTTCTTTTGTTTCTACATCGAGTCCCAGGAACAGCAAGAAGAATTACATTTATTTATATACACATATCCCAATATAACCGTTATGCATTGTTTCCCAAATTGACTTCCATAGAATGCTGGTTCTGCAAAGGGATATTAATGGAAGTCATTTCAAACCGTCTTCGGTCAAGTGAGTTTTGGGAAGCGTTTTGCATGATATTTCAAAGCCTGCACATTGGGACTCTCCAAGAGGCAGACACGGCCTGCAGTGGGTCCCGACGTCCTTGGCCACGACTGCCCTTGCACTGATCATCTTTGGGGTGCGGGCTAAGGGCCATGGTGCTCTGTGGGAGAGCACAGATGAGAAGTCGCACACTTTAGTTCTGGACGTGGTGGCGACATCATCCTGAACAGGTCGCCTCTCGGTGCCTCAGTTGCTTTGCTATAGAATGAGGGGTGAACTGTATAATCTCGGCTCTTCCCCTCCTCTGGCCTCTGTGATTCCGTTTCTATGACTTCCTGGCCCCACTGACCCACTTTGCACTCTAGGGCAAAGCATCCATCTCCCTATCTACTCACAAGTAGGGAAACACTCGATCTACCTTCCACAGAGGTCTCTTGTCAAGATCAAATGAGCTAATGCAGGAGGAAGTGCTGAGGAGAAAAGAAAATGCGAAATAATTTCTAACGCCTTCAGGGAAAGGGCTGTGACTTCTCTGCCATTCCAGGTACCGTACAAACTAGGTGACAAGGAAGCGTGAGGATGGACGCACCTCTCAGAGCTCGACTTGCTTGGACTCAAATCCCGACTCTGTCCTTTCTACTGAATGAGCTCAGGCCGGTACGAATGTCCTCTGCCTCAGTTTCCCCAGCGTTAAAAATGCCGGTACCTGCTCCGGTAATTGCAATGAGGATTGAATGGGACAGTAGGGGTGAAGTGCTAAACACAGTGCTTGGTACTTAGTAAAGACTCAGTAAATATTAAGTACCCATCATCATCATCATCGAGTGAAGGAACCACAATAGTGACAACCAATAATAATAATAAGAAATAATAATAATAATAATAATAATAATAACAACAACAAAAGGTGGCATGGTGGGGTGGTCAGTGTGTGGACAGCGGAAAGGCCTTTGACTCTGCAAACGAGCTGGATGTTCCCCTGAACTCACAGCGGTTCTCCGTGGCTTGGCCTTGCTACCAATAAGTGTGTACTGAGTCCTCCAGCTTGCAAGCCATGGTGCTCCCTACAAAAAAGTAGTCTTCTCCCTCTTAAAAAAATTACAATTTAGAGAGAAATAACAATTATAAGCTCCCCAAACAATGAGTGGAAAATAAATGCCTGGAAGTGTTCTGCTTTTCTCGGGTAGGTCTGGTGAATATTCATGGGAAGAGTAACAGGTGAAGTTTTTCTAGAAAAAGTGGGCTTTACCAGGGCCTGAGGTGACACAGATTTGGAAAGCATAGAGGAGAGGAGAACGTCATGAGAGAGAAGCAGAGGAAGGCATGTTGTATTGGATGTGGAAGAGGACACCGAGGGGTGTAGATTCAGTGAGTGGTGGGCCATGCGTTGGAGGGTAGGACCCTGATGATTAGGCGGAAGGATCTGGACTTCATACAAGAGATAATCAGCAGAGGGCAAGCTTGTTTCTCTTTCTTTCTTTCTTTCTTTCTTTCTTTCTTTCTTTCTTTCTTTCTTTCTTTCTTTCTTTCTTTCTTTCTTTCTTTCCTTCCTTCCTTCCTTCCTTCCTTCCTTCCTTCCTTCCTTCCTTCCTTCCTTCCTTCCTTCCTTCCTTCCTTTCTCTTTTTTAAACTGTCTGCTTTCTCCTTGTCAAAGTAGAAAGGTCATATATGAACGTGAGTCATCATTCTTTTCCACTCACTCAACATTCGGCATGAATCAAAGTTCGCCTTAGGGGAACGGGCAGGTAGTTATTTGCAAGGCTGAATCAAATCATGCAGCTGACATGGGTGCTGCCTGCGGTCCTCCTCTCCCTATGCTGGCCAGGGTTCCATTCGGTGGAAATGCACCAGCACCGGCGGGTCGGTGGGGATGGTGCTCTTGAAGAAAGGTGAGGATGAGGGGCCTTGCATGGTAGGGGATCTCATGGAATAGCTTGTTTCTGAAATCTTGGAGATGAAGTGTCCTGGGTGGGGTGCGTGGGTGTGCTTGGAATTTTAACTTATACCACTGGATAGGTGATTGTCTCCTAGAACAGGGAAAAGTGTTTTTTATGTGGATTAATAAAACAAGGATAAATTGTCCTCACCTTATAGCTCTCCTAGAAATTTAGACTTCTAATTTGAGCCATTTACAAGCCCATTATACATCGTCACTCTGCCACTATTGATGGCATCAGCCCTGCGCCCTCCACTGTCAGCAGTGGCAGCCTCCAGCCTTCCTGAACCTGGCCACCAACGTGAGCAGCCAGCTCTTTAAGCAGAAATGATCTTTTGTGAAAATCTATATATTATTTAATGCCTTTGCCCTTTGCCTCAGCTCTCTTTCCATGAGCTCCTCAGCCAAGATTTCAATCTGCTTTGGATGCTTTGCAAGGAGAAATGTGCAGCCTTCTCTGGTGGGAATCGTGGTTTTCTGTCCCCGATGTCTGGAGTCTCGTAATTTATAGTTCTTTCGTGCTGGGGCTCTGCAGCCCTTTAATGGGGCCTTGCGGTAAAGTTTGGGTAGGAGGAAATCATTCCACTTAAAAATGGTTCTGCTTTGACGGTCTCTGTTTTACTGGGAGTTTTTCTTCTCCCTTGTCTTTAAAGCCGGAGCCATTTCCCAAAATAAATGTTGCCTGAACACCAGAGAAGAAAGGAGCGAGTATGAAGTCCCTGAAAGACTCGGACACCAGCAGTGCCTTCAAATGGATCTGGCAGCTCATTGATCAATCAATGAATATTTAATAATCGCCTAATGCATGTAAAACATAATGCTAGGGACTGTAGAGAATATCAAATGTGAATAAAATCCTGTCCTTCTAATTCTCCTTCCTCAATAGCTTCTCCCTGTTGGCCAAATTCAAGCCAAACTGCTTGTCTTGATACCCAAGGCCTTGTGTAGATGGATAAATACCCCTCGGACCTGCGGATCCCTCCCCATCACTTCTATCTACTAAATTTTGTTCATTTTTTGCAGCTTAATTTCAAACACCATCTACTCTATGATTTGAGTGCCAGTTGGATGTGCACTTTCTTCCTTTCAACCCCCAGGAAACTTGATATATCTTTGCTTGACAGATTAAGAAGATCAAAAAACATTTGCTCATTGTCTAATTTAATAGGGATGAAGGGCTCTTAGGGTCCTACGGGATCGTCAATATCAAAGTGGCAGAGAGAAGACTTGGTTTGGACTTTGAACTTGGATATCAATTCTGAGACTCAACAGCAAGAGAAACTTAACCGAGCTGCCAAACAGATAACACAGTAGGAGTACAAAGGTGTACACATGTTTATATCCACACAGAAGAGTGACATTTTTTACACACAGCCCAGAACGTAGCAGATCGAGATGAGGATTGCTCTTCAGAACAGGCACCCTCAGAGTTGTACTTGGTTGAAGCTGTCGCCAAGCATGACGGTGTCGGGGAGATGCCAGCCCTTGGTGCTCCCACACCAGCCCACCCCTTCCTGTTTCCTGCTGCCATCATGTGAGTTCATCTACCCAATTCTCACTTGGCGAGAGTGTCGGGGGCACCAAGTGTGCACATCACTGCATTCATCACCGCGAAGGTAAAAGGCAAACTGTGTTCATTGTGAGTTTACAACTGCCTTTGGGGGAAGCATGTGGGAAAAAATCAAATGGTAATGCACAACAGTCCAGGAAACAGCTGAGCCAAGCCAGCCAGACAGGACAGGTGACCTGACTTGAGGGAGGAGCTTGTGGGTGGAAGGCGAGATGTGGAAACCAAGAGGGCTCCCGAAAGACACCAGGGCATGGGGGTGGAAGTTGGTCGTTCTGGCTGGGAGACCTGAAGTGTCTAAAATTATACCTAACAACTTCATTCCCACATCAACCTCCCTACTCCCCAGACCTTCTCCCGAAATTAACCCTGCTTCCCGACTCTTCGTTTTAGTACATATCACCACATGTACTCTCAGTCTCCAGAGCAAAAACTTAGTTAACTCTGCCTTTTCGTTTTCACGAGATGTCTACGTCTAATCAGTCACCCATGATCACCTTCCACACAGATTGCCTTTGTCTCCAAGTTCATCCTGTAAATAGAACCCCCGGTCCGCACAGCTTCTGTCTTTTCAATATTGTTCCCGTTATCTGTGGTGACAAACTATCCCCTAACTTAGTGGCTTTAAACAACAGCCATTTTAATAGACTTCATGACTGTGTGGGTCAGGAGTCTGGGCCGAGTGATTGCTCTGCTTTGCATGCCATCGACGAGGTCACGCGCTGGTATTCACTGGTGTGTTGGCAGGCCTGGGGAGTATAAGACGGTGTGTTCTTCTGTCTGTCTCCTTGCTGGGGGTGGCTAGAAGGCCAGGCTCACTTAGAAAAATTGACCAGAGTGCCTACACATGGCCTGTCCAGCATGGTGGCCTCAAGGTGATCAGACCTTCTGATTGGAACTCAGAAGTGAAAATTCCAAGAGACAGTCAGTAGAAGTCATTACTGTCTTAAGACTGGGTCTGGACACAGGTACAGCATCACTTCTATTACATTGTACTGGTCACGCAACCATAGGACCAGCTTAAATATCGAGAGGGGGTGTTGATGCTATTTCTGGATGAAAAGGGTGTCAGAAAAATCGTGGCCATCCGTAATCCATCACAAGAACACTTTTCATTTTAATAGCGGGGGACGATGGGAAGATCTGGGTGTTGTCATCCAGGAGACCTGAGTGTTGGTCTCGCTTTCCGTGATCCCACTCTACGTGTGAGCTGAAGGCAACCCCCTCACGTCCCTAAGACTTAGAGCTTCCTCAGTGTTGGGAGGTGGGTTCAGTGGTTCCCCAAGTGTGGTACCTGGACCGGTGTCATCAGCTTCACTTGAAAATGTGTTAGAAAAACAAATTCTCAGGTCTCATTCAGAACTAATAAATTAGAAATTTTAGTCGAGGGCCAACAATTTGTGGTTTATTAAATCTTTGGGTGATTTTGATACACATGAAGGTTAGAGAACCCCTGGGTTGGCTAATCTTCAAAGTCCCATTCAGCTTTCTGTGATTCCAACTGCGGAAGAAAACCTCTCATCCCGCAGGACCAGAGCTGCTCGTCAATTTATTAAAAAAAAAAAAAAAAAAAGGAATCAATTAAAATTGAGAAATGCTACTTAAATCCTTGAAATTTTTTATTTTGATGAGAGAAAACCAATCTTTTGGTGTAAGGTTAAGGCCTTTCTTTGAGCAGGAATCTGCGGGATGGATTTCTATGACAATTTTGTCCCCACTTAAACTGCATCTTTAATGCATGACCTAAGATTTTCAGGCTTCTTAAAAGCAGAGCAACAGTAAAGTTTTGCCAAGACATCTGAAGAGTTCATTTTAGTGATTCATCTTTGTAGACTATTCCCAAAGCATCTGAGTGGCTGGTTTACATAACAACGACAACCTTTGTGATATTTAATTAAATCATGTCATCACAATAACAAGAATAACTGGAATAAACGAGATCAGGCACAAAGTCAACAGGTGGAGGCAGAAAGGCTCAGTGAACCGGACAGATGCCTGCTCATCATCAGCATTCTCTGTCCCGTGGGCATCGACCGCTTTGTTTTGTGGAAGAGAAGAAGAACATTGGTCCATCTGGAGAGCTGGTTGAGTAGAAATTGAGTAAAAAAGCTTCTTCTGTATTGCTCGTTCTGCCTTACTCGAACTCTTGTCTTCTTTCCCTTCTTTCATTGTGTTCTTAACACAAGTTTAATTTAAACCCTTTTACCTAAAACCAAAAGTACCTTTGCTGGTCCCACTGCCTCCACACTTACCTCCTACTGTCTGCATAAATGCGTGATGACAAAAGTTACGCCATTCCCTTTCTCAGCAGGGTGGAGTGGAAAGAACGTTGGATTAGGAAGCTGAAGACCCATACCTGAGTCTCACCCTACTGTTTTTGCTTGTGGATCATTGGACAACTTTAAGCCTTTTCCCACAAACAGAGATAAGAGAAACCTGTATTACACAGCTCTCCGAGGTTGTGTGCGGATCAGGTGGCCTTAAAGAGCTGAAAGTATGTATAAAGCGGAAATGAATTCTGTAATTTTAACTTTTTTTTTTCATTATTACATGATAAAGCCCAGTCTTTTTTGCCCAGCGTCCAACAGTCTGGTCCTAGCTTGTTTTCCCAACTCTCTTCTCAAATCTCCCCTAAGTGTCCTCTCCACCCTACCGAGACCGCTCTACTCAAGGTCCCGTGCACAAACCTAAATCTTTCCACAGTTCTAAGTCTTTCTCTACTTTCCCTCAAGTGCCCTTTCCCTTTTCTCAGGCCCCTGAACTTTTCCCATGAGTAAGAACTGAACTGAAATCCAAGCCCTTCCAGGGCTGACTCTCTAACTAGGTTGCTTGTCTCCAACTGAGTGGGTCTCTACACAGAGACACCGTCTCACAAAGAATGGGCGGGACACAAGCAAGTCAGAGCAAGCCACCCCCTGGCCTCTTAAGATCCAGTGGAGAAGAAAACGGAGGTTTCTAACCAAAGAAGAAAGTTAACACTTACAATGTCTCGCTGTTCCAGGCAAGGTCTGGCACTCTGAGAGTGGGGAAGAGGGAATTTTGTTCTGACAGCCGGCAGCTTAGCAATGAAGAGACATCTTTCCTTATCTTGTCGGGACAAGGGAGCCTCCTTGTCCACGGGACTTAGAAGCTACTGCAGTAATAACACAGACTATTCAGATTGGACCCTATTGGGTCGTCTCCTTTGTGGTCATCTGAGTGTCGGGGTTACTCTTATTATGATAAGACAGGTACTGGGAGGGGGGCTGGGCAGCCACACACAACAAGCTTTAAGTCCTTCTACGATAGTAGAGTGAAAGCCAGTCACAGTCTCACATTTAAACACACCCCGATGTCTGTGTCAGTGAGGATTCCCTTCAGGTGCCATCAGCAGAAAGCATAAGAGTGGCTTAAATAAATAAGAGTTAATTTATCACATAAATAATGCGTGCTCCGGAAATAGACAGTCCTCAGGTCAGGCTGGTCGAGAAAGTCGTCGCAGACCCAGACTTCTCTCTCTTCCTGCCCTGTCTGTCATCTTTGGCATCTTTACCTCCGTCATCTTTGGCATCTTTACCTCCATCATCTTTGGCATCTTTACCTCCATCATCTTTGGCATCTTTACCTCCATCATCTTTAGCACCTTTAGCTGCTTTGCCTTCAGGTATTGGATCGTGTTCCAGGCAGGAAGAAGGGGAAAGGTGATGTGGCAAAGCACCCAACGCTGAGCCTGTTCCTGTCAAAGAACTTTCCTGGAAACAGGGCTGTATTTACCAGCGGTTGGCGTCAGGTGTCCTTGATAACTGGTTGTTATTCACTTTGAATGTTACCTCTGCTTAAAGCCCCACCCAGTAACTTCTGCTTTACCTCATTATCCAGAACTAGGTCACATGGATTCCCTTGACAGGGAGGAAGTGTTGAAAGAAAATTGAACATCTTTACCTGGGCACATTGCTACCCCCAAACAGGACTGGGCTTCTGACAACAGGAAGAAAGCAAGAATAGACCTCGGGCAGGCAACTAGTGGAGCCTCCTGTGGTCCCTAAGCTCAGACTTGTGTGTTATCGCTAAGTTGCACGCACAGCTTTATATTTACACCTGGCAGACTTCAACTGCTGAAGGGACGGTTAGATGGCCGAAGAAAGGAAGTCTCATCTTAAGGTGACATTTGTTGGGGCGTCTTTGGTCACATGTCCTTTCAGACCTGGCTCAAATACCACAACCTTCAAGAAAACTTGGTCCATCTCTACCTCTCACCCTTTGTCTTGTTCACTGGGCACTCCCCACCTCCACCAAATTATAAGTTCTTTAGGGGATAAAATCACATTTTATTATTTTTATTATTTTATTGCCTTTGGACCCCCAGACTGTGCTGAACCCATTATAAGTGCACATCAGATATGTATGGTTGGTTCAGAAGAAATAAGACGGTAGAGATAGCCTTGAGTCAGGTACGAACATGGAGTAGTAAGAAGACAATGATTCTGGGTATAAAAGTCTGAGGGAGGGAGTCATGAGAAAGAAAATTAGAAAGGTGTGGTGAGGCCGCCCATCCATTTATTCAGTTACTCCTTTAATGTATGTATTGAGTACCCATTTCATTCCAGACACAAATATGCCATTTTAGATTACGTATTCTATTAGCCTTAGAGTATGGAAAGACTCTTAATACCAGCGAGGCAAATTTGTAAGAAATCAGTTACAGACGACCTGTAGATGAGACCCCTGCGGTCATCCGAGTGTTGGGGTTACTCGTATTAAAACAAGACAGGCATTGGGGGGCTGAGCAGCCACACACAGCAAGCTCCAACTCCTTCTACAACAGTAGGGTAAACGCCAAGCACACGCTCGCATTTAAACGCAGCCTGGTGTGTGGCCAGGAGGTGGATGGGAGGTGCACACTGATGGAGCCCCACGCCGTTCCAGCCGTTGGACCTCATCTTTGTTTGCAAACATGCAACCTCAGTCAATTCTCAAAAGTGACCCTTTGCCTTCTCCTTACATTGGAGGCACAGGTGGCTGTGTGTTGCTTTGGATCAGAGGCAGAGCTGGGCTTTCGGCCCGTGTGTTACAGGGTCAGCCTTCCTCCTGCTCTCCAGCTCCGGTCCCTCCCGGAGGGAGTGCTAATTGTCTGGGAGGTCGATGATGCTGCCTCCTGAGAAGTAAGTGGAAGGCAGAGAGCGTATCCGGGGGGCTCACAGACTCTTATCCACGTCATGGTCTTTTTTGTTGTTGTTGTTAAGTGAGACAAGGCAGAGGAGTAGGGAGAGGAAGCTGTGGGCAGTCACGATGCTCTCAAAACTGTGAATTCTCTTGCTGGGGGCTGCTCTGCCCTCCCGACAGCTGGCTCAGCCGGCCTGCACGGGCAGTCGTTTGCGCATGTAGAATAGCAGCCGTGTTCATCAGGGGTTGGAAGGTCCCCTTTCAAAGCACTTCGTCTGACTGGTAGCCTGATCCCAGCACCGACAGCTCAGTTCACTCGCTCCCGTGTTGATGGGCAAACTGTCTGAGTTCCTGGCTACCTAATAATGCCTTGGCATGACGGCACATTCAGCGATTCGCACATTCATTGGGTACCCACCTTATGCCAAGAGCTAGGTACTTGGAAAACAGCAGCGAATACATTAGACAGAATCCTTGGCCTCATGAAGGCTGCATTATGAGACGTAGATTCATCCTTTAGGTAGCAAGGCCTTGAGTAAAGGGGGAGGGGTCAGGCCAGGAATTAGAGATGTTGGCACCTGAGACAGGAGGTGTTCAGGGAAATGTAAGCCTTGCTGGAGGGGCATCTGGGGGTCTTGGGGCCACGTAAGGACCAACCCTAGAACACCTGGAAAATGAAAGCAAGTTGTTTCCCCTGTCACACCTTTGTCTGGGGCCATGCAGTCTGGCCAAAATCAATTCAGTATCTTTAAACTCCGAGGAAGAAAAACAATCCTTATTGAATTTCCCTAGATGACGAGTGCCCTGAGGGTGGCCCATGTCTGCATGGATCATGGCCTCCTCGGTGCCTGGGCTTTGGCAAACATTCCCTGAATGACTTGCTGAATAAACTTGCAAAGGCACAGGCACTGCATCTTCCGCTTCCTATTCCGGTCCAATGGCATCCACACGAAGACAGCACGAGGATCCCTGTTGTGTGCATAAACAGGAGAATCAGGATTCGAAGCGAGGACTGTGTCTCTCAGAGGTCAAGATTGGTACCCCTTTTATTGCCTTGGTTCTTTATTCCGCTCAACTCTGGCTTCTCACCTGGTGGTGCCACACGTGGTTACCATGAGAACTATGAATTCTGAGCCGGTGGCTTTTCCCGTTGGTCCCTAGGGAGACACCCCTCAGGCCCACCTTATAGGTGTAGTCTGGGGTTTAGTCCTTCCTCCCCCACTTGCTTTCATTCAATTGTAGGATTTAAGAGACACCGTATTGGTGTTTTGCCACTTTCTGAGGCCCTCGACTGGCGAGAATGGGAGATCTTGGTGCCTCCATTGCATGCGACAAGGGAAGCTTATTTACTCTGCTGGCTGTCACCATACCAGTATCCTGTGATGGTCTAGACAAATGCTCATGGTTACAGTCATCTCAAGTGGAAAACACTGGCCTGAAACACAGACCTTCCACTCAGAGGCCACATATCCCTATTTACCTCCCAAACCCAATCTCAAACATTCAGCGGGCAAATCAGGTCATCGAATGTTCCAGCTTCCTGAATCACTGAACGACGGCGGTCCTTTGGGACCTGTCCACTGGGGAGCTCCGTTGTCCAGTCTGTGATGTCATTATAAAGTCTCCATGTTGTTACCAGCACAGTAGTTGTTTCGTCTAGCTGTCCCACGTCCACGCTGCCAGCGAGGTGCCCATCTTGTGAGACCAGGAAGGATATGTGAGAGGTGCTGGGGAGGTCGCTTGGTTCTACCAGGCTGTTCGCAGCCACCGGGGCTTCTCTGACACCAGGGTGACCCTGAGAACAAAGCAGAGTCATCAGACCCCGGAGACACGAGCTCCTCATATGAGTGCTCCCTGCTCTGTCCTCCCTCTGCAGATTGCATGGCCCGAAACATACGAAATGAACCAAGGACGAGTGTGAAAGGAAAGAAACCCCGTTACCCCAGGTTTTCTACGTGTTACTGGTTTTCAATAGGTAAAGGAGGAAACACTCTTCCTGTTCTGTTTTGCTCATTTTAGTGTAGAATTCTTACTCGTCCCATGTAACCGAATGAAAGGGGCTGGGGCAGTGACGAGGACGTGGCCACTCCATGCTCCCGCTCAAATAGCATCCTCCTATTAGCCCTCCCACGCCCCGTTACCAGAAATGGGAACCAGCAGGGTCAGAAGGGAGACGCTCCAACCAGCCCCTTTCACTGGCATAACTTGGAAAGCACTAGAGATGACAAGACGGAGCCAGAGCCCACGGCTTGGAGCTGACGGGCAGAATTGGGTGTCTCTTTGGATTTGCTGCTTCATGTTGACTTGTGTTACCTCTTCTAGGCCCGTAGCATCTTCTTGGCCTTTCTCCAGACGCTTGAACTGGAGATTTATTTAGAGAAAGCAAATAGATAAAGAACAGTGCGTCGGGATAACCCGGGTTCTCCACTCCTGGACCTAGCACTTGTTAGCGCTGAGCCAGACGAAGTTTCTTAACATCTCGAGCCTCAGTTAGCTCACCTGTGCAATGGACGTAACAGCAGCTCCTTCGGCATTACTGAGAGAACTGCAGGGAATACAGCGTGTAGAGCACTTAGCAGCTCCTGCCACCTGGTAAGTGCTCAGAAGTGTTAGCAATGATTATTATTTTGAGAAAGACTGTGGGGGTGACGCTAGGCGCCGGCTCTCGAGTTCGCACGTGTGGTTTCGCTTTGGTAAATAGCAGCGTTCCAGGCAGAGCAGGGCGGCCTCGACTCACGCAGCAGATTTCCCTTAGGGCCTTCCTGACTCTTTTGGACTAATATCTTTTCAGTTTTAATTTGCATCCTCCCAGAGCCTATCCTGGCCCACCTTGATGCCATCACCCGGGCCATACATACATGCAGAGGCCACTAAAACTGTTGCCAGCGCAGGAACTTCACATGGTAAGACACGGACAGCACAGTGGGCTGGAATACAGAACAGGGAGGGTGAACAGCAGAGCCAGAGGTGTACTTGCTCGGAAGAACTTCATGGCTGCCTGGGTGGGGCTTAAGCCGTTTGAAATGGCTTAGAGGGTGATATGAGGCCCAAATCAGGCCCACTAGAAAGCAGACAGGGAGGGAGGGAGGGAGAGAGACGGAGAGAGAGAGGAATCAGACTCTGAAGAGACCCACTTTCCTGCCTTTTCTCTCGCCCCTCCCAAATCTCAAGACAGCTGAGTCCGAAAGCCATTTTATCTCTGGAGGAAAACCCAGGAAGCCCATGCCCCAGCCCAGATCCCAGCGTTTCATCTGAAAGCCGGGGCGGGAAGGAAGGAGCTCGGAGAAAGAGGTCAGGAAAGTGCCTGGAGCTGCAGGCTGGGGCCGGGCTCTCGCGTGGCTGCCGACGCTCTCGTCTGTGTGGGGAGTCGGGCCTGTCCTCACCTGGCCCGGCCGCGGTGGCTCTGTGAACCGTCAGGGACGCCTGCTGGCCATGGGCGCCAGAGAGCACGCCCTATCGCTTTGTGGCCCCTTCTTTCCTGAGATTCCTTCTCTTCGGAAGGCCAAGTTTAGACAAAATGGTCTTTCAGTTTCTTTCCTAGCACCCCCATCCTAAAACGAGCGTTTCTTGCCTTTCTGCCTGAGGGACAGTGGACTCTTCTGGGATCATGACAGTACTCCTGGTCACGTGTCTTTCCTTTAGGAGAATTTCTTGTCCAGTGTTGCCAACACCCGATTTTCTTTTTTCTTTTTGGCCAGACGATTGCTGAGGCCCAGGGCCAATAGAGCCAGCATCTTCACTTGGCAAGACAGACCCATTCCTGGCGCTATAGGACCTTGGCTCCCCTTGGGGACATTGGGCCTGGGAAGAAAGGAAGGGGCTGGCAGTCCTGGGTGGCTGAGGGAGCCAAGGTCTGGGACCGCAGAGATAGCACCGTGCTGCGTTCCAGGTCTTCTGCGGAGGGAAGGGAGGAGGGGCCTCGGGAGGTTCCTGGGGAAGCCTGTGCCCGCTGCGTCGGCGCTGCTGGATGGGATCGCTCAGAGCGCTGTTCCATGTGAGGCTGCAGGACTCTGGGGACCGCTTTGTCCCCGGGGTTTGGAGAGCCCTTTCTGCAGCTGAGTTTTAAATGAAGAAGCCGGCCAGGCTGTATGCAAACTAGCTGCAATAATTATGATAAAGTTTGTAAAAGTAGAGAGGAGGCTAATTTATACCGTGGGTGCCGTCGGTGCCGGGTGAGCCGCTGAAGCTCCAATTACAAGACAAATTTCCTTATGAACCGACTGCCAGAACATGCCCTCGTTGTTATTCTGACAACGGAAGCCGGCTCGTTACTCTTCTAGAATCAACAAGGAGGAAAGAAATAAAATAAAAGGCAATCGTCTCCCCCTCTTAATAACCCGAGCTGATTCTTCTTCCGAGACTGAACATACCTAATGAGTCGGTGTGCAAACCTGGCTTAGAGGAATAATGCGAAGCCTGACTTAGTGGCTCTTCTTGGCTCCACACACAAAAAAGGGCCAAAAAGAAGATGTCCTGGTTTTGCGGCAAGAGATACTGAGATTAAGCCAAGGGAAGGTGCTGTGGAATGAACCGCGTCCCCTCAAAATTCACATGTTGAAGCCCTAACACCCAATGTGATGGTGTTGGGAGATGGGGCCTTGGGAGGGTGACTAGGTGTTGACAAGGTCACAAGGGTGGGGTCCTGTTTTAGTCCCTTCGGGCCACTTATTAGAAAAATAACATAGACAGGGCGGCTTAAACGATAGAAATGTAATACTCGTAGTCCTGGAGACCGGAGGTCTGTGATCAGGGTGCTGACAGACTCAGGTTCTGGCGAGGTCCCACCTGTTTCCTAGACACCTGTCTTGTCCTTGTACCCTTACCTGACACGGTAGAGAGCAGAGAGAAAGGAAGCGCGCTCTCCCGTGTTGTGTTTCTTCTTATAAGGGCACTGATCCTATAAGGAGGGCTCCACCCCCACACCCTAATTATCGCCCACAGGCCCCATCTCCAAACATCATCACACTGGGGATTAGGATTTCAACATGGACATTATGGGGGGAAGTCAAACAGGCTTTTATGATGGATCTCAGCCAGGCTGGAGCCCTGACCTTGGACCTCTGGCCTCCAGAATTATGAGAAAATAAACGTTGAAGGTTTAAACCAGCCGGCCTGTGGTATTTTGTTATGGCGGCCTAAGCTGACTAATGCAGACTGGTACCATTACCGACTAATACTGCCTGGTATAAACCTGAGATCTTGAGGAACACCATTCCCTACAGAGGCTCCAGCACTTCAGTGATGAAGTTCAATGTCGGGTCAGCCTCTTACTAAACTGTATGGTGTTGAGGCAACTTCCTTAGCTTGTCGAAGTCTCCACTGATTCATCTGTAAAATAAAGATACTAATGCCATCAGGATCATAGAAATGTGAAAATGCAGTGAGATCACACGTCTGAAGTGGCGCGCACACAGTAGACACTAGGGGCATTCATGGAGGACATTAGGGACACCCCGTCAGACAGGAGGGAAGGAGAAGCATGACTGTCTCTCACATGGGCCTTGGGTGTGCAATTCAAACTCTAATCCCCCATCCATGGACAAAGCCCCGGAGCCTCTAGCTTTCTGAGCCATTAGAGTCTCCCCATAAAACGGCCTCTGGAAAAAATCTGGTCTTCGGAATCAGAGCGACCTGAATTTCAATCCCCACTCTGACGCTTGTTAGCGCTGAGTCATAATCCCTCAGATCTTGTGTTTCCTCTTCAGCAGATGGAGATTACACCTCCTCTCTCGGATCCCACCGGGAGGGGACAGTGAGATGCAGCACGAAGGCCTCAGCACAGTGCCCGGCACTCCCGGTCGCCCTGCTCATCTTAACTCTCCTTCCTCTCTGGAGACTGTTCCGGATGCTAAACAGGGCGTCTCCCGCCAGTCTTGCTCTCCAGGGCTGGGAGTGCCTAATGCACGTGTTTGTGTAGACGTACATGTGACATGTGTTACGTAGATACAAAGGAAAGCACCGTAAACTTACAAACCCTACGACTGCAATTTAACAAGGTCGTTGTCAGTATTGTTATCCCTCAAGGGTCACACAAGAGGCCTGTAGGTAGCATCAGTGAGGGATTAGGCTATGAATATAGAGGGGACTAGGTTTTGATAATCAATTTGTGGCCAGGTGTTGTTTAGGAAGGGGAGTTGCTAAGTAAACATCTGCGGAGCCTCTCATGTGCCAGGCATTGCGTCCGACACTTCATGTGATCACAGCATACCACGACCTTGGCGGGTGGAACTAGACTGTGACTCCTAGAATCATTACAAGGCGTTGCCTAGGACTGTGATTTACCAGTCAGATGATTTCTTTCCAAGCGACTATGAGCCCCTCCGAGGCGGGGACCACGTATTTCTCTACATCTCTTGGGAGGGTGTTTCGGAGGAACTTGAGGGATGTTTGGTAAATAGGTGGATGTGTGGTTATATTCACTCCTTTGTTAACGCTGCAATGATTTACTGAGTGTCTGTATGTTCCAGGCGCAGTTCCCCACGCGAGGGATACGGCAGTTAACATCTAATAGAGCAAGTCTTCGTTGCCGTCCTAGCTCTCACGCTCCAGCGGGGCACATGACACTTAAACTAGGAAGCGATGCACGTGGAGGGAGGAAATTCAGAAAGTGGCCAGTGGGTTGGGCGACGACCTGCCGAAAGCCACCTGGGAGCCTCCTGGATTCCCCGCATCTACTGTCAGGGTGAGCTCGGGGTGACCATGGCGTCCTGTGCTCATCGAGGACAGTGCTTGCTAAGGGCCCTGAGCCCAAGGAGCCATAAATGCCCTCTCTCATGCTCTCTCTAAATTAAGATAGTTTTTACAGCAGTTTTAGATTTGCAGAAAAATTGAGCAGAAAGTCCGGAAAGTTCCCATACATCCCCTTGCCCCCACTCCCGAATTGCCTTTATTATTAATGTCTTGCATTAGTAACAATGGATGAATTAATACTGATATATAATCAATGCATAGTTAATATTTGCTAACATATATGAAATAATAATTAATACGATTCTCATTAACTGAAATCCATAGTGTACGTTAGGGTTCACGCTTTGTGTCGTCGTTGCACAGGTTTCGACAAACACGTCGTGTATCCACTATCACAGCACCGTGCAGAGGAGGTTCACCGCCCTACAAACCCCTGGCCTTCACCTATCCACCCTGGCACCCACCGATCCTCTTGCTGTCGCCGTAGTTTTGTCTCTTCTAGATTCTCGTGGAGTTGGAGCTGTGCAGGACCCTTATCTGTCAGCAGCTCTGCTCTGCTTCGGTTTAATCCGGCTGCCGCTTTCATGCCACAGGGATGGGACTTACGGCCCTCTGTCCACCCATGGTCTCCAGGGGCTGCGATGGACAAGATAAATGTCCTCACGTGGCCAACAGCGTAGACCCGCTGTTAGCCCAGAGGGGAAAGGCTGGATCTTTACTATTTCCTTAATTCAGTGAAA
Organism: Cynopterus sphinx; assembly: GCA_030015415.1. Lineage (NCBI taxonomy): Eukaryota > Metazoa > Chordata > Mammalia > Chiroptera > Pteropodidae > Cynopterus > Cynopterus sphinx. Next base: position 47,888,291 of record CM057390.1, on the reverse strand, counting down.
CACACTTAATCACTTAAATGCTGTTTGATAATGAGCTGGGGGTGAGTTTTATCATTTCAGCCAACTCTCGACAGCCTCCGCTGTGTCCTGAATAAGAGAATGGAGAAGAAAGCGGGGGGCGGGGCGGGGCATGTGCTTTTCGTTTTGGCTCGTTTGCTTTATTTATCTGTTTGAATTATCCATTTTTGCACTTAAAAATGACCCACATTTGCCAGGCAACTGTGAAGCTTCCCTGTGGATGTGGGCGCCGTGGGGTTGGGAAGATGGAGAGGCTGACTGTGTCTCCCCACACAGAGCCCTGGAGGTGACGGTGGAGACAGAGGGGGGCTCCCCAAAGCACGGGTAGTGAGTGATGGGACCTGCAGGACCTGGGCCGGGAAGGGCGAGAGCGGGTGAGGTCTTGCTCGCGCGTCAGATTTATGGCTGCTGGTGGCACTTATCAAAGTGACATTTATTGGGTGCGAAATGTTCTCATTTGTTAGATAACACAAGCTGTTTAGTATTAAAGCAACTTCCACAGAGCACAGTCTCCTGTCATTAGGGACCTCCTAGGATTAATTACTGAGATCTATGCCCCAGTGTTCGGATGCCTCCTAGAACCGCAGACGTATAAATCACGCATAGCTGACTGCCAGGAGATTTCCCCCAAACCACGCTCTCTCTCCGTGAGGGGAAGAAGACAAGTTAAGTGAACAGTCAGTAGCTCACAGACGCGCATTCTCCGGAGACCCGAGTCCCTGGTCTGAAATGCTGGGACTGTCCCTGCTTCCACGGTGCCAGGGGTGGCTGTCGTCACACCTCACGTCTCTACACTTTTTTCGCCCTTCAAAGCATTTCATCCACAAAGGTGGTTTCTTTGTTGTTTATCATTGTCTTGCGAGTACCTGGAAAGCATTTAGCACACACAGAAGTTCCTTGAGAACGGCGCTGGATGAATGAAAGCCCCAGAAGAAAGAGGATCTTCCCAGCTCTAGGAGGCGGCTGTGCCATTTGTCCCAGACCCCGCAGGCTCTCAGGGATGCAGCGAGTTCCAGGAGCCACCGATGTCCTCCTCCCTCTGGAACCATTCTTCAAAGCAGCTCTGGCCCAGGCCTCAGGCTTCCGAGGCCCCTCGGAGCAGGACCGCGTCTGTCCACTTAAAAACACAACGCATTTAAAGGCGGTGATAAAAACCGCAAGGATTCAAATGCGAGGCAGATCGCTGGGGGATTCCAAACTGCTTAGGACAGAGCTGACGAGTCAACGCGACAGGGAAATGCACCCACTGGTTTTCAAGGCGCTTTGGATCGCTGATAATCCCGTGGCAGAAGAAAACCCTACGAGATGAATCAAGGCAAACGCTCGGAAGAATTGCTATGGGGTCTGCGAACACTGATGTGCGTCAGGGAAATAAACGGCGTTGGATCTTCTGTATTGGACATCAGCCGTGTACGAAAGTTAAAACACCGCATCCGAGGTAGTCCCAAAGCACGTGGATTCACTCCCCAAAGTGATATCCCATCTCCAACACCGTCGCTCTCGTCTGAGACGCTGTCACCTCTCACAGCAAAAGTCCTCTAGGAGTTTTCCCCACTTCTGTGTTTGCCCTAAGACGCCGCACAGCCGCTGCTTACCACATGCCTGCAGCTTCCCTTTCACATAGGATAAAATGAAAACATCTCGATCGGGACCCAGAAGGGCCTGCAGGAGCCGACTCCATTTCTTACTGTCCTCCCCCCTCCTCACTACCTCAGCCAACTGGCCTTCTTCCAGGCCCTTAGACGTGCCAGGTCTTTCTTGCCTCAGGACCTTTACGTGTATGCTGTTCCCTCTGCCTACCACTTCCTTCTTCTCGTGTTGCCCACGGCTCCTTCTCATCCTCCTAATCTTCTCATCATTTTTCTAATCTCGCCACAGAGGCACCTTCCTCGTAGACGTCTTCCCTGACCACACAGTCTCACCCAGACCCTTCTCCTGTTATTCTCTAATCTTGAAGCACCATATTCACTCCCTTCATAGCACCTGCTGTTTTTTTAAATTTTATTATTATTATTATTCTTATTTTTCATGTGTTAATTACTCCTCGTACATGAGATGATAGATAAGGGCAGGGACCACATGCGTTTGTTAATGCCAATAGCACTTTAAAGCTTATCATAGTGCCTGACCCTGGGGCAGGCATACAAGAAATATCTATTTATGAGTGGAGGAAGGAATGCATTAAGAAATACCAAGAGATGTAATGTGCATTTAATGTTCCCAAGGAGTTTGCAACGCATTTCCTGCTGTGTATGCCTGTAACCGGTATGCCCCCAAAAGGTCAGGGACTTTTGCCTGTTTTGTTCACTGATATAACCCCAATATCGAGAGCAATGCTTGGCACACGGCAGCTCAAATATGCGAGTCGATATTCGCTGGGCGAGTGATGAGCAGAAGGACGAGGAACTACCAGGACGTTTAGTTTGCAGCCCTAATTCGGTCTACAGTCAGAGAGAGATTTGAGAGCCAGAGGCCTGGAAACTGGGAGCTGGCGTTGTCCACACAGAGGGGCGGGGAGAAGGGGCAGGGCAGGACGGTCAGACACTGTGGCTATCCCAGGTCAAGGCCCAAGCTCAGAGGCAAATGTGAGCTGGTGCATTACAGGTTCTGAAAACTGCTCAGTGAGCAGTGCGGCCGGGAGGGTGTCACCAGAGACACGGAGGACATTCATGCAAGACCTGGGACCAGGAAGGGGTCCTCTGGGGGGAAGTTCTTCCCCCATGTTCATGAAGAAACCGGCATCTGCTCTACTTACGGGTCTTCAGTAAGTCTGGTTGGGACAAGTCAGCCCTGCGACTGGCAGGAAATAAATTTGTTTCTTTACACAACTGGGGACTGGATCCAGAACCGTAGGACTGCACGAAAGGTGGCTGCTGGTCTGCCTGTCCTCGCAGGTCCCCTGAGGACCTGTGTCCTGTGCGTGGTGACGTCCAGCGTCTCACCTCTGGGTCCCGGCTCCCTTCCTATTCATGCTTTTGCTCTTACCTTGCTTGGAAGGCAGGCAAGGTCTCGTTCTGCCAGGATTTCTCAACCTCAGTAGATACAAAAGTCTTTTTTCTTTTAAAATTTTTTACGCCTACAGCACCTGGTCTCCCTAGGTGGTCTCCCATCCAAGTCCTAACCAGGCCCAACCCTGCTTAGGGTCCGCAAAAGTCGTACATGACAGACAGCCTACACTCAGCAATGCACAGAGGTAAGGCCTGAGGAAAAGGTGACTGTGCTCTGACCCTCATCTCCGTGTGGTTCCTAACCTCCTTCTCTATCTCCTGTCTTGCTCTTACCCAGAATGTTCTTCCATGCCTCCTCCAAACTCTCTCTTCTATTCCTACTGTGGGAAGCCTTGGCTGTCTACTGAGTAGTCACCTAAGGTTTTTTTTTTTTTTTCTTTTTGCCCAAGGAATAGTGATTGAGGGCTAACCAGGAGCTGGGTTGTGTGCTAAGTTCTGGGGACGCAATGAATTACGAACAGGCAGACTCCTTGCCCTCAAAGAGTCCCAGTTCAGAAGGAGAGTCAGAGAGGAAATATAAACACAGTCAGTATATCGCTCAAGCTGTGATGTCAGTCGTACCTCAGCTGTGCTGCAGGAAGAGCTGAGCGTCAGAACGCAGCTGGTTTACACTCGGTGGCAGTCTAAACGACACGAGTTGAGATTCATCCGCGGAGGCAGGTGACCACGGAAGGAGAGCAGGAGACCCTGCTCTGCAAAGACAAGGCCCGGAGTCAGGGCAAGCTCCTGTGTGGCAGAGGATGGGAGAGGAGGTCCGAGTACGAGGAATGAGTTTGGAAACGTCAGCCTGGCTACCTCAGGCCTTCTGGAGCAGGTGAAGGATTCTGTGTTTCATCCCTAATTCAGTGGCGAGCCCCTGAAGAGGTTTCAGCAGGGTAGGCCGTAATCCGATGAGCATCTTTACAAGATCATTCCAGCTGCTGTGCGGAGAATGAATTTGGAAGATGCTGAAGACTATACACAGGAGATAGTGCAGTGGTCTAGGTGCAAAGTGACAGCGGCTTGCACCTAGGGGCTGGAGGCGGAGAAAAGGAAGAGCGAGATTTTTGAGGTGGAAATGGCAAGATTGATGATGGCCTGGATTTGGGGGTGAAGAAAGGGAAATGACAAGGACGGCTTCAAAATGTCTGGTTTGAATCAAAGAAAGCTCCATGCCTTGCCCTGCTCTATCTGGTTTTTGCAATGACTTTGGGGAGAAGGAAGTCAAGGGTTTTTTTCCCCTGGTTAATAGAGAAGAAAATAAGAAACTGAGAGATTAAATGATTCATTTCCAGTCTCATGGCTGGTTGGCAAAAGCCAGGACCAGCTTCCTGCTCCCCAGACCCTGGGTCCAGGCTTCATCCCCACTGACCCCTGTGGGAAGCCCCATGTCCTGTAAACAGGACTTTCCCCTGTCGTGGGACCTGCGGTGGCTGGTCCCACAGCCTCTGGGCCGGCAGCTTCTGGGCCGGTGGCTTCTGTGGCCATGACTGCGTGCAGCTCGCTCCAGATGCCTCCTTCCTGCCTCTCCCTTCCAGCTCTGGGCTCACGTTTACTTAATGACTCTCATCTCACAGAAACTTTCTCCCAGAATCCACAATGGGCAGCATCACGCACTCCTCATGTCTGGTGATAACTTTCTATTAGGTTTTTATTCTTTCGCAATATATTAAAGCCATATTTTTGCCAGGTTTCTACTTCGGTTTATTTCTCGTCCTTGAGTCACTCCTCGTCTCCCCCCGTCCCCGTGGGGTCCCCCCACCCCCTCACCTGAGCGGACTTTCACTGAGATGTTTAATTCTCCTTTAATCCCAATTCCCTGAGGTACATGAAAGCAGCTTTACGAGCCCATAAATCCAAGAAGATAAAGTGCATTTTTATTAGTTGTGTTGGCATCAAAGGGGGAAAAAATGGAATCTAATGTGAAATAGTCAATAACGAATTTGCTTAATAGCCCTTCTCATCACCTCGGTGGGTCTCACGGAAGGCAGTGGCCTCGCAGGCAGGGCTTGGGGACTGATAGTCTTTCCCAGGGGATGCTGCAGAGGCTACCACCCTGCCCATTGTGTTTTCATTTTTATTTCCTCCAGCAAAAGAATATTTCTTCCAAACGGAGCTGGGAGGCTGGAAGGCAGGGGTGGGGAGAGGAGAGTTTTGGCATGAAGGGAAAGGATAGGCTGGCTGGGGGAGTCAAAGCCCCCACAGCCGCAGGGGACGCCAGGGCTCCTGCCACCTTGCTCTTAGCTCAGGTGGCTATTTTGTTCACTGAGAGCTCTTTCGTGACAGAGAGATGGAGAGTGGAGTCACAGATGGATGTGGGCGTCAGTGACCGAGAAGGGAGGGGGGCCTCTTCCGGGAGCAGTCGGCACCGAGGGTGACCGGTGTCCCTGTGAGGCCAGGAATGCACGGGGATGGGGTGAACGCGGAGCTCACCCACACACCAGGCGAAGGTGGAGGGGAAGCCCCGTGCATCCTCGCTGTCTTCCAGGCCAGAGCCTGGGGAAGGTTCCCATTCTTCCTTTTGGATCCAGCAGGAAATTCAAGGCTATGGGGCTGGGGTGTTTCTGGTCCCCCCGCTCCCCTCTCTAGCCTGGCATTTGTGTATCTCATCCCAGCCCTCTGGGGCTCAGGCTCAGGGTCTGCCATCGCTCCCTGATCTCTCCCCATCTCTCTCCTTTTTTCTCTGCCTCCTTCTCCCCCTTCTCCTCCTTCCTACTTCCTTCTCCTTGTCTTGCGAGGATGCCTCAGTCGGATTGGAGAGTCAGCTTATGCCAGGCCAGCACCCCAGGTAGGGCCCCCCTGTGAACGTCTACAGCTTGGCAGGTGTTCAGGTAGTTTCCCGAGACTCCTGGCACTCCTGGCGGTGTTTGTAGTTTTTAGGGCCTTTTGGGCTTGGAAAGGAGAGTTCTTTTCTCCCCCTCTTTTCAGAGAGAAGGGAAAGGGGACGTTTTAAGGGGGTAAGAGGGGAGTTTGGTTTATGCCACGTGGCCACTAGATGGCAATAGTCAAACATGCAAAAAAGCGAGCCGCCAGGCTCCGCAGCCTCCCTGTCTCCCGCACTTCTCCCTGCGGGAGGAAGGGCTGGGGGTAGGGTGTGGAGAGGAGAGGCTGGGAACCAACACGTAGGTGAGCAGCTTTGGCACCTGTCCTGGGAAACGGGGCTGAGGAAGGGGATGAGGAGGTCCACGGTCCACGTGGAGAAGGCTGCACCCCCTGTGGGGCTCATCCTCTGGCCGAGCCAGAGACCCAGGCCCTGGGACTCCTGTTTCCTCTGTGGGAATGAGGTCCCGGCCTGGTGAGGTGGCATCACCACACCTGTTACTGCTGTGTTCAGGCGGGGACCTCAGGATGCTCGGCCTTAGAGGAGAGGGGAAGTGGCTTCCTGTGCCTCGAGGTGGCCCTGAGTAGTGCCCTGAGGTCATTGAGGGAAGGGTGCTGTGCTTAGATTTGCATAAGTCGCAGCTTAAAGTTTCTGTCATGAAAGCCGCCCACCTGCCTGGAGGAGCCCGAAGCCTGGACCGGCCTGTCATCAACACGTCAGCAGATACAGTCAGGGGATAACGGTCGTGTTTGATACATAAATACGTGTGGGATCGAGCTGAATTGAATAATGTCTGCCCTTTAGGACCTTATACTCGAGAGAGAGAGAGAGAGAGAGAGAGACTGTGTGAAGCAGTTAGAGAATTTAGGGCAAGGCTGTTGCTCACTCTCAGCAAACTGGAGTCAGAAACGGCAGAGAGCACGCGGGGCTCGTGGGATTTGAGGGAGGTCTTGGAGGGTCTGGGTAAGAAGTTGTAACCTGACTAGAGAGGACAGGGCGGGCCTGGCACAGTCCGAATATTTCACCTGCGCTGGGGGGTGGACGATGGAGGCTACAGTCAGCACAACAAGGTTGGAGACGGCTGGCTGTGTGGGTGATTGATTGAAAGTCAGGCAGAGGAGTGTGTTCCTGAGACCGACTGAGACCGACGTGACAGGGAGCCGCTGCGCGTCCTTGAGCAGGAGAGAGCTCGGTGAGAGAACTTTCCACTACGGTTCCCGAGCGCCTGGTCACTGTCTCCTTCCTGGGTCTCTTGAAGGGATCAGGCCTCGGTGAGCACTCAGTACCTGCTGAATGGGACGTACGTGCAGCAAAAGCCCCAAGGACAGAGGCCAGCGAGGGACCCCCTGCGGGGAGGCCAGGTCCCTGGAGCAGAGCGGGCTGCAGGCGGCCCACGCTGGGCTCCCTGGCTCAGCAGGGCATGTGAGACGGGATCACGAGCTGGAAATGACCCAGACAGTTGCTGCTCTCCGCCACTTCCCATTTTGCTGATCCCCTTTTTGAAGAAACGCCTCCGCCTTCCTTGGCTCCCTGCACAGCACACGCGTGGGAACCTCCGCAGTCTGCGGACGGTCGCTCTCGGAGGGGCGCTGCCAGTTGTCTGTGCCCCTACTTGCAGGGACAGGGGTGTCATCGGGGCTGGAGGGAGCATGGGGAGGCAGGCTTATCCAATGTCGGTGTGGGCAAACCCTCTCCCCGTCTTTTTGGTTTTCTGCTGCGGTGAAAGGCAGAGCAGACGGAACAAACACCATTTTTTTCAAGGCGTCTTCACCTTCATGCTCATTCTCGATTTCTGCTCTGAGTTTGGTGTTGCTTCATCCATTTCTAGGTGAACCAGCTGAGGAGTGGCGATGGCAGGTGATTTATGGTAGGGGGCTTTATTCTTTCATGCCGAGCCCTGGGTCTGTCCCACAGGTCCCTGCTGCCAGGGGCCAGGCCGTGTGGATGGGGGGTTATGCCCTGCAAGGGAGCCCTCAGAGGCCAAGCGGAACTAGGAAAGCCGCTCGCAGGGTTTAGGGGCACAGCAAGTTTTCTATGTCAGGGTGGGGCTCCCCACTGCCTTGACATCAAGGCTGGGGCAGGAGGAGACTGGCCTTGGGGATGCCCGGAGTTCAGGTCAGAAGAGAGACGGGATCGATCTAGAGTCCAGTGAGAGTCAGGGGTCAGGAGCTTAGGCATCAGGGAGAAGGGGCCAGCTGTCTGTCGATGAACATTCATCGAACACCCGCTTACCACAGGTGAGGCCTACGACCTGACCCCGGTGGGGACAGAGACACGGAAACGAACAGTTACAATATAACATGCTGTTTGTGGTAAGAGGGTTAGGTACAAATGCTATGGGGACCTTGGGAACACATGATGGAGCCCAGGCCATTGACTTGTGTTGAGAACGGGGCAAACGATCAGGCATGAGGAGCGTGGAGCCTTTGACTGCGTTGCCTCCGAGGCTACCTCTTGGGACCAGGGCAGGGGCCAGTGAAGAAACGTCCCTCCATGTCTCCACGCCACGAGTGCAGGCAGCACCGGGCTTGTGGGCTGGAGTTCCACAAAGTCTTCTTTTCCTCCTCATTCCTTAGAACTTCAAAAATCTCAGTGCAAGAGCTGATAATCTTATCGCTGTCTTTCCGGCCCTCTTTCTCCAGGCCCAGGGTCTCTCTGCACACATCATCAGGGTGCTGGAGGCCTCCATCAAGAGACAGGGATCAGGGATCATAAATTGTTTTAAATCATCTTTCCACGTCTCGGGGACCTGCGGGAGAGAGCACGTTGCAAATCCGATGCTCGGAAGCACCAAGTGTTCACAGACTCACTTTTCCCTCTTGAGACAATACCTCTTCGTGTCTCGGGTGCGGACAGTAAATACGTGTTTTCAAAGGCAGTGAAGACCCTCGGAGGGAGGTAACATCAGTGTGTCCCGCAAATAATTATGAGCGCAATAACGAGAATAATAGCTACCATTTATTAAATGTCCAAAGTCACGTAGCAAGGAAATGGAAGTGCGAATGAGAATTCATTTGTGATTGGCTGGGTTTCGAGATGGGGCCTAGGATGCTCGTTGGGGTGTGGGAGGGCTCCCGGCAGTGAGTCTGTTGAACAGAAGGAAGAGTGAAAAGAAGGAGGAGCCGCGGCCAGGGTGGGGAGGACCCCAGGCATGCTGCCAGCTCGCGTGTAACAATAAGTGTGTGATAGCAGCTTTCATGCCCAGTTTTTGCTCTCATTCCCAGCAGGCAGCTCCTGGATCTCTCCAGGTGACAGTAGTTTCCTACAGACAGCACTTGGGTCATTTAATGGATCCCGGTCCTAGCCGAGGCACCAAATTAATCTCACCTGGTCACGGGGCACGGCCCATTCTGTGGGATGACAGCATTGAGCCTGATTCAGCTTCAAAGCCACCAGCATCGATTGAGAACCTACTATGGTCCAGGCATTGGGCCAGCTAATTTTGTCTACACGATCACATTTAGGCTTTAGGATGACCTGGTGTGAGGCGTTAGTCTCTCTCACTCGGTTAGTTGAGAGGCCCAGGGTGTCGCCTAAGGCTCCATGATGGATTAATAAGAGTGGCAGCTTCTTCCCTCTGCTTTAGCAGGTCCTTTCATTTCTAACATTCCATGACCTGGGACCATTGGGAGGAACACCGGGGTTGATTACAGCTGGGGGCAGGATGCCAGACGCTTCCAACAGGACAACTTCCTCTTTCTGGGACTAACGGTCTCTCCGCTCTGGCACTATTTCCCCTGGATAACTGACAGATAATGTTTTCTTTTTCTCATTTTTTTTCTCCCATAACCCAGGGAATAAAAATCAAGAAAAACATGAACTTTGAATCAATAGAGAACTTGTATAATGAAGGCCAGGACACGGAGAAGAGCAGGAGAGAAAGGTGAGGATGGTCAGTAGGGGATCTTCACATCCAGAAATAGGTCCTGGGGATGACCTCAGTCTGCTACTCGGGATGGGCTCAAGAGAGTCACTTGACTGGGTTGGATTGGCTTACACTAGCTGTTCATCACTCGCATTTCCTCTTCCTTTCGGGTTAATAGCTGGACCGCATCTCCTAGCCTCCCCGAAGTTCGGGCAGCCAGATGACTGAGTGTTGGCCCCCGAGGTGTGGGTGGAAGTGACGTGTGCTACTTTCAGGCCTGGCTGGTAGGAACATCTCACCCATGGCCTCCTCGCTCCTTCCTCTTCCTCAGCTACCCTCGGAGACACACGCCGAAGATGGAGCCTTGGATGAAGGAAGCTTGAGTCCCTGCATTACCACTGGGAGAAAATTTCATCGTGTGACGCCACGGGGGTATAATGGCTTATCTATTACAGTAACCAGCATGACCTTGGCCCACGTGAAAATGCAGAGTGATTTCTGAGGTCCTTCAGAATTTAATAGCTTCTGGTTCTGTGGCTCCTTGAAAGAGCAGAGTGGATCCCAGCTGCACAGCACTGAGAATGACTCACAGTACACCGGGAGCTCCTCTGTGGCCCCTTCCCTGAGGACCTTCCATTTGAGGCCAATGGTGATAAACAGCTTTTTTCCCTGGTGCCATACCCTACTCCACACGACCCCCGGGGAGGACCTCTCCTCTTTGTGAACCGTGTGTGACGACAAGGGCCTCTTCTTGTCTTCCAGAGTAGCACCTAAGGTGAAATCAATGGTTTGCGAAGGTTGCTTTTGCACACACTCAATGCTACAAAAGGGATTATGACTAATTACAGTCACGTGCTGCATAACAATGTTTCAGTCAACGATGGGTTTCGCACGTGATAGTGGTCCCGTAAGGTATACTGGAGCCGAAAAATTTCTACCCCCAGCAACGTCGTAGCCATCCTGACATCCTAGGGCCACAGGTTACTCAGGCGCTTGTGGTGATGACGGTGTAAACAAACCCGCTGAGCTCCCAGTCGTGTAAAAGTGGAGCACGCTGCTATGTACAGTACGTAATCCTTGAAAATGACGATGAATGACTGCTACAGGTTTATGTACTTAGCATACTATACTTTTAATCATTATTTTAGAGCATTCTCTTTCTACTCATAAAAAAACAATTTGCTGTACAGTTGTATGTTGTGTCACACCGACAGCAGCCTCATACATCTTGTGTTTACCACATCTCTTGGTTGCATCGTTTTCCCTTGTGTTTGATTTAATCTCGGGTTGTTTTGGATAGTCACATGCTGTGCAGGCTGTACTGGGAGCAGTAGGCCGTACCATATGCCTGGGTGTGCAGTAGGCTGTACCATCCACGTTGGTGAACGTGTACTCCATGACGTTCACACAACCACGAAGTCACCTAAGGACACATTTCTCAGAAAGTACCTCCACCGTTGAGCAGCACACGACTGTGTAGATCAGGCTGTAGTTTGGATTCAGGAAGCCAGCTAAGGATTCAGGAACTCACGAGTGATCATTTTAAGTGTGACATTTACTTCCAGTGACCCCGACCAGGTTACACAATATTAAACCAAATGGGTGACATAGTCTATTTTATGTAAATCCAGTCGGTGAAGATGGAAACTTTCATACACTGACAAATTAGAGAATGATTATTTTCAAGTCAGGAATTTTTAATGATCAGTTTTCCTGATTCTATCATGCTGTACAGAGAGATTTTCAAGTGAAAAGTTAGCATTTAAAGATCAATAATGATAAAGTAACATTACGATCAGGAGAGAGTAAGTCAGACTAAATAAAATTCAATTTAAATATAATTTATTAAAAAGTGCAAAATCAAGTATAGGTTCTTCAGACGGTTTGCAGAGGCAGTTGCATCAACACAGTTTCTGAACTTTCTGTGTGCTGGGATGCTGCAGTGAGCCAGAAATACAAAGTTCCCCCTCCATGAGGAAGATAGACAATGCACCATTAGAGAATTCCATGTCAGCTTAAAATAGCCAGCGACCATCACATCTTATCATGGTTTTTATTTTATTTTATTTTATTTTATTTTATTTTATTTTATTTTATTTTATTTTATTTCATTTCATTTCATTTTATTTTATATTTTATTTTATATTTTATTTTATTTTATCTTATCTTATCTTATATTTTATTTTATTTTATCTTATCTTATATTTTATTTTATTTTATTTTATTTATTTTATTTCATCTTATCTTATCTTATCTTATCTTATCTTATCATCTTATTTTTATTTTTCACTAAGCATTTTACAGGCATGAACTCATTTAAGCCTTGTTAGAGCTTTACAGGATAAATGCTGTTACTCTGATCTCCATTTTACAGATGGGAAAATTGAGCACAGAGAGGTTAACTGTCAAGGCCAGGGGGCCTGCTCTTAACTACTGATCCATACTGTCTATTAGTGCTAAGCGCTAGAAAGAACATAGATCAGGGAATAAAATATAATGAGAGGAGGTGGCTAATTAGATAGGATGGCTCCAAGGAGATGTTTAAGCAGATCCTGAGTGAAGTGAAGTGAAGCAGCCAGTCTGAAGATATCGAGGGAAAGATTGTGTTCTAGGCAGAGGAGATGGAAAGTGCAAAAGGCCTGAGTTGGGGACCGTCTAGTGGGTTTGAGAAACAGCAAAAGTTTGGTTCTATCTAAGTGGAAAAGCAAGGGAGAAAGTGACAGAAGACAAAAATGAAAATAAAGCTGGGGCTAGAACTTGTAGGGCCTTAGGGTCTATGAATAGGGCTTTGGCTTTTTTTGCTGGGAGAATTATGAAAAATCATTGCAGAGTTCTGAGCAAGGGCAATAGTGGGATCTAACTGACATGAAAAAACAATGAATGAACTATTCTGGCTGCTCAGTGGGTGGCAGGAGTGAGAGGTGGCAGACGTAGAAACAGTAAGGACCAGAGTGGAGACTGCTGCAATGGTCCAGGCAAAAGATAATCAAGAATCAGATCAGAGTGTTACTGATGTAAGTGCTGGCGCTTGGAAGCACTGCATGTGGGGTGTGAGGGTAAGAGAGGAACAAAGATCACATCAAGTCTTACCTGGCCTGAGCGACCAGGTGTGGTGTGATGCTGGTGATATTTGCCCAAATGGAGAAGAGCGGTGGCTGGAGGCAATTAAGAGTACTGTCTGGACATGCAAGTGGAGGTGCTGAGTAAGAAATGACCTACCCTGGCCTGGTGGAGTTCAGGGGAAAAGCAGGGGCGAGACACATTGGTTTTGGAATCCCAGCCACAGGTGGATGAGATTCCCTGGGGAGCAAATGGTAGAGAAGAGACATGTTCTTGGATTTCAATGCTTAAGTATAAAGAAGAGAAGGAGCCAGTAAAGAAAATGAACAGAGGGGCCAGCAAACTAGCAGGAAATCAGAGAATGTGGGTTTTCCGATACCAAGGCATGAACGAACGTGTTTTGAGTAGGATCAATAGTTCACGGAGGGCGGGATCCATAACTGGTCACTGGGTTTGGTGACATGGAAGTGGTTTTGACAAGTGCAGTTTTCCCACAGAGTGATGGGGACAGAAGGCAGCCTTTGCTGAGTCAGCCACTGACTCTCAAAGACTTGTCAAATGGAAGGGTTTTGTGGTGGTTGTCCATGTCCCCTACTGGCAGCGGTGGGCCACCTACAGTCCTCTCCTTATAACTTCTCATTTCAAAACCCAGGAGGAAGGGAAAGGTCCAGTCTGGGGTTTGCATTGGTTGTGGCCTAGGGGCAGAGTAAGGATGCTGATAGCAACTTAACGTGCTTCTTAAAGCTTCTGTTTGAACGTGACCCATATCATGTCTAGTCGGAGTCTGTTGGATAAAGCCAGACACACGGCTAAGCCTGCTAACGGGGTGGCGGGTATACGTCACCTGCAGGAGGCACCGCAGGTCACATGGCAACCACCAGGGACACGTAATCCTTACAGAGAAGGGAGGACTCTGTGATTGGGAACAACCAGACAACCTTCTACAAAGATAGTTCAAGGGAAAATGGAAGGCGAATTAGTGAACATGAGAATTACAGAAAACTCCAGAGAGATCGCTTCGTAAACTACATACATGTCTAACCATTATGCTGCACCCCTGAAACTAATACAAAATAACATGAAATGCCACCTCTAACTGAAAAATAAAAATTAAAAAAAGAGTATGAGATATAATGTAGAAAACGTCTATCCCCCCAAATTTCACCGTGCCCCTAACAGTCAACCACTACCACCCCCAGCCTTGGTTTTTACTCTCCTAGAGTCTTGCTTTTGAAAGAATGTTATATAAGTGAAATTATAGAGTAAGTAGCTTTTTGAATTGGGTTTATTTCACTCAGCGTAATACATTTGAGATTTAAAAATGTGATTGTGCCTATCAGTGGTCCTTTCTTAATGCTGATTGGTTTCCCATTGATAAATGCACCATCATTATTTTACGCATTTCCCAGGAGAGGGTCATTTGGGTTCAATCCAGTTTGAGACAATTACAAGTAAAGTCGCTATATAAACAATAAAAAAAAAATGAATCACAGAAAACTCTAGGAATTTTACTAGAAAGAGAGCAAAGAAACAGGGTAGTAGCTGGAGAAGAAAGTAGGGTCAGGTGACTTTGTTTTTAAGACACATGTCAATTCAGCAAGTTTGCGTGTATCTAGAGAGATAAAATCAAAACAGGAGGGTGATAGCTACAAGGATAAAGCCTTGTAGGTGGAAGGAAACAGGATCGTCTGGGCAACTGGCGGGGCTGAGCTCTGGAAAGAGTTTCTTCTGTGACAGGAGAAGAAGCAGAGCCTGTGGGCATGGAGGCTGGGGAGTGCGGCTATAGAAAGGGGGAGAATTTCTGTGATTGCTTCTGTGTTCTCAGCGAAACCAGCCATTACCTAAGAGTGAAGAGGTGGCAAGGAGGGTTGGAGATTAGGGCAGTGAAAAGCGATAGGCTTACCTCAAGGAGTCAGAGCATGAAATGAACGGGGGGATGAAGCGGGAACGCTGACCCACCTGGGGTCTGTTGTCATGGACTTAAGGTGAGCGCAGTCAAGTCAAGGCGCTGGTATGTTTTTTTTTTTTTATTATTATTATCATTTCCATTCAGCTGGAGGTAGGCGCAGAGTTGGGTTTAACCAAAGGTTGGAGGCTTCCAGGAGGATTCTGTGATGGAGAGAGAGGGGGACGACACAATGGATGGCTTATTTGACGGACCGATTTTAGTAAGAAAATTAGTAAGAAAACATGGAATGATGAAATGAAAAGTGTGATGGACAGTGAGCACTGGTTTTATGATCTGGAATTTCTGGAGAATCGAAAATAGCTAACGTAGGGATACGAGCAAATCGGTGATGCTGGTCCGTTGGAAGTTTGACTTCAAGATATCAGAGATGGTGCGGTTAGAGGTGACAGAATCTGGGTTGCGAGCGTGGGAGCCGTTGGCTGAGGTGAGGCTGAGATGATGACGGGGTCGATTTCTGGAGGCAGCTTAGGCACTGAGACGCTGGGGTGTTACACGGATCGCGGATGTCGATGCAGAAGTCGCTAAGAGGAGGATATGGGGAGGATGAAGGGAGAAGGCCTGTAGCATCCAACGGCATGAGCTTCTGAATCTCACGATGACCTTTCATTTTCTTCTCCTTCTGAGCAGTGTCGGGGCAGGGTGTACCCTAGATGGTGAATTGTAGCTGTTTTCACACGGCTGTCCAGTAGCCTGGCATGCGAAGGATCCAGAAGAGGCTTCAGGGTCTGACGCAGGAGGGTCTCCTTACTCTCGCTTTCATTCCGCCTCCCGCTGCCCAAGCATGAGTGGCTCTGATGGATGCTGGCTGGCTGTGAGGACAGATGGCGCCTTCCCACAGAAAGTCGACAGCCAGAAAGGCCAACACGGACCCCAGACTTGGGGAAACGCGGTGACAGGAGTGGTTAAACCGTGCCACAGCAGTGGCAGTGGGAGGAGGTCCCGCGTATGTGTGGTCTGGGGGAACGAGGGCCTGAGGAGAAACAGTGTCGTGTCACAGGAAATGATCCGTAACGGTTTTCCATCCATCGCGTGGGGTTTCTCAGACCTTTCCTTCCTCCCTCCATCACCTTCATCCCCACGCGAGCTTCGGAAGACCATTTTGATTCTACCCCGAAGATAAGTAAGGTCCAAGCTCACACCTCTTAGAGCGGGGCACCCAGGCAGAGCTGGACGAGGGACATCATTCGCTGGCCTTGCTTTTCGTCCACTTTATCACGGAGCTCTGAGATGAGGCTAACACCCCCTAACGGGACAATTTGCTCAGCAAAATGACAACCGTTTAATTAACAGGTTCTTTAGAATATAGTCTTCTTCTAAGGCTTGTGCTCATGTTGAGTTTCCGGAGCCTTGTTTTCGGGAGCTCTCCTCGCGGAGTTTTTCTTGTTTTTCCTTCTTTGACCAGCAGAAGGTGGTAGCTGACCTGCCCCCTCAGCTGCAGCTCTCTAAGTTCCCCCCCATTTCACAAGGGTTGTGCTCGTCACGAGCTTTGCGTTGCATCGTGTTCAGGCGAGAGCTGGGCATCGGTTGAGGGGAAGTGTTGGGACTCTAGAGAGTCGTCCGGATCTGAGTCTGAAGCTCACCTGTGCCACTTCCCGGCTGTTGCTCAACCTTCTCTGTCATTCCCGTCAGTGGAGATAACAGTGGGCCCTCCCTCGCAGGTATCAGGGATCACATGAGGGAAAGCACGTAAGTTCTGGGCCCCGTAGCTGATGCGTAGTACGCATTCAAGTCAGTGATAGTATTCCTATAATCAAGACTCACAGCCCCGAAAATCTCCCTCCATCTGTGTCCCCGATGTCCCCACCTTTCCCAGAGACCTGGGCCAGGCCATCTTAGCACTGGCTGAGTCTTTCTGTCGAGAAGAAGCATGATATATGACACAAGGCACCTCAAAAGACCCCACCAAAGTGAAGAGATTTTCCTGAAAATCGACAATGGAGAAGAGTCTCAGGTTATCTAATCGAGAGATAGAGGCAGGACGCAAACCCCGGTGAGCCGAGTCCACAGCCAGCACCCTTTCTGTGCTCCTTTCTGTCACAAGTGCCCCCACACCGTGCCTAGCTTAGAAAGCCTCCTGGAACTGAGCTCCCTCCTACGCAGACGTTCTCCAGCGCTAACACCTCCTGAGTTCTCATTGGATATTTTTTTTGCCCCTTTCTTGAGGTTCATCTTCTTCCCATCACGCCTTTCTTTCCTCTCACCTGGGGGCTTCCAGGTGGAGGTGCCCAGCATGCAGCTGTGTGCAGATGAGTCTGATGGAGACGTAAGGGCAAGCCCGGCTGCAGATGGCGATTTGGAATTTGTCAGCTTCGAGTCGTGGTTCACACCCAGAGAGTGCCTCGGTTTACCGGAAGAGGATGCATCCAAGGAGCCGGGGGCACCAACAGCCTGAAAGAAGCCCCCAGAAGTCGAAGAATAAATAGCTACGGTACCAGCAGGAGGAGAGCCAGGAGGGTGGGACAGGGAAGCATCAAACCGAATCGAAAGCATCAAACTGTAGAAGGTGCGAACATGCCCATTGGGGTGACCTGGAAGGCATTACGGAGAGCTATCATCAGGGGCCAGTTGGGGCAGAAGTCTAGTTTTGGTGACGAAGGAGCGACTAGAAGGTGTGGAATTAGAAACTGCAAATGTGGACTATTCTTTGCAAATGTTTAGCTGAGAGAGGGAGGAAGAGGTTCGGTTATAGCGACGGCAAATCCAAGAATCTGTGAGGTCTCTACGCGATGTTTCAGCTGGGACAGGGCACTGAATCCAGTGTAACATTCAAATGCAAATTCTTGGTATAAAAAGTGTTTCTGAATCTCTCCCTCGCCCCCCGCCCACACACCATGGGTCAAGGGCTTGCTCGGTGGAAGAGCTTGTGCCGTTCGTGTCTGACTCACTGCCATCTCGTCCGACTCCACTGATAAGTTCTATTTAGGGCCCTAGGCTAGGAATTATTATTCTTTTTTAATTCTTTTTCTGAATAAGTGGGCTCTCTTTCCGTCATCTGACAGCAAGGCCTTGCCGCACACTGTGTTCTTCTTGCTTTGCCTGCTAGGAAGCCCGGAGGCAAACTGAAAGCTGGTTGTAGTGAACAGTTCGGTTCTGCTTCTTGGCTTACAATCTCCTCCTTTGCCCATAGGATTTCTGATTTCTTTCACACGCTGTGTTCACATGTATAGACATAGCTACGTTTTTAAAATGTTCCCTATACGTTTATTGAGCAAATAAAAGCCGAGAAGGGCAATTTTCTTCACACATTGAAGTACTTAGATTTTCCTCACGTGCTTTCGGCACGCAGTTTTTGACCAAATGGGGGAACGGTTCTACAGCTAAACCTCCAATGCTAGTCATTATGTAAATATGGTTCTATTTCAAGCTACTAAAACTCCTTTCTGAGACCGGGAAGGTATAAATTATAGAAAACGAGAAGAGGCTTAACCTCCCTGGGTCTCAGGTTCCCCACCTGTGAAATGGTGATAGCAGTTTCCGCCTGCCTGACTCAGGAGAGAACGGACAGAAAAGCCATCTGAGAGGGGTAAAGCGTCCTATGACATCAAAGTAACCTAAATAGCATAATGACTTCTTTTTCTTTTGTGTTCCTCGTAACGTGTAGGCCTCGGCTGGTTCACTGCAGGCGGCTGTGTGGGGGAGGGTGGTCTCAGTGACCTTGCTGACGCTAGGATGCCACAAGCGTCACATCGTCGGATGACGGCTACCGTTGGCTTCGTGAGCAGGCAGGCTATTCCTCCACCTGCTTTTCCAGATGTTGGAGGGTGATGAGCACGTGGTGGTATATTAGTCAGGGTTCTCCAGAGGAACAGAACCAATCGGATGTGTATAGAAATACAGAAGGAGAATTACTACGAGGCATCGACTGATGAGGTTATGAAGGCTGAGAAGTCCTGCAATCTGCCGTCTGCAAGCTGGAGGCCCAGGACAGCCAGATGGCGAAATTCCAGTCCCATCCTGAAGGCCCAAGAACCAGGGAGGCCGACGGTGAGAGTCCCAGTCTGAGTCCTAAGACATGACCACCGGGAGCGCTGATGTTCAAGGGCAGGAGAAGATGGAGGTCCCGGCCCAAGCACAGAGCAAATTCTCCCTTCTTCTCCCTGTTTGCTGTCTTGGGCCCTCAGAGGGTGAGGTGGTGCCCACGGTGGTGAGAGCGCTCTCTACCCAGTCTAATGATTCAAAGGCTCACCCCTTCCAGAAACACCCTCACGGACACCCCCAGAAATAATGTTTTACCGGCTATCCTGGTGTCCCTTAGCCCAGTCATGTTGACACGCAAAACCAGTCATTACGGAGGAGAACAGGTGGTTGAGAGGTCACCTGCCGTCCTCGTCACACCCTGGTGACAGGCCTGTCTCACAGGATTCCCCAGCAGGAAGGACTCTGGAAGCCTTCTGACCCTGGCGGCGAGTGGTGCTGCACGGAGGGGAAGCGGTGCCCGGGCTGTGAAGAGCAGCCGCCGCCCGCAGGCCTGGAGGGGGCCGTTCCCGCCTGGCTGTGAGGTCTGCAGGGTTCTGGAGGGGAGGGATGATGGATAGGAGTGGGGCTCCCTCCACGCTGTGGCCCGCTGGCTGGACCATCACTCAGAGGCCCTGATGGACTAGCTCCCCTGCACAGGCCTGGCTGTGGGGTGGGTTATGGATGAGCTGCCTTCAACACTGTTTTTTCTAATTACGTTTCTGAGCTTGAGACATGGCTGTCCGTGGAGGTGGGAGGTGCCTGGTCCTGGAGGGGGAGGCAGAGACATAAAGTATGGGAGAGTGGGGAGGTTTTCTGTGGTGCGGAGGGCCGTATTTAAACAGCTGAGCAGCCTTTCCGGTCTCAGGAATGGCTGCGGATGAAGCTATGCCTCGCTGTTGACGGTTCTTTCCACATCCACTCACTTATTCATTCATCAAACGCTCTCCGAATGACTGCGGGGTGCATGGCTCTGTGCACGAGGCGGTAGAGCTTGCCATACATTACTGTGCACACAAAGCACCTGCGGATCTTGCTAGAAATCGGATCTTATTCAGTGGGTCTCGAGCGAGGCCTGAGACTCTGCATTCTTAACCAGCTCCCAGGTCCCACGTCGCTGCTGATTCGCACACACTGTAGAGGAGCAAGGGCCTAGGATGCACCCCACCCAGGTAACGTATGGCTTTTTCCCTGACGGAGCTTGCAGTCTCATGAGGGAAACAGCTGTGTGAACACCTCGTTGCAGGGAAAGTAGACAGTGCAATGCGGATCAGAACGAGGGAGGGCAGGAGACAGAGCCAGGAATTCTGACTCGGAGGATCGGGGAGAACTTCACGACTTAGATGTCATTTAAGTTGTGCCTTGAGGGTGAGTGGAATTTTAATAAGGAAGGAGAGGAGGAGAGGGAGGGAGGGGGTGGGAGAGGCTTGTAGTGAGGACGCTACCAAGGCTGATGGAAGAGCATCGCTGTGGGCTGGAGGCTTGTGTCCCCTCGCCCATCCAAATGAGTTAAGTTGAAACCTAACCCCCAAGGTGATGGTGTTAGGAGGCGCGACCTTTGGGAGGCGCTTAGGCCACGAGGGTGGAGCCCTCATGGATAGGATTAGCGCCCTTATGACAGAGACCCCAGAGAACTCCTCGCCCCCTTCGCCCCAGGGAGGACACAGCAAGGATCGGCCATCTGTGAACCGGGAGGCAGGTCCTCACCAGACACGGAAAGTGCCGGAACCTTGATCTTGGCCTTCCAGCCTCCAGGACTGTGAGAAGCCAATGTCTTGTCGGAGCGCCCGGTCTATATTACTCCGTCATGGCAGCCTGAACAGACTGCGACAAGCAGGAACAGGGGCACGCTCATGGCTAGGTTCGTCCCGAGTGATGATAGGATGTCTGGACAATTAAGCTCTTAGGACTGGGGACCTTGTTCTCGGGTGAGAAGCTATGTTGGGATGGGATTGGCAAGATGGATGCCTTTCCTTGAGGGAGGGGCCTTGCATGGGTTCGCCGGGCAGCCAGCAGGCAGGGAGGCCCTTGCGGTGTCAGAGGGACAGGTGGGACCAGGAGAGGCAGGGCTGCCGGTGGGTGGAGAGAGGAGCGGACAGAGGAAGACAGGTTAGCCCTGAGCTCTAAACCCGCCCTCTCTCCTGCCTCCACAGCTCTTATTGTTCACCTACAAGGCAATGACCTTTATATTTTCAGTTTTTTCATGAAAATGTGTCCTATTGCTCTTCCGTGAAATAGGCTCTTGGAGTCTGGGGAACGTCTCGTGAGCTCTTTTGCATCCAGCAAAGTAGCTTGGGCTCCGCGGGTGTTTGTTCAACGTGCGCTGGTGACGGGAATGTGAGGGACATGATAAGATGAACCTACTCACGCCGTCCCCTTGCGATTCCCTCCATCCTTTAGCTTGTTCTTGCTCTTTGGCTTGACCATCTCTGAGGAGCAAGCCTGAGAGGAAGCTGTCCCAGAAGATGTTGAAACACCCTTTAGCGGGTGACGAGGTGATGCATGACTTACCCGGGGTGGCGGGGGTGGGGGGGCACTGAGTTTTCAGCAGAAGAGGACTGAAGAAAGCCATCGCCACTGGGCTTGCTCATCACCCCCCAACCCCCCGTCCCAGACTCCTGCCCGAGGGACGAGACCTAAAGCGTCTCCAGGGCTACCCAAGCCTGCACGTCTGGGAAGAGCCACAGTTCTTGCTGTGTAGCAGGCGGGCATCGGAGACCCACGGTCACACCGAGGAGGCGGCATCTGAGCTCTGGATGGGCAGACGCCGAGCACCCTGCCTCTGCACACGACCGAGCCTTCCTGGTGGGTTCTCAACGACCTCCTAAGAAGGAAAGGAGCGAGGCCTCGCGAACGAGGCCCGTCCAAACGTGCTCAGAAATTCAGTGCCGTCGGCTCCCACGGGCCTCAGCCCGGGGAAGGGCCTCACTGCCCCGTCGGGCGAGGAAGGTCAGGGGGGCCCAGAGGGCGACATGCCAGGACTCGTTGAGAAGGAGCAGGGTCTGAACCCACAGCAGCGTTGCTGAGAGCATCACGTGCCCTGTCCTGTGCTGACTGGTGGCAAACGCGGACGCTGGGGACGATGCGAGCTTTGGAAGAAGGTCAGTGTCAGCGTTTAACCCAAAACTCGAAGGCTGCAAGGGGAAATATTTACAAGCAGCAGAGGCTCCTCTGGGACACGAGTGAGGGCGGTGGCCAGGGCTGCCTTCTCCTCCCCCCACTGGAGGAAGGTCCCCAGCGTCGTCCTGCAAGCGGCGTGGGCACCTCAGCTCCTGAAATGAGTCACCGTGGGCCAGCCACCAGCCCCAGACAGACACACCCTCTCCTCTGCAGGAGAATCTATCCTGGGGCAGAGCTCAGCGCCAGGCACGGGGAAGGGGTGAAGTGAGCGATGGGGAGACAAACGGGTGGATCCAGGGCATGAATTCGCACTCAGAATCCCAGCAGGGCGACAGGATTGAAGGAACCTAGACCTCGAAGCCACAATAGTTTTAAAATTCGTCGCCTCTTTGTACTCAGCTGTGTGACGGTGGGTGAGTCCCTGAGCCTCTCTGAATCTGTTTTCTCGTCTGCAGAGAGAGGGGGATAGGAACACTCACTTTCATTGTCCGTGAAAACAAAACAAAACAAAACAAAAAGGTCATCTGGCCAAACCCCGGGAAGGTGCGCAGCGCGGTGCCTGCCTGTGTGGGGTGTCCTGCCTCCTGCACCCCTGGATTCTGCTCTTGCTCTCCACCTGGGCTGCACAGGCGCTCTGCTCCTTTCACCTGTGTGCCTTTGGGAAAGTGACACGTCCTTTCGGCTTCAGTTTCCATACCCGTGACGTAAGGGACCATGACCTCATCCTGCACCTCCCGTGTCTTCTGTAAGGATGGCTGTGGCGAGGCAGCAATGTCGGCCATGACGAGGGGAACGGCGTCACTTAGCTGTGTACGTCGAGCGCTCACGACTGAGCGGGCATCTTCAGGGGAGTCGCGGGATTAAACCAGGTGTACCAAATCCTAGAACACACACATCCC
Organism: Cynopterus sphinx; assembly: GCA_030015415.1. NCBI lineage: Eukaryota > Metazoa > Chordata > Mammalia > Chiroptera > Pteropodidae > Cynopterus > Cynopterus sphinx. The sequence continues at coordinate 47,865,598 of CM057390.1, read as the reverse complement.
TGGAGCAGAAGGGGTGCTCAGGGCTGTTTGTGTTGTCATTATCTGGGCCCCAGAAAGCGGTCGTGGGGGAGACAAGCTGACACCAAATCAGACTCCCTGTCCAGAGTCCGCAGCTGGATGCCCCCAGTCGGCACGCGTTGCCTTCTAGACCCCCCTCTGCTGCCTTCTGGTCAGTGCGGGGCGGGGGGCGGGGGGTGTGAGCTGCCTAGAGTCCCAGTCCCGACCCCCGCCCTGTGCTGGCTCTGCAAGGCCAACATGCTGTCCTCCCAGAGGAGAGACCAGGATGGTTCTGGCGCTCGGCCTTCTCTCCCCTGCGTTAGAGCTGACAGCTCTCCTCTCCCCTCCTCGTGCAGTCCTCCTTCGAGGCAAACCCCGTCGTGTCACTCTTCTTCGATGGCTCCCTGTGGCCCTGCCCCTGGAGTCTGAAGGCCTTGCAACGGCCCGTGAGGCCTGGCGCTCTGACTGCCGCTCTGCCCCTCATCGCCCTCGGTCATTCCTCTCTTGCCCGGCCTGGCCTCCAGCCCCTGGAAGGCTCAGAGTGATGTCCCGACGCCTCACCTGGCCTCATAGCCCCACCTCGTGCAGATGCAGGTCCCTCTGCCTCCAGCACGCTCTCCCGTGTATTTGTTCATCCTTCAGTTCAGCAAAAATAATATCGAACTCTTATTACATAGGCCAGACGTGGTGCGAGATGCTGAAGTTGGAGCAGTTAACCGGATACAGTGTTTTGGGTCCGTTTTATTCGTTTGCGTGTGCGTGTGTGTGTGTGTGTGTGTGTGTGTGTGTGTGTGTGCATGACTGGAAAACGCCGTGAGGCGAAGTTGACAGCATAATGTAATGGTCTCTGGGGTGAGGGGATGGTGGGTCTGGACGACTAACTCATCAGGCTAGCATTTGTTTGTTTATCCGTGCTCTACTCAGGGCTCACCTCCTACAGGAAGCCTTCTGGGATCAGCACCCGTCTGGGTGGAGTGCCTTTGTCTGTGTTCCCAGAGCGCCCTGCCCTGCCCTGCCCTGCCCTGGGTCTGGGCACTTCATGCACCAACCTAAGTTGTGGTTTAGCGGTTTAGTGTCTGCCCTTAGAGGCTATGAGCTCCCGGAGGGTAGTGACCTTGACCCTCAGTGCCTTGAGGAGTGAGTGCCCGGCCGCAGGAAGTGAGCACAGCCGACGGCTGTGCATGAGCACAGAGCCCCCCGGTCAGGGGGCGAGGCTGGGGGAGGCAGCCTGGCTGGCCTGCCCCACTCTATTTAGGACTTTGCGGCTGAAAAAGGACTCCTGGCAGCCAGTCGGGCCTTTGTTCCTAAATGACAAAGGCAGTCAGGGGCTTCTGGCGAGCCCCTCATCCATTCTGTGCCCATCACCTCCCTGTCACTTTCCAGTTATTTAGAGCCATCCGGCCAGGTAGCCCTTAACCAAGCAATATACATGTTAATGCGGAGAGGGGACCGAGATTGAAGTAGCAGGAAAACACATTATTCAAAGGGAAGACAGAGGGAAAGAAACGAGTGGGGGCAAAGGCTGGGGAGGCGCCGCCTTCATTAGAGTCACCACCCACCCGCCTCGTCTCCTGAGGGGCTGGCGCCCCACAGCCACCCTGCCCTCCGGTGCTTCCCCAATAGACAGACGCCCTTCATTTATGTTTGGTCCTTTCCAAAAGGCCCTGGAAGTCTGACTTTAATTAGAATTATACCCGAGGAAGCCAGAGCTATTGACGAAATTTTTCCTTTTCTTCTCATCGCGTTGGCACTGTGTTAGGGGTGGCCAGAACTGTTTTCAGGGGAGCAGAAAATTAGCTCTTATTAATTTTTCTTGGCCAACTGGCATCCGTCCAAGAAGGTATGTGAGCAGGCACATTGGCACTGGCCGGGGAAGGCGGCGTGGGCGCTCTCACTCCCCAGCTGTGGAGCTAACGCCCGCACCTGTGGGCTGGGCCCTGTCTCTCCACCTGTGACACGGGTCCTCGCCGCTGCCCAGCCTGCCTTCCTGGGTGTCAGCGAGGAGACAGAGAGTCAAGGAGGGGTCTCCCTATTGTAAAATGAGGTACAAATACAGCGCTGAGGTTGGTGTAAATCCCCGGTTTGTGCAGACAGCCCCCCAGGGCTGGGGGTGGGGTAGGGAGGAGGGTCCCCAGGTCCTTGAGCGTTGCTGTTTCTGCCCTTCACTCCCGGCAGCTCGTCGCCCACTGGACTTTGCAGCCAGCTCCCCGCCCCAAGTTTTAGGAAGGGTAGAAGCAGTTGGAGGGAGTTTTGGGAGATGACACAGGGGACTCTACAGGAGCCTTGGGACCATAAGAGGGGGCAGCACCCCCTTTTGGTCTCAGTCCCCAACTCCGCGAGTCGTGAACCCCACGTTGGAGGCGGCTGACAGGTGGGCTCGGAGGGGCTTCCCAGAGTGGGCCCGGGCTCAGCCGGAGCTTCGGGGTGTGTGGCGAGGGCGCCGCAGCGGTTCTCCCACAGACCCGTGCCCCCGGAAGTGGGCACGCAGCTGCTCACCCATGGGTGCACACACACATACAGGGGCACGCTAAAAATCGTACAGCACCTGAGGAGCAGGAACCACGTTAGCCCCAGCAGGTCGGGTTATCCCACCTGGACTCTGTGCCGGGCTGTCATCCTGCCATCGCGAACGGCCCCAGGTAGCTCGGGGACTTAACGCGACCGGCGTATCTTTCTCTTTTGCACCTTCCCTCCCGATGCTGGCTGGGCGCTGTGGCGCCTCGGTGTTAACCAGGGATTGCCAAGGCAGGACCTCGGAGCCTCACGCCGCCCATTAGATGCTCCAGCCCCCCAGGGACACGCTGTCACCGCTGGGAGCAGAGAAGCGGGATCGATGCACGTCGCTGACGGCTTCTACTCCCACCCGCCCCAGGCCTCGGTCTCCTTCCCTGGCCTTCGTTTTCTGTCTCGGTGAGGAAGAGGAGCCTTTCCTTTTCTCCTCCTTTTTCTCCTTGTCCATTTTGCTCTAGCCACATTGGTCTTTATTGTCTTTTTATTATTATTATTATTATTATTATTATTATTATTATTATTATTTTTCGGTTTCTCAAAGGCACCAAGCTTGCTCTTGGCTCAGGGACTCTCCCCTTTGCTGCTTCCTTGGACCTGCCCTGCCTCAGCCCCGTCGCTCTCTTCTTGGTGCAGGTGTCATCATGCTTTACCCTCTTTCCTAGAGCATGTCCCCTCCAGTCATCTTAACACACCTTCTTCTTCTCACTTATCAGTGTCAGAAGCTATTACGGGTGCTTATTTGTTGATGTTCGTTGTCCGTACTTCCCAATTAGCTCTCTGAGGGCAGGGCCTCGTCTGTTCCCTTCACTCCTGCGTCTCGGCACTTAGCACGGTGGTTGGCACATAGTCCTTGCTCAGTCAAGCTCGCTGACTACGCTGATGCTAGCTTCTCAGCGTTTGGTCTCATTACGTCCTCTCCAGGCCTCCCCTGCCACCCCATGCCCATTTTGGCGTGTCCAAACCCTGTGTATCCTTCGAGGTTGGTGTAAAGGCCAGCGCTTCGTGAGTTTGTCTCTTATCGGTGTTTCCAGTGGTCCCCTAGCGAGAGGGAACCCCTTATCTCCTCTGAACACTTATTGTATCCCACAGAGAAATATCTGCAGGTATCGTTCTCCAAAGGCTACAACAGTTTCCAGACTCGTTTTGCTTAATCTCACAACAACCCAGGGATAAGTTCTCGCAGGTGAGAGGTTGGGCGAGGTCCGGCATCTCGAGAGAAATCCCGTCAGGCCTGGAAGCCACATGTCCTGCCTCGGTGTCCAGAGGCCATTCCCCCACATCACGGCGAAGTCCCTTCCCCGCCTACCTGTTGGCTAGACACAATTAAAGTAACCTCCCGTTGCCTAGCAGTAGAATAGCTCCCCTTGTGTCTGCTTCTCTCTTTCCGAGGCCGAGTGTCTCATGGGGCCTCACGGAATCCTGTGGAAACAGCTCCCGAGGGCCTGGGCCGGTGACAAGGGGCCCTGCAGCGACTTCCCACAGGAGTCTGGCCTTGAAGGAGGAGACTCGACCAGGCTGGTTGGTAGAAGATGGAAATTCTAGGCCGCAGGACCAAGATTATAGAAAGAATATTCTCTGGGCCAGGCCCCAAAAGGTACTTGTTGGCGGCTATTCAAAGCCATGGGAGCTTCTCACTAGATTCTGGAACCTGGACAAGTGCAGGTGGTGCTACTGAAGGGCAGAGGGTCCCGCTGTCCCCAGGGCTGCCTGGGCCCCTGGGGGTCTAGGGACTGGAGAAGGAGAAACCCTCTGGAGAAGAGAAGTGGGGAAAAAGGGTAAGAAAGAGCGTCCGAGAAGGGACGGGCGCAGGGCGAAGCTCACAACCGTGCACAGCTGCAGCCAGAGGAGCAGAGAAAGCCGGCAGTGGACGTCTGCTCTGGGCTGGGCCTGTTCTGTAACAGGTGGATGTTGCTCTGGCTTTCGAGAGCTGTCAAGGAGGTCTCGAGTCGGGTCCGTGATTTGGAAGAGGCCGTGGCTGTGTCGTGTAACGTCTTGGAACCTCAGTGCTGTCGTCGAGAAAGTGGACGTTACAACACCAGCCTCCTAAAATGATGAGGGCGGGATGAAAAAATCCAAATAAAGTGGGCGCCGAGGACCACGCACGTGCTTAATGACTATGTTTCCTTCACTCTCCACTGGTTAGGGGACAGGCGACCGCTCTCCCTCCTCCGCAGATGAAGGAACTGAGTCCCCTGAGCAGGGATCGCGGGTGAGCGAGAGCTGGATTCAGCCTGAGGTCTCAGCTCCCCTTGGAGCCTTCCAGGTCTTCAGGCTGAGAGGGGGTGGTCGTCATGCCGGGGGATTACACACGATCCTGGTATGTCGGCTCCCACCCCCAACCCCGCAGCGTCAGGTCCACTGTGAGAGTCAGCTGCGGCCACCCCTGCGTCTGGAGCAGAACAGGACTTAGTCCTGGTTTGCTGGAGACATAAAATAGGCAGGAAGAGGGTCGAAATGCTTCTCTCCGGAGCCGAGCCAGCAGAGAGAGCTGGAACCAGAATTCCCAGGCCTTGACTCTCTAGTTCCCTGCTTCTTATGTTCTTTGAACCCGTTTCTGCTCCTCCACAGCATAATTAAAAACAAAACGGAACAGAAAGCAACGCTTCCAGGACAGAAAATCACAGGCCAGTTAGGACAGGAGTCCATCAGCTGCCGCTGGAATGTTTTTCCCCCTCGGCTGGCTCAAAGCCCTCACAGAGAGCTTTACGGTGGATTGGGAGCTAAGGTAACAGCAGCGTTTCCCAGCAGCAGTGACAAACCGAGACCCTGCGGCTTCGTCCACTGGTTCGCAGCTTTCTCTGGAGGGAACGCAGGGGAGGGCCACGTCCGAGGCTGGAAACTGGGGGCCAGGAGGGAGGGCCTGGCGGAGGGTGAAAGGCTGGTGCATCGTCCCTCACGATCACCCTGTTTGGGGAGCGCAGGGGGCCCGAAAGTCTGTAGAAGGAAGAGACTGGGGCTGCCCGAGAGTTGGCTGGCAGGGACGTCTCCCAAATGTTCCAACAAATACGCAGGCCCACACTCCCTCCTTCCCTCCCCCGCACCTGTGAATGACCCCCGGGTCCACCTGCCAGGTCGCCCTGTCGTGGACCAGGGAGATTGGTCCTTCTGTGTCTGAAGCATCAGCCACAGAGAGCTGAGAGCTCCTCAGTCGTGGCATGCGTGTGGGCTGTGACGGTGGCCTGGCCGGGGTGGGGTGGGGATGGGGGGACGTCTCTGGGCTCCAGCCTTACTCAGAAGTGAGTTCAGTTTGACGTCGTGACCGGTGGGTGTAGTCACCAGAAATACTCCCCTATTTGGGCTTCCAGAAAAACGCCAATTTGCTGAAAAAGGTCAGAAACCATTAGACAGATGGATAACCTTTATGGCACTTCTAGATCTCAGAGCACGTGAGTTTTTTGAGATGTGGGTGGCTGGTCTGGGGGTGGGGGGAAGCCGGAGAGGTGCCATGACACAGAACCCCAGGAGGCTTTGTCCCCAGGGCTGCACGCACGAAGGAGCATCTCCTCAAGCTTTGAATCCTTGGCACCTGTCTGGCCTCATTGCAGTTCCAGCTTGGGTTGGGGAGCAGATACTCTTCCCTCTCCGGTCCTGGAGAGCTACCTGGTTGTCTGAGGTCACCTGGACTCGTCCTTGTCTGAGCCGAAGAAAGCCCAGGCCATTGGGAAGGGGGAAAGCAAACTAACAGGGGCCAGGGCTTCCTTTCCAGCACGTCTGGGAGAGGACGAGGGAAGGCGGGGTCTCGAAGGCAGAGGAATGAGTGTGAATCTCAGAGCCGGAGGGAGGGACCTGGGTTTGAATCCCTGAACTGTGACCCTGGACAAGTGACTCCACTTCTCTGAGTTTTGGTTTTCTCATCCTTAAGACAAGACTCTTCATTCCTTCTTTAAAAGGTTGTCGAGAAGGTGAGAAGCGTATAGGAGGCCCTGGGAAGGATGGTCTTTGGGATGTAAAAGGGATTTATAAAATGTGAATTTCGCTTCCCTCCTAGTTAGTATTAGCGGGGGAAAAAGGCTTCGGAGAACCTCGACTCCATCTGCTGAAGCCTGAACTACCCCACCATCCAGTGAAGCGGGGGGAGTTGTCCTGGGGCCTCGGTGGCACCCTTCCGAGTCCTGGTGCCATCCTCTCAGAGACACTCCGGGTAAAGCAGAGTGGGAAGGGGAGGGAAGGCAGCCCTCCTTGCACGAGGCCCGGTGCTGGTCGTGTGCACACTGTGGAGCTGGTGTTCAGCCCGTCCAACCGACCCAATATCCGGGGTCTCGCTTCTGTGCCAGTTGATTCCTGTGGGTAGGCAGGGGTGTGATCGGGTCTCACTCAGCCAGCTCCACCCCTGGCCTTATGATAAAAACAGTGACGGAAACTGGACCAACATCAAGGCAAGTGCTGGAGCAGCAACCGAAACCCATCCTCTCAGGTCCCGCGCAGTGGCCTGGCTGTGCGGCCGGCCCACATGCTGTCATTAAAACTCCTGGCTTACCCTCCCACGTCTGGCCCTGCGCCCCATCAGGGCTTTTTGATGAGTTTCCACGAGTTGAGGCAACACTAGCGAGTGCCAAAAACAAAGCTCAACATTTCCTCTGGCGGGCCCACCCTCACAACGCTTGGCGTCCAGGGCCGCGGTCCTCATTTGCGTCGGGAAAGGAAAGAGTGTGGAGTCAGGCCTGGGAGGTGTCATCAGACACCTCGCCTTGGCTCACAGCCTGCAGGCCACAGCTCGGGGCCACACGGTCACGTCGCAGGAAAGCTGGGGAGCTGTGGCTTCGCCTGGGAGACAGAGGACTCGTGCATTCGCTGACGGTGGAGTGGGGAGGACTTGTGAAGGGATGAGGAGCCCTTGGGGGTCAGCTCCTAGGCTGCCCTCTGCCCCCTGCCCCCTGCCCTCTGCCTGATTCTCACCGTGGCCAGCGCCGGGGCGGGAGGCCTGGTTCACGTGGCCCTGTGGGGCGGCCTGTGGACCTCTAACCATCTTGAACACAGACCAGACGGGGAACCGGGCCCGAGTGGTCCAGCCACTTTCCCAGAAGAAGAGTATCTGACTTGGAGGGGCGTTTGCTTGTCATGTCCCGTAGCCGCTGTGTTTAGAGCAGGAAAGCCAGGCTTAGATTCCATGAAATGTGTCTCTGGGGGAGAGGGATTTGGGGGGTAGCCTCAGGCGCTTGAAGACGCAAGACCCAAGGGCACAAGACTCACCCCTCTCTGGCTGTGGGTAAGGCTCCCTGGGCCTCGGTTTCCTCGGTCGGGTGACAGAGCAAAGCCCCCTCTCCCAGGCCCTCCATGAGGACTAGGCCTGGTGATGGTGCGTGGAAGCCCTGGGCACGCGCCCACCCCCACGACACGGTAACGTCAGCCCTCCTGGGAAGGAAGGAAATACGTCCTCTTCCTTCTCTTAATCACCACCGGCGCCGGGGCCCCGCTGAGCCTCCTTCCACCGGCAGAGCATTCTCAGAAGTTGTGTCTCCTCTGAATGTTTTTTTCTAAATTGAATCTCATTTCCAAAGCACCGAGGGAGCTGGGATTTAAAACAATTCTCTGGCTTGTCTTTTCGTAAAGCTAATAAGTACCCCTTGATGTCTTCGGTACAAATCGGTTTTTTCATTTATTGGCTTTGTTGGAAGTGGGTGCCCGTGTGTTTACGAAGGGGCCCACGTATGCATCCCTGGTGCCGACACAGAGATCGAACGAGCGGGTTTCTCAGGCCTGGCCCCTACCTGCCGCGGGGGAGCCACAGGAACGCCTGGGGAGGCCGTGGGCTCTTCTCTCTGTCCACGCTTGCAAACTATGGTTGGATCCTGCAGAAGGGGACACGGAGGAGGGACGTTCCACTTTAGACCTGCGTATGCTCTTCTGAGACAGAGTCCCGCTGGGCCCAGGCGCATTCTCGATGCTGCCTTTCTGTTCCTTTATTAAAATCTATTCCTTCCCCCCCAACCCCGTACCTTCCACTGCTGGGTGGACGTGGTGTCCCTACACACGTGTCCTGAGGTCCCAGGCCCGACTGCAGCCCAGACACAAGTTCACTCGTCTAGTCTCTAAATCTCATTTGGTTTGTCTGTTTTCTCTAATGAGAAGAATAGAATGAGTTTTCTCGCTACTCAGCGGGGCTCTGGTATGGAATTTACGTAAATTATCTCGTTAATATAATTACTAAACATAGCATCAACATAGTTACAGAGGGGGGAAAATAAAGCTCTTAGGTCGTGAGTGTCTTTAAAAAACCAAGCGATGTCCCACCACTAAGGGAAGTGAAATGCAGCGTCTCAGCCAGTAAGTACCATGTGGGGTGAGCGGGGAGGGGAGGGGAGGGAGCACCGGAGACAAAGACAGGGAGAGGGGGTGGGAGAAAGCTCTAAGCCAGACACCGCGATAACATTAAATTAATTGCTCTCCAGGGCTTTGCCGGGTGTTTGGAATGAGGTCAGGAATGTAAACAGTTCTTGCTTTCCTGAAAAAGATATTCCCATTACCTTCTCCCACGGCAAAGAGATGGCTCCGGTATGACCCGGGTGCTGGACGTGATGGCCGAGGTCGGCCCAGGGCAGAGCCCGGCGCGTGTGTGTACGGTGCAGGCTAACACCTGCTGTGCAGAAAGAATAACGTTAGACGCTGCCGCAGAAACTCAAACTTTGTATGAGGGGCGCATTTCGGAGATGCTTGCAGGAGGAGCACGGAGGGACCCACGCCGTTCTGCTTCCTCCCTCTCCCGGTGCCGAGGCAGAAAACGTCCCCGTTTCTGTCTTCCCTCGGTGTCCCCCCATCTCCATGGCACTCCCCTGGGTCCCACCTCTGACCTCTGATCGTGCATCTTCACAGGGTGCCAGAGGCATCTTCCCCAAACAGGCTCAGACCACGATGATGTGCGGAAGGGGAGTTCGTGGTCCCCACCGGTCTCACTCCACACGCCTCGGCCTGACCTCGGAGGCCTCTCTCTCCCTCTCCCCCTGACTGCTCGCTTCCTTCCTGTGCATCCTCCTTCGCGTGATCCCACTTGGCCTCCCACCCCCGATGACGCCAGGAGGATGCTCTCCGGGTGCGTCCTCTGCAGCCTGGCACGCCCTCGCCACCTGTCCTCACACCTGTCCACACGCAGGCGCCCAGGCCGGCTCACTCTCCATTCCTCCGTCTCCCACAGCACCTCCAGCTCTCGCTCCGCAGGGTCCTTGTCCTGGCTCCTCGGAGGAGTCAAGTGTTTGCATGTCTGAACACAGGCGGCTGGGGACGAGGGGCCAGCCAGACCGGGTTCACACCCAGCACGACCGCCCGCCATCTGCGTGACGCCAGGCGAGTTTCTTGGTTACCGTGGGACTCAGCTCCCCCGTCTGTAGAAGAGAGTCAGAGGGTCGCCCCATCGAGCGGTTCCGGGGATCAAATCGCATCCTGTCTGCGAAGCATCAACCCAGGGTAAGCCTCCGATAAGACGAGAGTTAATTATTTGTCTCGCTCCCTCTAGAAAAGTCGTGTCTTCTTCAACTGGACATTCCTGGAAGCCACGCTCCGCACCCGTCACGTCAAAGGCGTTTGCAATTTCTTGAATGAATAAGAGCATGGAGCAGGGGGAGCCCCGACAGGTGCCCCTTACCCCTGGTCACCACCCACCTCCGTGCAGGGTGAGGCCAGGGCTCCAGGGTTACATACGGGGCCACCTTTCTGGATACTTCATCCCTCCTCCTCGGCCTCCCGACAACCTCTGCAGTGGGATGGGCCTGGGGGCCAGTTTATAGCAGAGGTTCTGAGCCCTGCATCTCACAGCCGATGGGACCAGGCTCCTCCACGAACAGGTGACTCAGGGCCTCAGATCCTCGGTGGGAATGCGAGCTGACAGAGCTGGGGTCGGTGAGCAGGCCTGACGTGGCAAACCAGAGGCAGGAGCAAGTCAGCATGGGGGGTGGGGGGTGGATGAGTTTGCTAGGGGTGCGGCAACAAAGCCCCGCTTCACGTAAACGCGCCATCTCCCAGGTCTGGAGCCTGGCGGTCTGAGATCGAGGTGCGGGCGGGGTTGGATCCTTCTGAGGGCCGGGAGGAAAAACCTGTTCCACACCTGGCCTCTAGCTTCTGGTGGTTAGCCGGCGATCTGCGGCTTTCTCTGGCTTAGGAGCATCACCCGGTTTCCGTTTTTCTCTTCACGTGTCGTTCTCCGTGTGTGAGTGTGTCCCTGTCCGATCTTCTCCATTTCAGAAGGGCACCAACCGTGTGGATTCCGGCCTACTAAGGGGCCTCATCCTAACTAATGCTACCTACGATGACCTCATTTTCAAATAAGGTCACATTCCGAGGTACTGGACGTTGGGGCCTCGACATATGGGTGGATGGGAAGGGGCACAATTTAACCTGTGAGAAGGGGGAGAGGAAACTAGGAGTAAACAAGGGGAGACGGGCAGTAGCAGGGACAAATGTGTAGAGAGGCAGGCCCAGCAGATTGCAGCCTGAGGGGAGGGAGGGAAGGAGGAAAGGAGAGAGAGAGAGAGAGAGAGAGAGAGAGGAGAGACGTTGATTGCCATCTCTCCAGGTCTGAGCTTGCGCCACCAGGCTCAGTTCTCCTTGGGTTCCACGAGGTTCCTCCGAACCTTCGGGAAAACTTTGATTTGCTCCGAGGTGAATGGATTTCTGTTTTTAGCACCAGAATGTCTTCTCTAGAGCGGAGCGTGCAGGAGCTCAGTGTCGACGTCACATGTATTTTCCTGTGATGACTCAGGAGGAAGCAGAGCCTTTTCTTCAAAGCCACGGGAGCCAGGAACAGCACGAAGACATCAGGAAAAAGCAACAAACGAGGAATACGAACCCCTGGCTCTGTGGGGCAGGCCTCCCCAAAGCCCTTCTGCGCACTTCCCACCCTCCATTCTCACTTGGGTCCCTTTTTAAGCCCCCTCGCCCCCAGACCTGCCCCCTTCTCTCTTCTTATCCTGCTCTTTCCATCTGAGTCCCATGACAGCACTTCTCCCCTCCAGAGCCACACGGGGTCCTTTATCTGGGCCACACACTTGACCTTCACCTTTTTTGATGAGAAATTGTTTCCAAAAGGTTTCCACCGTACTGGAATCTCGTTTATCTGGAGAGACTGCAGATTCCTTAAGGGCACGTGGCACTCCCCAGGGCCTCGCTTCAGGATGCTCCACAAACATCAACGGGAGAAGAAAGTAACCGCCTCCTACCTAATGCTCATGAACAACAGGTAATTTATCATGGGGCTGAACTCAAGAGGCAGATGAAGGTTCCCAGTGTCGGGTTTCCCTTCCGCCCTGTTTCTAGGTTACCAGATTGTTCTCCCCGGAGGCAACCAGCGTTAAGGGCTTATTGTGTGTCCTGCCCGAGAAGACATTTTATGCATCTGCAAGCAAATACGTATCTTACATATCACACTCTTCTTTTTTCCCTTTTGTTCCGTACGTAGTAGCCAGCCATACAAACCGCTCTGCACTTTGCTTTATTTTTTATTTTTGCTTAGGGGTCTATCTCGGTGCGGGGATGTTAACGATGTGTTCACCACCACAACCGAGAATAAAGGTGTCTAAAAACCTGTTTAAATAAAAATATGTCCGCAGATTCTTTGATACCGATCTCTTCCCGAGGTGAGCCGCCCTCCCTTGGGTGTGGGCTGGAATTAGCGACTTGCTTCCAGTGGAGAGAATACAGCCAAAGTGACGGGCTGTCACTTCAGAGATTAGGTTATGAACAAAATGCCCCCTTGCGTCTTGGGAGTTCTCTCTCTCCCTCTCTCTCTCTCATCCCTTATCTGGGGAAGTCAGCTGTTGTGTCCTGGGGACGCTGGGGCAGCCGAGGAGAGGCCTGCGTGGGACGTGAGGGACCGAGGCCGGCCCACACTGTGTGAGCGTGGAAGCAGCGATGGGACTAGACTGGGAAGCAAACCCTTGGTCCTCCCAGTCACATCTCGAGATGACCCCGGCCCCAGCCTTGAGCTTGACTCCAGGCTTGGGGGAGACTCCGGGCCACAATCATCCAGCTAGGCCCAACCTGAATTCCTGCCCAGGAAGAAGGTGACATAGTGCGTCTGCTGGCTTTAAGGTGACGCATTTGTTACGAAGCAATAGATGCTGCAGGGGTACGGGGCGGCCCTGTCTCTCCTTCTCACAGCTATTTTGTGTTCCATTGTCCTGAGACAGCGCTGTTGGCTTTGGCCAGTCCCTTACCGATGGACGTTTCGGCTGTTTTCAAACAAAGCTTAACACAGAGCTTGATAGATGTATCCTTTCACGTCTATGTGGGCACATTTGTCAGATAAATTCCTAGAAATGGAAAAGCAATGGGTTGGTGTTTTTGTCGTTTTGACGAGGCCTTCAGATCGCCTTGCGCGGAGGCCGCCCCGATTCACACTCCCCGTGGGACAGCAGAGAGGGCTGGTCTGCCCACTCTGTGACCCCCCTGGGACAGGGCGGAGAGGACGGACTTGACTGGCTTGGTGAATGAATGATAACTTCAGCGTCTCGGTAGGAAATGAATCAAAATACCCTGGGCTTGTTCAGGATCCCAGAGGCTTTCTGGCTTCATCTGGCAAATTCTCAGTCTCTGCACCGGGTAGTAATGGTAAATGCAGAAGTGGCCGCAGCCTGGTGTGCTGATTAAAAATAAAAATACAGACCAAGCCCAGTCTTTTTCAGTTCCTGCTCATCATAAGAAGGGAAACGCCCAGGAGCCTAAAAAAATCCCTACTGAGCAGATGCAGAGGGAGATCTGCGGTCTGCAGGTGTCTGGCAACCTTCAGTCCCTGCGGGGAGTGTGGCCAGGAGGCTGGTCCTTCAAATGCTTTCGACTCAGCTTTTTTCCTTAAGCCGAGCAGCCGCCAGAGGCTCACGCAGCAGGAGGTGCCGCTGTGTCCTGGCTGCTGGAGAAGGCTGTGAGGCCGGCTCTGAGCTGATTGAACCAGCGAGGTGCTGGCTCTCGTCTGCCGGCCTCTGCGTCCTCCGGCTTTTGGCTATTTGGTAGGGCCCTCTTCTCCCAGCAGCGTGCAGGCCTCCCTTGCCTCGGTCCAGGAGGGTGGAGAGTAAGGAGAGGAAAAAACGCAGCCTCCCGCGTTTCTGAGGAAGGGAGGACCTCAGGGATGTGATTTTCAGGGAAGCAGCAATTCTACGGCCTCTTCCTGTCTCCCCACGTCCCACTGGAAGTGAACAGCTCCCTCTAAGAGGCTCTTTCCTGCACTCGCTCATGCGATGGAACAATATTTCCTGGCGCCAACTATGTGCCATGTCCTTGTGAGGTGCAAACCTTCAGCTCCTTCTAGATCTGTTCCCACAGGGACCCGGGGTCATGCACCCACTGCTAGATGCCAAGTGCGGTCCTCCATGCTCTCTGCTATGTAAAGGAGACTGCCCCCTCACCCCTGCTCTCCATGGCTCATAGAACAAGTCCCACACCTCCCCCTGCTTCAGGGGCTCCCCCTGGATGTCCCACCTGAAAGTTCTGGCTCACAGCCTTCTCCTTTGCCGCTTTCTGCCTCAAAATCTGCCATCTGGCCACCAAGTGGACCAATTTATGCTCTTTTGTTCATATGTTCAATCATTTATTCATTCATTTCTATCTGGTACAATATGCACCGTGTTAAGTGCTACAGGTAAATCCGTGAAAAAGTGGGATTCCTGCCCCCAGGGAGCTAACTTCTGGTGTTGAAGGAAGGGGATAAGCGAGCAAATAAATAACCAGTACAAGATGTGATGGTGCCTGAGAGAGAAGAACATGAGTGATGGGTAGAGATGAAAGGATGATGTCTTTCCAAAGGGGTGACATTTAAGCTGAGGCCTGAGGTCTAGATCTCGGGGACCTGCCTTCTGAGCAAAGGGGACAGGTTGGGCAAAGCAATGACTTTGCTCCTTTCACCCTCGGCCGTCAGTCATCGCTGCTCTTTTTCTCTGATACCCTCCCCAGGCTGAATGCTGCTCATTCCACAGAGATGCCTCTTCTTTCAGGAAGCCTTCCCTGATCACCGCAGTCTGACTGAGCTGCCTTTCCTCCTGCTCCACTGTAGGCCACGCTGCCCCTCTCTCCCTGCGTGGTGCTTGTTGCACTCAATGTACCTGCTGCCCATTTTCTTAGTAAACTCTGGACTGGCCAGAACCCTGTCCAACTCATTGGCTGTTGGAGCCTATTGTGGGTTGGATTGTGTCTTCAAACACTATGGTGAAGTCCTGACCACCGGTGCCTGTGATGCGGCCTTATTTAGAAAGAGGGTCTTTTGGGTATAATCAAATTAAGGTGAGGTCGTGCTAGATTGGGGTGGGCCCTAGATTTAACGACTGCTGTACTTACAAGGAGTGAGAGGTTTGGAGACGGAGATACACAATCTGAAGGTCACGTGAGGGTGGAGGCAGAGACTGGAGTGATGTAGCTACAGGCCAGTGAGTGCCAAGGATCCCTGGGAGCCAGGAAAGCTGGGAAGAGGCGAGGATGAATCTTTTTCTAAATTCTATGATTCTACCCTAGTGTCTTTGCAGGGAGACCCCTTGATTTCAGGCTTCTAGGCCCCAGAACTGAGAGAGAACAAATCTCTCCTGTTTTAAGCCCCCCCCGACCCCCGGCTTGTGGTAATTTGTTATGGTGGCCACAGGACACTCAAAAGGAGCCCCAGCACCCCCACCCCGGGGCGGGGGGTGCCCAGTCTGGAACTTGCTCGGGTGAATGAATGGACTCCCTAAACTGCCGCCCCCTCCGTGTCCAGTGTGTGACCTCCGAGCCCTCTGTGTCCAGCCAGTGGGCCCTCGCTGGGCACAGGCCGTGGGCAGGCAGGAGGTCACACCTCTTGCTGGCGGCTTCATGGGGGCAATTCTTCCTGGCGTTTCTGGAGGAGATGTGGTTTTCGAATTATAAATCCTGAGAAAGATCAGTTGAGAAATCAGGAAAATGGAGGAAAAAAATGATAAGTTTCCCATAAGAACAATAGCTTACAGTCAACATGTAGATGTTAGAGCTTTGAAGAAATCCACTGAGATGAAGCAGGCAGCAGGAGCAGGAAAGGCCGAGGTGCAGGACGAGGGTTACGGTGGATGGATGCATCCGGAGCCGGACAGGAGCAGCTGGAGGAGACGGGGTCTGCTCGGCATCCTGCCAAGTGAAAAGAGCCCGTGTTTACGGCCCCGTCTGCTGCTACGGGCGAGTCCCTCCTGCAAATAAAACACATGTTACTGTTTATGTGTGTATACACCGCATACAGACCCTTTCAATGGTGTTCCAAGAAATAACAATTTTGGAAACAAAATCAGTCCTTAAATTGGCAGTTTGGTGCATGATCCGGGGAGACCTGGATGTGACGTGTCTGGATGCCACCTAAAAATGGCCTCTGGGGTTTCTGAGGTCGGGAAGTTCATGATAGGCTGCAGTTCTTTGTCAATACGAGTAGACTGAATTTTTCTCATGTACCAAATAGTTTGCTTCAGAAAGGCGTTCATGATAATAAGGAAAGAATAGGAAGAATGTGGGGAGCATGGTAAAAACAACACCACTTGGGGGATTCTGACTTCTTGCCTCCGAATCTGGAAGATTCTTACCCGTTGGGGATTTGGAATACTGTAGTCCCTCTTAGGAACAGCAGCTGTGGAGGGGCCGGGTCGACCCACCCAATCTGTCCTCAGCCAGCTGTGTGATGTGGGGCAGACCTTTAGAATCTACTTAACAGATGGGAAAGCTGAGGCTCAGAGGGGATGTGTCTGTGCTCACAGTCACACAGCTGCTAAGTGGCCGGTCAAAGGGAAGGGGCGAAAATGGCCCCGTGCAGAGACGGGTTACCTCTGGAGCACTCCGCCTCCTGCTCTGTTTGCGTGTCTTGCCTGATGCACGACAAGAGCATCCTGAGGAAGGGAGTGCTTCATGGGCCAGAGGGGATGCTACGCCGTGTGGGAAGTGCTGGCTGTCCCTACATTGCCACAGCCTTGGTTACAGGGCCGGGCAGAGAAGAGCAATGTGGTGCAGATTACGGTGCGGGCTGGGGGGATAGCCTGCTGTGTCCACTTCCCACTCCAGGGGGCTTGCTGAGAGGTCCCTGTGTGCCGGGCTCTCTCTGGCTGGGGGCGAGAGGTGGACCAAATGCACGTCTTCTATGGGCCCGTGCTGAGATGGGGGCGGTGGGGGGACGCGATTTCCTGGCAGTGCTGCCTATGGCTGGAGGGCACTGGAGAACCAGTGGGGGTGACGGAATCACCTCTCCCACTCTCACGCCTCAGTGTCCCCTTCAGTACAGTGGAAGCGGTGGCTCCAGAACGTGCGAAGAATTAGGCAGTTTCTTCCTAATTCGTATTTCCCGGTTGTATGATCAAAATGAAGTTATCTTTATGCTTCTGCTTTTTAAAAAGTCCTTAACGCCATAAATGCGGGGCCCTAGAACAGATGGCCACAACATGCACGTTACAAACGGAGTCTTCCCTCGGCCAGAGGATCCTCACAGGTAGGTATCTGTGGGGCAAGAAGCTTCCTTCCGTCAGGGACTGGATCGTGTCCCCTTCAAATTCATATGCCGAAGCCCTAACCCCCACTGTGACTGTATCTGGAGACAGTCCCAGCTCTTAGGAGGTAATTAAGGTTAGTTTGGTCATATGGTGGGACTCAAATCTGATAGGGTTGGTGGCCTTATAAGAAGAGGAAGAGAGAGGTGACGTCCCTCCACACCCACGCACAGAGGGCAGGCACGGGAGGGCACAGCGAGAAGGTGGCCGTCTGCAAGCCAAGGAGAGAGCCCGCCTCGGAAGCCAGCCCGGCTGACACCGCGATCTTGGACTTGTGAGGGAACAAACTTCGGGGTTTCAGCCACCCAATCTGGCAGGCCGAGCGGACTAATACGAGTATCAGCCCGTTCTGGCTGCTCTCACAAAATGCCACCACCTGGCAGCTTGTGAACAACGTGATTTCATTTCTCCGGCTACGGTCCCTGGGGAGTCCAGGGTCAGGATGCCCGGAAGGTTGAGTGAGGTTCATGGCTGGTGTCCTCACGTGATGGAAGGGGCTAGGGGGCTCTCTAAGCCCTGTGTATAAGGGCACGAACCCCACTATCGATTAGGTGACCCAATCATCTCTCAACCACCTCCGAATACCTTTGAATTTGGGGAGTTAGGATTTCGACATAGAAATTTCGCGGGACACAAACGTTCCGATATGTCATAAACCCTCCTTGTCCTGATGGCATGAACATGTGCTTTGACTTGATAAATCTGACGTGAAGGAAAGCTGTGTGTGTGTGTGTGTAAAGGTGCGTGTGGGTGTGGATGTGTACGTGTGGGGTGTGTGCAGGAGCGCGTACGGAGGTGTGTGAACGTAGGTGTGCACGTGCAGACGTGTGTGCAGGGGTGTGCGTATAAGGGTGTGCGTGTGTAGGTGTCTGTGGGGCTGTCTCGTAGGTGTGTGCAGGGGCGTGTGGATGGGGTACGTGAGTGCAGGAGTATGCGTGTGAGAGTGTGAGTAGGGAGGGGTGTGTGTGGGTACGTGTGTGTGGGATGCCTGTGGAGGTGTGTGCAGTGCGCTGTGTGTAGAAGTGTGTGCGTACATCGGGGCATGTGTTTAGAGTGTGTGTGTGGGTGTGCGCATACGGAGGTGTGGGTGAGTGGAGGTGTGTACATGTGTAGATTCTACGCCTGAGACACTCTAAGAAACGCATCAGGGTTGGAGTGAAAGGCGCCCCTGAGCGTGGGGGGCTCCTCTCGGTGGGTAAAAGCCCTGCCACAGAGGCCCTCTGAGGCCCTGAAGGTATCTGTGACTCTGAGCCCTCCCCGCCCTGGTCTCTCCATCCCCACAGCGGACAGGAAACGGACCCCGCCCACTGCATCTCTGTCTCCTAGCAACTGTCCTTGGCAGGTGGACAGCGAATGGCACGGTCTAGGGGCCAGGCTGGGGCAGGAGGCTGGCCCTGGTGCAGCCCTGAGAGCCCACAGCCCCGGGGCTGGCCAGCGGGCTTCTCACTGGTCTCGTGTGGTGGGGGCGGCGCGCATTTTTAACTGTATAATTTGTGTTGACAGAATGGATGGGAATGTTTCATCAAGCAATTACACAAAGGAATCTGGCTTGTTCCACAACACAAAGGCGACAGCCGGCAAGAATTAATGTGCACGCGTGCTCCGCGCTCGGTGTTTGCCGCCGCACTTGATGAAGGAGGCCGGCGCTGCCCGTCTGAGTCCTCACGGAGGGGGAGAAAGGCAGAAAGGGTTACCTCCCGGCAGAATAAACAGGATTCAAGCAAGAAGGAAGGATCCCCTTCCTCTGCCACTCAACTGGGAAGGGTCCCGGGGGTCTGGCCTGTCCCTGATGCCCTGGGAGCCTCTCCCTTCAGCCGTCTCAAGTGAGAGTGGGGCTCAGACACTCATACTCTTCCCTGTGATGTTCACCTGGACTAGAGGTCGCCTGGATGGGGGTCGAAGGTAGCCTCGGAGTACAAGCAAGGCCACAGAAGGCTGCCAGTGGCTGAGAATGGGAGGAGCAGGTGGGGTGGGTGGGGTGGGTGGGGGTCGAGGAGGCTTCCTACTTTGTGGTAGAGAAGCCCTTCTCCCTTGCTCGTCTTTTTTCCTTACTTTTCTTTGGTTTCCTTCTGTCTGCTCCTTCTTTCTTCTCCTCCTTTTCCCTCCCCTCCCCTTCTTTCCCCTTTTTTGCTTAGGGAAGGAGTTTTAGTGATCCCACGTAGATCCCTGAGCAGCTACAAGGGGAGGAGAGAGTGTGCAAGGGTGAAAGGCACAGGCCTGAGGGTCAGTGGGCCAGGGTCTCTATTTCTGGCTTTGCCGCAGGAGGGCCGCGTGATCCCGGGCAGCTGTGCCTAAGCTGGTTCATTTTTAAAGCACAGGGGTTAGGCTAGAGGTGCTCAGAGCCTCCTGCACCTCTGAGGGCGTTTCAGGATTCCCTCTGGCTCTTCCACTCAAGCCTCAAGATTGGGTGCTTCCTGGGCCTCCCTAAGTGACTGCCATCACCACGGCAAGGTGAACGGGGACAGGGCAAGGGGCAGAGCTGACCGTGTTGCCTGCCTTCTCAGCTGACTCTTGGGAAATGCTGGGTGGGACAGTACTAGAGCATAGACTTCTTCTTGTTCCCTCATCCCTGCATGTTTTTCCCAGGTGAAAACTTCTGTATTGTAACTATTATTGTTAGAATAATCTTACACGATGTGAAAAGGAATTTAACTAGAGACACAGTCCAACTGCAATCCCCCGCCCTATAACCCGATCCACCCAGGATGTATACGTTTCCAGTTTTTAAAAATGCGTCTGCGCATGTGTAATATTGGTGTTCGACGAGTGGCGTTTTGATTCTCGTGGTGATTTGCTGATTCATGGACCGCTGACCGCCAGGACAGTCGTCACTCAAAGAGAGAAGGAAGCGGCTTCTTCCAAGAGCAGGCAGAGAGCCGGGCTGACCCCAAATTCAAGCCGGGCCCTACGTTCCGGGCACCGGGAGCCGCCGCAGTCTCTTCTGGCGCAGGTTGCATTTAAAGTTCAACCTGGGGGAACCGTCGACCTTGTGATGGTCGTTTTCTTTTGTCCACTTGACTGGGCGAAGGGACACCCAAATAGCGGGGAAACGGTTGTCTTGAGGCATGTCTGTCTTGGAAAGAGATGAACATCTGAATCCGTACACGGTGTGAGATGGGGGCCGTCGCCAGCGAGGGCGGCTCATCTAGTCTGCCCAGGGCCTGCCCTGAATGAACGCCCGAGGACGTGGGGTTCACTCTCTCTGCTGGAGCGGAGACAGCGGTCTCCTCCTGCCCTTGGACATCGGCGGCGCCCCTGGTTCTTGGGCCTTTGTACCGGGTTATGTGTTGACTGAAAAACAGTGTCACCTAGACATTTTGTCGCCAAAAGGGTTTACTCGGGTGGGAAAAAAGGGTTGCAACCCAGTGCACGTCAACATGGCCAGCCACGTGCACACCCTGCCCTGGGTGCCAAAATGGAGGGGTGTTTATAGACGGGGAAAGGAAGTTAGAACCCTAGAGCTTTGTTATAGACGTAAGAGTCCTTTCTAGAGGGTTCTCGCTTGTAGGCGAGAACTGCATAAGCCTTAGCTCTTCCACAGACCCTGTTTGTTTGCTTAAAGCTCCAGTTAGTCTTTATCAGACACCTCTGTTTTTGTTTGTTTGTTTGTTTTTTGTTTTCCTGGTTTTCCAGGCTGCAGAGGGCAGATCACAGGACTTTTAGGACTCCGTAATCAAGTGAGCCGATTCCTGAAATAAATCCTCTATACACGTACGTGCATATGTATGGCGTCTTCTCCTATTGGTCTCGCTCCCTGGAGGACCCTGACCCACACACGCCTGCTGGTGCACCCCCACGGAAACATGTGTAAGCGGCGAGAACATTCAAAGGCCAATCTAAAGCCAGTTTGCTGTTGAACAATGGGCGGAATCTCCAGGGATTGCCGTTTCCCTCCCTCTTTCTTTTAAGAAACTTGAACATCACAGACACATGCCTATTGGTGTGAAGAACTGAGAAAACAGACAAGCGTATCGTAAAAAGTTATAGTGTTTATTTAAAACCATACTTAGCGTTTTTATCAAAGAATAGAAATACTTTTTGCATGCACACATCTCAATAGCCTTTTCAGTTGGCTTGATGTGGGCCATTGGGAGACAGCTTGAGGTGACACGTCACCTATTGCATCTCCTGGGACTTACACACGAAGCCACATTCATTCAACCGGGTCCTTGGCACATGAAGATGAATACAGTCTGGGTTCTTGCTTCCTCGTAGTATGTTAGAGTGCTCCTCCTCTAAACAAGCGTGGTATAGTAGGGTGCGTGTTAAAATTCAGAAATATACCAAGAATCACGGGAGCGGTGGGAAAAGTTTGGTGTATATGTGAATCAGGTGGATTTTGAGGCCACTGGGGTAACTTAGAACATCGACTTGTTCAGATATTAATTCAGGTGCACACCATTTACTCCCCCTACAAGAGAGCTTCAGGGATGCTCGAGGGTCGTTTTGCGGAGAGGACGTTTCAACTTTTACTTTCCGCTGTTAGAGACAGAGATGTGGGTGGCGACATCTCTGCAGAAGGCCTGCCTTTTGGCCCTCCACCTCCTAGGTCTGCAGCCTTCCACGTGTTTGGGTGGGAGCATGTGAGTCTCACCCTCGACGGCAGCGGTCCCAGTGTCATTTATGGTGCGTGTCAGCCGGCAAGCCTCGTGATTCCACGAAGCTGGGACAGAATCTGGTTACGCACAGACGTCTTCCCTAGACGTCCATGTCAGCTCTCACTCATTCTGCAGGAGAGGTGTGGGTGGGTGAGGGCATGCTCACCCCGAACAGGAAAGTGCATTTGAGGTAAACTTTGAGGCCGTCTGTACTGACTTGGGGAGTGATACGTACATGTGAAGTGGTATGTGCTGGCTTAGGTTACCTGGATGCAGACCCCGAGACAAAGACACTCGGGTAGAGGGCTTCTTGTGGATTGCTCTTAGGAGACACACCTGTGAGAAGGTGAAAGCGAAAAGACTGGATTAGGCAGCGGGAGAAACGGATCAGCAAAGCTGTTGTCGCATCTCCATCTTTGGTTGTATGATTACTTCTTGTGCCTGCTGGCCTTCTGGCCAATGTCTGTTAGCAGCTGTAACTTAAAGTTCAATGGACTTTTACTGAAATCCCACAGTTGTCTAAACCCACAGAGCCTCGGGTTGTAGGATTAGGAGCATAAACCCCCAAGCGGGATAAGGGCTGGACTGTAAGTGGGTTCATTCCTCTTTCCAACCTCTAATCTACTGACTCATGGACATGGTACCGCACTTGGGGTCCAGATTGCTCCTGGACAATGGCTTCCTCTTCAAGCTGCCATCTCAGTTGCTTCCTTACGAGGCCATTCTGGTGCTCTATCAGGTTTGTTACTCCTAAGGGTGCAGTAGGTGGCAGGACCAGTGGACCCCACGGTCAAATGCCCATGGCCACTGCTGTGCATTTTTTTTTTTGGGGGGAGGTCCCTAAAGTGGGTCCCTTGGCCTAAGGCAATGTTGGTTAGGATTTATGTCAGCTGAAGAAATCCTCTCTAATCCTCAGTTGCTTGGGTTGGTCAAAGCCCTATGGGTAGAAAAGGCAAATCTGTCCTGGGCATACGTGTTGATATTAGTCAAATTGAATCATTTCCCCTTTCAGAGTGAAAGGAGTTGAGAGTCGCCACCAAGTGCCTAATCCATCTCCTCAAGATGGTGTCAGACACGGGGCTCGGCCTTGACTTCTGTGGTTGGCAGCTGGACATTCAGTAGCTGGATCGGCCAGTGTTGGGAACACCTCCTGTTAGGCCCATGCAGAACCTCTGTCCTTCCACCGTGATCACACGCCAACCGCATCTGCACTGGAGGGGTCCGTGACAAACACTGGCTGACGTCAAGCGATCGGGTCCTCGTTCTGCCTGCTTGATTGCTTAGTGTCTCTTCCATCGCGGGTGCTCTTTGGTGGCTATTAATATGTGATACCGAAACACTCACCCTTTACATCCATTCCCACTACTTGTCCACCTAGATGAGCTTCCTGAGCACTTTTTCCCAGTCTTCCACTCCTCCTTCTGCCAGGACTCCAGTCCAACTTGCCAGTCCAATAAAAGATGCCCTGACTCCATGAACAGTTTTACTTTGGGCCGTGTCTCTCTCCACAAAATGGGAGGCCAGAGGCATCACCCAAAGCCCTGACAATTGGAATGTTTTCTCCTCTTTACTCTCTTTCAGGGTCACTCCTGATAGGGCTGTCATGCAATAGTGGTCCATTTCCAGCTGACACACCAAGGCGACCCATCCATAGACCAAGCTCAGAATTTTTCCTCTTCCATTAGTGGGTATAAGAGAGCCCTCGCCTGACCTTCTAGCCCCAGCAGTAGGTATGATCTGTGGGGCAGAAGCCCCAGTGCAGCATCCGTGGATGATGTGGGGATTCAGATTACCTGCTCATGAGGTTTATTTGCAGATCAGAGGTCCATCGTGCACAGATGTACCCCTTCCAGCTTACAAAGGGTTGGTGCTGGGTTGGCCTGACTTCATGACTTGTTTGATATGCCAGAGACCAGTTCGTGATGGATATCTCATCGTGTGGCCACTTGATGCCAATGCTCACATAGTCTGTTTTGACTAGGGCCTGTGGCAAGCCAGGCCCCTGGCCTTTCAAATAAAATGTCTGTTGCAGATGGGATGGTCTTGCTCCAAAACCCTAAGCTTCACATTGCGATTCCTTTTGGAGCTTGCCATCAACTTTACTTGATGTCTTTTCCAAATACAAAAACCTTTCATACCACAAAGTCTGCCAGGTTGTATGGCCGAGTGACAGGATGGTTGTCTGCATCCTGGACCTGATGCACAGCCCCTTCTAGGCCTCACTTTAGGCTCGCTGCCTTTCATGTCACCTGGTTGATGGGTCGGAGCAGTTCTCCAAGTGTAGGATATGCTGCCTCCAGGACCTAGAGAGGCCCACTGAGCATTGCATTGTATTCCTTTCTTAGTGGTAAGAAATGAGATAATTAATCATTTATTTGGGGAATATCCTTCTATACTCCAGACCATTGGATGCTAAAAACTTCCCCACTATGGCAAGACCCTGAAACTTCACAGGGTTCATCTACATCCTCTGGAGCACATGTGCTTCGCCAAGGCCTGCAACATATCTGCCCTTTCCTGCTTACCTGGTCTAATGGGCATGATGTCACCAAGACGGTAGACTAATTTGATAATCGGTGGAATGAGCAGTCTCTCTGGTGGATTAGCAGAGCCCTAGGGCAAAGCTGGAACTGCATACTGCGATTTGTGAATGTGTGCTGCAATATATCCTCCTGAGGAAGAAAAGGAAAAAAATACGTTTGCCAGAGAGATGTCTGCGTGTCACGTGCTGGAGTCTGCGTTAATTTGCTCTGACAAGGAAAGGTACCACACCTGGCACAGTAGCTACAATCGGGGCTGTCCTTTGGTTAAGTTGGCTGTGGTCGACTGTCCTCTGCTGTGATGGATTTGGTTTTTGAGATCCTAGCATTCTCATTGCTCTCAGGAAGCCCCGATCTGTAACAGCATCTCCCGCTGCCAATTCCGGATAAAAGATGACAGACATTACTGAGCATCTTAATAATGCCGGTGTCCTTTTCCCAACGCATTCCTTATCCATTTGGAAAGTGAAGTGTCCTTCTAGCCCTTCAGGGAACATGATTAACTGGCAGATGTTCTGCCTACATCCACCGTATAATGCCCATTTTTCTGAGCCCTTTGGACCTTTCTTCCATCACCTGGTAGGGAAGTTCTGGTGTATCTACTCAGTGCAGGCCATTGCTTTTTTCAAGTTTCCCATATTTGATCTGCCCATTTACAAGTACCTTCCTGGATTCTTGCCAAGGTGTTAAATTCTGTATCATGAGGACTTTAATACATCTGCATGCAGAGACACTCTTCTTTATCCAACTTCGTTTCACCCACTTGACCTGTCACCTCCTCCTGTACGAATTAGCCAGAGTTTGCACTCCTTTGGTGTGTAGCCCTCTCTTCCCTTAGCTGGCCATGTTGGCTGTAGCATGCATGATGTAACCATGATTTCTGTTGGTCTGATTAATAGAAGGAACGACTTGGGCAGGGATCATAAGGGGAGTTAGCAAGGATTTGTAAGTCACCTGACTCATCTGAGGACTCTGTGTGACACTCAGGCAAGGGGGGTGCACACTACTTTCTATCACGGGGGTCGGGACCCTTCTATAGGCCCAGCAGGTTTGGGGGAAGCTGGGAGTTCAAAATTCTCAACTACATCAACCCAAATAACCACATCTCAATTCTCAGAGTCCCACTGCTTCTCTGTTACAGCCTTGACCTTGGCGTAGGAGACCTGCAAGCTGAGAATCAACCTCTCTGAAGCTCTGCTTTTCTCACATGACTAAGTCCTGAGCCTGGTTGTTTGTGCTGATGGCCTTCTGCTGCAGGAGTTTAAAGTTCTCTTGAATGTTTTGGAGGAAATCCTGCGTTCACATTTTGCCTTGAATCGCCCATTAACTACCATGAGTCTGATTCACCTGTCTTCAGGGAGTGACTCAGTGGCACTCAGCCACAGCCACCAATTCCACGGTCATTCTAGTATCTTTTCATGATGCTCCAGTGTCAGAGGTCTCACCCAGCCAGTGTCACCTTTGCACTGGTGTCCTAACACATGTCACTTTGCTAGACATTTCGCAGTTGCATCGCTAGAGCACCCTGGAGACTATGCACACTATGCTGACCACCCGTGTTGGGGTCCACACCGCTAGCTGGTCAGGGGATTGTCACCTCCAACCCCCCACTTTGTAGTTAGCTTCCTAGGGTCGCTCCTGGTGTGAATTGGCTCCGATTGTTTCCTTGGAAGCAGACTACAAGGAGGAGAATTTCATCCGGGGTTCAATGGGGATTACTTTTTGGAGAAACACCTGTCAGAAAGGTGAGAAAGGTAAAATTGGTGAAGAAGAAAGCGCAACTGACCTCAAATGCAGTTTCCACCAAAGATTTAGCTAATTCCATGGGGGAGCTTTGAGCTACGATGAACTTTCAATGCATCCCCAGTTGAGGGGGGAAAAAAAAGGAAAAAGAAAGATTCTGAGCTTTTACTTCTCATATCAGCCCATCATTGGCCACAGCTTGTCTCTGGGGATGGGCCTGACCTTGGGATGGCAGTGCCGTGTGGTGGAGGGCAGCTCCCAGGGAGGAATGCTAGAGTCCCCAGCAGCCAGGGCCTGGAAGAATCAGCCCTGATGGGGACCGTGAGGAGGACACCTGTGTGCCCCATGCCGGCACCCCGTGCTCATGCTTCTCACTGAGCAAACAGGAGAGGGCTGGGGTTAGGAGAAGTGAGGGGCAAAGGGAAAACTTTGATAGTGTCAACACCATTGTCACATCACCCGGGGCATCAAACATTATCCTGTTTGATCTTGGACAAGTTATCCAGCCTTTTTATTCCTAAGTTTCTTCAACTATAGACTGATTTTACTAATGAATGAGCAAAGACCCTGAAATGGTGCCTAGCATGTTGGAAATACTGAAGAAAAGATGTCGTTGCTATTGTTATTGTTTCCCTTGTTATTTTCAGCAATCCAAACTTATTTACCGGCTCGTTCCCCTCCCATTGCCCTCTAACTTGGCCCTCGCCTGCCTTTCTCTTGGGATGAAACTTCCACTTCTATCTTGCTGATTTCCCCCCTCGTTCCTGAAGGATGCCATTCACTAGGCCGACGCCGGCTCCCTTCCTAGGCTCTCAACCCTCATCGGCCTGTGGTTAGGCAACCTAAACCCAGCCAAAGGAGTGGAAGGAGCATGTACTTTTGATTCAAGGAGTCCAGGTTTAATGAGTAGATCCTCCCCTGACTTAAGCTGTGGGACCTTGGATAAGCTAAGGGTGATGTCTGTGGAGCCATTTTCTCACCTAGCAGTTGGGTATAATAGCAACCAATCCACTGGCTTGTTGTAAGGATTAACTGAGACAACTAGGTTAAACTCTGGGCCCAGTGCCAGGCGCCTTTTAGTTGCTCAACAAACAGTAGTTATTGGATCACATAGCAATCCTAACGTTATGTAACCTTTGAGTCATTTAATGCACAAATATTCAAAGCCCACCGTGCTCAGGTGCCTGTAGGGGACAGGGAGAGGCAGAAGCTACAGCCCCTCCCTCAAGGATTGCAGGAGCTTCCAGAAGCTTTTCCCAGGCCTTCTTCCCCACATCTCCCCTCTCCACCTCTCCCTCCTTGCAACAGCCGCAGGGAGGACCCATTTAGCCTCTGGACACCCATCTCTCTGTCATTGTTCTTTACATTTCCCTGCAGGTTACTTAAAGCTCTGCAAATATGTAGACTGTGAGCTGGTTAAGGGCAGAAACGTCTGTATTTCTCTCTATTCCCAAATAGCACCTAATGCAGAAACGGACACACGCCCTGTGCTCTCTGAGTGTGTGTGAAACAAGTTAATACATGGGTCTTTATGATTCTCAGTGACAGAGAGAAGTTTCCACTTTGCAGGTGGAGACCCATCAGGGTCATGACATTGATTTTGCAGGTTGCGACATAAAAATGCACTTAATGGGGCTAAGTATGGCTTGGTGAAAATTTTGTCTCAGTTTTGAGTGTGTGCCATGATTTGGATTGTGCTGGAAAAATATATTCCTTACCGTGGGCCGTAGTAAAAAAAAAAAAAAAAATATATATATATATATATATATATATATATATATATGTATGTATGTATGTATGTATGTATGTATGTATGTATGTATGTTAGAAAAACACTGGCAGGATGCATCAGAGGTTCCCAGCTCAGTTGCTGAGACTCCTGGACAGAACCAGAGAGGACAGTGGGTGCCAGGACCCCTTGTGTGGGAGGGACAGCCGCTGGGTTCAGCAAGACTGTCTTGGGCCAGTGGGAACTAGACAAGACAGGCAGCCAGGGAAGGGATGCTCAGGGTCCAGACATAATCACTCACACGACTCGCCATCTGGGCATCAAGTCGGCACCGCAGGCTCACCTGAAAACACGCAAGTGC
Organism: Cynopterus sphinx; assembly: GCA_030015415.1. Classification (NCBI taxonomy): domain Eukaryota; kingdom Metazoa; phylum Chordata; class Mammalia; order Chiroptera; family Pteropodidae; genus Cynopterus; species Cynopterus sphinx. The sequence goes on along the minus strand of CM057390.1, from coordinate 47,837,681 downwards.
CTTTTCCTTGGAAAAATACAAAGCACTTAATACCCTGCAATTGCTCAGAGATTTTCCTCTAGGGATCCCTCTTTTCTCTAGAGCTTTAGATTGTAATAGCAACATGATTGCCTCTATTCTCTCCCCACTTATTAACCTGAAAAGGTAACCTGGAATCGTTAACTTTTGGAGATTTGGTGGTAACTTCTTAGTGCAAAATTCGGACGCGCAGCTTGATAATTACCAAAGAGACTGAAGGACAAAATCCCTGAAATAGGAATCACACTGGAAATTTTAGGACAGGTGGCCTCCCCTTCTAAGGAGCTTGGAGGTGGGATTCAGAATGTCCTTGGCCCAGGGACTTGGGGAGAGGGAAGCATGGCATCTGTGGGAATGTCCGCCTTCGTGCCAGCGTATGACACGTTCCCGAGTCTGCAGGGGTGAAGCCTGCCTCCTGGGGCTCTATTCTGCACAAATGCTCCCCGCTTTTCTTCCTGGACTCCAGACTTGATGCCCGGCTGTCTGCTATTTGTACTCTGAAAAGTGTTTTAATTGGGTAGGTAAAATACAATGTTAAATGCCTTTTTGTGTGTGTGTGTGTGCCTGGTGGAAGGCCTGTAAAGCTTAGCTTAACTCAAAGAGCTTAAAGCAATAGCACCCGCCCATTTTCTAATCACAGGGAATTGAATAATGATCAGGAAAGCCATCGTCAGTCTGATCGGTGGGACCAGTAGGAGTTTAACTCTTGGAAAACAGCTTCCTGTCAAACTCACATCCTGTTATCATACTACATGTCACTCAGAAGGGTATTAAAATCCTTCTTTAGAGAGAACGCATTCTGGAGTTTCTATCAAAATTACTCTATATGCTGATGAGCTGGCTGCTGGGGGAGAGCTAAGACAAGCCAGAGGGTGAGAAGAAGGGGATTGCTCTTTTTTTTATTTTTTTTTTATTTTTATTTTTTTAACCAGAAGACATCAAAATCAGAAAAGGAGGCAGGCAGCTTGGTGTCTGTGTCTAATTTAGGGGAAGTTTCCTTTCATCCCCTGCAGCCTTGGCAGGCCCTTGGGGTCTGGAGAGATTAGCAACTCTACTCTGTTATCTGGGACCCTCCAGGACTCCTAGTGAAGGCAGGACACACGGCCCCAGCAACTCGACCCCATCCATGATCGGTGATGACCATGTCAGAGCCCAGCCATGGCACTCAGCTCATGCTGCTGAGGGTTCCAGCCCCGATCATCACCCCTGAGACAGCTGGACCTTTTGTGAATTAAACCTGAGGCTATTGTTTCTAGAGATTCAATGTTCAGAGAGAACCACTTAACTGGGGGCAGGTGGTTGGTCTTCAACGAAACCCTAACAGAAAGAAGTAAGGGTGTGGACAACAGGGACTAAACAAAAATAAAGAAGGATGACTAGAAAAGCTGGAAAAGGGTAGGAGCAGGAGAACCCAGAAAGGCCACTGCCCCCTCTGCATACAGGGTTTTTTTAGGGTTCTTCCAGCAGCTGACCTCTTGTAGAGAGAAGGAAAAACGAGTGTGTCTGAGCTCAGTGGGGTTTGTCCTCTGTTGACAAAAATTCCAAAATTAATCAGAAGAGAGTTTCATTCATATATGATTTGCAAATCAGAGACACAGCTCTCCATGTGAACTGCAGACATGTTCCAAAATAATAGGGCTAGGGCTAGGTTTTCAAAGGCAAATTTGCAAGCAAGTGATGATTGAAGGGGTGGTTGCTAGGGGAAACGAGACCACAAACGGACATCATTCGTGTTCTGATTGGTGGGGGCAACTGGACTTTTCAACGTTCATCGGCTGACTCAGTGGTCAGCGAGCGGGGCCGTGACGCGAGAACAATGGGCAGCATGTGACCAGGCATTTGTTAAGGTCCCAGTTCCCGTTCAGGCTTGTAGAGAAGAAGGTTTTGAGTTACTTATCAACAGAAATCGATCAGCACAGGGAGACTGGTCATGCTGCAGGCAATTTCTAAGGCCACGGAGCAAGGCATGCTCCTAAGTAGCCTCAAAGTCCCACCTGCAAAAATCCCAGCCAATGCTGGGCCACGACTTATGATATCCGAGTTCTATCAGTCCTGCACCTCCTGTCGTTTCTTCCCAGCAGACACCGTTTCCCCATCCCTGGCCAGCTCCCGGGGTTGCTGGCCTCTGGAGTTCACCCAGCATCTTGCCCAAGCCACTGCCACTATGCCCAGCAGCAGGGTTCCGGAAGGGAAGTAAACTGCATCCCGAGTCGCCAGCCCTGGGGGGCGGTGTGCCCACTCGATGCAGATAGAGACCCCACCCCCATTTCACGTCCTTTAGGAGCTGAGTCTTTCAGAGTCACACTTCACAGGTTTTAATCCCTCTGGCTCTTTCAGAAGAGGTTAGCCTCCTAATAAACTAATGGCACATACAAAGCAGGGGCCACACAACTGAGTTTATATATATGGGAACCCAGACTAGAGGTGGTAACTGAATCCATGGCAGCTGGTGGCCAGGACCCGGCCTGGGGGCTCCGCTACCCTCTGTACAAGCTGCCTGGGCTCATCTCTGTGTGCGAAGTGAAGACTCTGGTTTAAGCTTTGACACCTACGAACTGAGCGACTGAGGGAAATGTCGCAATCCTTCTGGTCGTCCCTTTCTTCTTTTATAAAAGGAGGATAATATCTAATTTCAGGCTTAAATGTATATAATGCTGCGAGTATGACATCTGACACTTAAAGTACTCAATGGAGCTGTTACTAAAATGCTCCCTGAAAAATTGCAAGAAAAAAAAAGGATCTTCAAAGAAAACTGGGAACACAAAGGAACCAGAAATACGACCTAGTTCTAATGCTGGGCTCCATCGAAGACGGCTGCTTGGGGGCAGAAGGGTATATCATTGTTGTGGGCCTGACAATGATATTTAGGTGGAGAGGGACAGTGATCCAGTTAGCAACACGCATCATATGTAAAAAGGGCTGCCCTGAAACCAAACTTGGGTTAGAAGTGCCCACTGACAGCCCAAATCTTCCTCAGCCCCAGGGGCTACATGCAGCCTTGAGACATCAAATGATCAAGCAGAGCGAGAAAGCTCTTATTCAACTGTATCTTCTCAGTTATCCGTGTTGATGAGAGGGAGCCATGGTATTGATCATTCTAGGCAACGGTCAGCCAAGATATCTCCTGCAATGTTCATCTCCTTGCCTGAGAGGGATCTTGCCAGTCCTGCGGCAGGTGCACAGTGGCTGTTTGTTGGCTGTCGAATGGATTCATGAAGTCGACAGGTAGGGCTAACCAAGGTGCGATTATTTGATATTGATTAAGTTGACTTAAATTCCCATTTTCGCATCTTAAAGGGATGTGTGTGGGTAGTTAGTTCTCGATGGCTCCTTTGGTTTTTAAATACTTCCAGCTCATCCCTTAGCATATGTCTCGTTGCTCATTTGCCGCCCACTTTTTGCCCACTGCATTCGTTTGCAACCTATAACGGTGTCTAAGCCAAGACGAGTGAGAGCCAGACGATGTTGTGAAAGCCTTCATTCCAGAAAGTCTGCATCCTGGGAAACTCGGGGTGACTGGGTAAATGGGGTCCGAGGTGGTCTGTGTCTGGCCATCTGTTTTCCGTGGTTCTCAGGGCCACGTGACATTGAAGCAGTGAGAGGCAGCGCCTACTTCCTCAGACTCTACCAAGAGCACTGACAATCTGTCTGGGGCCACATTAATTGAAATTAATTGGATTTTAGAGATAATAACATTTATGCTAATGTGGGTATTGAGAGGAGACAATAGTCCCAGAGATAAGTACCTAGGAGAGGTGGGGCAGGAGAATGCAGTCTCAGCAGGACAGATTAGGAGCCCAGGAGGGGGGAGCTGTGAGAGACAGTGGGGGTGGGGATGAGGGACATGAAGTTGAAAAGAAACTGGGAGGTTTTAGAGAAGCCAACGAAGTGCAAGGTGGGGGAGGAGGGAGAAGTAGAAGGACGTCTTTGGGTAATCACTAGTCATGTTAGCAGTGCCAGGTGTTCCTTAGTAAGGGCTTTGTACGTGCCAAGCACTCCGTGTTTAAAACTTGTTATGTCATTTTACCCTCATAACATGAGGTGGGAACTATGTTGTCTTCCATATTTTAAAGAAGAGAAAAGGGAGGTTTAGAGGAGTTTAGATAACTTGCCTCAGGTTGCTTGGTCAATGCAAAGCAAAGTGCTCCTAACCTCTACCCTAGACCGCCTCTCATTTGTTCGAAGCCGGAAAAAAAGAGCAAAGAGGACCAGGAGAGGGAAAATTCTGGAATAAATCTAAAGAAGGTGCTTTTGACAGGGGCTTGAAGAAAGGACCTAGGACCAGAGAGAAAGATGTAATTCCAGATAGGAAACCCTGCATCACAAAGGACTCTGGTTTCACAGGTTTGTCCCTGACTCTTGTGTCACCAGTTGTCTCCATGAATCCTGTGAAGTGTGCGAGGGGGTGTCCAGGAACAAGCGGTGGACTGCGTGGGCCAGGCGACCCTGCTGATGAGACAAAGGTAGACTGGGCATGCGCGTGAAAGCCACCACCTCATCCTGGTTTATAGGGAATTAACCTCTGGAACTCGATCTACACGCTGAGGAAACGTTTGTGAACTGTTATTAACAGTGTTGAGCTAGAAGGGGCGTAGTGGAGAGGACAGAGATGGACAGGGATGTGTGGTCTGGAGGAGGAGCCCCGGATCACGTGAGCGATGGCAGTGGGAGTGGGAGGGACACCTCGCTGTGGGTGCCCAGCCCATGCCAGGGAGTGAAGAGCTTGGCTTCTCTGACTCCACCTTGCCCAAGCCTGCTCTGTTCCCATGGCCTTCAGGCTAACGGCTTCCGCTCACTCTTGCACGGAGCATTAGAGGAATGCCACGTGCTGCTCGAGTTTTCACAGGAACAGCCAGCCCCTTACCGGAAACTACCTGTCTTGAGGAGATGAGGGAACTATGTATATTGTTTAACTTCAGGCCTGGACCCCTATCAACTAGAGTCAACAGACTAAGAGCAAAGCAATCCTCCTCGGGCCCCTGCTGGTGCTCGGATGTCTGTGGCTGTCCATCTACCTCAAACCTGACCTCATTTTCTCCTTCTTAAATCGGTTCTGGCATCTTCTTTGCGTGCTGACTTTCTGAATCAAGTCGCCCCAACCCCTTGTCACTTGACCCACTGGCTGTTGTGTGTGTGACTGGGAGTGGTACAAGACTGGATTGGGTTATGTCTAGAGTGCCACATGCCAGTCTGCCGAGGGTCCGTGAGGATTAGGTGGCTGGAATCTTCCGCCGCCTTGGGGAGAGACATCGGGCACTGTTTTTGTGTGTACCAGTGTGACATGGCATGGAGACATTTTGGAGATAGAGCTGGACTCAAATCAAGCTTAAGTGACCTTAGGTAAGGCACTTGCTTCCCTAACCTCTAGGAGTCTCCAGTGCGGAGCGTGGATGCTGGTAACTGCCTTTCAAGTGTTCTTGGAGTTTCCAGATAACACAGGCCTCTGCCCATCGCAGATATTCCATGAATGAGGATGTCAGGGTGTGGGGTGCAAGTGGATGTGCTTATCCTTCGACCAGGTAGGGAGCGAAGAACAGAAAATTTAGGATTCTTCCTCTTTCTGAATTTTAGTGTTCTTCCCCTTATTATTAAGTAAGTCCCCTGAAATCTGAATGTTGACCTCCGAGCCCGATTTCACTCAGATGTAGGTCAACACGGAACATTTTGTTTCCCAAATGGAAGGCTGTGTCATGATTAATCCATTTGGTCTTTTCTTTCCTGTCATTTTTGAGCCTTTTTTAGTTACTTGTGCTTGAAAAGGTCTAAAATGTACCTTTAATCTTCTTGGCATGCAGCAAATGGCCACTTCCCACCTTTTTTTTTTAATTATAATATAATGATTCTTTACTTAGTATAATTTTGTGATGTGGCAATAGGCAAATACTTAATTTATTTTTCTTTGCTATCTAGGTCAAATCGTGAAACTCTTCTTGCATATTTGAGAAAAATAACCGAATGGCAATGAGATTAACAAACAGACCTGGTCTCAGACTGAAAGATGCTTAAACTGATTCTAAAGTTGTAGCGTGTGTCAATGTCACGAAGTCTTCTGGGCTTGCCTTCCAACTCGTTAGGAAAGCCATTCGCCTTCCTACGAATTAGAGTACAAAAGCCCCAAATCTGGCACGACCGCCTTGCGTTCGCTGCAGACCATGCGACTGCCCCGTTCTCCCGTTTCCCTTGCTCTTTGTCTCTGGGAAACCTTACACAGGCTCTACGCAGCTCCTCTGAACTTCTGAGGCATAAACACAGCACCCTAATGGCAGCCAATTAAATAAAAAGGCTGCCTGTCCTGACATTGTAGAGCCCTGAAAACAGGGGAGTCTGCTAGCCACTTAGAAGCAATGAAAAGCATTGCAGCCATGCTCTTAAGATCAATTTTCCTTGTAGTTCAATTTTCTGGCTTTGCACTTTCCTAGGTAAATCACATTAACAGAGGAGAAGGGGCGGGCACGGGGAGATTGCTGGCAGATAGCCGGACGGTGCTTCAGAGTGAGAGCATCTCGTCCCGAGCCAAGAGGGGATAAGTAACAGGTACTCTTGACAAGCAGGTATTCAATGGTACGAGCCATCATTTAAATGGAAGTGGGAGCAGAGGTCTTCTGCTGGCAGGGAGTATCTTCGTTATTGCTGTCGTGGTGCCTGTTAACTCTCCCCATCTATCATTCGTTCAATACCTCAGTGAAATTAGCCAACTGCATATTATAGCAGAGCTCCGACGTGCCAGTCTCCCCCGAAAGCATTAAGCCGTCTTCTGCTATGCCTTCTCCCCACTCTCCACCTCTTTTACTGCCCATTAATGATCTTTCATTTGCATCGTGGGACAATGAAGCCTTTGGCCAATTATGTGAAATCACAGGTGCTCTGTAGGTGCCCTCTGTCACCGTTTACCTTCCTTGTTGAATCAGTGGGCTGGAGCGGGTTTCTATTTCAAACCTTCCTCGACGTCTGCTATTTCTGGGGAGAAGCAGTGCACTTTTAGCTGGCACAATGAGCCTCCACCTTTGGCTTGATAAACTGGATCGTGTTCTACCTGGATGGAACCATCAAGTCAGTCCTGACAGATCCCTTTAAGGGCTCCTTTCAGCTCAGAAACCACGCGGGGAAGCAGGACATCTCGGAACACAGGAAACTTGCCCTTTCTATCCTAGAGACTCTGCTGTAGCACATCTCGAGATTACTTTGGGATGCCTCCTCTGGGAGGCTTCTCTTAGGATGGAACTATGATTCCAATTGTTTTGAATCTGACAAAGAAGTTAGCTTGCAATTTGGGGCACAACTAAATGTCTAGTAATTTCCTAGGAATGGGTATACAAAAACAGGGGAAAACAACACTTACGGAATATTTATTATAAGCCAGGCACCGAGCAATGTGCATTCATGTGAATTCTCCATCCCGTCTGGCAAGACAGACAGGAAGCCTAGTCTTACAAAGGTGAAAGCCGAAGCATTGGAAGGTTAAGAAAACAATCCAATATTGAAACTGCAGAGACCATACCTTTCCAATGCACAAGGAGGCAGGCTTGAGCAAACGGAGAAAAATCACATCCCGGTCTCTTGGCTCTGCCACATGATAGCTGCTACCATTGCAAAACCATTTATCCTTTTGTGCCCCAAATTTATCATCTGTATAATAAGGAGAGGAATACTGTTCTGTTCCCGTATTGTTCTGAGATTAAATTAGACATCGTAACAGCCGTGGGCCCAAGGAAGGTAATCAATGACTGTTAGGACTCTTTCTTTTCCTTTTTCCATATGCTACGCAGGGAGAAAGCTAAAAAAAAAAAAAAAAAACTTCAAAAGAGAAGACAAGATATACTCATGTGAAAAAAAAGGGAACATAAAAGCACTACATTTCATAACACCACTTATTGATATTACATATGTTTAAATAGCACGGTATAGCACTTAGTAAAAAAGCTTATCATTAAGGCAATACATGGGGAGTGCGAACGCTAAAAGCAAGAAGAGTTAGATCAATACGGACGTTGTAACAAACGACAATCGCGTTCTCCCTAGGATAGCTTCGATTTTAAAAAACTCTTTTTTTTTAAAATAGGCAATGCATTTATATAGCACGAATATCAGAAAGTTTAAAAGTTTACAAAGGAACGTTTTCTCCCCTCTACATCCCTAACTCCCAAGTCTCCCAATATTTCTCCACAGAGGCAACCAGTGTTGTCAGCTTCTTATCCTCGCAGAAGTAGATCGTGTTTATAAGCAAATACGTATAAATAATCTTTCTTACCCATTATTATGTTTTTTTCTGGACTATTATGTGCATTGTTAGTTTACATAAGGATATTTTAGAGAGTATTATGTATCAGTATATACAGAGCTTCCTTTTATTTTTATGCCAGGATAACTTTCTGCTGTACGCCTGCATTATCATTTATTTAATCCCTGTTGATGGATAGTTGTTTTATTTCCAATCTTTTTTCACCAGTAAAAATGCTGCAGTGAATAATCATATGCGTATATTATTTCACATGTGTGTGTGAGACTATCTGTAAGATAAATTCCTAGAACCGTGTTTCTGGGTCAAAGATTTTGTGCATTTGTTATGTTGATAGATATTGCCAAATTGCCCTCTGCAGAGGTTGCAATTTACCTTCTTCCCAGCATTTTATGAGACTGCTTGCTTCCTTACAGCTTTTCCATCCTGATAATTTACAAAGCTTTTGGATTTTTACCGATCTGATAGGTGAAATGGTATCTCAGTACCTGTTAAACATATATCGATCACATTATGAGGGAGGTTGAGTGTCCATATCAATGCTTAAGATACATTTTAAAATAAAATCTGGAAAAAGTCTCTTGTTTTTATCCTCTTTTCTATTGTATTGTTTATATGTCCTTTATACATGCTTCAGTTAGATTTTCCAGTTTGTCATTTGTCTTTTAACTTTGGGTATTGTGTTTTTCTTTCCTATGCAGATATGATTTCATTTGCAGTTAAACTTTAAATCTTTTAAATATGGCCTTTAAAACTTCTTTAAATGCTTTAGATTTTATCCAGTGTAATTTGGGCCCTTGGCTCCCTTCCCCATCCCTCCCACCTGTGTAAGGAGGTCCCCAAATGATATTTCTGTCTCTCCACAACTCCATTACACAGCCAGAGGTAAGGCTCATATACTGATTTCCATACATTTTTCTTAATACCGGGAGCTTAACGTTAAATGGATGAATGGGAGAGTGGATAAAAGAATAAAGGAAATGCTGAGTTGCTGGATTCAGGCCCTGATGATGATATGTGAGTCGCAAAGCACACAGACTAGACGTTTTTGGATTCAGTGTATTTATGTCGGATAGCGTACAACATCATTCACTTTGTGAGTGGCCATTAAATGTTAACAGTTCCTGTGCAACCGGTAGAATCAAAGAGAAAAAAAGGGATAAATATTCGGGAGAAAAAAAAACAACAACAAAAAGGCTTGAGCACCTCAGACAGCACCAGAGTAGGCCGGCCTTAGGGCAGATTACGAACATAGCCGTCCTCCCTTATCTACAGTTACGCCTTCTGTGGTTTCAGTTACTAGCAGTCAGCCACCCTCTGAAAATATTTAATAGAAAATTCCAGAAATACACAATCCATAAGTTTTAAGTTGTGTGCCGTGCTGAGTAGCAGGATAGAATTGGTCGTTCCTGTTCCATCCGGCCTGGGGTGTGAATCCTCCCTCTGTCCAGTGTGTCCACACTGCATATGCCCCCGGCCCACTTGATCAGTTACTGAGTAGGCATCTGGGTTATCAGATCTGCTGTTCCAATATCGCAGAGCTTGTGTTCAAATAACCCTTCTAGAATGCCCATGTCATTCATCTCGCTTCCTCTCATTACGGAGGCGTTGTATCATCCCACATCATCACAAGAGTGAGTGCGGTACAATCCAACATCCTGACAGAGAGAGAGCAATGTCATGGAACTTTTATTACAGCGTATTGTTGTCATTGTTCTATTTTATTGTTAGTCCGTGGCGTTACATCTCTTACGGCGCCTTATTTATAAATTAAACTTTATCATAGGTGTGTACATACAGGAAACATCATAGTATGTATGTAAAAACCTAGTACATGGGGTTTGGTGCTACGTGCAGTTTCAGGCATCCACTGGGGTCTTGGAGTGCATCCCTCGTGGATAAAGGGGAGCTACCGAGAGGCATTAGTTTGGGTGCACCAGGTCTGGCGTTTTTGGCGTGGGATAGGCCACTACTTTTCTGTTGAACTGGGTGCTCGGTTTTCAGTGCCCACCCCCATCTGCGATCATTAACCTTAGCCTGTTCTTCGCAGATAGCTGTTCTTTTGCTCCAATTTTCAGGGCTGATAAGTTTTTACAGAACATGCTTTGTTCCATTCGGAACACACAGGTCCTGCTCTTAGCTACTTGACACTGGGAAGTGACCTGATAAACAAATCATGCTCAGTTGGTCAAGTCTGTGACTAATTTACACACGTTGCTCGTTAAGCCCAGAGAATATATCTCTTTCAGGATGGCTTTAAATAATGAGAAAGTTGACAATAGATATATCTGAGCCCGAGGAATTTGGTTCACACATTCTCAGGGAACCTGACTCTATAGTAAGAGGCATTCTGACTAGTGGCAGATGTTGCAGGTAGATGAACTGCACATAGATCTTTAAATAGAAAAGATAATGAAAGAAGTCCCATTTTAATAATGTTTCTTTATAATGGTGGTGTCATGAGGTGTTTGGGAATGGGGCGAAGCATGCCAGGATTCAGGGCTCTCAGACCCTGAAAAGATCTCTCCGATACCCTTGGTCACGTCCCTAGAGCTCTGACTATCTATAGTCGCCTGTGGGGCCAGTGCTAAATAGCCCACGAGGCATGCTAATTCTGTTTTATTTAATCTAATCCCTTTTCTTTTTAAAATTTTTTAAAATAATATTTTAATTTTAAAACTATAGTTAACATACAATATGATATTAGTTTCAGGTGTATACTGTAGTGATTGGACATTTATAAAACTTACAAAGTCATCACCCCATAAATCTAGTACCCACCTGACACCATGTGCAATTATTACAATATTAGTAATTATGTGCAATATGGTCTGTACTTTACAGACGATACACTCTGCTGTACCGTACATCCCCGTGACTAGTTTGTAACCGCCAATCGGTACTCCTTAATCCCTTTCTCTTTTTCGCTCTTCTCGTCTGGCAACCATCAAAATGTTCTCTGTGTCTGTGAGTTTGTTTTTCTTTTGTTTGTTTATTTTATTCTTTAGATTTTATATGTAAGTGAAATTACATGGCATTTGTCTCTTTCTGTCTGACTTACTCCACTCAGCACTATCCCTTCAGGGTCCATCCATACTGTTGCCGATGGCAAGATTTCATTCTCTTTTTATGGCCGAGTAATATTACACTCTTCTTCATTCATTCATTGATAGAAACCCAGGCTGCCTCCTTATTTAGCTACTATAAATAACGCTGCAGTGAACATATGGATGCACGTGTCTTTTTGAAAAAGTGTTTTGGGTTTCTTCAGATAAATACCCAGAAGTGGGATTACTGGGCCCTTCTTGTCATAGCCTTTGTTTTAAAAACATTTTGGTGTTAGGAATTGCTACCCCAGCCTTTTCTTTTTCATTTACATTTTCAGGAATTATCTTTTGGCTTGGGCCTTTTTTTGGTTCATCTCATTTGAGAATCTTCCTGGGTTGGTATGTTAGGTTAAGGAAGTTTTCCGTCATTATTCCTTCAAATAAATTTTCAATTCTTTGCTCTCTTTCTTCTCCTGGTTCCCCTCTGATGCAGATGTTGGTATGCTTGATGTTTTCCCAGAGGCCCCTCAGACCATCATTTTTTGAATTCTTTTTTCTTGTTGCTGTTCTGATAGAGTGTTTTCTGCTACCTTTTCCTCTAAATCACTGATTCAGTCTTCTGCTTCATCTAATGTATTGATTCCTCCCAAAGTAGTCTTCATTTCATTTGTTGTAGTCTTTATTTCTGACTGTTTTTTAATGTTTTCTATCTCCATTTTTACATTTTCTATCTTTTTTTTTGTTAAGGTTCTCACTGAGTTCATCCACTCTTCCCCTAAGTTCTTTGAGAATCCTTATAACCAATGTTTTGAGCTCTCCATCTTGTAAATCGCTTGTCTCCATTTTATTTACTTCTTTTTCTGAAGTTCTGTTCTGTTCTTTCATTTTTGACGTGTTTCTTTGTCTTTCCATTTTGGCTGCCTCCCTGCATTTGTTTCTATGTATTAGGTGGGGCTGCTGTGTCTCCTGGTCTCAGTCGAGTGGCCTTACATAGGAAGTGTCCTGTGGGCCCCAGTGGCGCAATCTTCTCTGGTCACCTGAGCTGGGTCCTGCGGCTGTGTCTCTTGTGTGGGTTATGTGTGCCCTCCTGTTGTAGTTGAACCTTGATTGCTGTTTGCAAATCCTCAGACTGATTGGTTTCACGCGCTAGCCACAACTACAGTTGTGTAGGGACTGTTGTGTAGGGGCTGACCCTAAGGAGCAGGATTTGCTTTAGCAGCATTCTGGTGCCTGCCATGTCTGACCTTTGGATGTGTTATCCTCAGATGCAATCCCCGGTGGTGCTTTGGCTCGGTCTAAACCTGGCCACCAGTAATGCCTTCCCCAGGGCCTCATGGGACGTGCCACACTGCAGGTCAAGTTCAGCTAAAGCCTGCGCCTGCACCTGCCTGGGGCCACCTGGCCTGAGCCACCAAGGAATCCACACATGACTGCCACCCATGCTGGGCTTGGAGGGGACTCGAGAAGCCAAGCTGTGAACTGAGGCTGGCTGCACCTAGTGCTGAGCTTGGTGCTGCTCAGCAAGAGGTGTGGGGCATGCCGAGGCCAGAGGCTGCTTGTTTGGGTTTTGTGAAACTGAGAGATTTTAGGAAAGTTTGCAGCATGAGCCAAGATAGGCCATTTGGATGGAAAAGCCATTGGAAGTGGCTTGGGTGGGTGAGTAAGTTGAGTGGGGTGGGGTCTCAAGGAATCACCTGGACAGGGCACTCTATGCTAGCCAGGTTGATGGAGACTCATATGGGTGCTGCCTGAGTCTGTATGCTGGGAGGCGGCGAGGGCTCAACTAGGAAACCACAGATACTGCTAGCACTTCTGTCTGGAAGGAAACTGTCCCTCCAGCCCCCATCCCGAAGCCAGACTGTTCAGTTCCTCCCCGTATGCCCCAGAGGTGGAGCTCAGAGTGAGCGAGTCCATCAGCGAGTAAGTCCACACACAGGCCCTTTAAGAGGAAAGCCTGGGACTCCAGCTGCCCTCTGCCTCAGCCACAGTCTCCTCTGGTTTTCACAGCCAGAAGCTTTGGCGACTTCTCTTCCCAGCACTGGAATCTTGGACGGTGGAGCTTGGTGTGGGGCTGGAATCCCTTGCTCCTCAGGGGCGACCTCTGCAGACAAGATATCCCTCCCAATTTTTAACCACCAAACTGTTCTGTGTCTCTGCCCCTCCTACCAGTTTCCACATGGCTTCTTCTGTATATCCTCAGTGATAGGACTCCTGTTGAGCTAGACTTCAGGCGATTCTCAATGATGGCTGTTTTGCAGTTTAGTTGTAATTTTGTTTGGTTGTAATTTTGTAGTTTAGTTGTAATTTTGATGGAATCATGGGAAGGGGTGAGCATAGCAGTTACCTCCTCTGTGATCTTGACCAAAACTCTTCTTAATCTAATTCCTTTTCAGCCTCCTTGACTATATATATATATATATATATATATATACACACACACACACACACACACACACACACACAAACACACACACACACACACACACACCCATATATATATATATATATATATATATATATATTTTTATTTTTTTTTTTTTTTTTTTTTTCCTCCATTCCTGTTCCTCAGGCTGGGAAGTAGGGTCTGACTTTGCCTTGCGAACACACTGCAGAATATTTCATAATCATCCTCCGGAGCCAGGTTAGATGTGTGTATTTAAGATGTTAAATGCTTATCCTCGTGGAAGCTGTGGCCTTGATTCCCAACGACAGCACGCTGTTTACTCCTGCTCGATCCACGACACCAGTGGGAGGGATGTCTGAGGTTTCACCAGAAACTGAAAAGAACTTCCCAGAAGGAGCATCTAATCTTGATGCTGACAAATATGCATTTACGTATTTTTTCTTTGGTAATTTTAAGAGAGGAGGTAGAAGTGGGAGAAAGTCTAGATGCCACAGACAGGCTGTCAGAAAGGCTAAGACAAAGTTTTTCATGGTGCTTTAATACTTCAAATGATGTAACCATTGAAAGACAGACTGATAATTACTGAACCTTAAAGAAAAAGTAGGGGGTGGGAAAGATCTCTGAGGGTGAAAAGGAAAAACTAACGCTTCTTGAATGCTTAACGCATGCCATACTCTGTGCTGGTGTTTTCTTATTATTAACAAATGATTCTCATGATCTTGTGATGTAAGCATGTTTTACTTATTATGGTTGAAGACACTGAGGTTCTTCAGAGATTAAATTTTCTGTGGTCCCAGTATGAACACACAGTCAAATACATCATTTTCATTTAAGTGCGTCTCACGATTCTGTCTCAAACCTCCCTCATTACACCCTCCTGTTTCAAAGCTGAGCGAAATTAGACTCAGGAAAATAAAGCGACTCCTTCTCATTTGTCAGTCTGGAGCGGCAGGAAACAAGAGAGGAAAAAGGGGCCATCCTTTCATCTTCCTCCTCTCGCCCTTCATGTCCTTAATGATGTGTTTTGATCACTGCAGAGATTTTATTGTTGCTGTGGTTTAAATCCCCATCATGACAGGTTCCAGTAAGTGATGTACATGGAATGAGTTGATGAAGTTGCTGCGGTTTGGAGCTCAGACGGCTGCACAAATTAGGGAGGCAAGCTTCTTCCAATAACTCATGGCTCACCACGCTACCCAACATGCACGGGCCACGCCTGGGACCCATGCCTGTGTGTGTGTGTGTGTGTGTGTGTGTGTGTGTGTGTGTGTGTGTGTGTATTGTCTGCCAATTGAATTCCACCAACTGGACCAGTCTGTACATCCTAGGAAGCTTATGGAAGTTTGTGGTCTATAAATTGACCCCTAGGCCTCCAAACGAGGCTGTTTCTAATGAAAGTAGCAGCAGTAACTCTATCAAGAGTATGCCAGGGCTGTGGCCTCATCGTTGTCGTTATGACATCTTCTGAGTCGAGTCACGCTCTTTGCACTTGCCATCGAAAGCTGGCATTTGGAGATAAGCTTTTGCTATGTGTCATCGGGTGAGGGACTCCTCAGGCGGAAAGGGAGTCGTGCTTTCCGGCATGACTACCATGAGAGTAACAGGGAGGCCTGGAGCCAAACGCTTGGGTGCTTCAGTCGAGCCGAGAGCTCTCTCGTGAGCTCCAGAGGGCAAGGGATCCGTAGTCCAGCAATGCTTGATGGGCGGGAGTGCTTTTCAGTAAAATCGGCAGCAAGGATTCAGGACGGTGAAGGAGAAGCGGTTTTGACCTCATAGGCAGGAAACTGACTTTACAATCCGTGGCGGAGCCGGTGATGCACCATATGTAACCTGAAGCTAATGACCGAGCTTGTCGGGAGCTCCATTTTCCCATCTGTGAAATGGAAGTGGTGATTCCTGATCTACCTGTTTCATAGGACTACTCCAAGGATCAAAAGAGCTCACTCGTGTGAAACTGCTTTTAAAATATCAACGGCCTCATACGTCCCTAAGAGATTCCCACTATCAGGGCCAGTGCTGCACTCCCCCTGTTCAAGCAGAAAAGTGCTGCTGATTCCGTATTTCTTACAAATCTCCTGTCGTGGTCAGCAGCGTTGTGAGGTGGACCCCAAGACTGCCACCCCCGGAGCCTCAGCCCGTGTGATTCTCTCCTCTGGATGTGATTATGATGAGACGGTCATTACTGTGATTATGTTAGTTTACGTAACGCTCCATCAGAATAGCCCGAACTGGAAAGGCCCCTGCCGGCTTTGAAGATGTGGTCTCCACGAGGTCTAGAGAGGCAAAGCAATGGATTCTGCCAACAACCAAGCGAGCCAGGCGAAAGACCCTCAGCCTCAGATGAGACCCCAGGCTCAGCCGACTCCTTGATTTCAGCCTCGGGTTAGCTTGAGCAGAGAACCCCGTTAAGTTCTGTCCAGACTTCCGACCTACAGAACCGAGAGGTAATAAATAACTTTACTGAGCTGCTCAGTTTGTGGTCATTTCTTACACGGTGATAAAAAGCTAAAACCCCCATGTATTCCTTTTTTTAAATTTCCGCTGCTGCCAAATAGATTCCAATAAGTAAGTGTCTTCTCCTATTCTCCTTTTAGTTAGACATTTCCACAGCCTTCCTCTCCCTACCCCATCTCCTGGAAATCTATTCCATACCAAGACATGCGACTACTGTATATCCTTGTTGCTAATGGCAAATATTTTTTCTCATTTTCACATTGCTGAAATAGGGCCGTCTCAGGATAGATGTGTACATTTCCCGCAGTGCTTGTTTTTCCCTGAAAGCTCTTATTAAGTTGATGATGCATCTCGCCAGTTGATAATGCTTCAGAATGGAAGAATCTAGGAGTTCATTCTTAACTGTGACTGTGTAGCCCTAAAAGTCTTCTGGTGAGAGCCTTTGGGTGTCTTCCAGGGGAGAAGGGTAGGTTCCCTTCTCATGAACAGCGCGGAGGCTGATGCCCACCAGGAAGAAGGCACCGCAGGCAACTCAGATCGGGCATATTTGCATTTGTTTTCCTCCTTCTCAAGCTGTCGGTTGGAGGCCCCCCGGATTCCTTTGCCACCTCTCTTTTTATGACATGAGTGACCTGCACATCTGGTAAAGATTACTCCTTGATTCCCAAACAGTGCTACAGATGGCGATGTATTTATTGCAATTTGCTCATCTATTCTGGCTCTGAACTGTCAGGGAGACCATCTGATCACTCTTCCCAGGGATCCCAGCCTATTTCACTCACTCCCTCACTGAAGCCTTGATTGGGTTTATTTTAGGCAGAGGAGGCAGAGTCTTGGCCCAGGAGCCAGAAGTCTCAGCCGTCATTCACTAGTCGTATGACCTTGGGAGAGTCACTTTTGTCCCCCAGTCTTAGTTTTCTTGTTCGTACACAATGCGCTGTTCCCTAGGCTTCTTTCTTTTAACCAAACCCAGGCTGATCTTTCATCTCCTCATTTCCAATCTCCCCCAAAGCCGTAGCAGAGGACGGGTGCTACAGTAGAGTCAGCCCATGTCACTGGGCTTGCAGCGTTGTTTAGTGTCCAAGAAGTGGGGCGTGGGGAGAAACCCGGGCCCCTATTCAAAGCATTGTTCTCAGCAGGTGACAGAGTCATAACCCAGATTTCCCACAGCACATTTTCCTGTACAACCAGACTCACTGACATCCTTCTGTCTCCAAGTTCATTCCCACAGCTGTTTCCAATCCTCATCACTCTATCATAATTGTTATGATAAGCATTTCTGCCAAAATGGTAGTAAAAACTCAATTTTCCTGAGCAAAATTAACAGCAAAAAGTGTTCACAGCTCGTGCAACCTGGTTATTAAGCTGTAGCAGGAATTGGCTGCAGCTGTGGAATAAGATATAATTAAAATCTGGGGCCCTTCACCGTGGATCTGGTTTGTGCATTTGCAGTGTTGTAGATACATGAATTACGGGGCTGACCAGCGCAAGCTGTCAGTTGGGAACCTGTCCAGTGGAATTATATTCATTTGCATGAGAGAGAGAGAGAGAGAGAGAGAGAGAGAGAGAGAGAGAGAGAGTGAGAGAGAGAGAGAGAGACAGAGAGAGAGAGAGAGAGAGAGAGAGAGAGAGAGAGAGAGAGAGAGAGAGATAGGAAAGTACGGCAATAACTTGGGTAAACACGTAAGGCTCGGGGTAGAGGGAAAGACGCCATCGCGGGCTCCACTTTGGGCCTGCCTCAGCTGTGTGGTCTTGCACGAGTCATTTACCTCTCAGATTCTTAGCATTCTCCGATACCATAAGGCGAGGGCAGGACAGGCATCATACAAAGTCTGCCTTTAAAATTGTCGGCTGCTATTCCGCTTGTACGAGGTAGAAAGGGCAGGTCTAACACGAACAACTTGGAGCCCAAAGCGTAAAGGACATCACAGAGTCATTGGAAAAAGATGAGACCGATGAAATTGAAGCCAGAAAGCACGAGCAGTGGATTTAGTTACTCTGGTTAGGCTCTTGTTTTTCAATTTGTATGGACGAATTATCTCATTAACTTTTTTTTTTTTCCCCTAAACGATCATGTTTTTATTAAACTCACATACAAAATGCTTATCTTCTAAAGCCCTTGGTGGGGCTTTTCATTATAATGTTTTGCTTATTTTAAAAGCCAGAGGGTTTTTTGTGATTGACCTCGGTTTGGCCCCTCCACCTATGGCCATCCCTAGACACAGCAGTGCCTTCCAATCTTTCACATTCATTTTAGATAAAAGGCATGTGTGTTAAACATGTTACGGGTCTCAGGGCCTCGAAAGATATTTGGGATGAGACTTCACTTAAATGCTTTCGTCTATTGGAACAAGCTGATCCTAAGTGAGCACACGTTTTACACCTCCCTCGTTCACTTGGGTTTCAAAGAGCCTAGTGCTCCTACCAGGATGGTTTAAGGCCATGGACAGTGGATCAGATATGCAGCTGTGCTTTGGAGCCCTGACATAGGACAGAAGGTGGCAGTCAGCAGGGTGTCTGGAACCCAAACACCTGCCATCCCAGTTAGCGAACTGGAGGAAGCTCTCCTTCATAACTGAAGGTTGGGCTGATGAGTCATAGGCTCATGATGTCTCTCAAGGGGGCCACCCCGGCTACTCTCAGCAGTTTGACCTCAGGTCCGTTAGTCTATCTTCTAAAATACCAGGGGGGGCCCATTCTCCGACATCACCCGTCTCATGCATCCTCCCCATAGGGGTCATGTTGAGAACCCCTGGTGACCTGTGGTGCTTCGAAGCCACATAAACTGTGCAGAGAGGGGCGGCCACTTGTGCTCCCTGGGCCTCTGTCTCCCTAACTGATGAATGTGAGAATGAACGAGATAATCTCCAAGTTTTGTCCCCATCATGGCTGGTCGTGTTTCGTAGCTGCAAATAGCTGTGGCTGGTTCTTACAGAATTGCAACAAAGACTCTTAAACCGTTTTTCTTCTTGCAACCATTTGGCCCAGGCTTTCATGGATTAAAGTTAACTCTTGCCACAGCCCCTTGAGATAAAAGCAGGCAAATCTGAAAAGGGACAAATAAGGGAAAGGGAGAAGGGCCACTCGAAAGTATCCAACACCAGGGCCTGGCCCTGTGCTCGCACTGCCCGAGCATCGTCGTCTTACTTGTTGGCTCCTGGTTCCAACTGCCTGGCTGCGAACCTTGGCGCCGATATGAAGTATCTCTGTGGTGTTAGCTAAGTTCTGTAACAACTCTGCACCTCGTTCTCCTGGTCTGTAAAATGGGCTTTTATTATCAGAAGTAAAATACGTTTGTCCATGCAAAGGATGTGAAACGTAAATGGACGCATGTGATAAGGCTAAATAAATGTGAGCCAGCACTACTACTATTCAACATTAACCACGTAAACCCTTCATGGATATAGAAATGGGGGCTCAGAGAGGTTAAATATCCCGCTCGAATTCACCTAGGCAGTTCGTGGCAGAGGGGGGGTTCAAACTCATATGAGTGGGGCTCCAAAGCCCATATTTTCTTTTCTACTCTAAAGAGCTTCAGAGACGAGGCCTCCTCCATTATGACTTATCTAGCGTCACCACGGACGTGTATTAAAGAAATCGGGACTCACCATTCACGTCCCACGTGTAAACACTCGTCCAGGAAGGTGGCCGTCATCCAGGGGCATCAACGCTCCCGGTGTGTAAGGAGGCTGAGCCCAGTGGGGAAGCCAGGCTGGGGCAGAGACCGCGCCACCAGCTTCAGAAGGGCCCTGTCCAGGGGCCCGTGACGGGGAGGCAGAGAGCCCTTTTTGCGCGTTGGTGAGATGTCTGTTATGGAGATAGGTACCTTAGCCTCCCTGAGGCTGGATTTTTACATCCAGGAAGGGGGCCTGGTCCACCTGCCGCGGGGGAGAGGGGTGGCCGGGTGGCGTCACACGGCCTCTTCTGGTTTCCTGGCACATTGTGCAGGAGATCTCTGTTCAGATTCATTTCTTTCCCCTGTCGCCTTCCTTCCTCCTCCTGCTACCCGAGCCGATAATTCTCAGCAACCTGGAACTCGGTATCTATGATCTTCCCACCATTGCTGTAGTTTTACATATGAATATAAAAGCTTGTCGAAGATTGTAATTGCTCAGGGATTTCCCTCCTTGAAGCCCCTTCGGGTACCCGGGGTCTCTCGGGCGTCTCTCGCGCTGTTTCTGATGGTAACATTTTAATAACACGTTCAGAGTATTTTGTTTTATGAATTCTGATGGAGATGGAAGTTCTCCCCAAGAGATGTTTTTAAAACAGGTGTTTTTTAAGTGGATGGCTCAATATCCACACGCACATTTCCGTGACTAAAAGCCGTTTTCACTTCCAGATGTCAAATTATTCTGGTTTTCGGGCAGCTCTGGGGTGGTTATCTCTGAGGATAACTGTACCCTGAAAGCCCCGTGTGTGTGTGTGTGTGTGTGTGTGTGTGTGCGCGCGCACGCGTGTGCGTGTGTGTTTTCTGTGAGGACATGTGTGTGGGCACACGTGTCTGAGACTACATGTCCATGTGTGTTGTTTGTCCACAGCTAAACGTCAGCCTTCTCTCCCATACCGGTAGAAGAAAAAGGAGCAGTAGCACCTAAGAAAATACCTTTAAGAGGATGTCTTATGGGTGACAATCCCTGTGGCTGTGGTGCCGGGCGTATCTGCTTCCTTCCAGTGGTGAGTTGCCTGACCCAGCGGACGTCTCTGGTCTTAGCTCCACACGACGGGCACGTGCTTTGACCAGAGCGTTTACTGGGATGAGGAGAGGGAAGAGAGATGACCACCGGCATGCGAGTGTGATACTCACAGCATTTCCCAAGCAGGTGTATCTAAGGGACTCGCCTTGTGGAAGACGTGAACAGGGGATCCTCCCAAGTTATGGTCACAAAAGCGTGGGCCATCCCACTCCTGTAGCTCCTCCTCGGGGGGTCAGGATGTTCAGAGAGGCAGGGCTCCTAGGTCCTGCAATGAGGAGCACGGCCTTTTTTTTATAGCCTTTTCCTGAGTTATTTGAACAAGGAATGTTTTTTTTTTTCCCCCTGCACACACAGTGACATGCTGCGGAACGCTGTTCTGCGGGACGTCGGCTGCGAAGTGCTGATAAAGAACAGATGAATCCTCTGGAAGGGATCCCAGAAACTAGGTTTATCCGTTTTGGAGAAGACTGGAAACCAATATATTTCCGGTCTTTGAGATCATAGAGCCCAGAATAATAGAAGATGAGGCTTGGGAAGGACCCCAGGTGGTCAGCCCGACTGTGGTAGCTAAGTCAGCCAGGCAAAGAGGAGTAAGTGGGAGCAGACGACAGTGACCAAATCCCGTTTCCCGTCCCTGTGTGCGGAGCTGCAAGGTGCCGGGAGTGCCCACGGCTGGGGGACGTGCAGACGGGAAGGAGGGAGAGATTAAAAACGCAGAAAGGAAGGTGCAGAATAGACAAAGGAAAGAACTCGTGGACGCAGATGCTTAGACTGCATCACCGGGGGTGGCGGGGACATGGCAGAGCTTCTGGTGAGAGCTGTAAAGAGTACCAGGCTGCAAGGGACTGTCTGCCTGGGAAAAGAGAGTGGGGAGAAGGCGACGCCACACCTGCGAGGGCTCCGAACCCTGCCCAGAGAATGGCTTTTGGAGCCGTTTGGCAGAGATTAGGGAAAAGAAACCCGTCTGGTTCTGGAAAGAAGACGTGTGGGGATTTAGATTATAGACAGACAGACGAGGAGGGATGAGGAACCCTTTCTGAGCTAACGCCTCCGAGGGCAAGAAGCAATGCGACGTGTGCAAGTGGACAGCAGGGATGGGCGCCTTTTACTCTTTAGCACTTCACCGTGCACAGGCTTGTTCCCCGTGCGGCCTCCCATCTTCCCAGGAGCTCTGCCGCGTTCTCCCACAGTGGGAACGGGGAGAAAAACAAAGCTGTGCAAAGCGGAGGGCAGGACGGGAGAGAGAGCGAGGAAGACCATGGTGTGCGCAGGACAGTGGTGAAGCACACAGACGCCGGAAGCAAACCGCCCGGGTTCAAACCCCAGCTCTGCCACCTACCAGCCGTGTGGCCTGGGGCACATCAGTTAACGTCTTTGGGTCTCAGCTCCCTTCTACGTAAAGTGAGGACAGTCCCCGACTCCCAGGAGTTTTATGATGACATGTGTGTTTACTGCGTGGAAGGGTACCTGACGGGATGAGCTAAGAAAAAGCTTGAGAGGACGTGGGGAAGCCCCTTTCAGGAAGGAGACTCTTCTGTGGTGGTTACGATGTCTTCTCGAATAGCATTTGTCAAGACAATAGATCTCGTGTTTAATCCTTTCGAGGGAAAGTGCTTTTGGAGTCGGCGATGGACGTGCGCATATGTGCAGAGCCCCGCAAAGGGAACGAGTAAACGGGAAGGTTCCCCGTGACTCTGGAAAGTGCCTTCATAGTATCTCCAGACCCAGAAAACTGCCTGTCGTTCTGGTCTCTGGGGAAAAGGAGGGAGGGCTGTGGACCCCACTGATGGCAGCGACTGCGGAACGTCACCGCCCTGCCTGCTCCCCGGAACTCTGCCTTTCTCCAGATTTCAAGTCGTGTCGCCTGGGCCCGGGGAGGGCTCTTTCACGGTGCCCGATGCGCGGCTCGTGGTGGAACCTTGACCTGGTGGTAAGACCTTCACCTGGTGGTGGGGTCCACGTTCAGGTGACAGTTCTCTCTGCTTTCCCCATCTTCCCCCCAGTTCACAGGTTCCCAGGGTCAAAGACAGAGTTAGAACACCCCCGAGCAGATGTCCCCGCCCTGATTACCTTTTAAGTTTCTGCAGGAGAGACCATGTGCTCTTAGATTCACTCGGTGCTTTGCACGTGGAGCAGACGCTGCAAGTGGCAGATCTTTTATTATTTTGGCTTCTAGTGCCTTCTCTCCCAAAGGCAGGGTACACACTGTCCGGCTTAGAGAACCAAGGCGTGTGCCCAGTGTGCACAGGGGGGCCCTCAGCACCCACCCTGAGGCCTGGTACGCTGGGAGCAAATGGCCAGGGGTGGCCTCTTTTGCTTTTGTGAGTGCGGCTCAGGAGAGGCAGGCGAAGAGGACATCTGAGTGACAACAAGCCCTCGGAGCTCGTTGAGAAGGGCTAAGTACAGTAATTTGTTGTAATGACTCAAATTTAAAACAATAACCCAGAGGCATCACAGCGCGGTAGAATACCTCCTGCCTGCGATGGGCTGTTAGTGGGGAGGAGACGGCCGGGTTGGGAGGCAGAACCTTCCAAGGGCTTTCGCTGTGGGTGTGGATGCGCAGCGCGCGGGGCTAAGCTGTCTCGCAAGGTTCACTTGGGCCCCTTCCTCTCTGTCTCCTGACAGGGGCCCTTCACCCCACAACCTGAAGCTAATTCCTGTCCTCATTCTCTCTCATCTTTCTCCTCTCCTCATCTCCTTCTCAGAGAAGCTACGACTTCAGAGTCACTTTTCGAATGCGTGAGGGTGAGTAAATGCACTGTGGCTGCAGGACCTGCCCCTGGCCAGGTGGAGAAAGGTGAGACAATCTGGAAATCTGCCCAGGCCTGAGAGGGGCCCTGCTGGCCACCACCAAGGCTCCTGTTTCACTGACCAGCAGAAGGTCCAGGTCCAGGGGGCCAAGTGACTCGGCCCCACTGCCAAGCGGAAGGGTCTTCCTGCCTCTGCCTCCTGACCACGTCGCTCCCACCTGTGACCCGCTCTGGCTTAGGAGCCGGGCACTGCTCATTCCTAGCACCATGTTGCAGGAAGACCACGGGTTAGAGAGCCTCAGCGTTTCAAAGGGATTTTGGAATCTTAAAAGTCACTGAGCCCAACCGCTCACCCAGGCAAATAGTTCTCTTCCTTCATTCCTTCTCCGATCTCACCCCTTCTTCCTGCGCTGCCTGCCCAGGCCCTACCACACCCACGCAGATCTGCATCACCAGGGCGGCGCGCCGCGTGCCAGCGGTCGTCCCATGCTTTCTGACCATACTCGCACGATCCCAGCGCCCTTCACTCTGCAGATGCGTCCTGATGAATCAAGTTCAGCGTGAGTGACAGGTAACTTAAGGAATTAATCTCTAAGGGTGAGATTCCACACTGTGGCAGGCCACAAGGACCACGTACACGGACACATGCACATGTATATATACATATATTTTTTTATTGGAGACCCTCACATTTCAGCCCTACGAAGGCTGGCCTCACTCATGATTCCTGGCAGGAAGTAATTCCTTTGCAGAGAGTCAACAAACACACTGAATGGAGCTCAGCAAACGGTTCCTGTCGCGGATTGAGTTGGGTTCTCTCTGAGGAGATAAGTTGAGGTGCTAACCCTAGTACCTCCGACGTCACTTTATTTGGAAGTCAGGTTTCTGAGATGTAATCAAGTTAAAGTGTGGTCATACTGGATTAGGCTGGACCTAAACTCAATGAGTAGAGTCCTTGTGAGGACACACAAGAGGGACACCATGTGACAAAGAAGGTGGAGATCGGAGCGAGGCCTCTACCAGCCAAGGGACACCAAGGATTGCTGGAAGCTAAGAAGCGGCAGGAAGGATTCTTCCCTGGAGCCTTCAGAAGGAGCCTGGTCTTGCTGATGTCTCAATTGCAAACTTCTGGCCTCTGGAACGGAGAGGAAAGACATTTCTGTTGCTAAACCACCAGGTTTGTCGTAATTTGTTACGGCAGCCACAGGCGCTCATGCGGTCCCTCAGTACTCAGTAAGTGTCAGGCATCCTCTAGACACAGCCGTGGGCGAGCCTATAAGGCCCCGAGATCAGGGAGGTCACCAAGGCTCGGATCTGGGGTGCAGGGTCCCCTCTCCCCCGCTCTCGTGCACCCTGAAATGGCTTTGCTTCCCTTCCCTTCAGGTCTGCAGCCAGTCCAGCCTTGGGTTTTGAGCTAGTGGGATGTGGCACAGTCTCATCTTCAGACACCAGCTTCTCTAACCTTCTCCTTCACTCAGATGTGTGGCTTTGGTGTTAGATGGACCTAGTTTTGAATCCTGGAACCATCACTCAGCAGTCAAAACTTCCGTTTCCTTGTGGGAATACATGAATGCCATAAGAGCTGTCTCAGGGTCAATCATAAGGGTCAGACAGGCAGATGGACCTGGTCCATCAGCTCTCCTTTGTCTACTACTGACGTTGAATCTTGAGCAAGGTACTTAACTTCCAGGTCAGTCTCAATGTCTTCATCCATAAAGTGAGAATAGTAACAGCGTTGATTCCCTCAGGTGGCTGTGAGCACCGATCGAGTTAATACCTGTATGATTCTTACAAGGGTTCCTGACAGACAGAAAGTGCACAATAGAGAGTAGTTTCACCGGTGAGGAAACTGAGTCACAGAGAGGTGACATGTTTGTCCAAGGACAGTTAGAGGCGGAGCTGGCCCTGGTACCAATCTCAGATCGATTGCTTCTCTGAACAGCCGCTGGGTCATTCATCTGCGAGGCCGTGCTTGTGAAGAGTTTTAATCCTGGAACCAGACAGACATAGATGCAGTTTTAAACCTGATTAATTACCAGCTGTGCGACCTTGGCCTTGCTACTTAACGTCTGCGGGCCTCTTTTTTTTCACCTATAGATAGAGATATCGACCTCATTGGGTTGTCGTGGGGGTGAGGTTAGAATAAATATAAATACTTATTCACACACTGTAAGCATTCATAAACATTCCTGGCAATCGTTTGTGTTCGTTAGAGTAAGTTTGGCTTGGTAATAGTAAGTTCTCAGTAAATAATGGTGGCTTTAACAAACTGGGGGTGCTTTTCGCTTGTAAAATGAGCATGGAGACAGGCCATCCAAGAATAACATGGTGGGGCCAAAAAGTCACCAGGGACCCAGATCCTCCCTCCATTTCTGCCCTTGCATCCTCAGTTCTGTGGCTCCTCTGCTGAAGGTCACATTATCATCCACTAGACCTGCTGGGGAGCGAGCTATGAGGTCTACACAGCACCAGTGTGTGCGTGAGGTGGGGGTGGAGGGTGTAAAAAGGCAGAAAAGACCACCTCGCAGCTACGTCAGCTCCATCTGAGGAACCATCTCTCAAGTCAACACGACGTTGGGCTTTCCCTGGCCAGAACCTAATCAATGGTCCAGCCTGGCTGCAAAGGAAGCTGGGAAGTGTAGTCTTACAGCCGAAACCGGGGAAACCGGGCTCTGTTACACGCGGGAAGGGGAAACGGATGCTGAGAAGGCAGACAGCGGCCTTGCCAGGTTGTCGCTGAGTTTGTAGCTATTTATGACTGCGACATGCCGGGAACCTGCCCTTTAGGCGTCTGTGGGTTTAGATGCGGCGAAAGGGGCACGAAGTGCTCGGAGGGCAGGGATGCATCAGTCTGAAGGCATCCGAAGTGGCTGCACCGGAGAAGTGATGTCGGAAGTGAGGCTTGCCGTTTGAGGGGTTTGCCAGGGTGACAGCGAGGGAAGGGAGCGCCTGGCAGAAAAGACACCACACACACAGCCTCGTTGTTCTGTCAGCCTGCCCTTGGCTGCTTGGCATCGGCTGCTGGACACGGTGCTGGGGTGGGGGCAGGCTTCCAGAGGCTGTGCTGGGACTTCTCCTGTGCACACGGTCTCCAGGGCAGATGGCGAGGGGTGCTGAGCCCTGCCATCCACGCACGTTTACCGACCCTCCATCCCGGTTTCACCAGACAGCACGCGAGTCATTAAATTAAAACCAGCTGGTTATTGAAAGGAACGTTTATTGGGAATTAGCTGCCATGTGCGAAATGGGTATTTACTACCTACTTGTCAAACATCTATGTCTCCCCTATGTGGTCACCACTTTTTCTATGGCTTCTCAGATAACTGATTCAGTCGCCCGACTTGTTGGGAGGACACAGGCTTTCAGATGGCTCTGAAAGTGGATTTGCGTTTAATGATCATTTTTTTCCCCAATTAATTCACAAACCACGCATCCCATTAATTCTAAATGAAATGCATATTTGCAAAACTCTGATTCACAACATAATCAAATCATCTCTTCCCAGCCCGTCTCTGATGGTTACACGTTGGCGAAAGAATCCCAGCGGACATCCTTAGAGATGAAATTTGCTTGCAGCCCTGTGCAGTTGTGACTTGGACGAGAAAAATGACACGGGCAGACCTTTTCCCCGTCCATGCCTTCCCTGTTTCTTTCCCCCGTGACTTTCACCTCCTTCGTGGACCACAGACTCCTGAAGAGCGCCGATGGATGGACTATTTGGACGATCTGAGCTGATGCTGTAACCTTGACCTCTCTCTTGAATCTCAGTGGTCGAAGGCCTTGGGGAGTCTGCCCGAGGGATCCCCTTTCACTGCGGTGCAGAGCGAGCGCTAGGCTGGACTCAGGGGACCTGGGTTTTGGTTCCGAACTTTGTCACGTGACCTTGGGCAAGTCGTTTTCTTCCTTAGAGCACTTACCTCCGAATAAAGATAGGAGGTTTCTTCACGGCGGCATCGTTTGGAGATCTTGCTGTGCTAATGTGCGCAGAGTCTCCCACTGCAGGATCGATACAGTTTTCTCTGACCACAGAACTTTTTTTTTGTTTTTCCCATGGAGCATCTGGATGGATAAATGCCACGAGGACAACGTTTTGGCAAAGGCTGGGCAGGATGGCATCCAGGGTCACCTAGCTCTGTAATGGTGCAGGATTTTGTTTCTTAGTCGGGAACCCTAAACGGAGCTTCTGAAGGATGACTTGGCAATAGGCACCGCCACGCACCAGACACCCCAATCTCTGCTCCCAACCCTGGCCGGACCAGGGACACGTGTAGACACTGCCTGGTATCCTCGGAAGCCCTGAACTCTGTAAACCTGCCAGACGAAGGTAGCAGTGGAGTGATCGGAGGAGCCCGGCCACTCCCCGCTGCATGCAGCTGCACTTAGCATTCGGCCCCTCGCCTCACCCAGCACAGCAGTGACGCGCTCAGCAGTGACGCGCTCAGCGTGCCCCTTGGAAATGGTTAAGAGGTAACAAACGCCCTGAGGGTTCATTATCATCCGGCAGTGTCGTCGTCGGCCCTTGCACAGGGTCCGGGGCCCCTCACAGGAGGCAGTGATTCCCCTCCTCCTTCGCTGAGCCATGTGGTGGAGCATATGTCGGCTCCGCAGTGCAAGGCCGGCTGCTGCGGTCCCCTCCACAGACACTCTGCTGCCACGGCTGGGGTGGGGCAGCCCCCGCCTCGTTAAAGAGGAGACCTCACCGGGTGATCCATGACATTCAGGGAAGAACATTCAGTCCAGAGCACTGGCGTATAGGGTTCTTGTGAGATGAGACGAGGTCATGAATATAAAGCACGCGAAAAAATTACCCTATAGTTGGCTCCCCCTTCCCTCTCTCTCCTAATCTGGCTTGCCAGTACTCACCCCCCCACACACTCCAGTTCCAGAAATGACTTCTAGAGCGGCTGTCTGGGGTGGGGTGCTGGTACCTAGGCTCTGGTCTGGTAGAGCTGGGAGGGACCTCAGAGCCACTCAGCCCCATCATGAATTTCACAGATGGGGAGATGACGACCCTCAGATGAAAGACAAAGAACTCAGCAGAGCACCCTTCCCTCCTTCCTCCGAGGTCCCACCTTGCTAGTGTCATGGCCGAATGGGAGCTCAGGTGGCCTGACAGCCAGGCCAGTGCCCTCTCCCCTGCCCACTTCTGAACACAAAAAACTCAGACCGTTTGCCCGAAGCGCTCAGGGCAGGTGGCTTCACACTGGGGCTCCTCGGTCTCCTCATCAGCATCCCCTGGAACCTTTATGAAAGTGCTGGCTTCTGCTCTCGCTCTGGACCTACTGAATTAAATCACTGGGAGAACGGGACCCGGAAAATAAGTTTTCCAGGAGATCCTAATGCATGTTAGATTTTGGAGAAAACCAAAATGGGAAGCAAGGACAAGATGCCCCAAAGATTCGTTTTTATTCTCCCCTACGTGGTCACCACTTTTTCTACGGCTTCTCAGATAACTGATTCAGTCGCCCGACTTGTTGGGAGGACACAGGCTTTCAGATGGCTCTGCCCCGGGGCGGGAGGCTGTTCCAGGGGCCCAGGGCAGGGAGAGCCCTCCTTGGGTGTTGCTCACAGCCCTCTCCTAGGCTCTCTTTCCTCAGACAGGAAAGGCGCCACGGTGAGCTATAACAGTGAACCCGGCAGAGAATCCCGGAGTGGGGCATGAAAAATCGGAATCACAGCCCAGCAGCCTTTGCCAGATTCCTAGGATCCAGTAGAAAAACAGAACGGTCCTTTTCCATCATCCCATAAATCACGCCATGACAGCCATCAAAATGCAGCCGGAAAAGACATTTTCCCCGGCGGCTCAGCTGGAAGACACACACCCTAGCCCACTCAGCTCTGCGCTGCCAACCAGGAGCAGGGCTCTGTGAATCGGGGGATGGAGCAGGGCGTCACTCTCCACCTCGCATGATGTCTTAGAGCCTAAATACGGCTGCGCCTGGCTTCCCCCAGGGACGAGTGGTTTGATCTGAGGGGCCACCATTCTCCTGGATACCCCTTTCATGGGCAGCGGTGAGTGCTGCCCTCAGTCCTATGATGACGGAGAGAATTGTCCTGGAGACAGAAGGGACGGGGGTGAATCCCATCGGCTTTGAGATCTTGGACAAGTCACTTAACAGCTTCGAGCTCCAGATGTCCAGAAAGGATAATAAAATGTAGCCAGCAGCGCAGCGAGCGGCAGGCGGGACAGAACATTTGACGTCCCTGCACGGCCCCCAGGCCTGGCATGAGCCGTTGCTCAGTTAATCGTAGCCGTTTTCACGTTGTTGGCCGAGGGCAGAGCCCTTCGTGCCGCTTAAGGAGGGGTAGCACGTAGAAGACCGGTGTGTGCTATTTTCCTGGGTGTAGCGGGCAGTAGATACGGTCTCTGACGTGGCCTTGTCTGAGAAGCCCTGCGCGACCTAGGACCAGCTACGCTTCCTTTCCGAACCTTGGCATCCTCTCCTGGGGCTGCAGTGGCTGATCCTGAGAGCCTCCTGCGCCCTGACCTCTTGATGTTAGGATTTCAGCATCAGAGAGACCAGAGCAGACCCAGCGCCCTCCTCCTGGGTGGTCCAGCCTGCTGGCTCCACGAATCTTTGCTAAGGAGGCCTGCAGGTCCTCTGGAGTGAAGTGGAGACACCGACGTCTTTGGTGCTTGACTGGGCGTGGGGTGCGGGTTGAGGCGAAGCTCTGAAGAGACTGCAGCTTTACAGCAGACTCTAAAGAAGTAAGAAGCGCTGTGTAAGCGAGGCAGCTCGGGTCCTTGCGTCTCTCGCGCCCGGCCCTCCCTGCCCGGACCTGGGTGCTGGGCTAATGGGGAGGCCAGACCTGAAGGCTGAGCACTGACCCGGCCACCTTGGCCTTGCAGCCGTGAGTGGCTCTGCTCTTGGTCCTCTCCTGAAGCTGCTCCAAGAACTTGTCCTGAGGAGGTAAGAATAGAGGTTCCAGAAGAGGAAAAAGAAGCCACGTTACAAGGAGGGGTTGGAATGAAGGAGGAAAAGAGAGAGGAGGGAAGAGGGGACGGAGGAGCCAGGGAAGGAGAGAGAGGAAGCGGTTCTCACCGTGCCCTCCTAATTGTGCCTGGGCATCCGCAAAACCACCAAGAGCAGATCAGAACGCCTCTCTCCAAACTCTTAGTTTGAATTAAAAAATAATTCCGAGCCAAGCCGCGGTGTCTAAATCTATCGCAAATGTCAGCAGCTGGGCCCGAAGCCAGGGCTGTGATCTCCCTCGTGTCAATAAATCCTTGAAGTCCCCTCTCCCTTGGAAGCCCGCGCTGCTTCTGATGCTGCTGTTTTCTGCCCAGGCTGCCCTTTTATGAGTAATTTCTTTTAACCTGAGGATCACAGCTGTGAGCCGTAATGAAAAGATTTCTTCTGGACTGAGGCTGTGAAGAAGCCGCTGCACCAGCGGAAGAAAGCTGGGGGGAAGAAAACACGATTAAATCCGATGCCCCGCCGAGGCCGATGGCGGCGACACAGCAAGCGGACGGCGGCCTGGCTGCAGTAGGCGCCACCGCCCCCGCGACGGGAACCAGGGGAGTTTTCGTGGGGGGATAGTGAAGGGGGTCTAGGGAGACACATCGTCTCCTGGGGTGGTCTTGTCTTATGGGTACCAGGACTGAAAACCTGGCAGGGAGAAAGGGGCTGCAGTTGACGGAGGAGGTGACCGTAGTACAAGAAGCTGAGCTATGTCCTCAGAGGCCTGCCCCAGGCTTTATCCACGGCCTTGGGGCCTCCGGGGAGGGGCACCATGCAGACTTGAAGCCTGAAGGAGGACTCTGTGTCGCCCGTCGGCCTCTGTCCGCACTCCACTCAGGGACAGGACACAGGCAGGCTCTACACGGGGGCGCCGGATGGTCCCCGCCTCCTCCTGCCATGGACAGGCACAGCTTTCCTGCCCGGCATGGGTCTCTGGTGCTGTCACTTGTTTTGATGAAGTGTGTCCCACGTGGGCAGAAAGACAGAGGCGGGAATATAATTCGGGTTGGAGTGAGCCCCCCACGTTGGGTGCGGGGCCCACGCCTGCCTCTCTTCGTGGGGCTCGAGCGGATCTCGGACCTGCTTCTTAGAGGACACGCCTCGGGCTCCAAAGGGAGGGGATGGTCTTGGAGGTTGCTTGAGTTGTTTACAAACGGGGTTTCTATTTTTTTTGTAAGAATCCGTCAATTCAGAATGGGTTCATACACTGCAATTATGTTTGGGGAACTTCTCACCAACACAGATGAAAATTCACTTTGATCTACAATTGGACTTACCCCAGGGATGCCATTTGGGCCTTATTTAGGCAGAGCTGTACTTCCCCACGTAATAACATGTTCTCGAAAACCGTCGTATAAAATTTGAATTTTGGTAAATAGGATCATATTTTCATGCAATGGAAGTGCTTGTTGCTGAAGGGAATTCTACGGTGAAGCATTTTACAAACTAGAGAGACTTTTTGTAATGCAAATCGCCATCGCCCAGTTATCTCCTGCTTCCTCCACGTGGATTTCCATGATCAGATTGGTTGGCGTAGAGGCAGCCCTGTGCCTGTCGGTGACCAGCTTCTTCTGCTTCCTCCACGGCTGAGGCGCAGCCACTGGCTCCGAGGGAGGGGACCTGTCCCAGGTGTGTGCTCTCTGAGCAAGAAGCCTGGACGAGGGTCGCGAGCACCTCGGTGTTAGCTTCCGAGTCTCGCCTTTGCACCTGCCCTCAGTCAGCAGTGTGGCCCCTCCTGAAGAAGTTGCTCGCTAGAGTTCAGTTTTCCGAATAAGAAGCTCAGAATGCGCATCAAATGAAAAAATGCCTTGGCTACCCTTCCCCAAATCCCCGGAACGTTAGGTGTTTCCTTCCTTTCGCAGGTTGCTACCCGCCTCCACCTGCCTGCCGTGGAGAGGCAAGATGCGTGGCTCTGAGGGAAGTGCTTCTTCACATCCCCTCCTTGCTGTGGCAGAGCGGGAGTGGATATTAATGAACTGCAAGTGTCAGGGATGAGGGATGTGCCCTCTCGTTTGGGAGCCGAGACCAGCTCAGGGAGGCCTTCGCTTCCTGCAGGAACGTGGCTCTCTCTGCAAGGCGGGCGTGCACGCGAGTGTGCGCATGGCAAGCTGACCATGCACGCGCACACCTGAATAGAGACTCGTCGTCCCCATTACGGCAGCATTTAATTATTCCGAAGCTTCCTCAGCAGGTGCTCGAATTCCGGTCAAAGGTCCTTTTTGAAAGTTCCCTCTTAATTTGCAGAAACAGCAGCGGGGGGACCCTTAAAATGCCCCAAGCGAACAGAAACGGGAGTGATCAGACGGAGGTGGCAGGAGTGAGGGTGGGGAGGGGGGAACATCATTTTTCCTGCCTTGTAAAGGGAATGACTCCACCTTAAAAGGGCCGCTGGCTGTAAAGGGGGCACAGCAGCAGGTATCCCTTTGAAGTCTTGTGGGTTTACTGAGCGTTTCTAGTAAATGAGAAGCAAGTCCCAACCATGCTGGGGAGACCAGCGAGACAGAGAGAAAGGAAACCTTTCTGGCCAGATCCTATGGAAAAGAGCGGTGGAGATGGCAGAAGGAGGCGGGAAGGCTGGAGGGAGCAGCGTCCTCAGGATGTGGAGAATGAGAAAGGGAGGGAGAGAGGGATGCGGACCAGACGAGGTGAGGAGGGCGTGCGGAGCAGCGACCGGACAGCACGGCACCCCGAAGGGAAATGCAGTGTTGCAGACACGGGCACGGAGATGGAGGACTTGGGAGACGACCTGTATTTGTTATTTTACTTAGTATGCCCAGCAACCTTACGTGCACGACGGTCTCACATGCATTTCGCATGCGTGGACACTAAGCTCCGTAGCACCAAATCCCGGGACAAGATTAGGGCCCAGGTTCTCCCACTCTAGTCGTCATGCTCTTCCGCTACCCCTGCGTCTCCTGCCTCCGCTGCAAATGCTATCACTGAGCCAGAGACAAGGGCCCTGGGTGTGTATCAGGCAGCCCCAGCGCTTGGCCTGGCTCAACCATTCGCTGGCTGGTCGAATTGGGGAACTTAATCGCCTCTTTGAGGGGTTTTCATCCGCATTCGAGGAGCTCGGCTGCTCTGTGCCATTCCTTCTAGATCTAACGCTGTGAGATGCTAATATCGCTGTGACTGTCATCTTGCGCTACCCAGATTTTTAAGCATCTGGGTCAGGGCCTCCCAGGTGAGCAGGTGATTACAGAGTGAATCAGAGCAGAGCTGGGGACAGCTGTGGATGGATGGAGCCACCATCTATGGCTTCTCCCTCTGGGGATTACCAGAGGGTGACCCGCAGGATTACATAGCCGAGGCTGCCCCAGGGAGAGACACGAGAACACCCTGCCAGGTTCGAGCTGCAGGCTGCCATAGGTCCCAGAACACTTGTCCAAGGGCCTGACGGGCTTGTTTTCGTGCCTGGTATTTATTACCTCTGTGGAGCCTTGGCCCGGAGCCTGGAGCCTGGGCACACACAGTGTGAGGGATGAGACGTGTGGCTCTCATGCATCTGACTTTAAGAAGTCTCAATTACATCAGAAAGAGGGTTTAGGGTAACAGATGGAGTCCCAGGGACGATAGTGTAAATAACAAACAAGTACACTTGCCTTGATGCATTTGCTGGTCCCAGGGAGCTCAGGGAGTTGGAGCCGCCGAGTCGGGAGCACCAGAGACAGACGGGCCAGGAGGTGGCAGCACTTGCCAACGGTACAGCCCTGAGACCCTATAATCCCTCTAGGCCTCCTCCTAGGGCCCGGCTGGCTGGTGAGCTTGGGTTGTGGGTTGTGGGGTGGGTGGGTGGGTGGGGGGAGGGTGCTCTGGCATCTAACAGGCGCTGGCCAGAGAAATGTTTTGTCAAGCAGGTTGGCGGAGCCGGGAAATAATTACGCATCTTGGAGATCGGGGGAGGGCGGGAGGAGGTGCTGAGTGGAGGTGCTGAGTGGAGCAGTGGGTGTGATCTGGCCGTGTTCCCTGGAAGCATAATTCAACAACGGGGGCATCCCTTTATTGAAAAGGGGTCTGAGAGGTCTTTGATTTAAGCACCTTATCTGCAGATTAAGACACCGAGGCCCCGGGGGAAGAGGAAACTAACTTCCCTGAGTTTATGCAGCTGGCTGGCGGCAGGTCCAGGCCCCATATGT
This sequence comes from Cynopterus sphinx, assembly GCA_030015415.1. Classification (NCBI taxonomy): domain Eukaryota; kingdom Metazoa; phylum Chordata; class Mammalia; order Chiroptera; family Pteropodidae; genus Cynopterus; species Cynopterus sphinx. The sequence continues at coordinate 47,802,977 of CM057390.1, read as the reverse complement.
TCAATAGCATTCCTCACTGTGGCTGATGATGAGAAGGAGAAACCATCGAGAGAGAGAGAGAGAGAGAGAGGCAAATACATGCATGCTCGTGTGTCCATGCGTAACAAGGGGAGAACGTTCTCTGGCTGTGGGCTGCAGGCCGAGGCGGGCCAGCTGTGGGGCACTGTCCCAAGGGGTCAGTGGCAGGGGGAACGTGAGGCCCTGGAGAAAGACGTGGCTCCTGGAACTGAATCGCCAAGGCTGGAGCCTCAGCTCTGCCACTTCGAATGTGCGACCTAGAACAGGGGTCCCCAACCCCTAGGCCATGGACCAGTGCCAGTCCACACAGCAGGAGGTGGACAGCAGGCCGGTGAGCGAAGCTTCATCTGTTTTCGCAGCCGCATCAGCACCTCAGCTCCACCTCGGGTCATCCATCAGGCTTTAGATCCTCAAAGGAGCAAGTGCCAAGTCTCTGGTGCCAAAAATGTCAGGGGACGCGGTACTAGAGCAAGTCACCTGACTCCTCTGAGCCTCTCAGGAATGGAAAAGTGTGTAAGACTGTTGTATGCTGGTCCTCAGCAGGAGGGGGCTCGGTGGGAAGGGGAGATAAAGAGTCAGAAAGGAAGACTAGAGTCTGCACCCGACACAGCGTGAGGAGTAACAGGTGGAGGCCAGCCTGCTGGGAGAGGGAGGAGTCCGAGATGGACCGGGAGAGAGACGTTCGTCAGGTGGCACCTGGAGGGTGATCGTGACGAGTCAGGGAGTCACTTGGACATTCTCCAGTGGAGGAACATAACAAACACATCCTATTGGACGACCGTTTGCTGGTAGCTAAAGGAATGGACTCGTTCATTCATTCCAAGGTATTTACTGAGCGCCTGGCCCTGGGCGAGATGCGGGGGACGCAATAGTTAGTGAAACCAGATGAGCTCCCTGGTTCGTGGTGCTTCGGGTCCAGTGACGGACTGAGGAAGTGGGGATAGGGGGCTTCTGGTGCCTGGGCGGGGGGGTTCGGGGTCCTGCAGAATCGAAGCATGAGGGTCCGTTCATACTCAGGACTTACCATCAAAATAAAAGAGTGGCAGGCGTCTTGTAACGGGCGTTTTCCGTGAAGGTGGAAATACCAGCCAAGCGGGTAAGACTTGACATCAGAGCAGACCCCCGTCTCCTCGCGAAGCCCGAAACCTCCACGCAACACCCGTGAAGCCTGAACGCAGGGCAACGCGGCCCTCAGATGCGTAGTCTGTTGGCTGCATCTCTGACTGGGTTACTTGGACTTCACCCTAGAGGTCCCTCCCACCTTCGGGGACCACTGACCTCACCCCTCTATTTCTCTTTACAGTTCACTTTAGTTCACACGAACACACGATTTTTGAGCATCTCCTCTGTACCAGTTAGAGCTCTTTCTTTCAATTCCTGGTCACTGGGTCTGGCTGAGTCTGCTGTTTATTGACCAAATATTCAATCTCCCAAAATATCAATCTCCCCTTTATTCCCAAATAGCAGTGCCCTGGTTTTGAGCCAGACACATTTCTAGGAAGGGGTGGCCTGGAAGCACAAAGACTGCAGTTCAGTGTCCCGGCCACTCGATGTGGTCACTGGCTAAGCTCTGGCCGAAGAGATGGATACTGAGGTGTTGCGTGGGGCTTCGGGAAAGCCTTCTTCCCTCCCTCTCTATCTGCTGCTTGCGTGATGGCCCTCAGGCGGCACTCCGGAACCGCTACGGTGAGGCCACGGCTAGGATGATGAGCGAAAACCTGGAAGGAGCCTGATGACCACAGAGTCTCCGTGTGGGACCGGATGCCTACCCAGCAGCGCTTTCCCTGGAGACAGGCGTAACTTCGATCCCATCTACGGCACCACGCGCCAAGTCTCCCGCGGCTGCCACATTTAACCTCGACTGGTGTATTGGGACGCATCTCCTTTGGGATCAACATGCATGCTTTGACCCCAGGTCGAACATCTCTGAACCTAATCTTGACAGGTTCCTGGGTCCCTAACTATCCTTTCTCTCCTCTGGGCACAAAACCCGTGAGGTGCCTGAGGTTTCGCTGCTCCGGCTTTTTGTCGAGTTTGGAGGTGAAGACACTTAGGCACGAAACATACGTGGCAGTGATTAGCTCGGGTGTGTCGCATAACAGCCGCTGAATTCTTTCCACTTTCAGCCTCCCGTGGACGTGTGCTGACACGTCTCATCTCTCCCCTCTGTAAATGCCCCTTCCTTGGAATCAACATGATTTCTCAGAAAGTCCTCTATTTCTTTACAATTTCATCTCTATAGCTTCACCTCTGGGGAAACTATATATATCTATATATCTATATCTATATATCTATATAGTTTATATATATAAATGTCAATATATATAAATATATATAAATATAAATATATATATGTAAACTATATATATAAACTATATATATATATACTGGTTGTCCAAAGCCTTGAAATCCTGGGCCAGCTCTTCCCTATCATATACCTCGTCTGTCTTCTTGGTACAAACGTGGACCATACGTATAGAGCGAAGGCTTGAAACTGACTGTGATGGCTTCGCGTTCTGCCAGGTTGGTTCGAAGGTCACATAGGATGCTGTGAAAGGGTTTGGCTGTCTCCATTTTCATCCTGTGACATGGCGACTACGCTGACCCACAGGAGCTTGCCTCTTCTTACCCTCCCCCCGGCACCAGGTGCTTTTTTGTGGAGGCCCAGTGACGGGGATAGCGGTTTCACATGGTGGAGGGCACTGTGGGCGTGGGCAGGCTGGTGACCAGCTGTTTGCAGGCCATGGGCCGCTTGGCACGTCCTGAACCACCCAGCCCGGGGAAGGCACACGCAGCCCAGGACGAGGACCACCCATCCTTCCACTTAGGGACAACTGGATGCTTTCTGTGCTGCTGGGGACTTCCCCTAACAACGTCTGCTTCCAGAAGTGACATTGAAAAGGAAAATGAGCTTGGGGATTTTTTTTTTTGATTGTACAACATATAAAGGTTTTTTTTTTGTTTTTGTAAGAACAAAACCTCAGATACTAGAGCCAAAGTGAAAACATGATTCCACTAGTACGTCCCACACCCCGCCCTGAGGGACTCATGGTTGGAATTTTCGGTAGGGGTGTGTGTGTGCGTGTGTGTGTGCATGCATGTGTGTGTGCATATGTGTGTGCAAGCGCACGCACGTGCCTGTGGGCCTTAGTGGGGTCGTACTCCGTGATTCTTGCTCTACACCTTGCTTTTCTCACCTAGTAAAACACTTTGCCCCGTTGCTACATCCACGCCTGCCGCAGTCTTGTTAACTGCGGTGTAGTCTTTTATTGTACAGATGCAGCTTGGTTCATCGAACAATTCCCATGGTGATGGCAAGTTAGCTTCTTTCCGGACCAATTGTTTACAAAGCATCCTCCACGGATGTCTTAGGAATACATCAGAGGGGCTTCAGGGTCTCCCCAGGGAAGCCAGGGAAAGAAATCGTATGCGAGGCCTCAGAACCCCCAGGCAGCATTAACCAGAGCAACGTTAGTTTCACTGTTGTTCGTATTCCGCGTCCACAAATTTGTGCTTGGTAATGGGGGTGCTGGGATTAAATATCTTCTTCAAACCGGTGATGCAGCTGAATGCTCGCTCTCCTTTCGTAGTTGTTGAAATGCAGCCTCAGGAAGTTGGTGAGACTCCCCCCCGCATCATGGAGCCAGTCCACGGTGGAGCTGGGCCCCAACCCAGGTCTTTGGGCTGGAGTTCAGTACCTTTGCTGCTCTACCCTCCGGCTCATTCTTTTTTCCCTCTAAATCTGCACACATCAGGCACCCATTAGAAGGACTTATCTGGTCGGGACCCTGAATCGAGGCAGAAGTTTTACCATGACCCACCCACAGGTCAGATATCTCATCTCCGTCCTGCTCAAAGTCCCATGTCTCCTTAGGAGTGAAGGGGGAGCCCTCCCAGGGTCCGGTGTGGCTATAGACCAAATCCAGCCCCTCCACACGGCTGCGAGGGCAGCCTAGCTTGCTTGTAGCTTCCATCGAAACCGGGGTGCTCCTTTCGTTTCACTCACTGAGTCCCTGCTTTGTTAGAGAGACTGGATTTTATGCTTCTTTCTATTGAAAATCATAAATCCCTCATGAGGTTGCAGATAATTTTCCCTTTAGTGATGCAGAGACCGAGCTGCGGGATGGCAGGTGACTTGTCGGATGGGCAAGGAAGGTTCGAACCCACAACCATCTCCAAGGCCAATGTCCTCTTTTCCCAGCAAAGGGCTTCCCCTTCGGCGTGGTCAGAACCAGTGCCCGGCAGGTCTGCAAGCGGCCGCCTTCTGCTCCACAGGCCGCCACACTGCAGGCCCCAGTGTTAAGGAGGGATCCCGGAGATCAGGTGTTGGCGCCCACACCTTGCCTTGTCACGCCCCATCCCTGGCCTCCAGGCCACACCGGCAGCTGTGCAGGGGCTGCCAAGTGCTGCTTTCCCTTTTCCCGCTTTCTCCTTTATTTTCTTAGAGCCCACTGGGCAGGACTAATATGCAGTAAAACTGATTTGTGCACTTTCCAGCCTGGCTGAGAACAACAGCCGTGTGCATTCGTTGGGAGGTATTTAATGGATGATTTATACGATGTTGAAGATAAAACTTGCAAGATACATGGGCAGCGCCGACGTGCAACATTCTTGAGGAACAGAGAACATTAAGTGCTTGATTGGCTGAGATGATTTAGAGGGCAGCCCCGGGGCGGCCATCCAGCCATCTCGACACTGTTCCGGCAGCTTCTCTGCCGACCGCCGCAGCCCGCGATGCAGGTCTGGGGCAGAGATGGGCTGGGCAGAGGATCGCAAAGGAAACTTCTGCTCATCTGTGATCAAGGCCTGAGGCCTTTTATTTCCCCTCTACAGCCTTCTTGGGGACGGCAGCTTGCCTCTCTAGAACAGGGAGCAGCATGCTGGAGGTGCGATGCTTCCTGGGAAGGGCCTCTGCTAGGTAGAGTGATCTTGCTCTTTTCCTGAGAAATTCGACTCGACAGTTCAGTGCAGTTAAAACAGCAAGAACAGCAACCACCGCCTCCAGACCCGACTGGGTGCCTATCACGTTCTGGGCGCAGAGAGGCCTGGGGAGCAGAGATGAGCAAGGCCGACAAGGTCCCTGGATGCAGAAAATCCACAGCTTTATTCTCTGCTGCTATTTTCCAGACACAAAAAGGAAGGCTTGTGATCTAAGAGGAGATGTGGAATCGGAACCATCAGGAAAAACCTGGCTTCCTGATTGCCGATCCCTAACATAATAGAGAGAGAGAGAAATCATTGGTCTGAAAAGCTCTGTTTTTTCCAAATTTACTTTGAACACACACCATCCCTCTTGTGCTCACTCACTCACTCACTCACTCCCTCACGATCTCAGTGGGGCCCGTGCTTCCTTCTAGGTTTATTCTTGTCAAAACGATAAAATGGGTAAGTAGCCTCTTGCCTCTTCCCCCGCAGAGGCCTTTCATTCTTTCCTATCCCTGCGTCTCCCTCTTCCCCTAACAAACAGATATCGCCAACCCTGTTCCTTCCTATCCAGGTGCCACCTCAAAGCTCCCGGGGCCCACCATTGCCAGGGCTCTGTGGTTTGCATTTGGACCCTCAGGATAAAACAGCTGAGACCCAAAGAACGCTTCCCCGGGTGGTGGAATTTCATTCGGCAATGGCAGCGGACGCTTGGAGGGGAGTGAGGGGGGCCTCCTTGGCTCGTCACATCTTACCACATGGACGGACACCGGCTAGTGGGCTGATAACTGGGCAGGACCTTCTTATTTTCAGTAGCTGTCCCTCCCAGGCCACTGGGGCGGGCTCAGGAACCACAGGTATTCACTCTCAGTGGGTGCTCCCCCAGCCATTTGGGTCTATGAGTCCGGGCATGTCCCAACTCTCAGTTCTGGGAATCCAATCAGAAAATAAGTCATTAACCCCATTTTTAAGAAATCTGGCTATTGTAAATGGAAATCTAAATTTACCCTGAAGATGAAATGGGGAAAAAGTTGCTCATTATAGAAAAACAGAGACGTCGGACATACTTGCAAGAGTTCAGGAGAGAGGAGATGAGTGATTTCAGGGCAGGCCACACGTGGGCTCGCCGACGTTCTCACAGCCACTTTACCGATGAGGAGGACTTGGAGGCCCAGAGAGGTTGAGTGAGCAGATGAGGTGGCCCAGCTAGTCGGTGGCCCCAGATCTGTCCTCCAGTTGTTGGTCACTCCAGCCTCAGCTGGCTCAGCCAGGCTTTTCTGCTCGCCTGGAGCAAGGCCCCTCTGTGCAGAGAAGGGTGGCCTCCTGGCCGCTTTTCCCCCCGCTTCCCGCCATCGCGGCCACCTGCCTGTTCTGCGCAGCTCTGGTCAGTGAGAGAAAGATGTGGCGAAGGCCGCAGTCCCGTTTCGTGAAGGGAGACAGACATCTTCTTGACTAACGGCTGCACTCTGACCTCTCTGCGCCCATTAGCTCCAAGGTCAGAATGCATCACAAACATCGTCGATATCCCCGCCAACAGGCACCAAGCACTGCCCAGGCACTGCCGCAGGCTGCGGAGAGAGGAGCCTCGCAGCAGCTCCTGAGAGATTAATGCAATTCAAGTTAACGCGAGTAGGCGGAGGTTTCCGTGTGCTCGGGGTTATGAAGAGGGATGGCCCGATGAAGACGTGAGCTAGATCGAAAGTCAGATAGTTTCGTTGGGAGGAGCAGGATGTACGGATGAAGACGATGTGGAAATAGAGGGTAGCAGCTGAGTCGGATCGACACGGGAAAAAGTCATCAAATGCTGGGCTTGTCCTCGGAAGAGCCGGATGCAACTCTCAGGAGTCGACCCGCTGCATAGCCTTAAGCAAGTCACTTGACCTTTCTGAGCCTCATGCTCCCGTCCAGCAGAGATGAGGACTCTAATCCCACAGGGTTAGACTGGGAATAAGTGAAAGAGGTGATTGTAAGATTCAGCTTCATACCTCAAGTGTAGATAGAGATGAAAGTCTAAATGGACGGCTAGATTAGGGGCTGGCTAATTTTTTTAAAAAATGGTTTAAAACAAACACCCGTTTAACTCACAATATGGGTAATTTGGGCCAGACTGAGATGTCCAGTTCTTCTGCGGGGCGTGGCTGGTCTCTGCTGGGACCCTACATAGGTCTGTGGTCAGTGGGTGGGTTGGCGAGCAGCTGGTGGTCTCAGGTGGCCTCCTTCTCGAGTCCGGTAGCTAGCAGGCTGTTGACAGAGGTGACATGGGTGCACAGGTCATGTTTTTTTCTCATCATCCATCGGGCTAGCTCGGGCTTCTTCACATACCTAGTGGAGTTTGGACCTAGTAGATTAAAAGCGCAGGAAGGCCTCAGCCATAGCCAGCAGGTTTTCTGAGGAAGGGACAACAGTGGACACATTTGCTTCTATATTTCCTCACTACAGGTTTGAGAAATATCCGTGTGAGCCAGGGTAATCAGTGGTCCCGGAGGCCTTCCTGGAGGAGGAGGTTTTGAGCTGGACCCAAGGGGGGAGAAAATATTATATTCCATTGCTTCGATGTTATTAACTACACTAATAACATCCGTTCTCTATCTGTGTCCGTTTTCTATTTCGGGATCCAACTGGGGATACCACACTGCATTTAGGTAACACGTCTCGACCCTGACAGTTTCTCATCCTTGCCTTGTTATCAGCAATGTCAAGGTTATGAAAAAGTACTGGTGTTTTGTGGAATGTCCTTCCATTTGAGTTTGTCTGGTATTTTTTCATGGTTAAACTGGGGTCATGGGTTTTGGGGAAGAACAGCTGAGGTGAAGTGACCTTCCCCTCCCTCACAGCTGCGGATGGGTGGTCAACACGACTTTTCTTGGCAACGCTGACCTCAATCGTCTGCGTAAGGGGGCGTCCGCTAGATGTCTTCAGGGAAAGTTAGGATCCGTTTTTTCTTTTCCATCCCTATTCCTTGGAAGAAAGTCGTTAAGTGTGGCCCACAGTAAAGGAGGAAGGCATTCAGGTGGGGCTGATAGAGATTGTTCAGGTTTTATTCTGAGAGAAGTGTGGCTGCGCGTGCGGTTGGAGGAAATAGTGCAGAGCGATCTGTGCGCCCTCCATGCGTTTCCCCCCAAGTGGGAGCATCTTGCACGACTAAAGCACAATTTCCCAAACTGGAGACTGACACCGATCTAATCCACCGTCTTATTTAGGTCGCACCCTTTGTATGCATGCGTGTCGGGGGTGGGTACCGTTTCATCGCGTGCCCAGCATCGCAGTTCAGAGACAAGAAAGTTCCATCACGTCAAGGATCCGTCACGTTTCCACCCTTCACCCCTCCTCCTCACCTTGGCAATCACTCAGCGGGTCTCCATTCCTATAATCCCGTCATCTCGAGAATGTGATATAATGGAATCACACAGGGTCACCTTCTGGGATTGGTTTTCTTCTCACTCAGCACCATTCCCTGGAGATCCATCCAGGGTGTCGCCATATCGGATTCCCTCTGTCTGTTGCCGGCACCATCCCGAGGGCTGGATACACCGCAGTTGGTTTAACCACTTCCGCACCCAAGGACTTTCAGATCACTTCTCGTGTTTGACCCCGACGCATAAAGCTGGTACAAACACTCACGTACGGGTTTTACGTGAACAGAACTTGATATTTCTCTGGGAAAATGTCTATGGCAGATCGTTTCCCAACAGAGTCCAGGGCACAAGTGGTTTTGCTTTTTCCCTGCTGAAGCCTGTTTGGTCGTGACACCGAGTTCAGGCTGGTGTCTGTCCGCGGCACCTCCATCGCCCCACACTGGGGATGCTGCCTGTCATGTTGGAGGGAGGGGAACCTGTTCACACCCCTTCATGGATTCCAGCGCTGACTGGCTGGGCTGTCCAGGCAGGGGACAGGCACCTGGTTCTGCTGAGGAGTGACCTTCAGGCTTCAACCGAGGAGGGTGCCTTCTGCCTCTCAGCTGCTGCGGCGACACGAGAGAAGACACACCACCTGGCAAGGGTCGAGGAGGCCATGGGCACCAGAAGTCAGGCCTTCTGGGGAGGAGCCCTGCGCCCGAGTGTTCATTTCTCATTTGTGCGTGGTGCAGTGTACGGGGACACTCCCATCCCTCTTCCAGTGGAGTCGGACTTAACCTGCCAGAGTATTCTAACTGGGCCTGAAATAGAAGCATTCGCAGCGGGTATGGTGACCCTTACAATGAGAAGAAGCCAACTGCTTCATCGCACAGTACTATTAGGGGTATAGATTCACAGAGAGCAGCTCGCAGCCCTATTAATTGCAACAATTTATTTCCCTTACGTGAGACTGGACTATCCCGTGGCCATTAACAAAAATAGGGCTTGCTTGGATGAGGCGTCTTTGCTTCTCTGGGGACTGGTGAGAAAATTAGGCGTAGCTCTTGCTGGTGGATCCTGACCAGAACGGGGGCACCCGGCATCCCACTCTGGAGCCAGAGTGCTTCCTTTGGGAGCCACAGACGTGCAGAGCGAGTCTCCCTGGTCTCAAGCACGAGAGTCTGTTAGGTGCAGGGAAGCATTGAGTGAGCGGTCCTCACTGACACGGCGAGATGGGGGCAAGGACTGGAGGATGTGGGAGGATTTCAGGGGATTTAGGAAAGAATAAGAATAAGAAAGGCAGGGGGCCAAGAATGTGGGATAAAAGGACCAGGCTTGGGTCCTTCACCTGGTGTCCTTTTTTTCTGCATTAACCTGCTCACCGCCACTGTTCCACCGTTTCACAGGTTTGTGGTCTTGGGAAGACTGAGGCCATGGGAAAGGGCTTCCTGATGGTCTTAGGGGGTGTCTGTGAGACTCAGCAGCCACCCTCCTCTGCCCCAGGCATAGAGTCTGCTTTAAGAGCGTGCTGCTCTGCACGCTCCCGCAGAGCCCAGCCAGGACACTCTGCGAGACAGGGGCCCCGCAGTGCCAGGTTACATTTAAAATGGAGGCGTATATGGTCCCCACCCCTGCCTGGTCACCGAGATATTGAAGGCTGTAGAAAAATGTCAAATGCTGGTCCCCAGCCTAAGTACTAAATGAGAATTTTCGGAGGAGATACAGGAATCTGTATATTTTGCCGAGTCCCCGAATGATCTCGATGAGCAGCCAGATGGGAGGGGCCCCCCTGGCTCATCTCTAACGTTAGTCCTGAGGGATGGACAACAAGGAGGAAGGAAGGAAGGAAGGAAGGAAGGAAGGAAGGAAGGAAGGAAGGAAGGAAGGGGCCTCTATTTTCCTACCCAGTGTCTTCACCTCGTGAAACTCTGAAGCCCTCCATATGCCCCTGTCCCTATGAACTCCCCACTCAGGCCTGGAAGCGAGACACAGGCCACGCAGTTCGCAGTCCTTTTGAGAAAAAGGTGAAACACAATTGGAGTATTCCTTCTCAATGTCTTACTTCTAGAAATATTTTAGAAATGACTCCCCTGGCAGAAAGGCCAGTTAGAAAAAAACGCTTCAGGATGACTCTGGGTTCCCTGGGAGAGGCAAACCAGGGCATGCTTCTGCTTTCATTGCCACATTGTTTCCTTTTTCTTCTTTTTTAATGATTTCTTCGAGTTTGTCACCACCGAAGCTTATGAGGCAAACCTTGCTACTTCCAGATGTGATTCCTTCTCCACATGTCTCCTTACAGTGGTGAAAATGACTGTTTCTTTGGCCACATGCTAATCTTTCACCTGCTGGTGCTACCTGCCAGTTAGAAAACCGGCAAAGCCCCGCTCGTGCATAATCACCTTCGCGACAGTGTTTAAGTGTAGTCAGGAACTGGGTGCAGACAGTGTTCAACATTCCCTGGAATCCACCAGTCCTGCTCTTGTGCTGTGTTTTCCTTTATTAAATGAAGAAGAGTCGGCACACCATATCACTTTAGTTCCAGGTGTTCGGTAAAGGGACTCGACACTAACATATACTTTACGATGCGATCGCCACCCCAGGTCTGGTCGTCATCTGTGGCCGTGCAAGCTTCTCACGATGTTACGGACCATGTTCCCCTTCACCTTCCTCACCCACCCCACCCCCTCCCCTCTGGCCACCACCAGTTTGCTCTCTGTTTCTTTGAGTCTGTTTTTGTTTTATCTGTTCCTTTGCTGCGATTTTTTAGGAATCCACATGTGAATGAAGCCCTCCTGGATTGGTCTTTCTCTGACTCATCTCACTGAGCATAATGCCCTCTAGGTCTATCCACGTTGCTGCAAATGGCAGGATTTCACTCCTTTTTATTGCTGAGTAATATCCCGTAGCATTTACGCACCTCATCTTCCTTACCCATCCATTGTCCGTGGGACACCTAGGTGGCTCCTGAAGAGCTCTCTCTACTCCCCGTCTGTGTTTCCCACCTTCTCTCCTTAATCTGCCGGCCCCTGCCTTCCTCCCTCCCCTGAAGCGGCTCACACAAGCCAGCATTTCTTGGGGACGACCATGTTCCAGGCATTTAAAATACTCATGTAGCCCTTACATCAACCCTGAGGAATGGGAACTATGGGTATCCTGGTCCTTATTTTGTGGAAAAGGAAACTGAGACACAGAAAGTTTACGTTAACGTGCCCCAGGTGACACAGTTTGTAAATGCAGGAGTCGGGCTTAGGACTGATTTCCATCCCCCGCTTCTCTGTCCCGTACCTCAAAGCAGATCCTTTCCCGAGCAAGGTTTGACGGGTGGGGAGGATCTGGGCTGTAGGTAAGAGACGGGAATCGATGGGGGCTGGGACTCAGAGGCAGAGGGCCACACTGGGCACAGCATCTCACCTGCAGCTCCTTTACCTCAGCCGGGGGCATGAGAGGAGCACAGGGAAGAGACCGCCCTGGCAAGGCATGACTGGGCTGAGTTAGACAAAGGGAAGGAGGAAGGGAAAATCGCTCGAGGTTTGAGAAATATTTCCTTGAAAGCACGTCGTCAAACGGCCCCGCCATCAGACGAGCTGATCCCATTCAGATGATTTAGCGGCAACACCGTCAAGTTCACCGAGTGAGGAATTCCCATTCCTCTGAGAAGACAGGAACTAAATAAAGGGAGCAGACTTCGACAGTGCTGGGGAATCGGAGTTTCGGCTTAAAGGCACATGGGCTTATTTGGAATCCCTGCCCCATGATTTGGCGAAGACACTCCTAGCTACCAAAAAATACCTTTCCTCGGACTCTAGAAGCCTCCTTTGCTTAACACGTTCTAAATATCTCTGTATGCTCCCGTGCTATCGCGTTGAAGTCTTTATAGAAATCTCGTGAGCCTATTACTATCCCAAGCTGGCACGTGAGGATGCTGAAAGCTCAGAGAACGTAGGCCACTTGCTCGAAGTCACACAGCTAGTGGGCGGAGATCAGTGGCCACTCAAGAACTGATGTGGCTGTCAAATTTTCTCCTTCAAGGACGGTGACCCAGGATACCCAACCCCTCATCTTGGGGACTTACAGGACCGAACCCTTTGCTCCTGGGTTCTCTTGGGCCAGCTTCCGATTTTGGCCCGAAGAATCCGTTTCCGGGTTGAGGAGATTTGGTGGTGTGGCGGGGCGGGGGTGAGGGGGGGTGAATCTCCACTTAGTGCTGACCTCAGAGTAGTTCGTAGCCAGCCCACCCCTCCGCTTTTCTGTCTGTGGAAAGGATGGATGATGCCTGCCAGGCACCACAGAGCCAGGGCATCCAGGAAGGTGCCTAGTCGGTATGTGGAAAGGATCTCACTGGACGTGAGGCCAGCCTGGTGAGGGTGAGAATTGTGCAGCCCTTGGAGGGGGTGACGGGAGGCCTTGGCCCTGGCACTTGGGGTCTCTTGCCCACTCGGCTCCCACACCCAGCCTCAGTGTCCACCGTGACGGGGGCAGGGTGAACCCCGGTCCTGTGGTCATTCCTTTCCACTCCCGGCCTGGCCAGACTACCTTCCCCACCTGGAGCCTTAATCATGGGGAGCAATTACACCAGAACAGAACAGCAAATAGGGATCAATACAAAGACGCGACCGTCGACTGGAAGAAACGCAATTTATGACTTGGCTGGATTATGCTTACCAGCCGAGAATCGCGGCGATTCCAAGCAATCCCAGCGACCGGGATCAATCACGGCGTTTTATTACTTTGCTAAACCCAGCTTGCTCCCCACTCCCCAACCTCCATCTTATTAGAACCCAATCTCCGAGGAAAATATTGCACTCGTTATCAAATTTTAGAAAGAGAATTTATGGCGAGCGCAGATTGATTTAAAGCCTTCTTCTAAAAGGGAGCAGAGGGCGGCGGAAAGGTAAATTTTGCTGCGTCCTTTAGATTGGTTCTTTTGCTTATCTCTCCATTTTATGACATAATCTGCTATAGCATTACCCAGGGTCCTCTGGGCTGCAGCTTCTGGCCCAGCATTAGATAAGGGGGAGATATTGTCTGGATGTAAAGTTTAAAGCCCGTAGCGAGGGCTCATTTTTTCTCATTTCAGGCAAGAGAGAAAGGATATAAAACGAAAAGCAAGCAATCAATAAAGAAGAAAGATAGAAATCTTCCCCAAAAAGGGGGGAAACAAGAAAAAGAAATCCTCGCCTCACTGTTGGGCTCTTCTAACTAAGACTTTAACAGGTGGATAATGAGCTTACACGTCCTCTGGTGAGGGAGGGGATGGAGAGCCATTCCCCAGCCTCCCGATCATCCTCCCCCCTTCCCTTCACGTCCTGCTTAACCAGATGCAACCCCCGTTAGGGGTTTCGGGATTTTTGTGTGCCGCTCGGCATTCCTCATGCCTGTCAGTCAATCTTTAAAACAAGAGCAGAGTGGTTAATTACTTATTCAACAGTGGAGGTGGGAAATTGAGGTTTTTTTTCAAATCGAGTAATAAATGCCGTGATCCTTTCCTGCTTACGTGGACGTACCCAATCGCTCCTGAGCGCATAAAAGAAGAAAGAGAAGTATTCTTTGGTTAATCTTGGAGTTTATGATAGTCTAGTCTGATTTAACGGCTCTATAGTCATCCTGTGGTTAGAAAATCAATATTTTCCTAAGCAGGAGTGGGGTCGGCCATAAATACACTCCCAGTTGTATGAACCTTGGTCACAGAATGTACGTACTGCAGAGGCCATAACGAGCAGCAAGGAAACATCTCTAAAAGCATCAAGGGGAGCCGGGCACCCCGTAAAGAAGCCCGCAACCTGTCTAGGGGCTCCCTGACTGCTCCTGTGACTCTTGGGCAGCTGGGCTCCTCTGTCGCTGCTTTTCGTCTCTGGAGCTCCTTTGTGTCACCCGTTCTGGAGTAGCATGTGTGTGTGGGGGGGTCGCAGGTAAGAAATGTACTCTCGGGGCCAGACATGGTGCTTGCAAAACAGACCACAGGGAGCGAAACCCAGAGCAAAGGGAGCACTGCGTCCCGGGGCAAATGCGGGCCCAGCCATTGGGAGACCGAGTCTGAATCCTCCTACCACTTTCCCATGTAGGCCGGAGCCGGCCACACAGCCCCGTCATGTGGAGGAGGGGACTGTGGCTCCGTGGGATCTAAAGCAGCTAACACACTGAGTAGTTTTCGGTTTTAAAAAAGCCGTGGGGTGGGCATTCGCCCTTCATTTCGGCCGTCCAGTCCCTAAACCCCTTCCTCTGTTTGAGGAATTCCATAATGCATTGCGTTTTGGATGCTAAAGCTCTCTTTCCACCTTAGAATCTGAAAATGGCTCAGATTTGCTTTTCCAGTGTCTTTTGCGGTTAGGGCCCCTTCACCGCCCTCGGATGTGGTCAGAGAAACACATCCGCCCCAAACCTGAACCAGGAGCTGGTGAGGTAAAGTGGTGGGACAGTGGGGTCCTGTGGTGCGGGTAGAGGCTGTGGAGACGTCCCAATTCTGGGGGCAGCTACGGTGGCAGCTCTGACCTCTGTCCAAGGGCAGCGCCGGCAGCATGGGCCAGCCAGGGGTTCGCGTTGGCAGCGCGTCCCCCTTCCCCGCCCACCCCATGGAGCGATGCTGAGTGCTGTTGCTGTCTTTGCTGGCTCCGAGCCTGTGTCCTCGTGGGTTCTGTGCACGTCGTCATTCCCCCTTTGTTGTAAAGCGGCTTGGGTTGCAGGATTGTTGGGCGGATTTGTTACAAAGCATCAGCGGCACTGCGAGGCCTCCCGTGGTGTTGCTGGCAAAGGCTCGGTGGCGGACAGGAAGGACATCTGTCTGGGATGACTGACCAGGCCAGGCCAAAGGAGTCCATGTGACTCCCTCGTCACCAGGTGCCTCTTTGAGGGGCGGTACCACGCCTGGGGCTTGGCCTCAGTCTCTGCTGCTAACAGGTCAGACATCCAGAAGTGCAGTAACTTTCAGGCGTGGGGAGGAGCCCATGCTGGCGGGCCAGCCACCGCCTTCGCCTCTGCCACGCGGCCACCCCATTCATAGGCCCATTGTGCGAGCAGTGTGGGGCCAGGCTGGTGGATTTCCACTGGTGGGCCCACAGGATGCTTCTTCCCCGGGCCCCTTTGTCTCTGCCCTTTCAACACGGCCCCTTCCACGGCCCCCAGCAACCGTTCAATCCATTCGCCAGGCCCAGGAGCATCTCTGGATCCTTAACTCAGGCGGCTTCCCACTCCGTATAAAAAGTTTCTGCTCGAAGTTTGCCTGCTGGAGGGATCTTCACTCTCCATATTTCAGGACTGATCCTGAGGGGTCCGTTTCCCGGCAGTGGTTTTGTTCGGGTCCACAGCAAAACAGCGAGCGGACACTTGCACCAGCCCAGCCTGGGTGTTGTTCTCTCCGGTCGGCTGAAGAGGCCAGAGATCTGAGCTGAATGAGAGTTTCGAGGCCACAGCAGTGCTAGGCAGGGGGTTCAGGTCACCCTCCACTGGCTCTTGATGGATGCCGTGCCTGTTCCACCTTAGCACTTAGTGGGTCTGAATGTGGCCAGCTCCCCTTCGGTGTCCGCTGTTATGTAGTCATTGATGCTCCGTAGTCACCAGGCTTAGGAGCACGCCAGGCTCTGCTTCCAAAACAGCGAGCGACGTTTTGCTACAGAGAGCGTGGTCTTCTTGCTCCGGAGCCTCGGGATCTGCACCTCGACTCTGCGGTTTTGGCTGTCAGGCCATCCTTGCCCACCACGGATAGGTGAGAACCGAGGCATCATAGCAGTCGAGCACTAGGGTCCCCTGGCCGCAGCACTGCAGAGCCCTCTGTTGCTCTGGGCACTGCTCAGACATGACCACATCCTAAATCTCGGGATGAACGGGTGACGGCAGCATGCCCAGGAGGGGCGTGTGCCGTCCTCAAAACCCAGGCAGCCTACCCAGTGCCCTTTTCTAAATGGTCGAAGATGCGAGGTACAGAGACTTAGAATTTGCCCTGGAGGGGATGGCTTGGCAGGCTGCAGACCACCAGACCCTTAAAGTCTTCGGTGACATACGGGCCCCTTACTCTTGTTTGCCTCCGGATAACCGGGGCACATACGTCTTTCCTGGGTCTCCACAGTTCTCACCACTTCTTGTTCATCGGGTCCGATTAGCACAATATTAAGGGCACATGCCGGGATGTCCTTGTTCCAGGTCTCTGAATCCCACTCCTTTTCTGACTCAAACATAGGACGCTTTCTAAGCCTGCGAATGCAGCCATATTTGTAATCCTATGAATATCCGACCGTGGGCCTGATTTTCTGCGGTCTTCTTTCCGTCTGCGGAAGATGAGGACTTGCACGAGGTTTTGCATTTCGTACAACCGTAATGTGTCTCATTTTGCCCCATTTATTCCCAGTAATGGGACCCTGGCACCTGCCCAGTAAGGCATCTAGCTTTAGAATCCCATTCTGAGGCTGGCTTCCTAATACCACCTCCGGGACTGACGTATATGGATTTCCCCAGAAGGGGACCCTGAGACGAAGGTTCAAGAGCAAGCATTTCATTCAAAGGAGGTGCCAGCCACACCGGTAGGCGAACGGGAAGTGGACAGCGAGAGATGTGGAGAAGGACTGTGTTCACAGGCGACTTTCTCCTCTCGGCAACCGGAGCATACCCTCGCTAGGCGATTCCAGAAGCCAGAGTGGAACACACAACTCAAAGTCATCTCACAGTGGTGGGGGAGAGATATTTATCCTCCAGCCGCTGCCCGACGCTGGCTGAGGGCTGCCCTAGTGGGGCCTTAATTCACTGACACGTTCAGCTGGAGGGACGTAGGGCAAAGCAGCCAGAGAGAGAGTTTTAGGTGCCGGTGGTTGGAATTTGCCCCAAAGCCTATGGAAGTGAAGGCGCATCGGTGACACTTGCTCCACCATTGGGTGGCTACCCCTCGCAGGACCAGGCCCACAGAGGTGAGAAGGTGTGGAGACGGTAGTGCCGGGTGTCGGGCCTGGGCTAATGGCGCTGTGCCTAGCATTGATGGCAAACACGTCAGACAGAACACTAAGGTGGCCTTGCACGTCGTAAGTAGCCGGTACGTGAATGCTGATGACTGGATGTCCGAGGGGCTTTTGGGAAGCCGGGGGTGGAGGGGTAGGATGCGTGTAGTGGGCAGACATCGCTGACGGCCAGCCTCTGCTTCCCCCTGCGCTGGGGCAGAAGAGGGTCCCCTGCCCTAGGTCGAGGCAGGCACTTTATGGCCAGTCCACCGCTGCTCAGGAAGATTTCGAGGGCGGAATGAGTTCACTCTGTCTTTTCTATCCTCTGCTTGGAGGCAGGGAGTTGGTCCGGAATGGCTCCCTGCGCAGCAAAGTCTGGCTGAATAGTGTGGCCCAGAGGGCCTCATTATCTCCTCCAGCCACTTACCTGGAAGGCTTCTGGATTGCTTCCTGGGAAACCAACCCAGGAAATGGGAAGAGAAGAAGTGGCTGGGGAGAGAACGAGCAATTACACATGGCAAGTACCAGCCCCCCAGCACGCAGTTACTTTTCAAATAGGCTGTTTTCCACTCGTCGGAAGGAGCCCGAGGGGAGTGGGAAGTGTGTGGTCTGGGACCGGCCAGGGCTCAGCGAGGCAGGGAAGGCGGCATCAGGCTGACTCCGAGTCGGGGTAGGCTGAGGGACAGAGGCGTGGGGGAGCAGGAAACTGGGGAGAACAGCAGAGGGCAGCCGAGGTGCCCTCCCTGGTCTCCCCTTCTGTCCCTGAGGCCTCCCCTCCAGGAGGCCAGCTCCTCACTGTCCTGTCCGTGTCCACCACGGAGCCTTCCCAAGCCTTCACCTTCAGTCCCCCTTCCTCGCCTTCCTCCTGGTCCTCAGCTCAGTTTCCACCGCCCCTGACGGCCCGGTGCACCCCGAGGGCCTCCTGTTGGAGTCCTGGGAAACTTGATCTTTTCCCAGATATTTTTGGGAGCGTCGTCTTTCTCCGTGCAGAGTTTAAGTTCAACGACATCTTATTTGTCACCCACGCATTCTTTCCTCATCTCAGCCCAGTGAGCGGCACGGAGAAGGTGCCTCTGACTCGATTACGATAGACCTCTGTTTCCCGTTCACAAGATGGGACTTAAAACGGTCCTTTCTTCTTCGGGCTGCTGTGAGGGCTGCGGTGGTCCGTGCCACTTCGGGGCCCGGGCCTGTGTCTCGTCGGCAGTAAGAACTCGGTCACGTGAGGCGCCGCTGCCTGCTATTGACTTGGTCAAGCTCCCTGAGCTCAGGAAATGAGAAAAATACATTGATTAGGTTGCCCTTTTGCTTCTCCCGTATTCTGGCTCATTGCAGTTAGCACAGGGAACATTTATATGGTTCTAAGATGTATTTTAGAATAATTTCTTGTAAGTCTTTGGCGGGGACCTGTGTGCGTTAGTTCTGTAGGGTCAAGACCGAGGCATGGAAGTCCTCTTTTGGGCCCATCGGAGTGGATTTCGAGAGCTGCTATGCGTATCTGATCAGCCTCATCATCTAAACAGATTGGACCCCGGAGCTACGGTTGATCATTAGAGTTAGCAAAACCTTCGGAGGTATGTCTGTGCGAGGCGAAGGCACCGGGGCACTATCGTCAAGGTGGATTGACCGTGACAGAGATGAGAGTGTTCAGTGATGCTTGTCAGGAGCGGCCCTGACAGACACCGCACCTGTTCCTGTTTTAGGTTTGGCTCTGGTTAGTTGGACACGGGGTTGGGGCAGCTGTTCCCTCTGAGCCTCTCTAAGCAAACAGCGGAGCCGCTACAATCAGGCCAGGGTTTGGATCGCAGCTTCCACTGGACGCTGTGTCGTCTCCATCTGTCTTCCAGACACTTCCACCACCCGTCTCTCGGCTGTGTGTCTGGGGGCACTGACCTCGAGAGACCGCATCAAAGTGTTCTTTTGCCTTTTTACTTCCATCTGGGTTCCGCCAATGGGAGGCACCCACGGGAAGATCAGAGGGGGAGGCTGGGGTAGTTATTCCTTTGATCCCTTCCTTCCTGGCCCTCTTCAAGGCCATGGTTCCCACAGGACTGCCCTCTCCTACAGCTTTCTCCAGGTTCCACTAACCATCCCCTCTTTTGTACCTTCGGACTGAGGGGTGACAACACTTCGCAGGATTCCTTTAATCTTGCTCATAACTTTGTAAAAAATCCCAGTATTAAACGTTCCTAGCGCATTCAGTCGTCCCTGTGACACCTACGAGGCAGTACGGTCGGGTAGAGTCTGCAGCCTGACTGCCTGGGTTCACATCCGAACTTGACTTATAGTCGGCTGTGTGATCTTGGGGAAGTTGCTCGGTCTCCAGGGTTTCCTGTAATCAGGGTTCTCTCCTGACTGGCTTGTGATGAGGAGTAAACGAGATGAGATGCGTAAAGCCCTTCCACGTTGGGGCCTATCTAGGGAGGGAGAAGGGGCAGTAGAGCACGGTATCCGAGGAAGAAGCAACGGCATCAGCAGAGGCACAGGGGCAGACAGGAGGAAGATGTGTGCGGAGGTGAGAAAAGTTACGGTTCTGGTGTGGAATCGACCCGTTTATAGATGAATTTTCAGAGAATAAGATGAGTCAAACAATGGCTAAGAACACCGGGGGAACGCGGGGGACTGGGAAGAGTAGATAAGCACTCACCTTCGAATGAGGTTGTTTGAAGAGTGTAGGCAGGACCTTTGGCTAATGTACTTTTCCCACGAAGCACCGGAAGGCTGGAATTCCATTAAAACTCTGGAATCTTCCAGGCACAGGTGAATTCTGTTTTAGAATCCAGCGGGAGTTCTGGCCCACGTCAGCAACTCAGTTTTTCTTAAGTTTGGTTCTGGCAGTTGCCTCTGTTCTGATAACATATAATTATAATTCTGATGATATCTCTTACATCGGACATCTTTGATGCCCCGTCTCACACCTTCGTGAGTTACCTTTATTTTTTAAATTAATAAACTTCATTTTTAGAGCAGTTTTAGGTTCATAGCGGAATCGGGCAGAAAGTACAGAATATCCCATGGAAACCCTGCCCCCTCAACTTTTCTCATTATAGACATCGGCACCACAGTGCTCCGCCAGTTACGATGGATAAACCTACGCCGACACGTCGTTGTCATCCAGAGCCCGCAGTTTACGGTATCGTTCCTCCTTGGTGTTGTACATTCTTCCCGTTTGGACAAGTGTATGACCACGTGTCTCTGCAACTGCAGAATAATGCAGAATCTTTTTACGGCTCTAAAAACCCTCTGTGCTCTGCCTCTTCATCCTTCCTTCCCCACAACCCCTGACAAACATGGATCTTTTACCGCCTCCACAGTTTTGCCTTTTTCAGAATGTCATGGATTTGGAATCATATAATACACAGCCTTTTCACATTGGCTTCTTTCCCTTAGTCGCATGCTTTCAGAGTTCCTTCATGGCTTTGCATGGCTTGATAGATCGCATCTTTCTCGCACCGTGTCGCATCCCATTGTGTAGACGGACCACAGCGCATTTTTCCATTCGCCTACTGAAGAACACATCGGCTGCTTCCAAGTGTTGGCAATTATGAATAAAGCTGCTATAAACATGCACGTGCGGGTTTTTGTGTGGACGTTAGTTTTCCACTCGTTTGGGTAAGTACTAAGGATCTCGATTGCTGGACCGTAGGGTCAGAGCACGTTTAGTTGAGTAAGAACCTGCCAAAGTGTCTTCCGATGTGGCTGTTTGCATCATTTTGCATTCTCACCAGCAACACAGGAGAGTATCTGTTGCTTCCCATCCTTGCCAGTATTTGATGTCGGTGTTTTGAATTCTGGCCATCCTAATAGGAGTGGAATAGAATCGCGTTGCTGTTTTAATTTGCAGTTCCCTTTACGACGGTGAGCTTCTTTTCATATGCGCATTTGCCACATCGATACCTTCTTTGATGAGATGTCAGTTCGCCCTTCTGCCCATTTTTAATCAGGTTCTTTGTTGTCTTAGTGCCGTACATTTTGAATAATATTCCTTTATCAAAGTTGTCTTTCGCACGTCTTTCTCCCAGTCGTTGGCTTGTCGTTTCGTTCCCTTGCCGTTGTCTTTCCCAGAGCAGAAGTTGTTCGTTGTAGGGAAGCCCAGCGATTCGCTTGGCCGTTGCTGTGGCAACAGGCCGCACGCACATTTCACTTGGCCAGAGCCTGCCTCGGTTGCACGGTTTAGCTCTTACTTCCCACACTTTGCGTCTCCCTATGTCTACCTTAGAGAACACTATAGGGTCCTGTTCGACTGTGCTGGCTCCTAGACCAATCTGGAAGAGCACGGGAGTTAAACAACTTTTGGGGGACACTCCTTTCCCAAGGGGGTCAAGAGCCAGTACATGACCATTTCTCTCTCAACACCTAGGACACACATCTGAAGCACAGTGTACACGCAACTCTTCAGAGACCCAGAGTAGAATGAGTCTGAGTGGTTCCTAATTATTAAGCCCATGCAATAACGTACCCTCGGACTGACTTTTTTAAAATTCTGTTTATCCTTCCCACTTCCCCCACTCTTTCCCATTCTAAGGATGAACTACCTGCTAGCAAGCCCTTGTCACAAGCTTTGTTTTCATGGGGAACCCAAGATAAAACATTGTTTAATCTGGCTTTCTGTTATGAAGTACATTTCCTGGCTGTATTTTATGCCACTTTAATGAACACAGGTTATTTCCTCTTAATAACACACAGATAGCTGGAAGTGAGCCCTTCATAGCGAAGACCCATTTTCTTCAGGGAGTTATGCCTTCCAGCAAGTCGGACACGTGTTGCAGCAGGATGGTCCAGTGGAAAGAGCAGTGGGGTGTGAGTCCGGAGTGTCGGCTCCTTGATCTGGCCCTTTCTTCCACCACCTATTGTGATTAAACATACTTGTTGTAATAGCTGTATTAAGATAAAATTTATATATTATATCGTCCATCCATTTAAAGTGTACAGTTCAATGCTTTTATGTATCTCGATAAGAGCTGTACAACCATCATCACAACCTAATTTCAGTCCATCTTCATCAGCCCCCAGATAAACCGTGCACCCATGAGCAGTCACTCCTCTTCCCCTCCCCTACGCCCCAGGCCTCCCCCTCTCTCCCAGCCGCACCAGCCACTAATCTACTCTCTGTTTTCATAGATTTGCCTATTATGGCCATTTTCTATAACTGGGATCATGTGATCTGTGGTCTTTTGTGACTGGCTTCTTTCACTTAGCAGGATGCTTTTGATGTGCATCTACATTGTGGTATTAATTGTGTGATTTTGCGTGACCACTAACCGCACGGGCCCTGCTTTCTGCTCTGCACATCTGAAGAGGTCGCCACAGTCCTTGGCAGCCCCAGGAGTCCCCAGGGAAGCAGTACGCGTGGCAGAGAAACCCAGAAAAAAGGTGGCTCCAGTGTTCATTTTAAGATCTCGGCTTTGAGCTAAAAGAAGCTGGAAGAGGAGTCGCATTTTTTATTGCTGAACTCCTATTTGACAGTTGGTGCCCATCTGCGTACAGAAACCAATTACCTACGAGGAGTAATTGAAATCATTAATAGCCACAAACAAATGTGTCTGTTCTGCAAGTAATTTGCAGTAACATTTAGTAATTGATAGTAATTTTTAGTAATTAAACACTAAGTAATTCATTTACCAAGCCACGCAGCCATTTTATGGGGTTCTTCCGTGTTCCCAGAGCAAATCTTAATTACTTAACCCAAGCACCAGGAATATTTCTGTCATTTCCAAAATATATATGTAGAGAGAGCGTGCTATTCTCGGTAAACTCCAGCAGAGAAAAAGCCAACGTGAGGAATTATTTTCCTGGTGGCAGTAAGTAAAAGTCTGGAGCTACCTTTTGGGCCAATGAATGTTTATAGCAGCTTTATTCATAATTGCCCAAACTTGGAAGCAACCAATATGTTCTTCAGTAGGCAAATGGAAAAATGCACTGTGGTCCGTCTACACAGTGGGATATGACACAGTGCGAGAAAGACGCCATCTATCAAGCCATGCAAAGCCATGAGGGAACCCTGACAGCATGCGACTAAGGGAAAGAAGCCAATGTGAAAAACCTGTGTATTATAATGATTCCAAATATACGACATTCTGAAAAAGTCAAAGTGGAATCTGGGTTACAACAACTTATTTCTGTCTCCTCTTCTTCTAAGTATTTCGGCTCAGCCTTTTCCAAGGTTGTCCAGGCTATTACGAACCCATGCACAAGCGGGCTTCGGAGGCAAGCACAGGGGCTCACTTTCACCTTCAAGACACCGTCTGAAATCCTGAGCTCGACCTTGACTGCCATCGGCACTGTGGTCCCAGTTATCCATTCCTCGTGATTTTCTGTCTGTACAGGACAGCGTTGGTTGCTCACTCAGCATCCGGTCCTCCTTCCACCTTCCTAGCAGCACTCCAGTTTTATCCAGGCGTCCACCTCTTCTCCATGTAGCCCGCGTAATTGGGAGAAGCTGAGCCCTGCAGTGGATGCTGATCAGTCTTGGCCAGTCGTGGTAATGGCATTGCCTGCTCTTGCTAGAGACGGGTTAAGGAGGCCAGGCTGCTATCGGTCCAGGAGTGATCACATGGCCCTTGTTTGCCCAGTAAAAGTGAAGCTTTCTTTCATTCTAGTAGAGGAGATAATCCCCCACATCCCCGTCTCTCTGTCTTGCTGGATGAGAACAAGGGAGCATATCGGCCCCTGTGGGAAACTAGCCCGAGAACGAAGTCTACATACAGACGGCCAGGGCCAAGTAAATCTGCAGAGAAACTGAACCCCAGTCCTATGTGCCTGGAATCCTACTTCTGGGCTTCTAGTTACGTGAGCTAACACATTTTTTTAGGCCTAGTCCAGTTAGAGCTTGGTTTTCTTTCACTTGAAGCCCCAAACCTCCTACCTCAGTTGCCCACAGTCTCTATCTTTAATCGTTCCATTCCTGAAACTAGTCTCCACACCTTCATTTCCACATTATTGTTGTAGCCTAAACTGTCCTGTGTCACTCCTCCCTCTGGAGGAAATTCTGCAGAAGCAAAATTGAGAATGTGCGTGCTCAGCTCCAGGCCTATCTCCTTTGTGACGCCTTAAATGACCACATGAGGCCTTTGCAAAATGCTCTAGTGTGTTGTCCGAACACCATTCTTGGTGTTTCTCACTTAGAGGTACACACGCACACATCTTCTCAATTAGTTTCTGGACAACAGACAAGGTGTTAGCATGTCACTGACCTGACAATCTGAAGGGAGAGCAGTGAGCTAGATGTCTATGGAAACGATATCAAGAGGTCATATGAGGGGAAAAGGAGAGAGAAGTTTGGTAAATGCTGTGGGAAGGGGAGAACATTTAAATGGGGCATGGTTGGCTGAGAAGATGTGGAAACTGAAATGAAACCAAAGTGGGATCTGGAAAGATGTTCATTCAGGTTTTCGGTAAAGGCTATATGTGAATTTATTCTTTTATCCATTCTATTCTCTTTGTCTTTACTTTATTGAGTTATAATCGACATATAATATTGTATAACTTTAAGATACACACGGTAATTATCATTATAATAGGATAATTACCATTTTTAGGGGGAGGACATTTAAAATCTCCTCTCTTAGCATATTTCAAGTATATGATAAAATATTATCTATAGTCACCATGCTATACAATAGATCCCAGAACTTATTCATCTTCTGAACAGAAGCTTGTACTCCTGGACTGACATCTCCCTATTTTCCCCAGCCTGGCCCGGCCCCTTGGAACCACTTTTCCACTCTCAGTGTCTATGTCTTCGGATTTTTTAAATTCCACATATAAATGGAATCTTACAGTGTTTGTCTGATTTATTTCAGTTAGCATAACATCCTCGAGGTCTTTCCATGTCACCCATGTTCTCATAAATGACAGGATTTTGTGCTTTTGTGTGGCTGAATAATTGTGTGTGTGTGTGTGTGTGTGTGTGTATTTTTCCCTCTCATATATCTCATCTTACTTAACATCCATGGAAGGTGCTCAGAAATGCATGTGATTTTTTCCCCCAGGGTTGAAGGTAGGCTTCACACCCAATCCTTCTTCCCCATCTCCCAGCTACCG
Source organism: Cynopterus sphinx (assembly GCA_030015415.1). NCBI lineage: Eukaryota > Metazoa > Chordata > Mammalia > Chiroptera > Pteropodidae > Cynopterus > Cynopterus sphinx. Next base: position 47,777,740 of record CM057390.1, on the reverse strand, counting down.
TCCAGCCCTCACCGCAGCTGTTCTCATTTACCCTAAAGCAGGGGTCATCCATGTTTTCAGTAAAGGGTCAGGTAAGGAATATTTTAGGCCTCATGGGCCCTACAGGCTCTGATGCAACTATTTTTTCCTCTCTGCTGTCGTAGCACAGGGCACTAGAGATAATGAGTCAATAGCATGTTCCAATAAGACTTTATTTATTCGAATTGCACACGAATTTCACATATCATGAAATGTTATTTATTCTTTTTATTCTATACCCTCCCTCAATCACAATGTGTGAAAAAGGCTACTGGCTGGATTTGGACTGTGGGCTGGCGTTGGCTGGCTCCTCTTTTTCCCTCCACGATTTTAGAGCTCGTGTGTCTCTCCAGGGAGGCAGGACAGGGATGCTGAGGGACAGGTTACTCCTCACAAGACCCCGTTCCTTTATCCCCCCTCCTCACCGCCTCTTCGAGCTCACAGTGACAGTGTATACCTCCCCAGCAGCCCTGGCCTTGACCTCCCCTTAGTTCTGCTTCGTGGCCTGACTCCCACCTGTTTCATCAGCACAAGACAGTCTTTTAATTCAGCAATATGCGGAGGTCTCGGATGAAAAGCCTTCACCTGCCCTCGTCTCATGCCTGGCATAATGAGCTACTATTTATCCCCACCTTCTATTCTCTCCTTGAAGGAGCAATGCCAGCCCTGAATCACTTTCAAGGAGCAAGCAGCCCCTTGGTATCAATTAAAAGAGAAACCCTTTCCAAAGCAGAAGCTGAAACAAGCTGTGAAAAGGTACAAAGAAAAATCGAGAGGGTCTGGCACTGCTAACAGAGCAGATCGCTTTGCAAAGATTGTCTCTCACTCTTTGGAGGGGGAGGGAAAAAAAGGGGAAGACGGGGCCAGCACACTAAGTACGATGTTACTCCTGGTGGGAGAGGCTGCAGTCTGCACACCTCCAGCCGGAGACGGGGTAGCAGTCCGGCGAGCGGGCTCTCGTGTGCTGAAATATTTCAGCCAGGGCTCCTGCTCGCGGATGGGGAACGCCGCGTGCAGCCCCAGTGAGCTGCGTCTGGAGGAGATGATTTAAGACGAGTGTTTTAGCTCCGTGTGAAGTTACATCTCTCTCATTTTCCTCTCCTGAAGTGAACAATCAAACAAGCCTTTTTTTCAGGCAGGGGGTGATGTGAGGTAGTGGGTGGCTTCATTAATCTCTGCGTTCTCCAGGAAAGCCAATTTGGTCGTGGTGCAGTATCAAGCACTCTGAGAGTATCGCTGCTCGTTAGCTTTGGCTGCGAGCCCTCCAGAAACTCCCCACTGGGAGCCGGTCCCCGTGCCAGGCTGGATGGAGGAGGCGGGGATGGGAGGGGGAAGGATGTGTTCTTGGACTATTCAAAGGACACAAGCAGCACACACAGCCGCGGGTGGATCAGGCAGACACCTGCTCACAGAGTCCGCCAGGCAACACCGGGATTCTGGCAAAGTTATTTTTTTGAGTCCTCCAGCTGCCCCTTTGAAATGCAGTTAGCTCCTGGCATTGTCTTCTGAATGTTTTTAAATGCAGAAGAGAGCAGTTTCCTACACGTGCGTGTCAATGGCTTCGGCACCGGGAAGTCCATATTTCTCTCTTCCTCCCGGAGATAATTTTTCTATCGGAAAAAATCTTTAATAAAGGTGCTGTAAAGGTTGGAAGTGCTTTTGCCTGTCACCTAAAGTCTTTTTACATCAACGACAGCCTCATCTAGGGATCAGGCTGGTTCTGACGCCGTCACATGGTGGATGAAAAGTCGCCTTCCCACGGAGCCTGCACGCGGATGCTGGGCCACTCATTCCTCATCTGAAGGACGTGGCAGAGAAAGAGATGCCACCCTGAGGCCTGGTCCTCAGCGGTTCCCCCTCCCCTCGACACCTGGAAGAAACATTCAGCCTCAGTTTCTGGGGTGCTTTCCAGTTTGCGAAAGGCTTTCTTGTATGTTGTCTTTTGTTGACTCTCTGCAACCCAGCAACCTCGACAGCTTGGAAGAACTGGGATGACAAGGACTTCTATTTGTTGCATATTATTTATTGTTACTGTCGGGATGAAACTTCACCTTTGCGGAAAAACGAGCTGATAAAACTTGGTAAACAATGATAATGGTTGCTTCGTGCTTGGTTGGCCCTGTTCTGGCTGCTCTGGTTTTGGTGCCTTCACCATCCTCCCGCCGGTAGGAGGTAGCAGAGTGGAGATTGGAGTCTGCATCTGGCTCTAGCACCAGGGGAGGGGGAATTAAAATTGTCCCCAGATGTCACACACAGGCGCAGGGCACCACAAAGCTCAGTCCATGTAGGGACACGCACCTCAGTGGTGGAGAAGAGAGAGCCACAGCTCAGAATTCTTCCTACTGAACCAGATTCATGGCAGAGCTCATCACTATTTTCTTCAGAAAACCCAGTGTCAACAGAAATTTAGTAGTGTGGACCCATTCCTTTGACAGGAGGCGGTGGCAGCCGAGTAGCAGCCGCATATTGATCTTGTCACCGGCAATTAACGACAACCACAAATTAATAACCCCATGCGCAAATTGATTTTCAGAGTTGTAATAATTAGATTTAATGCCTGCCACACCCCGTATTTACGTGTTTAATTATCAGCTCCATTATGAATTTTAAAGAACTTTCAGTGGTTCAAGATATTCACATCCCATTAGGTTCGTGTCTTCTTTCCCATTCATGGATGGATTTTGTCCTCTAGGGTCCTTGGGTGGACTCTCACAGGTAAAGAACACTACGCTGTCTGGCTTCTGTTCCTATTTCTCCTTTTGTTCTCCCCCCGACAGGTAAGGTGCTTTGACAAAGAGATGAATTCTTCCCTCAAGATCTTTGCCTCCCAGGGTCAGAGAGCAGGAGGCAGAGAAAGAAGCAGTGTCAGCAGCCCAAATCCCCACCTTCCTGTTAGGGTAACTTTCTGTGTGGCCTCAGGGAAGTCACTTCACCTCCCTGGACCTCAGTTTTCTGTAAAGAGATGGGAAGAGAGGGGGCAGGGAAGGAAGTTTGTAAGGCCCGAAATGGATTCCTCTGACTCAGATTCCCGCGGACCCAGATGAGAACTGTTTCTAGGAGCGGGAGAGACGAGGGGTGTGGGCAGCGTTTTCTCAGCCTTGCCCTGCTTTAGGCCCGGACTCCGCCTGGCCAGGGACTGCGCTGCAGCGACAGTGTGTGCGTCTGCACGTCGTTCCGGCGACAGAACTAGGCCCCAGCAGGGGTTACGCCGCAGCATTCACTCGCAATTTGGAGCCTGGGCCACAGGGAAATTGCAGACAATTTGGATGAAAATGGCTGGAAAATTGCAGTGTTTAGGCCTCTCCCACCAGCCCCTTCATTTTTATTTTCTTACTTTCTTTTTTATTCCTTTCCCTTCACCCCACCACTGCAAATTACTTTAGAAGCGGAGTAACAACAGGCGAGTCTGGCTAGATTTTTTTCCCCCTAGTCTATGATGTATTTTGTAAACAAACATGTAAATGGATACGGAATTTAACCACCCTCGGATAAAGTGGCTAAGAGACTAGAGAGGGAAAAGGCTGTGTGTGAGAACTTGGATGGACTGAAATGCCGAGGGATGTGTGCCCGGTTAATTGAATTTCCGATCTGACGTGCGGTGATCAGGACCCTTTCTTTGTTGCAAAATTTTCCAGAATAAGTCCATTCACCTATTCGGTATTTTATTAATTGTTTAAAAATTTGAGGGGCCTACCTTATTAGTCAATTAATGATATCTTTTTATTGATAATTGAGATTTATGGCCACGGTGCTGAAAATACGTATCATTGTTCAGTACAATGAATGGAAATGTATAAACGGTGGGAGATAGATGGCAGACTGTCAGGGTGACAATAGGCGCCACATGTTCTAGTCAGCTTGCCCACTTAATATCTGTCTGTCTTCTATCCATCCAGCGGGTTGCTAGCCTCTGCATAAGCACCTCCACCTGCGGCTGTCCATTTCGTTTGCGGACAGATCTAGTTATCATAAGTTTTCCCCCATTACAGTGAGCGGAAATTTGTTTTCCTCTATTCAATCAATCACTGTTTCTAATTCTATCCCGTGGGCCACAGAAAAAGCGGCTTTGCACTCCCACGTGTCATCATTTCATGTATTTGAAGAACGTTTTCTTCTTTTCTCTGGGGAGACCGTTGCTTCCTACAGAGCTGGTGTCATGGGGTCGCTAAGAGCTCAGCCTTGGGACCAGCCTGTCTGTGTGGGCCCCTGACTTATTAACTACGGGGACCTTGAGGGAGTTCTGACGCGCTTTGTCTCAACTTCCCACATAAGAGATGCAGATGGTAGCGGTAGACCCCCCTAAAATGATTGCACGGACGACCAAGCAGGACATAGAGATACAGTTCTGAGTGTAGTGACTGACTTGTCGTGAGCACAGGGGAGTGCGTTCTGGTATCGCGACATTCATTGCTTAAGACCTCTTTGCAACTGTGGCCTCTCACTTCGGAACAGACTCCGGTTTATTTCCATTATCCTAAAAGGGAAAGCTTCATTCATCAGCTCTTCAATGAGCATCCAACTGCTTTAGAACAGACTCTGAGTACACAGGTGAAATCAGTCATGCTGTCATGGAGTGGGTAGTCTCCTAGGAGAGACTTATAAACACACAGTTCTTTAGCGCGGTTATCATCTAGGCAACCAACCAGAATCACGAAATGCCATAGGAGCAAAATGCGGACATTGAGTTGGGGGTAGAGGAGTGCGGCGTTTAAGCGGAGGCTTGAAGAGTGGGTAGAAACGAACCAGCTGAAGAGAGAATGGAGCGAGAGGTGTGGAAGGAGATTACAGCCAGAGACACGGGGTCTTAGGTCCATTAGGGGTTTCTGGATCACTGTAAGGGTAAGTTCAATGATCTCTCTCTCTCTCTCTCTCTCTCTCTCTCTCTCTCTCTCTCTCTCTCTCACACACACACACACACACACACACACACACACACACGATTGTTCTGGAGGGATAAGGTACAGAGGACAAGTAAGGGGCTGTTAATTACGTCAGTCGGGGTGAAGAATCCCAATGAGGACAGACTGTAGAATGGTGGAGTGAGGATAAAAGTCGGCGGTTTTAAGAGAAATGGAAAACAACTGGACTTGGTCACGGGTTAGATGTGAAGCATGAGGTTACATCTGAAGGCGGTCTCTCCTGAGTTAGTGTCCCCACTAACTAGAAGGACTGGGAGGGAAGTGTTGCTTTCTTACGACGGGATCCACCAGAGCAGGATCCTGAGTCTGAGGTGCTGTGCTCTAGGGTGTTCTGGTAGAGGAGGCCACCTCAGCCTGGGACGGATGTTTGGTCATGTTCTCAGGCTCCGGAGCTTGGAGATACAAGGCAGGTGTAGAGACGGTAATTGGGGCCGTAGGGGGGTGGGTGCAGAAGGAGGAGGAAATGGGGCATGAGAGGGCCCAAGTCAAGGCTGACAGGAAAATCAGGAGGCTGGCCCGGGGTTGAGAAGAAAGTGACTGAAAGGCAGGAAGAACCGTCATGGGGTTTCCTACAGCCAGATGAGCTAGAGATGGGAGTGCTTCCAAGAGGAAGGAGGGAGTGGTCAACTGGGTTTAAATTGCTAAGGTCAAGTGATAGGAAACCTGACAGGCGTTGAGTGGATTTAATGACCTGGAGGCCTTGGTGACGTTAGTGGGAGTCGTTTTGCGGGTGAGATGGAGGCAGAAGTTAACCCTGCAGTGGACTGAGGCATGACGGGGAAGCAGGACAGTGAAGACACAAAGTACAAACAACTTATTTTATTTTTTAATTTTATTTTTTATTTTATTTTTACGGGGGTGTTTGTCTGTGAGAAGAACGAGAACTATCAATCCAGCTGGAGGATGATGTGAGATCACGAGATTTTAAAAATTATTCTCACCGTCATTAATGACAGAGAGTAGAGCAGGCTCACATGCTGATAGGATCGATCTGAGAGGGTAGAGGGGTTCAAGCTCCAGGGGAGAGAGGCAGGGGGATCGATGACTCCTTCGGAGGAGGGTGGGCTGGGTCCTGAATGCATCTGGAAAAACAGGGCTCTCCCGTGAGGAAAGGGAGCCTCTCCCCGGGGACATGACCACATACAGAGGGGCCTCCATTTGGGGCTGCGAAGTTGAGGAAGACCCCACCGGATGGCTTGGGTGCTCCTAGGCCTCTTCCAAGTGAGGTAGGTGACTGAGTGCAGAGGGGGCTGTCCCCCCACCCCCGCTAGATGTCACCGTACATCTTGTCTCCTAATATTTGATTGGTTCTGGAGGGCGCGTTTCACTGTCTCATCATGTTGGGCTCAGAGTCCTGACTACCCTCAATTTATCCCCGGTTCTGCCAGGCCAAACTCCATCATCCTGAACATACACAGTTGGAATTTCTGATTCAAGTGTACGCACGTATGCGCGGGTGTGAGTTTTCATCGACCCGGATCTTCTCCTGAAGGCAGCGCTTTGCTTTATTTAGCAAGAAGGAAAAGGGAAATAGAACCACACGCTGGCTGGCCTGGGACAGATCCCCAGGCCACTGTTTATGTGCCCGCTTTCACTCCCGAAAGGACCCTGGGTTGTGTTCTACACAATAGGGTCACCGGCATTTCAGGGATATTGCCACAGGGTAGCAGATGTCACCTCTGTTCCCCGAGGGCTCAGACTCATTGTATCTCAGGGAACCCCACTGTGAGGATATCCCAAAGCCTGGGCCTTCACCCTCCACTCCCAAAGGCTGAGCTGTAGTCAGACCAGACCGGACCAGACCAGACCAGACCAGACCAGACCAGACGGCAGCTCCTTCTCTACCTTCCCAGATCCTAACTTTGATTACCTGCCCTGCCCATGCACACAGGTATGCATACCCTTAGGGGCTGAAAATGGAAAATGCTCAGAGTTTGCTACAAATGATTAATGGGGGTGGAGGGGCAGGAGGGGCGCAGGTCATTCTCACTCCCCTTCCCCCTCAGTTAGTTCTCAGTCCTGTAGCTGTGGCCCCGGAGACTGATTGGATAGTGTTTCCTGATAATTCATGCGTTCTCGATAATTCTTGCCTCATCTCTCTCTCTCTCTCTCTCTCTCTCTCTCTCTCTCTCTCTCTCTCTCTCTTTTTAGACACCGACATCTGAGAGCACCTTGGTACAGTAAAACAGCCACAAGCACAGGCCATCGATCTGTAAAAGCCTCTTGAAACAGAGAGGCTTTTTTCTGGCCAGGCCTCAAGAAGCCTCAGCAGAGAGAGCTAGTTCCTCCAGCCTGGGACACGCCAGCCAGGGCTTTTTCCCCAAGGGAGGGAGGAGCGGCTGCCTCCCTTCGTTTCGGGGTGCCAGAAGGGGATGCTCCTGTCAAGAGCCTTGTGAGCGGGTGGGGTGGGAGGGTTGTGTTAGGGGCTGGAGCTGATTGAAATGGGAAGATTCTTTTTTTTTTTTTTTGGTAATGCCGTCCTCCTGGATCAAAAAAAAAAAAAAAATCAAAATGCATATAAAACAAGGAACAAGGCATGAATGAGTGAAGCCCGGAAGGAAGCTGTGAGCCCTGAGCCCTGCCTTTGGGCACCCAGGAGGAGGCTGGCGGAGGCAGCCCTGGAGGACAGAATAATTACTCGGCTGTGGGGCCACATCAAAGCGAGGCTCTGGGTGGATCAGAGTTGAGCAAACATCTGTTATCAGAAACAGCTCCAGGCCATGTTTTAGCGCCCCAAAGCGGCAGCCAGGGGTTGGGAGCCTCCTTCTGGGCAGAACTGGGCTTCCGAGCCAGCTTTTCCTCCACGGGGCTGAAGTGTCTCCTGCTCATGTGGTCAGTTCACAGCGGGGCTGCGATCGATGCAGGCTTTTTGGTTTTTGTTGTTACAGGGGCACAGGGACCTCGTGCCGAGGGAGGAAGGAGGGTCTCTCAGATGGCCTTTGCAGGGTGTGGTTTCCCCACCCTCCAAGGTCTTCAGAAGCACAGAAAGGTGCCCCCTGGGAACCCAGTGGTCTCGGGCACCGGAAGCCACTAGCACTAAAGCACAGAAGAGAACAGGGTGCTCTCCCCGGCAGGTGGGAAGGGCATGCAGCCAGGGGGGCCGCATCTCACCTGAACGCTCCGCTGCCAGCCAGCTGTCTCCCACAGGGACACGAGAGGAGGAGAGCTGATACGGGGAAAATGTCGAAGAGACGGAGCAGAAGTCACCCGAATCTGTCACAAGTTCCATCTGGGACCAATTTCGGGAAACTGCGAGGGGGAGCCGGGGACAGCCGTGTGGGGCCTCACCCCTGTAGGTTTTCCCAGGTCGGCTGTGGGGTGGCGGGCACAGGTGGCGTCCGGTCCCGCTCCGGTGCTGTTTTGCTGGGCAAACTTAGAAGAATCGCTCGGCGTCTCTGATCCTCTGGGCAAACTGGGAACCGTAATCGTCGTCCTCCTGACCTCACAGGAAGGCTAAATCGGGTCTAAGTGCTGGTCAGGCGAGGGCGCTATAAATCAGGTGGGAGGACCCGGGCCCTTGAATGCTGGTGGTGCTGGGGGAGGCCGCTCAGGCCCCGTCTGGCCTCTTGAGATCCAGTTCCACAGCTGCGGGCCGAACTGGGCTTCCGAGCCCGCTTTTCCTCCACGGGGCCGAAGTGTCTCCTGCTAATGTGGCCGTGAACTTCGCAGCGGGGCGGCGATTGCAGACCTTTTGGTTTTTGTTGTTCTCATTCTCAGCTCAAACCTTTCCGAGCACACAAGCCCGGTGCTCTGCGCACGGCTGGGGCTTGATACGACCCTTTGGCTTTTCTCAGCAGCAGGGCTCTGCGAGGCCAGTTAGGGCCGTGTGTGTGCACGTGTGTGTGTGTGTGTGTGTGTGTGTGTGTGTGAGAGAGAGAGAGAGAGAGAGAGAGAGAGCGCACACGCGCGTGTATGCAGCCATTTCTCACTTTGAAAGTCAGAGGGTTGATCTCTGCGAGCCCCGGCCCTCTGGTTTTGTTGGTGCAGATCTTCATCCCCGCCTGCCTGGGGACAGATGTCTGCTAGTTTTCTTCCCTCTGAAACTTGGGCTCCTGGGGAGGGGAGAAGGGATGCAGGGACGCGGCAGCACCAGCACCTCTCTTGCCCTGACTCTGGCTAGGGATGCCCACCATTGACTGGGGGAAGTAAGAAGACTTGACCCGGGTAGCTCCTGGCTGCAACTGCCCAGGCTCTGCTACCTTCTGCAAAAAACGTGATGGCATGAATCAGGAAAAGGGAAAACACCTGACTGGACTTGCAGTAGTCCTTCCAGAGGCTTGAGTGGGGAAACGCGACTCCTTTAACAGTAGCTGCCAAATTACATTCTGCAAAGGCCTACACAGGACCCTTGAAAACAGGGCTGCCGCCTCCCAAGTTTGAGGTCTGACTGGGAATGCGCTAGGCCAGAAGGGAGGCCCGGGGAGAAGGTGCGGGGGCAGCTCCCTGCTGGGTTTGGGGGTAGCGCCGTCCCCTTCCCGTAGGCCTCAGGCTGCCTGGTACCTGACACTTGCAATTTCTGCAGGGCAAAGGGTTTCTGTGCATCCTTGTCTCTTGTCCTAGATGTGGCTAAAAAACGAACAGGCCGTGTCCCTTCAGTGAAATGCACACATTGGTCCCATGCAGGGAGAGTGAAGGACCTCAAAAATAGTCAAAAATAGTCTAGCACCCAGCCTAATGGGTGTTTCTAGGTGAGGGCAGTGGGGGCCTGGCACAGGGAACACATCTGTGGCGTCCACAGACCTGCGACTTCTGCTTGCAAACATCTTAGAATAAAAACCCAACGAGCCTGTGGCCCTGTGCTGCGCTGACGGCGCTGCCCTGGTGCCCTCCCTCTCCTCCAGTCCAGACCTCGCGGTCCCTTCCTCCTGGCATTCCCAGCAGAGGCGCGGCTTCCTGTCTGGGCAGGATGGGGTTAGTTGTGGATTCAGCCTCCTCCAGGGTCCCTGTCCTGGGGACAACCCCGTCCTGCCTCAGGCACTTCCACCCACTCTGGTTGCTTCCCTGAGCTCGGATGTGGATGTCGGCAAAGCTGGAAAAAATGGTGCGTCAGCTTTGAGTCTTCGCAGCCATTTCTGGCCAGCTTTCCTCAATCACAACCCCCGCACCTGTAAAACGGGGTGATGCTAGATGATGCTAATAATACAGGTATTGTGAAGATGAAAGCTCCTAAAATGTTTTTATCTGGCCTTCGTGAAGGTGCAGGGAGGCTACTCTATATGGAAACTTGTAGAACATGAAAAATGAGACGACGTCCTGCGTTTTGATCCTAGGTCAGCTCTGGTCACCGTAAAGCACCTTCCAGCCCCTCGATTCCTGGGCCCTCAAGCCTCATCCTGGGCCCTCTGCCTGACCCCTTCTCTCCTCTCCCAGTGGGGTCCGACACTCAGGGTCGGTACAGACTAAGGGGCACAAGAGAGCCCTCTGAAGGGAGAATCCAGTTTATCAAATCAGCCCGAGTCCTGGCAGCCTGGCTAACACCCAAGGAACGGGATGCTAATTAATGAAGAGCCAGCACGGCCCCACTGCCGATTTGCATAAATATGCACTGTCAAACTGTTCGGTAAACAAAAGCAGGGGAGAGGGTGGGGAGAGGGTCATCACGCCTGCGCTCCTAAGTGAGCCTTTGCAATGGGGATTGCAGCCGCCCCGAGTTTTCCTTTTGAAAGACCCTTCTCTCCCTCCCCCGCTTACTGTCAAGTTGGAATTCAGTTCCCTTTCCATCATCAGCTGCCGAGCCCAACACAAGGCAGACCGAGGAAGGGCTGGCCTTCGGGGAGCAAGAGGTGTCCTCTCTGCCACCGACACGGTTTGCCTCCCTCGGGTCTGGTTAAGAGAGAGGGAGAGAGACCGAGTGGGGGGGACTAATGTGAGTTTGTCCCTTGTGCCTGTCCCCTCCCCACCCCAAATGAAGATGTAGGAAGCACGGGGTCTCTCTATAAACCTCTCCTCATGGATGGCTTTAATCCTTTCTAGTGACAGCTAAGCGGAGCTGTCAATCGTTAAAAACCCTGAAACTTGACACGGGGAGTTGAGGCTGTTCAAGCCGACCCAACTGTACTGAGGATGATGAGATGCGTTGAAGAAGTTAATACACGCCGCAGGGGTGGGAGCGGGTGGTTCTCACTTCCCTGCTCGTGAGGGAACCTGGGAAGATGGCCCGGAGCCACCTTCTTCCAGGGAGGAGGTGAGGCCTGGCAGCCTGGATGCTCCGTGCTCACCGCCTGCCTCTCAGTTCCTGACGCTCAGCTGTCGCAGCGCCTCCGGGATCCCTCAGTTCATTTCAGCAAATATGCGTCGGGGCCTGTGCGCCAGCCCCGCAGGAGGCTCAGGGGAGCAGAGAGGCCAGGCGGTGGCCCTGGAGGCGGTCCCTGCTTCCTTGGGGACACCAACAAAACCAAAGAGCCAACTGAGTCTCTGGGGAGCTTACAGTCAGGGCCTCCCGGGGGCTCTCTCAGCTGTTACGGGTGAGAGGCTACACCTGAAACCTCTCTAGCGGCTGGTGGGTCCTTCCCTTCAGGAGCCGACTGTGTTCTGGTTTGTTCTGTCTCTTCACAGCAACGTGACATCACATAGGTCTGTGCCCACACACTTACCTGGGCTAACCCGTCAGACACCTGAAAACGAGGACAATCCTACTCTCCTCACTGGGTCCCAGAGGGGAAGGATGAGGAGGGAAGCCTCGGCAGGGCTTCTGGAAAAGATGGTTTGGGTTCTTGGAAATGGTGGCTGGTTGGCAGACTCGGGGCTGCCCGGGTACTGTGTGGAGCTGTCCTCTGGGGTCCCCAAGCCTCTGAGTAGCTACTGGCCCTTTAGGTGCATGGGCTCAGGTCTCCACTCTGCGGGGGGAGTGGGCCTTCACCTCTGTGAGTGTTCACTCCACCAAGCAACTCGTATCTGCTGTTACCTCCCTTCCCCGTGAGACCGTGTGAGGTGGCACCGATGCACCCACTTTATGGATGAGGATGCGGAGAGTCAAAGAGGCCCCGTGATTCGCCCGCGATGCTATGGCCAGTGTCCCCGTCAGTTTCACGTTCACGTGGTCTGAGTCCAGAGGCTGCCCCTTACGTGGCTTAACGTCAGACCCCACCCCTGGCAGTCACAGCAGCCCTGACAGTAGTATCAACACTGACCCCAGCCTTCCCTGCTTGAGGCCTTACTGCTCTCCACGATGCCTTCATGGGGAGAGGGTTGCTCAGCAGGGTTCCTGCAGGGCGGGCCTGGGCCGGCGTGGAGCTCAGCTTAGGGCCTGGAAGCCATGAGCATGGGGTTCAAGCAGCCGGCTAGAAGAGCAGCAGACACGAGGCCGCGGAATCCTGCCCCCCACCCTGCGTGTGGTCAGTGGTTGGAAGCCCCCAGTTAGCCATCCTGGTGAAGTTCACTCAGACTGGCGGAGGATCTGGCTGGAAGGGTTAAAGGTAGATGACACCCTAAGAGAATAGGGGTGGATGATGGGGTATCTCTCTGGCTCTTAGAGAAAAGAGCAGTGATTAAAAGAGCAGACGCCAAGGGATTTCCCAGTCTCCATGAGGGCCGACTGGATGCCTGGCGCATGGCCATTCACCTGGGCAAAAAGACCCAGGAAACCACAGAAAAAGATCTGGAAAAGACATGATAGAAAGAGGCTGAGAACTTGTAATAAACGCAGAGTAAAGGTCTCGGCACGCACGCACATGCGGAGCTAGCATCTCCCTCTTGGAGTCCTAGAGGAGAAGGACGTTATGGCACGGTCGCGCTGAGGACTGACGGGGGCATGGGGCCGGCACAGGGAAGGTATCTGATGCTCGGATAAACATAGAGAAGAAATACGAAGCATCCCCAGCCCTTAAGGATGGGCTCGGCATGTCTGTGTGGGAAGAACCCGGGAGGAGCATCCCTGAAGTCAGACGGAGGAGACCTGAGCTCAGCCCCACAGGTGTGCTCCTGGAGGTGTCGTCCCTGGGGCCGCAGGTAGTCTGAGGGGATCTCACGAGTCAAGGCCAGAGGCAGTGCCCAGAGCAGGGGACCTTCGGGCTGGCTTTTGGCTTTCCCTGCTACCCCCAAATCAGAGCCAAGGGGCTTAGCCTGACCCACAGCTGTAACCCAGAAGCTGGCCTCCAAGAGCGGAGCTCCTTCTGTTTGGACCAAGGTGAGGCAGCCATCAGGATCTGTCACCCAGAAGCGGATCTCAGAGACCAAATCGGGGTCCCAAAGTCTGTTCCCTCAAGCGTCCTACAAAGACAGGGAAGCTGAGTGCCAGCCGCCGGGAGGCGCGATGTCCCGTCGCGAGCATGGGCCCGCGTGCTTCCTGTGTGGTTGGAGGGGTGTGCAGGGTGGAGGCGGCAAGGTTAGGCCCCCCAACAAGGCGCTGCAAATAGAGTCGTCCGAGACAAAAGCAGCAGCGCGAGCCTGTGAAATAGTCTAATTCCAGTGATCCCACGGAGCTGCCCGTCCACCAGGGCTTTTCAGTGGCAAAACAGAAGGCTGGTACCTGGGCAGGTGTTTCTGCAGCGACTCATACCTGCCTGGCCCTCCCCTCGCCATCCTGCCAGCCTGCTGTGTTCTCAGTCGGAGCACCCGGACCAGTTCTCGATCACGTGCTCTCTGGTATTTCTCACCTTTCCTTCCCTTCCCTTCCCTTCCCTTCCCTTCCCTTCCCTTCCCTTCCCTTCCCTTCCCTTCCCTTCCCTTCCCTTCCCTTCCCTTCCCTTCCCTTCCCTTCCCTTCCCTTCCCTTTTCTTTTCTTTCTTTCTTTCTTTCTTTCTTTCTTTCTTTCTTTCTTTCTTTCTTTCTTTCTTTCTTTCTTTCTTTCTTTCTTTCTTTCTTTCTTTTTTCTTTCTTTCTTTTTTACATTCCAGCAAGTTCCCAATTTCCCAACCAGATGCCGAGGTCCCTGAGGGTAGATTTCATGACTGGTAATAATGCAGTACTCGGCTCTATAGCAGTTCACATTTTTCAAAGCTTTTTTCCCCACCTATTTAATTCACTTTGAATGAATTCACCTGTGGCCAGGGGAGGGCGACCATACCCGGACAACAGGTATGGACACGGGCACCCGGAGGAGGGGAGAGGCTTGACTAGGCTCACCTGCCACTTGGAACTGGGCAACAAGACCCCAGGCTACTGGCCAACCTTCTTCTACAGACTGCCTCTCATCGGGCCCTATAAACTGGAAAGGCTCAAGAAAAACTCAATAATTTAACCTTTTTAAGTAGTTTGTCACATAGAAATAGTTAACTGGAACTCCCAGAACGTTCCCCAGTATTCCCTTGAGTCCGCCAAGAAAGGAGATCAAGCCCCCACTTCAATTATTTACATCCTTTAGGATCATTTTAGCTTTTCTTCCTGTTAATCCTGGATGAAATCACGTGGACATTCTGGATTTTCCTGGAAAAGTAGGTTCCGCTTAAACCACATGCTCAAAAATGTAAACTGCGTGACGGCTTTGGGAGTGTTAACATAAAATCGTACGTTTTGAGCACCTTCTTGTTCTCAACTCTGTGCCCAGTCCTTCCTACGTAGCGTTCAAGGCCCAACGTAGATGCTTTCTTTGCCATGGAGGCTTTTGCTCCCACTCTGAAGATTATTTCTCTTTTTCTGTGCTCCCCGTGCAGTGTGTCTGTATTTTATGCTGCTCGTGACTTTCTACCTTCTCTATGGCTCTTAAACCCGTCTTTCTTATGCTACTTGAGGTCCTTAAGTCCTTGGCTTATTAATCTTATTTGCCCATAGACCCTTGCTCGTTGCTCACTGCAGAAGTGATACCGCCACGTGCCCAGGAGCCTTTTCTTCCTGGCACGCGGGAAGACTACAGGCTCCGTGGTTGGGTTAGAACCACACGACTGGAAGGGCTGCCTGGTTCACATCGAACTCGGTCTGCGTGAGAAACGAGTCTTTATTATGTCCAGACTCTGAGAGACTGGGGTGTATTTGTCGCTACGACATAGCCTGTTCCATCCTGACTAATAAAATAACACGACAACAGTCACAGCAATACAAACAGCCGCTGACGACTGTGATGAGGCGGGGGTTAGTGTTTTATATACCGAGTATCTAAAAATATTTCCGACAGCTCTAAACAGTAGGTCGTATTCGCGAAATTCTCATTTCATAGCTGAAGAGGTATAAACTCAGGAAGATGAGAACAACCGTCGAACATAACTGTTAAGTGGCAGAGCCGGGGTTGGTTGGAACCCACGTCTGTCTGTCTCTACAGCAATGACGTTCTCGTCCGTGCCCACTCGGTCCCCGGGTCTGCTATCCCCGGTGGCTTTGCACCAGGCATTGCTCAGAGCAGGAGCCCTAGGTGAGCGCTTTTGTCTTCTGTTGGATTTAAATGGAAGTAGGTCATAGGAAGCATCAGTTCTGTGTTTAAGGAATGAACATGAAGCCATTTGGTTTAAATGCTCCCTTTCTGTCATTTCTGGGTCACCTTTTGAAGACTGAAATCCTTCTCTTTAGATGTTTCCAAGGCTCAAAACCAAAAAGGTCACCTCTCCCTCTACTGGTCGCACTCAGTAGTGGGGAGTGGTTGAAGCCGGAGATGCTTTCTCCTGAATTCTGGGCCCCAGAACCACGGATCCCGTGGGACACGTTTGGGGAGAAGCGTGATGCTTGGAAGTTTTCATCTGAACCCAAACCTAGCCTTTCCTCTGCTTGCGTCGTGGATTCCCTAGAAACCTCGCTCTTCATCAATGCTTTGGGTTCAGAGGCAACAGCATGACACGTTGTTTTCAAGATGAAATACAAAGTTGGGCTCGGATTTCAAAACTGTCCTACCGAGGGGCATTCGATCCGGAGGCGGCCTGCAGCGGGCCCTGGCGAGGGCTCGTGCGAGCTGTGCCCGGAGCCAGGGCCGACGTGAGCCGCAGGGGCCGCGGGGCCTAGTTTACAGCAGCGGCGACTGAGCCACTTCTAAGTGGCCATGATACCGTCACTTCCACGCAAAGCCGGGGAGGTCAACACAGGCAGCGTTTCCATTTTCAAGGCCCTGGGAATCTATAAAGATCATTGGAGTATGTTATTTGACTCCCACGCTGCCTCCTGATCTGATTTAAAACATGCTCAGCCCAGGGCATAAAATTAAACTCACGTCGCCAGCTACGACTAGCACAACAGAATCAAAGAGGGAAAAAAATCCCTTTAAGATATAAAATAACCGTGAAGGGCAGGGCCCACTATGCGTTCCCATGGACAGAATTTACAGTTCTCGCTGCAGGTTTTTTATTTTTTATTTTTTAGTATATAATTTTTTTAAATGCTGAAAAAAATCTCAAATGTACAGAGTATTTGTAAGTACCAATTAAAATAACTTGTTTTAACTAACCCATTTGAGTAAGTGGCTGACTTTGTGCCCCCTCACCCCTAAATATGTCATTAAGAAGGATATTACCCTGAAGAACCATCAACATCGGGAATCTGCTATTGGCCCATAATTACCTTTTCCTCCCGATTTATTGAAATAGAATTGATATATAACAATTGCAAAGCGTCCCACCGTGACAGTTCACACCTCTGTCACCTCACTGAATTACTACGTTTTTTGTCGTTGACTGTGAGAATTTTGAGATCTACTCTCTTAGCAACTTTGAAGCATACGGTACCCAGGTGCTGACCATAGTCACCGGGCTGGACGTCAGATCCCCAGAGCTTACTCATATTATAACGGGGGCATGATTATCATTCATCCTCAGACCCATTCGCATTTCTGCAGCTGCCCAGTAATGCCCTTTTTAGCGAGAGGATGCAGTCGGAACCGTGCGTTGCATTCACGTGTCTCTTTAGTCTCTAGATGGTTTATTAATCTCTTCTTGATTTTCATGACCTTTACTCTTTGGAAGTTTGCAGTCCAGTTATCTTGTAGAGAAGGTCCTTCAGTTTGGGTTTGTGTAATGTCTCTTCCAGATTAGATTCAACAATATTATGGAAACGAGGCTGTGGCTTTATTGTACCCCACTGCATGGCACGTTTGTGGAGAAGTGAATCCGATCACGTGATTCAGATGGTGCCTGCCAGATGTCTTTGCTCTAAAGCTCTACTTTCCCTCTTCAGAATTAATAAATATTTTATGGGGAGCTACTTGAAAAATCTGCACATATTAGTCTATCATCTATCTATCTATCTATCTATCTATCTATCTATCTATCGATCTATCATCTATCTATCCTCTATTTTATTCAATGGGTCATAATCTATTACTTTCTTTACTTATTCTGATGCCCAAATTGTCTCACTTTTGTCCAGTGGAGTTCCTTCGAGCTGCCTTGTGTGTGCTTGTGACATGTCACCATCAACCTGTGAATATTTTCTTGCTTTATGGTTCAACTGTGTGTTTCAACCCTTCTTGGATTTCCTCCCCTTGTCCCTGGAATCAGCCATTTCTCCAAAGAATTTTGGTTCTTCGTAGTTACAAACGGTATTTAGAAGTTAAGAAAAGGGAATTGGATGTGCACGCTGCTTTGGGGGTGTCCCTGACTCCAGGACCTCTCAGTGGACAGGGCGAGGAACACACACACACACACACACACACACACACACACACACACATACACACACACACACACACACACACCCTGTATCTATACCTAAGCACTATATGTTTATACTACTATTTCCAACTCCAAACCGACACTACAGCATTCCTTCTGGTGTTTCTCCTTTTGACATTGTAACTTCCTTCTTTCTCCAGTAGGGAACTGGATTCTATTGTAGTTAATACATGCGTGTACTTCATTCACTCTGTATATGACTAGTCTCCGTCATTGCTCCCATCTTCTTCTCCACTACAAATGCCTCTCTCACCAAGCTTGGGCTCTAGTGTCTCTTGCTGGGTCGTGTCTCTTTGGTCTACTCAGGTTCAACACCTAGCAGTAGGTTGTCCCATCATGGTCACCATCCTTACCCTGCCTGGAGTCCAGCATCCCACAATGGCCACCCCTAATATGAACCCCTCCCAGCAATGCCTGGGCTCTGAGCCCACACGCTGACCTGCTCCTTGCTGAGGTGGCTTCCTTTCCTGTTCCAGCTGAGCCCTCATCCTTATCACCCTACCTGGACCCCCACCTCATTCTGCGTGGACTCTAACACCCACACTGGGTCACCCCAAGTGTGGACATTCTTCTCAAGCCACGCAGGCCCAGAAACCTCACATTGGGAAGCCCGCCTCACTTAGCGTGGTTCTACCTTAGCCCTAAAGTATTTGAGAATGAGAAAGGTAAGTGGAGCTGCAACCCAAGGTGATGAATGTTCACCTGGATTCATTCACGTCTGTTCTCCTTCCTGAGGGGAGTGGTGATAAAAAAGTGGAGATGCTGCACGTTGCCCAGGGATGCTCTGGGGCACAGTGTTTTGCTGGGCCTGGAGAGAGCAAGGATGAGGCCCCTCTGCATGGTTCCAGCTTTCTCTGTCACCTGTCTCTTTCCATTAGAAAGGAGAGGATCCAAATGACAATTATGGTTGACTACTCTGCATCACCTGTCGTCTAAATCACTCTTCCCCACAGCCCAATGAGAAGGCATTATTTATTTATTTTTTAACTTTACAGGTGAGAAAAATGTGACTTAGAAGGTTGACCTGGCTTATACATGGCGACCCGGAAGGCAGAGCCAGAATCTGGACCCAGGACATCTGCCTCTAAAGCTGTCACCTCCTCGTCTCTTGTGATGAAGGAGACGGCAGGATGTGACACATCGCACAGGGCCAGCCAGACATAAGGCACCTAATTAACACGCTTAAGGAGCGCTCAGGTTGTGGTGGGGTCTGTGTGAAGAAAACCCCAAGTGTCGAGTTGGGGGGCTTATGGGAATTTGGGAGAGATTCAGTGCCAGCCGTCTCAGTTAGGGAATCTTCTCTAACTGAGATGTGATGAAGATTTCCTTTTAAAAGAAGTGGTTCGTGTTCCAAAGCTGAGAAGTATGTTCTTGGATGCATTTTGTGAGATTATTAACATTTTATCAAGAATACAAATAGGAAAGTAATATTTCTTGGGCTTTTACTGGTCCCATCCTAGTGCTTTACACCTATCCATTTATTTCACAGTCACCATGAGATGGAGGCGAGTATTCTCCTCTGTGTCTAGATAGAAACCTGAGGCACAGAGAGCTGAGGTTACAGAAAGAAGCAGAACCAGGATTTGAGTACAGACTGACTGGTTCTTGGGCCCGATCCTTGGTCATTGAGTTCCACTAACTTACAGACGTCATAGCAACTGTTTCTGTCATTCAGCTGAATGTATTTTTTCATAAAGCTGTTGTGACAATTAAATCAATGGATATATGGATATAAAAGCACTTGGCAAAATATAAAAATTACACGATTTTATGTTCATATTATTATTTATAGAGTTTGCATTATATCAAGTGCTTGTTTTCCTTTTTACCATTTTAGCTGTTTCTGAGAAAGGCATTGCAGCATTAATTCAGAAATTGTAAGTAATAAATGAGTGGCTCTGGGTATTCATTGAATGCTATGTGCCGGGCATAATAATCAAAAACGTGTCTTTAAGGAGCCAAATATCCTGAAGGGGGAGATGGACACGTGAACAGGGTATTTCAATGCCCTGTAATAATTATTGTGATGGACGTAAGAAGATGCTACAGGAGAAGAAAGGAAGGGTACCTAAAAGATGCTCAAGAGGGAGACTATGAGGTCAATGTCCTGGCAGGACATCAGCGTCACCCTACGTGGTTCGGCACGGGCAGGGTTAAGGAAGCTCAAATGACATTGAAGCACCTTGAGTCCAGCAGTTAACATCCTAGGCTGAAAGGTCAAGAAAAGGACATTTAAGCCCGTGAGAGCTGGAACTATGGGGAGGGGGCTGCCAGCTAGGGGTGCGGCTATTGCCAGGTTTCAGATATGAGGGGCTATAGCAGGGGCAGGGGAGCAGACAAGAAACACTCCAGTCTCTTTTTACTTCCACTTTCCAATCTTCTGCTGGTATCTCCATCAGCACAACCCAGAAGAAAGTCAACTGTCAAAGGAGGCTGTGTCATGCGCTCTCTAGGAGACAACTGCCCAGGCACAGAGCAGGGTCAGAAAATGGTCAGAAAAATGGGCCTGGAGCGAAGGCAAGTGGAGAATAATCGACATATCATGGAAGGCTTCCTAGATGAGGTGATCCCTTAATTAGACGTGAAGTTTAAAAGAGCGTTTTCTAGGTGAAGGTGGAGAGAGAAGGAAGGGAAGACCTGCCAGGCAGAAAGTTTATCCTATTTAAAGTTATGATTCAGTCAAGAAACTACACGTTTCATGTTGAATGGGGTGGGAGGGAGGGGTGAGAAAGCAGAAGTGCTGGGGGCCGTAAAGAGTTCTTACAGAAGTCACGTCTTTAGCTTCTGCTGCAGTCGTATCTCTGCCTCACCATCAGTCTTTATTTGCTTTTAAACTATATAAAATGCTATTTGTTAGAGAAAACAAAAACATCTCACTCCCTGAAGGGATCTCAAAAGTATCTGCTCCTGAATCGGGCTGGCAGCTTTCCCAAGCCACCCAGAATAGGTTCGAGTGAAGCATCTCACTCAAGTCTTTCTCTTACTCCAAGACTTATAATCACCGTCAATTGTCCATCTTCTCCTCCCTGGACTCTTAACATTACAGTTGTCTTAGTTCAACGTCGGGGAAAGCTGAGGTCTCTTAAGAGGGAGGTCGAACTGGACTGTCTCTAAGGGCGACTTTCGGGAGAAGAGCCTATGAATTTAGCACCAGCTTTTCCCTGATGCTCCATAATTCCTTCCCCTGGCAACTACGAGACCGAGATCCATCATTTCGCTGCTACAGCAAGAACCCGTCAAGGTCACGACTACCACAGCCTACACGTGGCCTGGACCAGTATGACCTTCTGACCATTCTTTCTTTCCACTCTACCTGCTCTCCCTCCATCCTAAACCCGAACACTAATTATCTTCCTTGGGTATATTTTCCTTCCTCCACTTGCCTTTTTAGAATCCTTAAGGACTCCCAGTTACTTCTAACGATTCTAAGTACATTGCATGGATCAATCAATTAATCATCAGAAAAACCCTTCAAGAACAGGTATTTCTAAGATCCCCATTTTGCAGATAAGGAAGCCCGGGCGTAGGCTCCTTCCTTCACACTCCTAGGAGGCAGAGAGCTGGTGTTCAGAGAGGCAGGGCTCACGTTTCACATTCTCAGCAGCTCTGCTGCATCTTCTCTCCCTCTGGAGGCACTCGACCAACCGATCCGCTCTCCTGACTTCCCAAATGTGCCCCCATGTAGGACCGTGCTTCTGCTTCGGTATTCTTCTGGGTCATTGAGTCCTCCTTCTTGCCTTATTTTCTCTTTTTTTAAAAATGGTACATCTCGTCTCTACTTCTCAGGCTCAGACTAACGCCCGCATCTCTCCTTATTGTTTCTAACTCTGACTCCGTTATGAATCTTCCCATAGCCCTGTTTCTGGCCACCAACAGTGGTGTGTGCTTCTCTTGTCAGTCGTCTGCAGTGCTGAGCACTTGCATTTGAATCAGATGCTTAGGGCTCCCAAGCTGGAAGTCCTACTCCTAATGCACAGGGATGCAGCACCACCGATGAGGTGGTCTGGGACTCTGGTGCCAAATCCAGGTCAGAAGGCTTATTCCCCACTTTCTACTTCAGCCAGCTGAGGTGTTGGCCCCTGTAGGTCCCAAAAGTGTAGGTAGACAACGTCCTGATTTGCCTGGAACAGATCTGCTTTACTTACGCTTGTTGTTCCGGTGTGATAATTGGCGGTGTCTTCTTTCTCTCTCCAAAGTGTCCTAGCGTGGAGGATAAATGACATGGCCATTCTACCTGCTGGTGTCTCTGTCTGAAATAAACAAGTCGTCTTCTGTGGTGGGCGTGATGGGGCCTGACGTTTTTGACAACAGGCCGGCAACGGTGGAATCGCAGTCACTGACTCTTCATGCTCTCTGCATGTGACGAGCTGCCGAAAGGGTCCCTGGGTGGTCAGTGGTATAGCCGTGCTGGGCCTGGACTATGAAGGGCTCCGGGAGGTAGCTCAGAAGAACAGATTCTACTGTTTCACCAGAGCCGAGAGCACATGTATCCTTTGGCCTGGCAGCTGCTGGTTGGTTCTAGGGTGGGAGTCCTAGGGCTTCCTCTTCCACTTGGGGCCTCACCCTGTGGCCTTCCCATCTGTCTAGGCAAAATCCCGAGGAACAGGGCTTTAGAGCAACCAAGAAGTTCCCATGGGTGAAATGCCATAAAAATGCATTTTAAGAAGGTCCTTCCTAGTCTGCTTTACTGGCTTTTCCCCCAGCGGCTACTAAAAAATTAATTCTCGAAATTGAATTGACTGAAAGGACAGTGAATAAAAATCAGGAGCCACATATTATTAAGTCTCTGGGGAGAAAATAAAAACAGTGACCCTGTCTCAAAAGTGATTTTAAAGGCCAGATATTCCAAGCATTTTAACCTCGTCTCTGATGATTAGAATTATAGAGTTTTCCTAAGGGACAATTTGTTTTAAAGGAATATTGTGCAAGGGCTTGGGCTAGGGAGGGAATGGAGGAATGGAAGAAGAGATGGAAATGTTGGTATAAGGTAATCTGAAGGAGGGAGAACTAGAGACAGGTCATTTGGACCAGCGGGCAGAGGAGCTGGTGGAAGGAGAGCGCCCGTGGGCTGGGCCTGGTATCGGAAGCAGGACCCAGATCAGGCCTTGCACTGGGACGGGCACAGTGGCCTGGCCGGGGCAGATGTAACACACCATTCCTGATTCGAATCATTGCCCACAGTCTCTAGCCTGGCCAGAATACCCGATTACATGCCTGCTTTGGCCATGGTATCAAAAGTGTCTGTTAGCATAGAAATTCCATTGACAGTGAGGAACAGTTTTGTATGAAATAATATATTAAACGTCTTTAGCCCCCTTTTTGTAACCCAAGGGACACTTTGGAAAGAGGAGACTGGGTGTCAGTAAGGGTTGGGGGACGGGCATTGTCTGAATGGGGTTGAAGGCTCTGGGAACCGGGGCCTTGGGAACCTGGGGCCTTGGGCTTCTAGGTACGGAAGTTCTGAGAATGAATGTTAGTTACCTACGTCCTCATCTTAGCTAGGGTCAGATTAGAACAGGCTGCCATTCAATGTCATACTTAGTGCGTTCATGTACCCTTTGTGTGCCCACCGTGAGCCACGCGACAGGCTTGAACGCGCTGCGGCGGCTGAGGCAGGTATGATGACTGCAGAGGGCTACTGAGAAGGTCAGAAACACGTCTGAGAAGGACAGAGAATCAATGAGAGCACGTGTATTGGCTCCTCGTTTGTTGGAGAGTGGGCTGAACCCTGGCTGTGTAGTGAAGGTCTATTGGGTCAGTCACCCCTGACTACAAGCAGTGAGGCCAGTGATGGTTTAGGCCAAGACCGGGTCTCATGGGTTGAAAAATGCTCCCCCGCCCCCATCCCGTGCCATGTTCATCTGGAACCTCAGAAAGTGACCTCATTTGGAGAGAGGGTCTTTGTAGATGGTATTAGATAAAATGAGATTGTTCTAGATTAGGGTTGAGCCCTAAATCCAATGACAACGTCTCCATAAGAGAAGAGAGAGGGAGATTAAGATGCAGAGACACAGGGAGACCCAGAGAAGGAGGAGGCAGAGACTGAGAACAGAGGCAGAGCCTGGAGTGATGCCGCGGGACAGCAAGGACAGCCGGCCACCACCAGACTCTAGGAGGGAGGTGGGGAGGCACGGGGCAGTGTCTCCCGCAGAGCCTCCGGAGAGAACCAACCCCACCGACACCTTGACCTTGGACTTCCAGCCTTCAGAACTGTGAGAAGAGAAATGTCTGCAGTTTTAATTCACTCAGTTTGCGGTGCTTTGTTATGTACAGTGGTCCTAGGACTCTAACCCGCAGGTCTGGGGACACCCTCGCCTTCTGAGCTTGGTTCAGGGGGAGCATGGAGCCTCAGAAACAGGCAGGGCTGAACGTCAGAGGCAAGACAGAGAGAGCATCTGAGACCAGGGAGGGCTCATGGCAAGGGTGGGGGGCAGACGCCTGGGCCCCCGCCACATTCTTTGGCGACGGAATAGCTGCCCGTGAACACCCTGCCTGTCTGTGGGTGCTTCGGGCCCCTCGTACACACGATTCAATGGATTTTCTTTATCTTGTTTCTTTACAAAGCCCCTCTCTCCTTTAAACAAATTCCTCTTTCCAACTATCCCTGCAGACACCTCGGATGCTTTGTGTCTTTGTGAGAAACGTGATTATAAGCAAGCCGAAGTTCTAGAATTTTCCCCAGGAAGAGTCAGTTTCAGGCCTCCCAGGAGAACAGACATGGGGGTCCTGCCAATTCAACCTAATTTCTGCAGGTGCAAAGGAAAACCACGGGAGCGTGCATCTGTAGTTTGCCTAAGGTGAAGGGAGCTACGGACCAGACCCCTCCTGCTCTTAACACTCCTTACGGGTCTTAGGTTTAGAATGACACGGAGGTGGAGCTGGCTGTAGAGGAGACAAGTCTGGTCACCAGGTTTATGATGGATGGGTCACTAGGTTCATGATGCGTGGTCTAATGGCCCACGGGGACCGACTTAGATTCTCTCTAGAAGATTCTCCTAAGGATAACATGAGCCTCTTTGTGGCCAATGCTGGAGCAGTGAGCTCCCAGAAAGACACCGGCACAGCAGATATGAAAACTCGAAGCACTCAAAAGGCACTGGAAAAGCCTATTCAACTTAAGTGACTTTGCATGTGATACCCTGATTATCTACTAGAGGGAATTATAAGAAGTAACTGGCGAGGCCCACGGGAGCGTGTGGAACGGGGAATCGTCGGAAAGCCCCATTAAGCCTGCAAGGGCTTATTAGAGATGCCACCCAACGCTCGGATTCAAAGATACATTTAACGAAGCTTCCTCGGCTCTTCCTTCTGAGCCTTTACTTGAGCCCTGGAGGTGGGGAGTATTTCATAGCAGGATAGAGCTGTATTTGCTAATTCTGGAGGATTAGTGGAAAGAGTATTAATGAGATCTGGATCAGGGCCTGCTGTGGTTATGGAGGACTGATTTGGATTTTATTGCCTTTTATAATATTTCTTAAGACTTAGGATTCTATCCGATTTGAAAAATATACAGTCAGTGTCTACTCTAGGCCAGCAACAGGCTTAATATGTGACACCCGAGACAGTTTTGAGAGGCAAAATTCAACACAGACAGCAGTGCCCTCAGACCTGGGAAAGCAGGGCCGATGCCTGACACCTGTACCTCAGGGGACCCCACGCTTGGCAGTGCCTTCCCCAGGGCCCCATGGCTGGGCTCCGGTTTCAGGTGGGACATCTACTGCATATGTTACTCCTGCTGGCTGTAGTATTTCTTTCACGGAATCAGAAGGAATTGGGCTGCCAAAAGGATGCTTATCTTGGGTGACCCTCATCCATGTCAGATATGAGATGAGTTCAGGGCTCTGGGGTACCAAGAGCCCACCACCAACGCCCTGTTGAGCCATGTGCATGGGTCCATATAGTGGTGCTCACCCATTCACATTCTAGTCACAGTGACATCTCTAGTCTATGGGACCCAAGGGCAGTGGGATGGGATGGCAATGGAAAAGGCCTACGTTTCCCTTCAGCCTGAGTTAGAAGACACGACCGAGACACTCTTTTCACATTTTCCCACCCTGTGACAATGTGTCCAGATCTGTAGGTGAGTGAGAGAATGAGAGCGTGGCTTAGCCTTGAGTAGAGATGATCCCCACGGGGGGACGTTTGATCCGAGAGGTGATGCACTGTAGCGTGAGGTAATAAGACACAGCTTTGGACCAGTCCAGCAAGTTGGCTTGTGGGAGCCCTGAGGGCGAGAATCAGGGCTGCCAGAGGTGGTGCTAGATTCCAAGAAAAGAAGCGTGATTTGGGGAAGTTGAGGAAAGCAAGGGAGTGTGCCCGGCTTGGGAAAACTTGAGTTTTTGGTAGACGATCACAAGCAACCATTGAAAACCATGTGTTATAGATAAGGGAAAGAGATATTGGGGCTGGGGTAACTGGTGCATTTCTTAGTCGCTTTGACAACGTCATGGCCGAATGAGACACAAAGATGGCTTTTGCTCAACAGCAGTCCTGTGAAAATATTTGGAGGCCATTTCAGTTCTCGGAATGGGGAATGCTGGTTGGGAGGAGCAAGTCTCTGGTTCTTTTTCAGCATAAGTCGTGGTCAAGGAGGGGAGGCTCTGGACACAGAGGCACCCCTGACACGAGCAACACGGCCTCAGGCAGGCTCATTTCATCGTGACGCATACCAGGCCCCCGTACAGCCAGGGAGAGAGCATACACTTTGGAGCCCGTCAGATAAGGGGGCACCTTCAGACCTCAGACCATTTCTCTGAATCTCAGTTTACCCATCTATTAAAACGAGGGGAGCAAAATACCGTACATGGTTGTGATTACAGGATGAACTGTTGTATAAAGACGCGTTCTGTGATCTATGAGTTCTTCTCCAAATCTCTCGTCCTCCTTTTGAGGGCAGGTTTTAGACATGGGATCTACGGAGCTCCTCCCCAGAGCCCTCTCCCTTCAGCACGAGTGTGCTTCCCCCTCCTCGCTTAGACAGATCAGTGGAGTACTTGGCCCTGAGAAATAGCTCAGATGTGAGCCCTTTGATTTCTTCTTTTCCTTTAAAGTTTTCGAAGATCAGGAGGATGTTCTCCCCCTTGAGAATGCAGCTCAGCTGCTAGCAGAGAACACAGTGGCAAGGAGAAGCCAGAGCCTATTAGAGCCCAGGCTGAGCTGAAGACCAGATTCCTCATGGTGACCAGGGGACTCACCTCCAAGTTCAAGGATTAGGGCTGCCAAGAGAGCTGCTCAGGAAATTTCTTAGGAATGTGGGCTGAGGTGGATGACCTCTTGGGAGACGTCAGAAGCTGGTTATTGGCATCTGAAGCCCCCAAATAATCATGCCCACGTTCCCCTGTCACTGTGTCAGCCCTCGGACACCATTTGCTCACACATCCCCCTTCCTCCTGTGAGTGGCAGCAGAGAAGAGAGTCTGCTCAGTCGAGCTTGAAGCACTTTGAGCTGGGCGACAGGCCGACCTTGTCACTCTGGAGGGAGAAAGATGCTGGAGATAGCTTGGGAAGAAGTGCAGCTGTTCCTTCGGAAGCTCATATCTCACGCCCTCCCACATGAAAGAGATATGCGATTCTACGTGACCGAAGAGTCAGCATCACGTTAGATTCTGGGACTCATTTCAGTGCATGTTTTCTCAAGTGCAGGGATCTCCTGAGCCCCTGGCACCTGGCACGACTTGGCTATGTCGAACCTGAACTTGGAATCTGAGGTGCCAGTTCTTTTAACTTATGCATCCGCAGTAAAACATATTACTACTCTGTGAAGAAATAATATTGTTAGCATTATATAACAATAATAAAACGCATACATTTTTCTGCAGTCCCAACATTTCTTATCCTTTGAAAACATCAGCGTCTTCCACCAACTCGCAACTGAACATGTTACACGATAATGAGCTACACAGACATGCTGTGTGTAAGCTGTACAGATATGCTACATCTACACAAAGTATATAATAGAGACAGGGGCTAAGCTGGACGTGTGTACGGCCATGGTGTGGTGTGGGGAAATGTCTAGATTCCTCTATTTTCAATTCAGGTGCAGAGAAGCAGAAGCGATCCTCTGTCCTCCTCTCCCCTCCCAGCTGATACATACAGTTGGGCAGAGCCCCAACTAGAGGACGCAGTGTGGATTCTGATGTCGTGAGGCCCTTCCTGTCCTCTGGACAGGCTCGTGGGGCAGTCTGTGCTCCACGTGCGAGGGGACCAGGCTAGCTCTGCAGTGCCTCGATCCCCAGTACTCAGGATTGCTAATCAGTCTAGAGAACTGTGGAGGTCACGGAGAGGTCAAGAGGGGTCCAGGGAAGGTAGGGGGGTAGCACAGGCAGTAGTGATGGAGAGGGGACTTGTGGCCCGCTTACTGAGGTTCCCCGCTATTTCCTGCAGAGCTCTTCCTCCAAAGCGAGGCAAGGGGAGACGATGGGGGCCATAGATGTTGCCCCTCAATGCCTGGCACATGGGATTGGAAACACAGGGTTCCCCATTCCCTCGAATTGCTTTCTGCCTGACAAATTACAACCGCTTTTCCCACTGATGTATTATCGAAGCACCTCTTCAATTTGTGTGTTCTGTGGCTGAAAAGAAAAAGAATCTTTAGAAAGTTCAATAACTTTATAAATTTCTATCTATAGAGAAGGTGCTGTGTGAGAAGCCTTTCAAACTCTGCTCGTAAAATACTTCTCTGCTTCGCCGTTCGATTTTGTGGTCCCAGAAATGTGTCGTCAGCAATTGTTTTTCAAGTTGGAATTTTTTTGCTCCCTCTACTAGAAAAGACTTGGTACATGTTTTCATTATATACATAAAGTTCTTTGTTCTATATTGAATATACATTTAAAAGAAAATAGAGAACATCGCTCTAATACATTGTATGTGACAGTGGAAATTGGCACAAATCCTCTTGGAAAGCAATTTAACTGAACGTATCAAGAACCTTATAATGTTCATCTGTGTCTTTTAAACTAACAATTCCATTTCTTAGCATTTGCACTAAAGAAATACTCTAAAACATAAAAAAAACACATAAAAAAGATGTTCGTTTTAGTGTTACTTATATGTATTTTAAAACTGTAAACAACTTAAATGCTCGACAAGTAAAGAATGTTTTAGAAACTGGTAAATCCGTTCAACAGAGGGTTATGTAGGAATTTAAAATGATACGAAGACTGGAAGAAAAAACATGAAAAACGTGACAATTTAAATGGCAACAACGAGGTGTACAATTACTTATCAACTGTGCTTGTGACTATGTAAAAATATGCAAAAATATATAGAATATATAAAAGGGGAAGGGACTTTCCAACTTATTAATGATAATTAGGTTTGAATGCTGGTGTAATAGATGATTTCTATCACCTTTTTTATTCTTTCTATTTCTATGTTTTCTTTTCCCGAAAGTTTTTTAAATAATCATGGCCACTTTCAATTGAAAACAAACAAACAAACAAAAAGAAATACACAACATTCACATATTTCTCAGTCAGTGGTAGATCTTTATAGGCTCATAGTAGGCACTGACTTATGTAATATACCTCTGGGTAAGCAATTACATTTAAATAGGAAAGGGATGTGGCATGAGGGACAGAGCACTGGCTTGGAATTAAGAAGATGGGCCCAAGTCTTGGCTTTATACCCAATGCTGTGACATCGGACCGTCATTTCCACCTCCTGTCAGCCATGTCCTACCTATAAAGTGAAGGGGCTGCTCTAGAAGTCTCTGTGGTGCCCAGGAAGATTCTAACTTTTTGTGGTGTAGAAACTAAATACGGAGAGATTTGAGACCATGCCTACAGTAGAACTTAACGGAATGGATCTTTTCAAACCCAGTGATTTGGGTACTGCTTGATGCTGAGAATGTCTTGCTTTACATCCTGATCTTACATAGTCATCTGGTGAAAAAATTCTCCTGGTAATGAAAACATCACTCTTATAGATAACATCCCAATAGAGAATGAAAAGTTGCAAAAATTTCAGTCTGAACTATGCTGACCAATTGAATTTAGCTCCCAAACTGGATATTTGATCCCAAACTGGTATTAGATACAGTCACATGGACAGAGAGGGACCAAGACGGGTCTTGACCTTGGTCTCCTGTCTTCCAATTCAGTGGCGTTGTCCTGTGGTCCTGATTGTTTACAACAAAATCAGATTAAAATCAATTCGTGACTATTGAAAATACGAACAATTAGAAATAAACACGTGAATGGAGTTTTAACATTTCCAAAGTATGCAGAATGAAGCAACTTGCTATAGATATGAATTTGTTTTATGCGACGAAACTCATTTTGTATATTTGGTTTGGCAAAAGCTATGGAATATTCCCAAATTATGTTATTTAAACAATATTCTCCCCACTCACACCTTGAAATAGGGCCAACCTCCTTTACCATTCATTCATTCAACAAGTATTTTTGGGCACAGCTCTCAGGGATGGGGATACAAGGTGAGCCTAGTCCCATCCTCACGGAGCTTGTGTAATAGTGTCTATCGTTTGAGGGGGCTCCTGGATTTTCCCTGGGAAGGTCAAGTTTTCATGCCTGAAGCAACAAGAGTGCAGTACACAGGGATCCGTCATCCCACGCCGAGTGATGTTTGTAACTCCAGATTCCGACCGATTCCATAGAAGGCAAAGCCAAAATAGACTGAAACAATCCAAATCTAGATTGAGTTCAGGATGAAGGAGGCAGAGTGTCCTATGCTAACACATACAAACTAGAGCTGAACTTCCGAAGAAAGCAACAGAAAGAAAAAGAGACTAACGTTTGTTAGACACTGACTCTGTTCATGATTCTCCCCATGCTTTCTGGAATTAGGTATTATTATCCCCATTTTATAGACAAGAAAACCAAAAATTCAGCAGAAGTACATGGATGCTGAAAAATCAAACTAAATGATGACAACAGCAACAGTGACAATAAACCCTGACATACCCTCTCCTTTTTTCACAGGTCAGCTCAGGTTTGGCCATTAGACCTCTGGGTAACTGCTGAGTCTCTGTGAGCAGTGGGGGGTGTGAACCACAGCACGGTATGGGCGAGGACCAGAGAGGAACCTGCTCTCAGGCTTCTCTTGCTACAGACTCCATCAGTCTCTCAGACCTACAAGCATCAGACTTCCACTCTCCCATCCCACCTCAAAAATATATGTTTTGTGTTGTCTTTAATAGAGGACTCATGTCTTATTGATCCTGGCCCTGAAGCCTGCAGAGTCAGATGAGAGAGAAAAAAATCAATTCAGATCCCAGGGTGCAGTGCTGTTTCCAAGTTTACGGGATTATCTCTTTTCCCCCCTCCCTTTTAAACTGCTGAAGGACTGCCCTATGTATGTCCTAACTTTGAACAAGGGCTG
Source organism: Cynopterus sphinx (assembly GCA_030015415.1). Lineage (NCBI taxonomy): Eukaryota > Metazoa > Chordata > Mammalia > Chiroptera > Pteropodidae > Cynopterus > Cynopterus sphinx. The sequence goes on along the minus strand of CM057390.1, from coordinate 47,746,939 downwards.
TGGGGCCATAGTAGCACCTCCTGCAGTGGGCAGCTGTGTTATTCAACAAAGAAATCTGTTGCAACTCCTCTCCTAGGTCAGATGGCTTAGGGAGTTCATAGTTAGCTGTGCTGAGTGCTATCATGTCACAACCAAGGAGGTGGTAATTGATGCTGATGAGCCGCCTTCTGTGTAAACTGTCTTCTGCTTTGACGGCTTCTTTCAAATGCCAGAGCCTCCACATCCAAATATTTCCTGCCATAATCAATTCTGAAAGGATTCCTTGAGCCCTCGGCCTCTACTACGGCACACAAAGCAATACATAGGTGTAAGATAAGGCCCTACGTTCAAGGAGTCACACATGAAATAGTTAGAACTGACTGTAAGACTAGCACATCAGCCTGTGCAAAATTGGTGGTATCACTGTGAAACTTTCTACGGGGTCAGCGAAGAAACAGCTTTGTGAGAGATGAAATAGGGAATAGATCAGTGGAGCTTGACTTTAACAGACGGATGTGTTATTTGCAGATGGACGGATGTGCCTTTGGAGACAGTGGGGGAAGAAGTGGTGCATCGGTACCTAGATTTCTTCTCTACCTAATTCGGGATTTCCATTGACAAATGCCTCCAGTTCGGCTTCAATGCCCATCACTTACTACATATACTGTAGTTATATTCAGACATTTCTTGAGCACCTACTGTGTGTCAGGGACTGCGTTTTGCACTGTAGATACAGAAATAAATGAATAAGACAATCCCTGATCTAAGTGATGCTGTACTACCAACTAAAGAGGAAATCCTTCATTGTGCTATCGTTATTGATGTCTGAGTTTTCTATAATTGGTGAATGTATAAAGTACCATGGGAACACGAATGAGTGACCATTTCTGTAGGAGGAGAAATGGATCAGCAGAAACTACAAACATGTGTTAACATTTGAACTTGGACTCGAAAGATGCATAAACATTCACATGTGCAAAAAAACAAAAAAAAACAAAAAAAACCAAACAAAACATTCATAGTGGAGGAACCAGATCAAGCAAAAGAGCAGAAATGTGAAAGCACCTCACAGGACATTGGAGATGGAGAGAGGTAGACTGATTAAAGTCATATTTAGGAGATGAATCAACGGTCTTTAAAAATTAATTGGGCAAGGGAGGCATTGTGTTTGTTGTTGGTGCCTGGCCCAGAACCCCTGTACCTGGCAGGTGCGTTCATCCCCCAGCTGCTGTGAGTGTTGGCTGCTAATTCCTCATGGCCACCGTTTCTCAGGAGCATTGGCTCTAACAGCAACCATCTCATCGAGGATATTATGTCACCCTCTCTCCACTGGCAGCTTGCAGCCAGTGACTGACTGATGTGAGGATACAGAGGGCTGGCTTCCAGGCCTTGAGGTCGGGTCAGCATTGTGGTGCTCCCTGTGGGACCAGATGAAGCTCATCTCCAGCCGAGGCCGCATCCTTGCTCAACTCCTTGCCCTGATGGATTCATCTTGCATCCTCAATCCCCATCTCTTGAGAGCATCCTCTCAATAAATCGCTGGCAAAAGAACCTGTCTCTCAGGCCCTGCATCTAGGGAACCCAACCTCTGACACAATAGGATAAGAAAAGGAGAGAAGTTAGTACCATTCCCAGGTTTCATTGCGGGTTAGTGGGTGGCTGAGGGAAGGAGCATTAGAGGATGATCAAGGGTATGAGACAAGATAAGGTCAGTTTCGTTCACTTGAGAAGTAAAGTATTCAGGGGAAGTTGGGTATCAGTGGGACTACAGCCAGGAGAGAGTTCTGGACGTTGTCACCAAACATGAGTCGACAAAACCATTGAAACTATAAATTGCTTAGGAAGAAAATGCAGATTGAGAAAAAAAAAAAAAAAAAAAGAAATAAAGAGGACCCAGGATGAACTCTAAAGAATGTGAACATTATATATTGAGCAAAGTGGGAGGGTGTAAAGGAGTCTTGCTCTTTTTTTCCCCCTTTATTACCTCCAATGAAATTGTGTTTATATATCCGGTCGTTATTCTACTAGTGTTGAAGATTTTAAATCGTGCGTGTGTGCATGCGTGGTGCATGTATATAATAAAAAATGTTCAATGAAATGAAATTTACCCCCCCATTAATTACATATGTGCCCTAATATTTTCTGTTTTAAATACTTTATTGAAATATAACTAATATACAAAGAACTGAACATATTTAATATGCATAATTTTACGAGTTTAAGCCCATGCAAAAACCCTGATACCGTCACTGAAATCGAGGCAATAGACATACCCAACACTTCCCAGAGGTTCCCTTTGTTTTCTTTGTGGTAAGAAACGGGGGTGAGATCTACACTCTTAACAGATTTGAAAGTGCACACCGGCATGTCGTTAACTGTAGACACCATGTCGCACGGCAGGTATCTGGAACAGTTCATCCTGGGCAACTGAAACTTTGTACCCACTGAACAATGACTCTCCATTTCCCCGCACCCGGACCCCCGGACAATCACTGTTATAGTCTCTACTTCTATGAGTTTGACGCTTAGATGCTTCATCTAAGTGGAATCATGCAGTATTTGTCCTTCTGTGACTGACTTCACAAGGCATAATATCATCTTGGTTCATCTATGTTGTTGCAAATGGTAGGATTTCCTTCAGTTTTAAGGCTGAATAATATTCTATTTTATACAAAATGCGCTTCGCTCCACTCCACTCCATTCTGTTCTGTTCTGGTCCGTTCTGGTCCGTTCTGTTCTGTTCTGGTTCATTCTGTTCTATTCTATTCTGAAAAATGCCGGTGTATAATCTACTAAGTTGATTTTCTAAACTACTGATTGGTCATGACCTGCTGTTAAGAAACATTCTAAATGCTAGTCTACAAGAGAAAAGACAATGGATTTGATCTTTTCTCCCAAGTCATGAATGTAAAAAATGTAACTATGTCTCTTGACTCTTGTCTTAGAAATTAGCACATTTTATTTCTTATTTCTACTTCCTATTTCTCCATTTTGTTATTATATCGATTTATTCTTGGGTTATTATTGTCAAACCTAGATTTCTGCATTTTACATATGCTGTTAAAATTATCTTTGGTAGTTTTAATAAATATAATTTTACATTAACAACACACCCAATTTTGTAATATGTTTGTATATATACACATATGCACGTATGTTTCTGTGTTAGCATGCAAAGGACCAGAAAGCTATATGTTAAAGGATTTATATTAATTATCTTTGAGTATTTTAGGAAGTTTTATTTTTTGTGGTTTTTAATAATTTTTATTTTCGAACAAAGATCCAGGAAAAAATTAATCAGTAAAAATAAAAAATTAAAATAAAAAATTTGCTGATAATATTGACTTATACATCTTTTTGTCATCACAACTATCTTTTACCTGATTACATAGTTCATATCTTTAAATTTAAAAAGTCTTTTTATATCCAGAAATCAGATTCTGTCTTCAGTTTTTTTTGGTTATAATAATTTAATTTTTGAGTTTCATATTTAATTTTTTTTTGTTAATATTGAATTGTGTTTTTGTCTATGATGTGCACATCTAACTTCCAATAGCAGAGTCAGGGGCTTCCTAAGAAAGCCTCTGACAATAACTAAAGTTGTGCTTTCAAAGGGTGAATCCTCAGGCTACCTACTAATTCATGGGCCAACTCTCTCCAGACCTATAGATTCAAAGTTTTGGGGTGTAGGGCCAGAGTCGGCATCTTTTGCAAGCCCTTTCTCACCACCATCACTCCTCATGACCAGTAGTTGCCTTAGACATAGAAATACACCCTCCTAAAGGGAAAAGGAACTGAGAGAAATCACAGTCTATAAATGATAAGACCCACTGAAGCCCAGGTGGGCCAATGGCTAATTCTATACACGTGGGGCAAATGGTGTCATCCCTTAAATGATCATTTTCTCAACTATGAAAAGATGGATTTCGATCAAATAATATGTTAGATCTTTTCAGCTCTAAAAGATTATTTGGCTCTCAGTTCACTGTTTTCTAAAATGATATTAATACATTTGCTCCAACTGTCTAACAAGCACGTGAGTTTAAGAAGGTTAAATGGGTTAATGGTCATTAAAGCATTCTTATATTATTATTGCTATGGTTGCTGTTATTTGAAAAATTCATTTGCTTTCCATCCCATAGAGTGAAGAAAGCAAACTATACTAGACTCTTGGCCTAGTCAGTTTTTCTTTCAGCAAGCCAGATGCTCTTTTTAAAATGTAGGATAATTTTTCCTTCTGCCTCATGGGGTCAGAGATGAGGCAAATGCTCATTAAATATTCACTAGGCAAACAGCTAGACCATCTCTCCCAGCTTTCCTTGCCATGAAATTTGGCTATGTGACTGAAGTCTTGCTAATAAATGTGATGAAATGCCTGGCCCTTAAATTATCTTCCATGTGACCCTCCATGCTTTCTGTTCTTCTTCTGCTGCATGAATGACAGTGCCCCAAATGACCTTGGACTACCCTAAACTCAGTTGCCTCTAACCCTTGATCAAACAAACTTGAGGTGAATAAGAAATAAACCTTTATTGCCTCAAATCGTTGAAATCTTGGGACTTATCTGTTACATCAGCCAGTTTTCACCTTAACAAACGTACTGTCCCATTAGCCACAAGGAATATTTGTTTTCACTTGTATGATAAAATATCTTGTTTTCTTGCCTAGAGGGTAACCAGACGTCAGTGTTTCTCAGGAATATGCTTTTAATTATTACTGGTTGCCATCGGTAGGAAGTTATCTGTCTCAGCTCCTTAGAAAGTTCTCCCTGGTGTCTTTGTTCAAAGTATTCTACACCTTACCCCAGGTAATTTCATCTCATTATTTTAGGTAAGATTTTTATATGAAATCTATTAGTTTTTAGTATGTACTGTACTTTCTGCAGGATTGTTTATTATCAGTCTGTTTCATGAGAATGGAAACTCCATGATGACAGAATTCTTCCCTGTCTTGGTCACAGATATATTCTCAGAGCCTAGGACACATGCTCACACAGAGTCAGCGTTCATTTGTTTTAATAAGTCTTTCTAGTGTTAATTCAATGAACTTCTGCCATGTTGAGCTCCACAGATGACCTCTTGCTCATCCCATGTCAATAACGTCCCCTTAGAGCTGTAATCAAACTCCACGTGTTGTCAGTTTACGTCATAATTTTGCCTGTGCAATTAAGAGCTCGTCTAAGTTAGAAAACTAAGCTGGGGTGAAAATGGGGTCCCAAGAAGAGGAGGGAAAGAGAGGAAAAAAGAAAGATAAAGAGAACCTGAGAGAGACAGTAGGACTTCCCGGAGAGTGAGAATGCATGCCTGTGTACACGTGCTCATGCACACACGTGTCTAAGAGAGAGGGATAAGCATATTGCATAAGGCTTATTCTCCAACTGAAATTTTTATCAATTAATTATTATAAAAGCATTGTAAATGCTTTTTTTTGCCCATGAATAAATGCTTTTAATCATATATTTATACTATTTGTATTGTAATAGACAGTTATCATCTAACCGAGGTTCTGCCTAAGTCTGGCTGCTAACTCCCTACCTCATTTTGCTACTAGAGTTTCTGGAAAGGCAACTGCCTCCATATTTTTGGTAAAACTGCATCTTTAGGAATCCATTTTCTGTTTTTCTCACTTAGTGGTTTTCTAGCAGCTTATTCATATGGGAACATGTGTTGGAAAACGGTCCTAAATCCTCCATAATATTAATAAATGACTGAGCAAATCCCATAACCCCTTTGAATTTGCTTCCTACGTACTCTAAGGACATTGGTTTCTGCCTTTCCCCATTAATTTTAGAACATTTCCTCATTGGAAAGCTACCATACAGACTTAGGGTTAAAGCTCTACCCCTCTATGGGTGAGCTGTCTGCAGTGCTGATTGACAGGCAAATTCTCAGTCTTCAGATGTCTGTGCCAGTGTGCCTTTTGGAAGGTGGCCTGCTGGGGCAGGTTGTTCTACTGCCAGTTGCACAGTTGTGGCTTTATATTCCTACCCGTGATTTAGAAAACCCATTGCTTTTTTCTGTTGTTCTAATAGATGAACAAATTTGAAAGGTGAGAGTTAAGACCCAGAGTCATTGGGAGCATTTTAAAAATCTGTGGTTCTCTTCCTGGGAACCTTAGTACGCAAGTCATTAAAACTAGGCTCTTAAATTCTAACACGACAATATAAAATAACACTGACACATTATCAAAAAAATATGCAAATTGTTTTGAAACATGCTTGTATAGCTATTTATCTTCAGTCCTATCCAGATGAAGTACTAAGAATTTAACCCCAAGAACAATCTCCATTTATTTACTGAGGTCAAGCTCCACCTTCCTGACATTCCACCTCATTAGTGAGAGTGTCAAGAATGTTCTAACCTTTTGTACATATGGGAGTCTGGGATCCCATCCGAGGGCTTTTCTTCGTTGGCCTGACATTGACCTATTGATGAAATGGGGAGGAAGATGATACAGTGGAAGGGAGTGAGGCAGAATAGAGGCCAGCACAGGTTTTGAATTTGTTTACATTTCTTTTAATAAAAAGCTCTATTAATAATAACCTACATATGGAACACCCTTCTTATCCATCTGACTATTTTGCTGGCTGAAGCCTTGAAAAGAGAGATAGAGATAGAGAGAATGAGAGAAACGCACATGCATGCATACACAAGACTGATATGCTTGGAAACAGCCTGGTTAATGGCATCAACTGGGAAATGGTGTGTCCAGCACCTATGATGAACTTAACCTAGATATAATCGTAATTAAAACGTGAATTTTAAATATACAAATGCTTATGCTGAGAGAAAGTAATTTAATTGACCTTCTGTAAACAGGATAAGTTTGGGGAAGGGGTCATGGTCGTCTAGGAGCACAGACTGAATGAAATAGGGATGAAGAGAAAAGAAAGCAGTTCGAGTAACTGAACATGACATTGGGATGATTTCCTGTAGCCTAGAGTGCTCCTCAATCTGTTAGGAATACATTAACTGGGCGGCAGGATCACGTGAAAGAGAACGGAAAGCAGCAAGCATCCTTTAGGGACTGTGGATGGAGAAGATAATGTCACTTTACTTCTCATTCTTTCAGAAAGCACAACTAAAGATTGGGAAGTGCTTCCTTCGCCAGGGCAGGGCTAAAATAAAAGCCGTCATTATGAAATACAGCCTCATCGACTCTCACATGCTGTAGCTGATCCACACGGCAATCCTGACAGACTACGGTCTCTATTTTGCAGATGAGAAAACTGGGGCTTCCAAGGGTTAAGTGACCTGCCCGAAGTCATGCGGTTAGTCACCATGAATCCAGGGCTGGGACAAAAATCTTCGACTTCAAAATCAGAGCTCCTTTCATTACATTACACTCACCACTATTGACTAAAATAATTCACTTTATCTAAATCTCCCTTGGAGCTTATTTTAATGGCGAAGACAAACACTTAGCAAATGTGCGAATCATCAACTCTACACTGACTGAGGAAGAGTAATTTCAGAAGGTTTAGCATTCTCCTATCCTTCTCATCTCATCCTTAACCCCAAAATCAGTAATAATAGCTAATTTTGAGTATCTTCTATAGGCCACACACTGTGGTAAGTGCTTCATGTGCATTATTCCATTTAATTCTTATCAATAATTTCATGTAGGAGGTATTACTATTTTCTCCATTTTATAAGAAGGAAACGGACTTAGATTTAGTGACTTGAGAAGATAAAGTCACTGATAATAATAGTAATATTTGCTGAGAACTTGCAACACGACAGGCATGGATCAAAGTGTATTCAAGTACAAGGTCACTTAATGCATTCAACCCTATAAACAGCATATTTAGATTTGTTCAGTAGTGTCCTGGTTTACTCCAGGTGTTCCAGCATAATTATCAATAGTGCCTCTTTTTACCCTAAAAACTGTTCTTGTTTGAAGGATAAAACTATTTGGTCACCTTACCTATGGGACAGGTACTCTCTTATTATTTCTCTTTCATGAATTAGTAAAATGAGGTAGAAAGAAGCTAACTAACTTGCCCTCGGCCAACCAGCTAAGAAGCAGCCAAGCTGGGACTCAAACTCAGTTGACTTAATCGATCACCCTTGTAACTAACCCTCATGTTCTTAACGATCTTCTCTACTTGCCGTCCATTCGTCACCACTTTGGTACAGCAGCTCAGTGCTGTCCTGACTGTTCTTCTTAGGCTCTTCCTGTGGAGACTGATCCCTAATTTGGTGTCTGACTTCCTTTATCTTCCAAACAAACATATGTTCTAAATCTCATCCCTTCGGAGCTTTCCCAGAGAAGAGGAGATGATCTAAAAACAAGAGGCGCGATACAAAATATAATTTTTGAGGGGATATCTTGTGTATATGATTTTACCTCATCTAATCCTTAAAACTTCTCTATGGGTTATACACCTTTATTTCTATCACCCAAGTGAAAAAACAGAGGCTAGGAGACATGAAATAACTAGCCCAAGCTCTCATAGTTAGGAAGTAGGGAAGCCGGAACTTGATGCATTTCTGCCTCATTCCAAAGCTCGCACAGTCTCATTGTGGACACTGCCTCAAAAGCAGAATGTTCTCCGAGGTCCTGCTGTAGCTCCAGGACTGCACCCTTTTCATCTTGATACTAAGAACCTATCCAATATGAAGCCCATGACATTTCCCTCCCTGAGAGCTAGAGAATAACTTACATGCCTTTAAGCTTGGAGACACCGACGCCTTTACCCTGTCTAGTTTCAGGCAGCCTCACTAGAGCTGAAGGGCCTTGTCAGGTGATGGAATCCAATCCCTGAGATTTAATCTAGGCTTACACATAGGTACTGAGCCAGGGAGCCCCCATTTCCATTATCTCCCCAAGTCTGAACTCAGACCATTGTTGCTGTCCATACTGGCCTGAGACGCAGGCCTTGGGCACCAAATGCGATGCCACCCAGGCCAAGTGCTGTGCTGATTAACAGGGGATGGTGTGTCTCCCATTTCATACTCCATTACGGAAGGATGAAGCAGGCAGGCTTGCAAATGATGACAAGATTGAGGTTCTGATTATCTCTACTGCCGTTCTCTCCCCTGCTCCCTCCCTGCTCGATGTCTGTCTGTCCCAGGGCCTTGGCTTTGAATCCAAGCAGACTCTGCCATGCAGTTGTGCATCGGCCACCACAGGAGGGCTGCTCTGTGCAGGGCTGCGGTAAAGACATTTTCCTTGCAAACCCCAGAGACCGACTGCGTGGCTGCTCTGATTCTTCCTGTGGGAGGCAGGGCCCTGAGTCCCTCTCTCTATTCCTTAATGAGGCAGTCATGCTGGGGGAGTGACATGTGTGTGGATTGCTGAAGCGTAAAAGATACCAAGTGGGTGGTTTGAGAGGAAAATGAAAGCTGTGCGTGAGTGTGTGTGTGTGCCCGTGCACGCACACCACATGCATCCTGGCAGTGAATGAAATCAGAAATCAGGAAGAGAAATGGGACTCACCCAATATTGAGAGAATGATGAAAAAAAAAAAACCCCTCAGATTAATTTTTTTCTTAAATGAGAGCAGCTCACGGAAATGTCAAAATATCTTTTCATTCAGTTTAAGCAAAGAAAAGGGATCGTACAGTTTCGGTTACATTTGTTGGCCCCAAATCTGGAGGCGGTGTTCATCCTGTCTATAATATGCATGGCAATTCCACTGTTCAACGTGACTATGAGAACTCACATCTGAGCGAGATGTTAACATGAGTAATGAGTGAACGTAGAAGTAGGCTTGTGGGGTAGAGCACAGGCTTGGGGTGTACAGAGCTACGTCCATGAAACAGATGTCAAACAGTCGTAAAGATAAGCTATCACCATGATCGCACATAGGTTGCTTCTCACGCCAAAGACAAACTGTGAGCAAAAGTGTAAATTCTCTCTTTGTCTCAAGTCGACACAGACTGAGCAAGAAAAATTTCAGAAATTACACAAGTTCCACACCTGGCAAGTCCACGAGCTTCCCGCAGAGAAATGATTTATGGCAGATTTTCATCTGAAAGTATGGATTGAAGCTCTCCCTGTTTACCCCTCACGTGGCCTTTTTTTGGCTTTGGCCAAGATACGATTTCCTTCCTTCCATGTGTTGCTCTCCTCTTTGGCTTACTTCTTCTTGAACTTTTGACCTCTATCTAAACTCTTCCTGCTTTTCCTTCTGGAACTTTGCTCCATTATAACTAAATTTTAAAACATTTTCAATCTTTCCTAAAATCAAGTTAGGAATTGTCCACAAAGTACAGTGCTGTAGCCTCTCCGGCGAAACTTATTCATCCTTCCGAGGCCTTGGTCACACAGTGGGACCGTTTTTCTCTACTGCCACAAAGGTTCACTCTGGCACCCTCTCGCTAAACCCTTCTCCAGAGATGCATGCTTTTCTCTGCACTCTGCCCGCTTTTTTCTTACCACTCCACCAACTTTTGGGTTGAATCCTTCACATGCCTTGATGACAACACCTGTCCAAAAGCATCCCTCTCCACCCTCATCTGCTTTTGTTTTCAATGACTATGTCAGTAATTTCCCGACCTTGGTTCAGTAATTGACACTCCAACTTCCCTGCCACAATCCCCTCCTATGGTCACATTTTGATAGGCTCTCCCTCTGCAAAATACAACTCCAATACCCCACTCTCTCCCCGCGGCTTTCTTTCCCTCTGCTGCATTTGAGTCTTCGATCTAATTGGCTTCACTACATTATCTGGTCCATAATCCCTTGAACTCCTTCCTAACTTTCTCTAATGGTAAGGCCCTTCAAGACAGTCTGGCAAAGATCCCTTCGGCCTCCTTCCTAATTGTCAAATTCTCCTCTCTCTTCGTGCCGTTTGGCCTCTTACTTCAACGTGTAATTTGCACCTTCTAAAATGACAATGTCTCTCCTTGGCTTTTGTGTTTTGTCTCATCTATTCTTCTCGTCCTCCCTCTTCCTGTCAGGTGGTTCTTCTCACTCTGCACAAAGAAATGCTCTTTTGAGGCATTTTATGGCTTTCCTTGCTTCTTAATCTACATATTTCTGAGCTATTTCACATATTTTCATGACTGTAACTTCCTCCTGAAAGATCTTTCTCTTGAGCTCCAGTCTGACACATGGCCCGTGCCATAGCCCAAAACAGCTCAGATCATAAATGCTCAATACTGAACTCCAGTATGGCTTCCCTTCCAACATAAGTTTTTCAAATCAATCATTTAAGCCTGGATTCTGAGTGCCATCCTTGCATCCTTGTTTTCTCACTTCATCCTTTCCAATCGAAGAATGAGTCATTAAGGCATACTACACTTGCTCATAAAGCGTTCTCAGATTTTCTCTCTCCCTTCATCTGAACTGATGCACTATAGCTTCAGCCCTCACTACCTTTTCCTTAGGTAGTGGAGAAGGCTCCTAACTGGTGTGAATCAATCCGTTCTACTATTATTACTAGCGTAAATTTTTTGAAGCATGACTCCAGTTATGAATTTTCCCTAATTGAAGCCCTTCGATGCCTCTCTTCCTCCTGGCTGCAAAGCCAAACTTCAGAACATGTCTGCCAAGATGTTTCCTGAGCTGATCTCTGCCTTCTGGTCTGGCTTCATCTTTATCCACTCAACATTCCAGCCACACCAAACCACCTGTTGAAATCACTCCCCTCCTTCTCCTGATCTCTATCTCCATTTATGGTAGAATTGCTGTATTTCGACTAAATGCATCATGCTCTCAACATTTGCCCTTCCCTTTGCTTTTGCTATTCTTTCCACCTGGCTCGTCTTTTACTCACGTGTCACAGCTCAGCTTAGGTGACATTTTCTTTGAGATGACTTTCTGGCCACAATCCCCAGTATAAGTTAAATCTCCTTGTTTTAAGGTTGTCTATTGTAGCTTATATCTCCCCTTTGGTAATAAAAGACTTACTAGTGGCTTCCTTAATAGCTGACTTCTGTGATGTCTATCATATCCACAGGATAGGAACCTGGTCTGTATTTTTATTATTGTTACATCTTCGGAGGTAACAATAGAACACTGCCTGGCATATATTAGATGTTTAATAAATACTGGATTTTCATGGGATTGAATTTACTGATGGTGCCTGTGTAGAGCTGACCATAGTCTTGTTGGCCCCGCCCCGCCCCTGCCCCCCTGTACACTTTCATTCCTCAGGGTATAAGTTACGTATGTCATGTCCGAGTTTCTCTCAACACTGGGGCTCATGGCATAGCTCCCAGTTGAGAATCTTGGAACCCAGATTGAGGTCAAGCAGAATCACATGCTACCGATCCTGAAAATAGAAAACTCTGAAAGAATGAGTTGGACATTAGATTGGAATAAAAAAAATGACCATTCTGAACGGGTGGCAGCAATCAGAAAAAATGGGAACAGGAGGCATCAGATCTGATGAAGAAACAGCCAGGTGGGATGGTGTGATTCCTCTCGAGGCCTAGGGCAGCTGTCAGTACTCTTATAGGGCATGTGTAAGAGGTTCTGAAGGCGCGCAGTAGGGTCAGACACATTACAGTTTTGTTGTTGAGATGGTGGTGGTGGTACTTGATACGTTTTCACATGTCAATCTTTTTTTTCTAGACTTTGAATTCTGTAAAACGGGGCTTTATCGTAATAAGTTTTGTATCTTATGCCCTCATTACATTCTGCTCTATGTAAACATCTGTAGACAAATGTGTGTAGAGCCATCCCTCTCATTGAAAAGCTAAGATTGTTTGCAGCTTTATTTACAGATAAAAGCGCATCCCTTATACCTATATTAGAAAGGTTTGTGTAAGAATTTACTGAACTCGACGCGTTGTTTTGAAATGCAAGCTTTGTGAAATTCAATTCATGAAACCCAAATACAATTTCAGCCTATTAAGGGCTTGTAATCAAGAAATAACCTGCTAGTTAAATAAACCATTAGCTTTGGAAATCAAAGCATAAACAGATAAACTTGTTATGTGTGCTCTCCTGCTGTGCCTATTAGCCCAGGAATTAGACAGGAAATTATGCACTATGCTGAATAAATTGATAGAACTTAAAGTGGAAGCAACTCCGAAGGCCTGTGGAGCACTCTGTCATTGAAAGGGTATGAGGTGTAACTAAGCTGCTTTGCAAGGTGGAAATTGGCTACCAATATTAGTTCACTCCTCTCCTACAACATCTAATTGATTTAACTTTGAGCCATCTACTAAGGGATTGGGGGAGAGGAGTGGCAGTGGTCTACCCTGGGTATAGGCAATAGTGGGGTGTTTTGTCTATGGAAAGTTTAAAAATAACAATAAACATTCTGTTATCACCATGCACTGGCAATTCTAATCATTGTCAGTGATAAAATGACTCTTCCTGTTAATTCTTCTATTGCTCTACACTCTAAATAACTGTTGTGGTTACTATTAAGTTTGCATAAAATACATAAGAGCTTCAGATTAGCACATTTTTTATTTCTTTCCTTGTAACGAACATTGCATTTGGAAGTTAATTTATAGAACTCGCAGCTGTACAGTCAGCCCCTGACACGTGGACTGACTACATGTGTTTATTTCCAGAGTAAATACACAACAGTTACAAATCATTCAGACTTGTTCCCGGGACACAGTTGGCGGTAGTACTTAATTTTGTTTTTGAACAGTGGATAAAAATAAACAATTAAACGCCATGATGATAAAGATGAAGAAACATAACTTGAGTCACTTCTGTCATTTTATGTGACCCCTTGGAATTTTTGCGGTCATTATTTAAAATCGCAAAAACCAAATGAGACTTGGGAGATTCAATAATTTTTATTTGGTGAGTCCAAAGTTTAATTCATACATGAAATGTACCCATTTCATTGCATTATTATTACTGAAAATCGCTTGTGTTATAGACGAGAAAGGTGTTAAAGCACAATCTGTTCTAGGTGTCGGGTAGGCTAGGTTTGCCTCTCTCTCTCCCGCCCCTCCTCTCCCTCTTCTCTTCTGGGCCTTGTGGATAGGCCCTGCACGCATGTGATCTCACCTTTCCTTGGGTCCTTTATCACCCAGAGAGGGGTGGGGCCAGGCCAGGGACCCCTGAGAGATAACTCAGCCATCAGGTGTTAGTTATTCAAGGCCTCTACCCTCCGATTCTACATTCCCATTCTAAGGTTATTCTCTCGTTATTTCCCAGGTTTACACCTTTGCCTTGTATATTTGGACTGGTCCTTTCCATTTTGCTTCCATACTCCATGCTCGCTCTCTTTTGTCCTTTTGCTCGTACCCTTCTGTCTGTCTGGAATGTCCCCTCACCTCTTTACCCTCTTACCCAAATAATCATTCACAAACCTTCCACGAAGCCCCTTTGGACTGTTTCAACCTCATCACCCCACCCCCGAGATATTTTTTAATTCTCTAACGTGCTGTTGTATTGAGGCTTTAGATTGCTCTTGCTTCTGTTGAATGGCAGGTTCTATTTTTTTAAATCATGATGAAATGTATATATAACTTAAAATTTAATGTCCAAGCCATTTTTAAGAGTACAGTTCAGTGGCACTTAAGTACATTCATAGTGTTGTGCAAACATCTTCAGCATCCTTCTCCAGACTCTTTTTATCTTGCAAAACTGTAACCCTGTAACCTATTAAACAATAACTCCCCATTCCCTCTTCCCCTAGTCCCTGGCAACCACCCTTTTATTTTCTATCTCTATAAATTTCACTGCGCTAGAGTCTCTTTATAAATGCAATCATACAATATTTGTCTTTTTAAAACTAGTTTATTTCCTTTAGCATAATGTCCTCAAGGCTCATTTGTGCTATATGCAACATGTGACAAAACTGTCCTCTTTCTAAAGGCTGAGTCCACCGTATGCATATACCATGATTTGTCGATGGACACGAGTTGCTTCCACCTCTGGGCAACTGTGAATAGTGATGCTATAAACATGGGTGTGCAAATATCTCTTTAAGACTTTGCTTTTAATTCTTTTGGGTATATACCCAAAAGAGAAATTTCCGGAATATATGATCATGGTTTTTTTTTAAACTTTTTGAGGAACTTCCATGCTGTTTTCTATAGTGGCTATACCACTTTACATCCCTGCTAACAGAGCACAAATACTCTAATTTCTCCACATCTTTGCTAACACTTGTTATTTTCTGTTTTTGTTTTTGTTTTTTTTTGTTTTTTTTTGTTTGTTTTTTTTTTAATAGTGGCCATCTTAATGGGTATCAGGTAGCAGCTTAGTTTGGCTGTGACTTACCTTACTGAAATAATTGTTGACACGGGAATCTTTTCATGTGATTGTTGGCAATTAGTATTTGTCTTTGGAGAAATGACTATTTAAATTTTTGTCCATTTTTTTAACTGGGTTATTTGAGTTTGTTGTTGAGTTGTAGACATTTTGTATATATTCTGGATATTAACCCCTTATGTATGATATACAGATATTTTATCCCATTCTGTGGGTTGCATTTTACCTCTGTTTATAGCATTCTTTGACATAAGACATTTTTCATTTTGATGTAGTACAAATATTTATATTTTTTTTCATTTGTTGCCTGTACTTTTGGTGTCACATCCAAGACATTCTTGCCAAATTCAATGTCATAAAACTTTTTCCTTGTGTTATATTTTAAGAGTTTTACCTCTTACTGCTTGGTCTATTTTGAGTTAATTTTTGCATGTGGTATGAGGCAAGAGTCTAACTTTATGCTTTTGCAAGTAGATGTCCAGTTTTCCCAACATCATTTGCCAAAAAGATCATCCTTTATGCATTGAATGGTCTTGGCATCTCTGCTGGAGGATGCCATATATGCTGACCCTATATGTGAGAGTTTATTTGTGGGCTTCCTATTCTATTCCATTATGTTCTTTATGTCTGTCATTATGCCTGTACCATAATGTTTTGATTTCTGTAGCTCTGTAGTAAGTTTTAAAATCAGAAAGTGAGACATCTAACTTTTTTTCTAGATTATTTTAACTATTTGGGGTTCCTTGAGACTCTATATAATTTTTCTATTTATACAAAATTTTCTATTTCTACAAAAAAGTCATTAGAATTTTTATAGGAATGATATTGATTCTGTAGATCCTTTTGGGTACTATTGACATAGTAACAGTATTAAGTGTTCCAGTCCACGAACATGGAATGTCTTTTTACTTATAGATGTCTTCTTAATTTCTTTCAGCAGTGGTTTCTAGTTTTCAGAATGCAAGTCTTTCATCTTCTTTGTAAAATTTATTTCTAGGTATTTTAATCTCTTTAATGCTATAGTAAATAAAATTGTTTTCTTGATTTTCTTTTTGAATTGTTCATTTTCAGTGTATATTAATGTAACTGATTTTGGTGTGCTAGTTTTTTATACTGTAAATTTGCTAAATGTATTTATTAGTTCTAAAAGGTTTTTGTGTGTGTGTGTGTGTGTGTGTGTGTGTGTGTGTGTGTGTGTGTGTTTGGAATCTTTAGGGTTTTCTACATGTAAAGTCATGTCTTCTGTGAACATAGATGATTTTACTCCTTCTTTTCCAATTTTAATGAATTTTATTTAATTTTCTTGCTTTATTGTTTTGGTTAGAACTTCCAGTACAACGCTAAACACAAGTAGTAAAAGTGGATACCTCTTGTTTTGTTTCTCATATATGAAGGAAAGTTAGATTCTTTTGCCATTGAATATGATGTTTTCTGTGGGGATAGTTGTTTTTTAATAAGAGAAATCTCCAAAGGACCACATTTATATGACTCCCATTTTTTCAGTACCTTCCAAATGCCCTGATATGGATAGGTCTTTTCCTTGGGTTGGTCACTTAGACTTTGTAAAAACTCTATGAGGAAGTATTTTTCCCCCCCACTTAACAAAAGGGGGGAATCAAGGTTCATAGAAATCAAGTTAACTGCCAAAGTTTACGTGATTAGTAAATGACAGACTGGGGTTTGAACTCCATTTTATCTCACCTAAAAATCCACATCATTCCCGCTTTATCCAATTGATCCTTGAAAGAGTGGCTAGATCTCTCTGGATTTACATTTCATTTTCTCTTCTACAATATCAGGTACTGCTGGGTTCATCCATACTCTCAGCATCTTATGGTAAATCCATTGCCAACATGAAAATCTATTTCTAAATGCCCTGAGAGCTTACCTTGTTCCTGTTGAAAGTAAAGCTGGATCTCTCAGGCAGCTGAATAGACCTTCATTGCCACACACAGTGCTTAATGTGGGCTATGGTCTCCCTCTCTGGGCCACTGAGCCATTCATCCTCCAGCCTGCATCCACATCCCTCTCTGTCTCCAGCAGTTATGCTTGGACCCCTAATGCCTGATTCCTAGCAGCAAAAGTGCTTTAGCTGTTTTCTTTCCTCTCCTTGTTTGTGTCTGGGGTCCCCCAGCCCCAATGTGAGTGGCATATTGCCATAGAGAAACGAGGGGACTTATCAATAACCCATTTCTCTCCTAAGACTACCTTCTTTCTCGGCCAGAATGGAGAAAAACAACCTGTGGCAGCCAAATTGATTACACTGTCAAAAGGAAGAGCTAAAAATAACTTTTCAGACGAAATCCCAGTTCCCAGGAGAGACATCTTCAAAGTGCTCACAGCCTTGGCCTCCAGGTGGCCTAGGAAATAGCAACCCTGTCCTTGGGATATCCCCTTGGGTTCTGAGCTTTGCAGAGGGGCAGAGCGAGGACACAGAGAGGAAAAAAAAAAACCTCTCTCCATTAGGACAACTCCACATATTCACATTTTCTGAGAAATCTTGATTTCAAATAATTCTGTTCATGTGCCATAAGACAGAATGACTATCTTGTGCTGGACCATTTGTTTTTGATATTTGATTCAGGAAATATGGTCACCATAATAGGAAAAATAAATGAAAAAGTCAAAAGTGCTTTAAGGCTACAAATCTTATTATAATTCTCTGTGGGAATGCATGAGCATGTGCCTGTAAGTGTTGGTATGTGTGTGTGTGTGTGTGTGTGTGTGTGTGTGTGTGTGTTTTCATCTCCAAACGCTAATTAATATTTAAGACCATGGAAAGAAATCATCTTTAATCTCTTCCAGCTTCCCCTAAACCACACACACTCTGGATTGGATTGGCCAGTAGCTCTGAGATCACCTGAGGGATCAAAAATGAGTACATGGGCTAGAGACAGAGGTTCCTGTGAGAATCTCCGCCTGCATGTGTACCAGGAGTCAGGGAGGGAGAGGGACACGTTGTAGCCTCTGTTGGGCAACAGTCGAACTTCTTCTGAGAGCTGGCTTCAGCTGTGGAAAGACAGCTTGTGCCACTCGACACCCTTTGCTTCCTGTTTGTGGAGGGCTCAGGGCTCTGAGGGAGCTGGGGATGAACAGTGTGCGATCATGGAAATGTGGAGCAAGAGGGAGGACCTTGGGCCGAGGGGTGTAGGAAACAGCCTGGACTTTAGAGTCAATCAGTCCTGCCTCAGCTGCTTCATATGTGGGTGACCTTGGCCAGGTTACTTAACTTTCTGCTCCTCAGAATCCTCATTTGCAAAATGGAGATAGTTCTTCTCAGGGTCTTTGTGATAATAAGGAGAAACACATGTAAAGTGACCGGCACGTTGGATGAGCTTGAATAATGGTACTTATTACTGTTATTAGAGCTGATCTATCCAGCAGTCTAGTGTCGACGAGAATTTTGGAGCCCAGAGAAGTGAAATAACTGACCAACGCCACCCAGATGGTTGGTGGGAGAGCCAGGACTGGAACCCAGTGGTTCTTTCTCCAAATATGCTGCCTGCTAAGATTTGCGGCAGTGCTAGACATTAGAATCCAAACACGCTCTTGCTACTGTTGAGGACTCGATAATCTAATGAAAGACAGAAACATGAAAAAACCCGCAAGGGCACTTACATAAGAAGTGGAGAAACAAGCGTTTGCATGTGTGTTTGCTAAAACATGTAGAGGCGGAGAAGGTCTGTGCAGCTAGCTAGACGATTGAAGAGCAGCACGACACTGTACCCGGCTCCTGCTTATGGGCAAGTGGAGTGGCTTATTTTTCTATTTCGATTTCCTTAGAAATTAAAGCCCGTGACTGTAGAAGTCATTTTGTCTCATCCTCAAGAGTAGATTCGCTTTTAAAAAAAAAAAAATAAAGTGAAGTCATCCTGCAGTAGATTCTTAGACAGGCTGCGTGGACTGTCACAGGGCTTCCTGGACACATGTCATCTGTGCCCACTGTGGGGAGGACCTGAGTCCCGTCGTCCTCCAGGTGACTAGACTCTCCTGCCAAGGGTAAGTAAGCAGACAGACTGGGCAAACGTCTCTGTGCTTGCCTTCCTGTCCCCTGTAACATGATGCCTGGTGTATTGTAGGGGCTTGATAAACACCGTTTCAATGAACGACACACGCATCTGCTCCCTTCCTTGTACCCCTAGCGCGCGGGGACTTTTCTGCCGCATAAGGGAGACCGGAACAGGCAATGTTTCTCCGTCATTTGGTTCGGGTAAGACATGGAGAGCTCTTGTGGGGGCATTACCAGACTGAAAATCCCTCCTGGCCAACCCGCTATGCTCCTCGGGTCCTCCAAAATCTCCTTTGAATTTTCCCAACTCCGAAGACCTCCTTCCAGCCCAATCAGCCCGTGTGACCTGACAGGATCCAGAAGAAGTGCAGCCTTTGTCACAAACCTCCTTTGACCCCCCGGGCACCCTCTTCCTTTCCTGAGCCGTTTGTACCTTCAGCACAAGACTGTGTAGCGTCTCTGGTGCTGTGCTTGTGCTCTTCCACGTGTGTGTGTGGGAGTGTTTTCTCCACGACTAGGTTTATTAGCACCTTGAGAACAGGGACTGTTTTTCTCCGCCCACTGGGTCCCTTGCAGGTTTTCACAAAGGGACACGTGGCTGGTGATGGGTGCTCGACAAGCATTTGTTTCAAGAGCCCTCTCATTCTTGGAGGGTATGGCTATTAACATCTCAAACTAATCCTGTCATAAATGGCCTCATTTCCATTTATGCTTTTCCTTCAAGGAAGCTTAGAACTAAATGTACCATCTATGTCAAATAGCCGCATGTGGCCGTGTCGTCTTCTTTTTACACAACAGTACCCTTGCTGCCTCTTTACTCTTCTACACTTTTCTTCCTTCCTTCCTTCCTTCCTTCCTTCCTTCCTTCCTTCCTTCCTTCCTTCCTTCCTCCCTCCCTCCCTCCCTCCCTCCCTCCCTCCCTCCCTCCCTTCCTTCCTTCCTTCCTTCCTTCCTTCCTTCCTTCCGTTCTTTCACCCCTCCCTCCTTCTCTACTTCCTTTTCCCTTCTTCTCTCACATGTTACATGTTCTCTCTCCCTCCCTCACCACCCCCTCTCTCGTAAACTTATATAAAAAAGATATCAAATAAGTAAATGTGAAATAAAAAGTAATCCATTTGAAGATGCCAATAGTTAAACTTACCTGCTCTTCTTAGGTTGGTCACTTTGCATGACGTAAGAACAATGAGGCATAAATTAAAGGAGGAGGCTCTCTCTAACAGTGGAAGTTCAGCTACCATGGAGGTTGGACGGGGCCTCTTGGTGTCTTTCCGGTTTTCCACAGATGTAACTAACTGCCTTTTGCACTTGGAATTGGGGTTGGTGATGCTTAAAGTATCAGAGAAGTTACTATTGAAGCTTGGACGTTTCATGAATCAGCCTCTTAGGCCCTTGAGAGCTGTCCCCAGGCCGAGGTTTAAGACCACACACGGAGCTGGGGGGAAGGGGGTAGGAGCGGGAGAAGAACTCTCTAGTGGGAGAAATGAGTCACAAGATTTGGTTTTCCCAGTCAACACCTCAGGAGCCCAGACAGGAAGCAACGAGGAATTGAAACAAGCAGAAAAGAAATTGCAAATGGAGAACTGATGTCACGATGATGGAATCCCCAAATCTCAGAACTGGCATTCTCATTTCACAGATGAGCAAAACTGAGGCTTAAGAGGGGGGCGGGTGGGGATGGCTGACCTAACACCACGTGGTCATCGGTCACCAGAACCAGGGGTGGCAATCGCCAGTTTGGAGGCCGAGGTGCCTCCCCCAGCTCTACAACTTCTCCCGTTTTGGATTCCCATTCTGAGCAGAATCCTTACCCTGCTCCTGTGTGGCTCCCGGCCTGTGTCCTCTCTGTCCACTTAGTTCAACTCTCCACCATCTCATTGAGGACACTGTAACTGAATTCTCCCGTTTCCTTCTCTGGTGGAAGGCAGACTTTCTCCCAGTGTGATCCACCAGCATCCGAATCCCTTGAGTGACTGTTGACACTTTCTGAGACCCATCGAATCAGTTTCTGGGGGGCGGGTCTGGGGGTTTGCATTTTATTGATTTGTTAATTCATAAAATTTTATTTATTTATTTATTTATTTATTTATTTATTTATTTATTTATTGTGACGTTGGTTAGTGGAATCCAATAAGTTTCAGCTGTGCACTTTAGCAGGAAGTCGTATTTATATTTACACTGTGTGTTTTGCTTTTAATAAGCACCCTAAGTGATGGCCTGGCCCCCTGAAGTCTCAGAATGGCCCGTGTTAAGGGGACTTGCTCTCTATCTCTCCTCCACTGGCCCAGCCCGGCTGACCTGTCACCAGCAGACCTGATATAATGTAGCAGGCAGGGAAGGGCTGTCAAGACAGGACTTCCCCCCAGAACCAGAAATATTTTGCAAACAAATCTTCTATGCAACCATGTGTGTTGAGAAACACAAGTTCATTTCTTAATGTTTGGTTAAAAGGCCCAGTTTCACCGTGAGCTAAGATAAAGCCAAAAAAATGCTATTTCTTTTCCCTCAACTCTGCCTTTTCTTCCACCTTCCCAATCTCAAGACTCCTTTTTTACACATTTCTAATTTAACATGCTCTTGACCCCTTGTTTACCTTCCTCTTAATTCCCACCCAGGAGGTCGGGGCATTTTACATTTCCTCCCATAGGTTAATACAAAAGTGATGACAGTGACAACGGGTGACTATGCCTAACGCTGGCGTCAGTGAAGTCTGGTAGTATTTCCCATTTTCCATTTGCCCAACTTGCTTCAAATTATAAAATCCAATGCGTCCTCTTTTCTTAAAATCAGTTGTCCCTCTCTCTGACAGGGGATCCATTACAAGGCTCGGCCTGCTGAGGGCACATGCTGACAAGTTCAATAGCACAGCAGCCAGTCACTCTTCTGCAAGCCCCACACCTGCCTGTGGGCATGGTCTGTAAGTGGCAGCTTCTGTGGGAGAGAACAGGGCAGGGCATAAGCGAGGTGGAGAGAGAAGTGGGTAGAAGAGAGAGAGAGACACCACTTCTGAGGCTAATTAGATGATGTGGGAGAGAAAAACTCCTACGAGTGGGCAGACAGCTGCACAGTGAGTGTGAGAGCCAGCGTCCCAGTTTCCCTTGGACATCGCCTGGTGAAGGATGGAGGGGTTTGTTTTGTGATTAAGTCAGAAAGAGACCAGTTAAGTACAGGCAGCAGGGGATGGATTACCAAGTGATGGCCCTGGAGCTGTTTTGTTGTCAGGCACAGATGTAATTATCTCTCTGACAGTGACCTTGATAAGCGCATGTAGAGAAGTGGATATTGCGTGAGGTCTATCCGCTGGGCTGAAGGATTCAGCATGTTCAGGCAGACAAACCCGTAAGCCTGCCTGCGCGCACACACAGATATAACTACCACATATACCCCACGCACACGCATTGGCACGAGAACTCATGCAGGAATCCTCAGTCACACACAGGTATGCACACACAGATATAAATACACACATATATGTGCTAACAGTTGTGCATCTGTATCAGCCCTCCACACAGGTGCACATAGATGCATTGATTTACACATGCAAAAGAGAATAAAACGGAAAGCGTGCCTATAAGATGGTGGCCATAGGACCTGTTGGAGACCCCACTGGCCAAGGATGAACCTCTCAGTGACGTGACGGCACGGGCCACGTCTCCAGGTCTTCCATCAGCACCCCAGTGCCGATACATGGTGGGTGCAGAGAAGGCCTCACCGATTGATGGCGTCATTGACCTCTGTGTGACTTGATTATGATGGCCAAGGAAACTGGCCTCCCCTCCTATCTTTTCGTGTGAGTGCTTGGGGTGTCTTAGAGTTTCACCTCGGCTGATGTTATGTCGTGTTTATGAAGCCCGGACTTTCCACTTTCCAAATCCCATCTATTTCTTTTCAAAAGAAAAAAGACAAATCCATTCCAGTAAGCATGACCTGGGCTAGTTTGGAAAATAGAGCGTGGTCCTAGCACATGGGAGGTCAAATACCGTATTGTGAGCTTCAGGGGTCTGGGGGTGTTGCCCTGAGCTCTCTCTGGCACACCTGGCATCTCAGATGGATGTCGCAGAAGGGCGTCCTTCTCTCTCTCATGGCGAGCAGGAAGCCTGCGGTGGTTTGACAGAGGCCAGACAATAATTGTTGACATATTTATGGTTAATTAACAAAGGTTACATCATCATTATCTTTAAACAGTCTCATTAAAAAGCTTGGTCAAGGTGAAGTGAAATAAAACAGTGCATGGCTCCCTGGGTCATGGGAGGAAGGTCGCACCTGCATCCCTCGCCTTAGGAATTAGCATCTCTGCTTGAGAGCAGGAGTCCTGAAAGACCAGTGAAGGAGCCTAGGAGCACTTCCCTGTCCCTTGAGGTCTTGGTCGTAGTGAACTCTGGTCCTTATTTCCTTGGCACTCGTTATTGATTTCAGCGTACACTACGGAGTGTTTGAACAGGATGGGGAGGGATCGAGATGCTAATTTTGAACTTTTAATTCTATCCTTTCACGTTTTTCCTGCAGGAACTTTCCCTGCTTTCCCCTCTCCACCTCGTTTGTTCTCCATTCTCTTTCTTATTATTCTACTAGAGCCCCCAAACCAACAGGAAAGCCTCTGCGGCCTCACCTTGGGGTTCCTAGGACTGTATCCCTCGTTTTTCTGATCTCTCTTTTCAGCCCGTTCTCCGAACAGTGGGGGGATGAAGCTGTGGCGTCAGGAGCTCTCAGCTTTTAATTCCTGGGCTGACCGTGCTGATCGATGGTTTTAAAGAAATACATTTCTAGGTCCTCAACTTCCACAGTGCCCTGGTGTCATGTCTCTTTGCCCTCCCTGCTCACTGCCCATTTCATTAAAAATGATAATAATAAAAACTTACCCACTTTACAAAGCCAAGGCACTCATCCTTCCCACATTTTAGTCCAGCACGTTGTTCTAGGGTCTCAACACGTCCAGGAAGCCAGCCAGACCTCCTTCATTAACAAGAGAGCTGGAAACTCAGGGGGCAGCTTCCTTTGTTTACTAATTCATTCCACGTTTTCATTAGGAGTGAAGTGTGGTGATCGAAATAGAGTGTGTTAGGCTCTTTGGAGAGGGGATAGACAATGGGGTGATGACAATTCTGTTTAATGACCTTAGCCCTGGCTTTTGTTTAAGAACGTTTTGCTGTTGTGGGAGAAAATGATGAGAGGAAAGCAAAGAGAGAATTGGTAAGAAATACTAAATGCTAAATATGTCTTTTTTTCCCCCCATAAATTTAATCACAGGCAATTATGCTCAGCTATTCTCAATACTCATCCTTGAAAAGTGTCATTATCTGGAAAGAAAAGCTCCTTGGAACAGCTGAAACAGTACAGGTTAGTGACACAAATTTTATTAAATGTAATGGGAAGGAGTTTGAGGGCTACTAAAATGATAATACCCGTGGAAAAAGCTTTACCCGATTACTTTTAAATTCAATGTGTTCTTCAATAAGTTAGTTAAAATCTATTTTATCAAATTGTATCGTGAAATATTTATTCCATTTAGTCAGTTCTCTGCTTCTTTTTCCTTATAAAATGCTGAATATTTTCTAACTTTGATTAGTCGAAAATAAAATGATATTCTAGTTGCAACAGCAATTTGTTATTACCAGTGTATACTTTTTTTTCATTAAATCAATGAGAAAAGTCTTGATCATAATGTCTCACAGATTTATGGCATTATTTCTGAAGTTATATACATAATTCTTATTTAATGATTTCCAAAAGCTGAAAGATTCAATTCATGTATGCACACGCATTTACCAAAAGACTACCAAAATGCTATACTTCTTGCTTCATAAATAACACATTTTTTTGTGTTAGAGATTACACTACGTTATTTCAAATTAAGTAGTAAGAAACAGCATATAGATTTATTGTCTTTATAAATTATAAAATAGACTATATTAGCTTTACATCAGCTTAATCTTGACTACTTTTAGTCTATCTTTAAAAATAAAAACAAATTCCATAACACATTACTCAGTGATTTTTAATAATCTTCCTGAAATGTATATTAAACTGTTCATTTGAACTGAAAAATGAAGTCAGACATTTTATGACAAAAAGTGAGTCTGATTGGGCTGACGGCTTGACAGTGATGGCCGCCGTTTCTAATTAGGTTACATGCAGACATTCCCCACACGTCGAGGAAGCTAAATCTGAAGAATGTGATGAGATGAAACTAGTTTGTCAAAAAAGATTGCGTTGTCAAGAAGCATTGAAATTAGCAATATTTTAAATTGTCCAATTCTGAGTAGACCATGCTAAAGTGTCTGTAAGGGGAAAAAAATAATGGGTATAATAGTCATTTCATAAGTTTTGGTGGTCTTTTCGATATTCCCCGATGTTGAGAAAGTGAATGATTTCAGTAATTGAAGATGAAAAAGTGAACAAATAAAAATTCACACACACACACACGCGCACACACACACGCACACACACGCACACACTCCTTTTCAATTCAGGTGTTTTCCAATCCCATTCTTTCAGCTAATGTGAAGAAGAACCTGATCCAACTGTCAGCAACAGTGTCAGCAAATTGATCGCTAAAAATAATTTTTAATAATAGATCACCAAATTCAGCCCAGAGGAAGAATTCAAAACCCCTTTTGACACTGCTACAACCTCTTTGACATCTGAGCAAATTTCCCCGAGAGGGGGCAGAGCAAGCCCTGCATCGATGAGAAGGGGGTTCTTGGGGGAAAAGTGTTGAAAAAATTCAAGGCACACGTCAAAGTTAGAGTGAAAAGGACAGTTTGCTAGAAAAGGGACACTCTCCACAGTGTGGTCTCCTCTCAGAGGCAGAGTGAGAGGGATCCCTGAGTGTTTAGGGAATTCGGTTTATACGTTATTCTTTAGTTCCTGTGAGTTGCACTTTAAAGACTTTGTTTACCTTTCCATTTCCCATGATGTGGACATACAGTGAGGAAGGGGAAAAGGAAGGGGAAGAGGCTGGAGCCTGAAAGGCCTGCTGTCAGCTCCTAGCCCTTAATTCATAGGTCCCCCATGGTTTCGGCCATAGGGAATGAGCAATTTTTGCCACTTAAAGATTCTGTTTTTCCTATGTCCCCTTCACAGGTGTGGGGAGTGCGTTGTCAGCCATCCCAGCAAACATCTTCCTTTGTTCTGAAGGTGGCCTCTGGCCCGGCTGCGGGGCCAATCAGCATATTGCAGTCTCTGAATGGAGCTTGATTTAGCATTTTAATTCTCTTGCCTCCTCCCTGCAGTAAATCCACCTCTTTCGGATGAATAAATTTTCTTAGGGCCAACATTTACGGAAATGCAAGGCACAAATAAAAAACGCAAAGCATGGATAGAAATCTCTCAGGCAGCCTGTGAGCAGTAATGTTTGAGCATGACCAGTCTGAAAGGACCCTCTTGGCTCTGACCCTTGGGGCTGTCACTGTGTCTGTGACTGTCCTAAATACGTAGACTTCCCTCTTCCCATCCCAAGAAACCATGGCTTGCCCACGGCCTGGCCCCCACTGCCATGGCTCACCCAGCTTACTGGCCTCAGGGGGAACGGTGCACTTTTATGCTCCTGACCCATCCCACCTGTCCAGGCTATTCTCTCCAACAGCCTCTTCAACTTGTTTTCTAACCAGTTTTATGTTAAGGAACAAAGGCTGCGTAACTTCCACCTCCCAGACCTTCTGCCTTCGTTACGAGGATTGGGATGAAGCCTCCCACACCACTCCTGCCTACTGCCAACACCTTCACCCTCCTTGAGGCCCCCACCCGTCCCCTCGAGAGGTTTCAGGCCACTTCCCACCACCTGCCCTTCAACCTTCTCTCCCCATTGTTACTGGACAGAGTTGTCCAAACGGCACCAGCAGAGTCAAACACCGAACACGGAGAATTGTAGAGAAAGACGGGCTGTTTTATTATAAATGGTGCCTCACAGAAGAATAGGACGCTAATGCTCAAAAGCTTGAACTCCCAGACCCAGGGTTTGGGGCGTGTTTTAAGGGTTTATGGGGAACAGGTGTGCAGAAGGCTGGCCGGGCAAGTGATGATTGGAGGAGCTTGGAGCTTGGCCATTTATGGTAAGGGACATCCACAGTGGACCTTCCTGGGCAATGGACCCTTTGCTTCTGAAAAGGCTCTGGTTTTTGAGTTCAAGTTTTAGTTCCATCCCGGTTTTTTGATTCTGTGTATATGGGGCAGGTGCAGCCGGGGCTCAAAGCTCTTTCTTCTACACATGTCTCAGCTACATGACTTGCATTTTGGCCTGAAAACCAGCTCAGCATCTCGTTAGACAGGACCAGACCACCATGACCTGGTTCTGCAGTTCCACCGTCCCCCACTCTGCCCCCCACGTCCTGAACACAGCATCTGCTCGAACTCATGGCCCAGCAGGAGCGAAGCACACTGTACCCTGAACCTCTTGCCTGAAGTCTCTCTTCACTGTCTAGTCCTGACTAAAACACAGCTCCCTCCAGAGAACAGGGTTTTTCCGGAACACCCCCTTGCACTGTCGAAAGTGGAGATGAGTTGGAGGTCTTTCCTCCTACTCCTTGTTGCTTCCAGTCTGTTCTACCCTCCCTTCCTTTTAAACATGCGGCATTGAATCCTACGTCTTCAGACTAGGCCACTCATTACCATTCTTCCCTACTGTAGGGACTTCTAAGCCCAGGGCTACACCCCTTATGTTTCTGGGATTTCAGCTTCGAGCTCACTGTTTCTCTCTCCAATCTATTCTTAATGTTAGGCGATTTCCATTTACGTACACAATTCCTTCAAACCCTTGAATTCCTGTCCTTCAGTGAATACATCCTCCATTCGACTTCACCACACCCCGTCCTCTCCTCACTAACACAGCCCACTTTCTGACCTCACCTTTTATTTCTCAGATTGTTGCCTCTAGTACGGAGACTCCAATAAATGTTTGATGTCGCCTGACATAAGGGCTTAAAAATAGTGATTAGTTTGATTATAAGCATTATATATGCTCACCTTCCTCATCCTTCATTTTAATACTTTAAAAACATTTAAATTAATTAATCAATTAATCAAGCAGTTAATCAATTAATCAATTAATTAATGATAACATTGGTTAACAAAATGCAATAAGTTTCAGCTGTACACTTTAATAGTAAGGCATATATATGTTTACACTGTGTGTTCACCTCCCATAGTTAGATTTCTTTCTGTCACCACATTTTTGACCCCTTTACCCCATCTACCCCTCCCCTTCCTACTCCCTGCTCCCCTCTGATCATTTTGATACTTTCTTAGGAGAACCAAGACCCTAAGAAACTGCCCACCACTTCTGAACATGCAGCCAACCCTAAACAGAGAAAGGCTTATGGCTCCACTGCCCATTTATGACCATGACCTTAAGTGGAACCATAAGGCTTCCTGGCATTCATACTACGTTTCACATATTTGCCCCTCTCTTAAAATGTACGACCTGTGCTCGTTCACCATCATTTTCAGGCGACACTTCAGGGATGGAACTGAAGCAATCAGAAGGGGACTTCCTCCAGGACATCTACACGCCTACCAGCATCGACACCGCAAACTCTGCCTCCCCAAGTGTTAATGGAGATGGGCTGTCCATGTTCCTTTCTACGGCCACGTGTGCAAACAGACTTCACTTCCTGAAAGAGGCCGTTCTAGTTATCCTCCCCCATGTCTCTTATGTCACCCACATTTCTCTCTTGGGTTATTACCATCATCACACCACGATGCACCTTTTTCTCCCATCTTAAAAAATCTTTTGATCCCACTGCCTCTCCCGTTTCTCTGCTTCATCTTACACCAAGACTCCTCAGAAGATTTGTCTCTATCCACTATCTCCGATTCTTGCCTTCCTGTTTTCTCTTAATCCCATGCCCAACAAGATTTTACCCTCCACAACTCTACCAAAACTACTCTCATGTGAGGACGGTTTCCATGAGCTCAGTGTTGCTAAATCCGTAATCAATTCTTCAAACTGATAATATTTGACCTTTCACAGTTCCTCATTCCTTACTCCTGAAAACACTCTCATCCCTTTGCCTCCTAAACACCACACACGCTTGGCTTTTCTCAGAATTGGCTGGTCATATTTCAAGCTCTTTTCCTTTACCCTCCTCTTGTCCCTTGTCTCTCATTATTGGAAGGCCTCAGGGCTCACTTCTCAGGTCTTGTTTCTTCTCTATGACACTCACTTCCTAGGCGATCTCATCCTGTCCCATGGCTTTAAATTCCCTCTCCGTGCTGATGCCTCACATCTCCAGCACAGACTTTGCCTCTCAACTCCTGCCTCCCGTCTAGCTGCCTATTCACGTCCGGGTGATCTTGTGTTTCCTAAACCTTCTTCACACGTTTCGCTATCAAAACTCTTATCAACTTCATTCTTTCCTTCCGACAGGCTGAAATCCTGGGTGTCGTCTTTGACTCCCTTCTCTCACGTGCCACTTCCCATGTGTCATGGAATGATGTTAACTCTTTCTTTAAAATGTTATCTAGCATCTGACCTCTTTTCACCAACTGTTCTGCCACCATTCAGATCTTGCCTGGATTTTTGTAATAAAATCCTGATGGCCTCTCTGCTCAGATTTTTGCCTTTACAGTCTATTCCTATTCCTTCCAACCTACCTGGCTCACTCCAAGTAAGAACCAAGATACCTAATGGTAGTTTTCAAGGGCTAACAATCTGGCCTCATCACCTCTCTGACTTTATCTCCCATTGAATCTCTCCTTCTCTTGTTCTGTTCTAGTCCTTCTGGCCTCTTCATAGTTGTTCAATCTTCTGGGCTTTTGAACTGGCTGTTCCTTTTGCCTGGAACACGCCTCCTCCGGTATCTCCAAGGCTCATTTCCTCTTTGCCTTCACAGTTTTGTTTAAACATCACTCCCACTAAGATCTGACTATACAATTTCAAATCGCGCTCCCCTTACCCTACTCATTTTTGGCTATCGTAATTATCACATTTCTTATATTCATTGTCTCTCCCCTGCTCTAGAACGAATGCTTGATGAGAGAGGTCTTTTTATCTGTTTTCGTTTATTATTGTAGCCTCAGTGTCTAGATAATCGCTTGGGAAAATAAGTGCTCCATGAATACACCAGTTGATCCTCAAAACTCACAGATTCCATATTTGTAAATTCACATACTTGTAACCTCCAAATCTGTGTTCTTGGCATATTTGCACAGATATGCTCTAAGCAGTGAAAAATTTGAGTCACCTGACGTGTGCGACCCCAGCTGAAATCAAGCCAACACTCTGCCTTCTTGTTTTAACTCTCATCCTGTAAATAAATGTCCTTTTTGTGGTCTATTTAATGCCGCATTTTTCACTTATTTTTTGTTAGTGATTGCGCTGTCAAAAATAGAATTGTCTCTTTATTTTCTGGCACTGGATGTTTCTTTGGAGAAGTCTGAAGGCAGCCTGGATTTTCTTCCTTAATTTAAGAAAATTTAGCTTTAAAAATATCCTAGAATAATTTTTGTCTGCATTTTTTAGGTTCTCTATTTCAGGAATACTTTTTACGCATATGTCGTATCATTTCTGCCTGCCCTCAATACCTATTACTTTATCTGTAATCATTTTATCTCCCCCTTTCCTTCCCTTTGCATTTACTCAGGAAGGACTCTCGTTTCAAGATTTTAATTAGATTTTCAGCCGTGTCCATTCTGTTTTTGGCTGTTCTAATCATTAGTTGTGTAATGATATTGTTTTGGCGCTCCGTTAGTTCCCTTAGTTCTGCAATCACTCTTTTAATCTCATTCCGTCGTTTTGACATTTTGTCTTTAACCCATTAAAAAAAAATAGATTCCATGTTATCATCAAGCTATTCTGTAGTCTGAACCCCACGCGTAGAATCTCCTCCTGTTCCTTGGTTATATTTTCTGTCACTTGAGCGATTTTTCTGCGTTTTGCAGCCATGCTTTCTTTCTTTTTTCTGTGATAGGTTTCCGCAGTCATTGTGTTAGCGGAGGTCGAGCTAACCGTTTCCTGTAACAGTTGAAGGTTGTTCATTTCTCTTCCCATAACTGTTAAGGGACTTTTCAGTGTCACAGCTGATGTGGCACAGACCACCAGCCCTGGCAGGTCATTCCCTTTATGGCCTGCCAACCAATCCAAATACACTTATGTGCATAAAAGGGAAAGTCCCACTACGATCAGACTTGGGATGTGAATCCACTGAGCCGGCGTCGGCTCAGTACACACTGATTCCTGCTTATTGCCTCGGTGGCCTGTCTCTCTGTCCGAGCAGCCCCAACAGCATCACCTCATCTGCTTGCTCATGCCCAGTATAGGCTATTCTGATTGCCATGGTGAGGTATAGAGTGCCTGCATCACTCCTCTCTGTTAAAATCCTTTATATTTTTTCCATCTTATTGAGACATTTTGGGTTCTCCTCAAGGCCAAATTTGAGAGACATCATGTTCTTACTACTTTTGAGTACCCTGATGGTTCTCAGTCAATCAAAAACTTTAGCTGGTGCTGCGTGAAAGTTTGGATAACCAGAGGTTATCCAACTTTAGCCTTTCTTCTGAGATAAAAAACAAACAAACAAATGAAAACCTGTATTAGAAATGCCCACATGCGATCAAGGGCATGTCCTACTCTTGTGGGGAAATACCCTGTGTGTTAGGTTATTCCTTTAATTTAAACTGAAATTCTTTAAAACGGTGGATCTAAGTTTTTCTGCCTCTGTTGAGATGATATGATGGTTAGGATCAACTTGCCCTGGTTTCCTTATGTACACCACACAGCCAATAACATCACAGATTTTATGAGTCTCAAATAGAATATTGCACGCACTGGCTTACATCATATGGAAGCAGATACTCAAAATGTGTTAGGTGTGACTGTTTTGTTGTAGCGATAGATAAAGGTTTTCTTACAGAAAGTGTTTCTTTGCCTTTACCCTGAGCTGCCCACTCACACTGTAATTCTGCTTCTTTCCAAATGGGATTGCGTTCTTGGGCTTTTATTAGCTTACTCTAATTGTTTCTCATCACCTGTTGGGGTGCGTGTGGGGGAAAGACTTGTGATGAGCCACGCCCAATATTTTATTGATTTCCCTGAAAACCAGTGTTAAAATTCTATGCCATGAGATCTCATCCTATTCATTTCTGGTTGCCAAAGGTGATTATTTGTTTGTCGTTGATGTTAGTTTCAATAGACTTTAGGGTAGGCTGTTGTTTACCTTCCTGCATTCATCATGTCTGCCTAGAAGTTCAAACAGAATTCAAGGCAGAGGGGAGAGATGCAGGCATCTACTTGGGGCAGGGGCCTGGGTAAGGGAAGGAGCAGAAGTAGGAATGAATGAGCCAGAAGAGATGGTGAAGGGCAGGGACTGGTTAGAAATGAAGGGAATAGTGGGTGGTGAATTATGGTAGGGAGAAGCTAGACTTTCATGGTTGGTCAGAGAATTGTGGAGCCCAGGAGGAAGAGCTGAGATTAGAGGTGGAGTTAATACTCAGATCTGGGCTGTTGATCTACAATTTTCTCTTGCAAGGTTACCTGTTGACATGCTTTCTGTCCTGGCATGAACCTGTAGGCTTCCACAGCCACAGAGCCCAAAGGTCCTGCCTGGGGGGAACATATATCTCTTGTTCTTTAGTGAAACACAGACCTCTGAGCAGGGAGAGAGATGCAGAAGACATCGACGTTCTGTCTGCTTTTTATTTCACATTCCTGTTTTGCTAGGAAGAGCAAAACTGAGAGCTCACCTGATCCTGTTAGTTTTATCCGTCTCTGGAATTTGGGGACCAGACAGCCACTTCTAATGACATACTTGTTACTCAGGGATCTAACATAGATTTGGGCATCAGAGAGAAAGACAATTAATTTGTGATTCAATAAGAACCATGTCTGTGTTCACTAAGTCCAGTTAACGTTGCTCTTAAATCCAGAGCAACCAAAGCCATTGACTGTCCCTGTGCACCCAGGGCCAGCGCGAAGCCTGGAACAAAGCCTAATGGTCCCTAATTAAATGGAGAAAAGGTTGATCAGAAGTTGGAGAACAGCCCTCAAGTCCTCCCCCTTCCCTCTCTAATTTAGCACCGACTTCTTCCCAAGGAGCTTGACTCTGCTAGTGGAGTGAGGAATCATCCAGCAGGCGGGATATTTTAAATCTTTAATAGACATGTTACCTTGCATTGTGGCTTCATCATTCGCCCCTCAGTGTGAGCACGGAGAGAGCATCCATCACAATTAGTGTAACACCCCGAACACATAAAAAAGATAAAAATGTGCAGCTGAGGTGGATATAAGGGAGCTCAGCCTCTCTGAGTTCTGTTAGACTGTGAGAACACAGCCAGGCCTGGATGCGGCTCTGCCAGGGGCCAAGGAGGGGACTAGGGCATGCACCGAGCTCCAAGTGCTGCTTCTGTCCATCCTTTCCAGAAAGTACTTCTTCCGGTGCTGAGCTGATGCTGCAGCCGTCATTCACAAAACTCCACCCTCACTTCTGCTGCTGGTCAAGCAGAGGCCTCTGGTCAAACCTTGGGGGGGTCCCAGGACTAGAGCAATAAGAAAGGGACATCTTTACTGAGCCAAATACTGTCTTGGGCTCTTTCACTCCTGGAAGCCCTATGATCACCATGGGGAGTAGATGTTATGATTCCTCTTTTTACAGAGAAGAAAATTGAGACTGAAAAAATTTTCTGTGATTTATACCCAGATCAGTCTGTCTCCAAAGGTTATTTTCTTATAATATAGACAAACGTATATAAAACTGAAGTTGGGTGAAGGGGAGACACTGCTCCAAGCTTGGAGGCAAGAATGGGGCATCACCCAAGGCGGAAGACCTGCTGTCCCTTCCTCTTTCTTCTCCTTTGCCCTCCATCTGCATGAATCCTTCATCATACCCAACAAACCATCGCTTGCCTTTTTTGGGCATGTATTTATGCGTGTGGAGATGTATGTAATTATCTTTCTTTTGGGCTCACGCAGAGTTGAGTTGATCGTGCAGTGCAGCTCTCAGCACTATCTCCATCTTTCAGCAAAAGATGTCTTTCCCATTTATTTTCCCCCATTCAGTCTCTGGTCCCTGCACCCATTCCCCTCACCAGACTAGACACCTAACTCTGCTGTACTTAATAGGTGTACTTTAATGTTGTGCGTGCAAGTGTTTTGAGTTTATATAATGGTATTTTGTTTAAACATCATTTTGCTTTTTATATTTTCCCTTAACATTGGGCTTTTAGAGATGCCCACATTTGCCCTGTGGACCCCTAGCTTACTAGATTTTAACTCCTGTGCACTGAGATGGCATGCACCTCACCTCTTACTTATTTCCGTCCCTGGAGACAGACACTCTAGTTTACCTTCAACTCCTGGCTACTGTATACAGTGTGACAACTCAGCAAACATCGGCATCCTTGTCCCCATGGGATCGTCACCAAACTTTATATGGCCATTCTTCATTCTCTGCCTTCCTGCATTCATCTCCCTTATTTCAGTTCTCAGCATCCCTTGCCTGGGTTATTATTATCATAAAGGTCTCCTTGCTTCCCACCTCTCTGGACACTAAATTCAACACACACCCTCAAGGCTCAGAGGAACTGGCTGGCCCAACCGGCAGTCGCTTTCCTCTCAATTCCTCCATCACACATTTTCTGTGCCAGTCATTTGCTGTAGAAGCCACAGTCTAAGACGGCAGATGATTAACTGTTGCAAATGCAGAAGTTTGATACCCGGTTAGGTCTTGCTGTCTCCAATTCCGAGAAAAGTTGTAGCCTCTTTCTCTCATCACAGAGCCCAGCACCACCTGTCACATACACACACGTGGTCAAAGGGCTTTGCCATTGCATGCACACTGGCGTGGTTAGTCAGTAAGTACCCTCTCTTTATGCGCCAGGAAAGAAATTGCTCCTGGAAGTTCTGGCTTAGCAGCCGGTAGATGGAGACGCATCCCCAGCAGGTGGGCAGGGTCATGGAGAGTTGGTGAGGATGGCTGCAGAAGCAGTAAGCCTCAATTAATTCCTGGTGCATATGTGAGCCTGTGTATCAGTGTGTGTGTGTGTGCATGTGTGTGTGTGTGTGCGTGTGTGTGCTGGGGCAGGTAGGGAGAATGGAGGCGTGAGGAAACCAGTCCATGTCGTAGTTCCTTCTGCCAGCTTTGGAAAGCCAAGTCTCTTCCACGTGGGGTACAAGGTGGGGCCTGGACGTTTTCCCCACCCTGCCACCTCACCTTCAGCCACCAGGCATCCTGAATAAGGGCAGTGGGACTAGGGGTGTGTGGGGCAGGAAATTGTCCTTTTTCGGCTGTCAATTCATTTGTGTTTTACTTCCTCCTAAAACATCACTCTCATTTGCTAGTCATTTTCCTAAATCCTAAGGTTTATTTATTTGTTTGTTTTTAAATTCTTTATGATTTTCTGATTGTTTTTATTGTCTCTCTTCCTACGTGGGTTACTGATTTTGAGGTTTCTTACTTGTTCCTGATCCCATGTTCCTGGACTCTCTGCAGCAGAAGCTGTTGACGTTCTAGCATCCTGGTTAACAACTACACGTTCTATGCACTTTGAAGCTTGTTGTGGCCCCTGATACTTCATAGTCCATGCGAAATGAGTAGAAGAGGTGTGTGTACCTTCTGAGTGTGTGGCTCCAAAGAGAAAGATTGCTTGCGTCCTCTTTCCACTTCCTACGCTTCTCTTTTCATGGGCAAAAGGTGCAGCTGTGGAGCTTAATTAGCCATCTTGGGCCACAAAAGGGAGCCACAGGCTGATATAGACTGAGCCACGAGCTAATAGGAGCCTGAGTTACCATCCCTATAGATCTGCCCGGGCACGCTTATGGTAGGCCCATTCGTGAAAGAGAAATAACTTCTATTTTATTTAAATCCCTACATTTTAGCATTTGTTGGAGCAGCCGAACCTGTATTCTATTACACAATCTCAAGCTGTCCACAGTGGCCTGGGTGTGCTTGGGTCTGGGGACAAGTCTCATAGTTACCAAATCTTGTGGATGTCGCATCCATGATGTTTCCACAGCTACGGCTGGTGAGTGGCTTTGGAGCTGTCAGAATATTTCAGGAAAAGGAGGCAGGACCGAGGATGATTTTAGCTTAGAAATTGTCATTATGTGTTACGATTTTAATTGAAGTGTATAGGTTCATCGACACATTTTGAACCAACATAAACTCAACATAAACATAGAAAAATATATTTTTCTGTTGACCATGCGTTTTGTAGTGTTGCAGGGTCTCAAAAAAGACAGTGTCTCAGAGATTTCTCCTCGAGAGGTGTTAGATCTGCAGCAGCTTGGTCGAATGTCAAGAGCTCAAGCGCAGAAGTCTGAAGGTGTGAATATAATTCTTGTTTTTCCTCTAAGTATTTGAGGAACACTTGCAAGTAAAATAAAGGAATTAGACATAATCTGTAATATCTCTTTCCAATATGAACTTCTGTGATCTTATGACTCGGAGTCTGAATGCCAAAGCCAGGATAGAGGTCTGCCTTAGCCACTTACTTAGTTTGCATAAACTGTTAACTCCCCCGGCCTTGTCTCTTCCTTTGAAATGCAGATGAAAACGCTTTGCCAGGGCGATTTCATCAAGAAGCTGTAAGGGCCAAGTCAACTAGCAGATGCGAAAGTGCTGCTACAGCACAGCTATACATGAATGGACATCGTGATTCATCTTCCTTTTAGTTTTGGCTTCATCCTAATCCTAATTTATTCTTCCTTTTCGCTTTTCTCACTGGGACGAGGATCGGCTTTTTCTTTTCCCTGAGCCCTCCATTCCCGGGCCCACCTCTGCACCCCTCCTTCTAATGCATATATACCTCTTTTTCTAGTCACCACAGAAGAGATTTTGCAAGCAGATCCCTAAATCTAGTGTGAAATTGAGATGTGGAAGCAGGAAAACGGTAGAGGGAGGCTTGGCCTGAAAGGAAAGGGCAGGGTCGGGTGTCGTAGAGGCTGCACTGCCCAACAGGACAAGGGGCTGTGAGGAAGAGGAAGCGAGAGAAGCGCAGCGTGGCTGGGGTCCTGGATGACACTGTGGATCACACGTGAACGGCTTCGAAGTATCGGTGGGATGTGAGGGACCTGGGGTGTAGAAGAAGCGGTTTAGAAAGAAGTTGCTGTGGCTTATGATTTAGATCCCCTTTCATATTCTTTAAGAGACATACACATGTTTGTGATTCCTTTTTAATTACTGTTGTGTGATGGGATTTGGCTCTTTACAGAGGAGTTCCTGCGGAGACAGTGTAATATAGCAGGTCATTTATCACATCGTGACGAATCAAAAACTATTCAGTGTTTTGATTTCTGTAACTGGGTAGGACATTCTGTGGACCATCTGCAAAGGGAAGACGTGTGGTGCTTGGGCATGGGCGGTCAGGAGGGCAGGGCCCTTGGTGCTTCTTGCTCGGGTGGCTGTGCTGCCTGGATGCCACACCCGAGAACCAGCCACCGATGCTCTGAGTCTGGGCCAGTGTGTGACAGTCAGCCGAGGGTCTGTTGCCAACAGCCAGCGTTTCCAAGGCTGCACATTGAACAGCAGGGTGGAGGCCTTACAAGCTAGATGGTACCCGAATGCTGTATCCATGAGAATCAGTGAAACTCAGAATTCAAAGGATGGGGAGTGATCACTCGAAGCCCTACCCTCAATCGTATTGCTATGACATGGTGACAGAGATGTGGGTGGTGTCCAAGAATGTCAATGAAGAGGAAACTGGTGAGTGAACAATGATGATGTTCCAGTGTCAGGTGACACTGCCAGGTGACGTTGGATCCCTGTCAGTTGTCAGAACAGGAGGCCACTTCTTAAGCTGATTCTCTGGTCTTTGTACCATGGATGCCCGACTCAACCTCAAGGGCAGTGCTGAGGTGTCTTCTCTCCTGGGAAATGTGGCTCTCTAGGGTGAGTGTCCTCCCTATCTCAATGCTTTACTACAGTCATCCTCCAATCCCAGATTTTTATGGGACTCATGACCAGCGGCTAATTGAAGCCAACAGCAGAAATGCTGTCTGTAACCACTTGTATGTAGCATTTTTTATGGATGGGCAGGTAGAAGGTTTGATACGGTCTGGAATCATTTTGGCAAACCCCTTACATCCTTTCACCTTGCTGTCCTCCTCCATATCCTCCCACACCAGATGTCAGCAACACTTGAAAAGTCTTTGGAGGTGGTCCTCAGTCTAGTCTGTCCAGGGTCCGTAACAAATGTATATTCTAATGGACAATATAGCATAAAAATGGTAGAAACAGGGGTTTTGGAACCAACCTGCTTGACTTCAGATCCCACCTCTGTCACTTACTAACTGTACGATGTCGAGCAAGTTACTTAATCTCTCTGGGCCTGTAAAATGGGACTAAGGAGGGTATTAAACTTGCTATTTATTGTGAAGATAAAACGAGTTAATACTCGTGGAAATAGAAGAGGCCGGTGCATAGAAAGGTTTGAGAGATTACTGTTGGTATAACTAACTGTAGGACAATATTTTCAAAACAAGATCCTGGGTCCACCCCCATCAGAGTCACAGTAGGGCTCGGGGTAGTGGGGAGCAGTTAAGTGTGAAGATGCTTGGGCTGTGCCCCAGACTGGGAAACCGGAATCTCTAGGGAGACGGCCAAGCATTGGCACCTTCGATAAGCACTGCAGACGACTCTTAACTGAAGATGAAAAATGAACCCCTGTGGCTGGCAGGATTCTACAGACGCCCCCTCCCACAACACACACGGGATTGCTGTTCCATGCTTATTTGAACACTAGTCTAGATGTTGCCGAGGAGGGATTTTGCAGATGGAATTCAAGTCCCTAGTCGGTTGACCTTAAAATATGGAGCTTATCCTGGGGGACCTGATCTGTCATAGGAGCACTTTAAAAGACAGAAGCCTTCATTCAGAGAGACTGGGCAGAAGGTGTTGCTCTAACCATTGCCGGTGTAAAATTGTGGGGCCATGTGAGAGGGAATGAAGGGACGGATCCTTAAGAAACAGGGAGAAGCCCTTGGGTTCTCTTAGGAACCTTAGTCCTACAACCTCAAGGAACTGAGTTCTGCCAATAGAATTGCCTTGGAAGCAATTTCTTCTACCAGAGAATCCAGAAAAGAATGTAGCCCTGGACTAAACACAGAGAAAATCTAAATTTGGGTCAATTTGTAATGCAGCACGAGACTAACGAGTACAACCACAGATAGAGTGGGAAGGGCAGTGAACTTGGAATGATCCTACCAGATGTATATCAAGTAAGATGAACCTCCTTTTTTATCTGCAAAATAGTGACAACAAATAATACATACTTCACAGGATTGTGGTGAGAATTAAGTGAAAAGAGATATGCAAAAAACGCATTTGCAGTATAAAACGTTCTTTTTACAAAACAGAAATTCCTGAATTTTTATTACCCAACATATTCTCTCCATTTGAGCTTATTCAAACACCATTTCCAAGCTTCTTTGTAAACCAAGGAGGCCCCAACCATCCTTCGTGGTTCAGAGGCTGAATTGATTATTGGTATAGACCACTTTCACACTGCCTAGGGCCTTGGGCTTTTTATGCCCAGAGGCTGTTGGCCCCTGCAAAGTCATTGTTGCTCCTTCAGATGGGCTCATCCTCATTTTGGGGTCATCCTCTCAGATCTCAGAGCTCCTGAAGCAGATGCTCCTGCGACTCAGGTGGGTGTGAGTGAGCCAGATGGATAGCTTTTTTCTCAGTTGTTGTATCACCACCACAAGCCCCTGCACACCCTCCTTTAAGGAAAGTGTGGGTCTCACATGAACACATCTTGGGTGGGAGGACACCCTAGGGACCAAAGTGGAGTCTCTTTGAGCAAATCAGTGAGCTCTTCATTAGTGGCATATTAAGGTGAAGTCCAAAGCTGATGGGATTCTTATCAGAGAAGTGAATTTAGGGTTAACATTTACAAGAGGCCAAGCTTGGAGGCCGTGCTCTGCACTTCTCCGAAGTGACCCATCATGGATGGTGAGCGGCAGCCTTCTCAGAAATGGTGGAAGATTCTGTTACATTTCCGCTGTTCGTGCACCACGTAAAACTTCCTCCTTCTCTCCACGTGAAGACTTTCTAATGCCATGTTTTGGAAGATATGGTCGACTACTACACACAGACCCAAGTGGGTTCTAAGAAAAGAACCAAAACCCAGCATGGGGAAGCTGGAGATCCAGTGCAGTTCTTGAGCACTCGCCATGGGTCAAGTGCGGAGATATCGAGTGATATGTCAGTTCGACATGGGGGGCTGGGATTGGACCCCAGTTCACCTGCTTCCTATGGGACCACATTGTCTGCTTTAAAGGCGAAATAAAATACGGGTAAAGGAACTTACCATTTTCTCCTTCCCTCAATAACTTCCAGAAATCCTGATGCTAGGGGGCTTGGTGGGGAGTCAAGCCCCAGGGAGCTCAGGCCAACTCCCTTGCCAGTGCCATTAATCTTAGAGGGGGGCTCATGCTGGAGAGCCGGGCTCACCTGCTGAGTGACATTGTAGGGTGGTGTGGGGGAAACATTGTACTTTCTCTCCTTAATAATGTCTAATGGGGAAACAAATAGCTTCTCCTTTCCACCCTACATAGAGAAATCTTTGTCCAGAATTTTCAAACAGCAGCTTAAGAAACAAATAACCTTTGTTCCACTAATTTTTCATTTTCATAACTCGATAATAGGGCCTTTCCAGCTGGGCCGCTGTATTATAAGGAAGCATGTCAGAGAGATCTCGAAACTTAATAAATACAAAAAAATTAGACTCCCAAACCTGCTGATCTGAACAATCACCGCTGCCCACCCCCATCCCGTTTTTGAGTATATTTCTAAGCCATTAGAGAAACTAATTACTTTCTCTTCCATTTGCCCAATAACGGGTCAGACTTGAATGCATAAGCAATGAATGGCTCGCCTCTTTGCCTTTACATCACCAGCACAGGCAGAAATTTCCTCTTGTGGAGATGAAGCTTTCTTGCCTCCACTTCTTGCTAAAGATGTATAGTATTTTATAGAAACATCAGGGACGGATCTGCCTTTCTAATAATCATATGACTTAGAGATAAATTAATAATAAATGTCTGGAAATGAAAGGGAAGAAGCAGTATTGGGGCCCTTTATGGCATTGCCAGGAGCAGCTGACAGAGCAGTTCGGTGACTAGAGGGAACCGATGGCGGGTGCGATCAATGAGAATGCGGTGACCGATCAGGGACATGTTGGTAGGAGAGGGAAGGAAGCCAGGCCAGCCTTTTAGATGCCTTGAAGCAATAAGAAGTATCCCCTTGTGTGGTTGGTGGAAATCATTGTCATGACCAAGAGTAACACCACATGATCAGTGGAGGGACACGAGGAGACCTGCTGGGCAGAAGGACAGTGCCCGAGGGCAGCAGAGGTACAGATGGCAGAGGGACCCAGAGCAGGGCTCCACCTGTGTGGTGAGACTGGGGGTGGGTTAACACACACCTTTGTCTGTTGGTAAAGTATGTATGGTCACTTAGTAGGGTTTTTATGAGGATGAAATAAAACACCTTAGTAGTTATCCCAGTGCCTGGTACAGAGTAGGTTGTCAACAAATGGTAGACAGATTTATTATTAAATAAATTCTAGTTATCGAAAGAAGCCTTGACTTCCACAGTAAAGCAATTAGAGGTTTCCACCACTGTGGACCTCAGCCGTGGCTCTCGTGGAGACGGGAAGCGAATCAGACTTAAGC
This sequence comes from Cynopterus sphinx, assembly GCA_030015415.1. Lineage (NCBI taxonomy): Eukaryota > Metazoa > Chordata > Mammalia > Chiroptera > Pteropodidae > Cynopterus > Cynopterus sphinx. The sequence continues at coordinate 47,705,207 of CM057390.1, read as the reverse complement.
CAGAAGACCGGAAGGTTCCTGACCGCAGGGCCTCCAGCTGTCCTTTAAGTTCTTACTCCAGCTGTCCTTTAAGTTCTTACGGCTTGGGATGTTGAGGCCAGGCTGAGGAAGAGGCCTGAGGAGGCTGCCTGGGGTCACGAAGGGCTCCGGCCTTGGAAACTGGAATTCTAACACCAGCCCTGCTTCCGACCTAGTATGAGACCTTGGGAAAGTCATTTGTTCCCTGAAGACCCTGCCTTTTTCATCTGTAAAATCTAGGGCAAAGGAAACTGACCTACCTATCCCCTAATCTCTTCCAGCTGTGGTAGTTGAGGATTTCAGGTGTGAAAGAAAAGTCCCTAGAAGAAGTCGCATCTCGAAGCCTCCCGCTAAGATCCGCGGTCTGTCCCTGCAGGCTCCCATCTGACCCAGCACCCTGGGTGTGAGGGCTCCTTCCTGGATGTGACATCTCTCGCTCGGCCAGCTCCAAATGTCTGCTCAGGGACCCTGGCTGTCCCCGATATCTATACTTTAGTGCTCTGGGGAAAGAGGGAGGTCTGATGCCTCTAGTCAGTTTTTAATCATAGATGGCAGGTGTTGAAGCCTTGGATTTATGAGCGCTTTTCATCTTAACCAACCTGCTGCTGGCTCTCAGTGACTCTCTCTCACCTGGCCTGTGTGATTTATGCACCCATCGCCTGCCACAGGAAGCCAGAATTGTTGGGCTGCAGACTTTCCGGTTGCCTTGCTCCTTCTCAAACGCATCCTAGTTCTCTTGTGCTGTGATAATAAACGCTTTTGCTGCAAGAGGTCTCGTCCTGGGGAACACCCATGCTGCCCTCTTCGCCCCCTCCGCCTCCCTCTCCCCACCCAGAGTTCCTCTGCAGCTCCCATCGGTTTGGGTGAAATCAGACTCCGCCCCTCTTGCCTGGCCCTCTGGAGAACTGTGGTTTCCTTTAATGAAGCCTGCACTGATGGATTTGGACAAGAGTCAAGGATGAGTGAATTTTAAGGGTCTCTGTGGGAGAATTGCTTCTGATTTCCTTCTCCTCCTGGACTTCAGAGCACAGGGCCTACGTTCCTCCTTCCTGCAGCTGAGATGCAGTGAATTCAAATGGGGTCTTAGAGAGAGACCCAGTTTCCTGGAAAAGAATTCTACATTTATGCGAATGCATCATGATGTCCCTCTGTAGCCAGCACTGACCCCAACCTGCTGAGAAAGAAGTCTGCGTCTCTAGGCAAAGAAAAAGGTACTGATAGCCCTTTGCTGATTTATGTTCCTAAATGGGGATAGGAAAAGGGTCTGGCTCTTAGAGATATGATTCCAGCAGTTGTGTCCCTCTCTGAACCCCATTTGGTCATATGGCCTTCAAGGTAGAGAGCAGAGTGCAATATCTATTACCCCTCAGTTGTGGTGCCAGGTGCTTTACATCGCTAGTGGAAAACAGTTTCCATAGGGACAGGCAGGTAATAGAAATGAATGAACAGGCCTTCAGGACAGGTGACACAATAAGGAACGATGGGGTCTGAGGAGAGCTGGGGATAATAAGTCCTGCATACAGCAAGTAGTTACATGTGTGCAATATGCTGTTTATCTAAAAAAGAGGGGATGAAAATGTATATATATATACACACACAGACATAAATATACTTATGCATACACATATAATATATATATCCTTATATTTTCAGAAATAAAAGAAACAACCATAAAGTTAGAAGATTTGTCAGTAAGGAATAGGGAGAAGATAATAGGGATAGGGCCCAGACCACTTAGGAAAAGAAGTTGTTTGACAGATTTGACTTTGAAGCCATGTAAATATTTTATCTGTTATAAAACAATATGAAATTTAAAAGCATCCCCTCACCCTAAAAAAAAAAAGTGGTTACTTATTTTTAATTGGTCGATCTTTTGGGGGAAATATAAGTGTAAGATTACCAGACCTTTCCAATTTTCAGGAGAATACAGAAATATAGATTTTTAAAAGGTGAAATATTTTACTTTTAAATTATTAGGCAATAATTAAAAAACAGACAACAACGGCCATCTTCTGCAGGCTAAGCAAAGTATCTGCTAGCCAGATTTGACCCAGCACTTTCTTGTTTTCAACCTTTGCTTTATGCGCTTGATCGCATTTATTACTTTCAACAACCCTAGGAGGTGAATTTTATTAAGGCCATTTTATTGTGAAAGAAACTGAAGGTCAGGAAGGTCGAGACTCTTCCTGTGGCCGCACAGCTAGTGAGTGGTGGAACAGGGGCTCAGAAATAGGCTTTCTCGGGGCCCCGTCCAGGGAGGAGTCCCTTTTTAAGTCTGCAGTGGCTCCTGCTGGCTCACCAGCTCACACAGAACACGGCAAGCATGAATGTTTCCCGCCCCCCTCCCTCCCTCCGCACACGCTTCAGGGCTTTCTAGGACTTTATATAAATCTTCTTTGGAATTTGCCAGATTGGACCCCCAAGTACTTGAGAACTCCAAGAGCATCTGCAGAAAAATGTACTTGTTTCTGGGCCATTGTGTTTGCTGTAGCTCATCAAATGTGGCTTTTTACATCCCGAATAATGCTAATTTTCCTTTCTCTTTACCTTTTCATTTTGAACTGAGATATCACTCCCTGCCTTTCATACAAAGGGAATAAAGTCAATTTTCCAGCGTTTCCAAGTCGATAAATACATATTAGATTTTCTTGGTTGCCACGTAGATTTGGAGCTGGAAGGGGGTTGGGAAGTTGGCATTTATTGAGTCCCTATGATCCTGCGAAATGGGAATCGCTGGCCTCATTTTACAGATGAGAAAATTGAGTTCAGAAAGTTTAAGTTACCTACTCAAGGTCACACAATGCCCAAGCAAATTGAATTTAGAGCCAGGAAGCCTCAGGCAAAATCCCGACTCTCAATTCAATATATTTTCCACTGCATCATGCTGCCTCTGAATATTACAGTAAAGTTGTCTCTGTTAGTAATGTTAACAAAATGGCTGAGAAATCCTTTTGAATTGTGTTGTTTCATTATGCCAGGAAAAAGAAAATAAAATCTACTCTGGATTAACAATAGAACATGGGCTTGGTATACATAGAACCAAAAGCAGAAAGCCAGCCTCGGCTTAACTCTCCTGAAAATTCATGCATTTATTATTCTCCCCCAAAATTATCAGTAATACATTGAGTTAGAACAAAAAAATATACTGTATTGTTTCACAAAAGTGTATGAGTCCACAGTTGTATAATTCCATATACTCTCTGAGCTCTTGTTGTCTGTATTTTATGACTATAGATGCTCTAAATCCACGATTCTTTGCTATAATTTTCTTCCTTTAAAAAAATATATGTAGTCTATGGTATATGTACATATCAGCTTAGGATTTTACCCAGTGAATATGTTCCTCCTATTTTTATATATGGAACATAATATATATGTAATATACAAATATATATTTATATCTAAAACACACATAAATGTATTCATATAATTGTATAGATATATAATTACATCATTTGTGAATACATATATGTAATATATGCATTATGTATTAATATGTAAGTATTTGCAATGCATCAAATTATTAATCAAATTACATTATATTTTAAATTTATAATATATATTATGTAACATGCTAATGCATATAAATGGATAATTACATATAATATGTTACTATATATAAACATATAAATATATAAATACTGAAGGATCTATTCATTGGGTAGAATTCAGAGTTGACACTCCCCCCCCCCCAGCACTTTAAACATTACATTTCATTGTCATTATTTCTAGAAAAAAGTCAGCAATCATTTTCATCATTGTTCCCCAGGAAGTATTGTGTCTTTTCCTTTAGCTGCTTTTAAATATGATTTTTATCTTTGTCTTAGGCTGTTTGGTTACAGTGTGCTTAGGTATGTTGTTTTTTTCCTTTTTTTTTTTTAATTTATTTTTTTGGGTCATTATCCTGCTTGGGGTTCACTGACTTTGGATCCGTGGGTTGATATCTTTAAACAGTTTATTAGCCATCGTTCTTCAAGTAGTTTACTACCCTATGCTTTCCTTCTCGCTTCTTGGACTCTAATGATTTGTATGTTAAAACATTGGCTGTCATACACCAGGTCTAGGATGCTCTGCTGGTTTTTATTCACCCATTTTTGTCTTTGCGTTTCAGTTTTAACACTTTCTCCTGTGTCTTTAGGATCACTGACCCCTTCCTCTTCTGCATCTAGTGTTATGCTAATCCACGTGATAAATTTCTTATTTATGATATCATACTTTACATTTCTAACATTTACATTTGTTCTTTGGCATTTTACCATAATTATTTTGATGTTTCTGTCTGATAATGTCAACTTTTAGGCCATCTCTTGTACTGCTTCTACTGAATGTTTCCTGTCTTAACTTTGGGTTGCATTTTTTTGCCTTTCTGTGTTCTTATAATAAACAGCAACAACAAAAAAAACACTAAGTACTGAAGTAAATACTATCTGCTTCCAGAAAGGTTTACTCTTGTTTTCTCATTCTACTACGAGAGAGGGAGCTAAATCAATCTGATGTGGATTAGCCTAAGTTGAATGGGTCCGGGCTTTGTTATCCCTTTAGTTTCACTCAGTTCATTACAGGATTTAAATCCTTTGAAGAAAGAAGAGGCAATTTCATTTGGAACTGAGATCTCACAACAGGTGAAGTTCTAGAAATTTGCCTCTGATTCACAGCTGAGCCAGTAGCTTTCGGGTTTGTAGGAGAGCTCTTTCTGTTTTACAGCAAAGCAGACAGGTTTTGGGTCATTAGTGAGTTCTCTCTGCCAGCCAGTCCTGCTTGCTGCTTTCTGCACTGTGGGAGTTTGCATTGAGTCCTGGCTGCCATTCTCCAGGCTCTGGAGGTCCTGGGAAGGCCTAGAATACCTTTGGAGTTTTTCTTGTTAGTTCACTTTTATTTCTTTGTGTCTTCAGTTCTCTGATGGTTTTTGGAACCATAATTTATTTTCTTTTAGTTTTAAGGTGGAAGCAATGATCTCATAACCCTTTTTCAGCACAGCTATTGTGTTTTTAGTTATTGCTGTTGGTGGTGGTGGTGGTGGCAGGAGAGGCTGTGTGTGTGTGTGTATTTGCGAGTGTCATCTATGAAAGCAAGATTTATGTCTAATTAGCTTGCTCTATGCAGTGTCTAGATCCATGACATATATTTTCCATCACTGTCCCAGATAATTTCATCCTTGTAGGTTATGCTATCTGGTCACAACTCTCATGACTCCACTGTTTTGCAAATAGCTTTTGACACCCTTCATGCATCTCCCACCTCCTTGCCACTTATTTTCAAATTTGGCAGTTAAATTAGGTATGGCCAAGTAGGAGTGATCTTTTCTCTTTCGTTAATCTCTTTGTATACACGCACACACACACACACACACACACACATTCACTGGGAAGATAGAACCATCTGCTTCTGGAATAAGGCTTCAGAGTCAGTTGTTTAGTGCCATTCCCGCTGACACATAAAGTAGCTCCTGTGTCATGTCAACAAAGTGTCTCATCATAGGATTTCTGACACATGTGGGAAGAGTCAGAAAAAAAATAATTCAGAAGCTGAAAAAAACTAGAACAAAAAAATCTGATTTTCCTTGAACATCTCTTAAGGCCTGGAGGACCTGGAAGACATTGCATTCAGTCTGTATTCCAAGGAAATAGCTATAAGAGGACAGCCGGAGATGAATACTGGTAGGTCTTTGGGAAGGGCCTTGAGCCAGGAAGTTCAGCTGTGGGAAGAGGAGAGACAAATATGTAGCTCATGGCGAGAGTCTGGAAACAGGTGAGCGGTAGGAGAGGGCGTGAGAGGTGCATCTGGCATGGTTGCGCCAACAACGACTTCCTAGCCCAGAACTGATGGCTTTGATTATTTCACACTAAAAAGCACTATTTTCTTTTAAACATTAACATTCCACATTTGGGTTAAATAACTTCATTTTGGTTTGATTCAATTCAATTTAGTCCAACTGATGTATTACGCATATATTAGGTAAGTCTAATGCTGTGTTAGTCACTGTGATGATTAGACAAAAAGGAAGGTTCTGTTCTCAAGGAGATTTCGAGTTTAATCCTACTGTCGAAATAAGGGCTATTCAATATTCAGCTAAAATTAGAGAACAAAGTAGGAGAACTGGGCTGAAAGTCAGATCGGGGTTTTAATTCCAGATCAGCAATTTACTGATCAGGCCATTTAATTTCTCTGCACCTTACTTTCTTCCTCTGTAAATGAGGGATTGTAATAGATCAGTGGTTCTCAAACTTATTGCATTAAATATACCCTTTTATAACAAATAATTTGTAATGCCTCATTTACCAAATCAAAAATGAAATTTGCAGATATTATAACATCTTTATATACATAATAAAAATCAGTATAATGTCCTAACTATAATATAACAGAGAAATAAAAGACAAGCATGTTAAAATAAATAATATCTACTTCACACTGTAAATTTTCAGATATAGTAGACAATGTAATGAAGGAGTCAGATGGTTGCATCTGCTTATAATGAATATGTTTGGATTTAAGAGAAGTGAGATCAGATGCTGTTTTATACAAGAAATACATTAAATGAAAGAGCAGAGGTATATGTATATATATCCTGGAACTAAAACACACGTAAGGGTTACTAGTAACAGATCAAAATTATTCGTATTTAGAAAAAGGAGAAAATAGCTTTAACTGAGGCAAGGACAACATGCCAGTTTAAATTATTGGCTGGAAAAATAGAGAAAATGAGCAAGCATGATATTACTCACAAATGAGCTGATCCTTAGTTATAAATGTCACGTCAAAATAATGCCTGATTTTGTGACGTGGGATGGGGTAGTGATGAAGCATCATAGAAAGTAGATCTCCTGTGTGAAATCGCGCCCTAAGTAAAGGCCCACATTTGGTCTCTGTGTGTCCAGTGGGATGCTCAAGATGTGTGCAGGATGCGAGGTGCTTCTCTGCCGTGCGGGACTGTCCCCAGCATGGCAAGCGTCTCGCATCTGCACTCTGTTTCCACCGTTTGCTACTACTACTGCTCTCTAGTTATGAGAACAAAAAACACCCATCCATTTTCAAAAGAACTCCTAGTTAAGAGGTCCTTACCATGTTTGGAATTTTATCAGTCTGCTGTTCTCATAATTCAGAGTCAAATGAGTAAGGTAGACAACAAGCTAAAAGGCAAGTCATGTTGGGGAGGATCAGTGGGAACAGAATCATCTTCTTGATGGGAGAAGTAGGCCTGAACTGGCCTAGAAGGGTGAGTAGTTTGGCCAGCAAGGGTGGTTCATTCCATCACTTCTCTGTGTTGATAAACAGAATAATCAGGATTGCAGGGAGAGCCCTTAAAGCGCTTACGTGTTAATAATTTGAAGTTCCCAAGCCTGCCCCAAATGTAACCTTAAAAAGTGAGTCCTCCATGACGCCGATGTGTTTATTTCAACAGATCGCAAAGGGAAAGGGGCTCTATGCACCTTAAAGGAAACGCACTTCATTCATTAACAGTCCACAATTTTAGACTCTTCATGAGTTCAAATCAAGTTTAAAATGGCAAACGCTCTGAATTACAGCGTTTCCAACCTAGCCAAGGATAGCTTTTCAAAAGCAGTCACATGGCGTGAGGTGAAGGGAAGGGAAACCCATAACAGCATTAGAGTTGTCCCAGAGATTCTGGGGGCCCAAGCTCTTACTGATTTGCAAAGTGTTCGTGAGAGCTTCTATCCTGTGAAAACAAAGTGCCCCCTCGAACTAATTGACCCTTCCTTGAATGTCCCCATGGATGGTGCTGAGGTTTAAGCTTTTAAGGGTCGCTTGGAAATCTTTTTGTTACGGGGGAGTTTTGATGACAGTCTTAAGTCTAAAGGAATATGTCATCACACCCGAGTGAGTTAATAGCTGAGGGAGGAACAGAATTAGGCACACCTGAGACATGCCTCTTGGTTGGCATTTCAGAACAGCAGGCGCCATGGAAAGCAATACGAAGCTTCAGGAAGAAGCATTGGCTGTCCTGGCAGTGAGGCCAGTTCTTGAGAAAAGAATAGAAACCAGCCACAGTTCATAACCACGCCAGCTTGCATCCCTTCCCAAGACACTCCAGGTGGGATTCAGAGCCCTTCTCTCCTGGCAGTGTGACAGATCAGGGTAGAAACAATGTCAGGGAAATCTGGGTTATATATCCCTTTCTCCAGCTGGCTCTTTGAACCCAGTTATCACGGTGGGATTTCTGGGGAAAGAGGGGGACGAAAAGAGGGAGGATGTTATAGAGAGCACTGAGTACATCAGAGTGTGGGAGCTGGTTGCTCTCGGAATGAGATACCCAGTTTCCGGCTGGCCTGGTCTCCCACGCTGTGTCTGTGGGGCCGCACAGGTCCCGCAGGACTGGCCTCTGCCTTGCACACCAGCCTTCGCTCACTCCGTGCTCTCCGCATGCTGCCATGCTTGCTTTCTCTCCATTCCTCAAACACTTCTTGCTCCTCTGAACGATTCACTTCACATCACTGGCCCCTCAGGCTGGGAGGCTCCCGGGCCTCCACCTCGGTGTCAGTCTACATTTCTTCTCTGGTTTACTCCTATTTAGGAAGCAGATAGTGCATCCCAGAGAGTGACTGAAGAGAGCTCAAGGTAGGGACTTGAAGTGAGGGAGCGGGCAGGTTTAGAGACCCCAACGAGGTGTGGGGAAGCACCAGGAAAATGCCAAGTGGGAACTGTTTGCTTTCCTCAGGCCTAAAGCAGCAGCAGGAGGAGCAGGTACTGCCCTTGGTGAGATCTGGGCTACAAGTGGGGTCCCAGAGACCAGCAGGGGCTTGGACCACCAGAGCAGGGTCTGGACACCAGCAAGCCGGAGAACAAACCAGGGCAGGCATGACCTTCCCAGAGTGATGGCCAGAAGCCACAGGAAGAAGACCACTTTCTCCTTCTACCTTCCAAATCGTGAGGTCTTTAGCAAAACCTAGTTGATATGCAGAGTCATAGCTGCAAGGGATTCTGTGAAGCATTTTTTTCTTTTTTAAGTTTTCCAGCTTCTCCAAATGGAAGAAAAATGGAAAGAAGGATGAGAACACCCTTCTGAGTACCCACCACACCTCTGGGCTTTCACTGATGTATTCCTTTAGCCCTAAACTCCCTTCCAGGAATGCCATAGTTCCTGCCCTCACTTAATCTAGGTCTCTGCTCGCGCTTTCTTCCCGGAGAAGACTTCCTCTGCTCTATATATGAAGCAGTGTCCACTGTACTTACTCTTCATTTTCTTATTCTGCTCTAGTTACTTCCCAGATCTTACCACTCACTACTTGAAATCAAAGCCTATTTCTCTCTCTCTCTCTCTCTCTCTCTCTCTCTCTCTCTCTCTCTTTCTTTCTTTTCTCTCCCCACCAGAATGTAAGCCTATGTGAACAGGCACCTTTTCTGTTTTTCTCAATCGTTTCATGTTCATGCTATGTTTTGCAGTAAATTTGTGTTGAGGGAATGTTGAATAAATATACCAGGAGAAAAGAAGCCTCAGGCCAGACCTTGAAGGGCCATAATGAGGAACAATGGGGAGTGGGAGCTTCTCTTTTGACAGAGGTGATTTTTGGAAAGGAAGCAGGACAGAGAAAGAATATGATGCTACCTGCAATTTCAAGGTAGTTATTCTGGCATCAGCTGAGAAGGCAACCTGAACAGGAAAGCAAGGGGCATAGCTAGCCAGCCAGGCAGCAGGTCAGCCAGTCATTAGAGTGGACCTCTTGGATACAGAGTGTTCTTCTAGGCTCATGTGAGGCATGGATGGGGCCTGGGAGAAACCCATGAGCTCTGCAAGTATAAAAGGCCTAATCCCTTCCCTCCAAGGAGCCACAGGTTTACTTGGGGAAAATTACAGGGTTGCATGCATCAAATATGCGGAGCACATTGAGAAGTACACATTTACACGGTGGGAGTGTGTGGATCCCCAGGGTACCCTCAAGAAAGGAGGAACTGGCTTTGAGCCTGCTTGATCCAGAAGACGTCCTGTAAGTCCCGAGGATGAGTGATGCACGAGTGGAACATCCAGGTAGCTGGAAATGCAAGAGTTCTGGCTGGAAACCAGGTGGAAAGGCAGGCAGGAGACTGCCTGACCCTGGAAAGGGCTCAAATACATTCTCCTTCGAGCTCTTTCAAACTAAAGAATCCAAACCCAGTGAAATGTTCTGAGTGCTCTCGTCTTCCTCTCTAAAGCATACCACTCTGGGACCGCATCTGCCTCTTGAAATGCTCTCTGTCCGTGACTTCAGTTTCGTTTCCCTCTCTGGCTCCTCTTCCTTCTCAGGTAAGGATTATGTCTTTTTTCTTTCTTTTTTTTTTTTATGTTTTATCTTTTCTCCCTCCTCTTAACCTTTCACAAAGGTATGGTTCCCTCCCAAGGCTGCTTCCATGAACAAGACCCCAAATTCACCATCTGCTTTCTAAGCTTGAACCAAGTTTGTTAACAGTTCCTCTGGATGCTTTGTTATGAGGGATGATCTAAAATCAAATCATCGTTCTCTCCTGTCGCAGTTAATTTTGTGTGTTAACTTGGCTAGCTTATGATGCCCAGTTGCTTGGTCAAACACCAGTCTAGATGCTGCTGTGAAGCTATGTTTAAGGCAGAGGACATTGAGTAACAAGGGTTTACCTTTTATAATGTGAGTGGGCCTCATCGAACCAGTTGAAGGTCTTAAGAGAAAAGTCTGAGGTCTCCAGAGAAGGAAGGAATTTTGCCTTCGGGCTGTCTTTGGACTCAAGACCACAACAACAACCCTTCCCTGGATTTCCAGCCTGCAGCCTGTTTTGCAGATTTCAGACTTGCTGGCCCCATGATCGTATGAGCCAGTTTCTTAAAACCAACTCATCTATCTATCTATCTATCTATCTATCTATCTATCTATCTATCTATCATCTATCATCTCTCTCTCTCTCTCTCTCTCTCTCTCCCTCCCTCCCTCCCTCCCTCCCTCCCTCCCTCCTATGTTTGTGTTTCTCTGGAGAATCGTGACTGATACATCCCCAAATTGTTCCTGCCTGGCCTTGCTGTGCCTGATTGTGGCAGTGCCATTTTCCCAGTGATTGGATTTACCCTTTCTCCTCCTCCCACTCACCCTGACGTCCAGCCATCACCAGATCTTAGCAATTCCACCTCCTAAACTTACTTTAAAATTTCCCCTTTTCCATTTCCATGATGCTGTCCCTATAAAAGGCACCGTCTTCTCGAACCAGGTCCACAACTTTAGCTTTCTATTGGGTCTCCCTGCAGGTGTTCTTGCCTCCTCCAAACCACAGGGAGGTGGTCTTTCTAAATAACAAACCCCATCTTATGACTTTTCGATCTAAAACCATCCAACGTTTTCCCTTGGTCACTATGGCACATAGCAATTTATTAATGCTGATTGAAAGGCCCTAGATAGTCTAGCTCCTGCAGCATATCTTACCGCCTCTCCATCTCTATCCAATCCGTTTCTTGAAGGAGCCGTTCCTACAGGTTGGTCTGTAAGACAGCCTTCCCACAGCTTCCCCTGCTTAGCTCTTCTCATCGTTTAGCCGTCACGGCCTCCAGGAAGCGTTTTCTGATCCCTCCAGTCTAGGCTCGTTTCTGCTCCCACGTGATTCCATCACACTTGTTGTTGTATCGTTACTATTTTAATGATAGTGTTTATCGTTGTTTTGTCATTTCCTACTAGATTTTATGTGCATCTTCCTGGGAACTGAGACTGGGTCTTGCTCTCTGTGTCTTATATCCCCACTACCTAGCACATTGTCTGTGCCCAACACATTTTTATTGAATGAATACACGTAAAACAATGGTCACCTGTCTATTTTTAGTGCCACTCCCCAAACAGAAGCCCTTACTGGGCCAATTTAGTGTCTTCCTAACTTCTCAGTCTCCAATCTCTCCCGCCTGTAATTTCCTGTGATGCTGCTGCTGGTTCAATAACCGGCCACGTCGTTGGGCATTCCAGGGCTTCCACGAGTGACTGTTCCTAGGGGCCCGGCGAAGCTACTGGCCATTGCCCATCTTTCTTCCCTGTGATGGTTTTCATCAAGTTGCCTCAACTTGTAAAAACACCTTTCCAGTCTCTTAATTCATCCTTTTTTTCTTCTTCTTCGGATTGAAATTAATTACTCTTTCCTCTAAACACTACTTGATTTACATAATGAAAAAAAAGCAGCTATAAAATCTCGCACATGCTACTTATTTTTGGAATGAAGTATTCCTGCCTATTAAACGAGATTAATAATGTCTGTATTATGGTAATAGCGGCTTTTACTCATCTAGTTCTTGCACGCGCTATGTGCTGGGTAGGCTCCTAAGCTCTCTACATATGTTAACTTATTTAATGATGGCACCTACCTTCCTTCATAGATAGGTCGTGGGAAGAGATAAGGTAAGGAGTTTCCCTCATGTCACAGAGCTGGTGATGGCAGAGCTGGAATTTACCCCTGGCCACCTGGTTTCAGGTCCGTGCCCTCAGTCACATTGCCATTTGCCATATTGCCTACTAGAGGGTATAAGTGGGAGAAAATACGAAAACGCGTAGAGAAGAAGGCTGCTCCAGCTATTACGAGTGGGTGATTCTGCAGGCCCTGGGCTCAGACAGGTGCGAGTATGATTCTGTCATTTAGGAGCTGGTTGGCCCTACATAGGTTATTTGTCTATACGTTAGTCACCTCACCTGAAAAACGGGCCCATTGCTGGTATTTATCTCCAATAGAACACCTAGAATGCTCTTTGAATAGGACCCAACAAACAGTTAAATCTTCATAAATGTGTAATTTTACAATATATCGTATTTGCCAACAGTATTGTATCCCATCCTGCTTCTTATCATAGTGATTCGTCCACTCAATTTTAATCCCTTCTATAGGATTATAATCCTTCTGTTCGTGACATTTCCTAAACTCAGGCACATCGTAGGTGTACGATCTTCGTTAAATGAGTGAACAGACGGTCCTTTCATTGTGATTCATTTAAAGGATTACGGAAGGATTGGTATATTGAAAAGGGCATAGAGACTTTGGGCTAAGAAAAAAGTTCCCTCCAATGGAAGCAGGTATGATGTCAAGCGAAGATACCAATGGCATCTTTCTTCCCTGCTCTGCCTGGCATTGCCACTGAAAGAGGAAGACGCCGGAGGGCTGCGACTTATTGTCTTTTCATCCTGTTGAAGCAGGAGATGTAATATCCCTCATATAATCATATAACTGTGTCTGAACGAGTTAAACTCTTCCCCGAAGTGAAGAAATCTCATTAATTTTTTTCAACGCTAAAGGTTCTCTTGGCATCTCCATGTGTTATGGATAGCCTGGTGTAATGGGGTATAGAAGCAGGAAGGACTTCTGGAAGGAATCGGGACTTGGGGGAATGTGACTGGAGCCCTGAGTCATCAATGACTGATTCTGGTAGGTCATGTGAACACAGGCGTTCTCATTCTCCTCGTGCATAAAATGTTCCACAATCATACTGGCGAGCATACATGGGTGTACGTGGGAAACATTTGAAGGCCCTCCTCGGGTTGTCCCTGGGGTTCTGAATCGTCACTGTCTCCCTCTGTCCCAATGCAGAGACGCGCCACGCAGGGCCTGTGCTCCTGTGAGAAAGCAGAGGGAGAGTGTCTGGAAAAGAAAACACTGGAAGGAATTTTAGGGACCAGCTAGCCCAGCAATTTTCAAACTCCTGCTCCTGCCACGATTTTTGCCACGTCTGTGTCACCTCTCCGCTATTACAGAGGCAATATTTTCCTCTCATACCTAATCACGTACAGAAAGAAAACCTTGTGCCATTACTGTAAATGGAAAACCAATATTAATTCCTATAAAGATCAAAAAGGAAACGCAAAAAGGACCCTCTTTTTCTCGAAAAGGCAAATTAGCAGATGTTAGAGAGGTGTTAACTGAAAACCAAAACCAGCTGGGGTGTGAAGGATTGAAAGGTAATTGAACAAGAGATGCATTTCTCACTCTCGTTTAAAAGTAGCTTCATTCCTGCCCCGGCTCAGCTCGTCTCCGTTGCCCCACTTTGTGGAGAAAAGCTCACGTTAGTTCCACCTTCTCTTTTTGCCAGTGTAGGAGTTGAGGCCTGAGGGGATCACAACTTTTGTTCGGACCCCAGAGGAGCTCTTCCAGGCCAGGGTTCTGATCCCGGTGTGCCAGCCACCTGAGGGTCACATTACTGCCACCGCCACCACTGCCACCGAGAGGTGCATAGTCCGTGAGTCCACAGCCCCTCTAAGCATCCTCAGGGCATTTGCATCTTCTACTTCATTCAGTTCCCAGGGCAGCCTATGACATGAGCAGGCTCCAGGTGACTTTGGCCATTTTACTAAAGTGGAAACAGAAGCCTCAGGAAATTACCTGTTAAGTTTAGGGTCCTACCATGGGCAGGTGGCAGGGCCAGGCCCGGAGCAGCTAGATCACCCAGCCTGCCAGGAGGCCATCCTTCTGCTTTATGATTCTCTAACATGCCCCGACTGTATTGTCTGTGAACAAGGTAGTAGAGGCTTTCTACACGGTTCAGGTTGCCAAGTTCACCTCTGCGTGATTCTACCTGAGGCTTTGGGACAGGAAAATCAGCCTCACAGTAAGACCCCGTCTCTTCAAACTCGCTTCAAGCACGAGGCAGGGAGGTGACACAGTGGTGGCCAGTGAGTCAGCAGGTGCTGCTGTGACCAGGCAGGTGGACCAGTGTCCGTGCCGCCGGGCGGGGGGCGGGCGCGAGGTTGGCAGGGCGGCGGGCTAGCGGCGGTCACATCCACGCTCAGCCACAGCTGGAAGTCCCTCTTCTGCTGTGCACAGGACTTTGTGCCGTCTCTCAGCGCCACTCGCTTTTTCTAATATGAATTACGGCGTGTCCCGGACTTCTTAATATGCAGGTAAGTAGATGCCATCCATCTTTGATGCTTCCCTGTAACCTACAATGTCAAGTTTAAGTTTAATTAGCCCGGCATCCGAGTCCTCTCGTGGTGTGGCTTAGCGATTGCTCCAGGATGTCTGGGCTGCCCACCCCGAACTCGCCTGCCTACCCAGACCTGACACAGCTTCCCGAAGTCCGTCAGAGTGGCCCTGCAAGTCCTATGGTTCTGTCCTTGTGTTTATTTCACATTTTATCTTTTTATTTTGATCTATTATTTATATATTTCAGGCTTAGGCGTTAGAGTAGCTTAGAAATGGACTGCAATATTGATAATATGCATTATAATAAATATAACAGTTATTATATGTCTTTTCTAGGTCAGGGTGGGCCGCATTCTTTGCTTCTCACTGCCACCTGCTCTGTGTTGAGGAGGAAGTAGATGCCCAGTACTCACGTGGCCAGGAAAATGCCTTCCCAGTTCAAGGTAAAACGATAAAGCGTTAAAAGAGTCTTAAGAACCAGGCATTGGGGTTTGTGTTTTATCTCACGCTCAGTTGCTGGAACGGAAAGTTCCAGCACACGTCACACTGGCTGCTGCCTCCTTTTTCTCTCCTGGCCTTAAGGAAATGGCTCCTTTCAACTGAGCCCCCCACAGGATGGGAGAAGAGACACTGCAGGCCACTTGCCCAACTTCATAACCCCCCCTTCTCACCGACTGATGTCGTCTCTGTCCCACCCAGAGAGGAAGCTGAGGGCTTCGGCGGCCTCTCTGCCTCTCCTCTGTCCTTCTCTCCCAGGCTTCGTCCCTTCTGCTTGCTTTCCCTGCTCTGGGATGGGTGAGTGGGTGACAAAGTCTATTTCCTGGGGCCTCACGACACTGCAAGAGGCTAATTCACAGCCTGAGCAAAGGAGACAGGGAGTCGATTCCAGGAAGCGACGGAGTCCCCGATGGAACAAGGGATAGAACGAGGCCGAGGCCGTGCTGGCTGTCGGGGCTGTCATCGTCACGGAGGCCCGTTGTCATGGTGACACTAGGAGGAGATGCGGGCTGGAAAATGAAAGAGGGAAGAGGAAAGGATGTGAGAGAGAAGATGGCAGGAGGAAAAAGGAGGCGAAGAGGGATGGAGAGAAAGACAGAGACGCGGCGTGTCCTGGAGGATGGGAGGGTCTTTCATCTAGGAAAGACAGCAAGAGCTCAGATGGGTCGTGGCCACTGTCGCAGGTGGGGAAGGCAGAGGTGGGAGGGGTGAAATGGGGAGACCAAGAGGTGGGGAGGAGGGAGGGGGATGAGAAGAGAGGAGGAGGCGGAGGAGGAGGTGAAGGACGGGGCTTAGGAAGGAGAGCGACCCTTACCTATGCGTCCCGATCTTCTCCATCCCTGTCTGCGCTCTGATCTCCCGTGTTACACATTAACTACGAACAGCCAAACGCCCGTGTCTCCTGTTTAAAAACTCAATGAAGCGAGACTTCAAAGCGGGACAGAAACCAAGCGGGTGGCCTGCCTGGCTTCGTGTGCCGCCCGTTTGCTGGCCCGGTGAGGTGACGTGGAGCCCCAGTGTCCTCTCCTGAGCCGAGCTGAGCTCTACACGCGTGTCGGACACCGGCTGCCAGGCTTCTCGTGAGATGAGCTGCCCCGGGCTGGCGAGCTGATCCCTCTCCTGCCTCCCCAGACCTTCGAGGGGCTGCCCAGGGCTGGCCTCTGAGACTCAGGCCCGCGTGGGCTGAGATCCCCAGGGACGCCCGGGCAGCTGGGCCACAGCTGCATCAGGTCCACTCCCCGTGCGGCTGTGGCATGACCGGCTTCCATGACAGGTGCCCGAGCGACAGGAGGGGCTGTTAAATCCCGCCCTTGGCCTCCCTCTCCAGGTTTCCATTTCCGGTAGCCAGGTCCTGAGGCAGCTCTGCTCACTGGTCCGCAGAGTCAGATTCAGGGTCTGGTCCTCCCTGGACCCTCCCTGGGCCTCAGTTTCCCTTTTCTTAACTGCAGGGATGAGACTGGAGACTGTAATTTCCTCTCCTGTGCTGTGGTGCGCGTCCAGCTGATGATGCCCCACACCTTGCAAGGAACCTGTGCCAGGCCGACCCTGTAATACCCCGGGGTCCCTGGAGGGAAGGCCCTTCCCAGCCTGCACTGGGGGACACCTTTCTCTTGCCACTTCTTTCTTTTCTAAGCTTTGCACCTCGCCTGGCCACCACTTTCTCAATTCTGGCACGTTCTTGCTGCATCCATCATGCCTGTTTGGGAGAAGAGGAGACAATCGGTAACTTATTCACCCAGTCGAGGGGAGTAAAATAAGGGCATTTGCATCCACAAAAGATACGCCTGGAGAGAAGGCCATGATTTGCAGAAGGAACGTTTGAGGGTGAATTTTATGTTTGGAAGGAAGTGGAGCTGCTAGTGGCCTTCAAATCCTGCCCCAGAGGAGAAATCTCACTCTGTCTGTATCTTGGTGGGGGCTGGGGTAGAATTAGTTTGGGGATTATGGGCTGAAGCTGTACATTGTAGTTTACGCCCTTAGACCTCTGTATCTTCTCTCCCTCATCGTCCTGTATTCCAGGAGTGGCAGTCGAGCTCAGTGGTGATGGATCTGGGCACAGGGGCCTGGCGCATGGAGAAGAGCCTCAGGGGAGCGCACGACCAGGATGGACGCAGCCCAAAGCCGTCGGGGACAGAACAGCTCTATTCTCTGGAGCATCTACAGGACAGAGGTAGGCTCTGTTGCCCACCTGGCTCATCCTGCCCACCAGGTAGACCCTATCTCTTAAGAGCCCTTTGAGGCATCATCTCAGTCCCCCTCCCCGTCGAGAGTCACGTCTGAGTGGCAGCGTGAGCCCAGCCCCAGGCCAAGTGAGGGGTGCAGAAAAGACAGGAGTTATTTCACAGAAGGTGGCCCAGAAGCGAGATTCACAGTTCCTAAGTGAGGTGTGGGGTGGAGAACTGGAGATGGGCCAGGAGGAGGCTCTACCCTGGGTTGGTGTTCTCTACGTCAGACCGGAAGCTGACTGGGGTGAACGGAGGGATCAAGAAGAAAGACTTTTCTTTTCTTGGCATTTGGAGGTTCTGAGGCTCAGGCAGCCCCGCCTTGGCCTCTGAGCTCAGGAGCCGATGGGTGAGATCACGCCAGGCCCAAAGGACCCTCGATGTTTGTTTATGAGTGTGGGGTCCTGGGAAAAGCAGGGATGCTTCCACGTCCCCCCGGAGGCCTCTGATGACCCAAGTGAAGGCAAAAATTAAAGTGGCTGGGTTCTCCCCAGTGGGCACTCAGAAAGGATGGCGCGTGGAAGTTCTCTATCCGCAGGCTTCCATCTTCTGCATTGCTGCTCAGCACGGCGTTTGGGAACAGGCCCTGGGCTGGACCTCACGGGCTCCCCCTAGGGCTTCCCGTGTGATCTTAGACTGATTACATGCTATGCTATGCCCCAGTGTCCTCATCTGTGCCATGTGGGTGCTTATGGACCCTGTCAGAGCTGACTGACAATTAGAGCACCACAATGATGCTTGCGCTTTGCACTCAATAAATGTCATCGACTGTTTTCATCCATAATTTTATTTGGTTCACAATCTTTAAGGGCAATAGAAAAGGTATAAGCCCTCCTGATAGGAACGGAAAGAAAAGAACTTTGCTCAACCATATGTGGCAGGATCCTGTCCTCGGTCATTTTGTCCATGACGCCAGGCGTGGTGGGACAGAGGAAGCTTCAGGCTGGACACATGTGGCAGTCACTGACGGTGTTCACAATTATTTCGAGTTCTCCTCTCCCTGGACTTATGGTGGGATTGAAATAGAAGTTGGTTATGGCCGTGCCACCTGACTTGGCCAATAAAATGTGAGCAGAAGCTACATGTGCCGTTTCTGGGTGGCGGTTCTAAGATCCAGGGTGTAACGTGCCACATCCCCTTCCTGCTGCAGTGGCTGTGGGAGCCCATGTTGAAACAAAGCCTCTCTCAGCCTGAGTCCTCGAGGGACCGGGATGGACAGAGTCCCCCGGCCAACCCTTGTGGGACGAGAGCGTGAGCAGGAATGAGCTGTGGTTGCGGTTGGGAGATATGAGTCCCCTCACTCGTTCCCTCGGCATCGCCAACATAGCCGGACTGATTTTCCATGGATTAGACTTGTGCATCTAGAGCGCCGAGCCTCGTCCTGATGGGCCTGCTTCCCAGCGTCAGAAGAGCTCGATCAGGTGGAAAGAAGGACGTGGGGAAGGAGACCATGTTCTCGGCCACCTCTCTTTCAGCCCTGACCTAGCGGCTACCATTCAGTTTGGAGGGTGAAGGGTAGTGACCGAAGAGGAATTTGGTTTACATTTTCTTACCCTAGTGGAGAGGCTGAGATCCCCACCCACGAAGCTGCCCCTTGAGCCTCCTGATATCTCAGATGCCGTAGGGAGATTCATATCACACAGCAGGGGTGGGCTTTAAAGCAAGCTTTGCTTGCCCATGTCTCGGGCTGTCCCTTCTCAAGAACGTAATCTCCATGTCTAAGAGATTTAGTCTGGGCTGATATTCAGAGACTCCTTCCTAGAGCATCAGGCCTGGAGGAAGCCTTAGAAGAAACACCCCTTATATTCTAGAGGAGGACAGAATAGTCTGGAAGGTGACCGACAGACTTGAAGTCAAGCTAGAGGCAATCCCAGAAAGGCAGGACCCATGCAAAGCTTGCAGGGCCTGGTGCCAGATAAAAACGCGGGGTCTCCTCTTGTTCCAAAGTATCGGGAACATCAAGAGGGTGACTGCAGGGTACTGAACCAGGCCTGGGACCTTCTAAGCACAGAGCCGTGTGCAGCTGCTCAGGCTGCACCTCCACGAGGCTGGCTCTGCAGGATGAGCTGATCACTACTGCACAAGGGAGGAAAGGAAACCCACTTTAGACCTCGGTACAGACCCGCCCCCGTCACATGCTCCAGCGGATTCCAAGAGGAGCTCAGTGGGAAGCCATCCAGGCTACGAAACGACTCCCCCTCGCCTGGGCCCTGCTGGGGGCAGGCCCCCTCCTTCGCTCCCTCCTCCTCAGCCGGGCTGACGTTCCCTGTCCTGGTGTCGATGTGCAGTTTTAAAAAGACAGCAATTCAGAGATCAAATCTGGCTGTGGACCGGAGAGAGCCAGGCACTGGCTCTGCTTGTGTTGTTCCCACCGCTCTGGGGCCTGGGGAAGAAATTCAGAGTTCAGGGGGAAGACACGAGCTTGGAGACACATTATGATTGGAAACTGCCTCGTCCGTTCCCTGTTTGTTTTGTGACGTCCCCGCTGCAGTGCCAGAGCCGAGAGGGCTCACGAACCCTTGCCTGGCTTGTTCTCTGCCCGGTACGTGCAGAGCAACGCGGACAGTAGGTCGTCGGTGGACACTTGTGGTGTAAATCGGTGATGAGACACAGTGATGGCCCGGACAGCTTTGCCCGAGGTGTAGTTGGTGGATGCCTGTGAGTGCTCCACAGCGCGGAGTCGCGTGTGTGTGTCTTTCTCCTTCTCCACCCAAACTCACACTTACGTCAGGACAGGACACATTTAGGAGTAAATGATTTCCAGAGAGTTCACTCTTTTACAGGGGATTAAAATTCCCCACTTGATTCCATCGATCATTAATCATCAAATATTTACTAAGCATCTAGAACCCATTCATCCCAATGAAATAAACGTTTAGCAAATGACTATACCTGGCCCAAGGTCCATGAGGACTTAGGGGTAGGGAACAAACTGTCCTCTCAGGCCTCACCCCACCTCCTTGGGGGCTCAGGGCTGGCCCCCTTCCCGCTCCCTGGCATCACAGAGGACCCTGCAATGCTGCCCGCATGTAGCTTAGCTTTTGGGCGAGGCCAGGGTCCCAAAGGGGATCTGAGAGGGGACAGGGCAGGATCTGAAGGTGTCGCTCCTGCACCTCTGAAGACTCAGCTGTCTGCACGCCCTCAGGGGGCCACAGAGAGAAAGGAGCCCGGTGTGTCAACAATTCTTCCGAGTTAACAAACACAGTCTCTTTTCTCTTCCATTCTCTCTCCCATTTACTGAAATGGTAATTTTAAGTCTCTAATAGCTCCTCAGGGCACTGAGGTGAGGCAAGAGGGGGATGTATTTATGTTCCCATCTGCCAGCCTGTCTTCCTGGGTGATGGCAAGGCTGATGGCACCAGTGATGAAAGCCGCCGCTCCGCGCACCCCGCCAGCCTTTGCTGTGTCTCCCCCGCGACCAGCCTCCTGCTGTTCTCAGTTCAGGCCAGCCCACCGTGTCCTCTCCAGGCTTCAAGACAGCCGGGTGGGCCATGCATATTCATGCTGAGGAGGCAGCACCCTCTTTGGAAGGGCTGGCGTCCTGGCCGGTTATTAATCACTGTCTCCAGCTCTCTCCTGGCCACCAACACCAGGGCCTGCAGCGCAGGGCTGCAACGTCGCCATCAACAACGGGCTTAGCTGAGTGGAAAAGAACAACAACACACCATTAACGAGGGGTCTGCTGGGTGGCCGAGTGGCCCGGGCGCTGAGGGAGGGAACCAGCATCCCCACCAGCATCCTCACCTTGTGGTGCGGCTGTCACTGCGATTTCCATCCATTGGCGCAGGGACAGCACTGGACCACAGCACAGCCACTGTGGAGGTCTTACCGGGGGTCTCACCGGGGACTGGTCTCTGCTGAGCACCCAGTTATATAATTCCAGGAAAGCTCTCCTATGAAACGCACTCAACTCTGGGAGACAGGTAGTCAGTCGCACACCCATTTTTACAGGTTAAAAACTGGCCTTTGGGGAAGGAAAGTGACCAATCCAAAGTCACTCAGCTCTGACGTGACAGATTGCTATCCAAGCCTCCTGGCCCCTCGGCCTGTACGCTCACAGCCATCGCACCGCCGCCCCCATGGGGACATGCCAAGTGTGAGCATTTCCAGGGCTTTTCCAGTGTCTCCCTGTCTCCTCCATACGATACGGGCCACACGAATTTGTACAAAGTTCGCTGCTGGAAGGACTCACACACGTTCTCAGTTGAGCATCTGAGAAATCAGAGCTGAGAGGACTGCGGGAGTCCTCCAGTCCAAACTTCTGGTTTTCATCATTAGGAAGCTCCAACGACACCAGATCTCAAACGCATCTTCCAGTGTCTTGCTCTAGACCTTTTGCTGCCCAACATGCCCAGACTCTTGCTCTCTCCTTCGACCTGCAGTGGTCCACATCCGCCCAGCCAGTCCTGCTTATCTCCCTGGCCCCCAGCCTGGTGAGTCCATTCACACGTCCCAGGTGGCCCCTCTCTGCCTCGAAGACAGTTTCACTCAGTTCTACCTTTGTATCTTTATGTAGGCTGTTTCTTTACCTTCTTTTTTTAAAAAAATTCTTCCATTTTTCCTGGCTTCCATCTGAAACTTTGAGGTGTATCTCCATTGTGGCTGTGTCTCCAGCTCACCTGTCTCTTTGCCTCCGAGAATTCCTACTGCGCACAGTGTTTTACTTAGTTCGTCTCTACTTATAATTCTTGGTTAGACGAAGCAGGAGGGGTGTGGACTTTACTCAGCCCTTGGATTTTCTTCAGTGTCTGACAGGAACCAGGCCCATAGAGGTTCCTCGGGACAGACTCAGGAGTCAGTGGTGATAGTGTTGCCTACTTAAAGCTCCATCGGTGATATCCCTACCCCCACCTGCTCCCACAGAAGCATACGACTACTTCTTTCTACCTCAAATGCAAGAAGTGTTTAGTGAGGAGTTACTATATGCTGGACCCCAGGAGAGATGCTGAGAGGACGATGATGAGTAAGCATATCTGCCCATTCAGAGAAGATCGTCTAGACAATAATTGTCTAGACTTTATGCAGGCTGGTGAGAACCAAGGAGAGAAGAGCAGCTGTGGGTGCAAGACAAGACGGTGAGGCCCTTGACCCCATGGGAAAGGTGCCGAGTGGGTCAGCCAGGCGCCCCTGCCCTCCCACTGCTTGCTTCAGTCGCACCTTCTCCCCTTGCCATTTGCGAGGTGACCCTGAATTTCCAGGGCTGCCCATGTCATCTCTAGCTAGGCCCACTAGCCTAGTGCTTATGACCAGAGCTTTCTTTTTTTTATTAAACTTTTCTAGTTAGATGTCCCATTTATGAGACCCTATACATTCCATATTGAATGACAAGTGACTGGTGATCAATTTTTAAGCTTCTCATGGGAGACAATGACAAGTGAATAATTTAACGGAAGAATTCCTGGTACTCGATGCAAGTCATTGGGAGAGTATGTGGGGAGAGTTGAGGCTTCTCACGGGCTTTTTAAGAAATAACCCGGAGTGGATAGCAACAGTTGCTTACGCGAGTTTCAGTGTCTCTCGGCTCTTCCATAAGCAATTAATTCTCCACAGTGAACTAGTGAATGTTATAGGATTAACATCCGGCTATAAATGCAGCTCAAAAATGTGCTGAGAAAAACAGCGAGAAGCCATGCTGGGACCCAGCCTTGTCAGCAGATGAACAAATTCTGGCCGCCAGATCAGCTTTTCCACTGGGCGAGAAGCTGTGCCGCATCAGAGCGGAGTTTCAATAAGTGCAACTATTCCAGGAGTCTAATTAAAAAATGAAAGGAAGGCAAAGGGATTTGCAACCGCTTAACCATTTTGCATCTATGAGCATGGGCAACGAATGGGGTCGGAAGTATGCTCCCCAGCGTAGATTTTATCAGAGATATAATGGAGAATATATGATTAATATTTCTAAAGGACCCTCGTAATGTGAGGGGTGGGTCTGATGGCATCCACAGGGAAGGCTGAAAGAACTGTTGGAGGAACATTGGCAAATGATGATAGTGACCTGGGGATGGAAAGACGCTGAGGCTTCCAAATAGGAGGCAGAATTGACAGGACTTATCGATAAGGAAAGAGAGTCATCTCCAGTCATCCTAGGGTCCTGGCACGAGCACCTTACTAGGTAGTGGTCCCATTTATTGAATGAGGTGGACTGAAAGAGAAGCCAGTTGGGAGGAATATCAGAGCTCATTCTTAGACAAGTTAAGCCTAACAAGTCCTCTATCCAAATAGTGATGTCAAGTAGACAATTTAATATGGAAGGCTGGAGCTCTGAGGCGTGGTTGGCATTGGAGATATAAATTTGGGAGTTGCCAGCATCCAGGATGCCTTCATAGCTAGGAGAGTGGATGGGATCAGGTAGGTAGAGATGACCAGCGTTCACAGCAGTTATCCTTAAGGTGCCGGAAATTAGAACTCGGGAAGTCGTGGCAGCAAAAGAGACTGAGATTGAGTAGCCACGTGTGCAAGAAAATCTAGGGGGGTGAGGCATCCTGGAATGATGAGGGAGCTTCAAGGCACAGTGCTTGCTGTGCCTTCAAGGCCAGGAGAAGTGAGTTTTAAAGAGGAAGGGTCATCGACAGTGCAGAAAAGTTAAGTAAAATCAAACAAGGAAAGGGCTCAATAGGTTTGGCCCTGCGGAGGTCACCGGTGAATTGGATCGAAGGAGATTAAGTGAGAGTGACTGCAGAAAATCTATTAGAGTGGGTGATGTGGGAACGGACCTTGAGCAATTAGAGGCAGCCTGAGAAGCTGCTCTTTACAAGGGTTTGGCCCTGGAATAAAGGACAAGGATAGAGCAGTGGCTAGAGGGGCCTGTGGGGTCAGCAAAGGGGATTTCCCACTGTGAGTGACACAAGCTCAGCTTTGGGGAAGGCTGATGGGGAGTCAAGATCAAGGTTGGGAATCCCTGGAGACTGAGGCAGGGGTCAGGAGACCCCATTTGGCCTCATTTGTGTTCTCCTGCTGCTGTTTTCTCATTCTCCATTCAGAGACATCAGCCTGTAGAGGGACTTCATGACTCCTGCAACACAAAGCGGGAACTCTGCGTGGGGTCTTGAATCAAATAATAGTCACTGTGATGGGCTGTTCCCTCACTCAAAAGGTCAAGTGTATATCGGCAAGCCAGAGTCATGGGAACAGGTATGAGAGGCTTGCATCAGGGCTGCAGGAGCCACGGAGAAGGGATAGGAGGCTCCTCATGGCCGATAGTCCTTTCACCACCGTCCTCTGCCACTCTTGCTGGAGGTGGACGCCCATGGACGGGGGAGCCCAAGGAGACGTCAGCCTGGTTACTGAGCTCAGTAGGTGAGATGCTCATCACTTGCGGCCCCATGGGTGCTGTGAAGGATGTCAGAGGCTGCACTTTCCAAAATGCCCCATCTCCAGCTGCCTTCCACACGACACTGCTTACCTGACTTTCTGTCCACGGCCCCGGTGCTGACCAGTGTGGATCTTGAATCTGACCAGCAAATCTTAATGGACATTACCTTTGACTGACTGTCCATGGGACAGTCAACATTCTAAGAGCTTTTCATTTTTTCATTTTTATTTTCAACTCATCTAATTCTGACGACAACTGTTTGAGGTAGGTACAATTAGGATAAACGAAATCGAGGCACAGAGCAGTTTGTTAGTGGGCCTGTGGTGACGGGGGTGGTTAGGGGGCAGAGTGCACCCAGACAGTCCAGGTGACACCCCGTATTCTTCACTGCTGTTGTGCAGCAAGCACTGTGCCTTGAAGCTCCCTCATCATTCTAGGAAGCCTCCTTCATCACCAGCTTCTGAACCAGCTTCTTCCAAGGACGTCCGTAGATGAACTGACACAGGGACTGACAGGCCACGTGCCATAGCTGTAATAACTATTTGCTAACCAGCCATCCCCTGAAAAGCTGGACTTCCAGTCTCAGAGAGTTTCCCCAACCTCCTTGAGACGCAGGTGGGATCCCAAGTGGTCACAGCAGTTCAGGGCCATCCCCACCTCCTCGCACCCCCTGTTCAGAGGTTGGCCCATCACAGTGAGAAAGCCCTGACGGCTTGGTTCCCACCAAACAATTCAATTGGAAACATAGACGTTTATTGACCTTAGTGTAAATCATCTTGGTAGCCTACAAAATGCAGCCCCAGTGTAAGCTCAGCTCTTTTGATTAAACTTGGCCTAGGCAGAACAAGACCTCGTGATTTCTGTAACCTTGTGTGTGGATATCCTTCTGTTTGCATCTCCCATATCGGCTGGGAGGCAGCACAATGTCTCTCCCTGGCCAGGGGGTCTGTAATTTGGTTTTCTTCTAAGCACGGAAGAGCCCTAGCTGGGGGCAAGAGTGGTATGGGGAGGCCTCCCTCCCCTGTGGCCCTTACCCTAGAGGAGGATTGAGGTGACAGGAAGCACTGGAGCTGTTCTGTAGGCTGGCACTGAGGATCAGTAAGAAGGGAGCAGAAAAGAGGAAAGAGAAAGGAAGAAGAGACAAGCCCTTCCAGAAGGAAGGCTCAGATGTACGAAGTGCACTGTCCAGGGCCCCAGAACGAATGCCCCTCCACCTACTCCCGCCCTGGCCTCTGCCCATGATAGGGTGACGGCAGGCCTACAAGGGCACCTCCACCTTACCTGTTCTATTTAAAGTCAGGTTGATTGAGTTAACCTTAATGAAGTAAAATTCACCCTTTGTGGGGTGTAGTTCTAAGATTTGGGCAAATATGTACTGTTATGTAACCTGTCACGATCTAGACGCTTCTGCCATCCCTTTGTAAGCCCCCCGCCCCTCCCGGTAACTCCAGCCTCTGGAAGCTACTGATCTAGTCTCTGTCCCCATAATTTTGCCTTTCTCAGACTGTCGTATGAATGAAACCACACAGTATTTGGCAGAATGCCTTTGCGTTTACTGTGTCTGTCTGTAGTCCCTTGGGTTGTGTTGCTGAGTAGTGTGTCGTTGCATGGATGTTCCACAGCTTATCTGTTCCCTGGCTGATGGACATCTGGTTGTCTCCAGTTGCAGGCCGCTGTACTCACTCACAAACCGAGTTTTGAGTGAGCCTCGGTTTTCCTTCCTCTCGGGTGCACAGTCAGGGTATTTGCTGGGTCCTGTGGTAGGTGTGTGTTCAACGTTATAAGAAACTATCAGACTATTTACCCGAGTGGCTATACCATTTCCCAATCCCACCAGAACGGTATAAGAGCTTCAGTCCTCTGCATCTTCAACATTTGGAATTGGTAGATTTTTTTTGTTTGTCTTTAATTTTTTTATTCTAACAGATGAGCTTCCATCTGCCCTTCCCTAATGATGTATGATATCAAGCGCCTTTTCGGGTGCTTCTTTCTCATCTCTGTATCTTATTCGGTAAAGTAGCTGTTCAAATCTTTTGCTCATTTTTTTTTTAAATTGGGTTATTTTTTTTTATTGAGTTTAAGAGTTTTTTTATATATATATTCTAGATGCAGGTCTTTTATCAGATATATAGTTTGTAAATATTTCCTCAGCAGACATTTATCTGAATGCAGTTTTTCCTTTTCTCTGCATTCTGAATACCATCCCCATATTCCGCCATTAGCTCGGCAGGATTATATAACCCCAAAATCACATTTCTCTCCATTTTCTGGAACAGAGAAACTGAGGCAAAGATGCTTGAACAAAGCTGCTGCTCCCACATCATGGAAGTTGGAGCCAGGAATGGGGTTTGATGCCTAGGAAGGAAGTCTTAGAGTGGTTCTGAAACCATCACACCACTTAAAGGCTGCCACTCGGTGGTGTGGGACCCAGCAAACTAGGGTCGTCACCTTACATCAGGGAGAGGGAGGTCGATATTGTTAAAAACTCATTAAGTACCAGGAAACGTTTAGGTCAAGGGCCAGCCCATCATGGCCTGTGGGACAGATTTGGTCCCTTATCTGTTTGTTCACAGGCCGTGAACTCAGATTTTACAGATGAACATTTACAACTGATGTGATGACGGGAAAAGCTAACTCTGAACCCCAAGTGAAGAAAAGGCAATCCCTCCCCGCACCAAATTCCATTTTTTTTGGTAGACGTGTATTACAAAAAATTGTCCTCAAAATTTAGTAAGAGATTGGATCTCAAGTATTCTCCTCACACACACACAGAAATGCTAACTATAGGAGGTGATGTAATTAACTTGATTGTGGTAATTATCTCATAATTCATATGTATACCGAAACATCATTTTGTACCTCTTATATATACATACACTTTTAATTTGTAAATCATACCTCAATAAAGCTGAAAAAATATGCTCAATTATTATTAGTGTATTTTAAATGTTATCGACAACAGATTTGAGAAAATTTGTTTTCTCTCTTGTTATGTAAGTACCTAAATAATATCCTCAATTTTACCTTTTTGTCTGCAGAACCTAAAATATACATTATCCGACCTTTTACAGAAAAAGTTTGCTGACCCCTGATTTAAGTGATGACAAGTTATCTTTCCTTTAACAGTTACAACCGCATCAGCCTCCTTTATAGATGAGAAAGTGAGGACCTTTGCGAGCTGTGAGTTGCTGAAAGTTATCCGGCCGATGACAATAGAACAGGGTTTTCTTTTTTGCTGATGTGTGTCTCATTTTAAAGACTGGTGCTCTCTCCAAAAGCAAATTTGCAGCAGCAACTTAGGAGAAAATGGAAAACAAACAAACAAACAAAAAAACAATTTCTGGTGGTGAGTGGTGGGGAAGGAAGGCTTTCAGCTTGGGACACACTGGCCCCGGCCCTGGGTTCCTGTGTCCTCCTTTGGCCAGTCCCCGGGCCTGAGAAGTGAGGCCGGGAGGTCATTGGAATGACCTCAGGACCCTGCAGGTGTCTCGCATCACCTCAGAGACTTTCCATTCTCTTCTGCTTCCCTCTCTAAAGAGTATATAAAAAAATTTGAAAAGCTCTTTAATAACGGGGTTTTATACTAAAACGATGCTCGTTAGACAAAGCCTAGTGGAGCTGTTGAGCATTCACAGGTCTTCCATGAGGATTACATGAGCTGAGATCTGCAACATGATTAGCACGTTACTTGGCATCGAGCAAATACTATATCATCATAGATTGAGAAAGTAAATGCTAGATTAATCAGAAAATCAAGGCTCCGGAAAACACCTCTCTTCCCTTTCTGGCTGCTCAAGGTTTTCTTGTATTAAAACAGGTCCTGGAAACCAGAGCAAGAAGAAGAGAAACTGATGGCGACAGCATTGCCTCAACTTCCCTAAAGCGATCATTCTCTGGCAGGGGGTGGTGAGGGCACAGAAACAGGAGGAGAATATTCGGCCACTTCCAGCTCAGGTACACACTTCGCAACTCTGCAGTGCCGGAGAACGGCCTGGTCTCACCAAATTACAAAAATTTCTAACGGGGGTCCTCAACCCCCTGGGCCGCGGATGGGTACCAGCCCCTGGCCTGTTAGAAACCGGGCCACACAGCAGGAGGTGAGTGGTGAGCGGGTGAAGCTTCATCTGTACCTGCAGCCACTCCCCAGCACTAGCATCACCACCTCAGCCCCACCTCAGATCATCAGGCATCAGATTCTCATAGGAGCACCGGTCCCTGGTGACAAAAAGGCTGGGGACTGCTGATTTATAACATCACCAGTCTAGGAAAAAATGCCCCCTGTTGGTGGCCCTGTTTGCCATTCAACTTCAGAACGTATTTGTTTCTACATTTCTCCTCTCTAGTCCCAGAGAGACCACACTCAGACGTGTTCCTCGCTGATCCCATAATTAAGGTTCTTCACCCTCTAACCATCCTCTCTCACACGTCTCTGTGCACGCACACACACACACACATGTACACACACACATACAGTCCTCAGTGGTGGTGAAGGCGTGACACAGACGCTCCCATACACTGCTGGTTAGGAAAAGCCATTGAGATATTTCTATCGAGATCCTCACCAGGAATTCCACTTCCAAGAATATAATCCAAAAAACCAAGACTAAAACCGGTGCGCCCACCAGGATGGTGTGTGGGAGTGGCGGGACTTAGTCTGATACACCTGCGGAGCTGCCTGGGAGGTGTGTGGGTGTCTGGAACCTGTGGTCACTTGGCAGTTTGTCTGAGGGTCCTTTGTGAGCCAAGCTTTCACGGGGGGAGGTGGCCTGCTGTGTGTGGGGTCACAGGGCCACAGTGGTGCCCTCTTGCTAAGGGCCAGTCTCCTGGGGGCAGACCCTGTGTCAGGGCCCATGGGGTCTGAGACACAGCTGAGGGCACTGCAGCCTCCGGGCCCCTGGCAGGGGTGGGGTCAGCTCTGGCGGGGGCCGGGGTCAGCTCCAAAGCCCAGCTGCCTCAGGTGCTCCAGCCTCCCTCTCATTACCGTGGGCCTCCAGGACCTGCTAGATGAGAAATTATCTTAAAAGTACAATTTCGATACAAATATTAGGAATGATCCTCTCTAGCCACAGGAGTTCACTCTTTTCATTTTCTTGGGTTAGAATCTCAGACACTCTAGGGTGTCTTTAATTTTTGTCAGAATTCAAGAAAATTAATCTTTAATTCCTGTAATATAAGAAGAATAAATAATTGGAAAGTGACACTTTTAAGGGAGACTCGAAATTGAGTAGAGGACCCTGGGGCGATGTGTGCCCTCAGAGGCACTGGGGAAAGGGGTAGGACATTCCCTTGACCAAAACCGGGAGACTGCATGGACGACGGTGACCCCACTGAACCTCAGCACAGGAAAGGCCGGAGGCCAGGCCCAAGGTTGGACAACAGAAGTGGCAGAGCCGGGCTGGGAACCCAGCCCCAGCCAGTGTGCTTCCCCAGCATCGCAGCTGGTCGCCGGGCAGGGCCGGGCACCTCGGGGTGCTCTTGGCGCCGGGTTGTGCCAATGTTCCGGATCACAGCTGAGCACATTTAATCTGTTCTGTGATCTATGGAGCCGCCTGGGAAATGGAAGAAGAATTACCAAGATGAGTCATTCCATGTCAGCAGGCGAACTGTAACGGAGTTTTTATGACTATTTTATTATTTATGTTTTGTCGGGAAAGAAAAAAATCGATGACAGGAACAATGCAGCAGAGCCCCCTGATGGCCGTTCTCTCCCCCGGATCTGCTTGTGCGAGGCGGAGGATGTGCTTGTGCCCGAGCATCTGTCTCACACTCGCGTGCAGGTATCTGTGCCCCATGAGACTTTGCGTGGGGGATCATTCGTGCAGCATTGTATTTGAGGGATCTAGAGGCTGTGTTTGTGGTGTGTGTGTGTGTGTGTGTGTGTGTGTGTGAGAGAGAGAGAGAGAGAGAGAGAGAGAGAGAGAGAGACAGAGAGAGAGAGAGAGCGCTAGAGACAAAGAGTAATGAGAACATGCCCACTGAGACCCCAAACTTTTTATTCCGCCCTTCACTTCCTTTTAATTGAAAAAGAAATGCACAGTGACCTAGAACTCTCTTTAGTCCTGGACCCCGGTGCCACAGGGGCCTAGTGCTGGCACCTCGCTCGGGAAAGCCCTGCTCTGACCTTAGCCAGGGGCCTCCCTGCACCCAGGCGCCCTGTCCTCCCCTCCAAGGCCCCTCTCCTCCCTCCTCTCAAGGCCTGAGGTCCTCCCGAAACCCACAGTCTCTCTCAGCGAATCCCTCAGGGCTCAAAGGCCCTCAGACCCACACAGTTTGAAATTCTTCTGAAATCACGGGTCCCTCAGTTTGAAAACATGAACTTTTGACAACAGGATGTTTCTGGAGGGTGGGTCGGCCCCACTCCCCTCCCGCCTTGGGAGGTAGCAGGGTCTTTTCTGGGCTTCTAGGGGTTAATGTCATGGAAATGAGCCTGGTCCAAACGGCAGAGGTCATCCCCAAAGAGGGGCCTTTAGTGGGGGACTTTGAGTCCCCTGTGCTCTGTCTCCGTTTCCGAGCTGGAGTTAGTAGAGGGAGTTTGTCCACTTTCCTGGGGGCACGTTCCTTACATGTCAATCAGAGGCTCACGGTGGTGACACCAAGGGATGTGAGACCCGGTCCCTGTCCTCTGGGGTCAAACGTCTGCCCGAGGTCATAGCCATTAAGCAAAGTGCAGTAACAACGTAACGGGATGAGTCGATTTTATTAGGTGATTCCGAGACAGTGCTTAAGAGCTTCCAGAGCATGAGGTCCTGCTAGTGTCTGTGTCCTTGTTTATGCTCATCTTCGGTTCCCGCTGTGTCTGGAATATCCTAGATACTAAACACACATTTATTTAAAGATTGAACGAACCTAGAAACCTCACGCTTCAGACACACTGATCCCATTAAAATTCAGCTAACATATGTTGAGCGCTCACTACAAGTTAAATACTAAATTTTGGCGCTTTCCTCAGTGTGTGCCTTCCTCACAGCAGTCTGGGGTAATAGTTGTGATAAACTGCAAGGATGGGATGGAGGAAGACTCCACGTCCCAGGTTCCGGCTAGCACATCGTCCAGCTTTTGCTTCCATCTCACCCCCGAGTGTTTGTCTCGATCTCTTCGGTGCCGCTGTCTCCTCTCCCTGCGTCCTCTCCGTAGGGGATGGCTTTTTCTCCTGGCCCCGTGGGTTCCACTCTCAATTTTATGAGCCATCCAGAAAGGTCACCGTCTCTTAGCCCCAGATTCTAAATAGCCACGCCAAGCCTGACGCGGCTTGGTCATAAAGGGCCAAACACATACAGCAGAACTTAGCTCTATTGCTTTCCCTTCACCAAAAACGCATTAATAAAGTTAATTAGCGTTGACCTGAAAAAGAGTCTGAATAACCTCCTGGCGTTAGGATCAAGTGAAATGAATGAAGCACAGGCAATGAAATCTCCGTGACGGCTCCTCTCTGAGAGACGGTCACCCATCGTCAGGCGAGAGGGAGGGGACAGGCTCGCATCTCCCTCGGACGTTCCCTGCCCCCTCTAAGCCTCACCACTGGGGTGTCAGGATGCAGCCGGGGGTGCAGGTTAGAGTACTTGGAGTGGAATACGTGCCTCTCAGAAGCCCAGGGCTAACACAGGCTTGGCTTGGACTGTCATCTGTAGGGACAGAGGAGCCATCATCAGAGGTCGGGCCTACTCCCCCGCCAGTCCAGGGTGGTGGTTGGCACCGCGTCAGGGGGTTGAACAAGCAGGTGTCTGGGATGCTCCCCAGAGACTGCAGAAACCTGGCCGGGGGCAATACGACCCATTCTGTGTCTCATGCCTTTGGCGGGACGATGGCAACTAGGTTATTGCTTCCTCTGGGGAGAACTGGTTCCAAAAGTGGGCAAGGACAGGGAGGTTGTTGTGACTCTCCTGCAAGGCACTGGGGGTGTATGTCACCAACTTCGTCCCCTCTGCATCCCCTCCCCCGACCTCTCCAGCAATCCCAACTTACTGCTGAATTTCTACCCCATTCTGGGCCTCGAGGAGCTGGGATGTGGGGACAAAAATATGAGTAAGACCCAGTGCGTGCCCCTGGCGGCCTCAGGCTAGTGGCGTTGTGTAAAGAACCCACTGGGTTCCTGTTTCGTAGACTCCCTCTGCCCGATTTTCCGTGACACCACGAGGTGTTCGAGGGACTGTTCCGCGTTGGTAACGAGTCTGCCTTACCTCCCGCTCCCTGACCCCGGATCTCTCCAACCATTGCTCCATTTCTGAGGGCAACGCTGGGAGGACACTGTGGAGGGTGCCGAGTCTCCACGCTCTCCTGTTCCAAACGCCACAGGTGTCGCCATGCGTCCTCCCTGGCTCCCTGGTCCTGCAGGGGCCCATGGACTCATGACCAGGCCGATGAGCCCGCCCTTTAGAGACAGCACAGGGAAGCGTCCTTCTTCAGAGGTGGCCTCGAACGCGAGAGGAAGCTTGGATGAGGTGGAAGAGGGTGCTGGGGAGTGGCGAAGGGGCACCCACCAAGAGAATATCGTCTCTGTGCGGCTCTTGACAAATCACAGATTCGCCCAGAAGCCCTCGCTCTGGAAAACGTTCAGGAAATGCAGGAAAGATAAAGAGTGAGAAGGAGAAACACAATACACCCGGCCCGGATGGGAGGAGGGAATGGGAACAGCCTGGGAACCCAACGAAATCCATAGAAGGTTTTAAACGGAGGCATCTTGCTGCTGAACTGACACTCAATCCCCCCGATCTGAAGTCTTTACATATAAATAAATTTTGGAATTTTTAAATAAATGATATGGAAATGAGAGAGAGAGAGAGAGAGAGAGAGAGAGAGAGAGAGAGAGAGAGAGTGAGCGAGCGCCGTAGGCTCTGGGGAACCACACGGCCTCCTTGTCAGCCCCGTGGTCCCAACCTGCATCGATCCGATATCTCGGGTCTGACCTGCCTCGTGCGCAGAGAGAGAGCCGCCTCACTGCTCCCCTTGGCACTCACTCCTCTCTGCGTTGCCGGGATTGTTTTCTCAAAGCACGGATCGGGGACCTGCTCAAGAAGACCTCAAAGTGCTCCCTGGAATTCAAGGTCCCGTGCAACCTGCCTCCCTCCTGCGTTCTGCCCTCGGTCCTTTGACACCAGCCTGGCTGCTTCTTGGACACTCTCCTCCCGGCCCCTCCTGAGAATGAGCTGACCCAGCAGCACGATGATCCTTCGTTTGGCATGCTGTCCTTTGGCTGGAAGGAAGAGAGGCAATGCCAACGAGTCTGGGTGTTATTTGTGTATTTGTTTTCCATGCCTATCTCTGCTCCTGGGCTATAGGCCCTTGGAATCTATAGCTACTAGAATGATGCTAATTATATCGAATATTTACTAAGCAATTAATATCTAACCTCGCAGGCAGCATCTCATTTCATCCTTAGAGGTAGGGAATATGGGCAGCCTTCGTTAGGGGGACGAAGCCTGAGGAAAAAGGGACACAAAGAAGCAAGAGCAGATTCTGCTGAGGAGATGAAGCCGGAGGATTCTTCCAGAAGCCCAGACAACTTGACGTGAGGGCCTGTTCTTGACCCCTAAAGAAAGAAAGCTTGGGAGAATCCAGGGCACTGGTGTGCTTGCGTTGTCTTCCTCCTGACCAACTGGCTGACCTTGGCGGAGGTAACATCCAACGGGGGCGGGGGGTGCACCCTGTTAGGGTGCTAGGGACATCCTCCTCCCTTCCCACCAAATATACCTCCCTCAGCTGCTTGATGGTGCCTGAAATTGTGCCATTACCACCTAATTTCTTTCATGGAGCCTGCTCTTCCCCTGCTAAAGTGTAAATACTCCTGGGAGAGGCACGTTATTAAACTTTATTAGTCTTTTATATCCCAAAGTGAAATTATTGATCAGACGCTTCTCCTCAGCAACGGCTGGGAAAGGAGAGAAAGATGGAGATCGTATGAGTGTCCCAGGCCCCAGGTAAAAAGGTCACTGGGAAGGCGAGGGAAGCAGGGGTCTAGGAAGAAGAAATGAGAGCTGGGGACCCTGGACGCCTGCGTTTTCCGTGCGCTCTGCTGAGTCGGGCCGTCCCTGGCCAGCAGCGTGTGGCTTTGGGTGGCCTGGCTGAGGAAGGGCTCACGGGCTCTGGTGTCAGAGGGACCGAGCTACCGGGTCGGGATGGGTCTCTCGTTCACCATAGCAGCCTTCCTGGCCACACCGGCATCACGGGCGGCCCCACAATCTCTGCCGACAGTTTCCTCAAGTGACCTCATGCGTGATGCTGCCTATTCCTGGCTCTTTGCCTGGGGGTGAGGCCTCAGCATCATCCTCCATCCCGTACTGACCCTTCTCTGAAATCCTCCCTCTCTGTCTGCCCACTGCCCGGACGGCGGTCAGGAATGGATTACGAGAGAGATCTTCCTTCGGACATGGCGGGGTTTGGAGAACAATTTGTTTTATGTATTTTTCAAAGCACTTTGTCCTGCCTTCGGATTTATGGGATGGGCTTGATTACTTTAATAAATTATTTAAAACAAAACTAAGAGAGAAAGCCTGAGGTTTCCTGCCTACGTGTCTCCGGAGGCGGCCCACGTGGGAAGCCTCCTGGACCTCTCACGCCTCCTCGCCTCGGAGACCCCTGCGGTCTGCCATGCAGGTCAGATGTTCAAGGATCAGGCGAGGCCGCAGGTGGGACTGTACCTTAATCAGTAAATCGTGCGTGGCCCCCTGATGGGGAATAAGCTCGGATTTTACCACACGCCGAGCAGTGGTTGTTGTTGTTCAATGACTCATTGCAGTTCGGCAACGCGACCGTTCGCGGGCCTTCCTTTTGAAATGAAACAGCACGTAATCGCGCGTTCAGTGGAGACACAAGTGATGGTGAAGCTCGGCAGTTGCAACGAGACAGACTTTGCAATCAGGGTTAGCTGTCACCTTGGAAGGAGGGTTTGACTGCGGGAGAGGACGTTGGCTTCTGTGCCATCTCGGACCCTACAAGGCCACGTAGCCTCGGGCTCTGGCATTCTTTCAGTCATTCGTTCAACTATTGTTTATTGAGTGTCTACTATGTGCAGACATCACCGCCGTCCGATCAAGCAGGCCAGTAGGTGAAGTAGCTTCTTCCCACTCTAAGATTCCTTGGAATAGCTAATTTTAGTAGACATGGGAAACCTTGGGTGTTGACTAAGACTAAACACGACGGACAAGGGTGTTCCCCTCACATCTCAAAGATCGAATGAATTCTCCAAACGGGAAGGTCGTAAGCACCTCGGGCAGGTGGCAGGTGGTGAAGCTTGCCGTCTTTGTCTCAAAGTGTGGGCGTGCCAGGGCTTTGGGCTCTTTATAATTCACCCAGCGCAGTCTCATAACCTTTACATCCTTCCCAGTGGATTTCATTTTATTGCTCTGAAGGCAGGTGGTTCTGTCTCAGGGATTGGTCTCAAGAAGAATGTGAGAAAGACCCAGGTGGCTCCCTTCCAAGACCACCCTCTCCTCTCCCTCACTGCTTCATCCTCACAGGTCTTGCTCTAGGCTTTAGGGCTATAGTCAGCAAGGCTGGGGGAGTGAGGAGTCATGAAGAATCATAAGTGATTGCTGGGTAGATTGTGAGGAGAAGCACCTCAGAACTTGCCTGGAGGTGAATGGGGTGCTGGGAGTGGTAAAGGGGCACCAGAAAGGCTTCTTCTCAGAGGCAGTACTTGAGTTCAATCCTAAATGAGTAATGCAGGCCAATAAGGGGAGGAGCAGTGTCCGGGGATGATGAGAGCACATGGACTGTCTGGAGAGGCAGCCTGCGGTCAGGTCGGGCGCATGGGATGGGGAATCATGGGATGAGGGGTCCTGGCTGGAGAACTTCCAGGAAGCTTGGAGTCGCCACCGAAAATCTTAAGCAAAGATGTGGCACGATCCCCCCACATTTTCTGTTGTCACCAAGCAGCCTCCCACGTACCAGAGCTAGCCCTTGTCTGCCCCCATCAAATCTGCAATCTCTGTCCCATTCCTTTACGGGAACTTCACCCTCTCCCTCCCTTTGTTGCTTCTCAAAAGGAGAGCTCACTAATTCAACCTATTTTTCATGGACAACCTTTCCTTTTATTAGAAGAAACATAAAATCAAAAGATACTGAGCTGCCTAGTGGGGCTTTCCGATGTTGAGATAGTTTAGAGAAGATTTTCTGTAGGAAAGGGCCTCTCCGCACCGGCTCTTGAGTGACACCACGTTACCTATGAGTACGCGTGGCCCAGCAGCTGCGGCCACCACCTACCGACCTGCTCCCTGCAGGACACCGGCAAACCAACGGCTGCTTGGATTCAGCGTGACAGGGGCTGTTGGGCCTGACACTGCCATCGGGCTGAGTAGCCAGGCCTTCTGCATTTCTCCTCCATTAGACTCCCTGGCTCTCCTTCATTTCACATCATGCCCCTCGTGACCCCCTTTACCAACAGCTCCTGTGACTTACAGCAACCGTCAGCTCAACGAATGGCAGCCAGAGGGGCCTGAGGAAACACGTCTGCCATTCAGATGCCAGAGGATTTTAGAACTATAACGACAGACATCTTTGGGCTGAGGTTTACGTGGCACTCAGAGGACGTGTGGAGTGCCTTGGGAAAGTGGTCCAGATGCCCATATGCGAGACTGTCACTGGCGATCAGGCGTCTGCATTGCGTGAGAGTCGGGGCTCAGTCCTCGAATCCCCCACGAAAGGTTCACGTGGAATTCCAACCCTTGGAGAAGAAAGACAGCAGGTGGAGAGTAGCAAACAGAAGTGATTTTACTAAGTAAAATAGGCTGAGTAAAATGCGCTTGGAAGAAAGTCCAAGTGGGCAGGTCAAGAAAGGATCGAAGGCCCCAGGACGTTGAGGGTCGGGGTTTATATGGACCGTAGGGTTTCTTTGTTCTCCTCTGTCCCTTGCATCTCAAGTGGCATAAATTCCCTGCTCCTCCCTCCGCCCCTCCTGCTCCAAGCCAGGGATGCGTCCTGTGCACTTGTAGATGGGAGGTCAAACACCTGCACGGTGGGAATTTAGAGGGTAGGCCCGTGCCCAGTTATTTTTCCCATACCAGTTGAGTGCCCCTGGATTAAGGTCATATAATGGTCATTTGCAGTTAAGTGACCAGGGCAGGTGCGGGGATAGGGAGGTGGGGGGAGAATTAGGTGAAAATAGTGTCAGATACTGCTAGGTTTTTTTTTATCCTTTTCCTGCCTACCTGGCTTCTGACCCTGGGGGAACGAGGGAGGTTCTGCCGGCCTGCCAGACCCCTGCTTGTATATTTTCTTCTGCCCAGCTGCTCTCAGGGCCTCGCTAACCCTCCATGGTCCCTTTCCCTCCAGCTCATGTCCACCTATCTACCCACCCTGTCAGATGCTCAGACAGAAACTCATAACGTAGTGCACGGTTCAAGGGTGGACTTTGTATGAATCCCACTGTAGGTGTTATGGGTGTTGAACAGCAAAAGCTAGCGCTGGAGCAGTCTGGGACAGTCGCCCCGGGTGGAACGTGCCTTAAGCTGAGTCTTGGTTTGAGTTCATTCTTCATTTACGTTTGTTGCATTTCTGTGGGTGCGGGATTGGACCTCCTTCCTGCTCGTACTTCCTCATGTCCTCTGGGCATGATGTTGCTGGACCCAAATGAGTCCAATTACTCAGTAGTTAGTCACCCACTGAAGACGACACGGGGATGATGTAATGAGAAGGAACTTTATTGCGAGTCGGCAAAGAGCACACTGGGGATTGCTCCCAGAGCAATGCATCCTGGAACAAAGAACTGGATTTGTCTTTATTCAGGGAAATCAGGCACCAACATTGAGGGGAGCTTCGTCATCCTGTGTATAGGTGAGGATGTTCCTGTGTCTGCACAGTAAGCAAACATGGCTCTACGTACCTCGCACATCTAAAAATGGTGGAAAAAATCTACCCACCCCCAGGAGATTTTCCTATTATAATAAGAGTATAATATGAAAAATTCATGAGGAGGTCAGTAGAGGGTCCCCCAGTCCACTGTGGCCAGCCCCAGGCCGTTTTAGCTGGATTAGCCACCTGCTTCTGCAAATCAGCTCCAGAGTCTCCCTGAGAAGACAGGTCTGGCAGTGTCAAAGTTGGCGTGGGTCTGGAAGAAAGTTTCTCTAATTAAGTCTCAGCCCTTCTGTTAAACTCTTATTAAATCATAGAATGCGGTCAGCACACCTTATAACAGTTAAGGTGACCTAAGTGTGTATACGGGTTAATCTAAGCAAAGTGATGAATTCTAAATAAAAGTGAGTCCACACTAGGCTGCCTGCTAGGCTGTGTACGTTAGATACAGATTAGTTTACAATGAACCTTAGCTGCTGCAGAAGCCTATGATGGGGCTGAAGGGACGCGGGCTTCAGAGGCAAACAGACCTGGCTCGGTGTGGCCTCTCGTAAATTACACGAGCCTCTGACCTCAGTCTCCCTTTTTAGAAAACAAAAATGAAAAAAAAAATGCTTACCTTATTAACCTCATGAACAGATGTAAAAGAGGTACATGTGTTTAAAAAACAACATTGAAGATGCTGAAAACTCTTACCGGAAAGGTTGGATTCCATCCCTATGCCCAAGGCCGTCTGCTGGAATCACCTGAGGCCAGGTGGTGCTGCAGAGAGGGCTTCATCCTGAGTCGTGGAGGTCCACCCACAGAGACTGTCTCTCCTAGAGCCTGCAGGTCCCTCTAGGTCCTGGTTCTCTGGGTCCTTTGTGTTCCCACCCCCCACAGCCACCGTGGCACCCTCGGCTGCTGTGCTGGCTATACCTCATTCTCCACCCTGCCTCTCAGGCGAAAGGACGACACGGATAACAAAAAAAAAAAAAAACACAGCTTCAGCCGTGCTCTCCATTCTCATCTTAGGAGGCCAAACACTCCGATGTGGGGCCAACCCCGCTCTTCCAGGCTTTCAAAATCTCAGCACCCTGAAACCCAGACAGCATCAGCCTTCATCATCCCCACTGCATGACACCCAATGAACTTATTGAAAAGTTGCTCGCCAAGTACGAGTGTATTATCTCTGCTATTCATCACCCAAATCCTTCAAGGCGAGGGTCATTAACCCCACTTTTATAGATGAAAAATGGATACTGCAAAAGATTAAGAGACTTTCCCAAGTTCACATGGAAAACAGCAGAGCGGGGGACTTGCTCCCTGATCAGTGGGTGGTTCAGCCATTATTGGTTCCACGATGGGCCTGATTTGTGGTTCCAGAAACACACCCACTGACACCCAACCCTCATGGAAGACAGTGGCTATTCTAAACACACACACATGGAGAAACAAACACGTGCATGTTTTATTGTCTCTGATATCTATAGTCCCTCACACACGCATTCCACCTGGCCACTTCCCGCTGGGCCCACCCACAGACGTCTATTAGGGAAAATGTGCCATTAATGAGGTAAAAAATGCCCTCCAGATACTGAGCTTTCCTCAGTGTTTTCGGGGCACAGTAGGTGTGAGGATGGTTTCTGCCGCTTAAGGTTGCACCTTAAGGTTGCACCAAACGAGAATTCCCTTGAAACTGGCTGTTCCAGTAGCTCCTTCAGACTCCTGGCGGCCCTTTGGCTCTGCCTCAGGCTGTCCACTTAAGAAATCACTTTATCATGCTTCCTCGTGATTGTGTTTGCCCAAGGACTGAGCTCAAAGGTCCTTTTAAATTAAAAGATTTTTAAAGACCTCTCTGAGCAGCAAAACACTGGGGAGTAGTAGCTCTGAAGAGGATTCCAGGCATCTAATGTGGTGCACTCTTTAGCTGGAGACGTGGACCACAGCCAGTGACGGGGATGGACTCAGCTAATCTTGCAGAGAAGGTCAAAATCTAGTGCTCCTCGTGACTTCTGGAGGGTTATGTGTGCAGCATGGGTAGAGGACGTCTCCGAGACAGGACACTGGAGATGTTCAACCTTTGGTTAACTGTGGCCTGGTACCCTGTAGCCAGACTCTGGACTCGGGAGATACACTCTGGGTGCTGAAAAAGGCTGATATATTCTCCCACAGTTTCTATGAACGGAGAATGCAGGATGAGGCAGAATGTCAGAGTCTTAACAATGTCTGGGAAGTCAGAAGACAGACTGTCATAGATTGGTGTGTTGGCCCCAATTCTTCCCCTGTCCCTGGAAACACACCCTTTGCCGTGGCCTCATCATGGGCACAGTGTACTTACCCCTTGACGTCGGGCGCAGTCATGGGACTTGCTTCAGTCCAAGGGGTGTTAGTAGATATGATGACAGCAGGGTCTTAAAATGGACTTGAGTAGTGGAGCTGCCTTCGGCTATCTCCTCAAGAAAAGCATGACCCGCCTAGTTCACTAGTCATCAAAGGGTGACAGCTGTGTGGAGGGGAGCCACCAGGCAAATCCTGGTGAAAGGTATCTGCCCCGTTGAGTCCACAGGCTCATGAATGAGAGATACTTTTTATCTGCCACGATATTTTGTTACAGAATAACCATGGCAATGCCTAACTAATATAAGGGCCCATTTGTCTAGTTGTAAAATCTTTTTCCATATGTTTCTCCCTGACTCGCAAAGTTTTTGGAGGCCTCTACTGCATGCCAGCACAATGCTAGGCCCTGTGAGATGCAGGAAAAGTTGAAGAGAGAGCCCTGCCCTCAGTGGTAGCACCATCTACATGAGGGTAAACTAAGCCCGAAACATCGCTGGAGGCAAAAATGATAGAACTGAAGCTGTCCTGCTTCGGGCACCTTACGAAGGCAGGGTTGTTCAAAGAAGATAACAATGCTGGGAAAAACAAAAGGCAGCAGGGAAAGAGGAAGACCAAATGTGAGATGGATTGACTCCCTAGACGAAGCCACAGGCATGAGTGTCCAGGAGCCGAGCAGGGCTGTTGAAGGCAGGACACCGTGGACATCACTCATTTGGATGGTCACCTGGAGTCGGAGCCGACTCACAGGCACGTAACCCACACAGTACATGCACATAGGGGTAATGAACCAAACCCCGAAATCCAACCAGGCATCTCATTACGGCTAAGTGATGGTCGTTAGAGTGGGAAGGACTAAGTCAGCTCCCAGGTGATCTCGTCAAGAGTTTAGACGTCTCCCCCCCATTTGTGCCTTGCAGGTGTGTATACGTGGGCGTGTATGCTGACGCCGAAAGTCGTATCCAATGATGATGTCGCTAGATATTTGCCTTGGATTCATGGTACGTACGTGTGCACCATGCAGGATGAGTATGAGGAGAGAAAAGTGTTGTTTATGGTCGGCTATGACTTTTTATTGCGGGTCCTACATGCATTTTAAAGACGGGATATCTAAACAGACCGGTGTCAATTACGGCCATGGTCATGACTGAAGGAGCTGGGGATGGTGTAGCTCCAAAGGCCATGCTCTTTATTTGTCCACTCTCTGGGCCCCCTCCTCTGTCCGGAGGCCACACGGCCTGGCTGCAGAGGCCGAGCTGTGGAGAGAGCTGGGGCCAATGCTCGTTCCACCTCTGTCACTTACTAGTTGAGCAACTTAAGCCACTTTGCATTTTGTTTCCATTTCCACACCTTTAAAATGGGGATAATGATTTCTACCTCTGAGAGGTATCATAAGGCTTAGAGACAGATCATCTGCTAAGGGCTGAATTGTGTCCCTCTCTCCACATTCATACGGAGAAGTCCTAGCCCCCAGGACCTGAGAATGTGACTATTTATAATTAAATCCTTTAAAGAGATGATGAAGTTAAAATGAGGTCAGTAGGGTGGGCCCCAATCCCAATGACTAGTATCCCTATAAGAGAGGAAATTTGCACATAGACAGGTATAGAGGGCAGACACAGGGAGAAGAGCGCCATCTTCAAGCCAAGAAGAGAGGCCTCAGACGAAACCAACACCACTGATACCTTCATCTCAGCTTCCAGCCCCCAGACTGTGAGACAATACATTTCCATTGTTTAGGCCTCCTAGTCTGCGATACTTTGTCATGGCAGCCCAAGCAGACTAAGACAATGCCTAAACCCCCTGGCACAGAATAGACACTCAGTCGAGAGTAATCTCTGCAAAAATCGCACATCTACCTCCTCTCCTTCCTTTGTTCCTTCCCCCTACTTCTCCCTATGGTCCTTTATTCCCCGCTTCTCCCCTTTCCTCTCCCCTCACCCTTCCCTCCATTCTCCTCCTCTTTATTCCTTTGCTTCACCCAAATACACAGACCTCTAGCCTCTCAGCATGCGGCAGGAAGCCAGGTTGTTTGGAGACGGTCTGAGAAGTATTTGTGTTCACATAAAGGGGAAAGAAAGACTGACATTTTCCCCGGCTGGCCGGAGTCACAGAAGAATAACAATCAGGCGAGACAGTGAGCGGCTGGGGAGAGGAAGCAGCTCTTTAGGATTACGGGGTTTAACAGAGTCGGGTATCGTGAGAATGAGGGCTCGAGAGTTTGGAATAGCTCATAATTATCTTGTGTTTAAGTAGAAGAACGAGGAACTGGGATGTAGGAAGGTTTCTGGGCTTATTTCATGCCAGTTTTAGGGCTGGATTTCTGCTCTGGAAGAGCCTTTGGTTCTGTGGTCTCCGTTTTCTAAGTCCAGGCACCGTGAAGAAAAAGTGGGAGCAACAGGTGGCCCAGGACCCCCCTGGGAGAGCTGCCCGGGCCAGTCCTGAAGCATCCCCAGGGGTCATTAGAACCGTCTTCGGCAATCGACTTCCCTTCCAGAAAGGACCTGTTCCCCGTCCAGAAAAAAAATGAGGGTAATCAGACTGGCTGGCCAAACCGTTTTGAGATTTCTTGGATGAGAGGCTCTGCGTGAACGGGGCACTGTTGTTTGCATACCTGGCTGGCGGTCCAGGGGAGAAGGAAAATGGGAAAAGCCAGGCAAGAACGCCTGCTTGGCAGCTGGTGCCCAAGCCTCTCAATCACACCCCGACGTCGCAAAAGCGCTCGCGAACAGAACGGCCATGGAAATGGGTGGGGGGTGAGGACGAAGCTGGCGGGCTTGGGAGAGGAGGATATGAGCAATAGGTGGGAGGTGAGGGGGTCAGACAGGAAGCATTCACGCCGAGGGGAAGGTATTTGCCTGAGTGCCCCCCTCTGCTTCCCTCTATTTCTTTGTCTTCGAGATGAGCGATTGGACCCTGTCATTTCTGGAGCTCAGACTGTAGGATTTCCAGAATTCGTCATTAGCAGGTGTCGAGGGAGTCCAGGTCAGGAGTCAGGACAAGGGACACAGCAAGGAGGATGGGCAAGGCAAAAGAGAGGCGAGAATGAGCGAGGAGATGAGAAGAGGAATGAAGGAGGGGAGGGAGAAGGAGAGACAAAGGCGAGGAGGGAGGTTTCTCTTTCCAGACTAAGGCCCCAACGTGAGATCAGCCAAGGGCAGCTTTCTTAAGGAGGTTGTGCTACCTTCCCGATGACTTTAAGGAGAAAGTAATCGCAGCCTTCCACGTA
Source organism: Cynopterus sphinx (assembly GCA_030015415.1). Taxonomy (NCBI): domain Eukaryota; kingdom Metazoa; phylum Chordata; class Mammalia; order Chiroptera; family Pteropodidae; genus Cynopterus; species Cynopterus sphinx. Next base: position 47,660,989 of record CM057390.1, on the reverse strand, counting down.
AGCTGGTGCTGCCACCTCCAACAGCCGGACGAGGACTACTTCGCCAGGCACCCCTGACCTTTCCAGGTAACGTGCAGGCTGGGGCTGGTGACGAGGACAAGCAAGTACAGTGGCCGGGGAGCTGGTTCTTCCTCTGCAGCGGGGATGGCAAGAAGTCTGGGCTCTGATTCTCTGATTTCTTCAGATAAAAGCAGAACAGCTTTGACATGGGAAGGATCCTAGTGAGGTCAAAGGGGCTGCCTGGCATGGCATGGAAGGCCCCTTCCCCTCACTCCTCAACACGGGACTCATGATGCTGCGGGCTCGTCCAGACTGCTGTCAGGAGGGCGCTGCCTCTGTCAGCTGCTCAACACGCAGAAGGAGGAGTCATAAAGCCAAGTGTCTGTAACATCGAATGTGGATGATAACAGAGGGAGGACAGCCTGAGCAGAAGGCAGGCCTGTGTGTCTCATTACGGGGGGACGGCAGGGGCTCCACCTGGAACCACAGCCAGAGGCATCTGCCATGTGGGCACGGGGGCATGTGTATGAGGGGACATGTGTGGGCATCCATGTGTATATACCAAGCACACGCACACACACACGTGTGCACACACGGACGGCATCACAGGTGACAGCTGACAAGAGCGGCAGCTGTGGCCTTCCTGGGACCACACTGCCTAGGGAAGGTGAGTCGCAGGCTGCACCAGCTTTCCTCCCGTGGGGACAGCCACCTTCTCAGGACCAAGTAGAATAGCTGAGATGAGCCGTCGAATAGCCTCTTCACGTCGCTGCTCCACAGTCCATGCCCGAAGGGGCAAAGTTACATGGTACTAACCACCGGCTACAGGCCCGCTCTATTCTTCCACGATCCCAAACAGTTTTCAACAACCACAGCTCGCGGCGGCTTGTGCTGACGCGCGGTGTCCCCTCAGTGACTGTGCAGAGTACCCCAGATCTCTTCACCATCCTCTCACCAGGATGTTCTAGAAGGAAAAGCCACTTCAGTAATGAAAATAAACCTCGTGACCCCAAGGCGAACCCTGGAAGAATAATCTCTTTAGGGGGACGACAGCTGGGTGTTCAGTTTTGCCCCTGAGAGCAAACGTTCTTAGAGTGTCTCATGGACTGTCATGTGGCATGACCCTGACCTTAGTACAGGGGCGGGGAGGACAGGGTGGGTCCTCCCCTTTGGCTATCGAGCATTTGCTCTGACTAACCATGACCCAACACTGCTGCAACCAGGCCGAAATGCTGATACAAGACTGAGCCAAAAGGTGAAGGAAAAGAGAAGGGAAGTGAAGCCAGACAGCAGCAGGGACTCAGACGCTGGCCCAACGCCGGGAGGCAGCCTGTCACATTCCACAGGAGACGTAGAAGGGGAAAAGGACACCCCAGGGAGTTCTCACCTTCAAATCTGCCGCTTTCCTTGCTCCTGCTTGTACTCTAGAGGAGGGCGCTCGAAGACTCTGAGCCTCTCAGATGTGAGGAATATTTCTTCCCATCCCACCCACCTCCACAGAAAAAGTGAGGCCCGAAGCATCTTCAGACGTCACTTAGTCGAGCCCTTTGCACGCTGGGATGTTCATCAAAATCGCCGGAGGAGCTTGTTATAGATACGGATTCTGGGGCCACATTGTGATTCCTCCCATCCTGGGAGGATACTGGGGATGGGCATTTTTACCATATAGCCCCATAGGTGATGTACCCACTGGACATTTCAAAGACAGAAACCCAGGCCACAGATGGCTTGTTCCCTAATCCACAGGCCACGGCAGAACCTGGGCCCAGGTCTCTCTGATCCCTCTAACCAGCCAGGTGACGTAGGGCCAGGATTTCCCTTTTCCCGAACCCCCACTTTCTCTCAGGTTGGAAATCCCTTCCCGGGTTTGTAACCCTGCTGAGGAAGCAGGCTCCAATGCCGAAACGGGGGTGGAGGACAGCACCCGTGAGCCCCACGGCCGTGCAGTTTTCTTCCTGAATGCTTCATGGCAGTCGAAGGCCGTGTCATGCCCCAGATCCCTGCTCCCTTCACCTTGCTGCCACAGGAGTCATAGTCCGGGCAGGTGGTAATGAATTACCCAGCGTCCGGTCTCCAACCCGGGTGGCTTGTCTCATCCCGTTTCCTGAGGTTTAATGCACAGGGCACGTCAGGGCCTTCACACGGGAGACGTAAGCAGAGAGGAAAGCGTGGCTCCTCGTTGGCCCTTGACACGGCTGTGGTTTGATGCAAACACACACATTTGCCCACGGTTTTTAGGTGCTGTCTATGCACGAGGATGTAGCGCATGGAAGGGGGCTGCCCAGAACACCTCTCTGTGTTGGTCAAAGGCACGTCAGCTTTGTCCTCTGCTGTACACATCTCCTCTCTCTTAGGCCTCAATAAGCCTGTTTGTCCCTGGGAATAACCCTCCAGACTTAGTACAGGAGCAAAGAAAGGTTTCAGCAGGGAAGGGGCCACGAGTGACGCTGTGAAGTCCTTGGGCTGACCCTCCAGTTCAGAAACAGGCCGGGCACGGTCCCCTCTTGGAACCACAGAGTGTGGGATCCGGTGGGGGCTCTGAGACCACCGAGCGATCTCCCCTTCCCATGCACAGATGGTGCATCGGAGTCCCAGGAAGGCGACTCGCTCACTCATGGCCACATTGAAAAACCGTGCAAAACCTCCCCCCTCTCCCTCCTAAGTTCATCCAATTCTGTCTCGGAGACGTGGCCTCTCCTCTGTGACCTCAGGCAATGCATCCGATAACACACATGCGGCCGTGACAGTCTTTCACGCTGCCTCTTTGCTCCTGTGCACCTCGTCCCTTTGACAAGGCGACGACTGCGGGTTTGTGCATCCTCCACATCTGCAACGTGGTGCAGCGTAGGTGCACAGCAAAGACACGTCGCTTGAAAAGGGCAGCCTCGACCATTGCTTGGAAAAGAAAATGAAAAACGCTGCAGCAGGTGGGCGGGGCAGCACAGGAAGCAGGTGTCTGCAGTGAGCTTTGTAAACGAACCTGGCATGTCCTCCCCGCCAACCCTACCCCTGCCTGCCCGCCACCATGGATGCCATCCTCTCCCCGCATCCGACGGCTCAGGCCATGGTCAGCTCCCACCCACCCTCCCATCTCTCATTCCATGTGGCCCCACGACTTGCCTTCTGCTCTTCCCTCCTAGAGAACGAGACTCTGACATCTGTCCATCTTGACCTCAGCATCCTGTGTCCTCGGCTGCTTCCCCTGGTGGCCTGGCCCTCCCTGCACCTCTGTACATAACTCCAGTCACGCCCTCCGCTCCCTCGTCCCTCTCGCCCCCGGCTACAGTCTCTGACGAGATGGAACACGGAGATCGAATTAAAGAGTCTAGGCCCACGTGAGGTCTGGACACGAGAACGGGGTGGTAGATGTGGTCAGCGACAAACGGATCCAGAGGATAAAAACCGACAGCTTTCCCAAGCTCTAGGCACCACGTCTGTCTCCTCCGTGTCTTTGTACACAGAGACTCTAGTGCTTCACTTTGCCTTGCCATTGCCAGAATGTCTTATTTTGTTTCTCCCTTTTCTCTCTCCTCGCTTCTCTCTCTCTCTCTCTCTCTCTCTCTCTCTCTCTCTCTCTCTCTCTCTCTCTCACACACACACACACACACACACGCGCACACACACACCCTCAACACTTTTTCTTTTAAAAATATAAACTATAGGTACAGGGGATGGCGCATGGAGGAGAAAAATAAAAATCGTTTTTTTCTGAAGACCCTGGCTGCATTTCCCTTACTCATTCGTTCGCACACGGGCCGTGTTCACTGGGAGATTTTACGTTATTTCTCACTCTGTAGTGGGTTCTTTATTACTGCTAAATTGTACCGATGGTTCGGCATAAAAAAAATTCAGGTCTCTTTTCCTTTAAAGCCACACGTATTCCCACCATCACTCAGGCAGCTCGAAAGGCGGCTGTGAAAGTCGGTTCCGGCCCAGCGCCCGTCTGATCAGAGATGCTCAGTGCATAGCTCATATGCATGAGGAGACAAAGGCAAAGGCCAGTTGCCACCGAGAGACGTATCTAAGCAACCTTGGTACTAAGCAACAGATGGGAACTCAGAGTGTCCTGGTCCACTCCAGTCACAGCAGGCCGCTCAGACTTGGCCTTGGCTGGTGCAGAGGCTTGTTTGGGTGGAGGAAGGGCTAATGGAAGAGAGAGAGAGAGAGAGAGAGAGAGAGAGAGAGAGAGAGAGAGAGGAGATAAAGACAGGAAAAGGGATAAAAAGGAGCAGAAAGGAGAGAGAGATGGCGAAGAATGGCAATGAACAGCGTGGAACATCCTTTCTGATGGCCGTGGAGGCTAATCCTTAGACTCCGTGGCCACTGTTAAGCTGTTTGACACTTTTTTGGACATGCTGTTCGGTGGGCGAGTGCCTCTCCCAGGCCATCAACATATTTCTTCTCATGAACCTTCAGGATCTGGATCATCAATGGTCCAGAAATTAGCATCCCGCACGTCCCGGCCTGCTCTTGTAGAACGGAAGTGCAGGTATGCACTGGTGGGTTCATTTCCAATCGGAGGTGCCAGGCTCAGAGATGTGCATGGAACAGAGTCAAAACATGGGAGGGAGGGACAGGGCTCAGGATGAAGAGGGAGGTGAGAATAACACATTCGAGTCGATGGTCGATAATAGGGTGGAACTGGGCCAGCCCTTGGTGAGCATGAACTTCGTCTTGGCTGTCTACTTTGCATTCATAGGGAAGAGGCCAGGAACCCACAGGCAACTGTCTCTGTATGGATAAGACATGCCGGCGCTCTGGCGATCCAGCCAAGCCTGTCTCGGGTCATGCAGGTCAAGGAAAACAGCTCGAGAGCCACGTTGCTATAGTCAGTCCAGGAATGTTCCCGGAGGGTAGGAGAACTCAAGAGATGAGCATGCCAGGCAGCACCTGGTCTCTAACCTCAATCCCAGGGTCTCTTCTACCCCTGGCCGCACCCCACCCACTTCTCCACATGCTTTTCTCATGCACTGTCAGCTCCAGTGCTCGCCACCTCCCTCCCGCTGGCTGAGAGCAGTTGCTGCATGGCCCATGGGGCACGAGCCACTTATCAGAGCGCCCGCCCCCCCGCATGCACTGCAGGACGATTAGAGGCCACGTCAGCAAGGCTCTGGAATGGGGTCATCAAGAGCTGTCATTCCCTTTTCCTAAGCCGATTTGTCTCTATCAGTTGCTGTCGGCCGTCAGAACCTCTGACTCACGGAGGGCCATCGAGCCCTGAAAGCGCGTGGCATACGGCGAGCATGGCATGTGCTCATGAGCGGTGTCCCGTCCCTGACTGGGATCTGTCACCACCGGCCAAGAATCCGAAGTCAGCGATTTACAAATTCTGGGCTTTGGTTGTTGGTCTCCTCCCCGGGGCTATTCCCGGGCCCAGCGTTGCCCGGAAAGTAGCAGGTGCATTGGGTCTGGGGCTGCTGAGATGTCTCTTTTTGTTTGGTTTTTAAAAGCCCGACAAAAACGTCGGGAACGTCAGCCCATTGTCGCGCCAGATGAAGGTGTTCTGAAACAGCGCGGGGTGTGTGTGTGTGTGTGTGTGTGTGTGTGTGTGTGTGTGTGTGTGTGTGTTAGAAACCATTCAAAGATAGGTGTCCAGGGATTTTACATGACACGCACACACACACACACACACACACACACACACACACACACAGGAACAGACTTTTTTGGGGGAAAAAAGAAAAAACTATGTTATCCAAAACTTAGGCGGATGACCAGATGAAATGTTCCTTTTCTTTCACAGACACCTTAGGTTTCGGTTTAATAGATATTTATTTTGGCTACCCAGTGACTGAACCTCTTTCGTACGTTGGGAGACATCCCCATCTTCCGAGGGAGAAACTGCTGCTATTATGTGATCACGATCCGAGAACCTTTTAAGCCGAGTAGAAATTCGTGTCCTGCTCTCTCCATCGGACACAGATAGTCACTGTAAACTGGCTACGAAGGGAAAAAAAATGAAGTGAGCAGAAGCTGTTTTTGGTGGAGAATAGTACCAGAGCAGGAGCGACAGCAGCCGCATCTGCGTCCAAGGGCGACAGTGGCATCTGTGACTTGAGTCCAATTTCTGCGCTAAGTCACAGGACAACCTGGGGCATCTAGAGCCCAGAGGCTGCTACGCGAGTGTTTCCCCTGATTAGTTTGGTGATGGTTTTCGGGGCTGTTCATGGGTTTGTAGACATCAGCTCTGGTTCTCGGACCCTGTGAGACATTTCGTGAATTACCCAACATCCTTTCGATAAAACATTTTTTATGTTAAACCAACCAAAGCGGGTTTCTGTTGCTGGCAGTTAAAAACCACGATTGATTCAAAAATTGGCAAGGGGACTAATCGAAGAGAACAGACTCTCTCCGGGAGATGAAATGTGGGCTTGGAAGAGATTACCTGGGCTTATTAATGTTGAGGGCAATAACTATCGAAATTCTATCATAGGACAGAATTCTGACGGTGGCCCGCACTGGCAAAACTGCTTCTCAGATGATCACTCGTGGTCATCTACAGTCATGTGTCCACCGAAGGCCAAGCTTTTGAGAACCAAGTGGCTCGTTCACATGGGACAGTACGGACAGCAGGAGAAAATCAGCCACTGTTGGGTGGGAAAGATTTTCCTATTAGTGCTGTAAAATAGAAGAGAATGAATGAATCCAAGTCCCCAATTCTACACGCCATGGGCTGAAATCCAGGGAATTTCTGTTAATGTACTAGGAGACTGGCCACGTGACTTGTTTCGGCCAGTGGCACGTGTCAGATGAACTATGGTTGCAGGGTTTAGCTTAGCAGTTCAGTCCCATGATTCACCAAGAAGAGGTCATGCCCCAGACAGCTGCTCAGGGAAAACGTGGAGAAAGGTAGGGGACACCTGAAACCGATCTGCAGTCTGGACCTGGAGGTCGGAGGCTGGAGCCTGGAGCCTGGAGACCAGCCCCACCAGCTGAATCTCATTCAACCCGCCTTTCAGAATAAGATGTTATTCAACGTCATTACAGCCCATAGTTGACTAATAAACATAGTGTTTTCCCTCGCGCATCCCTGCTTAACTCCCTGCTTGTCCAGCATAGAAAAATGATAGCGCTTAGGTTCTGGAGTGGCTGTGACAGTGGGTTATGATAAGCTCCATCAGGTGGAGCCTCCAGTTGCAGCTGCTGTTCCAGATGTTTCCACTTTGGAACAAAGTGCACAAACATGCCATGATCTTATGTATCTGGAAAATGTTTTTTCCCCCCTATTTCTAAGAAAAAGCCCCAAACAGGAAATTTTAGAGCATTAACTTAGTTTCTACTTCCAACTCTCTCAAAACCCAATATCCATAGATTCGGAAAAGTATATAAGGTGGATGTTGGAAAAGGACCAGAGCTGATTGACAAATCCCAGGACCCACTTAGCATTCTTCCTTTCTGGAATGAAAGGAGTGACTCCCTTCTGTTAGGATGAGTTCTCCCGGGAGGAGAGTTAGATTTCTGACAGACTCTTGTGTATCTGACTCTCCGTGACGGATACAACTGAATCTCTAGGCCTCTGATCACTGATGCCACAAACTGGGGCTGCCGAGGCTGGTCTGGCAAACTCCAGACCTCAATGGACAAGTCTCCCTATAACAAGGCTCAGAAGCCTCTCAGAAAATGACTTAAAATGTATATGGGTAAAATATACATAAAATGAAAAAAGGAGCCTAAAAGTAAGTGTGGAGTTTGATACATCATTGTCGATATCTGTTATTAGCAGTAACGATGTCAAGAAATAGACGATTTTATGGCCCCAGAAACCCCCTGTGTCCTCCCAGTTACATCTCACCCTCCCCACGAAAGGTAGCCACTATCCCAACTTGTAGGGTAATCGCTTCTTTGCTTTATTTCATACTCTGTATCAGTTTCCTGGGCTGGCATAACAAATGACCACAAACTGAATGGCTTATCACAACAGAAATTTATTTTCTCACAGACCTGGACACTAGAAGTCTGAAAGCAAGGTACAGGCAGAGTCATATGCTCTCTGAAGGCTCCAGGGAAGGATTTGTCCTTGTCCCTTCTTAGCTTCTGGTGGCTCCTGGCATTCTTGGACATCCCTTGGCGTGTGGACATACCACTTCTATCTCTGCCTCTGTCTTCACATGGCCTTCGCCCCATGAGTCTCCAAATGGCTTTCTATTAAGGATACCAGTCTTTGGGTTTAGGCCTCTCCCTACATCAGATGACCTCGTCTTCACATAATTCCATCTTCCATGGTGACACAGGTGCCAGAGGACGTGAATTTTGCAAGCGCACTGTTCAACCCAGTACATTCTCTTAGCACTTACGTATATATGCGTCCCTGACTACTTTACTTTCATTTTGCCTGTTTTTGAACGTTATAAAAGGGACTTATGCAGTGAGCACTTTTTTTCCACCTGGTTTCTTTGACTTGACATTAGGTTTATAACATTTAACCATGATATTACATGGAGCGGAAGTGTTTTCATTTATATTGCTTCTCGATATTCCATTATATGACTATGCCTTACTCATTTTACTCCTTATGGATATGTGCGTTTTCAAGTTTAGTTTATTATGACTATATGCCGTATACATTCTTGTTCATGTCCCCTGATAGTCATGTGCTTGCATATCTGTAGTAGGCTGAATAATGGTCCCCAAAGACATCAAGTCCTAATCCTTGGAACCCATAAATGTCATCTTATTTTGGAAAAGGGTGAGTAACTTAAGGATCTTGAGATGAGGGAGGTAATTCTGGATTCTCTAGGTAGGTCCCAATGCAATCAACCTCTAATGTCCTTATAAGAGGGAGACAGAGGGAGATTTGACACAGAGAAGAAAGCAATGAGGCCACGTAGGCAGAAACTGGAGTGACGAGGCCATGAGTCAAGGAATGCTGACAGCCACAAGTAACTGGGGAGATCAAGACACCGATTCTCTCCTAGAGCCTGTAGGGGGACTGGGCCCTGCTGTCACCTTGATTTGGCTGTGTAATATTGACTTCTGGCCCCTTGAAATGTGACAGAATAGATTTATGGGTTGTTTTGTGTGCTAATTTTGTGGTTTCAGCAGAAAAGGAAACAATAAAATACCTAGGAGTAGAATTTTCCTAGCGTGAGTGTGCATATTTTGAAAGTTAGCATATAATGCTAAGCAGTTTTCTTAAATGGCTGTAGCACTTCACACCCTCAATATGGAGGAGTCCTTGTTACCCCATGTCCTAGGATGGTGTGAAAGGCCCTAAGATGCAGTGGAGTTATTCTGTTGCAGGTTATAGAGATTGAAGCCAAAGGCCCACGCTTAGCATTTCATCTTCGTCCTCCTTACACTATGACCTGCTGTGAGAACGAGAGTTCTATTTGGGTTAGTGAGATTCCTGGCATTAGACCGTTGATGGTAGATGAGCTATCCTGGCAGAAGTGAGGAACCGAGTGGGCACAGGAGAAATAGGGCTGGGGTTCACAGTTTAAATTTAGCTCATGGCATTTGGCCAAGATAGAAATTCAAGAATTTGGCTTTGTTGATTTAGAAGGCAAAATATGCTTCCCCAACACAGAAGATGTTCTCTAAATTACTGGGGCTCAGGTAGCCATAGATGCCCTTCTTTTTGGGATGTGGAGATGACTAGATATATGCTTGGCAAGGAACACCAGAGGACCCAGGAACAAGTACTGGGTCAAGGAGAGGGCAGCTTGCCCAATTAATGCCATGCACTGAGTTAGTTCAGCAGCCGCTCTGCACTTTGGAAGATGCAAATAACCAGGTGGAAGTGTACAAGGGTCCCCTACCCCCCGGCTGTGGACCAATACCGGCCTGTGGCCTGTAGGAACCAGGCCCCACAGCAGTAGGTGAGTGGCAGGAGAGCAAGTGAAGCTTCATCTGTATTTGCAGCCACTCCCCAGCTAGCATCACCACTTCAGCTCCACCTCAGATCATCAGGCATTAGATTTTCATGGGAGCACCGGCCCCTGGTGCCAAAACGTTTGGGTACTGCTGTGTTAACACACAGAAGAAGCTCAGAGACAGAATTCCTTCCCACAGAAAAACAAAATACTTCAGAAGGAGGAGACTTGGCAGGGGTAGCAAAGTGACTGCTGGAGGGGGCTTTGTCAAAACACAGCAGTAAAAAGGGAAACAAATACAGTCGAAATGTACTAAAACAGAAGGTGATGCAGAATGTAGTGGACATAAAAATTCCACGTGAGATTCAGGTTTGGGCCACAGAAACACCAGTGGAAGTGGGCACTCGTGTAAAAAGGGAGTATATAGTTCAAGGCAGAAGTAGGTCAGGGTGATATTTTTCAAAGACAAAGATTCAAACTCTAGATGAGCAGTTGCTGCCCAAGAAAAGCGATCCGTCTAAGCAGGATGGTCACGGACAATGTGATCAAGGATAAAATTTGCAGGAACTCAGAGGACAGGTCTAAGACATGAATAGAACATGGTCAGCAATTCTTGAGCCTCCCTGGGAACTTCAGGGTGGCTTGCAGCAGTTCTTAAGGGTGATAGGGTGATGACATAAGGAGAACACAGGTTTTGGAAACAGACCTGAATTCAGACCCCAGCTCTACTGTTGACAGCCTGTGTGACCATGTGCAAGTGTTGCAGCCTTCGAAGCTTCAGGTCCTCCTTCATAATTTTAAGAACGGCGTTATAGACTTGAGGGAAGGTGTGTGGAGAGTGTCTCATAGGGCCTTAACAAATGCTAGAAGTCCTTTTCTGCACCACCTCTTTCTCCACTCACCTTCCTCCTTGGCACATAATCAGTGGTCTACAGCTTGGTGGACAGGCAGACACCCACTGGTCATCCTGGGGACATAAGTTTTCAAGTTCCTTGCAAACGCGTTCATTTTAGATCTCATTCCCTGGTAGACTGAGAATTCTGATTTTCATTCTTTGCCCTAGTGAGAAAAACATTATAAATTTGGTGAGAACGAATAAAATCAAAAGATTAAAGGCCTCAATGACCCATTCAACAGTAGCCAGAAGGGCAGGAAAGGAGAATCTGACACTGAACAGGTTGGAAGGAGCTTAAAAGGCCTTTTTTCAAAACACTAAACAGTGCCACTTAAAGTGAGGTGATGGACATTTAGGCAACTGAGAACCTCATTAGGTTACCAGGGACCTTGGCTAGTTAGGAGACCATCCAGAGAGGTGTATCCATCGGGGAGAGGCACTTCCAGAAGACGGGCAGTTCCTTCCTTCTAAAAGTCATGTATGCCTCCAGCAGGACCCATTTATTTTGCAATTTAAAATAAAATGCAACAAAAATTTCTGGTTACCCCAACTTCTATCCACAATTTGAACCAGCAGAAGTAGGAAGGCCTACTAAACTCCTACTGACGTAAGAGTTGGAGTTCTAAAAAAAAGCTAACAAGACCAGTCAAGATTATTCTCCACTTTTGTTCCAATGTGTAACTTCGTGTTTCTTATCCCCAGCGTCGTGGTAAAGAACTCGTTCGTGAACCCCGGACTGGGCCCTTTAAGTCCCAGCTGCTGTGCTCAAGCCCAAGCCACAGGGAGAATCTTGGAACTCCAGCTCTGCTGACCGAGTTCCTACACCAACAGTAGCGCAAAGACGGGAATACCGAAAAGAGAAATGCTGAATGAAATGTCCACAGAAAGTTAATCTGTTTGGCGTCTTGTTACCTCTCTTCTGAGTGTAATACGGGAGGCTGTTAATTGCTTGATTTACTGCAATAGTCATTCTGCCAACAGCAATAAATAAAGTTAATTAATATTAGATAACTCACAGCCGGGGAGGCTAGTAATTACCAGAAAATTAAAGAGAAGTTCTCTTTGTGGTATCTTTACAAGAGAAGAATACAATTTACTGTCCTCCTTCTTGAGTTATCTATCATTCAAAAGAAATTTCTTGCCTTAAGCTCTCTGTAGAAATACCCTATGTTCTATCATTTATTTTCTTTCCTTCTCTCCATCAAGACGGCCGCACGCTGGTCAAGAGAGAGTCACTGGGCTAGTCCCACGGGAAGCTGAAATGGTTATAGAGAAAGTGATCGACCTTGTGGAGTTTATCATTCTATCTAGTTCCTGTCATCAGCAGAAACCCACCAGGAGAAACAGAGAGAAATATCTTGGCTCTGACCATACAACACATTTTTTTTCCTTAATTTTCCTACGTCAGGGCACTGTCTTAGACAGGATTTAGAAGTAGCATGCTGCAATGGAAGCGAGCTAGTCTTTGGAGTGGGAGGCTGAGGTTGTACTTAATAGCTGCAAAAAAGTTTTAAATACTTCTTAAACGTCTTGAACGCGCAGTTTCCTATTCTTTAAAATAAGAATAACACTTTTTACGTAAAATTTATTTTGGGATGAAGTGGGATTGTTTCTGAATAAACATGCGCTTTTCTTCTTCCAGCCTATTTTTAGCTATTTTCTTAAAAAATTATAGCAATTTTTCTTTGTTTTCTTTTTTGAGTTGGGTACTGGATAGTTTAGAGACAAATTTCTGTCTGCCTTTGCTACATATACAACATGCATCATGTATACGAACCATTTGTGACATTTTATCTTTGCTATACTGATTTTTCCTTTCCCCACCCTCCTCATTTGAATATCTTAAATTTTATTTTATCTTTTTGTACATATTTATGGAGCTACCTTAAATCTTTTCTAAGTGAAAAATTTATGAAGGCGCACATCAATATACATATTCGAGATTTAATATACACATGTGTACGCTCATGTATATACGGTGTGTTAGTTATACGCTGTATTATGCTTTTTCTCTCAATCGTGCTCAGCACATTTGGTTCACCCATTGTTGCTTTGTCTCCCAGACAAACTCCCAAATTCCATGAGGACACAAATAGATTTTAATCTCAAATATTTGTTGAATTAAGTTGGATCACATAGCTTGGTTATTTCCTTTATTTACAACAACTGTGTGGTCCAATCCCCATATGAAGGCAAGCCTGCCCACGGGGTAAGAGATGTATGGCTTGCAAAGCCAAAGCTGTTTCCAATAGGAGTGGCAATCTTTTTTGCCTTGTACAATAACTACTATAACCATGTATCCCCTCCAAAATAAAATAGAAATCTGTTTTTTTTTTTTTCACACGTAACAAAATGTGATGCTACTTTTGGCAAGATGATCTGTGCGGAGTGAATCACTAGCTGAAACTTCAGCTGTCGTATGGGTGCAATGAGTAATTTGAGGCAAGTGTGGGACATTTCATCTCCACGCTTACGTGACTCTGACTAGTCACATAATATACGCTCGATAAAGACTCATTGTATTACTTTAATATTGCAAAGTAGGGCCAGGAATCTCTGAATCCTTGGCACTATGTGCTCCTAACAGCATCCCTCCTATTCTCTTAGTCATGAGACCAAGTACTCAGAGAATTCACTCCTCCATTGCCCATTAGAGCCAATCTCTGTTGAGGCTCTAAAGCCAGCAGGAGACTGCTTTTTGAAGGTATGTGTAAACCAACTAGAAGTTTTTCTCTTAGGGCGTTGTGAGACTAAAGATGTGGCTTTCGAGAAGGGTGACCCTTCTCCTATGGCAGGAGAAGGTACGCAGATGATAGAAGAGAGTTCTACATGAAAACTGTGTGTGCATGGAGAAACCATTTAATAAGATTTCTTATGTGCCATCTCCAGAATAGAAGCAAACATGACAACTTGTTCCTCATTACCACAGCTTGGATCTGAAGCCAGTTTGTGATGAGAGTTCAGTTTAGACCTTTCCATGTCCCAAGGACTGAAACAACATCCTCCCTTGTGCGACTCAATAAAGCCAACGACAAACTGTAAAATAGACGTCAGGAAGCCCAACAAAATCTGATGACTGCTCTGATAGCTGTTCTGATGTACCAATTCTTCACCGATAGGATTGTGGGTGCCCTTACTTTGCTGTTGCTGTAAGAATAGCCTTAGCCTGCTTCCAGGCAACCAAGTATTGTACATAACAGCCAGTAAAGTATAAATTTGCACAAACAAGCCGTGATTATTGTTTTATAACAATGATTGTACTATGGATAATTACTTGTCGGATTATTTGTATTTGAGAAGGTTAATTGTCAAAACCAAGTACTAGCGAAGTGAGGTTGGGAGGTGAGCGCAGGTACATGGCATTTGGCAATGGTCCCAGACCAGTATTCTGTTGTAATATGACATACAGTGGATTCCAAGATAATTTTGGTCAAACTGTGTTATTTCAGTTCCTACTGGAAACCTTCTCTTTCCACATTACTGCTTAAACAATGGCCTACCCCCTATCAAGATCTAGTTGACAATTTGCACCCAAAAAGTGTTCTTAGATAATTGAATGTGTAGAATATCACAGCACTTAAAAACAGAACTTATAATCCATCTAAGAGGTAATATGATCTAAAGAAAAGAACATGAAAAGAACATTATTATATTGAATTTCTTTTCTGGTTTTGAACTCAGCAGTTTAAAAAAATCTTAACTAATTCTTTTTTCCTAATTATCATATGAAAATGTTCCTCCTCCAATTTCTTAAGTTGAATACTCAATTAATTTATTTTTGTCATTTTCAAAGCTAAAGAAATATAAACATTTAAGGCTAAGAATGTTATTTTAAACATAATTTGGGTTATATCCCATAAGTTGATATAAAAGCTTTACTTCGTTGTTCTTTTGTACATTGTCTCTCTAATCATACAGTTTTCTTTCTCTTTGATCCCAGGGTTATTTAGTTTTTCTTGGTTTTTAATTATGATGGTAAATTTTTAAAATATAAACTTCTGCTATTTTTTAGAATTATATCATTGTCACTAAAAAATGTCACCTCTGGTAATTGTTGAAATTTGTTGAAGTTAATTTACCTTTTATAGAATAAAATTTTTTTTCCTAAGCACAGAAAAAAAAGGAAGAATTTTACATAAATAGATTTAGGACCTTGTCATTTATATATGGACATTTCATTATTCCTATTTAATGTTCCTTTGTCTTGAATTTTCATTTGTCTAATATTAAAACTATGGTTCTTTCTGTCTTTTGAAAAAATTTACTTTGACATATGTGTATTCTCTTTCTTTAATTATTCTCACTTAGTTTTGTCTTATTTGTCTTAGTGAAATAACTTTACTGCTCATGCCAATCCCCAAGATTTTGATATAATTGAGAAATTTAATACAGTTAAACTATTGCTTAATAGTTTTAACTATTGCCAAAGTTGAAAAATCAGCCTTACTCTTATAATTTTATCAAATAGAGTTTTCCATGTTGTCTTTTCTTTCCTTAATGTCTTTCATTATATGAATATATTTAGCTTATTTTTTTATTAAGCCCATCATTTCTAAAATTATATAATTTATTACTTTGACAATTTGTTTTATGCTTCTCAAAAGCATTTCAAAATCTATATATCTTTAATTATCAAAGTGAAAAATGAACTGACGTTGTATTTGTGTACCCTTCAGGCAAGAGTTTGGGAACATTTTTGTTTATTTCACTCTTTTCTTTTCACCTTTGCATTTTTAAACATAATTTTATTAGTGTAATGTAATATAATTTGTTAATAAAACTACAGCTATTTTATCAGTTTCCAATGATTTAATCTTACAATGTACATCTTCTCTTTTAATATACATTTTAATGCATGTATTCCTTTTGTACCAGATTTATAATTTTAAGAATTAATTGGGCATTTTCCTGGTTGTTAGACATATCATTATTCCTTCTGTACAATAGTTTTTCAATTCTTGAGCTCTTATTTTTGTTCAGAATGGTAATGAAACTTCAAGATTTTTTTTTTTTTTTGCTAGAAGTGTTTTTGGGTATTACATTTTTGGAGCATTTGCCTATCTACCAAGAAAATTTTAATGACTATAAAATTTTTACATAATAAACCCCCTCCCTTCATCATTCTGTAAATTGCTCCATTACCTTCTAATTTTTAGTGTTACAGAGGAGAATTCTGAGACCCATGTGATCTGGTTCCTTTGTAACTATAAATTAAAATTACTTTGGTTGTAAGGAAAGGAGGACTCTGACCAAGTGCTATGGACTGAATGTTTGTGTCCCCCCAAATTGATGTGTTGAAATCCTAAAGCCCCACATGATGATATGAGGGGCTGGGGCCTTTGGGAGGCACTGAAATCCTGAGGTGGAGATCTCCTGAGTGGAATCGATGATCTTAATGAAAGAGACGCAGAGAGATCCCTCTTTCCTTCTACCATGTGAGGACACTGGGAGAAGTCGCTGGCTGTGAACTGGGAGTGGGTCTTCAACAGAATGAAACAACTCTGGAGACTTGGCATCCCAGCCTCTAGAAATAAATGTCTGGTTTTATAAGCTACCTAGTTTGTGTGTGTGTGTGTGTGTGTGTGTGTGTGTGTGTGTGTGTGTGTGTGTGTGTGTGTGTGATTACGACACCAACTTAAGAAAACGAGAAATTTATTGAAAGAATTATGTTGCAGATTTGACGGAAGAGCTAAAATCTAAGTTTTGAGAAGGTCAGAAACCAAGGTAACTGCAGATGCTTCATAGATTTTTCTAGGGTGATGCTATTCAGCTAATTTAGCTCAAACACCTTCAACAACTCAATTATTTGTTTCTAAGTTACCCATTCTTGGGAGAGAGAATCAGACTGGTCCAGCTTGAGTTGGTCATCTACTGCACCATTGGCTTGGCAGAACGTTGAATGCCAATAGGCATGGGAGTCTCCAGTGAATGTTGGGGACCCGCCCAACAAAAAGGCATTATTTAGAGCTGGGGAGCCAGCCTGACTATTGCCCACTGCAGCAACCTGATTATTTTCTGCATGAAATTTAACATGATTTTTCTTTCATTTTTGTTATTTAAGAAAAAGCTGTCAGAATGGGTTTAGAACCCCAGATTTTGCTTCATTTCAGGAAGATTTTTTTTTAGCATGATAGGTTTATTGTTTATATTTCCTCTGCACTGATATCTTTCTCCAAAACCCCAGTCATCAAAATATTAGAGGTTCGTTCCTTATACTGCTTATCTAAAACCTTATTGGTGACCATGTTTTTATCTTTTTCTTTTGTATTCTAAGAGAGACTCTCAGTTGTTGCAGTATCCATTTCTGTATTAAAAGACCCCAAACATGAAGTTTTTAAATAAACTTTTCTTGTGGAATAATTGTACATTTGCAGAAAAGTTGCCAAGATAGTACAGATAATTCCTGTACACCCTCGCCCAGTTCCCCTCAGGGTTTACACCTTACATTACCGTGGAACATTTGTCACACTGTGCAACCCACATCGGTAAGTGTATTAGTTTCTTACTGCTGCTGTACAAATTATCACGATATTAATTTAGGCTGTTGCAGTTCTAGGGACCAGAGTCTAAACACAAGGTGTTGGCAGGTCTGTGTTTCTTCTGGAGGCTCCAGGGAAGATGTTCTTCCTTGACCTTTTGGCCTTCTAGAGGCTGCCAGCCTCCCTTGTTTTGCAGACTCTTCCTCCATCTGCAAAGCGTGTCACTCCAACCCCTGCTTCTGTCTTCTCATCCCTTCTTGTGGTTTTGACCATTTTGCCTTCCTCTGTCAAGAACCCTCATGCTTACATTGCAGGGCTCACCCAGGCAATCCTAGATAGGCCCTCATCTCTTACCCACCCCTGCTTAGTTCCTTTCGCCATGTAAGGTAACACAGTCATGTGTTCCAGGCATTAAAAAGGGGATATCTTTGGAGAAGGCATTTTCCAACCTACTACAGAACAAAACGTTATCATTAATGAATTCCAGTTATTCAAATTTCAGTTTTTTCACTAATGTTCTGTTTTTCTGTTTTGACATCCAATCCAGAATACCAAAATGAATTTAGTCAACAGCCTCCTCTGGTCTATGGAAGTCTCAACAGTCCCTTCTCCCTTCAAAAAAATTTAATTTTGTTTTTTTTTTAAGTTTTTAAATGATCTTGTAATTCTTCCTTATATTAATCACAGATCTTTTAAATTCATTCTGCTATATCTTATTCCATTTGGTTCTTACCTTATAATTTTTTGCCTTTATTTTACTTCTCTTATTTCTCCTTTGTCTCTACTATTTTGGAAACCAATTATTTTGCATACTATTGAAATGTCAAACAGCTTCATAAAATTCTTCTTTTTGTACTGCAGTAGATGTTTTTGGAATACTGATCTTTCTCTGAGTCATCAGGAGATGTTTCCTTGACTTTATTCTCAGCGTAGCTCTCAAATATGCTAAAAATGGTCTCTATCTAGTGTTTGCCAACACTCAGAGTGTGTGGGTTATACTCCTCTCAAGTGTGTGTCTACATTGCTGCTAGAAGAGTCATTTTCTCATATCAAGAGATAGAAGACGTAGGTCTCTGAGACATAAGGACGATGGAAGGAGAAAAGAAAATGTTTTCTTATCTAATTCCAGGTGTTCTCTATGAGATGAGGCTTTTGGCCAGATTTCTTTTGTGCTAAATACAACTGCTTTATTCTTAGAGAAGGTCCCTCCAACTTTCTGTTACTCCATCGTCCCTTAGCATATTTTTTAATTGTTGTTAGGTCTTAGTCCATTTCGATTGCTATAACAAAGTACCATGGCTTATAAATACCAGAAATGTATTTCTCATAGTTCTGGAGGCTGGGAAGTTAAAGATCGAGGTCCTGGTAGATCCCAGGCCTAGTGAGGAACTATTTCCTGGTTCATCAATGGCTATTTTCCTTGCTGTGTCCTCGCACGGTGGAAGAAGTGATTGAGCCTCTGCGGGGTCTCTTTCATAAAGGCACAAATTCCATTCATGAGGGCTCCACCCTCATGACTAACTAGACATTGCACTCTTACCTGTTGCATGCTGAATATTGTTTTATTCCTGAGATTTATATTATCAATTTATATTATATTATAAATTCTAAAATATTCCTGAGATTTGTTATAAAATATTCTTGAGATTTGTTATGAAATATTTCCGAGATAAATTACAGTGAACATTTGATCCCTTCAGTGTTTTTTTTTTTAAATAATTTTGATAAACAGGACAAGAGAAACATTTAGTCTAAGGCTAACTTCTACCCACTACTGAAGATCCTGCTAAGTATTCTACCCAACACTATGTGAATTATTATTTTTTTCCACTCTCATTGGTAAGAGTAGGTACTTTTGCTGTCTCTATGTGAAGTCAGAGAGTTGTTACCCCTAATTCTTTCAGGTATTTTGTTCCCCAGGCTGGGACAGTTTTCTCATGTGCATGGGTTGATCAGCCCTCAGCGGAAACCCTGTGCATATCTCAAGTTTTCTTGAAGTGCAGTTCTCTCCTTTCCTTGTCTCTGCCCTGTGAACAGTAGCCACCCTAACCTTCCCCGATTCCCAGTTCTGTCTCTTCAACTCGGTGAGGCCACTGGGCTTTGCCTGGGCTCCCGCTCCCTGTGCCATGGCCTGAGAGTCCTCTCTAGGCAGTGAGCTGAACAATCATCGAACTCAACTGGTTTGCATTTTATGTCTCAGCGGACACTACTCTTAGTTGCCTGGTGTTCAATGTCTTAATAATTGTTGTTTCACATACTTAATCCCGATTTTAGTTGTTGTTTTTGTTTTGCTTTGTTCTAATTTGTTTTTTAGATATGAAAGTAAATCTGGTCACTATAACTGTATCTTGGCCAAAAGAGGAAATCACCACAAATATTTTTGTAAAGACTAAATAATATAGTACAAGAGGAGACCTTAGTATAACCTCTGGCACATGGGAATAAAAACTGTAAACATTTTTTAAATCAAACTATAGGAATTTATACCCAAATATGACTTCTAGATCAAGAGAAAGAATGTTTTTGTTTCTATTCTGTTCTGGCTGGATCCCTCCAGGGAAACTAGATTTACTTCCTGTCACTACATTTTTAAAGAGATCCTAGCAAAATGGAGACTATCCAAATGAGAGCCACAGGACAGGGGGAGGTCTGGAGGTGACAGCCTAGGAAAACAGTTAACAAAATGGCACATGTTCTGGTAGCTGATGGGCTCTTAAGTGGAAGAGGAAGTGGACGCTGGTTTTAAAGGGAAGGAGAAGGATCAATGGGCAGAAGTTATAGGAAGTCTGATTTTGATTCAACAGAAATATAGCCAGTTTCCTGAATAGTCATAATTAGTGAATTATAAACATTTAAACATTTTTTTTTCCAGTGAACTCCTTGAACCACGGTTTGACAAATCCAATGTTTTGACAAGTCACAATGGCACATGCCACGTTATTTTTCTTTAATTCAATAAAGTCTATGCTAAATTTAAATGTCGTCATCTCTCCCCTTCCCCTCAACTCAGGTTTGGCCTGGCTCGGGATCTTCAGTGTGACCAGGCTAGGTTTAATCGGCTGTTCCCTCTCCCTCCCACATTGTTTGTTTGTTTTATTGTTGTCGTTACTGCAGACTGGTAGCAGGGGACAAGATATGTCAGAAGAAGTGGTCTTAACTGCATAGCCTTAACTGTGGCATCCATGATGTGGGGTCTCCGTGTAGATTTGGGCCTACCTAGAGGTGCTTGGGGTAACATTCAGCCTCACTTTGTTCTTCTTGGTAACTAAGGCTCTCTCAGAGAGAAACAGTCATGTTTTATGGGAGCGGGAGATCACACCCCAACTCCCTCTTCATAGGGCCTGCAGTATGTGCTTCCTCTTCTTATCTGAGTATTTTTTCATATGAAGCTCTTGAAGCTGCTGAGTTCCTCTTGCTGAGGAAGGTGCTCCATCTTTTCCCCAGGCACCCCCCTCACAGCCCGTATTCAGCCTCCTGGGTCAGACTATGCCAGCAAACCATTTTCCCTCAGAAATGCCTGAGGAAGAAATCTGAGACCACCTTTAGGTCCGGGTTCATCTCGAACTTCAAAATATTCATGTCAAGTTTCCTTCATCACTCCTAGGGTGCCACAAGGGTGGACTTGTAGTGTTCTGCAGTTCAGTAAGAACCCAGCTGGGTGGGAAAGGAGAGCTCGGTGTCCAGTCCCGTAGGCATCCCAGTGGATGGAGCTTCATCGCCTGGTGAGTGGCTGAAAGTGAGTTCAGGCACACAATTTAAATAATTTCATTTTAACCTCCTTTCTTAACGTATGCTTATATAGATTGTGAAAGAGTTGCAGGGAGTAAAGTGGAATTTCAGACCGTGGTGGATAATTGCAGGGCTGTTTTTATCACCTCTTAGCTCAGGAGACAGTAGCTGGCTTCAGTTGTCAGAGGCTCCTTTCGAAACATTTAGAACAGGCTCTTGTTTTTTAGTTTTGGGCTCTGGTCACCAATTCTAGGGAAACATTCTACTATATTGAAATAGGATGTACCTAGAAAGATTTTTATAATAATTAGAGGCGTCCCTAAAGAGACTGAACTAAGCTGAAAAGCAGAGAGCTTCCTGATTACTGATTAAGTTTGTCATAAAGAAAATTACTGTTTGTGAAAAACACGCAAGGGTAGTTCCCTCAATTTTTTTTCCCATTCTAACATTTCTAGAGGTAAACAGATTTTTGTTTTTGTATTTGTGTGTGTTTGTGTGGATGTGAGGGAAAAGTTAAGAGAAAAGAGGACTCACTGAATGCTGAGTCCTCTCATCCATTTAATGACTCCATAAATATTTATTGGGCACCGACTTGGTGCTGGGCACTATGTTAAGATATTGTGATATGATGATAAAAGGCAAAAGTAAAAATGAAGTGCAGCGAAAATATAGAGAGGTGCCCGCTACCCAAATGAACAGCTGCCTGCCTGTATTCTCATTTTTCCCTAGATATTTCCCAAGCAAGATGCTACGTTATATATTTGGTTATGTGGTATGTAAAAAATTATATAATGTGGCGTGGTCCCTGTCCTCAGTGCTTATGATAAAATTAGAGGCAAGACTAATACATAAAAACAGTTAAATTTTATTATAAAAATTAAATAAAATGACACCGTTGTGTGCGAAGTCCCAGAGCTGTTCATGGTTGTCAACAAGATTCTGCAGAAAATGAATTTTGTGAGGCTATCAGTGGAACTGCAATGATCAGAGAAAGCTCAGTAGAAAAGATAAGACCTGAGCATGTGAAAAACCTCAGAATCGCCTCCCCTGCCTTCTTCAGGAAGAGCTGAAGAGCCAGGGTTTAAATAGTTCCCGGTTTTCTGTGGGAACATCCTATTCTCTCGATAACGAGATGTGAGGAAAGGGTAGCATTTTCCTTCATGTTTGCGTAGGACAAGCCAAACAGTTTAAAATAAGAATCTCCAAGATGGTCTGTGGGTGATGTGAACAGCAACTTAACCAGCTCTGTTATTATTAGGTATAAATCGTTTTAAGTGAGTAGAAGTGGCTGTTCTCTAAAAATGTAATCTCTGAGTCATTCTCCGTGGATTGCAAGCCTTGGATGCTGAGCCTCCAGCTTCAAGTGGATGCCCTTCCCCAACGAATAAAGGTAGCAATTCTCTTATCATGTTGATGACCCTTCTCTACTCTCATCGGTCGTGTGAGCAAGGAGAAGATAGTGATCTTTTGTGCACTAACAAGGAAAATGTCTGGATAATTCATTTCAAGGGTATCTGAAAGTAAGCAAGAATCAAAGCTGCATGGGCAGCAATACTGAATAGAACCCCCTTCCCAAGAGCACAATTATACATACTCTCTGCCCGGTTTTATCTGAGGCTGATATTCTGAAATATTGGCTTCCTTGACCAATTAGATTCCACAGTGTCTGAAATTTCAATTTCTTTTGTCTTCTCTTTCCCTGGGTTCTTTGATATTCAAGTAAAAGGTCTATTTTTAATTGCTGGTGAAAAGTCAGACCTGCTTCCACTGGTTGTCTTGGGAAGAAAGCATAGAAGGTAGAGAGAAAAGAATGTGTTACAGCCTGAAAAAACATTAATTCACTTAAAATATACTATCCACGAAACACTGAAAGTCAGACTAAGAGAAAAATGCAATGACCAATACAGTCCACTCAGACCCCCTAAGGGTATGCTTAGCACTTCTATAAGACAGGAAAGATGGAAGCTTGTCTCATTTCGGAAATCCTTCTCTCCATGAGCACTTCCCTGGTCCTTCTGGACATAGAATGGCTCCTTCTTCTGAGCTCCTCTGGTTCTTTGCTTGTGCCTTCACTTGGCACTTTCTTCTCTTGAACATAAACTCAAACAGAGGATGTTCATGCCCATTTCCCCACTAGACTGTGAGTATCAAAGGTTATAAAGTCCTAAGGTCCGTGACCGCACCCTTGTCACCTCTGTATCTCCCGGTGACTAACAGGCATTCATTCAGTTATCCCATTATGGAGTTACCTGGGCAGATGGTTATTCAGCCTAATACGATTATCCATCATTTGCTAAGCCCTGAGAACACAATTTGGCTCTGCCCTCACAGAGCATATGGAAGAGAATGAAAAATGAAAATGGTAAATATCTGGAGATTAATAATGTAAAAATAATAATAAAAAATATGCTTTCTATCCAGGAGAGTCAGAAAAGGCATAATAGAAATGTGCGGAAGGCCCTTGACCATGAAGTAGAATTTGTCACAAGTGAGGACTCCTGTGTGAGGGATGATGGCTGGCTCCAGAGAGCGCGGCCAGGAGAAGGTGGGACCTGAGAGCCTGGTGCGACCCCGCGTTTACATGTTGATCCGGAAAGTCAGCTGAGTGAGAAAGAAGGGGTGAAGGCAGTTGTGAGGAGGACAGAAAGTGGTACTTGGGCTTTCAATGATCATGAAAGTGTAACTTCAACTGGTCCAGGCACCCTTTATACCTGGAAGACGGGAAGATTGTCAATAGTCAGCCTTCGAGAGATGTTTGCCTAAGGGGAACAGGACCAATGAATGGGTGGGGTTTATGCTGACTATACTCCTACAGAGAGAATCAAGGGAACCAAACAAGATGGCTAAGGACTGACTGACCACAGAGTAAATTCTCTAAAATACTGGATGAATGAATAAGTGAATTAATTAAAGGTAAAGATCTAAGCAGAAGACTCGCTCCATAAAACGGGATAACACAATATCTAAAGAAGGAGAATAGAAAGTTGCGTCTATTGGAACAACCTAGTCCCTAAGGGTTGATCTTAAAGACATAGGACTGTCTGTTAAGCAAGAGAATTAAAGGAACAAGGCAGAGACTCACTCTCTCAGGTTCTAGGATAAGTGAGTAACTTGACCCTAGCCCTCTGGTTCAGGTAAGATTCTCATTGCATTGCAGCCTCAGTCAGAAGTAGATTAGGACCGACCCCAACCTGAGCTGGGGGACTGAGTGTCCTGGGGAATTAGGTGTGAGCAGACACGAGGCCATAACCAGCAGTATACTGTGCCCTGAGCAAATGATTGAAGAGTAAAAATGGAATCAATTGGCTTTCCGCAAATTGACGGATTGCTGCTGAGGTTTCTCACCCCCACTGAATTGACCGACCGTCTTGAGATTGTATTGATGCAGCCCGCAGCTCCCGGGAGAAAAGCCCAGAGATGGGTTGTTGGGAGCATTGATGATCTGAATGGATTGAAGACCAAACAAGAAGCCATCGGGATGTAGCCGCTACAGGTCCAATTTGTTAGCTTTGTTTCTAGTGTGTGAGTTTTAGAGTAGCCTGAAAATAAATGGTCCATTCACAGGGACGTGGGGGATGCTAGCGTCTTTCTATTGGCTGCCCTGCTTCGGTGGATATTTAAAGATACCCATTTAGCTCTGTAACATGTGTACAGAGTTGATGTGCCGAGAGCCTTCTGCTGGCCCCTTCCCATCCACTCTCCTCCCCTCTCCTCCTGCTCTGTATCCAGGGACAGGGGCCTTCATGGGCAGGTCCCTTACTTCAGAGTATGAAGAGTAAAAAGAGGAGGTGTGCTTATTCCCCCAGCTCCCTCCCTCTTTTGGGCTGGCCCTTGCCCAAAGGTCTCAGGTTCTGTTAGACACACGGCGTAGTTCAGGTTGTAGGAACTGCTTCCTCCTTTCACGCCTGCAGGCCTTATGGACCCTTAGAGCTCTGTGGTTTTCCCAGCCAGGTCCTGCCTGTGGAGGTAAATCCTAAACCGGCCCACACCTTTGTGAATCATTTGTTATAAATGAGACAACAGGCCTCAAATGGAGTTGTTGGGTAGCTAGTCAGAAATGAGTGACAGGGGGACAAAAGAATGGGGCCCAGCCTAGAGACCACTCATAGAACAGTCCAATGGTGAGACTCCCTCCTGGATCCCCGAGACAAAGGACAGGAGGGCCATAATCTGTAGCTGGTTTAATCCAGCCACAGACGTCTGCACAGAAGGCACTACCCTAATTTGTCCACAATCTAAGCCTCATTGTACTGTCCTTATAATACTATGTGTGGGCCTGGGAGTTCATGAATCTAATGACAACAAACTGAATTCTGGGTGAGCACATGAGCACTAGGCAAAGAGTTCGTTATATAGAAGCCAAGGGTCAGTCAAAATGCCCTCACTTGCCAATCACCTAAGGACCCCTTTATAACCACCCATCACGGCCCTAATATAACTCAGACCTCACCCTCCCCTGGGGCTACAGCTCTGAATCTTCTCTGGCTGTAACCTGCGCCCTCCCCACCCCCTGTACTATCCTCATTTCCATGTGGTTAGCCAGCTTCAGGCTTGACCTGTCTTCTACCTCATAATGTGTCTTTAACAAACGAATGTTTCTCATAATTCACTGAGTCAAAATTTACTGCTTTATCAGTGATAAGGACCTAGAGGTGTGTGTGGGTCACTTGTTTTAAGGTCCAGAGCAGCAAACCAAGACATAACACCTAAATTAATTACAGCTTCACCCCTCCTCCTTACTCCCACCTAGGAGTGTGACCTTGAACCAGCCAACCTGGAATTTCCTGGTCAGCACTAGGGAGTAATAAGATGAAAGACCCCTTCGAAGGCTTCCCCTTAGGAAAGCCACCTTGCCCGAAACAAGGCACTCTTTGTTCTTTTCCCCCTTCTACGCTCCTTCTCTGCCTTTAAAAACCGTTCCTGTTCATCAGCTCCAGGGAGCAGCACCCTTCTAGCTGCTAGATGGTCTACTGCCCGATTCATGAATCATTCAATAAAGCCAATTAGATCTTTAAAATTACTTGGCTGAATTGTTATTAACAAGTCACTAGATTAAACTCACGTTCGACTCAAAGCGGGCCATCCGCTTCCTTCTGAGGCCCTGCCTGGTGGCCTGACGGTAGGCCTGGTCCGCCAGTAGGTCAGCTCACTGCGTTCACTTGTCCACACACGAGCCCGTCCTGCCTGGTGGGCTCCAGCTCTCAGGAGGCGTGAAAGGTCTTAGTGAAAAACCTGCTCGCACCCCCGGAAAACCACCCACCCTAACACACACCTTTCAGGACTCACTGTTAACAGCCTTCATGGTGTAATGACAGAAACTCAAGCTGTCACTTTCTTGCTGCACAGTCAAATGCTGACTGAGCCTGAATTTCCTCATCAATAAAGTCTGGATAATACCCCTGATCTCTCAGAGATCTAAGGAGGATAATCGAGCAGCGCGAATAGGCCAAGGTCACCAGTTAGTAAGTGGTAGAAGCAGAATTAGAACCCATAGACCTCTGACCCCAAGTTCAGGGCCCTTTCCACCAATCCATGTGTCCCTGGATGGCATGTCATCTTTGTGCTGCTGAGAAGCCCAGTTTGACTCAGCACGGGGCAGAGAGCAGGTGCCGTACCAGATAGGCGCTTGGGAGGGGTGTGAAAGAAATAAAAGGCCTTCTTGGGCTTCTGGAGTTTAAAAGTATATTTCTTTTTTTTTTCACTAGATTGTAGTATTTTTATCCCCTTTTTATGAATATGGAAATGGAAGTCAAAGATTGAACAATTAATAAACAGCGTCAAAAATTCAACCCAGTTCTGTCTCGCTGCGAAGGCTGGGGACCGAGCCCTCCCCACCATGTTTCTGTCGTGTCGATGTGCCCAGAGAAGACAGAAGACACGAAAGACTCGCTCCTGGAGAAACAGCTCCTCTTTCTTTTAATAAGACCTCACGCCTTCAAAAGAGACTGAAGCAACAGTGAAATGACCATCTCCACATTACAAGGAGCGGCCGGTGGTGAGATTTTCACCTACACCGAGCCGGCTGCCCCTGGGGATGGACCCAGAGACCCTTGCTGAGTTTTGAAGAAGGGATGTCTCTGGTCATCACTTTAAACTTGTCAGAAAATTCTGGGCCACCCCAACTCCCTCCCCGCCGCCCCCACACTGACACATACACACAAACTGGGAAAAACCTGGCGAACAGCTCGTCTTGGATTTCCACGAACGCCTGGCCTTTTCTGCTGATTAATAATTGAAGGGAGATGAATAGCAAATTTCCCCACCATAATTATCAAATTCCTATACGGGGAGGGGGCATCCCACCCAAGGCTTTATAAATGTTGAGTTGGGATTCTCTCATCTCTGCAGCCTCTGGCCACGACTCAGGTCCCCTCTAAACTGGTGGCTTCGCGGCCCAGGGCAGCTGGAGTCACCTGCTGCAGGGATCAGCAGAGGGGGTTGGGGAGTCGCTGCCACCCCCCGGGCACCGCCTCCAGCATGGAGAAGCTTGCATCATGCTGCTCAGGGCTCCTCTGTCTGCAAATCTCCCCTCCACTCTGGGTGCAGAGGTTGACAAGGGAGGGTCGAACACGTTCTCTCTGGTTCTTTTAGTTTTATTTTTTTTTCCCCTCCAAGGGTCAACCACGCCCAGGTGTTTGGACTTGGAGCTTGAGATAAATTACTCAGAGCCGTGACTCCTTCATGTAAATAATTTAGCTTAATAAATAAGTTAAAGTCTACAGTCTCTTCAGCGTCTGGCAGCTCATTCATCTCCTGTCTCCTCAGCTCGTCAAGCTGCGCCGGCTGCCAGGACTTCTGGGAGGCTGATGGCCTTTTCCTGTCCTGTCACAACAAACAGCATTTCGTAGGAGATCGCCTCTTCAAGTGCTTCCCCCGTGTCTTCGCAATCACTCAGCGGAGTCATTGAAACAAGCAGCCAATTTGCAGTGGGGCCTTGCGTGCAGGGGCAGGTGAGGAGGGCAGTGACCCTTCTCTGACTGGGGCAGGTCCCAGGTCCCGGGGAAGGGGGGTCGGGGGGACAGTATGAAGGGGAGGGGAGGAGGGACCGAGGGGAGCCTGAGAACAGATCTGAGAGAATGTGTGAGACACTGAGACACAGCGAGCACCGAAAACCTGCCCAGACTGGGGGGAAACAGGTGGGACAGCCATTCAGCGCTGTGGAGACCTGTGTCAAGGCAGCATGCATGGTGGCGCTGCTCTGGAAGTCACAAACCCATGTTCAGAGCTGACAACCTGGGGCAAGTCACTCCCCACTCTGAAGTCAGGGACCTGCCCTCGGAAGTGAGAGGGAGGGAAGCTGCCTCTCTGTGAGGCCTTACTGTGCACACGCAGGCCTGGGGGTGGTCTAGCCGGCATCCCTCACTGGATTCCCACAACAGTGGGCAGGCTGCAGGTGCACGGTTGTTCCAGAATCTTTTGGCTCTACCATGCTGTGATCCATTCCTCTAAGCTTGGTGGGACAGGAAGCCCGAGAGTATGCACACGTCCACTAAAAAATAAAATAGATGTTCCTATTCGAAGAGTCTGCGGCACCTGTGTCACCCGTTCCCTCGCAAAACTCGCCCCTGAGGGGAAATGACTGCACACCCACTCCCATCCCCAGCTGCCTTCCAGGGCCATGCAAAGGAGGCAGCAGGCTGAGGCCAGCGCTGGGTGGGAAACTCACTCCTACACCAGGATGGGCTGCTCCCCTGAGCACAAACCCCAGCCCCATGCCACAATCCAATTAAAGTAATTGTCTCCTAAACGGCCCTTGCAGGAGAGAAGCAGCAGCTAAGGGGGGAGAAGGGTGGGGTAGGGCATCCTTCAAGGAAACCGGATGGCTTGAAAATGCAAGAAACAATTTCTCTGGATGGAAAATGAACGCAATGAATCTGAGTGCGGCAGGAAATCTTATGAGAAAATAAGACTTTGGGAGGATTTATTGAAAGACATAATTGCAACAAGTATATTGATTTTACATAGATAAGAAAACAAATGTTGGCAGGGATTGAATTGGGTTTATTACATTTATTTCCCCACAGAGTTAATGCATTTAAAACATGGTTTATTTTTCAAATGGAGAAACATTGTTTTCAGAGACCTTTATTCGGTCCCTGGCCGTTCCCCGGACTTCCTTTTCCGTGAAAATTGATTTGTATGTGGGGTCGAGGGAAGAAATAACTTGGGGTGTCCTCCTCTTTTCTGGGAGGTTCTGGAACCAAAGATTGCTGTCACGTCCAGGTGAGGAAGAGTCACTGGCAGTCGCTTCCTGCTCTGTGTCCTGCCACGGCCAGGAAGGGAGCCTCAGGGACTAGCATGTAGAGAGAGAAGTCAGTACCTAAGCAGGGGCTCATCCTGTCCGCAGACTTCTAGAAGCTTAGACGCAAGTGACCGCAGGTCCATGGCCACAACATCAGTCAGGAAACTTCTGGAAGCAGAAACTAGGGAACTTGGCCTCTGGCTTCCCTTTCAAAACCCTGTAGACAAACCCCAAAGTCGCACCGATGCCACAGTGGGTTGGCAGTCACGGCGATAACAACCATTTTTGACATTAAAGGAGCAAAATGTACCACCCCAAAATGTGTCTCTTTGGCATGAGGATTGTTTTAAGGAGGATTATTTTTAAGACAGAGAAGACACAGGAAGCTTTCGTGTTTCCATCCCCCAGCTGCCTATGAGAATCTGGAGAGTCTGTAGCAGGAAGAGAGCTATTAGCAACGACGACTTCTTTTTACCTCGGAAAGACTCCTCTCGAGACTCGGCAAACATCTGTGATCCAAGGGTTGCTCTTCCCACCTCCCTGCGAACTGTCCTTCATCTCTTCGAAGCCCCAGACAGACCCTTTCTCCTTAGCTCGGGATGGTGTATAAGCCTCCATTCCCTGACTATCTTAAAGCCTCATCTCTCTGGGTTCCTGTACGTACAAAATTAAATACGTTTCTTCTCCCGTTCACCTGTCTTATGTTAATTTGATCATTTGTCCAGTCGGAGAAGTTAGATGGGTTCTTCCCCTACAAGAGCCCGCACCTCATTGCTACGGTGTTCATCCTTCCCACGGCCCCACAAGGTGGTAGCTGTCGTCTGTGTTTTTACGGATGTGGAGCTTATTGGGTCTCAGAGGTTAAGAAACTTGACAAATTGGCTCACTTAACTTTACAACCGGTGAGTCTCACTTCTCTTCCATCGAAAGGACTGAGTTTTGTGCCAGTTTTGTGACAAGGTCTCTATTCCTGGTTCAGTACAACGAAAGGAACCACGGTCCCTGGACCCCGGCGAGGCTGTCTCCTCAGGCCTGCCGGTTGTGCTCCCAGCTGGATCTGAGGGGCAGCGAGAAAGAAGGGATGTGGGCATGAAGAATGGAGACGCCCTCTGCTGGGACTCTGACCCTCGTCCCTGAGGACCCGTTCAATGACACCGGTGTCTTGGGCTGGCTTGTTTAATTGCCACAGTCGTGTCATCCTCTTCCCACGCTGACTGTGCTCGGCCCAGCCACCCCCGGGCCTGATGTCCATCCTCGTGTGACGCTGACGTAGATCGTTTACGTTAGCGCGTGGGAGCGCATGAGGGCTTCCAGGGCCCTGTTATCAATCGTTCTTAAATTCCTGAGGCAGAAATTTTACAGAAGGAGAAACTCAGGTTCAAAGAGGTGAACTTCCTTCCCTAAACGTACACAGCCAGGAACAGGAATGTCCGGGCCAAGGCCCAGATCACCTGATGGAGCCCAGGATGTGGGACTCCACGTGGGGGACTCCAAACAGCAGCCCCACCCCCCGTCAGGCAGGAGGGCGCCTACAGAGCATTTCCATGCCTGTCTGCTAGCTTTGGCCTTGTAAATTATTCGGGATCAATCCTGCTCCCTCCTAAATCCCCCTGCCGCTTTTCACAAGTAACTAACCCTTGTCTTAATCACATCCGAGGCACAGCTTTCTATGCCACTTGCAACAACGCGTTCAATTATGATTGATTGGAGTTTAAGTCCTGATTTCTCTTAGAACATAATCAGTCCTGAATGAGGAATTTTTACAGTGACAATTAAAATAATGAAAGTGAACTTTAAATGACATTCAAACAGTGTCACCTGGGAAGAACTCCGCAGTGCCGGTTTCCCGCTGCATTCTGGGAGGTCCCCTTCGCAGTGGGCTTCGGGCTTGCACAGCTGTTGACGCCTCTGGGGTGGCGTGAGGACCGGGGTTAACCCCTCCACGGCGGCCCTTCTAACACCCTCTGCACGTCGCCTGCCCCTTCATCACGTGTCTCTCTGGGATGATTTATATTTACACCCAGAAGTCATGTTAACTGTGCAAATGCATAAACAGTCACCAAATAACTCTGTCAAGGGACGCTCCCTGCTTTGGGAATCCTCTCCTAGGAAACAAGGAGAGGCGTGAAGGGTCTTTCCAAATGGTAGATCTGCACCCTTTAATGCCACGGATCTGAAGCCCAATATTGAGGTCTCCCTTCGGGTGATAGCTCCTGGGTCTGTAACGAAACAGTCATGCAGCTGGGAGCCTGGTCTTCCATATCATCTTCCCTGCTTACCGAGAACAGGGGTGGCATGACCTTGGGCATTATTCCTGTGTGAACTTGCCACACAGAGAATGAAAGAAAAGTCCATCTAAGTCAGGAGTTTGTGTTTACGTCTTAGAGTCTTAGCATGCCTTGTTTTCCCTTCCTGACGCAGGTCGACAGGAAGCCTACGTCAATCAAATTGCGCTGGCATCACAGACTTTAGTGCCTCTGGATTCCGTCCCGAACTCATCGCTTCAGCCTCTCCATCGCTTCTTCATCATATATCGGGCTTCCCTGCCAGTCTCGTTTGAACTCATAGTCTTGACTTAGCCTGGAATGCCTTCATCCCGCTGGCTTTCCTGTATCCCACACTGCCCGTCCTCAATGCTCAGCGTGTTGTCCCCATCTTCTCATGGACGGCTGCTGTGACAGTGTCAAGCCAGCCCCCCTCACGCCTCTCCTTGATTTATCTTTGAACATTACATTTAATTTAGCACCTCATAAAGATGCCATCAGTCTTATTGTGTTGGAACCACACAGATCTTGTTTATTTTTAATCAAATATCAGTTTTACAGTAAACAAGATGGTTAGTGAGATTTTAAAAACCTGACAGAAAACACTTTCTTGTTTTGGGGAAACCCCTGAAAGCCTGTTTTGAGTTCATTCCCTCCATTTCACAGCTGAACACACTGAGGCTCAGATGCTGTCCTATGCTCTCCGGTGACTTCATTACAAGTATTCGCCCCCACTAGATGTGAGCAGAGGTCATACTTTATACCTTTCTTGTATGGGTCACAGTATCAAGCATAGTTCTCAGGAGCGGGGCCCAGTGCCAGTCAGGTCTCACCGAGTGACAGTCTTCACGAATTTGAAGGGCTTTTAATAAAGAGAGTTTTCCAAAGATCTGGGTGTGGGTTATGGAAAAGCATAGTACCCCAGATCTAGCAACTCAGAGGAGGCATTACAGCCCCTGGGTCTAAAGGAGCAGAACCTTGGAAGAGAAGCTGTTAGGAGGAGGCCGCCTGACAACAACTGTGGCCTTGGTGAAGGGAAGAGGAATCTCCATCAGTTGCTGGAGATTCAGCGAGAAGGAGCCCAAACACGAATATCCTGAACTTAATCTGTCCCCACCCTCTGCTCTCCTGCTTGTGCCTCCCAGTGGCCAAACCCAACGGGAAGCTAGAGGGCAGGAGGGTGCTGCCGACCATCCCAGGCTGCCAGGAACCGAGAAGCGTCCTGCGGGGCAGGACATTCACTGTGAAACCTGGAAACGGTTTGGTCAAACCAGGAGGCTTGGTCACTCTCTCTAGAGAGCAGTCCATAGAGGCCAGCCTCCTGGCCATAAAGAGAAATACAGAGAGTGAATTTAGAGGAGAAATCAGGAGCTTTACGCTATGGGGCCACAGTAGAGATAGATTCTAATAAAGAACCACGATTATTGATATTTATGAGTCTGTACTTATTCCTTCCTGATTTATAACCTCAAGGTCAAGTTAGAAGAATATGACAAGTTAACAGGACTTCCTGATGTCTTGATTTCCTTCGTTTGAGCTCATTTCCAGTGGGCCCATGGGTACCTTCCACCCCGCCAACCACTTCAGATCCCTCAGGAGGCATTGCTGCCTTTCACTCTTTACGCCCGCGTACACCACGGTGTTTCACCAAGTGCCTGCCCTGTGCCAGCCACTGTGCTTAGGTGTAGGGCATGTGCCTGGAAAATAGTGTAGGACCACTCACTGCTCAAGATGCTAACAGGCTACAGAAGGAGACAGGGGTATGTTAGCTACGAGTTTACAGTGGCAATTAAAGGAAACCAGTACTTTTAGTCCTAATTATGCGATGAGACTGGAGAAGTCCTTTTAACTTGGCTCCATTTTTCTTTCTTCTAAATGAACATCTGGGATGAAAGGGCCCTGGGTCCTTCTAGGTCTCCAACGCTATGATTTGAGGAGGTCCCTGTGGATGGAGGGAGTCAGTGCAGTCTCCACAGCGGAGGCAAAAACTAGACCCAGGATGAATAACGGTCGTGTCGGATGATTCGGTGATGACTGTATGTCAAGCAGGGAGTGTTACCGGCCGACTAATTTTCACAATAATCATTGGAAGTGGATATCGAATGTCCAGAGTCCACCTGTGCTGAACTTCAGAGGGCTTGTGTGCTTCTCCCCCGTGACACAGCCACTAACTCAGGTCCGTCTGACTCCAAAGCCCACGAACCTTCCATTATGCCGAGCTGCCTCAGCAAGAAGCCTGAAAAGAGGGGTGTGATTTTCATTGTTGTGGAGGTAGACAGATAAAGTCTTCAACGTTCCCTAACCCGGAACTTTCAGAAATACATCCCTCCTTTCCGTGAATTAGACCTCAAATAAATGACCGCGATGTTCGCTCTTCTCTATTTACAGCTTTTTCAATGTGACTTTGCAGTTCCTTCCATAAATAATTAAAGTCTATTTCTCCTCCCCTTGAATCTGAGCTCTGTGTGTGTGTGTGTGTGTGTGTGTGTGTGTGTGTGTGTGTGTGTGTGTGAGTGAGTGTGAGTGTGACTTGTTTTGGCTGATGCCATGCGGTGGAAATGAAGATCCATCTCTTCTAAGCTCAGATCTCCCCGAGACTGTGGGCGATCGCATTCTCTCTCCGAACCCTTCTCAGGCTCCGTGTGAGGAAGCTCAGGCTAGCCTCCTGGAAGGAGCACGGGGGAAGAAGCAAGCCGCTCCATCCGAGGCCATCCTGTATTCTCCAGCCTCCACCAACCCACAACGTGACGGTAGACTCATGAGTGAGCCCAGCCGAGACAAAAATAACTATTCAGCTGGGTCTAGGCCAAATTGGTTGTTTGCAAGATCATGAGCTAAATAAATAAAAGGGTGTTATTTTAAGCCTCTAAGTTTCGAGGTACTTAGAATGCAATAAAAGCTAAACTGTTTTACTCTGTCACTACTAAAGCGCTCCTCCTTCCATCAGTCTGAAGTGATTCATCCAGTGGGGCTGGGCTCGCTCGCCTAGACCGGATGCTCTCTGGAAGACTCGCCCAGACCCTAACTTTTAAAGGCCACCCGCCTCATTCCCTTCTCCCCAAACTAGCTGCCGAAACTCAGCTTGGACGGTCAGTGTGCCACATACGTGGGAGTCAGCCTTCCTGGGCCCTGAGACCGCTACTTGGCTACACATAACCAGCTTGGCAGTGTCCAAGACCATTCACATAGTAGACAATAAAGGAATAAAATGTAATATATTGAAAATGAAGCTTGGAAAAGAATATATAATAGGTTCCCTCATTGAGGCTGAATCTGCTGTATCCATCTTAAATTTTTTAAGCCAAATATTTCTTTATGTTTAGAATCATGGTCGGCTTATTAAAACTTCTATTTTTAAACTTTAAATGTATTTTTCCCTTCAAAACTAACCCAACGACATCCAGAGTTAGGTGCACGGTGCATGCCTGGACAATGGTATCAACGACACCAAATGCAATAAAACAAACAGACAAACAAACAAACATCAGTCTGACCCCTGAGGTCTCTCTCAAAGTAAAAAACCCTGTGAACCAAATTTATATCATTCCTCAAGGCTCCCCATGTTATAATTAACTAAGAACGCTAAAATGTCCATCCTATTTCACCAGTATACCAATAAGGCCAGGGCTTTGGCTATGCTGGGGTGGGAAGACAGGCAGATCTAAAGGGCTGCGTGAAGTTGAGTCAGGGGTCGAAAGGCCCAGTTAATTGGTTGTCCGAGGTTTGCAGACAGGGACTGGAGTCTAAAGATAGAGTTGAAGGCAGTTGTCAGTCCCAGAAACCAACTCGGTGAGGATGTTGGCAGGAGATTGCACTTAGAAAACTCCCGTTTAGAAAACTCCCATTCAGACTCTCTCTCCAAGCAGAGCGGGGCATATATCAGTCCAGATTTCCGAGCGAGGACATCAGCACTGGGGACGTCTGAAACCAGGGCCCAGGGCCCAGACCTGGGGACCCTGAATAAAACCCAGGTAAGGCTGCTTGGTCATAATGGAACTTTGATCAAGTTTGGGAGCAAGAAACTAGAAAAGCTTTGCTATGGTACAAGAAAGAGCCCAAACCGTTGGGAACTTGAAGTACGCAAGTCAGATTAGGGCCACCACTCCCAAAGGTGTAGTTTATTCTCTCTGAAGACCAGGCTGAGTCTGAAGATTGAAAATAAGCTGCTGCTACTACGCTGTCTGGGTCAGGAGGGGTGCGGGATAAGCCCTGGCTTGGCCCAGGGCCCACTGGGCTATGGGCCGAGAAGGCCACTGAACACACTCTTGCGGCCACCACCATGTCAAGGTACAAACCCACTCAGTAATCTACAAGTGATGCCCGATTTCTCACCATCAGTTACACGGGGCAGTTTCAAATCAATACGTGTTTTTAATGAAATACAAAGTCCTAGTGCTGGCAGCACGGGAAACCAGCTCCATAGCCACCGGGATGTCCTACTGTGCGTGAGCTTGTCCGTGTGCCCCATTCTGCGTACAAGGAAGTACAACGAGGGGTGTGTATGTGTGTGTCTGGAAGGCAGGCCTGATTGCGGGGCAACTGAATGCACGAAGCGCTTTTCACAGGGGCTCCCCCCAAAATATTCCAGGAAAGAGACCCAGGCGGAAGAAACCATTTGGTTCTCAGCACGAGGCTCTGGTCTAAATCCTGTCCCCGCAGAATGGGCCCACATTCCCAGCTGAGGCTGAGTGTGTGTGAAGAGGGTGAAGGGAGGGCCACTCTTGGTGCCGTGCCCCTCCCCGGTCCTGATCCCACTCACACCGAGCACGCCCAGGCTCCCTCCCGCCCTCTGCTTCCATCCTCTCAGCTCCATAGCCGCCCTTCCTATTCCTGTACCTCAGGGTCCTCGTCTGTAATTAAGAATTCACACCGAGGTAATAATGGGTGATAAAAAATTAATGGCAACCCTAAGTGTTAATGGCTATTCAAATCAACTCACCACCAGTAATATACTACTTAATTCACTTGCAATCCATCTGACTTCAGCCCAAAGGGATAGAGCGGTGGACACTCCAGGCTGACAGGGCAGCTATTATGCACCCACAGCTCATGGATCACACCGAGTAGGTGCCTGCCTCGTACAAGGACATTGCTCCGTGGGTGTGCAAGGAGGGCACCTTACGCTCCTCAGTGCCCGCTCAGGGAAAGCCTGCCTTGTGGCTTTTATCCTCTTGGATTTCAATCACAGCAAACACACGTTTAATGAGCTCTTACCGCCTGCCAGACATAGGCAGGTGCTGCAGATGGCGAGGTGAATCAGGCATTTGCCCTGCCTTCTATCGTCGCACAACCCTATTAGGTCTACTTGCCCCGCCGCGTGCATCCTTTCTAAAACAGAAGTGTGGCATTCACTCCATCCGCGGTGCCTACATCCACCGACGCGCGTTTGAGATGAAGGATCGAATAAATGATCTTACATGAAGGTGAGCAGACGGACCCGACCTCATCCCCACCCTCATGCGGGTTGCGTGCTCGCTGGTGGAGAAGGAAGACTATTCTATCCAGACGCGAAAATCAGAACGCCGAAGTGAGCCGTGGAGGAAAAGCACGAGTGCCTAAGAGGCTGCCTGCTTGAGTCTGGGGGTCGGGGAAGGCTTCTTGAGGCAGTGATGTTGGGGCTGAGATGAGAAGGGAGAGAGAAGAATCAGGGTTTGGGCGGGGGGAGCACAGAACACGTGAGGAATCAAGAAGAGACCTGTGTGCCCGGAGCAGAGGAGCAAGAGGGAGTGCAGTCAGGGCTAAGTGTGGAGGGGCCCGCGCAGCTCTGGTGGGTTCTTAGGGCCAAGGTGAAGGATTTGTTTTCTATCCCAACATCCACGGAGAACTGCCGAGGGGGTTCAAGCCCAGGGCCACCACAAGTGTCTGGGTAAATTATTTCCTTCCTGGGCCTTGGTCTTCTGTAAACTAAGAGGTATCTATTGGGTGATATTTTAGGTTCTTCCATCTCTAACAGTCTGCGATTCTGTCGTCCACAGATACACCTTGCTTTGGTCACAGAAACATCCTATTCTTCCTCGGGGCACACTGCAGGACTGTGCTACCCTGGCTCCTCGGAGTTAGATGTGGCTAATGGCAGGAGAGCCAATTTACCCGTGGAAAGTCTAGGTGGCAGTGATCAGAGCCGATATTTGATTTCCAAGCTCCACGTTGGCCACAGTGCCTGGCCACGCTTCAAGTAGTGGAATCTGTGGGTCCTGGATTGAGAATCATGGGGAGCACCACCCTCTGACAACCTGTGATGGACAAGGATAGTGATGAATGAAACTAAGTAAATAAATGCGTTTTTGTTGTTTGAATAACCCACTAAGGTTTAGGGGCTGTTTGTCCGCCTGACGCCGCTCCTACGCCTGTGCACCAACGCACATCATCAAGGCCCTTAGAGTCAGTCGTCTGGTCCACGGCGTGCAGCTGATGCTCAGGACATGTTTTAAAACACGACGACCGTCGAGCCGATGTTTTCCAAGCCATTCGCTCTGCGCCTTGTTTATCCCACCTCTGAGATGGAGCTGACCTCACTCCTGGACCTGCAAGAGCGGGAGGCTACCGGGAGACGACGGAGCTCTGGACGTTTGTGAAGAGCCAGCTCTGCAGACGCTGCGTCGCAGAGTGGGCGGCACGGGCGCTCGGCCCTGGCAAGGACACACGTGGGAGGCCACTGCCGATCCTTCCCTCCAGCCTTTCTCCGCCGCTCGGTGAAAGAAGCTGGGCTCAGAGGGAGCTGTTAGGTCTTTCATGCTGCAGTGATGAGAGCAGCTGTAGTTAAGTCCTCACAGATCCCACCTCGTTCCAGGAGCGGACTGGCGTGTCTGCAGCCTGAGTCAGGGAGGGGAAGCAGAGTCACTGCCCTCCTTAGCCTCGGCCGGCCTCAGCTGTCATCCCGAGCACATGTACACTCACACACACACTCCCACACACTCACACCACACACACACACACCCCGCTCATACACTCACCTGCACACCCACACCGACACACACACATGCCACGTTCACATACCAGACACACAAGAACACACACTCAGACTGAACACCACCACACACACACTCTTGCACACCACGCACACTTACATACATGCCGCATAATACACACTCACCACACTGCTACAACATTCTCTGTCGCACACACCGCACACACACTCACACACTACGCGCCATACGCACACCACACACTCACTCGCACACTCACACACCAGCTTCCCATAGGCACCGCACGTACCACACTCACACACATACACCACTCTCTTATGACATACTCTCTCTGACACTCATTGTCACACACAACACACTCACAAACACGCACACAAACTCACATACACAACACTCACAATACACTGACAAACACACACAGCTTGCAAGGACTCAAACACCCTACACTCTCTCACACAATCCCTTTCTCTCCCCCCCACACACACCTACTCACAGAGCATCAGCGCTGTCGTCAAAGGCCAGAGGGAGTCCAGTGGTCACACACCGTGTGCTCGGCAGAAGCAGAGGCACTGTGGGCAAGGTGAACAAGCCTCCCGATTTGGTGGGGAAAGGCGGCCTGTACTGTTGCAAGCTGATGCTCCAGAACAGGGGTCCCCAAGCCCCAGGCCACCCTGTTAGGAACTGGGCCACAGAGGAGGAGGTGGGAGGTGAGCGAGCGAAACTTTATCTGTATCTGCAGTAGCTCCCAGCACCAGCATCACCACCTCAGCTCCACTTCGGGCCATTAGGCATTAGATTCTCATGGGAGCACTGGTCCGTGGTGCAAAAAGGTTGGGGACCGCTGATCTAGAAAACAAACTCACAGGCACACGGCACCCAGTCATCACATTTGATTCCCTCCACACCATGCAATAGAGAGGATGGAGGAGCCTTGAGTTTGAGACTCGCTCCTGCCCAAACCGTGTGATCGTGGACAAGGCACTTCATATTTCCAAGCCTCTGCTTCCTCACCCATTAAATGGACCTGAGAACTAAATTTAAGAAAAGGGGGTAAGCATTTAAAAAACATTTGCAATCTTATAAACTCCCCCCAGCTCTCCCCCGTGGACGTCGCCGTCACTCCGACGGCAAATGTGGTCTGTCGCCAGCCTCTCCCAGTCCTCTCACCCTTTCTCTTCCTCGGTTTCGTTTTACTTGTGGTTACCCTAGTGCTCATTTTAGCCTGGTTCTCTCTGAGAAAGAGTGATCCTAAGCTGAGTCCTGGGCTGTGGTCAAGCGCATCCACAGCTGTCCTTGACCTTGGCCACACTGAGGCAGAGAAGGAGGCCAGCGAGGCCCGGAGAGGGAGAAGGGAGTGGAGCGCTCGTTCCTGGCTCCTGGCTTTGGAAAGCATCTTGGGGATGGGAGATCTAGTGTCTGGGGAGGGGAGGGAGGATGATGGACAGAGAGGGTGTGTGGAGGAGAGCAGCGAGGCTGTCTCCTGGGATATCGGCCTGTCACATCCTCCTCCTCCTAGTTAGGCTCCATTGTTCACCGCTGAAAGCCTCACTGTGGTGGTCGAGAGGCCCTCCGCTGTTTAGAGGTAAGTGCGGAGAGCGAGGGGAGGGTGGGCAGGGCCCAGTGGAGGTGGGCAGGGGTGGAGGACGCCTTCAGAACAAAGGAAGATGTTTGCTGGGATTGCTAAAAACTCATCCCAACACCTGTGAAGGGGAACCAGGAACCAAGAGCCATTCCCGATGGCTAAAACCATAGGGGATATTCGGATTAAAGGCTGGGAACCCCCAGCAGGCCTCTCACTCTACTAATTCTTACCATTTCATGCTACATTCTCTTCCCCTTCCTCACTATAAGTCCCTATCACAGGACATGGGAACGAAAGAATGACAGGTAAACAGAATTCCCTGAACACTCCGGTCCCTCTCAGCGTGCCTTTACTCTGTCTCTCTCACTGTCCTCATCTCTGTATTGTCACCGTCCCTCACTCTGCCTCTGTCTGGGCAGTGTTACCCCTTTTCTAATAAACTTTCCTTTTGACTCTAACTTTCCACACTCTCCACCAATGCACCTTCTTCTCTCGGTGCAGGGCTTGGTCTGCCCCCAAATCGGGGAAATTTACCCTGTGCCGGATCGATAGGAAGGCCCACACTTTCCTGATTAGTAAAATTCTTCAGCTCTCGACTGAAAGACCATGGGATTTTATTTCTAAATGCCACTGACTAGGAAATATAAAGTGCCCCGTACGGCCAGGCTGAGGTCTTGCAGGTCTCCTGACTGGTCAAAGCGGCCATGGCAGAGACCAATGAGTTGCCCCTGGGCCTGTCTCCGTTCGCTTCAGGATGTGTCTGCTCACATACCTGGTTAAACAATATCTTAGAAATGAGGACATTCTTTCATGGACTTCTACAGAAGAAGAGGAAAAGCCACCTCCAAAGGATTGCTAGAGGGCGATGATGAAAAGAGCAAATTCTGGAGCTCAGTGGCCGGAGTCTGTGCCCTGGTTCTAACACTCACTAGCTGTGCGACCGTGGGAACGTTGCTTAGACTTTCGGTTCCTCATTTTTCTCAAGGTTACTTCATAAAGTTATTGAAAAAATTAGTAATTTTTGTGTAACGAATCACCTCAAAACTCCAAAGCTTGAAGCGTGTAACTATTTATTATAATTGTTCACAAGTCCAGGGGTCACCGGGTCGATCCGGTTACCCTTACGAATCCGGTCAGGGAAGTGGTTCTGCTGACCTTGGATGAGTCTGTCACACATGTTTTGGGTTAACTGATGGTAGTCTCGTCCAGGGATTTCAGCTGTAGCAACTGAGGCTGGAGGCTTATCCCAGATGCTCTGGGCGTACTTACACAGCAATGGCAGGATTCCAAGAGACAGATGTGCGCAAGGCTCAGAATTAGCGCAACATCGCTTCCACCACATGATTCTGGTTAAAGACACTCATACGTTTCAAGTGGTGGACAAATAGGCTCAACCTATCTTGGGGAGAAAAGTCACATTGCAAAATAAGAGGATACAAGGGGTCCATTGATAGGGGTCGTCAATGCAATCGGCCTCCATCATTACTATGAGGATTAAATGTGTTAATACACGTGAAATGCTTAAATTAATATTTTGTATGTCGTATATAGTAAATGTTCACATGCTTGGTCGTTATCTCGACTCCTTTTTCTCTCCAAACCCTTCACTGATAGGAATAGTTGCTCCTTACTGTGTGTATTGTGTTGAGATCATTGACCATTCACATAATTATCTCATTTAAGGTTCACAACCACCCTAAGGCACAGATTTCAGACTTTTTTATTTTGTACATGATAAAACTAAAGCTTAGAGAGGTTAAATAACTTGCCCGAGTTCCCAGCTAGTCGGTGGCAGACCCAGAATCAAACGGAAACGCCACAGGCTCAGAAAGAACTTTTCTTTTTCCCGATGTCGGAGAAGGTCTACCCCATACTTCAGCTGCTACTGCTCTCCTCCCCACAGCAGGGCATCGCAACAGCCAGGCTAAGCCCTCAAACCTTGTTGGCCAGGGACTTATGTCTGTGGCTGGATTGGGCCTGGGCTTGGAGCTCCGCACATGGTTCTGTCTCCGTGGTACCAATGTCACTCATGCATCACCTCCCCTCCCTTGCCTCCCTTGACTGCTCAGGTGGGATTGGTTGGTGCTTCGTGCTATAAGAGGGACCCTCTCTAGGGTAGAGGCAAATGTACAGAAGGGATGGCAGCCCAACCCTCTGGGAGGTGTTTGAAAGCAAATCTTAATATCTAAGCATGTCATTATGGGTTAAGTGAGCCTGAACCCTGTTTGCCAAAGTTATCTTATTCATGACTTTCCTTCTCACTACCATGTCAACCCAAAACATATGCCTAGTCTTACGTCTAGTTCCTTACAAGAACAGGAGGCCTGCCCTAGAGTTCCCTGCCTTGCTTAAACTCATAAATCCCATGATGCCCTTGCTATCGTATTCTTCTCAAGGGTAGATGAGGAAATAACTTCAGGGAGATGAGAAAAATGCTGAGGCCGAACATAGAACC
Source organism: Cynopterus sphinx (assembly GCA_030015415.1). NCBI lineage: Eukaryota > Metazoa > Chordata > Mammalia > Chiroptera > Pteropodidae > Cynopterus > Cynopterus sphinx. The sequence continues at coordinate 47,618,605 of CM057390.1, read as the reverse complement.
AGCAGAACATGGTGCTGTGAGCAGCTAGCGGGAGACCAGGAGTTAGAAAGACAGTAAGATTTACAGTTATTGCCATTCCAGACTCAGAACACCTGCTGGGGTTACAAAATCGCATTACCAAGTGCCTGCTTGAGTTTGCTGGCCTTTGAACACTCTTCAGGGCACTCTTCGGTTGCTTCCTACCTCATAGGCCTTAGCCCCAGCTGTGGGTTAACTTCTCCACCTGCCATGCCACTCATCCGCAGCTTCTTTTGGCTCCTCGATGGCGAAATTACTCCCAGAGGAAGCACAGCTCAGAGCTGCAGTCTATCGAGTGATGACCAAATCCAAGGTCTTTGATAACTTAATTACAGTGTTTCCCTATCTCCGGGATTGTCCGTGTCTTCTCTAATTCTATGAATCTTCTCATTGGTGAGGGTAAGAATTGGAACCAAAGGTAAGAGCCGTTTCCTCTTAGAAGAAGGGAGAAAAAGAAGACAACTCTAGAAGCGGCCTGAAAAATTGTTTCGGGCCCTCACTCCTAAATTTGCTTTTCCCAGGATGCGCACGACGACCTGGCTCTGTGCAGTTGGCGGAGCACACCAGAACGCAGGTACTTCCTACGACAGCCTAAGTATAAGTGTTGGCATTTTCAGGCACCAGCCGAGTGACCTTAGAAAAGCTCCTTAGCTCCTCCATGCCTTAGGTTTCTCCTCTGTAAAGATGAGGATAATGACCGTTTCCATTGTAAGGGGCTGTTATGAGGATTAAATAAAAGCATTTATGTAAAACACTGAGGATATTGCTTGGAATATAATTAAAATTCAGTGGAGTTTGGTAGAGGTCAGACACGGTGCTGAGGACTTTCATATGGCATCTCGTGTAATCTGACCCTCTGAGATGGGCTCTGAGAGTCCCGGTTCGCTCATGAGAAAGACGAGGCACAGAGAGGTTAAGTATATTGTCCACAGAAAAAAAGTGGCAGAGCCAGGATTGACATGTAGGCAAACCTCACTGTACTGTGCTTTGCTTTATTGGGTTTTACGGATGTTGCATTTTTCGCAAATCGAAGGCAAGACTCTCCACCAGCAAAAAGGTTACTCCTGTGGCATACCTTGGCGATGTTGTGGATGTGGTTTCAGACAACCGGGATAAGTGGGTATCATGATGAAGCAAGGGTTGCGATAAAGTGAGCATCATGAGTCATAATCTATTTGCTAGTGGAGGGTCTTATCTTCGATCTGTAAAAAAATAAAAATAAAAAATGCAACATCCGTGACGTTTAATAAAGAAAAACACAATAAAACAAGGTAAGTCTGTAAATGCTTTTTCCTAAAGGAGCTTCTGGAACAGTTCGCCCAATTCAGAGGAAGCAGCCTGGTAAAGTTAAAAAAAAAAAACACTGGAGGAAAGACCTGAGATGAATCCCACCAGCTGCTCCGTCTGGGACACACGACTTTTTCTCTCTGGGCCTGTGAAATGAGAAGGTTCCATGACCGAGAGTCTGTGGAACGGCCCCATCCTCGGTCACCCCGCAGGGCCTCTCCAGCAGTGCACCTCCTCCACCCGCAGCCACCAGAGGAGTCTGTGCTTCTTGGCTCCCTTCTTCTGCCCAGAACCACGGGCTACAGGGAGCTGACCTCCCGGAGACAAAACTCAGCAGCCGGGACAGGCTGCCCCTCGGCTCTCCAGTTGTCCTGTCTGTTTCTCCAGCCGAGACAGATGCACCTCCCGTATCAGCCTCCAGAGTCTGGAATGGTTAGCAAGTGAGGAGGGACTCTACTAAGGTTTCGGGGATTTAGGTAAAATGAATATTATACGACAACACCATGATAAGGCCGCCTCTGCCTGCCTGATTAGCAGAAACTTAGAGCGAAGTGGGGAGGTTTGCTCTGGAGAAGCTTCTCTCAGATCCCAGATCAGAGTGGCAGGGTCAGCCCAAGCCCGGGCCCTGCTTCCTCCCGCAGCTGCCCGCCCCGGTCTGGAGTCGGCTTTCAGACACCTGGGGTGTCTCTCTTCCCCACAGAAATAAAATGTATTAAAACGTTCACTGCATCATGAATTGAGAGATCAGCTGCCCGGAATCCATGATCGATACGTTGTCGGCTGGTGATGAAGCATTTCCTTGGAATGTAGTCCTCGTGTTCCCTTCATGGTTCAGGGCCTCTGGAGATCGGGGTAGATGCAGCTGTCAGGTGCTCTGATCACAGACACGCTTCATCCCCTCAGCCGCACATCCCTCCAGGATCCCGGGCACCCAGCACGGGCTCCGGGGCAGCCCTGGCCCACCAGTGCCTCAGCTGCTTGCAGGGGAGACTGAGCAACGGAAAGGTCCGCCCCTCCCGCTCAGGACTTGGTTGTGGTCCTCGGAGCGGGTGGCCGTGCTGTCGTCTCAGTTCATCCAAGCCCATGTGGTGCTCCCGTGATATTAAAATGCACCAGCCGGGCTCTCCCCTCAGCTCATGCTCGGAGAACATGCACTGCTCCGAGGCCGCACTGCTTTGCTCATGTGTTTCTTCACAGTCTTCCGTGTATGGGCCTGTCCTCTGGCGGGGAGGACACTGGGCCATTTGGTCCCTCGCCCTCTTGCATGCTCTGGACTGCTCCCTGCACATACTTGGAGCCAGTCCCTGTGACTGCAGTGTCTGTGGCGATGTTTGCCCTGACCCTTTGAGATCCCTTCGTGCAACCTCGTTAGTCGCATTGCGGTCTGGGCCCCTCCCTCCTCCTCATCTTCCTGCCCTTGCAGAGGAAGGAGTGCTGACAGGCCCTGGGCTCACGGGCATGACAGGCATGAGGAGCGTCGAGGGCAAGAAGACAGGGTTACGAAGCCAGCGGGGGTGGGGGGATGTCTGCTATGGCATAGGCGGCACCGGCTCTGGACAGCAAAGTCGGAAGCAAGTCCGAGCAGCTTCTGGCTGTGCTTCGTATGCACGTGTGAGTGCACACACGTGTGAACGTGTGTGTGTGTGTGTGTGTGTGTGTGTGTGTGTGTGTGTGTCGGGAAGAGGCTGATCTCCACGCACCTGGATTCTGGATTCTAAGCCAGGGGCTAAAGCAGAACCTAAGGCGCATCGTGTTGATCAGTCACCGCCAAGGCTTTAGCGGCCACCCCTGGGGCTCAGTGACTTACAGCAGCAATGGCTTGCTTTGGCCTCCACCGCTGCAGATCGCGTTGGGGGGATTGACTCATCTGGGTTGTGCTCTGCTGCTGGAACGACTTTGCTCCATGTGTCCCTCATCTGGACCTGTTTGCTAGTCAGGGCATGCTCTCACGGTGACCGCAGAGGCACAGGAGAGCAGGGGCGATCCTCAAGGCTTATGCTGAGGCCACCCTCACCAGGGGTGGACGCGGGGCGGGGGGGTGAGGGACTGGGGCCAACCGTTCCATCTGCCACATTCATCTACATCACATTTGCCAGTTTTGCTCATATCACAACCAACAGGGAGGAAACAGCCCACCCGTCTTCCAGATTTCAGCCTTCTCTCCCGGCTGCCGGCTTTTGACGTCCCCATATGGGAGTGAGCCTCAGGAGCCTTGGATTAAAGCAACACACGTCAGGGGAGACGTCTGCTTTGGCTGGGGATGCTCAGGTCCCGGGGCTCGCAGGACGGGGCAGAATTTCCCTCTGAGGCTGGCAGGGCCCCTGGAGCACGGAGCACTGGCAAGGAGACGGGCGGTAGACTCTGGTCCCTGCTCGCCTGCCTCTACCTAGTGATGCCACCGTAGGCAAGTGGTTCATTTAAATCTCCTTTGATCCTGCGAGTGAAGGATAAGAAAATCTCAATTTTCTCAATTGTCTCAGCCTCGGGGCCAAGAATTTAATGCGCCACCTCTTCTTCCTGTCTCCATCATCAATACGCTTTGCATTTCTTGTGTTAGAAATCTCGGCAGTCCTCTTGCATTATTATTAGATTTTTTTTTCTTTTTGGCAGTAGATATTTGCTCATTTTGGGCTGTCTGGATGATTTCCCGTTGGGGGTCTCTCCTCCCATGTATATTTCGTGTGGAAGGAAGCAGGATCTACCTCTCTGACGGGAGCTAAAAAGACCAGACACCATTCCAGCCTCTTTTGAAATAGGGTTGCAACAGGGCATGAGTGTTTGTCCTGCACTCGGCCAGTCGCATGCATCCACCCCAGACTGCGTGCTGGGAGCTGCAGCACAAAGGACGGGAAGGGGCTGCCTTGGAAGTGACGGCAGCAGGAGCGGTGAGGTCCCTCCAGGGTAAGGACGGCAGTGACCCGGGTGCGCCCAGTGTCCATCCGGTGTGGCGTCTGCCGGGAGGCGATGGCCGCAGAAGTCTGGATCTGTGCCCTGATCTGGTGCGGCTGCCTAGCATCCCTCTGTTCCGACTATTTTCCAAACACGGTTCTCACTCACTGCCTTCCTGAGAAGTCAGTGAAATGCCCGCTGTCCTGTAAGTGAGGTCCTTCCCTGGCCAGCGCCAGTGCCAGTTGTTTGAAACCGGGGACTCGGAGTCGGGCGTCCCCTGTCCTGCTGTCTCATCAGCCCCTGAAGGATGTTCCACCGTGGGGCAGGGGCAGGGTGTGAGGCGCACACCTCCTCCCTCTGGAAGCCGCTGCGGTGGCGTGTCCGGCTGCCGCCCCCCTGAGGCCTGGTCCCTTGAGCGCGCATCCTTGGACTCCTGGCCGGGAGCAGCGCTCTCTGACTCTCCTGCGGCGAGTAGAACTCTCCAGATGGATTTTTTCCAAGTGACCGAGGGCTCCCCCAGGAAGGGTCGGCTCACAGCTGCTGTGTGCCCCCACCCTGGTCAGGCGAGCCCTTAAAACATCCATGACTGATGTACGGGGAGCCTCAGGCTGTATTCGGCGACCGTGACCTCCCGCCCGCTGGTACCCCGACATGAGGCTGCTCGCCCTGCGAAGACTCGCTCCGGCCACGAAGAGTGTTATGAGCTTCCCAAGACACCGTGGCACCTGGGACGGGAGGTTACTGACTACCTTGTCCCTACCCTCTTCTCACCTGCAGGGCCCATGTGTCAGGGGGAGATTGCTGGCACCACAGTGGACTCTGGTGAGGGAGAGGGGCAGGGTCCAGGGGGCCAGGGAGGGCTGGGAGGCGACCACGGAGGCAGGTTTGGGCACACGCAGGACAAACCACTTCTTAGAAGGCTTTCTGTCCCCAAAATGAGAACCTTTCCTTGCCTCCCCAGGACTCCGCGGCCGTTGGAATTTGACAGCCCCACGTCCAACGTAATGACTTTAAAGAGGGATGCGAGTGCTCCTTCGGGTGGGACCCTGCCTTGTGCAGGACTAGCCTCTGGAAGGCCGCAAGACGGGCTTTTCTTCTCCTTTCTCCGCCCCCAGCATGAGAGCTGCCTTTCCCGTGTCATTTACTCCCCCACGGAGGGTGGCTTGGGGAGATCGGACACCCACTTTTCTTTAAAAGCGCAGAGGCCGTTGTCATTTTCGCTAGCGATGTTGCTATTTGAGGCCGACCTGGAGGAGTCCAGGAAAGCAGGTAGACAGGAGAGCCGGAGCCTTGCACGCACTGTGGTTTCTGGAAGTCTCGAAAGAATAATTACTATTTCACGTCTGGTAGTCGCTCCACCAGGCAGCCAACTGGATAGGCTGGCCTTCGTTTGAGTTCATACCCCAAACTCAAACCACACTCAGCCTTGAGTTAAAACCTAGAAAGAAGTGTAGCTTGAGTCGGGAGGCCTGTGGGGTCGAGGGACGAGACTGACATTTGGAGTCCCACCCAGACTGCGGTTAGCAGCGCTGCCACTTGCTTGCTCTGTCTTTGGGCCAATCACTGGGCCACCCTCCCCCCACCCCCCTGAAAAGTCTCTTCCTTCCTCAGATAATGAAACAGGGAAGCCGAAACTCCCCTCATAGCTCTGGTTGTGACCAGCCCAGACGAGGCTGTGCAAGCGCCTTGGCCAGTGCAAAGTTCAGTCCCGGAGGAGACCGAGGAGAAGGGGGAAGCCACCGGAGACGCCCGGCATCCAAGATGAAGACAGCCCCACTTAGTGCGGCCCTGTTGGTGCCACGGGGGAGGCCTCTGGAAGCCCTTCGTTCCTAATTACCCTTCGGTAATGAACGAGTACAATGGTAAATGTTATTAGAATAATTTACCGTTCTTCGAGAACAAGGGACAATTAGAATAATTCCCTATTAGTATTCACATGTCCCCTTGCCAGAGACGCTCCCGCCACCTTCTGCTCCCAGGGCTCCCATCGCGGGAACGGGACCCCGTCTGCAGCACCAGGCTGCATGCAGCAGGTTATTAGACGAGGGCACTTATTGGCTGTGTAATTAACTATGGAATTAACTCGGAGTGCTGAATGCCATCAGAGCCTAATCTAATAGAAATGTGTAATTAAATTGCGTCTTTCATCCCTGGTGGAAAAAAAAAAAAATCTCTGGATTTGGGCGTGGGAATCAACCTGGCGGGGGGCCCCCAAGTCTCCATTACCTCCAATTAGACAATTAATTGATATTCAAGTTACCTTTCTCATTCAAACCTAATTGAATTTCTCCCTGCTTCCCATGAGGTGCCATGAGTTTATAAGGATGCTCTTTTCCCTTCACCGTCCCGTCCCGGGAAGCCGCAGCAGAGCGGCTGTCACCCACCCCCCACTGCCGCTTACCCGGATGTTCGATGCTTTACCATCTCCTTGGTATCTTCCTACCTAAATAGTGGTGACCGGCCAGGAGGCAGCTTAACCTGCGGCTGATGGATCTTCCCTCCTTATTGCCACCAAAGTCAGGCAGTGGTTGCCGAAAGCTCCATTTTGTTTTCTTTTCTCTTAAATTCCCTCCTTGTTCCCTCCACCTCTACCTGCAGCATCGAACTGAGCACTTCTCCCTCCTGCCCCCACCTGTCTCCCCATACTGAGCCCCAGCAGAACCTCCAGTACCTGGGCCTTCGTTCAGCTTCCGAGCTCTGCAAAGGCAATGCTTTCAACCCTGCAACCCTACAGCCTCCCCCGGCCTGGCTTTCCCCCGGGGTGCAGAGTGGGGGAAGGGGCTGGGAGGGGAGAAGAAAGAGACTGAGAGGCCCAAGAGAGATGGATGTGTGGGGGAGAGATGTGAAAAGTAAAAATGTCAAGAAAAAGAATAGCAGCCGGAGAGAAGGAGCGAGCAGAGGGAGGGAGAAGAGAAGAACGCAAGTGGCTGGCGAGAGGGGAAGGTAGAGAGAAAAGAGAGAGGAAAGAGAGGGGGATGTAACTAGGCAAGGATGGGAGAGGAGAGAGAAGGGAGAGGAGAGGGGCTGAGACGACGGGAGAGCCAGGCCTGTGTTTAATAGAGCTGTTGTCCTCAAGGACTCCGAGCCAGCCAGCGAGGGAGTGTCGGCCGCTGGGGAAGGATCTTTTGAAAACCTCGAGTATCAGGCAGCGTCTGCCACTGAAGAGGAAGAGGCTCCGATTGTACTGTGCACCTGATGGCCTAATCTGAAATGGGAATCTCTGGGGAGGTGTAACCGTCCTCGAAAAGCCCTCCTTTTTTCTTTTTTAAGCTAAGGCATAAAACTTCCTGTGTCCCTTCTGCCTTCAGAAGTTTAACAAAGGGGCATCCATTCAAAGACATCTCTCATCGCCAGGGCCAATCAGCCTAAATATGTCCCATTACCAAGCCATTCGTCCGCTAACGTGCATCAGTGGGTGTTGTACCGACAGAGTAGAGTGTGGATAACGCGCGTCGCTGCTTGTCTGTTTAAAAAGAAACTTCAGTTCTTGGGGAAGGAGGAGGGAGGGCAAAAGCCAGGGAGGCAGAGCATGTGCCTGAGCTGAGGGGGAGCTCTGCAGAGGATGCTGGGGCCTTGGGGAGACAAGAGCATGAGAAACTAGATCGAGGCGGGGGCAACGAGGCACGGCTGGAAGGGCCCCTTCCTGGGCACTGCTGAGAACTGGGAACAAAAGGGCGACTGGAAGGGAGTGTAGAGAGGAACCCGTTCTCACCCAACTGTGGGCTCAGCTTGGGCGATGTGGGGTCCCAAACATCTTCCCTACTTACCTGCTGTGCTGTCGGAGACGCCAACATTATCTACTGATATTTCGATCATGCAATGACCTTTTCCTTGCAATCCTTTAAAAAATCACGATACCCTTGCCGGGGATTTTTAAGTCTTGAGTTGTCAATGTGTGAACTTTTAGGGACTGTGTTTCTGCTTCTCTCCCATCCCGCCTAACCCAGGGCTGGGAGTGTGACAAATTCTCAGTACGTATTTGATGGACGAAATGATGCCCCCACAAAGGTAGCTAAATCTTAGTGGTTATGCCTCTACTGTTCGCCAGACATCGAGCTAGGCTTTCTAGGTCCTTCCTCTCATTCGGTCATCATACAAATACCATAAAGAAGCTGAGGTTCAGAATGTAGAGTGACTTGCCCAAGGCCACAGACCCAGTAAGAGACGGAGCCGACCCCTCGGCTCCCGGCAGAGCGCAGCCGCTGAGCTCACTGTCCCAGCCGCATATGCCAGGCAGCAGGGCTGCAGGGAGTGCTCAGCCCTGCCTTTGACATCTGACTCAGCGGCATGCCACTGGGGACCTGAGCTGTCTCCTCTATTCCCTCTCCTCTGTAAGTCAGAAACCATTCCTGTGTTTGGTTGGAGTCTCAGACCATTGGTGCTCTGCGTGGAAGGGAGAACAAAGTACCTCGGGGGGGTGGGGTGGGGTGGGTCCTTGGCCCCTGTCCCCTTACCCCTAGGAAGGAAACTCTTGATTCAGTAGGTGGCATTGTGGTTCACGCACTGAGCCCAAGGGATGAGGAAAAACGTCCTCCCCGCCCCTCCATTCTAGTGCTTTCCTTCTCTAATAAGCTGGGAGACCTCGGACAGGTCTTTGAACCCCTGTGTGCTTTCAGCTTCTTTATGTGTACAGCAGAGATAATAATATCAGCTTTCCCAGCCCGGCGGGATTATTCTAAGGATCAAACAGTGTAAAGGACGCGTTAATGCTTTCGCGTGCACAGCTTTTCATTTTGAGTTCTAGGTATATTCATGTTCATCAGGTTTAAAGACTGAAACTAAGGACGAAATGCCGGGAAAGGCCTAGAGGAAGGACTCCGGGTGTTGGCAGGCTGTTGACAGTTTATCTTCAAGGCTAACGGTTTGTTTGTTTTCGGGAAAGGAGTTGGCTCTCCATAAAGGCGTTCATGGCTTTCAGGACATGAAATGTGCTTTGGATGTCACAAGTTTGTTTGAATTTCACTCCAGGGAGCCCAGCTCAGTAAACACGTTCATGTATAGGCAGCACCCTTAATCAAGCCAGTGAATCTTAGCCTAACCTTCACAATGAAAGTATAAATAGGGCCCTGATTAAATAATTGGCATTTCCCTGCTGAGAATCCCAGTTGGGATTCTGTCTTTACCGTAATATGTTATGCAAATGTTACGTGCAGCTCGTGTAGGTCTCCTCTGGGGCCAACCGGGCCTTTGACTGTGCCGGCACAGGGCTGGGAATCAAAGGCTTGGGTTCTGGTCATTGTTCTGCCAGTGGCTCGCTGTGTGACCTTGAGAACGTCACTTCATCTCCCAGAGCCTCAAAGTCCTCCTCTTCGACAAAAGAGATCAAGGGCTTACACTCGGTTACTGCTGCTCCCCCAACGTGGAATAGATGTTTTCAAAAACATCGACTAATCTGCATGTGTTCCATGATAATTAATTCATTTCCCCAGGTCTAAAAATCAAAGGCGTTTGTGACTGGTCGCCAGAGATTCTGATCAGACATGTAATCAGACTTAACACTCGGAGCTGAGATGATTTCGGCAAAGAACGGTAACACTTTGGTTTGTCATGTAGTCTCTTCACGGATAGAGGAGAGGAATGTATTAGGCTTTTTCAACTATGAGCAATGACCCACGAGTCTCTATCACGGCCTGTGCCCAGCCCCAGAGGTCTGTATAAACGGGAATCATTAAAGTGCCCTCTCACTAAGAGTCTAAGATGCTTTATTCTGGGAATTTAAGGAGGCACAGCACCAACAAATGTCCCTGATCTCATGAAGCTTACATTCTAGTTAAGCGAGAGAGAGAGAGAGAAAAACAAATGAACAAACAAAAACAATGGCAACAGCAAAAAAGACAATAGATAACTTATCAGGTATATTGGAAAGTAATCAGTGCTTCAGATAAAAACGAAAGAAGGGAGTGAGGATTGGTGAGACAAGGCTGCGGTTGATAGTAAAAGCAATTCAGGCCGAGGCAGCAGTAGATGCACAGGCCTGAGGTAGATAGAAACATGTCAAACATGCCCAGAGAGCAGCAAGACGGCCAGAGAGGCTGGAGCAGGTGGACCTGGTGGTTACTCCCAGAAAGGGAAGGGGAGCAAGTCGTGTAGGACCCCTAGGCCATTGTCAGACTTTAGCTTTTACTCTGAGTGAGACAGAAAGGATGCAAAGAAGGTTGGGTGCTTGCGTGCAATGGAATGACATGGTCTGACTTAAGTTTTGAAGGGCTCAGCTGTTTCCAGTAAATTAAAAAATAGGCTGTAGGGGAAAAGGGGGAAAGCAGAGAGACCAGCTCGAAGGCTATTGCTCTGGTCAGGACAGAGATGATAATGGCTCGAACGAAGGTGGTGATGATGGAGGTAGGGAGAGGAGTCAATTTCTAAAGATCGAGGCCTCGGAACTTGCTGGTGGACTTGATGCGAGGTGTGGGGGGAAAATGAGAAAGTCAGGGTTTTGGGGTCCATGATCTCTACTCTGGTGAGATCACTGCATTTGCATGCATGTGAACATGTTACACGCACACAATGCAGGACTTTGTAGGAGGTCCCACAACTTAGGTTGCGTAAATTTCCCTTGGCCTCCAGAGAAATCACTTAGGTAGAAGAATCCATGAGACTATACGAGACGATAGATTGAATTCTGAGGAAGAACGACCTAGGATGTGACACGTGACTTTTTAAAAATGCGATGGGCAAATCCCGGGGTGCAGGAGGTGCTCACGCGAAGCCCGGGAATCAGGTTCTGCCCTCCACTTTAAACAGGCTGTGTTCGAAATGGCTGGATGGGTCCTTCCCGACTCTCATTTCCCTTAGGATTCCTTTGAGTCCACATATCCCGAATGTGCATGGAAAGTGAATTGACCCTGAGAGCCTTCTTCTGATGAAACATGGTTTAGAAAAACCAGTCCCTTTATTTACAAGGGAAAGAGAGGAATGGTTCGCAGCTCCCTACTGAACACAGAGAAGAAACAGACTAAAACTAAAATCTAACACAGCCTCCATAAACCGTTTTGGAGCACAGCACGATGTCAATCAATAAAAGATCAGGCCAGACCTAATCTTTACAAAAAGGGCTCTACAGAATTTCTGGGTTCAAGGACAAGTAGATGTTATCTGACAAATATTGAAAGGTGTGCATACAAGTCTGAGCGTTGCTTAGGCTGAAAATGTTCATTTTTTTCTCCTCTTAGAGTCTTTAATATGCTGATGCTAACATTTCCAGTAAGGTTAATTTAATATGCAGAATTTGCTAAATATTTGGGAGCGTGGAACCCTACCCAACCCTTGAATAATACCTCGAGAAATGGTGATCTAGACCCCCAAGAGCAGTTCTGGGCTAAAACGCAGTAGTAATGGTTAAAAGTAGGAGCACGTTCTCTCCAGGATGGACTATTTGCAGTTCTTGCCTGGAGGTAGGTGAGGGAGGTGAGATAGTATGACTTTTAGCCACGAGTTTAATGGTTCTTTTAATTTAGATTAAATTCAACTAATTTTTGAGCTCTCACTCGATGCCAAATCTAGAAGTTTCATTTAGACACCATTTGCGCATTCAAGGAGTCCTCAGAGTTCTCTATGCAGGAGGCACACAACGTGGGGACACTTATTTGCCACTTCGCTTGATGGATGCTATTCCCAACGTAGTACAGAGAGCTAGCAGACAACAGTTTAGAGAAAGAAACTGCACGGCAGAAGGAAATACGGCAGATCTTGGAGGCATCAGACACAGGCTTAAATTTTACGTTGCCCTTTTAGATGTGAGACATCTGGGCAGGTTGTGTAACTCCTCTAAGCCTATAATATCAATCAAATATCGCTACGAGGTAGGGTTGATTGGGAGGATTCAAGGGCATAAATTAATATGCAAGCGGGCCTATAGCAGGTACTGAAACGGGGCCCAGGGCAATTCTATTAACAGCAATCATAAATAAACAAAGCCATGCCAACAGTATTTCTGCCCAAACACGAGGGTAAGACGGAGTTCACGAAACTTGTTGAGAGTAATGGCCATTTAAGTTGCTTCAAGAGTAAGGAAAACGAAGATAAATCGGAAAATCAATATGAAGGATGGAGAGGGAAGGACACTCGAGGGTGGGGCTGGGGGTTTGGCAGGAGTTTACACCGAGGTCGGATCGTGAAGACACTTGTGTGGCAAAGTGAGACAGGCTGATGGGCGTCCCGCTGATAGATTTTTAAAGAAGTGGCTCCATCAAGTTACATAAAATGCACCGGGACCACCTCTCTTGCTGAGTGACAGGTCACAATCCCCACATCCTGTGGTCACTCAAGTGTCCGTGGCGTCTTGCTACTTCATGTGTGGCCCACTGAGAGGTAAGCGGGGAGGGGAGCCCGCATTTTGTGACTCTGCGCCTCATCCAGCCCAGCGGCCTCCCCGTAACGTAGAATATGCAATTTCTGATTGTGTTTTCTAGAAATTTAAAGTTCAGTGGAGGCCACCAATTCAAGAGTTTCGCATGAATTAAATTCTCATTTCTTGCAACTTTTAAATATTTATTCTGATCAATGCTTCCGTAAACACACACGTGCACAAGCGCGTGTGCGACGTGCACACACACACACACACACACACACACACACTATTCAAATGTCTTAGGTGCCAAACGGTAACACACGAGAGCCCGCCAGCATGCAAGGTTGGGCTGCTGGACTAACGTGCTTTTCTGCGCGTGTCAGAATGAGGCTTCTCGCACTGTCTTCTGCAAGAATTTTAAATTCTTGTAGCTAAATCAGTGATTAGGACGGTTGTGGCTCAAGACCACTTTTGCTTTTTATTTCTTTTCATTTTCTTTTAATTCAGACCTGCCTATGTTTGTTCGAGGAAAATTTTATGGTTGCGCACCCTACGACTTACCTACTTGGATTAGGATTCTTCCGGTAATGTGCGACCAACACAAAACCCAGAAAGTGAATCCGCCATCCTGATTTCAAATGTTCGTGTTCATCAGAACTTTCTCATTGGGTTGAGTTTACATTAAGTGAAAGATAAAAATGGAAATTTATAAGTGTGTATAACAAAATAGCATGTTCTCTCTTTTACGTTAAGAGTTCACATTAGATTCTACTTGGGAGGAAAGAATATTTTTTGCTGAAAAATAAAGGATGGAAAATCATTGTCCTAGATCATGTTTCGTTTCTAGTGCCTGTGACAGTTATTCCTTCCGGAAAGGTAGGGAGGGAAACGCGGGGATGACACAGCTGGTTCATAGGCTCCGTGTAGAGCGTGAGGAGGAGGTCAAAGGGCAGATCGCTACTCCCTTGAATCCTAAACATTCTCACGATTGTTTGTTCTCTGTGTGTGGAAGGGTAGAATGCGATTTTTCCTGCTGTTTGTGCACTAAACCTCTTGACTCCATATTTTACTAATGACTTTAATAAAGAGAAGAGGAAAACGTGTTTAGTTCCTTATTTACCGCCCCCCTCACACACACACAGTGAAGATTAATAAGCAGAAACTCATTTAAATCAGAGTTGGGAGGGCCTGTACGAGGAGCTTTGACACCTTACCACTTGTGGTCCATTACCCCTTCCAGCTTCAAGAGGAAGATGACTTTCTACTCTCCTACTCCAGCAGGAAGAAGGAGGATTATCTCCTCACCTGGCGACCACTCAGCCAATGAAGGACTCTGACCATTTAGCCTGTGAAAAGCCACTATGCTTTGAACCCCAGGTTTCCTCCAATGGACTCTTGGTTTACACAGCAGGCCCTCTCGTCGCCTCCTTCTTCCATAAAAGAGCATTCCTCTCCCTTCTTCTCTGGACTCGTTTGCGGTTTGCTATTAGACCACCTGCCCCCAATTGTAATATTGTGTTGTTTCTGAGTGAACCCATTTCACTGGAGGAAAATATCTGGCTCTCCATTTGTTTAAGGTCGACAGCTCCCCCCCCCCCCCACACAGACACACACACGCGCGCGCACACGCCCAACTGCACATCAGACGCAGCCTAAACATGCTTTTACATGATAAAACCGCAAGACGCATCCAAAGTACTGTCCAGAGGCAGGTGTCGTGGTCTCAGTTCATGCACCAACGTGTCAGAGGTGAATACTATTGCACTGAGCTGTTTACTACTGGAAAGTGACATTTATAGGTCTCAGGGGGTGAGGCTCCCTTTCCAGCTTAGTGGTGCTTTATGCAGCTTGACTAACTAAAGGCCGGAATTCCAGCTCCCGCCAAACGAGATTTACGACAACACTAACCGGCAACGCTTGGGAGATTTTTCACGCACGCTCTCTCTTTTACTGCGAAGTGGAGAAAACGCAGAGTTATTCTTCCCATTCTACAGATGAAGAAGAATTTACTGAATGAATGTATCCGTGAAGGCTGCTTGTCTGCAGAGGTGCAGAGCGGAAAGAGCCACCTTTGATCCACACGGAGACCAGAATTCCGTGTTCAGCTCTGCACTCATTAATCACCGCATTTAAACAAGTTATTAATCCCACTGAGACTGAATTTCTTTATCTGAAAAATGGGGTTGCAATATGTGGTTGTTGATCATAGGATGGAAAGAGATAAAATGAGATAACCATTATTAGGCTCTCTACGTAGAGCCAAGGACAGAGGTGCCTTAGAAAAAAACATATGCCTCCTCGCCACGATCCTCCCCTTTCCTGTATTTTCAGATTGAATATCACTAACGTGCCGGCCTGCTGGTGGGAGTCTAAGCGTACAGATTCATATGTAAACTGGCTTATGGCAGGTCTTTCATACGTGATGGCCGATACAGTTGTACTAATGATAATAATTAACCAACAAAGTGACCCAACGCTGTTTCTCACCATCTTCTACAGAACCACGGAGGACACCACCGTGATATAAAGTATCTCATTTCTCCCCGCCGGTAAGAAGCTCCTTGTTGAATGCTAGGGGTGAAGGATGAGGACAGAACGTGGTTCTATGTGCAACCCTTTCTCAGGGTGGGCTGGGGTATCCAAAGCTTGTGGAGAAGGTGGTATCTGAGCAGCCTTGGAGGAGAAGGAAGGCTGGGATGAGTGGAAGAAAGGAGGAGGCATTTCAGGAAGAGGACCCAGCAGGAGCAGGGAAGACTAAGATAGATGAATGAGGGAGCACAAAGAAGATCCTGGCCTGGCCGGGGCTAGGGCGGAAAACGGGGCCATGCCCCAGCATACGTGCAGGGCCCTGAGCACCCAGCTGAGGAATCGGGCTTCATGTTACAGGCGGCAGGGACTTGTCCCAGGTCCCTGGGCAGGGAGCAGAGAAGCGTCTTGAAGGAAAAGACAGTTCAGTAGGCGCATGGAGGGAAAGACTTCTGGATAGACCGGCGGATAAAGAGATTGAAGCGAAGAACAGTGCATGAGTAATTACATTTCAGGGGAACGGTGACGCGAGGTCATGCCAACGAGGGCATCGGCGTGACTGTTGGAAGGAACAAAAGAAATGGATGTTGGGGGAACGGGGAGCGAGCGTTGCCAACATACGGTGCAGCGCGGCCGAGGAGGGGCCTGGAGAACGAGGTGGTGCCATTCGCTGGATCTGCAGCGTCGGGGACTTGGAAAGGTCTGCCCTGGGAACTGCAATCTGCTGGTTTATGTAAATGTTTAATTTCTCCGCTGTCTCCTGAAAAGGGAAGACACGATTGATTTGCACAACAGCATTATGACTATCCAGAGCTCGGGGAAACGACAGTGATGTTTAAGCTTCAGACTTTTAAATCTCCCGATTTGCACTGCTCTTTGCCTGGTTAGATTCACGGCGCCGGAGCCCATTGGATGTCCAGCAAGCCTCCCTCTCCCCTCTTTTCCTCTCGATAAAACGTTGAATCGGTGGAATTTCCCACCACACCTCTCCCTTATTATTCTCGCGCTCTCTCTCTAAAGATGGATTTTTCTAGTAACCGAAATTCTGTTTAAATATGCAGAGTTCTGAAGGGAGAAACGGCTGCAGGAGTGATATTTCAAACCGTTAGACTTTGTGACTTCAGGCTACAAAATAGATGCCTATTAAAGTCCATAATTCAAAACGCTTCTGCCGGGCGGGCGGAGGCAGCGGAGACAGACAGAAAGGCAGAGGAACAGGAGGCCGTCAGGTTCCGATTTGGCTGCATCCGACCCACGACAGCACCGGTTGCTCCGGTGAAACGCGAAGTGCAGCATCTCAGAACACGAGGGAGGCCCGTCATTGTTGCCGGTTTATCCGAGCCATCTCGTCTGTTCTCAGCCCCGTGCTGGTGCTGTCGGAACGGTGGCATGGTGACTGCCTCTGGGGAAGAATATTCTCGTTTGGTGTTTCTCAAACTTCTTTTTTTCTATTATCTACCCCTACCTCTCACCCCCTAATAAGACTTTTTTTTCCTCCTAATTTCCCCCCACCGTGAGATTTGAATACCAGAGACATAGCGAATATTAGTTTATGTTTGTGTATCCGTAGTTTATCTGTAAAAAGTGTCATCTCCTCTGCCTCCCTAACCAATTTTCTCCCCCTTAGGGGAGCTATTGTCCCTGTTGAGAATGATGTTCTAGTGAGAACAGAAACAACCACGTGTCCTCATTACTTGCTGTCTTGGGAAGTCACTACAAAGACATAAGCAAGCTCAGGGGATGGGCAGTGGGTTGAATAGTGGCCCCAGAAAGACAGGTGTATGTCCTCACCCTAGAACCTATAAATGTTATCTTACTTGGAATTTTTACCAGATACCATTTTTTTTTTTAACCAAATGACATTTGCAGGTGTAATTAAATTCAGGATCCATAGATAAGATCATCCCGCGCTATCAGGGTTGGCCTTAAATTCAAGACAAGGGCCTTTATAAATGACACACAGAGAAGAGACACAGACACGGAGGAGAAGGCCATGTGAACACAGAGGCAGAGGTTGAAGTGATGCCGCCACCAGCCAAGGAAAGAGGAAGAAGCAAGGGAGGATTCTGTCCCAGACCCTCTGGCGGGAGCCTGGCCCCGCCGCCGCCTTGATTTTGGACGTCAGGGCTCTAGAACTATGAGGGACTATGCCCTGTTATTGGAGCCGCCCAGTGCTTGGTGAGTTGTCACGACGGCCCTAGGACGCTGACGTAGCGAGAATAGCCAACTTCGTCCCAGGGGAGATGGCCTTTGAGCTGGATCCAGACAAGTAGGAGGTTGGCAGATAGAGGAAGGAGACCATTTAGCAGAAAGAACTGCGTGTGGACACAGGCAGGGAGTGGTGATGACGTGGTCCTTGTTCGTCTGTTTATCGTCCCTCCCTAAGGGAGCTCATCCCTTCCCCAGATACCTTCTCCATGCTGATGGCTTCCAAATGCTATCTCCAGACCAGACTCCTCCTCTGCGATGGAGACTCGCATCCCACTGCCGCCTGGTGTCCCCAGTTGCCTGTCTCCTAGGCATCTCCATGGGCCCTTACAATGTCAACTCTTTAGTCCCAACTCATCCTGTTCTTGCTTAAGCGTCTCCCTTCTCTGTACCCCCAGCGACCAGCATCTCTCTCTAATGGACTCCTCAAGCAAGGATCCCTGGGGTCCTCGTCGATTCCTCGGTCTCCACCTCCAATCCGTCAGCAGTTCCTGCCAGTTCCTCCTCCACGTGCTGCCACGCAGGTCCTCTCGTCTCTGTCAGAAAGTTGCCACGACAGTGGCCGAGAGCAGGACGTTGACCCCGCCTCGTCTCAAATCCCTGCCCTGCTCCCCTTCTCGCTTCCCTTTCTCATCTGGACAATGGGATAAAGTAGTAGCCTCCTCACGGGGTCGTCATGAGGACCAAATAAAGTCATCCAGGTGAGGGGAACCCTTCGCCCCAACGATAAGCGTGAGCTGTCATTACGATCACTGCCGCCGATTCTTTTGTTCAAGGCCCTGTCACCCTTCGCTTACGCTGCTGCAGTCGCTGCTCCCGGACTCTCTGTGTCCCTCCTCTCCCCTCTGGGAATCCCTCCTCACACAGAAGCTTCTACAGTTTCCATTGCACGCAACCTTTTTTAGCACATTCCGCAGCCTTCGCGAGACTAGTCTCGTCTATCTCATGATCCCATCTCATGAAATGCCCGTCACTTACTCTAGGGCTGTATTGTCCGGGGTTGGAGCCCCTGGTCCCGTGTGGCCACTGAGCGTTTGCGATGGGTCTAGTTGCAAGTGGGATGTGCTGTGGGGGTAAAATACACACTGGAATTAGAAGACTTGGCCTGGATAAAGTACGTAAAATATGCCACTATTTTTTTTAAAAAATGATTGTTGAAATGACAATATTTTGGATCTAATGAGTTAAATGAAATCTATTAATATCACCTGTTCACTTTTACTTTTTTAACGTGGCTACAACAAATTATATATGTAATATTGGGTTAAACAAAATGTATTAA
Source organism: Cynopterus sphinx (assembly GCA_030015415.1). Lineage (NCBI taxonomy): Eukaryota > Metazoa > Chordata > Mammalia > Chiroptera > Pteropodidae > Cynopterus > Cynopterus sphinx. The sequence continues at coordinate 47,600,108 of CM057390.1, read as the reverse complement.
TTTCACTTGTTCTTTTAAACGTGGCTGTGAGGATTTGAGGATCCTGCATGCGGCTCCATGGAACTCCTCTGCCGTCGGCCTTCTCCCATTCCTGGACCACTCCACGGCATCCTCAGCCTCGGCCTTTGCCTTGGGGTCTCCTCAGCCTGGCATATCCTCACCCCGCTTTTTAAGAGGCTCATTTTTCTCATCCGTCACCTTCAAAGTTACCTCTTCTAAGAGGCCGCTTTTGACCATCCACCACCGCGTATGCCCTTCCTCACACTGTTCGTTTCCTCCTCGTCCACTTCTTCATGAGAAAGCAGCGCCCTGACTCAGGAGGTGCTTGTGCACAGTCCGTCTTCAATGGACGTTCACAGAGTAAATGAAGCAACAAAGAGCTTGCTCCTTAAAGAAGGCTTTTCTTGCCACTTATGAGGATCTCTGAGCTCTGTGGAGGGCAAAGAAATGGGGAAGGGGGGATTGTAGAGTTCTCCACTGAAGACAGGGGAGGGCACGAAGTATATTCCAAAAACCACCTCCTCCAGAGGCAGAAAACACTGACATGAAAAGTGACAAGAACTAAGATCTAGCGAAACGCAATGGCGGTGGGTACAACAGCTGTCCTAGGGGGCCAGGACTGGAGTAAGGGCAAACTGACCTGCAGTTAAACTGCTCTGCACCTCTGTAGGTAAGACGCAAAGGGCGCTAGAACCGAGCCCCAGCAGGATGCCGGCATCTACACAGCACCCCGAAATGTTCGTAATACCAGGTGCCAGAGACTGTGCTAAGTACATCGCATAGGTTACCTTATTTCATCCTCCTCCTCATTGTGTTAAGGTAAGATTCAGCCCTTATGTCCATTTTCAAAAAAAGGAACTCAGATGACAATGTCTCCGCGGTCACATCACTAGTGAGCGACAGGAGGTGAGGGCCCGGGCCATCTGTGTCGAAGTCTGAGTTCCTCCCTGCTTTGATAGGAGGCTACAGAGAAAGGACCAGCACACCTGCCTGGGTTTTAGCTCCTGTTTGCCACCACCTGGGCAATTTTAGATTAGTCCAGAACCCAGATCTCTTGCTCCGTCCAACCCCAGAACTGCTCCTCCTTCAGCGTTTCCTGGTCATACTGCCCCTGCATGTGGAGTCCCCAGTTACTGCATCCTGGGCTTCAGTTCCACTGGCTTCCCTTTCCCACCCCTAAAGCCAGCCACCAAGTCAGATGCATCGTTTCTATTCACCTGACCCCTTCCTCTCCACTCGTTCTCTCACTGTCTCGGACCAAGCTCCCATCCTGTACGTGGAGTGGTCCCATGGGCTCCCAACTGGCCTCATCTCCAGCCTCTCCCACTGGAATCCTCCCTCCAGCTGCTGCCAGAGTGATCCACTCTCAAATGTAAATCTAATTGCGTCCACTCCCCACCCCTTACTCACATGTTTAATAGCTTCCCTCGCTCACAAGCTCACAAAATAAAGTACCATTTCTGTGGCTCCGCATACAAACGCTTTCACAATCCCCCAGCCTACAAGTGGCGGGTAGACGCATTCCTCTCTCTTGGTATCTGCTCCCTTAGGTGATCCCTCACCCTGCCCTGCTTCTAAGCAGTGGAATATGGCAAAAGGAAAGAGACGTTACATCTGGGATTAAAAACAGACCTTGGCTTTCGCCTTGCGGGCACTCTCTGCTCTCCAGCCCTCTCGCTTTGTCACTCCGATGAAGCCAGCTCCCACGGTGCGAGCTGCCCTATGGAGAGGCCCACGGGCAATGAATGGAGGAAATTCTCAGGTCAACGGCAGGTGAGGAGCTGACTCCTGCCAACAGCCACGTGAGTGAGCTGGGAAGTGCTTCAGTCGCCAGCAGACCCGTGAGATGGAGACAGCACAGGGACTTGGGCTAGGGGCCGAAGGAAGGCTGGATGTTCAGGAGAAAGTCCAGAGAGGTTGACCACAAGAGTGCCACCATCCCGTGACCCTTCCACAAAAACACAGAAGTAGCTAATTACAATCTCCCTTCTAACTGCCTCCATCCCGCACCTGTTGAAATCACCGTTCCTCACGGGCAGTCAGTCGATCAAGTTTGGGCCACTGAATACAACCCTCCTGGGGTGACAGTAGAGACCAGTCAGTCTGCCACCCTGCCCCACGGTGCAGGTGTGAACGTAGTTCCCAAGCACCACAGCTGGGAAAGGGAGCCCACCTTTTCCGTGAGCCCGCTCAGCCCCCCACTTATAAATACAGCCCAGCAGACCTAGCCCCCCGGCCAGTCGGAAGGCCCTCCTTTCCTCTGTGCTGCCTCCCTCGTTGTGCTGAGCATAAGCTGGATACATTTTGTCTGGAAATTCTTCCGGGGTTTCCTCTCTTACTTTCATCTTGGGGAATCCAGGAACCCCAATGCCGGTACCGGGATGACCGCAGTCCCCGCGGACACCTTGACTGCAGTCGTTGCAGCCGAGACCCACAGTCAGCGGTGCTGGCTGATGTGCATCTGGATTCCTGAGGGGCACAGAAGCTGTGAGAGAATAGATGTTTGTTGCTCTAAGCAAGTTCCAGGAGAACTCATTAGGCAGCAATAAATAACGAAGACGCTAGGCTTTTGGGTTCACCTGGCAGCCACTTCTACTTACACGCCCACATGTTCCTATAGAACAGCAAACTTCGAATAGGCCCCTCGGACATCCTGCAGTCATCATCCTCGGGCTCCCGTGTATGCCATTTAGTTTTTTCTCCTACCTTTAATGCCACTCTTTCCTTCTTCCCTGATAAACCCGTGCTCCCTCAGCAAAACCCATCTGTAGCAGCACAGCTGTTCAGACGCCCTGCCCAGTTCCCCACCAGCCACTCCTCCTCATGCCCCCAACGCTCTGCACGTGCTCAGCTCAGAGCACTTAGCGTGTGGGCGTCGCCTATTGGGTGAAGGGGCATGGACCTATGCGCGACTTATGGTTTTAGCTAAACAAAATTTATTTTTATCATTAATTATGGTGACACGGGTTAACAAAATCCAGTAAGTTTCAGGTGTGTATATTAACTGTAAGGCATATGTATATTTACATTGTGTGTTCACCTCCCATAGTTAGACTTCTTTCTGACACCGCATTTTACCCCGTCTACCTTCCCCCTTCCCTCTGGTAACCGCTAGTCTATTATCCACGTCAAACCAAATTTAAAACCTGACGTTGGATGAATGAAGCTCTCGGCTCAGTTTCTTCAGGTGTAAATAATAATAATAGTAAATTAACAGTATCACATCATGATGGTAATAAAAAATAATATGGTGATGATCATGGTAACGCTATAATACGACTAATAAAAGAATAATCATGGCAATGATGATGATGACAATAAATCCACGCGACAGGCTCTACACTAAATGCTTTCCCTTGACTATCTCTATACCTCGAGATACCCTGCAGGTAATTAAATTATATCCATTTCACACAGGCTCAGGGAGGTTAAATAACTTGTCTAAAGCCTCGGAACAAATGGCGGAGCTGGAATTCAATCCCAGACCTGTCTGATTACCCAGCAGGTTTTCTTTCGACTCTGACCTTTAACTAAGCCTGAAGTGTTGAGGACGATGTGCAGAGAGCCCTCTGGCATGGGGATGGTAGCTTCTTCCAGGTTCTGAAAACAGTGTGTGAAGGTCTTCAAGGTGAAGAGTGGGAGAGGGGACAAAGGCAAATGCACTCCTGCTGCCAGCCAAACAGGGAGGAATGTATAAGAACAGATGAAATCGATAACCACGGTGCCACTGGGGGAGGGCCCGGGAGGGAGGACCTCCAGATCTATGAGGAAGATGCTCCCCCGGGGCCTGAAGCTGAGATCTTCGGGATCCAGTGATCTGAATGACATAAGGATGGCTATACGCAGGTTGGAGCGATGTTGGAAAGGGTTGCGCTTGGCCTTGGGAATTTCGGTGAGGTTTTAAAATTCGGTGGACAACGACACCAAGCTCAATCTGAGTTGCCCTGTGCACACTGGAACGCACAAAGTTCTCAGTACGTGGAACAGGTGTCATCGCTGCAGAAGGGTGCCACTCGACTTCCCAGCACTCATAGGTTTCCCAGAGTTTCGTCTGAGAAAGCCCGCCTCGTCGGCTACTTGATTCAACAAGGTCTTGACCCAGAGCGGACTAAGGAGGGGACTTCTGTGACCTTAAGAACAGGTTAGCCCATCAGAGCTTTCATTCCAAGACTGTCAAGGTAGGAACCGGGCCCCCGGCGAGACACACGATTTCCCTCCGCGTGCTGCGGGGCCGTTGCATGTAGTTAAAACTGAGATTCCAAATTACTAAACAGAATGGAGGGAATCGTTCTCGCTGGTCAGCTTGAAGTCTGTTTCCTTTTACAGAATTATCTGGTTTTCCTAATCCATTTTCCCTACCGGGTGAGCTGGGCTATTGAAAGGCAAATTTCCAGGAGGGGCTGGGGAGGCAGGGGCTGATAATTAATATATCAACACCCCCCCACCCCACAGATCTGAATGGAAATTAGCACAATCCCAACTCTGACTTCTCCTTGCACTAAATTGAGGTTAATGTTGACTCTGTTCTTTCCGTTTCAAACAAAGACGGGGAAACAGAGTCAATTTTGTTTTCTCTCTCTTTGGGCCGATCAGCATGCCTCCTCCCAGGTGAAAACCAAAATGCGAGAAAAAGAGGGAGGAAAAAAAGGAAAAAGAAGAAAAAAAATCCCAAACATGTTAGCGGAATATATATGTATATTCCCTGATATATAACTTAATAAAAGTTTATGAACCCAGGCTAAGGAAGCCACACTGAACAGATGCACTGGGACTGAAATATGGCCCAATTAAGTCTGTAACAGGGTGAGCTTTACTTTGAACATTCTCCAAGTTGAAATGAAAGCTTCGCAGGACAAATAAATCAGGCGACATAAAATGAAAACGCTGATCCGGCGCCCCTCTCCAAGAGGAGGGGAGGGGGGCTGGAGACAGGGGGGGGCGGGGGGGGGCTGTGATGGTAAATAAACAGAACTATTTAAATTAAACTATTTAATTGGAACGATTCCAATTCAAGGCCTCTGTGGCAGCTATTGAGTATTGAGGGGGAGGCAGGGATTGCCTGGGGCCATGAAGCCTCTTGCTTAGCAGTGCTTTTTGCCTTCAGCCCCCACCAGTCCTCTGTGGTTCACAGCCAGCCTTCCTGCCCAGGGAGGAGTCTGGTCTGAGAAAGCAGGCCGCCTTCTCGCCTTCTCACCCTGCAGCGCCCTCACCTCCTCCAGGAAGCCTTCCCTGTCTGTCTAGCTCTTGGGACAATCTAGAGAAGTCTTTCTGAGTTTTCTCCCTTCTCTCTTCACCACCACCGAGATGGTATCCTTTCTGTCCCCATCTCGTTCATCTGTCCTACGAGGAGGCTAGTTTCTCTGCAGGAGGTGACCGGTGTCACCGTCCCGGTTCGGCACCCCCAGGCCCAGGGCTGCATCTCGGAGCCTTCCTGCTGGAACCCTGGCTTCATGCTGTTGTGGGGCCTCCCAGGGTTCCTGAGATGCCACCGGCGAGTGGCCTGGTGTAGTGCCGAGTCCCGGTCGCTGCCTTCCCTTGTCGAGAGGAGACCAAACACACCGAGTTCACTGTCGGGGCTTCAGCAAAGCCGTTCGGACTTTTACCTCTCTCAGAAGGAACGACGGTTTCCTCCCTGCAAAGAGTTCTGAGCCTCTGCGCGGCACTCCCTCTGCGCCGGCTCTTTCCCTCCATCTGTAACCAGGCCCCGAGGGTGCTATCTCGTCCCCCGAAGCCTCATATTGCTCTTCTGTGAAATGGCGACAACGACAGCAGTGACGGCATCTTCCACACAGGACTCGCGTGACAACGCCGCGTGATCACACGTGGCGGGGACGAGGCACACGGGTGCTCCGTTAGCTTGTTCTCGGGATCTTCTCTGGGCACGGACCGTCTCTAAGCCCCGCGGCAGATGAATCCGTTTCCCTACGTGCCAGAGAGCATCTCAGGGAGCAACAGCTTCCCCGAGAACCTTTAGCTGTCCCCGGCGTCTCGTTGCCTCTGATGGAGACCCCAACCCTTCGGGGGAAGAGTGTAGGTGCCCATCTCTGTGCGTCCAGAAGGCAGCCGAGCTCTGGCCCTTCTGGGTACCACGCCCATCTACTGACGTCAAGTGTGCCGTGTGGGGCAAGTTCGAGAAGGTCGAACTTTCCTCCCGTAGACACCAGGGGAGGCCTGTTGATGGGACGCAGGTGCTGAGCCAAGTGGCCTCTGTCTTTGGGGCAGTGGTGCCTCCTCTTCTCTTGGCTTTGTTCCTAGGGCGGGAGAGCATCCTGTCTTCCTCCATGTCCACGGCCTCAGGGACAAGACAAGATCCCTGGCACTTGGTGCCCGCTCTCAAGGGTTATCACTTCACACGAAGTCAGCTCTCCTGGGGGACTTAGAGGCCTCACTCTCTGATGATAGATCCCGCCTCGTTGGCGGGACGGGGCGTCTTCCCTGACCTGTTGGAAGGGCTGTGGGCACTCTCAGTTAACTCGGTGTCGGGGAGGACTGGGCCTGGGATCCCTACCGCAGGTGTTGGAAGCTGTGACTCCATTCCACCGTCTGTGACTTGGTGACCGGGAGAAGGTCAGGGCTCAGGCTGGAGTCACCTGGCTGGGGAATTCGAGGGACAGGTCCCCGTTAGAATCCTTCTGGAATGCTGGTCTGCAGAATGGCTGCTGTTGGGTTGCAGTGGGTAGGCGTAGAGACGGAGCGGGGCGCCTCCTCCGGGCCCACGGGTCCTGGGTCCTACCTGTGCTCTCCCCATAAGACTTCCAGAACCTCAGCTGGGAAACCGCTGACCGTCCCAACGTCCTGTCCAGCTCTCCGGTCTGTGGTTAAGATGAAGGACCTGCCTCGCGCCCCAGATGCCCACCTTCATGGTGTGATTGGCAGATGAGGCAGGAGATTCGAACTGGATCCCTGGGGCCTGTCACAGGGCCTGTCACAGGGCCTGTCCTTCAGGCCTTTTAGGTGTTTCCTTACTAGTGTTCCTGTTAGCAGGTGTGGCCCCTGGGAGTGGGCCGACCTTACACCACGTCCGGGTGCCCTCCGGAGGGCTTGAGTACTCAGAAGAACTGGGCACAGGCTCTGCGACGAGGGAGAGAATCCACAAAGGAGGGAATGGGTGACATGGAATGTAAGAGAGATATCCCTAATTTATGGCCTTCTCGTGGGGCTGTCCTGGGGAGGACACGTACAGGCAGGAGGCTGAGCACTTTCTCGGCATCTGCTATGTGCTGAGCTGTCTCATGTGATCCTTGAAACAGCTCCATGGGGTAGATGCTGCCTGCCTTCTCCACCTCACACCGAGAACGTACGCGTTCCCAGGGGAGAGAATTTATTTTTTTCTGTTGCTCTGTTCCCAGCCTCTGGAACAGCCTCTCGCTGCTCTGTAAACACTTGTGAAGTGAATAGGGACGAACCCCATTTTACTGATTTGGAAACTGAGTCCCGGAGCGTCACCGACTGTCATGGGCCACATAGCCAGTAGGTGGTTCAGGCTGGGCTCAGCCTCGGCCTCCTTGACCCTGCGGCTCACGTTCTTCCACATGAACCTGGCGATGCTCTGCCCGACAGAAGGCAGGGCCTCGGGCCCGCTGGTCACACCTGGCGGGTCCAGCGGGGCCACAGCCGAGCTTTGGGGAGTGGCTTGGTGAAGGGGGATGGGCTCAGGACAGAGACGAGGCGAGCCCTGCTCTCGCGTCCCGTGCAGACCGTGGGTGTGTCTCCACAGGTGACGGGCCATGGTTTTCTCACCTGTGAGAAGGGTCACCGGCTGCTTCCCGGAAGGGCTGCGAGGAGCCCAGGAGACCAAGGGTGGGAATGAGAGTTGAAAAGCCATAGTGCGATGTACTCATTTGTTTAGTGCAAAAGTGGCAGCTTTCTCGGGAAAGAGAAAAGTAAAGAGAGGGGGAGAGGGGGGCACGGCTGTCATCACGCTCTGACTGTGGCAGTCCGCCCCGTTATTCGCTGCTCCGTGCTGAGCCCCTTCCCTCCCCGCTTCTCCACGAACAACAGATTGCTTCTAATCGCAGTTTTACACCAGATTAAGGAATCTCCACAATAAGTTAACGAGCAGGACACGGCACCGGGAGACAGCACGTCTGATCTTTTATCAGAGATTTTCTTAAACTTCGTTCTTCCCGGGCCGCTCCTGCTGCGTCGCTGCGGCCTGGGCGAAGAAGGCTGGGAAGACGCCGGGGGTGCTGGGGTGTTCCATTTGGGACACCTGTCGTGTGAACCCCCTGGGACCCATCTTGTCTGTTCTCCAAGGCAGAGATTTCTCCCTTGTAACCTAGTAGCCCCAAGTCCCTTTGGTAGAATCATGGAACGGAACAAAATATCCCCGCCTCTCTGTGCCCTCTGTCGCCGTTTTTGTTTAGTTTTATCACCACACACCTGGATTCCTGCAATCGACTCTGACAGGTGCCCCTGGGTAGCTTCCCCTTCAACCCTTCAATGGCTGTCCAGGGCCCAAAAGATAAAATCAAACCCTTTGGTTCATTTTGTTCCAAACTTTGCCTCTCTCTCCCCAGAAACCACCCATCCTCACTCTCTTTTTGTGTCTGAGCGTTGAAATGCTGTCCCTGCCGCCTGGAGTACCTTTTCCTTCTCTTTCTTCATGGCCCCTTAGGACAAATTAGCTGGGAAGCTTTTCTGATCCGCTAAAGCACCTTGCGGTCTCAGCATCCATCCCAGAGCACTATGCGCATAGGAGTCCGACAACACGTATGTCTACACATGTGGTATTCACTTTCCTACACCCCTGCCCCCTGGCCAGCCTGTGTGTCCCCAGCCTGATGGTCAGCGGATGTGGGCTTCACTGAATTAAAGAACGAGTGAATGATTGAATGAAGGGTTAGTGAAGAACCGCTCTTGACTCAAGCGAAGATTGCTTTCCTTTAGTTTCTCTCCCACAGGCCCTCCCTGGAGTCATGTCTCCTGGAAACTGGAATTCTGTTCTCATTCCCACTACTCTGTAGCGCCCTGTGCTCTCAAGATAGCCTAGATTCTGTAGCAATAACAAACGTTCCCAAACTTTCAGAGGCTTGACACAACAAAAGTCTTTCTCCCATTCTTGACGCATGCCCATTGTGGGCTTCCAGGATGGGGTAAGGGGGCAGGGCGGGCTCTACTCCCTGTAGTAACTCAGAGACCCAGACTGGCAGGGCCTCCACCACGTCCCATCAGGAATGAAGAAGGAAGAGAGAGACTAGAACTGCCCAAGACTCAACCTAGAAATGATGAGGACTAACGTTTCATTGGCCAGAGACAGTCGCAAGGCCCCCCCTAACTGCGAGGGGGCCGCAAAGTGCAGGGGAGCCGGCAGAACGTTTCCTGAGCCTTACCATCTCTGCCCCACCCCAGCCAAGCCTCTTTCCATCCCTGGGTTCAAGGACCACTGTGTCCACCTTTATCTTTATGTAAATTGGGAAACAGAGACTGCCTCCAAGTCCCGGAAGCAGGTGTGATTGTGCACCCGTAGCTTTCTGGTTGTCCGAGCAGAGAAAAGGGCCAGGGCCTAGGAGGCCCAAGAAAGACGCAGGCCGTATGTGCTTACCAAGCTTTGCAGGTTTATTTTTAGAAGAACAGTATGGTGGGCTGCTCCGTGCGTTTGGCCCAAGGGAGAACCTAGGGAACAAAAGCTGTCTAAATCGGCACTGCAGCCGTTAGTGTCTGTAGGGATTTGTGTGTGTGTGTGTGTGAGCATAATTAATAATCCAACATATTTCCGTTTAACTCGTTGTGTGTTTCCAACATTAGAGGGACAAAAGCATGTATGACGGGTTCACTGCTCTCCAGCAGGTTCCATGTGGATGGGACAATAGAGTCCAGCACATCCTGCTGAGAGGAGACTCAAAATCCAAGCCGGAATGACCATCTCACTGTGGCAGGAGGACCTAGGAGGGGCGCTGCGGGCTGAGGGAATCTGGAAAGGCTAATGACGTGGGCAGGCCAGAGCGACAACAGAAAGGCAAAGGCTGTGTGAAGGGGCTGCTCAGACAGCGACGTGTGGTGGTGCAATGATACAAGGCGGAGAGTCAGTTAGGAGGATAGCAGAGGGCGGAAGGGAGAGATTTCCGGGTCAATTAAAGCGACTTCTTCCTCAGAACCCTGAAGACGCCTCTCTTTAATGATCACGACTTTCCCCTTCCCTTGAGTTCTCTGAGACTGAGATTTATCCTCCTTCGCAGAGTTCAAACAGTCCAAGGAACATTCTGTGCTTTCTCTCCCTTTCTCCCATGGGCCAAGCCTATCGCTTTACATGTAGAAACGATGAAATATACACATATCAAGTGGAATTGAATTGAACCGAACTGAAGTGGATTGGATAGGATCAGATTGGATAGGATCGGATCGGATTGGCTCTCTCCGAGAGCCTTATGGCCATCAGGAGTCTAATGCGAGAAAGTATTGGCCGGTGATCTCTCACACCAAGTTAAGGAGTTTGGACTTTACCCTGGAAGCAGTGGGGAGCCATGGATGACTGTGGGCAAGGGTGTAATATGTGTCAAAGTCAGCACATAACTGGCTGAAGTAGGGAGAGCCAGGAGGCCCTGAAACCCATTATGAACGTCTTGCCCTAGCTCAGAAGCCAGCCTGGGGTAATGGGAAGACCGTGAGCTCGGATGCTCGTGGGAGCCAGGCAGTTTCTCAGACGTGAGAAGGTAATGGGGCATGTTCTTTTGGCAAACACACTGGGTTCATGTTAAACATGGGAGACCAGGCTTTACCAATAAAGAGTAATAGCTCTGTCCACTTTTTTGGCAGCATCAGTTCCTCTCAATCTGTCTTGTCATTTTCCAGAATTCAACAGAGTCATAGATGAAAAGAAATATGTCTTTTCTGGGAGAGAAACAGTCGTCTGAGCATCCTAATAAAGAGCAGCTAACAGCCAATCTCAGGGCCGGGCCACCTCGAGGAGAGGCGGGCACTGGAGCAGACTGAGGCCTGCGTTCTAGGCTACAGGGAGCAGCTGCTGGTTAGCTGCACTGACTGCTGATGAGCCATCACATAAGCCTGATCACCAGATCTTTCCCCCCCTCCAAAAGTGGAAATCTAGAGCTCTCCACGACATCTCTGAATCTTAAAACATTGGCTCAAATGTGTTTAAAACCCTGAGGTGCCAGGCAAAATACAGGTGCTGATTCCTACTTTTTGGCCACTGTTTTGGGGTGAACAGGCTGAACCTGGAAACCAAAAGTCAAGATTTGAGTCCTAGCTTTGACAATCAGTGACCTTGAGCCAGCTCCTTAACCTCTGTGTGCCTCAGATGCTTAATATAAATAAAACACACAGATTATATTTCCCTCTTTGCAGGGTGGTGAGAATCAAATGAGATGCTACGTGGGGAAGCACTCTGCAAACTCTAAGAGCTGTATAAACACTTCAGGTCTTCAAGTCTGGGGTGCAAGGGTGCAAGTCCTTGAACATCTGCTGCTACCTGGGTGTAATTCCTTGAATGGGGATAGACTAGGAAAAGGGACACATGAGTTCAACTTGGGGGCAGTTGTGGGGCTGGGACATTGGTGACAGCGTTCCAAAAGATTACTTGGTCACAGAAAGCATCTAAAGCCCAGACATAGAAAATACCCACGGTTGCAGTTCTCCAAGGCGTTGCCAGCTATAATCAGGGGTCCACGTAAAGAAATGTATACTGTGAGCAAAACGTATATGATTTTTAGATGAACACAAATCCTCTCAGATGTTTGGTGGGTTCAGAGCCCTGGAAAGGGGGAGTGTTCAGTGTCAAGTTGAACCAATAGAAAAGAGCAAAAACAAGAGGTAAAGATGATCAACAGCAGCAGATCCTGGTCTCCCACCTCTGGTGAGGCCTGACATCTGCCCTAGCTTTAAAGGTCAACTTGCAGTTGGTCCTTGTTTAATAAGCGCTTTCATTGAAAGCCTTTTTGGTTCCTTGGTTTTCACCATTCGTTGGCTGGTGGAGCCACTGGAAATCATGCTATGAAAACAGTCAGCGTTGAAAGGCTTTGGCGGAGCTGCCCTTCCCAGAGTTAACGCTCTCCAGCGTTTACGCCCTCAGTGTTCTATTCTGCAGACTTCACAAAGGGGCCAGCTGTAAAAATTAATGTAGTTAAGGGGTGGGCTGGGTGTCTTTAACCCGTGTATGTATGAGTGCGGATATGTGAGGTTTCCAGTGAGAACCTTGCCTCGTTTCAAACATGTACCGGTGTCGAGCACGCCAGCCCAGAGAGGAGGAAATTCACCAAAGAACCCATGTGAGCTGGTAGCAAAGCTTTCTCAAGCAGGAGGGAGGAGGGATCATCATGAAGAGAGTGTGGTGCCTGTCTCTCCCGTGGGGCCCACCGGATCACCAGGCCTCATTCTAGGGAGACAGAATGGCGAGATGGTGTGGGAAGATGTGCCCTACTAAAAACCTCCACAACATGGACGTGCAGGATTTTGACTCCTGTACCCAAGCGGACCCTATACCTAACGGTGACACAGAAGACGCTCGCTCTCAGCCTCCCCACTGACCCTATAGTTAGCTACTGCATCATGAAGTAGGGCTGTCAGATCAAGTATAGTATAAATATGTTTCTAAAAAAGTATTTCTGGTTTATCTGAAATTCAAAATTAACGCATGGCTATATTTTTATTTGCTAAATTTGGCAACTCTACTATGACATTTCCCCTATTGGGGATGGCACAGAGCGCCTCACTGAAGTGGTTTTTTCAAGAGTTCCCTGATGGCTGGGTCATAAGGCAAGGTGAGAACCAGAGAAGAGTAAACTGTGACCATGATACCACTAGTTCCACAGGCTTGTGAAATTTGGAAAACCGGGGTTGCTCATAGATACGTTATGTTAAAAAAAAAAAAAGTTGAAAACAGTCACGGTTGGCCTTAGGACAGCTCCTGTATTGATTTTTTAAAATTAAAGCATATTTATATACAATAAAATTTGCCTCGTGCAGTGCATAGTCATGTAAGTTTTGACAAACAAATATGGTCACACAAATACTGTAACAATCAATATATGGAACAGTTTCGTCATCCTTAAAATTCTGCTGTGGACCCTCTTGGAGTCACATGATTATCTAAATATATACAGAAAAAGCATTTGACAACATTTAACATGCATACATCATAAATCTCTTATTAGGCTAGGAATAAAAGGAGTCTTTCTTAATATGATGCAGAATGGTCTACAACAAATATATATGGAACACAATTCTTAATAGAGAAATATTAAAAATATGAACACATTAGCAAATGAGGTCAAGTGTTATTGCTTCTGTTCAACATTATTTCAGAGATTTTTAACTCATGCAATAAAAAACATAAAAACTAGAAGAAAAAATATGATTGCTATACTTCACACATGATAGATAATAAATTAAAATATCAAAAAGAATTTGCAAAAACACTATTTTAATTAACAAATGAATTCAGACTTTATATAGATCGCTGGATCAGGTCATTATGTAAAAAGAAATTGCACATTCATATAACAGCAACAATGATTTTTCAAAAATAAAAAATTTAAGACAAAATAAAAATACTTGCAAATCAAGCATTCAAGGACTTATATCTAGTCTATATAAAAAGCATTTACAACTTAATATGACACACAATCCAATGAAAAATGGGATTTTATTAAAGAAGTTATATGAAAGGCAAATAAGCAAATGAAAAATGGCTCAAAATCTTTATCATTAAGGCAATGAAAATTAAAATCAATAAGAGAGCACTAGACATCCACTAGAATGACTAAAATTCAAACGAGGTTCATATCAAGTGCAGGTGATGCTGTGGAGGAACTGAAACTCTCATATGCTGGAGAAGGAATATAAAATGGTACAGTCTGAACAAAAAGTTCGGCAGAGCCTTACAAAATTAAACAGGTACTGATCATAAGTCCCACCTATTTGCTCCTAGGCATTTAGCCAGAAGAAATGAAAGCATATGTTTACGCAAACACGTATGCATGAATATTTATAGTAGTTTTATTTATAATAGCTCCAAATTGGAAACAACTTCGTCCATCAGCAGGTAAATGGATAAATAAATTGTGGTATATCCGTGGAATAGAATACTACTAACTAGTAACAAGGAGTGAACTATTAATATGTACAACAACCTAACACTGAACACAACCTGACTGATGACAGTAAAATGGACCAACTGGTAGATCACGCAATAAAACACTATACAGCAACAAAAATGTATAAACTATTGTTAGAGGCACAAATATGGATAAATTCACAAACGTAATATTGAGAGAGAGAGAAAAAAAGCCAGACACAAAATAATACTCTAGTATAAAAGTTTTTTTAAAATAAGGTAAAACTAATCAATTGTGGTAGACCCTCAGGATAGTGACTACTTTGGGGAAAAGGGATTAGTAACTGGGAAAAAGCATGAAGCGGTGTTGGAAATGGTCGATTTCTTGATATGAGTGGTGCATTCATTTTGTCAAAATTTATTGATCTATACTCATGCTTGATTTCTTTTCTTTTCACTGTACATTTATTATACTTCACTAAAATAGATCAATTTTAAATGTTTACTAGAAACTAAGAAGGTCTGAATAGTCTTGGTTATTCATCTTTAACATGAACATATTAGTTCTCAGTCTAAGCATAGATGTATATTTAGATGGTGAACTCTAAATTAATCTACTAACGGAAGGTGACGCTGCTATTAGGGGTTCACTCTTTGTTTTTCTACCTAGACTCTGAGCTCATCAAGGGTGAAACCATGTCTCAACTCATCTTTATTTCTTACTTTTTGAAGCTGTTCTGATTTTCTTTCAATACTCTGTTCTCTAGTCCCCATTAAGATATTGTCCCTCCAGACATCCATTAAAAATTTTTATTTGGAAAATATGGTCACCACAAAACAACTGGAAAATGATACCATGTATACGTAATAGCTTTCAATAAATCTTAATATCATTGGAAATAATTTAATTTATATATCACAATTAGTAAATGGGTATATTAGATAATACTTATCAAAATGATCATGTCCCTCCGTGGACGTCTTAGCAGATGACTATCTTGACCCATCAGTTGAAGGCCACAGCAGTTCATTGACACTTTCTAAAATCAGAGAATCTTAGGTTCAACAGCCCAGGAGGCCAGATCCCTCAAAGCTAAGAGGATTTGTAGCCAGTTCTCCTGGGATTTGGGGACCAGGAGATGCGTAAAACAGTGGTTAAGACTTAGCTTTTGTAAACAGAATGACTGATTTAATCCTGCCTCTCCACTAGCTGTATGACCTTGACCAAGTTACTTTACTCTCTTAAGCCTCAATTTCAATCTTTGAAATTGAGATAATGACTGTTATCTTGCTGGATTATTATGAGAATTAAATGAGATCATGTGTCTAACGTGTTCAGTACGGAGCATACCAAGTATTAAGCACTGCGAAAATTGTAGCTATCATGATTCCAAATGGTTTGGTGGAATAAACTCTCAGGAATGCACTGACATTTGTGCTGACACATGTTCAAGACTGTTTACAAATACCTGGAAGCCTACGAAGGTTTCATAGTCTCTTTCTCCAAGACCCCTCTTGTTATCTCGCCTCAACCATGCATGTGAGTCAAAGGCTGAACTAAAGGTAGGTAAAGCTCCATGAATAATTCCAGAATCCTTTGGGGAAGGAAAGAAGGAAGAAAAGCAGTGTGAACAGCTGGGTTATTTAAAGCGACAAATTCTAGATTAAAGTAACTAGATCATGTGTATCCCTGGATCATTTAGGATTCTGGGATACACAGGTGGGTTTACCCCAGGTCCCTCAAGATGAGGTTAGAAAGCACGGCACAGCCTCCACCAGATTCTTGGTGACTGGGCCCTGTTTTCTCTGTTTATTTGCCTTGTTAGTGGGATAGACTGGGAATTTGGGTCAGAAATTGGTACACTTAAAGAGAGTGGCCCATTTTAGCTAGAATATTGAAAAACTTGCTGTGAAAGTATTTGAAAATTTGGACTCTACTACAAAGGTATTCGTAGACTAGAAGGCTTATCAGACAATTACAGAAGTAAATAATGCTCTGAGGTGACTGACGGGTCACTAGCTGCCTTGGTGGTATGTTCTGTGACTGGTATCATGTGGATAAAATGATAATACTGGTGAAATCTCCGCGGCCGACACTTGGCAATGTGTGTGAATCTCAGTGCTTCACTGAGGAAATAGTTACTGAAATGCAAGAGCATGAAAGGCAGAAACTCAAAACGGAACTATGCAATTATCTCTAAACCGTGGAAGAAGTCTGAAGCAAACACGATGCAGACCCACAGTTACCTGGAAGATGGATAGAAAGACACCGAACAGAAAACCATGATTTGTTTGACCACTGAACGTCTTTAGAACTTGATGGAACACCATAGACTTTTATGTCTTCTTAAGTTATGCTCTAGTGGCAAATCTTTCCTTGTCTCGTAATTAAAATGAATTACTCCTTCCCCTGAGTTCCTGGAGCAGGTATCTTATGTTTTAAGCACATGTTCTGTGCTAACTTTTCGAGTGTGTGGGTGTTTTTATAGTTTTACTACCTAAAAAACCCAGGTAACAAGTGCGAATGCTAGTTTATCATATCCCTCTGCCGTGGATTGCCTTCAGGTACCCTTCCTCACATACTGCAAATTGATAGCCTGCATATGGCCAATACGTGTTTGTGTGGCCTGCGTGATGTGATTTTAAATGTCTTTAGATGGGGAGTGCAGATTTCCACTTCTTATCTTACATCTAGCCTATTTCACTCATTTACATGATCTGCATAGCCCTTTTAGGCTTGGGTTTTGTGATTTTAATGGTTGACTAAAATTCTGCTTTCGAGCAAGGCATCTACTTGCATCTTAGAAGTTCAGTCTGGTAGCTGAGAGGAAGTAGCTTCGGCCCTATTTAAAGGGAGTAGAAAGGAAAGAAGGAGACATCAATCAAACACTGAGAGAGACATATGTTGCAGAAGAAGTAAAATTACTGGTTGATGAAGGAAGGGATCTTCAGTGTTGCATGTCATGGGAGGGAAAGAAGAAGAAGCCACAGGACAGGTGTGGGGCCTTCTTCACCAAGAGAAGCTACCTAAAGGGAAAAGGTCTGGGACACATCATAAATGTTACTCCCGTACGCTGGACCTAGCTGACTTGAATGATCTTTAGACCAACAATTGGCGTGACGTAGAAAGATTAAAATTGCAGCAGTATATCCATCTGACTTTCTACTTTCTGAGAGTTTGAAAGTCTTCCTCTGGTGGCCCTGTTGTTAGAAGGTTTCTGTGTCAGTGAAGACCCGGTAACGATCGTTGAGGAGTCCATCTTCATCACCAGCTTGAAGGTCTCAAAGGTACGTGACTGTCTTGTTTGTTTCTGCACAGACCACATGATCTGGTCACTAAAATGCATACATTTCGTGAGCACAGTTGTTGTAAACCGTGGACGTTTTGGTGGTTAGATGAGGATTTGGCTCATCTTAGTCAAGAGTGGATACACATCCAGGATAGCCTGCCGCTGAAGGATTCATATCTCTTCTGGGGAGAGAAGGCTTTGCTTAAGTCCAAAACTGAAGGAAATAAAACTATGTCGCAAAATCGGTCCAGCCATACGTTTCTCCTTCCACCTAGCCACCTCCTCCCTATACACACAACTGGCACGGCAGAGGAAGCGAGTGGGGAACAAACTGAAATCTGCACCAGCTTGGCTGAGCCACGTGATGAGCCCTCTCTGTGGAATACAGTATGGAGGACATCCCATTGGGACCGGCACAGCGAAGGCAGGCACAATTTCTGCAGGGAGCAGGTCACTCACGCTCCCGAGAACCTAACTCTGCTTTTGCTTAGTGACCTTAAATTTCCCCCATGAGCTTCAGGGTTCCTGTATTCATGAAGAGGTATGTACGTCTTCATGAAATGGGTCAAGGATGTCGTCAGATGGAGAAGGATGTTGGAAGGCTGAAGGGCAGATTGCTCCTGGGTCCTGGATGGAGAGGACCAGGTAGGTGGGACCGTGGCTACAGAAGCGGCATTTCCTTGGAGGAAATAAGGTGGTCACAGGGGAAGAGAAGGCAGAGAGAGGGATTCAGAGCAAATGAGGAGATTTCAAGGCTGAAAGTGTGTTGCAGAGCCCTGTGCGTACAATGTACTCTGTAAGGTCACACGTGTTCCCTAGCGTGTCACCAGTCAAGAGTAAGGTGATTGGGCCCAGGATCTCTGTGTGTGGCCACACGGTGTTCCCTCTGTACGTCACCGGGGTGGGTGCGAGATGGTGTCATCTGATAATCGATCCGCATAACATAAGTTTGTTTCAAGATTTCTTGCCCCACATCCCAGAAGTTCCTGTGAAAGGAACCCAGGTGATAATCTACGAAACCAACTTTCTTGGGGAAGATTGTACCAACATAGGTGACATCGACGAAAACAGTGTTCGCTCTTCCTGGATCCTTTTCACACCTGGGTGCAGAGGAAAGCACGGACCTTCCCTGACTCCTCTCAGCCCTCATCTCCTACAGTCCCTTCTTAAAAGAGGACAGGGACATCGTCCCTGATCCACCAGCCTGCTTCATTTAGTGTTTCACGAACACCTCTTGGTCACCGACTGTATGCTGAGTGCTGTGCCGAGGGCAAAGAGAACAAAGGCGTTTCTCTCTGTCGTTGCCCAGACGTCTTCTTTGATGCATTCGCCCCGGATCCCTCACTGTAAATCAGCCTTCCCGTTGACCCTGTTTTCCTCTCTACTAAAGCAGCTTCACTAACTTACCTTTAACCCTTTAGTTGTCGAGGGGATTTGTGTGTCCATAGCTAACAGAGATTGCAGAGTCAACAGGTTCTTTTAACCTCTCCGTGTTCAGTACAGCCCTTCCTTAGGCAGTCAAGAGTGAGGAAACCCTGGATTAGGAGGGGATTTGGAAGCCTTGTACACCCTGCTCAGTCACAATGTTTTTCTTCTCTCTATATAATTACAATAATGACATAAACTTCCGTATTTTCAATGTCTGTTATGCCAGTGGCAAAGCGTTTTACATGCAATGCCCGACGGATTCTCTTAGCACGTCGAGGTGGGTGATTTAATCTCCATTTTACGGATTAGAAAACTGAGGCCCGAGAGCATTTTCTGGGTACCGAGTGGATTCAGGATTTGAACCCTTGGTTTTCTGACTCTAAAGTTTTAACACTTTTAATTTACCACACTCCACAGAAAACGCAGAGCCGTTATTGTGAAAACATCTAAGTAAATCACGCAGCGCTACAGATAGGAACGCTTGCAACTGTGTTTAGATAACACAAGACTTCCAACTGCAGGTACTTAATACAGTGATTTTCTTCTTTTTGGAGGCCCCAGCTATGCCGAACTCCCTGCCATCCTGTTAGCAGTCAATGGCTTTTTCTGGAACCAGTTGGTAGGTACTCGATGCTTTGTTACCTCGGGTTCATCATTATTTCTCTCCTCCTTCCTTCAGTTTCCTGACCTGCAAACTGGGAGGTGGGACCAGCCGGTGGGTGGCTGAAGTCTCCTCTGACAATTCTCCGATGGAGACTGCTGCCCTTGAGCTTGAATGGTGCCCAACAGTGAAGACAACAGTACCCAGTGGACAAACTTCGGTCTGGGAGTCAGAGATCTGGGGTCTCAAGGCTGACCATGTGACCTTGCTCAAGTCATCCTCTGACCTGGGCCTCAGCTCCCTCAAATGAGAGGAGTTGTGGTGATAAGATGACCTGGCAGGGCCCTCCAACAGAAAAATTGTCACCTTTCGTGTTCACAGGGAGCAAAGAGAAGCTGCCTGCCTCCTCATATCCCCAAACACTTTTTATCGGCTGCTTAAACCGAGAGCAAGGTGCGCCCTGTGAGGCTGTCGGATCGTCCCGGCTTCACTCAAACCATTAACCTCATGATAACGGTCTGGGGGCATAAAAATTACAAGCTGCATTTGTCATTGACTCCACAGCCTTCAACGACCCTGCTGTCTCCTTAAGCAGATGGGACGTAATCATGGCTGAGGCTTAGGGAATGGAATTGTCTGGAAGGCCTTCCGCACAGAGGAAAGGAGCAAGCAAGGCCTGTCCCAGCAGGCCGTAGGCTGGTGTGACAATAAAGTAGGTGCAAAATGAAACACTACAACACCCCATAAAAACCTAAGTGTTTCATCACCGATACTAATGAAAATATATGATTGTCTAATAAAATGCTCCATGCCAGGCCTCTGTTATGAACACTCATTACTATTGTCATCTCTTTCTCAGGAAGGGCTTCCTTCTATCCTGTATGGCCCATGGCCCGGGGAATTCAGTGGTGGTGGTGGTGGGAAGGTATTGTTTAGCCAGAGCATCCCGCAGGAGAACACAGTGGGGCTGGGATTCAGCTGCCTGGTTCTAAGGGCGATTCCTTGGGAAAAAGAAATAAGAGCAATGGCTGGTGAGCCAGCTAGAGCAAGAAAATCAGAGGTGCAATCTGTCTCAAATATGCCCTGCTGACTAGGGAAATGCCAGCTGCATGAGAAACCCACAATGCAGAACCTCGGGGCATTGCATACACGTCAGGAAGCAAAACGCGCTTTTTATTAGACATGAAAGAAAGATCTGAATTGTTTGGCCTCTCCTTAGCTCGTCTCCTTTGATGAGTATGTCATCGTTGTTCAAAACGGAGTCACCGAGATCATCTAAAAGACGAAATTGCCGAGCAGTCTGTAGCCGGACGTTCAGGAGCCAGCTTCGTGTTAAACTGCATGTACTGATTGCGCTTGCACAGGATTTCATCGTTTACGAAACGTCTGAGACTTGATAAAACCAGCTGTCACCTCCAACAGGTGTATGATCTCATTTGATCTTAACACGAGAGAGGCTGGCAATATGATTATTCTAAAACTAACTGGTGAGATTTAGAGGGGCCAGTTAAATGATGAAAGCCCTCATGGCTGTCGGTGTCAGAGCTGGGTCCCAAACGATGGTCTTGGATGCCTTGATCTGATGGTGTCCTAGCATCGCAAAGCGGAGATGCCATACCCAAAGGTCACCTTCGTCCTAAGGATGGCTACTGAATATAAGCTCAAAGCCACATCGAATACTATTCATCAAAAAATGGATTTGTGGGATGGTGATGGGGTCCTGAGGGAGCCTGGGGCCTCCACGCAGAGCAAGCAGAAAGAGCTACACTAAGAAGTGGGACTTTCTACTCCAGAGCAGCCCCTTGGTGCTCCCGTTGTCTGATGCAGCACGTCACGTATGAACATTTGTCACTTTGGGCCCTGGAATGTTTTTGACAGCGTTGTCAATCTTGGCTTTCCTTTGACCTCTGTAAAATGAAAAGATGGGATTAGATGGCTTTTGAGCTTTGTTCTTTTTGGATCCAACCCTTCCTAGCTCTACTCTGCAATTATAGAAAGGCTTCAGTGGAACTAAAGTGGGGAAATGACATTCAAGCTTAAAGGAGAAAAAAGTGCAGATCTAGTAAGCAACTATTATTTACCGGGGGAGCTGTTCATATGTTATCTCGTTTAATCATCAAACAACCCTCCAAGGTCAATACTGTTGTCACCATTATTTTATTTTATTCTATTCTATTTTATTTTATTTTATTTTATTTTATTTTATTTTATTTCATTTCATTTCATTTTATTTATTTTTATTAAAGATTATTGGGGTGACACTGATTAACAAAATCAAGTAAGTTTCAAGGGTATCATTCAACAGTAAGTCGTATATGTATTGCATTGTGCGTTCACCACTCAGAGTTAGATTTCCTTCCACCACCATGACCTACTCCTCCTCTCCCCTTCCCTCTGGTAACCACAGAAAACATGAACGCTTCACGAAATTGCATGTCGTCCTTGTGCAGGGGTCATGCTGATCTCTTCTGATTTTAGTATCCGTGCCGCTGAAGCGAGCACCTATTGTCGCCGCTTTAAACACCCAGGATTTGGGTCTGATACAAGTTAAGAAATTTGTTTATTCCACTCAGTGGACATCTGGGGATCCGCCCAAGGCCCGGGCTCTTCCCATTCTATCACAGCAGCTCCCCGTGACAGCTCTGCTTTGAATTTCCTGGTCTCTTTTAGAAAGACCCTCAAACCTTAAACTCTATTATCTGGCTTACGACGGCTCTCTTCTCATAACTTGCCTCCCAGTGAAGGCACTTTATTACTGCCTACATTCTCAAACACATTTTTTTCTTTCCAGCCACTACAATTTTCACAAGCAGAGGGGCGTTGTTAACTCAAGTTTTCCTCGCTAGACTTGACGCTGGCTGATTGCATTTTGCTGACATGCACTCCTCCTGCTGTGTTGCTGAGACAGTCCCCTATCATTTCTGCATCCCAAGCTGGCAGGGTGTGTGGCTTTGCAGCATCTTTTTTCCACTCCAGAAAGAATAGGGTAGACTGCTTTATGGATGAAAATAAGAGTCTCCTATAATGAGAAATTCAAATTATTGCTTTCCTATGTGGAAGAGAAGAAAAACGTATAACGTGAATTGTTCTTCCAGTCTTCCCTCCCTCTGTCCTATTTTTCCCATTTCTCTCTTTTCCTTATCTTTTTTTTTTTTCGAGTGTCTATCATTTGAAAAGCACAGTTCTACAAACATGATGAAAAGGTATATAAATATTGAAAGATGTGTTCGTGGTGCTCCAAAGGCCCATTCTGTGGGTTTAAATACGGCATTTAAACACAGAGTGCCTTAAAACTTTTCAACACATTACTGGAAATTTTTGCATCTGATTCACCAGTCACCTACTGGAGCTTTTAGGATCGAAGGCACAGGCCACTGGGGACTTGCCGAGAGAAAATGGCCTCTGGTCAAGGGGCCAAAGGAGGAGACCAGACTGAGAGAGGGAGCCATGGCAGAGGGGAGGGCTGGGCCCTGGAGCAGAGAAGCACTTTGGGGAGAAGACTTAGAGAACTCTGGGGATTGTTGAGCACAAAGGATGAGATGAATGATGACAGGAAGGTGTGTGGTTTCAGAAGCAAAGCCAGCCCTTTCTCAGTTTGGTGTGGAACCAACCCAAACAAGGACCACACAGGTGTCTGCAACCAGGAGAGAGCTGGACATCATGACTGTGAGATTATATATATATATATATATATAATGTCTCTGTCCCCATTTCCTGGCTCAGCTCCTAAAGCACCTGTCATGTCGTAAGCAATAAGACCACTGGGGGCATCTTTTGTTCTATTTGGTATTTGACTCCAGTTCTTGACACAGTGTTTCTAACTTCCTTGGGATGTCTTGGGTGACAGCACTGTTTTTTGTTCTAATGAGGCGACTCTGGATGGATAGGGGCTGCTCACCAGAAACACTAAGCTATGATAAGAAGCTTGGACTTTTCAATCCTTTCCCCCCATTCTTCAAAGAGGGAAGAGGAGACGGAAATGAGTCAATAACTGATCATGCTTATGTGATGAAGTCTCCATAAAATCCCCAAAGTAGGGGTTTCAAAGTTTTCCAGGTGCCGGGAAAGTGGCATCCTCAGAAAGGACATGGAAGCTTCGTGCCCATTCGCACATACCTTGCCCTATGAACCTCTTCCATCGGGATGTCTGTCTGTATTTTCCTCACACCTGTTATAGTAAACTGGCAGACAGTAAGTAAACCGTTTTCCTGAGTTCTAAGAGCCACTCTAGCAAATTAATCGAACCTGAGTAGGGGCTCATGGGAATCTACAACGTACACCTGGTCCAACAGAAGCACAGGTGACAGCCTGAGCCTGCAATCGGCATCCGAAGGGGGACAGGAAGTCTGGGACTGAGCCCTTAACCTGTAGGATCTGATGTCCTCTCTGGGCAGACAGTGTCAGAATTAAATTAAATTGGAGGACACCCCGCTGGTGTCACAGAATTGCTGGGTGTGGGGAAAACCCCAAACACCTGGTGTCAGAAGTGTAAGCGTGGCAGTAGTGTGAGAGCAATGGAGAAACTCAGGAGAAAGGCTGAGTTTTTCCCACATCAATGACCTGGAATAGAGCAGAGGGTAGTGTTTGTAGAAGAAAACCTTCCTGAGTGAGTAGCGAATGGTTGACGTGTAATGGTTAAGAGATGCTAAGATGCAGGAACTATGTTTTAGTTGAATGATGTGGCCTAAAGGGGATCTCAGTGTCCTTTAGTCCTTGCAATTAGGTCTGGGGATCCCTTGAATTAAAATCTGACTTCATTCTGGTCCCACTAATGGTTTGTGATCGAGCTGAAGGTGCTAGCTGTCCGAGGACACACAGAGGCCACTCTGTCTCCCTTGTGAATCAGGTGGTCTTTGCAAGGCAATGGTACTTTTAAGGTGATGAGCAGGTAGTGGCATGAGGCGGCAGTAGGTTGAGGAAGGCCAGCCAGAAGAGACTGCGGATACAGACGGGCATGGGCTGCGCAAGCTCCTTTTAGGCATTCACTCGTCAACAGACATTTATGCAGTGCGCACCATGTGAGTCATTGATTTAAGCACTTTGCTGCTTTTGAGCAAACCTTATCTTTTCTGTCTCAATTCACAACTAGAGCGTAGGGGCTTTAGGACAAAAAGAAAGGCGTGGGGAGTCCGCACAAAACCCACTGCACACAAGCACAGAAGCTTCAGAGGGCCATTCTTTCGGCCCGCACCCATCGAGATCTATTCTGCTCAGGCATCATGCTAAGCACTGTGAGGGAAAAACAAAGATGAATAAAACATACTCTTCGTCCTTGAGGATCTCACAGTCGAGTGGGTAAGGCAGACGAATAAGGAAATAAGAACAACATAAATGATACATTTTGAAATAGAGAGGGAGGGGATGAGCTTGGGAGAAACCATGCTGCCAGGTAAGACATTGAGGCATCCGGGACTCTGTCTGGAGCTTGGCAACTGACAGCCAGGACCCGAGAGCAATGTCTAGAATGAACGGGGACCTGTAACCCCGCCAGGAGGGGAGAGGGGTAGCAAGCCATGGGATGGGGATTCAGGGACCACCGAGCAAAACGTTAGGCCTTTCTATAGTTTTGGGGTGTTTTATTTTGTTTGATAGAGCGAAGAGTCAGCCATTTAAACATAGTGTCATTAAAAAAAAAATCACAACCCCCAGAAAGATTAAGCGACTTAGAGCCATTCAGCCAGAGACTGCCGGAACGCAATGACGGCCTCCAGCCAGGCCGTCTTCAGACCTCTTCTCGGGGCTCTGCAGCGAACAGAAACCATTTGAAGGCAGATCAGCCAGGGTTGTAACCTCACCAGCCCTTATTTCTGTAAGGGTCTGCCTGTTTTAAATGTTCTCCTCGTGCTTAATAAATGTTGATTATTATTACTAATAATAGCATCTAAACAAAATTCCCGCACCATGCAAATAGCTGCTGTGCCGGTCACAGTCTTCCTCCTACCTAAACCCCGATTTCTTCTGTGGGCAAATAGCTCAGTTGAAATGCGATTTGAGGAGACAGGGGAGGAAGTTCTATGCCCTTGTGTGGAGGGGACCCTCTGGGGGCGGAGGACAGGCCAAGGTGAGGAGGAGCAACAGAGCCTTCCTGGCATGGCAAACGAAGTCCTTACAAAACTTGGTCCGCTGAGATCCCCTGCTTTCTTTTTCTCAGCTGCAGCATTGACCCAGTTGGGTGGAAAGATGCATTTACTTCCTAGGAAAGAAGAACTTGTTTCCAGAGGTTGAATAATGTCTCACTTTTTTTCTCCATGTAACCCACACTCATTAAGTGAGGCTTCCATCACACACCCAAGCAAATGAATGTGACTTAAGATTTTAATAGCTATGAAAATGCAATTATCTAGAATTAACTCTTGGGAAATATAGGACCTTCACCCCACAGACACCTTTTTCTAAATTGTCTAGATAATGCATCTGTGCCGTTCTGGGTAACTTGGGTGGAGGAAAATACATCGAGCGCCCTGGATAGACCAAATGGTTGGCCGACCTCTGCTTTTCCACAGGAAGTCAAGGCCATCCATGAAGTTCAGTGTCAGGGCCTGGCAGAAAACTCTGTTGGCAGCTGGTGCTTAGTACATGCTGATTCACTGGAATGGCACTGCTTTCCTGCCAGTGTTTGAGAGAATAAGTCCTTCTTGCTCAGATGAGCCATTCTAAACAACTGTGTCGATCACATGGAACCATTTTAGCAGTAAATCTTATTGAATTTCTCCTGAGTTCAAGAAACTAGGATGTATGCTAAAAGGTTAATAAGAGAGAGTTCCTACGTTTTAGGAGTCTACATACTAGACTTAGAAATGTAAAAAGTTAATAAACTTAAATAAATTAAATTGTAAGATACTTGAACAAGTTAATTGCGTAATAAATGATAAGGTGGTCAATGCTACGAAAAAAAGTGTCAGGTGGGAGGGGCTGGATTGACATTTTAAATATTGAGGAGGGGATGAGGGAGCCGTCAGGGTAGGCTTCCTCTGAAAGGTGATAGCTGAGCAAGAACATGAAAGAAGTGGGAATGATGGCCATGAGCACGTGGCAGACAGCGTCCAGTTAGAAGGGACAGCCAGGGAACAGATTGAAGCAAAGCTCCACAAGGGAGGAAGAAGAGCAGGCGAGGTCCAGAGCGAAACTGGATATCGTGTAGGGCCCTGGAGGCAAATGTAAGGACCTCAGCGTTTGCTCTGTGTGAAATGGGGAGCTGCCATGGGAATTTAAAGAAAAAGAGGATGCGACCTTAACTTCTGTAAAGGAGCATCGGGCTGTCGTGTTGAGGAGGGACCCTGGGAAGGCAGAGGGGAGGCACGGCCGCCTGTTAGGCAGCATGGCAGGGATCCAGGGGAAATAATGTGCTATATTGGCTTGGAACAGAGGCAGTGACGGAGATGGTGAGACACGGCCAGGTACTGGATACACTTTGCAGATAGCGTGTGACCGGGTTTCAGTGCGCAGTGGGTGGCCTCAGCATGTATGATCTGAGAAGATTTTAAGGATGAGATGCAGCTTTAGCTGGATCTTTGAGAGAATAAGATTTGCGAAAAGATTGGTGAAAAGAGGCAGGGAAAGCATATCATGTAGTGGAGAAGGCCCAGCAGCCGAAAGTACAGTCCACTTTCAGGGGGCGGTGTGTAGATTAGTTTGGCTGGAGTTAAAGATTTAAGAAGATTAGCGAAAATAGATGGAAAGTCTAAAACACATAGTTTTACAGGTCCCTGTTGAATGAGCCTTGGTCCCTGGGTGGCCTTGGCTTATGTTGCTTTTCAAATCCAAGAACCCCAGAAAGGGAACGTCAGACCCATGTCACTCCCCCAAATTGTCCATGACAATGCCAACAAGTTTCCTGAGTACCTCCACGGGGCTTCTTTCTGAGTTCAAAATACCCACCTCGTCTGGGAGCAATTTTTTTTTTTTGAAGATATCTCAGTGCTGAACTGAACCTGCCTTTATGTAACTTCTGGCCTTTGGCTCTAGCTCGTTCGTAATCATTCGTCACTAAATCATTTATGTGAGAGACATTTATTAACTGTCTACTAATACAAAATAAGGAAGAGAATTAAAATTAGTTGGGTTTCTTCTTGGGACCACTGAGAAGGCTGTTTTAATTATCTCATTTAACAATCCTAGGATGTAGCGAAATCTCAAATCAAGTCATCCCCCCCTAATGGAGGGTGTATATGGGAATGTGTACGAAGGGAGTTTGTAAGGGACAGAACAATAGGTGTTTTCACAAAGGGTTATGGCTTTTCCAGGGAAGAGCAAGTAATTCAACGTTTTCATTGGCTTTACTCACTTCTCATGTGGTTTGTGAGGGGCTGGGTGTTTGTTAAGACAGACCCAGGGATGTAGGGCAGGAGTCACCTGCTCCCAATAACTCCGGCCTAGACCTCACAGGAGAAGAGTGAATTTGTGGACAATCATAGATCTGTGCTTATTTCTGTCAAGTTTACCAGGTGGCAGGGTAGAGAAATATTTGGGCAGAGGCCACAGCTGGTCGTAAAGACCAGAACCCAACAGAGAGGCAGTGTGGGGAAGGCGTTCAGTGACTTGAGACCTTGCCAAATCCTGACAGCAGATTCCATTGTTCCCATTTCACAGAGGAGGGCTGTGGCCACAGTAATGAAAAAAAGGTCTCTGGACAAAGCTTGTCAGTGGGAGAGCTTGAGGAAATGTGGCTCTAACCAACTGCAAGCATGCCCGTGGTTCCTGGGGCACTGCACCAGGTACCACTGGGGACCAGAGAGAAAGGGGCCAGACTCAGAGACTGTCCTCTCCTGGCTCACAGACTGGGGGATGTACAAGGAGCCAAAACAAGCCAAGGAGAAAAGGTCTAGGGGTCAGAAAGGCATGGATGCTGTAGGAGATCATGGGTGCAGGACCACTTCTGACTGCATTATTTAGAGGTTAGGAAGGGAGATGAGATTTTTAGTAAATGGAAATAGTCACGGTGAAGAGAAAATCGGATGGCTAGAGATGTGGAGGGAGGAAGCGTGGGTGGTCTAAGCAAATAGTTCTATTTGACTCAAAGCGGAGTTCGTGAAAGGACGTCCTGTGAAGGAAGGTCAGAACTATTGCAAAGGCCCGGTCACAGAGGGTCAAGGATGAGTTCCTGGATTTGATCCCCCCAGGGAAGCAAGAATTCTCGAAGGTTCGAACACTGAGTAACTTGGTCAAAGCTGTGTGCCTCAATTCTGGCTTCTGGGGCCAAAAGAATACCTTTAGTCCTTCTGTACAGAATAGTCCCTAAAACATTCGAGAGAGGTGGTCTGTTCCTCTCCTGGCTTATCTTGAGACTAAGCATCTCCTTTTCTAAAAATCTCTGTCTCTAAGGCATGGTTTCATTCTCCCCGATGTCTGGTCACCCTCCCCAGGACACTGGACAGGTTATTCACAAGCACCTCCTCGTTATTAAAATCTTACCCTACGCCAGACAGTATGACGAAGTTTCGAAATGAGTTATTGTGTGTAAACATCACGGTAGCTCTGTGATAGGGGTGCTATTTCGGGGTCATTTATCGATGGCGAATCTGAGGTTTAGAGAGGATTAGGTTGCCTAAGGCTAGCGAATCACAAAGAAACCCTCTGGAATTCGGGTCTGGACTCTAGAGCACCAAAACTGTTTCCTTTCCTGGGCCTTCGTTACCTCGTCATCAAATAAGGGATTTAGACCGGAATCTCTCTAAGGTCCAGTTCTGAAATGCCATGGCTCTATTTGTTTGTGTAAGCAATTGCAGCCCAATAGGGTCAAGGGAGTGATAATTGCATCCACTGAACTAACGTTGCATAAAGAAGGCAGAGAAGTCAAATCTAAATCCTGGCCCTTCTTTGGATCACCTTGGAAAATATCTCCTCTACCTTCTAACACCTTTTTCATTCATTTTTTTTTTTTTTTTACACAAAACCAGAGACAGTAAAGAGATCCTGTAGGGTAGTATGTGCCACGTGCTTAAAGTACGCTTTACATCAGATAGAATCCTTGGCTCACGTGGCATTTTTCTTTTTAATAACAATCAGAGTCATAACAATAATAATTTATCGATGACTGGGAAGACGGGAAGGGAAATATGCTTCTCATTGGCACAGAGGAAGAGAAATTCAATAACCTCTTTTACCTTTCAGCACTCAAAGCCCGGGTTAAAATGATTAAGTACCGCACTATAAATATAAATGTAAAAGGGTATGGAAATTTGAGAAAATAATCTCAGCCATGCTGAAAGCGATGGGGTGTTCAGACTGAGTGTGACCAGGTGGGACAGGCAGGCGCCTCTAGAGACGGTCTGGCTCCCTCAGACCAACCTCTGTCATCCGCCGGGGTGAGCCGGTCAGTTTGAGAACATGAGGCAGGATGGCAAGATCCTTGCAGCAGTGCGGCTTCTCATAGTCTTCACCCCTGACTGTGTCTCGGCCACACTGGCCCCACTCTAGCCAGACGACCCTGACCCACAGGGTGATGTAGTAGAGCTCCCAGGACTTTTAACAAAGGGCCGTGCCCGCCCTCCCCTGGTCTTCTGGACTCTGGATCCGGCCTCCTGAAGAGCACTTTCTTCCAGGTTCTTGTCTGCACCTGACAGTAACAGGTCCTCTGGGCTCCAGCGACACCTGCTGAATGGGATTCTCTGGCCTGGCTCCTCCCAAATAGCCCTACCCCTTTGTGCCTAACCAGCACTGGCCCCTTTCACCCAGCAGGTTGTCAACTCAGTCGTCTATGTGCTAACACCCTGTACACAATCCGGATTTGAATTGGGCTCAAGATATCCGATCTGCCCCACTAGAGGGAGGAGAGAGAGGCCAAACTAGAAACAGTTTCGTAGGCAAGAAAGCTTCTTACCCAAGACTGAAGTATGTTGGCTTCCAGGGGGAATCCCCTAAGTCGTGCCCCACAGATGGGGCTGAGACCAGAGATGAGAAACTTATCTTAAATCGAGTCATTTGCGTTTCAAGGCTCAATGAGGAATGGGAGTCGGGCACAGAGCCAAAGTCTGCTGGAGAAATAAGAGGCGAGCGAGAGAGCAGGGGTGAGCTGGGGGTAGCCTGGATGAATCGGAATCATCGCCTGCAGCCGCTGGTGGGCACTTTCGGCGGGGACTTGGGGGCAGCTTCATTCGTATTTGATGGCTCTCTAATTTAGTGCCTGACATCTAGAGTTTCGAGTTAAAAAGATGGATTTGGATCCCAACTCTATTGACTGCGAGTGATGCTGTGATTGTTCCAGAATTTCTACTCTGAAGTGCCTGAGGGGAGACATCTGCTTGAGATGAGGACTTGGGAGCTTGTCTTGAAGCTGCCTTGGTTTGGTCGTGTCGGTAATATGGAAAAGAATCCATGTCCGTATCTAGGGATGCCCGAGGTGGGGTGGTGGAGCAGTCTTAGTCAGTTATTGTCACAATAACGCTGTGTAACGAACAACCGCAGAATCCCCACGGTGTATAACAATAAGCTATCATCTCCACGTTCACTGCTTCAAGCTGTGGATCTGCTGCTCACTGGAGCTCACCTCCTCTCCTGGGTTCTTGGCTGAGTCGGGCTCCCAGCAGAAGACCAGGTTTGCTCTGCATGTCTTGCAATTTCCTTGAACTAGTGGCTACCTGAGACATATTCTATTCGTGGAGAAAGGCAGGAGCAAGAGAGTAAGCCCAAGTGCACCAGCACATTTTAGGCCTTTTCTCAAGTCACATCCACTGGTCCCTTGGCCACAGCAAGCCCCAGGGCCCAGTCCAAAGCCGGATGTTAGGGAAGCACATCCCTTCCCTCCGGTGCTGTGAAAGCGAGTTGGGGAGAACACAACCACCAAAGGCGAAGAACTGAGCCCCTTTTGGTAGAGTTATGGTGTATAAATCTCATAAAGCTTGAAGTTCCTAACTTGCACTTCCATTTTCTGCTCTGTGAATTTAAGCTGAGATAACTCAGAAGCGCACAGAAGGCGACCGTGTGGACTCTGAAGCCACACGCAATGGGTTCCAATCCCGGTTCCAGCTCTGACGAGCTGAACGGTCGTGTGCTTCGGTGTCCTCTTCTGTGAAATGGGAATAATGACCACAGGATGATTGCAACATGAAATGAGTGAGTATCTGTGAAGTACCTGGAATGCCATCTGGCGTAGAACTCGGTAGATGTGGACGGGAAACCCCTCTCTCTGGGCGTCACCTCTGAACACATCGCCCTCCCTGTCCTTCACCCCACCCAGCTGAGTCCTTGCTGTCTCACTTGTGCTAACTCAGCCCTGACTGTCTCCTCCACACTCACCACTTCCAGAGCCCATTCTTGGCAAGCATGACCCTCCTCCCCAGATTTGCATTTCCTCAGCATTTCTCAGCGTGTAGACCTCTTCCAAGGCTTAACAAGGCTTACAAAGGCTTAAGGGCCAATAGGGTCTGGGAGCAGGTCGTAAGCAAGCAAGAGGCCCGAGTCTGGACTCTCTAAAAGGAGGCAAGGTAGAGAAAGCCTGGAAGCCCAGTGATGATGAGGGGACATCCGGAGATCTATGAAGCAGTATGGATCCTTCAGGGACAAACGGATGGAGCTGGGTACTGGGTGAGACCTGGACTCCTGCGAGCTATTGGGGGTCCACAAAGCTTCACTTTGTATTTACTGATCTTTGTCTTCGTGATCATGGCTTTTGTCTTTTCCCGTTACCAACAAATTTATAAATTAAAGTCTGTGATTTGCATCTTATTCTAACTATGGTTGCCCCTCTCCAGGCCTTCAAGGCCAAAAGGCCAAGAGTTTACTTTAGTTTGTGTCTGCAGCACCTCTCCCTCCCCTCTCCCGTCTCCATCAACTTTTGTGCATAGCAGGAGCTCTGTATGCACTGCATTAAGTATTGCACCAACCTGGGGAGTACGGTCAGGGATGAGCTGGCGAAGCCCATTTCTCCACTTCCTAGAATATCTCAGATTTCAAGAGTCACAGAACAAATTCACACACACATGCAGAAACACACCTCTCTCTCCTCTCTCTCCTCTCTCTCCTCTCTCTCTCTCTCTCTCAGAATTTAATCGCCCTATTTTTCCTCTGGGTTACCAGCATTTGGGGTGAAGAAAACGCAAAAAATAAGAAGATTGAAGAAAAAAATTTCTCATTCTAAACGTTGCAGCTAATTCTGTTAATTATGTTGTGATGATGCAATTAAGCATTTCATTTCAGACTATTACAGCTTAAATTATTTATTAATAATTACAGATTATTACCTGATAGTGTTCACTCTGCAGAACAGACGATGAATAATTTATCGGCTTTGACATGGCTCTCTCCTCGCAGCCCTGTTTGGATGGTGTCTATATTTGTACATGTCAGCTTGTCAATATACAGGCCTGTTTGTGCAAAACGTCATTCTTTCTGTTTATACGGGATCTTCCTGAATTCCGAATGTCATTGAAAACTTCTCCCTCTTAAAGTTTTATAACATAGATTGTAGGTGAGACAGAAGTAATGGCGATGTCGTGTCAATTAAAGGTGTGTTTCCTTCTTACAGTTGAGATAGACTTCAGTTTTCAGAGTAAATTACAATTACATTTGTTAGTTACAGAAGCTTTTCCTTACTTCTCCTCCCTTTTAGGAACTTGAATAATTATTATTATATTATTACTGTATATAGTCATGGGCACAAATTACTACTTTTGTTTCAATGCTGTTTAGGGATTGTTTCTAATGAAAACCAACACAAAATTATTAAAATTTAAATGAATAAAAAGATTTTCACGGTGAGTGAAAGTAGAAACAGACAAATGGATACTGATGTTATACAAAGACCGAAGGCATCTATTGAGCCTAATCAATCAATTTTAATATTATCAATATAAATGTTATAGCTGGGAAATTCTAACAGATGTTACCAATTACGCACACTTAAAAATTACTCAAGACCTATATACACCAAGACCACAGCCAAACGTGAGTGAGTCAATCACTTACCATCTACGTGGACGTAAGGATAGAATGATCTATTCTAGGAGTTTACAGTGGAGGCCGCGTCTTCATTGGGCAGATACTTTTCTGAGTACGTTATGCCAACTCTGTTTCGGAGACACAGCAGTAAACAGGCTGAGGCAAGAGACTCGTGGATTCGAAACACAATCGCTCATGTATGTGTAACGTGCTCTTTTTCAGCTGATCCGTCATTTCTCTATCTTCTGGTCATTTTCCAAGGAATCAGACGAGATTTCCATTCCAAACAAGATTGCCTGGGTTGTGGCGTTGTGCACATTCGGCCGGAAGCTAGACAAGGTCGGGAAGGAAGGCTTGTGCTTTCTCCGCAGTTGTAACTTCTTCTCAGACTTCGCAGCCTCAGACCTTTCATTCCCCATGTGAGGGTGGTCCCGCCTGTGCTGTGATGAGGTCTCTCCTGCTGCAGGACTGTCTCTAGAGAGACAGTTTTTTTTTATTGTGGTAAAATATACTTAAAATTTATTACTTTTAACCGTTCATAAATGTATAATTCAGTGGCATTAAATACACTCACAATGTTCTGTAACCATCACCATTACCTATGTCCAGAAGCTTGTCATCACATCATCCCCAACAAAACCTCTGTGCCCATTATCCATAACTCCCATTCGCCTCTCTTTCGGTCCCTGGTAACCTCAACTTTCTGTCTCTATGGATTTGCTTATTCTAAGTATCCCAAATAAGTGAATTAACAGTATTTGCCTTATGTCTGACCTATTTTGCTAATCATAATGTTTTTGAGGTCTGCCCACGTTTTAGCATATGTCACAATGTCATTCCTTTTCCAAAGCTGAGTAATATTCCATTGCATGTATATATCACATTTTGTTTCTCTCTTGTTAGACCCAGGTTATTCTGCCTTTTGACTGTGTGCGTGAAGCTGGTATGAACATTTCTATTTGAGTTCCTGCTTTGAAGACTTTTGGATGTACACTTAAGAAGAAAATTGATGAATTATATGGTAGTTCTATGTTTACCCTTTTGAGAAACGACAAAATTGGTTTCCACAGAGGTCACACGATTTTACGTTCCCACCAGGAATGCGTTGGGTTCCAGTTATTTCACATCCTGTTATTAGGTGCATAAATATCTACAATTGGTATATTTTCTTGCTATCATCTTGAACCTTTTGTTAATATATAATGTCTTTTGTTGTCTCTTACAACTTTGTTTAAGTCTATTTTGTTAGATCCAAGTATAGCTACCCCAGCTTCCTTTTGGTTACTATTTGTGTAAAATATCTTTTTCCATCCTTTCATTTTCAATTTATCTTGTCTTTGGATCTAAAATGTGTCTCTTATAAATAACATTTTAGAATTAATTTTACCAACTTATTTTTTGATTGCAGAGTTTAATCTATTTACATTTAAAGCAATTACTGATGAGGAGGGAATTACTTCTGACATTCTGCTCTTTGCTTTATATAAATTTTAAAGCTTTTGTTCTTTATTTCCTCTATACTGCCCTTTTTGGAGTTTAGTTAAGTTTTTATAGTGAAACATTTTGGTTACCTTTTCATTTTCTTTTGAATATATCCTACAGATATTTCTTTCTGGTTACCATGGAGATTATATTTAACAGCCTAAAGTTATAATGATCTACTTGGAATTTTTAGCAACTTAACTTTAACCGCATAAAAAACTCTGCTCTTAGACAGTTTTGCCCTTGCCCCTTCTTGTTATTGATGCTACAGATTACAACTTTATATATTGTTTGCCCAATAGCATAGATTAGTGATTATTTATATGTGTTTCTCTCTTAAATGTTGACAAAATTAAAAGTGAGTTACAAACCAAAATTACAACAATACTAGCTTTTATAATTGCACGCACTCGTACCTTTACCAGAGACCTTTATTTCTTCAAGTTACTGTCTAGTTTCTTTTTATTTAAGCCTGAAGGACCCCCTGTAGAGGGCAGGTCAAGAGCTAACATTGTCTCTCAGCTTTTTAAAACCTGAAAATATCTTAATTTCTCTCAATTTTGAAGGACAATTTTGCCAGACATAGAATTTTTGATTGGCAGTTTTGTTTTGTTTTGTGTTGTGTTGTTTTGTTTTAGCACTTGGAATATATCGACTCACTTCCTTTCTGGCCTTCAAGGTTTTCGACTAGAAAATGACTGATTATCTTATTAAAAGTTCCTTATATGTGATGAATCACTTCTCTGTTGCTGCTTTCAAGATTCGCTCTTTGTTTTTGGATTTTGACTTTGTCTTGTTGTGGGTCATTTTGAGTCTATCCCATTTACTAATCATGGAGCTTCTCAAATTTGAGAAGTTTTCAGCCATTATTTCTTCAAATATTCTTTCTGGTTATTTCTCTTTTTCTGCTTCTGGGATTCTCCCAATGTGTATATTAGCCCCTTTGATGGCATCCCACTGGTTCCTTGAGTTCTGTTTATTTTTTTCTTTTTTTTTTTTCTATTTCTTAAATTCATTATTTCAATTGTCCCCTCTTTAAGTTTGCTTATTCTTTCTTCTGCTTTCTCATATCTGGTTTTGAATCACTCTAGTGTGTTGTTGATTTTAGTTATTTAACTTTTCAGCTCCAGAATTTCTTTTTGATGCTTTTTTATAATTTCTATTTATTTGCTATTTTAATTTTGTTAATACTTTGTTTTCCTGTTGTTAGTTCTAGACTTACTTTAGATTTTGGAACTATCTTTAAGAGAGGTGTTTAAAAATCTTTGTCTAGTGCGTCTGACACCTGGGTTTCCTTGGGCACATTTTCTCTCAATTTATTTGAATCCTTTACATGGGCTGCAAGTCCCTATTTCTTTGTAGATCTAGTGATTCTTGTTTTTTTTTTTACTCTATAACTCAGGAATTGGATACTGATTTTTTAAAAAATTGTTATAGAATGTCTCTGTTCCAGAGATCTGCCTGAGGTGAAAGCTTATGGTCATCTCAGGTCCTTTCTAAGCCTGTGTCTTTCCCTGGAAGTGGCTTGTATATTCTCCTATAGATGTCAATTGTTTCTTAACACTTTCCCTGCCAAAAAAATAAAAAATAAAAAAATAAAATAAAACAAAAACCAAAAAACCACACCCAATGCAATTGCTTTAAATACTGTGGAAGCCACTAAATCCGGTGAGGGTTAAAGCAATTAAAGCCACCTCTGCATCTGCATCTCAGAAATCAGAAACAGTCATCCATAATCAGAACACAGAACTCTTGTATTTGGAGGACAACATCCTCATTGCTCACCTTGGCTCCAGAAGGCCACCTTAGGAAGGCAGAGTGGTGTGCCTACAGCCTACCAAGGTACTGAAATTGGGGAAGGCTAACTACTACAGAGAAAAAAATCTTAAATTGACAGATATTAATTTCAATTTACCAGTCATGCTTTTCCCTGAAATCTGTAAGCATTCAAATATATTCCAGCATTCCAAAATAGTTACTTTCGATAGTTTTTGTCATAATGGTCATTTTCTAGGTGGGGAGATGGATTCCTCATGCTTCCTACTCTGCCATCTTCACTGACGTCACTCTTCTACAGAAAAGGTTTTGTTTCAGAAGGAGAACGAGCAGATGAATACAAGGTAAGCCAGGCACACCTGGTGAACCGCTGATGCTCTGGGGCTGTTCCCTCAAACGACAGTGAGACGGCTTCTCTGGACACCTGTAACCCCAGAGCTTTGTATGTACCAAACCCACTGAACCAAAGAGAAGAGGGAAGAGCCACAAAAATGCAGGTGATATTTTAAAACACTTTTAGAATATCTGTTAAACTGCAGTTCTTTGTTGTGTGAAAGGCATTGTGGGGTTGTAGGCATGTGTAATACAGAGCCCTTGCTCATGAAGAGTTTATAATCTGGGTGTAATAAAAAAAAATAATAATTAGCTTTTTTTTTTGCCAGAAACCAAATGTTGGTTTAGAGAACAAGCACCATAGTTGCTCGAAGAAAAGAGAGATCATTGTTTCTTGGAAAGGTCATAGAATAAGGGGATGTAAGTAGTGAGAAAGGACAAGGAAACAAAGCTTGCAGATAGGACAGAAATATAAAAAAAGTTGCCAAAAAAAAACCAAAAAACAAAACTCAAGCTGGATATCATGGTCATTGTAGGCTTGTAGACTAGTTTGGGAAATCTCACTGGGAAGGTTTATAGATAGCCAGGAATGACCAAGCAGTTTTTATTTTACATTTTTTTCTTAAAAAAAAAATCTCAGACACACAAAAAGATTGATTGATAGAAAGAAAGAAAGAAAGAAAGAAAGAAAGAAAGAAAGAAAGAAAGAAAGAAAGAAAATCTGTGTATCTACCACCCAACATAAGGTAAATAATTTACGAATGACAGTTGAGTTCCCCATTCAGTCAGCACAGGTCATGCTACTTTTCCTTCCCCAACCAGAGGCACCCCTTTTTGGAACTCTTTGCTCATCTTTTCCATGCCTATCCTTATACATGTACATATATATCCCTAAAAATACATAATATTAATTTCATATTTCAGAATTTAACAAGTTATTACAATGCAAAATTCTTTCTGAAACTTGTTATTTAATAGTGATTTTTATACATATGATAACTATGGTTCTGGAACACTGAGCAGGAAAAATTTTTGCAAGCCTTGGGCTGGAGATTGGTATACCTAAAATGTGAATTTTGAAAGATTAATATATAATAGAGCAGATTTGGGACAATTATCTCATTGCTATCAGTGATTTTTTTAATGATTATTTTAATTATTTTTTGTCAATATAAAGTAGCTATTTATAAGGATCATATCTTAGATTCTTCACATTAATATTTTTAGGGCTTAATAAATTCCTGCAATTCCAACAAAAGTTTAGGAAAAGTAAAATGGTTTTCCTTTGAACCAGATGAACACAGGTCTCCTGCCTGTTCTCTTGGATTTGTCCTTTTCCATCTGCTATTTCTGTGTTGTATAGTCCAGTGTTATATAGATTCTCTATCTCTATTGAGTCAAAGGATGTAAAGGAAGAAATGGAAAGTTTGTGCATGTGTTTGGTGATGCGAGTTTTAAAAAAGGCAGAAAAAAATCACTATTGTTAGCCTAGATCAGGGATCAGCAAACTATTTCTGTTAAGGACTAGACAGCATTATTTGAGGCTTTGTGGGCCACATTTCTCAGCTGCAGCTACTCAACATAGGCATAGACATTACGTAAACAAACGGGCATGGCTGTGTTTTAATAAAACTTGATTTACAAAAACAAGATAGGGGGCCGTATTTGGCCTGCTGGCCATAGTTAGCTGACCGCTGGCCTCTGGAAATGAATTCCAGCATGAGACCGAGAGACAGGAATTGAGGTTGTCCTGGAGGACTTGGACCGATCCTCATCCTCTCTGCGCTCTGGCTTCTGGTGCTCAGTGAGATGATTAATATTAGCCTTCACACGAGCAATGTGGGGATTCATTACCAACGAAAGACATCTTGACTCCCACAACAGCAGCTACCCGGATTTTTTTTTCTCATACAATTGTTTACTCCGGCTCACCAGAATTTTGACTCAATTATCAGCTGTGTGTAACCTACTTCCCTTATCAGTACACCTAAAGGAGCTATTTTGGTTCTGAACATTATACAAATTAACAATTACTTTCAACAGCATAAATATATATATCATGTTAGTTTCCCCGGGGCCACCTCAATTGAAAGCACAATCATGGAAAATTGGTCATAATGATGGTATTCTCTGGCTTGTAGTCTTTTATAGCAAAAGAGCTAGAGAAGCAGTTCTACAAATGTAAATATTTAAGGGACTCCGGGCTTGTTTCAAAGCTGTCCGTGAGCAGCTCCTGTAATTTTTCGTTTGGCCACTGGGTCGTCTCTCGTTTCATCACTCACCTCCAGTGATACAGCCTTTCGTCTTCTTGGGGCCCTTATGTTCCTCTCTCCACGAGAACTTGTCTCAAGGCAGCAAGGGGCAGGATGGGAAGATAATGTGAGTGACAAGAACAGCGTTACCTCTGAAATCTTCCTTACCCCAAGCCTCTAAGCACGTTTTCTGGATGTGGTCGGTAAACCCTAAAACCTGCTCAGGGTCACAGGGGAAGACAGTGGACACATGCAAACAAGAGAGGAGAGTTTAATAAAGGGACTCAGTACAAAGGTAGGGCAGGGTTAGGACCCTCGAGGGATGCCTCCAGGACTGGGTACCACGCCTTAGACTTCAAGGGCCCTGGGTAGGGAGTGGTTATCAGGACCTGGAACCCCAACCCACCTCAAACTCCTGCACGTGCCTCCTGTTGACCAAATCTAACCAGAAGCCAAAGGCCAGAAGAGAAATTTGTTGCCGCTCATAGAGGTCATCTTTCTAGAGCACAGGTAAGGGCAGAGAGAGGATCTGGAGGGGAAAGTGTGTCCGGCCCACCCTGCTTCTCTTGTTCCAAAGGATGAGGTCCTTTCTTGCCTTTTACACTCTCTGGAAGGTTAAGATGTGTCTCTTTCTTTCCGCCTTCAGGACTAGATGCTAGGGGCCAATTACCAGCCCTTTGTCTCCCTTTTCACGAGGAAGCTCGTCAGTGACACGTGTCAGAGTGGCGGCAGCGAGTGGGTTGTGACGCCAGACTGCCCGTCCTCAAATCCTGGTTCTGTTGCTTTCTAGCTCGCTTCTTGAGCGAGTTATTTAAAGCTCCCGTGCCTCAGTTTCCTCATTTGGAAAGTGAGGATAACATTAGCACCCACCTCATGTGGCCGCTGATGATGCACGAATCATCAGTGCAGAAGAGTGCCTGGCACGTAGCAGGCATTGTCCCCACAGGTACGCTCCTTTCCATCTCTTAGACCCTGGCTGATGACACGCACATCATCCTAGTGACGAGCCTTGGGTTTCGTTCTGGGACCTTTGCTGAGCACCTCACACACCCACCCGCGCAGCTGTCGCTACTGCCATAGTCTGATTTTATTTAGGAAACTTTCTGACTTGCGGTTTCTGTGGAATCTCCTTCCAGAGGAGCTCAGAGAGCTGTCTCCAGTCTGATCTCGTTTGAGTCCTTTCCTTTGCTCCCTTTCCCAGCCTCAGATCACGTCCTGAGCTACTTCATCCTTCCCTGTATTCAGACTGCGTGACTGCAGAGAATTCTCCGTCTTTCTGCCTTCAGTGGCACAAGCACGAAACTCAGCAAGATCTGGAATGTCAAAAAATTTTTTTTATTTCCCCCAAACCTCTATATATTCAGATTCCAGGCTGTTTACAGCTGATGGGTGACGTTATTCCACCTCCCTCTGAGTTCTTGGCGACGTCCTGCTCCAGCTGCCATTCAGCAACTTCATTTCTCTCTCCTCGAAGTGCTCGAAGCAGCACATTCACCTGTTGCTCTGTAACAAGTCATCCCAACACGCCGTGGCTCAGAACAAGAACCCTGTGCTCTTTTTCTGTTTCCGAGGGTCAGAGATCCCGGCGTGACCTAGCGGGATGCCTCCGCCCCACATCCCTGACAAGATTACAGTCAAGGTGTGGGCCAGGGCCACAGTCACGTTGAGGTTTCCTGAGTGATGAAGTTCACTCCCGGGGCTGCTGGCTGGCCTCAGGTCTGTTGGCCAAGTGTCACCTGGGCCTTTCCACTGGGTGGCCCACAGCACAGCGGGCTGGCTTTGCTCAGAACGAGAGAGCAAATGAGCCAGAGAGGGCACCCAAGATACGGTCTTTATTGTACCCTAATCTCAGAAATGACAACCGTCGCCGCTGCAGTATTCTATTTGCTTGGAGCAAGTCACTTAATCCAGCCCACACTCAAGGAGGGGCCTCGTTTAAGGGCATCAGTACGAGGAGGCGGGGGTCCCTGGAGACACCCTCAGAGGCGGCCTGCCACAGTGGCATCAAGTCTCGTGTATCTTTCGGCAGGAAGAGGACCCTCCCATGTTGAGTTTTACTGGAAAAAGTCCCCAGACTATTGAAAAATAATTTCTCCATGGTTACCTTCTATTTTGCATTAAACAATGCACAGTCTCTTTGCAGCCACCGCATAGACGGCAGCCACCCGAGTTCTGCTGTTTAGTCTTTTCATGTTTCCTGTATGCGGATCACGACGACTGCGGCTGGTTTTTGTCAACTACTCCCACCACTCCAGTGGTCCTTTCTGTAGGCAACCCTGAACATCTTTCTCTAGCTCCAGGTTTACTCTGTCTCCTCCGACCTTACCTTGCAAAGGTCCTGTCAGAACCTCAAAGTGGCAGGTCCCAAATGGCGCTCATTACCTTTGGGTTTTTTTCCTGTACTTCATCTGGGAAATTGCCATTTCCTGACCCATTTCAGCTGGAGTCTCTGGAGTGGCGGTCACCCTCTTCCTTCCCCCCTGGTAAGAAGTTGTTAAATCAGGTTGATTTGGGAAACGAGCAATCGGCTCGAAATCATATGAGTTTTAGAAACCAGAAGAATTGGATTAAAATCCTGAATCCACCGATTATATTTACTTCACCAATTATATAGAGTGGGCAATGTAATGGAAGAAACAGTCGGAAAGATTCGAATGCTAATCTAAGTTATAATTTGTTTGTGTAGAAGAGACTCAGTACAATATTTTTTTTTAAGAAAAGGAGTGAATTAGGGAGTTTCCCCGGCACAATTTTCCTTCCTTTCTTCCTTCCTTCCTTCCTTCCTTCCTTCCTTCCTTCCTTCCTTCCTTCCTTCCTTCCTTCCTTCCTTCCTTCCTTCCTTCCTTTTTCCCCCTCCCATCTTCCCTCTCTTCCCTCCACCTTTCTCTCTTTCTTCCTCTCTCCCTATTTGTAGAACGGGATGAGTAAAGGAAGCGTGCCCTGATTGATCTCCCCCCAAAGAATCAGCTCCCTCCTCACGGTCACCGCAGCACTTCCTGTGCCTCTGCCCAGGCCCTCTGATGCCTTCAGGATGGTTGGAGGTCGACTTGCCTTATCTCACCGTGGACTTGGGCCTCTCAAGGGAAGTAAGGAACTCTGTTATTATGCGTTGTCGCATTTCTCAATGGTACTGACCACAAGGCATGCCACGCGACAGATGCCCCATGAATCACCGCTAAATTAATTTAGGGAAAAAAAGAGAAGGGGAAAATTGAGAGGTATTTTGAATTCTGGAAGGTCAGTGTGGTGGGCAGCCTCGAAGATGACCCTCAGCAACCCTCGCCTCCTCCTGGTTTTCACACCCTTGTGTGAGCCTGGACCTGGGATCTCCCTTTCACCGAATGGATTACAGAAAAGGTGATGGGATGCCACATCTGAGGTAGGTGACAAAACAACTGCGGCTTCTTTCTTGGGGACACTCTTACTTTCTCCTAGATTGCTCACCTTCGGGAGAGGTCCCCAGGTGGGGTAGCAAGGCCCACCCGCATGCCCACGAAGACACAGGTGACCTTGGGAGGAGGCTCCTCACACAGCCTTAGATGAGCCCCAGGCTTCCGCCAACGGCTTCACTGCCACCTCCTCCTCTCAAGAGCTATTGAGCCAAAGGCACCCAACTATATCACGTTGGATTCTTGAACCGTGGAAACGGTGAGAATACAAATGTTTGCTGTCGTAAGCTGCTAACTTTGGGGGTCATTATCTAACAGCAACAGATAATTAATACAGTCAGCTGAATGCATCCGCCTGCCCTGGGCGCCACTGACTCGTGCTCCCTCTGCCAGCGGTCTCTCGCTCACGCTCTCCGGATCTACCGGGCCAGGCGGGGTGAGGGTGGTGGGTGGAGTGAAGGGAAGCGAGAACTTTGGGGTGCACCAGGCCGCTCCCCAGTGGACAGTGCGTGGGAGAACGAGAGTTGGCTCTAGCAGTTGATGGCAAAGTGGATGGCAGCTCAGTCAGACCACGAGCGGCGCACAACCTCATCGCCAAGGTTGGGGATTCTGGGGGTGTCACCGAAGCCGTGTCTTTTGTGACTCCTGTCCTCTCTGGGTCTGTCTTAAGGAATCTCTGACCCAATTTTTCTCGGGAGCGAGCTGTTGGTGAAAAAGTTTAGGTGAGAGTGGCTTAAGGCCACCCTACCCCAAAGGACGGCTCGTTGGCTACTCTCTCCTTGCATCGGGGTTCTTCTTCAGCATTTAGTCTGTGTCCCTCGTGGCGAGGACTATGTCTGCGGCATTCTCGG
The DNA here is from genome assembly GCA_030015415.1 of Cynopterus sphinx. Taxonomy (NCBI): domain Eukaryota; kingdom Metazoa; phylum Chordata; class Mammalia; order Chiroptera; family Pteropodidae; genus Cynopterus; species Cynopterus sphinx. The sequence goes on along the minus strand of CM057390.1, from coordinate 47,556,820 downwards.
GCATGGGTGCTGTGAAACGAGTGCCCGAGAAGTGCCTTTTAGGAAAAGGACACAGATCTCAGAGTAGGCAAAGGACGCAGACTGTGAAAGGTGCTAACGCAGAACGCTCATGTCTTCTCTGGTAGAAGCTGGCCTGCCAGGTGACCCGGTCCCAAGGGTACCAGATGTACAAGCCAAACTCCAAGCTCCCCAGTGGGGCCGTCACTCCCGCGGGAAACAGCTCGCTCCATTAGCTAATGAGAGTGCTAAAGGGAGATAAACACCCATTAGGCAGGCTCTCCTGGGGCGCTGACCTTTTCTGCAGAAGCCGATGCAGCCTGGCAGGCCCGGGAGGAGGAGGAGGGAACTGAGAGAAGGACCTGGCTTCTGCGCAGGGGATCGTGGTGATGCCATGCCTTTGTAACTTGGCAAACAGAATTTGATGCTGTTTGAATTTGCAAACTAATGATAAGAAATAATTGCTAAATAGCTCAATAACTGACAGGAAATTACCCTTGTTTCTCCATAACAATGCGGCAAGAGGATTCAATTAGGGCTACCGTGGATTAAAAAAAAATGTTTGTTTACACGATTCACTTCCTACAGTGACAACAGATGAGAGAGATGGGAGGGCTGGGGAAAGGAGGGGCCGGGCTGGTTTAACGCCCTCCCCGTTTGCAGAAGTCTGTGGAGGCAGGTTAGACGTCTCTATTCAGGCTGCTCAGAACGAAGTGGGGAAAGATGGGGAGAGATGGAGCAGAGAGGGTCCAGGAGGATAACCTCCCATCCGACTGTTTGGTGACCTTAAGCAGAGGTCAGCTGGAAACCAATGAGAGCTGTCACCTGACCCTGACCCTGACCCCTCCCGCCTCCACCCAAGGTGCCCTGGCTGTGGGGCTCAGAGCTAGTGGGAAAAGTCCACTGGTTCCCGAGGCTGAACCGCAGCCTCTCCCGACATTCACCCCCCAACTCTCCTTATCTCGGCATCTTTTCCAGATTCGGCCTCCGCAGAACCAAGGCCTGGTCCTGGGTTTCATCCTAAGGGATTGCAGTTTTTGCTTCTTCCAAGGATGTTTGCAATTCGAGAAACGGTTCTTCAAAACCGCAACTCTCCTTAAACCCAAAGGAATGAATCTCTTGTGATGGGGTTACTGCTAGTGGGGAGGTAAGTGCAACGACTCCCCTTAGGGGTGTGTCCTGGGTCACTAGTTTCTCTGTCCTACTGGGCGCAAGATGTGCAAGGAAATGAGGGCTGAGGAAGAAGAGAGAGAAATTCTAGGATGCACTGCAAAGGCACGGCACCTGTTCAGCATCTCTGAGCCTGAGCCTCTCCCTGGTGGAGAGGACAGACTGAACTCAGACCTCAGCTCTGCCACCTGCTGGCTGTGTGAGCTTAGGCACGACCTCCGGGCCTCAGTTTCCACTTCTGTAGAACGAGGGTCGTCCTGGCAAGGATGCACAAAGATCGAGCGGGTGGAACCGTGCTCAGCTGCCTGACACAGAGTCGGGAGGCTCTGAACAAGGGCCAGAAGGTCATTCCCCAGACACGGCTACCATGTGCTCAGCTTCCCTGACACCTTTGGTCTCCAGGTGACCAGTGTAGCAGCACAAGGACTTCGGGGCCAGACGGACAAGGTTTTGCATCTCAGCTCAGCCTCTGCGACTCAACATCCCCGTTGGAATGTACCCTTCATCTACATAAATCAGAACTTTTCCCCAGATCTCTCCTGGTGAGTGACCTTAATATTGGAAGGACGGGAGAGAAATGGGGAGGCAGTGCAGGTTGAGTGGATAAAAGAGCTATTTCAGACAAACAGTAACTCGCATCACCCTCCAGTGCGGTGAATGCCAGATGGCAGGAGCCCTCTCCGGCCCCATGGGCTAGGGGTGTCTCTCATACAAGCAAGGCCCAGAGGCGCCAAGGAAATACTTGTCAGGAGAGACGATGGCAGCTGGCGAAAGTTGTCATCTTTAATGCAGTCGGCTTCCCTGGGTGATCCAAAGCACGAGTTTTTCCTTTTATAAATGAACCCAGATAAGGGAGCACAGCCCGCATCTGCAGCTCCCTCTCACTTGGAGAAGCGAATCAGCATCGCTTTTCATTGTTCCTTATGGCAGGAGTTCTCGGGGAGGAAAGGGGAACGTCTATCTTCATGTTCACATTCTAGTGATTCTATCCTTTCTCTCTGCCCACCCTCCTCCTCCCCCACCCAGAAAGGCAGGATCTGTGGGAAAGGGGCCTCGGTTTCCCTGCCTTGGAACTCAATTACAGTTAGCTGTCGCGAAATTAACGCTCACAGCCATGAAATTACGCGAGAGACGCTTTATAGAAATCACTCCATCAAATGGAGTGAAATCTGTTTTATATGGTAATCATTTCCCGCCATCAAATTTCATAGGAAAGAGCAGTTTGATTGAACCACCTAGTTAAACTGTGTATGAAATTAGTCATTCTCACCATAAACAGTGTTCTGCTGCCTTCGCAGACAAAAGCTAACGGAATCAAGGTAGTAATTGGTTAGAAAACGACAGGTCCTAATTCTGCCTGAATTGTATTCTTGCTCGTTTCGCCATCAAACTGGAAATCTTAGAGTTATGTGCCTCATGGTGCGGGTGTTTTCTCCTTTTCTAAGGTGGTCCAACAGAGTGGTGGAGCCAAGGGGGAAAAATAACCCAGTTTTCGAACGTTTTTCCTATTAACTAGCAATGTGGCCATGGGTAAGTGACTTATCCCCTCTGTGTCAGGAATTGGACTTCATCTCTGCTTGGTCTAAAGCAATGTTGTCCCGTCAAACCTGCTCCATTCAAAGGTCCACTCTGTGGGAGCAATTCAGTGAGCCTGCTTCCCTGGACACAGATGAAGAACGAAATGGGAGAAAACAGAAAATGTCAAAACCAGCTCTTCCACAGTAAAATAGGGCTGTGCATACATAGATGAACATGACACAATGTGATCTTCATAGTTCCGAGTAGGGAAGCCCGTGGGGGGAAGTGGGGCTTCGAAGACCGCAGTGGTCACCCCAGAGGGAGGCAGCCACAGGCCCCAGCCCAGAAGCCACGAAGTTTCTCTAGACGGTTGAGTTCAACCGCCTCTGGGCAGCTCAGACCTACTGCCCTGCCACCAGCTTCCGGCAGGGTGCTTCACCCAAACCCTTTATTCCCACCTGGACACCTCTTTCTCCACTGGAAAAGCATCCGCAAGCCTGACCGTGCTGTCCCCAGCTCGGTTCTGGTTCCCCAGAGCTGCCCTTCTGAAAGCACGTGGGTGGTGGGGCGGGGTCGCTGCTCTTGTTACTTCGGCTTCTCAGGCGAGGCAGTGGGCATGATGGGACTGAGAGAGGAAGGGGAGGCGAGGAGTAACGGCTGAGAATCTCACGGGTCCGGAGAACCAGGAGAGGGACCAGGCAGGTGCTGGAAAGCCCTGCCTTTTGCAGAGACAGTGACCACTCTGATTGCCTCCCCAGGGAACTGTGGTTTCCAGGGGCACATGGCCCGTCCTTTGTTTCTGCAGGCCCCTACAGGCTCCCGCCCCAGTGCAGGCGAGCCAGCTAACTACCGGCTTGCGGGGGATTATTTTAAGTGTGGGGTGGAGTGTATTGATGGCTGTGGTCACTGTGGCCCTCCTCTGTCTGGGTCGGTGAGTGGGTGCTGTGTTCGGGTCCAGATGTGCTTTCCATGCACTGAGCTGCCATTTCTCATACGGTGTCACGCCCTTGAGGCCTGCAGACGCTGCTTCGAATGGGAAATGAATAGGTAGAGCTAAACCCTGCAAAAAAAAAAAATTAATAAATAGAAATAAAAATGCTTCCTCTTTGCTGCCTTGAGGATGGGAAGGTTAATACGAGACATCCTGGTGGCCTTTCTGATCAAGGGGGCAGGAGATTCTACCTTCACAGGATGGAAACTGTAGTAGTCTGCAAATAGTGAATAACATCATCTTTCTTTTAAGCTCCCCTGTGCTTAGTATCATGCCAGAATCATAGTTCATCCCTGATAAAATCCTAGAGGGACCAGAGGGATGAGTGGCAGCATGACCAATGGCTGGTCCACTGCGGTTTGCCTCGGAAGTGCTGGCAGCCGCTCCTCCTCAGCACCCCTGTTGTTAGAATCTGACTCTTCCCTCAGAGAGTCTGCTTTTCAGTCTGAATTCTCTGGCATGGACAACTTGCCTCTCCGGCATTCTGGAGTGAGCCCTTGCCACGAGGGCACGACTCATGGGTCATCTCCGCCTGCTTTCCTGACCGTCTCAGCCACCCCACCTCAGTCTGTCCCTCCCGACTCAAACCAGTTCCTCAGCAATGGCCCCCGCAGACCCCCACATCAGGCCTCAAAACCCACACAAAATAATTTGGGGGATGATGTCCTCCCAGGCCTGTCACTGAAAGGAACTCGTGCAATTGTGCCACAGAGGCAAGGACCAGAATGGTCACTGAAGCACTGATCACCGAAGCCAAACCCGGAGATGACTCAAATGCTCATCTGTGGGAGAGTGGGTGAGTAAAGCATGGGAATTCATTCAGCAGAATATTCTAGAGCAGTGGCACAGCAATATGCATGAATCTCACTAATCTAATATTAACAGGAAAAAAATAATAAATCCCAAGCAATTACATACAGCATGGCATCCTTCTTATTAAGTTATAAACACCGAATTACTTTTTAAGAAAAAGATATAGATGCAATAAAACCGTAGATAATGAAAGCCAAAACAAAACAAAACAAAACAAAAAGATTCTGAATAGTGGTCACCTCTAGTGAGAGAATGGGAATGGGGACACCATACAGCTCCACCTAGGTCATTGTCATAGCTTTTGTTTTGGGTGGCAGATTTGCATGTGCTTGTCACATTATAAAAACTAATTTTTTTTTAAAAAAAAGCAAGTCATATAGGGGCCCAAAATAAGAGTGCGCCATAACTAAGATTATAATCCATCCAGCTGTGTGTACTTGGGATCCACTAGGGGGACAACTCTCTGGAGAGGAATGTAAGAGTCTTAACACAGCCCAGCAAAGAGATGGAGCTGGTGGGGGATGGATGTCCTCCTTTCCGCTCCCAAGACGACAGGAGGATGAGGGCATAATGGCACAAGACTCCATTCAACTCTGTGCAAAGGTCAAAGTCAATGCAAAGGTCAAACTCATACTCAATTTATGAGTTTCCTCTTGCTGAAGTAAGGGATCACCACAAGTTAGTAGCTTAAGACCACTCAGCTTTACCACGTAGTTCTGTAGGTGATAAGTCTGGTGTGTGTCTTGCTGGGCAAAACAGCAGACTAGCAGGAGGGTATTCCTTCCTGGAAGCTCTAGGGGCGAATCCATTTATCTACCTTTTCCTGTTTCTGGAGGCTCCTGGACTTTTCCTCCATTTTCTTGCCCAGTGACTAGCATAGCACGTGAGTCTCTTACATCGAAGCCCTTTAATCTTCTTTTCTGCCTCTCCCTTCCGTTTTTAAGGACCTGTGATTATGTTGGGCCCACCGATAATTCAGGATAACCTCCCCATCTCAAGATCCTGAACTTAATCGCATCTGCAGAGACCCTTCTGCCAGGTAAGGTGACACATTCACAGGTCTGGGCATTAGACGTGGGCATCTCTGCGGGGTTATTATTCTGCCCACCACACTCCAGCGGGGGCTCATCTGATCAGCTCATCTATATAAACTCTTCCCTGTCTTCTCTCCTCCGCTCCAGTTGTTTTGAAACTAGCGGCCTCCAGGGTGCCGACTTGGAGGGCAGAAAAGAGGGATTAATAAGCTGGGAAAGCAGAAGCAGGATGCATTAAGGGCTTGACTCCATTTCGGAAGTCGCCAGCCTCTGAGTGAAGCCGGGCTGCATCGGTCTCTAACTCGTTTCATTGAGCAGGATATTGGAAGTCTGGGCCATAGCATCTGGGTGCACTGAGGCATGCGGCCTCGCTTTGGAGGTAGGCAGCCCTGACGATGTGAATTTAGGAGGAGAGTCAAGAAATTCAAACTCTTTTATATAGATGTAATGTTGGAGCTGGCAAGCCATGTATCAGAGAGTAGATCAATGGGCAGAATCAATAGTCTCTAGCCAAGCACTGGCAGGGATTCCTCTTTTCCCATCATCCTTTGCTTCGTAAGATTTTTCCTGGGACCTTTTTTAGGGCAGAGCAACTTAGAGACCAAAGGAGACGTATGGAAAGTGTATAAAGGATGAAGGAGGTCCCCAAACATGTAGAAACTATGAAAAGCCACACAATTCAGATTGTCTGGTATAAAGAGAATTATAGTACTGGTAACACAATCGCTGCCTTCAGGTCAAGCTTTATCACACGAGCCACCTGGAGGAGCAGGAATCAGTACCTCCCTCGAGACCTCGGTCTCTCTTAAATAAGAGTTTACGTGGGTTAACTCCTTGCTCCTTCTTAGTTCTGCAGGCCTATAATTGCGGTATTCTTGGCACAAAGCTTGTTCCGCTGTTGTCTCGTCTTCAGCTTAAAAGAGGCATCGTCTTCTCCGGTTCTACCAGCGTCACTTCTGCAGGTGCCCTTGTGTGTGCTGGGACTTCCGTTGTGGCCTCTCTGGCATAGTGAGTGATGGGCAGCAGCTGCCTTGCACCGACTTGGAGAGTTCCCTTCCCAACTCCGCACTGGTTCACACTGGTAGTTAGACATCGGCCACAGAGGGAGTATTTACACTACATAAATTGGCAAATGCTACGGATCAGGATCTCTCCCCGCTCCCCTACCACCACCAGAGCTGGCTACCGGCACCCCGCAACCGGAGAGCTCTACTACTTCTGTTGGCACCACTGCAGGAAGCGGCAGAGCGTTGCTAAGAGTGCAGATTGTGGAGCCGTGTTTCCAATCTAGATTCGCTTGTATCCTCTCTGGGCCACCTTGGGCCTCATGCGATAGTGCTTCACATGGGATAAGATTGCTGACCAATCTTATTAAAGACGATGCACATAATAAGCGCTTCACCCGTACCCTGACACATAGCAATTCCTCAATGACTGTGCAATCATCGCTCTGTCATTATCAGCATTACTGCATGGGAGTTTTACTAAACCTGCTCAGGGTAAATGAGAGAGAGCCCTCTCTCCCTTCTGCACCTTGCATGGTAGAGGGAGAATGCAGAACTCTGCATGTCAATAATTTACAGGATTCTTAAAGTGAAACCTTGATTTCAGTATGCTGCTTCTTCCTTCCTCAACCACCAGGGTTCAGGTAACAATCTCTGGTGGGCTGGGTTGGGAGGCGACCCTAAGGAGAGATATCATGTGGCTCTTAGGATCCCCTTTTCTAAGACTAGGGTTATCTGTCCCACTTTCTCTTCCCTTAAGATAAATTCTCTCCTTAAAGCCTCCTCAGTCCTTCAAGAAAATAGACATCTGGTCTGGCTTCCCCATCAAGAATCCCACCTGGAGATCCTGACGCCCATTCTAAGACCCCACGCGCATAAATCAATGAAGGGATCTCTGTGCGCAGGAGGTGCGTGTGACCAGGGTGCTCCATCCCCACTGAGAATGAGGCAAGAGAAAAGCAGGTTCGACTGCATCTTAAATGTCCGAAGTTCTGAACCAAGAAGCATCTTCTCCAAAGGAAAGATGCGATGTAGGAATTCTCGTGGGAACCAGTCTTGTCAAGGGTAACATTAAAGTCAGAAAAAAATTCTTGCTTTCCAGGATGGCGATGTCAGGGAATGGCAAATTTATGGCATGTGTGCTTCATCCTCCCATGGGTGCCCGTGGAAGACACACTTAATGGATCACAACCCTTCTTTTCCTCTGAGCTCATCAGCAGCCTCGAAATACTCCTCAATGTGGCCCTCTAGGCAGACATGATCAATCAGTCAGAGTGGCATGAGACATTCAAATATATTTGCCATCCCGAGTTTAGATGGAACGGGGGAGTGGACGAGATGCTAGTATGGGATCCTTTCTAGTCCTAGAATCCCATAACGCACCATGAAAGCATCCCTATAAAATCGGGTCCTCAAGCTGCCTTCGCAAGATCTGTGTGAATATCACAATTAATTTGTGAAATGCACCCGCAAAGTTTAATTTACTAAAGGGACGCTATCCCGCCGAGTAGAGTTTTTAATTTCCTCTTATATCACGGGTTCTCTATTTGCTACATGTTTTCTGTTGATGAAAACTCTTTGACAATTATTATTACTGCTACTATTAATAATAATCATAATGTCACCCATATTTTCTCACAAAAATTAAAGATAATCACTTAGCTTGATAAAGAGGTAACATGCCTCTCTTGGCGCCTCCTTTCTGATCTCCCTAAAGCGTCATGTTCACCACCGACGGCGGAAGGAGCTCGGTGAATGTCAGTCTCTTCTCCGCCCCTTTTCCCTTTTAATCTTCATCAGCGTTTTCAAGTGACATTTCCATGCTTCAACCACGTCAAGCAATAGGGTAAGTGCTAAGTTTTGAGCTGACATCTGTCACTTTAGCTCTGAGAAACAGACACCGGTCCTCAGGACGCGTGGTTAGGACGCATAAAGAAGCACCAACAATTCTCCGCATTTGTACTGACCCACGTGTGCCAGAGCCCTTCTTTACTCTATTGGACTTTTGGCTCATGACCTTTCTAGGATTTAGAAACAAAACACCATCTTTATTCCACAGATGACAAACCACAACCCCAGATGAGAAGATGACCCCCAGGGGCTGCCAGGAAGTCGGTGTCGGGGCTCGACTAGATCCCAGATGTCCTGGCTGCCGTGAAACGCGAACTTCACACCAGCTTTTGGCATAGCGTGCCTGCCGGGTAGATGTAATCTGTGCTTGGATTGAAAAGGGTGGGCGTTTTCATTAAATCGGATCTGGTTCTCAGTTACGAATTGAGTTCTGTTTTGAAAAAGTCCCTGAGTGGTAGCACTAAGCTTGCAGGCTGTGTTGGTCGCTGAGGGACACATCCACGAAGCTACGTGGGCGAATACACGTCTGTATTTGCACTCCCTCCCGCACTGGAAAACTCAGCACAGCACACACTCGTTAATTTAATTTATTTATAAACATAACTTGCCACATTTGGGGAAGATGGATGATTTGGGGCTTTAATCAATCCAACATCGAAGGAGCCCAAGAAATCGTCGCGTGTCAGCTTTTCATGAAATGCCATTAATGAGTCATGTGGAAATAGTACGGATATAAAAAATACTCTTCCGCTGAATTCCGTGAATTCGGTAGGGTACACGGCATGTAGGCAAGCTGTCTGTTTAGAAACAGAAAAAAGAAAGGGGGTTGGAGAGAGAAGGAATGAGAGGAGGAAGAAAAAGGAGAAGAAGGAAAGAAGGGCGGAGGAGGTGAGAAAGAAATGTTGACAAAAAAGAGGGGAGGAGCATTCTCCTTGCCCACACTGAAGTCGTTCTTCCCTGTGTGTACAGTGGAAGCAGGGCTGGTCCTTGCATATTTTGTGTCCGGCATGTGTTTGGTATCACAGGTGGACGACAGCACTTGATTCGGGGCCTTGTTTAACGCTTCTGCATCCCCCCCGCCGTCATCTGAGAGCGGGTCAGACGACTGCCTCAAGAGGCAGAGCCAACAGTGAACGTACGCGGCCCCGAAGCTCCTTCTGCCCTCGGTGAGAAAACGGCACGCACCGCCAGAAATGACCCTGTTATTCTCAGGGTTTGCCAGACAATGCTGCTGGGGAAATCGAAGTCCGCAGGGAAAGAGGAAGACCAAATGTCAGAAGGATTGACTCCGTAAAAAAAGCCCTAGGCCTGAGGACGGGGCTGCTGAGGACAGGACACCGCGGATGTCCCTCGTTCGTAGGGTCAAAGCCCCCCGATGGCATGTGATACACCCGCATCTTCTTCCCCCGCGTTACCCATCCTCTGGAGCGTGGGTTGTAGGTCCTGGACAGAAACAATACTGGGGGGGGGGATGATGCCGTTGAGGGGTCGTTTTCCCCCAGAGCAGGCGCCGTTCTCATGCACTGGACTGTGATCTTCTTGAAGAACAGGGACTGTGCCTTATGCGCTCCCAGGTCCCAGTGGCTGGCTCAGGACGTGACATGTAGTAGGTTCCCCATCAATATTTGTTGAATAAGCAAATGTTTCGACTTTCTTCGTCTCACTTAAGTTGAGGAAGATTCACTCGTTTTTGCAGAGGCGTATGGCAGCCCTGTGTTTTCCAGGAGTAAGCAGGACAGCTCAGCTCAGAACTTCATTCTCCAAGAGCAAAATCCTGAGTGCTGGTGGAGCAGCTTCCTGAGGTCATTCTTGCACTTGACCTGTGGTGTCAGGCTACCCCTCAGCCAAGGCGACTGGAATTGTTGCTTTTCCGCGCACGTGCTGTTTGTTTTCACTGATGAGTCAGTCCCGAGATGCGAACGTTTCTGAGCGACAGCACGGCATAGCGGTCACACATAGACTCCAGGGCGCCACCGTTCCTTAGTCTGCGAACAAGGCCACCTTCAGTCATGTAGCCTCTCTGTGCCTCAGTTTCCTCACCTGCAAATGGGGACGACCGTGCTTCATTATGTGGTTGCCGGTGCGGGTTAACTGAGCTAATGGATGTGAAGCGCTTTGAGTCGTGCCTCGAACATAGTAATGACTGCGGAAGAAGCTGCTCTTATTTTCCGTAGACCTCGTTCTCTAGGACGACGAAACGGGAATAGTAAACAACCCCCACACTTTCTGTGTGAACGACACTGAGCATAGCAAAGCAAGAAGTGCTTTACTGGAAGTGGGGGCCCCCGTTGGTGCACTGGGGTGATGACGGCTTTCCTGTTTTTCAGCTAGCTCCAGAAATCAGAACGGGAAAGAATTTGCCAGAAATAGTCTCATCGGGGGAAAGAACGTCATCAAGAAGGAAGCAGGGAGATGGCTGTGTGGTCCCCAGATTCTGAGTCACTAAATGTGGGGGTGAAAATTCTGATAGCGATGAACAGAATTCGATGCACAAACTGCAGTTTGCGGAGCAAACCCTGCCGCGGAGCTGGGGCTGGCTTTTAAACTTAATTGCGCGCGCGTGTCTCTGGCAGAGTTTATTGAATCATATGGTGGAAGCCATAAACAAACACTAAAAACCTGGCTGGGCTGACGACGACAAGCGACAAAATGATCTTTAAAGATCAAATATTTATTTCAAAATCCCAGGAGCCAACGTCTCTGCGTTAAAGCCAGAAGCGAGCGATCCGTTCTTCCTCAACAGCAGCTTATGCATCCTCTCCCTGAAGGGAATATGCACAAGCAAATGACTGTCCCCCTCGTGCGGCCCCGCCAGAAGGAGCCAATTTGGGTGACGCACTCCAAACACATCAACGAAGGGATTAGTAGGTTGCCTTGGCAGTGAATTATCTCTGCAGAGCTTGACATAAATCAACCTCGTGATGCACCGTTCAGGGATATAAATGCCCGGGCTCCCCAAGAACCTTCTGGATTCCCTCTGACAGGGCCTCATTAGGCCTGGGATGTGGAAACACCCAGCAGGGTGGCTTCAGAGGGAGGCTAATGGGAAAAGGGATGCTGACATTCCATGCGCTGCCTACTACAAACGATCTCATGATTAGCTGCAAACCCAGGCATCTTTCTCCTTTCTCAGGGAAAGGAGGCTCTGCTGCTCTGTCCCCCTCCCCACCCCCCCAAAGCTGCTGCCTCATGCTAATTTCCGTTTCATTCGGGAACTGAAATGCGGGCTGGCATCACAGAGCTTCTGTTGCTCCTTGGAAGGCTGTTGGTTTGCTTATTTATTTATTTCTTAATGGAGGAATTCACAAGCCAGCTCAAAGTTCTTAACTCCGCCTCCGGCTGCTGGCTTCGCCTGTGTGTTTTCCTAATAGTGATATATATGTGCGTGCACGTATCCGGATGAAAGCTTAAGTGTAATTATTTCTGTGTTATGGGTCCCCCTCGGAGGGCGGCCCTCCTCTTGGGAGCTTGGTTATCTACAAATGACCACCTGGCCCTGCTCATCCCCCACGACCCGCCAGCCGATCGGACCTCCCAGATACTAAAACGTTCCCCGAAGATCCCTGTGTGTTGAGATGCTGATTCGAGCTAAATCAGGCGCAGTGACAATCACCAGACCAACCAATGCTCCTTGGAAGATTCTGCTGACACAGCTCGCTTTAGAGGAAGTTGTCCGTGATGGCGTCGAAGCGCAGATGGAGAAGGCGTGCAGGCCTGCTGCGGACACACCGGGGGAAAAACAGCATTGTTAGTGTTGCTGTTCAGACTATTACGTCCCGTAGCCTGCTCTGGCTTGCTTTGTCTGCTAAGTATGACTTTGTGCTTTCTAAATAGAGATGCCGGCTGAAGCCCCAGGGGCCACGTGTGCCCGGAAGCCAGATTTCGTTGATCCCACCTATTTTTTTTTAAAACAGCTAAAATTTCAATTAAAAAAAGTAGATTTCCTGTTTCTCTTGAAAAAGAAATCAGGAAATTAGGTCTCCTAGATCCCCGGCTGCTACATGGGACACCCCCTCCACTGTCCCTGTGTTGGGCACACTTTCTCCGCTGGACCGTAGTCCCCACCGTTAGCCCAGATACGGAAGCCCAAGCCCTACCTTTCTGGCCACTGCAGACGTGTCAGCGTGTAGCCCCTGGACTGTTTCCAGCCCTCCATGGTGTGGCTAGACTGGGGCCACCAGAGGCCTCTGTCCTCCTATCTGTCTCTGTCACAGAAAGGCTCCCGTTCCCAGAGCGAGGAAATACCCTCTCTCTGGGTTGTCCCTGAGGCTCGGGGACGCTCCATCCGCTTGCCAGGGCCAGCCCAGAAAGACCCAGGGCCTCCGCTGCTGCCAGGCCATCTTTAAGGCCTCCCTGACTCCCGCAGCTCCGCAGCGTGGCCCAACCGAAACCGGCTGCATCAGAGCCAGACCCAGGAGACCCACGCCGGGATCCTTCCCCTGGACAGAACTAGGCAAAGCCCAATAGCGGAGGTCCTCCTGCCGGGGCGGGGTGGGACTCAGGTGCAGCTATGCCCATCTGATTGAGGCGTAGAGACCCCCCAGAGCGTGTTGGAAAGTGGGGAATGCGGAGGATTTCGGATGCTAACAAGGCGCCTTGCCCAAGTGCACCGCAGCGCTTGGAAACGCTGACCTGTGGGCCCTTCGGTGGCACCGTAACTGACAACACAGGTCTCTATGTTCCTGCACCGGGAGAGTCTCCTCGAACACAAGCTACAATTGTGCCTCTTCCTCAACTCCTGAACATCCACGATTTGGTTACCGTAGATGTAGCTGTTCCTGCCCCCTCCCGACACGGACGAGACAGTGTTCTGTGAAACATCCTTTGGACATGCCGTGCGTTACCCAAACGCTGGTCCCTATTCGCTCCTGCTGCCGCCTCCACCTGTAGGCGAGTATCTCCATGCCCTGTCACGCTGGACTGAAGCCCTGAGCGCACGCCCGGGCACTGGAGAACATTGGTCAAGGCTCCTCGGGTTCTTGTCCACCAGGCGACGTTTGGGGTGGGTAATGGCACTGGAATTTACAAATACGCATACCACTAAACCTCCCGGTCCTGACACAGTCTAGGTCCCGCACTCCTTCACGGAGCCCGCCTGCCTATCAGGGCAGCAGTGTCTTCCTCTGCTGTCTGCTTCTCTCGTTTTCTGCCCCATCTAGAGCCTGCGAGGTTGTCAGCACCTGAGGGATCTGCGTGCCGCTCAGAAAGTCCGCCAGGAGAGCAGGCGGTGGCTCAAGGACAGGAAGAGGTGGACCTGGACTGGCTGTAGCCACCCCGGAAGAGCGTCAGGGACAGAGCTGCCACTGCCCCTCAGACCCACACCCACCGCTGTGTCCTGCAGGGAGTGCTGTTTGGGATCCTACGGGATGATGGCACTCTGTGCCCTTTAGGCTCCGGGCCCTCCCTTTGGTTCCTCTCCTCTCTCTCGAGCCCTGTTCCCAGGGACTCAGCTCTCCGGCCGAGTCCCTGCAGAATTTGGTATGTGGTGGAGGAGAAGATGGATTCCTAGCAGGGGCCACCTGGCGCTACCCAATAGTTTCCCCAGAAATCAAATAGGCCGGACCCAAAGTTGTGAAGCCTGCCCTGCACGCACGCAGAGCGCGTTAGAATTTCCCTAAATTCAGCCAGGGGCAACATGATCCTGCTCAGGGCTCTTACCCCGAGCGCACATCCCCACCTCTGCCTTCAAACGCCTGACCCTTACCCGGCTTCCCAGTTTCACCCTGGCCGAGCTTCGACATGGCCCCAGGCCAGGGCCAGTGTGTCCAGGCCCCTGTCCATTCGGGATGAGAGATCAAGAGGAAAGTTTGGTCTTGGTTTCTCACGGCGGTAGAGGAATCCACCCTTGATCTCTATGCCCTGCGTTAACGAGTACCTTGCCTACCTCTTCGCCATTTCTTTGCCAATCAAAGCCACTAATGACCTGTTTTTGAGTGTCCTCTGCCCCCCTAGCCCCCTGTCTGGCTGACGGGCTAGAGGAGAAGCAAAACACCGCACAGGAGGCCGTTGACAAGAGCAGCCACTGCCCCAGAGAGGGTAGAGAGTCCACAAACTGGGTAGTGAGCCCGTGAATAAATACGCATTGATTATTTTCATTTAACTACCCGTATAGCTGCCTACGGGGAGGATAGACTAGGTTAAAAAAAAAAAAAACTGATGAGCTGGTTAATGTGGCTTATTGGAGGGACAGTTTTACTGTCATGCGGCTTTAAGGGTCTTGTTTAAAAAAAAATTAATGTGGAGATTGCCTTTTAATGGGTCTGAGTCCGTAGGCAGCGGGCTGCTCGTATGTGTCCCTGGGGGCAATTCCTGCATTAGGCACTTTGCTCCAAGATCCTTTGGGGGTGAAAGAGAGTAACACATCATATCGAACGTTTGTTAAGTGCCAAGGGTGCCGTGCACACCGCGCAGAGAGCGTAGTTAGGTGGGCTATGCGGACTCCGCGTGGCCGCTGCCCCCAGCTGCTGAGCTGGGGGCAGTAATGGGGTGGCCGGGGGCTGGGGAGATGGGATGGGGTTGAGACAGGTGTCGGTGAATGAGATGGGCACCGAGGGAAGCTTGATGCTAAAAGTGATGGAAAGGGGAAACCCTAATGAGCTTAGAGAGGAGGGAACAGAGGAAGAGGAAGAGGAAGGAAGAGGCGTTCGGCTCGTCTCGTTGACTACGTAACCTCATGGTTCACACCATTTCGCCAACGGATTTACTTGTGAACGTCACCCAGGTTTTTCAAGAAATCATTACTGGACCACTGCGACTCACAAAGGGTTCTCACACTGATGGTCCTGTTGGATGCCCTTTCGTGGATCGTCGTAACGATATTTTACTCTCAGAGTAAATGTTATTTAATTTTTTTTTCCTTGAGGATAGGTCTTGTCGTGTGCTTAGCTCTGCATGCCCACAGTTCTCAGCACCACGTGGGAACACAGAAGAGGACAAGCTGATTGACGGTTATGAACTGTACTTACAGTGTCTACTTCAAAGGTGAAGTCTCATGCAAATTGGGGAGCTTCCCCTGTCCCGCAAGGCCTGGCTGATTCTGGCGTGCACGCCTTCCCGTGGTGCCTCTCTTCCACAGCAGCTACCCTCTAGGCTCCTCTGCCCCTTCTCCTTGATTTCCAAGTTCCGGCCCTAGAAAAAGCCAGTCGGTGGGAAGGGTCCCCTCCTGCCCCCTTATAATCATCCTGAACAGGTGTGCTCACGGCCACAAGGCTGGTCTCCAGGAGCCCGGGGACTCTCTTCCCACCCAGCGGACACGCCCGCATTCCCTAGGAAGCCGCTGCACAAGCTCTCCCAGAGTCGGGTGGTCCCACAGGCTTCCTTTCTGGTTTTCTTATTTCCGAGCTCGTCTTTGAATCTGGAGTCCCCACTACGCACGACTCTTCCACTGATCAATTAGACAGGAGGCCTGCCTGGCTCTGGGTTCTCCGGGCACCACTGTCCACTTGGATCAGTCCCTTTGGCCCTTCGTGTTGCGTTTCAAGAACAAGGGATCCTCACCCTGGTGCCAGATTTTTGTCTCCCAGACACGCTGCTTGTTGAAGAGGGTCGATCGGAACAAGATGTGTCCTTAAACTATTCATCTGAGCAAGAGAAGCCAAGCTATGTTCGCATGTGACCACCCTGCCTTCACGCGGGGCACCAGATGTGGTAGGCCGCCAACCTGTCATTGCTATCATTCAGGAGATCCATGTGTGCCCAGAACTATAGAAAACCCTCGCTTTCCTTTTTACCCCCAGATGCCCCTTTCCCTGAGGACTTTTCTCGGTGCCTTTAAACTTGGTGTAAATGCAACCCCCACAGAGCTTTTATCTCTTCAAAGTGTTTTCACATCTCTAATCTCATCTAATCCTTACAGCATCCCTGTGAGGTAGGTGGGACAGGCTTTATTAAATACATTTGAATAATGAACAAAAGAGACGGGGAAGATGAAGCGTCTTATTCCATGTCCCCTGAGAAGGGACCCTTGTGTCTTGACTCCTAAGTCACTGCATTTTTATCACTGCAGAGACCTAAGTGACTTGGGTCCTCGCTCCGGTAGGAGTGGAGGGGAGGGGAGGGTGTGTGAAGATGAGGGTGTGTGTGTGTGTGTGTGTGTGTGTGTGTGTGTGTGCGTGTGCGGGGGTGGGGGTGCAGGAGGGAGAGAGCTCAGAAAGGAAAATGCTTACGTGACTTACATATTGATAGCTGCTCATTAGCGAGGGAGAGGTCAGGGCACCTGCCGATAATGATGTCTGCATTATGGTGCTTAATGGAAACAGTGCAGGACCCACCCCATCAAAAACTAATCTGCCAGAGAGACACCCAGGCCCAGCACAGCAAGAATGCAACTCCCACTGGGACCGGCTTCTGGAACTGAACGCAAAGCCATTAGTATCCGAAGGCCCAGGCTGTGCATCCAGCATGTCCTGCTGATTCAGACAGTGAAAGGCTCCAGCCATTAGCTGGGGCCAGGAGGGGACTGGAAAGTAGCCCTGGAGACTGGGTGCTTACTTGTAGGCTGCCTACAAGGATGCTGACGTACCTGCAAGTAAGGGCTGTGGATAAAGGAATAATGGGCCTTCCAGGCCTCCAGTTCCATATCGGGGTGTTGGCATGAAAGCTCCGTGGATTCTCTAAAGTGTAGCCAAGCATTTTATTCTTCTCCAAACTCCTTCCTGCACAAAACCATGCCCAGGACTGACTGGGCATCGTGAAATCTATCTCCTGAGTCTCTGCCTAGTTTCTTCTTAAGTTCAGGGTGGGTGGATTGGCTCTGAGAACTTGCATTTAGAGACCCTAAAGCATCATTCGTGGCAGCCATGGCTGAGATAGAGCGGGGAGGCCACTGTGGTACCAATGGACTGAAGCCCAGTGAGCACCAGACTGGGAGTCTGGATTCTTGGGGGCTAAACCAGTCTCCGCATTAGCAACTGTATGACATTGCCCGAAGCCCTGCCCCTCCACGCATAACTATTTTATCCGACAATGAGAGTATCAAGGGCTACTCAGCAGGTGGCTGCGAGGCCTTGATTTCATTTAAGACAAATGGGGACTGGGACTTAAAACATTAGGAAGAACTCCAGAGGCAAAATATCACTCTTTTATTGATGAGAAGACTTCCTTTTCTCCCCTAAGGTCATACTGTCAGGTGTTGTCCCAGGAGGCTACTAGGGAAGCAGTAAACACATTAGATTTTTTTTGAGGGGGGGTGTTAGTTCAGGCAGAGCACAGGTTTTAGTTGTTAAAGGGGTCAAAGATGGGGACAAAAAGGCCACCCAGGACCTCTACATGCACCTGCAACCTGGCTTCTCCTTTCCAGGTGGCCTCAGGGGCCATCCCCCTGAATATAACCCACTATACTTCTCTTTCCTTCCTCTGGCCTTGCAGCAACAGGTTCTTCTTGACACGTGGTGGCTCTAGCATCAAAGCCCAGTGCTCCGGCCCCCGTAAGTGTCTTCCCTAACGAAGTTTTCCCCAAAGGCCTATCCAAGTCTGTATCCAGAGTCCACAGCTAGGTGGGGTTAGACGACATCGACAAAACTGGACAATCTTCTGGCTTGATAGAAGGACCCAAAGTCCAGAGAGAAGAAGCTGCATGCAGGGCCCGTGAGGGGCAGATCCCAGAGCAGAACCCCGCTCTCTCGAAGTCAGGAGCATTGCATATGGAACCGAGCAGGGGAATGAAAAAGCTGTGATCACATCACCTTGTGGGCCAGCTAAATCTCTGAACCAATCCTGTGTCATAAAATACCCTTGAGAAGATACCTATCGCCTTACACGCGTAATTGCTTATTTCATTCTACAAGATTTAGATCCTTGCTGACCCATAGTGGAGCCACTGGTGATGTGCAGCTGGTCAATAAAGGTCAAACGATTAAATTTAATTTAAAATTACATTTCTCAGCTGCACTAATTACATTTCAAATGCTCAGGAGCCACATGGGCTAGCGGCCACGGTATTGGTCGATGCAGACGTAGGACATGCCCCTCATCGAGGAAAGTCTGCTGGACAGCACTGGAGGAAGACTGGAAATGACTTCTCTCGTTTTTCATGCGGAACAACTAGGGCCTAGAGAAGGGAAAAGACAGTAACTTGTCTCAATCCTGCACTCAGGAACAGGAGGACCCTACTTTTCCTTACACTAAATCCTAAACCCTTGCCAATAAAAGACACGGATCGCTTTCCACCTGGTGGTCCCCAGAAGTGGAAGCTTCGGATTTCCATACGGAGTGGCCTGGAGAAACTGGACTGAGGTTCTTGATACAGTGTTTTCATGTTAGTTCACATAATTTGAGAAAATGCCGACTGTCCATATGGAAGGCTGAGGGAGAAGTGACCGGGACAGCTGGGGAGTCCTCGTCTGAAATAGCAAGGGCAGCGTGGCCTGGCTGCCAGGGGCAACTTGAAGTAAGCAGCTGGTTCGAGGCTGAGGCTGTGAGCGGCACACACGTGCTGGGGATCCACGGCGCTGGTTTTGTTCGGGGCCAGCGAACCCGGGGGCTTTAAGGCGGAATAGTGTATGATCCAATCAAGAGATGATCTTAGTTAAATTTCCAGCATGCCAGGAGACTTATTTTTAGCATGATTTTTAAATAAAAAATATCTTTAAAACCTTAATCGATTAATATACGGCTATTTCCGTCTTTCAGCGAGGGAAATACATTTTCCATTGAATGATCTGCCACACAGAAGAAATATATTCAGAGGCAGAAGTGCGAGAATCCCAGCATGTGAACTGTAAAGCACATTGGCCGCAAAGAGTCAGGAGCTCTGGGCGGGATCCTAATTTGGCTCCTGAGCTATGCCCCTGGGCAAATCCCTCATCTTCGTTGCAGTTTCCTATCCTATAAAACGGGGGGATTATATCTGAGGACAAACTGACAGTCCTCCCCAGCTCTGAAGTTCTCTGAGAACTTTCCATGGGTGTGCACGCGTGGTGAGTTGGAGGAGAAGGAGGAGGGTGAGTCTGCCTTGCCGTGGAAGACTGGACCCGATATCAATTCTGGCTGACTCTGTGAGGAGCGGCCTGGGTTAAACGGAGCATTGGAATGAGGTTCGGGAGCATCCTGACTGCCCAGCCCCACTGCCCAAAGGGGACTCCCACGGGAGCACACGCGGCGGAAAAGATCAGTCTCCCGAGCTAGACAGGAGCATCCATACACGTGCTTCCGTCCTCAGCTCTTTGAATCTCTGACACGTGGTTTAACGTCCCGGAGCCGAGCTGTTTCCCATCCGTGGAATGGGGATAAGAAAGGAGGTCTCTCAGGGTTCGAGACCAGCACAAATCACCTCCATCGCTTGAGTCTCCTGGTTTACGAAACAAATGAAGACATGCCGAAGTAAGCCTAGTGATAATGGAAACATGTTTTAAATGTTTACATTAAAAAAACACATATTTTAAATACATATAAGTACACAGGGGTAGCACCACGGGGCGACACCGAGGCCCTTTGTGAAAGGGGGGGCCAGGTCAAAGGCCCGCCTCATCTCTAAACCCCGACCCACCCACACCTTCCCCTGCCACGTGCTTCCTTGCCGGAAAGGGGTACAGCGAGAAAATGAAAAGTGCCCGACATGACGTAGCAGTAGACAATAAATGGCAGCTCTTATACCGAGAAGGAGGACGTGACTCTGAAGTCTGGTGAACCCTTGTCAACACCTCCATGCCACCCTGGTTGGAGCACCATAGACCGGGGGTTGGTCTGGGAGAGGATGGCCACTGTCCTTCGACGTGGCCCCTCTCTGGCTCCCCGGCTATGGAGCCAGCCGGTGCCAGGAGGGCCACTTGCATCTCTGTGAAAGTCAGCAGAGAGCCCCTCCTGCTCCTTGGCATTTATTTACTGCAGGTAATTTATTGTGGAAACACGAGATAGATGGTTAGCGAAGGAGAGAACAAACAAACTTACCTTCCGTGCCTGCCTCAACGTGTCGGAGCTCCGACTCGCACGCCCTGAAATGCCTATAATTTACTTTTCAGGTTTGCGATGTTTATGGCTTTTATGTCATGCGAAGATTATTTATAACAATTATAGAAGGAAGCAAAGTGCCATAAACTGAAGTAATTTACTGTAAAATATCTGCAATGCTAAAATATCACACGGCGTGTTACCGGAGTGCTAGCTAGCACTGCTCTCGGAGAAAGGAGGGGACACAAAGTTGAAAAATGCAGCTCCTAGCTCATCAGCCAGTCTGCTGCATCCGTCTTGCTGAGATTTATAAACTCGAAAGCAACTGGCAAGTATTAAGGGAACTGCTTTGAGGGCAGAGTAGGGGAGAGAGAGAACGCGGCCCCTGTTATAGCGCTCGTGACCGAGCTGGGTTATCCCGGAGCCAGGCACCGTGGGTGTCGCATCAGCCACGACTTCTGCTCACTCCTGATGCTGTGAATCCAGATGACGTGCTGGAGCCGCTGAAGGCAGCGTGGGGAGAATTCGGGAGTGATGAGTCTGAGTCTAGCTTGTTCGTTTCAGAAAAGAAAAGTGATTTGAGACGTCAAGTCAGGGAAAGATTGAGGTCTGACGTTGGGAGAGGTGAGAGCCTCCCAACCAGAGCCAGGCCTTGGGTCCTTTGCAAGGCCGTGCTCCACCCCCCCCCAAAATCACTTTTTAGCACCTATCCTTTCATTTATCAATTCAATCAATGTCCCAAACCTCCTGCGGGTCAGTGCTGGAGATGCAACCGTGAGCCAGAGAGCGGCGGCCCCAGGGGAACTTAAAATCCAAACTATGGAGATAGGTTTGCCTCAAAGCTGATTGTCCAACAGATTTCAGTCTGAGCTTGCCGTAGAGACTTTCTGAGTTCCTGAGATAGGGGGATGATCGGAGATGGGCAGCTCGGCATTATATGCAAGCTGTTTAGACTCTTGTCTACTAGGTGTCGCTTAGTGGGCGATGGGAAAGGCAGCTCTTCAGCCCCCAAATCTTCCCTGCCTTCTGATACACACATACACACACACACACACACACACACACACACACACACACACACAAAATCCTTCAAATTGATGGTACCTGAAAACCCTTCCTTACCTCCGAAGGTTAACTTACCTTCTCCGTATGGGGCCTCTAGGGTGTTATTGTTTGTTTATTTGCTTTTTCAAATAAATACATTTAGTGAAGTACAACATATATGCCCCAAAGCGAAAATGTGACAAGCGAACCTCTTGATGAATTATGGCAAAGTGAAGGTACCCATTAAAGAGCACAGACTTGAAGAAGAAGAACGTTCTCAGCACCCCAGAAACTGCTTTGTGCTCCCTCCTATCCATTATCCTACCTCCTTCAGAGGTCATCACTCTTATGATACCGATAGCGTACATCCCCTTCACCGCTGACTTTTGAGAAGTCACCTTTGTTGCTATGTGTAATAGTCGTTTGTTCATTGTTCGCTGCTGTATACTATTCCATTGTAGATCGTACCACCATGTATCCATTGTACTATTGATGGACGTTAGCATTATATCCTGTTTGCTTTCATAAGGAGTAATGCTGCGGTAAGCATTCTTTCATATACCTTTGAGTGCACACATACACACATTTCTGGTAGGTATATGCCCAGAAGTGGAATTGCTGGGTCACAGGGGATGCATATGTGAAGCTTTGTTACATACCGGCAAACAGACGTCTTCCAACATCCAACTCTCATTTTTCTCAAAACGGTTGAGAGTTGTGGCTGTTTCGCACCTCGGTAACCCTTGACATTGTCAGTCTTTTACCTCTTAGCCACGATGGTGAAAGTGTATTCGTTTCTCCTCATGTTTCTTATTGTGGATTTTATATATCAACTCTATTGCGATACAATTGACGTAAGCCATGTGCCCATTCTAAATATACGGCTTGCTAAATCAAGAGATAAAACATTTCGTCACCCCAGAGAGCTGCGCCCCTTGCAGTCATTCTCTGACCCAGCCACGCGGCTGCCCACCCGAAGACACCCCCGGGTCCGACCTCTACCCCCACACGTCAGTCGTGTTGTCTTAGAGCCTCG
Organism: Cynopterus sphinx; assembly: GCA_030015415.1. Taxonomy (NCBI): domain Eukaryota; kingdom Metazoa; phylum Chordata; class Mammalia; order Chiroptera; family Pteropodidae; genus Cynopterus; species Cynopterus sphinx. The sequence continues at coordinate 47,534,476 of CM057390.1, read as the reverse complement.
TGTACATGGGATGGTCCCAGGATGGACGCTCTGCGTCTGGCTAATGTGGCTCCGCATCATAGTTCTGCGATCCCTCCACATTGCTGCCCCGTGTTGTGTATCACGAGTTTGCCCTTTGGACTACAGGTAGGTATTCTGTTCGCCACCTGTTAGTCCACGGACAGACAACGGGCTGTTTCTGGGTTTGGGCTATTGTGAATAAAGCTGCCATAAGCACTTGTGTTCGCGTCTTTTTACAAACCTATGTTTTCATTTCTCTTGGATAAATTAAGTGGTGTTGCTGGGTTACGGGCGAGGTGTGTGTGTAACTCTACAGCACTGAACACTATCTCCCAAAGCACTCGGGCCGTGTTGCATTTTACCGCCAGAGTACGGGAGTCACAGTTGTCCCACACTGCCACCGAGAGCTGTCTCCTTGTGTTTGGACTTTGCTTGTTCCCGAAATCTAACTAGGTGGAGAATCTCTTTAATACCTTTGTTGTCTGCTTGCAAACCTTGTTTTGTGACGTGCCCATCACGTCTTTTCCCATTTTTGAATTTTAGATCGTCTCTTTTTTCACTGATGGAATGTTAGGAGTGATTCGTACACCTCGGAGACGTGTCCTTTGTTGGTTGTATGCGACAAATAGTTTCTATAGGATTTTTTTTTTTTTTAAACAAGACGAATCTCACTGGACCAGAGAACATGCTGAGTCATTTCCATGTAAGTTAACGTTTAAAATCAATTCTGTCCTTAGTGGAGGAATTGGACGGCAGGCTTTATTGAGCTATGCAGAAAGCAGGAAAAGGAGGGCGCAGAAATGGCCAGAGCAATAGATTTGGGGCAGACAGGGGAGCACACATGATGCTGCAGGGAAAAAGGCTTTGGAAGTTGGCGCGGCGAATGCTGCCACTTGCATGCAACTGGCAGTGGCTGCCTACGCTGGGCAGGGCTGTAGCCGAATTCGGATTTAATGAAGATTAGTGTTGTAGTTGATAATGAAACCTGTCATGGGCCTTGTAGTGGCGAGGGGTGTGTCGCTCGTCAAATCCGATGCAGAACTGGGAATTTCAGATCTCTAAGAAACCTGGGAACTGTCCATACCCATCCCCCCTCATTTTGCAAATAAAAAAATTAAAACCCAGAGCACAGCGAGTCGCCTAACGTCACAACATTGGCTCTGTCCCCTAATGACTGACGTAAGCTACTCAGGGTCTGAAAAACGAGAACACACATGGTCATCCCGACAGACGACCTGTAATCTTGATCGGAGGATGTAATACGCAGTCCTGTCCTCAAGGAACATTCGGTCGGATTGGGAGGGGATACGCCGCTCGGAATGAGGTGAGAATAGTGGAAGGGACTTTGTGATCCAGGGCAAGCACAGAGTTTTCCATCTGGTCCAGAGGCTTGGAGAGCGGCCAGCTTTGATGGCCTGGGGCAAGTCGTGGCAGGACTTTTCCACCTGAGTCTTTGCCCACAAAAGGGTCTCCAGAGTCGACCGAGTTACTTCTTTTCCTACGTGCTGATATACACTTGTCTGTGGGTGAGCCCCATTCTCGGAGGCCTGCGCTGATGGGGGTTTGCAGGCACTTGAACAGCCGTGGGTGCTCGATAAACACTCGTCCGTCAATAGATGGATCGAGCTGGTTGAGAGCAGCAGCTGGGAAGGGAGTGCACTGGTCTTCCATGCAATTCCCGAGGGCGGTGGGTCCGGGAAACTGTGTCCCGAAGCGGGCGGGAGACGAGGATCTGCTGCGACACGTCAGCACTCGAGGCAGCTGCCCCACATACTAGCAGGGTTGCAAGAAAAGCAAATGCTGCTTCTGAGGAGTAAGCAGTACACGTGGCTGTTTGTACACCGTCCTGGTTTTATTAATTATCGCAATAATAGCTGCTGCGGCTTATGGAACCAGTTCTGTTCCGGGCGGAGTTTAAGACAGTTCAAGTTAAAAAAAAAAGTGCAATCACAGGCTTTTCTCATTTCATCGCACAAGCGTCTTATAACTTAGGCAGAATAAAAAACCAATGTTTTTCACATAACGGAGGAGGAGACGGGAGCAACGGTTTCCTTGTAGACAAGGCATGGAATCTGGAGGCACACACGCCCATGTTTAAATATTAACAACTTAGTTTTGTCATAGTTGATTCCATTTAGTGCTCGTAATTGGCCTGAGAAATGGGTATTGTTCTTTCCAGATCACAGATAAGGAAATTACGGCTCAAAGGGCTTAAAGATCTGCAAGAGTAAGTTTGTGACAAGGCTGGGACTCAGCCCAGGCCCTGGCCTCCCGATCGGGTGTACGATTAGGATCATCGTTACGACTGTGAGAGCTTTCATCCGCATTCTTCTCAGCGCACAGAATTTTCAAACGCGAGATCCCGTCGTGGGTACGGTTTCGCACAGAAGGGAGTTAGTTACGTGGCGTTGGCCTGGATGTGTCCATTCTGGGCACTCGGCCCAGACACAGAAAGAATAGAAAGACGTTTCTGAGAGCAGAAGGGAGGGTATCATGCCGGCTGTCCTGTGGATGGGCCCTGCCTGACATTCTGTCTCCCTGGGATTCTCTTCTTGGCACAGAAATTAGAAACGGCTCACTTCCTAAAGGGGTTGAAGGAAAGAAAGTGAAGGAGAAACCAGCCCCTGCTGGGCGCGAAGGTGGGCGAAGAAGGTGAGGCGAGCGCTCCTCGCTGCGGGCTGTAGGGACCAGCATTCTGCCACCCCTCGCCCCCCACCCCCAGTTACTCTGGGCTCCTGGCTGGGCCCCTCTAACGGCTCGTGCTCCACCTCTGCCTGTGCCTTCTTCTCTCACCTCTCAGCACACCCTGGCAGCCTACCTCTCCTTCCCTGAGAGACCTACATCTCCTGGGCCAACCTGATATGTTTATTGATAACAAGACACTCCCTGTCCGTGCTGACACGTGAGGTGGTGGTGATGCTGTTGGGCCAGCCAGGCGGAGAAGGGGTGTGCACGCAGCCTTGCCACACACTGTGGCTTTCGGCAAAGTGCGTGGCCCCGAGGTGCGTGGTCCCACACGTCTCCGTTTCCTCGTCCATTTCCATGGGGATACTCAATTCGAAGACTCTGTGCTCAGGCACGTTGGAGAGGCTCAAGCTCTCTGGCCACAGACAGAATAGTTCTCATTCTTGCACGAGATGACATCTGCAAGGATGGGCCTAGGGACCTGACTCGGCACCTGTGTCGCCGACAAATTTCGGATGATGAGTCGGCTCAGGAAGGCGTCTTAAGAAAGCGGTGTGCGGCAGCCAATTCATTCTTCGGGGTGTTCGGTCCTCGGGCCGTCAAGGTTAGTACGTTGGTGGGACGCAGAGGGAGTGAAATCAGTAAGTTCTTAGGTCTCCTCTTCCGGATCCTTTTTGGCGAGAGGGAGAGAAAAGCCTCGGTGTCCGGTGATTCCGGAGGGTGGGTCTGGAGGCTGAAGAACTCGGTTCAAACCACCTGTTTGCTTGAAGGACCCCAGGGACAGCAACACTGCAGAGGGACCCCATTCTACCTCCGGCGCTTATAGGATACACCTGTGCCCTGTGGGCAGACACGGCACATGTCCAAGCCTGGTTTTGTGTCTCTCAAGGGGGTAACGATGCCAACGTGCTTGGTGTTAAAGGGAATTAAATAGGAACAGACATAAAACCTCTTTTCTGCCTCTTCCCATGTATAGACCGCCACAGTCTTGGGCACAGAGGGAGAGGGAGGACACAGGAAAGGCGAATCATGGCCCCGCCTTGGAAGACCAGAACCCTGATTCCTGGCTGCCCGGCCCTTGCTCTGTGAGAGAATCCTCACCCTTGTGTAGGCAGCGCCATCCCTGACTGGTTCCTTTTCCTACGAGGGGTGGGGGGTGCCCTACCCTGACCCCAACGGCTGAGCTCTGTTTCCAGCCTGTACCTGGGTTGCACAGGACCCCTCTCAAGAGAGCATTAGCACCCCAGACCATGAGGCAGTTGGCACCAAGGAAAGCATGGCTCCAGGACGCTGGGGCTCTGAGCCCGGCTCTGGCACGCAACAGCCCTGCCACCCCGGGCGAGGGGCCCTCGCCTTCTCGAACCTCCATTTCTCCACCTGTCAAATGAGAAGTGGGCTAAACAGTCCCTCAGGGTCCTTCCAGCTACACAACTCTCCGATTCCTCAAAGGCCAAACCAAACCAAACCCGACTCTGGAATGGATAATTTCACCGAAATGAAACACGAACGCAGTTGTTAGATGCAGGCATTAGAGGGAAGGCGGGAGCACCGACATGGTTCCCGCCACGAGGGCAGTCTCTCCAGCCACTCCCCCTCTCCATCTCCGGCCCCAGCCCCACTGCAAAGCCCTCCACCCCCGAGACCAGCAGACAGAGAGCGTCCACGTGGAGACTGGTTCCCGAGGGGCCCAGGCGGAAGGCGTTCCTGTTTAGTGCATCGCTGAGCCGTGGTGCTCCACCTTCCCTGTCAGTCCCAAGACTCTTCGAGCCTGCTCTGCCCCACCGATGGCTTTGATGGCCTTTGGGAGTGGAAGGATACATTGGATTCACCTCTGAGACGCCCGTGTTCAAGAAAGGAGCCGTGCCATGTCGCTGGACTTGGCTCGGGTAGCCATCACGTCCTCGTTGCATTAAGAGAGGAGAGGAGGCATCTGGAAAATGCAAAGGGAAGGGCTTGCAGAAATGGCCGACTCCGCGGACTATGGATTAGCCACACCCCATAGACCTCTCAGTGGCCTGCTGGAGACTCTTACAACACCTACAAGATGAACGATCCGTAAATAGACAGGACCCGTGGTCGGAGAATTCCTTCCCCCTTACCGTCCCCACCTGAGACTCCTCCTCCCCATCCTGAGTCTCGAGGTGCACGTGAAACCCCAGACAGAAGCAATCGCGTGCCCCTCGCCTGGACGCTGCCGAGGTCTACGACCTGTAAGAAACCAAACCAAGGAGAGCCCCTGCTTTGGTGCCGTTAAGCCCCACGTGCCCCGCCGGCTAATAAATTCTCCTTCCTCTACTCGTCTGAGCGTCCAGCTTCCTCCATCAGGCGTCTCTTCCTGCAGCAACGTGACGCTGAACGAGTTACTCAATCCCTTCCCAAAGCTCAGTTTTCTCAACTCTGAAATGGGTCTTATAGCTCTGCCTGCCTCCGAAGCGTTGGTTTGCATGTCAAGTAATTAATAATAATAATAATAATAATAATAATAATAATGCACTTGAATCTTTGTTGAGGGCTCAGGCATCAAGCAAGTGTCAGGTCTCATCACATGACCAATATCACATCAGCATGGAAGGGTCTGGCCGGTCTTACTGTCGCCCTCTCCCTCCTACGCTGGCACCTGGACTCCGGCGGTGGTTCTGGATACTCTTAGGCCTCCACGTGCTTAGTGGCAATGGAGAAGGAGCTGGGGCCACCTGTGCCCTTGGCCACCTGTGCCCTGGGCCACCTGTGCCCTGGACTGACCTGGGGGAGGAGGCTGTGCCTGGAGCACGGGGAGGACTGCCACACAGACAGTGCCATGCGTGTCCCGGGGCAGCTCAGCACAGTTATGGGTGACTATACCTGGGCACAAGGTGCCCCTCCTGTTCTACACGGCGGGAGGAGACTGTCACTTGTCAGGATAGGGCAGGAGTCCTGGGAGGGGAACGGAAAGCCTGCCCTGGATTTGCCATCTCCCCCTCCCTCACCCTCAGAGTGGCACCTGTGGCACGCGCACCTCCGCGCGCAGTAGCAGGCTGCTGCCCTCGGGATAAAGCTTAACCAGGACACAGGATGCCTCGCTCTCTTAGTCTCGTGTCCTCTGCTCAGTTTGTGCAAAAGCACACATTACCCTGGGGTGCTGGCCAGCCCACCTGCGGACGCCAGGGGGATGCTTCGGAAGCTCTCAGAGACCAGACCCGAGGGCGAGGGAGCCAGGGCTTCCTCAGGGGCTGAGCAAGGGCCACACAGACACCCCCAGAGTCCGTCCGCTTGCCAGTGTTGGGCCAGCACATCGTTTTCCGCGTGTTTATTTCGGACTCGGCGTTCACGGCACCTCCAGACAGACTGAGCGCGTTCGAAGGTGTTAAGAAAAGTGACCCTTTGATCCTCCTTGTAGTCAGGAGGACAGAGCGCGCAGCAGGCTGACGACTCCATCTCTCCCCGAGCGCCTCCCGCCACGTGTACAGCGAGTGCCACTGGCCCAGCTGCTTCTGAGGGCGGTCAAGGCCGAGGCAGGCAAAGGAGCCGCAGCTCCCGGAGCTGACCAGGCACGAGGATTGGGCGCTAGCGTCACTGTTTGCCTTTTGATAGCGTCCCGTGTGGCCCTTGCTCTTCCTCTGCCCCTCAGGAGGTCCTGATGCTGAGAGACCATCGCTGAGCCTCTGTGCCTGGCCTCTCTCCCATCGGGATGGGACGCACGCGGACAGCAACGCTGTTTTCCTCAGCGATGCTTCGCCTCTTCGGGCTCGCAGAGCTCCCGGTCCACAGGCTGGTGCAGGGTTGCAGGAGTGACTACGTTTTAGGGTCTAGGCTCCCTGAGCCCAGAATGTAGGTTGGGGGAGCCCCGCCCCCGGGTGGCAGAGACACCAAAGGGCGTGCTGTGGAGGTTGGTGCATGGCAGCGGTCACCTCCCCGTACCGCCCCCCACCCTCCTCGCCTCTCTCTCTCCCTCTCATTCTCGTGCCGCCTGTTCTCTCAGCCTGTCAAGCACAGGCACCCCCTTTGGAACCCCTGGTCCCGCACCCCTTCTCCGTGTGGCCCTGGCAAAGCCACTTCCCTCTCCGGTCCTCCCGTTTCTACCTATAAAACAAAGGGTTCGGAGGAGAGACTCTCGGAAGGAATTTTCTTTTTGCTCAGACAGTTAAGGATGTGAGAACTTCATTAATTCATTAAGTCCCAGAATGGGAACTGGAAGGCAAGTGACCCAAGCGCCAACAATCTCGGAAGTGAAAACTCTTCTTTTCCATATGAAAACGTGGCTTCGCTGGTCAAGATTTCTCAAAGAATAGATCCATGTCCTGCCACTGGCTGCATGAGGGGACTCCGGGCCCGGGGCCAGTGTGTCTGCGGATCCCCGCTTCGCTGGTAGCAGTCACTGGGTGGTCTGTCTCACCGTTGTGTGTCCATAGTGGGCTGGGCCGGTCTCTGCTGGGCCAGTAGGTGACCCTCGTTTGAGTTGCTTTGCGAGTGCTGCGTGGCCTCACCCTGCACCGGCCATGTTCAGCAGCGAAGTGGAGCCCGTCTGAGCGAGGAGCCAGGCCTGAGAGGGGCCGGGGAGGGGGTCAGTGTCCTCTGTTCGTGGTACTGACGGCAGAGGGGGGACATCTTCTCCCCACACGATGCCGGAGGTGTCACACACCCAGGAACTAAGACACCGAATGGGCAAGTGTAGCCACGGTTGGAGACAGCACCCGGAAAGGTCAGCCACGCGGCCTGTCCCTTAGCGGAACGGGTGGCGTGTATGTGTCTCTAGACGCCTAATAAGGGGCACTAGACCTGGAAAAAGCAAAGCCGTTGAAAGAAGGGGAGAGGAGGGCCACATAACCCCCGGTGGCTACTATAGGTACAGAAATGGTGATTATATACGTCTAGAGGCTTCCTTTCAGCCGAAGCAAAAAGGGAAATGTGGTGGTTTGTGGAACTTTTACCTGATAGAAGGGAAAGTCGCATCTTCGAGAAAGGCAAAGCCATCTGTCTCCACAACAGGTGCTAAGGACTGAGTGGAATGTATCGTGTAGCACAGGGGTCCCCAGTACCCGGGCTGTGGACTGCTACCTGTCTGTGGCCTGTTAGAACCCGGGCCACACAGCAGGAGGTGAGCGGCGAGTGAACAAGCGAAGCTTTATCTGTGTTTGCAGCTGCTCCCCAGTGCTAACATCATCGCCTCAGCTCCACCTCAGATCATCAGACACCAGATTCTCATAGGAGCACCGGTCCTGGTGCCAAAAAGCTTGGGGACTGCTGGAGTGGCACCTTCACAAGGAGCAGCGGCTGGCAGGTGGCCAGAGTCCTCCACTGAGATTGCCCTGAAAGCAGAACGTGTCATTTTCTTTCCTGCCCCTGCCCCTCTTCTGTGCGAGCGGCCTGGCTAAGTGACGGTGGCTGAGTGAGTGAGTGAAGGCGGGTGGTTCTCACACTCGACGTCATAGCCGCCAACTCACGCGTTCCCTCTGGGGGAGACCGGCCGCCCCATCTCCTTGTCCCCTGGGAACCCGGGCCTGAGGCTTGGCAGGAATGGATCAAAGCTCATACTACTTATTTGGGGGACGGGCGGGGGGTCCTCTAACGATCCTCCTTTTGCTTCCTACCTCCTGGTGCATTCCAACCTCCGCCTCCCTGCAGAGTCCAGGTTCCAGGCCTTTCCTGTTCCGCGACGGCACCGTTCACCATGTTCGGCCCCCTTGGCCTGCTCCTAGGGCATCATGTGAGCCTTGAGCATCTCGTCATCCTCACCCGACATCACGCTTCAGATCAAGGTGCCTGGAGACAGGCCAGGCCTCATGCACGGCTGGACCAGGGGTCCCTCCCACCTCCGCACTCAGCTTCTGGCCGACTAGGGGAACACAATGCCACGCCAAGCAGGCCAGAAGCTAATGGCATCAGCGTTGGAAATTTCCACGTTCACGATCTCACTATTTCACCGCATTGTTTAAGGGCTGAACCTTGCAACTACGTTTTTAAAATTGGGCCGATGAGGCAAATCAGACATCTTGCCCCCAGTCACGCTGCTGGTAAGGAGCAAAGCTTCAAGGCCAGGCCTCTTGGACACTCAAGGCCGATCTCCCTTTCAGGGCGTCGACCAGAGTGAGACCTTCTGAGCAGCAGGAAAGGCCGTCGATGGCATTTACTCTGGTGCCTGTTCTGAGTGTGACTTAGACGGTGGGCATCTTGGCAGTCCCGTTACTTTGGAGACGTCGACCGGGCTGAAACGGCGTGGATGTGACTCCCGAGAACCTTGGAATGGAAAATTCCGAGTGGTCATGGAGGGCCCAACCCACCCATTTCATGGATGAAGAAACCGAGGCCCAGCTGTCCCAGGCAGTGTCCATTCTGGCCCCAGCTGGCCTGGACATGGTCACATCCAGATTCTCACAAATAACGAGGAGACTGGCGTTGAGAAGGCCCGTCTTATTTATTCCAGCTCGTGTGCCGACCACTCGTGGCCCAGTCAGTGTACCTTCCCCAGGTCGGGATGTAGGACTCACCGGACTGGTCCAACCCTGCACAGACAGGGGTTCCCAAACTGTCAGTGGCGGGCTAGTCCCCGAGGGAGCCAGGGGCAGCAGACAGGGGGGGCAGGTAAGGGCTGGAGGAGGAGGCGACATGTGCCGAGAGGGGCGGTGACAGGTGACACTTGCTGCAAACAGAGGACTGGGCAGCCTCTGTTTGGGGCTCCCTGCAGGACTCAGATTGATCACATCTCCGAAGAAGACCCTCTCTCCCTTTTCTAAGGGCGGCCTCGCTCTCGAAAGGGGAGCAGTGAGGCCTGGAGGAGCTCACGCCGCCCTGACCCCTTTGACTCCGCGGGCGAGGCCACGAATCAGGCCGCCCCCGGAGCCGCCGGAGGATGGAGGTCCGCAGGCCTCCTCCACGCCAGCCCGGCCTTGCCCACTCCTGCCTCATAAGCAGACCGGCCCACGTAGGGCCCAGACATCGGAGCGGTTGATTTACGCCTTTAATACCGTGAGCTTCATTTAGGCCGTCTGGAAAACACATTTCGGCGTGGGTAGCTGGAGGTTTTCTCCCCTCGTCCATCCTCACCCGACATTCATTTTGATGGAGGATTTGTCGCTGCTGCTTTCTCTGCTCCTTTTCCAACAGGTTTATCCTTCCGTCCGAGGCAGTGTCCCCTCCAGCCCCAGCGGGCCGGGCCTCCCCACACCCTCCCCAGCACCAGGGGGGCCAGAGGTGGGGTGGGAAAGGTGAAAAAGGCTGGTTGAGATTTGAAAAATTTCCCCCAAAGCGCTGCAGACATAATGGCAATTACCCTCCCCCACTGTAATAGACAAGAACAAAATCAAAACAAAACAAAAAAAAAGCCATTGCAACACCCTGCAAATCTCACCTATTTTAATTTATCCAAATAAACACGCGGTTTTCGCACTGGCAATTAAACGTATGTAAGTGCTTAAAAATACTTTTTACTCAATATCGCCTCATTTGCAGACAAATTAACTCCTCAGCGCTTCTCTCGGCAGCAGAGTCGCTTTCCATGGGAAGGGGAAGGGCGATGCGAATTTGCAGATTTTTTTTTTCCTCCCAAAATACCCTTAGTCATTTTCCAGGACAACACACAGCAGAATGGCACCGGTGATGGCTTGGGGTCGTTACCCGCTCCGCACCTCCCCTGGGTCCCGGTTCATTTTCTTTTCATGGATTTTCCGTGAGTTATACCTCGAACCGCGTTCTGCGCGTCCTTCCAGATATCTCGCTTTCAAGTCCTCACGTCTTGGTTCGGCTCTGTTTTTTTCTTCCATTTTTTTCCCTCCAATTTCATTTACTCTTCGTTCTTTTCACAAGACGGTGCGCCCCACCCTGCCCTCGCCGCCCACAAACACACACACACACTCAGTTCCCCAGCCCAGCCTCTTATACCCGGCCTATTTTTTTTTTTTTTTTCAGCCATAAAAGGCGCTTATTCTGAAGACACTCGGTTCACTGGCTTCTTCTATGAAACCTGGAGGGGCTGGGGAGGGGGGAAATTTAAGTTTGTCCTCCTGTCTTCTGCAAGAGGACGCTGTGTCTCTGCAAGGCTGGGCCTTGTTAAGGTGGCAGGTCACTGTCGAAGCCCACGGATGGACGCGCTCTGTGCTCTTACCTGGTCACGCTGGGAAGCCAGCAGGGTCGGATGGAGGCCGGGATCTCCGGGGGAGCCACGGGGACGTTAGAGAGATGGGAGGGGCCATGTGCTATCCCAGAGAGGGAGGGGCGGGTAGTCCTGGGACAGGGCCAGGGTGATCTTAGAGCTCAGCGATGGTCCAGGGAGGCGGACCGGCCAGGTGACTGGCGCCCGTATCTTCCGGGGGGAATATAGCTCTGAGGACTTGAAGCCGGCTCTGGGGGTGAAAATGACAAGGCACAAAGGGTGCCCACTTCCCCTTTCTAACCCCTTTGTCTGAGGTGGTCGCTGCTGTGGAAAGAGGGTGAGCCTAGACGCACAGTCTTGAAGGAGATGTTTGAGGACGACGCACGGCTGCGACGAGCAGCTTATTAGAGCTTCTTAAGGCACCAAGGGAATGTGAGCATGGAAAGAAGCCCTGATGGGAGCTTTGCTTCTCCTTCCCCCACCTCAGTTCCAGCCCAGGGTCCGTAGAGAGACTGAGGCCTGGGGCGTTTCACGTTGCACGAGCGCTCTTCTGCCGCTGCTTTCTCTCTTCGACTCTCTCTCTACTGGAGACAGGACGGTACCTTCTCCATCGGGTACCCTCTCCGCTACCCGTCCCACGATCCCCATCACAGTGACCAACGATGCTTCCCGGAGCCCCGGCTCAACGCTTTCTGCTCTTAATGAGAAAAGGGAGGGCAGAGCGAGCCAGGCCAGGACTCAAGAAGGGGTGTCCTGCGGCCGTGTCCTCCCTGCCCCCCGAATCACTGATGCCTTCTCAGCACCTCCGGCCCGCATCGCCTTCCTTCTGTCTGCCTGCCAGAGCAGGACCCTAATCAGCCTGTTCTGACTCCCAGGGGAAAAGGGAGATGGGGAGTCACCTGTGACTGCTATAGTAGGGGGTGCGGGGGGAACCGGGCTGCTCAGAAGCATGGACAATAGAGAGGGAGCCCCAGAGGGAGAGTGAGGGAAAGGAGAAAGGAAGAAGGAGGAAGAGGGGGAAAGAGGCAATGACGACGGAATGGATAAGAAGGCCGAGAAGGGGAGAAAGGAGGAGACTGGCGAGGAGAGACTGCGTGTGTTCTGGGGGGTGTCTATGCATGTGTTACATGGAAGGGGAGGGGAAAGGAGGCCAAGGCCATGTGGTTCACAGCACAATATGCAAAGCAACCCTTGAGGGACAGCTTTGCTTTTTAATCTGGTTCTTAGGGGAAGGACAGAGCCCGGGAGAGAAAAACACCTGTATTTCCTGTTAACTCCCAGCTGATTGCATTCCATTTCCTCGCCCCCCAAAACCTGAGATTGTTATTTTGCTCACAAATAGGATTTCTCTATTTAAAATAGCTTTTTGTAAGTAAGCACCCAGAAACAGGGGGACATGTCTGTCTGCGTGGAGGGACCCGGGGACAGCCCCCAAACCCACCCGGTCTTTTTTGGGGTAGGGAACTGGGTTTTGTTTCCCTGAGGGAAAATGTCCCCTGTCCCCCTGACTGCTCGCACTGGCAGGGAAGGGAGAGCAGTGGCGGCTGTGACCCGGCAGGGAGCCTGCCGTCTGCTCCGCGTGCTGCACCCTACGACTCGCCTGACACCCTGTGATACTCCGAGGAGGAGGGCGGGCCTGCTGGGGGGGAGGGCGGTGCTGGTGGCCGCCCGAGCAGAATTGCCCACGTCTGCGTCGAGGTGGTTATCTACACAGTTCTGCGCAGGAGTCCAAGTCGTTTCTGTGTGTATTTTTTATTTTATTATTATTATTTTTTAACGTTGCCGGCTGCGGTGGCTTTTGCCACGAAATAATTACTTTGGTGCTAAATGCTCAGGTAACACGATAAACAAGAGCCAGCGTAAAGGGGATACGAATCTGGAACAAGTGTCTGTGAAGGGAGGAGGAGGGAGGCTGGCTCTCTGCAGCTCGTGAACCTCCAGGGAGCAGAGGAGGCCCCCAGTGGGTCCGTGACTTTTCAGGGAAGGACCGATGGCCGAATCTCCTCGATGAAGCCTCACCTAGGTGGTTCGGTGAGGGTTAACGGGGGCTAGGGAGTCAGGACAGGGACTCGCCTCCGACACCCATTCTCTGGGTGACCTTGAGTGAGTCCTTTCTCTCCTCTCGGTCTCCGCGGATTCGTTTCTAACATGAGGGGCGGAACCGGGCGAGCTCGTGGATCCTTGTAATTCCGATCAGACACTGCCATGCCCGAGCAGACTTTGGAATCTGCGACTGAGGAGCTAGAAAGCGTGGAATCTAAACTCCAGGTCTGATTTGTACCTGGTCAGGCAGCTGCAATATCATCTGCAGCAGGTCGAACAGTTGATAATAATGACCCCAGAGATGTCTGCCTGAACCCCCCTGTGAATGCGACTTTGTTCTGGAGAAAGGGTCTTTGCAGATACCGATTAGTTAAGAATTTCGAGATGAGAGGATCCTGGATTGGGGGGGCCCTAAAGGCAGTGACGCGTGTTGTCAGAGAAGGGAAGGGGACACAGACACAGAGGCGCACCGAGGAGAAGGCCGTGCAAAGACAGAGGCAGCGACTGGAGTGATGTCGCTGCAAGCCGAGGAATGCCCGGAGCCACCGAGGCTGGAAGAGGCGAGGTGAGTTTCTCTCCCACAGCTTTCGGAGGGAACGCGGCTCTGCGGACACCTTGGTTTCTGAGTTCCAGCCTCCGGAACTGGGGAAGAACCTATTTCTGCCCTTTTAAGCCCCCGGTTTGTGGTAATTAGTTCCATCAGCTCCAGGAAGCCGAGACACCACCCCCCATGAGCCTGAAATGAAGGCCTGACCTCATGGCAGGGTCTCCTTCTCCCTTTCACATTTTAGATGATAAAATCTGTCCAAGTGGCCATAACGAGAGAAAGGAAAGGTGACCTGGGGCAGAAGAAGGTCAAGGGGCCTCACCCTGCCCAGCGCTCACGTTGGCAAGGGCCCCTCAGGAGCGTGTCGCAAGGAGGGTTCCCGCTGCTTAAGGTGGTCTGTGTCGCACTGCGAGGTGGGGCGTCGTAAAGACCCACCTGGGCCACCGGTCCGGAGGCCTGGCTTCCAGGGCTCTCACTGCTGTCAAGAAGCCGCCTGACCCAGAACGGCCCCTTTCTGGATCTCAAGTTCTTTACAGGTAAAGCGGGAGTGCGGGGCAGAGGCTCTTGAACCTCTCTTAGCAGCGACTTTGCCATGCCCCGTCATGACCCTAGAGTGAAATCCACAAGCAATGTCATCTTGACGAGATGCCCTGTCTATAGTTCTGATGAAACGAGTAAATATTGCGAACAGACAGTGACACGGAGGAAGAAGAATAAAGGAAAAGCAGTTCATATTAAAATGGTTTTTCTCCAACATGTAGATGATGTGCTTGTCTCGACCAGCCACTCCTGTGAGACACCAAGCACTTTACGTATCTTCACTGCCTGTCAGGTGACCCTGAGTGCAGGAGGGGAAAATGGGGACTGGGCTAGGCGGGCTGTTTCGATAACTCAAATAGCACGAAGAGCATCGCCACCAGTGACCTGATCTTCTAAAATGGGAACTCTTGGAAAACTAAATAACACAATCTCTCCCCGATTTACAAAGAAGTTGTGTTTCTAGCGAATGCAGGATATATTAAAACCATATTTTAAAACATAATAGGGCTGAATGTCATACAATTCAGCTGAGTTCTCGACCAGGGGCATCGTAAGCAGGCTTCTCACCCGTATGCATGGCCGGCAGGACCCTCAGAAGTCACGCAAGGCGCAGGGCCCTTCTGCCCTGAGATTTCCCCACGGGGTGCGATGTGCTGTCCTTGCGTTCTGGCTCCCTGTCAGGACTGCACACACTACCCCAAGTCACGGGAATAAGTGAAAGTGTCTCCTCAGATTCCCAGCTTACCCCTGAGGAAAGTGTCAGCCTCCCTGAGAACCAGCGGACTCAGTATCCCTCTAGGGTCTCAGCCGGCCCTGTGCTGGACCCGTGGGAACTCACCTACTCTGCACCATTGCAAATGGTTATCAGCGACGAAAAAGTGTCAATCGACAAACATTCATTGAACTCGCAGCCTGTGCTCTGCGCGGCACTGACGGTAGAGAAGAGGTCAGACATGCATTTACCAAGACTGGGACCACCTCCCCTTCCTCTTTCCTCCGTCCTTTTCCCTTCCTCCTTTCCTTCCATACTTTCTTTCTAATTTTCACTTTTTCCTCCCTTTGCTTTCCTTTCCCTTTTTTCCCTTTTTCCTTCCCTTCCTCTGCCAAATGCTTCCCAGACTCCAGCCTGGGACAGCTTCTGGCCGATTAAATAAGAACGGCCAGGGATTAGGCGCACATCCAGACTCGGGGTACCTGCTGCTCCCAGAGACTCAGGCTCAGAAGGCCTCCTCTTTCACTCAAAAGCTGCTCAGGTCAGCATAGGACACAGCATAAATGGGCGCCGTTGTGAGCTTGGTGTTTAAGAGGCCGTTTCCGAGCCTTGGAACCGAAGAATCATTTCAACTAGACGATTCTCCTAAACATGTCCCAATTATCCATCTGGAAAAATATCAAACTCAAAGCATGCGGCTTGGGTGCAAGAGAGCGGTTACAGGAAACGGTTCTCCAGGAGTAGACGTCGGGGCTGGATTTGGGGTCAGCTGGGGGCTTGCACCATGTAGGCAAGCGGAACATGCCTCACAGGCGGGGCTGTGGGTTTACATCGGCTCACAGTACTTAGACAGTGTTTAACAAGCAGCAAAGGCCAGTTACAGAAATGACTTGCACGTGATAGCGGTTGATAATAAAAAGTGAGATGCACCCAACCCAAACATGCGTGGGGAAGACACAAACACACTTTTAACCAGGAGAAACAGGAAAGAGGCAGCTTTGAAGAAAGGCCCCTTGCTTGGGTTGCGATTTTGCGGGTGATTACGGGCTCCAAAGGTGGAGCTGGAGATAGGGAGAATGTGTTTGGGCCTGGTCACGCTGGGTTTGACTCCCAGTCTTGCCCTTTCCTGGGGCCTGAGGACTCGGGCAAGCTGTTTAACCTCCTTCATCAACTGAGGATGGTGACGTCTACCTTCCAAGACTTGCTAGGGGATAGCTGGGATAACAAACACAATACCTGGCGAGTTGCAAATGCTCTTCCCGCCAACCTCACTAACAAACAGCCAGCAGCCCGAGGGACAGCACAGAGCCAGAACAGCCCAGAACTGGTTGTGTGGATGGCCTCTTGCCAGGGGCACTGAGATTAAGGAGGGCTCCCAGCATGACCTGTGACCTCGGGCCTGGCCTGGACTCCAGCAGTGTGGGCCTAGCGTGAGGTCTGGCAGAGAGAGGAAAAGCTTCCATGGTCAAGGCTTCGCAGGTGACGTCTCTGACGTGGAAGGGAAGGTTGGGAACAATGTGAGGAGTGTCTGCGAGGCTCCTCCCAGCCCCCGAGTACCCGAGGCCACCACTTTTAGTTTACCAGCCGGAACTTGGTGTGCTCTAAAGCAGACAGCCCTTCTGGAACCCCTTCTGCAGGAGCAGGGGGATCTAGAGTGCCTTATGCTCCATCTAGCCGCCGCCTTCCAAGAACAAAGGGATTCGGATCAGCTGCCCCCATTGATCAAACCACGAGTGCTTATTGAGTTTCTCCTCGGGGCTTTATCTTCCTAAGTGCAAAGCTGATCATGTCACTTTCTTGCTTAAAGATTTCCATTGGCTCCCCATCACCTACAGAGTACACTCGGAGATTCCTTAGTGCGGCTGACAAATGCCTTCCTTCTGCCCACTCTGCAGCTGCCAGTCTTCAAACCCTGGTTCCACATGCCATCGTACCCCCCCTATGCCACAGTCACACAGGCTTCTCGTCACACCCTGAGAACATCACGCTTTCTCATGCCTCTGCCTCTTGGGGCATGCTCTTCCTCTCCTTTGATTTCTGTTCCTTTGCTTGTCACTAGGCAGGTCTGTATCAAGCATTATCGCCCGTGTCCTGCCCGCCCCAGAAACCACCAGCAGAGCGGGGTCCTCTCCCAAGCAGGGCGAGTATTCCGTGTTCTTTCTTGTCTCTCCTCCTACAAGTCTGATTAGATGAATGTTGGATTTTCTCGCTCTGTCTTCCACATCACTGTATCTCCTGTTTCCCACCTCTTCGTCCCCCTGAGCTGTCTCTGGTCTTCCTTAGATCTGTCTCCAAGTTTATGACTGAGCGTGATCTCTTACTTATTGTGTTTCTGATTTTGATGTCTATCATTTCTAGAATTGTGCATTTAATCCGTCAAACCTGATTGGTTGATTTCCATAATCTCTTGCTTATAAGCCACACTTACAAGCCTCACTACTATTTCTTTAGATACGTTATGTTAGGATGCTGGCTACCATAACAAAACCCTTCAGGCTGGGCAGATCCAACAACAGAAATTTGTTTTCTCATTGTTTTAGAGGCTGGAAGTCCGAGATGAAGGTGTTGGCCAGTTTGGTTTCTCCTGAGGCCTCTTGCCTTGCAGGTGGCTGTCTTCACACTGTGTCCTCAGATGACCTTGACCCTGTACATGTGCATCCCTGGGGTCCCTTTGTGTGTTCCCATTTCCTCTTCTTATAAAGACACCAGTGGCAGTGGATTAGGACCCACCTAATGACTTCATTTAACCTTGATCCCCTCTTGAAAGGCCCTCTCTCCAAATTCAACCACATTAGTGGTTTAGGGCTTCAACATATGACTTTGGGGAACACATTTCAGCACATAACATTTGTTGACTGTACTGACGTTGTATTCTGTTATATTTTTCTGGTCCAGTTCTGTGGCTGCAGTGCTTCTCTTGGCTCTTCCAGCTGTAAATAGGGTGATTTTCTAGTAGGGGTACACATTCTCTGGCATTTGTATGTAGGAATTCTTTGAGGCCCATGTTTAGTGGGTGTTCCTACAGAGAATTACCTTGGCTTTTGGCAGGTACCTGGGGCACTTCAAATTTGTGGCCACATAAAACTAAACTTTGACTGGGTTTTTACCCCAAAGACTTGAGAACTCATATCTGAAAAGATATTTGCACATTGATGTTCATAGTGGCATTATTCACGGTGGCCAGGATATGGAAGCAACCGAAGTGTCCTACGATAGATGACTAGATAAAGAAGTTGTGGTTCATATATACAATGGAATATGACTCAGCCATAAGAAGAGATGAAATATTACCATTTGTGACAACATGGATGGACCTCGAGATAATCATGCTAAGGGAAATAAGCCAGACAGAAAAAAGTCGAAAGCAGCATGATATCATTTATATGTGGGATATTAACTTAAAAGCAACAAATGAACAGGACAAACAAACAGAGATTCATAGACATGAACAACAGACTAGTGGTTTCCAGAGGGTAGGGAGAAGGGGGGAAGTGAGGAGGTAGATTCCGTGAAAGGGGGTCAAATATGTGGTGACAGAAAGAAATCTACTTATAGGAGGTGAACACGCAATGTAAATATATATATACCTTACTGTTAGAATCTACAGCTGAAACTTATTGGATTTTGCTAACTGTCACCATAAAAATTAATTAATTAATAATTAATTAAAAAATAAAACTAAACTTAAGGTTTAGGTTTTGTGGGTGTTGGGAGTGTGGGGGCATGAGGGAGTGAGGTGGTGTGGATTCAGCCTTTACCGCATTAGAAGGTGGGTTCGTAGTTAGTGATTCTCTGAGGAAACTTTCTGTTTTTTGTTACACCCAGATACACGGCCAAGAAGGCCCCAATCCCCACCGCTGTTTCTGCCCGGAGGGTCATGTTTTGAAGTTCGCACTCCATGGTTGATCGACCGTATTCATGGCCTCAGTTCTTCACCTTCTTGTATACATTTTCTGGAACTACAGCAACAAAGCTGGTGGCTGGAAACAACAGGAATTTATTCTCTCATAGCTCTGGAGGGCAGGAGTCTGACATCGAGGCCTCGGCAGAGCCACGTGCTCTCCGAAGGCCCTGAAGGAGAATCCTTTCTGCCTCTTCCAGCTCCTGGTAGTTCCCGGTGTCCTTTGGCTTGCGGCAACTTCACTCCAAGCTCTGCCTCCATCTCGCAGGGCCCATGGCCTTCTTCTATATGTCTCTCTGTGCCCCATCCCCTTATAAGGACACCAGTCATAGATTTAGCCCTTCTTACCCCAAATCAAAGATAATTTCTCCTTGACATCCATAATTACTAATTACATCTGCAAAGATCCTGTTTCCAAATCAGGTCGTGTCCTGAGGTTCCAGGTGAACGTGAATTTTGGGGCGATACTCTTCAACCCACTACACCTGCCTGTGTACATACCTTATGCCTGTCTGTTCACAGTGACTTCCTCCTCTGACTCTCATCCTAGCCATGTGACTTTCTTGAAGCAATGGGATGTTGCACACTGTGGCACAAGCAGAGACTTGAAGATGTGCAGGGTTATTCCACTTGTCCTTGCACAGAGCCACTGCCATGAGAGGGTCACACCCCTAGCAGAGGCAGGGAGCATCACAGAGCTGAGCGAAGTCACCCCAGGGGCCCCATGTAATAGGATCCTTGCAGACAGCTGAGGATCTGCACGCATGTGAGTGGCCCAGCCAAGATCAGCAGGACTGTCTGGTGCCAGGCCAGATGTGTGGCTAATAAATGACTATTCTGTGTGCCTCTGACGACGGGCTGTCCTTCACACAGCAGCAGTACTGTGTAATAGACAAGCGACACCCCTCCGAGTGGGTCTCCCTTCTGGGGTCTGGGCTTTATAATGGGGTCTCCTTTCTGGCTCCCACCATAGCCTAAGCTTTTTCTCTTGTCCCCTGATGTTCCAGGAAAGTGAAGGTCTGCAGATGCCCTCCAGGGAAGGCCACTCCAGGGCATGCCCACCTTTATGGAGTCACGCTGTCTTGTCAACTTCAGATTTCCAAAGAATTCCCTTACCTTCTTGACAACTAACAATTAAAAAACACTTTTTTTTAATCCATAATTTTCAGGTACGTCATGGTGGGAGAGGGATGGTAGGCATGGAATTCTCTTTTATGATTAGGAATGTGATTACGTCTGCCTCCTCACCAGACGGTGAGTTCCACGTAGGAGAGGACTGCGAAGTGCCCTGTTCAAATCGTCTTTCTCTAAGAGTTCTCCTGTAGGACAATCCTTCAGCCCCCACCCAGATAGTTGTTCTTCCCAGAATACGCTTTGGGATCTCACCACTGGAAGAACTGGGGGGACCCTCTCTGACACGTGCTGAAAATTTCATGTGCTTTTGGTGAAGACACAAGAAGGGTCGTCTTCTGAGATCCCCGTCGTTAATTCAATTGCCGGAACCTGGCCTGGAGCCTCAGGCCACTGGGACACAGCCCAAGGGATGCATCACTGCAATAGCCTCGGTCCTCATCAGCCAAGCCCGTCGCCATGATTGTCACCTGCTTCCTCCTCAGAGGGGACGTTTTTCTACTTCGGCACACACGGCAAGTATTTTCCTCCTTGTACAGGGTTAGTATCTTCGTAGTTTAGGCCCTGGTGTCTTTTCATGAGTCAGTCTCTTGTAAGTGCCAACTGGTTGGGTTCTGTTCAGTCTGAAACTGCAGGAGGTGATAAGCCCGCCCTTCCAGTTCAAACCTGCTTCCTGTGGTCCTGGAGTTTATGAGGTTAACTGAAATGAGTCAAACAGAGAAAGACCAACACCGCATGCTCTCACGTATGTGTGAATCTCAAAACCAAAACCAACAAGCAAACAGGCGGACGCATAGGCACAGAGAATAAACCGATGGTTGCTAGGTGGAAGGGGTTTGGGGGCTCAGTGAAGAAGATGAGGGGGTTAAGGGGTGCATATTAGTAGCTGCAACATAGTCATGGGGATGTGAAGTACCGCACAGGGTATAAAGTCAGTAACGTGATAACTATGTGTGGTGCCAGATGGGTCCTATACTGACGGGGGGGATCACTTCGTACATTTTATAAATGTCTAACCGCTATGCCGTCCACCTGAAACTAATATAATATAGAATTCCAACTGTCATTGAAAAGAAAAAAAAAAAAAAAGAGACCACTCCCTGTACTTTCATCCTCCTACGTGGCAAGTCCTCCCCTGCCCCTGCTGCAATGGGCTTCTAGGAAGTGCGCACAGTGATAATCCTGGAATCCGATTTTATCTAGGAAACCCCTAAGCCCAAAGCATTCACCGGCGGGATTCACCGTTAGCTGAGTCTTTGCAGCTTTTCCCCAAGGGGTTTCCCTGGACATCTCCCTGTGGACGCTGTGCCAGCTCGGTTGTCTTTTGGAGAGGAGAAGGTCGCAGCCGCATTCGAACCTTGAAGTCAAGAGACCTGCAAGGTCGGACACCTCTTTACCTCCAATTTAATATAATAAGGGCTGATCGAAGGATGGAGTGCACGAGCACGTGCCTGAGAACAGACCTGAAACCCAATGTGAAGAAAAGGAAAGGAGGAAAGAAAAATTTAAGTCCAGGAAGGGTGCCTCCACTCTGGTCAGTGGAGGATCACGTTGCTGAATTGTTAGGGGTTTCAGTTAACAGTAGAGGGAAGCAACGATGAAAGAAGCAGCCTGCTCGGGAAGACAAGGCATTCCAGGTGCAAATCATGCTTCCCAGCATGCGCTGCACTATTCTTGTCCTCATCTTCGCGGAAAAGCAGATGCAGCATGTGTCCCACGTCAGGATGTGGTGAGTCGCTTCTGATCAGTTCATTTTTAACACGGCTTATGTTTCACTCCAGCCTCATTTGAAAAGACGGACATCTATCACCAGAATCCCAATCATTCACTTATGACAGCACGAACGGTCAAGTCCCGGGGGGCCCACATTACTCCTGGACTGAAATGGCATTCATTTACAATCAGAAATACAATTATTCCAGAAACTGCCTCTATGAGGAGATCCATAGGTGGGGGTGGGGAGGAGAGGGACAAGTCAAAATGAAAAAGTTATCCTGGGAGTTTGGAATCAGAGCAGAAGAAGTCAGGGGATGGCACATCCAATGGCATCGGGTGACCACAGTCGGACTCACTGCATCCCAACAAGGCCGACCTGGCGCATAGCTCAGGAATAAGCTCACAGACTTCGGCTCCCGGCATCTCTTCCACGTTGGGCGGCCCTGCCGTCGTCGTGATGGGGTGCTCTCTTGGGACAGAATCCTCTGCTCTATTACCTGGACTGGCAGTGCCACTGCTTGATTTTGGAAAATCTGTTTTCTTTGCTTCATAGCTGACCAGTTCCCTTCAGATCAATAAGCTCTTTCCTTAGATTTGTTCACGTCTCCAACAGAGTCACAATAGTCGTTAGACGACCATCAGGGAATTGTCTTGTGCTTCTAGCCTGATGCTCTCTTTCTATATAACCGTTTCCCACCAGCGGTCCAGGTTCTAGCTCTGGACAGAGACTCAGAAGAACTCTGCCCCTGTTCCACCAGACCGCTCTTCTTTAGTTCGAGGCCTGCTGTCATCAAGGTGGTCCCACACAATGGTGTAGCTTGTGCACTGAGCGAGGGAGTATGCTGGTGAGGAGGAGTGAGGGTGAGAAGCTCGGTGTGGGATGCTTCTCCCTTCTTTGTCAAAGGCTCCGTCGGAGCTGGAGGTGTGTGTGGCAACTATGGTGCTCCGATCTTAACATTTTGGGACTCGACAGCTGTTTCTCAAAGCTGACGACAGTCTAAACTCTCTATAATAGTATTCTCAAGATGTAGTCCAATTTATCACTGTCCCATACCCATGCGATATCAGAAATGGTTAAAATTTACCCAAAGCAACGAGATGCCTACCTTCTCTCGATTCAAAAATCACGATTCACGTGGCTAAAAGCTACACTCATTTTTTTTTTTTTAACAACCGCGTCGTCCCATTGGCTCACGCTGAGCTTGTAGCCTACAAAAGCCTCACGTTGGGTTTCCCTCGAGGCATGCTGTTACCATCAAGTCTCAGAAATCTCGTACAAAACACGAAGCCTACATTACTTTCTGTTAAAACGCAACATGTGATCGTAGCCATCCGTGTAGCTGATTGCGGTCTTTCCGAGTAGCCCGAGTCTCTCAGTGTACTGCTCTCTCTCCTGCCTCTGATCATCTGCTCCTTACAGTTTGAGAGAAAGCAAGGCAGCAGGGAGGGAGAAAGGAAAAGCAACTAAGACCTTGGTGCACCTGCTACGTCCCAGACACTATACTCTTCACTCCGTTATCTTCCTTAACCTTCCCGACAATCCATGCAGATACACAATAGCATTATTTTTAAGCTCAGAGATTAGTAACTTGCCCAAGGCTGTACAGCTGAGATGTTGTAAAGGCAAGATTCAAACCCAATCCCATTTCGTTTTAAATGCCTTTTTTTTTTTTTCAACTAAAATACGAGGCCTCTGACATCGTTCTGTAGAATGTCTCACGGGTTGGTGGCCAAGGAGAGAGCTCTCTGGCCTCACTTTAGAGTCCTTGGTCAGGGGATGACGAGTATCACTGGGGTCTGGGAAAGTGTAGTTCTTTCTCTCTGTGGGAGCCCTGGGTTGGATTCTCACAACAGAAGATGCTAAGCGACTCAGGGCAATGACGGGCTCCCAAGCTTCGGGGCGTATTCCCTGGGGTGTGCCCATGTCGGTATATCCTCCTCATGCTGATTTTGAGCGCAACTCTGTTCTTCTTTTCTCTATAATTGATACAATTGAATTCACACCCAATTCATCTGTGCTCACTCTCTCTGGGGAACCCAGTCAGAGAAAACTGTGAAAAAAAAATTCTGATTTTTGCCTGATACCATTTTTTTTTTTTTGAGCAATTCAGAATAAGGTAGAATATTTGATTTGGAATCCTAAAAAGCATTTTGTCCCGTTCTATCACTCTATTTATCCTAAGAGGGGAAGCCACCCTCCTAAGACTGTACCACGGGCTCACAGAAGAATCTTAACCCTTAACTTTGGTTTGGGAAGATTGCCCATCACACCACACTGCCTCTCTTTTGATTCCAAAGTGACAGAGTGGATTTTCCAGACCAGGCTATTAATGGGAACATCCTTTCAACTTCTGGAGACCCCTGGCACATGGCGACGGCTTTGGACCTAATTGGAATTCTAGAAGGTTTGAAGAGACCTGGCCTTCATCCGGGCTGGCCTCACCCCTGCCCTCCTCCTTGAGTCTGTGATCCTCTGTCTCTTTTTCTTACCTAATCCGGTTTCAGTGCTGCATGCATGGCAGCCGTCCACAGCCTCCTTATTAATTAAATGACACTTTAGAAACGTACTTCTCCAGGGGCTCAGAGAAAGCCAGCTTTGGCTAGCTATAAAGTTTTCAGTAATCATTTAAGAAAAAAAAAATGTTATTCATCATCTTTATGGCAGATCACGGCCGCCACATTTTCCCCAGGAGTTCAATCTATCAAACTCCTCAGTGCAAGGACAGCTAACAAGGTCCTTGTCACTTTGGGTGAAATATACAAGTATCACGAGAGGCCCTTGACTCCTGCCAGGGACAAAGGTGTAGCCACCTCTCATCCCAGCGTACTCCATCAGGAAGCCGGTAAGACTGTCTCCCTTCACTCTCCATCTCCACTGACAAAACAGGGGTGAGTGAGAGGAAATCCTTTAGTGAATGGCTTCCCGTGGGCATGATATGGTGTCTGAGGGTATGAGTCCAACCTTTTGTACTGCAGATGTGCATAGGTAACAGGCTCTCGTGGCCCTTGCAGGTCTCCTCTGCACATCCCACGTTAGAAACAACAACGACAACAGCCAGTGGTATAGTATTTAGCAAAGTGATTTCAATTATGTGATCTCACCTCACCTCCGCCTTGTAAGGTAGCAGGAAAGAGGCTGTTATCATTCTCATGTCACAGAAGAAGGAACTGAGACACACCGGGGACACTTGGATGATGCGGGCGGCATCGTAAGATTTGAGCTGGGACCTGGCTTTCATTTCCGTGCATTTGGAGTGACAACAGCACCATGTCCTCCGTCTCCTCTGTCTTGTTCGTCTTCTCTGTGCAGGCGCCAAGTGCATCTGGAGTGGAGTCGTCTCTGTACTCCCTTCTCTTCACCTGTGTCACGAATATCTTCTTTTCAATAAAAGGCTCAGGAACAAGACAAGATGCCACATTTGTACTTTTCAGTCAGCTCAGCATGCCGGGGCCTCCGTGTTGCTCCAGCTCTTACGGGGGAAGCTCGGGCTGTGGGGGTGGGCTGTCCATCCACTGTCCTAAGTGTCCGGGCCACTGTGGACAGACCTGAGCCTTGACGAGGGGGCTCGGGCAAGGCCGGCTCAGATCACTGTGTCAAGGGCAGCCTGGCGGCCAGTTTCTCCAGCCATCGAGAAGGACTGAAATGGATCTGAACTGAATCCAGGACACACCTAAAAGTCGTGTGTGCACGTGTGTGTGCACACGTGTGTGTGTGTGTGTGTGCGTGTGCGTGCGTGTGTGTGAAGCAAATGGCAACATACCCGGGTTCTATTCACATTTATTGTGTGCGTTGCATTAAGTGCTTTCACGTGGGATAGTTTATTTAATTTCAACTCGTTGCAGTGGATATTACTGTCTGCATTTTCAGACAAAGAACTGAAGCTCAGAGAGGCCAAGCGACTTGACACTCAGTGACGTGCGTCCTCTCCCCCGCCTCCAGGATAGGCAATGGGAAGCTATTTCTGAAGATCCCATGCACTTCTCGGTCACCCCGTTTCTTCCTTCGTGTTTGCTTTATCCACTGACCATGGCCCTGTGAGGCGCAGCCTGGTTCTTCTCTCATCACCACTGATTTCAGCCCTGGCCAACAGGGCGTGGACCACGAGGCGGTGCAAAGCTCACCCAGGCTGGGAGGAGGGCAGCTGTCCTGCCTGGAGTGAGAGTCCAGGCTGGGCTTCAGGTCCTGGGGGCTGTGAGTGAAAGGCTCCCAACGGAGGGTCTGGGGTTTTCTGCTCCTCTGCTGCTCTTTCATGATATTCCAAAGCTCTCCCATGGTTTACCTTCCACCCCAGGGCTGAAAGCTGGTGTTGGAAATCCTGTGATGGAAACGGTCTGTGCAGGGAGAAGGGGGGGCGCATTAAGTCATAAGAACAGGTGTTTGTTCAGAACGATGGTGAGTGAGTCTGTTACCCTCAGGGCCGGGGTGAGGCGGGGGTGGAGAGTGTGAGATGGGTGAGAGAAAAGAGGAAAAAAAACAGAGGGAAGGAAGAGAGTAAAGGACTAAGCGAACTAAGAAGAAAGGAAAAAGGGAAGGAAGAGAAACTGCAGGAGGGGACTTGGGGTTTTTTCAGCTGCCCCCTCTGGGCATTCCCTGCGCCCCAGCACCCGGACTCCCCCTTCCCGGAGAAGGTCCAAGGCATCTCTACAGCAAATCCACAGCTAGGCCAGTCCTCTTTCCTCTTGCTCCTTCAAGCAATCTCGATAATTATAAAATCCTTCCTTCTTAGTTCAGTTGGGATGGGTGAGAACTGAT
Source organism: Cynopterus sphinx (assembly GCA_030015415.1). Lineage (NCBI taxonomy): Eukaryota > Metazoa > Chordata > Mammalia > Chiroptera > Pteropodidae > Cynopterus > Cynopterus sphinx. The sequence goes on along the minus strand of CM057390.1, from coordinate 47,508,383 downwards.
AGATAAATGGATGATAGAGAGATAGATGATACACAGATAGATGATCCACAGATGGGTGATACATAGGTAGACATTCAATGGCTGCAGATGCATAGAAATGAGTGCATTTGTGGGGTCCTGTTTTCTCAGTCTATTTAATGAATGGGGCCCAGACGTGGTGGCCACGTGCTGGACAAGCCAGCTGAGGGGGTGGGTGGTACAGGGATGACTGACTGGAACCAGCGAGGACGTCCATGCTGGGTGAGAAAGCTGAGTCAGAGGCTGGGTGGTAAGGAGGGCCACGGATCGGCTGTCTGTGGGTGCCGAGAACTCACCCGAAGACTCCCAGAGTGGGAAAGCACTAACCAGGCTCACTGCAGACCCCTCCACGCACACACACGCACACGCACACACACTCGTTCCTGCAGGGGCCTCTGGGGAAGGAAGAGGCTGGCAGGAGAAAACAGCAGAGAGTCAAACAGGAGTCAAAGGCTGAAGAAGCATTACTTGTTCTACAGTGGGGCAGTTCTAGAAATTTCTGCATCTCCCTCTCTTCCCTTGGCCAGGCCATTTAAAAACTCCCATACAAGACTTTTATTTTTAAATTAAATGTATTGGGGTTAATGAAATTATGGAGATTTCAGGTGCACCGTCTGTAACACGTCATCTGCATATTGCATCGTGCGTTCAGCACCCAAAGTCAGATCTCCTTCTGTCACCACGTATGTGACCCCCTTGACCTTCACCTACTGACCTCCCACTTCCCCTTTCCCTAAACTGCTGTCTGTGCCTATGAGTTTTTGTTTGTTTGTCTTGTTCATTTGTCCCTTTCAGTTTCAAATCCCACATCTGAGGGGCTTATTTTCTGTCTGGCTTATTTCGCTCCGCATGATTATCTTGAGATCCATCCACGTTGTCGCAGACGGCAGCATTTTATCCTATGGCTGTGTGTGTGCACCCGTCTCTATTATCCAATTATCTATTGAAGGAAACCATGGCTGCTTCCTGGCCACTGTGAACGATGCTGCTATGAACATCGGGGTGCATACATCTTTATGGGTAAATGTTTTCGATTTTGTTGGCATCGATACCCCACCATACTTTCTTTTCTTCTAGCTCAGCTCCAAGGCTGAGAGGAGCTCCCACACCTGCCGCCTTTCATTTTCCAAAGACAGACACTGCAGGGAGCCGACAGCTCTAAGTCAAAGCCCTTCTCTCCATACCCAACTAGGCCTGAGCATAGGGCTGTGCAGATCTCACCCCTGAGCTCCCTGGGGGCAAGTTCCCAACCCCCTGATCGTGCTGAGCCGTCGCTGACAGTCCGCACACCAGTAAGGAGTGACTTGAAACGACAGTGTCTCTGAGGCCAGCTTTGAAAAATGAAATAAAAGACACTCCCATTAGTGCTCACCTCCTGTTTCCTCATTAAACGAGCGAGAGAAACCAGTGTCCGACGTCAAGTCATACAAAGCGGCGTTCAGCAGCTGAGTGTGGGTGAGTATTGGTAAGTAGCTGCTTTAAGAGCTGTCGAGGCGGCCACGGCCCAGGAGAGCTGCCCCTGTCCTTCGGATCAGGTGGTTCCAGCCAGGCCCTGAGCCTTTGGGACTCGATGTCCTCAGGGGCCTGGGCTCTGACCCGCAGGAGGTGACCTGGCTCCTCTCAGCCTTGGGGCCTTCCTAGCTGAGCAACTGCACCAGCCTGGCAGGAGGGAAGCTCCAGGCTGGAGCCAGCTATTAGCTCCTCTGAACAAACACACTAACTGCACTGTTTACTGTGTAAACACGGACCAAAGCAGCGGGGCAGAGGGGGGTTCATAACAAGGGCTGTTAATGGCTGACACGCAGGCTCCTCAGGCCACCATAATGAGCTCATCACCACCCCGGGTGCTGTCATCTTCATGCACAGGCACAGAGAGGAGGAGGAGGGAGCGGAGGAGGAGGACGGATGGTGCCTGTGTGCATGCCTACATGCCCAGCGGTGCCCAGACCTTCCTAATCTCGATCGTAGGGTCCAAGTTAAAGGTGGACGTGTCTCCTGAGCACCTGCTGTGTGCGGGGCATTGAGCCAGGTGCCGGAATACGGTGGGGGCGGATAAGGAAAACCACCAAGGAGTCAGGGTGCTGAGGTCCAGCCCCTACTCTCTGGGTCAGGGAAGCCTTCCCAGAGCAGAAGGATGTGGTTTCCAGGTGAGCAGCCCGTTTGGGGAGAACTGGGGTGACCCCTCTTTAGAAAGAAGTGGGTGCAGTTTCTCTCCTGAGTGGCTCTCTCTCTCCCACAAGAGCCTCTCTGAGCTCATTTCCTGCAGCCTCATGGTCCGGGAACTCCATAACGAGGCCCTCGAGGCTGGTTAGAGTGCGCTAATGGAGAGGAGGTGCCTCGGGGCAGCGAGCAGACCCTGAGAGAGCCCAGGGGTCCTCCCTGTGGGAGCAGGTACTCGGGGTGAGTGACTGATCGGCATCCCACCAGAAACAGCTGCTCTCCTCAGGTGGCCAAGGACCAGTCAGCCCTGAACCCAGGTGCCCGACCTGTCCCGGACGCTTCCAGCCTCAGTGATCCAATAGGGAGAGTCCGCCTGGCTCCGCGCTCACTCTCCAGCCCCCACCTCCCAACTGTGTGACGCTGAGACAAAGACGTCACTTCTCTGGGTCTGCTTCCATGTATGTGTAAGATGGGATTTGGGCCAGATAGGAAACACTAGGTTGGGTTAGTCTAGCCAGACGGATTAGGAAGCCGGACATAGGACGTGCATATGCACAGGGACAAGTAACCCGGGGGTGCCAGCCAAGGCCCGAGGCTGGGCTTCTGGGGGTCCAAGCACCCCCAGAGCATAGGCAACGGGGTATGTATATGTGCACATTTCTCAGGGGAGAGGGTCAATACCTGTCATCAGGTTTTTTTTTTTCTTTTAAGAGCTCAGAAATGGTTAGGAACCATCGTGTTCAGATCTAATTAAGGTTCTTTGAAGTTCTCAGATGTTCCATTTCTGAAAGTTCCAGGGCTCCGTGGGGTTCTCACCCCGAGTGTAAGTTCTCGGCGGGGCTGCCCTGAGGCCTCTCGGAGTGCTCGCCTGAGATTCACACCCACGTGGTGGGCTCACGTAGCGCAGGGTTGAGGCGCAGCTTCTGGAGTGGACAGATCTGAGTTCAAACCTCTGCTGTCCGATCTCAGAGCTGTCTGTGAGCCTCAGTTTCCTCATCTGTAGAATGGACATCACAATGCAGGGTGACTGGAAACATCGGCAGATATTCAATACGCCATTTATGGAGAGTACATTATAGTCCATGACGAAATAACACCAGCCGTGTGTGGAGACGCGGAAAGCCTCTCTGTGGTAGCAGCTATACCAGAGGCTTGTTCTGAGGGCTCAGCGTAACGACGAATATACATTGCCCGACATGTGTGTCAGTATGTTACCCATAATGAAAACGATCCTTTTCACCTCTGTGCCATGGTCTGTATCCTGGGCTGACGTTTGCCCTCTGTCCTCGGGTGATGCGTCTGACGACAGGCACACCTGCACATTCTCTCACGATGCAGTGGGTCAAGCCTCAATTTCAAGGCCTCGACGGGAGCTGATAGACCAGCCATGAACAAGGAACTCCGCGTCTGGCCAAGCAGCTAGAGGCCTAGAGGAGCCTGAGGGGGCAGCGGACGAGTGATTTAGAGGGCAAAGGGGCAGGCAGGGACCTGGGTCCCATAACAGGGGTAGGTGCACCCATGGTCAGTCCCCAAGTGCTGATTGTGGTCAAGGGGACCAGCAAGCGAGTTCTGAGCGCCACAGATTCCCAGGCGCTGTGATTACTCCTCAGGGGGGCCAGGGCTGCAGAAGTAAACGTGACGCAGGTACCTGTGAGTGGCTGTGCACTCTCCCAGAGCAGTGAGGGCCCAGTGAGTCTGTATCTGCGACCGCCTCTTCCCGCCATCCTTTAATTAAAGCGAAGCCCCAGCCTTGTCGGGGTGGGGCGTAGCAGCTTAGAGGCAGAGATGCTTAGAGAAGCAGAAGGTCTCTCCTGGGTTCTCTGAATGAGAGTCAGATCCCCGGGGGGGAGGGATGAAGCAAAATTTGAAACGAGAAAGGTTGCTTGATGGATGGAGGCAACAACGAAAAATCTATTAGCCGTGCTTTGAGCTCCTCAGAGAACCTTTCAGATGAAGCCAAGTAAACAGCTTCCTGATACTCGAGATTTGTTAATTAAGCACTTTGAACAGGCTCTGTGGGCAGGGGCAGACAACGGAAGAATCTGACTTCGGAGAGTCTCCCGGATTTAGGAGAGAGGGCAAGAGATCTCAGGGCCAGTGGCCTGAGATGTCTCCCAGCCTCAGTCTGAGGGGCCGGGCCGCTGTCGCCACAGGGGGCCATGTCCTTTGTGGGACCACGTTTGGGGAGGGGGCTGAGCAGGGCATGCGGTGACACACATGTTGTGCTGTCTGCCCATCCCGGTGCCCATGAGCTGGGTACCACACAGAGCAGTGATACTTACCTGTTCAGGGGAAAGGCCGCCTGGCATCACCCAAGGGCACACCGAGGAAAACTTGTGCCCAGTGACTTGTGCCTGGAATTTCTCAGGAATGCATTGGGACTTTGGTTGAAGCACAGGACACCCAAATCTAACCCTGGTGGCCCTTCTCTCAGCCCCAGACCAGAATTATAATCACTTTTTCTCCCATCTTCTGGGAAATGCCCCTTCTCAACCAGCACAGACAGAGAAAGCTGCACAGTTCTTGGTACTTGATGCCACATCCCATTGCCCCAGAGTTGTGCAACACGAGCGGGGTTTACAGACACACCACGGTACTCCTCTCCCCGCACGAAGACACAGGCACACAGTCAAGGTTATGGCTAACCCACGAAAGCCGCATTTACCTCCTAGGATGGGTTCACCAGCGTCCAGCTGTGTCACACTGAGCCTCCGGGCACAGATGAGAGTGGCTGGAGAAAAGGATGGCAGCTGGAGAGCCCTCAGTGAAATCTGTGTTGGCCGCAGGCAGCGGTCACAAACGGGGTCTGTGCATCGCTGTAGTGAGCACCATGATGGAACCTCCTGAGAGAAGGCAGGTAGAGGACACACAAGGAGACAGGGAAGGGAGCACAGGGCTGGGGCTGGGGGCAGTCTGTCATCTCCTCACCTGCTCCTTTTTATACAGCTCTAGTTCCAGGGGTCCACTGTGCTCCTGGTGCTTTAGGCTGGGAAGAGGGTCCTGTCTCCAATTCCCACCTTTTCCCCGCTATATCTGACTTTCCCAGCCTCAGCAAGTGAGCTTCATCTTTACCACAGCCATCTCGTCTCTTCCTCACAGTGACGGAGATCAAGATGCTTATGCCCTGTGGAAAGATAAGAAAACAGAGGCTCAGAGACGTTAGGTCGATTGTCAAAGACCACACTCCCTGGAAAGTCCAGAGCTGGGATGTGAACACACGTCTCCAGCCCAGAAGACCAGCCCAGTGGTTCCCGCATCCTGCACACAGCAGCACCTGTGTGCACTCTGGGAGGCCGTGCTATGGGGCCTCCTCTCACTGCGGCCCAGGTCTCACACTTGCTGCTGCTCCCTCATTTAGATAACGTATCGCTTATGGGTAAGTCTGGTCAAGGCCCTCACCATCCTTCCAGGGTCAGAAGCAAAGATGTCTGTATCTACAAGCTCCACTTAGCAGCAACTTGGTGTGGAGACCTAAGTGCAGGAAGGCCCTGCTTGCTTGAACCTGTCTGTCTCCCAAGCCCCAGGAGACAGGAAGCAAGAGAGGAGGAACCTTCCGTGTGTAGCGTTCCAGGGATCGCAGTACCATGGACCATGGACTCCTCTGAACCTCAAAGACCCTGTGTTTGAACTGATTTCCAGCAATCCCCAAACGTTTTGGCGCCAGGGACCAGGGCTCCTATGAGAATCTGATGCCTGATGATCCCAGGTGGAGCTGAGGCAGTGATGCTCGTGCTGGGGAGCGGCCGCAGGTACTGATGAAGCTTCGCCGGCTTCCTGCTGAGCGACCCAGTTCCTAACAGGCTGATGACCAGTCTGCAGCGGTTGGGGCTGCCTTATTTAGGCCTTCAGGTGGGCGGAAGGGAAATCTCTATAAAGCCATCAAGCAAAGCCCAGATTGAAAGACCAATATTATTGACATGCAAATTCTCTCAAATTAATCTATGGAATTAACACGATCACAGTCAAAATCCAAGCAGGCTTTTTTTTTTTTTTAAATAGAATTTGACAAGCTGGTTCTAAAATTTGTATAGAAAGCAAAGAGCCTGACATAGGCAAAATGACTTTGAAGAAGAAGCAAATGGGAGGACTCACAGTGCCTGATTTCAAAATGCACTGGAAAGCTTCATGATCCAAGACCTCACAGTACTGGGTAAGGACAGATGCATATATCAACGAGACGGAAAGGATAGTCAAGAAATAGATACATATACGTCTGATTTATTTTCAACAGAGGTGGCAAAACAATCTGACGAATGAAAGGAAAGTCTTTTTTAACAAACTGTGCTAGAACAGCTGAAACTGGGGAAAAAAGAGTCATCATCTTTATCAAAAAATTAACTTAAAATGGGCCAGAAACCTAAATATGAAAGCTAAAACTATGGAATTTTAGAAATATCCATAGGAGACAAGCTTCCCAGCTTTGGATTGGGCACATGTTTCTTAAATAGAACACAAAAATAAACCATTAAAGAAATAAATTTATTAAAATCTAACAGTTGTGTTTTTTTTGAAAAATATTATCCAGAAGAGAAAAGCCACAGAGCCGAATAAAAATATTCACAATCCATTTACCTGACAAAGAGCTTGTATCCAAAATATGTGAAGAACTCTTAAAACTTAAAAATAAGGCGACGATAAAAAATGATAAAATAGTTCACAGACCCCTCACTGAAGAGGATATATGAAAATCTGGTAATCATTTCAAAGATGCTCAACACCATTAGTTCATCGGGAAAAAGTAAATTAAAAGTAAAGCGAGATGTCATTACACATGCTAACGGATAAAATTAAAAAGACTGATAATGACAAGTATCGATGAGGACCTGGAGCAACGAGCTCCCACATAACGCCTGTAGGAACATAAAATGTTGCAACTACTTCGGAAAAGGGTTTGACAGTTTCTTATAAAGTTAAGCATAGACTAACCCTGTGACGTACCAGTTCCACATTTGGGCATTAACCCAAGTAAAATGAAAACGTGTCTACACACAGGCTTGTACGTGGATGTCATAGTAACTTTATTCATAAGAGCTCCAAACAGGAGACAGCGCGCGTGTCAACAAATGGGCGAAGGTTAAAGAAACTGTGGGGCCCCTGTGCAATCTACTGCTACTCAGAAATGAAAATAAAAGAGGTGATGATGCATGTGGCAATATGGGCGAATCTCAGTACATTCCGCTGTGTGAAGTAAGCCAGAAGTAGCAGTATTAAAGCGTATTCACAGTAAAACCCATTTACGTGAAACTCTAAAGACTGGTCTGATGGACAGGGGTGCTTAAGGGCCAGGAATTGACATTTTAGGTAATAGAAATATTCTATGACTGGATTATGGTTGTGCATACATAGATATACATATCTGTGAATATGTATGTACATATATGTGCATATATATATATATTTATATTTTATATTCATCAGACTGAACCTTTGAAATGAGTCCATTTTATCACCTGGAACTTACACCTCAATAAAGTTGTTATAAAAGTACAACACATATCAATCTTCTCTCCCCTTGCTTCCCAACAATTGTGATGATCCCGTTGTACTTAGAATAAAGTCCAAACTCCTTACCACGTTCTAGTGTTGCCCCTCACCACTGTCCCCAAGCTCACTGTCCTCCAGGCACACTAACCTGGTGTCTTTCCCACCACGGGCCTTCCCATGGGTACCCCCTCTGCCTGGAAAGCTCCCTGCGCAGCCTTATATCCCCTGCTTTCTGGCCCCACCCCAACAGTTTCCCGTAAGCATTCACCTCCTATGGGAGACCCTCCTTCACGCCCCAGTTTAAATGCAGTCAGTTCCCTTATTATCTTGGCTCACGACACTCTTCTCCTCCTTAGTCCTTATCACGATGTGTACATATGAATCAATGTGGTGTCCACTTCTTAAGTGTTTTTCCTACCCGAGACTGTGAGATCCAAATAGAACCTCGTCTGCTTTGTTTACTACTTGATCCCCAGCAAAGTCCCTGGCACATAGTAGAGCTTCAATAAATATTTGATGGATAAATTGATAGATCAATGAATCAGTGCTTTTCCCTCAGGGAGAAAGTCGTTGGAGATGAATGAACTATGGCAGAAGCAACGTGCTGCAGGATGAAGAATCAGCCTTGGGAACTGAGTCCTGACTTTCTCATCAGTGCACAGGCCACACTTGGTCCGGTAGGTCTGGGATGGGGCCCAGGAATCCCACGCTTCCCCGCAGGGGGATTCCGATGCTTCAGATGTATGAGAATAACTAGGCCGGCGGGTACGTACAAGCACAAGCCAACCCACACGTGGAGATTTTTCCCCTTTCATTTATTTCTTTTTTTATCTTTAAATCACAGTTAATGTTCAATAGTATATTAGTGTCAGGTGTACGGCACAGTGGTTGGACATTTATATAACTTACCGACTGATCCTCTGATAAACCTATTATCTGTCTGGACCCATACACAAAGTTATCACAATATTATTGACTATGTTCCTTATGTTGTCCTTCGCATCCCTGTGACTGTTTTGTAATTACTAATTTGAACTTTTTGATTGGTCTTCTTTTTCATCCAGCCCCTCTACCCACTTTCTATCTGGCAAACATCAGCTTTTTCCTCCACATCTATGAGTCTGTTCATGTATTTTGTTTTTTAATTTCCACATGGAAGTGAAATCGTATAGTATTTATCTTTCTTATTTGATTTAACATAATATTTGATTTGTCTAACTTATTTGATTTAACATAATACCCTCTAGGTTTATCCATGTTGTTGCAAATGGTAGGATTTCATTCTTTTTTATGGCTGAATAATATTCCATTAAATATGTATATGTACCACCTCTTTTTTATCCAATCATCTAAAGATGGACACTTGGGTTGCTTCCATATCTTGGCTCGTAAATAATGCTGCAATGAACAAAGGGCTGCATATGTCTTTAGACTGACGTTTTGGATTTCTGCAGATAGATATCCAGAAGCGGAATTGTTGGATCATGAGATTTTTGAGTCATTGTTGGGTTCAAAAAATGGGTCCTCTTTTTCTCATTTATCTGCACTCTGGTTTTCTCACTGAACGATCCTTTATAGAAATCTCTCGAAGTGTTTTGGTATAGGAGAAGTATCACTTTTTTTTTTCTTTATTATTAATAGATACATAAAAGGATATGAAGTGTGTGGTAGTCCTTAGAGCTATTCACTCATACTTGTAGTTTTCTTCCTTCCAGGAGCATGTTTGGACTCCACTTCTTGGCTCACTTGTGGCTGAATGAGGCTTGTGACTACTCTTAGCCACTGAATTACAGCCCTGGGCTGAAGCATTTAATCACTGGGTACAACATACTCCAGAACTCTGTTGCCCTCGGGCACAGCAGCACCATCAGCCTGGGTTCCTGAATGACCTTGAGCAACAGAGTCCCTTACTGGCTTGACTCGGGCACAGGACTGAGCAGGCAACACACTTTTATTGCTGTAGGCCACTGTAATTTTGGAACTGTTTACTCCACATCACACCCAGCCTGGCCTAATGAAAATACATTATTGTCCCAGAATTTATTCAACCATTCTTCAGTGTTAGATGCTTACTTTGTTCCTAGTGTTTTTCCAACTGGCAAAAATACTCTAATCCTTTTTTTACATATATCCTTATACACTGGTTTGAATATATACACGTAGTGAAAAATCTGAAAGGATACGTAATAGGTTAAAACGGGTTACATGGTTTTGTGGAGGAGGTCTTGTGGCTGAGGATTATTAGTATGGAAGGGGATGGAGAGAGGAAACTAAGCATAAAAAAGGAAAAAAAAAACCCAATTCATATGAAAAGCTATGCACAATATGGTCCTGTCTGCAAGTCTGTGAAAGTATAAATTCACATCTCTACCTAGTTCCCCGTAAACATTTCTGTATCTATCGTTCTTAAATTTTTTTAAACCTAAATTACTTAGTAATTTTTTTTAAAAAAAAGCCAGCAGATCATTTAAGACCCTAATAAAAATGCAAATGTTATTTGGCATGATCAAATCCTAAGGAACTGTCCAGCGGTTATTTACACTTCTGCTGGGGTGACATTAAGGGATTAGTTGTCGCATGCTGACACATTGCTCAGGGCAGCCTGGCTTTGGTGTGCTGGGAGAGGGGGGCGAGGGGGAAAGGCTGGAATGCCCTTTGCTGGTAAGCCAAAGCGGGGACTTCAGAGAGACAAAGAGCAGGGGGAGAGCATTGGGAAGGCAGGTTAGAGCTCCGGGTCGGAAGGAGAGTGTGTGTAGGCAAATCTACTGAGTAAAATATACGTGTGAGATGATCGCGTCTACTTAATTTTATAAGAAGAATTTTCTTTTCTGATTATGCCCAGTGACTAACATAATGCCTGCCCTGTCAAAGAACCCTCCAAAGCATTTGATTATTGAGAGAGAGAGAGAGAGAGAGAGAGAGAGAGAGAGAGAGAGAGAGAGAGAGAGAGAGAAGGAAGCTTATCAGGTGGCAGAGCCAGGAGTAGGATCCAGATGCCGGTTCATTTTAGTCCCAGTTTTTTTTTTTTTTTTTTAAGAGTATTTCAAGAAGATAGGAATGGAGACAAGAAGGAAGGAAGGAAAGGGAGAGAAAAAGGAAGGAAAGAAGATAGATATTTCTATCTATCTATCTATCTATCTATCTATCTATCATCATCATCATCTGTATGTCTGTCTATCTTCCTCCTGACCCCCTTCCCCTCTCCCAGGAGTGGAAGTGTATTTGATGTGGAGAAAAGATACCAGCTGCCCTTTTTGGGTGGTCCAGGTTGTATGACACAGAGAATTTCCTGCCTCTGAATAAACTCTGCTCAAGACCCTCCACCAGCAGGAGCCTCTCCATTCACTGCCTGTGGCCACTAGTGCCTGCCAGTCATGCTGCCCTCCAGTCACCTCCACCTCAGCAGTCTCCTCCACCAGGTCCTATAAACGGATCATGCCAAGCGCCCAATGGGATCTGGCACAGTCACCCAATCCTTTCTCGACTCAGCTCTCTGAAGGAGATTGGCCTACGATTCCAACAAAACTGATTGTAAATATGTTAGTAGGAAGTACTTTCACTGTCTGTGGTCTCTGCTCCCCCTTTTCATGTGTATATTCTTTAAAAGATATATGCTCAGTCTTAGGTGCCCAGAGCTATCTTATCCTCCATGCCTGACCACACCCTGGACAGGCCATGCTAACTAACTCCTTATGAAATGCAGAGCAGTGGTCGAGGATTCAAAAGAGGATTTAATAGAGAATCTGATAAACTCTTTTATACCAAGGTGTTAGGGTCTGATAATCCTTTAATCTGTTATCTTTCTCAGCAGACTTGCATTGTTAAAGAGCACAGAGAAAAGTAAGTTGTTACGCATCAGCTGATAAGGCAGTGGACTCCGGCTCAATTTTCCAAATATGAATGCATTTGATGTAAGTGGATCACAGAAATCAGGTGGTTAAGTTTTGGATGATTTAGGATGTGTTAAGTATAGAGTAGATAGAGGCTATTAAGAATTAAGCGTGAATTCTGTATCAAATGGGCTGCTTTTAACTAAAAATAATGGATTATACAACCAAGTGAGACTGAAAAATTGCAGACATTTTATTAAATCGTATAAAAGAATTCCAGAGTTTGGAAATGTCTTTTCTTTTTATTTGCTGTTTTTATTTTCTTTTTGTGCTCCGTCTGATTGCAAGGTGGTTGTAGCTATTCTATGTAAGTAAGGTGCAGATATGACAGTCAGTGAAGAAATTGAAAGAAGGACCCCTCCTTTCATTTCCCAGGCATCTCTTTTTTTTCCAGTAAGGAGGAAAAAGTCCTTTACAGAAACCTTAGTGTTAATCAGCGTAGGCCTACCACCACAATAAATACTCCCAGAATTCCAATGGCCAAACAAAATGAAGGTTTGTTCTTGGCTCTTGTCATAGTCTGATTCAGGTTGACCGGGATGGGGAGAATGCTCTGCTCCATGCAGACACTCAGGAACCCAGTCTCCTTTCCTCTTTTGGCTCAAGTATGCTCTAAGGCCTCAGAATAATCTGGATTTCCTGCATCTGGTCTGTGGGTGGGAGGCGAGATGGTATGGAGAAAGGGTGGGAAGTGACATACCTCACTTCTATTCCCATATCGCATAGTGAAAACTAGCTATATGACCTCACCACATGCAAAGGGCTGGGAAATGTCATGTCACTATACAGCAGAAGATGAAGAAAATGCGGATATTGACTCTGCCACATAGCCTATCAGCTATCCTCTTGGTTCCTATTGACCAGGGGTAGGTCACATGCTCATGATTAAACAAGGGGAATGAGAATGATCAGATGGCTTCTATGGTGCACAGGCCCTGGGTGACCCCAATGATTCCCACCTTCTGGTACTCATGCCCTTCATTGGATAACTCTCTCCCCTTGAGTGTGGGTGAGATGTGTGGCTTTCTTCTAACCAACAGGATGTGGCAAAAGTATGTGACACCCCTGTTCTATGGCTAAGGTGATGAATTACATAGGAAAGCCCACTTTTACAATTATGTCACATTAAAAGAGTCTGTCTCTAGAGATTCTCCTTGCTGGTTTGATGAAGCAGGCTACCACTTCGAGGAAGCCACATGACAAGGATCTGTGGGCAGCCTCCAGGAGCCAAGGGTGGCCTTGGGCCAAAAGGCAACAAGGAACTGAAGCCCTATATTCTCCAGTCATAAGGAAATGAATTCCGCCAATGCCAACAACCTAAATAAGCTTGGGAGACTCTTCTCCAGGAAGGCCTCCAAAGGAGAATGCAGACTGGCTGACATTGTGACTGTAGCCTCGTGAGAGGACCTAGCTAAGCTGTGCCCAGACTCTTGACCCACAGAAACTGTGACATCATAAACATGTACGGTTCGAAGCCACTGAGTTGCGGTGATTTGTTGTGCAGCAATAGGATATTAATCCATTTTAGCTCAACCACGGTTAACCACTGGAAGGAGAGGGAAGCCAACTTATTGGACCCACTTGAGAATGAAGACCCAATTAAAACCAAGCTGCTCCAGGAAGGACTACTTGATGCCTGACTGTCAATACACCGTGGACTGTGTTTGCCATGGACCACACTATGTAAAAATGTGTCGAGCTGTTTGGTGACGAAGTCCCATGTTTCAGTAGTCTCTTGAGCAAACTCGTAAATGTAAGATCTTACATACAGCAATTTGATTTTAACATAAGTAGAAATAAGTTGCCTATAAAATGGAAATGAGTATTAGGAAGTTTTGGTTGAGTAGTGTAGGAATAGTAGACATTGGCATTTCTTAGGTCTTTGGGAATCTGATGAAATTCTGAACACGCTCTTCTCAGAAAAAGATAGACTTGAATATCTACACGTAAAGTTCTGCATACAATTTTAGGAGATTATGAGACCCCTTGAGGCCCACCCAGAGGCCACCAGATTAAGAACATACTATACGGGGTTGAGTGACCTGGATTCTGGGTCACATCAGTGTGAAAGAGCGACATCAGGTGACAGAGATGCACAGAATAAGAGAATTTTCTTAGCAAACCTCAGCTTGTTTTTATATGACAAAAAAAAAAAAAAGTTCAGAGTGTGACCCAGGACTCAACTAAAAGAGTGGGGGCTGGAAAGAGTGGAGCATCCAAGGCTGCAGGCCTGAGGGGTAGGAATGGAGGCAGAGCCTTCTGGTTTAGCCCAAACCAGGAAACAACTTGGGGGAAACACAGAACAGCCAGGGAGCCTGAATGGAGGAAGGCAGTGACAGCACCAGGAGCCGGAGAAGATGAGAAAGCAGGAAAACAAGAACTGGAGGAATGAGAGATACACCTTTCAGGTGGGTGAGGCCATTGCCACCTTCATCTGTCCTGTCACCTGTCCTGGGGCAAGAAAGTGACAATTAAAAGGACATGTGGAAGCTGTGTTTCTAAGGACTCTGATTTCCATGTAAGAATCGTTGAACTTTATTTTCAATTCACCGATAATACAAAAAGGGAAGACAAGCTTTTTCCGGATCATACAGATATAACTGCCTTATAACCGACCTCTGAATTCATTGCCCACATTTGCCTTCGCACTGCGATTGTGTCAGAAACAATTAGCACCGCAGTAAGTGATGTGGCCGAGTGAGGAAAGAACAGAGGGGAAAATTATGGCGTCAATGGCGTGCTCCTGCCAAGTGAAAAACCAAACGACTTCACGGACGCTGGTGCATTAGCGGGAGAATTAAACTGTCACATGACACTTGGAAACAGAAGCAGGCCCAATTCAGAAGACCCATTAGATGTGTTTATGTCCTCGGGGGGCGACTCAGCTTTAGCAAGCAATACCGACTGTACCGTTGAATTAATCCTGCAGATTTGAATTGTTTGGATTCTGTAGTCTTCTCTGTATTTAATCTGCAAATTCATTTTGGTTGGGTGGCAGCCTTGCGGGCTGCTTACCAGTATCCAGTTCTCTCTTCCTGGACAAATGGCAGGATGGCACTTTGGGGGCCCTTCTGTTGAATGGGACACGTGACCACTAGTTCTAGAGGGTGGATTGTGAGTGCAGAGTGGGGAAGTCACATCGTTTCACTGTGGCATGGCTTTCTAGGGCTCTTGGCTTCTAGTGGTGTTTGGAATAGGACTGGGCATCTGCCAATGAGCTGCCCAACTTCTCTCCAGCTTTCTCTGTGCCTTCTCGGGAGGCAGAACTGGTGGGACTGGATCTATGGTCCCCGCTCCCCTCTACCTTCTGGTTGGGTTTGGCCAATGGAAAGCTCTGGCAGGAGACCAGAGGGCAGGAGAAGAATGAATTCAGACGATTAGGCCCCCTGGCTCTTTCTCTGCCAGGTCACCCTGCCTTGGCTGCATGAGTCCTGTAGTGACTCTATAGGTTCTGGTCACTGCTTGTCCACCTTGTCCCTCCAGGGCGAGGGTGGTTAGTTGCTACTAGTCCTCTGGTTTCACACTATGACTCCCTGGTTTTCTCAACAGCTGACTACACCCTTGTAAATAGCACAAATAAATAGCAGGTAAAATTCTCCTCAGACGCCCCAGTTTGGGTGTGCTCTTTGTTTCTTCGCCGGTACTTGACTTGTGCTGTCACGTCGGCTGCTGGACCTGCCACGTCGTGTAGGGTGAGAAGAGTCAGTCTTTATTGTTTATTGTCACTAAGACTTCAGGGATTTTCGTTACGATGGCCTGCATGTTTTATGGTCATTTAAGAGGTTAAATATAATAAATTAATACCTATAGAACTAAGCATAGAGAGTTCTATGCTTGCAACTTTCGTCAAACTATAAGTCATTGCTGGAAAACAGTACATTTAGTTTTCTTAAAAGAGACCGCATGGCTCTCATAACGAGAAACACTGGGAAGAGGTAAAGATATTGACGTCAGACGGTCTCAGGCTGGTGCTCTGGTGTTGCAGTTCACCTTAGACGATGCTCGTAAGACGTGGTTTTCACCTCTGTTAAAGCAAGAGAGTTAGACCTAATTCAAACTTGTAAGATTTAGAGAATGTGGGTAAAAGGCTTAGCAGATGGGTTCACACTTAGCATTTGCTCTACAAACGATGGTTAATACGAGCTCAATAGTGGGTACATAAGTGGTTAGCAATAATAACCGATAGGGTTCGATTCTGGAGAAGAAACTCGTAGAATCGCTGGGCAGGGAGTGAGAGAGAAGAAGGAGTAAGCCAGGCAAAGAAGGGGTTAGTAATGAAAAAGGGAAACGGAATAGAAGCTCAGCCTCCACTTCCGAAGTCAGGAGGCAGGGAGACCTTCGCAGAAATCAGGGGGGTGGCCTGTGATTAGCCCAGCGATGGAAACTGAGGTGCAGAGCTGATTGGCTGAGGCACAAAACTAGGAAGCTGCTAGAGCCACATCCCCGAGGAGGCAGACGCATGGGGGTAGAGGGGAGACAAGTGCCCCGGTTTTCACCTTCATCCTCACGTCCTCGATCCAAGAACGCCAGCAAAGCAGCATGGCAACTATCCTAAAAGAGGCCGTCCAGGGCCAGGGTACCCGCCTTTGTTAAACTCGATAGAGTGAGACCGCTCAGAGGCAGGCCTCGTTGGGCTGTCTCAGCTTCGGAACTGTCACAGCTGTCAGATGGGATGTTGAGCAGTGTCGGGGTTACCATAGGAGAATTAGCCAGTCCTCATGGGGGTCTGACTTTCTCTCTGACCCCTCTGGCCCTCCCAGGAAGGATGTGCTTAGGAGCTGGCTGTTCCTTCTAGGCTGAGCCAGCTGGGGCAGGGGAGGCGCTCACATCAGTTACACTAACAAAGTATATCCATGTCACATGCTGGGGAAAACCCTGCTAGGCACAGCCATTTTATTATTAATAATGATGGCAATAATAATAATACTAATTTTATAGCACTCTTACCCAGTGTGAGCTGTAAAGAGTAGATGGCGGAATCACTCAGCAAATGTGTCCATCCCTCTGTTGTCTCCTCCCAGAGACCTACTCTCGACCCCACACACATCCACCACACCGCAGACATGCTCCTGCCCACCCAAACCCCGCGTGCTTGCTTCGAGGTGACGGCTCACGTGGGCCTAAAGGTAAAGTTCACAAAGCACAATTTCTGCATTACGTCTTCTCTACCGTGTTGTAAGGTTGTTGTCATTCTCCCCCAATCTCCCCCAAGGCAGCTGAGTCTTGATTAAAGAAATTATTCAAATTGTCAGAGGATGAGAAAGTGCTGGGACCCCACTAAGGTCCCATGGGAGCGAGGAAGGCAGCCAGAGTCTGAGATGTCAGGCGGGGCCTGGTCAAATGTCCACCCACAGGCCTACGGGAAGTGACCACCTACAGGGAGCCGATTCCAAGAAGCTAAGCCAGAAAAGGAAGTCAGGGGCCCCCCGAAGTGGGAGGGGCATACAGGAGGTCTGGCTGGAACAGAAGGTGAACTGGAAAAGCTAAAGCAAAAAGGAAGAGAGTCAAGCAGACACTAAAGAGACCCAGGTCTGTCAGAGGCCGGAGGGAACGGAGGCTGAACTCCCCCTGATGGTCTCTTGTCGGGAAGGGGCCTGGCCTTAAAGCAACACGATGTCCCTGGACTCGTCAACTCTAATTCCTGTACCCTAAGGGTTTCCTTCCAAGGTTCATGTTCCCACAGAATTTTCTTTCTGTGTGTTTGCAGACGTGTGCTTTGGGGGGCAGATAGTTCATAGTTTATCAGGTTCTCAAAGGGACCTTTGTCGTCTCCCATCTAGGCAAATGAACCGCCTTTACTGTGTGCCTTGGTCCCCTGCCCTGGCCTGCTTAGGTTTAAGGTTTAAAGTCCTGCCCAGTCCCTTCTTCTCCTGGAGAGTTTTCCATGAGCTACTTTCCCAACTCATCCCCAAAGAATTGATTAATTGATTGACTAATTGGTTGAAAGAGAACCTCTCCGGCATCAAAAGCAGCCCATCACAATGCAGATAGGAAGTACACAAGATAGAGTCTCACTTCATAGACCTTATTAAGGTCTGGGCTTCGGGACCAGACGTTGCATGAGTTGCCCAGAGTAAAGCAGGACAGAAGTCCCTTAGTGAGATGCGGCCAACTTGCCTGGCAGGAGAGGAGAGATGAGTGAGGTGTGGGCAATAGACGGGAAGATGGCCATTGCGTCCCTGATACGTGATCTTGTCAGACGCAAAATCTTTGTGCCATCTGATGGCGTAAAAGTGTGAATAGCTTTGACATGACTTTCTCTGATGACTAGCGTGATTGCATATTTGTATCGTACTTTTTGTGGCTGTATCATTTTTCTTGTAAGTGAAATGCCTTGTCATGTCTTCGTCCAACTTTCTATTTCTCCTTTTCAGCTCTTTTTCTTATTGACTTAGTGAAAGTGCTTTATGTAATATGAATACTAACCTTTGGTTGGTTTGTGTGGCAGCTGTCTTCTCACAGTTTTGGGCTTGTTTTTATGGTCTTTTTGCTGAGTAGAATATTCTCACAATATAGTCACAGGTATCAATTTTTAGTAGCTTATGTTTTCTATATCAGTTTGAAAAAAATTCTCCTCACCCTGAGGCCAAAAATATATTCTCTAACAGTATTTTCAAATCATATAAAATGTTACCTTTTACAGTTAGAACATTGACCCATCTGGATTTGATTTTTTTTTTGTAATATGAGACAACATTTGGATTTTAATTTTTTTATATTATAGACCAAATGTTCTAGCCTAACTTACTTTAAAAACTTAATTTTTTCCCTACCTATATGCAAAGCTATCTCTGTAAAATTTCTACTTTTCATCTGTGCATGAATCTGTTTCTGTACCCTCTACTCTGTTTCACGAATATGTTAATCTGTATCAGGTTAATATACTAACTAATTAATTAATTAATTATTAATTACTATAGATTTAATGGTACTTTTAAAATATCTGACAGAGAAAATTCTTGTCTCTTTTTTAAGAATGTCTTATCTATCTTGGCCTTTTGTTCTTCTTTATATGTTGTCAAGGTCCAGCTAAAGACTATTTGGAATTTTTATTGAAACTGCAACAAGTCCATACATCAATTTGAGGACAACTGGAATGATTTTAAATTTGGGCCTTCCTATTTATGGATATAATATACCTACTTATTTAGGTCGAATTGAATATCTTTCAAAAATGTTTTAAAGTTTTCTCCATAAAGACTTACACCTCTTTTGGTTGAGTCATAACTAGATAAATAATAACAATGTGGCCGTGTGAATCTTTTAGTTTTCCTAACTCTTTTTCACTAATGTAAAGAAATAAAATTTTCTTTGTATATAATCTTTTATCCAGCAACCTTGCTAAATTCTCTGTTTCTAAACATTGATTTGTAGATTTCTCGGGCCTTCCATGTAGATAATATTGTCCTTGAACAAGGACAGACTCTCTCTTTCATGTTTTGGATTATCTTTCAGGAGCACAGATAACTGTCTGTCTTCCTCATTCTCCTCTGTACCATAAGAGCTAAAAGCCTAGAAAGTATAATTTATCTTTTATCAGAATGTCTACCAGTTGACTTTCCAGCTAGGTTTTACCATTGACAGGCACTTACGTAAGGTTTGGAAGGTGTAAGAGAGGCCAAAGTCAAATCAATATTCTGCCAATAGCAGCAGGCTCACTGATGAGCTCTAGGTGGGTGAGATTTCATGTGGTCCTCCTACAAATCCCTCATCTCAGGGCTAGGGGCAGTGTGACCACCCAGTAACTTCCTGGGTCTCCTGCAAATTTGTGGCTCTTTGATAGCTATTTACCTACAATTGAGATCTATTGACAACCTTCCTTGACCTCCATTCCTTCAGCCCCTCCTCTATTTTCAGCACCTGCGGGACTTCAGGCTTGAGATGCCTGGAGTGGCTTTTATTAATCAAATGCTGACCGATTACATTATTTTGTATCAGAATAGTTCTAGGAAACAGATCTGAGTAACAGAATTCTTGAATTTATTTTATAACCTGGTTATACCAAAAGACAGTGAGAAAAATTCCACTTGCCAACAGAAGCAGCCCGTCTTCTTCTATCCCAAAACAGGGGTCTACCCTTGCTTAAAAACTAGATAAAGATCTTGTATGGAGATATTGATTTTCCACAAGGTGCACCCCCAGCACTCCTCACTGTCTACAGAATTTGGGGTGGGGGGCTGAGTATATATTCTTACACACTACTAGACTTGCAAAACTAGACTAATTCCTATCAAAAGGCAACAGAGTAACATGTGTAAGAATAAATTCTCTGAGTACCAGATCAAAAAAAAATGCAGGATTGGGTCAAATTTATTGATATGGGGCACTCAAAGGGTATTCTTGATTTGGTATGCTAGCTGGAACATCTGGGAATTATTCTAACAATCCTAACTGTGCTTTTAGTGGGTGGACTGCAACCTGAAATCAGTGGGACTACAGTAGACGAAGAAGCCAGGACTTCCTTGGTGTAAGACATCGGAGAAACCCAGTGTCCTAAAAGACACAGGGAGATTGCAATGGATTTGTCATATGCGACACCTGCTCATCCTCCCTCTCCTATCTCCCTGGAGGGCTCAAAAGCCACTTCCTTTATAAAACAAACAAGCAAACAAAACTGAAAAGCAGGTTGGTGAAAGTGGTGCCGGCCTCTTCAGCACCTGTCCTCTGTAGAAAGGTTTGATGGTGACAGACACATCTTCAACTTCAGTGGAGATGATGATATCCTGGAGTGAGAGAAGCTCTTAACTAACAGAGACACGATGGGCACCTGAACTGAAAGAAGTGTAACAAGATCGCAATGGTGGTCATATGCGAGACTCACTGGGGTCTTTGGTGAACTAATTCATGATGATTTCTCTAGGACTGACAGAGATGAGTTACTTTATGTAGATAACTGAAAAAATTCCAAGTTTTGTGAACCAGATCCAAGTATTAAAATCATGGCTTTCACCCAGTTCCAAGGTCGGAGACAGTTTACAGACTCAGAGCTCCTTGAGTAAGGCGTGACCAGGTGTCCCTAAGAAAACACTCTCCATCTCTGCGGGCACTGCGCACTACACATCTTTTTACCTAACTCCACCCAGAGACCTGTATCCGGCACCAGGTGCCTAGGTACAGAGGAAAGGGAACTCTCCAGAGTTTGGGGGGATTACTAGTTTTCACTGAGAGCACACAGATCCCCAGAAAGCCCAAACATCACCATTGCCTACCAATAAGCGTGAGGCCCTGGGGGCAGAGGGCCTACCAGGACACTCCTACAGTGAGTTTAGCTTCTCTTTCATTGAAGATAAAAACCCTCAGGGTCCTGGATATTTTAACTCAACTCTCCATGGCTCCTCGGATGGTCCAGACTGTGTATCATACTCCTGTACAACTGCAGAAATGTGGCACCAAGTCACTGGCGTCAGCGGAAGCCAACAGTGGTCGCTGGCTTCACATGATTCACACCCACAGATTTACGTTTTCATTTCATCTTTTTTCCACTCGGAGGACAGCGTTGCTTTCTTGACCACTCAGTGCCTGTATTTTAAAAATGGGGTGTATTTTCTCAATTTTATTACCACTTCTGGGTATTTTATACGAGGGGAGGTGCATTATCTAGTTCTCCATAATGATGGGAACAAAATCCTTTCCCATAGTATGAACAGCACTTAGCACATTTGATTTTGAGCTGTAAGTAAACAGACAGCGGACCCTTGAACAGCATGGGTTTGAACTGTGTGGGTCCACTTATACATGATTGTTTTCAGTAAATACTGTTTTTGACCCCCGGCTGGGAGTCCATGCATGCAGAGGGCCAGCTGTGTGCATTGATCTGTGCCATTGTATATGAGGGACTTGAGCATTCGTGGATGTTGGCATCTATGGAGGTCCTGGAACCAATACCCTGCAGTACTGAGGGATAGCAAGTGTAATTAAGTTATTGGTGACTCAAAGGTTCTAATGTGTGGGGGTTTAGCACCCCTAACCTCCACATTGTTCAAGGGCCACATGGACACACACACACACACACACACACACACACACACACACACACACACACACACACACACTCCTTTCCGCTGAACACTAAGTTCCTTGCAAACCAGTGACTGCCTTATTTACCTCTGTACCAAATTCAGTTCAACCAACACATAATAAGTGTTTATTTCATGCTAGGCCTGGTCCTGGGTGCTGGGAAGCAAGCCTGGGGCTCTCGTATTTAATGTTGAGATAAGAATGGCTCTCCAGCCAGTACGCTCCTTTCCAGTAAGGTCAGTCCGTAGTGGGGGCTGAAACAGCCCATCGCCTGTGCTCTCATTCCCTCCCTGGGAGGCCTCCTTCTCCACCCTTTGTCCAGCCTGTTCCTACCTGCTTTTAAAGGCAATTAAGCCCCACCATGTTAATGATTCCTCTTCTATGTTAAATAACAGGGGAGCGCTGTCCCCTTTCTGACTTTCCATGTGCTGTTTGTGCTGATCCATTTAACATCGGAGCACTTACTTCTCTTTGGGGTTTAATACTGCCGACCTCCCTGTCTCCGATTCCAGGCTAGATTTCCAGCTCCCTGAAGATGAAAGCTGAATGGCGTCCCTCCCTCGTATGCTCCCCGGCTCATTGCACAAGCCCCGGCTACATGGAAAGTGCTCAATAAATATTAAATAATTGAAAAGGAGCTCAATAAACAACGATTGCTTAATTGATTAGCTCCCTCTATAAATCTTGCTTTGAGTACAGGTAGAGCCGGGAAAGATACTCGAAAGGCAACCTGGGTTACTGTAACTCCCGACAGCGGAATGTCCCCTGGAAGCAAGATCTGATGGGAGAGGGGGGGAGACTTGACCTGGACCGGATCCTGCAGGGTCTCAGAGCCACTGGGAAGCCCAGGTGTCGGATGTGAATCCCGTACATTTGAACTTGGCATGCTCCTTAACCTCTCCGAGCCCCAGCTGCTTCGTCTGTCGACTGGGAAGATGTCGTAGCATCTGCCTCTCACTGTCCCTGTGGGGATGCCATCAGGACGACGCGGATACAGCACTGAGCACAGCACCTGGCTCATTATAAATGCTCAATAAACGTTCATTGATTTTAAGCGACGGATTGATCCCGAGGAGTGGCTTGAAAGAGGAAAACTTCCATTCCGTACGGTAACCCTCTCCACTTTGGCGTTTC
Source organism: Cynopterus sphinx (assembly GCA_030015415.1). NCBI lineage: Eukaryota > Metazoa > Chordata > Mammalia > Chiroptera > Pteropodidae > Cynopterus > Cynopterus sphinx. The sequence goes on along the minus strand of CM057390.1, from coordinate 47,485,680 downwards.
ACAAGCATCGCCCCGTTTAAACCTAATGTTCTCGTGAGGTAGTTACGAGTTGGAGGCACCCGTACAAGTGCGGGAGTGGTAGGGTCATTTCGAGGCTGTCAGCGCCTGGTGAGGGGTGTCGTCCGCGATCGATGCCTGAGCTGTGTGATGGGCCCGGGGGAAAAGGCAGGCACTTGCTTATGCATCCCATCATGCCGCAGGTACACGTTAAGAACCTTTTATGTCCCAGGTGCCATGCTGGGCACCGGGATTGCCACTGTGAATGAGGCATGCGAGGTTTCTGCTTAGAGTCTAAGGGCACAGCCAAAGAGTGTGGAAGGGGTGCTGCCCCACACCGTGAAGAGCCTTCTACTTGGTCTGCGAGGGAGGGGCTGTCAGGAGAAGCTTCCCTGAGGAAGAGACATTTGGGCATGAGACTGAGTAGATGAGATGAAGGTGACGCTTTTATCCCCCATGGCAGCTGGATAGAGAGGACGGAGTCTCCACGGCTGCCTTCTGACCCAGGCCCTCTGGGACCGAGCAGGACGCAAGGACCTGCCTGTTGTGCCTCCGTGAGGCAGGCCCGGGATGTCAGCAGCACGAAGCAGCACCTTCACCAGGGTCTCTGAGTCTCTTCTCTCTCCTTCCCTGACCACCCAGCTAGCTCGCTCCTGGGAGAGGGAACAAACAGATGCCGTCTCCCCACTCCATGCTGCAACGGGGGGAGAGAAAGAGAGAAGGTGACTTCCCGGGGATGGAGGGTTGCCATGGAAACAACCTTTCCCCTGGGATTGCTGGAGCTAGCTGAAAGTGACAGGCAGACCTGGGGACACTGGCTACAGAGGCCGTGACAGGCTGTGAGATGTGCCTTCTCGCCTGGCTGCGCGCCCCAGAACGTAGCCCTGGCAGCAGTCACCCCCTTGAGCCCACACCCTCCTCTTGCCACCCGCTCAGCTCCCTCAGTGGTAGGCCCTTCCCCTTCCGGTTCCAAACTGGAGAGAAAGAGAAGCAAGCCATCTGTCCACAGCGTTTCACCTAGAGTCGTCTCATTTAGGCTTCTCCACAAGCCTGGAGGTCCTTCGTTTGTTCATGCCACAGATACGCGGCACGAACCAACTACAGGCCAGGCGGAACGCTTTACTGTGCTCTCGTCCTTTTATGAATAAGGAAATTGGCTTCAGAAAGGTTAAGTGACCTACCCTGGGTGCCACATGGAGTACATGAGTACATGGGAGGGTTCAAGGCAACTAACCTGACTTTAAACCAAATCCTTTCCCACCAGATTTCAGGGGTCTTGGGTCATTCCAAGTGTGAGTGGGCACAAAGAGAGCATCGGGCGTGGGCATGCAAAGCAAACAACGATGAGGCGGCTAAATGAAAGGATTCATTGGCAGATTCCACTACTTGCTTTTTTGGCCTATTAGGAGCCAAAAACCAACCCCCCCACCCCAAAAAAATAAATAAAGGGAAGTCAACCCTCTGTCTTGTTCCCAATGCCTTTTCCTATCTCCCTTTCCAGGACAGGCTCTAACACTTGCTTACACACAGAGGTATAAGTGACAAACGACTGCTTCACATGCTATCCTGCCACCCCTCCCAGGCCCCCCAGGGCTGAGGCTGAAACCATGCCTGCCCTTCGCTGGGCCACAGCGGATGTCTGCTTTTGCAAAATCAGCTCTGATGGAAAGTTCCCATCCAGTCTTAGGCAAGGTGGAAATGTGAGGGGCGGGCATGACATGCATCCCACAGGCCATGGTGTGTCAGAAGAGGGGGAAGGAGAAAGATCTTGGATGCAGGGAGGTCACAAAGCCAGCCAGGGAAACCAGATTTGGGAACTAAGGGTGACAATGTCGTCCCATCCACTCTCTCCTCCACCACTGCTCCGTGTGTGTGCACAGACCTAGGGGGGAAAGCAGAGCCACGACGCGATCAGAAGGAAGGCTCCTCTGTCACTCTCTCCCTCATGGGACATGCATGGTCCCAGAGTTTAATCTGCCACTTCCTGATGGTGTGTGTTTGGGAAAACTGTTCTCCGAGCCCCATTTTCTCATCTGCAATGAATGAAATAATGCCAGCCTCAGCATCTTCACGAGAACCCAAGGAACCTGACCGCGTGTGAGGTGGGAGCAGCCCGCACCTGGATAAGGTGTCGTAAGTAGTAAGGTAGGATGTGGGCAAGAGGAGCCCAGGATCTAAACACAACTACGTGACCAGCAGACATTCTCACCCCTCGAGGGCCTCATCCTCTCCACTCTCAAATGAGAAGAGCCACAAACGTGTCCCTCTTTTAAATCAAAGGAGATAAGTAAAAGGGATGTTAAACAATGAAGTCCTATCGTGGCCTTCCTCCCGAGGGTGGCACTGTGCGTGGGTGAACAGCTACCATGAAAGTGCTCCCAGGCTCCATGCCCGTTCCACCACTTACAGGTGTCCGTAGGTAATCTAGAATTTCTAGTCTAACTTGCTTTTCTTTCTGTTTTGCCCAATGATGTAAAACACATGTCCTCGAGAACTCAGAGACACACTGCAGATTCATGGCCAAGACAAGTTCGAGCACAAGCCTCCTGACCACCGGTCCAGGGCTCTTTCATGCCGGAGAGGCCTGGACTCTTTCTGTGGCTTTGTGAGGGAGCCGGCTGAGACTCACAGACCTGCTGGCTAGGGGTCAGTTCCACCATTATTCCTCCCTAGGGAGAAGGAGCACAGGTGACCAGGCTGGGTGGGGCTGCACGTTGAGGCGGGCTGGCCAGCAACCCGTCCCACAGGCAGAGGGAGCCCGCTGGTTTGCAAAGCTGCTGACAGGTAGGTCTGGGTCAGGTGGGTCCAAACCTGGGCCACAGTCTGTGGGTGGGAGCCTGGGCTCACATCCCATGGCTGGAGACCCTGGACACAGGCTTAGCTCGTTTGAGTCTAGAGCCCATTCCATGGAGAAGGTCAATACAGGAGTCTCATGGCTGATGTATGGGGATTGTGGGGATCCAGGGGTTCAGCTCCTTCATTCGCAGATGAGGATAGAGGATGGTGGCATGGTGGGTGGAAGTGTAGGTGTGGGCATGATAGAGCTGCATTTCAATCCTGCTCGAAGTCTCACCATAGCAGTGTTTCGGGCAAAGCTGTTAAGCTCGTTGTGGCTCAGTTTTCTCATCTGAAAAAGAACACAAATAATCCTTACCTCTCAGGGTCGCTGTGAACATAAAATGATGTCATGGGAGTGCGTGATGTGGCTCTTTCTGTGCCCGCAAGAGTAGCGGTGCAGTAGAATGCTACCACCTGCTTGCTCAGGGTCTCCCGGCTTATTGGTCCTAGGGCTGGGACTTGACCCCGTGACCTGAGCCCAGGATTATGGGAGGACGTGGCTGACCTCAGGGACACCCTCAGGTTTCTGCAGCTGGACACCCAGAAACCAGCGTGTTGGCCGAAGCCTCCTATTTCCTTCCTGGACAGAGCTAAATTCCCAGGCCTCTACTTTTCTTGAGAAAGTAGGTTTTTTACAGGTAACTCAATAACATATCCCACCATTGCTGCTCAGTACAAACCCAGGTTTCAATGAGTTTTTCTTTATTGCCTCCTGAACTGACGGTTCCCAAATTTGTCTGCACATAGAATTGCCTGGAGACCTCTTACACTTTCTAGAGCCCAGGCCACACCCACACCAATGCAATCACAGCGTCTGAGGGAGGACAGAGGCTCTGGTGTTTTCTGAGGCTCCCTGGGTGGGACTAGAACGGCTACTGCCTCTGTGAGCTTCTCCTCCTGACACAGGTTGATTGAGACGGGCCTGCCTGTGCGGATCGGCTTTGTCATCTCTTCTGCCCTAGGCCACCCCTCCTGCCCGGTGTCCCAGTGCCTTCAGGTCTGTGGGTAGTCTGGCCTTTTCAGTCCTTGCAGTGCCCTCTGTTCCGACACTCATTCGAGGCTGACTTTCATGCACTCACTCATTCATTCACAAAAATATATTGACTATTTTAGGAGCTAAGGATGAGTTGACTCTGGGCTAAATGAGAAAATTGGAGCAGCTCCTCACGGTACCACCCTGACCAAAAGCATCCCTCCCGCCACCCTTTCTCCAGTCAATTGGCTCACGTCCTGGGCAGAACCCTGGGGTTCCTCCTCAGTCCCTGTCCATCAAGAGGTCACTCTGGGAGGACAGGAATGACCTGCCTTCTTCTCCTATTGGAGAGCTAAATTCAACTATTATAGTTAACCATTAATTCCCAAAACCTCCCAACCATTTTGCATGGAGACCCTTGGGTTTTTAGGCAAAAGTCATTTTAGGCAAGAGTCTTGATGAGTCCAGTGCCTGTAATGGGCATGCAGGTTTGTCCCAAGCCCCGGTTCCCAGTTCGAGTCCTGTCTGTCCCAACTAGACTGTCAGCTTCCCATCAACAGCGATGCCCACTCTCCAAACAGAAGTTGGAACTCTCAGCAGGGGCCTGTTGAATGAGGTTTCACAGACTGGGCCTGGGCTGGGAGAGGGCGAGGGAAAGGGGAACAGGAGAAGAGGTGGGAGGGAGAGGGACAGGCTCAGGAAAGAGACAGGGAGGACACCAGACAGAGGAGAGTGACGGAGCGAGGGAGGCTATGAGAGCTCGCCTTCTCTGCCCATGAAAAGGAAGGGAGGGGCCTGGGAGAGGGTGGCTGAGCCGCCGCCCACCCTGCCAACTTGATCTTCTCCAGCCCGGCCTCCCTCCTCATCCGCTTGAGAACATTCAGCAGTTGCCCCCAGGAAGACTTGATTCGAAGCAACAACGTTAGGGCTCTTTCCCTCTTCTGCGGGGAACTCTGCAACGCCCTCAGGCCCTCTCAGCGCCAGCAGGATCCACCACTCATTTCTCCTGACAAATCTCGCCAGCCACCGGGTGACTCAGTCCTGTTCCGTGACTGACAGGGCCAGCATTCGTATTCTCTCCGTAGCTCTGCCCTGCCCCAGCTCTGGGGCTCCACGACGGGGGTTTTCGTGACGGGAATTGGTCATCCTCTGTACGCAGCTCATGGAAATAGTCGCAGAGCGCATTTTACCCAGACGCGAGCAGAAGTCAAGTTTGAATGACTGGCTGGGGTCACCCAGCTCCGGGCTCTGGCAGATGAGGAGGTCTCACGGCCACCGGGGCCACTGTTCTCTCATCGGCCCTGTTTTGTCCTTCCCCAAGGAGGAGCTATCCCGGGTAGGTTTCCACTCACTTGTCACACTGGGACAAATGACACATCTCTGACATCTGAGTCTAGGGGTCTGCGTGCATCCGGCGAAGTGGAGGCTGGGGAGACAGCTGAGCACTGGCAAGGACTGCATGGGGCAGGGAAGACGGATTCCACTGCGACACTGGCCAATCCACGGGGACTTTCTGTAGAGGTAGACAGACTGCTGGACGTTCATAATGAAGGATTCTGATGTGGTCGGGTAGATGAACGTCCCTCTGAAAGCTCTGGATCAATGCTGGAAGGGAAAAGAATCAAAGACATGCATAATTTAAAAACACCATCAGAAACTTGGCTTGACACGATGACATTGCTGATCTTTTTATGATCTTCTCAAACATGCTCTATAACCGTTATTAATTTAGGATCGTTAATAGCTCATCCTTCAAACGTCAGGCCGAAGCCAAAGCTGAAAAAGAGAACTGCTTAGGGCTGGAAAAATCTTGGCCAGGGTGGATGCGGGGTAGACGGTTCCAGGGACTGAAGACCTGGGCTGCTTCCCGTTTTGCCCCAACTCCCAGCCAAGCTCTCTGTCACTGTGGCTTCTCGCTCTCAGGTCCCTTTGTTTGTGATTCAAAACTATTACCAAATAGTGGTACGGGCCTTGCTTCATGCACAGGGGTAGTGGCTAGGGTCTCGTGTGGGAGGACATCGGGGGTGCCCCAATAGGTCTGGCCTTAAAAATAAATGCCTCCTGGTGATTCCAGATACCCAAGTGTCCATGATCAGGTTAAGCTTTTTATTGCCCTCTCACGGTCTGGTCATTTTAAAAATAAAGATGCCTCTGGAGGGGAAAATGCTCTAGTAATAAATGTTTAAGAGCACTTATAATGAGCCAGGTACTATTCCAGGTGTTTTACGTGCAACATCTCATTTAATACAGCAAAAAGGAATAATATTTTTTCCAATTTCGTGGGTAAGAAAACAGAGACATGCAAATACTAAGTAAGTTGCCTGAGGTCATACAGGTAGTAAGTGCTAGAGCTAAGACTCAAACCAGGTCTGATGCAGTAGTTGTATGTTATTATAAGATTTTGATATGGCCAAGTAAATTAATGTCTTTCTGAGGATAAATGTAATATAATATAATATAATATAATATAATATAATATAATATAATATAATATAATATAATACAATACAATACAATACAATATATAATATAGTATAGTATAGTATAATATAATCAATACAATTAATATAATATAATATATACATTTAATATTTAGTATATATATTTAATATACATAAATTTCCTGCTAGGTTTCTGATGTATTAATTTGATGGATTTCTCAGCAAAGAAGAAAATACTCAGATATTCCAGAAAGAAGGGATGCTGAGGGGGCCAGGGAGTAGGTGGGTCGAGCTTTGAGGGGTACAGGAGTTATTGGACAGAGGCTGAGAACATGGTCCCTTCCTCCAGCAATGCCAGCCAACTTCTCCTCCAAAAGCCTCCAGGGTGCTCTCCCTGTCACCTCACTGGGTCTCACGGCTGAATCGAACCCCCTCCCCTCACACTTTCTGGTGCCTCTGCACTCTGACTCCAGCTACTGAGAAGGCAGGCCTCGTGGATAACTGTTGGTAATGAAATTTAGACACTTAAGTTCTCTAGAGACTTGGGGATGCCAAAAAAGGGCTAAAAGGCCAATCGTTCAACCCAGAGAGAACCTGTCTCTAGAGAGCCCAGTGGAGCATGTCAGGGGCAAAATCTTTGAGACACAAGGAGAATGGTGTGGACTTGAAATCAGAAGCCCTGGGGCTGAGTAGTTGGTGTTGGGCAAACTCTCTTTCTGGGCCTCAGTTCTGGAGTCAGAGGATGAAAGTATGGCCCTCGGTGCCTTCTCCAGGCTTGTGTTCCTGCAACACGAATCTGTTTGTCCCCGCCCTCACCAGACCTGGTGAGGAGTTGTCCCAGGAGGGCAGCGAGGCGGGAAGCAGTGTTCTCAGGCTTCGGCTCCTCAGGACGACCTGCCAGGCACGTGAGACGCCCGGCAACCCTCAAAGCGCCTCATGGTATGGTGTCCTCCTGGGGACAACTTCCAAGATTAGTCCTAACTATCGGGATGAAACTTCCTAAGTTACCAAAAAAAAAGAAAAAAAAAGTATATCAACTGCAATTGAAAAAATAATTAATAAAAAGTAAAACCACAAAACAGACAAACAAAACTCAAAGTGAATTCTTAAGAGAAAGGCTGGCTAATCTTACACTGAGTCAACATACAGATTTAATTTATCTGCTCAGTGCCATTGCTCTGGAAAAAAAAAGCACACAAATGTTTGATCTGATGCGTCTTCCATATCAATGAGCAAACGGGGTTGCCCGTGTGGACACAGGCTGAGCCAACAGAGGAGCGTTTGCTCAGCTGCCTGCAAAGGTGGCCGGATGCCTCCCCCAATCACGGCACGTGTGCGCGTGTGCACACACACCCAGGGTCCCTCACTATTCAGTTAACCGAGCTGGATCTCAGCTGTGGGAAACTGCATTTTAATATTAAATCAGTAATTAATAGCCCAGGCACTTCGGTCACTTTGCTTTTACTGACTTTGCCATAGATACGGAATGGACAGGAATGTTCTTCCTTCCAGGCAGCAAGCCGTCCGCCACCCCCCTGCCTCCTGAGTATGAATACGTTCCTCTCTCATCCGCATCCGATGATTAGTGTGTTGAAGCTGCGGTCACGTCGATCCTCTTTATAGTCACTGGGAAATCAAATTACCAAAGTTTTTCTACGTTGCAATTTATGTTCTGTTCGGAGCCAATTGTTTCCTTGGATTCTGGCAAATATCACAATCCCTGGGACTTAATGAATTCATGAGCATTGATTCCGAGGGGGATGCAATGCATAGTACATTGGAAAGTGGAGATGCTCAGCTTACTGGCAAATGGTTTTCACTTTTCTCTCCCACCCGAGCCTCATACACACTGGGGAAATTCTCGGGGACTCCAGGCAGCTGGTGTCTGCGGGCATCTTCAGTAGTGCTCAGTGAAGTGGAGTGTGCGAAGGTGCCTGCAGAAAGCTATGCCTTTTGAATGTATTAAGGGATGGATGCCATAGGATCTGGATATTTTATGTCATCTGTTATTTGAGGGCAAATCAGTGATCAATGTCAGCTCCTGCCCTGGCCATTTTCCAGTTGCTCAAAGCTGACACCACTTCTTCCACCAGTAACCGAAGTCCAGACTGATAGCCTGCTCTCCATTTAGTTTGAGTGCCCTCATTTTATTTATTTTTTATTATTTTTTTAAGCCTACGTTTAACTATCTGGATATTTCATAATGTAACATCCAGATTTCGATTTCCTTAAAAACATCTGGAGGTCTGACAGTATTGAGTTGATCCTCAATGTGATAGCTATGGGGGGCGGGGGAGTAGCCGTCCCCTCCCTTCAAATAGGTCAGGGGCACACTCTGAAGTTTTCCATAGTCCTCACCACTTCTGGATGGAGGCTCAATATAATTTTCCTTTTTTTTTTTTTTTTTAAATCACACATATGCTCTTGTTTTTCTTATGGGGGAGAAATATATCTTCGTACCACAAAATCTATTAAAAGTAGGAAAACAGAAATAGACCTGGAGACCTAATATTTCAATAAAGGGGAAGAACATATTTCTTGTAGCAAGTAAAGCCGTGCTTCTGCTTATCTTCCAAAGAGTGCTCTTACAGATTTTTCTTAAACCTGGCCTGGTTTAATCGATTTTCTCACTGGCCTTGACCCTAGAGGCATTTGAATTTGAGACTCTTAACTCCTATCTCAGCTTTTAAGGTATTTGGGAAAACCCTGACATGAGACAGGTCTTTTCGACCTAATGGGGCTCCCCTGGGGGGGGGGAGGGTGCTGACTATCAGACACTGTTTCAGACCTAGGGTTTGGGCCCTTCCTCTCCTGATGCTCAGACACTTCCCACGTCCCAGAGTCCTGAAGCTCCGATGCTGTAGCAGGTCCCTTGGGAGGGTCACAGCTTGTCAGTCACACCACCACCGAGTGCCTTGCCAATGCCCAGTGATTGGCACCCATCAGCTCCTACTGGAGAGTCCTGGGTACCTATCTCCTGGAGCATTCCTGAGCTTATGTAGCATGTCCGACCTGGTAGCCTGCCTTAGCCCACAGCGCATGCCTCCACTCCCTATTTCTATCAGGAATTGCCAGGGAAGGGATGTGGGACTGAAATCTAGTGAGAAAAAGAAGAAAAGTGTCCTGGAGGTTGAAGGAAGTATCACTATCAATGCAGAGAGGCGTAAGTGGCGTGGGGCCTCTCATGGGTGGGTTGAAATGCCCAGAGTTCCTGGCATCCTTTCTGTTTATGGGAACACCGTTTGTGCATTAGCATTTCCAATAAGACCATATGCTGCCCTTAAACCTTGCATCACAGGGCCCGCCTGGTAGATAAGGCTCCTGTGCTAGCAACAGTGGCATCCAGGTCAGGGCCACATGCCACCAGACATGGATCCCTAGTGGAGGACAGGCATGCTGTTGGCATCTGCCCATCTTTCTTTGCACCTTTCAAGGAGTTGGTGGAAGTACTAAGGGGTGTATGTTCAGACCCAAGGTGACAGCCTTCCTCTGGGTGGTCGAGATTCTGGGCCCGCAGCCTGAAAAGAAGTGATCTCTCAGAACGACAGGTAGTCCCAGCCCCTAGTACTGCCTCAGAGAGAAGCCTCTTGGCTGAGTCAGCTCGTCATGGTGCTCCCATTCTGTTCCCACCCAAACACCACGGCAGACACCAGCAGCAGCGGCCACGATTCCCGAGGAGGAGGCTGTGCATTGCACTGAGTCCTCACAGGATATTTTGAGAAAGAAACATGTCAAAGCATCATTTCTCACTCGTGTCAGCCTGGAGCATTGTGGGAAAGAATCCGCGAGGTGAGTGGGCGTCCCTGCCTCTTCCTGTCTGGCACCATCTTGTCGGGAGGAGCAACTGCAGAGACTAACCCTGGGGGAATCCAAGCACTGCTGGTGCCTCTCTCGTGCATCTGGAGCCCAAGTGAAGGCAAACTGTGGGGCGATTCACGAAGCAGCTGGAGGTGGTATTGGCACCCCACCCTGGTAACTCAGACCGAGCCCCACACTAACAAGAGTCTGGTCCTGGGCTGGATTCCCCAGGAATGGCCACCCCACAACGCCAAGCACCCAACAATTCGAGCTGTTGGGTCTTTATGAGGAGCTCTGATGGCTTACGCCCTTTGCCTTGGGGCCCCATCCTTTCTTTTGTCCTCTACTATTTTGTTTATTTTTCCTGAGTTCTAACATTTGACCTTGACCATGCTATCTCTTGCAGCTCCCTCCCTTTTTGATTTCCCTGACATATTTCTGTGCCCTTACCTGGCACGATCATGTGAACCAGTTTTTGCCAACAAGATGGAAGTAAATCTCTCCTAGCTGCATTTGCAGGAAGGCTATCGTATTATACATATGCATATTCACCAATATGGACCCACACGGATATACACAATGGCTGGCTCAGCTGACATACACCTTTGCCCTTTTTTTTTCTGACCAGAAGACAAAAGACACATAGGGAGGCAACATTTATATTGTGGTGTTTGAAGAAAGCCACATGAGTAGGATGGCAGGGCAACATGACAGAAAGGGCTAGGCATTGTACAGCAGCTGAACCAGCTCTAGATGTCCATCTGAGATTTCTTGCAAGGTGAAAAAATAGCCTCTATTTTGTTTTAGTTACTACTGTTGTCATTGGTTATTTTATTTTATTTTATTTTATTTTATTTCATTTCATTTCATTTCATTTCATTATTTTATTTTATTTTATTTTATTTTATTATTTTATTTTATTTTATTTTATTTTATTTTATTTTATTTTATTTTATTTTATTTTATTTTATTTTATTTTATTTTATTTTATTTTATTTTATTTTACCTTCACTGAATTCAACTCTAGTGGATACAGAAGACCTATCCCTTTGTTCCCAAGTTTGTCAGATACATTGCCTCAGGTGTCTGACTACTATGGGCCGAATTGTGTCCCCCTCCAATTCATGTGTTGAACTTCTAACTTTTAATAACTCATGTTTAGAGACAGGACCTTTAAACAGGGAATTAAGTTAAAATGAGATCATTAGAATGGGCCCTAATCCAAAATGATTCATGCCCTTATAAAAAAAGAAAAATGTCAACAGAGACATGTGTGCAGAGGGAAGATGATGTGAAGACACAGAGAGAAGGTGGCCATCTGCAAGCCAGGGAGCGAGGTCTGAAACAGACCCTTCCCTCGTGGTCCTCACAGGAAACCAAAGCTGCCCACACTTTGATCTTGGACTTCCAGCCTCCAGAACTGTGAGAAAATAAACATCTGTTGTCACCCAGTCTGTGGAACTTTGTTATGGCAGCACGAGTGAATTCTACACAAATTTATATTTCCTTTCTGTGGCATTTTTTCCCCTCTCAGATAGGGGCTCTGCAGTCAGACCACTTGCATCTGAATCACCTGAGATGCCTGTTAAACATGAGTTGACCAAATAGTCATGGAAGTATTGAGAAAGAAGAACAAAGTCAGAGGTATCACACTACTTTATGCCAAACTATACTACAAGGCTACAGTAATCAAAACAGCATGGTACTGGCATAAAAATAGATACATTGATCAATTAAACAGAATAGAGAACCCAGAAATAAATCCATATCTATACATTCATTTAGTATATGACAAAGGAGGCAAGAATATACAATGGGATAAGAAAAGTCTCTTTCAGTAAATGGTGCTGGGAAAATTGGACGTATACATGCAAAAACGTGAACCCAGACCACCTTTCTACACCATATATAACAATAGACACAAAAAGGATTAAAGACTTAAATGTAAGACCTAAAACCAACCATAAAACTTATAGAAGAAAACATGGGTAGTAATCTCTCTGATATCTTTTTGAAAATATTTCCTCAGGAAAGGGAAACAAAAATAAAAATAAGCAAATCAGACTACATCAAACTAAAAAGATTTTGCATAGCCAAAGAAACCATCAAAAACGAAAAAACTACTGAATGGGAGAAGATATTCACTTATGATACATCTGATAAGGAGCTAATATCCAAATACACAAGGAACTCATACAACTCAATAACAATAAAACAAACAACCCAATTAAAAAATGGGCAGAAGACCTGAATAGATATTCCTCCAAAGAGGACATAGAGATAGACATAAAAAGATGCTCAAGGTCACTAATCATCAGAGAAATGCAAATTAAAACCACAATGAGTTATCACTTTACACCTGTCAGAATGGCTATCATCAATAAATCAAAGAACAACAAGTGTTGGCGAGGATGCGGAGAAAAGGGGATTGTCATACACTGCTGTTGGGATTGCAAATTGCTATAGTCGCTATGGAAAAGAGTCTGGAGGTTCCTCAAAAAAATTAAAAGTGGATCTATCTTTTGACCCAGAAGTTACACTTCTGGATAGTTATCCAAATAAAACCAAAACACTAATTTGTAAAGATCTACATATCCCTCTATTCCTGGCAGCACCACTCACAATAGCTGAGATATGGAAGCAGCCTAAGTGCTCATCGATGGATGATTGGATAAAGAAGTTATGGTTCAGATATATAATGGGATATTACTCAGCTATAAAAAAAATGAAATCCTACCATTTTCTGTGACGTGGATAGACCTAGAGGTCATTGTGCTGAGTGAAATAAGTCAGACAGAGAAACATAAATACCGTATGATTTCACTTGTATGCGGAATCTAAGGAACAAAAAGAACAAACGAATTGAAAACAGACTCACAAATACAGAGGACAATCTGGTGATGGTGGGAGGGGAGAAGGATGTGGGGATGGGCTGGGAGAAAGAGATGAAAGGTTAAAGCACAAATTAGTAGTTGATAGATGGTGGTGGGGTTGGGGGGCACAGCGTAAGGAAGGCAGTCAGCAGTAATGGAAGGGCTAGGGTGAAGGGCCAGAGCAAAGACAGAGTCATCAGGGGGACAGTTTCATAAACTCTGTAAATGTCTAACCAATGTACTGTATATTCGAAACTAATAATAAAATAAAATGGAAAAAAGAAAAATGAGTCGAAATTTAGGAATCTGTACTTCTATAAGCGCCTCTGGTAAGTTTCATGTGAACTGTAGTTTTCTGAGAACCACCAGTTTGGTTCATTAAGGTCTTACAGAACAAAAATGAAATGGAAGAGAAGTAAACACTCCACTGGCGACTGTGGGGAGAGAGTATTTGGGGTCCGGGGAAAGACTGAGATGAGACCAGGAGAGTGAGGCACTCCAGAGGAACAGCGTCAGCTATGACCTCAAGATGAGAAAGAAATAGGTGTGTTTGAGGGTGATGATGATGATGATGATGATGATGACCTCAACCAGCATCTATATAATACTTTCTATAGTATTTATATATAGCTTATACAGAAATTTTACTTTCATTATCTAATTTAATTCTCATCTGCAAGGGTTACAGGTGATGCTACAGGTCACCTGTAACCCTGTGAGAAAGTTAATATTTCATTATCTGCATTTCACACACAAAAAAATGCACAGAATGTAGCCACTGGAAAGAGTATGTGCGTGTTGTTATGGTTTCCATGGCTTTCTTGGGCAACCAGGAAGCCCAGACAGGAACACCCTCTCACCCCGAGACACAGGAAGCCATGTCCCCCAGGAGCACCACAGCTCTCTGCCTGCATTGTCTATGGGCTGACAGGGAAGCAGGGAGAAGAGTGAAGGAGTCACAGAAAAAATTGTTCTTTGGGCGAGTCCTGGGCTAGAGAAAAGAGAGGGAAGGAGAGGCTTTCTCTTTTTCAAGGATCCACTTTCAAAAGAGGGTCTCTGGCTATTATGGTGAAGAGGAAAAAGGTCATACTGGTGGGAGGAGATGGGGAAGGGACTCCAGGACTTATCACTTAAAGAGGTGCCCTCTTCCCCCACCAGCCTCATGCCGGCCCACTTGGTGCTTGTGGACTGTCGGCTGAAAGTCGGGCTTCAGCCTAGGAATAAACGTTCTTCTCTGGCATCTACACGCAGCAGTATAAAGGCAACTGGAAGGTGATGGGTAGGCATGAGCAGCCTAATCGTCACTGAGGCCATGACATTTGGGCAGGGAGGACCCCAGCGCTGCTGGAAGAATAAGTCTGTCTGTCTGCCTGTCTATATATCTCTCTTTGCCTCTTACCATAGATATTTGAATCTGCTTGTAAAATTACCACAACATAAAAGAATGAATAAACATTCGAAGGAATTACTAGGTTGAGAAGACTAAAAAGGAAAATACGGCAGTAAAGGGAAAGGACGTCATGAACGTACAGACCATCAGATGCAGACATAAATAAGATCTGGGGCTAGGGCCACGGACAGCTCCAAAGTGGGACTCTGATCCCCAACAGCCAAAACAAAGGCGGACTGAAACGCAGTTGCAAGATGCAAACCATCCACAATGGGGGAAAAATGAAAAGGAGTGCTGCTGGAAGCAGAACAACGGAGCAGTTTCCCCTGATGATGAGGCCCAGGAGGGATTTCTCCCAGGGCTCTTCATGAAGAACACACCGTGCCATGGAGGGAAACGTTCTCTGCAATGTCCCCACCGTGACGATGTTGGACTATTAATCTGAGCCTCCTGGCGACATAAAGCCAAAGTAGGGAACAGGGATTAAAAACAAAACAAAACAAAAAAACAGCAAAGTGGCCTGGATAGGAAGCATTAGGATGCTGTTCTAAGCAAAAGGTAACACTGAAACCTCCTAAAACAGAATCTCTCATTTGAAGGGTCACACGCCTTTTGAGGAGCAATTGAAAATTTGCCTCCTCTCTAGATAAATGCATATCTGAATGAACTACAGAATTTTATATGTAATTTCACAAAATTTAGCTTCTAAATGAAATGGAATAGAGACGGCAGAAACAGGCCTACAAAAGTAGTCAGTGGGGGAGTGATGACTTTTTCAACAAACAGTGGATCTCCAAGGGTAAATAAATAAGTATCTTACACATTAATTAATTCAAAATAAATGACAGACTTAAATTTAAATTTAAAGCTAAATTTAAATTTAAATTTAAAGCTAAAACTATCTATCCTTTAGAAAAAATATAAAATCTTTTAAATTTAATGCTTGGTAAAAAGTTCATAGGCTACAAAAGGCACAAAGCAAAAAGGGAAAATTAATGAGTTAGACCTCATCAAAACGAAAACCTTTTACTCTGCAATGGACCCCGTTAGGAGAATGAAAAGATAAACTATGGACGAAGCAAAAATATGTGTAAACTGTGCATCCAACAGTAGAGTCGTATCTAGATTACCTAAAGCACTCTCAAAACGCCACAGTAAAATAATAAGCTATCCAGTTAGGAAATGGGCCACATGGAGAGACATTTCACCGAGGAGGATGTGCAGACGGCACGTAAGCACGTGAAAGGATGCTCGTCGTCATTAGGAAATGCAAATTAAATCATGATGATAGATCACTGTACACCTGTCAGAACGGCTACAAGGACCAGGAATGACAGCACCACGCACTGGAGAGGATGCAGAGGAACTGGACGCCCCACACGTTGCCGAGGGGAAGTAAAACAGGCGGTCCATCCAGTCTGGAAGACAAGTTGGGCAGTGTCTTAAAGCCAAACTAAACACGCAGCTACCACACTCCTGGATCCTCAGGCCGGAGAGATGAAAAGTCACGTGGACACAAAAACCCGTGCGTGGGTATGTGCAGCAGCTTTATTCAGAATCGTCAAAAACGGGGCCCAACGCAGGTCGTTTCAACACGCGGACCTTAAACAGACGGCTCCTCTCGTCGCACGGCGTGCTGCTCAGCAACCTAAGGGAACAGGCTGTCGATGCCCACAAACACCTGGATAAATCTCCAAAGGGTTACTCTGAGAGAAAAAGCCAGCCTCTATAGATTACGTATTGAATTGTCCCCACTATAGAACCTTCTCAAATAGAAAAAAAATGGTGGAAATGGAGAATCGATTCGTGGCTGCAGGGCTAAGAGGGGGGCCCTAGAAGGAAGTGAGGGCGGCTATGCAAAGGCATCGCGAGGGATGCTCGAGGCGGCGGGAGCGTTCTGCACCTTGACTGCCCCCCGTCACCATCCTGGTTGTTTTACTGCGTATAGTTATGCACGGTATGACCATTTGAGGAAACTGGGTAAAAAGGGCAAGGGGGTGTCTCTTCTTTCTTGTAACTGTGAGTGACTTTACAGTTATCTCAGAATACAAAGCTTAATTTAAAATAATACAAAAGATGTCAAGTCCAATGTCTAATATACCTGATCTGATGTCACTGGAAGACCCTGGGCCGAAGGAAAAGAGACATGGGTATAAATTCCCGCTTTGCCTGTAACAGCTCATGACACTGACTTTTTTTGTGCCTCAGTTTCCTCATCTGTTGAAGGAGATATTTCAGCTAAACCATCACTAAATGCTTTCTTATGTCATCAGAGCCACGCAGGTGGGACAGCAGAGGGCGGATAGAGATTGAACCCACAGTGGCAGAAGTGCAACGTGACTTACGGCATCTACGCCACTTCCCTAGGGAAGCCATCAATGCCTCAGAGAGCAAAGAAGGAACCTGCTGTCGACGGCACGCCTGGGATGGACCAGGCACTGTGGCGGGCGCACTACCTAGGACCTGTCACGCAGCAATAATAAACACGTAGATAATTCTATTCCCATTTTCAGCGAGGAAATTGAGTCCTAAAGAGATCAGTATGCATGTGGGTAAGTCCAACGTTATAGATCAAGAACCTGATTTGCCACTTGCCAGACGAAGGGCAGTTACTCAACCTCTCTAAGCCTCTGTTCCCTTATTTGTATGACAGAGATACTAATAGTTCCTATTTCCCCATGAAGATTAGTTGAAATTATCCACGTGAAGCCTTAATATAAAATCTAATATATGGTGACCATCCCCAGATCTATCAAGATCATCCTCATCATCATCTCAGCTGACAAGTGGTGGAGCCAGAGGTCCATCCCGTGATGTTCTGATTTCGGTGTTCACATTTTAGGACTTTATTGCTGACAGCGTCTGAATGCCCTTCTGCAACCCCAAGGAGCCCCGCCTAGTAAGAGGGGAGAGAGAGCAGGGAGAAAAGCAGGTCTCAGCTCCAGGTGGCTCGGCTCCTGTCAGCTGTTCCCACTGCCCCTACAAATGGTGAGACCCCAGAAACCAGCAGCTCCTCGTAGCTTCCCCCATCCTTCTCTCCCCGACATCCTGGACCCTCATGATGCGGACCCTTGTTTCATGGATGAATAAACAGGGTCGGCGGAGAGGAGGGGACTTGATCGAGGTCTCACAGCTGGTTAGAAACTAGACCAGGGCTAGAGGCCCAGAACCCTGCGTGCCCTGCCTCTACCCGGGGCTGGTCTCTAGCTGACCCTCTCCTGGGCAGGGTGTGACCCTGGTATCAGGGATGTGGAGGGAAGTTCAGGGAAAAGGGAGATAAAGAGCCACCCCTACAGTCGAAGACGACTTGAGGAAAGACCTGAGTCCCGAATGAACAGAGGGGTTCGACAGGTGGATGCCGGCGAGGAAGACAGCACAGGCAAAGGGAGCAACTCGAAGATAAAAACAGGACTGGAGATGAGCAGGTTCAGACCTGGTCCTCGACCCTTGCGGTCATGACGATTGCCTGGGCCTGAACAGATCTTAGCTCTGGGCGTTTCCCCACTATAAGAAGGGGCGACTCACATTCTCAGCCTGACTTGCTCTTAGGACTAAGGTGAAGGAGAGAGAAAGAGAGAGAAGAGCTGGGGTCACCTTTAGGAACAGTGCAGGAGCTGGTCCAGGGAAGGGATTGCTGTCAGGGGTCAAAAACTGTGGGAGATAAAGTCAGGGAATCTTGACAGCCAGGCTGCAGAGGGTGGATAGGACCTGGAGGGGAAGAGGCTCCTCTCCACGTGGCCAGCTCATTTCCTGCCAGCGAGGACCACAGTATCAGGTCGAATACCGTGACCCACCAGGCGGTCGGTCGTGGGCACTGTGGGCTCTGATTCGGGAGCAAGTTACGCTTCTTCCCAGAGGGACTGGGCAGAGAAGGCAGAGCCCTGCGCTGGACATCACTGCGAGGGAGGGGCCCTGGCCCTACACTCGCTGTCACAGATCCCCGGGGCCCTCCCAGCCTCCCCTCCATGCAGGAATAAGAACACAGGCCTCTGCAGAGCCTTTGAATGGGCTGGGGAAACTGTAAAGTGCCGTCGCAGTGAAAAGGATGGCTCCTTCTGGGAGCAAAGACGCCTGGGCCTTTGATGGATGGTGGGTGTTGGGCTGGGACCCACGCGCGCCCCAATCTCAGAGGGGATTATGCTGCCGAAGAAGGCGGGGTGCCACCGCTCAGGCTTAACCCAGCGCTCCGCCTGGTGCTCTCCCCCGTATCTCCTCATTAATAGTCAGGATTAACAGCCGCCGGGCCTCAGCCATCTAATCACAGCCGCACAGGCTCCCGGGTGCGCTCCGCAGCCTTCCCAAGCCTCGGAGGAAAACAGTCAGGAATTAAAACCGATGACGAAAACAAGAAGACATCCGTTCTCCTCCCGCCCCTCCGGCCCGGCGCCTCCTGGGCCTGGAACTGTGCCTGCCTCTCTTCTCGGAGATGAAAGCGGAAGGTCCCACTTTCTTGGGGCCACTGTAGGTGGGCCCTGGGGTGTCCTTAAGCTTCTCTGAGAAGGCACAGGGGTGGGGGGTGGGGGGGGAGGTTAGGTCGTTTGACCAAAGTCACACGGCTGGTTAATGATGGAGCTGAAACTGGAACCCAGGGACCCAGGCTCCCAACTGGTGCGGTATGTATGTCCCTGTGGGAGGAGAAATAGGGGCCCAGAGACCAGGTCGGCCTTGCCATCTCCCCCTCAGACAGGCCCTGGGACACCTCTATATTCCCGGGGCCCTAAGAAACACTTTGCAGAAAGTTCTCTGCTGCTCCTGTTAGCTGAGACCTGGGAGGAACAGACGTGAAGGTCTGCTCACCACCAGAAACCATGAGTGAGTGAGTGGTCGGGGACCCTGGGAAACTTGCTGGGCCTCCGCCAGTCCCTGCAGGGACCTCCATGACGTCTCCTTGTAGAGGCTTTCTCCCCCGCCCCAACCCTCAGTGTGAATTTGACTCTGCCTTGACCTTAATCTCAATCTTAATCTCCAGCACCTCTCAGAGCCTCATCCACCTCCCCTGCCCATTCTCATTTTAGGCATCCCCCCCGCCCCCTGCCAAACATCTAAGGGTCAGTGACCATATTAGACGCTCTGCCGGGGGCTGAGAGTGAAAAGGTCACAGTTCTGGGTCCTCAGTCGATGCCCTTGATGAAAGCTCCAATCGCTTTTATGCTGCGGCTCCTCTTCCCGCGACGAAGTCTCTCGGGGCTCCCATGGACCGCTCTTCATGTTTCCCATCTGGGGCTTCCCGTTGTCCCTTAGGGAATGGTGACCCTCCAGAGCCATGCGATTCTGGGTCCTGCTCCCAACCAGCACTAAACGTTAACAATTCTGAGTCGCACCACCTGACCCACCTGCCTTCCAGGCGGGTCAGTCTGACAAGCTAAGTGCAGCTAAGGCATCACCTGTCCATGGGGAATCCGTGAGGTTGCTGGGAGCAGCGGAAAAAACGCAGGATCTGGTGTCCGTTCCAGTGGAGCTTGGAGATGACTGAGCCCTGGGCAGCACACTCAGCCTGGGGGGACCCTGAACGGGGGGCTCCCAGCTGCACTGTACCCGGATCCCGACCCACAGAAGCCGAGATAATAAACGCGTGTCGCTTTAAGCTGCTGAGATGTGGGGTACTTTGTTACAGAGCAATAGATAACGAATACACGGGCTGAGGGATGTTGGGCTCCCTTCTCCTTCTCATTTTATTCTAGAAAAAACTTTAAATACATTTTAAAAAATGAGAAATAGTGAAATAAAGGCCCACGTGCCCATCCCCACGTTTCAGCCATCATTCACACACAGCCAACCTCGTTTTCCGTCTATCCCCCAGGGCGAACTGTTTAATCTTCCGTGGCCTTAATTTCTTTTTCTCGGAAAGAAAGTGTTATAAAACCTGTACCCTCAGTGAC
Source organism: Cynopterus sphinx (assembly GCA_030015415.1). NCBI lineage: Eukaryota > Metazoa > Chordata > Mammalia > Chiroptera > Pteropodidae > Cynopterus > Cynopterus sphinx. The sequence goes on along the minus strand of CM057390.1, from coordinate 47,465,491 downwards.
CACTGGCGTCAGTGCAGGTAGAGTGCCCAGGATGGAGGCTTGTACCTGGTGTGGGACCAATGCACGTCTGTTCCTGCCCTTGCTCCCCTTCGTATCTTAGATAAACGAGTTTGTACAAGGGCCTCTGGGGACTTCGTCCAAAGGAGTGAGCCATTCAAGCATTTGAGATGACAGATCGGTGAAGGCGACCTCACGAGAACACGAGGGCGAGGGCCTGGCACCAGGGTTTTGTTCGGACGACACGTGTACGCGTCGTCACGGAAATGACGGCCACGTCGTTCTCTCATCCTGCTATCGGCGAGGTAACGGCCCATCTTCAGAATGACCGTCCTGCCAGAACTGAATCCCAGATGACCGGGATTTGGTCCCTTGCCCTCGAAGAACAGAAGGGCTTCGAGAACAGACACACACTTTAGTACGCATCGTGACAGCACCTTCCCCACTGGGCTGCAGAGGTGCTCACCCCAGGTCCTAGGAGGTCGCCAGTCACACGTGTGGGGAGGAGTACTCCGGAGCAGTGCGCTTGGGGTAGCACAGGGAGAAGGCAGCATTCAGATCACAGAGCAGGTGCTGCGGGAACAAGCAGGGAGGAGACGCTCAAAGAGCCTCTGGACCCGGGGAGGTGCAGTGGCCGGACTGCAGCACAGTGGTGGTGAGGAGATAAGAGCAGGGGCAGCAGGAAGCTCCACTCCGGGAACCGGTGAGACGGTGGTGAAGGCAGAATTAGGAGGGAGGCAAGATGAGAGGGAGGTTTCTCAGGCACGTTCGCAGGCAGAGAAAGACCCCGAGGAGAGAGGGACGACTCCAAAGGCAGGAGAAAGGAGCTAATAGACGGAGCAGAGTCGAGAAGGTGCAGTGGGGACGAGGTGCAGCCGAGCAGAGCTTGGGGAAAGGATCACTGACGGGATTGATGCTTCCGAGCTGTGTGGCTGAGGATTCCACCTTCTCGGTTTGGCGGGAGGCAAGGCCACCTGCCGAGGTTAGGATGGGAGAGGCAACAGGCAGAGGCACTCGCCATAGACGGAGAAGGTGAGTCGGTGCGTCAGGCCCAGCGTCTCTGAGTCGGCCAGTCGTGAGCAGCAAGAATGGCAGATTCAGTGGATGAGGAGGAAGGACGAGGTATGTCTGAAGCCTGGGACCTCTTGGACGGCTAGCTAGGGGAGAGGGACGAGGTGGGCACCGTGGTGGCGGCAAGGATGGTGTCAGGTTGAAAGGAGAAAGGTGGCACGAATAGGATGGAGAAGGGCTTCAGGCAAACTGCATTTTCCCCCCCAAAGAAACCACACACTAAGAGTGAGCAAAGGGAAAGACGCTGTGACCATTTCCAAGACTCGTGACCTCTGGTGACAACAACCCATCCCAGCTGGGGAAGCTGGGTGCGGGTGGGGGATGTAGGGGTGCAGGCCGCCGTCTCCCACGATGCCTTTCCTTCAGCACTCCGGCACAGATGAGCCCAAGACGTTTTATAACTTTCAATCCTCTTTTTATGTGGCTCAAAACTTGCTGCCATCTGCTATGCAGGGCTTTAATGCAAATCTGAGTTTGCTTTTATGGTTTCAATTAACCTAATAATAAAGCCGGGCAGGCAGGCTCCTGAAGAATCTTCTCCTCCCACCCACTCCCAGGCAAGCTTCCCACCCTCCGCCCCCAAAATAAGGGAAAAAAACCATGACAGCCTCATCCTGCAGCTGGACACCCTTCGCAAGATTAACCTTGTCCTGTCTGCACCAAGTGAACCTTCTCCCGTCTCGACCTTCATTGTAGCTGGGGACCTACCTCCTCAGAGGAGCATTCACTGCCCAAGGCCCAGTTCAGGGTCTAGCAGGACAGATGCTACTTTAGAACAGAGGTTGCTCCTGCCAGGAGGTGTTTCCCGCAAGACGGTGCAAGGGGAGATCGTGCACCTGAGGCTGACACCCGGCTCCGGATCCTCGCTTCCTGCGGTGGGGCCTCCTTGGGCAGTGTGTCCGAGGCCCTCTGAACCTCGCTCCCCTCACTGGAATAAGAGGATGGTTATTATCTTGCATATGCTTTGTAGGATGTTTTAAGGATTAAGCATCTGACTCCCAAGAAGTCCCCTTCTGCTTTCAGAGGGCACCACGGCTGATGAGGAAGGTGTGTATAGGATGACCAATCGTCCCGGTTGGCCCCGTACTGAGGGATTTCCAGGGACTCGGGACTTTTAGTGCTAAAAGTTGGAAAGTCCTGGGCCAACAGGAAGGAGTCGATCACCTGGGATCCCCTCACGGCGCTCAGCAGGTGAGCAGGTGGGGTAGAATCCCAGTTCCAGATTCCGTTCTCTGACTTGCCAGGTGCTTACTCAGAAAGTTCACGAACTTTGGAGTAGTGGGGTTTTGAGAACAGAATCATTCCTATCACTTTTTTTCCTAAAAAATAGTTTAAAAGAACAGCCAGACCCTTTGCCTTCGCCTAGTGCCTTGTGTTTAGCATCAACTCCACTTAGCGGTTGGAAAACTGGACCCCTGCTGGGTGAGGAGAGAGGGTCCAGGCCGGGGAGCAGCAAAATCACAGGGGTCCGGGTCTTAAGTGGGTCACTTAATCATTCTTCCTCCATTTGCTCAGCTCTGAAATGGAGCTAAAATACCTGCCTTCGTAAGAGCGAGCGCTAATGCGTTTGAAATGCCTGAAATTTTCTAAGTGACCCATCAAATGGTGGCATCGGCTCATCACTGTTTTTAAGCTAACAAAATTGCTAGGTGCATCTGTAAGAATTTCTGACATCTTGCCCCAGGGGCTCATCCACCCTTCTTCGGATGTGAGTGTCCGGTATTTGCTGTACTTCTTTAATTAGGCAGGTAATAGTTGTCATTTTTCAAGTAAACACAGGCTCTGATGATAACCTCCGGATTATCTGTTTTTGAAGCACAAGTGAGATTTGCCCTTTATTTAAAGCATTCATTCATTCATTCATTCATTCATCCCTTTGAATACTTTGCTGGGTTTCTGGCATACAATGCAATTTTCCTAGTTTAGACATTTCCTCCATTCATCCAGAACACACTGGTCTCTGCTTTTAGAGCTAAAATCACCTCTGGGTTCAGAGGCTCTCCCAGCCAGACAAAGGCCGTACTTCTAGAAGGATGCCGTGGTGAGGGCATTGTGTGGACCTGGGAGCAGAGATCTGCTGTGGATCTGTCCTTTTAGCTGCCATTGCTGTAGGCGCAGGTTCTAGGGCCCACATACTTTGAAGGACCCATGAAAATGTTTTAATTTCTTTTAAAATAATAAGAAAAAATTAATAGAATCTAGCTCTGTTATATTTGTTTTACGTCAACACAGTTGTAAAATATAATTATATGTGACATATTTATATATTTAATATGCATTTGAATATATATTTAATATAATTATACTTTATATTTATATGTTTATACTTTATTATTATTATTATTATTATTTTTTTTTTAATGGAGGAATGGCTCTATGCAGGCCAAATGCCTAGGGCCTATGGAGGTCAGTGTGGCCCTGAGCTGCAGTCATCTCACAGCGGCAGCTCTGGGCTATGTTGTGGTCCGCAGAGTGGTCAGCAGCCGGAGTGATTACAGTCTCTGACACCGGGCTCTCTGAAACTGGAAGGGACATGGAGGCTGTAGAGTGAATGAATGAATGAATGAATGAACCAACGAAGGAACAAAGAAACATTTATGAAGGTGCAAAGATGAACCAGGTGTAAGGTCCAGGAGTGGGATTTAGTGCCCCAACCCCCACATCTAGAGGTTGAGGTGACCTTTTGTGCTCAGGCTCGGCTGTAATTGTTCTCAGGCATCTTACCCCATCGCTCTTACCAGACGTGGAGGAGCTTTTTAACAATCGTACTCCGAAGTGGGTGTTTAAAGCCCGTGCCTTTATAAGTCACCGTCAGTCATTTAACTAGAGTCGTGTGTGAAACAGGACCTCGGACAAAGAGAACTGGTCCTAAGGCTAGTCAGTGCCAGGTCCGAACGCAGGGCGCCTGGTCAAATCTGTGTCTTTGTACAACTGTAGGCTGCCTGTTGGGAGAGATTCCCTCCTCAAGCGTTCTTTTCTTAACACTGCACACCTTCTTACTTGGCTTGAAGACAAGAACCAGCTTCAACTTAAAAAAGAAAGCACAGCAGTGGCAACGCATAAGCCAAACATTACACCTCTAATATTTCCCGAAACCTGTTAAAATTCACAGATCCTTGTTGGTTGGAAAATGAGTAGTTCAGACAGAAGAACGAAGGCGTTTACTTTCCAACAAGTGATGGCACCAAGACAAAGGCAAAGACTCCATCGTCGTGAAGAAGAGTCGTTTCACTGGTGTTTGGATATCTGGGGTGTCTCCTCCTGTCCCTGTGAGAATCGCTCAGAGGCAGCCTTCTTGCTCACTCACCTGCTCTCTCCCCATCTGGAAACTACCTGGAAACTGCCAACAGCTGTAAGAGCCCATGGTCCCTGGTGCAGTCTGTGCTTCTTTTTTCCCGCCCTCCTCAAACCCACCCTTCCCTCTATGTCCACACTCTCACTCCCACGCTGTTACAAACCATGTTCCACTAAATGTAGACACGCCAGAACGCTGTAATGAATGATGAGAACATCACCGATGATAACGAGACATTGAAAGGGATGCATCCAAATGAATGAATGAATGGACCAGTTTGTACGAAAATGCAATTGTGAATAAGCAACTGGAAAAGCGCGAAGGGCAGGGCAGGGCTGTTTGTTCTCATTTCCAGTAAGAGGGAGAGATAAATTGGGTGCAAATTGAGATCCGATAGGTGCTGGCAGTAACAGATTAAGGTTTATAAAAACTGGGGAGAGTTTAATGAGTTATGCTGAACAGATGCAAGGGAAACTGGCCTGGCAGGGAAGCCTCTGAGGGCTTGGTGGCCCTTCCTATGCTTGGGGACATAGTGTGTCCTCACTCTTGTGGGCTTGGTGAGTAGTAAATGCTCAGCTTTCCTTTGAGGAGCTCTCATTGGGCTAGAAGTCAAGAGGCCACATTGGCGGTTTTCCACTGCTGCCATCTGCAAAGTCTTAATTAAGAAAATCATTTTCTTTCCACGGGCCTCAGATTTTGTGAACCCTACAATGAGAATAATTACATCGTGCTTCTTACTTTAAACTTGGTAAGGAGGATGAATGCGACCATAAATGTGAAAGAACCGTGGAAGCAGAGGAACAGGTCCTAGGATCTGGGAGACAGCTCTCAGCAAAGTCAGCCATGTGACCTACCTGAGCTATTTATTCCACTTCTGGGGGCTTAAAGTTTTCTCATCTGTAAAATGAGGAGCTTGGACCTGCCAGTGGTTCTCAAACCTGGCTGCTCCTTAGAGTCACTTGGGGAGATCTTGGGAAGTCGTGATGCTGGCTGTGGGTCTCAGATATCAGTGTACTCTTGAGCTCCCCAGTGATTCTTCTGCTTAAGCAGGGTTGTCAGCCACTGAACGAGATGCTCTCCAAGGTTTCCTCCCCTCTGACATTCTGTGACTCTAATTTGTTTATAATTGTTGAGATATATCAGTCTTGAACCAGAGCCATTCCTACCTGAAGGGTAAAAGTCCCAAATAACAATAGGAGGTGGCAGAAAGGGGAGCCATGGGACCACATGCCGGAATGGTGGATGCCGTCTGCTTCAGGACAATGGACCATGTAGAAAGCTGGGCCTAATCATTGGCACGTTCTCAGCATTTCCCCTTAACAGCAGATGAGATTGTGCAAAACTGGAATCGTACAGGCTTCCAGCTTTTGGTCTTGCTTTTATTCACTCAGCTTAATTTCTTCGAGATGTCCGAGTTGCAGCCTCTATCAGTCCTTAGCTGCCTTTTTGTTGCGGAGTCGTATTCTATGGGAGGGATGTACGCATTTGTTCAGCCATCCATGCACTGAAAAACGTTTAGAGAGGTTTCAGGGTGGGGCTAGAACGAACAAAGCTGCTCTAAACCTGTGTGTCTAGGTGTTTGTGCGAACCTAAGTTTTACATTTGGGGGGACGAAGGCCCAGGAGTGCAATTTCTGGGTCCTATGACAAGCGCATGGTTAGACATTGCCAGACTGTTTTCCAGAGGGGCGACACCGTCTCATATTCTCACCACCGACGTGTGAGCGATCCGGTTTTTCCGCGTGGGTGTTATCACTATTATTTTAATCATTCTGATAGGGACGTAGTGACCGCTCATATGGTTTTAGTTGACATTTTCCTGGTGGCTAATGATCTTGAACCTCTTTTATGATTTTAATTCTTTGAAATTTGTTGCGTCCCTTCGTTAGCCTGTTTGTTCAGTGGTCCAGGGTGGAGTGCTGACTGTCCCACGGGGCGTCAAACGGTATCGTGCTGTGATTTGGCGTTCTGTGTACGCCAGTGAGATCCGGGTGCTGTGGCATCGGTTATGATGTTAATTTCTCCTGTGCCCCCGCTGATACTCTGTCTCACAGTTCTGCCAATTGCGGAGAGTGGGGTGGCAAAGTCTCCACCTATAACTACAGATTGTCTGTTTCTCCTTTCTTCTCTGTCAAGTTTTTGCTTCTCACGTTATGAGGCTCTGTTGTCTGGGGCATCTTCCTAGAGGGTGGATCCTTTTCTCATTAGATCGTAGACCTCCTCGGCTAGTGATTTTCTTTCTTCCGAACTCTGTTGTATCTGATATTAATATATTAATTTATACGTGCCAATATATTTGCATAGCTCATTAACATGTTAATGGATATGGCATTATTAAAATGACAGAATTATGGAGATGGATAATAGATCAGGGTTGCCAAGGGGTAGAGAGGAGAAGGAGGAGGTAGGGACGTAGCTGTGGCTCTAAAAGGACAAGGGATAAAACTGGTTCGTATCTTGACTCTGGTGGTCACGTGGATCTATACATGTGGAATTGACACGTACCATAGATAGCGTAGAATTAAACACACACACACAGATGAGAGTAAAGGACACTGGCGAAATCTCAGCAGGTCTGATAGGCTGTGTCAATGTTAACTTTCCTAGTTCTGATATCATTTTATAGCTTTGCAGGATGCTACCATTGGGAGAAACTGGGTGAAGGATAAACAGGATTGCTCTGTATCGTTTCTTGTAGTCACATGCACCCCTGAAAATAAAGTTAAAAAAAAAATAAGTGAGATATTGTTTCTGCTTTGTATATTTTTGAAATTTTCCTTAGTAAAATGCTTTGGGGAAAAAAAACACGGCAGGATGTTGCCATAAATTCTACTCCTTAACACGTGCCTGTTTGTGTTTTCTCCGTTCATGTGTTTTGTTACGTTACGTGAAGACATTCGGCCTGGACCTCGTGCCATTGCCCCCAGGGCCTCTGCCGTTTTAACGTTTCTCTCTGAAATCCCCCTTGACCGGATAGTAAACCTCGAGGTGCCGTCGGCTCAGGTAGAGAGGCCAACCCCACGGTGTAGGCTTGAGTTGGAACGGGACTTCACACGGCCATCGTCACTGCCATTTGGTGCTGTCCTCCTGATTGCTCCTTCCTGGCCTGGCTTTCTTTCTCTTTTTCCCCAATCCAAGTGAGCCTGAGGGGAAAAAACATCCTCAGGATTCAGCGTCTCAAGGTGCAGACTCTGAACCAAGCCTCCCTGCTGAGTCCAGATTGGGGCAAGCCACCGGCCCTTCGGGACACCCGTTTTGTCATCCATCAGTGAGGCTGTTCGTGCGCCTTCCACAGGTGCCTCCAGAAACCAGTGAGAAAGCATGTGACAAGCTACAATGTGCTGTGAAAATGCAGATTGGGGTCATCTTTTCTATTTCAGTTTATCTCATCGAGATCCTTTTCATGACTCTTCAGGAAAGACCTTTAACTGATTCCCTCAGGATGGACAGACAGTCTGGACTGCACCTGTGTAACTCGGGACCGTGTGCTGGCCCCCGTGTGCTTGTTTCCCCAGCATAAGTGTAGGCTCTCGAGGGACAAAGGCTGCTGCTTTGGAGCGATTGTGGCAAAGCACATCGTCCTCCAGGTTGTCCTCACAGGGCAGCTGTGAGAAGTGGGTGACGATGGTCTCCAGACCTCGGGACTGTCCCAAGTGAACAAAGAAGGCCGGGTGTGAGCTGCACCAACGGTGGGCAAGCTAGGGGAAAGGAGACGTTCTCGGGGGAAACGCGAGTGTGGGGAGCTGCTTAGAGGAACTGATCCTTGGTGGAAGGCCTGGCTGTGCCCCCTGGACACAGGCAGTGAGAATGAGGACGGTTAGGAGATGGGTCTTGGGCACCTCACCTCTCCCCTCCCGCTTCGGAGGCAAGGCCAGCGCTGTGCTTCCTCCGAGGAGGCCCAGTCCCCACTTTCTGCTCTCCCCATCACGGGACTGACGACACGAAGCCTTCCTTACTCTACAAGTCCCTCCCTCGGGGGCAGAGGCTACAGCTTTCGCATCTGCATTTCTCTGGCCTGGAACTTAACAAATGTCAACGGAATGAGCCTTTGAATGAATAAATAATGAAAAGGCAGGAAAGGAAAGAACAGGGAGAGCCAGGGGGAGCAGGGAGCACTTTGGTCACTGTGAGGAGTGGGCGGGCGGTGGGGAGAGTGGCCGCTGGCTACTGCCAGCGCCTCGTCGCCTCTCTTACTCCCTCTCTGCTCAGGTCAAGGTGCTCCTCACCTGCAGACCCAGAGCAAATGGGGGGAATGGGTCAGCCGCTAAGTGGACGGGCTGAGAGCATCATTAGTAGCGATGACCACAGGCTACTCACACCGGAGGTCTCAAAAGGCAGCTGCTGACGACCCAGGGTTCCTACCCCTTCCTCCCAGGAACCCTCCGATGTGAGGCCCCGCAGGGTCCCGTGTACCCCCTGCCCGCCCTGCTGTGAGCTCACCCTGCAGCCTGCCTCCCTTGAGTGTCCTCCTGCTGTGCCCTTTGCCCGTCAGCTCTGATCTCTCTCCAAGTCTGAGGCTTGCACCCTCCCTGCCAGGACTTTGGGGCCCCATCCAGGTCCTAACTAACAGCTTCTCTTTCCGGGACTGAATGGGGCCTCCTTTTCCCAAGCGGAGGTTCTGCTCACACAGGCGAGCACATTGTCTAAAAGCACTGGCAACACGGTTCTAGGTTCAGATCTGGATCCCACCACCGGCTGACCTTGTGAGTGTCGGCGAATCGAACAGCTTCTCTGGGCCTGCTTTGTCCTGCCACGTGGGCTAATCGCAGTACCTGCTCATGCCCCGGTGTGACTGTTGCCTGAGTTAACGCAGGTAAAGTGCCCACCCGGGGTTCTTGGCATCGAGAGCACTCAGCAAACACTGTTATTTGCATTGTTATTATGGGCACGTGGCCCAGAGCCTCTGTCACTGCCTCTCTTGATTAGACAATCTGTTCGGGATGGTGGCCCAGGACTCAGATGTCCCCAAGAGGAGGCCTCACAGCCGGGTCAACCCCCATAGTGGTGAACAACACCTTGGCTTACGGGTCATGACCCTGACACTGTAGTTGTAAGAAGCCCCAACTGTCACTCACTGACCCACGTTATAACAAGGTCACAAAGGTCATCCATCAGGCATCAGCCACTCTAGACAGTGCACGTGCCCCCACGTGGGTGTGGACATGGGCGGACGAGGCGGGAGCGGGAAGGGAGGCTGTGTCCCCTTGCCCTGGTCAGGGTAAGCTCTCGCTGGAAAACAGAGTGACCTGCAAGGCTGTGTGCGGGAGAGACTGCTCTTTTAGGGGGTGCGTGTCCACGGGAGGAAGTGACTCAGAGAAACCTGCCAGCACATGAGGGAATCAGAGCGCAGAGCGAAGGTGCAAAGGCCACCCAGACACGCTGCGGCCTGCCACCTTCCGAAAAGGCTGTCCCCCTCTCGCGGGCCCCCACTCGGGGACGAGGGGAAGTCGCAGGCCGGTCCCCCAGCAGCCGAGGCCGCTTTCCTCAGCACCCGACGCTGCCACCGCATCTGAGCAAGAGTTACAGTCGCCGCTCGCCTGGGGCAGTGCGTAAAGGCGGAAACCAGCACCGCATTAGAGGGAAATGAGCATTTGTTTTGAGATGTATTTAAAAGCTCTGGCTGGTTAATTATTTAAGGACCAGCGGGTGTCTCAGCTACCATGGAAACCTCTGGCTCTGTGATTCCTTCGTGGGCCGGTCAGAGGCTACCTTCCGCAGCGGCAGGCAGGGCCACGCTCACACGCACCCACACACACGCGTGAGGACGCACTCCCACTCACACGCGGGCGCGCTCGCATGCTCACCCGTTCACATGCCCTTATAGACACGCCTCGCGCACAGACACACACGCACTCACACTCACAGACACTTACACACACGCACACGTGTGGACACACGCACACCTGGGGCTGGGACAGACCCCTCGGGGAAGGCCAGCCTGAGTGCCACGTTTTCCTGCTCTCGCTATTTATGAGGAGCTCAGAGGCAGCCGCAGGGAGAGGATGAACCCGTGACCCTTACAAGGTGTCCTGGGGACGTCCCTTCCAGTCCCTTTTATTCTAAGCAGCTTGTCCTCTGTCAATAGAATAGGGCGCACAGCACATCTTCCTTTATGCACCATAGTCAGACCCCCTTCTTAACAGATGATGCCACTAACCGTCTTTGCCACCACCCCCCGCCACAAAGTTTGGGGGACACGCTAAGGACTGGAATCCGGATGAACATCACATATCAGCTGCGTGACCTGGGACAAGTTCCCCGACCTCTCTGAGCCGTAATTTCCTCATCTGTCACGTGGGGATCACAATAGAAAATCGCCTTTTTTTAAGATTTGGATTATCTCATTGGATTCTCTGAACGAGCCTTGAAGCAGGTATCACTTCTACCCTCCTTGGCTAGATGACAGGGAGGCCTGGTTCAGAAACCACGAGGAATCCCTCCAAGTTATGCAAGTGAACTTGAGCGCTGCACCACCTCCTCTCCGCCCGTAGGTCCCTATGAGGACTCCAGCAGGTGTCCCTGCGCGTAGGGGGTGGGTCGCCTCCCCCCTCCCGGTACCGGGTCCTGGAGAATCAGGAAGGATGTGCCATGCGCAGGTGGAGGCTCATGCTGGCTCTGGGGTCCTTGCTCGGAAGGCACCCAGGGCAGCCCCTACAGCTTCCTCCCCGAGGAACTTTCCGAGAGCCGGCGTGGTTCCTCCCGGCCCTCCCTGCACTTCCGCGGCCCTGCACCACTGAACTACGTAATTGCATATTTGTTTCTGTTGGGTCTTGAAATATGAGGACCCCGTGTATGATTCCAGGGCTCCTGCGCTGAAGATGCTGCCGCACAACCACAAAACGAAACGACAAATCGCGTGGCCGAGGCTGCCGCCTTTGCTGCTCTGCTTAATTAATGGGAAGTGTTATTTAGAGCAGACGGAAAACAGTTGAACCTCTGGTGCCCGGCCTTCTCAGAGGGTCCTGAAAGGGACGGCGATACCTCCCGAATAAATCCTAAATCAGGTTCTACTCAGTGCCCCTTCACACCTCATCTGTGGGCATCGTTAATGATTCTGTGCATGGCTAGCATACGGTGGGGTGGGGTGGGGTGGGGACCCCCTGGTGGGGCCCCCCTGGTGGGGCAAAGGCTGAGATGATGTGGACAGGAAGACGGTGGGTCTTCAGGTGCCAGGGCCCTTCGCCTGCCAGCAGAAAACACATCTAGGCCAAGACCAAGGGCTCAGCATCCAGAGAAATGGAGAGAAATCATGGTGCATGGTAACATATGAGGTCCGGACAATTTACTGGTCCAACCAATTTCCTGGGAATCACATAGGCACGAAGGCAGAGGAGAGAGCCCAGGAGTTGAAAGCACAGAGGAGGCAGAAAGGGGAACCCCGATCGGCAGGGGAAGGCGAGGTGGGTGAGAGAGGGGAGAGGGAGCCAAGGGGATCTGAGCCTGAGCAGACTTTACACCGGCAAATTCATCACACGGCCCTTTCCCAGGCCTCGAGCACCCAGCACGCAGCTTCTCAAAGACGGAGACCAGCAGGAACGTCTGCCTGGGAAACGAGGGCGAGCGGGCCCAGAAGGAAGCGGTGGCATCTGTGCTTACTTGTCACGTCAGTAGGCCGTACCGTGCACCCACACTTCCCAGAGCTGGCTACCGGGGATGGGGTCCTCGCTCGGAAGGCACCCAAGTGCAAAAATGGGCAAAAAAGTTGACGCGACACTCCTGCCACGTACGCGCTATTTCTATCTCCAGTTTACACGGGAGGAAGACGCGGCACAGGGAGGTTACGCAGTTCGTCCAAGGTCACAGAGGTGGTAGGAAGTGGTGCTACCTGGAAGGAAAGCACAGCTGTGCGGCCCCGCGTCTGGAGATGAAAGTCAGGAGCGGACCGTGCGTGGTCCTGCCAAGGGCCAGTGGGGAGCCTGTCCTGCCTGATAGCAGCAGCCTGGACAGACACGTGGGGGGAATGGCACAGGGACAGCCACTCCGGTGACATGTCGAAGTGACGCAGCCTCTCTCTCTCTCTCTCTCTCTCTCTCTCTCTCTCTCTCTCCCCCCCCCACCATCTCTCTCTCTCTCTCTCCATCCCTCCTTCCCCATGCTAGCAGAACGAGGGAGGGCGGGATAGAGGAAATAGATGACATGTTGGCAAAACCGTGTCTAAACAGGACGTTTCTCTAACTTGTCTACACCCGTCAGCGTTTCTTTGCAGAGTTTGTGCTCACGGGGCACAGGTAACAGTTATCTCTGGTAAACAAGCCCTCGTACGCCCCTTTTCTCACTTAAGACCCCCTGTGGGAAAACGGATTAGGGGCTCGCGTTTAAATCCTGCTGCCATTTCGGCTTTGGTTGAAAAAATATTGAAAAGACGAGATAATTTTGTTCCGGAGACAGTGAATCGAGGGCCGGCCTGGTGCGGTGTGGGAGGTGTACGGTGTGATAAGCCATGTCTTCTGGGTCTCCAGGAGAATCTCATTTGCCAAGTTGGCCTCTCGGGTCCAACACCAGGCGTGGGCCCTGCTAGGAAGGAGGCACAGTTTCAGGGCACGGGGACACCCCAGCCGCTGCTATGCGGGGAGATTGGATTTCTGGGGAGCCCGCCGTGCCAAGGGCTGGGCATCCTTGCCTGGCAGCATTCGAAGTTTCCCCCCTTCCCCGGCTGGTGCCGAGATAGATCCAAGGCTGCCTCCCCAATCACTGAATGATGTGTCTAGAGAAACTCCCTCGGCCTCTCAATCTTTCATTCCCGGCAGTGTCAAGCAGTGATGGTGTTTGTTCTCTGCCGTGGGGATGCCTTCCAGGATTTGGAAGATGGATGAAGGAACTGGTTCTCTGCGCCTCCGTCTGCCATTCCCCGGACCGGTTTGCTCTCCGTGGACCCGAGCGCCGGGGCCATTTCTCAGCTCTTTAGCGCAAGTCCAACAAACGGGCCCCCGGGGAACCCCAAACTCTCTTCCGGGGACATGAGACAAGCAGAAGGGAAACGGGAAGCACTTTCAGATGCCACAACCTCGAAGGAACACACACAGGGGCATCAGAATCCCGCAGTCCCTAGGTCCCCAGCCCCGGCATCTGCGCCAGACCTCAGGGTCCGGTGTGACTCCAGACTCGGCGTCACGGTCAGAGGGCTGGGCACGCACCCTCAGTCCCTTCCAAGGTCCGCCTTCTGGCCTTCATCGGTCTCTGCTTAACCCCCTCACACGCCTCCGCACACGGTCCCCCTGAGGGTAGTTACCTCCTGACTCCCACTTCCGAACTGTGACGCCAACGCTGCGTTCTCTATTCCTACAGCTACCCCCTCCAGGGGTCCGACAGGCGACCTTCCTTCCAGTGGCAATGCCCAGGCAGAGACCAAACCCACCCCAAGAACGCCCTCGGCCCTCGGCAAGCGCAGACCATACCCACGATCAGCCCGAACTTTTATACCCCGAAAGGGCCTTCTTCACTACGGCCACCCCGAGATCCCGGGACGGCTCCCGGATACCCCTGAGGGAAGACACTCGAAGCACAGCCTGAGGAGCCTGGGAACCACCCTGATCTGCTCCCAGGACTAGGTCCTTCCACCCATGCCGTCGTGTGTGGACGTCCCGAACGGTAACAGCGCCGAGGGATCAGGACTGGTCTCGTATTCACAGACAAACCGTGTGTGTGTGTGTGTGTGTGTGTGTCCGAGCACGCGTGAGAACACACAGATGAGTGTGAGAGTGGGAAGCCCCCCGAGCTCTTCACGGAAAGACCCGGATTCCAGGTCTGTGCATTGTTTCAATGAGGCCCTGCGCCCCCTTCCACCTTGTCAGTTAAGTCTCCCTTTAGTAGCCTCCAAATATCTCCTTTAGGGGTTTGGGACGTGTCTGCCTTTTTGGTGACATGGCCAGGTCACCGTGGGACTTGGGTCATTTCCCTACGCTTTTGTAACGTCGGCGTCCTTGTCTGTAAAACGAGGCTGAGAACATTTACCACGCAGGATCGTAGGGATGAACAAATGGACACGAATGGATTCCTCAGTCCGGCCTGGCGGCCGGCACAGGGGCTCACACAGGTCACCCGCAGAGTCCGCCGGCTTCGCTGTCATGTCTTACAAGTTACAACTGCAACGTCAGACACTCCAGAGAGCGCCGATCCTCAGTCGCTTCGTCTCCGCCAGGCTCTAGATCAGGGAGTCGGCGCCCCCTAAAACGAGGGACCTCCCAGCAGGAGCCAGGGACCTGCTTTCTAACACTCAGCCAAGAAGGCCTCATCCCTTGGTTGTACCCCAAAGGGCCATTTCTCCCAGCCAAGGAACTAAAGAGGGAGAATAAAGGATTTGTATAGGTGAAGGAGGGCATGGAAGGGCATGGAAAAGGGATGTTCACATAAGTTTAATGGGAATAAAAAGATGAGAGGCTCCTGCCCAGGACCCAGGACCCAGACCAGCCTTTTAAAACTAAACAGGATTCCTACCCCTTGAGTGTCTCTGTTTTCATCATAGTCAAGTTGGCTCTTTTCCTAGAAGCCGGTGGTGTCCTCTAGTGAGAAGACAAGTTACTAAACAAAACTTCGGTTAAGCTTTCGGGTGAGAAACGTAATTGCCACGAGGAAAGCACGTCGACGCTCTGAAACAAGGCAACGGCCCGAGGCCTTCGAGGGTAGCGGGCACGGTTCTTCCAGGAGGCTGAAACCTTAAAGGTCATGAGGTTGTTGCTGTTGCGGAGGAAGAAGGCGCTTGGGTGTGACAGCAAACTGCACGCCTGGCCGGCTGTGGAGACGGGATTGGCCCAGCGTCCCCGCCACGCGCGGCTCTGCCCTGTTTACGCCCCGGATGTCACCCTGGATGTCACCCCGGACAGAGGAGAAGCGCACGGAACGAGCACACGGCACGTCGTTTGTAAGGTGGGCTTGCAGGGCCTGGCATTTGAAAACCCAAATGAATGATTAAACTCTTCCCAGGGAAGCCCCCGCTCTTCTTTCAAGCACTTTCACACGCGTTCATTCTGATTCACTTTTTGCACTTCTCCTTGGAGCCAGAGTAAGTCAGAAAGAAGCACAATGAACTCCATTTTACGGGGAGAGAGACCGAGGCAGGGACTGGGGGAGCCGAGGGCTCGCCGTGAGCCCACTGCGCTCTGCAGTCGGCGACGTCTGAACCAGAAACGGAGCCCGAGAGGGCCAGGAGGCAGGGGCTGGGGGAAGGAGAAGAAAGTAAACACTAACAGGAGCCGTGCAAACGGCCGTGCGGATTCTGAGGGGGCACACGTGGGCCTGAGACTGTCTCCCACCTGCCTACCGCCCTTGTCCTTGTCACCCTTCCCTGCGAACTGGCTCCCCCGGTTCGCTCCAACAATCCTTCATCCCCGCCTACTGGCTCACACTCAAGTAAAGCCTCGCCCCCCAGGATGCCCGCTTCGATAGAAGTGGGAGAGGAGAAGAGGGTTGCCATTTGGGTAGCCTAGAACCCGCCCTCTGGGCCTGTGCCACCGAGACAGTCGCCTCGTGTGGCTCTTGATGGCCAAGTTGGGGTGCCGTGGGGGTGTGTGTGAAAGACGCACAGGGCTCCAGCGACTCCGTGTGCAGATAAAGGATGTGAAATATCCCATCGACACAGTCTGGTGGTGCCTCCACACTGGCCTGAGAGTTTGGCTATCTCGTCTTGAACACTATGTATTATTGACATTATTGCACCTTTTTATTTCACTTTTAAAAATGCAGCTTTTTGGAAATTCGAAAGCGCAGACGTGGCTTGCGTGAGTGGCCGACACACTCCTACTGAGCAGCGCCGCTCTAGACCCTCTGTCCGGTTGCAGAGAAATTGGTGATCGGGTTCCCCAGGGGGACCTGCCTGGCACAGCCGAGCAGCCCGTTTTACTTACGAACCTGCCTGTGTTTGCTGTAATGATTGGCCTCGCTCTCCATCCACGCTGACGGGCGAAGCAGGGCTCGGGGCACTGAGGACCTTGCTCGCGGCCACGGCGCCCTGGAGGTCGGACCTGCGGTGGGTTCCACATCTCCTGACTCCCAGACCCGTGTTTTCCCACCAGACACAGGACTTTCTTTGCCTCCGGAAGCTCCGCCCTTGCCTCCCTTTCTGCAGTCATTCCGCAGCGGGGCGCAGCTCCGAGCTGTTCTCTTCCAGGGTCCCCGGTCCGCATTGCCTTGGGTGTCCACCATGACCAGCTTCACGCCTCAGGGTCCATGAATCCCCCTGGACTATAGCACTTTCTTTCTCCTTCCTCTGACATACCCTTATTTGACTCCCAAGCTCCCTAATTGTGCACCAAGCAGAGGGATAACCCAGACCACCTTCATACGCTGAAATCCTAACCCGTGTCTGGCTGTGTCTGCCGCTCACCAGCCTGCCATCCCTGACCTGGGGCTCTCTGCCAGAGCGACAGGCAGCCAGCCTTCAGCACCCTTTCCAGAAAGCGCCTACACCTTTGCCTGCCTCCCAGGACGTGCAGATACTACGCGAAGAGCACAGGCGACGCCTTTGGCCACTCCGCCCGCCTGAAGCAAGGTGCAGTTGGGACTTGGAGACCTCTCGGCAAGCTCCAAAGAGCTTCTTATGAGCTGGAAGCGCACGTTCAGTGACATCCATGCTAGTTTGGCATCGTTCTGGTGAGTCCAGTTTCAACCCCCAGATTGATCTTGGTTTTACGCTACCGAGACTCGCTGTGTCGAGTCTCCCCTTCCAGGACGTACCCGTCCCACCGGCTGGGACAGGAGGCTGTGGGGCATGTTGACTCCTGTCCTTTTGGGTTAAAGTCCCAAAGGTACGGTTAACACCCCGGAGAGAAGGCCTCCCACGGAAGCCTCGTGAAGACAGGAGCCCAACATAGCTGCTGCTCTTCCCAGACGCTCCCGCTTCCACCCTAAAAACCATCATCCAGGAGCAGACTGAAGAAATGACCTCGTTCCCTCCCCCCCAACCACCAGTGGTGCTCTGTGGGGATAGGAAAAGGGAAGGGGTCACCTCCGCTCTTCAAGTCCATCAGGAGCAGGTGTCCACCCCAGGGGAACAAGGTTCGAGTCCCGATTTCCTTAATCACCCAGAGGACTGGGGGAGTGACTGACTTTGGGAGTTTCATTTGGTCCAACTGCCGATGGCGAAACACAGTCAACTTTGTAGCCTGCCTTCTCGGAGAGAGGGTGATCAAAGAAAACGAGTGTGAAGGAGACGGCCACGTACCCAGCTGGTGAGCGAATATCCAGGGGGAAATACATAGACTCTCGAATGCCAGGCTGGATGTCTCTAGAGATGAGCAAAGTGTCGCAGGGAGAAGTGAAGGGAAAGGGAAACTGAGACGTGTTCAGCTTCTTCAATCGACAGAAAGGGACAAAGTTGTCTTCTGGAGGAGTCTGTTGAAAATCCAGGGGTTGGGAAATGTGTTTTGAGGTTGGCAGGGCCGAGGCATGCTCGGGAGACAGACAGAAAGGAAACTTAGATGACTGGCGACCCTGCTCAAAAGTCATCTCCTTCGTGACGCCTTCCAGACCCCCAGGCAGAGTAAGGTGCTGTCACCCCAGTCTTCCTGTGTTCCCATGTGCTTCTCCCTGCCTGCGTCACTTATGCATAGCTGGCCCAGGCCTACCCACCCACCAGATGGTGAGAGCCTCAGCGGGGGAGACAGATGCTAATTTATCCGTGTATCGCCAGCACTCAGCACACTGGGGGATTCAGTAAGTACACGTTGAGCTGATGAGAGGAATTCAGAGAACGACCTGCCTATCTAACCCCAACTCCATCCTCTCTCTGCCCTGTTGTCTCTTCCTTCTTGGGTCCAGGTCGGACTTGCCGGGTTATCCAGAGTCATCCAGCTGTGGCACTTTTGGCTTCTCAGCTAGGACTGGATTTGATTCTCCATTTTCTCCCCATCCTCAGTGAATGACCAAGGCTAACACAGCCAAGAAAAGAGCAGGGCGCCTCCCAGATGGGGGCTCAGGGAGGTGGGGGAGAGCAGGAAGAGGAAAGGCAGCTTCGGGGCTGATAGGTGTGTTCGGAAAAGAAAAAAAAATGGCTTTGAGTGAGGGAAACCTTGGCAGATCATAGCTGGGGATTATCAAACTTTTCAAAGAGAGTGACAGCGACTAAAAGAAAAAGGCTACGGTGTCCTAAATAAAAACAAAGAAAAGACCAACGCGAAGAATCTGTATCGAATTTCCATCTGGAAGGTCGGCAGACAGGTGCACCTCACCCAAAGGGTGACAGAAATACTCGAGGAAGGGAGAGGCTCTGGAGTACCTTTCCAGGCCTCGAGTGAGAAGGCAACTGGCACGCAGACACTGTCCTCTGTTTCAAATATCCCTTTTTTCCAGACACGATCACTGCTCTTTTCGTTATGTGGACACATTCATATTTATTACGTGCCCACGGGGTACCCAGCATAGTGAGGCATGGCATGGCTACCAAGAGGAAGGGGTCGCCCTTGCTTCTCAGTTGTTCAGAAACCCCCTTACCTGGCCAGAATCCCACGAAGAGAGTATCTTACCGTCAGGAGACCAACTACACAAAAGCAAGAAAGTCTTCTCTCTCCTCTTAGTGGGGCCTTCCCCATTAGTTTAACAAAATATGAGGGCCTGAGGAGGTCTAACTGGTGATGAAGAATCCTCCAGTGAGAACTTCTGTCCGGTCAAAACCCATACAGGACACTAGACTGGGGAGGACAGAGCCGGGACAGGAAGGAGATGGCGAAATCAAGACGCCGTGGGCGTTGTCCGCTTGCACAGAATGGCAACCTGACAACTGCACCTTGGGTCCTCTTGCTGCAATCAGATTGCAGAGCAGATTGGGAGGATGCTGCAAACCATCTCTTCTTCCCGACAATTCCCCATGTTTATTCAACCGCTGTTTCTCGCACTCCTCTGAGATGCCCAGTCGTATTCTAGGAGCCGGAAATAAAAGAGCGGACCAAACAGACGGAAGCACCCTCCCAAGCAGGGGAGCTTCCATCCTCGCGGGTGGTGATAGGCAGTGAGGCATACACAAGGGAAGGCCCTATAGTGGATGAGAGGGTTGTTCGAGCAACAGAGAGACACACTGTGGCGCAGGGAGACAGGGAGCGGAGGGTGCGGCAAATGGAGGCGGAGGGGTGAGGCCAGCCTTTACTCCTGACATGACTTTTGAGCAGGGACATGAACAGGTAGGAGCACGAGGCACAAAGCATTTCGGGGGAAGAGCACACCAAGCTGAGGGACTAGCACGTGCAGATAAAATCCCACGGTGTGATCTCGTAGGGAAAGCAGCTGGGCTGAACCCAGGCGTTTTCCAGGTCGAGGGCCTGTAAGGACACCCTGCTGCTACAGCAACAGAGCTAAAGTATTCAACCCAACACCCCTGGCTTTCAGAACTCGCCGGCCTCACCCTCCTACCTCCCTACCACCGTTCCTCAGACCCAGCCAGACCCGGCCTCTTACGCTCAGATCGTTCCAGGGCCGACCAGATGCCGGTCATGAAGGACGATCATTCAAAGATAGAATTGGGCTCAGACGTGAGGAACAGAGACTGGACCACCGAGAAGGACTCCTCTGGGCGCGACCTTATCTCAAAAATTGATGCGGGGCCCAAGTTTTCTCCCACGAAGCCTATCTACCCCCCAACTCCAGCCACTCTCTGCCCTGCTGTCTCTTCCTTCTTGGGTCCAGGTAGGACTTACCTGGCTATCCAGAGTCATCCAGCTGTAGCACTCGGCTTCTCGGCTGGGACTGGGACTATCCTCAGGGGCAGTATCTTTCCCCCTCTGTTCCTGTTTAATCCCGACTTACGTAACCAGTCCAATATCGTGGTCTTTATTTCCATTTTCACGACCTGTTTTGACCCCTCTTGCTTTCAAGTTCCTACCCTCGGAAGCCACCTGTTAAAACTAATTCCATCTACCCGTGTGAACTTGGGCAGGCCCAATTTTTCTTCTCTGTGGGCTCCACTTTCTTCAACCATTAGAATGAGGGTCTTGGATTTAAAGATCCTTTCGGGTCCTGGCATTCTTAGATTTTACGCCTAATTCGTACGTTCATGGCTTTACCCACATTGCTTTTTGTTACTGAATCCTCAGAAGAAGTCGTTCGAAGAGGGGGAGACAGTTGGCCCAGACAGACACGAGAGAACGTGGACCAGTAAGGAAGCTCCAGTGGAAGAGAAAGGCTGAGACCTAAGGCGCACGGCAAGAGATGACAGTTAAGAGGTAGGTAGGGGTCAGGTCGTGAAGGCCCTTGAGTGTCATTTGGATGAGGTCGGAGCAAAGAAAACCGTTAGGAGATTTGTTTTCAGTTACTCAGGTAAAGGGAGTAAAAGCCTGGACAGAGATGGAGCCAGGTAATCAGACAGAGCAATTCACTTTTAGAGATATTTAAGAGAATCGAGAGGACAGGGTGAGCAGTGGCTTGGGATGAGGGAGGAGAAACCAGATTTCTGGCTAAGCGACCAAATCCATCATAACTGCCCTTAAGAGATGGAGATGCTACAGAATAAGGGGAAGTTTCCACGGAAGAAAGGGAGTTCAGGTGTGTCCATGCTAAGTTTCAGGCACATTTCCTGGCCTGTAAGCCTCTCTGTCTCTTATTCCATAGCCCCGGACTGTCACCTGAAGGCCACACTCTGGTGACCAATATCACCTCTATTCCATTAACATTTATATATTTTCATTTCTCTTGGTTTTGGTCCTCTGTGTGGATAGTTCTTGAATCTGAAAGAGCTCGCTTTTTGTTTAAGCCCCAAGTCCTTTCGGTCCTGGAAGGGCGCGGTGCCCAGCGCTGCGCTCAGCTCTTAGCAACCGCCTCCGACATCCCGCCTTGGTGCCAGGGCCCGGGAAGGGCTGGCGTCAAAAGCCGGGGGAGATAACGTCGGCGGGAGAGACGCGGCTTCCCTTTGTCTCCTGCACTTCAAGAGCGCACATCCCCCGGCACAGAGGGCCGCGTCGAGCCGCTCGTTTCATGTTCGCTCTTTCATGTTTTGAAATTGGATGTTCAAATGCTCACGGGCTGTAGCCGCCAACCCGTCCAAACGGAAACGTGCGAAGAAGGCCCCTGGAGCCAGAACGTGTTTCTGAGGGTCGGGCTTTGCTTAGGATTTTCCTCATGCCACACAGAAATGTCTTTCTGCTAATAAAGAGAGAACTCGCGAAGATGCATGAGCTAATGAACGCGGTTCTCTCGCCTTTGTGAAGGGAAGTGGAGCTGCTCGAATGGGGGAGGCTGGGTAGGACCGCGTGGCTGTGCCCGCTGTGGCAGGTGGGCTATGATGGGGGAACGACAGACAGGGGCCTCCTGCCTCTGCCACTTTTCATGGGGGTGGGCGTGGGAGAGATGGGAGATGACGGTACCAGACAGAGGAGGAGGAGGAGGAAGGAAAGCAATCCGGACAACCAAGAAGGGGGAATGTTTTGATGGAGCGTGCCCCCCTTCCCGGGGGAAAGGAGGGAGAATGAATCAACGTGCATTGAATAACAATTATGTGCCAAGGTCTCTCACATACTTTTATTTAATTCTCTGCACAACGCTGAGCTGGCTTTGGTTATTATTGTCATCATTATTGTCACCATTATTATCCCAGAAACATCTGTAGCTGCTTTCTCTCTCAGAGGGTCTCCAGCGGGTTTGAATCAGGCACCGCCTTGCTCTACTTGAAATCCATGGCCTCGCGGACTTCTGGCTTGGGCTGTTAGCGCGACCTGCAGCATCCTGAGAAGGGGGAGGATGTCCATATGGGGTCACTCTTTCAGAGAATGATCAAAGTCTCAGGCCAGCCTCAGGCCTCAGTCACTCCCCTGAGCGGCCATCTCAGGCTGCTGAGGATGGCTGTCCCTGCAGGGCCCCGAGAGGAAGGACAGCGTCCCTGCAGCAGTCTGGCTGACAGTCTCTGGATGGCTCCTGGGACTCTCACGGGATGGTGCTGCCTCTGGATTTTGCTGAGGCCTTGAGGCGGGGCACTCCTCCGAGACCTTTTACTTCCTTCTGAGGACTGCAGCCTTCAGTCCCTGGAGTCCTTCCGCATCCCCCTTTTTCCCTCTCCCTCCCTCTCTGAAGCCTGGAAAATCCCGAAGAAAAGTCTGTTCTCCCCACCACTTCTCCAGGACAATGGTAGCCCCCAGTAATCCCATCCCTGTCACCTCCTCTACAGAACCCTCCTTCTCCTGGTTTTCCCAGGCAGGCCTTTGCTGGATCATCTCGGTGGTGATGGTGACTGAGCAAAGGCATTAAAAGATGGAGGTAAGCGTACCCAAAAGTGTGCATCTGTTACTGAGAGGGCTTCTTAGGGCCGTGCCTGATAGGGAGGGACACGTGCCTGATAGGGACGCAGTCCCGCTGCCGCTGCTGCTGACGTCTGTGCGTCTTGGAAGACCCCAGCAGGGCCAGGAGACACTTCCTTTGCTCTCTCATCACCGCTGTGTATCCCCCGCTTGTCTTGCTGATGCTTCTGGAAACTTTTGCGGCCTGCCTGCACATCAGGGGAAAGTAACTAGACACAATGGCAGCGCGGGAGCAGGTCGAAGACCAGTTTCCAAAGTCAGTCTTCAGGGTGCCATCACGAGGCTGCAGGCCCCAGCTTGGGATTTCCGGAACCCTGTGCCCACACGCCCGTGACCTAGGGTGCCCACGGCTCTGCTAAGCCTAAAGCTTTTTTTCCCCGCTTCTTCAAAAGCAAGATTGCGTTTCACCTCCAACCTTCTGCTGAAGAATAGAAAGTGGGGGGAAATGCAAAACATGTGTTTTAATTTTAAACATTCTTGTTTCAAATTCTTTTTTTGTGCTAAAACACGCACAACGTAAAATTTACTGTTTTAACCACGTTCAAGCGCACAGTTCCGTTCACATTGCCGTGCTGCCATCACCAGCACCCACCTCCAGAATTTTTACCTTCTCAACCCGAAACCCTGTTTCCATTAACACTGACCCCCGCTCCCCACCCCACCCCCCACAAGCAACATTTTACTTTCTGTCTCTGTGAATGCGCCTAGCCTGGTACCTCCAATGAATGGAATCCTGCAGCACGTCATTCTGTTGTGTTTGGTTTATTTCACCCGGCAGATGTCATTAATGTTACAGCACATACCAGAACTTCACTTTTTAAGGCTGACTAACCCTCCATGGCATCGCACTTTGCTTGCCCACGCACTTGTTTACGTCGGGCTGTTTCCAGCCTTTGCAGTGAAGAGCGATGTGTAACCGTGTGCTCGATCCCTGCGTTCAGTTCTTGGGGGTGCGTACCTAGACGTGGGATTGTCGGCTCACACCGTAATCCCATGTTTAATTTTTCGAGGCGCGGCCACACCGTTTCCCACAGCGGCCGTGCCACTTTACACTCCCACCAACGGCGCACAAGGGTTCCGATTTTTCCACGTTCTTGCCAACGTGCTATTTTTATTTTATTTATAACAGCCGTCGTCTTAGGTGTGGAAAAGCACGTTTCCATGATCACATCTCACCGCTTCAGTTTTGTTTTACGAACGAGAAGACTGAGGCCCAGCGAGGTTCACTGACTTTCCTGCGCTGCAAACGTAAAGTGGGCAAAGGAACGGCTCCCACCTGACCTGGTGATTCTCCTTTCCGCTTAAGCATTCGCCAAAGACTTCAAGGGCCTTAGAAAGTATCTAAAGGATGGCACACGCATGTCATCCATACGTTCCAAGCTGGTCTTCCTTTAGAGCAGAGCCACCAGGCAACAGGAAATAACTCCTTTTCTCATCCAGAGATGATCGGCACGTGGGCGAGAGACACAGAAAGTCATGGTCTTACCTGAGCCCCACGGGTGCAGCAGGCCGATGGGGACCATAAAGCACACGCAGGGCTCCTCCTCCTCCAGGAGAACGAGCAGCACCTCAACCACCACCAACAACCGTGGCAGGCGGTGGAGGGCACAGAGAGGACACGACAGGTCGTCGGTCGCCAATTGCAAAAGCGCCGCTTGCTGGGCTGCCACCACGTGTCAGACGCCTCATCCCGTTCCTGGGGATGCCACTCACTCCGACAGGCATGTGCTTGATCTCCGATTCACAGATGATGGGGAGAACTTTGCTCAGAACGGTGAAGCAACTTGCCCAAGGTCACAGCACTCGGCAGCAAAATGGAGCCTGGATCTGAGCTCTGATCTGGCTGGTCCGAGACCTAGGTTCTTCCTTTGAAGCCATTCTTCTTGCATCATAAACTCAGGTGCACCAAGCCGTGGGCCAGGAGGTAAGCAAAAGCATGGGATGAGTATCTTTTTTCCTCAGAGTTTGGAGACAACAGAAAAAAAAAAAATCAAAACATGACTGTTCGTGTTAAAAATACACCGTATGGAGTAGAATGTCAAATTCACATGAAAAAAATTTAAAATGAGGATGTGGCTTCAAGGAACGTTCGCACTGACAGCGCGCTGCCTTGGGCACCGCTCTCAGGGCCCTGGGGGTGCATGTCCACACCTCTGCTGTCAGGGCCTCTTTCTGGGAACACTGGCTCCAAGCTGCCTTGCATCAGGCCTGAAAAATTAGGCTTCGGAGACCCGCCAGCCTGGGTTGGAATTCTGGTTCTTATTTGCCAACCTTGAGACCTCGAGCATTTAAACAAAAATTCTTAGGCAAGTGAATTCCCCTCTCTGGGCTTCATTTTCTTCATCATTAAAATGGGGGGTGGGTGGGGTGCGGGTTGTCGGAGAGGCACTACAACTACTTTATATAGTTATGCTGGGGGTCAAGCTATGAATTTGCACCCAGTGTTTATGGAGGCACCGGGAACGCGGTAAGCACCACGTAAGGATTTCGTTTCTCGTCTTTATTTACTCTGAATCTGTTCATTCATAAAATGGGAAATCTCACCAGCACTAAATGCGATATCACATACAAGGCATACGCACGATGTCCAGCCAAGAGCAAGTTTCCCACCAACGACCGTTATCCCCATGGGCATCGCGTCCGTGTCGCTGGACGGCATCGTGCCACCGTGCCTCGGAGGAGCTCCAGATACGACGCGGCCCCGCTGACGTCAAGTTTCATGTGTGCCGACGTCCCTGGTACTTCACACGCCTTCCAAACAGCCACCTGCAGAAGACGGGAGACTCTCGGGCTCTTCCAACTACAGATTTGAACCCACTGCGCGTTTCTGAAGTTACGAGTTGCCGTGTTTTCTCTCGGATGCAAAGGAGAAACCTTAGGCAAGACTTGCCCTCGGCCCTTTCTTTCCATTCCAAAGTCTCCAGCCTCCCCCAGGAAGGCTCGCAGGACGACCCCTGGCCCTCCTCACACACACACCTTTGCAGCCACGTATCACCAGGTGCTCCTCGTGTCTGTCTGGTTCCTCTAATTCGGTTACGAGCTCCCAGCGGAAGGAATGGCATTTTTTTGCTTCTGGTGTGCAAAGGAGGGACTGAAATCCCCAAACCATGAAATCCATTTTCTAATCGCTGGGCTCAACGTCGAGGACCCTTTTGTAACTGGGAGCATCGTTCGCGGTGTGGACAGTGCTGGGGACACTCTGGGCGCCTTATAAACACGAAGATGGATTCCGTCAGTTGTGAGTCTGGGTTTTGTATTCGTTTAGCATCACGAGAGCCCAAGGGTATAACAGGCCAGGACCTCCTGACACGTCACGGGGGGAGCAGACCCGAATCTTCAGACTGGGGACCAGTACCTCTTTCTTTGGGAATGGTCACTATAGATGAAGTGAGAATCCACAGATGAATGTCGGGCTTCAGGCCCTATGGGCATGATGGGCAGGTCCTGTCAGCATCACTTCCCAAATGGCCATGGGGATTGGGGCCCACCCCATCTTGGTGCCCCCTGAAAGTCTTCTCTCTTGCACCTGAGCATCCCTTGGGGCATGCCCCTAGGCACAGCTGCACGTTTCAGGCCTGGGGGCAACTCCCCCCACACCCCTGTGCTGCTGCGGAGGACGCCTGCTCCGCCGAAGGCTGCGGGGCACCGAAGCCACACGTGGTCTGAGGGGACAAGGTGGCCAGGCGGGGGACGGGATGCCCACACCTGAACCCCAGGCCTCTAAGCAGAACTGTCTGGATCCACATAGACAAAGTCTAGTGTCCTCCGTGTTTGGACGTACGCACCCCCTCCTCCCTTGCCGGAAACCTGTCACCCGGCTTGGGCAGGAGGAAACGCCACCTGTCCCCTGTCCTCACTGCGGCTGCCCCGTCTCGCCTGGTGCCTCAGCCCGGCCACAGCCACAGTAAGAGATGTGAATAAACCTCCTGGTATCGAAAAGAAGAAAAGATAGTTTTGATGTTTTATTTATAAAAAGCCCTGATGCAGACCGAGCGTGCCAATGGCGGCTCCTGACCCTCTCTCACGAAGAGGACACGAGCTGGCGCTTCGCCAGGACACTCGGTTGCAGTTAATCTGGTTAGCCCTGGACATCCCGGAAAACACGTTTCCATATGATCTCGATCGACCCTCGCGAGAACTCTGTCTTGAAGTCGGTGTTTTTATCCGGGCTACGATGCTCAGGGCACAGAAGAGCATAGCAAACCGAGGACCCTTACGCTTCAAGGGCAAAGGACGGTTCCCAGATTGGAGCTGGGAGTGTGCAGGGTTTATGCAGAAATGTCAGCGAGGGAACAAGCCTTCGGCTCCTGAGCCAAAAGTGCCTCACGTGTGCGTGTGTGTGTGCGTGCACGGATATGCACGGATGTGCATTGTGTGTGCATGAGAGGCACCGAGGCCCGGCTGAAAGGCTCCCTTGCAGGTCGAGGCTGGGAATGAGGGAGGTGGATGGCAAAGAGCTCAGGGCTGAGACTGGTTTCATTGTTTTGTGCAACAAGGGCCCTCGAAAGCTCCCGGGCGCTGTGCCACCCATCCCCTGAGCAGGCGACGAGCCATCCTGGCATGGTTTACCCACATTCTGGTGAGGGTGCCAGGGATTGTTTCTCCACCAGCCGTCTTCCCAGGTTCTGTCCAAGAGAAGCCAGATGTAGGAGGTCAGCGGCGGGGCAGCCATCCCTCGGCTCTGCTCCAGGCTGTCAGGCCCGAACCGTCCGCTCCTAGGAAGCAGTTTAGCTAAGGTGATGTCCTACGCTGGGACGAGCTGGTCACCGTAGAGAGGAACCGTAGGGGAAGGGGCGGTGGGGCCCGTCCCCTCCTGTGGGAGTGGGGGAGGCTGCCATGTGAAGGGGGGATGGGGTGGGAGGAGTGCTAGTCAGACATCTCCGAGAGGCAAGCTGACATAGAAGATGACACCGGCTCTTCAGCCAAGTGTCCCACCTGCTCCTGCGCCGCACGGAGTCAGATGTCTCCTCCCACGTCGTTCCCAGGATAGGTGACAACCAGATCGCCGACCCTCAGGGCCCGCGGTGAGGATGCCAAAAGCAAGTCCTAGAATGAGTTCCAGAACCAGGAACCGAACAAGGGACTCCATGTGGGACGCAAGAGGATGCCTCGTGCCTTCCCCACCATCACCGTGCCTGGTGGTTAGTTACCAGGCCCTGGGTGGGGGCCAGAATGACAGGTGATGAGTTGGGACATCAGGGACGCGAGGAGGGAGGAAGGCAGAGAGAGAAGAGAAGAAAGGACAAGCTATGTTGAAACGCAAGGGAGGACGTGTGGAGGAAGTAAAGGAAAATGGCAGGACTTTGGGGCGAGCCCATCTAGCCTTGAACCTGGTGGAGGGAGGTGCTCGGCCCAAAGCGGCAAAGGCAGGAAGGACGCTCTGGAGCAGGGAGACACAGACGTTGGAATCCAGACTGAGCCCCTCAGCACCTGTAGGACCTCAGTCCACCAACCTCCCGAACCTCCCTTTCCTTGGCCATAGATGGCAACAGAAGCATCCGGTATCCAGAGTCACCGTGAGGACAGCGAGCAGCCATGGCCACGCCGGCGACGGCACCGACAACGCTGTGGCATGGCGTCCGGTCCGCGCAGGCAAGGCATCCGGTGTGTGATGTCACGGAGCCGAGTGCCACACCTGCAGTGAGGTCAGACGACAGACGACACACGTGTATTAGTCACAGTCCGTGGGCCAGGGACCCCACGCCGCGCAGCTGGGCCCTCGGCTCAGGGAGGGTCTCCCTAGGCTGCGCTCACGGTGTCGCCGGGGGCTCTGCTCCCATCGGAGGCTGGGGGTCCTCTTCCAGGCTCGCCGGGTGTTGGCAGAGCTCAGCTCCTTGTGGCTCCCCGAGGCCCCCACGGCTTCCCGCCACGTGGCCCCCCACACACGGCAGGGCAACGCTGGAGTCTTACAGAACGCGACGTAATCATGGGGTCACAGCTCAGCCCCTCCGCCACGTGTTATTGGTTGGAAGCAAGTCGCGGGCCCCTTGCCCTCCAGGAGGGACACTTAGAGAAGGGTGTGTGGCTCTTAGGGGTCACACTAGCGGGTGTCCTGGGGCAGGCCGACCTTCCTGGGCCTCGTTCGCCTTCTTTGTAAATCAACACCCGTGAGTGACCACAGTTCAATTAACTAACGTCCATAAAGCACGAAGACAGTGCCCGGCCCGCAGGACACAGTACACGAGTTTATCAAATGTTTAAATAAAAAAATTAATTTAGACGTACCCGTCACGCAGCAAGCACTCAGTTAAGGGGTGATGTGTGAGGTCAGCAGGTCATAGTGCGCGCAGCCCGCAGTCTCTCCTGGTGCTGCCACCTCCCTTGGGGACTGGGGTGGGTGGAAGCATCTGGATGCTGGGGTGAGGCAGGTGCAGGCTTTCTCTCCTTTCGGTCAGTTTTCAGGGTGTGTTCCTGTGTCCTCCCGGGGTCCGGGAGCTGTCCCCCACCTCAGGCCTCGGTGCAGGCCTCTCCAGCCGAGGGCAGGGTCTCAGTGGCCTCTGCTGCCTCCCCCCATCCCACCCCCACCACCTTTTCTTTCCCAGGAAGCCAGACCCGGCCTTGCAGCCGTTCCCATCCCTCAGCAGAAGGAAGGCCCAGGCAGCCCCCCGCCGCCCTCCACGGCTCTCTGTCTCCCTAATCTAATTTATGCACGGCATTCCTTATATTTGCAAAACATGAAAAACCCTTAAAACTAAGCGGCTGCTTTCCATTCCCGAGGTGGGCCCGCGCGCTGCCACGCGCACACGCGCGCATGCATTTGAAGCAGTTTGATTCAGTGTCGCTGACACGGAAACCACTTAGTCTTTTCTCCTACATCATCCTAAGTTAATGCTCCTGACAGGCTGCGGGAGGCCTTTCAGCAATTTTTCTATTTCAGCTTTTTCCCTTCCGCCTCCCGCCACCTCCCCACCGCCTCTTCCCTCTCACTCCCTTTCCCTGCTGTAGAATTCGCTTTCCCTCCAAAGCTGGCCAGACCTTTGCAGTCTGTGTCCGTTGCATCTTAAGAGCACATTGAAAGGCAGGCAAGGCGGCCGGCCTCGCGGGGAAGGATTCTGTTTGCGTTTGATGTGGGGGATTGAACCGTGTGAGAGAGATAAGAGAGGCTCCATCCGCTCCTTGGGCCGGGGTGCTCCGACCTGGAGGGGCCCGCGCCCCTAGGCAGTCCCGCCCGGGGTTGTCTGGCCTCTGTGTCCTGCAAGGCCCCGGGGAGAGAGTTCCGAGCCACAGGCCCACACTTCTCAGACGTGGATCTCCGGACCCAAAGGGGAGCAGGCTGAATTGTGCTCAACGAATACGTATGTTCGCTCCCCTCCTTCTCTGTCTCTCTCTGTTTCTTTCTCTGTGTCCGCCTGTCTCTCTCTCCCCCATGTCTGTCTCTATCTCTGTCTCTCTGTCTGTCTCTCGCTTGTTCTCTGTCTCTGTCTCTCTGTCTCTGTCTCTCTGTCTCTGTCTCTCTGTCTCTGTCTCTCTCTCACCTTCACTAATACGAAACCCAGCCTGGGAGCCTGGGGCCCTCATACGCCCTTTCGCCTTCACCAACCCCTGCTCCCTCACTCCCTCACCCAGCCTGCCGCCCTCCCTCATTTCCCAGTGCATCCAGCTGCCCTCGGAGTCCATTTTCGGCAGGAGAGTGTGTGTGTCTGTGTGTAGGGGTGCAGCCAGACCACTGAGCTTTGCTGCACCCTACAGTTTTGCCTTTTGCCTTGGCAGAGGAGCTGTGGCTCCGCCCAGGCCACCGGGTCCTAGATGTGCCCGATTCAGCCCTGGGAGGCAGCCGACCCCTGCCTCTGCAGCCTGCCATCCACGGCTGGGCTGCCAGCAGGGGGCAAGCTGGCCTCACAGCTGGCTTAGGAGCCAGCGACAGGCTCAGGCAGGATGGGGGAGGGACGCAGCTCACCTCGCGTGGGGAGGCGGTTCTTTAAGGCCCAAACTTCTCTGCTCTGGCATCGAATTTCCTGAGAAGCAGCCCTGGGCTTCAGGGCCAGCCAGGAGGAAGCCTGAGCTGGTTGAAAACCGTGGAAAGGGAAGCACGATATAAGCTCAGCCCGTTTCTGGGACCCGGTGTCAGCGACAGGGACAGGGCTCAGGCCCCTGGCCTGCCTTCCTTCCCCGAATGAGGGTGAAAATAAGAATCGCTGCCGTCATCACACACCTGCCGAACGCATCATCTCCTCTCTTCCACCACGAACGTGGGCGCTGCGGCCACCGTCTCCATTTCGAAGAGGAGGAAATTGCGTCTCAGAGAGGTTAATTAACCTGCCAAAAGTCACGTGGAGGAGAAAGGCTTGGATCTGAGACTGGCTGACCCCTGCTGCCTGCTCATGAGCGAGCTTCGCAGGCATCCTCCTGCCTGACACGGGCTCTCTTGCCCCCAGCGCCCTGTCCCCACAGCCCTGCTGGTGTGCCGCCCTTTTAGGGGCATTCTTCTCACTTCCCGAGAGGGCTTGGGAGGCCTCTATAAGCTTGAGACTCAAGGATTTAATGAAGCATGGGGGAAAAGCCTGGGATGGGAGCAAAGGACTGACCCTGGGCAAGTCGCGTAGCACCTCTGTCTCCATCACTTATTAAGAAACATAGAGAGGACCAGACCAGGGGTCCCTGACCTGGGATCCATGAATGTGTTTGCGGGATCCAGAAATTCCCTAAATTATATGAGAGGATTCGTGTGGGGGGGTAGCATGTACACGCGCCTGTGAAAACAGTCGGTAATTTCCATCAGCGTCCCAAAGGGGTCCCGGAGCAGGGAAAGTTTGGGAATAGCTGTCATAGATGGCCTTCACTCCGCTTAGCGCCAACGTTCTGAGGCAGGTGAGGGCCTGTCTAAAGAAGGAATCTCAGGACCGTGGCAGATGAGGTATCTGGGGGCCAAGAGACCGCTTTCCAGGAATCCCACCCTGCAACATTCGGGGGGACTGTGGCCCAGCGGAGAGCAGAACACTTGTCTCAGGAAATCACTGGCCTCTCTGAGCATCCCTGCTTCTTGCCCGATGACAGGTGTTCTTACACAGGTGTATCTGCTACAATCACAGGGGACTCTGGCGAATGGAGCTCCCACCCCTTCAATTCCACTCCCTGGGGGAAGTGGCCCCTGGCCGGTCACGTCAGCAGAATGACGTTTCAACTGCGTGGCATTCTCACCTGGACAAAGCCCGGGCTTTCTCTAGCTAGAACGTCAAAGGTATTTGCAGGGCTCTCTGCAGAAGTTCGAGAGAGTGCTAGAAAACAGGCCCACGCCTCCTCGGGAATCCTAATCTCATACCATGTTAAGTGGGAGGGAGTAAATCATATCTTTCCTTATCCCAGTTGGCTCTTATTGCTATCACAGCTGCTCTAAAATCAGATCAGATTCATAAAGGCATCGTGTTCATCCCTGATGAGAAAGAGGCGAAGAGGGTGTCATCCACTAACTCCGGAGGCAGTTGAAGGATGTAGGCAATGGGCCTGGAAGGAGAAAATGGTTCGGCGCAATTTGCCTTGTGCCAACTAGGATGGTAAGGGCTGGCTCTGCATCTAAGAGTGTGGGGTGCATTTGGCACTACATCCTTCACCCCAGGGACCATCCCTAGTCACTGTCAGAGGCTCGGTGACTGAGATCAGCAGCCAGACAGCCCACCTCTGCCATCCCACCTCCTCCAGCCTCCACCTGGTCCGCACCTTTGACTGGTCCTGCACACAGCCTGCAGGTCTCCTTTGCACCTCTCGGAAGATATTTCCCCCATGTCTCTGCGGGGCCCGAGCACAGAGCAGGAGCTGGTGCCGTCCTCAGGTGCTGGGCAGCTCGGCCAAGCCCGCTGGGGCAACGTCTGGCCCAGGAGGAATGGCTTGGTGGCATGCCACTTTCATTAACGTAAGCTAATAGAATATCATTTCGTAATGACTTTCTCTTACTTTGCAAATATTGGTAGAATATGAAGTTTGCTCAAGTTTCTCTAAAATGTGTATTTGGATCACTGGGGATTTGAAATTGAAATTCTTAATAGAGCTCCAAATCAGTCAGTGCCTGCCCGTCCAGGGAGCCCGGCCAGCGCGGGCACAAAGGCTTCTGCCACTCGCTGAGGTTGAGAACAGGAGACTCCGGGATCTGCGAAGACGCTGTGATGCTCCAGGGAAGGGTCTGATTCTGGGGGGGGATGGTGGGAGAAGAGGGACAGGGTTCAGTATTGAGTCCTGGTGAGGGCCCCTTTTCTGGCTTGGAGACAGCCATTCTTGCTGTCCTCACACGGTAGAGAGTCTCTCTCTCCTTATTAAGCCACTAATCCTGGCGGTTCCACCTTTATCACCTCATCTAACCCTAATAATCACCTCTCAAAGGCCCCAACCGCATATACCATCATGCCAGGGGTTAGGGCTTCAACGTAGGAATTTGTGGGTGACACGGGTCAGTCCGTAGCAGGTGTTGAACCATATAGGTCAGGCTCAAAAGGCTCCCGGTGGCTCTAGGAACAAGTAGGAACAAGAGCATTTTTCCTAGAAGAAAGAAAAGAAAATGAAATAATTGTCTTTGCTCATGGAAGTCGCACTCAGTGGAATTTTTTGTGGCCATGGGGACCCTCCCACAGCTAGAGCTGCACTGTCATCCAGACTGACGAGGGTACCAGTCCCAGTGATGCTCCGCCGTGTGTGATACATTCAGGAGACACAGGCTTCCCTCCCCACAGGGACATACGGCCACTATAAAAGGCCCAGAGAGGCTACAAATGCACATTTCCAGGGTCAGATAGGAAGGGGAAACCTAGACCAGGCTGGGCCAGGAGAGGCTGGCTGAAGGAGGGCGGGGAGCCGTGGGCCAGGGCAGCGTGATGCGCATGGCACGGCCTTCTCGCACTTGTCAGGGAGCATCTCGCGGGCCTCCCAGGCAGCGTGGTGAGGACTTTCCAGTGAAGATGTCACCAAGACAATTAGGTGCCAATTACAGGAGCGAGTGATGAGTGGATGAGCAACTCCTCACCAATCTCTCTAGCCCTCGGCAACTCGACCCTTCCAATGTCCCTTGGCCGAGATCCAAGGTCTCTTGTCCACACCTGGCAGCTGAGCTGTCTTGGCCACAGACATGGTGGGAAGAACACAGAATTTAGGACCAGACGGGGGTTCCAACGCTGCCTCTCCAGCAACTAGCCTCAGAGCCTTGGACAATTACATAATCTCCCTGAACTTCAGTGTATTAGTTTACAAAGGGCAGAACGTACCTACTTCACAGAGTTTTAATAATAGTCACAACCACATCCGTAAACACTCGCTCTGTCCCAGGCTCTGTGCTAAAGAGACCTAAACGTAGATGATTTTGTCTAAATGGATTGTGGGCTTCTTTTGGGCCCCCTTAGCTTCCTATGCCCTGGAAGGCCAGAAGTGGCTAGGTGGGTCCCCCAGGTAATATGGTCCCTAAGGGGCTAGCCTGGAAAATCTGATTCTGTGCCACGAGGACACAGATGGTGGTCAAGTGGGGGAATGTTCTCATTCTGTTTCAGAAATCTCTAGCATCTGGGCCCCAAACGTATCCCGTGCCTGCCGCACAAAGACCCCTGCATGCTGGCGTGGATCGTCTTTTCATTCCAGCTCCCCGTAAGCTCCAGGAATGGGGACACACCGCTTCCCTGCTCTTCACCCCTCTATTCATCTTGACCCATCCTTTTCTCTACCTGGAAATCACCCTCATGGTCAAGGCCTTCCCTCTCCTGTACGAATGGAATCCAGCAGAAGATACAATAAATGTGGAATGGCAGCGAGTTAAATTGAGACGAGTCTCCCTGTCTCCTGACAGGTAACACCGCCTCAAAGGTAGAGGAGAGAACATGCTGGAAGGCTCTGGGACTCGAAGGGCAAGAGTCCGGGTGGTCTCAGCTTCCTAAATGGGATGAAAGTCTTTGCAACTCCACTGGCTCTTCTAGGGAGCAGGGACCGAGGATGCTCTACTCCAGGCTGGTAATCGATGAACTGTCAAGAGTCTCCTCCCTCCTTTTAGGCCCATTTTTTTCTGACTCCAGGACCCCCGTGCCACCCTCTGCTCTCCAAGAGCTCCTTCTCAAAAGGCTTCCTGAGCAGTGAACCCCCAGGCCCTGGAAATTACCATCCCTTCTGGTCCTAAAACCTGCTGAAATGTGTTTACCCTGAGTTGCACTTTCCGAGAGCTTTATTTGTACGGAGCTGGATTTGACCAACGAGGCCAATCAAGTGGCATCTACTATCTTTATGTCATATGCTCGCTCACGGGGGTACACAAGAAAAGCCTTGCAGACACCTCAGCCCCCTCCTATGATTTCCTTCCCTTTCACGCTCACCCCAAGGGCTGGCTGGATCAGAAGAATTGGGGATAATCCCTGCATTTGAATGACAGAGCCCCCCTCTCCCTCGCCCCCACTCCCACTTGTCCACTTCAGGGCTTTGTCTTTCCTGAGTGGGACACAGACTGTCCTGCCCCCACACGTCCTGGCAAGGAGCTGGATCAGAGCCTGATGTGGTTTCCCGTGATTTGGACAGATCTGCCCTTTCCACGACCATGTCGCTTTGCCTCTTCTAGAAGACGGGGAATTTC
The DNA here is from genome assembly GCA_030015415.1 of Cynopterus sphinx. Taxonomy (NCBI): domain Eukaryota; kingdom Metazoa; phylum Chordata; class Mammalia; order Chiroptera; family Pteropodidae; genus Cynopterus; species Cynopterus sphinx. The sequence goes on along the minus strand of CM057390.1, from coordinate 47,430,391 downwards.
GTTGAGTCCCAGTGGCCATTCCTCTGACGATAACCATCTGAATGATGCCCTCGGAGTAAAAAAGGCATGTTTGCTGTATACACTGAGCTTCAAGACAAGTCCCCGCCCTTCCACGCAGATGGTCGCCCCAGGCCTCTGTCATCTGTACCCAAGATTCTGGAGGTGGCTGTCCGGCCGCTGTAACCCAAAGACAGTCCCCAGGTCTCTGACCCAAGGGAGTGAGTCAGGTGGAGATTCCAACCTGAGACGGGAGTGGAGGGCAGGAGAGACCGGCCAGGAATTAGGGAGAAGGTGCTAAGAAGAGGTGAAATGTACAAAGAAATGGAACCTTCCACGGAGACAGAGATGACGCACTCAGCCCCTGAGGGCTGGCTGGCTTACAGCCAGAGCCAGCAGGGTGCTCCCGGAGGCTCGTCCTCCGCCTCTCCCCCACTCTGTCCTTCCCCCCTTCCCCTTGCAGTTCATTTGTTTTCGGCAGCCTCTCATATCCTGGTGTTGGTTTAGTCTCAGCCCCAGACCCTGTTCAATATTTGTCACCGGGCTCTGCTATTTGCTCTCACTTCCACGTGTTTAACATACATATTAGCTGCCTCCTGCTTTGTGCCAATAGCTGTCCCTGGTTTCTGCAGCCTCCGTCTAGGTGCCAGGGCCACTGTGCATCCAAGTTTCTCCTGCTTCACTCTTAGCTCACCAGGAGAGTGCTGGGGCCTGCAGCCTGGAGCCGAGCGACGCGTGCCCACTGCTCCGTCTCGTCCCCACCACCCCGTCCCCCACCCCCGACGCACACACAGGGAGACCACGCCTGGTCAGCTAGGCCTCGGAGCTCTCCCCTGCGCCTCTCCTCATTCCCTCAAGTGGCCTTTTCTTCCTTCTGGCAACATCATATCGATTGATATTCTAGAACTGTAACTTCTTTCTTAATGAGAAGTCAAGGGAAGAATACAATTAAATGCTCTAAAAATGGACTTTCTGAAGTCTTTTTCATAGCATCCCTTCCCTTACCATAGCCATTCTCTGCCGAACTCATGTCATACTCTCCACACTATCTCAGTCAATTCAGCACAGGAGTTTAGAACCCTCAGCTCGGAAGTGAACCTGACGAGTTATCTAGCCAAGTGGTCCCCGACCTTTCCGGCACCAGGGACAGGTGCTCCTATGAGAATCTAACTGACGCCTGCTGATCTGAGGTGGAGCTGAGACAGTGATGTCAGCCCTGGGGAGCGGCTGCAAATACAGACGAAGCTTTTCTCTCTCCTCCTGCTGTGTGACCCGGTTCCTAACAGGCCATGGACTGGTACTGGTCCGTGGCCTGGGGCCTGGGGACCCCTGTTGTAGCCAAACCATTGAGCCGTGGCTTGAAGCTTCCTTCAGTTACCCACCTGGCATCCCCCAAACTCTTCCTGTGTGCCCGGCCCAAGCCAGGTGTTGGGGACGCAGGATGACACAGAGAGAGGGGTCTTTCCTGGAAGGAGCTCACATCTCACGTGAAAGGCAGAGACACACTGACTAAAATGCAATGTAGAAGTTTAAAGCAGGTATGAAGGGGCTACCACGGGAGGACCCCAACTCAGCCAAGGGCACCAGCCCTGGTTCCTGCAATCTTTAGCAATTGATTATCTCACGTTGAGGGGAGCTCACTGCCTCAAAGTGTCATTCTTTCTCTTTTTGCGTCTTGACACCTACTTTGCTCCGTAGGCATGCTCCTATCGCCTGCAAGTGGCAACCTAAAAACTGTGCGAAAAAACTACATCAGCTTTGAATGAACCGTGCCCCTCTGCCTCAACGTCCCCAGCTGTAGGAAGAGGAGAATCAAACTCAGTGATTTCTAGAAACCCCAAACCCTGTTGGTTCTAGAACAGACTGTCGTTGAACAGGCCTCTCTTCTCCATCCTCAATCCTCACTGCCATTTTCTAAAGATGACCCTTGTCCCCTTTTCCTTGCTTTTCAATGGCCTCTGGTCTCTTCCTCACTGAGCCCACCTCCACGTTTCCACATCATCTTCCTTCACCCTTTTCCCACTTAGAAAAATAAAGCGCAGCTCGCTGCCAGCGTTAATTTAACAACACGTGTAGGAATGCTACGTTTTCCAGGATTTGACATTTTCAGCGATCGGGAAAGACTATATTTTGTAAACGGAAATACCACTACTGGAAACAGAATGCTATAAATAGAGTGATGTCATTCATGTCCAAAGACTATCGATATACCAGAGCGATGCGAAAATAATAATAAAAGCGAGATATTTTGTGGCAGAATGTGGGGTAAGGTTAAGGCTATAATTCATGAGTTATCTCAGGGTAAATGCTGTAGCTGCAAGTGCCACTGGCAAGTATTCTTGGGGCCAATGGGAAGTGGGTTAAAATCCTGCTAATCATGCCATCCTGGCTGCCCATTGCTTTTAGGCTAAGGCATCCACTATTTAGCTTCAGATACGTCCAGGGTCTTTTGTAGTCGTCCTCACCATACCTTCTCCCTGTGCTCTGCCATGAACAGTTTCTGCCGTAATAAACCTCTCACAATTGCCCAGACACGAGAGGAAACCAGTCCCTTTGAAAACTCTGTGGCCGTAAGCCCATTTTCCCCTCAGCTCGAAGTGCTGTCACCCGTCTTCATCAACCAACAAACTCCCGTTTATGCCCAAAGCTTAATTCAGAGCCTACATATCATGAGCTAGCTTAAAGCTTGTATTCCTGAGGCACTTCATTGGCAATGGTGGTAGCCACCCTCCGAGTCTGTCCATGGCCATCCTCATGTCCTGGTGTCCATGCCTTGGTGTGACCCCGTGTGCATTGACTAGGGCTGACCCGTGTATCCAGTAGGATATGACGAGACCCTGCGACTTGCCGGGCTAGGTTATAAAGGACACTGCAACTTCCTCTTGTCTTTCCTTTAATTGCTCCCTTGGGGAAGCCAGCAGTCATGTCAGGAGACTGGCAAGCACCCAGGGGAGAGGCCCCAGCGGGTGAGAGCAGAGGCCTCCTGCCAACACCCACGTCAGCTTACCAGCAATGCCCACGAGCCGTTCCTCAGGGGACATTTGCAGCCCTAGTCAAACCTTTGGGTGATCGGGCCCCAGCCGACACTGTGACTGGGGCCTCACGAGGGACCCTGAGCCAGAACTACCCCGCTAAGCTACTTCCATTCCTGAAACTGAGAGGTGATAAATGTTCGTTGGAGTTTTAAGCCACTTTACTACGCAGCATTTCTCCTATCGCACTAAAGTGCACCTTGTCACAGGCTTCTCTGTCCCGTCAACGAGCGTCTTTGAGAACAGGGCCACGGACCTTTCATTCCTGGGTATACAGCACCCAGCCAATTGTGAGATTCTAGAAATTAGGCTATAAATGAATCCTTGTCTAATTGATTAATAATTCATTTTCCAAACCCTAAAGATCGAGTCTATGTTTCCCTTTATTCAACGTCTCGATGCTTCAGTTTGTCTCTCTTTCAGGGTCAATCTGGCCCCTCTCTCCACCTCCACACCCGACAGGGCTTTACATCATATTCACAGTTTGTAAAAAGGCGTTTTAATGGCTGGTTCATCCCTACAGTGACCTTCTGTCTGGCAGAGAAAGTATTATTTTAGGCATGTTTACATATAACCAAATGGAAGCATGAACAGGTTCAGTCGCTTGCCCCAGTTTGTGAATGATCAGTCCCAGTTTTCCTGACCAGGAGCCCAATTCAGTGTTCGTTACACTCGCCTGTCTCCATGAGGTGAGCTGGGCGCTGCAGGTGCCTCTGATGCTTCCTCTAGCAGCCCGTTATGGTGGCCTCTGGAAGAGACATCCTCCTGTTCCTACGTAAAGATGTGAGGGATCCTTCATGCTTAGAAGGGCCTCCTGCCTAGCGTCTTCTCCTTCCCTGCCCAGAAGCCTGGCCACTGCGGCTACGGTGACAGGCCTGTGGCCTGGACTGTCACCTGCTGTTCTGACTCCCCATGACCTCCAGCTCTTGCCCCTGGAGCCCCTCAGCCGGCACCCACGCTGCAGGCTTCCTGCGAGGGCTGCGTTGTGTGTGTTTGGAGAGATTATCTGCAAAATGACCTCTCTCCCAGGCCTTCAGAAACGGTTCTTGATGTTATCTTAAAAAACGATTTTAGCACCAAAATTCAGAATGAAACTGAATGCCAATAAACGCTTCCACAGCTGCTTCCACTGGAAACCAAAAATGTCTAGAGAAGTGAATGCCACGCGTTACAGAGAGCGTGTGCAGCTGGAAGGCCCCGGCTTAAGTGGCAGAAGACCTTGCTTTCCAGTCTCCGCTCCAGTCACTAGTAACGGCGTGGTGACATGTGAGGCCCTCCACCTCTTTAAGCCATGGGTTTGTTTTTTTTTAATTTGTGGACTGGCAGTCATCTTTCTTTTCAGGTTCAAGATCAGTGACATGATGAGGAAGAATAATACTTGTCACGTACCACACACCTAGTATGTGCCAAACACCACGGTAGGCACTTGGCACCCCTAACTCCCCCCAGTTCTGCAGCACTGCTGTGAGGTGGGCGTCTTCCTGCTTCATCACTGAACAGCATCCTGGCGGGGTGAAGTAAGCCACTCGCCACCCCGTAAATCCATGTAGAGCGGAGATGCAAACCTCAGCTCTTTCCACCGCACCACGATGTCAAGTGAGAGAATATGTCCTAACATGCTTTAAACATTCATTTAAACATTCTTCAGAGAGAGAGAGAGAGAGAGAGAGAGAGAGATGATATGGAAGGAAAGAACATCACCATTGAAAGGAACCCAGCATTTGGAATCGGGCCCAGTGGTCCACGCCATTCTCCTCCATTCTCCCGCTTAGACACTCCCAGGCAAAGACTAGAGCCCCCCTTGTCTTGGAGTGGACAGACCAGCAGAAGCCCTCTCTCACCCGTCGATCTCAACCTGGACCCTGTACCACGTGGGGAACAGCCGAGAACCGTGCCCCCTCTGGGAAGATGCAGATGGCTCACTTTTGCATTTCTTCCCATTTCTTAAAAGTACTGCGCATGAATTTTTTAAAGTAAAATTGATTCAAATGGATTCTATTTAAAATTTCTTTCGTTGTAAAGGTTTCACAAGGCCTCTTCGGATAAGCGCAGCCTCTATGTGTGTTTGAAGTGGACCCAGCCTGCTGGAGGGAACCCACCAGCGGGTCACCACAAAGGCCGTTCTTCCAGCTCTAAAATTCCGCGTCAGGTCGATTCCCTGCTGTCCCTCGTGAACCCTGAGAATGGCACAGGGTCACTGCGCTGAGAGAGGTACTTGGGACCAGACTCTTCTCTGTCCCTCAAGAACAAAGTCCTGGGGAGAAACTCGATGGACCCCTTCAATCTCCGTGTCCGTGTCGCCGTGTCCTTGTCCCTAGTCCCATTCCCATCCTTCCCCTGGCTCACTCACCCTCTCTATGCCCTGGACTCCTGTGCTTGCCTCTTCTTCTGGGGAACTTCCCTGGTCACACCCAGTCTGGGTTAGGCGATCCCATGAAGAAGTCACGCAGCCTCCTCTCCTGACCAGCAAACTGGGGTGTAACTGCTTACGTACCAGTCGCATCCACTGACATCTGAGCTCTGCGAGGACCCAGAGCACGCATGCCTTGTTCAGCATTACGTGCCCTGGCTGCAGCGGAGTGGCTGGCACACGGCAAGTACAGGAAATGCACAAAATGACCCTGCTTGGCGCGCCACCTTCACTGCGCCGCCGAGCTGAGAGCGGGTCCCTCGGTAAGCCCTCGGCTTCCATTTCCTCAGAGTCTGAACCAGACGTCCTCTACTATTCTCTCCCACATAACAATCTGTAATCCTGGGATTCTAAATAAGGGGATGCATTGAAAGAACAGTGGGGAGCTGTTGCACCTGAAACAACGTAAGGATCATGGCTGATGTTCCTATTATTATTCCATAGGGTTTTCGATTTTCGAGCTGTGCCTCCCGGCAGCTCACTCTCAGAGGAGACGTTACCTTTTCCTCCCATGGCCCGAAGACTGACCTCATTCGCATCTGCCCACAGTCCACAGCAGCCCTGCAAGGGGCATCTGTGGGTCCATCCTCTCCTTTCTCTTCCTCAGAAGGGCCTCGGGAGTTTTGTGACAAATCCTTTCCCTGATATCTGAGTGGATCAGACTGTGCCCTTCCGAGTGTCTGGGAAGACCTCCCTGAGTTTTAGAATCTGGCCTGTTTGTTTTGAGGATCTTTTTTCTTTCTGCAGCAGCCACATAAAAAGGAAAGATCAAAAACCAATAATGCAAAGGGAAAAAAAAGAAAAATGAAAAAAGGAACCAAAATACTGAAGGAGAAGACACACCAGACAGTCAAGTGGGCCTGAAGTTTAAATCAGAATCCAACGGTTTAATGCTCCCGAAAACTAGACCATTGTTTCTTATCAAATTTCCCCTTGAATGAGCAATTGTGAAGCCAGCTCGGCCAGAGGAATGAGCTGTCATTCCACCAGATGAGCAAACACCATTGATTTTAATGCGCGCGAGGGAAACAACACTGAGCTGCTCGCTCCACATGCCCCGCGCCTGGACACCACTCACCGGAAAACGACGCCCTGTTTTGTTAAGTCTCTCGGCGAATGCATGAAGCAGGAGGCAAAAAAGGGTACAGCTGTGTGGACAGAGGGTGCTGGTCCAGACAGACTGGGCTCAGGGTGCAGGGCAAGGGCTGAGCCGTGGAACATGGGCTGTGGAATGAATATCCGAGGGTGGGAAGGACTAGGGGAGCAGTCCCAGCCCCTGGGGGTTTGAAAAGGAAGGGTTAACGCATCCTCACCTGGAAGTCTGCAGACAGCCACCAGCTGGGACATCTGCAGTGCCCGGGGCAGGAGAGGATGCTAAGGAGGGCCAGTAGCCTGGGTGAAACCCACTTCAGGCGCTTTAAAATCCACATCCATCCCAGAGAACCACCTCGAAAAGTCCACCTCGGGTGTTCTGCCAGTGACAATCTGTTATCAGAAAAAAGGGGCACCCCAACAACTAGAGATCTCCCCGCCACCCCCTCAAGAGAGCCTGTGGCTCACCATCACCAGCAGTTTCTGCTGACCTCAGGTGCGTGGCCTTCTCTGTTTACCTGGTTAATCAGTGGGCATCAGATAAATATTTATATAAGTCACTGACCAAGTGAGGAGAAGACAGCTGAAACGAACCTGCTGCAATAACCCTGGAGGCAACTATCAGTTAATAGACGGCAAGAGATCGGTTACGTCAGGGGCCTACAGGGGCCTGAACAAAACTAGACAGAGGCCTCTAGATAGTGATGATCCATGAAATTCCACTTGCTTCCCGGGATAGTTTGCTGCTCTCTCACCCAGGAGGGAACATGGTCTGCGATGAGGAAGGCTTGAACAGAAGTGGAGATCTGAGGCCCGACTTTGCACTCGACCCACCACACGTGATGATGACGCACCCCCATGTCCAATGACTAGCCAGGGTGGTTCCAACAGCTTTTCCGTCCACACGTGCCATCTACAAGGGGGCGACAGCGAGAGCCTGGGGGCCCTAAGGTTGATGCCGAGGGAACACAATCGTCCTCTGAGAGTGAAACTAGTAAAATCCACACAATGGAAGTGATTGGGTGACTGGAAGTAAATGCAGAGATTATCTGTAATTGTGTGACTGAAGCGTTTCGGAATACCCAAAACCCCAATCGAGGTGGTCCGTGAGCAATCTCGGGGAGATGAAATCGGAGTGAGGTTGTAATTTGGTAAGAAGAAACCTAATCAATTGCATTGTGCTTTCCTGGGAGAAGGACCTCTTCAAAAGCTGCCCCGTCTCACTTGTATGATTGTCCGTCCATCTGACAGGCAAATATCTGCTGTGGAGACGGAGGTGCCGTGCCACCCAAGCCGGTAAACATTTGAGTCGTAGAAATACTTTCTCTGGTTCTGCTCCATGATCACCGACATCCTTCTGATAGTCATTTTTGCCCAGAGAGCTTGTTTGCAGAGAAAGACTAGGCTGGAGAAGTTAGAGCAACTGCAACCCATTCATCTTGTAGAACAAGGGTCCCCAACCCCCAGGGTGGAGGCCGGTACCGGTCCGTGGCCTGTTAGGAACCAGACTGCACAGCAGGAGGCGAGCGGCTGACAAGCAAGTGAAGCTTCATCTGTGTTTGCAGCCGCTCCCCAGCGCTAGCATCACCACCTCAGCTCCACCCCAGATCATCAGGCATCAGATTCTCATAGGAGCACCGGTCCCTGGTGCCAGAAAGGTCGGGGACCCCTGCTGTAGAACCTTTTCGACAAACGCTTCTTGAGACTTCTGTGAGTGCCAATCACCAACTCGAGTTCAGGTGATGATAGGGCTGATGAGGTCCAGAGCCCAGAAAGGCAGATTTGTCAGGGAAAACGACAGCTCTCCCAGACCACAGTCCCAGGGAGAGAAGGGTACTGAACTGACCTCTTCCTTCGGAAAGACGGCCATCGACCCTTTAATCCCCGCATGGGTGATGGGGTTTCATTACTCCCTGTCCTACGTATCAGTGAGGAACTAAGCTCAGAATGGCGCAAGGTCACATAGCGTGTGGTGTGTTGACTTCACACAACCCTGATGTCCCCTTAGTACAGATAAATCTTCATATCATAAAAAAAAGCCACACGTAATTTCCAAAGATTCCCACCAAGCTTTTTAACAAGCCCAGACAAATGTCCCCCACAGCCCGATTTAAAAGGGCTGAGCAGACAGGGAGAACCTCTTCAGTCAGATGTTCTTTGTACAGAGAGAGGTCAAAAAGGGGAGCCCTGTGGCCTGCTGCTCCACATACTGGCTGCCACGGCCTCTGGCCTCCTCCGTGGGCCTTCGGGTTCACTGCAAAGCCCCTCGGCAATGGGGGTCCTCTTGGTGACGGAAAGGAGGCCTGGTCAGGGGGGCCCATCAGCTCCCTTTGAGGTGGTCTCCCTCGACACTAATTGTCATCTGTAGACTCAGAGCCCATGTGTGGAGAAGAGTATGAAGAGCATGTAGACAGGGGGTGGAGGAAAGGAAGGGGACAGCCAGAGGCCCGCAGGCACTTTGAGGTGGTCAGAGGAGCAGACTTGCTGTCCTCCTTCTCACTTCATCTGGCCATGCCCAGGAGTCTTGGCAGAGGGACACCCGCCGGCCAACCGCCCAGGGAGAAGCCACCACCAGGCCACGTCTTCCACGGTCACTGTAGCTGTTTCTTTGTTCTCTTGGGGAATGAATGCATCGGGATCACACCTGAAGTCCAGGTTTCCTGAGGGCCGAGGGACACCTGAATAGTGCCTGTGGGGACAGCACAGGCTTTGGGTTTTGCATAATTAGATTGAGAGCTGTGCCTTGTGGCTTCTCCCTCTGGGTCAGGATCCCCACCAGACCCTACATCTGCCTTCTGCACAAACCGGCCCTGTTGCTCACCTCCCCACAAAGCTTTCCTCTTGGAGGAGTCTCCAAAGTCCTCTTCTCCCATCTCAGCAACATTTCCCAGTCTGTCACCTCGCTCTTTCTCACTCCATGAGAGGTGACTTTCCCTCAAGTATCTGCCTCCAGCAGATATCTGCATTCAAGGTCTGTTCCTACTCCATTTCTTAAAGCCCAGAGCATCTCCTGAAATCAAAACCCCATCTGACCAATGTCCCAGATCGCCATGCTTCTTCCCTCCCGCCTGGTCTTAGCATTTTCTCCACCACCTCCTAAAGCATTTGACCTTGACCTGCAGCAGAGCTTCCTTTCCTTTACTCACTCACTCACTCACTCACTCACTCACTCACTCACTCACTCACAAGAAATGAGGTTCTCATTATGGTACATCCGTACAGCAGAATGCTATGCAGCCATTTCAAATGAGGGAGTAGAAGAAAATTTAATGAGGTGAAAAAACATTCACAACATATTCAGTGGGGAAAAAAGACTACAAAACAGTGTATAGAGCACTCTCATTTTTCAAAAAAAAATATTTCTGTGAACTTATACATCCGTGATGAACAGTTTATGCTCTTAAATGTTCTCAGTGGACACCTGGGCAGCGTGACGTTTGCAAATGATATTTATGCTTTTCTGTAATTTCTAGTTGGTTTTACAATGAAGAAATATTACTTTGGCAACTGGAAAGAAACATAACAAATGCATGTTTGTTTTTTCCTTGAGAAACCAGTAAAATGCATTTCCCTTCTCTGTCTCTTCTGTGGCCTTCCTGTGTTTACCCACACTGGCATGCGTACTGTTATGCTTAGCAAATGAACCAACCAAAGTATGACTCTATTTATGTGGTGCAGACTGTGGCTGTTGTCAGCCTAAAAAATGGTCTCATCACTAAGCAATGGGGCCTTCAATGGCCTAAAAGGCACTGCCTTCTCCAGTCTGGCCTGCTCTCCAGTTGGGCCTGCTCAGCTGTTCCCAAAGGGATGTCCTACAATGTTGTCATCAGAATCCCTACGTATAACTGGAATCTTCTCTTTGCCTCGGAGAGGCAGCATTGCATAGGGGGTACCGGTGTTGATTCATTTGTTCATAGATTGACAACTAGAGTTTGTAAGCTCTGCTCATTACTGACTATAGCTATTCACTTCCTGAGCATTGGTTTCCCCATCTGAGAATGGATAGTAACGACAACACCCATTTATAGGGTTGTTTTGAAGACTAAACAAACAAATATAATCAAGTGCTTAGCGTCATGCGTGGTATATAGTACGTATTCAACAAATAGAGTCATGATTAAACCCTGAACAACCTCATTCCTTGAAAGGACAGCACTTGGAATTATTTTTAGTCTCATGTCTGAGTTTGAAGAAAAGACATAAGAGTAGATTTTGACAGCTAAGAGTGGAAAAAGCCTGGATGGGTTGAAGTAAAGCGTTCTGCTCTGTTGTTTCCATTTCAGAAATATTCACAGGCGCAGGGGCATAGCACATGAGCAGTTTAAATGACTGCAAAAGGGACCTTCTTTAAAAGATCACCCTCGACCCGTCTAACTTTGCCAGCCTTCGGCGGGAGATCGCATCTTCATTATGACCTGCTTAAAATTAGCAGAAATTCAGGCCTTTGGTTCCGGGGAAGAGAAACTGAGGGCTCATGAAAGGAAATTTAATCCTCACAAAGTCCAGCCTCTCACATGATGGATGTTTGAATCTTTCCTAAAACACTCACGCTATGTCACCCTCAAATCTACATATAACAAGTCGTGCCATGGGAGAACATCCCCAGAAGTTAAGCCTGAATACTTCTTTCTTATATTAAACCCACATCTATTTCTCTGTAGCTTTCAAGGTGATGTTTCTAATACTTGATAGGAAAAGAAGAGGCTAATTCTCTTCTCCTATGACATTCTTTCAAATGTTTGCAACCACAGACGATCTATTCCTCTCAGCTCTATCTTCTCCAGGATAGAGAGAAACGGTTTCCAAGATAACTGCCTGCACGTGAGTCTCTGCAGATCTTCACCAGCCTGGTTCCCCTTTTCTGAACTTGGTCTATAGCAAAGTACGGTGTCTCGAACGCATTCCTCTAATGTGATTTCATTTACACGGGATGTAACCAGATGGTCACCTCTGTCGCTTTGGACACTCCAGGTTTGATCATGTAGCCAAGCGTGCATTTGCTTTTTGGTGACCACAGCGAATTGACTCTCCACGAAATCCCAGGTATTGTTTATTTTCCTGCCTAACTGCGGCATTATAATTATCTCAGCCTTTGATTGTGGAGTTGTTTTTCTAAACCCAATAAGGGTTGTCACATCCCCCTTAGTCAAATTTCATCATTTTGGATTCGTGTTTTATTCTTTCAGCTTGTCGAGAGCCTTTGGGGACCTGACTCTATCACCTCTATTTGCTAACCACCCCAAATTCATGTCATCCACAAATTTGATGACTACAGCTTCTGTCTTCGTGGAATTCATTGATTAACATTTTGACCAGCACTGAGCTGAAGTCAGAGCCCTGGGGAAGGTCACTAGAAACCTCGCCAGCCCATCACTGATCTAAAGCTTTGGATTCTTTGTGAAGTTATTATCGGCCTACAACCCTTTTGTCCTTTCTTAGTACATCTTAGGATAGGACAGGATGTGATCTGACAATGTTTTTCAGAATGTCTTCATGAAATCCAGAAACACATTTTCCTGATCTACTTTTCTAAGATTCTTACTTAAAGAATAAAAAAAAAAAAAAAAAAAAAAGGACAAATCTGGTATGACATGGTCTTAGAGAATTCACTCTGAATCTTAGGATCCTCTGCTTTCTTTCTTGGATGTTCTCAAACTATTTTTTTGTTGTTGTTGTAATCCATTTTGGAATTTTATTTCTTATTCCCTTTTTGGAAACTGGCTTGACCCTGGTTCTCTGGTCTCTGGACAATTCTCTTTTCTAAGATTCCTCAAAGATCACAACAACCCAAAAAATGCAAGTTAAACTATTAAGAAGTGTAAACTCCTGAGTCCAAGAGACTAAAATATCTTTAGATCAGGCATAATTTATTTATAATGACTTTACCCTTCAGGGGCTGAGAAAAGTAAATACATACACAAATAGAAAAAAAAATGTTGAAAAATACGTCTCTTCCCTTGCGTTGGAAATGATTTCTTAACGGCAACCCCAAAGGCACTAAAACCAGAAGGTGAAAGATTGACAAATGCTACTAGATCAAAATTAATTTGGAACGCGTCTGAAGGGCCATTTCAGCTTAAGGCTTCCTGTGGGGCTGGATGAGTCTTCGATTCAGCCACCTCACAGTTCAGCATCCCCCTCTGCCCAGTCTTGCCACCCTCACTTCCTTACAGCTGTGCTTCCTAAGAGCACTCTCGGTAAACCTCTTAAATGCAAATCTCCATCTCAAAGTCTGCCTCCAGGGAAACTGACCTGACAGTGGGTACCACAACTTCAAGATGGGTTTTTGGAGCTGTATCTCTGTGGAGAGTCAGCGGTAATGAGGCCTGCCCCTCCCTGGTGGTAACTGGAGTCCTTAGTCCCCCAGTATGCTATAGTGGGACAGTTCCTAAAATTTTTACTAGAGGTCAACTGGAAAGAGGTACCACCGGAAGGGAAAGTGCTGGAGGGTGAAATAGCTCAGGCATCTGAGAAGTATCAGGAAATAATAAGTTTCAAGCCTGTGGGCTCGAATGGCTGTTGCTCAGTGTTATTGGGACAGTGGAGAAAGACAACAGAGGTTGAGGGTGATTAATCACCAATTTAAGGCAAAGTGTAAAAGTCAGAGAGCCTCCTTAGCAGTATATAAAGAGACTTCCCTCTCCTGTAACCGGAGGCAGAAAAGGCTGAAGATCAGGCCAAAAGTTTAATTTTAAGTGTGGTGAGGCATTAGAGAAGTTTGAATTCTCGACCTCAGCAAGTCTGCTATACCAAGGTCAGGGATGTGACTGGGAAGCAATGAGAACCTGAGTAGTAGGATGGGGATGTGCTGAAAAACTCGAGAACCTTGAAACCCCAGGTTGCCCTGGACTCTACAGACGTGGCGCACTTCTCCCAATTAGAAGCTAATGCCCTCCCCGCTTCTCTTCCTTCAAAGAGGCCTCGTGTTTGTCAAACACATGCTACCCTTAGGATGCAACCTCACTTAGCCTGTTCAGTATAAGACCCATAGTTAGTGTCACATCTCAGCATAAGACAATTGAGATAGTGCTGAGCTTACTAAGGGGGAAAAAAAGACTATACGTCATAGGGGTCTCATCTATGTTTAGCAGCAGGAGCTGGGAGAGTATTATAAAACTGGCTCCTGAGAGTGTTGGGTCAAGGGTGGCAGAACACAAAGTCAGATAAGAGAGAGTTTACGGATTTGGGGCCATATCCAGGACATAGGATTTAACATCCTGGCAAGTTTCATGGGAAACAGAGTTAATATGCTGAAAGAATGTCCCTTATAGCTTAGAAAAAGGAACTACCTACACTAAATGAAGTAATAATGGAAGACAATGGAAGAAGCTCAGAGAGGTGGCAGGACGTACTATGTAAAGCCAGAAAACCCATCAGCCAACTGTGTTCCATTGGGAGACCCTGAGGACACTGCTTCATTTATCAAAGCTGTAAGGAAGGCACAGGCGAGAGGGTGCTATGGTCTGAACTGAGTGTCTACAAAATTCATACGTTGAAGACACAGTCCACAGTGTGAGTATTCAGAAATGGGCCTTTAGGAGGTAATTTAAGTTACCTGAAGTCATAAGGGTGGGACTCTAATCTGATAGAAATAATGTTCTTTAGAAGAAAAAATAAAGTACTCTTCCCCCACTCATCCCTCCATTGGCATTCACTGGGAAAGGCCATGTGAGGTGACGATAAGAAAGTGGCCACCAACAAGCCAGAAAGAGCATTCTCACCAGAAACCAAATTGGTCAGAACTTTGGTCTTGAATTTTCAGCCTCCAGAACTGTGAAAAATAAATTTCTGTTTAGGCCACCCAGTCAATGGTGTTTTGTTATGGTATCCTGGAGCTGACTAAGACAAAAAGGGACCAAAATTCTTGGGAAGTTCAGGCCTGGTTGTCCTCTGCAAGCTAGAGCTCAAAGAGAAAGGCTGCTGTGGAATTGAATTCTCTGGTGACAACAGGGACAATAGTCGATACATAATAGAGACCAATAGGGTAGCATTTTACCATCCAAAGCAAGGTGGATGCAATGACTGGCAAGGAAAGTATGGCAGCCAGATGGATATTTCACCTGCAGAGAGCTATGAAGATTTAGAAACTTGTCACATTTAGGAGCCCAGTGTCTGGGGGCATGCCAAGACATTCCCTCCAAAGTAAAGAGCGAATTATTGTTTTGCTCATATTCCAACAATAACAAGGAAGCACAATGCTTAATAGCCCCCTTCCAGAGCTGAAAGAAGCATATGCTGCAATTGAGAATTGTGTATCAATCCATTTCATGGCTGAAGTGAAAGCTTTGAACAGGGTCCAGAGGAAGAAAGGACTGCAGTATGTCAGGCTGCGATGCAGCCGGCTTAAGGCTGATGCCATCGACCTGGGAGACACTATCGTACTATAGGCATCTGTGGAAAGAAAAGACATCATGTGGAGTTCATAGTAAGTTCCAATAGGAGAATCAAAATGCAGACCCCTGGGATTCTGTAGCAAAGGCCATGCCATCTACCGCAGAGACTAATATGCCACCCACAAAATAGGTACTTGTAGGTCTAGCAGGTAATAAGTTCAGGCAGGCTCAGCCACAGCCCACTGAGAGGTTAAAGTAACTTCTAGTCAGGTGCAGGAAGAGCCAGAGGGTGCAAATAAGCTGCAGGGGCAGGCGGGCCACAGCCCTGCACTCCACCACTATTACATCCACATCTCTCTTTCAACTCATACCTGTGCAATGATCAGATGATAAAGGAGAAAAAAGATTGAGCTTGTCATGAATAGGTTAGTTTGGCATGTGACTGAAACCCAAAAATGAACTTCTGCTGCACGATAGTCCCACTCAGGCGTGGTCCTAAAAGATGGCAATGAGGAAAAATTCCATCAAGGGGCAAGAG
The DNA here is from genome assembly GCA_030015415.1 of Cynopterus sphinx. Taxonomy (NCBI): domain Eukaryota; kingdom Metazoa; phylum Chordata; class Mammalia; order Chiroptera; family Pteropodidae; genus Cynopterus; species Cynopterus sphinx. Next base: position 47,414,989 of record CM057390.1, on the reverse strand, counting down.
TTTCAAACAACACACCTGGGTATTTACTTTTGAGTGGACATAGAAGTGACCTCAAGTAAGATGATATGTAGGCTCCTGGGCAGTAATGAATGGCCTGGCCAGTTGGTCATGGGCTTGTAAAACAACAGACTGGAAGATTGGGACAAGAAAAAATGGAGAAGAAGCTTGTGGACTGACCTATGGGAATGGCCCAAAGTGCAAAGGTCTTTACGTCATATGTTAATGCCCCTCGGAGAGCACCAGGACAATTAGGCCAGTTGACGTCAACCAGCCTTTGTTAACAGCACCCCAATTTGCACGATGGGTTTATAGATGGAGTAACCACGGTGGTGGGACAGGATGCTACGCGTGCGTCAACAGCGTGGGTTCTACTTACCAAAGATGACGTAATTCTTAAAGCATGACCATGAGATTTACTCATCCTAGTACTTTCTATTCTCCAAAAACTGCGAACCTTCGAGAGCAATAGTGTGGCCTTTTTGAGGATACAGGTGAGGTGCCAATTTTGATATGATAGTCTGAAAACATGAGGAGCCATTTTCCAGGGCACAATATACTTTGAAACAGCCTAAATCAAGGGCTGTGTGTATATGTGTGTGTGTGTGCACATGTGTATATAAATAAAATTTCTATATGTAAAGAAAAAGCAAGATTTCATTAGAATTTATTTAATCGAAAGTTATTCCTATGACCATTTTGGGCTCAGCAGGTAGAGACTGGTCACCATCTCAGGAGGTTAATTAACTCAACCAATCAGGAGGAAACAGGTGCTATCAATCTTCCCATTTCCGTGACCTTTACCTACCATGCTCAGCTATCCAGGTGAATCCAGAGAATGTGGATTGTTTCTTTCCAGATGAAGGTTTTTAAAGGTAAGTGAAGTGGGGAAAGCAAGAAACAATCGATTTAAAGCCTTTTTGAAAATAGATTGATTAAATTGGGGTAATAGGAAAACTAAGGTGGATAAAATGGGAAGTGAAGGAGAGGGGCTGATGGCTAGAAATGGGGTTTAACTGTTCTGAGGTTAGAATACTCACACAGTGGAAGTATCTGGGCAGCTGCAGCAGAGAAGCAAGTTTTAGTACAAAAGTGAAGGTTCAAGTTTATGGCTTCGGAGGCAAAGTCCCTGGTGATGATGTGGTCTGTTCATGGAGCAAGTTGCTCAGCTGAAGTAGAAAATATCACTGAACATGAGAAATTCAAGAAATCAAGAGACCAGGTGTCTATTGCATGGTCCACATTGACAATGGCAGAAGCCGAAAAGTAAAAGGTGGGGAGTCAAGTGTTAAATCTTAATAAATAACGATGCATGACAAGGGGAAGGGGGAGGAAGTCATGAGGTCATTTGGTTTGAGCCTAAGGGTTTTTACAAAAGGGATGTAAAATGGACCAGAAGTGGCGGCGGGAGACAAAGAGAATAGTCAACCATCTCTGACATACAAGGGGTACGAGGAAAATGATCTCCATTTGACAAAAGTCAGCCAAGTTTTGGTGAGAGCCAGAGATAAGGACAGAAGCGTGGAGGTTAACCTGCTTATCTAGAATCACACAGAACGAACGTGATGGAATCAGGCAGCCTGAGCCAGGGGGCCTCACGATAGGTTTGTCGCAGAAGGGAAACGTAGACAGTGTACAAATTACATCTTGAACTCCTGTTGATGTGAGATCAATGAAGGACACTTTGATAAGTGTCTTTGGTCAAATACGTTTGAGAGATGTTCATACGAGCTATTGTGTCATGAAATTAGTAAAAGACAATACTATGTAGATAATGGAGGGCTTGGCATCATAGAGAAGATGATAAAATGTTTCAGAAGATTTATGAAACTAACCTGTGCAGAGTATTTTTTGATAGGAGGAAGTAAAATATGGCATTTAATAAATTTAATCTTTTCTTTTTAATTGATTGAGACTTATTGGTAACACGGGATATTTTAATACTAAAATAAATATCACATACAAAGGATGGAGTAGATATTAAATGACATTATTAAGTAATTACATACAAAAAAATATGTAGATAATACTGTAAATGACTTATTGTGTGATCCCACCTGGGGAAACTTGGAAAGAAGTCACCTGTCACCTGGAGGCCAAAACTGCAATTTCTCAGAGCAAGGGGTGTGTGATAGTGGGAATTTTAAGGTCCGCTTCAGACGCGGAGGATTTGCGCTTTGGCAGGTCAGATATTTATTATTGCCTTGTAACCTTACCCAGCAGATCTTAGCCGATCATCTCCGTTTGTATTTGAGACACACCCCGCACGTTGCTCTTCTGCAGTCACTCTGTCCCTTAAGATGGCAAAAAAGCATGCTCAGGACTGCAGAAATGAGGTTCCACTTGGAGTCCTTTTTGTTGTTTGTTTGTTTATGCTTATGACATGGGCAGTGCCATGGGATGAAGCTCAAGATCTCAGTATTCTTCATTTGATGTTGTTCCTTTGATCAGCAGAAGCCTGAAACAGCACATGCTACCGTCCCTCCCACACAGCCAGCTACACAGCCAGCTACAGCCCATACACCAAGGATCTCGCCAAGGATCCCGAGCTGAGAGAGGGGGCTGTGTGTGTGGTTGTTGGGATTGATGGGCTGTTAATGCAGTGAGACAGTTGCATTGTCTCCTCCTGACAATACTGCCATTTAACACCCTCATGGGTGGGCACCGTGACCCGACCACACGACTAACGAGCCATACCCTCTGAATATTAGTTAGCGTCAGCGTCCATGAGCACAGGCTCTCAGCAGGCCCACTATGGTGTGGAATGATGTACAGTGGCTCTGGGACCTCTGAAATTTTGGAGACAAATCCATGCTAGGTGTGGGGACAAGGAGGGGAGCAGAGAGATGAATGTTTCTCAGGCCTTCTTCATATCGACTTCTGCATGAAGGTTCTAGAAGGAACCTCAAAGCTCATCTGATTGGCCCTCAAGCTTGGGCCTGGGGCAGGGGTGACTTGGCTAAAACTCATTTAGAAATAAAACTTCATCCCAAGGCTTCCAGACCCTCGGTCCTTTACCTGGAGTCTATTTCAGAATGAGGATGAGACCTGGATTCTACCCAGGCTTAAATCTTTCTTGATTCCTCCCATTGGTCCCCTTGCTCTCCACACACATGCAGTCACTGTCTCCTGATTTGGGCCCCACCCAGCTTTTCCTTTGTTTTCCCATCTTCCCCTCAATCAAAAGAATGCTCATGACCTCACTCCCTGAACACAGCAACAGCTTTCCAAATGGTCTCCCTTCCCCCAGGATTTGCCCTCCCACTTCCTCTGCACATCCCTCCTGGATGCAGTTCCTGAGAACCCCTTTTCCTATCATCTTTCTCTGCTCAGGAACCTCTGAGCTATAAGGCACGAGAACCAGGGTCTTTGCAATGAGGTTCCCACTCTCAGTTAACATTTGAGGCCCCATCACCTTTTCTGTCAAATCTCCAACTCTTTCCTATACACTTCCAATCAATGTGGGTACCTCACCACCCCCCGAACTCTGTCGGTATTCTCACCTCCAGGCTTCAGTTCCTCCTTTTTGCACTCAGAAGTCCTTCATTTCTTTCTTCCCAGGCAAACACTACACTCTTTCAAGCCCAGATCAATCTTCCCTCCACTCTGGATATGTCCTGAGTGCCTCTCACTCCTCTTGCCCCTACGGTCTGTGCTGCTCATTGAAGCCTTTGTTGTAACTCACCTGCTTTGTTATGGGTGGTTGTGCAACTGGGTCTGGGCTTTTATCAAACGATTTGTAAATTCCTTAAGGAGACCATGGCTTCATCTTGGTCTCCCGTAGGGCTTAGCAGAGGACCAGATGACAGTGGGTGTCCATACACCTGTTCAGTTGAATTGTAAGCCAAGTTCAGGCCCACCTTTTCTCTCAGGACAGCATTTATCGGCCCCTTCTCTACGTACCTGCCAAAACTTGGCACTGACTCTGTGAGAAAACATCTTATGAACTCCTAAAACCAATGTTAAGTATCAAGTTCCTATTAATCATAAACCAATTCAATGCCCACTTATTTCAAGTGACATGAGATTCGATCAGAATCTAAAGGAGAATCAAGACAATTCTCTAGAATTTATCAAAATGAGCTTGACGTACACGGGGAAAATACTTTGTTGTTTCATCTAGAATAGTGCAGGGCAAACAGCCAGCTAGAGCACTTGAATGCCATTTTCCACCCTGTGGCAGGAGTCCATATCCATCTGACCAGGCCTTGAACAGCACATTCTGTTAAATCATGGCTTACTCATGGAGCTATCCCCAGGGAGAAAAATTAGAGTCAACAAGGGGAAAAAAGGAAGTGAAAATATAAGACTTTTTCAACTTGGGGCAGCAAAGTGTCCTCCTGGGGACACCAGGACCTGGTGTGGTAGCCCACTGGTGGGAGCTTTATAAAATGGCTTTCCCTTCTCCACTCGGCAAAAAGGCAGGAGTAGCACAAACCGCATATGAGCCACTCATGTCGTTGCCCCTGGCGTCTCACAGATTTCCTTCTTTCTGGGAGAAAGATGACATTTCAGACTCGACAGCTTCTCTCTTGAGCTGTGTGCTTGCTTTGAGAGGTGATAACGGCAGTGCTCCCTCAAGGTTCGGTCATGACAAGCAAGGACTGCTCAATATAGTTCAGGGTGAGTCGGGGGAGGGGGGTGGGCTAGGAGGACTACTCAAAACCCACTGCTGGGAGAATCGTGGCAGAGCAGGCCCCTGTGGAGGAAGGAAGCCAAGGGGTCCACATTACAAAGCACAGGGTCAGTGTCAGAGCTTAACCAAATCGAGTCTTTTCTCTGCCTCACTGGGACAAAAAGCATAACTGCTTGGCGCTCTGTAAAACAGGGCCCCTTGGCTGTTGCCCACTTCTGCTCTTGAGACTACACATGAGGTTACACATGTCTTGGCTCCTATGGAAATGACTTCAGGTCTCACTAGGAAAGCACAGAAGCCTGCGCCTCCATGGCAGATGTGACTACATCACTGCAGCTGGGGAGGAGGGATGAAAGGAAGCAGAATTCAGCAACTTTTAGGCAAACTCCAAATAATCGCAGTTGCCTAATAATGGAGCCAACAGTCCAATAAGGTGGTGAGGTTCTTCTCAAGGGAACTGTCCAAGAGGGGTCTGGCGGGGCCATTCATGAGAACATTCCTCACGGGGTGGGAGGTTGGGCTGTGTAGTCTCCAGCCGTAGGCATTTTCTAATTCTAATCTCCTAGGGGCAGGAGGAACTACCCACGGAAGGTGGTACAAGGGGATAGAGTGCACTGTCCTCAGCTCCTGTGCTGTCTTCAGGTCTGGTGTTCGGCTGTCATGGGACTTAGGGCTGCAGGCTCCGTGCTCAGCCTCTCTCCTTTTGAGGGATGGGAATGCTAACGGTATTTTCGGGGTGGCCTGTCCCATGGACCTCCATTCTGTGGTCACTGGAAAACCAGAACCTGAGAGCAGAGGAGACAAAGTGTGTCGATACCAGCCTCCTGATTGCCATGTCACTCACGGCTTTTGCTGGAATCTGACGGACCTCGGGGAGATGCCCAGTCACTCTCCCAGAGACCTGTGACTGGGGGACCCCAGACCCATTTGCTGCAGAAATGGCAGAGAGCAGAGCCTGCCGCTGCAGGTTTGGAGTCAGAAAGACCTGGGCTTGGAGATCCTGGCATCACGATGGTACCAGTCGCCGGCCATGGTGTGACCTCGGGCAAGTCGTACCAGTCTCCAAGCCTCAGGTTCATTCACCTGTAGTGTATGGAAGAAAATACCCAACTCAGGGGGACTTTTGAAAACGCCTTGTATATATTAAGTAATTATCATTAAAGCACATTCCTCTCACTAGCAGCATCCGTCTCTGCAGGCTCTGGTATCCCGTCTGTCCCTTGAATCCATGACTCCATCTACAGCCAGTCCCTACACTCCACTCCCCTCTTGCATCTTCAAGGTCATCATTTGAACAGTTCTTCTCCCCGCCCTCTCTCACATCACTGACTTTCTTCTTCTTCTTCTTCTTCTTTTTTTTTTTTTTACCAAGATGGTTTCATCAGCATACAAAAATATTGCTCATCTTAAAAAAAGTACTTTGTGATCCTCATTTTCTTGTCAGTGACTAACCTATTTCTTTGCCCCCTTCTGCTACAAAATCCTTGAAAGTGTTATCTCTACTTACTGACTTCAGTTCCCCTTTCAGCATTCCCTCCTAAGCTTATCCTGCTCGATCCTTTGGCCACACCAGTGCACTGAGACTGCTCTTATCAAGGTCACTGAGGTCCTCTGCACTGTTAGATCCAACCTTACTGAAGTTGACCCTGAAGTGGCTCTGACCCACTTGACAATGCCCTCAATTTTATGCCCTTTCCATACTTGACTCTCAGGATACCACTCTTTCCTGATTTCCCGTCTGCCCCACTGGCCCCACCTCAGGCTCCTCTGTTGGTCCCTTTTCCTTAACTATGCCCATTAATGACAGAAAGTCACAAGGCTCAGTCCTTGGGCCTCCTTGCCTCTTCCTCTCTCATCTCTTGTGGCCTACAATCTTATGGGTTCCAATAGTATCTAAATATTGTAATGGCTTTCAAGTTTTTATCTTCATTCCAGATCTCTCCCATAAACCAGCGTCTCACTAACAGACTAATATTATCCAAGCTCCACTTGGATATCTGATGAAAAGGTAAAAATATCATGTGCAAAACTAAACCCTTATCTTCCCTCCCTCATAGGTACTTACCAAAGTTTTCTTCAGCTCAGTAGATGCCAACCCCATCCTTTAATTCAGTCAGGCCAAAACCCGGGGTCATCCTTGACTCCACTTGCTCACATCCTATATCCAAACCATCAAGAAATACCGTATGTTTTGCCTTTAAAAATATTTCTAGAATCCAGCCACTTGTCACCACTTCCCTGGGTACTGTCCCTGGTCTGAGCCACCATCACCTTTCAGTTAGATTACTGCCGTAGGCTCCCAGCTGGCCTCCTAGTTCCCATTATCGCCCCTTCCTGTCTAGTCTTAACAAAGCAACAGAATGACTCTCTCAAAAACTACTCAGGCCATGTCAGTCCTCCTCCAGTGGTTTCCCATTCTAGGATGAGTAAACCGAAAACCCCCAGTATTTGAGCCATACGGAGCTGGATCCCTGTTAGCACGCTCATATCATTTCTTACCACCTCCTCCCTCCTCTCTCTATGCCAATCACATTACCTTCTCGCCATTCCCCAAGTCTTCCCAGCACCTTTCTGCTTCGAGGTCTTTGTGCTGGCTCCATCTAGTCCAAATGTGGACACATCTAACTCTCCCAGTTCTTTTCATCCTTTGCTCAAATGTCCCTTCTCAACAAGACCACCTCCCTAACCACCTTATTTATGGTTGCAACACTCTATCCTCATGCAGCACTTTTGACCCACCCCTTTACTCATGTCTACCTTTTTATTTTGCTATAACGCTCACTTCTTTCTAAGATACTGTATAATTTACCTATTTTCATATCCAGTGTTTAAAGTCTGCCTTTCTCCCCTCTTTCCACTTTGGTTACAGATATATTACAAAAACAGAAAATTGTTTACTTTGTGCCTGGCACAAAGTAAGCAATTAGAAAATCTCCTCTGAGTGCAAGAATTAATTACTATTGAACAATTTCTATTCCCTGCACAGCAACATATTAAGAGACAGAACTGGCATGCAGAACTACAGGCAAGAGTTCATTTCCTCAAAGATCCTTGTATGCAGCCAGGATAAATCAGGGAGTCAACGCCGTTGTGTGACCGGCAAGCCTAAGAGGTCCACTGCACAAGCCAATATATTGGCAGGACCCAGGTCATCCTTCTGGTCAAGATGGCTTCTTGATCAATCAACCTATGAAGCAACAGCACTGCTCCCTATGGGAAGACGGGAGACATCGACATAAGGTCCCTTCCCAAGGGGCAACACTTAGCCATGTAAAACAGTGAACAGACAATGTCAGGAAATACATCATGCAGGGCTAGATTGGGTATTTATTGAGTCTAAGTGCTGTTAAAGCTCAAAGAAGGGAGAAATCAATGTGCACTAAAGCTGTGCACTGAGCTCGGGGTCATCACCCCTCCCCGCCCCCCAAGTTTCTTGAGGGCAGGGGCTAGGTCATCTTTTTATTTTCTTTCTATTTCTTTTCTTTCTTCCTTGCTTGTCAACTCGCTTGCCTCCCTTCTTTCTTCATCTTCTCTTCCACAGACCTAGCACAGTGATGTGCCCATGATATAAATAACAAATGCTTTCTATGTATATTTCCCTAATATCTTTCAAAAAATGATTTCGAGGTCTTACAGGGATAGACAGTAAATAAATGAGCAAGCTTATAAAGAAAGAAAAAGAGCAAAACAAGGGGAGAGACATAAAGTGGACCGAGGAACGAAGAAAACACTGTGGTAAAATACAAAGCCGTAAAGGACCACACCTTTGCAACAGAAGACTCACAAATTTGGCTCCACGCTTTCAAAGAGACTATTTGAAACAGGAAAAGCTGACTAATTATGCAATTCACACTGTTCTTCCGATAAAAACAGACCGATTGTTCAGCAGATACTAAACTATTCCAGATACTTAAGACTCGTGCGTATTTCTCCCTCGAGTCCTCGTGGAGGAGACGTGTTATAATGTAAGGAGTGTATTCTCAACTCAAAGAGTTTCTCAGCAGAGACTCAGCTCTGAGTTTCACAGGGCTGTTTATGTGTTTTCAACTGTCTGGGAGAATTCCCATTTTGCTAAACTAGAGGGTTATGGGACAACCCAATAATTAGCAAGTGGCCTAGATCTATAAACTTAACAAGGTAAAAGGGAGGAGGACTGATTTAAGAAGGGAGATCCTTTTGGAACTTTGTAGGGTGTAAACACTAACCACACACACACACACACACACACACACACACACACACACACACACACACACACACAGAGTCTTTGACCAAGCTGGAAATAATCTTATTGCCTCCTGCACGGACTACATTTTATACTTAATGAATTTAGCATTTATTTTTATTTATTTATTTTTTTTATTTTTTAGGCGAGGCTACCCTTGGTTGACCTCACAGATTCCAAGGACCTTGTCAGCTTACAGTCCCTTATTTTTTATTTTTCATGCCTACAGCACCTGGTCTTCCTAGGGAGTCTCCCATTTCACTACAAACCAGGCCTGACCCTGCTTAGTTTTCGAGATCAGATGGAATCGGGCTTGTTCAGGGTGACATGGCGGTAGACTATACTTAATGGTTTTATGTTGATGTCTTTACTTCATTGATTTCTCTTGCTAGATTTTAAGTTCATAACGGCCAAGTACAACGTGGCATCTTGTGAATCTCTGTACCATCATAGCATCAGGTACCCTGTTATGCTCCAAATAAATATATATTTTTTTATTTAACAGATATTTATTGCTTTCTCACTAGACACTAGGTTTTTTAAAAAGAATGAACAAAATAGACAAAATTTCTTACTCTCAGTAAGATTTGAGGGGAAAGATTGATATAATACAGATAATTGCAATAAATAAGTAAATTGTAAATAAGTAAATAAGTAAAAATAAGAAGGTAAAGTTTGCTATGGAAAAATAATAATCAAGTAGGACAAAAGGGATTTGGAATGTGTGTGTGTGCATGCACTGGGCGTGTTTATGAGTGTGTGTGTGTGTGTGTGTGTGTGTGTGTGTGTGTGTGTGGAGATGCCGTTGGTAGCTGGTGTACTAAGTAGCATAGTCAGGGCAGACCTCGTTGAGAAAATGAAACTTCCACAGAGTTAAAGAAGGTAAGGTAGTTAGCAAGTAGATATCTGAGGAAAGAACATTTTAAGCAGAGGAAACAGGCATCTAAGACAGAATAGATGTTATATATATGTATATGTAATATTATATAATATCTATCATATCTATCTATCTATCATGTATCTATCTATCTATCTATCTATCTATCTATCTATCTATCTATCTATCTTCATTGAACCTGACCTAACCCCCCAAAAATTGTGATTTATTGGAATCAGTATTAGGGATAACCATTTAGACAGAGGCATACGGCATACAGAAAGACAATATGTAATAATAAAAATTCCTACATTCTCAGTAATAACAATGAGTTGTTTAGAATGTAGAACTGTACGTTTTTGATGAAGAAAAATATTGTTATGACACTTGGCTCGGGAGGAAAATGTCGTAGTCAAAATAGGCCAAGTAAGGCTGCAGTACTGAACAAACCCTGAAATCTCATTAGCTTAATGCAACGAAAGTGTGTCTACTGCACACGCAGGGCATACTTTCATCTCTCTGGGAGCGCTCCCTTCGAGCAATGGCTCAGGGATCAGGCTCTTTCCATTCCATGGCTCTGCCATCTTGATAGGGAGCATCCGAGATAAGCAGAGCAGGGGAAGAGAGTACCTGGACACTCGCACTTTTATCTTTTGTCCTTAAAGTGACTCATGTCACTTATGCTTAAGCTCATTGGCCAGCACTAGCTACATGCCCGGACCTAACTGCACAGGTGCTGAGAAATACAGTCTTTTCTGCAGGCTCGGGAAAAGGAAAATGAAAGGGACAGCATGGCCTCTAATACAGCGAATAGTCAGACTGTATTTGAGTTTGTGGTGTTGAGAGACAGGTGAACCTTGATTTAGGCCATGCTGAGATGAGTCTGAGTTGTGACTGCAGTTCTCAGAGGGATAAACCTGGTCAAAATCATAACCAATAACTATATCCAGAGGGCTTAGTCAGTGGATACAGTGATTATTAGACCCAGTAATCCCTCTTCTGGGTATCTACCCCCAAATTTGAAAACATTTATCTGTAGATATATGCACCCTAATGTCCATCGCATGGAAACATGGAAACATGGAAACAACCACACTGCCCTTTGATAGACAACTGGATAAACATGTGTTGCTGATATACAATAAAATATTAGTCACAAGAAAAGATGAAATACTATCATTTGTGACAACATGGATGAATCTTGAGGATATCATGCTAAGCGAAATAAGTCAGAAAAGTTGAGAACTATGATTTCACTTATATGCGGAATATAAAACTGAAAGCAACAAATGGACAAGACAAACAAAAACTCATAGACACAGACAATGGTGTGGGGGTTACCAGAGGGAAAGGGGTTGGAGAGCAGGTAGATAAGGGTAAAGTCAAATATATGGTGATGGAAGGAGATTTGACTTTGGGTTGTGAACACACAATGCAAAATAAAGATGGTGTATTATCTAACTGTACACTTGAAACCTATATAATTTTATTAACCAATGTCACCCCAATAAATGTAATAATAATAAAAAAAGATCCTGGGCAAGTCAAAAAAAAGGAAAAAAATAATTAAACTCATATTCTGCAATATGAACTATGAATACATTACCCCTATTCATTTTTTTAAAATTACACAAAGCAAATTACATATATTCTATAGGGATTTCTGTGTGTTCTGATGTTGGAGATGCTCTAACACAGATTTTAATTTTTTATTCCTAAGGAATCATCAAAACTTTTTATCAATATGTACCTGAGAGTAGATCTCTACCCTGAAAAACTTTTTCTCCCTGTAATTTCTTCTGATATTTCTGTCATCTACCTGTTGTTGACTTCCAATGGTCTGAGCCAGCGTTTAATTATTTTTACTGAATTTCTTTTTGCTAAATTCACATATCTCTTAGTCTCTGTTTTTCATTGCTCAAGGCTTGGATATTAAATTATAGAGTAAAATAATGTATTTGGAGTAAGTCACACAAAGATGCACTGGACTGTTTTGTTTTGTTTTTCTTTGCTTTGTTTATTACCCTCCGTTGACGGCATATTATGCACGTGTGGTTTTCCAGCTTTCCATATTTGTATGTCCTCTGCCCGTTTCCTCTGCTCTCCACTCCTGCACAACGTACCCAAACACATGCATCAAGGATAGAAAGAGTCTTATCAGTCTGGAGAGAATCATCTCCGTGGGGATCAGACTCACCCCTTAGATAAAAACATGGTTTTGGCCATTAGAGTTCAAGATTCCTCTCCACTTGTGTTTGTTTTTAATGCCCTGGAGTAGCAATTGGACGTTATAAAGACTCCAAAACTTTGGGCTAATGGGGTATATTCTAGACTTCCTTTTAGAATAATATGGCTTTGGAAATACTAAAAAAGCTATGTTAGCATTAGAAGGTTGCCTGGGCTTCAGCTTCTGGAGACTGAATCCTAAATAGCTAAGAATGAGATAAGTAGGAAGAAACATAATCAAAGAGAATTTGGTTTCTGTATAATGAGACTATGATATAATTTCTGAAAGTAATTTAAATTTCATTCCTTTGTTGTAATCAACCTATGAAAGATGACTTTTCTTTCTGAATTCCTTTTGATCAGTGCATTTTACTAGAAAGTCATCTATTTCAACAGGAGTTTCTAACCAGATCACACAGATTTGAAACCTGTATCTTTTTGAGTTTCAAAAAATATTCTTAGGGTTTCATGCTCGACCTTGAGTGTGTTTGTGTTTAATCTCACTTTTTCTTGTTTATCGTATTGGCCAGATGTTTATCGGATAGTTTCTAAATGGCTCTTGAATTTTTATCTCCAATTCCTATTGCTTTCATTTTCTAATTAATTTCTGTTCTATCATTGTTTCCAATTTCTTATTGTTTTTCCATTGATTTATGTTTTCCGACTTCTAAATTGTTAAATTTTATGTTTAAAATTTGCATTCTTTCTTATTTAATAAATGCAATGTGATTTGAACTTACCCTTATTATTTGGCAATCAGAAAATATGGCCATGGAATGCCTACTTTTAGGATCTCATGGTAGCTTTCTTTGAGAAATGTGTCATGGTGTCTTGAAAAGAAAAAAACATCCTCTTAAGTTATATATTTTGGTATACATTTATAAAATTAACCTGGTTGCATTATCAATCATCTCTACTCCCATTTATTCTAGTCAATTTGATCTAGAAAAGATTAAGAGAGCTATATTAAAATCTCCCTTTTTGCGTGATTCAATTGTTCATGTATTCCAAAGTCATTTTTTAAATTTTCAGTACTATGCTATTTAAAACATAAACACTAATGACCATTACGTCTGTATTATGAAGAATGACCTCATGTTAACTGCTTTTTTGTCTTGATTTCTTCTTTGTCTATTTTTAGTCACATCTTTTCCTCATTTGTATTTACTGGACGTATCTCTACACGTACTTTATTTTTAAATTTTACATGTAATTTTGTTGAAGTTATTTCTAATTTATGGCACATAGATGAGTTCTACAGTTTTGTGTTTTATAGTGTTTTAACACAATCGAGGAATACTTATATTTTAATGTGGACGATTAACCTAGTCACATTTTCAAATATAATCTTTTCACTTTAAAATAGTTTCAGACTTACAGAAAAGTTGTGAAGATAATACAGATTCCTGTTTTCCCTATATGCAGTCTCCTCTATTATTAATATCTTACATTAAAAGAGTACATTTGTCAAAATTAATGAACCATTATTGATTTATTATTGTTAACTAAAGTTTTTATTTTTTTAGCAGATTTCTTTAGTTTTACCTAATGACTTTTTCCCTCTCCCAGATCTCATCCAGAATGTCACATTACATTAAATTGCCATGTTCCCTTGAGCTCTTTTTGGCTGTGACAGTGTCTCAGACTTTCCTTGTTTGGGGTGTACTAATCAGGGATATTGCTGAATATCCTTCAATTGGGATTTGTTTGATTTTATTTTATTTTTTAACTTAGATTATAGATTTGGGAGAGGGAGACCACAGAAGTAAAATGCCATTCTCATCACATCACCTTGATCGCCTGGCTGAGGTAGTGTTTGTCAGACTTCTCTACTGTTAAGTTATTCTTTTGTCCTCCTTTCCATACTGTTCTCTTTGGAAGAAAGTCACTATGTGCAGCCCTCACTTAAAGAATGAGGAGCTGTCGCTGAGGGTAGAGTATCTACCTAAATTATTTGGAATTCTTCTGTATAGGTTATCTGTCTGTTCTCCCCTATTTATTTATTTATTTATTCATTCATTCATTCATTCATTCCTTTGTATCAGTACAAATTTTTATCTTATATTTTATTTTATAATCGAGGTTAAATCCAATGTTTGTTTTTCTTTCTGTAATTGTTGCAGCTTTGTCTACTTAGAGCTCTTTTGATTGACTCATACATCCTTTGACACACCCCTAGCCCTTTTCTGTATGTTAGTTGAGCACTTTCTTACTCTCTGGCCCTCTTAAAACAGAAATTAAATCCTATTATTCACTTCTATTAATACTAGAAATCATTTTTATGAATGAAACTAATGACTTCTCCTGAAATTCTTCCCTTCAATCACTTGGCCGCTATATAAAAAGTGTGTAGTCTTCAAAATTCATAGATCTTACAACTATTTTGTCAACAAAAATGGAATTAGCCTGGTGATCAACAGCTCAAATTTGAATAAGTTCATAAACTGCAACTAATTAAAATGCTCTGACCAAAAAGTAATTGATCAAAAATTCAACCTTTTAATCTATTTAATTATGACAATATTCTATTGTATTTTTAGTCTGAGAAGGGTACTGGCAGGTCAAAATAAGAATTAGTGTAGCTCTAAGAACATATAAAATGAGTCTAGAGCAAATAAAAATAAGATCAGTCAATTGTACTGATACTATTTAAAATTCTAGTATAATTATATTAATATATATATTTATTCTACTTATCTATGTTTTACTCTTTTACATGGTTGCAATATTTTCAATTAGTTTTATAGTTAATCTTTAACTCTTTAAAAAAATTGTATTTCTAAGTTTTGCTTTAAAAAAAGAAAAAGATATGCTCCAGACTCACTTTGTGTATTTCCTGTCCCAGTCCTAACGTCAACCATATCTTCAAGAGCCTCAGTTTCTTTTACTGAAGAGTGGTGTTACAAACCAAGATCTGGGCACTGTGTATGTTGTTGATTCTGGGGCGTCATTGCTTCTAGAACCTTTGAGCTGACTAGTAAGAAAATATACGTCATTTACTTATTTTTAGCTTCTTTAAAATTCCGAAATGAATATACTTTCACAGGAAGTGGCAAAAATAGTACATAGAATCCCTTGATTTCTTTACCAGCCTGCTTCAACTTCTGTAACTGTCAACTCCTCTGACTGTCAGCTTCTATAAGTGTAGTCCAAGCAAACCCAGGAAGCTGACATTGATACCATACCATTAACTAGACTACAAACAAACCACATTCATGTTTCCCCAGAGTCTTCTGAGTATTCATTCGCATGTGTTTATGTACACAAATCTGTGGAAATTATTCTCAAGTGTAGATGTGTGGAAACACCACCACAATCAGGATATGGACATGTTCCATCACCCAAAGGAATGACCTCGTACTATCTCATTGTAGTCACACCCACACCCCCAACTCCATCCTTGTCCTCTGGAAACCACTGATCTAGTCTCCATTTCTATGTTTTTTTGTTCTGAAGATGTTATATTTAAAATCACACTATGTGACCTTTTGAGATTGGTTTTCACTAAGCATAATGCTTTTAAGATCTATCTGAGTTCTGTGTATCATTTATTTGTTCCTATTTATTGCCGGGTAGAGGTGTATCAGGTTTGTTTAACAATTCACCCACCAAAGGACATTGGGTTGTTTTCAGTTTGGGACTATTGCAAATAAAGCTGCTATGCAAATTCATGCACAAATTGTGAGCATACGTTTCCGTTTCTTGCGAATAAATGCTCAAGAGTGGAATGCTGGGGTCATATTATAAGTGCGTGTTTAGTTTTACAAGCAGCTACCAAAATACGTTGCAGGTAATTGTGTCAGTTTACATTTCCACCAACAACTCCCACAGTCTACCTTCTCCACAGCCCTTTCAACATTGAACCTCATCTTTCTTTTAAGCCAGAAGGGCAGTGATATGTCACTGAGGTTTTCATTTGAGTTTTGTAATGGTTAATGATGTTAAACATCTTTTCACGTGCTTATTTGCCATCCATGTCTCTTCTTTAGTGTTTTTTGTTTTTAACTATTTTGTTTGTTTGGTTGTTTCACTGTTGAGTTTTGAGACTTCTTTATATGTGTACTAGAAATGAGTCCATCGTCAGATAAATGGCTTGGTAACATTTTCTTTCAGTCTATAGTTTGTATTTTAATTGTCTTAACACTGCATTTCACGGAGCAAACATTTTTAATTTGTGGCTCCATAGTGTAGTGTCTGCTTTACATGCAGAAGGTCCTGGGTTCGTGCCCCAGGTGGAGCCATGGACCATATACCCCAGGTGCATGCCATGAGCATGTAGAAGGGGATGCCCTGCCTTCAGAGACCCAGTTCTTAAGGGAAAACCACAACATCCATAGGTCAGGGGTGAAAGTTGGGGGTGGGGAGGAATTAAAGAGGAGAAAAAGAAATCTAATTTGTCAATCACTTTCTTTGTAATGTTTAAGAATTCTTTACCAAGTGCTCTGTCTTGAAGATTGCCTTCTATGTCTTATTCTAATAGTTTTGTGGGTTTATGTCATAAATAAATTTGTGATTGCTCATATTTATTTTTAAGACTGGTATTTTATTTGTCTCTGTCATCTTGCTTTGTGCGTTGTTGAGCTTAATTCCTTAAGTTTTCCTTTGATTTTTTTCTTACTTTCCCCCTCTCTTATGATTTGGCTGATATGCATATTACATTTAGGCCATAAAATTTCAGTGTTTGAAAATAATTGACTGTAATTACAAATATTCTTGCTAAATAGTTATCATTTATTTTAACTTAAAACTTTCTAGAATATTGCTATTTTAATTTGGCTTTAAGGGAAGATCATTGAGCTACAAAATGTAGACAGTGGGGTTAGATGGATATAGAGATATACGTAAAGGTAAAAATTGAAGAGGAAAATAATAACGTTTACATCAATGGTTACTTTAGAAATTTACTTTAGAAGCATCCATGGAGTTGGAGAAAATCATACCAAAGAGTTCAAGATTCTAACTCCTTGCTCCTCATTTTTAAATCTGAGGTGTGTTCCACACATTTTTATGTAAAGGCTTACGGATGATTCTGATGAATAACATTAGCATTGTTTGAAAATAACTGGGCTAGAGGTAATTTAACAACTTAACTTGGATTAACCTTAATATTCAGCAATACTACTAGGCATATATGTAAAATATTCCAAAGTAAAAAAATATAACCATAATTTCCTAATTATCAGTATTAATAATGATTATTTTATTTTACAAAAATTTGTTCTATATAAATTTTAGCTTACTCTTATTTATTTTTCTTACAAAATTATTATTCATATTGTGTATCTTTTCTTATAAAAATGTACTTTTGACATTCATATTATATTTTATAATACTTAGATAATTCCATATTTACTTAGTTATATTGAACAATGGTAATTCTATTTTAAACAACTATCATTATTATTAATTATTTTCTCAATTCTTTGAGTAATTTTAATTCATAAGAGACACATTAGTGGTTAAGTTTTGGAACCATATCTAAAAATAATTTTTTCTGACCCTTGCATGTAAATGCTGACTCTTGGGTTACGGTATTCTTACAACTATTCTTTCTTTTGTTTTGTTTTTGGTTTTAATATTCTCTTGACATTCTATAATTTTTTGATATTTGGTGATGGGAAAGAAAAAACTGAGGCTATGGGAAGAGTGTCAGATAAGGATTCTTAAGTAAACAAGAGAACCAAGTGCCCTGAAAGGAAAGGAAGCAATGAGTTTCAAGGAGGAAAACTAAATCAATCATGAAATGTTGCCCCAAAGGTCAAGTAGGTTGATCACTGAGAAGTTATTGGATTTGTAATTAGAAAATAATTGTAACCTTTGAAAGAGCAATTTCAAGTAAATGGTGAGGTGGAAGTCTGTTTCTGAGCTTTGGGAAGAGCCTGGAGGTCATCTAGTCCAATGTCTTCATGTTAAGGTCCAGGAGGTTAGGAAGTGACATGTCCAAGGTCACTGACAAACACCAGGGACTTGACTCCTACTTCAATCCTCTTTTAATCTATGATGAGACCTGAAGTGAATGAATGAAAACTATGGCCTATGGAAAAGAGGCAAACAGAGTGATCCAGTGTAGGGAAGACAGCAGCAAGGGAGAGCAGTTGAAGAGGAGAATCCAATAGACATGAATCTCTGAAGGAGATGAGTGCGACAGACTGAGAGAGAGAGAGAGAGAGAGAGAGAGAGAGAGAGAATCTGGGAGGTTGAACACATCTCGTAGACTTTAAATCAGAGGCAAAAAAAAAAAAAGCACCACACTTCTAGGGTCAAAATGAAAGCTAACACAATTGCTTTACTAAGTCTGGAAATCAGGAAAAGAACATGGAAACTGCTGCATTTGGAAAAGGATGCAATATTTTAAATGTGTGCTCTTACCTATGGAAGCAGAGGTGTCATTGAAAGGTTTCAACAAGGACTGAGCTGACAGATGTCTTCATTATATTCATTACATCCCTTTATTGTATGTGACACGTATGAAAACCCCCTTTCCAGCATCAAAGCCAAACAATGCACCTAAAATTGATGGATTGGACCGCAGTGGGACATATGGAAAGGGAGTTCTTTCTACTAAAGTAATCAGAATGACACTAGGGACAAAATATAGAGAAGTGGGCTGCAGAAGAACATATGTATACATATGTTTATATGCAATGAAACTCACCACCCGCTAGAGTAGAGAACTTATCTTAGATACCTGGCGATGTCTATTTCATCATTCCTTTGATATTTTACTGTTTAATTCTCTCATTTTATATCATAGTTAATTTTAGATAACATCTTAAATCCCACTGAAAGTAAAAAAGCTGTATCCCATTGTCTCTTTCCCTCTCCCCATCACACACACACACACTCACACACACACACTCTCTCTCTCTCTGGTGTCAATAAAAGTGGGAGCATAAAAGTATACCAAACCAAAGGAGCATGACTCTTATCGTTGCTGGGCCTTTGACAGTGATGAATCTGGTGCTGTCCTGTAGGCCACTAAGGGGCTGAGGTCAGTGATCTTCTTTGCTGGGTCTCCAGCGGCTTTAGGTTTGAGCTGCCCTAAGCCAGAAGTAAGCAGACCGGGACTGCCATCCATTAACATTTTTCAGTCTTTTGCTGTGTACTCTAATTTATCCCTGTCATTTAGACCCTGGCAGTGGTCTTTAGCTTATTTCTCAGATCTTATTACATTTTTTATTCATAGAGAAGTAAGATTTAGGTATCGAAGATCAATAGTAGCCTCCATCATGCTTACATTATTAATAAGAACGATGTTGTATGAAGACAGACTGGTGTATTGGATTTGCTCAGCAGCTGGGCTCATTTCAGATAGGTAAGGCACTTTGCTTGCATTTCACTCTGTCTCTTGTCTCCTCCAGCCTCTGTGTACTACTCACCCTTCTAGGATTGAGGTCTCTGGCACTGGCATCTCATTTCACACCTTGGTTTGGCCCAGGCAGACTTCAGCGTGAGGAAAAATGTCTAATTATTGGAAGATGTCTTGAGAAACAAAGCGGTCCAGGCTGTCTTTGATGCCCTGGATTCCTGTTGTGGAGCAGACTGTCTCGGCTCGATCGACACAACATCAACAAGAACAATAACACTAGTTGGATGCTTTTCCGTTTACAAAACTCTTCCTCCCACTCATTGAAGGTCAGGATTGCCTCGCCCAGACACCAGTGACCGTCTAGCACCAGCAGCGATAGCATGATATCTATGCTTCTCTCATACTCTGAGTTGTCTTAATGTAGTAATCACTCCAGGGTCCTGCTCAACCAAGGCAAGATTATTTTTAATCTCTCTTTTTCTAACACTTTTCAGAGGATGTAGAGGGACATCTCAGAGGTTGAGAGTGGTCAGTGCAATGTGAATAAAAAAGTCAAGGACCAAGAATCTAACAAATGTATTGTCAAGCCTGCGGGGCCGACTCTGCTATTGTGCATAAGGACCTGGCTCTATGTTTGCATGGAATTCTTCAGAGTTGTCTACGAATCTCTCACTGACCTGAGACAAGGCCAGGCAGGTGAACAACTTTCTCAGTCTCGCCAGTAGCCTCTGAAATTCGTTCTCTGACTGACCCTCTTTTAGTTCTCTGACCCAGTTTTCTTAGTCTTGTTTTCTCATACCTTTTCCTCTGTCCCATCACTTAATAGTTGGGCTCTTCAAGGTTTCATTCTTGGCTTTTCCATCAATGTACATGCTCTTTCTAGGTTTTTGTCTTCTTTCTATGACTTAAACTCTCCCTATAGGCCATTGATTCCCAAATAGTTACCTCTAACTCTGACCACTACCTGAGTGCCCAAATTCAATGTCACTCTCTGCCTGACTCTGCCATCTTAAGAGCCAGAGACATTTTAAATCCAAATTCTAGAACAATTCAACTTTCTCCTCAAAACTCTTCTGCTCCCTGTTTTCAGGTGATTGGCAGCACTTGGGCAATTAAGTCATTGCAACCAATGCACATCCTCTCCTCTGATCCCAATTTTCAGCCTTGACCTCCCTTCCATCCTGCATATTTGTACCACTCCTGCCCCACCTTAGGCCTCAGCTTTCTCTCATCTTCAGTGATGTAAGAGTTTTACACCTTACTTTTCTACTTCCCAAATGGCTTTCCAGACTAATTGGACCAGAACACAAATATGATGTTGGTGATGCTTTAATTAGAACTCGTTAGTGGCTTCCTGATACTTTTAAGAGAAACTCAGTTCCCTCTGTAGGGTTCCAATCCTCTTTCCAATTTCCACAGATGCCTCCTCCTCTTCCCTCAATACCATATCTTAAACTCCAGCTGATGGTTACCTCTGAATCCCATCCTGAACATACCACTTTCTCCTCCCCACACCCGGGTGGAAGAATGAATTTCTCCTTTGTAAGCCCACCAAACCCTATGTAGACTTCCATTACAGTGCTCGAAACATTTTATGACACATTTTTGTTTGCAGAATTACCTCATAGTTTTCCTTTTATCTTTAGAAATAGTAATAATAGTAAATATTTATCAAACGCCATGTCCCAGGTATTGCTTTTCACATTACATTAATCTTTACATCCATGAACTCAATCCTCACAACGTTCCTATGAAGTAGGTACTGTATTGACCTGATTTTTAAGGCGAGGAAACAAAATCACAGAGTGTTTCTGTCCCTTGACTCAAGGTCACATAAACAGTAAGAGACAGATGGATTTTAGACCCATTTGGTTTGACTCCAAAGACTATGAGTTTAACAACTACATTTCACTGCCAATGCCTAGCATATAATAGGCACTTAATGAGTGCTTACTAGATGAATTAATGAGATTAAATGCTTGGGAAAGCGTGAGATGGATGCCAAAATCTATGAAGAGAAAACAAGGCTATGGGCTAGCCAGGGTCACACGATCTATTAGGAGCATTAATCTGGGCTGGGCAATTGCAAGAATCAAAGCCTGCAGGTGTATCCTGAGACACAGATCAGTAGGAAGGTACGCCTGAAGTTCTGGGACAAGCTCACAGAAGATTGGATGATCTCAGGGATTTCAGAACGAGTAACAATAACAAGCAGCTCCGGGGCCACTGTTTGATAGACCCAGAGGCAGTCACCTGACCAGGTGCCTGAGCAATGCAGCAAACAACCTGAAGGTCTGCCTCCTGCCAGTGTAGACCTTAAGGAGGGGAGCCCAAGCTCTTGTTAGACTATGGGCCCATGAGAGCAGGGAGGAGTTCTTGTGTGACTTTGAACCTTTCGAAAGCAGAAATGATACATGGACAACATCTGCTAAGTATTTGTCAAATGAATTAAATGAAAACAACAAACACAAGTTCAGGACATAGATCAAGTCACCCAGTTCTCCGCAAACCCTTCCTCCACAAAGCCTATTACAGTGCTCGATGCACAATGCTCCATGAATTATAGTTCCTAAATAGTATCTTTTTAATGATTTTCTTTCCCACCATCACACTGGTAGGAAGCTTCTCTTTCTCTTACTAT
The DNA here is from genome assembly GCA_030015415.1 of Cynopterus sphinx. Lineage (NCBI taxonomy): Eukaryota > Metazoa > Chordata > Mammalia > Chiroptera > Pteropodidae > Cynopterus > Cynopterus sphinx. Next base: position 47,393,078 of record CM057390.1, on the reverse strand, counting down.
CCCTTTCTCCTTTCCCAGCAATAAACTCAGAGTCCAAAAAAGCAAGAAGGATACAACAGCTTTGTGGCTGCCAGCACCAGCCCTTGGTCATACTTTCTGGTCCCAACAAACGACTGGACCACTCTTTTCTCTTGGGTAGATACTTGCAATAACTTTAATGGAGGAAACACAACTCTGGGATGTTTAAATAGCAATTCCCAACTTGCATTCCCAACATTTTTTCCCTTCTCCCAACTCCTCCCACCTCCAAAATACTCTTCTCTAAAAGTTTCTCACATTAAGACACTGTAATCTCTGCTCTTTCATTAGTCTCTAAGGACTTTTGAAGCATAATCTATGTCCTTAGCATTGAGCTAAATTGAATAGATGAGATTTTGGGCAAGAGTCTTGCTCACAACTCCACTTGGAGGTCTTATTATGATTTCAAAGTGATCAAGCTGACAAAACAGGCTTGCAACATGAAGTAACTCATCTGAGGTCACATGGATAGTAATAGTAGGATTGGCAGGTTTTGCTAACTCTTAATCCCGTGAGCTTAATGAAGCTACTCTGTCCTGATAGCAACGGCAACCAAAGCAAAGAGACAGTGGTTGGAATTAAAACAGTCAGGGAAAATTCTATGGAGAAGCTGGGGTCATTAGCTGGATCCGGAAGATCTTGGGGTTGTGATTTGGTAGAAAGATAGGAGGAGAGCATCTCAGAAGGAGGAGACAGGAATGTGAGTGAGGTCTGTAGGGAGAAATGAGGGAACCAGAGTTGGACAGGTGCAGAGAGTCTCCTTCTGTGGTTGAGCTCACTGACCACTCTTGCCTCCATGCCTGGCCAAGCCGGGACAGAGGAAGCCCTGGCACTTCCCCCACCTCTTTCTTCTTTCTGAATGCCAACCAATGGGCAGGCCAAACACATCTCTCAAAGTCTAATTAGCATCCACAATAGTTTGAGCTGATCGCCATAATTAATGGAGAGACAAGGCTACGACTGGAAGAATTATAAATGGGAATAATCAAACGTGATTGATTCTGGAGCAGCCTCTATTCAGGAACGCTGGAGGGGGTACAAGTCGACTCATGCTCTGTTCTTTTTATTTGTCCTAACTGGGTTGTCCCACCACCCTGGCCCCCTGTCAGGCAGCATGAATACAAGAAGCATCAGTCTCATCAAATCAGATTCCATCCACAGTGCAGGCCGCGACCTCTCCCCGCGAATTACTGTTATTAGACTTGATTATATAATAATAGTCGCACGGTGGCCTGGACCCCCTTCTCCTCTCCCACAACGCTCGCACACCCACGGTGACAACCTTCTTAGAATGAAACAATGTTTCTTCTCTGTCCTTTCTTTCCTCTTCCCGAAATCACATTTCTTTTTTAATTCCTTTCTGTATTGGTCTTGACTTTCCTGTCCCCTCTCATTTTTCTTCCCCCTGCTGCTTCTTCTCATTCGCTCTCCCCATCTTCTCTTTCCTCTCCCTCCCTCTTTCTCTCTCCCCTTCTTTCAGTTTCTCTCTTCCCCCTCTCTTCTTTCTCTTTACTGTCTTTTGTAATTCTTATGTAAAGAACGGGCTCCAGGAAAGCCACAGACAACTGGTACCTCCCTTTAGGCACCTATGCAGAAGAAAAGTGTGGTGATGCTGTCCTCGTCTGTGAGGCTTTCTTTCTTTTTGGGGATCACTTAAGCAGATGCTGTACTGTTTTCACTCTCCCATGACATCTCCAAGTCTTCATTAGGTGATGTTTCCTTCCTTCCTTCCTTCCTTCCTTCCTTCCTTCCTTCCTTCCTTCCTTCCTTCCTTATTTCCTTTTTAGCTTTCAACTAAATCCCTAAAATATACCAGACACATGTAAGTATGAAAATAGAAAACTGTGAAGCTAAAGCTGGTCTACTTCACTTCTGAATGTGCTATCTTTTTGCTAAATTGGCTTCTTTTCCAACTATATAATTTAGTAAGTGGTTCTGACATCCGAGGTGGGCTTTGCATGTTGAGGCCTTTTATTTTTCTTTCTTATTTCCTAGATAAAAATTGTCACCAAGCTAGACTACAATGTTTTTTTCCTATTTGAAATCCTTCTAATATTTGCACCCACTCCAGCCTCACTTCCACCAGCTAAACTTCCCTCTATTCCACCAATTGAATCCTGGAGACCGGGGGCCCAAATCCCAGCACCGCCTTGATTGTCAAAACGGGGCTGAGTTGTAGACTCTAATGAGGTGAAACGCCCTGTGTCCAATGCAGGTGAGCTAAATGACAGTACCCCCCAACCCACACACTTTGAAAACAAAACCAGGAAATTATAAATGTAATTAAGCAAAGCCAAATGACATAATCTTAAATGAAATCTTGTCCAATCGACAGCACCAGCAGAGACCAGTGTAAACTGTAATCCGGCCCCATTTGGGGGGCTGTCGCAGACACGTCCTGAGGACCTGAGAAGAATGTCAGGAGCGTGAGGGCTGCAGTTCGTGGAACAGAAAATGCCAGAGAGAAGGGGCCAGGTTTCGCTTTCATGTAAAGGGTATTAACTCTGTAAAGCAAGAGAGAAGCAGAAGGAACAGAAAGAAAGCGGGGCGCCACGTGGCCCACACAAGGGTTAATTCGTGAGACTGTTGGCACTTCATTAAGATGAGTAAACGTTTGGAGCTTGGAGCTTTCCTAGCAGAAAGGATGATTTATTTCCCCTTTCATTTATATATGCAACCTAAGGGTCAGCAAGATCCTTGGAATTCATATTACATACACTCCTAGATATTTCAGCAATAATCTTTAAACACCGCAGCTCTGCTAACGTATATTTATGAGGCAGGAAGGAGCCGTGCAAAGAGCACCAATTTTAGACTCCCAAGACCTGGCTTCGAGACATTCCTGTGTATTCACTGTGTGACCTTGACCAAGACGCTTAATGTTTCCGTGCCTTGGGATTCTCTTAGCAAGATGAAGACTGTGATAAATAAAATTAAAATAACTGATAAAATTACATCCACATTGCTATCTATATTTTGCCTAATGGATTAGGTTTGTTGTTTGGACAACAAAATAAACGATAAAATTTTGGGTGAACTATTCTATGTTATTCATATTGCTTATTATCTTATATTCTCTACAAAGCTCAGATTTTCAGGTGCTGGGTCCATAATCAGGACATAATAAAGATGTGTGGACCAAACAATATCTGCTTTTCTCATTTAATGTAGAAGAGAATGGTTACGGGTGAAGGAACTAGTCTTAGGAAGGTCCTATCACATCTCCCCAAAAGTGCGGCCTTAAGAAAACTAGCCATGACCTCTAGCGTGAAGATTACGACCGGGCACACCTCGGCCTGTAGCAATCCCAAACAGGACCTGTCTCACTTAGCTGAAGTTTCCCCGCTTCGTATCAAGAGATGACGATGCCTATCACTTTGAACGCTTGTGTCTCAGTTTGGTTTAGCTCTTGAAGGCACCCCCCACTCCGCAGTGTTTCAGCCTCCGGCGTACTGTCTGCACCTGGCACTGTACACACAGGTTGGCAGAGTCTCGTTCCTCTTTGGACTGACTCCCGATCTGGCCCAGGGTCTGGCACAGCGCAGGGACCCAGTTCGTAAGTGTTGTGAGGAGTTAGTTACCTAATGGGCATCTTGGCAATAAAGCTGCTAAGCCAGCTGTGAAGACAGGTTGAGACTCCTCCCTCCCCTGAGAGCTGGGACACTCGCCATTCAGGGCAGATGGGGCCCCAGCGTGGCGAGTCCAGGTGTGACGGTCGATGGCTCCTTTTCATGGTCCACGTGTTGCCACTTCTGGAAAGCCAGAGGGCCGGGGATCCCTTTCTCGGCTCCCTTGGTGTACGCTGTTCTCCCTTCCAGGTTAGGGCCACCACACTGTGCTGCTTACACACTCCCCGCTCCTTAGACTGTGGTGGCTTGAGAAGTGGGGGTGGGACTGTTTCAACCTTGACCCCACCAGTCCTGTCCTCTGCTTATAGATGAGGTTCACACCCACACGCGATTTCAGGATGATGTGTCGATATCATCAAGGCTCAGAAAAGAATTGAGAGCTGCTGAGGACCCTCTCATGGCCAGGATCTCCTGGAGCTACCTCACAGCCCACTTTCCATGACTCATTCCTTAGGAAAACCATCATCTCTTCATGTTCCAGAAGAGAAGGGCATGGAAAGCAGAAAGATAATGGGAAGGGAATAAAAAATTAGTGAGCTCCTGATCTACTACGGCACGCAGCAAATTACTTTACAAAATCTCATCAAATTCTTGAAACAGATCTGAGGGGGTTGCTGTCGTTCCCATTTTACAGATGAGATAACTAAGGACTAGAGAGTTCCCGTGACCAGAAAGTCGTGAAACTGGGACTGGAGACTGTCAGCGTTCTTATTCTTTGTGCCATCCCCATAGGCCCTCTCATGGGAGGCTCAGAGATCTCCCAGGGCAGAGACATGGTGCTGAGCCGGGCACCGGCTGGGGCGCACCTGTGCAGCACGGTTGGCCCATCTGATCTGAAACCTGCCCAACATCTGCCCTGGAATGTCCTCCTGCAAGAGCCCACATTCACTTCTAATTGTCTCTCAGAACTTCACACTGTTGCTATGCTTTTTTCCTTCACTAGGAATACACTGAGTTCCTGATGGGCACGCAACAGAGGACTGAGAAATGTTAAGTACTCTAAAATACACGGCTTATTGTGTCACGAATTGTGTGTTGTTACTGAGAGCTTCTGTCGTGATGTGATTTTGGAGAGGGTTGGATTCTTTTTCATGCGTTTTTTCTCCTTTTCCCCCTCCTGTTCTCTGGGGAGCTGGTCGTACTTAAAACTGTGGTGTATAATAGATAGTATAATCACAGCAAATTAAATGTGCTTCTGCCGCGGCGTGTTTTATGGTCATGCCATTGTGGGGTGGCAGCTGCTTGGGAAGAAGCTATAGATTGGCAGGGGATGTGGGTTTCCAGCACTGCCAAGTGCCCATAGCTACAGGTTCTGTAACACAAGCGTGTGTGGACCTGGGAGGGAGTCAGTGCTTTGGATGGAGTGGGATTAGGTGGGCTCAGATGGGATAGTCACATTGCTTTCCAGGACAATAGCCAAAGACATCTTTCCTAAAGACCATCGGAAAAAAAAATTAGGTTCAGGCAAGATCTTGGTTCAGTTGAGCCCAGACCCACGTCTCTGAGAGCAAAGTGACTTCCCCAGCATGTGACAGGAGTAACATCCAGTCCCAAGGACCCTAAAGCCAGCAGCAGCTAAATCCTCAAAATCAAAAGGGGCCAGTGGATTGGTTTGGAGAGGTGTAAAAAAAAATCCGTAAGGATACAGCCCCTTTCTGCTGGACAGCCTCGGAGGTTGCAGAACCCCCGAGGGCAGAAGTCATAGCAGTGGCGGAGAGGAAACTGGCTTGACAGGACAGAGAAAGGAGGAAACCCAGCCCTGAGCCAGGAAGGAGAAATGGGCCGGATGGATGGCTCAGCCAGCCAAGCCCCTCGTGATACTCCGAGAGGTGGACCAGGGGAGACCAAAGACACCCCCGTGTGGAGGATATTTGGGAAGACAAAGCTTACTTTTGTCTGAATTGAGCAACTACTTACCAGCCATTATGCTGATGAGTATTTTTCTGTATCGTTCACACCTTCTTATTAGCTAGGTAGAAAGGGTGAGAAGAAGGAAGGCCAGTAGCCAAGCAGAGAAATAGAAAGGTAACCAAGAGCCCCAGGGATTCATAGGTGTAGAAATGGCAAAGCTTTGTCCATGATACTGTAGGAGTGTGTGCGCTACCGTGGTACATTAAAGCCAAAAATGGGGGCAAAAGTTGCAAAATTCTGTGCAGAGTCTGCTCAGGCTGCCATAACAAAATACTGTAAACCTTGTGTCTTAAACACGAACATTTTTTTTTTCACAGTTCTAGAAGCTGGAAGTCCCTAATTAAGGAGCCAGCCTTTTTTTGGTTCCTGGTAAAATCTCGCACCCTGGCTTGTAGATGGCCGGCCACCTTCTTGCTGTGTCCTCCTATGGGAGAGAAAGAGGGAGCTTGTTCGTGTTCCTAGTCCTATTGGATTAGGGCCCCACCCATATGAACTCATTTAACCTTCACGACCTCCATACAGACTCACCTCTCAATGCAGTCACATGAGATGAGGGCTACCACATATGAGTTTAAGGAGGACACAAACATTAAGTTTATAACAGGATGGTTTTGCTTTTATTAAAAATGTAAATGTACATACACACATGCACACACACACACACACACAATACACGTTTACCCTTGGAAAGATGGCAACAAAATAGACGTATTATAAATATTCTCATTGCTGATCAGCATTATCCAAGTTATCAGCAGCCAATATATTTCCTTTGTCTGTTAAAAGACAAAGTTAAAAATAATTTGAGCCCTTTGCCTCAGGGCCCTGGTGCCTGGCCAAGGCTGTCTGGACAGTGGCCGCACTCTGCCCATCTGCTCTGCCTCACCAGCTGGTCCCAGAAGCTCCTGCACGGGGATGGGAGGGGCGGAGAGGAGGATCCTCGAAACACGGAGGCGCCCAACTCCATCCAATTACTGCCTGCTTCCGCTACTTATCCCTGACATTTTGGGGTCATTCCTCCTCCTCTGCCCTTCTCAGGCCTTGATGCCACATCGAGGCCAGGGGCAGTTGTCTAAAGGGCAGACTGAGATAAGCAACAGGCTGCCGAGGAATTGACATGCAAGAAAGAGCAGAGGCAGCCTTTGTATCAGAGCCACACAAAAGCAATTCTCTGCAGTTGATATAAAAAGGTGTCAGTTCTGGTTTAAGTACTGTATTACCAGCAAAGATTTATCTGCCTCAAAGCCGGGCCTCACGCCACCAAGGGAATAAACAGCTCTTCTGCTTATCTGTTTCACAGAGCATAGTATTTCTCCGGTCCGTCTCTGCCTCCAAAAAGACTTTTTCTTTGCCTTCCCCAGTTGTCTCCAGCAATTTGCAAACACAAATTTCTGACACCCAAGGACGATGAGAGCTGTTTCATCCACAGCCCTCTCGCTAGCCTCCTGGGAGGCAGCACGAAGAGAAGAAGGATAGGAGGAGGGTCTCCTCAACTGGAAACAAGTGGGGCTCTCAAAGTCTGATATTGAGAAACTAAAGGATGTAGTGGGGCAAGAAAATGCCCTTTGCCCTAAAAAGTTGGTGAGAGATTGCTGGTTTGGGGGAAAAATCCTTTAGAATTGGCTGACTGTTGTGACTGGCGGTATTCCAATATTCTTAGTATCTATTATGGATCTATCCACATCCGTGTCCTGTTCCACCCAAATGCGGTATGGCATGCTAGCCTGGAACCTAGATACCAGGGCCTGGCACAGAGGAGGAGACAGTCACAGGAGAGTTTGTCACTTGGAGGCACCTGGCTTCAGGATGGAGCTCTGGGGACACTTATCACCGAATGCCGGGGACTCTCTTCCCAATGGAGTCATACCACTCAAAGTCCCCAAACGACAGTTGCTTTTCCTGCAAAATGAAGATGCTAAGAATATCTCCTCTAGCTCATGTGGCTGCTGAGAGGATCAAAAGCTATAAAACATGAGCTTAAGGGTCGCAGATAGGTGCATATGTGTGTCCTTACGTGGCATATCCACTCGCTGCTGCTTGCAACTTTAACAGGGGGCGATGTCTTTGATTCTGCAAATCATAGCAGATTTAACGGGTCCGTATTCCTGGGAGCTGTAATAGAGGGGCTTAAATTTATTCCCAGGTGTGACTGGGGAAAATCAGGTCCTTGCCTGGCAGTGCTGTGTTGGTGAGATGTCTGAGGGCCTGTGAGAGGGATGAGGACAGAGTTCCAGGAGAGAGAAAGGATGCAGCTAGGGCAGGTGTGGGAAGGGCATCTGAAGATGAAATTCCCTGCCTGGAGGATTCTCAGATTTTCCGAACCACATAAGCCAGGCACAGGGCATTGGAGAAGCTGACGGAGGAAGCGTGTGCTGTAAACCTTCAAGTGCTCACTATGGGCACGGCAAACTGACAAAAGAAAAGGGGTCCCAATGGGTCAAAAGGGGTCTGTATGAGCCGCAATGGTTTTTGCAACGTGCTTTGTTGATGCAAACAGGCTTCTCTCAGAAGCCATGGCTGACTGGCCCGGGGAGAGGGTATAAATTGAAGATAACCACACAAAGGCAGAGGGGCCTCCCAGGTGCCTGACCTGAAGGAGCTCTGGCCACCCTGGGTGAATGAATAAAGGAAGGCCACGCCCCAGGGCGCCTGCTGGGCCACTGGGTGACTTCCCTCGCTGCCGCCCATTCCAGCATTTCTCCTTCTGGTTAGAGGCTCCGCCTCCCAGTGGGAATGAAGCTTGTGGACATGTGTCTACAGACGGGCACCTTTTCCCAAAACCGAGCCAGGACCCAGCCCCATCTTAAGTACCAAAATTTTATTACTGACCTGGCTTAAAAACAAAAGAAGAAGAAGAAGAACTCATTCTCATAAGTTCTATTATTATTAGAATGTTTCACGGCTTATGTCAATTGACTGTGATAGTTGGTAGGGTTTTCTCAAAGATTCTGACTCCAGAGAATGTTAGTAAGAGTTTATGGGGGCAGGGAGGGGGAATAGCCTTGCTAGTTCGTCTTCTGGCCTATCTTTCATTGATACGTTTCCTTCCAAATACTATCAGGCTTTGGAAAAGCTGGGCTCCTCCCCGTGTGTGTATTGGGATTGGGGAGAAGACTGAGTCTGCAGCAGAACTGGCGTTACCTCATCGGTTATGGGCATCTGTGCACCAGACCTGTCCACTCAGTCTTTGATCCAACATCCAGTTCCTGAAGCCTGCGATGTGCTGACACCGCACCAAGTACGGGCCACACAGAAGCTAGCGGTTTCCCTGGTCCCAGAGCAAGTGCAGAGCACGGCGAGAATGGGAAGGAGGGTGGTGGAGCCCCGCTGGAATGACGCCCAGAGTAAGTCACAAACGGGCAAAGGAGGTTGAACGAGCCACGGCACTCACTCACCACGCCCCGGGTCAGGTTTTCAGTAAATGTCAACAGGTAACAAAAGAAGGTACCAGATTCCAGGTTTAGAGAATGGCATACGAAAAGAGGAATGAAAGTAGCCTGGTGTGGTTGGGATAGAGGGGGAGAATGACGCAGGCAGGCCTGGCCGGAGCAAGGCTGGATGAAGAGCCAGCAGGGGGGATGGGTAAACTGGAGTTGTCGTTCAAGGGTATGGTGACAGCGGGCAGCCCTGTTGGTTGACGATCCAGCAGTCATCCCCATCCTCCTTCCTTGTCACTGGCATAGTAGAGCTGCCACATGATCTAGGCGAGTCCGAGAGGTCCGTGGTTTTCCCATCCCATCGCCAGCAAGATCCTATCCAGGGAGGCATGAGTTATCCTGGACGGCCACCGGAATGGATTCCTATGGGTGTTTATAAGAGATGTCTTCAGAGGGACCGTCCCTCTTCCTGCCTTTTGATAGTATATATTCACACTTCTTCTGGAACCGCTGTGGTTATCTGGGGACCCAAAGGGGAACCTGTGCAGAAAACCAAGCCAATACTCTGAGGATGGAAAAGTGATCAAATGGAAAACCCTGATCTCTCGATGCCACTGAATCAAGCAAACCTAGAACGTCTTCATGTCCACACTTACCAGTATGTGTGACGACAAAATTTCATCATCACGTAAGCCATTTTTAGTTCAACCCTCCAGTATCGCGAGCCGAAACCATCCTCACGGATACGCAAAAGGAGGAAAGGATGAGGTAGGTTCAGCTCGCTGTGTCGATTCTGAGGGTCTTCGTGGTCAATGGCTGGGTCTACACAGTGGGCGGGTATTCACGGAAGACTGGAGTCCAGAGGAATGGATCTGAGAACACCTGTACACAGGTGATATTTGGAACCACAGGTGATGGAAAGGTGATGCAGCCAACATGTCGCATTGAATCCCACTTAGAGGACAGAGCAGCGGTGCTTTAAAGCTGCGGAGGGGTCAAAGAGGAGCTGTCTGGCCCCAAATCCTTTGCCCTTTTGTTATACCCAATTAGGCCAGTTGCTTCCTTCCTGGGAACCCAGGGCGGTGTGGAGCAGGGGTTCGCATCTGGCTGCCCATGAGAGTTCCCATGCAAATTTAAAATACACGGAGTACTAGACTCCGCCTCTTGATATTCCGAGTCTGTCGGCCTGGGGTAAGGACTGTAAATCAGTCTCCTTAAAAGCCACTGGGAGGCCCTGACTATCCTGCATTAAAACTTTACCACGGTGGCCTCCGCATGTGAATTTCTCAGAGTTATTTGTGGAAGGGAGGGAGGGAAGCAGAGAGGAAGAGAAGGAGAGAGAGAAGGGAGCAGAAACATCTGTCCTTTACTTCATCTGTCCCCACGCTGCCATTGACTTAGGAACCCATAGGTGCTCATCCCTGGGCCTTCACCTTAGATATGGACTGTTTTCCAGTCCCCAGTCCAATTCGTCTGGTCTTTTGAGATATTCTCTCACCTCCAGTGCCCATTCCCTTAGATGCTTCTCAGCTAATTCTCGGGAAGAACTTGGTATGTAGCTTTAATGTCCTTTGACCAAACAGTTGGGGACAAACATGCTGGAAGACGTTCTGAAGAAGGAATACCTAACGTGGGGGCCAGGCATCTGCACCTTGGCATCAAACACTCCCTCCTGCCCCGTGGCTGTGAGCCTGAATCACTGTTCGTGAGGTCACCGTCCAGCCAGAGCACCCCTGTAAGTTCCCGGAGGGCTAGGATGGACCGACGTGCCTCAGCTATGTGCATGCGTATGTGCAAGTCGGCTTCATTGTGATCATCATCATCATCATCATCATCATCATCATTGCTTTCACCTCCGAATTGTCATCTGCATGAAAGGTCAATATGGAGGCTACCTGTGAGGGTGGGGCCTCCCCTGTTGTTGTCCTTATTCTCAGAAAAAGAAAAAGAAAAAAGAAATCTCTCTGCTTTGCTGTTGTTGAGCCCAAAAAGCGTGAGGAACCAGGGGGTGTGCCTGTCCCTCACCTGCATGTCTGCCCAGTCCTATGTGTTTTGCATGCCTGCACAATGCATTTCATGAGGCACATAAAAGCCAGACGGGAATTATCTCCTTCCCTTGTATGGCTGTCTCTTTTGGGTGGAAAGATAACGGAGACCTATTTCGTTTTGCTGTTTGCTGCTGGATGCTCTGCCATAAATTGAGAAAGGAAGCTCTTTTTGAAAAATGCGTTCTCTGACCCCATTGTCACTGGGAAACTGCGGTGAGAGAAATACCATTCTCTGTAGGATCTCAGCTCGGAGCGTTTTTTCCTTCTTGTCTTCTCACTCCCCTTCCTCCGTGTTTGTTCAGGGGGAGCCGTGCAGGTCCCTCGCTTAGAGGAGGGGCTGTCGAGTGGACATAAAGAACACAAGGAGCAGCGCTGTGGCTTTTCTGATCCCCGGTGCCCTGCTTGGGTCCAGAGGCAGGGGTGTAGACCTCCACAGGGATGTGTTCACTCAGCCCAAGCTGAGTGCCAGGCACGCTCGGGCCATTATCAAATACACATCACCGAAATGTCATTATCGGCCTCCAGTGCAGCCCAGTCCACGCCTGGGTGAGCCTAGAAATTAAAGTGCGCTGTCACCCCTAGGAGCGTATTTCCCACCGGAGTGGAGGGGAGGGGCTGCCAGGCCACTGGGTTATTGTGTGATCCGAGTGGAGAGCTTGTGCTGAGGCTGGGGGTGAGGGCGGCTGGCAGTCCCCCCATCCTACCCGCCACCTGCCTAACACGACAGGCGTTGTCTCTGGGAATGTATGGGTGAATTGATCAATAGTTTCTCCTTCTAAAGGAAGCCACCCCGAACTGTTGGAGGACATTACATATTTGAAAGAAATGGGTGACAGCTGACAAAAACAATGCAAGCAAACAAACAAAAATGAGGTAGAAAACAGCGAATCGGCACGGCGGTTTTGCTGAGACTGCTCTCATCCGCTGAGCATCACGTCCGTACCTGATGGAACATTGCAGTGTCAAAGAACGAGAGGGCAAGGGCTGGGGGGTCAAGGGGCTGCCACCCTCCATGAGCCACCCCGAGCCAGAGAGGGCTGGGAAGGGACAAAGGGAAAAGAACCTGAGTCCGTTTCAAAATCTACGTCTGATGGGGTCGCTGATCGGCTTGTAACCTTCCAATGGCTTTCAACCGCTTAGAATCGAACCCCAAACTCTCCATGACTTGGTTCCTGGTAACTCCCTCATCCCCTGCTCCCAGACTCACCGGTCTCTGATGTAACTAGGACAAGAGCCCATCTCGAGGACCATGGCAGAGACAATGCTACACGCTTTCCGCATGGCTTCCGTTTTGTGGGTACGCAGAAGGATGATTTTTCTCCATCTTGTGTGCGTTAGATGGAAGCCTGCCAAACTGTGCTCTGCAGGAGAAATGGAAGTAGAATTTATAGACCCTTAGTCTTAACCCTTTAAATAAATCCCATACAATCCTCATTCCTAACAGCATCCTCAGAAGCAACAGGTCATGAGTAAAGGATTCAGATCCCTGTCGAGGACTAGACCTTTGTTGTGCCAAGTCCATTCTCGGGGCAAACTCCTCAGTGCCAATCCCATCTTCCATGACGGCTTCTGGGCAGAAGAATCCACCCTACAAAGTACCAGGGCCTTCAGGCGGATGCCGGGTTCTGGTTGATAACTTTCAGACATGCGACCGCCTGGGAATCGTAACACGATCAGATCCCAAAAACATGTGTTTCTAGATCTCTCGTTCGTTCTACGCCCAGCACTGACGCAGGATCCCTGGGGGACTCTGAGATGCGCCTATATGACGAAGGGTCTGCTCTCGGCTTTCCTGGAGTATTAAGACTTAAACATGTATAACTTTAAGAGAAAAACGCAAAATATATGTGGTATGTTCTAAAATAGATAATCCATGCTATCGATGCCTAAGAAGAGTTTCGTTTTGACTGGGGAATCGGCAAGGGACTTATGGGAGATTGATAGCTAAAGATGATCCATTAAACAGGAGTAGGATTCAGAGAGGCAGAGAGATATCTGGGATCTTCTTACGAGATCAGGCATATTTTGATTGATCTTGCTCCACTTTATATGGAGAAAGGGGGTACCAAGGAGCTAGGTACACTTGAAACTGTGTCTGTGACCTGGAGTGCTGAGGCTTCGTCCACTATATTTTATGCAGGGACTTTGGTCCTCTCTCGCTTGCTCCAAAGGAAGAATCTCCCACACTGAAGCCACAAACATTTTCTGCTTCACGCTAAGCTTATAGCTGAGAACAGAATAAGACTCTTTTTCTCCAGCTCTGCGTGAAACCTATAACGGAATGAACAGCAATTTGCTAGCTTCTTGGAATTGAGAAGTGGGGACTGCAGAATGGTTGGGTCTTAGACATGCCCTATGGTGGCCAGGACAAGGTCCTGGGGTCAGCATGACGCTCCCCGTACATCACAAAGCAGGATGGGAAGGCTGGGCCCTGGCTGCAAGGTCAGAAACTCAGTGCCATGGAGGCCAACTCTCACTCTTGCCCGCAAGGGCCTGGGAGGCACAAGTAGATCATGAAGGGGAACGAGGTGCTTAATCCTTTACTTTGGGATGCCGATGAAGGCTTTAAATGCCTGATATCACTTTAAGGTGAAATCCTCAAGGGGTATCTCTAGGTGTGATATTCACTCTTGCTTTTACCCGTGAGTACTCTATACGAGGTTGTTTTAAGAAAGGAAAGAATGTGGTTCATCATATCGTTTCCATTCGATCAGGTTTGGTAATGAGATTTTGGTCATGGACTTTGTATTTCTACTCATGTTAACAGGAAAATACAGAGTCACACAAAGAGACATTGGTATATACACATAGATGATAGACAGATAAAGGATAGATGATAGATCATAGATGATAGATAGATAGATAGACAGACAGACAGACAGCTAGATGGATAGATTCTAGATGACTCTTAGCCATAGTTATGCATTCAGCATCCCAACTCCTCTCAGTAGAAGCCGGTCTGTGCTCTCTGAGAAATTATGCATGCAGATACAAACCGCTGCAGTGCATGCTGGAAAAATATCACGTCCCACCTGAATGCAGATGAAATCTGGAGTCCAAGGAGCCCCAGTTGCCCGCATCCACAGAGGACAGACAGACATTGCACCCTCAGGAGCCAAACTCTTGGTCAAAGATCTGAGTATTCTGAGCTTCTTAGAGGCAAGGGCCGCTGGAGGCCAGGATCTCATTAAACAGCTCCTACTTACAGAGCCTTAAAAAGCAGGACTCTGTGGCCTCCAACCCCGGAGGATGTCTCCATCCCACGTGATTATTGACAGAAGCCAAGCATCTGTGCTGACACCGACTCTGGCTTCCTCAGATCTCCCCGCCAGTCTCCACCAGCCTGAAGAAAAACTGCTCCGTTCCCAGGCTCTGAGAATCCATGCGGGATGACAAACACCTGAGGCTTTCTCAGAGTTGGCTGCCGGTGCGGCCCTGCTCCCTCTCACCTCCTGGAGCTGTGAAGATAATGAGGGAGAGGGAACCAAGGAGAAGGGCAGGAAGGGAAAAGTCCGCAAGCCAGCTGCGGAACGAGTCCAGTGGCTGGAAAAGAAAAGAGAGGAGGAATTATTCATGGACACCTGTCAGAGACTGGCATTCCCCTGGCTGAAGTGGAGCCTGAAGTTGACTGTGCCATAAATCGGCTTCTCCTGGACTTACTAACTCTTCCTTATAGATTTCTTCCCACTTGTAAATAAACCTCACTCCGGATGGGTAACCATTGATTTGCAGCCCTGTTCACTGGGAGAGGTAGGTGCCAGCCCCATTTGACAGAGGGCTGTTCTGTGGTCAACCCCTCCAAGGAGATCCAGAGATCCCTCCTTTTCCTGGGGTCAAGCCAGCCGCAGAGAAGAAGGCTCCTTTCTACCATGTCCTTGCTGGGTCCATGAAGTCGAGATGGGAAAGGCCACAGAGAGCGGATATTTCCTTCCAAAGAGCAGAGGGGTGACCTTCAGGATTCGTCCAAGGGCAGCAGAGCAGGAGGTCCAGATGCAAAGCGATTTGCTGGGGGGTGTCAGGCTTGGGCGACACGTGCCTGGCCCGCTTTGCTGGCAGATTCGTGAGGTTGCAGATTCCAAGGAGACGGACCAGCTCACCGCAGCCAGGGCCCGGAGTCGCCCTGAAAAGCTGCTACACAGTTCTGGGGGGTCGGACTGGGGTGCCACTGATTCTCACCACCCCTCCAGCCTCCACAGGGCAGGAGCCCTTGCGTTTTGACTTGTAACATCACATCTAGGTTGGAATATTGGACACCAGCTCCTGCGATGTGCCAAGATGGCCAAATCCAGTGTTTTAATTATGCATTACCATATTCTCAGGGTTTTGTACATCCTCTAAAAGACCTCCGTAAATATTCAAATTCTGATTTTAAAATGTAGCTGGAAAGGACATTAGCAGCCACTCTGTCCAGTATCCTACCCAAGGAAGTGGACACCTCCACAGCAGCCCTGGCGGACGGCCACTCGAGCCTCATCCTCCTAGCGCGGGAATTATAAAGGGATCTGCCTGTTACCCCTACCACAACTCTCAAATTCCAAGATACAATACAATCAGCTTTGTTTAAACGATATTTTGGAATTTTATTGGCGTTGAGATCACTGAACACTCTCTGGGAATTCAGACTTTGTAAGACAGACCGTATCCATAAAGTATTTAATGATATGGGTCATGGGCCTGGAATCGTGCTAGGTAATGTAATCACAAAAAGTCAAACAAGTGAAAAATGTAAGACAAATCCTATAACCTTATAAGATAAGACCCCTGAAAGATAAAACTCTGTTCACCAAAACAAAACAAAAACCAACCAAAAAACAAGTGTTGGCCGGGGAGTAAAGAAATTGAAACCTCACACGTTGTTTATAGGACTGTCAAACAGCAGCTTCTGGTGCCTCTTCAAGAAGTTATACATAGAATATCATGATTCAACAATTCTACACCTAGGATATATCCAAAGAATTAAAAATAGGGACTCGAGAACATCTACACGCGTGTAAATAGCAGCACTACTCACAAGAGCTGAAAGGTAGAAACAGCGCATATGTCCGTAAACAGGTGAATGGATAAACTGTCTAATGTGTGCACAGTGAGGTGTTTTTCAGCCCTAAAAAGGGATGAAGCATTGACACATGTGAATGAACAGCAGAAACGTGATGCTAAGCAAAAGGAGCCAGACCCTGAAAGGTTACGTATTGTATGATTTCTTTTATGTGAAAGACCCAGAATACGCAAATCCATAGAAACAGAAAGCAAATCACTAGTTGCCAGGGCTGGGGGAGGTGAGAAGGAGGAGCGACTGCTTGATAGATACGCAGCTTCCTTTCGGGGTGGCAAAAATGTGGCTGGAGGCGGTGGTTGCACGACATTGTGAGTGTACTCGATGCCACAGGATGGTTTGCTTGAAAATGCTTAATTTTATGTTTTATGAACTTCGCCGCAATAAAACTTTTCTTTTTGAGATTCATGTTCAAGTCTCATCTCCAAGACTAACGTCTCGTGTGTCTCTGAGAGATTCCCTTCACTTCTCAGGGCCTCGTCTTCCCATTCACATGGGGCCCAGGTGACGCTGATCTGCCTGTAGCCAGTCGGTAGTGCCACGTCTAGAAACACAAGACCAAAATCCCAAAAGCATTTGGGGGTTCAAATGGTTACTAGAAACTGTGTCTAAGAATTTCTCTTTCCTACTACCCAATGAAATAATTTTTAAGAAAAAAAAAATTCTTCTTTTTCCTACACAAAAATATTACTAACAGATATACCAGACAAGGGAAAGACACACAACTGGCTCACCACCTCTTTTTTTGTAAATAAAGTTTTATTGGCTCACAAACACATCCGCTTGCTGATGTGCTCTCTGAGGTTGCTTTCACGCTACAAATGGCAGAGCTAAGTAGGAGTAGTTACAACTATGGCTCTCAAGGCCTAAAATTTTACTATCTGGCCTTTTACATAAGCGTACCAACCCCTGTTATAGAATAACCTAAAAAGAAATTTTCAGCAAAACAAAACTTGTGGGTAAGATGGTAAAACAACAAAATGACATAGAAAATGAGATTGAAGCACTTAGGAAGAAAAAATTATCCGGAGGCCAAAAAAATCTTTCAGAACCGAAAAATATATTTGAAAAAGAAGGAACACAAAAGACATGGCTAGAAACCCAGCTCACTGCATAGAAAAGTAGCCTAAACGTTGTGATATAAAAGACCAAACAATTAAATTTGATTTTCAAACAGAGAGACAGAGAGAGTACATAGGCAAATATCGCTTAAAAATCATAACTCTCGCCTCTTAATGTTTTAAATCTCCCTTTTTAAACTTAGAGGGACTCTTAAGACAAGCTGTCCCCATGGTGACAACACAATCATTTGAAGTCCAGAGATTCTTACAATTGAACACCAGCTTCTTTTTCTTTTGTTAAGTTCAAATAAAATTAAATTAATTAAATTTTTCTTACAATGGGATCTATTACATAACCCTGTTCCCCCAAAGGTATACCCCAAAGGTAGACCCCCCTTCTATCTGGATAGTTGAAAAAAAAGATGTCCCGAATGAGGTTCACGTAGACTCATGATGATTATATCTGGGTGGCAAGATTTAGAGATGATTTTCACTGCTATCTTGGTATTTTCCATATCTGTCCAAATATTTATGTTATTTATTTATTTATTGCAACGAAAAAATGTTTTTCTTAAAACAAAAAAAAAAAGGAAGACTCAAGGCAAATAGCTGAAGTATTATCTTTTAGGTGGAGGCGTGTGGATGATTGTCACCTTCTTTCTTATAACTTTGTATATTTTTAGATGTCCCTAATTTGTAATCCTTTAAATACTATTTTTCTTATTTGTGTTTTTGAAACTACCCATAGTCCATGTTCATTAAAAATTCTATTGATATATTTTTGCTAAAATTTCTCAGGAAACGCTCACTAGTCTCAACAACACAAAGACTTTAACATATTCTTGACGTGAAGGTAGCTGAATTTCTTTTTTGTGTTTTATTAATTGAAGTTGAAATACAACCGAATCCCTTTGTAATAACAACAAAAGATAAAAACAGTTTAAATAGCTTAAGATGCCCTTAAGGCTTTGTCTTTTATAAGAAACTAAAATACCCGTGTCATTCCTACCCTTTCTTCACTCCAGTCCCTCTCACCAGGCACAGTAGCTGCCCACCCCACGTGCTCCCCCAAACCCTCAAAACCCTCTGGCCAAGTTAACCCAGGCTGGTCTGGTTTCTCTCTTTCCTTCCTCCAACTTCTCTGGAGCTACTTATTTCTCTTCCCTCTGGAGTAGCACTCAGCTTTTTCGAATGAAAATGTCTCGAACTGTCTAGGCCTTGACATTCTTCTTTCTACCAGTTACCTAGATCGGCATAATAGAAGGGCGGGCCTGGTGGCTCGGGGAAAGGAGACAACTGTGGACGCTCAGAAACAAGGACAAACTGACTCAGACACACAACACCATGGTGGTTACCAGAAAGGAAAGTTGGGGGTTGGTCAGGGCCGGGGTGGGGGAGGAAGAGGGTAAGGACGGACAAGAATGTGGTGACAGAGGGAGAGGAGGAGACTGGCTGGTGAGCGGTCAGCGGAGTGTACAGGTGGACATCGTAGTATAAAGATGCACACCTGAAACTTGCACGGTATTACCCAATATTACTCCAATAAATTTAATTTTTAAAAAGGGAAACAAGGGCCAAAGGTCTCTAAGAGCTCCCCTACCTCCAAATTTCAGTTAGGACTGTGTTCTTCCCCAAGATTACAATTCGTTGACATTATTAAGAAACAATACAGGAAATCTAAAATTACGTCCTCAAATGTGTGTCTATTCATTCAATAGAGAAGAGTGAGTGATTGGGCTGGAATAATTGGGTAAGGTGACCTGGAGAAGTTGGGGCTTATGCTGGACCCCAAAAGAAGGTGAGTCTTACTTCAATGAGAGAGAAAGGCAGGAAAAACATTCCCAGGGGAGAAGTGCCATCTGCAAAGTCCAGAGGTGGGCAGGGGCACGCCAGCCTCTGGGCCCACAGGTAGGAACCACATGGCGGGCAGGGGGCACAGGAAAGGGGTTGAACTGGGTAGAGGAAGAACAAATCAATCAAGAATTTAGTGTACATAAGCCTAAGTGGTGCCATGATATTGATAATTTAGAAATATCTACTGCATTCAGCTACAGGCAATTTTCTGTAGGGCATCGTCTTTTTTTACTTTCCTTCTGCCTTAGGGCCGCTACCCATTTCATGGCTGTTGTATGAGCCCCTCATCTTTTACTCCTCCAAGGTAGGAAGAAGGATGGAGTGGAACGGGCAGGATGGGCATGGCTGATTCGAATGAGGAGATACTGGCGAGTGGACAGAAAAAGCCAGGAAAAAGCAGGAAAAGGAGAAGAAAGGAGAAGGAAGAAATCCGCCCTTATCTTTCTCAACCTTTCTCCGCACCTCAGAGTTTCCATGTGTTGACAGATGACTCCGGCATCATCAAACCGTGCGTGTGGAGACGCAGCCCTCCATCCCGACGCTGGCCACCCTCCTGGGCTCCGGGCTGGCCTGACCAGCTGCCTGCTTTGGTAGCTTCCCTTGGACGTCTCATGGGGTTAAACGTCAAGCTCGTCAAGGCCAAAAGGGACCCCATCTTCTTTCTCATCACCTGCTCCTGCTCTTGTATAATTTTCTCATCGCCATCCTAGTTGGTCCACCCCTCCCCTCTCTCTCAAGTTCCACACCACGTGGCTGCCAGATTGGTTGTGGTAATTCCACCTCCAGAGCATCTCTTGGTCCCTTTCCATCTTTTCCGTTCCCACTCTCGTTGCCCATTTCAGTCCCTTGCTACTTGCATGACGGCTGTCTTCTAACTGTTTTCCCTGTATCCACCCTCATCTCTACCGCCTGTACCACATCCCTGATGCCATGTCTAGGATTGGCTTTCTAATGCCGCAAGGGCTACCACGGCATGTCTTTGCGTAAAAAATCCGCATGCCCTTCCCGTTACCCGCAGCAGAACGCCCGGCTTCCTCGGCGTGCCCTATCAGGTGCTCTGAATTCTGGCTGCAGCCCCTGTTTTGGCATCACCCCTCATTTCTCCTTCACATTGGCCCTGTTTAACAATTAGCTCACTGCTTCCTCTCCTTCCTTCGCCTTTACGAGCAGTGTTTCTATAGCTACAACGTGTGTCCTGTCATTCCTATACATTTCTCCCTACAAAGCTCTGCCTTTTCCTCTCAGGCTCCGTTCAAACGTCCCGTCTTCCCTGAGACCATGCTGGATTCCCCGGCTAGCATGTGCCTAGAACACAGAAAACCACAGTGCGTGGTGAGGAAGGGAGGGGTGCGATCAATCAGTGAAGAAAGGGATGAATAAAAGATGGACTTCTTGCCTGTCTTTGAAATGTTCTCTTGCATTCCAAGCCATTTTTTTCTTGTCCAGGCCGACGTCCCCCCGGAGACGGTCTGTTCTGTTCAATCCACAGCACCTACTAAAGTATGAATGATGCACCAGTGAAGTCTAGGGTTTGGCTAGTTTTCGTTGTAGGCACCTCTGCTCAGGGCCTGTGAAAGCAGCTGCAGGTAGACTTCGGCGCGGTGCTCTGAGGCTTCATTTTGACATTCCAGGTATGAGGGAACACTAGCAGGTTCAAAGGCAGACCCAGCATGCAATATTTAGAGGGCGGCTCTAAGGCGGCGCGCTTGGACCAAAATGCTTAGTGCACGTGGCTCTCCACGGTGAGCAGGTGCGGAGAGGGGCTCCAACGCAGACGAGCTTTGTGGATTCTTCCCCTCCCTGTTCCGTCTTATCTCACCTGCCCTGTAGGCTTGGAACAATCGCCGTAGGCCCCGCTGCCTGAAGTTCTCATACCAGAGATCCATTTCTTCCCAGTGTGTCGTACCTCAAGGGCGACAGTGATGTCATGACTGCCGTACCCTGAAACAGTCTTCCCCTTGGAGGGCTGAGGATACCACAGCCTCCAGGGGAATAAACAGAATTAAAATGTTTAGTTTGGGCACAGAGGATATGAGCAGAGGACAGAGAACTCCTCCACATGCCACCCTGGGAGCAACTTAGACAGGCGGCAGGAAGGCTCTAGGAATTGACAGCTGAAGGAACAGAAAGGGAGGTCAAAAAAAAAAAAAAAAATGCCACAGAGGCTGGTGAAGCAGGTGTCGTTTTTCTTAATTTCATAGATGGGGAAAGCTAGGCTCAAGGAGTTCTGGCGACTTCCTCTGGGTTAACCCGCTGTTGTTCCCTTGGCTCGTCCAGGCTTCCGACCCCTCGTTGAGATATCTCACTTCCACACCACCATGCCTCCAAATGCGTCTTTTCAGTAGCAAAGGAAATCTAGCATCTGACTAGCTTTTTGCAAGCGACGTTTATTAAGTCTGGGACCTACGGGGGACCCCTGGGGACCTGGGGACAAACTTCCGTGTCCACTGCCTATTATCCTCTCAATTGACAAGATCTCAAACGTATTCAAGACGTGATTAATTTTACTAATCTTTGTGGACTTCTGACACGCAGGTCAAAAGAAAAAAATAAAAAATAATAAATAAAAATAATATATATAAATATATATGAGTTTATATAAAAATAAAAAAAATAAAAATAAAAATATAAATATAAATATTTACCAGCAAGCATCCCATGTTACAATTGAACCCCAGTATATATTGAACCCCAGTGTATTAGTGGCTTCGGTGAGTGCCTGCTTGCTTCTCCTGCCTCCACACCGAGCTATTCAAAATGATAGTCTGGCAGGTGGCAGTAACTCAGGCTGAGCAGGTGCATCCCTCACGGAGGGGTGGTGCCGTCCCTGGGGTTCCTGGGTCTTTTTCCAGAGCCAGCGTTTCTCCTCGAAGCCTCTCCTCATCCTCTGTGCAATTTATTTCTCCAGAGTGCCCTTCGTACAGAGCCGCACTGCTCACTCTACCCAGGGAGTCCATCACCCGTTGCTAAGAGAGAGAGAGGGTTCCTCGAGGGAGATTTAAAGGGAGGCTGAGACTGAAGATGTGGGGTGGGGGTGGGGGCGGGGGTGGGGGTGGGGGTGGGTGGTGGAGCAGGAGAGAGGATTGCAACGTTGGGATGAGAGAGAAACCAGTGGCTGCACCGTGAGGTGAGATACAGGGCGACAGACGCAGGTGAAGAGAGGAGGATGGAGCCGGACCTGAGGGCAGGGAGAGCAGAGAGCTGGGCCACGGCGGACCCCAGCCCCCTGCACCGGGCAGATGCCCGTTCTCGGACTTCAGTCCGCAGAGGCCTTTACTCAGGTCCTGTTTTCCAGGAGTGGAAACTACTGAATTCCACTCCCGGCGCCTCGGGAGTCGGAGAATTCTGGGATGGCTCTTAATAAGAACGATCGAAAATGACAACTGTGGGGGTGGAGGGGACTCGACTAAGAATATCCATTTCCTCCACCTGAATTCAGAACCAAATAAGAGAGAGTTTTCAGGAATCGGACAGGTGACAGTGTGTCGAAACAGTGAGGTTGTTGCTGATAAGGGCCAGGCGGGAGACTATATCTGAATCGAGTGCTGTCTGGATGTCACTCCACCCTCTGGTCCAGCCTCGGAGAGCTCTTACACCAGGCCCCGTGAGACACACCGAGAGGAGGAGCCGGAAGGAGGTGCTTTTCCTGGGCTGGCTGGCTGGAGGCAGAGGATGTAAGAGGAAAGCTAAGAACCACATGTGTTCTGCTCCTTCCCCCGAACTCATTGATCAGAGCGGTCAGGGTAGGGACAGAGGCCCGACGAGCTTTCCTAGTGGAGGGGCCCCACCTGGAACAGAACAGGCAGGAGGTAAGCATCCTGTCCCCTGACACCGAACATCTGTGTGTCCTTTTCGGGTGATAAAACACCGCGGTCCACCAGGGAGACAGGTCTTTACAACAACCCACCGCGTGATTCAGATCACGCTTTTCCTACCCACTTTATCAATGAGAAACATGCGGTTCAAACTGGCAGGTGAATTGACCCTTGTCATCTGGTCATCACGGGGGAGAGCCCAAATCCAAACCTGACTTCTGGCAGATTTTTCAGACGAGGTTTCAAGAACGTGAACAAACATGTCAGACAAGAGACTCCTGCAGCCAGAGCTGTTAACAACGTCACGGAAGTGACCAGGCAGGTGGATTCTGCGCAGGTCGCTGCAGACCAGAGCGCACGTTTCCATTTACCACACACCGACCTACGGCCTGCCGAGCCCCATGCTGTGTGCACTGGGCACGGAGCTGCCCACAGGACAGACATGATCCCTGCGTCGCAGAGCTCGAGTGGTGTGGGAGGTATCTAGGGTTTGGGGTCACCCAGCAGGAGAGAAGCAGCTCACAGGGGAAACGTCTGCAGCCTGCGGCTCGGGGGGATGCCACTGGGCTCGCGTCTCGAGAGGTCACTGCAGGCTCAGGATCGGCCTCAGCTGAAATTGGCCATGGCTGTGAGATCTGAGAAATCGGGCCCGGCCTTAGGCTCCAACGCACCTGAATGAAAGGCGCCCGTTACACTGGGGTGGCCTGGAATGCCTGACTGCAGTAGATAAATCTTCCTGCGCTGTGATTTTGTCATTGCTTTAGGGTCACATTTTCCCCCATCTGGCTTATTTTATCGTTCTCTGTATCCTTTAATGAAGTCCCTTTTCCAAAACTCCAAAACCTTACAGGCTAAACCACGTGAAAGGAGCATTACCCACGCTAAAGCCAGGACCGCTAGAGAGGGACTGAGAAGCGAGATGAGGTGGTGACCAGACCCCGACCTTGGAGGCCCTGGGAGGGCCCGTGAAGTGCGTGCACGGTGTGATGAAGACCCACAGGCAGGGACCCGGGGGAGTCCCCGTGGTTTGCTTTCCCGTCGCTTGGTTTGAAAACCCACCTAAACCCGGAGCACTGAGGCAGAGGCGCTTTTTGGCTGGGCAGCCCAGGTGTGCTGAAAAGGGACCGGGGACCAAAGCCTGGAAATCGCCTTCGGCTGTCCAGGAGTGGAGGACTATGAGGTGGGCTCTCCCCATGTTTATCATCTTGTGCCATTTTAGGGGGGAGCCTCATCCCTCAGTCATGTTTTCCCAGAGGTAGGTGGTTTCCCCGGAGGGCAGAGAGAGCCTGCCCTTCGTCTGTCTAAGCGTGACAGTGACCCCCAAACCTGAGAGTGATGGAGCCCGCCCCCAAGGGGAACTGCACAGCTGTTTCCTTACACATGTTTCCTCGAGTCTATCCTATGGATAGCAGGCCAGTCTGTGAGGCAGGGCTCATCCCCCGCTCAATGCAGAGGAGTATTTGGAACAGGCATTTGATGTCTTTCCAAGGAGTAATAGTCACCCCACTTTTCAAGTCTTCTCAACTTGCCGAATCAACCTTAGACGTGATGATGGTCATCTGTGGCTACCTCACATTTAGGTATATCAGGTTGAGTTTTTTGTTTATTTTCTCCCCCAAAAGCTGTTTAATTTATGGGCAATAAATGCATCCATTCTATGGAATCAACAATTTTTTTTAGCCTCAGATTATTGTTACTTATTTAATAAGAATAAAATAAATACCACGTGAAGTGAGTTGACAAGTATGGACTTGCCTGGAGAGAGTGTCTCTAGATGCTCAGTATAATTAGCCTTCTGCCTTTACTATCAAATAATCAAAACCTACCTGTTATTCTCTTTTTTGTTTCTTCAACAGCTTTATTAACATAGCATGGACACGCAATAACTACATAGTTAAGCGAACTGATTGATAAGTTTTGACACATGGCACACCCATGAGACCATCGCCAGACTCGAGATAACGAACGTAAATAAATACCACCCCTCCCAATTTTCCTCGTGCCACTTGCCCTCCTTCCTGCTCTCCTCACTCTGCCACCACTACCGGGGCCCCCGGGGGCTGGTATTACAGATTACGTCGTGTATTCTATAATTTCATGTAGGATGGGGATGTACAGAATGCACTCCCTTTGGGTCTGGTTCTTTTCACTCAGCGTAGTTATTTCCGGATCCATCCATGTTAATGTCTGTGTCAATAATTCATTCCTTTGCATAGGCCAGTATTATTTCATGGCGTGAATACACCACAGGTGAATTACCCCTTCACTCGTGGGTGAACATTTAGGTATTGATTCTTTAGGGGTATTACACATAGAGCTGCCACGAACACCTGTGAATAAATCGTTGCATGGTCTTATGCTTTCCTTTCTCATGGGTAAATACGTAGGAATGAAATGACTAGACCCTATGGCATGTTTATGTTTAATGTTTTAAAGCTGCTCAACTGTGTTCCAGATGGGTTGCACCATTTTACGTCCCAATTTATGTGAGCTTCAATTTCTCTGTATCCTTTCGAAAACTTGGCAAGATCAACATTTTAAATTTAGCCATTTTAATAAAAATGTAGTGACTTCTCACTGTGCTTTTAACTTGCATTTCCCCACTGATTAATTGTGTTCGGCAACTTTTCAGTGGTTTCTCTGCCATCTGTATATATCCTTGGTAAAGTCTCTGTTCAAATCTATTGCCCATTTTTTAAAATATTATCTATTGGTTTTCTTACTATTGAATTTGAAAAGTACTTTATGTATTCGGAATATAAATCCTTTATCAGATATATACATTTTGCAAATATTTTTTTCAGAGTCTATGGCCTTCTTAAATTATTTTAATAGGGTCTTGAAAAGACCAGAAGATTTTTACTTTGATAAAGATCGATTTATCAATTTCTTAATTGATGGAACATGCCGTTGGTGTTATACCTAAGAAGTCTTTGCTTAACTCTAAGCCACAAAGATTTTTCCTGTATTTTCTTCTAGAACTTTAATGGTTTTAAGATTTACATTCAGGTTTATGATTCATTTTGAGTTAATTTATTAACATGGTGAGAGGCATGGATCAAATTTTATTTTCTGGCATATGGAAGTTAAACCGTTCCAGCACTATTTGTTGAAAATATTATCCTTTTTACACAAAATTTCCTTTCCACCTTTGTAAAAGTCAGTGGTCCCTATTTGTGTGGGTCTATTTCTAAGATCCCTAGTCTATCCAATTGAAATCTTTATCTATCTTTATACCAAAACCACACTGAGTCGACTACTGCAGTTTTATAGAAAGTCTTGAGGTTAAGTAATGTTAGTTAGTCGGCCTTTCAGAGTTGTTTTGTCTATTCCAGACATTCTGCATTTTCAACTAAATTTTAGAATTGGCTGTGCACTTTCCACCTAAAACTTGTCAGAGATTTTGGGATTCCAGGGAATCTGTAGATCAATTTTTGAGACAGCTAACATCCTATCAATATTGATTTGCCAAGTTATGAACATGGTATGTCTCTCATTTATTTAGGACTTATTGGATTTCTTTCAGCAATGCTTTTCAGGTTCTAATGCATGGGAAATCATTTGTCAAGTGTTTTATATTTTAGATGGTATTATAAGTGCTATTAGAAATTTTTAATTATTGACTTTTACTTGTTAATATACAGAAATGCAATTCGCTTTGTACATGGATCTTACATCCTGCATTTTGCCAAAATCATTAGTTCTAGTATTATATATATATGAGATATATATATCTCCATATATCCCATAACAATTTCTACATACACATTTATGTTATCTGCATATAAACATGATTTTATTTCTTTTCAATTCTTTTTCCTGCTTTATCGCACTGGCTACCACTTCTAGTAAATTGGTGAGTAGGAGTGGTGTGAGTGGAGTGGACACTCTTGATTTTGGGAGGAAAGCATTAAATACAATGTTAGCTGTAGGGTTTTGTAGATTCCCATTTTCAGATTGAAGAAATTCCCTTTTATTTTTAGTTTGCTGGAAGATTTCCATCAAAAATATATGTTGAATTTTGTCAAAGAAAGCATGATCATAATTGGTCAAAATGAGCGATATAGATTAATATCTTAAAGATATTTAAGATTTTTTTAATATCTTAAATATTGTCAGAGAAAAAGAAGCATTCACGTATAGAGGAATAAAAATAAGAATAGCTTCAGATTTTTTATCAGAAACAAAGTAAGAAAGAAAACAGCAGCATAACATCTCCTAAGTACTGAAAGAATAAAACTGCCAAGTTATAATTATGTATCAAGTAAAAATACTTTTCAAAAACAAAGGCAAAATAGATATTTCTGCAGACATGCAAAATCTGAAAGAATTCAGCACCAGAGACTAGGACTGTGAGAAATGTAAAAAGAAAAGGATACAAAATAGACGTAAATATTCAGAAAGAGTGAAGAGTACAGAAAATAATAATTATGTAAGTAAATATATATGTATATAATTGTTATTTTTACTTAAATCATCTAAAAAGACAATTGATTATTTAAAGCAAAAATATGAATGATGTCATGTGATGTATACGTGTAGAAGGAAATACCTGACAGCGATGGAACCAAGGAGAGACGAGCATATACTTGTAAGTCTCTTACCCCGTACATTAATGGTACAATGTCACTTGAAGGTAGACTGTGTTAAGTTACAGGTGTATCCCAAACCCTAAAGCGACTATTAAAATAATAAAACAAAGAGTTACAGCTAATCAGCCAACAAAGGAGATAAAATGCAGTAATTAAAGTCAATACAAAAGAAGATAAGAAAAGAACGGGTGGGGCAGATGGAAAGGAAATGGATTTAAATTCAATCCCTTCAGCAAGTGCATGAATCCTATGCTCTCTCAGGTCAAGGCTGTGACTTCTCATTTTCTCCCAAGGAATCTAGCACAGGCGCAGACACGTACTTGCTGAGTATGTCACTATCTCATTTGGGCCTCGCAACAAAAAGTCATCACCCCCATTTTACTGGAGACCGAGGCATGAAGTTAAGTTACTTACCCCCGCTATACTGTTTAGGATGATAACTCCCTGTCCTGATTCCTGCTTCTGTGTATCGAAAGCTCCCTGTTGAGAGCAGGATTAGGGCTGGAGGAGATAGGATTGTGGAGAAAGAAGTACCATGGCTGCAGAGGTGGCAGACCCCCGGTGAGAAACAGTCTCTTTGAGCTTCCTTCTTTTGACCTAGCTGCTGCCTGGATGGGCAATTCTTCACCCGCATTCACCCTCTGGCCTTCTCTACGTGCTCAGGATGCTACATCTGCTCATGCAGACTCTATAAAAGGGGACCTGGCCAGCTGAAATCCTCCCGGATCCACTAGCCAAGCTATGCTTCCTGGTACCCACCTGGAGAATGGGGAGCATCCTCCCAATTTGCCCAGAAATGTCCTCTGAGCTATCAGCGGCTCTCCCTACTTCCCTGGGCCCACCGCTCAACTGGGAATTCCTTAAAAGGAGGAAGCTGCTGGACTCTCCTTTGTGTTCAAGGTCCACCCAGTGGTCCGTGATCCTTGCTGAATGGTGGCCCGGTGTATCCCAGTGCTAGGGAGGGCGTCTGGTGCTTCGCCTCTTCCCTACCTTGGTGTATGTGGTATGTGTGTGAGTTGCTGTCACCCAAGACAAGGCCACGCTGCCTCTAGGAATCAGGCATTTTTAATCATTCCCTCACTTTCCCTTTCCTTTAAATTCCTCCCTCCCCCAGGGGTGGGGTGCATCTGGTTTCATCATCTCCCATCTTGAATGGTAATCAGTGTTCCACCAGACGAGGCTTCTCGTATCCTTGACTTTATCTTAATAAATAATCCAACGTATTTAGCAGAAATCATTGCATCTTTGTTTAGGGATTAGCGCTGGAGATATATTTGAACCGCGCTGAGCACTGGTAATCCTGAAAGGGCTGAAGCAATCCTGATAGCACAATGGGGCCACAGCAGTTAGTGCACCCGCTCAGCTGCAGCTGTTATTAAAGCAGCTGTCTGCTCAGCACAGAGCAGATAAGGGGAAATCAGTATGCGTGTGCACATATGTACACGGGCTCACTGTGGTGTGCATAGGCGCATGCAGATACACATGTCTGCACACTCTCGATGCGTAGACTCAATGGTTACGCTTGCAAGTCTAAAGAAACTCATATGAGCCTGCATGTGCACACGCTGGCATATGCGGAACACATCTGTTCATGCATAGGTGAGCATGTATGCTCACTCGTGTAATTGTGCATGTGGTCAGCTCCCTAGGCTTCTGGTGGTACAAACATGCAAAAAACAGCTGCTCTGTAGCCCTCTAGGGTAACACATAGTGTCAAGGACGTGAGTCCCTGGGTTGCACACCTACAGCTTGCAAACAGCTTGGGGTCGGTCGTAACTGCTCCTTCCTGCATTTATGGATGGCCGTCTCTAGCTCCGGGGAGTTCTAGCAAAACCTTCCCTGGCTGCCTTATGATGCCAGAGATTACTTGGAAACCCTACTAGAGCGTGAGCCACTCAGTTTCTTTTGTCCCCAGGAGTTAGGACTCCAGAGGCTAGCTGCCTTAAAGCATCTCAGCTACCTGCCCACAGTTTGCATTGAGGTCACTGCCTCAACCTTTCATGGCCTTAATATTTCTTTCATGTATTCATTCATTTCCTCAACTGGTATTTCTTGGGCTTCTGCTGGGTGCCATGTGCAATGAGTCACATGGTGTGGAAGTACTTACAAGGCATATTTCTGTCTTTCGGGATCTCATGGGAGGGGGTCGCAGGCCTTCATACAAGAATCAGCGATGTGACAAGAGGCAGTTACGTATGGTACAATAATGCGAAGGTTCCCAGTGAGCACATCTCGGTGGGCCCCAAAACCATGATGGAGATTCACTAGAAAGACTCACAGGACTCGGCAGACAGCTGGCCTTGTGGCTAACTTTTATTGCAATGATACAGTGAGGCTACAGAGCTGGGTCATGAGGGGAAAAAGCACAGGTGCCGTCTGGAGGACTCCACGTGCTCCTCCTTCCCAGGATGGAGCACGCAGAGCACGCTCTTCCCCCAGGATTAAAAACGCAGCAACACGTGTGCTTCCGCCCAGGAAAGCCCATCAGAAACTCAGTGCCCACGATTTTTCTTGAGCTGGTCCCATAGATACATACCTGTGCATGTGCCCAGCACACACCAAGACTCCAGCCTTCTAGAAGGAAAGCATGTGTCCTGCCTAAACGCAGACTAGGAACAGCGAGTCACGCTCACCATTTAAGGAAAGTATTTTATGTAACTGTAGGGACCTGCTTCTTCGCCGTTTTCCTAGACGCCAGCCAGGGGCCGACCTAGCAAGCAGGCTTTCGTACAGAGAGCGCCAGGCCTGCTCCGCCGAGTCTTCCGCACGGAGCAGTAAGGAAGAGCAAGCTGTGCCAGGGAGGGAAATATGAGCATCAGCTGGGGAGCCTCATGGGGTGGAGTGTTCTTGAACTGGGTCTCGAAGGCTGACTGGGACTCGAGCAGGCAGAGAGGACTGGCGGGGGAGAATATGAAACCGCTCGGTGGTGAGGGAGGAGGACAGCAAGGCAGGTAGATGAGAGAGTGGGCCACGGGGAAACGGGCTTCCTGACCTGGGCAATAAGCTGGGGCATCCACCATGAGGTGAAACCCAGCGAGAGGAGAAAGGGAACACGGCGAGTCCAAAAGTCTATGCCAGATTATTGTTCCTGGCAGCCAGGGCACTATAGGTGTGGTTTTTGCTTGTTTCCTGTGGTCCTGCCTTTGCCTACCCCTCCCTGCTCAGGGCTTCATTCTCCATGCTGTTCACTGGACTACGCTCGCTACGGCCTTCTTTCTGTCCCAGGAACTCACCGAGCTCATTTCTGCCCCGGGACCTTTGCACTTGCTGTTTCCTCTGCCTAGAACTCTCTTTGCTCAGATCACGAGGTGCCTGGCTCCTTCGCATGATACAGATCCCTGCTGAGAAGCGCCTGCTCAGAGAGAACTCACCCAGTTCCTCTCAAGTTCCCCTTCGACGTCACCCCACCTCAGCGACTTACTCTTTGATTACCCGGTGTCATTTTCTTTATGTAACTATTTCTCACAATTTGGATGTTTTATCTTATTTGGATGTGTGGTCTGTCTCCCCTCAGTCTCAGTGTAAATTCCCTAATGGCAGGGCCCTGGCTAGCTTACTTATCCAACATTTAAAAATCTGCCTGACTTTCTGCTCAACAAATATTTGCAGAATAAATACATCATCATTCAGTTAATAAAGGCTGGACTGGGGCATCTAGAGAGTCCTGGGCACCATCCTCTGTCTGTGCTGGGACAGAGAACATTCCAATCACTTCAGCAGGGGGACAATGGAGCAACATCTGGGGACCACAGCGCAGAGAGGAAACCCAGGCAGGCAGGGGAAGGCACAAGAGAGGGCAGAAGAGGCGTTTGCAGCCAGAGTCTCTGCCCCTATGGAGGGTACCCAGGGGCCCAAACAGTCAAGCTGAGCAAAGAGCCCAAAGCAGAAGGAGAGAGGAGCTACGTGGAGTCCAGACCAGCAGTTAGAAAGGTCATCTGGGCTAGCAGAGCATGCTGATTGACAAGAGAGGGATGCGGGCAGCCGCTGTCAGGTGTGCTAGCTGGGCACTAGCTGGGCACTAGCTGGGCACTAGCTGCTAGTCTGGACTTCAGGGTCAGAATGTTCTTCCCTGGGAGGACTGGCAAGAGTCAGGCCTGCCAAGGCTTGGAGGAACTGGGGCACCCATGAGAGTAGCAACTCAGAAACCTCTGTCTCATGGGGTGCAGTTAACACCATCAAAGTTGGGGTATTTGAGCTGGGACTTGAGGCCAGGGGGTCGGGAGCACTGGTGGACGTGGCACGGAGCCACTCCTTTCCTCCCGAGGGTGAAACCTGGGGTCAGTCTGAGAGGCCAGAGCAGTAGTCGAGTGTCCTCAACTATAGCTGCCTCCCAGCCTAGCAGAGGCAGCCAGCCAGGGGGCTGTCACGCCAGGAGCTACGGCCAGACTTTGCTCTTTCATGCTTTTGCCAAGGCCAGCCCTGGATGGACTCCCCTGGAACCAGCAAGAACAGAGACGGGAACAGGGCCTTGGAAGCAGGTGTCTTCTGCAGGGGAGACCCGTGCCACCTGGTCACGCCGGCCCCACTGAGGCTGGGGGCTCGGAACTGAAGCAACTCGATCCTGCGCTCTGCTCCACCTGTGCTCAGAGTCGGCAGAAGCTGAGATGTTCTTCCACATTTTATGGCAAACCATAGGCTTTCTCCAGCTCCAGAGGGTTAAATGGGAGGAAAGAGGTAGGGGACTGTCCCAGGCCCTACAAATGCAGCCCCTTCCCCAGGGGCCACAGTAAAATATGTTCCCTGAGCCGTGCCCATAGGCACCTCTGAGGCCCGGTGGGCCGGCGCCCACCACGCTGTCTGACAGGGGACAGCACTGCTCTGCCTGCGTGAACGCAGCTCCCCAGCAGATGGTGGATCAGACCTCGATGTGTCTGTGTGTGCTTCGTACGTTTCACTTGTTGGTAATGGATTTACAAATCCTTTAAGTACGGAAAACAGTCCTTCTGCATGCTGAACAGATGGGAAAGAAGGCTTCCGGAAGGCTTTTCCAAGTGGCTCTCTCTCTCTCTCTCTCTCTCTCTCTCTCTCTCTCTCTCTCTCTTCTGGTTTAATATCTCTATGTCTACACATTTTTTATCAGCTGGGGGTGAGAGAGAATCCGCCCTACCTTTGCTTCTCCGGCATCCTGGAGAATACGGAGCAGGCCTGCCCAACCAGACACCCACGAGCGACAGCGCACTGGGCCCTGGCCAGAAAACCTTGCCATCCTTCCTCCAGGATGCATGAAGCATGATTCGTGGAGGGGAAGGGGAGTATCCTGCTAAGCCGACACTGATTTTTCTGGCAGGACAAGAGACCCAGGGCTTCCAAACAGCAAGAGTGGGATGGATCGAATGGTGAGAGTCGTGAATCTGTGTTGATTTGCATTAACAGCCCCAAAGTCTCACCCTGATCCATGCCCTCTGCCTTGTCCCTGTGCAGTGAGTGGGTTCCCGCCTCAGTGGGCTCCGGCCCTTGACTCGGGCCTCGGCTATGTGACTCGTTTTAACCAACGGGATGTTGGCAAGCAAAGCCTGCAAGTGGACTTGCCCCCTGAAGCTTGTTCTCCTGCTCCATGTATAGGACATACCTGGGCAGGATAGCAGGTTCTAGAAGGAAGATGCCTATGGAGCTTAGCCAGTCCCCTGCCCACTAGATGGGGACCTGGAGCCAAGGGAGGCAAATCGGGTGGCGCTGGTCAAGGGTCTAGAGGACAGACAGCCTTCCTTCCCATCTCAGCGTGTGTTGGCTTTAATCGTTAAAATGACCCTCACGTTAAATATCATGATCTCATTTTGCAGATGGGGATGTTGAAGGATGGTAGAGCAGAGTGACTTGGCCAAAATGATACAGACAGACAGATGAGTGGAAAGCCGGGATCAAAACCCACAGCCTTTCAAACATGGAAAAAAATTAGAGCACGGAGCAAAACCAGATGCGGGATAAGCACACACCCAGAGTGCACGGAAAGTGCTGGAAGCGTCACAAGGGAGAAAACTTAAATTGACCTGGAGGAGGGTTTCTCAGGCACCACTGCAGACGTTTGGGGCTGGATAACTCTTTCAGGGGGGTTAGAGTCCGTTCTGTACGTTGCAGGATGGTTAGCAGCATCCCCGGCCTCCACTCACTGATGTCAGTGGCACCTTCTTCTCCAAGTGGTTACCAACCGCCAAGTGATCCCTCAGGTTGAAAGCCACTGATTTGGAGACATCAGGAAAAGTTCCAAGTGGCGGGTAGACTTTAAGATGCCCCGCTAAGAGCTTGCACGGCAGGTCCCAGACTGTAAAACTCAAGGATTAATAAAAATGTAAAAGTTTAAAATAAATTAA
The DNA here is from genome assembly GCA_030015415.1 of Cynopterus sphinx. NCBI lineage: Eukaryota > Metazoa > Chordata > Mammalia > Chiroptera > Pteropodidae > Cynopterus > Cynopterus sphinx. The sequence goes on along the minus strand of CM057390.1, from coordinate 47,359,412 downwards.
GTGAGACCGTTTAGAGTGAAAGATAGCCCTCTCTAGGAGAGCACGACTGGCCATTTTAAACAAATATTCCAAAAAAGAAATATTTTTTAAAACTTTTAAAACAGGAAACTTGTAGACGACAGTTTGGTCGTAAATGATGTCATCTATGTTTACTTTCTGACGAAGTTTATCAATCGTGTATCTGTCTGTATCAGCGCAAGAGGAAAGGTGGATGGACCAAAGTCGGACTGATTCTGGTACTTCCGTTGAGCTTTGCACAAAGCTCCCCACGTGGGCGTCGTTGTTATTTTCAGTTTTACCAGAGACAGCGATACGTGGTTGCGGATGGCAGCCCGAATGAGAACCGGCGTTTGGGTACCAGTTGTCTTGTTTGGCGACAGTCCTCAGTCCCTGACCCATCACCTCTGAGTTCTGGCTCCTCTCAATGTGGAAAGAAAAACAGACGTGACGATTTACAGGCTCGAATTTCCACGTGACACGGGTGTCAGTGTCTTGCAGCTGCCACGACGAAGTCCCGCAAACCCGAGGGCTTGAAGCAACAGGAACGTATTCCCTCCCAGTTCTGGAAGCAGAAGCCCAGAGTCCAGGTGTGGGCCGGGCCGGGTCTCTCTGGAGGCTCCGAGGGAGAATGTCCCAGGCCTCCCTCGTCACCTCTGGGGGCTGGCGGCAGTCCTCGGTGCTCCTGGGCTGGTCGAGGCGTCGCTCCAACCTCTCACCTCGTCTTCGCATGGCATCGTCACTGCGCCTTTCTTCTCTTCCTAGAAGGACGCCATTTATATCGGATTCAAGGCCCAGCCTGCTCCATTAAGACCTCCTCTTAACTCGTTACACATGCAATGACCCTATTTCAAATCAAGCCACTTCTCTGAGATACTAGAGGTTAGGACTATGCCTTTCTGGGGACAAATTCAACTCATCATAATAACTTACCCTGTAAGACCCATTTCTGGATGATGTTTGCTCCCCTCGGTCCACCCTCTTAGGAACATTGTCCCCTTCTTATCCCTGAAGGCCTGGGGCTGACAGAGAGGGCTCTTTCATGATCCTAGAACCCCATAATTCTGCCGTCCCTTCCACTAAATCGTACCACCCTGCCGTGTGCACCCCTGGTGTTTTTCCACATCAGCAGGGGTGCTTTCCATGGCTCTGTCCACCCCTCACCCCCAGATCCCCTCTCAACACCTATTGTACCGTAATGACTAGAGAAGTAGGTTCCATCTGAGGCCATAAAGGAGGTTTTGCTGGTTGGACAACAAGATCCCACAAGGAAACACAACCTTCGCCCTGGCAGCATGAGGTGCTGTTTTCACCAGGTCCTGGCCGTCCAAGAACCTCATGCCCACTTACGTTAGAAGCTTGCCCCAGGGACGATGCGTGTAGAAGTTAGGACAGTATGTGAAACTGCTGCCTGCCCTGAAGTGGAAAATAGGTGAGGAAAGAGGCAAGAAAATAAGGAATCGGAGAGGACCCATAAAAGACCCAGTGAGGCAGGAGGAAGGATGAACCCTCCAAAGAAAGCAACAGCAATCCTAGGTAAGATCAGTGGGAAACACTTCCCAGGGGCCGATTCTGAGAAAATGGGACAAGAAAGGGTTGGTGACAGCTGCCTACCTTCGGGCATGGGCCCTCAAGGAAAGCGAGGGAAAACATCCCCTTGGGCATCTGAAGCCTCGCTGTCGGGGACACAGCCTGGCCTCCCAAACCCAGGGGCCCTGCAGGTGTCACCAAGGGTAGAAATGGGGGGAAATCTCCTTCTGGTGCTTTTCCCCCAAACCGCTGCGTCTGCTGCTTCCTCCTAGATGGCTTCCCCCTCGCTGAGCCAGCTGTGGGTTCTCGCTGAAGCCCCCGACTAATAAACGCCTCCATGGCCCGCAGTTGAATTTCCAAAAATGCAATTTGCACGCAAACGCAACACGCAGAGCCCCGCCACAATTGAATTCTTCTCTGCCCAAAATCAATTGTGAAAGTGTATGTAAAACGACGATCGCGCCCAGCTCCCCATAATGAGCTGATTGTGCTAAGTGAGCATCTGATTTAAGAAGTGGCTGGCGGTCCAGGCCGCGTCGCGCCGTCTCATCGGGCTGCAGCTGGGAGTGCGCTGGCTCCCAGGGGAGCGGACAGTGCTGCAGGCGCGGGGAGGTGCCCTGCCAGCCTGGAGGTGCAGGGGGTAGAAGCTGAGCTCATGACTATGGGGGAACAGTTCGTATTCAAGCCCCCTTTTTTATTCAGCCTCTTCCCCACCCCCAAGAATAATGGGGATTAAGGCATCGAGGAGAGAGAGAGAGAGCAAGGGCTTTCGAGAAAGCATAAATGGAACAGGACAGGGGGCAGGAGGGCTGGAGGAGTAGATGGAGGGTGCAGGCAGGAGTCCGGCCAGGCGAATGGGTTCCGAGGGAGGGAGTGTGGCTGGCAGAAAGCTAATCCGAGTCTGAGTCTGTAGAACCAGCCTTGGCCACCGGCGCAGCACAGCCCTGGGAGGTCAGAGCCTGCCATATGTCCTAATCCGCAGGACGGGAGACAGGCCTAGAAGGCCGGGATGGGTGTCAGCCTGTGGCTGGTCTCTGAAGGAGCTTCGGGCCAGCACAGGGGTCCTCCTCCTTCCATTGGGGCTGCCTTAGTCACTCCACAGTCCCTCAAAGCCCAACACGTTTTCCTGCCCTGCCAATCGTTTTCCAAAATGCTGCCCTCATACTCGTCTTTTCCAGACACCTTTCGGGTCCCATAGAACCCTCGCCCTCTGGTCGAGTATTCCCAAGAGGAATAACAGTAGCACCTTAGAAGTGCAGGTGCAGGGACAAAGGTGGGGTAGAGGCGCCGGAGGACAGCACACATCCCCAGGTACGGCTCAGCACGTGGCAAGGGCCAGACACTGAGCAAGCCGTGGCCGCACGCGTCCTCTCAGAGCCACCGGTCTACCAGGGAAGAGAGTTTCCTTCCAGGTGCCAAACACCGGGCGAGGGAGGCCTGCTCACGCCGAGCGGCGACCGATCGGAGGGATCGTCAGGTTCTCTATAAGATGCTCCAAGCTGAGCCTTGAAGGGAAGGTGAGGTTTGGCGAAGCAAAGGGAGGAGGCCACGCAAGGAGGCCACGAAACGAAGAGCCACGCTGCTGGAGGAATAGAACTGGGCATCTAGAGGAGTAAGGGTTGGGGGGTAGAGGTTGAGACGGATGGGGACCCAGCCTGTCTTGACGACTAAATTTTTGGGGCGAGGGAAAGGGTCTTCCCTAGTCTAGGTAGTTTCCGGCTTTCTATTTTCCTAGGCTTCCTCAGAATCTCAAGCTGCCCCTGCTTTTTCGTCTTTAGGTCGTTTTACTAACCAGAGCTTTGCTCCCTCAAAGGTGTCTTTCTCCCAGGATGGGAGTGATGTGTGGGATCACTCCTGGGCAACCCACCCGAAGGTGCTTGGTGACTCTCTGGATGGCCTGAGGGCCTGTGGTGAGGACGATGCTGGAGTCAGCGGGAAAGGCGATGGGCCCCTGGTCATGCCTGGAACACGGACGCCGGCCCCAGGTCCTCCATCTGTTTCAGCCCAGCACGTGCTGCAGTGAAATGCAGAGTTGCACAGACAGCCCCCGCTTGTGCCCCAGGACTTGACCTCTGTGCCTCAACTTCCCCCTCTGTGGAAAGGGGATTCTATGCGCCTGGATTTGAGGGCTGTGAGGATTAGATGAGATGAGGCACGTAGCGTTCAGCCACTGCCTGGCACAGAGCAAACCCTGGAATCGCTGAAATGATTAGGCCTCCTGCAAAAGACAACATCTACCCGGATAAGGGCTTCAATCCCCGGGGTGACACAAACGACTGCGACACCAAAGAAAAGGTACCCCATTAATTGATGGGAATGCATTTTAGACGGGCCTCAGAGAGAGGAGCCATGGGGTCAGACGCATCTGAAGGACGGGAAAGAATTGATGAAGGGTAGATGAAGGGGCTCACAGGACCACATGACGCATGCATGGCAGCGCGCACTGTCTCGGGCCACGTGTGTAATTCCCGGTCTTCCACGCCGAATGTAGGCCCTGGGACCAATACCCGAACCTTCCATTTCTTTGTGTCCCTGGTGACCCCTGTATGCCCCGCCCATGAAGTGCTCAGGGAAAAATTGCCCAAGACGCAGAGCTTGAGAGGGCAGCAAGCTCACCAGAGACCCAGAGAGGAAATCCCATGCTCCAGGAATGCCCTACCTGACCTCAGTGGCAGGCCAGCTTGCTGAGCAGGCGACCTGGGCGGGGACCTTGCCTTCTCAACTCCGCAGGGCGGGGCCTTCATCTGTCATCTGGGGATAATGACCCAGGGCCCGGCCCGCAGGGCTAGCAGGAAGATGAAATGAGACGACGCACGCCGACTTCTTAGCATGCAGTCCAGCATGCAGACGTGCACGCTAAATGTTAGCCTAAACCAAAAAACAAAACAATAAATAAAAGCCAACAATGTCGCTTAAAACACGGTCGTTGCTCAGGCCTGCTTTGCGACTAGCACTGGACGTTCGGGCCTCGGGTTTTGTGTTCTGCCTGGCGTCAGCCTGAGTTCTAGGAAGACGGTCGCCCTCGCCCCTCGAAGCAGTTTCCTTCTTGCTCAGTGGGGGCCTTTGATGGAAGCAACTTTCCCCCGAGACCTCAGTGCTGAGAGAGATGACTCGAAATCGCCGGAGGCCAGGGCAGGATGTGCCGAACTTCTTAGTAGAAACCCAGCAACAACAAGCCCTTACCCCTGAAAGGCATTGATTGGTGGAAGGGAAAAAATCACAAATATTACAAACAGCCTGGGTTGGTAGCGTGATCCCATTGTATCGAGACTGAGAAACGAGGTCCGTAGAAAGCAAGTGACCTTCCCTAAAGCAAGAGGTCAATGTGGGATGTGAAGCCAGACCATCCAACTGTTGGTCTAGGCTCCCTTTTCCTTCCTTCTGGTTCTTAAAGTGTCCTAGCGGGAGGTGGAGGAGGACACGGGCTCATGGTTAGCATTTGTCATTGCTGCTGCTTGTTTGGGATGAGGCGAGGATACCTGGTGGGAGCCTGCTCCCACCTTGGCCTGGTCAGAGCTCTCTGGTGGAGCTGTTAGCACATCGCACGCCGAGGGTGTCGCCTCGTCAGAGCACACCCAGCGATCTCCAGACTCAGGCCAGGCACCTCTGGGGCCAATGCACTTGGCCCAGGGGCGGGACAATGGGTTTTAGGGCCCCTGGCATTCAGGTGGGCTCTGATTACGCCTTCCTTGCCTTCATGAGAAAGTTGTTGCGACATCTTTAGCCCACGACTGCTAGAAGCCCAAGGCTGAATCCTTTTCCAGGAGGGTTTCTGTCAAAGGCCTATAACAAGTCATTCACCTCCTCTTCTCATCCTCTCTGCTGTCAGGCAGAAACCACAGGATTTATCATCTAAATGGGGATCATTTTAATCATGCAAAGAGGTACTATCCTGGACAGAACACCAGGCCAACCAGCATAAAATTGGGGAACACCATCCCGGCAAGCCAGACATATCGTCCCCCCACTAAGGACCCCTCATGTTTAACCCTATTTCTTCCTGATCTTGCCGTTGAGGCCCCGTCTTGATGGAGGAGGCCTTCCCTGGGCCGCCGTGCAATCACGGAAGAACCGCTCCCATTTGAGGAACACTCAGAAGGGACAGGCTCTCGAGGGGCCCTGCTCCTTGTCTGCATCATGTCCTCTCTCTCGGAAAGGAAAGAACCAAAGCAGCCCACTTCAGAGATGCACTGCGGGGGGAGAGAGGAAGAACCATGCTTCTCACCTGAGTGAGAGTACCCAGAAGAGGAAACACTCCGATGAGAGCCTCTCCCCTGCCCTCCACATAGACCGATGTGCCCGTCGTCCTTCAAAGCCCAACCCACATCCCTCCCCTGTGGTGCCCAGGAACCAGGGACCCTCCCTCCTCAGATCTTTGTAGTTCTCACTCCCGGGACCAGAGGGCCTCGTGATTCCCCCTGCAATATGCCTGATCCTTGAGTAGGTCTTTTAGCATAGTGGGGCAGAGTAGTCGGACAGTTGCATTTTTGTTATACACACACACACACACACACACACATACATATGCACACACACATACATATTATACATATATACACATATATACACATATACATATATATTTTTATATATGTAATATATATACACATATATTATACATAGATATTTTATATATATGTAAATATATATTTATATATGTGTAAATATATATATTTTTTACATACATATGTAAAAATATATATGTATAAAATATATGTATTCTATAACATATATTTTAAAACATATTTTGGTTACATATATTCTATTAAATTTATGTACATATAAACATGTATGTGCATATACACACACACACACACACACATGCACATTTACATGTACATGAAAGAAAGAATGGATGGAGAGATGAACTTCCTGAATGTATATTAATCTGCAAATAACCAAGAGAAATATCTGCAGAGAAGAAGTCATTTACCCAGCGGTCAGTTGTAGAGTTTTCGCTGTGGAGCGTATCTAAGTTTTGGAGGAGCTGATTTCTGTGCTTTCCACGTCTACACCTCTGGTTTGTGATCTGACACGGTGAGGATTTGCCCGGGTGGATTCATGGAGGCGTTCTGACCTTGAGAGGCAGATCAACACAGAGAGAAAGGAAGCTCCGAGGTGAGGCTGAGAGCAATCGAGTGGGCAGAGTTTCCTGGAACGGGTTCCTCGCCCTTCTTGCCAGCGTGAGCAGTGTCCTGGCGTTAGAACCGGGTCATCAGTGCCCACCCCTGAAGCGCTTCTTTACTGGCTCCTGTCGGGCTTCAGCCTCTTTGCCCATCAACAGCTCGGAGACGAGACTGGGCACAGAGGCCTGTTAATATTCCTTTTCAGATTGCTACGGTCGAGATGCTTTCCGAGGGGTCCCTGTTCATGGAGGCAGAGTGGGCCTTTGTTTGTCAAGCTCCCGCCTCCATGCATCATAAGTGATTCCTCTTCCTACATTACCGTCTTGGGGGCTTTCTTCCAAAATTAAGTCACTAATTGGAATGATTTATTCCCCAAACATACGCACGTGCACTGCTGATCAGAATAGCGTTTGACTGAGCACCCTGATGCACCTGCTGCTCTTCGAATGTCCCTCTCATCTCTGCATCGATGGGGACAGGCACCCGGTCCTTTGAATCCCCTGTCGGAACAGCTCTCACCATCGATGGGTGCCGGAGCCCAGTGACCCCAGCTCCTGTTATCTTCCCTGTGGTTTTTCTCTCTGGTCTGTGATGTGCTGAAGAAGATGCCTTCCCCCACTTCTCTGGGTGTGTGTGTGGGGGCGGGGAGGCTGAAGGCCAGAGCTCCCTGTCATCCCTGTGAGGAGGAGCCTCGGGAAGCCAGGATCCCCAGCACGGCATGCACAAACACGTGCACGGCCCTGTCGTAACAATCCGACAGAATTTTTAATCATCTACTCGCTGACCTCCGTGAGTCCGGTAACTAGTAGGGAGGTTAGAAACTCTGAATCCTGTGGCATCTCAGCTCTAGCCTTTTTGGTGTGACTTCTTCTCGTTTAAAAGAAAAGCTTTAATCAGCTGAAAAAAGGAAGAAAAAATAAAAGCCAAGTGGGTGTGTCCAGAGCTCGGAGAAAGGGAAAAGTCTGGCGGAAATGGTTGCAGCAATTAAATCCAGTGTTGCTCCCCTAATTTACAAATTGGAATCACCTGCAGGGTGTGCCCAGCTCACTCCATCCCTCCCCTGAAGCCTGATTAGGAATTCCAGGCACCTCAGCCCTGCCCCCGGACATGCATAAAGTAAACTTCTTGATCTGCAAGCCCATCACCTAACAACTCCCCTAATAAAGCGTGAGGGGAAAGCTGCCCTGGTCCACCTGTCCGTACCATTCATCTCCAGCTGCATAGCCTCCGAGAGACAGAGGCAGAGGCAAGGAGAGTCCCAGATGCACTTATCATGCTCTGCGAATGGGCTCGCTGTTCACAGTGTGGCCCCAGCCATGCAGATAGAGGTGAGGGTACAGCTGGGTCAAAAGCAGACTTGATTATGAAATTGTGGAATTCATTTCTCGAGCAAACGTTTACTAAGTGTCTACTTGATGCCAAGCATTGAGTTGTGCATTGAGGGCGTTCACCGTCTAGTGGGGGAAGAGAAAGTCACGTAGAGCGATAATTACCACACGATGACACTGCCGAATGAAAAATAACATCAATTAGCTGTTGGGTCACCGAAAGGATTTATTCGGGAAAAAGAAAGGGTTGCAACTCAGTGTGCGTACAGACATGGCAAGTGACATACATACTCTGGACTACGTGCCAAGGTGGAGGGGTGTACATGGAAGGGGAAAAAGGAAAAGGGAAGGGGATTTTATTCTAAGCATAGAGTTTGTCTTGTAGGGTTCTCATGATTAAGCGGAGTGCTGGAACTTCCATAAGCCCTAGCTCCTCCCATAGACCCTCCCGACTGATTATGTTTGTTTAAAGTTGCAGTTAGTCTTTATCAATAGATACTATAATAAAAAAATACAATAGAAAACTTGTCAGTTGCTGTAGGAATATAGGAAGGACCTGACCCTCTCTGAGAAGGAGAGAATGTATGAGGAGCCAAAGAAGGCGCCATAGGGAACCTTCTAGAAGGATGGAATTTGAAGAACCATTATGAAAACTGAGAGGAGAATCTGGCGTGAGTCGAATCTCCCATATAGCGTCAGTGCAGTTATGCGCTAACACGGTGACCCCTAACCTTTATTCTTCCCAGTCACCAGCTGACGTCAGAAGCATTCTGGCCCCTGTCACCACAGTGTCGCTGGCCCACTGTGCAGACGTGATTCCAGGCCCTGTGAGTTCGTGGAAACACTATTCTTCCTTAGTCAATGGGGATGGCACAACTTGGGGTCCCTGAGCGGATATCGAGCTTAGCCTTGGGGACGATGAATTTCAGCATCCCACACCTTTCTCCAGAGGGCTTCAGTCTGGGAACCAGTCCCACTTTTCTGAAAGCCTTCTCATCTCTAACCGTCACCTCTCCCTACGCTGAGGGTTTCTACATAGTCTTTGTACGTTTTCAGGTCAGAGACACCTAACGCCTAGTGTAATATCTGGCGTGTCGCAGCGTCTTAATTGCTATTTAGTAAAATCTTTTATTATAATCATGTGCTCACAACCTATAGGTAGGAGAGGGACGCATTTCCCTGGAAACTGTCGTCTTCTGTCTTCAGCAGGTAGTCCGCACACATGCACATAAATTATAATGTTTACACAGGGGATTGTCCAGATGTTAGAACTCGTATAATTACCTTCGATTCACTATGCCAAGCCATGGAGATTAAAAGCCTGGCCCCACCTCTCTCTCTCTCTCTCTCTCTCTCTCTCTCTCTCTCTCTCTCTCTCTCTCTCGGAGCTCACAGGCTAAATGCTACTTGATTTGGGACAACATTCTGTGAATTTCCCTGGTGATACGAGGAGATGAATCTGCCAGGGAGAGAAGTGCCTCCACACTCAGCAAATCAAGAGCAAGATCCAGGTGTGCTTTCCAGAACGTCCCAGCACTCCTACCCAAAGAACAAGAGAATTCTCTAGCATTTCACATTTGTCTTCCCTGGGAAGGGGCGGAATGGAAGTTCTTTGGTACAGATGTATTTAGTCATCTTGGATCCACTGGGAAGCCATAGGGAGAGTAAAGAACCACGTGAGGAGTATCTCCCATTCTCATACCCAGGCTTGGTAGAAGGGCCAGACGACACCAGCCAAGGCCGTAGAGGCCCAGGGGAGACCCTAGAGTGGGCATGGAAGAGAGCAGTGCTCAAAGACAGAGACAGTCAGAGTGGGAGAAACTAGATGAGACTCCTTTAACCTGGTTCCTGACCCTCTACAGGATGGGGATAAGGAAACCTGCAAGTTAAGTGCCATTTTTCTGAAATGGCAAAATAAGCCACTGCCCATCCTCCACCCTTAAATCTCAACATTATGGAGATCCCCCCAAAACCCTGCCCAACCTAGAAATGCTGATCGACCCTGTGATCTTCATTTAACACTCATAGAGTCTGCCACTTCCAAACACTCACATTCGAACATCTTCATTGTGCACAGTATCTCTCCTCACCAACTATCTTAAAACTATTCTATGAGGTTACCTTTCCAAAAAATGGTACAGAGGGAATGAAAAAATATCATATCATTTTGCTCAGTTATGTGTATTTGAAAACCTCAAAAAATGCTAATATTCTAAGAAAATATAAATTACTAAAATTGATTGACCACAGTGTAGTCAATTTTAATAGGTCAATTTGCAAAGGAGGTATTCAATCTATATCTATATCTATATCTATATAGATATATAAATATATGTATATATGTTTATCTGTATATTATATATATTAGTTTTATATACATAAAAATTAGCTTTATATATATATATATAAATATATGTATATGTATTCTGTCTCCTATGTTAGAATTATTCTGTGAAATTTTTTAGTTTTATTTTTTTCCTTGCAAGAGCTTTTGATATATCTATATTTATCTATATCATCATCTAGATTTATATATATCCTGAATATAATATCAACATAAAAACCAGGCAAAAGATGAAAAGAATAATTAGCCATGACCAAGTGGTATTTATTCCAAGAATGCAAGGACAGTTTGACTACGTTACTCTAATTGGCCATATTATGAGCTCAGAGGATGATTTTCATAAATGCTGAAAAGGCTGCAGATAAAATTTAACATCCTTTCTTGACTTAAACAAAGAAGAATTTTATATAGACACGTTTTCTCAGTAAGATAAAACTTTATATATCTCAGATCAACAGCTTCATGCTTAATAGAAAACCATACAGAAGTATTCCTTTTACTGTCAAGAACTAAATAGCGCTGTTTAATATGCTTACCATCACTCAACATTTTAAAATTATATTCACTGAAACATCAAAATAAGAGTATAAATAAGGAATAGATAAATTTTTTTCAGTATTTGTAAATTATATGATTAAATAACAATGTTCTGGAAAATTCATTATGGAACACAAAAAATTGAATAAGGTGTCTAATGAAAAAAAGAGTAAAATCTATAGTCTTCTCATATAAGCAGAAGCTGTTGTGAATAAACAGATCTTATTTATAAACTTCACAAATGTATAAAGAAGAAAAAAACTTGAAATACTAGGAATGAACCAAAAGGAGAAGTGAGCAAATGAAAAAGCATACCTGTTCTCTCTCAGGAAAAATCAGGCTGAAGAAGACATCAGTTCTCTCTAAATTATTCTCTAATCTTAAAGTTTTTCTATCAAGTAATAAATTACAAAGCTGCAGTCATTAGCTCAATATGGTACTGAGTCGAGAAGAAGTAGGCCAATGAAACAGAGCGGAAAATTCAGAAATACAACCAAATACTACATAAAGATGTAATATATAAAAATTTACTGTGTAAAAACTACTACATAAAACTGTAGCAGGTGATAAATGAATATTAGTGGGGAAAGATGAATTATTCAATAAATTGCATGATAGAGTAGTAATCCAATAAAAAGTTAAAATTCGGATGCCTATCTTATACCCTCACAGGTTAATCAACTCTTTAGATATAAATCCTGGAAGCACCACTGCACCTGAAGAAAAGATAAAATTTGTGTTAATTTTTTAAATAATATCAATTTTGAGAATCTATTAAAAAATATTTGACTACAATTTTAATTTTTTGAGATACATTTTGCTAAATAAATTTTTATTTTCTTCTCAGTGACAAATGTACCATAAAAAAGCCCAAAGGAGAATCACAATTGTAAAACTTTTTCAATATTTACTCAAACGAATATATAAAGAACTCTTACAAATCGGTAAAAGACCAAAAACTAAATATAAAAATAGACAAAAATGACGAACAACCAATTCACAGAAAAAGAACTTGCCAACGGCTTCTAAACATTTAAAAAGATGTTCAGCTTCACTCTTAAAAGGGCCGTACAATGGGCTCTCAATGCCACACCGTTTTACATACCATGTTGCCAACAAATAAAACGATTTAATAACACGATTTGCCGAGATGATAAAAACCCAGCTCTTTTCACTCATGGTAAGTCATTGTGTTAACTTGGCATAAAATTGGTATAACATTTTGAAGGGCAGTTTTATAATATCTCTCAAAGCTCAAATGTGTGTCTTTTGAACCAACAAGGCCATTACTAGACCTTTCTGCAGATTAACTTGCTCGTGCGAACTCCGTGGATACGTGGGATTATTTATTACAGCATCTTTACAGTAGGAAAATACAGGAAAAAGTCAAAATGTGCATCGGAGGGGCACTGGGGAAACAAATGAATGGTATGCAGCCCTTAGCATAAGGTCGCTTCATATGGACTTACGTGAAAAAAAAAAACTCAAGATACCGTTTTAGCTTTAAAAAGTGAGGTGCAGAGCAAGGTGTTTAATGTGCTCCTCATTTATTTACCAGATAAAAAGTTCATAAGTTCTTGTGTATGCGCAGAATGCCTCTGAGACGTGCCAGAATCACAGGAGGTGACCATCGAAGGGAGAAACAGGGCAGCTGGGAGATGGGACAGCGGAGACCGTTTCCCACGTGGTTTTCTACCGTTTTCCTACAGTCCGAACGCCATCCTATTGACATGCATCCTGCATTTGAAGTACTAAGTGCAGATAGATTCTTCATGCCCAAGGGCAGTCATTTGCATGACACCGTCACCCTGGCCGGAATCAGCCTGGGGTCCCATGGCTCCTCTTCATGGGCTGCTCTCCAGGCAGAGCTCTCTGCTCACCATTTCTTACACCACCTTGTAGTTTCCCCTTCAACATGCCCCCTCCCACCCGCACACCTTCACATCCTGCAGGTCTTCAACATCTGGTGCAGTCACGCCGCCTCCGGAGGGCTCTCCCTGCCCACACCTCCAGGACCTCTCCTCCTCCCATCCTTGATGGCTTGTTTCCAGTCACCTCCCCCCCGCGGGAACATAAATGCCCAGGTAGCACAGACCTGTCGCGTACACCTCTGTAACTGCAGCGCCCTAGAGGGAGTAGATGCTGAACAGAAGCCAAGGCTGATGATGATGGTCCTTGCGTTCTCACTGGTCATCACACCCCTCCAGCAGCTTCCAAGGTTCTGGCGTGAGTCTCCTTCCTCCAGGGGGCCAAAGCCTGCTCTCACACACTTGGCCAGAGGCTAGCTGATGGAGCTCAGTTGCCTTCGAGCCTGGCCCCTATCCTGATCCCAAAGGCCCATCCATTCCTGGGGCGCATTGCACCTGCACTGCCTCAGCCAGCAATGCCGGGAGCCCTGGAGTCCCCTTCTCTCCATCCCCTGGGAGCTAGAAGTCACTCTTTCTGCTAAATTTACTGTACATCCTAGACGCACCACTTTCAGCCCCTGGAACATAAGGAGATTCAGAGGGGAGGCAGGAGAACAAAGCGCACTCCCAGCAGTATAACCGGATCTGACAGGTTCATTTAAAGAGCAAAATGCAATTCCGACAGGATCAGAGAGCCGGCAGGGTTGGGGAGCTGAGGGCCCAGGCCTGGCAGTCTGGTTGGGTGGGACACCTTCTCTTTTCTGCCCCCAAGCCCCAATATACCCACAAAAAAAAAAAAAAGGCAAGAATGAGACAACAGAGGGAGGAGGAAATTGCAGTAAAACATCAGTGGGATGACACTGGGCCCGAGACGTGGCCGGTTCTTCAGTCCCATGAGCATGGGACCCACCAGGGTGTGAGAAGGGCCTCCTTGTCCCCTCCTCTTCACCAGACCCCCTCGCCTAGGTTGGGAGGGTTCAGTTCTTCATTTTGGGGGTGGACCCTTTTTCCTTTTCTTCCTGCCCCTCTTTTGATCTCTTTAGGTGCAGTGCTGCTGTTAACAAAAAAATACGTCGTGTTTGAGACAAAGTGTGTGCAATTCCTCTCCCAGAAAGGAGGCCTTTGAAGAAAAAGCCAGTGATCAGAGTGGAGAGAGGGCACCAGGAGGGAGGGGCTGGTGAAGGGCTGGCGGGCGAGGAAGCCGGAAGCTGGTGTCTGGGCTGGGAGGGCAGCTTTGATCTCTGGGCAGGAATTGCCTTTTGTGTTTTTTGGGTTTTTTTTTTTTAATTTCATTGTTGGGGTGAGGAGTCTTCTGCAAAGATGTGGAGTGATGTGGCTGAGGAAGGGAGATGAAGCTGCAAGTCTTTGAAATGACAGCATCAGATGCCTGGGACCTCTCCCCACTATCCCCTAAGGGCACCATCCATCGGGAGGCCCTGGTGTGGGGCAGGTAGGGAGATAGAAGGGCCTCTTAGCCCTCACCTTTCCCCAAACACACGCACAATCATTCACACCCACACACATGCTCACTCACACCCCCAGTCACACACACCCATGCACACGCTCACTTGCACTCTCCCACGTGTGTGCACACACACACACTCACAGGGGCTCACACTTGATAACACCGTTTGTGCAAATGAGACAGCAGCAGCTTCTGTGCTTCCTTCCCTGGAGGTTGCCCTTCCTCCCCACAAGCCCACCCTGTTTCCTGCAAGCCCCCAGCCTCTAACTCAGGTTAGGTTCCTCCCCACGGCCCTTGCTCCGGACCTCCTCCACTGCTCCCCTCACAGCACCTGCCCTCAGCCACCTAAACGAACCCCATAAGCCAAGCCAACAAGTCCCAAAACGGCTTATTACGCAGTGGATCTTGGTAGGACCAGAACACTAATGCCCGCCAGGCCTACGGCCCCGAACACTACTGTGGCCCTGGAGCCCCGGCCTCTGCAGCAGGCCCTGAGGAGTTCGCTGCCCGGGGCGAGTCGTACCGAGTGTCCCATAGAACGGGACCTCGGCATGGAGGGCCTCGCCTCTCCCCTTTAGAGTTTCCAGACTCCTGGAAGAGGCCACCCCGACACCGGGCCCTGGAGGGTGGACCCGTTCATGCCTAGGAGACCTCCTATCTCCACACTCCAGACGTCAGAAAGGCATTGTCCACCCCCTGCTATTTCATGAAACGCGTGTGTCAGCACACGGGCTAATTTGGATCTTCCCCCCTGGGCAAAGGACCACGTTGGATGGGTCATCCATGTTCCCCGAAAATACAACTTGAATGACATGATGAACACTATCCATGCCCTTGCTGGAGTCTGTGGCCCAGCCCAGGCCTAGATGACAGGCTCAGTCCCCATTGTTAGGGCAGCGCGTCGTCCTTGTTCCTTCCAGTTCCAGGCCCTCCTGTCTCCCCTGCTCCCCTCCTGCATCTACGGCTTATGAAAATCACTCTCACTCTCTCGTCCCTGACCGGACGGGGAGGCCCCAGCCTGGCTCCGGGGTGGGAAATGGAGTCGGGTGGATGGGGCACGGCCTCACCCAGCCCCGCCACGTACTGGCCCTCGGCACGTAACGTAGCTGCTTCGACGTCCCGTGTCATTTACAGGAAAGAGGAGTTCATGACTCTCGGACGTAAAACTCCAGCACAGACATCCCCCTGGATGGCACATCGAGTGCTACTCGAATGTAGAGTAGGGATCTCAGATCCCGCAGGTCAAAGGTCACCTTCTGTCTTCCACCCCAAACCGCCTCCTCTTGTAGTCTCCTTGTCGCCTCCATCCTTCCACTTGCTCAAGCCAGAACTTCCAGAATTGTCTCTCATACCCATAATCCAGTCTCCCAGGTATACTCTCGAATGTCCGGAAACCACCAAAGGGCCATGAAATCTCCCTCTCGCCCCAAGCCGTCGCCCACTCTGCATTAGCAGCCGCTGGTCTCCAAGCTTCCTAAGCTCCCACGATGCCGCGGCTGGACTAGTAGAGAGATCCCACTGAAATACAAGTTGTTTCTGTCCCTCAAATCCTCCAAAGAGCCTCCATGTCACTGGGAGTAAAAGCCAAAACACTCACAGTGGCCTACGAGGCCCCACAGGCCCTGGTGACCTCTGACCCCACATTCACACCTGACCTCCGACTGCTTTCTCTCTGGTCCTCACTACTCCACTCCTACCAGCTCCCTGGCTGCCCCTGACGCTCACCAGGCACTCCCCAGGCCCAAGGTCTCTGCACTTCCTGTGCCTTCCACTTGGAAGGTTGACACATGGGGAAACCCAGCCCTCGTCAGCTTCAAGACTTGGTTCAAATGTCGCCTTCTCAGCCAGCCCCCAGCACTCCCTCCCTGCCCCCCGACTTTGTCTTCCTTCATGGTTCGTGTTGCCATCTGTAGACTCAAACCTACTTATGGGTGCAATTGTCTGTCTCTCCTCACGCGAATCAATCCCCACAGGGACATCATCTGTGGTTTGTGGTGCTGATTGATATATCGTGAAGCCTAGAATAGTGTAGGGCACATAGTCGTCCCTGGTAAACCTTGTTGGATGAATGAATACATGAGGGATACGCACTTGCCGGGTCTAAGGCACCGTATCAGCGTTTCACACAAATTGGCTCATCCTGTTCTCACCCAGACCTGCGAGGTGGACACTTCGCCATCCCCGTGAATGAGGGCGAGGGCCTGCTGTGACTTGCTGGGAAGAAGAAATGGGATGGAGCACGCCAAGTGCCAGGCTCATGGTGAGCAATTAATAAGTGGTGACGAGGGCTGTGACCAGCAACAACCAAGCCATCTGCACCTATTTACTGAGGACCCCCCCACCCCCGTGTCCAGCCTAACGCCTGGCACGGGAGGGCCAACAGCTGGGGCTGGAAGGGGAGGGAAGGCCCTGGTAATAAAGGGTCATGGACTCGGCCTCTCAGAAGGGGAAAGCACTGTAGGCACTCCAGCTGCTGCGTGCTGGGCGAGGTGAGGACCTAGGCTAAGTCCCCAGGGTGAGGGCAAATCCACTGGCTTGGGTGCCCGGGGTGGGACGAGGTCGAGGTCACGTTTACCTATGAAAACAGGTGGGAGGGCTGGGTTTCAACTGTGCGCCCTGCTCACCCCTCTCCCCTGCTCCCACCACTGATCCTGCCCCCTCCTTGCATGACCCGGAGACAAGCACTGCCCCTTCCTTGGCCCTGGTCCCCCACCTGTAAACTCTGTATAAAAGGCAATGGCCTTTCCAGGCTTTTCCTCCACCTCCCAAATGCTGTCTGTCTCCTTCCTCTGGTCAGAAGAGCCAGAACATGCAAAACACCCCCAGCGCTGCCTGCCCAGGGGGCAGGATTAGAGAGGAGCCCAGGCTGCCTCTGTTTACCCCCTGAGCCTCTGCTGCCAGCCGGGGCGAGCTGGTGCTTCCCCGGAGGCCGGTTCAGACCCGGACTCCCCCAAAGTGCTGACTCCTGAGAACCTGCCTCTGCTCATTTTCTATGCATTGAACTTCAAACACTGGCGAGGCACTCGGGCAGCAAGACAGGGGGGATTTGGCCATTACACTCTCTCGCGCTCCTTTTTCCCTTCATCTCCCTCTAGACAGGATTACGGGTCGCACCTATTCATTCTTGTCTGGGAGCAACACACCAACCTTGTTCTTCGTAGAGTTTTATAACCTGCTCCTTCTAGAAGCCGTCCTTTCGCCCGAGCAGTCTGGGTGAAGGTGTGCACCCCGCGTTCACCAAGAGGCCGGCTGTGTGGTCCCCCCAGGCTCCTTCTCAAGGGCAGTACATGGAGGGGACAGGAAGGGGTCAGTGCCTGGTGCTTACAACCCTCCTAGGGGTGGCACCTGGAAATCTCCTCTCTAACCTGCTCCCCAAGGATAAGCAAAGCAATCCGGGTAAAGTCTGTCCCTGGTTGAGCTCGTGCATCCATCCACTCGCCTGCTCTTAGCTAAGCGCCTCCTCCCAGGTCTAGGCCCTGTTCGAGGCCCGCGTGCAGGGATAAACGGTGACACGGCCTGGTGGGAAGGCCTGCGAATGGGCGAGGACAGTGGCATCGTTCTGGGAGTGTGCTGACGGTGGAAAGCGAGCGCCCTGCTGGGAGAGTGGAGGGAGACCCGCCACCGTAAGTGACACCTGAGTGGACCTTTGAACGTTAAGGAGGAATTACGGGAAGCAGTGGAAAGCAGAGGGAACAAAACAGGCACAGGCTAAGAGACGTAAAAACACAAGATAACTTTCTCCGATCGCTTGGACTTGCACGTGGCTGAAAAGCATGGCACCTGAGGGGGGAAAGCGAGAGGTGATCGGAGAGAAGGGAGCCTTGCGCATCGTGATAAGGGTTTCGATGGCCCCCCTGAGCGGTGGGGAGGTCTCGGAGGGACATCATGTCAGGGCCTGACGTGACCGGATTCATGGTAGAAAGATGACTCCGGTTGCAGTGGGAGGAGAGATGGGATCGTGGCTGGGAGGTCGTGCGAGACCGAAGGGTAGAG
This sequence comes from Cynopterus sphinx, assembly GCA_030015415.1. Classification (NCBI taxonomy): domain Eukaryota; kingdom Metazoa; phylum Chordata; class Mammalia; order Chiroptera; family Pteropodidae; genus Cynopterus; species Cynopterus sphinx. Next base: position 47,341,185 of record CM057390.1, on the reverse strand, counting down.
GGAACTCCTTGGGGAGAGCACCCCGGGGGAGCGACCGGAAGCTGAGCAAGGCCATCAGGAGGGAACAGGCTGGAGCCCTTTTTAAAGGTGGGATGGACAGGTTGTGCACACAGATTCGATGATAACGGTCAAAAGAAAGAAGGCGGAAACTGCAGGGAGAAGGAAGAGTGGGGGGAATTCTAGATTATTCCTTCATTTTGGTGAGGAATGATGAGAGCAGTTTTATTTGTTGAATAAAAACGTCTGGCGCGAGGAGCGGATTTGCAGGGGAAGATGGCAGGCTCGCCACCTACCCGAGAGGCTGAGTCTGGGGTGCTCCAGGGCCACTCAGAGGAGAAGCTGAGAAAGCCGTGAAGGAAGTCCCAGGAGAAGGCCCGGGTGGGGACAGACGGACAGCACAGTGGTCAGCAATACAGGCCACCCAAGGCTGCTGGAGGCGGCGACGTGATTCCCTCTGGAACTTTCCAAGAGTGGAAGGAGAAGCAAGCCAGGATCCAACTCTGGGAAAAGAGCCCCCTACGGGGGACACCGACGTCCCTGGGTCACAGAAGAGAAGCTCACGTAAGGGTTTCTGCGGGCGGATCTGCCCTGGCTGCCCTGCTCCGGGGCCTGAGGGAGGGAGAAGTCATCGGGTGGGTCCTTCCGGAGCCCGGGCACCTGCAACCGTCATCCATCTGCCTGCTGGCAGGGCCGTCGCAGGCTAAGCACTACTCAGAGGTCCAAGACGGACCCCGACAAGGGTCCTTTTAGACACAGCACCCGTTCCCTCTCACCCCTAGGAGGAGACAGTGTCCCAGTGCAGAGAGGTGAGCCCTTCTTCCTCCCAGACAGTGTCCCCCCAACCCCACTTGCTCGTCAGGCCCACATCGGGACATCTTGCTCTGATACACCGCACGGTCTCCGTCGGTCCTTAGGACTGCAGGTCACCTGTGTGCCTCACCTCACTGTAGCCGGGACGTCCTGGGCTGAGTCTCCTCCATCCGGGGGCTCGGCCCCATACCCCGTCCGCAACTCAGACTGGTATCTGAGGCGACCTGTGTGCAGGCCGGCTTTCTGGACCTCATCCCCTCACCTGGAGCCATGCTCCTGAGCTCCCTCCTTAGGCGAGGATGCCCCAGTGACGTCGAGACGGCAACCTGGTCAGTGAAAACCAGGCCTGCCAGTAAGGCTGAAGCCCCCTTCTCCCTCAGAGAGGGTCTAGGGGCCAGACGTCAGGCCTCTTCCTGTCTGCCTCACGGTCACTGACCTGCACCTCCGCCGCTGCCGTCCCCCGAGCCCCCTCTCACGTGTGAGTGTCTTTGCTTCTCTCCACTTACTTGGACCGTTCCCAGAGCACTCCCTTATACACAGCAGTCGCTTAATAGTGACTCCTGACGGCAGCGATGGGTACAGGGGGCGCTCGGTGACCTTGCTCAGGGACAAACTCTACTGGGGACGGGGCTGTCAAGGTTGCCTTCCCTGCCCCAAGCTTCTTTCTTCCTTGGTCCCCTCCCTCATCCCATCCACTGAGAACAGCTTAAATTCTATGACCTCTTCTCCCTTCTTCTGCGGAATCTGTCCTTAGAGGCTTTATCGTCACTGCTCTGAGGGTGAGTCTCTGCCCTGGAGGAAGGGGGGAGGAGGAGAGTCCAAGATCATCCAGGTGGTGAGCCGGAGAGCCAGTGCTCGCGTCCAGAGCGTCCAGGGCATGACATGCCTTCAGCCACCTCGCTGACCGACTCTCTGGGGAAGGAAAGCAGAAGCACCACGGGCCGAGCCGAGCACGTGCCGCGAGCACCAACCAGGCCCCGCACAAAAGTTCCAATCAGGAATGCGTCCCATCTCATTTGCCCCCTCCCCAAGCTTACAAAGGGAGTGTCGAATGCCCGTGTCACAGATGAGGGGAGGGGTGAGCAGAGCCGAGGAGGAGGAGGAGGAGGGAGATGACAGGAGGAGAAAGCGTTGGGCTCAGCCAGCGAGGGTGCCCGCTCGGTGTGTCCCCTGGAGGCTGACAGGATGCTTCTCTCTTTTGTCCTCATTTTGCTCAGTCGAGTGTCGGCGACTTGGGCTAGATGACCTCTGAGGACACTCCAGCTGCCTCCCGCCCTCTCGGCATAATGCCGGAGGCTTTGGAAAGCCACATGCGGCTGGAGGAGGATGCCCAGCACGATGCTCTTGGACCACGGTTCTCCCCGTGGGAAGGCGGCCTGGCTCTGCAGTCCATGGCCGCCCGGTCCTCCCCGCCACAAAGCGCTGGAAGACAGCCCAAGGCAGGGTCCGAGAGAACTGCCACCTGATTATCGTGCCCCATGCGAGTGGCGCGGCGGCCTGTGCGCTCCCCAGGGGACTCACCCGCTCAGGGTTTGGGGTGGGGGCGGGAGAAGCAAGGCTGCCAGTGGGCCTGGGTCGCATCCCAGAGGAAGGCGGAGAATGTGTGTCTGAGCCTGGGATTGCAGACAGCTCTCCGGCGCGTCTTCCCATGGGAAAACGTACTCTCCATTCCCCTTTCAGGAAAGCGCAGGCACCTGCGTTCAGAGGACCAGAGTTTGTTGTTCTTTAGCCCCCCAGGATGACACGGGACGTGTGTGAGCAGTGGGACCCTCTGGAGTCTGATGTGAGGGAGTGGGGCCGCCGTGTATGAACGCTGGGGAGCAGGGCCTCAGCTGGGGGGCACTGTCCCCCCGACACACACACGCTCCCTGCCAAGCTGGCTCAGAGAGCACCCCGAGGGTGCCCCGGGGCTTGGACCAGCACCCTTCGAAAGAACAGCTACATAGATGAGCTCGCTGCATACAACAGGACGAAACAGTCACACGCCTCGAGTCGTTTGAACGAGCAGAAATGTCCCCTCCCCTGACGTCCCTGCCACAGCCTCACGGGGACCAGGCGTCTCGGTGTTGGTCCCTGATGTCCCTGCCACACTCAAGATGCTCCAGGTCTGGCCACGTCCTCCAGGCTGCCTTCCCTCTCCGGCACAAGAGGGCCACCACGCCTCCGGGTGTCGCTCACAGAGGCAGGAATCGAGCCGCTCACTCCTGCCGTCTGTTTAAACATTAAGGAAACTTCCCCAGAGCCCTCCAGCCCCACCACCCCTAATGGGCTGGGGGTGCTTCACACACGCGTGCGGGAACTGCTTCCAAATCCATTGCTCGTACCGGAACGGGTGGGGGCGGTTCTCCCCCGAGTTCTGTGACTGAGGGAGAGGCTGGACACCCGGACACAGTCCAGGTCCTGTTAGGAGGCGGGTGGAGGGGGCGTTGCATCCGGGATCGGCAAGGAGAGCTAAAGCAGCGTGAGCATCCCTTATCCCTGGGCTAGGGGATTCAGGTGGTCACCGGGCTCTGCTGCTCACTGGGTTCCCCTGCCGGGGCTCTCCACCAGCCACTCACCTTTTGCCAGCCTTGGGCTCACATCCTGACTTAGGCCCAATCCTTTCCCTCCAGGAAGCAGGTCGAGAGCCTGCGCTCCAGCTGGGGTGAGATGCGCGGCTGTCGAGGGCCGGCAGGACGGCGCTGGAGTCCTGTACCTTAGGGTCCCCGGGACAGCGGTCAGGCCGGAAGGGTGGTCATGACAGCAGGAGGTGAAGGGGACTCTGGGACCCGGGCTTCCCCGGTGTGGCTATGACCCATGCCTTATCCCAGCATTTCCTCTCTCTGGCCGTGTGGCCTTGGGCAGGCTCCCCAGCCTCTCCAGGGCCTCGAGGTCCTCGTGTGTGTGCAGTGGAGGAGACACGTGCGTGTGTATCTACTATGTAGCGTCTACCACTGTGTGTGAGATAGTCCTAGCCTCACAGGAGAACAGGAGGGTGGCTGAGTCCCTACACGTAAAGCAGTTGCACACAATAGGGATGTATGGGAGGACCCTCCATCCCTTAGCTCCTGCCCAGGGATGCCCACCCCTCAGTGCCATCACCGTCATCACCGCAGTCGTATACGATGCAGTCAACACAGGCTCCTGCCGCCAAAACAGGCATTTAGACAAGGGCCGGACTGACAGGAGGTTTCGGCCCTGGCCCTCCCAGACCACGAACGGCTGGGGATGAGGGGACGCGCTCGCTTCCTCCAGAAGCTCCAATGATACGAGCGGAAACAGCCCTGAGCATGAGAACCGGGCAGGTCCTCGTGGGCCTGCACGGTGCACCCGGCGGTGACCATGGGGAAAGGAGGCAGTTCTTAGGTGGGTGGTTAGGATCTTGGCATCAATCATGCTGGCCACCTCCAGCACCCTCCAGCGCCCCCCCCACATCACAGTGACTCCCTCATGATCCCCCAAAATCATCCCATCCGCCTTTGCACCCCTCCAGTGCCCCGCCCGCACAGCCTGCCCTGGCTGTGTCCCTCGCCTGTCGGGATCACCCCTCAGGGAAGGAAGGCATGCCCAGTCGGGGCACCTTTGCCTCCAGCTCCAGCTCTGGCCCCGGGGAGACCAGCGACGAGGAGCAGGGTGAGCGCCGATGCCCCGCTTCTGCACGCGTGAACGCCGGCCCACGTGCGGCCTTCCGATGGGGCTGGTGGGGGGCTGGGGGAGCAGGGACAGCATCCGGTGCTGAATGTGAAGTCGGCCGCGTGGGCAGGTTTGAGAGGGTGATGCCAGGTGTGTGCCACACTCAGTCTGGGGCCATTTCCAGAACGTCCGCCCTTCAGAATGCCCCGCCACGCTGAATCGCCTCTGCTCTCTGCAAACACAGCTCTTCCAGCGGGCGTTTCCCTCTCCCTCTTCCTCTCTCCACACCCCTTCACCCCTCTCGACTCTGTGCCCCCTCCCCCTCGGTTACCCTCACCCATTCGTCTTTCCGGGCTTCCTTCTTCCTCCTGCACTTACGCTCCGCACTCCCTCTCCACCTCCAGCTCCCCCTTCCTCCCAGCAGTGCCACCCTCAGCCTCCTTCTCCCCTCTCCTAGTAAAATCCAGCCCCAGCCCGACCCGGCCCAGGAGAACCCCAGCTCTCACACCCACCCTCCCCCCACCCCAAGCTCTTTGTTCGCCTCTGGCCTGCTGCTCACCCAGGAGGCAGTCGCCCATACATCACCTTTGCCAGCATCCGGCACCCCACTGGCTGCGACCAAGTGCACAGTGACAGGAACGGCTGATAGGTGGGTGCTGTGTGGGGAGTGAGGTCAGCACGCCTCAGCTGCACGTCCACGGGCCTGCCTTGGCAGGACATGAGCAGGGCCACGCGGGGACATGACCTGTGGGTTGCGACGAGAAGGCCCAGAGAAATGTGTAGGGGGCACCCAGGGGACCAGACCGGAGCTCCGGCAGGGAAGTCAGCTCCCCAGGCACCTGTGAGCAGAGGACGGGTGCCAGAGCCTGCGTGCTGGGACGAGAAGATGTCAGCGGCAGTGGGAGCAGTGACGATGGCAGTGCATGCGCGGGGGGAGGACAGGGTCATGTGGGGAGCTGGTCCAGGAGTCAGACAGAGGCTGACACCGGCAGAGGAGACAGGGAGGAGGGGAGAGAGTGGGGCTTGGGCAGGTTCTCCACTCCGGGATCAGGAGACCGCACCTGTGGGTTTCACATTTTTACCGTTTTAGCCTTGAGTAAGGTTCACCGTGAGCAAGGTGGTCACGTCGGCCACACACGCCTCTATCGTCTGCTGCGGCTTCAGGCCCCGTCTCAGGTGAGTACGGGTTGCGTCAGCCGTGCGAGGGGAGGGTGGGGGACTGGGGCGTCTAGTCCTGCAGCCAGGCGTCCACGGAACAGCGGGAATCCCGCTGTGGCGCCCCAGGAGGGCCTCCCTCCCGGGCCAGACGGAAGCCCCCGGGCACCGCCTGTTGCTTCTCCCATCCTCTCCCTGGCTGTGTCCAGGGAGGAACGTCCTGCCAGTGGCACCTTCACCTTCTTCTTAGTTGATTGAGGGTGAGTCCTCCCGCCCAGCCAGCTCCACCTTCGGAGGCCCCGACCCCGCGACATGCCATCAACCGCGGAGATGGGGACTCCCGGGGAAGAGGCCCAGGTCTGAAGGGGAAAAGGGCCCCCGTGGGAAGCCGTGAGTGCGCTGAAGGGCAGCGTCCGATCGTGGGAGAGGGCAGTCCGATAAAAACGGGGGAAATCTGAATAAAGTAACCCTGGGGCAGCGGTTTGTTTTGTTTTTCTGGTGAACGCCCCCCAGCTGATCTCTCTCTCAGAGCCCCCGCCTTCCCGGGCAGCAACGTCCTGAATGCCGTCCTGGCCCCGTGCCAGGACGTGCCAGCCTCTCTCATGTGTTAGAACCGTGTCGTGCGGGGTCTTTAAGACTCAGCCCTGCTCGTTTTAAAACATCGGTCTCCGACACGGACCAAAACTTCCGTCCTGTGGCTAGAATAGCCTCGTGTGTGTGTGTGCACGCGCGTGTGCGAGCGCGCTGGGGTTAGAAAGGGGTGTGTCGTCCGGTTCAACAAGTAAAAATGCAGGGCACCCGGTTCTTTTTGAATTTCAGATGAATATTCATATCGAAGACAGAATAAAAACATTCAAATGCCTTGTTTAGGGTAAGCACCTCATGCTAGTTTGGGGACATCCTTACCGTGAAAGGTATTATTTGCCGGTTTTCTGGAATTCAAATCGTGTTTGATGTGGCACCCCGGGAGTCAGGGTTTGGCTCCTGGGCGCCCTCCCCTCCTCTCAGCACCAAGGCCTGCCCCAGGGGCAGGCCGGGGTGAAGGCGCCTCCTCCCCAGGCACGCGGCGGGCGTCTCCCAGGTCCCGGACCCCTTGCTGACAGTTGCCACTGCTTCTCTGGTTGTCCCAGACCAGTTTGGGCCCTCGGGGTGGTGGGCACCGCGCTGCTGGCTCTGTGCTGTGGGTGTGCATGTGGGGTGTCTGGGGACCTGCCTGCCCCACCTCCCACTTTTCCAAGGTGGGAGATCCTGCTCTGGCTGAACCTCCCCCACACCCTCTCAGCTCCCGCACAGGCATCCCCACCCCTCAGCGCACTGTGCGCGGTGGGGGATCACAGAGGATCCCGCATCCTTACCAGATGGGGCAGGCCGGCTTTCCGCCATCGCTCTTCTTCTGTCTCTGTCCCTCTGGGTCACACAGGGACGGACCAGCCAGCCTGTGGGAGAGGCAGGGTGCCGACCGGAAGCACAACGCCCATCTCCCCGCCTTGCAGAGCCCCCTGTTTCTGTCTCTATGATCGATTCTCCCGCTCCCCAAAGTCAGCTTCCTTCGTGCTGGTCCTCCCCTTACATTCTCTGGGACACCTCCCGATACCCGTTTAACCCAAGCCTAACGCCGGGAGGAGGAGGGATGCCCAGCTCAGTGCAGAAGGAGCCGGACGGAAGGTCCGAGGCCCAGCGTTCTGCTCATCACACTCTGACCACGAGGAGGATGCTCTCCCCCGGTGCCCAATGTCTCCCTCTTTTAGACAAGGGGGCTCACCCAGGTTGTCTCTTCAGGACCCCGTGGTGTGTTACTGTCGTCGCAGAAGCCTCGGGGAAGAGAGGGAAGGGCAGAAGGCCGAGGGACCCTTCCCGTCAGGATGCGGAGCTTGGAGCTGGCGGTGGCAGCTTCCCTTCCCAGCGACCAGCCTCCTCTGCCAAGAGGCCGCCGTCCTTTCCTCAAAACACATTCGCTCCACTTTGTGCGGCCAGAGGAGGGACGAGGAAATCAGCGCCACGGAGAGCAGAGGTCTGCCTGGGGAGGGTGTGGGTGTCCTGGGGCTACATGGTTCGGTCATGGCCACCACGTAGGGAGCGATCGTCTAGACCCTCTCTCTAATCCTCGCCCCCACGCCCTGCCGGGCTGCGTGTGCTGAGCTCTGAGGGCCCTCGACTCTCACCTGCTGGGCCCTGACCTGGCTGGGGAGGGAGCCATAGCGGGTCGGAATGGCAGCCTCATTGGTGGTCAGGCCTCACTGGACCTGGACCTGTGCCCAAAGTAAGTAAGGCCTCCTGATGGTTCTCTCTCCCCGGGAGCAGACCTTCTTCAGCCGCACTCCGGGGTGCCATGGTGAAGGGAGAGCTTCAGACAGGGTCCCAAGTCTGCTCGAGCTGGTGGGGGACTCAGCGGCCCATGGCACGGGAGCAGGGGTCAAAAATGGAAACGGATTTCTCTTTGGAGAACGCCGAACTCAGAGCAGGAAGGCTGGTCAGGCGTGAGTGGGATCAAGGGTGCGTTTCCAATCCTGTGCCTCCCGGGGAAACCCGAGAGCTGCCCATTCTGCGTTGACAGTGTGGAGAGAGCTATTTGGAAAAGTCAAGGGGCCGTCCAAGGCCCGATGCCGGCAGAGCCCGTGCTGACTCCCAGCTGCCGGCCCAGCGTCCTGCTCCCCCGCCCCCCTGCCCTGCACGGCCTGGGGCATGGCGCTGAGTCCACGTGCCCCTCTGGCCTCTTTCCTTCCGTCCCAGGCTGCTGCTCACGTGGTCCGAGTCCTTCACCCAGGCTCCCTGACCGTCCCGACTGTCCACTTGAGCGCAACGCTTCTCTGCACGCCACTCTGTCAAGTGACTGTCACGTCACCTTTTAGACTGTCACGATTAACCACCCACGTGAGTGGTACAGGGAGTAAATGCTTTATGTATTTAAAAAAAAAAATAAAGTCCCCAAAGCCCTGGGCATATATGGAAAGGGCAGAAGGACACTCTGAGTATCTCAGAGAGGAAGGTGCAGAGAAGGCAAATCCACGAGGCTGGGTGAACACTGGCCACCCTGAGCTCAGGGCCGCAGGAGCACCCAGGGCTGCAGGGGGAAGCACAAGGCAGCCGAGGGGTCGTCTGCCAGCATTTGTCTGCCAGGAGGCCACTGGAGGGAGGGCGCTGCCCTGATGGGGGCCTCCCTGGATGCGTGTGCTGGAGATCCAGGCACCTCGAGGGGTCCCGCTGACTTAAGCACAGAGAGTGTATGGAATAGTGCGAGCAACGGAGGGGCCAAGCGTGATCCACACAGAAACTCAGAAACAAGGATCCGGGGCTAAGGGAGATAGTGGGACCCGAGGCTCGGGCTCAGGGTGGAAGAGCCAGGGAGAGGGGAACGGGGAGCCTTGAGCAGTGTGACGACGGGGAGGGACTTTCTGAGAAAGCAGCCGAGGCGGACAGGTGTGCGCCGTGCAGGGCGGCTCAGGCGTGGTCGCCTGGGGCCTCACGCTGTGGTCACCCGACTCCTACACGCAGCCACAAGCCTCCTACACGCAGCCACAAGCCGTGCCCGGGGGCAGAGGAGTGCCCCCACCGAGCCTCCGCCGTCTCGTCCGCGGGTGTTCTGGCGACACACGTGCCGCACCCCACCAAGGTGGGATGAGCACCCCCGACAGAGAGCCTGGGTGGCCTTCCTGCTGCGGACACGAGCCGCCCGTGGGCATCGGCCAGGTGCGCTTTGCTGCTCACCAGTTCTCTATCCTCTTACCTGCTGGGGGCTTTTCAGCCCTCCCTCTTCTCCTCACCTTCAACCGCAGGCTCTTGCAGATGGAAATACCTTCTCGCCCCTCCCGTGGATGGAAGGCCTTCTCCGCTCAGCATGGTAGGGGTGCATCCCGGCTCTTGGAGGAAAGGACCGTCAGCTTGTTTTTGGCTTCCCTTCCCCCTTCCTGCCTCTTGATCCCAGCGATGTCACAGGTGAGAAACTCCATGACTCTGGGTAAACAGGATTCTGATTAAACCGGAGGAGTTAGAAGATAAACACCCAAAGGTTTTCACATATTTTTTTTATTATAAATAGCCCAAATATTTGGTCCCATTTCCAGTTTAAATGGGGAAACCATAACAGTGATGGCTTGCAACAGATAGGGGATGAATCGAGCGTCCCCGTCAGCCAGCTGAGCCACTTTTAATGGGGAACAGACCGAGCTGTAAATTCAGGCCGACGGGAGTGCTGTGCGACAGCGCCATAGATCTTCTATTCAATCTTTCCCATTCCCGGTTTTGTCCTGCATCCCGGGGGATGTATTTATGGATCTGGAGCTTTGCTGTGAAGAAGCACCCAGGACCACCCCTCACCTCCTCTCCACGTTTCCACGGCCTCAGGAGACAGCCATCGCTGTGCTTGTTCTCTACCTGAAGGCTGGAGTTCGGCCCCTTCACCCGCGTGGGGGAGCTTCCTCTCTGGGACCGAGGCTCTGTGGCCCCAAAGCCTTCTGAGGCCTTCTTCACCAGTGGGAGGCAGAGATGCCAGAGGACATGGACGGATGCTCATTCCCAGTAGGGGAGCCGGCCCGTTGCCCTCTCGCCTGGTGAAGCAGTGGGCGGCGCGGCTCTGGGTGCCTTTGTGACAGCCTCAGGTGCAGCAGGTTGACCCTCGGCCGCCACAATGCCTTTGTGTTGTGGTGCTTTTCCCCATTGGACTTAGTAGTTCCTAAGAAACTAAGTCTCTCAATCACCCTCCCCCTACACACACACACACACGCACACACACACATGCACCCAAACCTATGAGTTGTATGGGGCCAGAATAGCATCCCATTTTGAGAAAAAAGCAGCCCAAAGTGGACCAGCATCTTTAGGAAAGCTTCACCTGGGCCTGCTTCTCGGCTTTACCATTTTCTTCAAAACCTCAGTCACCTTCAGGACAACTGTCCAGCGCGCGCTGGCAAATACCGAGCCCGTTCCTCATGTCTGCGACCTTTGTCTTTAACGTAATTTATTTAATTTTTAGTGTCTATGGCTTTATTTGCAGTCACAGCTGGATCCCTGGATTTCTGAAAATGCAGCGCTCCGCCCTCGAGAGCTGGTTGGAAGAAGCCAGCCCCAGCCCACCTGGGGTCCCACAGAGCGTGGTGGTCTTGAAGGGTAAGTCGCTGGGGTCTGACACCCGAGCAACCACAGCCTGGCCCGGACGAACCTTTTATTTGGGAATAGTCGTCCCCGTGAACAAGAACGAGAGCAAGGACGAGGGGAAGGGGAGGAGAGGATGAGGAGCACGTTGGTCCTGAGAGGCGATTCAGACCCTCCTCAGCAGGGAGGCTCCGACACAGGAGGGCTGGCCACCCCTCGCTCCTCCCGCGTCCAGACATCGCAGCGTCATTTGGTGTCCGCTAAGTGCCCTGGGGACTCTCCAGACATCACATGCAGCTATTTTCAAAGGCAAGGCCAAGGGCCACGCTCCGAAGCTAAACGGAAGGGATTTTTGCATTCCTTCTCGTGACTGGACCCCCATTCGCATCTCCCCACATCAAACGATGCACGCTGGCTGGGAACTGACGGGCACGACCAGCCTTATCTCCACTCAGGGGGACCCCGAGTACCTAAAGGACAGGTGACAAGGATAAATGAATGAGCTTTTCTCCTCGGATAAAGTGTGGCTAATGTGGACACCCGCCTCCGAGGGGGGCCCTGAGGATTAATCGAGATAATCCATGTCAAGCAACTAGGCCAGTAAACGTTTGCTGTTCTTTTTGTTTTGTTTTGTTGTAGTTTTTTGTTTGTTTGTTTTGTTTTTTGGTTTGGGGTTGTTTGGGGGTTTTTTTTGTTGTTGTTTTTTGGTTTTTGGTCTTTGGGGGTTTTTTTGCGCCCGAGGTCTCTGGAAACTGTTTAAAAACAGTGATTACGTGCCTCACAAGCTCTCCTCTTCCCTGTGTTATGAACCTAGGAGACCCCATCCTCACTTGTTCTCGGCTCCCCAGTTTTTTCCCCCGCTGTATTAATCAGTAGAAATCAATGTTCTCTGACCTGGAGATAAAAGGCACCGTGAGTTTCCAACATGGCAGTCACAAAGGACGCACTCCGAGGCCGGTCTTCTCACCACATCCTAGCAGTCAACCGAGTCTAGAAGTTTCCAGCTCACCCCAATATCAGAAATAATAATCATCGGCTCCCATTGGTCCCCCCTCCTCCAGAGATGAAACAGAAGGGCACGGGTCTGGAATCCAAAGCCCTGCGTGTGACAACAGCCCCGCTGTCCCCGGACCCCAGGGAACCCAGGATACCCCTGCACAGGTCTCAGCATCCTAGGTGGTACAATCAGGGCAATAATTCAGAGGGATCCTATAAGGAGTAACGCAAAATTCCTTGTTAGCGGAAGCGTGGGTTAGTGGGTTTTGTTGTCAGTGTGGCTTGTGCGGCCTACGAAGCGTGTCCCGTCCATTATCCCACTTGAAGTTGACAGCCCAAAAGCAGGAACGGGAAGCGGTGATTCTGAAGTGGCTGAGCACACCTGCAGGGCCCGGCGGAGAGCAACTCTCGGGGCTGAAGCGGGAAGCCTGTACTTGGGGGAAGCAGGGCGAGCCAGACCCAGGCCTGAGACCGCCCAGTGCAGGAAAAGGGACACTTAAGGTGTCTGAGCAGAGGAATGCGTGTAAGTGAGTTTTCAGAGTCTTCTCCGTCTTGTCTGGTTGACCTGCTCTTCTGTTTCCCTACCTCAAGGGGACAGAGCCCGTCCCTGAAGTTTAACTTCCCGCCTGACTCTCCCTCCCACACAGACGTCGCTGGACAATGGAACGCACTTTTCCTGGGATCCACAGCCAGACCTCCCAACGGGGAACGAAAGGTGCTGACAATGCCATGTACGAACGAGAGCTTCCAGCAGCCGAGCCAGGCCCTGGCCCCACCCAGATCCCCTGCCAGGCTCTGAACGACTCCTTCAGTGAGCAGCGTTTGCCTCCCCGTCTACATGCCAAGGAGGACCCTGGTAGGGATCCGCTGTGATTTCCGAGCACCTGCTGTTGAGACAGCATAGCCTCCCCATGCTCAAACCCGTTCCGCTGCTGCACCAGCGGCACAACCTTGACCAAGGGGCTTGACCTTCATCTTCAGATTCTAGTGCCTCGTGTTCCTCATCCGTGAAATCGCGATAATCGTAGCTGCCTCGTATGGTTGCCTTGAAGACTACGTGGTGCTGTGGACTGGGTAGTCTGTGTTCCCTCAAAATCCATGTGCTGAAGCCCTAACCCCTAATCTAATGACATTCCTTCGGAGGTGGGGCCTTTGGAAGGTCAATAGGTCAGATGAGGTCGTGAGGGTGGGGTCCCCATGCTCATGGGAATAATGGATAATGCCTTTATGGGAAGAGGAAGAAAGCGCTCTCTCTCTCTCTCTCTCTCTCTCTTCACATATACTTTCTCATTTTCCCCCCACTGGGATTGTACTTTGTCTTCACTGTTATTTCTTTTTTACTTAAGGTCATTTTGTGCTTTTTCTTTTTCTATACAAATAAGCTGATCTATTTATTTTGTTTTTAATTTTTAACATTTTATTAGGAAAATTTTCTCTTTTTTTTTTTACCTTTTTTGGGGGGCTATAATCAATAAGCAAAACTGGACATATTTATTGTATACATCTTAACGTGTTTGGACATAAGCATATAGCTGTGATACCATCACCAGAACCAAGGCGCTAAACATCCACCACTTCCTTGTGTCCTTTTGGGTGTGTTTTCTGTTTGTTTTGTAAAAACGACTAACATGAGCTTTATCTTCTTTATGTGCTTTAAAGTGTGAAATGCCACGTCGTTAACTATAGATACAGTGTTGTAGGGGAGATCTCTAAACACATTTACCTTGAATAGCAGAAACCTTACACCCTTTGAAAATTAGTTCTCCACTTTCTCTACCTGCCGGACTCCAAGCAACCGCCGTTCTATTCCCTGCCTCTGTGAGTTCGACTATTTTAAAGATCCACGCATGGCTTTTTCTTCTGGGACTAGCTATTTTACTCTGCATGATGTCCTCTAGTTCCATCCAGGTTGTCACAAACGATAAGGTTTTTCCTTTCTTGAGGTAGAATAATATTCCACTGTGTGTGGATGTCACATTTTTTGTCCACTCATCCGCTGATGGACGTTGGGTCATTTCCAAATCTTGGCCTCTGTGTATAATGCTGCAGTGAACATGGGGGTGAGGGGAAAAACAGAATTACCATATGATGCAGTGATCCACTTCCAGGTCAATAGCCATAAGAACTGAAATTAGGATCTCGAAGAGGCTCTCGAAGAGGCACCTATACCTCCACATTAATTCTTTTCATTTAGCATCTACCCATACCTCTGCTCTTTCATTTTTCTTTTCTTCTTGCACAGAATTCCCTCTGATCAGTTCTTAACTCCACACTCATCTTTGTCAATAGAAGTAAGCACCTGACTACTTTATGAGGATGTAGAGTGTGGTCGCTGACAGGCATTCACATATGGAAATAAATACCATTTTATAGCAGGTTGTAAAATTCCAAAGGTAGAAAATGTGAAAGTAAGAGTCCCTGTTTCCCGGTTCTCTAGTTTTTCTTCTCCAAAAGCAACCATTTTTAGCTGTTTCTTGTGTGTTTCTCTGCAGCTAATCTATGCTTTTACAAGCAAGTGGGTGTATAGATTATAGATACGTAAATAGATAGACGATTGATTAGATAGATAGATAGATAAATAGATTGATAGATAGATAGATAGATAGATAGATAGATAGATAGATAGATAGATTGATAGATAGATAGATAGAGATAGATAGATGATAGATAGATAGATAGATATAGATAGATAGATAGATAGATAGATAGATAGATAGATAGATAGATAGATAGATAGAGATAGATAGATAGACAGATAGATAGATATAGATAGATAGGTAGATGATAGATAGATGAGAGAGAGAGAGAGAGAGAGAGAGAGAGAGAGAGAAGAGAGGATAGACAATGAGAGATTTTCATATTTTTTTCTCTCATGATGTGTTACATACTGTACCACTATGTTACGATATTTCATGGAGACCCTCTCCTATCAGTACCTGCGGGTTTCCACATCCCCCTGGCCTGATGCAGATCACTCCACTGTATGGTGACCATCATCATTTAACTAGGCCCCTATCGATGGGTATTTGAGGGAGCCACAGTTTTTCCTAAAAGCATGCAAGGTTAATACCTTAAATAACAACATTGTGGACATGTGCAAATGCAGTTGCAGGATAAATCCTACAGGTGGAATTTATTACACCCATGCAATTTTGGTAGCAGTTGTATGAATTATGTTCCCATCAGTAATGATAAGGAATCCTCTGTACTCAGAATCTACTCAGTACCTTGGGTTATCAAACATCTTGATTTTTGTCAACCTCGAAGGCATCTTATAACTTTCATTGGTTTTTCTTTCTTTATATGTGAGTTTGACATATTTTCACATTTAGAATTTTTTTGCATTTCCTTTTATGTGAACTTTCCGTGTCTTTTTCTCATATCTGACTTAGAAAATTCATTTTTTGTTTGTTTCCTTAATGATGTCTAGGCGCACTTATATTTGAGATGTGCTACCAATATTTTCTTCTCAATTATTTCTTTTTTATTGTATTATTGTATTTTTGTCATAATGAATGTTGTTATATGTGTGTGATCTAATTTTTCCAATTCTTTCTTCCAAGGGTATTGAGTTTTGTGTGAAACTCTAAAAGCCTTTTCCCACCCTGAGATTTTTAGCAATAACAATAGAAAATTCCCGTGAGTTCTGGTATCGTTTTGGTACAACTTTGGTTCACTGGAATTTATATTGGAACCAAGAGTGATTTGGAAAACAGACTTTATTGTTTTCTGGATAGAACGACATAGCTGTTCCAGTGTTATTGATTGAAGAGTTTATTTGAGGCTTTTTATTTTATATGCACCTAGAACGAAAGAGAGTGGCAGTAGAGCCCAGCGGTTGAGAGCAGGAACGTTGGCGCCTGATGGGAGGGGTTCAGACGCCAGGTTAGAATGGGTGATAAATTCCCGATGTGCTGACGACCGTTGTTATAGCCATTGCACATTTTCCCTGATGCATTCGGTGCTCACGCTGGACTTTCTACTCTCATTCGTTGCCCTTCTTAGCCATGTCAGTAAGCCAGTACATTATCCTTTCGGTTACGATTGTAACCAGTGTCTTTCTTCCAAAAGTTATTTGTAGATATGAAGGCTTCTACCAAATTCCCTCGTATCGTTCTCATAGTCTGATATCGTTTTAAGTTGATTCACTCTGCTCTTCGAGGAGTACCTGCACACAGTCTGCAAGTACTAATAATTCCACCTCCTCGCTTCCAGTATTCATACCACTGATTTCTTTCTCCTGCTGAATTACTTTGGCAACGTCCTCCAGCAGTGGACATCCTTATCTTGTGTCTGACTTTAATGTAACTTTAAAAGTGTTACCGTTATGCGTACTCCTGACTTGAGGCTAGAGAATAGATATCTGATTATGGAAATATCTGCGAATTCTACTCTATTAACACCTTCATCATGAACGAAGACCAAGTTCTATCCTAAATGCTTTTTTCACAGTGTTTCTATTTTTATCTATAAATATCGTGGGTTATAATTATTATTCCATTCAAGAATTAGGTATCGAGTGCTTAATGCAGGCAAGGTGCTCTTCTAAGCCCTAGGAATTCAAGAGTAAATGTGTGAAGTGGCTCCCCACCCTCGAAAGAGTTCCCATTTGAATCAGGATGTCTGTCAATGAGCAAATAAACGAAGGGATCTAAAATATGATGTCAGGACAGGAAACGTGATGTCAATGCTACTATGATAATGGATTGCTTAATATTGCATTATCCTCATATTCCTGTGTGAACTTAACTTTTATATTGAAAATGGCTCAAAATGTTTGGGAATTTTTCAACATGTATGTTATTAAGAGACGAGAACAGGAATTTCACCAAACAGTCTTAATGACAGTGATTTAAAAAAATGCATTTGTGTGCCTGGTAAAGTCAGACAGGTCAATAAACCGCACAGATTTTTCATGGCATTTCATTAGAAATGCTGAAAAAGTGAGAATTAGAGAGGAGGTAATTGTTTGTTTCAAAAAGCACAATTTCTGTGAAAACGAGGAGAGTGTGAAGTCATTTTCTGGGAAATGGCTAATAAAGAGGAAATGAGAAATTAGCTTCTCCAGACTGTCTGTAAGGAAGCATAACCATCGTCACTTCTGAGACGCGTCATCGACATGCTCAGTGCCCTGCTTCCTGTTCTCTCTTTGCCAAACTCTTTTTCATCCATCGGATAGAAAGACGCCTCTGCTCGGAGCCTCTCTGATTTCCCCTGCTTTATTTGCTCCCACCTCTTTGGCACAAGTGGGCTGCGTTTATTGCTCTCACTACACATATCACAACACACGAATGCTTTTATTTATACGTCTTTGGGAGATTCCAGAAGTACGGACCCTGATATGGTCACAACCTCTCTCTTGGACCCACAGCCTTGTGTGGTCCGCTTACTTTCTGACTCCAGCTTTGGCCATGCTTCTGGATTTGGCAAATGTGTCAATCACAGATGTGATGCAAGCAAAGGCTTCAAAAGTGCTTGTGCATTGGGGTTTGCAGTGTCTCTTGTTCTTCAGAAGCCTGAGACTACAACGTGCAGACTCTCGCCTACGAGGGAGTGAGAAGACTGTGGGGATCAGGGACAGGCCACCTGGCTGAGGTTCCCTAGAGCTGCTAGCCAGCCCGACATGCGAGTGAGCTCACCCTGGAGCACCCAATCCCAGCCAAGCTGCCAGGTGACCACAGACATCAGCCAAGCCAGTCCAAATCGGAAGCATCACCTGGCTGACCTGCAGAATCATGAGAAATAATAAATATCTGTTGTTGTAAGCCACGTGTTTTCAGGGTGATTTGTGACACAGCAAAAGTTAACTGCGTCTCTTACTCAATTGTGAGCACTTTGAAAGTCAGGACGATGCCTTCTTCACTGAATGTAGGATCTAAAACAGTGCTGGGCCCGTAGGACCTGCCTAACTAATATTTTTTAAATGGAAAAACTGAATCTCAGAAGGAGAGATTCTGACTGCACCCTACCCTGTGCCAAATCAGCTGATGCCTTCACCAGCCATGTTCTTCCCCTGTGATAATGCATAACAGTATTACACTTTTTTATGGCTGTTTTAAGTATTTTCCCCATCAGACTGTAATCACTGTGAAAGCAAAGCCCTCCTCGTCTTTGCTCACTGCTGTGTCATTCAGCACCTAGTAGAGTCATGTATGAGGCCCTGGGTAAATATTGGTTGAATAAATGAACCAACACATCTCGGCATTGGCAGCATCCAATCATGTAGCCTGGTGGTGGGGAAGGTATTCATCTCCCCTCTCCACCACACACAGCCTCAGGGCACCTTGGTCACCTCGTGGCATGACCAGTAGAAATGCTTCCACCAAAGGGGAAATGTGGATAGAGCAGAACAGTGGATAACGGGGTCCATGAGGTCATTCTTAGAGGTCAAGTGCAGCTGATCTCGTCTACTGAATCTAGGCAGGCCTCATAGGCACGGTGCAGACTCGCCTCTTGGGTGCACTAATCTAGGAGGTCCCCTGGTCAAGGAAGGAACAGTGGCTTGAAAGTCAAGAGGTGGGAGACGCAGGCTAATGACCTATTTAGACTGACCTACCTAGTCCGGGCCACAGGGTCCTTACCTGCCAGCCTAATGTGCCAGCTCAAAGGAACATAATAAATGATATAAGATGGCTTTAGGAAAATAAAAGCCAGAGAGAAAACCTTCCACTCGTAAAACAAGCCGTGTTCCACGCGTTCATGTTTCAGAGGGTTGTTTGAAAGCGAGGATTACATTTCCCCATAGAAACCATCTTGAAAATGATGGTTGGGTTCCCTGGCTCCCACTCAAAAGCCTATTTCAACCATAATGTAACTGAAATAACATATATTTGTGAAGAAAAACAGCAGGAAAAAGGACCGTCGCAATACTAGTAATTAAAACAGGAGAAAAAAAAAAAACCACGCCATGGAATAAGGAACAGTGTTTCTGATTCATCTCAAATGCCTGCGCCTGAAGAAAAGTGGATTTAATTAGAAAAGGAGGAGGTGGCAGGAGGGCTCTGTGGAGCTTCGAAGGCATCTTCCGGTCACAGCCTCAGATGCTCCAGGCTGGCGTTGGTAACACCGTTTGCCCCCAAAACGTCGGGGTGTCCCGTTCTTAGTGCTGTAGCCTAGGTGTGTGCCTTTGGCTATGATTCAGTCCATATTTTGAGTCATAAGTGAATCAGGGAAAGGAAAAGGAGATTCTGTGGTCAAGAGCCGAAAGAGAAGGAAGAAGACACAGGACGAGGTCGCTCAGCCTGGGGGTGACACAGAGACACTTCTGAGACTTGCCGTGCCGCGTTCCGGGCCATTTTCCTGTGCCCTCTTGTCCTTCTTCCACGACAGCCTGCAAAAAGGCATCTCTCCGTTGGGTGAAGGCGAGGCTGGGTGGGAAGTGACTTTGCCAGTAGAAGCTACGACAGCCCAGAAATGCTCTTAGGGCAGCCTGACTCTAAAGCTGTTTCCTTTGTTTGCTCCCCTTACTGGCGACACGGAGGGCAGAAGGCGAAGGAAGCATTGTTTCTAAGGAGATGATGGGGAGGCCGTTTGAGGAGGCCGTCTGGGGTCCCCCCCCAGCCCCCTGCAAGGTGACGGGAGCACGATCCATCCCAAGATCTGGCTATTGATCAGAAAAGAGGATAAGGAAGCTGTGGGCTTGGAGGAGAAAAGGAAAATGCACAGACAACCGACCTCCTGAAACACACGAGGTGTTTCAAGTCAGGGTTGGTGACTCCTGCAAAAGCCAGTGCAAATGCAAGACAGCGGTAGCCAGATGGCTCCAGCCCCTGTCCTTAAGAAACCACAGCCTAGAATCAAGGCTCCACCATGAGATGAAGCCCATGGAGAGACAAGGAAGGAAACGCTAGCAAAGCAAAGCACAAAATCCTATCGGAGAGAGGTTAATAAAGGAGGAAAGAGGGAGAAATGAATAACCGAGGGAATGTGTGCTGAGTGGAAAATGCACCTCTGGAAGGAGACACTTTCTCTTCCCATAAGCAACTGGGGAAGAGAGCACGGGGACGGAAAGAAACTCCACAAATTATCATTTTCTCTCATGTTGATCAACCCAGGGGTGCTGGCTCATAAAATGAAAAGAAATAAAATTCAGCTGTAACCAGCTCCCCAGGGCTCCTCGGAAGTACTCACGTGGCAGGGAGGGGACTGTGGGGAAGGCAACACGCTGTTCGCTTCTGTCTGTACCGTGTGACCACAGAGTGACATGACCCCCAAGGAGAGCAGCCTCTTCCGGACTCGGCTCTGGCGCCCATCTCCCCAGAGCACCCACCTGGACCCCAGGCGCGACCTCCAAGGTGAGGGCAGCGCTCACTTGCTTCTGTGGCTGCATCCTTCCAGCTCAGCCCATGACATTTGCTCTATGCGATGGCACGAAAGTGCCATTAAGCATGCAGATGTCCCCAGCGGGGTGCATGCCCTCGGGGAACCTCTGACCCAGTTGCAGAGAAAAGGCCAACGTGGGAAGCAGAGAACACATGCTAGACACATCCTGTGCACTTTCTCTGAACTCTGCAACATGCTTCTTTCCCTTCCCTCATCTCTCTCCCCGATTTCTGTGGATTCCGCCGAGACTCTCACGTTTGCGAGGCATCCTGGCAGCCTCTGAGTTGGAGAACAGGATTGATGAAGGAAGTGGAGATGACAATTAAACCCGGCTCTTTCCTTTGCAAGTTAAGTCTACACATAAATCCTTCACTTGTTTTAAAAGTGAGTCAGAAAATGGAATATTAGCTATTATCCTTGGTGGGTCAAAGGAGATATCAAAAACGGAGCGGCATTTGATTAGGTCGTTCCTGGTATTTGTGCTCTAGACGGAGTGAAGAATACTCTTCATGGGCAGGACCTTTGGTGACCACCCAATATGATGATGGGGTCCTTAGTGGTTCAGCTTTATTCGTCCCTCTTATAAAGCACTGGCTCTTGCAGTTCTGATTGCAAGGCTTTCCTTCTCTCCCCCTTTTTCTCCTCATTCACCTTTCCTTTCTCTCTCTCTCTCTCTCTCTCTCTCTCTCTCTCTCTCTCTAAATCTCTCTCATTAACTGGAAAATACAGATTAGACCAAAAGGAGGAGATCTGGGTTTAGAAGAGCAAATAGTGATGGATTCTTCGGGGCCCACTAACTACCAGGCGCCAAAGGAAGCATTTTATAAGCACGATTTAATTGGATTCTCACAAACATCCTGCTCTTCTGATGTTATTTTCCCCAATGAATTGAAGAAGAAACCAGGCCTCTGAAATGCCCACCCTGCATCACACAGCTGGTAAGTGGCAGAAAATGAGACCGAACCAGACGTGTTTGCCTCGGAAGCCCGTGTTCTATTTAACATTCAACACTTCACGCGCCAAGCCCTTGCTTTGGTCAGCAAGTCTGGACCCTTTGAATAAGAATCTCTGGCTTGGCTATTCCATTCTAGTGTCTCTCCTCATCCTTTCTGGGATTCTTTGGTTTCGTCTCGAGCTCAAAATTTTTCACAAAAGTATATTCAAGGGCATCAGCTACTCCACCCAGAAATAAATCACATTTGGGCTGCAGTGGTCCTGAGGGTGTCTGGCAGAGAGGGTGGCTGTCTTTCCCACCTGACCACCTGTCACCCTGCCTCAGTCTCTCTGGACATCAAAAGGTAGTTGGAAGCCCTTTGAGGCAACCCCCGAGCATCCCTTTTCCCAACCTGTGCCCTCACCTTTCTTCAAGACAGCTGCCATCCAAAATTGCCTTCCCCTCCTGGCTGCCTGATTCTTAAGTACAAAGAGCATTCATGATGAAGGGCCCTTGGGGGTCCCCTACTCCAGAGGAGCCTATTCATGGCCAAGCGTGTCCATCACCTGGGAACTATTAAAATATGTAAATTCCTGGCCTCTACCTCCCTCGGATCTCAGGGAACCTCTGACTCAGTCGCAGAGAAAAGATACACACGGGAACCAGAGAGGTTCTCTCATGGTTCTTTAGCAGTTTGGGGGTCAGAAATATTTATTTTTTGAAGCCTCCGGAGTGATTCTGCTGATTAACCACATTTGGACACTGTCACGGGTTGATTTGGTCCCCCTAAAATTTATGTGTTGAATTCTTAACCCCCAGTACCTCAGAATGTGACTATGTTTGGAGAAGCATCTTTAAAGAGGTGATTGAGTTAAAATGAGGCCATATCTGTGGGCTCTAGCCCAACAGGACTGATGTTCTTATAAGAAGAGGAGCTGAAGACACAGACACACACAGAGGGAAACCACGTAAACACGGAGGAAGAAGAAATGGTTGTCTACAAGGCAAGACACCTCAAAAGAATCCAACTGGCTCTTGATCTTAGACTCCAAAACGGTGAGAAAATAATGTCTGTTGCTTAAGTCACCCAGTCTATGGTGCTTTGTTATGAGAGATAAAGCCCCAGTAAACTCATACAGGCACCCCAGAGCTAGCCAACCCATCTCCCGGTAAAGATTTAGAAGCTGATATCTAAGGAGGTCAACTAGCTTTACCCAAAGCCACAGAGCAAGTTAGTAGTGGGCTAAGGCTAAACCGATGTGTGTGGATGTACACTTCAGGGCTTATTTTGTGACCCTGTATCGACTGTAGGGACCTGAGAGCCAGGACAGCTCCAACCCTCCAGAGGACTGGCTGGTGGAGTCACAGGAACACGGCACTTCTCTGGGGATCCGTGGTACCAATGATCTGAAGCGTCTACTCCGCACTGGACAGGGCCAGCTTGGTACTGACAGTCGTCCGGCCTCCCCTACTGCCTCACGTGCCGCCTACATGACTCAGAAGAGAGCTGCTGTTTCAATAGGGAACTGATGGATTGATCTGGAAACGGGGAGGGGGCAGAGAAAAGGAGATGGAAGGTGTCTCTTCTCTCACAAGACTTCAGAAGGAGCACGAGAGCCTCTGAATCACTTACGTAGGCTCTGACCTGGCGTTCACCGTAGAAAAGGCGCTCAGGATTCAAAAGGGCTGTTCTCCATATCCATCCTTTGAAAATGCGATTCCTCCATCAGAGGACACAGTTCCAATTCTCTCACTAATTTTCTCTGTGATCTTGAGTCCATCGCTTAGATTATTCAGGCGCTCACTTCCTCACATGGAGAATGAGGGGGAGAGAAATGCCTGCCTGACCAACCTTACAGACATACAGTGAATATCAAATAGGATAATATACAAGAAAGCACTCGGAAAAGTATAAAAATGTTATTCAAATATGAAATGTGACACATCCTTCCTGCTCGAAAATATATATATGAATCAGAATGAATCTGTGTCTGGAGGAGGCAGCAGCAGTCACGATAGAAAGGTGAGACCTGATTGATGGACAACCTACATGATTGGCCTTCAAATCTGGGAAGGGAATTGTGGTACATGTTTTTTTTAAATGGGACTTAAAAATCTAAAGATGAGTTTCTGGTTCCAGCCCCGTAAGAAACTGCATGTGTAACCTTATCTGAGCCCCTAACTCCTCCAGATCCGAGTCTTTTCATTTCTAAGATGAGGATAATATTTCCCACCTCGTCTTGCAAAGGAGGCTATTATAAAAATCAAATAAGATTTTATATATATATATATACATATATATATATACACACACACACATATACACACACACACACACACACACACACACATATATATGTATATACTTACACATCTATATATATATATATATATGAAATACATGTGATTATATATGTAATAGGTAATGCTAATACATCTAAACTTAAAAAACATGTGTTAAATAGACTGAATAGGACAGGGCAGAGGTGTCAGGGGAAAAATTAAAGATAATAAGATTTTAGTTGGAGAAACAACAAGTTTAGCCAAAAGGCGCTCTGACCAGAAAGTCAGTAGGAGTGTATTAGGAAGGATGTTCTAAAGTAGGAAATTCCCTCTGTAAACAGAAATGGACCAACCAAGAGATAAGAGGATAATTCAAAGAGATGTCAGCAAATGAAGACTGTGTGACCTTGAGAATTACGATAGGACTAGAGCAAAGCCAAGCTTTTATCTTCAAGTGTAACACCTGAGTAAAACATCCAGTAAGGCCCATATTTCCTCAGTAAATTGGGGACCCGTGGAAAAGAGCTATCGCTTACATCAAGGATAGAAGCTAAAAACCTCAGAGTGAGGCAGAAACTGAAACCCTGGTTAATTATTTTATTTTTGTCAAACTGAATTGAGCGATGAGACTGTGCATTTGTTATCCGGCCACCTGTCCATTTAGTCCATCTCTTGATTGTTTCAAATATTCTTATTACACGGTTTTTATACCCAGCTCCCTGAACATGGAGCACCCTGAAGATATTAAGGGGAAAGAATAACAAGGACTGTGCTGTGTGCTTTCCATCTACTAGGCGTCTACTCCATGTTCAATTCCTAGAACAACTCAGAAGATCACAAACCTAGAAACCTGGCAAGTCTTATAATTAAGAAAAATAAACCACGAGGGTCACTATCGTGGTAAAAGACAATAACTGAACCCTGAATTAGGTCCAACTGAGATGAGCAAAGATTTGAAAAATGGTAGTCTCATGATAGAGGTTAATTTCTCCTTTAGTTAAAAGAAATCTGGAGGTAGCAGTCGAGGAGGGGGAAGGGCAGACTCACAGTCATCGAGCACCAGACTCCTCTTAGCTCTCTATTCCACTACCTGCAAGATGTCCTCGTCTTCATGATCCTAAAAGATTTCTAGAGCTCCAGCTGTCACCTCTGTGATCTAAGGAGAAGAAGAGAGAAAAAGAAGAAAGACACTCTCCCTCCTTCCTAAAAGACTCATTGACAGTCTCCCACTAGGCTTTCTCTTACATGTCGCTGGCTAGGACTTAGCCACAGAGCCTTTCTTTGTCCCAAGAGATTCTGGAAAATGCGGCCTTTCATCCGGGAAGCAAGGTGTCAACGTGTCCAATTACAAACTGGACCCTGTTCCTAGACAGAGGGAAGAATGACAATCCGGAGGCAACTAGGAGTCTCTGACTTTCCACAGTTAAAAATTCCAAAGCCTCTGCTTTGTTAGCAACAGAAACCTCTAAAACACATCTGTTTGAGGATTCCCCAGACCCATTTGGACGCATGTGGTGTCAACTCAATCTAGTCCTGCTGCTAAATGGGAAAATAAAAGCAGCATATTCTGATTGCTTTGCTATTGCTATTATTTAGGGGACAATTGGGCTCGGTGGAACAAAAAGCGCAGTGAGCGCCGAAGAGAAACCCAGGACGTTTCCCTGTGGCTGCTCAACCAGGAAACAACTTTTATGTGCTGTCTTGGAAGTTATGGACAGAAATGTTTCCAATATAAATGTAATTTGGAGGAAGAAATACCAAGACTGGAAACAGAATGGCCGGAATCGGAGTTAAATTTTGTTCTGGCCATTGGCTTTCGATCTCGCGAACCGAACATTTCAAAAAGGAAGCCGAGCGGAGACCAAGTTTATAGCCCTGGGAAAACATCTCTCGATGGCTTCTGCACCTACAGATGATCGTGAAACAAGACCGTGATGGCAACCGGGCCCCTCACAATCACATACGGAGCTGGAAACCAGGGGGAGCAAACCCGACGCCCACTGTGTCGACACGCTGCCTCAGGTGCAGAGCCAGAGCCTGCATCGGGCCTGGGCCAGCAGGGCCATGTCCACTCAGACCCACAGCCCCCGCAGCATTCCCAGCACGGCTCCGGAAACTTGTCTCGGCTCCTTTCGACTCCATTCCGAAGCCAGCCTAACTGAGGAGCCAGAACTCTGGGGAGGGCTCCAACCTCAGCTCTACTCCACACCGAGTGGCCTCACCCTGGGTCTGTCCCTTCCCTGTCTGGACTTCGATGTCCTGATGTGTACAATGCACAGGTAGACCAGTTACTCAAAGGTCCTTTCTGCACCAGATTTCATGAATATGGAATAAGTCCTGGTGTAGGGTTTGGTGAACAAAAGCAGTGGGGTGAAGGGCAGCCAGAAGTTTCTAAGGCATTCCAGTTCCTTGTAAAGTCTCCACACTAAACGGGTGAATGCGTTTCGGGACTCTCCTCCTATGCCCCATTCAATCTCCCGAGAACAGCCGGGCACCAGCCATCGTTTGGGTCCACCCCCCGGAGTCCTGATCAAGGAGGCTTCTGCTGCCTCCACAGATGCCAAGGGCACACAGGAGCGCAGCGTTCGGAGCTCACTAAAAGCCCAGACGCCGGACTCCGAGAGACCTGAGCTGAAGTCTCAGGTCAGCAGCTTCCCGTCTAGAGTCCCTCGGCAACTTTCCTCACCTCCGTGTCTCTTGGTTTCCTAATCTCCAAAGGGGAAGTCATAACACTGCCATTCACAGGGTCGTCCTTGGAGGCGATGGAGCGATGCACTCGAGCTCCTATCACGGCGTCTGGCACACACTGAGCCGTCAAGTACATTAACGATCTACAGACGCCTCCCTTACGACGCGTAGAGACAACAAACCCTGGAGATGTAGAGGCTGTGAGCCTGCTTTGACCCTTCTGTACCTTAAACCTCAGGACGAACGAACCAGATGCATTAAAATGTCCCATATCTAGCAGGAAATAATGCATGGTTCCAGCAAATAGTTCGAAACCCAGACGAGAAGCCGAGTGCATGTGTGTCTCTGTGTGCGTGTGCGTCTGTGTGTGCGTCTGTGTGTGTGTGTGAGTGTGAGTGTGAGTGTGAGTGTGTGTGTGTGAGTGTGAGTGTGAGCGTGCGTGCAAAATGCAATGAAAGAAACGAAAGGAGGGAACCCTATTCTCTAAGCAGTGGAGAGAGCACAGCTTTCCAACCACGGTTTGACTCTCCTCGTATCAAACCTTTCTAGGACTTTCCTTTGCTCTGCACTTGCAGCCACCTCTAGGAAGACCCAGCTACCTACCGACGTTACCCGGACACATAGCACGAAGCTCATCTTCATCAGGGCCAGCGACAGGGCTGGGAATCTGCTGATTTTCGTCTGGCGCTGACAACACGGCGATTTATATTCTGCGCGGTGTAACCCAAGAGCTTGTTATGCAAACACAGGCCACTGATTTGACAAATCTCCTGGAAGCGGAATTAATGTCTGTATTCTGTGCAAAGATGTAATTTATTTTAATATTTTAAGGAGATAATATATCTATCTCTCGATCTCTCTATATTCGGGGAGTGAGAGCTACATACACACAGAGGTATGTATATTTAAATAGAGACGAGCCTGGGGCTGGGGCCGGTGTGTTGCTGCATGAAGCGGACCTAGGACAAGAAGGAACATAGCCTTGCTCGTTATTGCTCACATCTTTCACTTGCTGCGCTTCCTTTTCTATGCCTGGTGATGATATAAATGTTATTCTTTTAAAAAATGCTTTGTTTATGGTGCCAAGCAAGGAACACATTTCAAGGTAATGGAGGGTTCTTTCAATGGAGAGCAAGTTGAGCTCTCCCGGACGAGAGAAAAAGTTTTAATTGGGTAGAAGGCTCCGATGAGTATTTCCTAGGTGTCATCTTTTCTTAAAGGGAACGTTTTTGTTAAAAGAAAGAGCGGCCCTGGCTGTTTACAAAGGATTGGGGCTGAAGGTTGGGGTGGGGGTCAGTCACACACACACACAGACACACGCACACGCACACGCATTGCCAGATTTGGGGGAGCAATTCCAGAGAGAGATTTTAATGGTTTCCCTTGAAAAGAGCTTATGGCTTCTTTTCTGGGGACAGGTGCTTCAGGACCTGGGCTGAGCCTCGCTAAGTTTTGACAAGTATTTGACCAGAAGGAGCCCCCAATCCTCGTTCTTTCCCAGGGGGGAGAGAGAAACGAAGCAGCTTCTCACCCAATCCTTAACAGCCCTCATCCCCTCCTTACACCTGCCCCCCACTTCCGTTGCAAATCCATGATTCAAGGAATTAAAACCACTCTGCCCCGTGTCCCCATTCCTTTGAGTCTGATCACTCTCTCCTCCCTCGCCTGAAAAGCCCTCATGGAGAAACCTAATCAAACCCGCCACATCTGGGCTTGATGGGTAGCTAAGGGCCCTAAACAAGAAATCAATGTTTCGTGGCCCAGGGGATCCATTTGGCTGTTTTCTCCGTTAATGCCATGTCAGGAGATGTCACCAGGAAGCCAGGCTCCTGAAGAGAGCATCGTTCCCATTTGGAAAGGCCCCTGACAGCACTCAGGCAGGTGAGACTGAGGAGGAGGGTCCCCCAGGGAGGGAGCTACCGGGGGCAGACAACGGGCCTCCGAAGCTCTGTTCTGTCTACTGACAGGAGAAGTCAGGCTGAAAGGAAGGGGACCCAGGGGGCTGGCCTTCCCCCATGGGAAGAGGGGGCAGCAGGGTACCCCAATAGAATCCCTGTCTGTACCAGGGGCTAACCAACGTGCGGTGTCAGCTCCATTTCCATTTTCATCTGCCCCCTCTCTATCCAGGCGTATGTACAAAATCAGGCAAATCCTGGGCAGAGAAATGGGGTTTTACTTCCCAAGGTGGATGAGGCGGCCCTGGGACTAACCCTCACCTGCCCTGCGTCTCCGCCACTGGCCCCATCGACTGACACAGGTTCAGGGCACGCTCCCTCGCCACCCAGACCTCAGTGCGCCCTGAGCGCTCCTCCTGCCCAACCCTCGCCTTCTCGCTGCCCACCGGCTCCCAGCTCGCAGGGGAGCTCCGGCCTCGAGCCGGCCACACCGCTGGGTTATGAGGCAGAGCTGAGACGCGGACTGAACTGACCGTCATGCAGCAGCGGCTGGGGTCCCACGCTGCACCGGACGCCTCGTGCCTTAACCAGTTCCTCAGGAGACCTGGTCTGGCTCCAGGTCTGGTTCCAGGTTGGTCTGGTTCTCCTGGCCCTTATGACCTGAAGCAGAAGAGCGGTTGACTCAAAGCAAACATCATCTCATCATTTAAGCCTGCCCAGGGCCTGGTCCCTTCCTCTCTCGTAGACAAGGCGGCATTAGCTGCTCCTTCGTCTCTGCTCCTTCAACACTCTTTACACCTGGACGTCTGCCTGCCTCCTGCCACTCTACCCTTCTCTCATCCGTCTATCAGCTCCTCGAGCATGGAGATCGGCCAATTTAGAGTCAAGGACCCCAAGTCTAGCTCGCCCTTGGCATATCGTTGACACTCAATGAGCGTTGGTCGAACCCATGAACGAATTCGAGGAAGAGAGGAGATGAAGATGAGCATGCCGCCTGGCTTTCCCTGACCTCTCTCTCCTACGCTCGCTGGAAAGAGGACCAGGTTGAGGATGCAGAAACGGCTGAAAACTCAGGTTTGAGGTCAGCGTCCATGTTTCTAATTCATGCTTCATGGAGGAGGGTGGAAAGCTGAGCAAACTTACGAAGTCCTTCCCAGCTGGTAGCAGACGAGAACTCGAATTTTAGGCAAAGTCTAGACCCTGATTCTAAAACAAGGCAAACCAGATCACCGACACGACCACCCAGAAACGCTGGCCCCTGGGCCGCGAGCCTGCGAAGGGATGCCTGTGCAGAAACAGCCCTCGGCTTCCTCCTGCGTCGCTGTTCATCACGCGCCGCGGGGAATAAATCTAATTTACATTTCGGTGGTTGTGGCTCACAATCCTCAGGCAGGAGATGGGGCCTGGGTGGTGCAGGAGGGCAGAGCCACTGCCTGAGGTCACATCGTGAGCCTTTGCATATGAAGTCAGTGCCCGGGGCCCAGGGGCCGGACACCCAGAGAGAAAGTTCTAGAAAAGGCCCGTAGAGACCAGCTCTGTACTGAGCTGAGGGGTGAATGACGACGTGGCTTTTGGGCCCTCAGGAGGGGGTCACTGTAGTTCAGTCACATTCTCACTTTCCAGTCAAGCATCATGGGAGGATCCCCCATCCCCACACAGCCACAGAACAAATGGAATTTTCTACCTCATGCAGTCCCAGGAAATCAGGGGGTTCTCCTCAGTCTTTCCAGGCTGCACTGGAGATGTAAGCCTCGCGGGCCCCGGCTTTGCCGTGGGAGACATTCACCCATTCTAGAAGCCGCGCTCCCGACTGGACCAGCAGGTCCCATTTACCAAGGGGAAGGCCAAGGGGGTGGGTGAGCGTCGGAACTAAGTACCTCTCAGCTGGAGGGACGAGCCAAGGAGACTTTTCTCGGAGCAACAACAACGGAAAACCTCTCCTCAGGTTGAAAAGACGAAGGTGGAGTCTGCCACGCCAGAGAGCCCTCTAGTAGACAGCGTTCATCTTGACGGTGCTGTCCTCTTAACATGTATTTACTTTCTAATTACCCCGAACTGGCTCATTAACCTGTCGCTAGGCAGTGCTTGCCGCGCTAATGGATGGACGAGGATTCCCAGGGTTAGCGATCCGCCCCGCGGAGGCAAGGTGAGCCGTGCTTTGATGACACGCTTGGCTCATCGCTCTGCCAGAGCCTCATCGCCCTCTCTCCTTTATTTCTTCTATTGGGGGTCAGCCCAAAGGAAACTTCTTTTTAATGTGAAGTGTCCTCGGACCCCAGTTCACACCAAAGAGAGTTAGGTGCCTCGAGTGGGGCGAGTCTCCAGATTAGGGACAATGAACGGTTCAGAGCTACAGGTGAGCAAGAATGTCGCCCAGGACTCACAGGATGAGCCTGTTTCCTTCCGTCTGGAGTCAGACAGACGTGGTTTTGAATTCCGTGCCCCTCACTGACCAGCGGGGCCGGCCCCATCACAGCGGGGACAACACTCGTGTCACCTCGAGCGTGGCAGGAGACATCGAAGGAGATGTGTGTGAAGGGGACGTCCTTGGCGCACAGTAGGTGGCCCATAAACAAATGCCCCTCCCCTCCTCCCCCTTTTGGTCCTCGACTTCAGTCTCTGGGCTTCTTCCTCCTCCTTGGCGTGGCAGAAATCAGGACTCTTCTTTAAAACGACAGATCGACCGCTGCCAGCCTCAGACGATGGGTGTAACGCACCAGTCAGATGCCACAGACGCAGCCGCCGGTGCCCCCGGGGGAAGCTGCGCCTCTTCCTTTCTGTCTGTGGAAACCCTCCCCCGGGAGGGTGCAGGCGAGGACTGAGATGCGTGAAGGAGGTGGAAGAGAAGCTCCGCTAAGCTCCCTCAGGAGATTAGCTCATAAAAATAAAGGTGCACGAAGCAACTGGCAGGCAGATCAGAGGGAAAGGCCTAAACGGAGCATGCGGGTGCTGTTTGCTATCTCTGGGGACTCCTACCACCAGCTGCTGCTTGCGTGGTTCCTGAGATGCAGACGCCACCCCGGCTCCTGGGCCTTAAGACACCAGGGAAGAGGCGTCCCGTGGCCACCTCCGTCCCCCAGGCGGCTGGCCTCCCACGGCAGCCTCTCCGTCTCCTTCTGTTTCTTCCATCAGACTCCTTCCCTCCTAAATCCCAATCCCTCTCAGCTGGGTGTCACATCTGGAAGAAGCCTGTTAAGTTAATCCCCACTGAAAGGTCCTGCTGAAACTGACAGCAGTTTACAGTGCTTTTAGCCCAACGCATCTGAGACCCTCCCCGGGGGGTGTCAGCATTTTATCAGGGGACTCCTTCAGCCGCAGAGCAGAATGCAGGTCCTCAAAGATGGAAAAGATGCAATCAGGAGGCCGGAGTAAAGCCTGGGGGTGGGGAATAGGGCTCTCCGTGGATCACACCGCCCAGCAGGCCGCCCAGTGCCTTATCTACCCATTCCTGAGCACTCCCCAAACTCTCCCCCGGGCGCTGTGCTGAGGAGGGGGAGACAGCTGGGAAGCATTCGTTGTTTTTGATTTAATATCAACATCTGTCGGGGTTTATAGAGTATACCAGGGTTGACAAACAGGTAGGCTTTATATGACAGATGCAAAGCCGCCTGATTTCCATGCCTCCCTTCTTAGCCGTTGCACAAACCACCCTTCGAGCAGAGATGCTCGGGATAAATGCCTCCCCTGGGAGAGGGGAGGGGGCACTCCCACACCTCAGGCCGCTGCAGTCCGCATGGACTCGGGGCAGTCTGCCCTTCCGAAGGTCAAGTGCCCGGCACTCATCAGGCGCAATCCCGGGAGGCAAGAGGGGCAGAAGCAGCTACTCAGGTCATCTCCAGGGCCCAGAGGGAAGGCAGGGCATTAAGGGTCCACACTGCGGGGTCACATTTGAGGACTGTCCATGGGGAGGAAAGGAGACATTAGGGCAGTTAGCAGCTGGAGGGCTAACCACAGGGCATGCATTTCCCATCGTGTGTGTCATCGAAGAGCTCTCAGAGCATTGCCTTGCAGCACCCTTTCCTGACGGGGAACAGCAGCACCCTCGTCCCAGTGCCCTGTTCACGGGGTTCCAAGGGTCTCCTGTTTCCCAGGCCAGCCTCAATTTCAATTTCATTCTCTCTCGGTCGCTGATGGACTGTTGGCCAGTCAGATCATGTGATGATATGTGCCCTGATTGTTGATTCAGAAAATATGCTTAATGAACCTCTCTAACCATATGGTGGACTAGTCCCTTGGGCAGGATACGGGATTTCTGAGGCATGACCCAGAGGATTTTCTCCATGCATTTTCCACCGACCTTTTTCTCTCTGACCACACTTTGTAGAGGGCACAAATCCAAGGACCTAAATCTGGCCACGCTCGTGGGGATGACGGCAACAAAGACCTCTCTCTTCACACACCCAACAGATCCTCCCTCCGCTTCCCAGGCATCGTGCGCCCCTGAACTTGCCTCGTGCTCACACAAGTCGCCCCGCCCACTTTCCTGCTCTCTGCTTGCAGCCTCCCAGCTTCTTGCCCAAGCTCATTAGATTCAACCCAAGTCCCCATTCCCTGCTGCACCTTCCCTCCCCGATTCCCCGGCAGGAGGATTGAGGTGACCTTTAAATGTCGCCTGTAAATGCCAGCTGATGCTAACTGGCTCCAAACCTCTGCACCGGGCGCCGTTTTCCCAAAAGCCAGCCGGTGGCATTGCTCAGGCGTGCGCGTGGGGAGGCCGGCTTCTGGGGACAAGTCTGTGCCCGGAGCAGGCACATGGCTCTGCGTTCAGCCAGAAACCCCGGGCCACCGTGGCCAGACTCTCAGCAGTCGGGGCGGGGGACGTCTGTGTTATTAAATGTTGCAGCTGAAGGGACACTTGGGGGCCGTCGCCCTTCACGGTTTCTAGGAGGAAAATGGGGTCCAAAGAAAGAGACCAAATACAGAATTCTGAGAACCTAATGTCTGCTGGGAACTCTGATAGGCACTCGCCTAACCCTGATACATGTTTCTTAATGAATGAATGCATGCATGAATGAATGAATGAATGATTCAGTTAGTTCTCACAACAGCTCTGAACCATCCTCGGGTAAAGATAAAAGAAACACTGTGAGAGGTCGCTTGGATTGCCTAAGGTCACGGAGCTAGTAAGGAGGGAAGCAGGATCCAGAGCTAGGTTTGCCCACCCCTAGAACACGTAAGCGGCCCCTCGGCACCCCGCACTTCATTCCTTCCCTCTTCCTTCCCCGAGTTCAGGTCTGGAGCTTCTGATTGCCGCATGCCCCCTGATGGTTTGTGCCTGAGTCTCTGGTTTAATTCAACATTTATTTATTTATCAATTAGCATCCTCCTGTTCTACAGCCTGAAGCTTTCATGTCCCATTACCCAGCTGCTATGTGTTTGTCAGAACAGATCGCCTGCAGGGAGAGGAGGAGAGAAGAGCAAGGGTGAGGCGCTATCTCAAGAGACGCCATCACCAGGCTCCAATCACCGAGGGCCCTGGAGGATGTTGCCTTTTCCCACTTATTTTCCAGAAAGAGGAGGCCCAAGACCTAGCATGTGACCTTGAAGAAGGCCCTTGCAGGAGTCGAAGGGACAACCCTAAGGAGCTGGGGACAGACCCCTGGGCCAGATTCCAGGGTGGCTCCAGCTGAAAGCAATTCCTGTCCTTTCCTACGTTTCTCGTCAACCTGGCGAGTGACACACTGGACTCCTGAGCATCCCATCGTGGGGTGGGCTACCGCATGCCCTCGATTTTCCATCAGGAATCTCATAAACGGTACAAGAATTCTCAGAAAGCAAAAGTCGCTTCTGGCTGACAGCATAGTCGTGCCACTTTTACCTCTGAATCAGGGAAGAGGCATCATCTAGGGTAGAGTCCTGGCACTGGGTCCCACTTTCCTGGCCTCCTGGGAGGTTGCAAGAGTCCTGTGAAAAGGCCCTTGAGAAAAAAGGATGACTTTTAAGGAAAAATAAGGAATTTGATTGATTACAACATATCTCACCCCAGCAAGAGTTTCACCTGTTACTACTTGTAGGTGTCATGAAGCTATCAAGGTTCCCAGCACCCTTAGGTCCCTAATGCACAGGCAATCGTTAAAGCAGGAGTCAGACTGGCCCTGGTGAGTTATCCCACTGACCAGGCATTTACAAGGGCCCTTTTTACTCATTTATTCGTTTATCTGTTCTTTAAAGCATTTAGAAAGTTATTCATTTATTAATCGATAAGCACTGAACTCTCGGTGCGTATGCTGTCCCTGGGGAGAACGAAAAGATCTGGAAGATGCCGTTCCTACCATCGAGAAAGGTGCAGTCCCATTTCCCAAGGAAAATAACACAAACGTCAGAGCCCTCCAGGCCCGGCCAGCGGCATTCGGAGCAGCCCGGGCCGTGGGGACCCCCGGGCTCGGCCGGAAGTCCTGTCTCCCCTGCATCTGTGGCTTCGCCACCGTCTCGTTTCACTCTTGGCCTTTGCCCAGCAACGTTTCTTTTTTCTCCAGTAATGTCAAGAGGCTTCATTAAAAACGTTCTCCATCCCCCTGCATGCCAACACCCTCCCTAACCTCAGAGGATCTCCCGAATCATAGAGAAAATACTGAGAAAAAAAAAGGAAAAAACACTTTGGGTAAATAAATCTTAGCCATTTGAATTGAGTGTTTGAGTGAATAAATGAGAGGACTCTTATCTCCCCGCTTATTAGGAGCCCACAGAGATGAGCTTCAGAAGGCTGTCTTCATTAGAGCGGGTCTCTCAGGGCCCCGGTGCCCCTGTCAAACCGACAAAACGGACGTGCAAAGAAAGCGGCATCCTCTCCCAGGACGTCGGGCACGTGCTTATGGTTTTCTGATTCCACAAGAAGAGAAGATTGAGACTCACACTTATTTTAGTAGAAGAAGTTGGCACAGCCCCAATAACCATCACACGTACGCTCGTTCTTCCCATTGGCTCAGGGGGCGACAGTCTGTGTTTATTTTCTTTTCCCGCAGAGCGAAGCATGTAGAAAAGCTGAAAAGGACCTGTTCTGATCACCCCGGGATGCCTCTCTATTTACAAGAGACCACGCACGCATGAGGCAATAGAGAAAAGGAAAATCGACTCAGGAGAGAAAAAATAAATAAATAAGATCAAATGGCGTTCACCTGATAAAGGAGTCTTCCCAAGAAATGAGGAGCAAATTGGGGTGGGATGGAAGAGTCAAAGCTGTAGCCAGGGATGCCTGGAGTGGGATGCAGGGTGAGCACTAAGAGTCTAAATTGTAGGTAAACGGTTTTCAGAGGTAAAGGGGAATGTTATTTTTAACTGAAGAATTTAGAATTTCTAACCCCAGAGCTGTAGAAAGTACAAGTTCGGTTTAGGGGTAGTCTGTACCGAGAACTTAAAAAGGACCTTCACGCCAGGTCTCTCACACCCAGCGGTGGGCTGAGGACTCGCTTCCTCTGCCTTTAAGGGAGACGACTACAGGCAGACCTCGAAGGGATCGCAGGTTTGGTTCCGGCCAACCCTGTAAAGCGAGTATTGCGATCAAGCAGGTCGTCATCCTTTTGGCGATGGAGGGTCCTGCCAACCATTTGTATAAAAAAAAAAAAAAATCTAAGAAACACAATAAAGTGAAGCGCAGTAAAATGAGGCCTGCCTGTGCTCGTTCTCATCGCTCTGGCTAAAAGGTAAAAACGAGAAAAAGAAGGTGCGATGGACTTTTATGTGGGAGAGACAGGGAGTTCGGCCCAGCATCCATTCCTCCTCCATCATTTTATTCCGATTTTTCCTGGGGGACCCTTTTCCTGATTTTTAGCCCACGAGCTGTCGGGTGAGGTTGAGTTCATCACCCGCACCAGACATGACGCGCATGACCTTGGCCCGACCGATCAGCTCATCACAGATGGGTGCAGAATCGGCGCACGACGGCATCGAGCCAATCGGAGGAATTCCCGGGGCTTCTGGAGGAACCACCGGGAAAATCCTTTCTTTAATCTCAAAAAACTTAGAGTTGACCGAAGCCAATGCCGTCACCTTTCAACCCCAAGCGGGGAGCTTGTCCGAGAATGGAGACAGTGCTAGAGAGAGCCAAGAGAGGCAGGGAAAGCGAATCACGGAGGGGCCGTTGGAGCTTCTGCATCAAGCCGCGTCCGATGCCGGACTTAGCACCGGACTTTTGTGTTGGGAGGAAGCCAGCTTGTGTCGTGTTTCCACCACGTCCAACCAAACGGGA
This sequence comes from Cynopterus sphinx, assembly GCA_030015415.1. Lineage (NCBI taxonomy): Eukaryota > Metazoa > Chordata > Mammalia > Chiroptera > Pteropodidae > Cynopterus > Cynopterus sphinx. Next base: position 47,305,217 of record CM057390.1, on the reverse strand, counting down.
CCTCGCTCAGGCAATCATCCACTAGGACTATGGCAAAAGACAGCTGCCGTGGGGATCCCTTCCCGAAATACGGGCTTCTCTGTGCCCTATAGACGCCTTGTGCCTTCTTGCTGTGCAATGGAGCTTGTTGGGCTGGAGAAGACCTTGAAGAATCGTGAATTCCATCAGTGCGAAGCTCAAAGGCTCGGCGTGGCAACAAGGATGCTTCCCAGAGAGCAAAAGGAGCCCTCGACAAGCCTCGGACCCTGCACCTCGGCTTGACAGTGACCATGAGCCACCTTGTCAGCTGGCCGTCCGGGCCATGGGCTGCACGTGACCTCGCTAGAATTCTCACCAAAAGAAAAATGAGTTGTCATTTCCCCTAATGGTGTGACTGGCCACGAGCCCCCGACCTCTCTGGGCCTCAGTTTCTCCTGCGGGGGCAGCACCTTTTCTCCCTGCCTCACCAGGCTGATGGAGATGCTGAGGCGAGAGCCCCATGAGCAGCCTAGGGAGCTGCTTAACGAGGAAGCGCTCTTAGGAAAGCTAGAAAGCTCTTCCTGAGGACGCACACACCAGGTTTAGCTCCCCTTTTAGGTATTAAACAAACAAACAAACAAACAAACAAACAAACAAGTAAGCGAGTGGTCGGCAGAATCACAGCTGAATTGGAAACTCTGGCATTACCCAGAACGAGCTCTCTACCCAGAGGATCCGAGAGGCTTCGGATGCTCAAAATCATATTTCCCCAGGCACAGGATTAATTAAAACTACCAAGTGTTCCCAGCGCTTTGAAATTAACTTTGGAAGTGTTGGGTGTGAAGGGATAAAGAGAGAAGCCCCGTAGTGGGGCAGCCGCCCAGGGCCGGAGCTGGGAGAGACACTCCGGAGCTGTGTGTTCACTTGATTCTTTCTAGGAGAAAAGGAAGAACAAACTGGAGAGTAAACGTCTTTAGAAAGGACCGCCACGATAGGGGCACCTCTGCGCTTGCCCCCTCCCGTCGGGTCATATCGGCTCTTTCTAGTGAACGTGCTCAGCACGCAGCACCAGGCACGAGGCCTGGCAGTGTGGAGCAGGGAGAGTCGTCCAAAGTGGGATTAGTCAGCTACGTTTCTTCCGAGTTTCATTCTCATTTAATTTTTCTCTTTTTCTACCTTGTGACTAACCCTGTTTCCAGCACTTTTCTGAGCTCCTGGACGAATGGTCACACGATGCGGAGAAGCAGCAGAGGATCCGCGCGTGACCTTCGCTGAGTCACCGGCTTCTTCCTGAGACTCCAGTCCTCGCCCGGAGGATGGGGAGGAGGGCCGAGGGGTCTCTTCATCAGGAAGCACGGTGAGGCACAGCGGGGAACGAATCTCACAACACAGGAGGGATCGCCACGGGGCTTCCAGAGGCCCTGAACATTCCCCCACGCTCAAACCCCCGTGAGCGGGGGAAGAGGGCATGGCTAAGCCCTTGCGGCGACGGAACCTGAGGACTTGACAGACTCTGGGCAGCCAGATGGCATCCTTCCCGTTGGCATCTATTAGACACGGCAGGGCGGTGCATTTCCTAGCCTCGTGCTGTCACTGTGGCACAGTCCTTGGAAAGCATCTCGGTTTCTTCCGATTCTCACTTCGGCTAACTCGAGACCTTCTCCCAAGCACCCCTCGCTCACCGTCTGGTTCTTCCCCAGGTCCCTAGACTCCAGAAGGAAGCACTGCGGGTCCTTCCAGCCACAGTTCTCTCCGCGTCCCGTCTCCTGCCCCCGAGTCTGTACACCCCAGACTCAAGGATGATGAAGCGTGTGACTCCACCTTGTGAGACTAAGGGCTCTGCTTCTTCACTGCATACTAAGTCCCTATGTAGCTTTTCAGTCGGGTAAGACGTCCTCCCCATTCCTTCCTTACAGAAGGCAGAATGTGGTCAGGATGCCTACTCTCCTTCACTCATCCGTGTGCTCCTGGGCAGAACAGCCTCGTCCCTTTCCTCAGGTACGAGGAGTTTGTCTCGGTCGGTGCAAACCGATCACAACCGTCCTGTTCCTCTTGCCAGTGGCTGAGCCATGGACACACCCATTCTAGACAGCAAGAGACAAAGGGATGTTCTTGGGGGCTTCTGGGGAAAGTCTCCCGACCTCCAAGGGTGGCAGAGCAGAAGGAAAGAGTGCCCAGAGCCCGTGACACCGCTGAGTTGCTGCCCTAACCAGCCTGTGAGCTCCCTGCCTTGGATCCTTGTCGCATGAGATAATTTCATCAACGTTTTACATCCATCCCAGTTGGGATAGTCTCTTTCTTGCGGCCTAACGCGTTCAACAGATCTACCAAGTCCCACCCTTTTCCACGAGGAGTTTCCTCAGTCCCTGGTGTCGCCTCCGCAGTCTGGGGCTGGAGCTCGCTCGCTCTGCGCCAGGCAGGCTGCCGGGGGATGTGCAGAGGACGCTGCTGGGGAGCGGACACGGCGCAACCTCGCCTCCGAGGTGCGGCCCTCAGCACCCCGCGGAGCGCCAAAGCCAGTGTGGGCTCTTCGACCGTTGCAAATCTCTTCCCATCCCAGTGGAGCCGCGTCATCTCTTGCTTGAACGATCCCAACTCTGTTTCGAGCTCGTTCTCCTCCTCCTAGTCTGGCCCCAGCTCCGTTTTGTTGTCTTCATTGCCGTGAGAGGGAACTAAGGTCAAGGTCTCACCATGGTCCATCTCCTGCGTAATCATCGCTCCACACTGCACGCGGGACAGAGTCCACGCTCCTTTGCAGCCTCGTGAGAACTGCCATGGCTGTTGCAGGCCTCGATTCCCGTCTCATGTCCCACAAGACTCTGCCCTGCCCTCTGGGCTCTAATAACACCACACCTGACCGCACAGCCTTTGCTGCCTCGTGCCTTCGCCCTCTCCCACGCAGCTTTCTGCCCTAGAATGCTGTTTCCCACTTCTGCACCCAGCTGGTTGTAATGACCCTTTGAGACTCAGCACAGGCCTCATTGCCTCCTAAAAGACTACCCTGAACCCCCAGGATATTCTAAACCCCATCTTCTGGGCTTCCACAGCACCCTGCGCATATGTAAGTGCAGCGTTGACCGAGTCGTATTAAGGTTTCTGTTTGAGTCCCTCTTCCCCCCTAGATTCTAAGCTCCTTAAACAGGGCAGGAGCTGGCGCGTAACCGTCCCTGTGCAACCAGACCCTGACATTTTACCTGGAGCATGGTAGGTCCTCCATAAATAAAGACCGAATGGAAATTTTGAACCTCGTCTTTGTCTAGTGCACACAAATACTTAACGGGAAGGAACAAAATGCGCCCCTTGAAGAATGGCCAAACAAAAGAGAACTGCGCCTTTCAGGGCCCGTTCGTGCAAACAGAGGTCATCGGCTAACGAGGGAGCTTCCCCCGAGAATGTGCCATAGGGCAAGGTGAAGAAGAAGTATTGTCTCAGAGCTTCCACCAACACGTACTGATACTAAAACGGAAGATAGGGGAGACGGTTCTATTGATTTTAAAATATTTAAAGGGTTTTTAAAAAGTGACAGGGCCCAGGCCAGACTGGGCACAGAAAGGCTGACATGAGGATAGTGAACTTGCTCAGCTTGGTAAAGTGGGACGGGCTCGCTACGGGGCGGAAAGCCCAGCCAGGGATGCCCAGGCCCGGAGGAGGTGAGAAAAAGGATGGATGCTATTTTGGACTTGTTGGCTCTGCCCGCTGGTCTGCAGTCAGACTCTGTCCACTCCAAGGCCTGGGTGGGGGCCATTGCACTTCAGCGCTGCTCCCTGGGATCGTGAAGGAAGGAGGTGGGTCACCTCCTGTCGGGTGAGTTAAAGGGTGCACGGAGGCCACGCGGGGCAGGACCCCAGGAGGGACTGAGAATGCCACAGGAGCAGAATTTCAGAGTGAAAGCCGGCCACACAACCTTGATCTTAACCACCCCACCTGCCTCAAAATTAATTAATTAATAAATTAATAAATGAATGAATGAATGAATGAATGAATAAATACTCACCTCCGTGTGAAATGCTGGATTTGGTATGAAACGTCCAACAGCACAAGGGAAGGGAGGCTCGAATCACGACATGTATACCACAGAGGAAAAGCCGGGCCCAGACCAGAGGACTCGAGAACGCTGGGCTTCCCTTCTCAGCGCACAAGGGACACGTATGTGCCACATGCACATGTCTACACACCTGTGTGTGGACCAACGTATAGATACACGGGTTACATTTCTTAATTTAAAACAAATTACTAGTTCACGTATGTATTAACTCCCAATTACTAATATTTTTAAAAAAAATAACATACTTTTTCAGCCAAAAATGAATTACTTAATCTTCAGCAAAGAAAAGATAATTTAAGAAAAACCCGCAGTGCCGCTGCCGTTCTGGACTCGTGAGTACCGAACTCAAAGCCTCGCTTAGCGATTTTTGTTTTTTCTTTTACTACTGTCAGGTGTTTGAAGCCGCTGAGTTTGAAGTGATAATTCCTGCCAGCACTCCCTGCGTTTCCCGGCACGAACCGTCACAAAGTTCCACGTTGGCCTGGGGAGTGAATGGTAATTTTTTTATTTTTACTTTTTGGGAAAACCTTTCAGAAAGACACTGTCAGCCGCGCCTCTTTCCCTTCTTTACCTGTCCCAGGTGCCTGCAGGCCTCACAGGAACAGCTAATGCCTGCCCCGGCTTCGCCCTTTCTCTGCCCAGACAAGAAGCACTGGTAATTCCAGTCAGCAGCCTTTACGAACAGAGGTGGGGGGTAGGGGGGCCAGGGGTCACCCCAGCCAAGTGCTTTGTAACCTGCCATACACCCACGAGCTCACGGCACCGAGTGTTGGGGAGAACCCACAGACTTCTCAGCACGGGCCTTCCAGACCCTTCCAGCGCTCACTCAGGCCTGCACTGCCCTCGTCAGCACTGCCCTTCCCGCCACCGCTGTGACATGCCACCTCCCCGGCTGGTGCACTTTGGACCTCGGTGCCCTCCGCCTTTGGGAGCCCCCGAGCTCCTTGCTGTTTCCTACATAAACCGTGGCTGGATTTATGCCACCCCCAGACTTCCAGACATTTGATGAGCCGGGCTCTCCTCTGTGCACGCCGGCTCCCGCCGAACGGAACCAGAGCTTGGCATGCTGGTGACAGCAGCTGCTGGGCCTGTCCTGCCGGGCCACCCTCCCAGCCTCAGGCTCCGCAGCCAGCCCAGCCCCTCCCCCACCTGCGGACCCAGCTGGTCCTGCCCAGCGGGGTCGGCTCCTTCTGAACCTTGCCTCTCGGGGCCGAGCGTTCGCCTCCTGCAGATTCCAGCAACATCTTCAGGCTGATGCTGGGGAGTTAATTTAGCAAACGCAGTTGAGCCACTTAGCATTTTTCTGGCCTGACTTTCTCCTACACCCGGACGGTTGGTTATTCAACAGCAATGTTTAGCCCTTCCGCAGGGTGAACACATGTATCCAGGTACGGAACACATGTCTTCTCCACTGGTTGCTTCATTTATCCTAATGTTATCCGGGTATTAAGGTTTACATCATGAGTTGTTTTCCTTCTCAAGAGCTTTTTGATGATTTTAAGTTCCATCGACCATTCTAAACGCTTCATTTCTTGGTACCGCTGTTGACAACATAACCCTGATGCCAACATAAACTCTCCTGCATTTTCCTCAGGATTTTTATAGATAAAGTGAGAGTATAGGTGTGTGTGTGCGTGTGTGAGCGTGTGTTTTTAACCAAGGCTATAAGGTCTCTGAACACAGAGATGATGCTTTGCTTTCATGTGGACCTTCCCAGTATAACGTTCTTTGTATGATCATTGACAAAGAAGGAAGGGCTTTGATCGAAAGGATTAGGAGTGAACTTTGTCCAGCGGGCAGACGTGAAACGTCCGGGTGGATGGGGCATGGCCCGAAAAGGGGCGGTGAGCGGACTCAGGTGAGCTTCTTCACCGAAGCCCTAGAAGCATCACCAGAGGTTTTTCGTCGCCCTCTGAACCTCAGACAATATAACCCGAAGCCCAAGAAGTCTTCCCAGCCCACGATGGCTGCAATCTCTCCGGGATGACTCACTGTCAGAGACGCCACCAAGCCCAAATTCAAGCCCCCAACCCATCATTAAGTCGTCTCCACCGCACACCAGGCAAGGATTGGAGCCAACGTGCCTCTCGTCGGGCAGAAAACAGATGGCTGGACCACAGAAAGCTGACGGGAGGAATCGCAAAACAAGTATCAATCAACCCAAGCAACTCGGCATTAGCAAACAGGCAGCTTCGCAGCCTGGGCAGGGGCTCTGGCGGCGTTTTTAGCGACTTTGCTAATTAAGGAGGAGCTGTGGAGCTCATCAGCCACCCTAAGTCCCTGGCAAATGTGGCAGGTGGCTTGTGAGAGACCCCTCCTCCCATGACTCCTCAGTTGTGCTCGAGAGGGGCCTGTCCTGCCAGCCGAGGAGCTGCGAACAGAAAAGGAGCAGGGGAGGAATTTAAAGGAACATCACCCCCAGTGAAACGCCCTCATGCAGCGGTCCCCAACCTTCTAGGCACCAGGGACCGGTGCGCCTGTGAGGATCTGATGCCTGCTGATCTGAGGCGGAGCTGAGGCGGGGATGCTAGCGCTGGGGGCGGCTGCAAATACAGGTGAAGCTTTGCTCGCTCCTCAGCTGCTCACCTCCTGCTGGGCGGCCCGGTTCCGACGGGCCACAGACCAGCACCGGTCCATGGCAAAGGGGTTGGGGACCTCTGCCCTCACGGCCTTCTAGAGAGTCTGGGTGCCCAAGTCCAGCACATCCGCTGCGCGGTGTAGCTCCTTCTCTGCTGCGTGTGTTGTCTCTCCTCCTCGACGTAAATCCTTTTAGGAGAGGAGGGCCTCCTGTCACGGTGTTGCTGGTCTTCACAGCACTTAGCCTAGGACTAGAAACACCGACACGTGTTTCACTGAAGGGTGGCCAGCTCGATCCACTGAGTTCTATTTAGATTTCTAAACGTTCGACATCCGCGTGCATTTTGTGTGTCGCACTAAGCCGTGCCTCACCGTCGTCTACCTTTACCACTTTGCGTGAATTTCTATTGCTCCTCCTACAGTTATTAAGTTTCTAAGGGAGGCACCGGGACCTGGGATTGACTCTGGCTCCTTCTCCAGCTCCCTCGCAGCTGGCCGAGGACTGAGCACATCTCAGGCTCGCTCTCCGTTCGTGCTCGCTGACCTGAATCGATGTCGGGGGCTGATGTGGACGTGGGGCACACGCGCGATTCCCGGGGGCATGGGTCCTCCCTCCTACTCGTGCCGTTGCTGACCTGTGCCGGGCGCCGTGTAAGGACGCCAGCACCTCGGCCGACTCCATCCCCACTCCAGGGGGGCGAGCAGCCTTCGCGTTCCCGTCTTGTGATCAAGAGTCGATGGCCCTCGATCAAACTCAGAACAGTTGTTTGACTCCGAGTACTGACTTCTGACGTTTAAGCTTCCCAGCCGTGTAATCCTCGCGTGCTGATCAATGTCGTGTTATTAAACTAGTTGAAATCTATAACGTGGCCAGTGAAGTCTGGCACGAGGCAGATGCTCAACTCGTAGTCATGACTTTATCATAGATTTTTTTATTATACACATTAAAAGACGTTTTGTTCATTTTGTTATAAGATTTATATTTCCTTGGAGCCTTTGACTTAGGTTCCTAGGGCTGGAGAGGGAAAGAACAGAAAATAAAGATTTATTTTTATTTTTTTATTTTTTTATTCTAGATCAAACATGGCTCTGGCCTCACAGATTTTCCCCTAAGAATTTGGATGTTAGGCCACGAGTGTGATGAGAAGGATGCCTGGATCACAGGGAGAGAAACGTTTATTGTTTTTAAGGTCGTTCTGGCTGATTCACACTCTGTCGTTGCCATCTCTCGCAAAGCGTAGTGGTGCCAATCTTTGGAAAAACGTGCCAAGCAGACGTGATAAATCCGAAGAGGGGCAGGTGGGGGCAGGATCCCACAGAAACAACCTTAAGGGAAAACTTCGCGATGGTCCTGGGAGGGGAAGCAGACGACGGTGTAGAAATCCGAAACCCAGGGAGACTAGCTCAGGGACACGTCAAGGAGATGGAGAAGTCAAAGAAAGCCGCGCTCTAATCCCACCAGCAGAAAGAGGGCCTTCCTTTCCCCAGGATTCCCCTGATACCATGGTGAAGGTCAAAACCAGCAAGTGTCCCCAGCAGAGGCAAGGACACAGAGAAGGATCCTTGAGTCGGACACAGCAACGTGAGGTGACGTTTGACGGGTGTCCATCTGCCTCAGCAGGAAATGCACCTCGTCTATGCGCTACCCCAGAAGGCGGAAACTTCTGGAACCTGTGTGAATGAGATGGAGCCGATGGATCAATGGATCCACCTCATGTGCCTCAAAAAAAGACATAGTTCTAAGGTAAGGGTCGTGTGCGCTACTGGATGGCTCGCCTTTCCTACTGGGAGCAGCATCCAGGAGGCACTCACAAACGTCACGGCATCTTCGAGGAAGTTAGAGACCAACTCCAGATGCTCCCTGACTCCATCCAGGTCAAGAGAGGAGACCCGGTGAGGGAGGGAGGGAGTCCAGAGAGAGTGAGTGCCGCGGTGCCGGTGGCATCCCCAGGTGTGTTTCAGTGGGGGCGCCAGGAGCAGCAGCACCTGGGGGCCCACAGCGGCTGCGTCTCACCCACACGACCCCCTGCCTGCTTGCGGGGACCCTGAAGTTCCACGTCGGTCCCCCCCGAAGGCCTGTGTAGGCAGGCTTTCTGTTCGGACAGGGAGACTCTGTAGCACGTTAACAACAAGAATACAACAGAATTTTGCGCGGGTTTGGAAAAAGCCAGAAGGACGAATCCACAGAGCCTTATGAAAGCAACGATGGGGAGGGCCCAGGTTAGGGACCGGTCTCGTCGATACTGGTCTCGGTTAGATACTGAATGAGCCAGGGGTCCCCAAGTCTGCTCCTCCCTCTGTTTCTACGAGGCCACCTCCTGTTTAACTAAGGAAGACACACCCAGGGGAAATCCTCGATACGCCGGGGCTCGGGAACTTAGCGAGGAGGAAATCAGATCCCCCAAAAGCGCCAGGAAAGACAGAGCTGCTCTTCAGGTCTGATTGGGCCTGTATTCTCTGCCTCCAGCCGACAGGTTTGCCTCCAAATTAATTAAAAAGTCAAATCTGACTGTCGTCCCAGTATCTGGTGAAGGGCAAGCTGTTCACGAAACACCTTGCATTTGCATAATAATTTTACGCTTTTCCAAGTACTTTATCATCTGTTGGCTCGTCTGAACTTCGTGACAACTCTACAAAGCAGGCAGGGCGAGAGCTGCTGGAGGGGCTGGAGAAACGGGCACCAGGCGGCCTGAGTCCCCTCCTCAGCCCCGCCTCTGCCCAGCTGGTGACTTCGGGGCAGAGGTCAACCTCCCTGTGCCCCTGCCGCCTCCTCTATAAAATGAGCACGGCGCGGGGCCTGCCCTGTTGGCCTGTTGTAAGGAATGAATGAGTGACATGGGTGAAACAGTCATAAAGCCTGGGAGAAAGCAACATGGAAAAAAAGACTAGCTTTTAGAATCATTGGTCCTGCTTTATAGATATATCGTGGGTTCAGCAGGGTGCTAGACCTTCGAGCAGACAGACACAGAGAGAAGGTTTTACACCACGAAAAGCTTTGCGTGATGCAAAGGCGTATGCGCTGCAAGGAACAGCGCCCCTGCTGTGCCCCGCCCCCAGGACGAGTGGGTCGGATGTGGCCACCCCACTCTCAGGACAGGAATATACTGGGCCACGCCAGAAAGGAAACCCTTCGCTGCGCTTTCCCCCAAAGGCCTCTGAATCCTCCCACTCCTGCTAGGACCAGCCCAGCAGCCTTCAGTAAGGACAGTGGAGCAGAGCTCACAGGTACCCCCTGCCCAGGATGGTGAGATGTCTCCACCGACCCCGGAAAGATGCGCCAGGACCCAGCACACGTTCGGAGGATCAGACCCACCAGCCAGGCCGCCCTGACAGCTAAACAATTTCTCCAGCCCTGGGGTGTGTGTCACGACGTGTCACGGACCAGTGTGATGTTTACAGCCCAGGATGAGGCTCGGGGTTGATGGGAAACCAGACAGCGGCTGCCATGCCTAGAGCTTCCACTGAGGCATGAGCCCGGGCTCGGGGGGCGGGGGCTGGTGCACACTCGACCCTCAGGACAAAAACACACGGATAGGGAATCAGAGCACAGACTGGCAATGTCAAATTTTGACAAACCATTCATTACGCGTGCATAGCGAGAGCCTCAGCACCAGACTGAATCCCTGCACAGGACGAGGTGGTGGTGGTGGGTGGGGGAGGGGAGGCACGTGACCTCTCATGCAGGACCCCGTTGGGGACAAGGGGCGAAGCGGACGGCGGACGGGCTCCGAGGCCCCTCCCTTTTCTCCCTAGGGGCAGCACCGGTACCTGTTCAGTAAGCTAAGGCTTTGCACCTGGCAAAGAGGCTCTGCAGCTCTGAGTCTAGACGTCAGTGAAGTGCGAACCTCCTGCACGATCCAGGGTGTCAGTGTCCCGCCCGAGGCAGCCCAGCTACGAAGGCAGGGTCATCTCCCCAGCACTACTGGGCTGCCCCCCGTGGGATCCCCTGGCCTTTAATTACTTCACCACCAGATTTTTGTGCAGCCAGCACACTGGGCCAGCTACCAGAAAGGCCAAAGGTTTTAGACTCAGTCCTTTTAAGTCCTTCTAAGGCCACCAGGCGGCTGAGGAGGGGCAGATGGACAGCAGGAACTGCTGTTGTGGCAGTCGGTGTTGACTGCCAGGGATGCGGGCCAGGCCCGGTGTACTCAGGTCTCCAGAAGAGGGAGGGACACGAGGGCTGGGCGGCTTTGAAGGCCTCCTACAGGGGGTCGGGCTGGGACAGAACCTGTCAGACACGGAGGCATTCGAAAAGCACAACACTGAGTGGAAAAGTGACGGCAGGAGGGGGTGGCGTCTAGGACAGAAGGTAAGGCCACGATGGTCAAGCGTCTGAAAAGCAAGGCACGCATGGTCTGGGAGCAGGTTTTCTGTGCAGGACCAGTGGAGGGGAGAGGAGAAGGGAAGAATCATTTCAGTCTATTCGAGGATTCCTATGAAAGCAGGACGGCTGTGACCTGAGCGAGTGATGGAGATTGCACTGCATCGTCCCCAGGCTCCTCGCCAGCGTCAACGTGGGATGGAGAGAAGGGAGTTAGGGAAGGAGAATAATCGGGATGCACCGTGTGGTCCTACAGCAGGGTCTCAGCGATAACAAAATTCCGTCTGTCACTCTCCACCCTCCGGTCCGCACCCTGGATGCTCACAGCCCGAGGCAGGTCGCCAAGCGAAGACTGGAGTAGAGCGGATGGGAGCTCAGGCCGGGCCATCCACATGGGCGGCCCCAGGGGAATGAAGAAGGGATGGGAGGAGGGAGAGGGGTCCCACCATGCCCAGTCAGGAGGCCCCTCCCCCACCCTGCCATGGGCCCTCGGAGGTGGCGACCCTGCAGCCTGGGTGCACTCAAGGGGCAAAGCAATCTGGTCACACCATCCGGAACCTGACAAGTCAAGCCGTGAATGTCCCCTGTTCACTTCAAGGCGGTGGACCCTAAGTCACGGAGACGCTGGTCACCAAGGCGGAAACCCACAGAGACCGCACGACTTGCCCGGACGTAACGCCCGCACGCCTGGGGGCACCTCTGCCTTCGCTCCGCTCACCCCTGACCCCCGTCCCATGGACGGACACACGCCAAGACACGCACAGCGGGAGAGGGCGTCCTCTGTCTGCCCCGGGCCTCACGTGCACTTGGAGACGCTCCGATCCTGCCCCCGATACCCAAGCCCCACATGGCAAACGAGGAGGGTAGGGATGCCAGGTGAAGTACAGGAGGACACCCGGTTAAAGTAGAATTTTGGGCGGACCGCAAGTAAGTTGTTCTCACTGTAAGTATGTCCCAGCTGTTGCAGGAGACAGGCTGATGCCACAAATCGTATTCAGCGCCTCTCTGAAATTCCGCTGTACCTGGGAATCGTGTATTTTTATTTGCCAAGTCTGGCGACCCCAGGAGGATGACAGGAGCAGGGCAGGGCAGGGAGGCAGCGAGAAACGTCAGGCCGTTGTTCCCTTCCCGAGAATGAAAGAAGAGCGACTTCGTCCAACGCTTCAGTCAGTTGCTGCGTGGCAAGGTGGACGAGCAGCGTGAAGGCGTGGGGCGTCATCCTCACGCGCACCTCTTCCCGGGGTGATTCAGCAGGACGCTCTCGGGGACAGGAGCTGCTGAAAGGGGTGACGGTGCGGTGGCCCCACCAAACTCACCTTCATATATTTCTTTTTATCCTTTTTTATTTTTAGCTGAGGCAGCCCTTGGTTGACCTCGCAGATTGCAAGGACCTTGTCAGCTTACCATCCCTTGTTTTTTATTTATTGTTTACGCCTATGGCACCCGGTCTTCCCAGGTGGTCTCCCATCCAAGCACTAACCAGGCCCGACCCTGCTTAGCCTCCGAGATCAGACAGGGTCGGGCTTGTTCAAGGTGGCATGGCCGTAGATGATTTGTTTTATTTTAATGCTTTACATATTAATATGTAAATCACTCAATACTCAAAATACTCCACAAAATGGTATCGCAATTTCTATTCTACGGAGGTTCAGAAAAGTTAAGTGGTTGGCCCAACGGCATGTCACTTTACATGAGATCCAGGAAGGTAAACCGGGTCTGACCGGACCCCAAACCTCTCTCTTCGCCACCACCCCATTGCCAGGCACCCCAGAACCCAGAGCTTCCTCCCAGGCCCTCCTCAGCGCCGCGCGATAGAACTTCCTGCGATGATGGGAACGCTCTGTGCCAGCCACTCCGATGCCACGGCCACCAGCCCCACACGGCAACCGAGCACTTGAAGTGAGGGTGGCTAGCGGGACTGAAAACCAAAACCTTTAGGTAATTTTCATTTCACTTCTGTCTCAGGGGGTCCTCGAGGCCTGGATCCTGCGTTTCCTGGGTACGGCAACGGTTCTGAGACGCACAAATTACTCGGAGTGACAGGAGCCCTTGGACACCCTCGTCCTCCACATCCTCATTTCCAAGATGGAGAATCTGAGGGTCAGAGAGGCCAAGGCAGCCAGAGGCCCTATTATCGATTTAATGTCGGAGCTAGTACCGGAGAGGAGGACCGAGGACAGTAAAGGCAAAACTCCAGGGTCCCCAGCACACAACGGCCGGAGCCGCACCTCAATATGCTCACTGTGTGTAAAAAGGCTTGTGGAAGAAACTGCATCCCAGACCCGCAGAAACAGTCCATCTGATTAATGCCGTAAATTCAGAGACGAAGGAAAAAAAAAGCAAGAATAGCACAAAACCTTGCTGAGTGCGCTCCCCCCATTACCTTGGAAGCATAATTACTACGACCCTTAATATCTACACACCCAAGTAATTATAGCTGGCGCGTGGCTTCCCACTGCAATCGGATATTAGCTTCTCATCGCACCCTCTGAGTGCATCGTGGAGAGGCAACCACAGCGTCAGGGAACCCTGGGGTCCTACCCAAAAGGTCAGCGGCCCCAGTGACCCCCCACCACCCTGGCCAATCCCCCGTCCTGCCCGGACTACCACATTCCCTGGCATCCTGCGTAGTAAGAGCATCCAGCGGAGAGCCCAGGGGGTGGGGTAGAAGGTAGCCCAGTCTCGTTTGCTCAGCTCCACACCACAAAGTAGGTCTGTCTCGAATTCACGGGCTCCAGCTCCCACTGCACACACTCCCCGAGGTCTGGGAGCAGGCAGGCTCCCAGCTCTGAGCCGATGGAGCATGGACTGTTTTTGAAAGTGACTGGGGTGTGAAGGAAAGACCTAGGCCGCAGTCCTGGTTTTGTCCGTCGGGCAGTCACGACCCCTCTCCGAGGTTCGCTTTCTTTAGCCATCAGATAAGAACCCCGATACCTGCTCTGCCATCCTCACAGGGATGTTACACAAACCGAATGAGGTTGTGTCTTTGGAAGTCATTTCCATTTATTTACATCCCACATGGCGATCAGTCTTGATTAATTATTTGTGCAGCCCTTACCGGTGGGGGTCTCTGAGACGCTGAGCTGCTCATGCCCCTGGCCCGCCAACTCGCCGGGCGTTCACAGACTGTCACGCACTGGTTCTCAGCACACTGCAGATCTGCAAACCCCATGTGTCCCGTGGAACGCTCTGAACCACCGACGGGGGAAAATATACATTTATATGTTAATTCCTTAGACTCTGGAAGTGGTTGTGCATACATTGTCTCATTTGAACTTCCAACCGTTCTGCGATTTGTAGGAAAGTCACCGTCCTCACCGTGCAGACAAGGAGAGGAACTCCGAAGAGTGAAATGACTCCTTGAGTTGCACACATTTGAGTTGATACGTCTGTAAGAGACACAGCTGGGAGCGGACTTCGTCTCCCCAACTGTGGAATTTGTGAGATCTGGGTCCAGTAGGCACTCAGGCATCAAATGCTTGTTGAATCACAAAAAGAATGAACGAGAGGAGCATCTCACAGCCTGGGTTCCCACGGCAGGAGGGACTGGCACCTTTAGAGAGAGCCCCACCGAACAAATCCAGGTGAGCCTGCACTTCCAAATCCTGCCCAGCCTCTTCTCTGGCCTGGCACCCCAGACACGAGCAGTTTTATTTGTCTCACAGATGGGAAAACTCAACCTCAGAGAGGCAAAGTGAACGGCCCCGTTGGAACGGGGAATTAGTGGGCCGAGCAGGCTTTGGGGCAGCCACCCTGCAGCCTCGGTTTGGTGCCTCCTTAAAGAATCCCCAACCCTGGACTTTAAAAAATGGCATTTCCATACTCCTGAGCAGGGTGAGGATTGCCCAGCAAAAACATTGTAGAACTCCCAGTCGATCATCTTAAAATCTACCCGCGGGGGGGCGGTGGGGAAGGGAAGGTGTAAAAACAGTCCCAGATCAGAGCATGGGTAATGGATTTTCCCTGGAGGACCCGGGACAGAGGTGGTTTTAATTAACTGTGCATTCCATTTGAGCCTAGCAGGCAAGTTATCGTACATCAAATAAATACCGGTTGGGTATTAAGAACACATTTACTTCTGACTTAACAGCTACAGCAGGTTATAGATACAGATTTCCGTTAAACCGCCGTCTGGTACATTTGTTTGGAATAATCAATTGTTCTTTACTCAGATATAATAATTGCCTTATCGAATCGGGAGGAGCTCTGCTCTTGGTAATTTATGGCAAACACATTTCTCCATTTAGTCACTCTGTCCCTTTCTCTTGAAGGAGAAAGGAGGGGAGTTGGGAAGGTTTTCTGGAAGGCGGATCTTGAGTTAAGGAAACACATTTGGCCTGTTCAAGATTCACTGCAGCTTCCCATCTGGGAGGTCTGGATGCGGGACCAGGCGGGGAAGCCCAGAGAGCTAAGTCCAAATAAAAAATAATTTTTAGTGTAAGTGTTTCCCATGTAGTGTTTAAGCCTCACTTATGCTAAGTAAGTATTCATGGTTTCTCTGAAATTTACATCTAACTGGGGGTCATGGTTTGTGTTTTGTTTGTTTGTTTTTGCTCATTGCTTAGCCTCTCACCCCTAGTCCCATTGGGGCCATGAATACACAGAGCAATATGTAGGCAGTCGCTGGGGGCAAAACCTCACCCGCACTGTCCCTGGTTCTCCATCTGTGGGTGACCTGAGGCGGGTGCAGTGAGCTGGACCAGCTGCAGCCTTCACACCAGGAGTGGGAGGGAGGATGCCCCCAGCTCCTCTAAACAGAGGCCCACTCGGCAGTGGCCTCCACCTCCTGAGCCCTCACTTTCTCTCCTGCTCCATCTCCCCCGGGGCTCACAGATCACATGTCACAGAGCCATGAGGCCACCCTCCATCTAACAGGTGAGAAAACTGAGGCTCAGGGAAGCTTAGTGAGTTGAGCAAGGTCACAGGGCCAGTTGGTGGCAGAGCTTGGTGTTATGACCATCGTTCATCATCATCATCATCGTCATCATCGTCATCATGATTAACTGGCACCTGTTGAGTAGTAACTATGTATCCAGCGCTTTGCTCAGAAAATCTTCACTGTAATCCTATGAGAAAGATATTTTGCTATTTCTAGTTTTTATAATTGGGGTCACAGTCTCGAGTCAGAATCCACAGGTTTTCTCTGTGACACCCCATTACCTTTTCTACTTTGACTTGTTCTCTCTCTTTTTGACCTATAATATCTCATCCATAGTATCAAACACTAAAGCGCAACGCTGACCAGGCACTCTGGTGGACGTGTAGGAAATTAGACAAATGAGAAAGAAAAAGAGGAGGCACTCCGTAGGGGGCCGGCACAGACCACGGAGACCACGGACAGGATGTGCATCTTCACAGCCCTACTCGCATGCCAGCAAGCATGGCCAAATCGTGTAACCCCCCAGTGTCTCCCTTCTCACACCTGTACAACGGGATGATACTGGTCCTTATCCCTAGTGCCTGGAATGTGGTAAGCGCTGCATATTTATTCTTGCTGTTAAAAACCTGATAATTGAGCAAATAGCAGAGATGACAGAGCCAGAGCACAGAGCTAGGTTATGCTTCGTGGATAACAAGCACCTTGCCTGCCTCTGCCTCTCCTGACACCATTGGGGAAATGGTCCAGGCCAGCAAGAGTTACTCCCACACACACGTTTTCCAGGAAACCCCAAATTCCATGTTAACATAACTTTTGTCAATTACTATGACCATTAAGTTCTAAGATTTTTAATAGTTCCCTTTTCAAGTATTTTCGTACACTATGAACATAAATCATATAAAAGTATTAACAAGTGCAACATGTATGAATTCAGATGACTTCTTCCAGCCTGTCTTCCCCAACAGGAAGAACCCCACCCAACTGTTGTCGGATAGTACTCCCCATGACCCCATCACCAAGAAGTTAAAAAATGCGATGGCCACACATGTGTGTAACCACAATGTTACATACAGAGATACTAAGTCATATCAAGATGTAAAATCCTGTTAGGTTTGACGTTAAATCGTGGTAACTGAAATAAATGGCTCGGTATCTATTTATTTAGTTAATTACATAAACATTTAGTTGTTCCAAATAATTGAAAGAGAGCTTCCAGACATACACAAAATACAGGATGTACATAAGTAGCCTTCATAGAAGTAATTTGAGCTTCCAAAAATATTATCAGAAATAAGTAGGAAGCCTTAAGATTAATAATCTTAGGGAAAAAATAAAAATAAAATAAAACTATTAAATAACTAACAAGCTATCAAAAAAGTTCCATGATGAGATGGCTTCAACAGTGAATTCTATTAATCTTTCAAGGAGTAAATAATTTTTATGTTAAAAAAAAATTAATCCAGAGCATAGGCAAAGACTAAAAGCTAACTGAGTCAATGTATAAAGTTGACTTGTGCCTTATACCGAAACTTTAAAAATATAGTTTCCAAAATAGGAAACTATAAACTAATTTCACTTATGAATACAGACACTAAATCCCTAAGGAGATACTAGCATGGGGTATTAAATAGTAAATTAAAAGAATGACCAACTGTTGTCAGCAACAATTCATCCAGGAAGGTCAGGACAGATCATTAATAGAACTTTTATTAATATAAAATGCCACATCGATAGATTCAATTAGAAAGCTTAAAAATCTCAATGGCTGTCTAAAAGTTATTCAATAACATTGTTAGAAAAACAGGAACGAAAGGGAATCTCCTTAGTACAATAAATGCTACCAAGCTTAAACTAACTCCCTGGGAAGGTGTAGCAGTGACCCGCTACCGCGATAATGTTCGGTAACAAGTCACCTCCAAACTCAGCGGTTTAAAACCACCGGAATGTATTTAGCTCCTTAGTCTGAGGTCCAACTGAGTGGTCCTTCTGGTCTTGGCTGGGCTTGCCTTCATCAAAAGAGTTGACTGGTGTTTGCGTCATCGAGTGTGGGCTCAACGGGGGTGACTGACACCGCTCAGCTCTGCTCCATGTGTCTCACCTTCCAACAGGGTCCCTCAAGCATATATATTTTTTTCATGGATATAAAAGATGCAACAGTGACCAATCCCACTTTTAAAATCTCTGTGTGCTTACATATGCTGACATCCCATTGGCCAAGTCATATAGCCAAGTGCAGAGTCAGGATAGAGAAACACTCCAGAGTTATCAGCATAAGGCATAGCTACAGGAAAAAATCAAGGCCATTTGTTAGTCCACAGACCGGTTTCCCAGAATCATCATCATCATCATCATCAGCTCTACTAAATAATGATAGATTTTACATTAAAAATTTTATTTTTGCATAAAAATATTCCACGATCAGTTAAGTTTGAGATGTTGTGGGTGCAGTAATAAATAATGTTAAACAGGGGTCTTTACAATGGCCCTCTTCACATGTTCATGAAGGTGTCATGAGACACCTTATCCAAGGGAAGATCACAGCCTTTCCCAAACCAGTTTGAACACAGAACCTCTTTGTTCTTCACAGAGCATCTGGAGGATCAAGCTTATAAAATACACTTTGGGAAAAGAAAATTAAAAATTTTAAGTGGCATCCACGTAGCAAAACAAAAAACACATAAATTTAAAAAATAATAATAATACACCCAGAAATAATCCCAATGATAAATGTGTAAAATTTATATAAATAAAACAACAAAACTTCACTGAGATATATAAAATAAAGATTTAATTAAATGGATACACACCATCATTCCGGAAGAAAAGAATCAATATTGTAAAGAAGGCAATTCTTTCTAAATTGATTTATAGATTTAACATAACTCCAATAAAAACCTCAATGAAATAATAATAACCAAGTGTTGGTAAGAATAGAGTGGAAACACATTTTTACACTGCTGGTGGGAGTTTAAATCGGTATAACCTTTCTAAAAAGCAATTTAAAGTCTTAAAATTACACAGACCTGTTGACCCAGATTTAGTAATATACCCTAAGGAAATGAAAAAAAATGTGAAAAAAACTATTTGTATGGATTTTTATTATAATACTGTTTAAAAGAAACAAACTATTGGTAATAACCTAAATGTCCAACAATAGGGGACTCGCTAAATAGATTTTCAGGGTTTTGTAGCAATAAAAATTATGCAAGGTTAAAACTTATGATTTAAAAACCTAATCAGTTATAGAAATGTTTAACTTGTTGAGGGGAGAAAGCAGAATATTGAGATATATTGTAATATGATCGCAACCGTATTATTTGTTTTCACATGGAATGAAAACCATGAGAAAATAGAACAAAAAGCTAATATTATTCTGGACTTCATTTATTTGAATTTTCTGTATTTCCTAATTTGTATATATAAACACGTAGTATATATTTTTTAAAACCATGTTAGTAAATATTTTAAGGGTGAGAAAAATTTCAAAGATTATCTTAAAAACAGTGAGATTGGCCAAGATAATGTTGCAAAAGGAAAGTTATGGTGGGGAAGGCATAAGAGGCAAGACTTATCCTATTAACTAAAAAAATAAATAAATGATAAAATACAATGGTAATTGACATACTGGTGAGCAAAAGTTCCCCAAATAGGCTATAAATATATAAAGATTTAATAAATGATAACCCAATAGGAAGTACTAATAAATAAAATTAGAAAAATTTACCATTTAGGAGAAGAAATACCCAACAAAGACAAATTTTAAAAGGCTTAAAGAGTTCAATTTAAAACAATTAAATTATTAAAATATAGAATAACAATATAAATGACCAACGAAACTTAGAAAGGGTAAAATTTTTAAAATATTAATACATGGACTATATTATCAAGGAAAAGAGTGACTGGATATATTATTTAATCATTAAGAAATTCTCAACTTCAAGACGATCAAATAGAAAATTAGAAAACATCCATATCTGGAGAAGATATTGTCAGCAAATAGAACCAACAAAGGTTGCACGACCTTTACGTACACAAAGGGCCCCTGCAGATCCTCATCGATGGGAAACAGTATCTCGCACAGCTGACTCCGCAAGGAGTCCCTTCTGTATCGTCCCTCCAATCCTCATTTTTCTCACCTGTCAAACTGAGCATAACCACCCAAAAGAGCCATTGTGCAGATTAAATGAGATAAAGAATATATACTGCTTTGCACATACCTAGGAATTAGTGAGCGCTCAATAAATGTTCACTAGAAACACTTTCATTCATGCAACAAACGTCTACTGGTACCGACTATGAGTTGTATGCTCTGGCAGGCACTAGGGATAAAAAGGGGCACGTGACAAAGAAGTTCACATACAAACGGTACATAAACTGGCAAGGCTTCTAGAATGCGATGCTATAATGGGGTGGGGACAAAGTGACGTGGAGCAAGGGAGTCCATTCATCCTAGTCTCCGGGGCGCTTTGAAGGCTCCTGGAGGTGGTGGTTTCAAGTGAAGCTCTAAAGAATGAAATTCCATTCCCTAAGCAGGCAAAGGGAATGGGAGGAACCGCGCGTGTGAAGGTGGGGAGATGGAACAGTACAGAGTGGTTCTTAAACCTCGGAAGCATCACCACTGCAGAAGGGTAAATCTTAAGGTGGAGCCTGGGGTAAGGGGAAGCTAGAAGGGTTGGCAGCGGCTTCAGGTACTGGGTTAGGGAGTTTGAACTTGCACATCAAAGGTGACGAGAAGCCGTGCAAGTGTTTTAAGTAGAGCTGTGACATCCACATTTATACTTTGAAATGTTCGCTCTGTTCGCAGTGGGGGGAATGGGTTGGAGAGAGTCGAGGCTGGAGGTGGAGAGCCCAGTTAGGAGCGAAGGCTTTGATCGTCAGAGATTTGGAGGCTGAGCCAGGACAGAGGCAGTGAGGATGGAGCGATGTAAACAGATTCGAAGGATATTTAGGACATAGAAGAGAGAGATGTGACTGATTGAATATAAGTAATGAGTGGCAGGGATCTGCCGAGGGTGACACTCAGAAACCTCAAAGCTTTCAGAATAAATATGGCAAAGGCCAGAAAGGGGCAATTCAGAAAAAATACACACGAGAGCATGAAAATAGACGTGAACGTGAGAAGTATTTAATACGGGGTGTAATTAAAGAAATGTAAATTAGGGATATAATTTTATCGTCTGTCAAACGGTATGTGTTAAATTTGTATCAGAAAAATGTGTTATTTTTAAGGCTCCTTTATAGCGTGGGTGTTATCCGGACATACCGGTAAAGGAGTGGCTATTTATCGTTCCCTGTTTCTTCTACTTTATGGGTTCACTTGACAAGTCTTGACTGACTGACTACCCACTACATACAGGCACTATGGTAGGTGCCCAGGATGTAAAGTCAAATAAGAACCTTTCTCGCCCCTTGATACAGCTGGTTACAGGGTGTTATTGTTGAGCAATTATTAGCACAAGATGCGAGGAGAAGACTAAGCTGGGGCGTGTAAATAGGGAAGAAGTGTCAGAAGAGAAGATGCTGAAGCCAAGGTTCTTTGGGTTCTGGGGTAAACATGAAGAAGGACGTTAACCACTCTCCTACAGAAATTCAGGGAGAGATGGAAAAACAAGGGATTCTGCTAAAAGCTCTAGTCTGCAGACGACTCCACGTGGGCAAGTCAACATTCTGCTTGGCTGATAGAGAGGCGGCTCCTTCCCGGAAGGCATGCAGGAGCGAACTGCCATCCAGCGGCAAGTCGGGACGAGCGGCTCAATTGCTTTCCACCTCCTTCCAAGCCACAGCTGAGGGTGAGGGCCTTCCAGGGGAAGGGAATGGCTCAAAGTGAATCAGAGATGGTGGCTGGAGGGATGCACAGACGCTTTGTTTAACCTCCTGAGGAACGATCCCATCTTCATTATACGTGTTTTTCTAAGATGTCTTAGTGTTTGTAACGAAATGTCTCTCTCCCTTCTCTCCTCTCCTGTCCCTATGATTGATGGTTTTGGTGCCAGAAAACCTAAGTAGTCTGGATCAGTTCGTTCATGGCACATTCATCCGACTAAGTGGTAGAGCTCAGAACTTGCTTCTTTGTATTTTAAAAATCTCATTCTTACTATCATATTCCAGCCATCATGAATTGCCAACTCTAGATACTGGTCATGACACACACCACGTCTTGGAATAAGGTTATTGGATCAGGGAAACCCAAGATAAATTTATTCAACAATTTATTTTTTCATCGCAAGTGTTAGATTCGAAGTCCTAGAGATACGAACAAAGAAGACCTCTTCTCCTCTTACAACACAACAACCAGAAAACCAAAAATTGGATTTAAAAATGGATAAGGAATTTGAATGGACATTTTTCCAAAAGAGATATACAAATGGCCAACAAGTTCATGAAAATGTTCTCAACATCACTAATCATTAAGAAAATGCAAATCACATCCATAATGAGATACCACCTCACAACCATTAGGAGGCAGCTATCGAAGGAGGGGAGGAAGAGAGGGAGGGAGGGAGAGAGGGAGAGAGGGAGAGAGGAAACGAGTGTTGGTGAGGATGTGGAGAAATGGGCATCCTGGGGCACTGTTAGTGGGGACGTAAATGCATGCAGCACTATGAAAAACAGTATGAAGTGTCCTCAAAAACTTACACATAGAATTACCGTGTATTCCAGCAATTCTACTCCTGGGTATGTTCCCTAAATAATGGAAAGCAGGGTCTTGAAAAGGTACCTGTACTCCATGTTCACGGCAGCATTAACCACAATAGCCAAAAAGGGGGGAAGCAAGTTCATCTGCAGAGGAGCAGATAAACAAAACGGGGCTTGCCTATATGACGGAATATTATACAGCCCTCAACGGGAAGGACATTCCGACACATGCTACGGCATGGAGGAACCTTGAATGCATTGTGCTAAGTGAAACAAGACGGTCACGAAAAGATAAATACTGTATCATTCCACGTATACGAGGTACATAAAGTGGCCAGAGCCATAGAGGCAGAAAGGAGATGGTGGGTGTCAGGGGCTGAGATGGGTGCCAGGGGCTGAGGGCAGTGGGGAGTAGGGAGTTGACTGTGGGGACAGAGCTTCAGTTCTGCAGGATGAAGAGAGTTATAGAGACTGGTTGTGCAGCAAGGGAAATATGCTTACCACTGCTGAACCACATGTTCTAAAGGGGTCAAGATGGTAAATGGTTAGATTTTACCACAATTTTTAAATAAAAGATTTGCACTCTATTTTCAGGCTGCTTACACTTTTGTACCGGGAAGGTGACTTAACACTCTCTAGTCTAAGGCCTTCAGTGGCTATTCCATTCAGATAATTCATCTTTATACAGGTGGAATGTCTTCTGTGTGGATGCAGCTTTCCTGTTTTTCTTTTTTCTTTTTCTTTCCCGTAAACATCCTGATTTGGAGCTTCTTTAATTTACAGGTCAGAAGCCAGAGATTTAATGAACGGGGACGTGTTCAGGGTCAGAAAACTACTGCCGAGTCCAGGATGGCCCTGATGCATCCCTTCTGGTTCACTCGAAAACACTGTTTTTATTATTTTGTTTTGTTTTATTTGGTTTTATCCAGAAGGGGCCTTTGATTAACTATCTCAAGCTTTCTCACAAGGTCATCAGCTCAGACAAATGCACTGATAGTTACTGGCCAGCGAAATCGGATGGTCTGACTCCAGATTCAGGGTCCTTCCTCTGTCTCGTCAGTTCAGCCAAAGGCAGGGGGTCTCTACAGAAGAATTCCTCATTCTCCAGCTGCTCTTAACCTCGCCTTGCAAATGGAACTGAAGACTTCCCTGGGCTGTGAGCCCCTGGCCCAGCCTTTATGATGGGGCTGGGGGTGCAGCAAAGGAGGTGGCGGGGGGTGGGGAGAGGGCTGACAGCAGGTTCGAGAAAAAACAGTCTTTTCCTAGCCTTCACGTCTACCCGTCTACTCGTTCACGTCTGAACGAGTTGCTCAGAAAGACTTGTAGCTGCTGAATCTTGGAGCTGCACACAGAATCGTCTGCCTCCTGCTCTGAATAGAGACAGGCAGACGTGGTCCCCCCTTACAATGCCTGAGAACCAGCCAGGGTGATACACTCAGCAAAGGGTGGGGAGGAGGAAGCAGAGTAAGGGAAGGGGAGGAAGGAAGGGAGGAAAGAGGAGAGAGACAACCCCCGAGTCAGCCCTGGAAATGACCTGGTCATTTAGAAGCCTCGGCGTCATCTCCATCAGCCTCTCTCCGGGAGTTTCCTAAGTGGCTGTGACAATAGCCGGTGAGAAGCATTTGGGCTGTTGAGTCCACAGCCTCTGTGGCCAGGCTAACGCCAGACGTTTCAGACAGATGTGCACCAGGGCCTCCCTGTCAGCAGGAGCCCTCGCTGCCTCGTATCACTTCTCGCTGTTTTGTGCCCTGGCATTTGGGATTCAGCCAGAGGCAGGCTCGGTAGGTCACGTAGATTCTGGTATTTTTAGACTCAATAACAACAACAAAAAATAGCTCATTCTTCCCTCGTAAAAGCATCTCAACTTGGTATCCCTGCACTCGTTGTGGATGGTACCATCACGCCGTGTGGAAGAGAGAGGATAGATTCTGGGGTCAGGTGAGCCTCCTGGGTCCTTTCCAGGATTTGCTGGCCCTAAGGTTTTGTGCAAGTTATGCAGTCTTCCAAAGACGTAGCGTGTATACTACGAAATGAGCATATTGGTGATCTCTCTCTCTCAAGGGGCTGCTGTCGGAGTCAAAGAACACATCCATAAATAAACTACACATCGCCACACAGTCGCTCTGTACGTCCGCGGTCAAAGCGGGTGGTCCCCATGCCCCACCCATGCCGAGATGGGAACCCATCTGAATGTTCAGGTGCCCACAGACCCCACTTCTCCGTAGTCTTTGCACCCAGTCCGCTTCACCCATGCTTGCCACCAGCTGTGTCCGGAAAGTTTGAATTCGAGACCCTTGACGTGGTGTTTTAAAGGTAAGCAGCGTTGAGGATGCAGAGCAGGCATCCACACGGACCCACCAATGCGACTTGGTGAGCACATCGAGAAAGAGCCTTGTAGTGAGGAGCAACCTCACTGATAATAGGGGTGTAGTGAGTCAGAGTGGTCAGTTAGAGGAGTGTGCAGTGTCGAGGAAAACAGCCCCGAAGACTGGAACACGCTTGTCACCATTTCTCTAATAACCACGTGCTACCTTACGAAGCCTCACTGCAATTAGAGGTGCCTTGGTCCATGCAGCGCTGGCACGAAAATAAACATGTTGGTGCTCATTGTAGAAAGCCCAGAAACAGAACTGAGCACCTGTAGGAACTTGGTATCCAATAAAGGTGACATCTCCAGCTGGTAAGGAGATGATGGATTTATTTCATAAAAGGAGTTAAGGTTATGTGTTAACTGTAAAATTACAGTTGTTTTCCATCGTACTCTTTACACTACAAACCAACATAAACTCCAAGTGGATAAAAGCACTAAATTCTTTTTTATTAAAAAATACAAACGAAAATTTTAGGGAGTATTTATCTGCCCTTGTGTAGAAAGGCACCCCTAAGCATAAATGTAAAGGAAGAAACCATAAAGGAAAAAAATCAGCAGCCTGACTACATAAACACTGAAATATTTCTAAAGATCTGAAGAGACTGCAAATAAAATTTGGAGGAAACAACAAGCTAAAAAAAAAGAAAGAAAAAGAAAACACAAAAGAAAAGAAAACAGCTTGGGGCTAGAGATACACTAACAAACAAAACACGAGGGTTGCTACCTTCACAAAGCTTTCAAGCCCATGAGCAAGAGAGACATGAGAACCACGACTACCCTCGAATCATTGTAAATACTGACAAACCCCTTGGAAGCCAGAATGGGCAGTCATACAAGACAGATCCAAGGTCGGGTGGGGCCGTCAAGGAAGGCGCTCTCTGAAAGTGTTCTTTGCACCTACAGCCACAAGACAAGTAGGAGTGAGAGAGATGGGGTGTCGGGAAAAAAGGATCTGGGCAAAGGGAAGACTTCCGTGGCAGGTGTCGAGAGCAGCAAGGGCCAAGAGTCTGGAAAACGCAGGTGAGGTGAGAAAGCGCAAGAGAAATAATTGGACAGGCAAAGAGGGATAAGTAGGGTGACTTAAGGAGTTTGTATTTCTAATTGCAATCACGGAGTTCGACTTTGAATGGTTCCTGTCGATCAGTAAGGCGACCGCTAGTACTCTAGCTGGCAAATGGGCAAAGTGGGCACTATATATATATTTTTTTTTTCGTGTATGTATGTGTGTGTGTGTGTGTGTGTGTGTGTGTGTGTGTGTGTGTGTATAAACAGTTAAATTGTTGACTAGGGATGAGGGAAGAGGTGACTGCAAACGGGCACAAGAGATGTTTTTGGAGGGCGGAAATACTTTTAAATTGAATGATTGGATTAGCGAGAAATCATTGAATTGTACATTTAAAATTTGTGCATTTTATAGTATATAAGTTATACCTTGATAGAGCTATTAAAAATAGTATCCAACCGCTTTAGTAACCAAAGAAATGTAAATTAAAACTGTGTTGTTTTTTTAGCTTTTCAAATTTGCAAACAATTTTAAAATATATAACAGTGGTGGTAAAATGTTGGGAGTAGAATTTGAATAAAATTTCAATAAATTTGACAAAAAGTATCCAAACCTGTTACTCTGTCACTTACCCTGGAATTTAATATAACTTAAATAATTACGAGTGTGTAGAAAGGTTTGTGAATGAGAATTTTAATCACAGAATTATTTATAAAGATGAAAAATTGTAGAAAATTTTTAAAGTTGAGCCATACACAAGTGTTTAAATACAGAATGACACAATTGTATTTATTTACGATTATTCTGTAGAAGAATGCGTAATCACATGCATTATGCCATTATAAAGCGGCGATAAATTAGGTTTAAAAGTTATAAAACAGCATAGCGTGATTCCAATTGTGGGAAATACTACAAGCTTATAGTGAAGAAGCCTTAAAGGACAAGCATCTGTATCAGCCTTCGATTACAAAGTGCTGGGTAACAAAACCACCCCAAAGCACGCAACAGCAGGAGCTCATTTCTGTGCATCGCTGTGGCGTCTGCCCTTCAGGATGCAAGGGAAGCCCGGTCTACATTCTCCCCAAGCTCCAGTGCTATCTGGAGCATTTCTTCTCACGGCCACGGCATGGCAATGAGGCCAGCCGACGGCACAAGCACATCCCCAGCCTCCGTTTGCATCACTTCTGCTCACACTCCACTGGCCAAAGCCAAGTCATGGAGTCAGAGCTAAGTCAAAGGCAGAGAGGTACACTTTGCCTGCACAGGGAGACCCTGCAAGCCGTGGGGAGAGGGAAGGAACCAGGAGGGGGGATGCATTCTACACTCCATCAAAAGTTTAAACGTGACCGTCGCAGAGCGGTAGGTAGGCACATTTACTGCATTATTCAGATTGTTCTCGGTTTATTGTCTGCTCATGAGTCGTGTGCAGCAATAGCTGTTCTGCTTTGCAGGTCTTTTGCGCTCAATAAAGAAACTTCTCTCCGAGACAGGCAGCAGGAAAAAAGAACAATGGCAGAAATAAAAGTGATTCTGATGGGAAGTTGCATGGCACCCCCAGTCACACTTCATTGGCCAAAAAGGCTCATACAGCCAAGCCCGGTGTCATTAGTTATTGAAGGGATCATTCACAAACTATAGGAAAGGTGTGCAATCGCGTGACAACAGACAGGGACAAAGTGCCATTCCAGCTTCTCTATATCACCCCTGAAATGCCTTTATTTTTATTTATTTAATTGTTTATGTATTTATTTAATTTTGCTTGAAGCTAGATAGGAACAGAAAATTTTTTTATTTCTTTTCATTTTCTTACTCTTTCCTTTAAAAAGTTTTCTTTTTTTATCAGAAATGCATGTGCCCATCCTTTCCTGTATGCCTTAGAAGCTTCCCTCTGCTTCCTCTACTGCTCGATCAATAGAACCACACCCTTTTAATACTCATAGGTGATTCGCTCAGTATTTATTATCTCTGTTCCTCTAAACTACACACATGTTTAGCTACTTCTGGAATTTTACCGATTTTAGGCCTGTCTCCCGACTCCTGACTTTCATCCTCTCCAGATCACTGTGTGCACATGTCCTTGTCCAGTCCTCACGTCCTCCCAGGGGAAGCGTATTATTATTTTGGTCGGCATATTCACCGAGGGTCTGCTATTATCACTACCAGGTAGACGCTACATCTGGCTGAGCTTTAGGACACAGTACTGTGACGACACTGCCTTCTCAGCATGGTTCTGCTTTGCTTGATTTTACCGTCTCATTTGTTCATTTGGGTGTGTTTGTCACATTTTATATGTCAAACCCAAACTCTCTGCCCATTGTTTAAATTTCCTCTTAATATGTTTGGACCCGTGCAGTACTCTATCAGCTTCCTTTCCTTAGAGAAGTCTCTCCCAGAGCCTCCTGAGCTACTCCAGTGTGGGCTACTTGCCCTCCATGTGTCCTGGGGCTTCCTTCGCCATCATTCCAGGACTCCACTTGCCTATTCACTGCGCGGCAACTCTCATGTCCTTCTGTCCCTTGGTTTGCAATCTCATCTTGGTGGAACAGAGCTTCCAATTTCCAAGAAAGGAAGACTTGGGGGTAAATATCTTGAGACAGTTTATGTCTGGAAATGTCTTTATTCCATTCATACACGTACGTGATCATTTGAATGAATATCGCATTCCAGGGTGCAGATCATTTTGCATAAAAGTTTGAGTAGTCCTAACTGCTGGTGTTGCTGTTGAGAGGACAGTCATTCCGACTGCTATTCTTTGTATGGGATCTACCTTTTATCTTCCTGGAACGTGGAGGGTCTTCTTTTAGTCCTAGTGTTCTACAATTTCTCAAAGACGTGCCATGGCGTGGCCTGTTACCATGTATGATTTGAGCATTCATTGGCTCTTTAAATCTGGAAACATGTCTTCATGTATAGGCAATTCCTTGAATTGTTTCTTTTATGATTTTATTCCTTTTACTTCATCGGTTTGCTCTTTCTGGAACTATTTTTCAGATACTGGTCCTTCAACACAGGTCCTTTAATTTTTCCCCCCATTTCTTTTACTTTCAGCTCTGCTTTCTCTGAGAATTCCTTAACTTTACCTCCCAACCCTTTTGTTAAGTTTTTATTTTTTGCTGTCATAGTTTTCATTTCTAAATGATCTTGTTCTCTTATTGATTCTTTTAAAAATATCAGGTTCTTGCTTCAGGACTGCAATATACTCTCTTATTCTCTAAAAAAAATTACTGATGGCTTAATATTATTTTTGTGCTCTGCATGTAGTCTCTGCTTCATCAAGCGGCCTTTTCGATTTTTTTTTCTTTTTTGGTGTCATTTTTCCTTTGGAGGTTTTTCTCAGATCTTCAATTCTCCTCAGATGTCTGATAATCTTTAAGAATCAGAGTCTAAGAACACAGAGTGTATGGATGGGCCTTGTCATCTGGCCCTGTTACACTAAGATAATCTGTCTGGCCTGGTTCACTTGGGAAATTCCCAATTCAGTAACTTTATGTCATTTTTCTGGGCCTGGTCATATCCCAAGAGATTTTTCTGTCCTCTTGCTTGAAAGATCAAGTTATGGCTGCTAGCGTACTGGAGCCAAGAGGGGAAACTGGCTAGGAAAAGGGGTCTTACTGGATCCTACTGCTTTCACAGGTGCTCACATCATCATTTGTGCTTGGCTTTCCAGACGCAAACATCTTCTGGTTTATCCTTCTGGGAAATAAACCTCTGGTCTTCTGCAAGAGTGGAAGAGTCACCTCACCAGACAGAGTAGAAAAGAGATTTGAGGACCTAAATTCTTATACGGATACTTTACAGCAGTCCTCCTGATAACTCCCCTCTTCACCCCTCATTCCAGGCACACTTGCTGCAGCCAATTCTGAAGCTATTTGAGGATTTATAAACATAAATCTGGTTGATTCTCTATTTTCCTCACTGCCTCCATAGAATTCTGTTTCCTTGGACCTGCTAATTTACTACTCATCAATATCCTTTCCACCTTCAGAGTTTTGTGGCTATTATTTCCTCACCTCATTTAGGTTTATGTTTTTTGAAAAATCCCTTTACTGTGAATTTAATAGATTTCAGAAGGAGGCAAAAGTAGATGCGTGTGTTTAATTTTCCATTGTTATCTTCTGGTTCTTGTTTACATAAATAAGAAAAAAAATGCTTATAAGACCTTTCCTTGGTGATATCAAAGCTAGAACAAGAAGAGGAGAGATAATTTAGTATTTAATGGAATTGGGTGAAGATAGTCTCATGCATCTATCTACTCCCTGGGGATAGGTGGTCCGGTCAATGGGAAGCTAATATCCAAAGTCTATGTCTCCCCTTTAATGGGCACTGGCCAGTGCTGTCATCTATGTATTCTATGCTAAAACTACCCTGTTTCTATCAGCTCTTTTTAACTAACTCCTGTCTTTCAACATGTTAATATTTTCGGACACGTCTGACTGACCTGGGAGGCTTTTGTATAACATTATGAAAACTCTACATGAGTTGGTGCTTTGTGGAACACACAGAAGGCAGAGTTAACTTCTCAGAATTTTTATTTTAGGGATAACCAAAACACCATCTTCTCCTTGTCTATATATCCACAGACATGGTTAAACATAAGTCCAAAATTTTGATCCAAATGATTAAAAAGCTAAGCCATATTCCTAAAGGAAGAAGAACTTATTCTAGCCCCTCTAAAAGAAGAGAAAATACCTTGAGCATGAAATATCACAAATATCAAACATAAATTCAAATCACTCAATATTCATTGATTCACTTTAATGAAAAGCTACCAAGCAGCCACTTCATGAAATGTGCTGTCCAAGTCTGACAATGATAAAGAGCAAAGAACAAAATTAAGAAGAGTAGAATACAATCTCTGACTTCAAGGACATTATAATATAGTTGTTAAAATAAAAACAATACTGAAATATCTAAAAAGTGTAAGCTGATGTGAATAAATTTGGTTCAAATAATCCAAAAAAAAAGAAAAGAAAGGGGAATCAGATGAAACATAAAAAAATAAAAGGAAGAAACAGAAAAAGTAATAATAGCATGGTAGCCCTAAGTCTAAATATAGCAATAATTACATTAAGTGTAAATGGTACAAAACCATAAATTAGAAGACAGAAATTGTCAGAATAGGTTTAAAGTATGTCTTCACTATATGTTGTCTGTAAGAAACTCAATTTAAATATAATTATATAAGAATGTTAAAGTAAAACAATGGGAAAAGGTATATGATGAAAATACTAATAAGAAAGCTGGCGTGACTGTTTTAACATGAAATGAAGCAGACTTCAAAGCAAAGAAAATTACAAAGGATTAAGAAAAATATTACATAGTGATAAAAAGGGTGATTCACAAAGGAGAAATAACAGTTCTAAATGTCATGCGCATAACAACAGAACTTTAAGATACACAAAGCAAAAACTCACAAAACTGGAAGAAAAAATAATCAAATTCACATTATAGTAGGAAACTTTAACACTCCTTTCTCATTAATAAATAGACCCAAAAGATAAAAAATTACCAGATATAAAATAACTAAATATGCCATGAACTAAATGAATATAATTGATATTCATAGAACATTTAACTCAACAACAGCAGAATACACATTCTTGTCTAATGCACATGAAAAATTCATCAAGATGGACCATATTCCTAGATCATAAAACAAATCTTAACCAATTCAAATAATTGAAATTATACAAACTTAATTTACTGAGCATAATAAAATTAAACTGAGAATAAATAACAGAAAGATAAGAAAATTACCAGACACTTAGAAATTTCACAATACATTTCTAAATAATCCATGAGTCAAAGAAAAATCTCAAAAGATATTAGAATATAATTTGAATTAAACTGAAATATATAATAACATAATCTATCAAAATGTGTGGGCTGCAGCTGAAGCAACGCTTAGACATTTTTAGTATTGAGTGCTTCTATTAGAAAAGATGAAAGGTGTCAAATCAATAAGGCATATATTGCTTTTAGCATTAGACTCCACAGATATTAAAAGCCTAGTAAGCATACACCATGCACAGGTCTCTGGATATCAAGCTGACAACTTGAATGAAATGGGCTAACTTCTCAAAAACCACAAACTACCAAACTTTACCTGCATGAGGCAGATACTCTAAACAGTGTTATAACTGTTAAAAAATTAATTCATAATTTTAACACCACCTGAAATAGAAAATCCCAGTCCTAGATGGTTTCCCTGGAAAATTCCAACAAATATTTAAGGATTCTATGCAATCTTTTTCAGAAAATAAAAGAGGAGGAGATACTTCAAAGCTCACTTTATGAGGTGATAATTATTTTGGTACCAAAATCAGACAAAGAGTACAACAAATAATTATAGATCAATATCCTTCATACATATAGCACAGCTATCATCAACAAAATAATTAACAAATAAAATCCATCAATATATAAGTAAAAAGAATAATACACTGTAACTAAGCGACGTGATTCCCACAATGCAAGGCGGATTCAATATTTGAAAATCAATCAAACTAATTTACCCTAGGAACCATCAAAAGAAGAAAAAACATATTATCATCAATTGATACAGAAAAAACATTTGAAAAATTTAACATTCATTAATGATAGAAGTTCTCAGGCAAATAAGAATAGAAGGTAATTCCCTCAGCCTGATAAAGGACGTCTATAAACACCCCACAACTAGCATGATGTTTACTGCTTAGATGGTTTCACCTGAGAAAAGGAAGGAAAATGATGCTCACTCTCACCACTCCTATCAGTACTGTAGTAGATGTCCTCGCAAGTATAATATAGAAAAGGAAAAAAGTAAAGTGAAGGCATAAAGATCAAAAATGAGGAACTAATACTGTCCCTATTTGCAGACAACAGGATTGTCCATGTAGAAAATCTCAAGGAAACTATAACAACGACAACAACAACAACAACCTTATTAGAATTAATATTAGAGTTTACCAAGGTCACAGAACGCGGTCAACACAAGAAATTTTATTGTTTTTCTATATACTAACTCTATAATATGAAACTAAAACAATGCCATTTAGAGTAGTTCCAAAAGAATGAAATTCTTGGGTATACATTTAATATAACAATACACAGAACCTAAGTAGGATAGCTATAAGTTTCAGAAAAAAGGATAAAGTTAGAGAAATTAGCTGGACAATTTTATGACTTACTATACAGCCATAATAACCAAGGCAACATGGTATTGAAGAAGAAATGGATACATAGATCAGTGAAGCAGTAGAGAGCCCAGAAACAGACCCACGTGAATATGGACAATTGGCTTCTCGTAAGGATGCAAAACTATTCATTCAGTGGAGAAAGAACAGTCTCTTCAACAAATGCTGTTGCAACAATTAGATATCTTTCTGAAAAAATAATAATAATTAATAATAAGCCTCAACCTAAACATTGCACCATTACGCAAACGTTAACTCAAAATACATCATAGATCTAAACGCATAAAATAAAATTATAAAGCTTTTAGAAGAAAACGTAGGAGCAAATCTTCTCGACCCGGGAGTTGCCAAAGAGTTCCTGGGCACGACACCAGAAGCATGATTCATGACAGAAATCCCACTCTCTAGAAAAATTCACCCTAGAGAAATGAAAGTGTAGGATCACGCAAGAATCCATTAATAATTACCAGAAACCACAACCAACCAATGTCCTCCAAGGGATGAATGGGTCACAGACTGTGGTGCATCTACACAACGGAGCAGCATCAACAATAACAAAGAAAAAACTGTTGGTATGTAGGACACTTAGGATGAGCCACAGCGGCATTATGCTGAATGAAGGAATCTCGAGTCTCAAAGGTTACATCACGTATGAGCTGATCCATTCAGACGACGCAACAGAAAGACAAAACGGCAGGACCGGAGAACAAGTCCAGGGCGGGGAGGTGTGGTCAGCACAGGGAAGCAAAAGGAATTGGGGGCGGCGGGCGATGGAACTGTTCTGTATCCTGGATGTGGATATACTCATGGGGAGCGAAATAAGCCAGAGAAAGACAAATACCCTAGGATCTCATTTGCATGTGGAACCTAACGAACAAAATAAACAAACAAACAGCAGAAACAGGCCCCTAGACACAGAGGACAAACCGATGGTGGCTGATGGGAAGGGGGTCGGGGGAAGGGCGAAAAGCTGAAGGGATGTAGAAGGACAAGTCGGTGGGTACAAAATCATCATGGGGGTGGGATGTGAGGAACACATAGGGAATATAGGCAATAAGGTCATAATAACTATGTACAGTGCCAGGTGGGTATGAGACGAATGGGGGGATCACTTCGTGAATCACATAAACGTCTAACCACTGTGCTGTGCGCCTGAAACTAGTATAACATTGAACGTCAACTGTAATGAGAGAAAAAAACCCTGCAAAACAGTTTATAGAACTGCACATCCCTAAAATACTCAGTGTTGCTATAGGATCGTTTCGAAAAATAAAATTAAATCTAAACTAAAGAATAATAACAAGCTCACGGCGCCTGGGAGGAGGGCCTTACTGGCCGGGCTGAGTTGCAGTGTAGACGGCTCTAACTCAGTGCAGAACCCTCAGTGTGGGTGGTCTCAGAGTCTGCCTCCTCCCCCTTGCACAGACCTAGCTAACCCTGGCCCCCAAGCACATCTGGCCTCCCGACTCAAACGAGTCCTCTCCCTGCCCCTGATCCTACGTGCCCTGAAGTCTCTGGAAAGCAGGCGCTCTAAAACAAGGCAGGAGAGAGGAAGAGCCGGAGGCCATGCACACCTCCCTCTCCCAGCCCCACGCGGCCTCTCAGCCCGACCGTCCGGGGAACGAGGGGAGGTGGGCGGCTTTTCGCACGGTCACCAGAGGAAAGCGACTGGCAGCCCATGCGGACTGGTCCCTGAGTGTCCGTGGCTACTTTTTGCCTCGTGAACACAAAGCGGAGAGTGGGCCAAGCTGGGCCTGCGGCCGTGTGTGCGTGTGAACTGTGTGCGTGAGAGAGAAGAGCCTTTCCGAGAGGAACCGCGCGGGTGGCTGCCACTGACAGGGTGGACGCAGCCTAAGACAAACCGTCCAGCAAGCAGGCACTGCGGTGGAACACTCGGGGTGTCTGCCTGCCCCCTCCAGGCCTGCGGTGCGATCGCTCTGGGCGACACAGGCTCAGGCTGGGCTGGGAAAAGCTGCTTTAGGCTCCTGGAGGGAGTAGAGCCTCTCCGGACCCCGAAAGGACACAACTCCGGGAAGCACTGCGTGGGGCTGCACTTGTCCAACAAGCAAACCGAGCCACCCGATGACTGACTCGAGCCACAGTTTCCTGACGCGGACACGGTCCTGCACGGCCATCGACCGTCCCCTTCATGCCCTCCCGCTGTTCTCCTTCACTTCGCAGTCTGGCCAGGGGAAGGGCCCCTGGCTTTCTCCTGCTGCTGTGTCAGCAGCGAGACCTCCAGGAAAGGGGTTTGCTGGGCAGAACCCGGGGGACTGGCAAGTCGGGGTGCCACAGAGCCAGGGACAGAGCCACCGTCTCCCCATGTGCCTGGTCAGTAAGGGACGCCAGGGAAAAACACAGAGATCCGGCGTTCACCAAAAAGCCCTCTGGCCAATTCCAGGAGGTCTTAGCCTGCATCCATCACGACTACTTAAATTTGTTTAAAAAAAAAAAAAAAAAAAACGCAGACTCTGAGTGCCCCGAGTTGAAGAATCCGTATGCCAAGCACCCAGGCGATTCCCATGTCACCTGATGGTCGAAGCCAACAATCCCTCGGGAAGGGACGTGGCCTAGGAGACAGGGGCCTGGAGTAAGAGCCCTCCTCTGCCCCTGACTGCACGGACGGTTCGCACTGCGCCGGGCTCGGCTTTCTCATCTACTCGACGGGGAGCGTGGCCCCCGCTCCCGACCGACGCGGAGCGCGGGGCTGGGTCTGCCGCTGTGCTCTGGCCGCGTGAAGGCCTGCACGCTGACCCGCGGGGAGCGTGCGGGCTGCCCCACCGGCTCCGGACAGGAGCATAGGTCTCCTCCAAGGCGAGCAGAGGAAGCTCGCTCTGATGGAGAGGTGCCTGGGGTAAGCCGAGGAGACACAGTCCCCGCAGAAGAACTATATGGGGCTGGGAGAGGAGGAACGGGGCCTGCAGGGTCCGCTCTGTGACAACAGCTGTGACCCTCGCGCAGAACGGGACTCAGGTCTGTCTAAGGCCCTGAGTCCAGAGCACAGGACCCTAACGGGGTCAACAGACTTTCCCTAATCTAGAGACAGGGTCTTCTGCCCCTGAGAAGCCGAGCCCCTCGTGGTGGGGCTGTCAGAAGCGTCGCACAGAGCCCTGGGTGGGAGGGAACCCGGAGAAGGTCAATGCGAGGTTTTACTGTCCTTCCTCCCAAACCACGCGTGCTCAGGACGCGGGCCCTCCCGCACCGCGAGAGGAGGCCGCAGAAGTTACACCTGGATGCCGCTCAGTTGCACCCTTAATGGTGCACATTGCATCATCCGTAACCTTTTGTCACAACGGGCGCGTTTTCAAACAGCCGTAATTTATGGATGTTCTTCCAAGAGGAATTAGTCAATATATTTGTTTTCCCTTTGATATATAGCCACAGGAGTGCGTCAGGCGAGAGGTTTATTAAGCCTTGCCAATTTGCTGCCGCTTCGCAGCGCTATGGATTTTGCCCGGGGAGGGGGCTGGTTCCACCCCGGCACAGAGGAACATCATTCAGAATACTGAAAAGCCGCCTGGCTCCGGGACACGGAGCGCGCGGCGGCCTTGCGAACGAGGCTGCTGGCTCCCGCAGGCGTGGCTGCTGGGGACCCCGGAGGGGGAGGAGGAGGAGGCCGCAGGTCACACCACGTCCTCGTGTGGGTTCTGGGCTGCCAACCAGCACCAGGCCCTAAGGGGATGAGAAAAGGCTTCTCGCGCTCTGCATCCCTTCACTGCAGCCGAGGTCAGTCCCCATCCCTGGCAGTCTGGCGAGTGAGTGGTGGCCAGAGCAGGGGCGTTCTGGCCACTCCAGGTGGCCGCCAGGTCGGGAAATGATGCAGTCAACACAGCACCCTCCTCCTCTAGGGCCTCAAACAGGGGACCCGCTTCCAGAGTCTGCCGAGGGGACCTGAGAGTCCAGAAGCCTCCCTCAGGGAAGGCAGCCTCAGCCCCTCGAAAAGGTGAGGGGGCCCCGTGGAGGGGGAGCGGTGGTCCCCAAGCCTTCACCTGCACGAGGACGACCTGGGTGTCCAGGGGGAGTGCAGATCCTCAGCACAACCTGCCCGCTCCGTGTGGTCCGGTTGGTCTGGGGAAGCCAGGGCTCTGTGTCCACAAGGCAATTCACAGCCGCTGACCCCGCGCGTCCCACCTCGGCCTGTCACTGCTTAGATGCATCGGCGGTTCCTGGGCCTCAGCAGAATGTCTAGGGAGACACAATAAAAGTCGTGGAAACCAGAAAAAAATCAGGACCTGTCCAGGTTGAACGTTCCCAGTGCGGGGTATATACGAGCCCACAGACCCGACCACAGGGAAGACACCTCCCAACCCACCCGTGTCACTTCACCGTCGCTCAGCAAGTGCCCAGCACGTGCGGGGATCCCAGGTACCCGCGCGGATGGTCCTGCAGGCGGGTCACGGTCGACAGCTTGACCCCGGGCGCACGGCTGTCCAGCGGCGACGTCTGTGGGCTTCCCAGGTGCCCAGGGCCGTCCACGCCAGGCTCCCACGCCAGCCGCAGGCTCCCGCGATTCGCCCTGAAGAGCGTCGCAGGCAGGCCCTGCTTTGCTGTCCTCTGCTCCTTTCCCGGCGTCCGATGACCGTCCTCTCGGGAAGCCACTTTCTGTCTGAACAACACGCCGGCCTGCTGTCTGGGTCCCGGGAGCCGGCGGCTTCGTTCCGAGCCCAGCTCTGCTACTTTCTAGGCAGGTGGCACCAGGCACGTTCCTGACTCCTCGTTGCTCAGCCTCGGTGCCTCACCTGCAGGAGAAAACAACCCTGAACCCTCCCCGGAGTCGCTGCTCCACTTACGTGGGTTAAAAGACACAAAGCTCGTCCGCGGCCCTTTAAAAACGTCCCTTACTCCCTGTCCCCCTGCATTTCACTCAACAGGCCTGTGTGCTCTGCCTGCATGCAGGCCCTCCATGGGGAGGACTCGTCTAAGCCGCCTAATTTGGGAGAGGAGCCTTGGACTGCGCCCTGGGAACTTGAAGAATAATTTTAGCTTCCAGTCCAAGAAGAGAGGCGCCGCACACAGGCACGCGTGAGGGCCTGGACGCGTGCACACGCACACACGGAGGCCTCGGGCCAAGTGTGGATTCTGACATCAGAGGGCGTGGGTGTGGCCGAGAGTGCCTGGGCCCCAGAAAAAGCCGGCCGGTGCGGCGTCTGCCTGCCGCCGAGAGTGGGGAAGAGGAGGGTCGTGGACGCGGTGCGCCGGGCGGGTATCAGGAAGGGCCCACGACACGCAAATGAGAGACGCTGGGGACCTGCGGGGTCAGGGGTGGGCGAGGACCGGATCAAGCTTCATAACCGCATCCAAACGCCTGCACCCGAACAACGGCATCAAACAGGCCGTGTCAGAGCGGTTTACACACACGCACACACACACACGCACACACGCACACACACGCACACACACACACACGCACACACACACACACGCACACGCACACACATGCACGCACACACACGCACACACACGCACACACACGCACACACACACGCACACACACACGCACACACACGCACACACGCACACGCATAAGCACGGGGACACGGACGCACAGACGCGAGCGCACAGGCGCACAGGCGCACGGTGACACATGTCCAGGCACTCACAGACAGACACACACCCCCACGCAGGGACAGAGACCGCAGACACACGCACAGACGCACTCGGACACACACGCTGCTTAGGCACGGCTTCCCTGGCACTGTCCGGCCCGGCTCTGCACAACCTGGCTGTCTGAATATGAGGAAACGGGGCAAGGACTTTAAGTTCTGCTGAGAGAACCAGGGATCGAGGCTTTATATGTGCGCACGCACACACAACCAGAGGACTCCGAGGCCCCAGGAGACGGAAAACAGAATTCGCTTTAATCCGATGCACATTGACTCTGCCGGGATGATGGACTCTGCGGAGTAACGGGACCCACCCAGGCAGCACCGGGGCTCTCTGGGGGCAGGCTGGTGCTGCCTTAGGTCAGGGCCTGGATGTAGGCGACAGGACCCCCTGGGGGGGGGGGCTGGCAGGGCAGCCCTCACAGGCTGGACACTCACCTCCTCACAGCCCTCCCTTTGCGCATAGACTCCCCCGAAACACTCCGGCCTGCCACCCAGGGTCTCTCCTTGGCAGTTACCAAGACTGCGATGAGGTGAAAAGGCTGATTCGTGCCTTAGTATCTCTCTCCCCTGCCATAGGGAAACTCCGGAAGGACACGGAGTGTGCGTGTTTTGCTCAATGCTGTGCTCCGAGGGCCTCGCGTGTAGTGGGTGTTCGTTAACGCAGACGATTGGAAATGGATGGATCACTTAGCAGACAGTGTCGGAGCCAGCAAAGGCAGCTGGATGCCAAGGACAGAGGCGAGCATGCTCCTCCGCTGGGACAACCTTGTCATCACCCAGGGGTAGCCGGGAACCCATTCGAGTCCTGGCCATGCTCCCCCTTCTGGCCACCCACTCCCCACCCAAGCAGGGCTCACCCGAGTTTCTCAGAGAAATCCACGAGGTCATACCTCAGATTCGTCAGAGCTGGGCAAAACCCTGTCCGAGGGACGCAGTAGGGGAAGGAATGTCGCCAGAAAGGATGGCGGTAAAACCACTAAGATGGGGCCCTGATAAAACAGCGCGAGTTCCCTTTCTGAGCGCCTCACCCGCTCTCTCCCTCCTGCGGCCCCGACACCCAACCCGCTCTGCACCGCAGCTTCCCAGGGCCCGCCCAAACCCCTCCACCCTTTTCATCTCGCTCCACAAAACATCTGTTCTCAGATTAAAGGCTTCGCCGGCAACGGAATTTATATTTAAAATGTCAAGACGTCGACTTTCAGAAAACAGGGAGCACCAGGAACTAGATTTCTATTCCCTCCTGAAACCAACCAACCAGCAAACAAAACCAGACCAAACGTATAAAACTACGGTTCTCAGACACCGGAAAGTGTGTAGCATGGGCTACGATGCCCGACAGAGGGGACACACCCGAGGGGAGCCCCGTGAGGCCTCCATCTTCCTGCCCGCAGAGCACGTCCTGTGGCGGAGGAAGGAAGGGCGGCCCAGGAAGAGCCGCCAGGCCCCCAGAGCTGAGGAGACGAAGCCGGGGGCCGAGGGGACCACAGTGTGGGTGTCGGAAAGCCTCGACAGGCTCGGGATGACTCGCAGTGACCGTCAGCCCACGGACCTGTCCTAAGGCTAGTGTGAGTGATGGTTTATGAGGCCGGCAGGATGGAAGGGATGGCGGCCTTTGTCTTGGACCCTCTCTCCCTTTCCCTCTTCCTCTCCTTCTCCCTCTCCCTCTCCCCCTCCCGTTCCCTCTCCCTCCCTCTCCCTCTCTCATCACTTGCACTGAGAAAAGTTAGGTGACACGATGGTGAGCAGTACTGAGGAAAGGCCTGCCAGGCGAGGAGCCGAGGGTCCTGCCAGCAATCACGGGAGTGAGCTCGGGGGACCTTCCAGCACTTTCTTATGACCACAGCCCCGATCGGCGACCTGACTACAACCTCGGGAGAGGCCCTGAGTCAAAACCCCTCACTGAGCCAGGCTGCTCACCAGCCCGCAGGAGCCGCACGGGCTAATCGCCGGGTCAGGGATGCCATGGGAAGCCTGTGCAGGGGAAGGAGGGGCATCAGCACCAGGCCATACGGAGCTCAATATGGAATACGTTCCTCTTTATTTTATGAATCTCTTTAAAGGGTTGGACTGTTTAAATCAAGCGTAATGACACGATATTATGTTTTTCTGATTTGTGTAAAGTAGATACAGGACGATGACAGTGCAAAGGTCAGGAGGGGGACGTTGGAGCATATTGTTATATGGGTCATGTACCATGTGACTAGACCATGAGATATTTAAAATGTACGCGATAGCATTAATGTGATCACTAAAAGGGGGAGGACGTAGCTGACAGGCCAACAAAAGAGACAACGTGCAGTAGTAAGAATGAGCCCAAAAGAAGGCAGAAGAAGGAAAGAAAAAAAAAAAAACAGAGAAAAGATGGGACAGAAAACAAATGTCAGGCTAGATTCAAACCCAGCCATGTCAATAATTGCATTAAATGTAAATAATACAAATATTTTCATTAAAAACATTAAATGTAAATAATACAAATATTTCAATTAAAAGGCAGATTGCCGGACTGCGCAAACAAGCAAGACGCTAGATGCGGCTGCCTACGAGAAATCTGGCTTAAATACAACGACACAAATAATTTAGAAGTAAGCTGTTGCGTGGGGCGTACAGCACCACACCAACATGTCTCCAGAGAAAGCTGAAGTGGACCAGGCCGGTGGCAGAGCGGCACGCGGTGTCCATTCACGTGGCAAGAAGCACCAGTTAGCAAGGAGGACGCACAACTATGCTTTTACACCTAAGCACGGTGCTCCCAAACGCACGAAGCAAAAACCGATGGAAGTGAAGAAGATGCAAAGCTATGATTCCAGGCAGAGGCCTCCACACGACGAGCCGGGTGAGGCCGGCGGCCCACGGGGCCCATCGAGTCCCAGCCGTGAGACCGGTGGCCTGAGACGGGTGGAGAAGGGGACGAGCATCGCCCCGAGAATTCTGCTCCCAGGGGGAGGACGCAGCTCCGGTGAGGGCTGCGGAAAGGGACGTCCACAGACAGAGGACAGACGGTCCTCATCGTTCTCTCACGGCCACGACGGCTTTGGTTTCTAGAAACTTCTCAGGGCAGAGATCACCTGGCAGGTGTCGTCACTCTGGGGACAAGCTCTGCTGTCCTGCTGGCAGCACCTCCTGCCCCACGCCCTACGACGCCCACTCTTTATCCCAGAATGAAAACCTTTTTTCTTCTATGCCTTTCGGGAGGGGTAATTGCCATACAATAAACTGCCCACATTTAAATTATAACATTTGATTTGCTTCTTACTTGCCCATGAAACGATCACCACTCCCGTAATAATGGATATACCCATCCCCCACAGAGGCCTCCTTATTCCCCTTCCTCCCACCCACCCCGCCCCCATCCTCAACCGCAGGCGCTGGACCACTAACCTGTTCTCAGTCCCTGTAGCTTAGTCCCTGCATTCTCTAAAAATCTTATATAAGCCCAGTCACACCTAATGCCCTCGTTTCTGTCTGGCTTCTATAACTCAGGGTAATTTTTCTAAGACTCATTAATATCGTTTGTGCATCCACAGTCCATTTTCTTTGATC
Organism: Cynopterus sphinx; assembly: GCA_030015415.1. Taxonomy (NCBI): domain Eukaryota; kingdom Metazoa; phylum Chordata; class Mammalia; order Chiroptera; family Pteropodidae; genus Cynopterus; species Cynopterus sphinx. The sequence continues at coordinate 47,263,106 of CM057390.1, read as the reverse complement.
GCTAAGGAATATTCCATTGGATGGCCAGAACGCAATTGATTTATCCGTTTACTCATTTATGGACATTTGGGTTTTTTGACAGCTTGGGGCGATAACAAGTCAAGCTGCAGAGCACGTCTGAATGCAAGTCTTTGAAGGACATCGTTTTATACCTAGGAGGGGAATGGTTGGGCCACAGTATAGGTATAGCTTAATTAACTTTTTAAACTATTTTCGAAAGCAGTTATACCAGGTATCTTTCTACCATCAGGTACGAGAGTTCTGGTTCACCAACGTCTCCTAACACCTGGCATGATTTTTTTTTTTTTTTTTTTACTTTGAGTCCTTCTTGCAGACGAGTCGTGACATCTCACTTGAACTGACATTTCCTTAATGACTAATGATGTCGAGCATCTTTGCGCAAGCTCATTTGTCATCCATGTAACTTCTTTGGTGAAGGGCTTTTCCATTCAAGTCTTTTGCCCGTTTTTTATTGCATCGTTTATCTTTATGATTCAGTTATAAAGCAGGATAAGGGGGGAAAGAGTAACAGAGAAGGCTGTTTTGGATAGCATGACCAGAGAAGGTCTCAGGGTGAGCGGTATTTAAACAGAAGCCTGAAGGAGGGAGGTGAGGATGTAAGCCCTAAGTATAGCTGAGAGAAGAGGCTTCCCAGAGGCTTCACAGGCAGTGCAAAGGCCCTGGGGCAGAGAAGCGTTTGGTGTGTTTGAGGACTAGCAAGGAGGCCAGTGGGATTGGGGCAGGAGGGAGAGAGAGAGAGAGAGAGAGAGAGAGAGAGAGAAGGAGAGACAGAGGGAGAGATGGAGGGAGGAGATATTCACATATCTACTTCACAGAGCATTGAATGAGACACTGAATAATAAATATTCAATTTTAAAAGTCAGTTTAATACAAGTATTTACTCACTAGACTATGCTCAACCTCCGCCCTTTCGATGCTCAGCTGCTGGATCCTCTTTCGAAGCCGCTCTTTGCCGTTCTAAAGGTTTCATTCCCCCGCGTGTGCCTCTCTGGGGCCTGCAGTTGCCTCATCCCACGGGCCTGGCCCGGGATTGTTTAATCAGAATTATTTAAACTGTTTGCTGGACTTCATCTACCACTATGATGAGTCATAAAAGTTTAAGAGCTTTTGTCAAAAGAAAAAAAAATCTATGATCCAGCTCTACACCAGTTCTAATAAATCTTCAGAGAGGGGATTTATCATCTCTCAATAAATGCGTCCCTTCTGTACCATCTTCCGAAAACTCGAAAACCCCAGATATAAATCTCAACTGGAGGCGTCCTGTTTCTCTTCCCAGGGGGAAGATGTTTCAGGCCCTGACAGAGCTGCCCCCGCACCCCGCAGTGCCGATCTCTTCCCAGGGTCCCTTGTCACTCCTGTCCCGACCCTTCCTCTCCACTCCCTCAGTCTCTGCTTCGCTTCATCTTGGGGAGCCCCAGAGCATTCTGGAGAAGCTGCGGCTGTGCAGGAAAGCTCCCTGGACCCCCGTTTCCTCATCTGACAGGTAAGCAGGTCAGACCACAGGACCTGGATGGGCTCTTCATATTCCAGAGACCCCTGGTGGCACCCAGCCTGCTGTCTGCAGAGGCTAAGGGGCTAGGAAGTCAAGGTCAGATGAAGATGTGAGGAAGGAGTTTTCCTGGGGACAGCTCAAGGCCAGTCACGTCCTCAGGAGGTCGGCAGGGAAGGCCCAACTGCAGACCTGTTACATACGACGAACCCTGAAACGTTTGCTAAGCGAACCGAGGCAGACCCAAAAGGCCCCAGGCTGCCTGCGCGATTCCCTTCATGTGAAATGTCCAGAAGAGGCGCATCCTCGCAGATGGAAAGGAGATTCGTGTTGCCAGGCCACGGGGTGCGGAGCGGGGAGCGCATAGATGGGGACTGACTGCTAATGAGAACGATTCTTTTTGGGGATGATAACCATTTTTTGAAATTAGATAGTGGTAATTGTTGCCAAACATAGTTAATATGCTGGAAACCACTGAACTGTGCACTTTAAAATGATGAATATGGTGTTATGTGCATTATACCTCAGTTTGAAAATATGTAGCTCTTCGCTGCAGTCCTTGGCGAGGTGAAGGAATTGGCTGAGCACTGGGGAGCTCGGCCAGCTTGGGGGAGGGCGAGAGGCCTCAGCGCAGGAGAGGGCAGCCGGATGGGCTTTCCGACCCAGGGGGCCTCTCTGCTCCCAGCAAGGCCCCAGCCCGGGATGGAGAACCTGGCCCTGGTTTGTGAGGCCCAGAGCCCAGGAGGCCCAAATCCAAATCCTAGATGCAGAGCTTCTCAAGGTGTGACCCCAGGTTCATCTTCATCAGAACTCGCTGGGGGCCTCGTTAGCCGAGCAGGCCCCCAGCCCCATCCCAGACTGACGGAACTGGGTTTTCATTTTTAACAAGCTCTCTAGGTAATTCTTTGGCACACTCAAGTTTGCAAACCATTTCGAGCTAGAGTGCTTTTCAAACTCTAAAGGGCATAGGAATCGCCTGGAGAGCTTATTAAAATATAGATGATTTTGCTTTTGCTTCTGTGGGTCTAGGGTGGGGCCTGGGATTCTGCATTCCTAATGAGCTCTCATGGCCCTGGTCCCCGGATTCCACTCCGAGGAGCAAGGATTAGCACAGTCCTTAAATTCGGCTTTATACTGCATCACCCTAGAAGCTTTAAAAACCACTGAGGCCTGGGTCTCTCTCTCTCTCTCTCTCTCTCTCTTTCTGAGGCTCTGAATTGATCTTTGGGGCGGTCTAGGCATCAGAGATTTTAAAACTTTCCCCCAGGTGATTCTAGTATGCAGCCAGGGGTGCGAACCCCTGCGGCAGAGGGAGACTGGAGTTCTAAGCAGGTGTCCAGGTAGATTAAGGAGTGGAATCCAGGGGGCATCGATGTCTGTGTATAGGGACAGTGCAGAGGGGGTAGGGACCGCACGATTTCTGTCTACACATGCAGGAGGTGCCGGTGTCACCCCCCTGGAGCCTGAGAGCGTGAACACAGTGCTAGGATGGCCACCTCTGAGCTCACCAGATGGGCAGTAGAGCACACTGCCTCAGTCCTACGTGGCGCGGAGCCCGGGCCTGACAGAGGGGCCCATCCGAAGATCTAGTTCGAGGACACTTCATGAGCAGAGGGAGGGACCCGGCACCTCCTGCCTTGCCCAGAATGTCCCAATTATTGGGATCACCTTAAAATCAAGGACAGCATTGCTAGGGAGGTCTTGGGGGCTGGGGGCATCCCTTTGACGCTTTTATTCCTGTGTGCCCCCAGCTGCCACAGCAATTGGTTTTGACTGGAGACCATTGAGGGATGGGGACCTACGTATCCTCCAGGCTTGCATTGGGGGGACTCTCAGCATTTCGGGAAAGACACACCCACCAGGAGGAAGAAAGACGTGCAGAGAAGGGTCCTAAAAGTGCCATTTGCCAGGTTGCCAGAGACAGAGGTCGAAAGCAGCACACAGGCACGTTGGCAAGAGCGTGCCCAGGCTGCGTGGAGCAGAAACACGGGCCATATTTCAGCAGGAAATAAAAATGTGTCTGTAATTAATGATCCTCTAGGAACACACGGCCTTATTAATGTAGCAATTTGGAGAAACATAATTCACCAGGCATCAGGCTTGAATTGCCAGGATGGTTTTTCGTCTGGAGGAAGGTTCAGGGAGAACAGGAGGTGGAGGAGGAGGAGGCGGCGCAGGTGGTAGGGTCCCCAGGGAAGGGTGCCGGGGTGGGGCGCTGGGAGCGAGCAGGGCTGGGTCCCGGAAAGCCATGATGATCTGCTGGGACACTGTGGGGAGGAGGCCACTGACCACTGGCCGCACCCAAGTGCCCCACCTCGGCACTGCGGTCGCAGGCTGCGGAGCCCGATGGCCGTGTTTGCGTCCTGTGTCTTCCCCTTGGCCCAGTTGCTTGATGGCTCGTTGCCTCAGTTTGCATATCTGTAGGAAAAAAAAATAGAGCATAATAACGTAGCTACTCATAGAATTACATAAAGTGCTTTAGCACAGCGCCTGGCCCACAGCAAGTGCCGAATGAATCGTTGTCAGGGTCGTTGGCAGATTTCATCTGCATGTTAACGGGAAGGATGGTAGCAGCATGGGATCTGAGGAGGTTTTCTGCAGAAACCCCTCGCTACGCTGTCTGTCCAGCAGGCAATGTGAGAGGCTTGTGACAAAAGAGGAAAGAGCGAAGCAGAAATGGCCTGGGTCCCACTTGGCACACAAATGGGATTCAGTGACAATGATAATAATAATAATTAATAATAATAATAATCGGGAAAACAGAGTCATTGCATGCCCTAGGCCAGGGACAGCAGGCGGTGTAAGGCTGACCTGCTGATAGGGAGAGAGTGGAGACCAGGGAACCAGGAAACCTGGCATCCAGTCCTAACCTCGTTTTGGAGCTCGATGGCCTCAGGCTAACTGCTGTTTGCACAAAGCTTTTCCTCCTCTCGAAAATAACTCATCAGATAGTATCTGAGGGCCTGCGTAGTCTCACTTCTTTAAAAATGCTATGGTTAAAACAGAAATGTAAATTTATTCAAATTTATCTGAATAAATTTGGAAGACGAAGCTGGGGAAGGTTGCAGAATGCACATCCACCATCCATGTGTCCTCCCAGGCGAACCCCCGGATGTCGGTCAGAGAAGCTCGCCTTTGCAGTGCAGGCACCGCCACGTTATCTGGCCATGGGCTGTACCCCCATCCTGCTTTTCAGCTGCCCTCCCACAAAGTCCTAGAGCAGGCATCCCCAGCCCCCGGGCCATGGACCACCTGTTAGGAACCAGATGCATGGCAGGAGGTGAGTGGTGGGCAGGTGAGTGAAGCTTCATCTGTGTTTGCAGCCGCTCCCCAGGGCCGGCATCACCACCCAGCTCCACCTCAGACCATCAGGCATTAGATTCTCATAGGAGCACTGGTCCCTGGTCCCAAAAAGGTTGGGGACTGCTATAGAGGAGAAGTCACATTCCCAAGTCCTTCTTTCCCGAGCTCCATCCAGGGAGGGGCCCATGGGGTCCCAAATGGCACCAAAGGAGGCCCCTCCTCCGTGATTTTTAATTACGCTCTTCTGTATCATCAGATGCTCTTTCTGGCTCCCTCCTTCCAGCTTGTCAGCATGCTCACGTCTGCCAGACTCCCTTCCCCTAGCAGGCAAGCATCTTGAAGAGTAATTGGCACTAGCCGCCTCCACCCCTTCCAGAGGCATGGCTCGGGCTTCCCTCACTGCCATTCCATGGAAACCACCCTCACCACACTCATCGTCACCTTCCCTGCTGCCAACCCCAACGAGCCTCTTCCATCCCTTAACACTCGGCTGGATTGAAAAGGCTGGCCACGCCCATCTTTCCAGAACTCCCCTCCATGGTCTGCATGGCGCAGGTCCCTCCTAGGCCTTCCCCTGCTCCTCTGCTGGTCCCTGATGGCTGGACCTCCTCCTGCTCCCGCACCGTAATTGCTCCTATTGTCTGGGATGCTGCGTGGGTCCACCTTCTCCTCTTGTTTTTACATCCTTTTCATACAAGATACTATTCATCCTCATGGTTTTAACTACCATCTAGTTACTTATTATTCCGAATCTTTGTTTCCACTGAGGTAAAGTAAGTTGTAAACCCACATACTCCAGGTCTTCGCGAATGAATTCTCTATAGATATCTCCAACTCAGTGTTTCCCAGAAAACCATCTCACGATCATCGCCCCACCCCCACGCCCCGCTTTTCCTCCCTCCTGTGCTCCCTGTATCTGATGGAATGTTCTAGAGCAGCAGTTCGCTCGCCCTTCCATCCGCCTTATCCCCATCAGTCTCCCAACCTGCTGACTTCACCTCCGAAATATCTCACGCGTCAGTCCTCTTCCCAGTCCTTACCCACTGTCGCTGCCCTCGGTCAAGTAAGTCTCTCAGTTGGATGTGTCAATAGTCCCCTAACTGGCCTCATTGCCTCTCGATTCCTCCAAACCGTCCGCCTCGTCACCACAAAAGTGACCACCGCTCTGTGTATCTGATCGTATCGTCTTCCGCGCTGCAAGTTCTCCACGGACTCTCCCTTCCTGTAAGATAAACGCCAGTGGCCTGTCCTGCCATGTGTGACTTTTGTGTAATCCAGGTCATCATCCCCCTTTTCCCTGGCTCCATCCCTTGCTAAATGACTTTAACTTCCCTAAACACGCGTGGTAGGCAACTTCACGGCTCCAAGAACTCTTTCCGGAATGCTCTGATCCCCTGTCTCCGGGAGGCCAGCTGTGACGCTAGTTAGTTACCTCCTTTTCTCTCAATCTTTTCTGCATTTGACAACTGGCCTTTCTGATTTATGTCGTCCGTCAGCCAGCCCCTCGTCGTCCAGCCAGACCCTCCTCTCCTGCCGTAGCTTGTTCCCGGTGACATCTAGTGAGACGTTAGCTCTCAGAAAACTTCACAGATTCCTTTAGGGGAAATGATTAACCAGTAGCATATGAAGGTATTGTTCTTAAGTAGTTAATTTTTAAATAATGTTTGTCATGAAGCATTTGTATATATTTCCTGAATAGAAGAAACCTGAGTAAACCACAACCAACCCATACATAAGTAATACGACTTATTTTTACAGGTAAAAAAATCAAGGTTGTATTATCATTTTTAATTGCTATCAATTATCATTATTTTATTTTAGAGAAGATGGGCACAGAGGCTGTGCTGTGCACACTGGCGGCGGCAGCTCCCAGAACTGCATGCAGAGCAGGGATGCTGAATTCAAGGGCCCAGAAGAGTCACCTTGCGGCGGAGAGGGGGTCTGGGCTGCAGACGCAGGAATTACGCCAGTCCATGGAGGCAGCTGCCACCCCACGCCAGTAATGTTTTCATGCAGGAATACATACCCCCTGTTGCCAATTCTTCTAAAAGTTCAAAAGAAGTTCGATTTGCTCTTATTTTTGTGTTTGTAAGGTGGGCCTTACATTAGACTTTTCTTCTTTTCTAATATAGGTCGGTGAACCCATAAATTGTCCTCTAAACATTGTTTGAGCCGAATCCCATAAATATCAATATGTCATGTTCTCTTTTTTGTCAGTTCGAAATTTTTCTAATTTCCCTCGTGGATTCTTCCATGATCCATAAGTCATTAAAAAGTTATTTTGATTAATTTAAAAACTATTTGCTGATGGACCAAATTTTTAAATTTTTTTTATTTTTAATTTAATTCTGCTGTTGACAGAGAACATACTTTGAATAATGTCAGTCTTTTTATATCGATTGAGACTTACATTAAGGCCTAGCATATGGCCTTTTTAGAAAATGTTTCACATTGCCCTTGAAAATAATGCATATTCTTTTGGGGTTATATTCTCCATAAATATCTATTGGCTGATAGCATTGTTCAAATATTGCATGTCCTGGCTAATTTTTCGTCTAGCTTTTTTTAAAACACTGTAATTATGATATTGAAATCTCCAACCATAATTGTTAAATTGTCTACTTCTATGATTCTGTCAGTTATATTAATATGTATGGGGCTTTCTTGTTAGGTTTATAGATACACATTTTAACTATTACAGCTTCCTGATACACTGGCTTTTTTATTATGATGAAATGTCCTTCTTGTTGCCTAATATTTGAAACCTATTTTGTCTGACAAGATATAGACACTCCTGCTCTCATATGTCTATTATTCGCATGTTAAATCTTTTTTCATCCTATTAATCTCAAAACTTTTGTTATTTTAATCTAAACTGTGTCTCATAGATAGCATATAGCTAAACCTTGGAGTTTTGTTTTTTTGAATCCAGTCTCACAACCTCTGTGTCTTTATTAAAATGTATAGTCCTCCTAAATCTGATGTGATTATGATGTTTAAATTTCTATCTGCCATCTTGCTTTTTGTTTTCTGTATATATCATGTCTTTTCTCCCTTTGTTTTTCCTTTCTCTCTTTCATTTATGTTAAGCAATATTTTTCACCTATTTTCTCTTTTTTTTTCAATCTTTTGGCTTTAATTCCTACATTGGTTTTTAACAATGTGTTTTTCAGTTATTCTCAGTCGTTGCTCTATGAATTCTAACATGTATCTTAGCACAACATCAAGTTACCAGCAAGTTAATTCTACAGCATTGCTCCAGTATGGCTCTGCCTCTTCCTCCTCTTCTGTGTGATTATTTTCACATATATTTCTGTATTATAAACCCAAAAGATAGTGTTATAACTATTGCTTTGTGAAATCTCTGTCTTGAAAGAAAATAAACAGAAGAAAAGTAAAGAAAATGTATTTATATTTTCTTTAGATTTACCATTTCTGGGGCTCTTCTTTTCTTTCTGTGGATTTTAGTTATTATCGGTATCACTTTCTTACAGTCCGAAGGACCTCTTTTAATATTTCTTATAATGCAGGTCTGCTACTTTCAGTGCTTATATTCTGGGAATGTTTTTATCTCAGATTCAGTTTTGAAGTACACCTTTGCTGAGCCTAGAACTCTTAATTAACAGTATTTTCCCTAGCGTTTGGTACGCCTTCTGGCCTATATTGTTTCTATCGAGAAGTTGAGAGTTAATCATATTGTTTTCCCCTATAGGTGATGGGTCATTTTTCTTCTGTGGCTTTTAAGATTTATTCTTTGGCTTTGGTTTTCAACAGTTTGACTATCATGTGTTTAGGTGTTTATCTCTTTGGACTTATCCTACTTGGAGTTCACAGATCAGTATATTAAATGCCTTTCACCAAATTCGGGGACTTCTTATCATCATTTCTTTACATACTTTTTGTCCTTTTATCTCCCTCTCCTCTGCTTCTGGGACTACCATTACATATGTCTTGGTAAGTTTAATGCTGTCTTACAGGTCTCCAAGGGTCTGCTCATTTTTCTTCAAAAATTTTCTCTAATCTTTAGATTGGAAACTTCTTATTGACCTTGCTTCAAGCACATTGACTCTTATGCCATCGCAAATCTGCTGTTGAGCCAATGGAGCAAATTTTTCATTTCAATTATTATACTTTTCGGTGCCAATGTTTCCATTTGTTGTGTTGTTTTTTTATAGTTTACATTTTTCTTTTAAGGTTTTTTAAAAAGAACTTTTACCATCATTTTTTCCTTTAGTTTTTAAAATATTTATAAGAGCTACTTTGAAGTCTTTGTTAATATCTTCTCTGGGTCCACATGGAGTTCGTTTCTATTGACAGTTTAGTTGTGCTTTGTTTTTCTGACTATGGGTCACGAACTATTGAATAGTGGGTATGTTTGGTGAATACAGTATAACCACTCTGCTCAGCTCTGACATAGCTTCCCACCTAGCCTGGTGCAAACCTTACCTTATTCGTCTCTGCCTGTGGCTTTAAGGCCGAGTTGTTCAAGAAAGGAAGAGGTTAGAAGGAATAGAAAAGGGAAAGAGAAATGGGAAGAGCCTGTTTACTTCCTTGAGCCTCAATTTTCTCTCTGCAAAATGGAAAAATGGTAACTCCGTCACAAGTTGTTATGACACTCAAACAGGATGATATATATGACAACATTTATAAATTCAAAAACATTATACACGCATGAGAATCATGTTGCCATTCGTATTACTTTATCATTGTTTCCTTCCTGTAGCAGTCAGATAATTAACCTCAAATTTGATGTCCGGTATAAGGAAAACAATCATAAATAAGCACCTGGAAGAACTATGTCCTCGAGAAAGAGAAAATCACAGGAAGTAAAAAAGATAAAGAGGGAGAAAAAAAAATGGAGAAAAAATACTAAATGGAGAGGTAGAACACAGAAAAAGGGGTAAAGGATAGTCTTCTTCGCACTCCTTTTTGCCACCAGAAACATAATGCTGAAGTCGTTATTAGAGTTGTTAACTTTGCAGTAAAAGTTGTAAAGATCTCACAGGGCCCTGGAATTCATTTATTCTAGTTCTACAATAAGACCCTCCCCCCCGAGAAGCCAGACCAGCATCAGGCAGAGAGAGGAGAAACCACCGTCCTGCCTGCTAGGTAACAGGACAGGTGCGGTCACGCCCAGGAAATCGGTCTCCTTGATGCATGTCGCTCCCTTTCCCCCTCTGCTATTGCTCCCTCACAGACATGCTGCCGCTCTGGAGCACCCCTTTGTCTCCTCTTGGCAGGACGTCTCTGGCGGCCTCGCATGGGCTGGCAGGTAGCAGTAATCTGACCAGGGACCCAAGAAGAACCTGTTGGGAGGCTGCAAAATGGGGTCCCTGTCAGGAGATGCGGGCAAGACAGAACAAGGTATTTCGTGTGGTTGGGGGTGGCTGTATTTAGCTCTCAGTTTTGTCTCAGTGATGTCCCCCAGCAACTATAAACTCCTTTCAACTTTTGGAGAGCACATTCATGTTCGTTCATTGGCTCAGTGTTTCCTCACGGATGACGTTCCCAGAGAGCCCCACGTGTTCTCCAAAAACGTCATTTTGGATTTTTGAGTTTTTGTCGTTACACTCCAAAACAAATAAAAGTATATTTCATGTAACCGGATAATCTCTTCTAAATGAATTGGGCACCTCGTTTCGATGCTCCCACTTAAATTTATGTTAATAATCCCAAATAGGAAGTACTGTGCTCGTTGTTGTGAACTAAGGAGAAAAGAATAAATTATGTTCAGTTCCCGAACAGGAGCCAAATACTGTCGATCAAAACGACTCACGTTAAAGCAGCCAGTGCCATTGTAAGCAACAATTAATTTTCATTTTAAAGAACCGATCCCATTTGAATGCTATTAGTTCTGTGGTTTTGTTTGTATTTAATTTATACGTTTTATTTGCTTGTATAGTGATATGAGAAGTGAAAGCATTAGGAGTACATGCTTAGTTTTATGTTTGTAAGTATATAAGTAATGATATAATAAAAATGCTTTGAGTCAACAATGTCGAGGAGAGTGGGTGCAAAGTGCTTTTTCTTTTAAAGACTTAAATTTATTACTGGAATCTGGGAGGCGGTATGGATCATCTCCTTGCTCAGTACAACAAAGGAGGTAAGTAGGCCAGAGCTGACTGTCTCAATGGGCTGACACAGATGTTTAGAGATGTTGAGTGACAAGTGCAAGATGGCAGGACACAGGTAAGATTGTTAACCAGGGATTGGACTCCCGGGACAGCCCACTCACCTGACTCACACTGACTTCTCTCTAGGCAGAGATCGTGGAGTCGTAGAACCCGAACATGTGAGAGTCTGGAGGGTCCTTTCACCCCGCCCCCCGGGAACCAATGTAGAAATCTCCCTGCAGTATCTCTGCCAGGTGGGCCACAGTTTGTATTTAGAAAGCATCAGAGACAGCGACCCACCCACCCCACCACAAAGTCTTTTCCACAAAGTAAAAGACAAAAAGGACACAAAAATGTAGCCACAGGTACAGAGCTGGGGCCACAATTCTGCCAGTCACAATGCGGACGTACAGATGACACGACTGAGAGCACTGTTCTAACTTTTCCTCACAACAAGTATACGGCTGTCTACGGGTTAACTAATTTGGGACTGTTATCCACATTTCACAGACTGGGAAACTGAGGCACAGAAAAGGAAAGCAATTTGCCTAAATTCTTGTAGTTAACGAGGTGATGGAGCTAGAATGCGAACCCAGGGAGTCTGACTGAAGAGGCTATGACCATGGCAGCCATGAACAAGCGCCCTCAGGTATGACCCATGGGAGGCCCCAGCGTCCACCACCCACCCAGACAGCGTCTGAGAGAAGCAGAGACCCTAAGCTGGGCCCATTCTTGGGGGACCCAGGGTTCTTCTGATAAGCAACTTCAGCTGAAAGGCCGCCACCCCTCTAAGACCAGCTGAAACCTTCTTAGAAATGTGCTACAATGGAGACTCGTACTACAGTTCTCCTTCCTTCCCTTTCTCCCCGACAGGGGAAAGACCGTGCTGTAGGCTGAATGATACCCCCTGGAGATACCTACATCCTAATCCTCGGAATATGTTACCTTCCATGGTAAAGGGAACTTTGCATGTGTGATTAGGCTCAAGATGTTGAGATGCGACACGTAATCACCCTTATGTAAAAGAGGGGCAGGAGGAGCAGAGAAGGAGAGGCGACAAGGGGAGCAGAAGCCAGAGCGATGCAACTGTGGCTCTGAGGATGGAAGACAGCCGGGAGGGGCGGCACGCCAGCAACCTCATGAAGCTGGAAAGGCAAGACACAGATTCTCCCCCGCAGCCTCCAGGAGGAACACATCCTTGGGGGCCGCCTTGATTCTAGCCAGCGACACCTTCGACCTCCAGAACGAGAACAGAATCAATTCGTGTTGTTTCGGGCGATTTGTGGCGACTGGAGACAGCCATCCTGGGAGCTGACATAGTCCTGCTCGTAGTGCGATGACCCCCCTTGCCTCTTCCAGCTTCCTCTTCTTGCTTGCTGACAGGTGCTTTTTCTCAGTAAATCTCCTTCACGTCCAATCTTGTCTGAGCATCCGCTTTTAGGAGGATTCGAACTAACACAAGTGGTGCTGAGAGGGGGGCTTGGGAAACAGGCAGCAAGCTGAGGGCTTCGGGATGGCTCGCTCCTTCATCCTGAGTAGCAATTGGTGCAGAGCAAAGGGAGATGGCCTGATTGCTTGTGATTCCACTGGCGCTGGGCTGGGAAGACATCTCGATGCAGGGAAAGAAGGCCCTAGGAGAGGGGAACACCCCGGAACAAACAATGACATGGGCCTAAGGAAATGTGGAGAAACTGTGCCCACAAGGAAAATGCAGTTGGCTGTTTGCTGATGAGTCGTGCTGATGCCCTGCAAAGGGATAATGAGGAACAAGTGGTTAATGGCTTCGGGTGCACGTTTGCCAAACCCCCCTGATAGCCTGTAGCGGAGCGGCAGACGCGGCAGAGCAGCCGGCTGCAGCGACCTTAGAGTCCTCAGAGTCGTTAGGATCGGGGCGCTGGTGGACCAAACCTGGGACACCGGAGCATCTGGACAGATGTCCCCAAGGAGTTTAGCACTGTGGTCTCGCCTGAAATTTCGGAGCTAGCAGAGGGGTCTCCTCTTCTTGAGCAAGAGCTAGCACTTTCTGTGTGATGGGAGATGCTGTAGAGGACTCCCTCCCACAAGACAGCGGGTGCCTTTCTCAGGAGCTACCCCCACACCTTCCCCCAGCTTCTAGGTTGACAACAAGGATGAATCTTGGCATAATCATCTGGCTACAGACACGCTGAGCCTAATAAGGGTGGGAAACGCTGCACACCAAAAGCGTTCCAAGAATCATCTGGCAGGTACCAGCAGAAACCAGGGGAGTACCTTAGAATTGGATTTTGAGTGTGCTTCATCAGGGGCCAGGATGTAAGATTATATAAGGAAGAATTGGTGGATTTGGGGTGTTTTCCTGGGTGCCGATATTTAACACCCTAGCAAGAACCCAGGGGATAGGGCAAACTTGCTGCAGAGTAGGGAAGAGCCCTTAGGATCTTAGAAAAAGAAAATGCCAACGCTGGTAAAGTGGAAATGTCTGCATTGTCCCAGCAGAAGACAGAGAAAGAAAGAGAGAGAGAGAGAGAGGGAAGGAGGGAGGGAGGGAGGGAGGAAGGAAGGAAGGAAGGAAGGAAGGAAGGAAGGAAGGAAGGAAGGAAGGGGCTGAGGGAAGCAGCCGGGCCTGCTGGGCCAGACGTGCTATGTAAGGCCAGAAGACCCACCAGAGAACTGGGGTCAAAAGGGCCTGAAGGGCAGCCAAGGCAGCTAGCCCCACAGGGAGCCGCGGAGATGGCCGAGAGAGTACGGTGTCCACAGGCACGAAAGTGACCGGCAGCCAACAAAGATGCTGCTCAGCACCGACAACCACAAAGTGGCAACGATGGAGGAGGAGGAGGAGGTCGAGGATGGTCATGCTAATAAGAAGTCACAACCGCTCGCTCAGTTCCCAAACCCAAACCCGTGCTCGGACCTAAAACCCGCTGACTGGGGAGGAAGGACCTGCAGGACTCCGACGAGGGGACACTGCGCCCATTCCCCCAGCCCCCTCCCAAAGGGACCGGTGGCCTTTGATCTGAGTGACTGTACGCTGGGGAAAGGGGAAAACCAAAATATTTCGAGGATTATTAGACACAGGGTCTGAGTTAACATGGGGCTTCCAAGACTCACATCACTGATGTGTTTTCCCTGTCAGAGTGCGGGCTTAGAGGGGCCGGGCCACAAGGAGTTCCAGCTGAAGTACGACTCCAGGAGGGCCCCCTGAGCCCAGGGACACACCCAGCAAGCATGGAGTTACAACATTTCCCCTATAGATAACAATACCGTATCGTATCCTTAAGAAGGATCTGCTAAGGGGTCCGACTCCATATTAAGTGTTCTTACCTAAATCATTAACTAATTATTTTCAAGACAATATTGCATCCCAGATCCAACAACAGAGATTGGCGCCATCCTTAAAGACATAAAGAATGTGGGGCCAGTGGCCACTCTCTATCACACCGCCGCCGAACTGTCCAAAACCCAGATGGAAGGCTGCAGAAACCAGGTAAACACTAGGGGGTTTCTGCAAACCAGTGTCGGGCTCCAGCTAAAGTGTAGGCTCGATCATGGCTCTGTGGCAGGCTCCGTGTTTTCGTCGGGGATTACTAAGGCTTCAGGCGCAGGGGAGGTGGCCGTCGATGTTACGGATGGGTAGAGAATCAGGACGTTTGCAATCACGTGGGGTGCACAAGAACGCCTACCCGCGGTCTAGCCTTGGGGTTACTGAGGTCTCCCACCTTCCACCGTAATAGCATCAGCCGGGGAGACGTGGACACGCGACGGAGCGGCTCACTCACCAGGGCACTGCTAGCATCATGCTGAGGGGACAGGATGACAGGAGCGCGTGTGCCTCAGGCTTTGGTGAGACACTTGTGCTCCAGAGGCGGGTAGATGAGCCTGATGAGGATTAAAGGAACTATCACTTTAGGAAGAGTTTCGGGTGTCCAATGGTCAGGGGTGCACCAGGATATCCCCTCCAAAGCTGGAGACAAATTCTCAATCTTAATCTCAGTCACAGGGAGGAAGCAAGGTGCCTGCTGGGCTTCTCGGGTTCTAGAGGCGATACTCTCCACCCCCAGGCATATCGGTCCAACCAGTCTACTGGACGGCTACGGACTTCGGCAGGGCCTGGGAGCAGGAAAGGCCCTGGGGCAGGTGCAGGCCACAGTCAAGCAGCCTTGCCACCTGGGCCATACAATCCAGCAGGATGGGGCTTTGGAAAGTCCCAGTGAGGAACCCCATCACAGGCTCCTGACATCCTGGTGCAAGACCACGGCATCCACCACAGAGATTTCTACATCTTCTTGAGAAATAGATCCTGGGAGGAGGCCAGGCCTTGGTCCAGACAGAACGCAGGACCATGGGGCACAGAGTGACCTCGTATCCTTCAGAACTGCGCACCGTGAGCCGGGTTCTGTCGGACCGGCCAAGTCACAAAGTCAGATGGACCCAGAGGTGGTCACCGTACATCAGATCGATCCTGAGCAGGAGCCAAGGGCACAAGAGAGAGACTGAGAGAGAACAGCAGCCTCAGGGGTGATCGTCTGCCTCAGCCATCTTAGAACCGAGTGCGGGGAGGGGAGAGCAGCCAAGAATCTAAACCAAAATACTGAAGTGGCTGCATGCGTCTCTGGTGACATCGTTGAGGCCCTGAATTGAACACCCCTGGTGCCACCCGCCTGGCAAGAGTCTTATAAATGTGAGATTAAAGTGTCTTGTTGTTGAAGGACTTTGGGCTCCCATGGGTTCTCTGGTTTTTCTGGTTTCTGGGGATCAAGTGCTTGGGCTTTCCTTTTATTCCATGAGCTACCTCCTTTCTCTGTTGTGAACCCTTTTTAGCTGTTAAGTTTGCCTGGTTGGTTCCTGTCGCTTCAAACTAGAACCCTGGCTGCAGCAGCATGTAGGAGGACAGGGACCCAAGACTGAGACAAAGGCGTGTGGAACGAGGAAAGGACAGCCTCGTCGTACACGTCACTTAGATGGAAAACAAACAGCCATTTGTGTACTCAGAGATACATTAATTGCCAAAATTGCACTGATAAAAGAGGCATAATTAGCTTTGGAAAGCGAAAGAGACCAAGTTGATCTCCTAATGAGGCCTGAATAGGCCACTCGTTAGCCTCATGGCTGGAGACAGACACGGGGTGGCGGGGCCCAGGGAAAACACAGACGGACGGAACAGGCCGGCAAGCAGGTGGGGACTCGGGTGCCCACAGTCCTGGATCCCTCCAGTAAGCTCTGCCTGACAGAAATGGGAAAATCCACCTGGAAAAAAAAATGCCCACTGACAGGGGGTGGTGGAACAACGGACGAAGGCTCCCCCACGGCCCCTTCACTGGCTCCTAGACCTACCTCCTTCATGAGCAGATTTTGCCCTTCAGAGGGCAAGGCAACCAGGGTGTCCCAGGACCTCAGGCCCTGCCTCCTCCCAGGACAAAGCACACGGGGGGCGGGGGGGGCACTAGCCTTAGAACCAACTGAGATATTTCTGGGTCCCGTCCACCCTACGGGAATGAACCTCTGGGGGTGAGTCTTTGCACTTTGTCACGCAAGAAGATGCCATCAGAACGCCATAGGACACTGCAGCAAACCCCGGGTTCACGTGCCCTTTCACAGAAGCCCCTGAGACAAGGGCAACACTTGACCCAAATAAATAAATCGCTGATTTTGAAATCTCAGGCACGATGGCTGAGGACTGGACAAAGCCAGACGTGAAATTCCTAAAAGGAATAAAAACTGCTTCTGTCTAAGAATAAGAGCAGCCGAGTACTTTTTTTTGTTTTTCACCTAGATCAAGGGAGGCATGCTTGCTTCCGTTCTCCGAAACCGCTTTCTATTGCCTTCTGTTAGAATTTCTGGATCCCACGCCTTTCTCCTCCGCGGGGTCAGAGCCAAGAAGGACGTATCCATCGCTCCATCCCCAGAGCCCGGCCCAAGGCCTGGGACACCGTGGCATTCCCTGAGCTCGACGGACGTCAGCGAACACTCCTCTAACACCGGCTTTGTGCCCGGCTCTCTGCGAGAGGCTTTACACGTATCAGCTCATTTCATTCCTGCCACTTTTCCACCGAAAACAGAGAAAGGAGAGCTGGGAGCAGTGAAGGGCCTCGCTCAAGGTCGCAGTGCGGGTTCAGGGTCCTCCCCTCTCACACTGTTTACCGCCGCGCTTCCTCCTCTAGGCCTTTGTTTCGCACAAAAAGGAAGGTCCTTGAGACAAAATAAAAAGGATCGACATTTCCAAGTCGTGGCGTAGCCCTCGGCCTTCCCATTTTCGACACGGCCTTTCCGAGTGGAGAAGCGCCTGCCTCAAAACCCGCGTGGGCAGAGGCTCGGCGTGTTGCAGGGTGTGGGTCCCAGAGGGGATGGCCCGGGTGTGCATCTGGGCTGCGACGTTGCTGTGAACTTGACCTCCTCGTGTGAGTTTCTCATGTGGTTAGTAACGTGAAACCGGCGCAAACGCACGAGGCATCTAGGGTGTCTGTCCCTGGGTTAGCAACATTGAATGGTAGTTATTGCGGTTTTCCAAATAATTAATCATCACAGAATCAGAAGCCCTTCAGGTAGAAAGGAACTCTAGGCCGTCTCGGTGTCCAGCACAACGGGAGAGCATTGTGACTTCCAGTCTCCTTTCAACACACCCTCCTGTTACCTGTTGTCACCTTGCAATTCACCCGGACTAGGGAATAGGTTGTGGCTGTGTGGTAGAAACAGCCAGATTTTGACAATAAACATTGATAATGGGGAGTAGGATGACTCTTTATTTATTTATTTATTTATTTATTTATTTGTTTGTTTGTTTATTTATTTATTTATTTTTGGATAATGGGGACTAGGATGACTTTTCGGTCTTTTTGTTTCTTTTGTTTTTAATAAAAAATACCACTTTGTATGTGAATTGTGACTAATTTTTTAAAATACATACACGCCACTTGGTGTTTAAAAATAGAGAATTATAATTGGACACTCTTTTCCCTGATTTCTGTGAACAATTGCACCTTCGTCATATCGCCAGGCTTCCAATGAGGTTACACAAACACTTTTAACTCGACACTATGGAAGACGGAGAGTAGACACTAAGGATGTATCCATCTATCTGGAGGCCTAAGAATCCTATAATGTAATGTGTGGGGGATGCATGGAGCTTTGGAGAAGAGAGAGGCTGAGGCCAGAGATAAGGCAAGGGTGAGGTAGAATATAATATCTTAAGACACTTGCAAACAAAATGCGTCATGGGAGGTGGAGTGAGCGATAAAGGTTGTGCAGAAGCCATCATTTGGGGGGAACCGTAAAGGACCCTTTGGATGTCGACAGGTGATGCTGGAGAAGTACATTCCAGGTAGAAAGCAGACGGGGCAGAAAGTTTCAGGATCTACTAACTGGTCTCCGGCACGGTTTCCGGCTAGCTCTGTCCTCTGCCGTGGCCCTGCCGTGGCCCTGCAGGGCTGCAGCTAATTAAGGGGATAGCCTTGACTTTCCTTCTGCCTCCCTGCTCTCTTCCTAAGTCTGCATCCTCCTTTCCTCCCATCTCGCTCTCTCCCCCGTGCGCTCGCTCTCTCTCTCTCTCTCTCTCTCTCTCTCTCTCTCTCTCTCTCTCCCTCTCATTCCTCTCACCTCACTCAATCCGGGCGATGCTTCATGGCTAGTATCTTTTAATAAGAGGAGAGCAAACGTGTCCTCCCTACTAAGGAGAAAAGGAAGCATTTTTCCTGCCCGATAGATCTACAACGGTTTGAAATGCACATAAAACTGTGAGAGTCTCTCTCGGCAGAGAAATGTGTCCCTAGTCGCTGGTATCATTTTTTCCCTCCCCGCGATGAGGAGACAGGCACAGGAATATATTTCCTTTCTTATAGCATCAAAACTTTATGACTATCCTTATTTACTGTAAAAGTAGCATTAGGCACTCTGAAATAAACATTAAAAGACATTTTATAAAGCTAAAAGCTCACCCATAATCGACTCCGTAAGGTGGTGTATAATCTCACCACCTTAATACAACTGTTAGCAATTTTTGGATTTCCTCCCAGCCTCCACCCACATAGGTGCAATCATTAGCAAAACTAATTTCACGAAGAGCTTCCAACCCTCCAAACAAACCACCCTTAAGGCGTTCTAAAGTGAACCTACTGTAACAAGATGGCCCTGAGTGACACCGATTATGAGATTTAAAAAAAAAAAACCTTGAAACACAAAAAACAGTGGGCTGGCCTTGGAGCGATGCCACCTGGAGGAGACGGAAAACCCCCAGAGGCTGGGAAATGTGTTGCTGGAGAATTTGATGATTGATGGTTTTGGAGCTCAGAGCCTACAGGGGGAGGCACTTCTCATAAAAAGAGAGAAAAGTTTACCCTGGAGCAGGGAGAAGGTTTTAAGCTGACAACCTTACACCACCATGAGAGAAAGAGCTCCCTCTTCTCTCGGTCTGGGTGTGAAAATGGGCCGGTCCCACTCCCTGACTTCAGGATGCTGCTCCCGCCCGAGGACACAGGAAACGGAGGTTCCAGGTGCCTCTGGGCTAAGTGGAGCCTGTGATTCTTCTTGTTATTCTTCACTTTGTTCTTCCCAAACTTTTCGTGAAGACACTTAAAGTTTACAGGCTGTATGTGAATTCGTTTTCTAGGGCAGCTGGGACAAATTACCACCGACTGGATGACCTAACACCCTAGGAATTCATTCTTTCACAGTCCTGGGGGCCCAACGTTTGAAATCCAGTTGTTAGCAGGACGGTGACTCAAGAGACTCAAGGAGAATCCCAGTTTACACCTTCCAGCTGAGCTCCCCTGGATGGCAGCCACGCCACTTCACTCTCTGTCTCCCTCTTCACGTGGCCTTCTACTCTCTCTGCATCTATTCCTCATCTATGTCTTATAGGAACACTTGTCGTAGCATTATATGGACCATCTGAGTAACCTGGGACGATCTCATTTTAAGATCCTTAACTATATTTGCAAAGACCGTTTTACCAAATAAGGTCACCGTCACAGGTTCCAGGTGATTTTTTTTTTTTTTGAGGGGTGACCATTCAACATGCTAGAGTTGTGGTTTGGAGAATTAAAGCCAGAGATTGCACCACATTTAAGACAAAGTAGATAAGTCGAGAGCAGTGTCCCCACCTGTACACCACCAGAGTTAGGAAATGGCAGCCCCAGTGCGGGGACAGCTGGGCACAGTGGAGGTCTCACAGAGTACCAGAGGCGAAAGGTTCAGCAGAAGCAACACAGAACCATGACAGGGGATCAAATTCTAGGATACGAGGGATGGCAATTTCTCAGAACTTCTCCCTATGGAGCCTGTGGGGCAGCGTGAAGCCACCTTGAGTTTCTGAGGCCAATCTTGTTTCTTCTAAGATGGTAGGCCAGAGAAAGGCTGGGCGTCTCCCACAAGACACCAGGTACTCTGGTCCAGCCTCTTCCCGTACTCACTTCCTGACAATAATCAGTATCTCTAATGGGGGAAGGCACACGTGCCGGAATAAGACATCTGAGGAGCATCATCATTTTACAAGAAAAACAGTATGTTCAGTTATTGTATTCACTAAAAATAGAATAATTAGAAGAGAAGAATCAATCATTTTAATTAGTCTAAAACATGTTAAAGATATTGCAAAGAGTGATTTTCAAAAAATTAATAATCTACCTCACATACAAATTATAGTGAACACATATTTTAGCTCAGTAAAACTAGCAGAATGATAAAGTTGGTCAAATGAGAATCTGAGAGACTGACTGTATAGTCAATACAAGCAAGATTACTGGAATATAATTGCTCTATTTGACACAAAACTTGTCTTGCAGAACAAAAAAAAAGCTTTCAGGTTATGTTTTTCTTGTTTTTATCAATCATCTCAACTTAATCCACAGCTTCACCTGGTATGAGCTTTAAATTGATTACAAATAATAAGTAAAAAAGTACATTCTTCTAGAGACTTAGAATCCCTGAATAAGACTAGACTATGCTCCAGTCTGACATTGAAAGAATTTGCAATTATTCCTGGCCTTAGTTCCAAGATTTGCACAAATTTTCTTTAAGAGAGATAAAGGAAGATGTTAGTCATATGAAACAAATAAGAAAATAAAAAAATAGAAAGACAGAAGTATTTAGCGTAAAATCTGTAAATGTTGTTAAATAAACACAAAAAATTGAATAGCAGAAGGAAGTCAGCTAAGAAAGGAATCTGAAATTTGGAAAATCAGGTTGAAGAACTCTCTCAAAATAAGGGATGTACTAATAAATATACAAGAGAAAACCTAAAGAAAATGGAAGATAGAAGTTAAATTAAAAAGAAACCCCAGAAAGAGACATAAACATAAACAGAAAGGAGAAAATATTTGAATACTGGAGGTACATTTTCTGGAACTGAATAAAAAATTAAATATCTGAGATAGAAAAAAAAAACATAAAGTGGCAAAGAGAGGAGACAGGTAAAAACCACATCCAAGCACACTACAGAGAAATTTAAGGATACACACACACACACACACACACACACAAACACACACACACAGATATATATAATATAAATTTTTTTGAAAAGAAATTTATAAAAATTTAAAAAGAGAAAGAACAGAACAAAGAAACAAGAATCTGATTGAGATGAATTAAAAAAAAACACTGAGTACAAGAAGACAATGGAGTAATGATTTCAAAGAGCTGAGCAAAAATTTAGAATGTCATAGCCAAATTACCTTTCAAATACGAAGGCATGACAAATAACATTCGAGGTAATCAAAGTCTCAGATAAATTGCCATAGGAAGACCAACATTGAAAACAGTTTGAAGTATCTAGATAAAAGAGAAAAATCCAAGAGATGTTGCAAAAAATTGATGAAGTCAGGTGATCAAAACTTTCATAATCATAAAATACTGGACAAATTAAAATAATGTATTAGAACATTATAAACGGTCCCAAACATATAAATAATTAAAATATATTCTAGACAATTATTATATAAAAATTGACAGATTGGATTTTTAAAATTCTGACATATGCTGTTTAAAAGAGAAAAAAATAAATCCTAAAGATAAAAGTTAAAAGCAAAGAGATGAGAAAAGTGTTTCAGGCAAATTCTAACCAAAGTAACATAAATATGTTATGACTTCATATTCAGCTAGAGTACCAAAAAAGAAATGTTATTAGAGATAAAGAGAGCCATTTCATAATGATAAAAGTTTTGGTTCACCAAAAATATGTAGCAATTTTAAAAAATGTATTTAACTAATAAAATAACTTTAAATACATAAAGGAAAAGTAATTGGTCTGTTGAGAAAATCTGATAAATCACCATTACAGTAGGAGATTTCAACACATTTCTCTACATTATTGATAGGTTAAGGAGAGAAAAACTATCATGGATAAAGATAATATAAACAACACAATTAATCAACTTGACTTAATGCACATATATAGATTTCTGCATCCATCAACTATATTATATACTTTTTTCAAGCTTTTATGAAATACTTACAATATTTAATCATGTTCCAGGCTCATAAAAAAACTCTCAACAAATTTCAAACTGTGAATCATACAGACCATGATTTCTGACCATAGCTCATTTAAGTTAAATATTAATAACAAATAATTAATATAAATTTTCACAATTTTAAAATCTAAAAATGTACTATGCTTATTTTATAAGTTAAAGATGGAGTCATCGTAAAATTTTTAAATACTTATTACTGATTGATAATGTAAACACCTAATAATGGGTTATTGATAACACATGACCATGTGATTATGATAATCAAAGCCTGTAGTGTTTGGCTAAATTAATGCCTCAATTTATTGCTGTAAATACTGAAGCCTCAAATTACTGTGTCAATTTTTCTTCATTTTAATGAATAAAAGAATAAACCAAAATGTAATAAATAAAAGAGATTTAAAAAATGAGAGGAAATTAACAAAAGAAGAAAGATATAATAGATCACATCAACAGAGTCAAAATTGGTTCCTCAAAAAACAAAACAAAACAAAACAAAACTTGAGAAACCTATGAACATACAAAGAGCAGATATATAAATGAAAAATGTGAATGAGAAGAGGACAATCTATAAAAAACTTCAAAGAGATTAAGTGATAATAAAATAATACTATCAACAACTATTTGCCAATAATTTTGAAAACTTAAAATGGATGAATTCCTAGGAAAATAGCTTACTAAAACAACTCAAGAAGAAATAAAAGCATGAAATAATTTGTAAGTATTAAAAAATTGAAGCTGTGTTTTAAAATCTTCTCACAAAATACCTAGTCTGTTTTTACAGGTGATACTTTTTTCTAAACTTTGAAGTAATAGACTATCCCAATTTTATGGAAACACTCTCAGAAAATGGGAAGGAGGGCATAGTCTCTAGCTTATTTATGAAGTCCTAATACAAAATTATAGCCTTTACACTAAAACCATGCAAAGACATTCCAGAATAGGAAAAAAAAAATAATAATGCTATTCCGTTTTGAAAATGAATGCAACTATCCTTTAAAACATTAGCAAATCTAACCTAACAACATTAAAAAAATAATATACCTTGACAATTTTTAGCCCAAGTATGCCAAGATAATTTAATGCTTTGAAAATCAAGAAATATAATTTATTGTGATAGGAAACAAATAGGAAAAGCCATATAATTTTCCAATAAATGTAGAAAAATTTGATAAAATTTAACAACCCTTCTTAATTCTCGTAGAGTTAGTGATAAACAGAAACTTCTTTAACTGATGAAGAATATCTATATTAATTTCCAGGGAAAATATGCTTCTTCATCATTCTTATAATTGTAGAATAAATACAATTAAAAGTCACGAACCAAATTTATAGTAGACGTCTTAGGCAGCAAAATAAACCAAGAAAATTAACTTAGATTCAAAAAGACTTGTAGACTATATGTTCTTTTAAATAGACAGTCTTAAAGAATCCACAGATAAATTACTAGAATATGAAAATTTCGCTAAGTCGCTGGAGATGAGATCTAACTGTAATGCATAGGGAAACAATGAGAACATGTAAAAGGAAGACATCATTTACAATAACATCAGAGACTATCTAAGAATGTATCAAACAAAAGACACGCAATACTCTGCAACAAAATTTTAAAACTATTCAGAGATATTTTAAAGAAATAAATGGAGAGATCGATAGGTTCGAACATATTAAAAGAAAAGCTCTATTTTTCAAAATATTATTTAAGGAAAGTGAAAATAAAGTTAAAATTGAGAGAAAGGTATTTGTATTAATCAAATAACATAAAATATCCAAAGACTTTCAAATCAACTCAAAAAGCACAATCTATTAGAAAAATAGACAAATGCACAGAGACATTTTACAGAAGTAATTACTTGACCAAGAAATATATGAAGATATCTTTAATTATAGACATAAAACTGAGACCATATTTTATAGTTATTTAACTGGTGAAATATTTAAAAGTCTGACAAAACCAAGTTACAGGAAAAGACGTGGATGGACCCACGGCTCACACAGCTCCTGGGGTTGATGTAATAAATTCATGCAACCATTTATGCGATATTTCCTAAACTGGACCATTTATACATCCTATAATCCAGAAATTTAACTTTTAGTTGTTTACTCAAAAGAAATATTATTGCTGTTAATTATGGAAAAACAAAAACAAACAAAAAAAAATCCTCGAAACTACCCGAATGCTCATCTATGGGAGAATGCATGAACCAAGTGCAGAATAGTCAAATGATAGGTGATAAGCAGAAGTGAATAAACTCTATTAACTTGCAATAATATGCAAAATCTTAGCATTTTAATGTTAGGTGGAAGGGTAAACCCCAAATTACATAGATCTTGATGTTACTATAGAGTCTAAAATAGACTTTCAAAGACTACGAATAGGCGAAAGAAAACAGTTTAAAAAGCAAAAGAAGAAAAGGATGAACACAGGATTCAGGGTAAGGTTTGCCTCAGATGGGAGGAGCCAGGGATGCGATGGGGGGGGAGGAACCACGTGGGGAGACGCAGGTTATTGTCCTTAAACCAGATTTCATTTGCGATGATGGTTCTGTGAGTGCTCACGGCATTTTAGAAAATAACTAACCCGATAAAACTGCATGTTCCGGTGATGAGAGTGATGTACTGACGATGTGATTAATCCAATTCTGTGTACTGAAGGTCCACAGAGAGTTTAAAAATAGAAAAAAGGTTAAAAAAAAAGATAATTTGATGGAGATGCCGTCAGATGTGAGATCACTTGAAGAGAGTAAAGGAAAAATTGAGAAAGAGAAAATAAAACGGGGTAGACAAATGAAGTAGAAAGTGAAGAAACAAATAATAGCTCTGAGGGGATTTTCCCCGTCGTCGTTTGAGTTGCAACACGTTTTGTACCAGATGTGTGCATGACCCACGACACCAGTGAGCCGTTCTCGCCTCTCGTGATAAAGCCAGGCAACATGAAAACGTTCTGTTCCGTTATTAAGAGATATTGCTAAGTTCTGCTTCCACTGGAAAGCAGTTGCTACCCGTTTCTAGGGAGAACCAGCTGTGGGAAAAGTATTAATTAGCCCCAGTCATTATATGCAGATTAAATTGGTTAACTCAGTATACAAAACAGATAAGAGCTGCTGGAGTGATGTTCTCCTGACATGGTAAGAAAAGCACGCAAGGTTTTCATTCTTCCCAGCGGACGAGAAAAAGAGTTTTAGCGAAGAGGAGGCTCAACATAGCCCCTGACTAGAGAAATACGTTTGGGGAGGAAACAGCGCGAGTGTTCCTGCAGAAAGAGGCGAACTGTCAGCTGGGAGGTATGTCTGAGAGACCGTGGAGCCCCAGTCTCATAAAGCTGGCCTCCAGGAAACTCGAAGACACTAACAATTAAAACAATATTTGAGACGAATTCCAAATGTAAGGTAGGTTGTTATTTAGAAAAACTGTAGTAAGAGTTGGCCAGACGCTAGAGTTAAATGCACCACATTAATTTTTTTTTTTCATTTAAAAAAAAAATTCTAAAACATCTCAAACTGTTCACTTCTCAAACTAGAAGGAAAGGCTTTGACCCCAGGTTCCGCAGTGGCCCATGACAAGCAAGTCATTTTTTAAGTTCCAAACTTAAAATGTTTTAAGGATCAAACTCATCTAAACTTTGCATTCTGCCATGGGTACGTCCAGGTTTGTTTCAAGAGAAAAATATTTTAAAAGCCTTCCTGGTATACGAAAACTCATGTTTCAGGTGTGCCATGCCTATCTTGCATCTCCTGGCTCTTTAACACATGCTCCCTTTTAAGAAGAATTATTATAATTTTCCTTTTTCAGTTCTAGTTTTGTGCGGTTACTTTTTCTTTCTTTCTTTCTTTCTTTCTTTCTTTCTTTCTTTCTTTCTTTCTTTTTTTTTTTTTAAGTAAAAGTATGTATCTCTGATAAGTACCTGGAAATTCAAAAACAGACCTCTCAGAAGGTCGAAGAGAAACGAAACACTCGCCCACGTTCAGAAACTACCTCTCCTGTTTGCTTCGTGTGCCTATTCATTTCCTCCTTGGCAAAATGAGGACAAGTGCCCCTACCAGTGGTAGGGACTTTCTTTTTCTTTCTGGAAACATAGCAGGTGGGCATGGCCACATTACTGAGTTCTGGCCAAAGGAATAGGCATATGGGGAGAAGCAACGCTTCTCTTGTCTGGCAAAAAAAAAAAAAAAAAAAAAAAAAAGCCAATAATCCTCCTGAGGATCCCTTTTCCATCTCCTCTCTTTTTTACACCCTTTCTCCATGCCCAGGGTCACCTGGGAATCCAGGCGTGACAACAGACAGATCCTCATCAGCTCCAGCCCCTGAGTGCAGAGAGAACCGCTGACCCCAGGGCCCACACACTAGACTTTCCTTGTGCAGGAAACGAAGGGGTGTTGTACTAAGCCAGGGAGATATCCGGATTTAACGACCCGGAAGACTGCGCATTTCTTAAACCAATACACACCTGCCTGAAGGGTGGGGAGTGGCGAGTCCATTGGCATGAGTAATTAGCACCTAGAGTCCCATGAAACGTGCACTCCTGTCAATCTGAGGCCACGCGACCCTGGAACTATGCTGCCACCGCCCGTCCATCTATGTTTTTAAATTGCAGAGTAAAGGTAACCACAAATCAGGCTGTCACAAATGAGCCTCCACGTCCATTCCTCGCGCATGTGAAGTACGTGTATGACAAGGGAAGAGCCGGAAAACAAAAAAAAATGAAGACAGGAGAGGAGGACGCACCTGGAGTCGAAAAATAGAATTCAAATGCATTCACAAACCTGGTTTGGGCCCACAGGGGCAGGACAAAGAGAAGGGGTCTGCTGACTCTGTTACACGCCAGGTGGAGGGATAAGCAACTCCATGGCCTCGTGCCTTCTTCGGAATAATCGCAAAGGTTCATGTTGTTTTCTCCAGGCGCCATTAAGCACAGATGCTCCAAGAAAGAAGATCTCACAGCCTATAGGCAGCAGAGCTGGATTCGAACCAGAGTTGGTCTGGTTCTGATGCCCTTGCTTTTTCTTTCATTTTTTAAAATTAATTCATTATTTTTTAAAAAATTTAAGTGGAGGTGTATGCAATCTTATACTGGTTATTGGTTTCAGGGGTACGGGACAGTGATCCGGCAGTTTTATACCTTACGGTGTTGTCACCTGGCTCACTCTGGTCATCATCTCTCGCCGTGCAAACTTTCCACGACATTATTGACTAGAGATTCTCCTTCCCCTCTTCAGCCATCCCCGCCTCAAACCACCCCCTCGGGCTCTGTTTCTATGAAGCTGGTTTTGTTTTGTCTCCTTCGTGCACCCTTGCTCTTTCTGATGTGGGCGCTGAGCCTCTGATTCTGTGCCGAAGGCAGGCCCACCCCTCCGCTGTGCGACAGGTGCCGAGATGAAGCGAGTCGCTAACGAAAGGGTCGAGGGCAAGGCCAACACCGCGGCCATTTAGAACCGGCATGAAATGAAAGCTGAGCTCACTCAGAAGCCACTGTCAAGCGGGCCTGCTGTAGATGGCCAGTGCCTCTGGAAGAAAGGCGTTGCAGGGAGGGCCTTTTCGCTGGCCGGGCAAAACTTCGGGTTCATGAATTCAAGAGCAGATTAAAGCGGAGCAAACAGGGGTTTAGACTGCCGCCTCAGGAGCTTCCTGCCCCTCCCAGGCCAGAAGGCTGCCTTTCCCAGTCATGCAGTTAAGCTCTACCCCCCAGCCCCGTGCTCAGCTTTCAACTTATCTGCAATAATGAACTTGACGACTAAAAGGCATTTCGTAACTGAGGCGCCTACCGGCCAAGTCACCTCCTCTTGCCCATCTGACAACAAGCTCCTCCCCCCCGCTGTGCCAAGGTGAAGCAGGGCAAAGGGGGGCCCCGCCTCTCCATCCCCACACTGCTCTCGCTGGCTAAGGATGGACAGGCAAAGGAGCTGCCCAGGTGCCTCAAATTACTAAGTCGCAAACAGAAGTCGCTGCTTGGGGCACCACCTTTGAGTTTTGATTCCAGGCGAAAGCTCATGACACGTCTCAGCCGTATCGTGCCCCTGGCCCTTGGAGGCCATTCCATACGGGCATTGAATTTGGCCTGGGAAGTACTCGGTAGTGAGGCTGGAAGGTTGACTTTGGCAAGTCCATCCCTCTCTCTCAGTCTGCTCATCTGGAAAATGACACCGAGAGACCTGGCCACGTGGGTCATGGTGAAGAGGAGACGAGTGTGATGGGAACGCGTCGCAGCGTCCTGTTCCCTACTGGTTCGTCTGGGCACGGGGAGATGGCGCCCCAGGCTCTCTGAAATCAAAGTGGCAAATGTCCAAAGTATGAAGACCGGGGCGGGCCTGAGCCTGGAGGAGGGAGTCTGCTGGCAGGAAACTGGCGGGGATGTGAAGGAGATGGAGGGGGGGCCTGGCAGAGGAGGCGGGAAATTCATTGAAGGAAATGGTCGGACGGGGTTGGAGAATGAGATGGAAGCAAGGGGGAGGACAGAAACAGTGTAGGGGCCCACCATGCCCCTCTGCCCCCAGCCTGTCAGCCATCTGCCGAAGAAAGAAAGAAAGAAAGAGAGAGAGAGAGAGAGAGAGAGAGAGAGAGAGAGAGAGAGAGAGAGAAAGAAAGAAAGAAAGAAAGAAAGAAAGAAAGAAAGAAAGAAAGAAAGAAAGAAAGAAAGAAAGAAAGAAAGGAAAGAGTATAGGGGAGGAGAAGGAAGGGAAGGGAAGGGAAGGGAAGGGAAGGGAAGGGAAGGAAAGAGGGAGGGGAGAAAAGGAAAGAAAAAAAAGAAAGAAAAGGAAAGAAAAGGGACCTGAGTGGTTGCATTTTCCCAGGGGGAGGGCATGGGCCTGGAATGCCTACGAGGAGGAGGGAGCATCAGGCCCCCGAGCTCAGACTCTCAGATTTCCGCCCCCCCTCCGCCCCCGCCGGAAACGTGGGCCACGGAAGGGAAATTCTGAGATTTAATCTGGCTTCGATTCCAAGAAGGATGAGGCTACAGGACAACGCTGGAATCCAGCTCAGTTTGCTCCCGGGAATCCAGCTGGGAGTCGGTGAGGGCATCTGGAGTAGGAGGCTGCCTTGGAGAAGGCCGGTGGGCCAGGCCCGGAGAGTACACAGCGACGGCGGCATCGGTGGTGTTGCCTCTGCTGCCAGCGACATGACGCCTGATGCTGGGATGAGGGCCGAGTCCAGGGACAGCACACTCCGCTGTCTCCTCACCGCTGCGGGAAGAGGACGTAAGTCACACAGGCATCTCGCCCAAGTCAGATTGCCCTCTGTGGACATCTAACTCAGGCTGCGGGTGACCCGCCTCTGGATTTACCATTCTGGAAAACGAGAATCCATTTCTTTAAAAATCGCCCGCCTCAAGGAAAACCTAGTTCAGATGCCAGGAGCCTCGGAGGAAGAATGTCACGGTGGGGGAGGGCAGGGAGCTGACGTTTTTGATGACATCGTGACTCGAAGCCACAGGTAGATACCAAAGAACAGCGGCTGCCCATCATTCATTCATTCATTCATTCATTCAATGAACACGAACTGAGTGTGTCCTTCACGACGGTCTCTCTGCTATGTACACGCTACAAAAGGGAGAGCAAATGTTAGTCCGGGAATTACAAAGGCTGGGAGTGACATGCTCAAGCATTTTGACACCAGGCAATGATGTCCCAAAAGGCAGGCCCAGGAAATGGTCCTAAAGGGTATTCAGTGCGAACTCGCACTTCTCACATAAGGAGGCCAACTCTTCAAAAACGAGAATGTGATCGTTGTAATTAAACGCTGATGGGAAGCGACGAACGTGATCCCTGGGGCCGTCATCTGGTTTCAATCCCTGATGACCGATGTGAATTGGGTACTTGGAGTCTGAGTCTTATCACTTCCATGAAACCGTCACCAAGGACCCGACCCCTGGAACAATTCCTGCCTTCTCCGTAGTGAAAGCTCTTGGTTGTCCGGTGCCCTCAGATCCAATAAACCAGATGCACCTCCCCCATGTGAACCATCTGGCTCCCTCCATCCTGCTCACCTTAGGAGCTATAGTCACTCAACCCTCGAACATAGTCTCACTTCCCCACAGAAGAGAGAGTCAACGCTCTCCTCAGGGAGGTGACCCGTGAGGGCCCCTAGATCATGGTCCCAGGCATCTTTGAAGTAATCTTGCTACCGGACCCGACTCTCACCTTGAACCTATGCTCCCTAGAAACTGGTTACTAGATTTTGCTCTTTTAAGTCCTATCTTGTCCCCCATAACCCAGCACTAGGTTTTACTCATTCCCTTTGATTAGGCCTGGCCTGGACCCGAGGGCTAGATCACCCTTCCCGGAGCTCCCTCCTCCTGGACTGTGGCTAAGTGCCGCTTTGTGCCTGGCCTCGCCTGAGCTGACCATCCCCGGTCTGGACCTCTGCCCTAAGGGTCAGCTCCCTGAGGCTTGCTTGGTTAGCTTCCCCGACCTCCGTGTCTGCCGGTTTCTGGTTCAGTAACTCACATGGTACCTGTCCTTTCTCCTCTTCCAGTCTATAGTTTCAGACCTAAGGGTCAGCTCATTTCCCCATAGATAATTCCCTCGAGTTACAGATCCGAAGCTGACACCGTGTCTTCCTCAGAGTCCCAGATCCAGATTCTTAACAGTCTGCCCTTCTAGGACTCAGCTGAATCATGATATTCTTCGTCCCCCACCGGGAGTCTCACACATGGTCAATTCTCAGTGGGTCTGTGAGTGATGGCAGGTCTTTCCCATGTGAGTGCATTTCCCAAGGGGTCCCTGCGACACCTGGCCGACCTCTGATGACAGCACAGGGGCCAGAGCACGCACGTCTCCTGTGCCAGCCCCGCCTGGTCCACCGTCCTCAACTCCAATTCCTAGCCAAGTGTCACACGGTCCACCCTTAGCTATTCTCATCTCAGTTGTCTGCTCCAAGGAATACAAAATAAACAACGCCGCTCAGGCCGGGCATCCTTCACCCGTGTTCCTTCCCATCACACCACACTCTGCCCTCCTATTTTCCTTCTCCTCTCCTCCCGCTTCCACCCCACTACTTACGAGAAAAAAAATAATAACAAATAGGAGGCTAATTCTAAGGTTGTGTGGTCCCAGCGTGTGTCCTGGTCCGCCTCTGGTCCTGTTATTTTCTCCCGTGGCCAGCTTTGACAAGACTGATGACATTTACGTTTTCCAAAAGCTTCAATAAGAGGCACTTTAGCGGCAATCACCTCCATCTAATTTCCTCAGTCAGGATTTTTTTTTTTTTTTTGGCTTAAATCACACAACAGAACTGAGGTCTGAGCCGCTCTGACAACTTGTCACCAAATAGGGCTCAGCCCAAATGAGCTGTCTTGAAAACCAAGGACAAAGAGAGGGGAAAAATGGACTAAGTGGCCTGAAAATGAAGTGGAATGGCCGGAGGAAGAGAGGAGATTGGCATGAGTCAATTTGTTAAAGTTCGGTTTGGGGCCCAAAACCAACAGAAAATGTGTTCGTGTCTCCAGAGAGGAGGTAGCACGGGCTGCGGCCGAGATGGGCCAAGCACCCCACATCCATAGCAGAGAAGGTGGCTCACCCTGGGTCGTCCGGCCTACAGGGTAGAGCCCCAATGGGAAGGTATGGATACCTTTTTGTTTTTTCCATTTAACTCTGGATAGGAAGAGGAGTGGCCTGGGGAAACTAAGCCATCAGACGTTTTGCTCACAGCTGCACAATACCTCAGATCGCAGAGGAAAGACGCGAGATGAAACATCTCACTCATTTTTAGGTAAATGTGTTCATTGAAGAAAGATATACATACACAAAATATTCCGATTAAAAGCGCTCGTCGCAATAAATCTTCACAAGCCAAACTCACTCATGCAACCACGGCCCGGATGGAGCAGAAAAGTCATGTCGAGAGGCTCTGCTCACGCTCCTATCACTGACTCTCCAAAAGGCATCATCACCCTGATCTACAAAACCATTTTGTACTCTAGATACACGGAATCATGCGTATCATGTCCACTCTTCTGCCTAATTGTTCGATATGACAACGAGCCATTCATGTTCGTTGGTGTATAGCATTCCATTGCAGAGTTCTGTCACAGTCCATCCATTTGTCAGACTCCGGACAGGCATTCGCATTATTTCCAGCGTGGGCCCCTGGACAGACAGATGCTACTATGAGCATTCTTCGTGTCTTGGTGCACACAAGACTTCGTCTCTGTTTGGGGGCACATCTGGGAGTCGCATCGCTAGTTCATGGCGTCCGTGTAGAGTCGGCTGTAATGATTCTGCAGAGCGTATGTCTGAGGCATTTATACTGCTTTCTCCTCCCACCAGCAGAGTCCAAACGTTCCAGCTCTACGCCCCCACCAGCCCTTGGTGTTTCCTTTTAGCCACCCTGGTGAGTGTGTTTGGTTCTAATGTGCATGTCTCTAACGACCAAAGTTTGTCCCTTTTCAGATGTGATTGGGTGGATTTCGTTGAGGCTTCTGTCTATTTTTTTCTGATGGATTCACTGCACTTTTTCTCATTGATTTATAAGAATTCTTTATACTTTCTGGAGACAAGTTCCTGGCTGGTTAGAGGTAGCCAGGCAGCGAGTATGACATATCACTCACAGAGAGAGCTTTACACCACCAACCTCGACTCCTCACTCTCCCTCGCCCATCCTCCACCTTTATGCTAGGCCCAGTGTCACTCGCCCCATTCTCCCTACCATCTGCCCTGGCTCCCACAAATATTTCTCATGCTATCTCACTTCTGTGTGGCCTGGATGCAAGTACCCCCGACATCATACCCCACGCAGATGCACCCTCGCCCAGTCCTTGTGCTCTGGTCTTGGGCCACACGTCAGCCCTAACACAGCCTCAGGGCTCACCCAGGACTGTGAGCTCAGAAAGGATGAGGGCCCAGGCGTGGAGGTGAGCTCTGAGCAGGGTGTGGGGAAGCGTGAGAACAGCATGGGGACCAGGCGTATCAGTGGGAAGGACTTTGCAGAACCCAAACAGTAAACACCGAAGAAAAGGCCCACCTCCACAGAGCATTTATTTCATAAGTTGAAAGGTCGCTAGTCTGGCTGGAAGTCGGGAGACCAAGACCTTGTCTCATCACCGCCTAGGGTGACCAGCTTATGTTGGTTTTCCCAGGATGGTTCTAGGGTTAACTCTAAAAGTTTTATGTCCTGAGACACCCCGCTGGGAGAGGGCAATTATCCACCCTGTTGCTGCTCTAAACAGCTGTGTGTCTTAGACAAAACTGCTTTCCCGAAAAATCTTCATCTATAAATTGAGCTGGGTGTGGGATATTAAATCTTCACTCTTCCTCCCCGATTTTGCTTTGTTATTGATCTAAGGTTTTCTTACAGTCGAGAGGCAAATGCAAAAATTCCATGATGGAGGTGGGTATAGGCCCATCCCTGTGTTAACCTTTCCCAAAGAATAACGCCTTCCAAGTGCTGAGAGCTGCAGTGTTCCAGGCTCTTTGTTCTATGTCCTATGTTCACCGTTCCCTGTGATCCTCATGATGACCTTGGGATGTAAGCATCACTGGCACCCTTTTATTTACCTATGTGGAAACAGAGACCCAAAGAGTCCGAGTACCGGGTCCAATACAACAAACACAGCTTGTCAACAAAAACGTGCATTCAGCCCCCCATTGCCTATCCCCAAATCCTGTAACTTTAGCACATTACCCCAGCTCGCCTCTCCTTGCTCCGTGCTTTCCTGCCATCACTTGTAAAATGACGCTGCTTCGCTTCCTGCCTTACACCTGTCCCAAAACAAGGGGCTTTCATACGTACCATCTCATCTCGTAACTCCCCGACAGGGCTGTCGTGCAATCAAGTGAAATTAAAAATTAAAAATGTTCTCTAAACGAAGGAGATTGGCAGCAGTAACGCCTGGAGAAAGCCAAAGCGTATCTGCTGGGTTTGGACCACGAGGATGTAGCAGATCTAAACAAATGCCTCTTTTCTGAAATCAGCTTTCCAACTTTGATGTTCCCTGTGCCTAAAGAGATCAGAAACTCAACTAGAAAGAGATCTGTGGGCTGGTTGGTTGGTTGTTTGGACGACTGGCTGCCTGGTTGATTGGTTAGTGGTTGGTTGGGTTGGTTGGTTTTAGGTCAAGACTTATCCATGAACCTATAAAGTCACAGAGAGGCCACCACATCTCTAGCTGTCCTCAGCCTCTGCTTTTCTGCTCAAATTTTGGCAAAAAAAAAAAAGAAAGAAAGAAAGAAAGAAAGAAAGAAAGAAAGAAAGAAAGAAAGAAAGAAAGAAAGAAAGAAAACTCTTCCAAACATCGCAGCGTACTCAGGGCATCAATGAACTGATGGAACCAGGTGGTGGTGTCCCCCCGCCCTGCCTGGGATGCAGGAGCTTGCGTGACGGCTCCCTCAGAGTGGCCTCTGCCTCCTCCAGTTCATCGGGCCCCATGCCACACACCTCACCTTCTCCGTCTCCTCAGCGACATCTTACAGGGGTTGATCTCTGGTGTCTTCTTTTTTTTCCTTTATAGGGTTTATCTCCTTTTACCTGAGAAACATTTACACAAGTCGTACTACGTACCAGACAGCATCCTGAGCCTTGTGCAAAGATCGACTGATTTAATTCTCATGCCAACCTTCCTTTTACAGGTAGGGAAACTGAGGCAGGAGTAGCTTAAATAACTTGCCGCAGGTCACACAGCCACTAGTGGCAGAGCCAGGATTCTGACTCAGGCAAAGCTGTCTCCTGAGTTCTTGCCTTCAGTGTGGTCTTCGATGCTTCCCTCCCACTGTGGCCAGAGCCCTCCCCATCCTGGGACTCAGGTGTCCTCTCACCAGCCTCCCCGACTCCTCTCTCCTCACCTCTAATCCATGCTGTATTTGCTGTCATAATGCTCTGTCTCAAGATCCTTTTCCTCCTGCTGATTTTGCCTGGACTTCCCGGCTCTAAAACGAACAGCATCACACGTCCCTGCCTTATCTTGCCATGGCTCTCCAGTCATTTTCATGGTACAGAATTTCATCCCCTCCTGAGGCCAATATAACAGTTACGCCCCATGTGCCCAAGGGCAGGGCCTTCAGACCTGCAGGGGTGCTGTTGCCTCGTGCTCAGCCTCGAGGCCTTCTGCAAAGCCCACCCCCTCACACCCAGAACCCGGCAGAGTCTGCCCCTGCAAATCTGCCTAAACCCAGCTCTCTCTCTGTCTCTCTGTCTCTCTGTCTCTCTCTCTGTCTCTCTGTCTCTCTGTCTCTCTGTCTCTCTCTCCCTCTCTCTCCTGAACTCACTCACTCAGCGTGCATTCTTATAATGTCCAGCTCTCCCACTCCATCCCTCCCAACATCTCTGCTTCCAGCAGCTCCTCAGATTTGGCTGCTAGAGGCCGTTGATATCAGCATATGACCTTGGGCTCACCCCCACACATGAGGCTTGGGGGCTTAGCCAGACTCTGATGGGGGGGGGGCTGACGGTGGCCCATTCACATTCAGGGCCCCGTTACTCTCCCTGAGGGGCCAAGAGCGGAGTGGCCTCTGTTGCCCTAGACTCTGCCTGGGCTGGGCCTCTCCAATTTAAGCCTAATTTAAAAACAGACCATCTTCTAGCTTTCACGAAGAATAAGCTATTGTCTGCTTCTCTTCCAAAATCTGCATCTCATTTGTTCCCAGTACTTTCTCCCTTTGGGTCTCTTCAGCTTTCCAGAGCCTATTAAAACAGCCACGTCTGCCTTATTTATAGAAGATTAGGTTATGATATATGCAATTCCCTTCCTTTCACGTCTTGGGCAATTTATTCTTCATCTTCTCCAGCGTGTCACCTGCTTTTTGTCCTTCCCCACCATTCTTTTCACTCCCAGGCTGGGAGTCGAGTTTGATGTGGATATTGCCACCAGTCATCCCCTATGACTCAGGGATGGAAGAAAGCGGTCCCCATGTTTCCGACTTGTAAACTGGAACAATACTGCATTTGGCCCTCCACAGAGGAAAAGAAACGCAAGCCACGGGCACCGGGTAGCCACTAATGGGGAAAGATGGAGGAGAACAACCCCGAGATAGTCTTAGCTGCAATGACTGGTTTTTGCAACCCCCTCCACAATCTCTATCTTAGAAACGGGTACCTCCCGATTAATACATGCTGCTGAATAAATGAGGGAAGGGGAGGGAAGGGAAAGGAGGAGGGGATAAAAGTCAGCTTTACGAGATGCTGACAACAAGCCTCCAGCACTTTTCTAGCTGCCCAGGGAATCAGCCAAGAAAAGTCTCGCCTGCATTAAAGAGCAGCATCTCCCTCCTCAAGCGATGAGTCTTAGCCCTCGTAATTGTAATCGTTAGCATCTGCAGAGTTTCATGTTTTCCAATCCGCTTTCACTAGTGCTTCGATGAGCACTAGTTAACGCTAATCGGATCCAGAATAAACGGCCTGGATCCGGGACACGGCTTTATCCCCTGAACCACACAGTCCCAGACGGACGTGGTGCACCCATGCTCCGGTCTGTGCTTTCAGGGCGGCCCAAAGGGCCCAGCCTCCAGAAGGTAGACATGGTCTGGACTTCGGTCCACTGGGAAGCCAAGACAACCTTGGCCTTGGCGGCATGGTTTCGGGGGCAGGGAGAGGCCTCCATGCAACTCCTATCTTCCAACTCGCCCTGGAATGGTTCAAGTGCTCTTGCTGGAGAAAACCCTGCTAATCCGCTCCTAGAGCTCAGGGCTATAAGGCAGGCTCTTCCAAACATGGCACAGATACGACCTGAGTGCCATGCTAAGTGACAGGACTGAGCCCACGTTAGCAGCAGCCACGAATATGGGTTCCAGAGCCAGACTGCCTGGGTTTGAATCCTTGCTGCCCCTTTCCTAGCTGTGCAAACGGGCCAGGTTACTTAACCTCTCCGAGCTCTGTATCCTCAGCTGTAGGATGGGGTTGGTGACAATGCCTGGTGCAGAGGGTTTGCTGCGAGGCCTAAATGTAAGTACCTGTGATGGGGTTTGAGGCCTAAATGTAAGTACCTATGATGGGGTTTGAGGCCTAAATGTAAGTACCTGTGATGGGGTTTGGCACATCACAAGCGTTGCGTAAGTGGTGCTGCTGTTAACTGAATTTATTATTATTATTATTATTATTATTATTACTATTATTATTATTACAGAAAAGATCTCTTCTTACCCAAGGAGAGAAGGGAATTTGTGAAAAGTATCTTGAATAGTAATAATCACACCCTTATGCAAAGCAAGTTTTTAGAATCTTACCTTGAGACATTGTATCGGCTGGTTAGTTACTGCTGCGTGAGAAGCCACCCCACAACACTGTACGACAATCACTTTTTCCTCAGACGTCTGTGAATCGGCAGATGTAGACTGGGCATCTCTGCCTCAGCTGTGGATCTGCCTGGACTAGGCCCCTTGCTGTGGTTTAGACTCATGTCCGGTCCCCCCTCCCCGTGTATGCCCGAGGACTCTGGCTGGGCCACACACCGCCGGGAGGAAGCTTTTCTCGTGGTGAGAATGAAGAAGAGGACACAAACGATTCTCTTAAGGGTGGGCTCAGAAACGGCACGCGGGCCCTTCTGTGACCAAAGCAAATCAGGAGCCTCGTCTCCTTCAGGAGGTAGGAAAGGCTCTGCCCATCTGCTGGGAGCGGGCGGGGTTCGAAGTTACGTGGCAAAGAGCGTGGCTGCAGGGAGGGGTGAAGCAGCAGGAGTGGCCGTTTAGATGGCTCTCCTGGAGTCATTTCTCCTCGGTCTTTGTCTTTATCTATTGACTTCATAGTTTCCATCCTCCGCGGGCACGTCAGCCACTTGTAGACAGCAGATTTGCAGGCCATCTGGGATGGAGACTCGATTTGTTCTTTGAAATTTGGGTTCCTCTGAGGATCAGAGCCACAACATAGCCCTTGGGAAAAGTCCAGACTCTGAGGGTCCGGCCATCGCAGAGTGTTTCCTAGTGAGGCAGTGCCAACGGTCCCCCCCAGGGAGGCCACGGCCGGCGGGGGCCCAGGACAGCGTGTCCCCATTATACTCTGAGCTGGGACAGAAGCAGGGGTGACCTACGGCCCCCTGGAGCTGGACAAACCCCCAAGAAGCAGTTGACTCCTTTGTAAGGGCTCGGCTCCACTTTGAGCCCAAAGTACAGT
This sequence comes from Cynopterus sphinx, assembly GCA_030015415.1. Lineage (NCBI taxonomy): Eukaryota > Metazoa > Chordata > Mammalia > Chiroptera > Pteropodidae > Cynopterus > Cynopterus sphinx. The sequence continues at coordinate 47,224,710 of CM057390.1, read as the reverse complement.
TAATAGCTTTGAAAACACACAGCCGGAATAAAAATTGTGACCAAAGCGAGTTCTTCAAATTTGAGATAAAAGCAATTGCCTGTGAAAGCCCCAGTCAATCGAGTGGAGCTGAATGCAGTGAGACGACTTAATGCAGCTGTGATAGAGAGTCGGGAACAGGTGTAGGGAAAGGTCAAGGGCACAGCGTGTGTCTGGAGGCAAACAGCACATGTCTGGGCTTGCCCTCGGACGAGAGAGAGCTTTGAGGGCTGGAGGGGACGGTCCCCATCCTTAAGACTGGTCCCTTCAGCTTGGAGGGGCTGGGACGATGAGCTCTGGGCACGCGATGGCAGAGACGCCCCCTGCACTTCCTCTGACCACCACCCGGCCCTGCTTCGAACTGCGTGCTCCTCGGGGCCAGCAAGCACAGCAGCCTGCCTGGCACCCGACACCGTGCCTTCATTCGGTCTAACACTTACTCACGGGTTTTGAGAAGGAGCTCGGCGTCTCTTCAAGCAGATGGAAAAAATCGACACTTCAACCCAAACTGATACGTGTGATAAAGGCCCGTTCCTGGTGCCGTGGGAGACGGGAGGGAAAGCACCCGGCCGGAGCGGGATGGGCAGACGAGGCAGGACACGCTGCCCTGGGTTGCCTGGTTGAGGGAGAGGCTGCTGAGCAGTCCAGAAAAAGAGAGCGATGTGAGCAAAGCTGAGACATTTAAGAACGGTGGGTGACTCTGTTGCTAGGGTGAAAGCTGTGTCACACGTGATGAGAAAGGAGACTGGAGGGGCCGGCAGTGGCCAGTCCACAAACGCCCAGTTTTAACCACTGGACAAGAATCAGGTAAGGGCCACCGTGTTCCTACCTAAGGAAGAGAGATTTTTATATCAGGGGAAAAGAGGATACGGGGTGCATCCGTGCCACCCTGTCCTCCTCTGTCCCCACGGAAAGATCCCACATTGCCAATCACTTGATAATCTCCCAACCAGCCAGCCGTCAGGCTCCCCACACCTGCCTGGCATTTCAAGTTTGCTGTGAGCGACCGTCCAGGGCCAGGTGCTGCCGTGACTTCCAGGAGCCGTGTGACCCCAGGACCTCCTCTGCCATGACCTTGAACTGGAATTAGTCCGAACAAGCCCACTTGCCCGTTAGACAGTGAACTCCCTGCCGGCCCCCACCCAACAGGAGCTCTGGCTGCAGTGGGGTCAGATGAATAGAAGGAAGGAATAGCTGACTGATGAAAGAAGAAGTAAACAAAGGAAACCATTTGCCAGCGACACGAGAGAATAATAATGTGAATGGTACCCAGATGGCGCTGGACGAGATACTATGCTCTGGCGTATAAAGGTGTAAAGACACTTCATTAGAGAGACTATCAGAGGGGACAGGGTGGGGGCCCGTAGGGTCAGGTGAGGCCTTTGAAGGACAGACTAGGAAGGCAAACACTGTTTATCTACAGTGTGCATCCAAGGGGCAGGGAGGGGGACACGCACACCTGTAGTGACTGGTTGTTGCCTGTCACACGTGATGCTAAGCATTTTGCACGTATAAAGGTTCCTGTTGTGGGTGTGGTATGTTCACCCTTGGCCCATAAGGAAACCAAAGCACAGAGAATTAAGGAAATTGAGCAAGAAACTACCTGTAGGAAGGGGAGGATCCGGGTTGCAAATGCCGCTGGAAGACTCCACAACCCGCAATCGTAGCTCCAAAGCTGCAACTCCGCCAGGCTGCACATGCATCAACACACACACACACGCACACGCACACGCACACACACACGCACACACACACGTGCACACGCACACACGCACACACGCACACGCACACTCACACACACACGCACATGCACACACACACGCACACGCACACGCACACACACACGTGCACAATCCCATCATTGAGAAATGGCATGACCCGCCCCAAATGCAAGTCATTCCCAGGAGGGTAGATCAGACATGGCAGAGGTCCAAGCGGAGACATCTGTCTTTACAAAGATATGGGGATAGAAACGGACATATTGATCATCTGTGCAGACAGATGTCAGGATCCCAGGACCTAAATGACCATCATGCTCTACCAAGGTCGTCCTTCACCGTGAAGTTCACAAGGGAAATTTACACCCAGAAGACAAGGTCGGCCACGTTCCCCTGTATCACTGTGAGGACGGGGTGACAGGGCAGCCCCTGCTGACCCGGCTGCACCACAAGACAAACTCCTTCTGCTGAGACCACAGGCAGTGCTTTGATGCTCTCTTCTGCATCTTGTCTCTCCGAGACTGAAAAATACCTAGGAAAAATATCTAGGAAGCCAGAGAAAGCTCGTCCACGGGCAGGGTCTGCTCCACAGACCCTGGGCACATGCCCGGCCGCTGAGGCTTCTCCAGCCCAGACCTCCGTGTGCAGCTGTCTACCTGGCAGCCAGCCCCACCCGCACAGCACAGTTCAGGGACAGCTCGCACTTATCACGGCTAAACCCAAACAGAGGACCTTCCTCCTTCGGGGCACGGCCCCATGACCCAACAAACCACAGAAACTGGAAATGTGGGATTATCCCCCACACCCCAAATCCTATCCATCAGCAAGTTATGCTCACGTGGCCCACCAACAGCACTTATTCCATTCCCTTTGCCCCATCCCACCGCTGTCTCCTAAGCCACAGCCCTCTCGCCACCTTTGGCAGTCTCCAGACCCGGCGCCACGTATCACTTCGGAACTCAAGGTCCCCTGCAGGAAGCAGGTGAGCTCGACTCTGCGGCCAGGAGGGCCCTTGCTCTCACCCTCCTGGCGCGCTATGTCTCGGGGTGCTTGGTTCACAGTGGTATCTTTCAGATGGCCCCAGAATCTTCCCAACCCTCAACGAGAGGGTAAGTGACCATGAAAATATTCTGTACCTTTTGGACCCAGAGCTTAGCACCTGCCCCAATGCACGGTGTCATCTAACTCAGCGATTATTTTTCCTTTACTAAAAGGCGTGTGCGCCCAGGGAGCTGATCATCTGGGATGGCGTGTGGCTATCAGTAATATGCTTCCCGGCAGATCATTTTAAAACACAAACACACGGAACCAACCTCCTTTTAAGGTGAAAGCTCTACGAATGAAAGAAGAAGATTCTTCTCAAAGGAACCTTAGCTGAGGTGGAGCATTTTGAAATGGGTATTTGGAAATGTTAACATTGTTCCCTGGTTTTGTTGCCCAAACAGATATGTGTTTCACTTCTAAAATGTATCATGTAAATATACTTTTAAAACAGTAAAAATAGCCTGTTGTAGCCTGTCTAAAATCTTTCAAATTAAGTATTTAACTTTGAATCCATTTGTCAAAACAACCAAAACGCAACGTCTTCGGATTTGTTTGGAAGAACGATTGACTGACATCAAGGAAAACAGACATTAACTAGTCAAATGTCAATAAAAACCTTCATAATAAATAACAAATACCTAAAGTCATAAATATGATTTGGGAAAAGCAGCCAACCATGTATTTTTTGAATTTAGATCTGCATGTCTTTACAAAAATGTCGTTTCCAGCAATAGACAGAGGATAAAAGTAAATACTGAAATAAACCAAACTTAAAATAGAGTTTATCTATCACAAAGTCGAGACGATGAAGCTTGTTCAGTTATATCTGTGACCCATTAGCAAACAAAATAAAAGAAAAATATTGGAAGTAATTTTATCTTTATATCAACATAATTGGTTTTATCATACCTATTTTTTATAAAGCACATAATGCATTAGCATTTTTTTTAGAAACAAACAAATACATATTTGGGGGCATCTGCTCAGTTTTTTTGTTGCTGGAGTATGTGATCGAACACTACGGAGACCACTCGGAGGGTGTCGTCCCCAGAGCCCCCAGGCACCACTCCTGTCTGCTCTCCATCCCACAGCCCGACGCCTCCGTTCCAACTCACCTCCTATTAGTCCCCTCAGGACAAGGACAAGCTCTAAGGCCTGTTCCCTCGTCATCTGTGGTCACCTCCCTCCGGTTCCTTTAAGATAGGGCCTTTGCTCAGGCTGTTTCCTCTGCCTGGGATGCTCGTCCCGTCCTCTCTGATCAAAGGGAGCTGGAAAGGCTCCTTGAACCACAACCTTTGCCCCTTCTGGCGGCCACACGGCGCTGCTGTTGTAGACCGAACGGCACAGCACTTAGGCGTCCACGGTGCCGCGAGGGCTCCGACTGCACTGGACTGGTCGGGACGCCCTACGCCGGCATCCCGGCCTCGGCCTCGGGCTTAGCATCCGTGCTCTGAACACAGCCACGTCGTAAACGCTGCCAGGAGAGGGTCTGTCTAAGAGGCTTTGTCCACCGTGTACCCGCAAAGCCCACACAATGCCCGGCACATTCAATAAATATCCAGTCGATATCTGTTGAATCAATCAATCACTTTGTGAGGAAGTCGGGTCCAGAGCATCTCCTGCCATCAGCCACATGCTGCGTCGAAACACACTTCCTTCTGCCCCTTTTCCTTGAGGCTGTTGCATTTCGGGGCATGTGTGCTTCTCCACACCTAGAACACTCCCCATGGTGCTCCTCAGTCCAGCTCTCAGGGGAGGGATTAGGAAGCTTCATCCGTTTCCTCCCTCTGGACACTGGCTTCTTATGCAAACCGAATCATGTCCCTGATAGCCAAAGAGTAGGTCAGATTACCAAAATGTACAATTCCAGAGCAAAAGGAGGCTTGCCGACCTTGGTTAAACCAATAGGACATCTCGAGTCACCCTCAAGTGACTAAAGGTGAGAACCTCTACTCCAAACCCTTCAGAGCTGACTTCAGGCCCAGGCGCTTGGGGTGAGGGAGCAGATCCTCGTTGAAAACTGCGGTCAGAGGTGTGCGACCCTCCATCCAGCCGTGTGTAGACAGCGTCTCTCCGGGTGTCAGCTTGGCCACTTTGCAGGCGCACTCTCCTTCCTGGGGGTGACAGAAGGCCTTCTTCGCTATGAGACTCCTTAGAGGATCCAAACTTGAGAGCAGCAGGAAGGTAGAGAGAAGGAGAGGAACAAGCCCCCAGGAAAAGAGGTTAAACCCCCTTTCCCCATCACAAATCGAGTGGTCTTCGGGCACAGCGTACGCTGGGCGGCACAATCCACCATCTGGTGAGGGTCAGAAGTGAAGAGCACGTGAGCAGCCAGGCCAACGGCTGCAGGGGAGAGGTGGCCGGTCCGAGGAGGTTTCCAGCGACTGCAGAGACCGGGGCTGAGGGAGGCCTGGCGGGCTGTGTCCTGAGAGGCTCTAGCTGCAGGAAGATGAACACCAGAGGATGCACGGATTTCCTGAGAAACTCAGGGGAAATACCCTGGCTACAGAAGCGGGCTTCCCCCAAGGTCACCTGCACCACTCCAGGGATGGCCTAAGGAAAGGTCGACGGCTGTGGGTGAGGTGAATGAGCTTCTAAGCTTGGGGCTGCCCGGGAACTGGTTTCTCTATGCCGACTGTGCACGTGATGCTCGACATTCCCACTGTGGAGTGTGTTCTGAGTGTAGCGACATGGTGAGACTGATGTTTCGACAGTTCAGCTGTCCCCCGGGGAGTGCTTGGAAAGGGGGAGGAGCAATGTCAGATGACAAGACTCCGTAAAACTAATTACCCGGGAGATGTTGTGGGAAAACACGTGGTGATGCAGGCGCGACAGGTGGATTGTAAGTCGGGGCAAGCCCTGCAGTTATGAGTCACAAATGACAATATTGAATACGCAATGTCTGTCCGCTTCGAGGCTCCAGCCTGAAGCACTTGTTCAAAGCCCCCTGAATGCCTGAGTGCCCCCTGCCATGGCGACTAGACCACCAGCCCCACCCCTGTCAGTCCTGGACTGGCAGCCTCTTTTCAGGGTGCATTTGGGTTTGGGTTTTGATTTTCCCTTCGGTCCAGGCCCGAGTGGGCCATCCAGTCCTCAGGTGCAATGTGCCCGTCTGGCATCTGACCGCTCTGTGACGGAGCCCTCGGCTACTAGCTCACCCCTCATGGCCTCCAGCCCTGACCCTACAGATCCTCTTTGCCCTCCTCATAAGAACACGTGAAAGTGATGAGGTAAACACATTATCATAAACAGATACATAGGTATGAACCGTGTGATAAGAGACGTGAACGCGCGTTAAATAAACCTCCAACACCTTCCCCGTCATCCTCCCTCTCCGCTGATGCCCTGGTCTCTTATCTCACTGAGACGTGGGAGAGAAAAGGAGAAAGGCTTCCCCAAGCTCCACCATTACATACGACTATGAACACCCAGTTACTCAGCCTCCCTTTCTGTGTGGCCACGTGGTCAGCTGCAGCCTGAGCCGGGCCTGACGTCTCTGCCTGGGCACTGAACGCCAACTTCTCGTCTACCTAAAGCCATTGCTTCAGCCTTCTGCCCCTTTCCCTCCTCTGTCCCCCAATGTTTTCCTCTCCCCTGCATCATTCCTATAGATGTCTATGTCTGACACACCCTCAGGTAACTCCTAGTGACTCACTTTCCTGTGAGATCCCCACCCCTCGAGTGCAGGTAGAATCGGCGACGTGCTTCCAGACAACAGAACATGACAAAGGTGAGGGGCCAGGCAAAGGTGGAAGGGCCTTGCAGTAAGTTCCTTACTCCTGTTAACGCTCAGTCAATCAAAACGGAGCTTGTGCACAGTGGGCCTGGCCTAATCAGAGGGGAGGCCCTTAACAGGGGTGTACTCGGGCCTTTGCTGAGCCGATAGGGTCTCCTTCTGGCTTTTCAGGGAGCTGTCATGTTATGAGAGGGGACCCCGAAGGGCCACAGGGCAAAAGGGTGGCACCTGGGAGCTGAGAGTGGCCCCAGCTGATAGCCGGCAAGGAAACCGAGATCTCATGCCTACAACTGCAAGTAACTAAATCCAGCCGGCCCCCGGGAGAGCTCGGAAGGGGCGCTCCCGGTGACGTTTGGGTGGCAGCCTCGTGAGGCTCTCAGCCGGAGGCACCCGCTCTGCTGTGGCTCCACGGCCCAGCTGCAGACATCGCGATTACCTTACGGTAAGGTAAGCCCCTAGGTCTGCGGTGCTTTTTCACTCAGCGGTGGAAGACGAACACAGCACGTGAACCTGTTGTTTCTTCCATTGAGAAAATCCTCCCCTGACCTCGCTTCTACTCCAGGGGCCACCCCTTTCTTTCCTTTTTCCTTGACAGCGTAAGCCCTTACAGCGGTGAGCTGACCTGTCTCCAATTTCCTCCAATTCCCTCCTGAACCCACTCCAGCCAGGCTTTTGGTCCCATCACTCCTCAGACACTGCTCTTATCGAGGACACCACTGACCTCTCAGCTGCCAGACCCAGTGGTGAAGTCTCAGTTCTCAATTACCCGACCTGTCAGCGGCATCGAGTACAGCCGATCGCTCTCCCTGAGTCCCTTCCTTTGCCTTTGGTGTCCGTAACTCCACGAGTTCCCCGTTTTCTTCCCATCTTTCTGCCACTCCTTTGTTTGTGACCCTTCACCCTTGTCCTATAAGCACTGAACTACTCCATCCTCGGTCATGCCTGGCAGTCACGAGGTGGATCTCGTTCGGTCTCGTGGCCTTAAATACCACCTAGAAGTTGACGACCCCCAAAGGGACATCTCGGTCCAGATGTGCGTTCATCTTCACTCGAACTCCATACTCACACGTCTGGCCGCTCACTCACATCCCGCGTGGGTGTCCAAACAAGCATCTCAGACTCAACACGCCCAAAACGGAGCTCAGATTCCTGTTCCCAAACCCGCTTTACTTACTCTCTATCCCAGTTTGTAGCAGCACCGTCTCTTCTATTCTGTTCAAAAGCCCCGGAGTTCATCTTAACCCTCTCTTTATCTCACACATCCTGTCCAGGCTACCAGCAAACCCTTTCCGCCTTCACGATATCTCAAAAACCGGACCATTTCTCACAATGTCTACTGCTCGCCCTTCTGCCCGAGCCGCTATAAGGTTTCTCAGGTTGTGGCAGTCGGTTCCTACACGGTTTCTCAGCTTCTGCCCTTCCCCAGTAGTCTCCTCTCAGCACACCAGCCAGAACGGATAATCAAAATACGATGTCTTATCTCTGTCTCGATTCCTCCGGTCGTGATCCATCACGCTCAGAGTCGGAGCAGAGCCCTGACACCGTATGTACTGGCCCTTCCATGGAATTCTAGGCCCTGCTAGAACTCAGTTCAATCCCTACCACTCTCCCTTTGCTGTCTCTGTGTTCCTCTCGCTCTTAGTACTTCCCAGGCAAGTTCCTGCCTCGGGGACTTTGCACTAGATATTGTTTTCCGTCCTTTAGACCTCTCCTAGATACCCCCTCTTTCTCACCTTTATTCCATCTCTCCTGCTTCTCTGGTCCTTCGAGCTAAAATCTCAACATTCTCGAACATTGCCTCTTGCTCTTCTCTGCTTTGTTTTTCTCCTTAGCATTCATCACTACCTAATATACCCTTTATTTTACCTAATTTTGTTGAATGTCGGTCTTGACACTGGAATGTAAGCTCCACGAGGGCAAAGATTTTTGTTCGTTTTCTTAATTAATGTGTCCTGAGTGCCTAGGCCGTACCTGGCACGTAAAACTCAACACATATATGTTAAGTGAACCATGAAGTGCGTATGGAAACGTCAAAGCATTCTGCAGCACAGGAGAGCAAAGTGTTCAGCTATCAGAGAAGGATCCTAATTATGAAGTAGATTCACTGTAGGGAACAGAAGAAAATTATGTTAAGAATACATTTTTCACATTTAAAATAAAAAATGTGGGAGAGCTGCACCTATTTTGGACAAAATACTTAGAAACTGCATGAAGAAGTATAACGAGATGATACTCCACACTCAGTTTGATACTATAAAAAGTCAATCAACGTTCAAAGGAGAGACTTGATAACAATCTCTAAGCAGGAAGGAAGCATATTATAGAGGGAAAATAACATGATTCAATTATTGTATGCACAAAGACATCAGTCTCTAAATGTCTGAAGTTCAGAAAACATACCTGAGTTCCCCTTCTCCGAAACATTTATTGAAGACACTCTCCAGATCACTGGAGTCAATCCTAGGGGAGCTGAAGCGGGTGGGGGAGGAACACTCCAAAAGCCTGGCAATGAGCGTTGAAACTACGTAGAAATAGGTCTAAACATTTTGCTTTAATGGTGTGGTTATAAAACTGAAGAAAAAAGGCAAACCAAGATTAGAGTAACTCAGAGCAGAAGAGAGGAGAGACGAGGGAGGCAAAAGTCCCTCATTATTTAGAGAAGCCAGAGTTTTCATTTTGACTTCGACTTCACACGGTTAGAAATGTAAAGGGTTTTTAAGCTGTAAAGCATCCGATACTTTAATTAAACACTGGATTTTAACTCTATCAAACCATCGTTGATGATAAAAGCAAACAATACACAATCCATTTAACAAAAGCGTGATTAAAATGTCTTTGGGTAGAAGGTTGCATAATGCTTAATAAAACAGAGTTATTTGTATCGCAGTCAAGCCTCTAATTCTTGCTTCATCTACTTGATCAAAGCCTGAACGTGATTTGTTAAAATATCCCCCTGTAAGTGTTGTCCTGTCACATGTAAGCATGTTTGATATCTATTGGGGATGTTTTCCACGAGGAGGTAATGTCTGATAAAGAAGAGAGAGTATTTAACCTGCCATCCACTTCTCAGGCCGGGTGATCCGTGGCTACCGGAGGAAGTGGGACTCCCTCCGGCTCAGGAAGAGAACAGAAAGAGCTCATCTAAGATGGCAGGACATCTGGAGGTCAGAGGAGGACAGAAGGAAGGCCAAGGAGTGACGCTGAAAGCATGCGAGAGAAAGATCAGCCTGGTGGGAGGTCGGAGACAGGTGTGAAAGTCAGGAGGGGAAGCAAATGCCTGGAGTAAGGAACGCAGAGAAGAAGCAGGCCTGGAGCAAACTTTGGCCAAAGGATATGAGCAGAGACGGCCTAAAGTTGGCCTAGACACTGAAAATGAAATCCTAACGGGTTTAGCAGTGAAGGCCTTCCTCCCAGTGAAACCCGATAGCAACACAGGGCGACAGCTCTACCACGAGTGGCTGGGGGCCCGGGACGCACCCACTCCATCTCTCTCCTGTGCAGGGACAGCCTGGGAGTTATTGTCATTATACCTGTCTGGCTCCTGGGGCCAAGTCTGAAAACCGTAGGCGGGGCCACTGGGAAAATATTATTTTAGGGGTCTTGTTTATCTAAAAAAACTTTTTAATTTAAAATGTGCTATGACATTCGTACACCCGATGTCAATTTCCTGGTTTGGGATTATACTGCAGCTGTGTAAGTCGCTACCATGACAGGGGTGATGGTTATTGTTATGTGTCAACGCGGAGAGAGTTTCTGAATGAAGTTAACATTTACATAAGTGAACTTTAAGTAAGCAGATTGCCTACCGTAATCTGGGTGGGCCTCATCCAATCAAGGGAAGGACTGAATGAAATACAAAGGTCAGCCTCCCAGAGCAAGGAGGAATTAGCCAGCAGACTGCCCTTGAACTTTATTTGCCCCATCAGCCCTCCTGGGTCTCAAGCCAGCCAGTCCAGACTGCAGGATTAGGACTCTCCAGCCTCTATAATCACAAAAGATAATTTTATTTATGTGTGTGTGTGTGTGTGTGTGTGTGTAAAATATATAAAAATATATATATATATATTTATATATATATATATATTTATTATATATATATTTATATATATATTTATATATATAAATACATATATATAATAAATATATATATATAATTCACACGTACACACAAACCTTATTGGTTTTGTTCCCCTTGAAAACAGTGGCTAATAGAGGGAGAAGCTAGGCAAAGCAACATTGGTCCTCTCCATGCTATTTCTGAAACTCCTGGTGACTCTCGTCATTTCAAACTAAAAGCTAAAAAAAATTTCAGAGACATGAAAGAGAAGAAAGGCTGAGAAATTGTTCCAGATGGAAGGAGATAAGCAAGACGTTACAGCTGGGTGCAACTCATGACCCTGGACTAGACCCCTTCGCTATCAGAGACGTTATTAGGACAACTGGAGAAAATTGAACGGGGTTCGTTCCTGCGTGAAGAGTATATGAGAGTTGTCGGTATGGCACACGTGCTTTTTTCCCCCATACGTTTGAAATGGTTTCAAAATAGAAAGTTAAAAAATAATCCGTGGGTCCACATGAGACATAGTGGCATTGATAAAGAGTGAGGACAGAGGCCAGACTGCTTCGGGGACAGTGTGGTCTCTGCTGCTGTCGTGATGTGTAGGAAGCAGCCAGAGGAAATATGCCAACAAGCGTGGGTGACCCGGGGTGCCCTTCGTGGGCATAGGTTGCATTTGCCAAGCCCTGATTTTGAACAATGGGTGTTTCTTTATTGCTCAAATAGTGAACTTGAAGATGCTTCATAAAAAATTAGGTCTTCAAAGCAAAGATTCTTCATGAAGTCCGTGTAGCCTCTCTTCCTTTTCAGGCCTAGACCCCGGCTCCCCATACTCTTTATTATCGGATGTGCCGTTCTTGGCTAATTTTATGTCTCCTACCTTAAGAAAAAAATAGCAGTGCTGTTATTTACTCACAGTGCTGCGGTTCTCTGAAACCTGTTTGCATGAAAATAATAAAGATTTTCTTGCCCCAGTAGGTTTCGAAAATTGTGATTTTAATGCCGGTTACATCATTGCATATAACACAGCGCGGTCCCCCAGCTGCCCTGAATACCAGCTTCGAATGACTCTCAAAGCCGTGCAAGTGCTTCGCTGGTGATGGTCACGAACACAAGTCGGCCGAGAGCACTCAGGAAAATGTAGCTGTTGATTTGGTTTTTTGTCATGTTAGATTTAACGCTTGGAATTTTACGGCATAAATGCAACACAGCCCGTCTTTCAACTGCATCTTCTCTTGAACTTGTGAAGCCGTCATTACTGAATTCCTAGCATGTGATTTCTTTGGTGTTTACTGCACCCCTGCCTTCCTATGCTACCTCCTGGGGCAAGGACAGGCAAGGGGCCGTGGGCTGGTGGGAAAAGGGGCCTCCCTCACATGAGGAATGACCCTTGTTTATCAGGCATGGCTTAAGCCCAACATGACAGAGCGCAGTGTCGGCACATCAATCGGGTCAAGAGGAAACACCCACAGAAGGGCCACTGGCACTGAGATGCACAGGTGGTGAGCCCCCTGCTGTACCATGAGCCTGACACACGGTGCAGCGGGCATGGGGGCCACCTTGGAAGTCAGCAGCAGGGATGCACCATGTATAAAGACCTGTCCCTACTCCATCACCCTTGGGTGCTGTAGACCAGAGGCAGCACTGCAGGCAGAATGTGTTTGAGCAAGAGTCAGTGGACAGGCCCAGCCATGGTTCAAGCCCAAGGGTTGGTGGTGGACCACAGGGTGGCCCAGGGCCCAGAACTTGTGTCTGACATGAGTGAGAGTCAGTCCAAGTCAGCGGCCCAAACACAAAATCTCAAAAAAGAAATCCCATGCCAGCCAGTGGGACAGATCCACTCGCCACGATGCCCTCCTGGGGCCCAGCTATAGGGCTCTAGGACAGCCTACGTGGGTTCTGGAGCTACTGAGGGCATAGCTTCAACCCTCTGCAGGAGTCGAAGGGTCAAAGAGCACCCCTGGAGGGGAGAACAAAGGACTGAAGCCCACATGTATCCTGGTCCCGGCCCAGGCTTGTGGCATCTGGCCTGGACACACTGACAGCCCCAGTCGGCCCACACTATGGAGGGACACTTAGGGGACGAGAGCGGAGATGTGGCAGGCAGTTTTCCTAGCCTACATCCTGCCAGCTCTGCCTAATCCCATGGGAACATCACAAAAATGTATGAAAATTGAATCATAACAGACAAACCAGTAGCACTGTGGGGGCTCAGGGGATGGGGTTATTTATTTTTACTTTAGGGTTTGGGGTGCACGGCTGTTAATAAGGTCTCTAACTAGGAACAGCATTTAAATCGCTGGACACAGTCAACAGAAGACCCTTCTGGTGGTGGGACCACCAATAAGCGCTGACCGAGAAAAGAGGATTTGAGAGATGAGCGAAACGAGCGTGGATTGGTGGCGGGGGCCAGAGGGTAGAGGATCCTAAATATTAGGATCTTCCAGGGAGGTTTGGCTCTTGGTTCTGAAGTTGGCTTAGAAACACTGAAAGAGGAAACCAATCAGAGCAGCAGGGCCGGAGGGAAAGTGAGACGTGGCCCTTCGGAAGCCAGCGTGGAGCGGACTCAACCTGAGCCGGCGGATGCTGCGGGACACACGGCATTAACTCCAGGGAAGGAGGCGGGTTCGCCAAAGGGCTGTCAGCATCCGACAGTGTGAGAGCAGGAGGTAATAGCTGACCAGATATCGGGTGTGGGGAATGAGGGGAAAAGGAGACCCCGTGGATTAATCTTGGGAGTTTTTGCACTTTTTTGATGTTTTGGCATCTTAAAATGTTTGCTGGCAGGGGAGGGTAAAGCATCTGAGCACAGCGCCTGGTGAGCGCTCAGTAAACGTTAGGCCGTGTTAGTCCTCATAGAGATAGCGTGCCTGTTGGGGGCACAGAGGTTTCCCGCACGTGGCAAGGCTCAGGAGCCCAATCCATAGTATCCATGCGTGTGTGACCGAGTGAGGGAGAGGCAGTCGCCTTCCCGGACCCTGTTTGCTGGCCGGCGCAGCTCCAGGAATCATGTGTGCATGTGCGTGTGCGTGTGTGTGTGTGTTGTGCTTCCAGCAGCAGCACTGAGAGCTGGGAGGGTCCCCTCCTCACTTCCCGTCCAAGTCTGCATTTACAGGCCTCCCCCAGGCGACAGGGCTCATGGCTGAGACTCGGATCTGCATCCTCTCTGTTGAGCTTGATTCCACTGATAGGCTGCTCTAACAGGTGGAAATTACAGTGTTCGTATGGGGATGAAAGTCCTTGCCTCGGTACTCCTGTTATTTGTTAAAAGGTGTAATCGCCTCTCTAAGGACCTTGCATTAGAGAATGGAGGGAACACACCTGGCCCTTGGCTGCCAGCAATAGCTAAAGCCCCTGGAGGAGCTTGGAGGAGGAAGCTGGGCACAGGCCCGTGGGCAGAGGGAGGGGTGGGAAGCACGCTGAGGCTGAGCTGGGCTACGGGAGGGAGCGGGCAGCCTGGGTTCTCTTCCTGAGCTTAGGGTCCTGGAAATGGCAGGTGGGAAAAGGAGGTGGGGTAAGGGGGATGCAAAGCTGAATGCTGAGCTACGATTCCCACTTAAGGACCTCGAGCAGGGTCCTCCAGGCCTCAGCATAATCAGGACGTTGGTCCGGGTTGCTCACTTGCAGGAACAGCAGCCCTGCCCTGGAACGTCACCTGGGCCTGCGGGTCACCCAGCACTCCAGACTGCCCCACCCCCCAGCTCCTTCGGGACCTACCTACCTGACCTGATGTGCCTTCAGACAGCTGCCTCTTTGCAAAGTTGCACGATAAAACGAAACTCTTCAAATCACCAGTGCCAAATCCATTTTAAGTAGAAACCTCTGAATTCGGTAACATCCCACTCCAAGGAATGCCTTTCTGATGATGGAATTTCAAGCTAAAACCACACCAGTGCCGGAGAGGTTAGGGAGCAGATGTGCTCAGCCCCGCGGTGCCTTCGCCCACCCCCGCTTCCTGCAGGAACGGAGCAGCGAGGAGATATTCCTGCTGTTTGGGAGGAAGGGCAGGTGCTTCTGTTTGCGGAGTTCTTTGTGAGATGCCCTCTCACCTTCGACCCAACACATCAAAACTGCAGAGCTCTCAGAGAAAAAAAGTGCTATAAGAGAATTTTTCGGGTGAAAAAACATAAATCCATTGGTGGCTTATCCAGAATCACGCTGTTCATGAACCGGTTCTCTGACTCTTTCCAGGTACCCCCTCCACCACCACCACCAGGGACCACAGCCAGGTAAGCGCGCCATACAGAACTTGGTCCCACCCACCCCTAAAAAGTCATTTAGTACCCCATCGAGGAGCAAACGTTCCTCGGCCACACTTTTCCTGCTAACGGCCCTGACTGAAGCACAAAACAAGAACATTCCAAGAGAATTTGGAGCACCAAGGCGGCTTACCAAGGTGACGCCACAGCTCATCTTCTCCGGTAATTGGGGGCGTCGCCCTGACCTGCATTCCGCAAGGCCCTGAGTGTCACAACCCTGCTTTGAAGAAGATCTGCCTCAGTTCGGTTCAAAGAAAATGAAAAACTAGGTCAGTTGCCCAGGGTTTTTAAAGAAGAAAAAAAAGAAAGAAAGGGGGGAAATGTTATTTGACTAATGAAGTGGGTATCTTCCGTCCTCCACGGTCTTGGCTCCTACGCAGACGAAAAGAGTCTGGTTCGGAAGGAGTTCGGGGCAAAGGTGGAAGCCTGAAGGCCCCGCAGTCAGCAGCTAGTCGGAGTCACGTCTGCTCTGGCCCACCCCCGTTTCCTCTGGGACCCTGTGTGGGAGCAATCTGCAGGAAGGAGCTCCATGGTGCTTGGGAGAATCGGTGGCCTCCAGGCCACTCGCCCCGGAGCCCATCCACACGCACAGGGCAGCTGCTCCTCCCCTTGCTTCATTTATTCATTCACTCATTCATTCATGAAATGTTGATGCGTCAGCTTCGTCGTGCCAGGGCCTCCCACGCTGCACACACCCTGTGGATGGCAGCCACTCCTTGAGGAGCACCCGGCCCTAGCTAGCACCTGTGCATGGCATCTCGGTCGGGTCTTGCAGCCATTCGGCAAGCAAGCTGGTATTCTTCCCAGCTCACCCACAAGGCTCAGAGGGCGATGGAGGACCTCGAGGCCCAAGCACCCCTTCCTCCTCCCAAGCCAGAGTTCTTTTCGCATCACAGTCCATTCCGGTCTGGAGGCATGTGGCCGGTGGCTTCGACGTCCAGCCACACGTGACATTCTCACCTGCCCCCTTCACCCACTCCCCGGCGGAGCGTGTATGGGTCTCTCGTTCCTGCTACACCATGAGAGTAGTGACAGCTTACTCACTTTTTGAATCAATATGTCTTTAACGAAAGAAAAGCCACACACACACACACACACACACACACACACAAGGCAGGGCCAGCTAGGAACAGAGAGGGAGGGGAGCACTCCCCTGCCCCACACTCTCCTCCACGGCCAACCCCAAGGGCGGCTTCATTGACCCTGTGTACACTCAGGTGCTCCTCGACGTCTGGCATCATGGCCAAAATCTCTTGGTCCAGGATGGTCCTTCCCCACCGGTTTGGTTCTGTAAATGTCCTTTAGACCTCCCATCAGACGAATTCCCAGCAAACGGCGCGCTCGGAGGAGAGCGTCACGCAGGGCCTGTCAGAGGGGATGGGCATCCACGAGGGAGGGAAGGCACCTGCACCCGCAGCAGCAGCAGGAAGCCGGTGCGGCCAGGGTGCCTGAGCGGGCGCAGAGGGAAGCCCAGTGCCACCTGAACCAGGTCAGAGCTGGAGCGTGAGGAAGCAGCCGCCTGGCAGGAGCCGTCTGTAGGGATGCAGCCGTGACACAAGGGCAGGTGAGCCAGAGGGTTAAGCACCCTGACCTGCCACTGCTCTCTCCACCGATGGAATCCACCAGAAGCCAGACAACAGGACAGTCCAGGGGCTACCCTCCAGGCGACGTCAGCCTGTAGGACACAGAATCGGCACAGAAGGACATGGATGGAGAGGAAGAGGGAGGCATGGGCAAGCAGAGCAACACCGGCACAGACCCCTTCCCTCCCAGGACCCAGAGATATTCCCGAGTGGTGCTCCAGGCCTGCCTTCAAGGAGAACGAAAGGCACCCCCTCGACAGTCAGGCCTGCTCTGGCTCTCGCCGTGTGCCCCTCCGTCGGTGGACGTGTCCCCAGGCCGTCGCTGCTCTGATGAACAGGGCAGAAGCCAGGGGAGAGCTGAGAAGCATTTCTCATCTGAAAGGTCTCACGCTAACCATTGTTTATTGAATAACTATTATGTGCCAGACGTTTACACTCAGATAAATGAGACACTTCGGAGCCCAGGTCTCCCAGGAGCTCAGATTTTATGAGAGAAACCGGACAAGGGCTGAAAAGTTAAATAATATAAGTGAGTCTGTGCGCACGGCCCGTGCGGGGAAAAGCAGTGGGCTTGGGCCGGGCCATCCAGAGCGTGGTCCTGGTCTGGCTACTCCCGACTATATGACCCTAACGCTTCATGTTCCTCAGTTTCCCCGCCCTTTAAAAACGAGCTGAGCCAAAATGACCTGCACGGCCTAGCTTTGGGGTTCCATGAGTCTTAGGAGGGCAGAGAACTTGGCCGTTTTGTGACCCACAGAGAGCCAGGTGGCTGCCAGTGGTCGGGAAGGCTCCACTGGAGAAGTGGGCCTTAAATGGGGCCAAGAAGGGAAAGGCAGAGATGGAGGGAGGCGTCTCTGGGCAGGAGGAACAGGACTAGCAGTGGCATGGAGGCAGGAGGGCGCTCAGCCCATGAGGTGGAACAGCAGGGGAACGATTTAATGGGGAGCCTCTACCCTGCAGAATGGAGTCGGGGTGGAGAAAGATGACCGGTAAAGACGATAAACCCCATCAGCCTTTGAACGTGCCCAAAGCTGAAACCCAAAACTTGTTTTCTTTCATTAGGCTCACCTAAGAGAGTGAGAGCCTGGGTAATCAGATAAGAGCCAGGTCTGCATGGCTAACGGGGGAGTCAATTGCCCCAGAGTTATAGTTCCAGATCCCAAATCAGATTTAGTCCCTCTCTTGCTCATAAGCCTTCCTTGGTTGCTTTTGCCCACGGGACCAAGTCCACACTCCTCAGTTTGACATGCAATCTCACCCAGGCCCACGTGGCGAGGCTGCGCGTCCCGCACTAAGCGGGCTGCATGCTGGCTGGCCAGTCACCATCTCCCCGGGACACGCTCTTCGAGCCTGAACCACCCACTGATTTATTCAGCAAGGGTCCAGGTACTATTTAGGATGCGTCTACCATGGGCCAGACGCTGACAGTAACTAAGCCATCAGGACAAATACGGTTCCTCTTTCCTTGGCAGTTAAAGTCTGGAGAGGGAGGTCGATTTTAAACAATCGCAACTGCGATCGTTGGGAGGAGGAGAAGCCAGGTGGTTGCGGGTTCTGAGATTTAACTGGAGGGCAACCCATTCTGAGAGGCTAGGGGAAGACTCCAGATGGGTGAGTAGGACTCGGCCAGGCAACGACAGGGGCAGACGTGGGGGGCCGGGACGGGGAGCATCCGGTCAGGGGGAGCAGCAGGTGGGAAGCCTCTGAGGCTGGACCAGGCCTGGGGAAGCCACACCGGCCTTCGCTGGACTGAACATCCTAGATGTGGCTGCAGAGGTCTCCTGGGTCAAGCTTGTTGGATGCCATCCCGAGGGCAGTGGAAGGCTCCTGGGTTGTAAGCCTGGGACCGACATGATCATATATTTTATCTGATTATTGGATAAAGAATGGAATATGAGAAAGACCAAAATTTTTTCCTCTAGAATCTGCTTCCGATCCCTCAATCCCTATAGCAAACGGTTGGTTTGTCTTCCTAGAGCCTCCCTCTTATGGGGCCTTTCCTGGCCCCATCAGGCCAAGCACTCACTCCCTTGTTGGCTCCCCATCCTCACCGCATGGAACGCAAAATTTCTTTTTAATATGTATGACACTGCACCGTGAATTCTTATTCTACCGGCCTCCCTGCCGGCCCTCCTCCCCCCCACGGATTATCAGAGCAAGGACTGCATTGTTTGTTTTCATCCTGGTGACTTTGAGAGCCAGCAGAGATCCTGGAACCCTGCAGACAGCCCATAAATATCTATTAGTTAACTGATTAAATGAATGAAATAACCAAATCTTTAGGAAACACCACCTGTGGTTGGCCTCTCTCTGGAGCTGCATCTCTATGCAAATGCAGGAATGTCCGGATTTTTCTCTCAACGACGGAGAGATCCTTTCATGCCTGCATCAGCAGAGTGCCAGTAGAAGCCAGAGCCCGCTGAACAGAGAACGAGCCTTGTCCTGGCAGGGGCGAGGGGCCCAGCTGAGCACCCTGAGCACAGCCCATTGTTTTTCTGTGCAACTCAAACCCAGAGGAAGAAGACTGCGGTGAGACTGATGGACAACAGTGAATGCGTTTAGGTTAAAGGAGGGACGGGAATAGGAACTCTCCCCAGTGGCTGTGAGCACGATAAACAAAGCGGCGGATTCTCTGGTGGCCCAGGTTCAAGGCCACCTGACCAGGGCCTGCCCCTTTGACTTTCCGGCCCCTCGCTGTCTGTGCCCTGGACCACAAGGACGACAGGAGCCACGTGTTCGCCGACGCGGGAAAGGAGACACACGCGGCTTCATTGCCATTCCTGTGGGCACCGTGTTTTCAGGCCTGGGATGTGATGTTGATGAAAGACAGTTAATTCAATTTCTACGGAGAAATTGATTAATGGACTGGATTAAAAGAAGTCCCTTGTGTCCACAGCCTTCGCCCAGAATACCAATTCCGTGTTATCTCCCCGGTTTTCTCCTTCTCTCCTCACTTGACACTTTCACAATACGCACTGGGGCCCAGTGGGAAGGAGGGAGGCGAGGAAAGATGAGAAGCCGCAGATTAGGGCCGGAGCACACCTCTCTATTTAATTAGTTCTATTAATATGTTTTAAAAAATAATAAAAAGGCCCTGTGGGGAATATACTGATCTTGGGATCGTTCTGCCAGAGTCCTCCAGGGTTGTTCCACCTCTGCTTCGGTGGGAAGGACAGAAGGCGCCCTTCCCTGCTCCCCCGGGAACACGCCAGAAGTCACAGCCTCCTTAAGCTCCCATTGGTGTGAGGGAAAGGCCCAGAGTCACACCGTGCCCTGCCCCAGGCTGCCTGTCACAGCTCCTGGGCTCCAAGGAGGCCCCCGCCCACCGCAACAGGTGACCACACGGGTTCTGGAGACGCCCAGGCCGGTGAGGGCGAGGCGGCTCGCTCCCCAGGCGAAGAGTGTCTCTGGACTGATAGTTACCTGTTGACCTTGAGAGGACTAGAGGCAGGGGATGGACAGCCTGGCCTCAGCCCGCCCCTTCTAGCCTCAGCTTCCAGGTCTAGTTATGGCAACTTTCACTCTCAGGCTATACTGGTAAGATCCTCGCACTTTTCATAGGCCTCCCAACCCTATGACTGGTTCTGAATCTACATCATCAACCGTAAAAGTGGGGACTGGTACTAGGGTCTAAATGTCTGTGTTCCCCCCACCCACCGCCCACCGCCAAGTTCACATGTTGACGCCCTGACCCCAGCGAGCTGGAACCAAGAGGCGGAACATTTGGGGGATGACTAGGCCTTGAGAATGAGATGAGTTTCCCAGAGAGCTTGCCGGCCCCTTCCCCTGCGTGCGGACACGGCGAAAAGACGGCCGTCTGTGAACGAGGGAGCAGGTCCTCGCCAGACCCCACACCTCTTGACTTTGGACTTTGAGATTCCAGACTGTGAGAGATCAATTTCGGTTGTTCCAGCCACCCAGTCTGTGGGATTCTGTTGTAACAGCCCAGATAGACGGACACACCCGCAGGATGTATTTCATCCTCCTAAAGAAATCAATAACTATGCTGTCCTTTGTGTACGCCTTCACGATGCGACCGATTGCAAGACAGTCCACTTTAGGTAATAAATCGTGACAGGTGGGTGCCACCTCCTGCCCCGTCCTTCCCACCCTCATTAGAAACGGGGTTCGTCAAGCATCCTTAGTAACAACCGAGTCCTCGGTGGCGTTCGTTGAGAGCGGCCTGGCTCTGGCTTCTGCGTCCTGCTCTTTGCCATGGCTGGGCCTGTCTCCTGCACCTCGGTGACAAGAGGAGAGACAAGGGAGCTCCAGCAGGCACAGGCTGGTGCATCGCTAAAAAAAAAAAAAAAAAAATGCTGATGGATAATTTATTCAAAAGAGCCCGTGAATGTTAGACAATATTGCATTACAAAATAAATCAATTACGATTTTTTTTAAACACAAAAAAAGAGAGAGAAAGAAATCTTGGTTTGTTGAAAAACATTGCAAATGTGGGTGATTTTCTCTTTATTAAAAAAAAAACACACACACAAAAGGAAAGTGAAATCTCATTTAAATAAGAATCTGCTACAAGAGCCACAGAGCCATTTCGGTGACTCCCTAATAGAAGGCCCCCTCCCTGAACCAGCCACATCTGCCAGATGCCTGCCTTACCTTCTTCAATTAAAACTCCTTTCCTATTGTCGGATGTTGACTTTGAACTTATAAGGCTATGGAGCTCACTGGGTTTGGAGTTAGTTGCCTGTAAATACGCATAAATTACCATCGTTTATCCCATGTGGGGTTTCCTGGGGGAAATGTGAGTATCTGATGGACCACCTTTTTACCAACACCAAGAGAAGAAAAATGTCATTCAAAAATGCTGAGAAATTCAGAGATTTGCGTTTTTTGAGGGGAAAAAAATAAAGAATTCCATTTGGCCTCAGCGAAAACACAGGCGAGAGTAGAGGCCTGTCCATTTGTTCATTTAAAAAATAAATAAATAAAAACGGAATCTCCAGTTATTCCGTTTTTGAATGAATGAACGAAGATTCCATTTATTCAGAAACTTTCACGACCTGCCTGAGGCAGGTGCTGAGGTGCAGCAGAGCCTGCTGGTCATCAGAGAGCCCACAGGTTGTGTCCACTGTCTGCCCTGCCCGGCCTGCTCCTAGGCAGAGGGGAGTGCCAGGAGGTGGTCTCATAAACCCTGACCCATGACCCCTAATTCACCCCCTTGCCTTCAGCAAGGCCCCTCCTATGTGAGTATTTATAAGTGACAAGTCTGGCAGGACAACTCGACAGGTAGGAAAACCCTAAAAGCCGCATCAGGGAGCGGGGAGAGACGAAGGAAAGGCGAAGCCCACCAGAAGAGGGAATTCGGGGCCATCGCTGCAGACACACGTTACGACTGCATCATCTGGATTCAGGTCGATCTGGTTCTCTCTGTCCTTTCACCAAGGCAGTGAGTGACTGGAGACAACAGATCTGTCCTTAACCCTCGTGAAACGAACCCCTCTCCCACCACTTCATCCCAACCGTCACAAAGCGCCCTGTACTGGGCCCTGGGGGTGCAACCGCAAACGAGAGGCGTGCGCACGCTGTGGGAGCCTGCAGAGGTGGAAGACGCAGGCACGAAGCAGGCAAGGCCTGGGCCAGCTGGGAGGAAGCCCTGGCCCAGCCGCTTGCCCCCACTCAGGAGGTGCTGCCTGCAAGGAGGTCGGAAGCAGGAGCAGGAGCAAGAGCAGAGCACTGAGGAGCAGGCAGAGGCAGCAGGAGCGGGGCAGGTTCTGGGAGGCAGCGGGACGAAAGCACAAGGCAGAGGGGGGATCGGCACTCGCATTGGTTCATCTCCTCATCTAGCCAGCACTCTGCCCCATCTCTAAATTCCACCCTGTGGCTCTTCTTCACCTAACGGCTTGTGACAGTCCTTATACCTTTGGTTTTCTCTCATTTAGCTTTGCCCCGAGGTTCAGTGGAGGGTTAGAACCCACCTAGCCCAGGCTGCGACAAATTACTTGCTGAGGGAGAAGAGACAGTCACGCAGGAAGAATGTCAGGCTCTAGAAAACTCCTGAAAAGGGGAGGAGGCCAGGGCTGATTCCAGGGCACAGGAGGGACAGCAGGGACGAACTAGGACACCTCAGATGCCCCTGCACTCCGGGCTTGAGGTAGCTCAGGCAATCATCAAAGGTTAACCGACCAACAGTGGGCTCAGCAGGAGCCAGCGCCCTTTGGTTGGGGTTTGGGGAGGGGTCTGGCCCTTCACAGCAGGCCTCCAACCAGTGACAAGGTAAGGGTGATCAGGTCCCTGGTCTGGGAAGGCACAGGACAAACCCAGTACAGCATTATGGCCTCGTCACTGGGCTGGGGTTCATGCTTGAGGATCCTGCTGAGGACACGCCTATTGCAGACAGGTTTGGGGAAATGGGCATTGAGGGCACTTGTAGTTTCAAACCTTAAACTTCACAAAACCAAACGACCCTATCATACCTCCTTGAATACCTATATCACTGGACACGAGCCATATACAAGTAAAGACACAGTATATTCCTGTTTAAAATTCCCCAGAAGCTCCCATTACCCACAGAACAAAGTCAAACCACACTGGGATCATCTGGACTTGACCTCTCCAGACTCAATCCACCCTGTCGGGCACTCTGCTCCCACCTGGGCCCACCTGCCCCACCCAAACATGCACACGCCCTATACCCACACCTCCCCACGTGCACACAGTTCCCTCTCTGCCCTTACCTCTAATCCCTTCAACAGGCCACAGTTTCTCAGGACTCCAAGCTTTGCACGAGATCATGTCTGTTTCAGGAACTCCCTCCACACCCCCATGCAATCCCTACTGTGTTGGGAAATTCCTGCTTGTTCTGAAAGACCCAGGTCACATGTCACCTTGTCTGGTACCTTCTCCGTGCTCGGACAATCCCTGCCTAGCATAGGTCTCCATCACACTGCCCATAAAGCACTGATGCTCTTCTTATCTGGTCTTCCTCTGCATACTAGATTGAGTCCTAGAGCCAGAGCCATGGTATTCACTGCCAAACCGGCAGGGTGATTGATGAATGAGTGAATGAGTGAATGAATGAATGACATGCACAAGCCCAAGCTGGACTGAATAGTCAAGACGTTCTGCAATCACGTGTCCTGTGAGAGAAGGCAAACCTGCCCCCGCCTCCAGGTCTGCGTCTGAATCTCTCTTCTCTCCCCCAGCGCTGATGTCCTTCTCCTCTCCGAGCCCTTCCATTCGGACAGACGGAGGAAAAGGCCTTAGCAGCGGTCAGCCCGTGAGCACCCACGTACTTAAGCGTATCCCAGAAACGAGTAGGAAGGCTGCGTTCGTGCCCGCCGGCCTCTGCTGGCTGCAGGCTCAGCAGAGGAAGCCCCAGACCAGCCAGGCTGCAGCCATGAGCTCAGACTCCATAGTGGAGAAGGGAGCAAACATTTTCGGGAAAAAACGAAATGGAGAAATGAAAGAATCCTTCAGGGGGTCTTAGGAAAGGATGACTCATTCTATCTGGAGAGCTTTCCTCCAGATCTGGAAGAAGAGGGGGAAAGGAATGCGCTGTGATGGAGAGTGTCCCTCAGGGCAAGTGCTTTCACAGATGGGCCTCGTTAGACGGTCCTTGCCACCAGCCTGTGGGGTCAGCCCACTTCTGACGAGGAAGATGAGGTGCAGGGGCCTGGAGGGGATGATCTGGGCCCCCAGCCACGTAGCAGGAGCTCTGCCTCCAGAGTCCGAGGGAGCTGGTGTCTCTTCCTGCCAAAAACACAGCTGCGCCAAGCGACCGGCGGGAGAGGGACCCCTTGTTAAGATCAAATGGCACTTCCCAAGGTCTTATCTCAGTCAGGGCAGCCACGAGGTGGATCAAGTAAAGATGCGTCTCTGGCATCGTTCACATGGCACCCCCCGCCCTCGATGGTCTCGCATCCCACAGCCTGCCGCCGCCGCCGCCCCGGCCCCAAAGGACCATCACCCACCTCGAAAGCGCCCGTTTAAACATTTATACAAAACGTGACTTTGGTTCCTCCTGGCTCAGCTGAAGCGGTTGGAATATCCAAGAAGCTTTTACGGAATAGGACAGGAAACCAGCCAAGGAGAACAAAGGAAGAATGAAGACACGGGCGTCCACGGCAGGGCCGATCCTGCCAGAGTGAGTCCTATCACGGCTCCCAGGCTCCAACCCTTTCAAAAGGGTCTCCAGAGTCTCCCTGCAGCCAATTTCTGCAGCCAAGCAGAGGCCAGGGGGCCCTAGAGACAAAAGGAACAGTCTGGAGCAGCCCAGCCCAAGGGAGACAGTGTCTCAGGCTCCCCGTGAGGCAGGCACAGGGCAGTAGTCACTGGGACAGGGAGAAACCCTGGGGTCAGAGCAGCAGAGAGGGCTCTGGTGCCGGTTATAAGGAGCACAGGCCTCGTCACGCCCTCCAGACTTCACACCTCCGTGCTTCCCCACCCCCTCAGAGTGTCCACAAGCCTTGTAGGGTCTCCCCCTGGTATTAGTCAGTGTCTCCGGAGAAACAAAATCAACAAGGGGTGTGTGTGCGCACGTGTGTGTGCAGAGACAGAGAGAGAGAGGGACAGAGAGCGAGATTCATGACACAGGATCGGTTCGTGCAGTCACGGAAGCCGACTCGGCCCCAGATCAACAGCTACTGAGGTCGAGACCCAGGAGAGCCAGCCGTGTCGTCCCGGCCCAAGTTCGAGGGCCCGAGACCAGGAGAGCTGAAGGTGAGGTTGCACTGCAGACGGCAGCAGGTCTGAAAAGAAGAGCCACGTTCCAAGGTCCAAAGGCAGGCGAAGACCGATGGCCCAGCTCGAAGCAGCCAGGCAGGGGCACTCCCCCGTCCTCTTTGTCCCAGCGAGGCCCTCAGAGGGTTCGGTGGGGGTCACCACGTGCGGGAGGAGGGCGTTCAGCTTTGCTCCGGCTCCCGATTCCAACGTGACTCTCATTCATCCAGAAACCACCTCACAGACACGCCCAGAACAAGGTTTGACCAAATAGCTGGGCCCCCGTAGCCCAGTCCAGGTGACACACAAAATTCATCCTCCTACTCTTCAGCTTCATTCCCACTGGGCCTCTTCCAGCTCCCAGACGCACTTCCCCTGACCAAGACGGCTGTTCTCACCCCCCTGGCCTTTCCGGACACGTTTCCCTCTCTAGAACGCTCTTCCTCCCCTTCTCTTCCCCTCGAGCTCCTACTCACACGTCATGATCCAGTCCGTGGTGGCTGTCCCAACTCCTCCACCTGTCCCCTCCCTGTAATGTCAGCGCAGCTCGGGTCATCAGACGCTGCCCGTACTATATGCATCGTGCACGGAGGGACAAGCACGCGTTAAGATGGGGCTCCTGTCGCCCCTGCGTCTGTCACAGCAGGAGGAAACGTCACGACAAAAGACTACTTCTGACAAGATGAGAGGCATCTAACCTGCCCTGGGGAGGGGGCCCCGGGGTGCCTGGAGAACACGTCAGGTGAGGGGAGTCTCTAAGTAAGAGTTGGGACCGTGAGTAGGAAGGTGGTGGCACTGGGTGCAGAAATCGGAGCGCACCTGTCTGCAGGTCGGTGTGGCAGGGATGCAAGGCAAAGCGAAAGCGGGTCTCGGGGAAGGCGCTGATGCGAGATCCGGGTCAGGGAGAAACGTTCGAGCCGTGCAGAGCAGCCCGGCCCTTGTCCCAACACAGCCCAGGGCAAGCCTGATGCGCGTCGCTGTGAACGTTCATCCCACTGAACTTTCAGGTCTGTCGTCTATGTGACTCCCCCTGAGACTCAGCTTCGCGGGAACAAGGACCTTGTCTCGTTCGCACTGCAGCCCTGCCACTCAGTACGATGCCTGGTACAGGCGAGTTTTTAATAGGGATCTGTGCAAAAGGTGGGTGGGTGGTGGAAGAATGGATAAAGGAGTGAATGGATGGATAGATTGGATGGATGGATGGGAGGGGATGGGATGGGATGGGATGGGATGGGATGGGATGGGATGGGATGGGATGGGTTGGGATGAGATGGGATGGGATAGATGGATGGATGGATGGATGGATGGGAGGGGATGGGATGGGATGGGATGGGATGGGATGGGATGGGATAGATGGATGGATGGATGGATGAAAGGAACGAGGGAAGAAAAGAAGAAAGGAAGGGAGGGAGGGAGGGAGACGAAGAGGGAGGGAGGGTAGCTGGGTAGATGGATGGATGATAAAGACAATAGTCTCATTTGGTCTTTATAAAAACATAAGGAGATGAGTAAGAGAGTCTTTATAGTTCCCATTTCACTGGTGGGGTAACTGAGGCACAAGGGGTTAAGTGATTGGCCCCGTGTCTTGCACATGTGTCTGTCCCGACCCCCTGCCCGGGATCCCTCCCTGGAAGACGGGCTACCCCCCTGCAGGAGAGACTCAGGGCCCTGCAGCTGTCACCCCGGGGCCGGTCCTGGCAGCCAGCGTCTGCCACCGGAGCTGCGGCACCACTGTGACCAACCTATTTAAGGAAAGGGAGGACTCTGGCTCGCCTAGCAAGGCCTTTCCTTCAGAAGTTCAATGGCAGAGCCATCAACGTTCCTAAAACTTTAAGTGGTTTATCAGGATGTTTCTGTCGTGTATTTGGATTCTCTCCCTCAAACAGGTCTATTTATGCCAAATTTACCCTAAAGCTTCTTCCTTCTTCCCAGGTAGCCTTTCCTGTCTCTGTCTGTGGCTGTGCCTGCCTGTGCCCCCAGACTTCTGCTCCTCTTTCTCCTTCCTCTTCATCCACTTTGTCCCTCTGCCCCATCTGGCACCGACACCGCATCCCGCTAAGCCCGCCTTCTTAAACCTTCTTAAACCTCCTGGCTCAGCCCTAGCATTTCCTGACGCTCGAGGAGCTAGCTGCTAAACCTTTGCTTCCCTAGAAACCTGCCCACGACCTCCCCATCCCCATTGCTGTCCCGGCCAACCCAGAACTGAGCAGAGCCAGGGAGGGAGGGAGGGCCGGCAGCCGGCCGCGTTGCCAGGGAGCGGGTTATGCAACGTGGCTCCTTTGTTCCTCTAGTGGAACTAGCCCCGTCACTAACTCCCCTCCGCAGAGCCTGCGGGCCCCCGAGCGCCCTTTCTATTCACAATTTTACATTTGGAGATCATTCCAGAGCCCACGTGTGCCCCGGCAGATTCCTGCCACCTCCCAGCAGGACCGGAGTTTGGAATCAGTATCTAACCCCCAGGGGTTAGCCGGCGGGGCCCAGCCGGGGCTCCCAGCCTACACCCAGGGCCTCCGCCTAGCTCTCACCCTGAGTGGGGACCTGGAGGAAGCAGCCAGAGGCAGCCGGGGAGACAGAGGATTTCAGCTCACAGAGCTCCCTCCCTCCCTAAATCACAGCAATGAAGACCTGTGGAGTCCTGTATCTTCCCCCTTGCGGAGTTCCCAGGAAGACCAGTCCCCTCGCTTCGGCCTCGTTTCTGAGATCAGGGATGCTGTTGGTTCTTCTCCGCCTCCAGGACACAACAGGGACTTGCAGGAACTGGCAGGGGGTAAAATAGCCCAGCAACGCGCTCAGGGAAAAGGCAGGCTACGGAGGGTTGTCGTCGTCCCCGGTGAGCATCGTGCGGCCTGTTCTCCGCATTAGGTTTTACTGGAATCGCACGTTGCATCACGTCCTGAGAGGAACAGAACCGAAGGGCACGCCGTGTCCCGTGCATAACGAGTTCAAGGAAGTCACAGTTCATCCCACAGTTCATTTCCTCATGGCAGGAAAGGCTGTGCCCCGCCCCCCAAGCAAGTAGAATGTAGGTAGGACTTTTACCTTTCAAGTGACTGTAAGTTTCCCGTTCGTGTGGTGCTCTTCTCTCTGCCCTGGCTGCTGAGACGCTTGGCCACGCCTGCAGGTCACCTCTGGCTCTGCCCGGGTCACGAGGTACACCCTGCCTTCATCTCACCGCTGCATTCCCGCTCCCACCTGCTCTTCCACAAACACAGTGATGGAGAGCAGGGCAGCCTGCCGTGCTGGCTCATGACACCATTCCTCACACTCGCTCGCTTCCCAGAAGGATCTCTTTCTCTCCTGCTCTGCCACATCCCCAGGCGGCACACCCAGAGGTCACCACCGAGAGCCTGTCCCTCTCGTCTGCCTGCGTGGCCTTCAGACCCCGACCGTTTACCTTTCTTTTCTCTTCTCCAAATTTGTATGACACAGTAAATTCTTTACAGTCCAAGTAGTGCCTAAAAACACCCGAAGCGTGGGTGACGGGACTAGTTCACCCCTGGGGCCCGGCAGGCCACGTTTGGTCCGCATCTGTCAAGCTTCTGAGCCCCAAGAAAATCTATGGCAGGGAGGCTGCCAGGGCCAGCCGGGGTACACGTGCCCATGTCAGTGCCGCGACGGCACCATCCATCACCCTGTCACCCAGGCCCATCTGTGGAAATGACTGGGAGTGATTCCTCGGGGCCCAGAAGTGTTTCTAGATTCTGATCCGCAGCACGGGATGCTCAGGAGAAACACCGCGGGAGGAGGGAGAAGGCCAGGATCGAGGCTCCTCCTGCTCCTTTCAATCCAATACCTGTTCTGGAAACCAGTGCAACGGGATTGGACGCAAGGAATCGTTTTATTTGTCGTTTGCTCGTTCCCTATCCACGTCGGATAATAACGCCCTGCAATTTTACTACATTTGTGACAGATATCGTGGTGGCTTTGTGCCAGGTTTACCCCCAGTTCACACACACACGTACACATCTACACACATACGACATAGACATGGCTTTCAATGCGCTGTTTTACGTCCAAACCCCCAGGATGAGAGTAGTGTTCCTCTTTGTTGTTTTACGGGGAAAGAAACCAAGTTAAAGATAATAAATATAGTCCACAGATTCACCTGGCGGCCAGACTGAACCTATAGCCCAGGCTCCTCGACTTCCAGTTCACACGCACGGCGCAGCCCACCTCCTCTCGCCCAGGGAGGTCGACGCCCACCTCCCAGTTCCTAGCTCCGCTGGCTCCCGACTCAGGGCCTGGGAAACCAAGGGCGAGGAGAGTAGGGAGAGAAAAATCAGAGAAAAACGCAGACAGGAAAGTAGGAAGCCAGGACTTAGAAACCAAACTCCTGCTGAGTTATTAATACTGAATGGTGCTGGCCGTCCCACAGGCATTGGCTGCCAGTCAGCATGCAGATCTGCCATGTCCTCGTCCACTGAACATCTTTCCATCTTCCATCAGGCAGGGAGTCGGTCATTACGGGGCCAACATGGATGAATGGGGTATAGTTTTTGGCCTCCGGGTGGTCCTTCCGATGACCTGACAAAAGCCACTCCTTGGGCAAAAATCACTAACTGCCCCTCCCGCCCTCATATTAATCATCTCCCTCTTTCTTAGAAATACAACTCTTGGTTGCAGCTGGGATTAAAGACCCCATTTCCCAGCTTTGCTTGAAGCTAGAACCAAAAGCTTAGCAGAAGAGATGTGCGCCACGTCTAAAGCAAGTGCTCGAAGGGAAGGAATGTGCCCTTCGTCACCTCACCTGTCCTCCCTCCAGCTGGCCGGAATGGGGACATGAAGGCTCCCTCTCCCACAGCCACCTTTGACTTTCCGGTGACCCTTGGAATGGAACCTACACACGGTGGAGCACGAAACAGAAAGAGTCTGGGCCCGGACACCGTGGGGTGCCTTCTAGCCCAGGGCTCATTCATTCCCTCCAGGCGTCTTACATGCGAGAGGGAAAGTTCGGCCTTGTTTGAGATGCTGTGATTTTAGAGCTTCCTGTGGCATTCAGTTCAACAGAATCCTCACTGGGGAAGCAACCAGCAGACGAGTAGTTAAAACCGAGCCCCATTCTAAGCAGGACACAGAGGGAGCAGAGCAGGGAGTGGCTGGTGGTGCCCCGGCAGGTTAAAAAAGCATCACGGAGAAGGTGTGTGGGTGAGTCTTTAAAACGAAGCAGGGTTTCCTCCGGTGGACAGGAGAGGTGGGGTGCTCAAGGCATGAGGAGGGGAAAGCGCATGGTTTATCTAGGAAAGGTACCTGAATGTTGGCGAATTCTATGCTGGGGAGGGGTCTTCCCGGGGCCATCCAGCCCCTCCCAGCCGCTGCTCATGGGTGCAGCCTGGGTGCCCAGCACCCTGCTCCCGGCTAAGTAATTACCTTCCCTGTGCCTTTCAGTCTTGCAGCTGTTCCCACCAGCTGCTGAGGCTGTTCTCACTATATCCTCTCAGGTCCCTGGGGAACAAGCGGCTGGGTAGGGCGAGCTGGGGGACTTCAAGGAAAGCTATTAACCACCTGCCGGGCCCCAAGGGAAAGGTTTAGGAAGATAACTTCTGAGCCCCGGGCAGTTTGGCCTCGCAGAGAAAACGACCGCCTTCGGGAGCAGTCAGAGGATTGAGTCTGAGACCCAAAAACCAAGGCCCCATTCCTGTATCGGTGATCTAACGCTGCATAACCACCACTGCAGACCTAACGGATTAAAACGACAATTTATTTTTCATGATCCTGGGGGCTGGCTGGGCTCAGCTGGCCATCGTGCTCCCTGCAGCACCAGCCAGAGTTGCTCATATGTGTGTAGGACGACCGCCCCTGGCCTCACGCCCCTGTCGGGTTAGCACTGCGGTCAGGCCAGGCCTCTGTCTCCACGTTATTTCTCACAAAAAGACAGACAGACTTCTTTGTAAGGTGGCTTAAGGCCCTGAGAGATGAGGGGGAAAGTAGCCTGCAAGTTCTCTTCCCCTTGCTCTATGTCCAAGGGAAGCCTGTAGGATGCAAATTTCTAATATCCATGTGGGTCCAAGTTTACAGGAGACCCAGGACTAAACCCTCAGAATCTGGCGTCTTCTACTCGAGGACTCTTATTGATAACACGTGGCTTCTTAGCCAGCGAGTTTCCCTGTGGGGAAAGTGGGGTGTCGATAATTTTCCCACATATCCTTCGTCACTTCAGACCGTATTGGACTAAGAGTATCTCAAACAGTGAGTGCTTTAAAGAAGTGGGGCTGTTTTTCCGGGTTATAGGATGTCCAGGGGTGGCAGTCCCGGGGCAGCTCAGCTGCTCACAACTGTCCTCAGAAAACCAGGCTCCTCCCGCCTCTGTGCTCTGTCACCTTTAGCACGTGGCTTTCAGTCTCATCCGGGACAGACGCTGACGGCCGCACCTTCAGGCACCGCTTCCCTATCGCAAGCAGGAAGGAGAGAGAGAGGTTAAACTAGAAGAAGCAAAAACCCTGTCTTTTTATAAGCCTTGGTATTTTTACCCAGAAAAGGAAGCCCTCGTGGGGCTTTTGCCAGTATCCAGTTGTCCCGAATGCTGTCACATGGCCACCCTGGACTTGTTCAGGGTGAAAAGTGAGGCTGGAAATGGAGGTGTTTTGCTTTCTAGAGTCTATCAGACAAAAAGACAAAAGAGAAGAAGTGAAATGGGTTTAGTCAACCCACCGGTCGTATGTCATATATCTTTCAAAAGAGAGAAAACAAAGCAGGGGAAAGAGAAGGGATGACACTATCACCCCAGTCCTCTACATCGTCATGTGTAATCCTCATACCCACATGTGGCTGGCCAGGCTTTTTGGGCGAGTAGCTTGGTCTGCCTCCAGAATGGAGCACCCAGAGACTCAGAGATCTCCCAAGCAAGGCCTCTGGCACGTACGGTATCAACGTCCTCGTGGATTCATGGGATCCCGTGCATTATGCATTTGCCAATAAATCATCATTACGTTGGGAGTAAGCAAAGAGACTGCTCAATTTAGGATAAATTTCTAATTAACCTAAATTACACACGCCCGGTAAATGGGACCCTTTTGTGAAGCAAGAAGCTCTGTCTTCATGGATTATGCATCCGGGGTCTCTGGGGCAGAACACAGTTTAAGGGGAACACTCCACTGTCAGAGCTTTGTTTTTCACATCATTCTCTGACAGTCCCCATTCTGCAGCCGGTGGCCTAACTGGAGCCAATTCCTCATCAGTTCTGTTTGGGAGAAGCTCAGAAACCTCTGTTCCTTGGCATCTGGTTAACATGTGTGAATATAGAGATGAAGTGTTACCAGAGGGACAGATAGAAGCTCAAGAAAGATCTCCTATAAAAACAAAAAAGGAGGAAGACAGCCGGCTGGGGAGCCAGCAATCATCTCTGTGCAGTTAATGAGGCCGACCACGGGCACACACCGAGCCCTGGGTGGAGGCTGGTACTTAGCCACGCTCCGGCCCAGGGAGCTCAGGCCTGACTTGGAGGCCAGTGCTGGGACAGAGACTCAGGTCCAGGGAGACAAAGAAACATGAATAATTTCTGGTGACCCTGAAATGTCCCTTGGAGTTGGCAAGTCATGGGCACCTGGAAAGCCTGGTTGTGCAGAAAGCACCACCTCCAAGTTGTAAACCTGAAGGTCGTGAGGCAGGTGGGTGTCCTGCTTCTGAGTTACCCCTGCCCCTCAGTCCCAGGAAGAGACCACAACTCACAATCAAGCAGACGGTACTACGTCCCCAGCGGCAAGGCCGCCATGGACCAGCTTTGGTGTCGGAAACGATGCACCGGGCCCAGTTCCCGCCTCCAGCAGCCGGCAGTCTGGCTGGGGTGGCCAGACACATAGCCCATGAAGATAATTAACAGAGAGCTGGAGGAAGGAACACCGCCCAGGTCAGAAGACCCGGCTTCTCGTTTCAGTTCTCTTGCTAATTGGCCATATGAACTCAGAGAGGTCAGCGCCTCCACCTCCCTGGACCTCAGTCTCATCATTTATAAAGTGAGGTGGCTGGACGAGAGTCAGTGGTTTTGAAACTTGGTTCAAAAGCAGGACCCACTTTTTTCTCCCCCGGAGGGATGTTTTGAAGGAAACCGTATATAAAACAGACAAAAGTGAAGCATATTTCTTTGAAGGACCCCAGATCTAGGATGCCTGAGGATCCCAGAATATGGTCTGGAAAGCACTGAAATGGGATTCCCCCCAGCTCTGGAGGTCCACCAACCTTGCTCTAATGCAAAACGCACCTGCTCTGTGGATGCAATAGACGGATGGGGTCGTATGAGGTCAGGTCCCAACCAGCAGACGAGCTGAGCAGACAACCTTCCGCTTCAGGTCCCAAGATTTAGAACGACACTAATTACTCACCGATAGATGCGGTGTCCAGCTTCACCCGGCATCGATGAGCAATCCGTGCGTGAAAAATTCCTCATCCCGGGCTACTGTCCGGTTCCCAGGTCCCAGCCTGCTCCCAGGTCAAGTTCTCTCTTTGGACACCCCAAAGCTGTGGCACAGGATGAGACTTTCCGTGTTGAAGGAAATGGTCTGAGGCCACTGACCACCATTCACCTGATGCGGCTATTGAACCCTTGAATTTAGTCTTTCAGCAAGAAACTGGACTTTTTATTTCATTTCACTTTAGACATTTGAAGCTCGTGGCTACTGTATGGGAGAGCAGGGACTGTAGTTCCTTTCCACTCTCACCTTCTCGCCACACTTAATCTAAGTCGATTTATCATCGAGAGCCCCAGTCAGAAAGCAGGAGTTCGACGCTGTCCTCCGTCTTTACTCCCCGGGCTGACAGAGTCCCCAGCCCCGGCTATTCCGAGTACGGCCCTTGGACCAGCAAGCACCAGCAGCACCTGGGAGCTTGTGAGAAATGCAGAACCTCAGGCCCCACCCCACACCTGCTGGATCGTAACCTGTATTTTAGCAAGAACCACAAGTGACTTGCATGCACATTAAAGTCTGAGGAGCACCGCTGTGCCCCAGTGACTTAGGCAGGACACGTGAGGAAACTGAGGCCCAGGAAATGTTCGCGCAGCCCAGAATGGGTTGAAATAGTGGTTTACCCCACCTCGTCTGACTTACATTCACTGGACAGCTTCCAGCCTCCCTTTATGTGTCCATCCTCTGCACCTATCCAGGAGGAGCCATTAACAATTTTTTAACAGGAGTCATTTAGTCTCCCAGGCTGCCTGCTTACCAATTATCACTAAACTGTTCACACTTCAGTCCAGCTATTAACGAAGCTATTTAGCATATACAGAAGGCAGGATCCTGGCCTCCAACACAGAGCCCGCGAAGCGAAACCAGCGCACTGCAACCTCAGAGGTACTTCAGGGCTTTTCAAACGTTCGACTCTTATTATGAACATCTATATATTAATATTTTAAAAAGCAAGAGCATGAAAATGTGTCACGTAATAAATTTCAGCTCCTAGAAGACCTCCAGCAAGTCGATTTGTGATGTCGGGTCACATCGTCTCTGCTGAGACCTCAGAGTAACTTGTGCCATCTGTGACAAATCGTTGAACTTCTGGTAAATGTGTCATGGATCAGGAATGCGGTTTTGCTTGGGGCCTTTTTCTCACACTTTTTTTTTTTGTTTTTTAACTTAGATCTTCTGTGCCTCCTTGTGTGAGGTTGGTGGAGAAAACATGGCATGCTGCATGTGTGTGCGGTGACGGGTTCAACATGGGACAAGGCTCTGGGGCCCACGGCCGGGAGCATCCTCCCCTTTCAGGGTATAGTCTCTGTGCAGTCCTGAGAGAAGGGAGACTCACGGCATCACGGCTACGTCCTACAGAAGAGTTTATGTGCTTATGATAGCTTATGGGTGATTCTCAGTTGGTATTTGGGGTCATTTTTATGGGGGTGAAAACTGCACACAATGAGATGCACAGATCTTAACAGTCTAACTGAGATGTTTGACAGAAATATATACTCGCTTGTGGAAACCGCACTGAAACGAAGTGTAAGCCTTTTCTGATGCCCCAGAAAGTTCTCTTACGTCTTCCTCCAGTCAATCCTCACCTCCACATGCCTGATTCCTATTACCTTAAATTAGTTTCTTCTGTTCCTGAACTTCCTATAGATGGAATCACACAATATGTTCTCGTGCGTGTCTGCCTTCTCTCACTCAATGTGTTTTTGAGATTTATCCATGTTGTTACATAGATCCACGCTCATTCTTGTTTATTGCTGAGTAGTATTCATGAGATGAATACGTCACATTTTGTTTTTCCATTCACTCGTAGATGGACTTATAGTTGCCTCCAGTTTGGGGATATTGTGAATAAAGCTGATATTCGCACACTTATCCAAGTCTTTTTGCTGACATATGTTTTCATTTCTCTTGGATACATACCTAGAAATGGCATTTCTGAATCATAGGTTAGATGAACGTTTAACCTAATAAGAAACTCATAAAAACACTTGGAACCCTCCCACCATCCAAGTCTGAGAATTCAAGCCAGCCCTCACCCGGGCCAGCATTTGATGCTATCAGTCTCATTCCATCCATCAGCTCTGCTAGACACAAAGAGGCTACCAGACACTTTCAGTGTTTTGGGTTTCGTTTGTGGAG
Organism: Cynopterus sphinx; assembly: GCA_030015415.1. NCBI lineage: Eukaryota > Metazoa > Chordata > Mammalia > Chiroptera > Pteropodidae > Cynopterus > Cynopterus sphinx. Next base: position 47,189,084 of record CM057390.1, on the reverse strand, counting down.
CATCTTTTCCTGCGCTTACTGGTTGGTCATTTGCATGTCTTTTTTCCTGTGAAGTGTCTGTTCAAGTCTTTTTCCCGTTTCTTGGAGGCTTGCTTGTCTTCTTCCCCCTGATGTATTGGAATTCTATTTTAGATTCCAGACACAAGTTCTTGGTCAGACGTGTATGCTATGATTATCATCTCCCGGTCCGTGGTGTGCCTTTTGAATTTCTTAGTGAAATGCTTACTTTTTCGACCTTTGAAATTGCAAATGCTGTTATATATTTTTATTTGATATAATGACTTCCTACTCTTTGCAAGATTTAGAAAGTCTCTGGAGCTATTTTTACAAAATCAAGTCGGGTTTTGATGTTTTACAAAATCAAATAGGTGGAGCACAGGAAGGTTTTAAGGCAGGGAAGCTACCCTGCACAATTTGAGGATGGCAGATGCATGTCATTACACATTTGTCAAAACCCTTAGAATGTAGAACACCAGACCCTACTATGAACTGTGGGTGATACTGTGTCAGTGTAGGTTCACGGACTGTAATAAATGTACCGCTCTGATGGAGGAGGCTGTGGGGAGGAGGCAAGGGGTAGACGGAAACTCTCTGTACTTTCAGCTCAATTTTGCCACAAATGTGAGAATGCTCTAAAAAATTGTCTATGCGAAAATAAATAAAGGAAGCTATTACTATTTACAACCACATATTCATGTAAATCTAGGTTTTGATAAATATTCTCATTTACTGACTTCATAATAAGTAAGTGCTGGGCATTTTTCCAATAAAGAAACACCTCTGTTTTATATATTATAACTTCTAACCCATTATACTTTATCATAACCTATTATACTTTATTTATATGAAAGCTTCTGCTATTAAAACAAAAAAAATTAAGAAATTCAAAAAATGCAGTATGCATAGGCTACTATGTCATTCAGCCCAATCTGGTTTATTATATGACAAATGTATTCGTTCTTTTTATGCTTGTAATTCTCTCATCAGCCATCAACCAAATAAAAACACTTCTCTGCTTACACATGTACACCTCACCAAGCAACTCAATTTTAAAACACGAAGGGGTAAACGCTCTATGAAGGCCCTCAGATCCAAATCAGTTAGGATGTTTCTGTGGCCCTGGATCGGTTGTTAAGTCATCCAGCGCCTCTCATTTGCAACCTCAGGAGCCCCTTCATGCTTCATGCGGGCAACTGTTGGGTCCCAAGGCTCCAGAACTTCTCACCAGGACGGCTGAGCTCTTCTGGCCGGGAAAGGCCCTTGCAGCATGAATTCAGTGCATTAAAGATGCGTTATCATGAATCAGAAGAGGGTAGAAGCATACCTCAACTAAATCTCGGGGTCTGTTCTCTCTCAGAAATCCTCCTGTGACCTATCAAAAAGTGAATTTCTCAAATAGAAGAGCTGCTTATTTTTCTATGTCGGAGGGATATCTTAAAATCAAAGGAAAGAGAGGAAATTGGAGAGAGACAATACTGCTCTTGCGAAGTCCTTGAATTTTCTATAAAGTACATTATACAATGGTTGAAGAATGCAGCTCTGTGTATTACTAGAAGTACAAATGGATAATGCATAGACATTGTTTTTATACATGTGTATATGTATATTTTATATACATATTTCTATATTATTGTATTTCTATAAAGTATTTCTATATAATATTTCTATATAGATGCATACATAGTGCAAATCATATAACCAATAGAAAGTAACAACGGAACACATGTGGAGCAATGAAAACTCTCATACCTTGCAGAGGATGCTATAAATTGGTACAACCACTTTGACAGTTTGGCATGACCTAGTAAAGTTGAACAGGCAGGTATCCTATATCCCAGAAATATCGCCCCTAAAAACAAACCCTAGATAAACTCTAATGTACACCAGGAGCCATGAAAGAATGCTCGCTCACACCAGCGTTAGTCAGGGTGATAAAACAACTGTACAACACACAAATGTCTGTCAATAGCCGACAATGATGGGCTAGCCATGCAGTGCACAGTACGCAGCAATGAAATGAACTGACTACAGCCCACAACCCCAACGAGACGCAGAAGGAGAAAATCACAAAAGTTACTCACAGTAGGACTTCATGTATGTAAAGTTCAAAAGCACACAAAGCCCAACAATATAGTATTGAGGGATTTGTATGTGAATAGGTGGAAAAACTACAGAGAAGAGCAAGGGGACAATGTCACAAAAGTCAGTACCGTGTTTGCCTCAAGGGCAAGGAAGGGGATGTGATGGGAGAAAACATAGGAGTGGGCTTGAAGGTGGGCGCTGATATCTAGTTCTTAACTCGGGTGGGGGCTTCAGAAGTCAAATTTCTTCTTTAAAGTGTGTGTGTGTGTGTGTGTGTGTGTGTGTGTGTGTGTGTGTGTGTGTCCTCTATACTCTCTGACATTTGGCAGCACATCGGGATGCACGGCATGTGATGAAATGTCTCCGTGTAACCTACTACCTGACAGGACTGTGTCTTTACACACTAGACTCACCTGCAGCCAAGGAAAGGCTTGCACTCCCGGATGTAATGAGGAAGGAAACCCGAGAACAACCTAGAAAACAGCGGATGGCTGCTGGAACTAGCAGAAGTTAAGTGGTTTTCCCCTGACAGCTTTTAAGCAAAATTCCTCTAAGTCCCATGTGCATATGAGAAAACCTCGCAGTGACAGGACCCCTTGTCGTCGTAAGTGCTTAGACAACTGCTTGTTTGCCCCAGTGCCTTGGTCTACATGTGTTGTCAGGTGGGTGCAGACGCAAGAACCCTCAGCGACCTGTTCCTCCAGTGGCAGGTCCTGCTGACTTAAAACCAGTCATAAATATATATTTATTTATAATTCATACACACACACATATATATATAACTCGATTTTCTTTTCTTCCCTTTTTCTTGTTTCTACATTTTCTCTTTACAGTCAGATAGCCACAGCTAGCCAGAAAACTGTTCCTTGGAGAACAGGCTCCTTGCGGACAGACAGCACCTTCTTCATGTTTATACCCTACCCCCCCCCCACAGCAGTGCGTGCACGGAGAAGGATTTACACTCCACCGTGCTCCTCACTGCCTGTCTCCACCTTCAGCTCTCCTTTAGGCCCTCTTTCTGGATGCCATCGCTTGTCTTCCATTCTCTTTGAATGCCTTCCTCCCACTCCTGCCTGCTTTTCCCCCTCCCCTGCGGGCCCGTGGCTCCATTTTCTCCCTTCCTGCAGAGCTTATCAGAAATCCTCTTTACTCCAAGTGGAGTCCCCTTCCTCGCTGGCCTGCGCCCATCTCATTTCTTGAATCCTTACTCCACGCCAGTCTTTTTCAAGAGCCTTCCATAATTAATCATTAATTCCTCACTAACCTCAGAGCTGGTGTGATTATCCACATCTTACACAGGAGGATATTGACATGCGAAGACGTTGCAGAATTTACCTCCCCAGGGCTGAGGCCCCCTAATCCACCCCACTCTCCTGCTTCTCACCATTTGCGCAGCAGAGAGCTCTGCTGTGCCCCCAGGATCCTGTCTTCTGACCCTGGCTGGGCCTGTTCCCCTCTCCCCTCTTTCAGCAAGATCTTCCTGGCTCACCATGAAAACCACCACGTAGGTGGCTACAAACAGCCTCTTCTGCCATAGCTCCGTCCCACAGTGACATTCTCTAATTCGAACCCCCCAGTGATCTGCATCTTTCCTCAGATCTGTCAACGCCGTACATTGTCTTTCTAATATAGACACAGTGTCTCCTATAACCAGTGTTTCATTTCTTGAGGAGAATGAACACAGCCTTTAGCCTTTGTCTCATCTAGTCAATCATCTCGATATCTCTCAGTGGCTCTGGCCCTTTTCCTCCTGATACAGCGTCCAAAATAAATTCAATTTCTCTGCTAAGCTGAAGCTCCCATCCACCTCCTTTCTTCCAGGCATGTGAATTACTGCAAATAGGTCCCTTGGGTTCAGCCCCATCGTGCTACCTGACTCACGGCGCTGACAATTTTGTCTCTCAAAATGAGAAGGACGTAAGAATAGAGCTGCCGCTGTGGACTTGGTCCCAACCAACAAGGAAGAACAAATCAGTGAAGCAGAAGCGACAGGAACCTCGGAGGAAAGGGACCGGGTCACGCTGGAAGTTATTACAAGTGAGGGAAACACTGGATGTAGTCAGAGACGTTGCTTTTGAAAAGCGGGTTTCGAAACATTTAGGTCGTTCCAGTCCATGGACAGACTGTAAAAAACAGTGACCGAGTTTCCAAACCAAAAATCAGGAGGTGTCACAGGCCAACAGGTTTTATATGGCCACTGGCACCACGGGCACCCCAAGGAAAAGAGCCCTGGTGCCAAGACAGTGACTCTAGTGTGCATTTTGATGGTCTATGGCAAGAAGAGGACGGATTCTCTATAAGACGGATGTCTCACATTTCATAACTCTAAAAAACATGTCAGGAACCCCAGCCCCCCGACCCCAGAAAAGAAATTGTCAGGATGCAATTACAGTGGATGCTGATGAAGAGGATGTGGAAACATCTAACGAAACCAACACAGCTGCCCGGGGAGGCTCTTGGAGAATAAGGGTCTTAAAAAGGTGTGTGTGGCAGGGGAGGCAGGGGCGCGGGGGGCAGAAGCAAAGTGGAAGAGAAAGAATGACTTTGAAAAAAAAAACAAAACAAAACAGAGAAAACACCAACTCAAATGAACTCAAAAGGAGGAAACTCTATATCATAAAGGTTCATTGGGTGGCTGGGCTCCAGGGCCACTTCCTGTGACTTTCCCCATCCTACCCTCCCCTGCGTGTTGGCTTCGCCCTGAGGCCGGATGAAATCGGATAATAGGATCACCCCCAAGCCCCAATCTCTGACAAGAACTGTGTCTCATCATCAGAGTGGAATAATCATCTCAGATATAATGGGTGTCGAGGAATCAGCCAGAATGATCACTACAAATGGGCACACAGCCAGGGAGAAATGCCAGCCTGGTATATACTGATAAGAGCAGGATCTGGAGGTCACAGCTAATAATGAGCGGGGTGACCGCGGAAAGGACAGCGCGCATGTTCTCCCGGATGCATTTGTATTCATCGGACAGGGAGGCACCTGCTTGGGGCAAGCAGTGCGATGTCAGCCAGAGACATGGTCCGGGCCTTGCCCCCCGGTCCCCGGAAACGGAGCCACCGTCCGTCAGAAGACATTTGTCAGAAGGGAGTGCGAGGCGTTGAAAGCAGACACTCAACGAGTTCTGGGTGTAGACGCAGACCCGTTTCGTCACAGGCCCCGAAAGGACTTGTGACTAGGAATCTAGAGCTTCCGAGTATATATTCAAATATTCAAAGACGAGAGAAGGATAAACGACCAATTTCCTAAACGACTTCGGGAAAAGGTACGACCCCTTAACACGGAACCCCAGCTCCCTTCTTCTTAACCATCAAATGCTCCTTCTCCCCATCATTTTTCCCAATGACTTACAAAAATGCCCTAAACTCCCACGGTGTAGAAACCCTCCTTTATCCCTCATCCCTCTCCAGCTACCACTCACTGCTGTGCTCCTCCTCGGGGCCAGCTTCCCACCGTCATTTTCACCCGGACCCTTCCTGTTCTTCCTCCTCCGTTCATGTCTCGCCGACGTCCCTGAAGTTGGCTCTGCCTCCCCACAGCTGCCGCTGTCAAGGTCACTGCCATCTGGATTTACACGGCCTCTGTCTCGTTTTCTTCTCTGCGCCTCGCTGGCATTGCACATGGTTGCCCGGGACTTCCTTCTGGAAAACTCTCCACTCTTGGCTGCCATGAATCCCTACCTTCTGGGAGTTCCCCTCACTTGACAGGGTCTGGCCTGCCCTCTCTCCTGCTCCTCTGTCTGACATTCCACAGACATTCTCTAAAATGCCATCCTGGTGTCCACGTCCATCTCCTCCATCCCATGGCTCAGACCCATGTGTACAATAAGTATTTCAAATTTATATCTCCAGCCCAAACTTTTTTCATTTTTATTTTTGACTCCAAATTAGCACACCCAACAGCCAGGTGACCTCTCTCCATTGGAATGCCTCACAGGTACCTCAAGCTTCGCATTTCTGAAGAGGAGCCCATGCTGCTGTCCTCTCCCCAAATCATTTCTTCTTTCTCTCCCCGCCCCCATCTATGTAAATGAACTCCCGCACGCCCAGCAGCTCAGGCACTGGGTTTGAGTATTTCTGCCCCACAACACCCAGCATCTAATCATGTAGTAAGTCTTATCGTTTCTACTTCCTAAGTATATTTCGTGTCTTGTCTACTTCTCCCCACTCCCAAAGCGAATGGTCTTGCTTAAACCGCTTTCTTTCTTTCACCAGGGTTAATGCAATAGCCTCCACCTGGTTCTCCTGCTCCGACTCGTGTCCTCACACCATCCAGTCCCCACACGGCAAGCAGAATGAGGCTTTTACAGTGTGAACCAGGTGGTATTACGTTCTCGTTCAAAACCGTTCCGTGGTTTCCTTTTGCACCTTGAATAAAATCCAAACTCCTTACTGGGGCTTAGCAAGCCCCACATGCTCTGACTCCAGCCATCCTCCTGGGAGCGTGACGGGCTCAGGCAAACCACGCGCTGCAAGCCGGACTCGCAGGCAGAGGTCCTGCTGCTGTGCCATACGGGGGCATCCTAGGCTGCTCCCTTGCCTTTAGGTTTCTGTACGAGAGGCCTTAAGGAGCCAGGTGTGCGGGGAGATTGTATCGCTGCTGAGAAAGGCAACAGCCCGGTGCTGATTGCACCTGGGTGCCCTGTGGGACACTGAGGCCATGCACAGCCTTCCCACTGAGGGCAATGGTCACCAGTCCCCAACAGATGTTTGCAGGCCACATGGGGAGTGTCCCGGCAGCCACTCAGAGTCAATCCCGCTGTCGCTCCATGCTCTCCAGCCGTCAGCACTGGACGTCCCCCCTCGCTCACTGCACTCCAGCTCCGCCTGCCTCCCCTGGGGCCTCAAGCCCGCTGAGCTCCCCAGCAGGAGTTTTGCACGTGCCCCCCTCTCTCAGACGTCCCTGACGGCCAGGTCCTCCATCCTTCATCACGAATAAACTGAAATGCCACTTTCTTGGAAGGCCTTTCTTGATTACTTCTACTATTCTCTATTCTTGCACCAGTTCGTCTCCTTCACAACGTGCCGAAACATGCACCTTGCATTTATTCCTTCGTTTCTGTGTTTCAAGTCTGACGCTCTAGATCGTTAACTCCATGAGAGCGGAGCCTGTGTCCTTTAAATTATGGAGACTGTGTCCTTTCTATTATGAAATGACAGTGTTAAATGGGAGAATATTATTTAAATAATATCCTTATTTTGTTAAATTGCAAGTTTAAAAAAACTGTATTATCCGCTTATTCTTCTTATTTATGTTAAGATTTTTACTGACCTATTAAATTAAGATTCCTGAGAAACACAAGTCTAGATAATAGTACATTTTGGTATTTTATAGCCTGGCTGAATGCAAAAAAAAAAAAAAGTAAGTAAATTGATTGATGGAAACCTGCATGAAGAGTCATAGGAGCTTATGGTCATACACATTTCTTATTCACCGTTACATCCCCAATGTAAGGCAGGTTGCCAGCAGACATTAGACATTCAATAAATATTATTTGTCGAATTAGTGAGACTAATGAGGCATGTCTCCTAATGGCATGTCTCAAGAACTATCTCAATCCTTGCCCTGTTCACCGGTTTTATCCACATTGAACCCAGGCTTGTTCAAAATTTTTATCAATAAATGGAATTAAAATGATCTAAACCTGGGAGGATAACACAGTGAATGAGAAATTAAGATTCGACATCCCGCCAAGTTGGAATGATGCGTCAGAACCAGCACGATAACATCAACGGGCCGTTCTGTAGGATCAGAAGATGAGCTACACAGAACAACGTGTCAGAAACTTGGTTAAATGAATTTTACAAGAAAACGACGCTGGTAGAGGGGTAGACGAACACTCGAGAACCTTGGACTCCCAGATTCCCCAGAACTTGCTAGTAAACGCGGCCGGCTCTGTTAGAAGACAGTGAGCCCCCCCTCACTCGTAGGTCATGCAGGCGCCTCAAATAAGATCACGACAATGCTTATCCCTCTCAGAATCTCCCCATGTCCCTCCTACCATCCAGACCAGTAACAAAGGTCAGATCCCACAACCAGCAGGACAGCAAAGACAGCCATTCTATCGACTGCGGTGGATAACCAGCAAATGCCAAGTGGGTTTCCGGCCTTAGTAACACACATGCATTGTACAGACTGATGAGCCCGTCCGAGATTCAGTAAAGGGTTCCATGTTCAGGGATTTGGGACACGCTTGACGCCCTCGAAAGTAAATGACAACCTACTGCATTTCATAATGTTCCTAAGAAAAAAGCGTGGCATTTAGACAGACCTATTTGAGTCCAGGGGCCTGCATGCCCAGCACACCCGCTGGGTGACACAGAAGGCCGTCAGCTCTGAGTGCCCAGGGCAGGGAGGGACTCTGCAGCGGGTCAAGGCCACAGCCCCCACAGCCCTTGCTGCTTGGGTCATGTGACTCGGTAGAAGCCAGACCTATGGGAGTGAGACCAACAAGGATCCTAAAGAGACAGTTCCCAGAGGGGCAAACTTACTTACCATGAGAAGCAAGTGAATCTGAGCCGGGCAAGAGGTGAATTCTAGTGGATTCCACGGTGCTCGCGCCACCCGCTTCCTTCTTTGGCCAAGATGCCAATCACCTCAGCTGCTAGATGTAGCGGTTGCTGGGGGCCCAGGAAAGGCCCTCGGCCACAGGAAGCTGACTCACCCAGAGACCAGCCCGTGGCCAGTGGTGGATGGGAATAACGGGGCAAACAAAGCCGAGCCCTCAAACCCATTCAGGACAACTCTGAAGGGCGTCGTTCTCGACGTGGAATCTGCTAAAAGCTTCCTCAGTTGCAACCACATCACGGGGCAGCTTTCCCCAGCCCGCTTCTGCCCCCTTTTCACTCCCTTCAAGGCATGGGTAGCCCTGAGAACGTTCTCCAATAAGCCCTTGGCCTGCAGCTCTCCACCTCAAGGCCTATTTGCAGGGAACCCCATCAGCAACAACAGTGTCTATCACTTCCTCTGTCATCGTGATCGTGTCATTGCACTTTTCCATTTCCACTGTGTTCAGTGTGATTTCTTCAAGCCACCCGGTCGGTCACTGTTTGCAGTTGGTTTTGAACTACTTTTATTGGTTTTAATGTAGCTTTCATCTCTGTAATATTTTGTTTCATCTTCCATTTTTCTTCAGGACCTCTACTAACTTCCATGCCATTTCTCTCTTATTTTTCTTTTTTCAAACCCCCTATTTCTTTTTGAGCTCTGTTTTAGAGGGGTTGTAGAGTCTGTAATGTCTGTAAGGATTTGGAAAACTATTCGGATTAGACCACATGAAATTGCATTCCTGTGGGTCTAAAGTGGTCAAACTTTGACAATTGCACATAGTTCAAACCAATATTTATCTGAAGTTTTCCTACGGTTTTTGGATCATTCCTCTTGACAGTATGGTTTTCATCTACTTTTAGCTCTTGTAATCCCTCTCTGCTTCTTTATTTACCATTCCTAGGCAAAGATCTCGTATTTATTTTCTTTTATAAAATAATAAAGTATATGTGAACAAGGTTAATTACCTGCTGAAGAATAACATAAGACGAGGTGGGAGAAAGAGTTGAGACCCTCTCGATATGACTTGGGCATATGGCGAGCAATTTCTGCTCCGAAATCTGGCAGTTTTTCCCACTCAGAGCAGATCTACTCTCCATTTTAGGTGCTTCATAGGTCAAGATAGTTCACACACATCAGCTTCCCTCAAAGCAGAAACTGGAAAGAAAATCCCTGTCCAAGGAACCACGAGGGAGTGAGGGAGGTTGGAAAAAGCAGAGGAAGTTGCTCAGCAAGGATGCGACTTCAGGCTGAAGTCACATCTCAGCCTGATCCTTTGGGGAGCCCTGGAGCACGAACTGTATCACAGAATGGCCCCTCCGAGGTTTCCTTCATATCCGGGGGCAGGACCTGGAGCCCCACCCCAGGCCAGGGACAGGGTATAACCCACCAGGCATCTGGGATGAGGCAGCGTCTCTGATGTTGTGAGAAATTTTCTGGAGAAGAATAGCTGTGGCCCATACATAGTCCACGACCTTCCAAGCAATTACAAAAATGGAAGCTTTTGCCCATCACAGGAAGCTTGAGCTTTGGGTGCTGCCTCCTCTCTCTCCCTCTCCCAGCCCACTGTGTGCTAAGCAGTCACCTGGCGACCCGGTCATCAATGACTTGGTCATAGAAACACCAGCCACCTCTATCTTTTGCTCCTCTAGCCTCCCCTTTCTGCAGAAGCCTCCAGTCTGCCCTGCAGGCCTCCCAACCCTCCTGGGGCAGAGTCCTCCTGGTCTCTAATCTCATTGTTTTCATCAAAGGATCATTGTCTTTCAGGCTGGAAACTCTTGAAGTTGAGGATATCTGCTGCGTCTGGCTCAAGGCCCAAGGAGTCAAGTGTCAGATTTTAGCCTCCCCGCTCTGCTTGGGCCGCTCAGGCAGTTTCCTCACTTACTTCAATGTTGTGGGGGAAGGGGGAGCGTTTTTCCTTTCTATTTTCCTTTTTGCGTTGTTCTCAGGAGTTTCGGGAAGGTGAATGGCACACTTCGAGATCTGAAATAAAAATTCCCTGCATGGACTCTTCTTTTTGTCTCTTTTTCATTGGAAATATGTCATATGCGCAAAGCATTGTACTTAAAGTATAGGTAAAGTTTAAAGTGTAAAAATAATGAAATCACAAAACCAACCTGTACTCATTACCCAGATTAAGAAATTGGACAGAATGAATGCCACTGAAACCCTGTGTGTACCCCTCCCGTTTCATTCTCCTACCTCCTCCCCAGAGGAAACCGCTGTTCTGAGTTATGCTCATCATAACTTTGCTTTGCTTTATAGCGTTAGCACATAGAGCTGTAATTCCTAAACAAAATAATGTTTCGTTTTTCCTGATTTCACTCTATATAAATAGAATTATACCCTATTTATTCCTCTGCAAATGCTTCTTAGGCTCAATATTATCCTTTTGAGATTTCTGCATAGGGAGCGCTGAGCCATCATTCACTCATCTCCAACACTGTGTAGTATTTCTCGGTGTGAATAAATCAAAAATTTGTTTACTCATCTGCCATTGGTGCGCGTTTGGGTGGCTTTCGGTTTTGTAATACGAAGCAAGTGCTGCTGTTAACATCCTTGTACTTTTGCCCTGAGCACAGCGGCAGGAATTTCTCCGGGATACGAACGCGGGAGGAGGGTTGTGGAATCACATGTCATCATCACATTTTCAGCTTTTGACAGTGGTGATGACGAGTTACGTCCCAAAGTGGGGATGTCAATTCGCATTCCCACCAACAGCGTAGGTAAAGTTCCTTGGGCCCACATCTTCACCAGCTTCACTTGGTATTCTCTGCCTTTCTGAGGACGGTTTATCCAGACAGTAAGAAATTGCATTACACTACGATTTGCATGTGCATCCCATGATTCCGAGAGAAACGGAGCATCTTTTCACACGCTTATTGGCCATGCTTAGTCTCGACAGCGAAATGACCACTCCTATCTTTTGTTTCACTTTCTTTTGAGCTGTTAGTCATTTCCTTATTTATTCGCAGAAAGTCTTTATTATATTCTGGATACTGAGCCAATATCAGTTAGGCGTGTTGCAAATCTCCTTTCTCAGTTTGATGTCTTCTCAGAAATAGAAGTTATCAATTATAACGTACCCTGCTTTTGCGATCTTTTTATTTGTCTTTAGGGTTTTAGGGGTTGTGTTTAAGAAATAACTACCCGAAGGGCATATTCTGTGACATGTTCCTCTAAAAGTCTTAAATGTTGGCCTTTCACATTTAAGACCTTAATCCCTCTGGCATTAATTCTTGTATGATGTAAGTAGGCATCCATTTTCATTGTGTTCCATCTGGATAAACAGTACCACATACGAAGGGACCCACCTTTTCCCCACTGCTCCATTCTGTGGCCTCTCAGTTTCTACAAACTGACGGGTGACAGAATTTATTAGCTCTTTGTTATGTTCCATTGGCCTCCTTGTCAGTGAGCCAAAACCACAGTCTTTATTTTTACAGTATTAACATTTTTTGTTGTCATCTGATAGGGCAAGTACCCTCCCCTCCCTCGCTGCTTTTAAGGAGTGCACTGATTCTCCTTGACCCTTTGTCATCTATATAAATTTTATAATGAACTGATCAAGTTTCATGAAAATCCTGTTGGGATTTAGATTGGAATCGCCTTGAATATACAGAACAATTTGGGGAGGCTTGGCGTCTTGATAATATTGAATCACCAGTTCATATGCGCAGTATGCCTTTCCATTTATTTAGATCTTTTGAGATGTCTTTCAATAAAGTTTTGTAATTTTATCCAAGAAAGAAACTGTAGAATAGTCGTTAAGAGCACATACTCTGGAAACAAAAGCTGCATTTGAATTCCTACCCTACAATGTACTAACTATGCAATATGGACAATGTATGCAGTCTCTTTGGCTGTCAGTTTTCTCAGCTCTAAAAAGAGACGCATTGACAATGCCTAACTCATGGAGTTGTTATAAAGATTACATGGCTTAATATCCCAAAATGCTTAGAACAGTGCATGGCCCACGATAAGCTCCATATAAGTTTTGCTTTTATTAGCCCCAGGTACGTTACGTTTTGTTTTCCTACTATAACCAGCATTTTAATTGCATTTTATGGTTCTCTTCGATGTCTATAAATATACCTGACATTTGGATTCATCAAAAGCTGAAAACCTATTAAATTTTCTTGTTAATTCTAATTATTTTTTGTAGATTATTCTGGGCTTCTTATATTATTTGCTGATGGTATTGTTTCTTCCTTTCTAGTCCTTAAGTATTTTTTTCTTGACTTATTTCACTGTTTAGAATTTCCAGTATATTGTTAAAGCAATAGTGGCAAGAATCCTTTCTTGTTCCAAACTTTAAAGAGAATATTTTTAATATTTTGCCACTTAATAAAATCCTGGCTATAGATTTCAGGTAGATGTGGATATTTGGCGAAGCACTGCTCGTTCTATTCTGTGTTTGCCATGACTTTTTACAACGAATAATTGATGATTTTATCAAATGTTTCAATTGGCTAATGTAGTAAAATTACATTTATATATTCTGCTAATGTTGAACTAACTTTGTATTTCTGGAATACTATAAACTTGGCTGTAATGTGTTATCTTTGGTTTTAGATTCCATTTTCTAATATTTTGTTTAGGATGTTTACAGCAATAGCTGTAAGTTAAAGCTGCCTGTACCTTTCCATTCTTGAACTGCCTTTGTCAGAATTGCACACTGAGAATATGCTGTTCTCTTTTGGATTCTGAAACACTCTAAATTTAGAATTATTTATTCCTCGAAAGCTCTGTAGAGCTCACCTGACTCATAGATGTGTCTGTGACTGGTGTCTTCTTTGAAGAGACGTTTTTAAATATTGGATCAATGCCCTCCATGGCTATAGAATCATTTCCTCTTGAGTCAAGTGTAGCGACTTTTATTTTTCTACAAGTTTCTGCGTGTTGCATGAGTGTTGAAATTATTAGCATAATTTTTATGATGTTCTCTTATTACTTTTTAATCTCTGCTGCCTCAATGCATAGTTATGCCTCTTTTCATTCTTAATGTTGTTTACTTGTTTCTTCTCACTTTTATACTTGATCGGTCTTGTGTCAATTCTATTAGAATTTTCAGCAAATTGATGTATATACCCTGTTGCTCCTTTCTATTGAATCTTTGTTTTCCATTTCCTTAATTTCTTTTTTTTCATGTTTTTACTATTTGCTTACTTCTTTCTTTGGATTTTTCTCTATTATTATTTCTTACTTTCTAAAGTAAGGCCCTTAGCTGCTCATTTCTTTTCAGTCTTTTCTCCTTCGTAATAAAAGGCCCTAATTTTACCTGTAGGCACCAATTTAGCTGAATCTCACAAGGTTTGTTTTATAATATTTTCACTGTTGTTTCTTCACTATATATTCATTACAGAGTTTCTTTCATTTCTGTGAAGATTCCTTCTCTTTTATTCATTTCTAATGTGATTTCAGTGTTGCCTAAAATGTGGCCTCTTAGATATAGATTCTTTGAAATGCATACAGCCTACTACTTGATCAATTTTTATAAATGTTCTATGTGCGCTTGAAAAATGCGTATTTTCCAATTATCGGTGCAATGTTCTATATACATTTCTTAAATCATGCTTGTTAAGAATGTAGTTCAGATTTTCTCTGTCGCTATTGATTTTGATCTGCTTCACCTATCAGTGTCCAAGAGCAGGATGTTACATCTCCCACTTAGGTGGTGAATTTGTCAATTTGTCCTCATAGTTGGATCAATTTTCGTTTTATAAAATTTGAAGCTACACTACTAGATACATCAGATTTAGAATTGTTACATATTTATAGTAAATTGAACTTTTTATCAATGTGTAATGAGCTATTTGTCATCTCTAAAAAGGTTTTTGGCCTTGAAAGCTATTCTATCTGAAATATATATATATACTACACCAACTTTCCTTTAGCATTTTCCTGGTTATGACTTTTTTCCATCTCTTAATTCCAGCTTTTCCATATCCTTTGATTTTGCTATGTATCTTGTAACTGGCATTTATAGCGAGACTTTGTTGTGTTCTCTTTTTAATCCAGTTTGGCAGTCTTTATCCTCTAGCTGGAGCATATAGTCCATTTACATTGATTGCGATTTCTCATACATTTGGGTTCATTTCTAACGTCTTGTTTTAAACGTTTTTTAACTTATTTTTTTCTTCTTTAAATTAGCTGAGCTATTCGTCCATCCCATTTTCTCTTAAACTAGTTTTAAAAGTTAGTCGCTCTATTTTTATGCTTTTAGCAATTGTTAAATTTGTTAAATTAAATTTAAAAGACATTAAATTAACATGAAAAGTTAATCATCTTAGTTTGAGCTCCCCAATCAACAGAATCATCTAAGACAGGGGCTTGGAGGCAGATAGCATATTTGACAGGCAATCCAAGGAAGCAGGACTAAGGGAATGGGGAGAAGGAAAAGAGAGAAAATCCTTTAAGGGTCATAATCAAGGTCAGTGCCAAGAGCAATGGAGGATCTATTCTGCCAGATTTTCTGAGAAGCATAAGAAAGGGCTTCTAGAATTATCTATGGGAATAATTGTTAAGTGTGGGCAGTCATCTATAACCTCCCACTCCTCTTTGGTTGAAGTTGCCCCAACCTCTGTACGCACTTGCACATGGGCCTGTTTGTGTCCCATGACTGTGGAGCAGGCGTCGCAGCATAGAGAGGCACGGAGCACGGTGCATCGGAGATGGGGTTCTGCGGCATTCCTTCCAAGTCACCAATAACTGCACTGCAGCCCCAGTGTCTACTGCATTAATTATTATCTTTGCTCTTCTCTCAAAAAATAAAGATCTTAGAAGGACTTAAATCCCATCACTCTCATCCTGGCTTATATGTAACTGTCCAGGATTCGGGTTCTGTACTGATTTACCTAACATCACAAATTATGCATAATTAATACTGTTTTATACAGTCAATGTTCATTCAGATTTACTCATCTATCATTTCCTTTGCAAACCAATCCTTCTAGCATTTTAGACTCTTCATTTGAAATTATTTGCTGTTTTTCTAAGTTAAGAACCCTCTAAAAGTCTCCTAGTAAAACTGTCAGTAAACCCTCCTAGTTTTCGGTTGTCGGAAAATTTCTTTGTTGTCCTCATTCTTACAAAAAAAAAAATTCAAGATAGAATTCTATGTTGAGTCATGTTCTCTTCAAAATTTGAAGATTTTAATTCACTCATTTCTGAGTTTGACTGTCAATGTTTACAGGTTACCTCTCACCCTAATTTTCATCCCTTTGAGGTAATTTGTCTTTTGTTCCTGGCTGCTTTTACGTTCACTTTGTCTGGTGTCCCGTGTAACAGGGGTGGATTTAATACACTTAAGCTTTGATGTCTTCTGTCAAATATGCAAAATTCTCAGTCATTATACAACTCAGAGTGCCCTCTCCCCTTTTTTCTTTTTTGTCTCCTTTTTAAATTCCAATAATAGAGATGCTAGATCTTCTCACTCTACCATCCATGACTCTCAAACTCTCTTCCAGGTCTAAAAGTTTATTTGTCCTCTCTTTAACTGTCCACTAAGTTTTCATTTCATTTACAAGGGTTTTTCATTTTTAGAATATTTATTTGGCTTCTTTTTAAATCTCCCTGATCAATTTTTATAATCTCTTGATTTATTTTTTAAAACACGCTTTTATTTAATTCCAAGGATGCATTAAACATCCTTGCTTTAAATCCTGTATCTGCCGGTTCCAGTATCTGCAGTCTTTGTGGTTCTGATTGGGTAGTTGGTTATTTCTGCTGACTCTCGCTAATGGTGGTTTTTGAATTCGTATGTTTATTGATTTCCCATTGTGAGCTCACTTGCCAAGGATCTTTATCTGAGGGGATTCTCCAGGTGGGTGTATAGAGTTTTCCTCCAGAGAATGTTTATATTTGTTTCTTCCAAATGCTAAGGGCCACTAGTATCTTAGGACTACTCAAAACTAAATTTTTAGAATACAGTTTCTCAGGTCATGTGTAATATAAGCTCAGATCAGAGCTATATGAGGGAGGGTTTGTGGATAAGAGTCGTCAGGAGAGAGATGTTTTTATCCTCATCACCTCTCCCTGTGGTGTGGGTAACATTTCAGGTCACCCACCGAGGCACACAGCGTTATGTGTGGATATTCCTACTTTGTTTAGACCCCAGTCCTTTTCTCTTATTTCTTATATGTGTAACCTAAAAGGACAAATGCCAACTCCAGAGCTTGCTAACTCAAATTAATTCAGACTTTCATACCGGGCCTCTGAGGAATTCCGTTATTTTCCACCAGCTCAGCCATGCTTCGAAGGACTTACATTTTAAACCCAGTTTAAGCTATACTGAGGAGACTTCCTCTGAACATCTCTTTTCTGCCCTTGACTTCATTGGCCGGGTTTCTTAACATACTACTAAGACCACCACATATAAACCTATAAGGGAATATCTTTTCCAGTTGTGAAATGGAGGACAGCAGGACCCACTTGTGCAAGTTACCTCACAATCTTGACATTTTGACCATCGGACACATCATTCTTTTGATCCAAGCACTAATCTTCAGAGAGGCCTCCTAAAATCGGAGTTTCCTGGGGGGAGCAATGTATAAGCTGTTGATAGCTGCTCACCCAGTCGATATTAGGGAACACCCACACACATATGCTTATCTCGCCAGACCCCTACAGAATATGTAGAAAGGGAGAGGCAAGGAGAAGGCA
Source organism: Cynopterus sphinx (assembly GCA_030015415.1). Classification (NCBI taxonomy): domain Eukaryota; kingdom Metazoa; phylum Chordata; class Mammalia; order Chiroptera; family Pteropodidae; genus Cynopterus; species Cynopterus sphinx. The sequence continues at coordinate 47,171,786 of CM057390.1, read as the reverse complement.
GGAGAGCTCTGGAGCCCAACGCATTGCCTGGAGAGGACAAGCGGGAGGTGGACATCAAGGGCAGAGACCCATGTCAGTGCTGGGGGTGGGAGGTTAGATGCTAGGTGATAGTTTCCCTAAGGAAACTAGAAGGAGATTGGGTTAAGCAGCAATAAGCAATAAGTCGGATACCAGCCCTGCCCCAGGGAGAAATATAAATGAAAGAAATGAATAAAACTTGCATGTTGCACTTTCGAGCCATAGAATTGACTAGCTTGACTCTCAGGTAAGGAGACAAAACCCAGACGGGTGATAATATTTGACTAAGATCCACTGTGGAAGCTCAAACATAAGGCTTAAGATTTCTAAATTCCAGCATTATTTCTGTCTCCCAATATATCCCACAATGTGCTTTACACAACATCAGCTGCAGAAGGTACTGCAAGAGTCATGCAAAGACGAGCATCAGTAGCCCCATATGACTGGGTGACATGAGGGTGGACAGAATTGGATACGTTTTGAAGGATTTTTTAAATCCCTTTTAATATGCAACTGTGTCTTGTGATGTTCAAAATGAGGAGTGCAGGGTATAGAGCTTCCCAAGCATCCAACTGTGGAATCTGCTTTTTAATTGAACATCTCAAGGGATTAATGTTCAGCAGAAAACTACTTGGAAGATGCTAGGCTATATCATACCGCTCTTCTAATTCCCTGATTCTTCCACGACAATATAATTCACGACAATAAGCATTTATTTAGCACAGGCCATCTGCCCAGCACTGCACCAAGGCAGCGGAAGGTACCAGGGTATGTAAGGTCCCTACACCATGATGCATATGACGTCCTGGCAACAGTCAGACACCCACGCAGATAACTGGCCCTTGGTGTAAGCTTCACAGCTGGACAGAATCGTCACATCACCTCATCACGTGGGCATCTGACAGATACTTAAAGTTACGTTTTCCAAAACTGGGCCTCTAATACCCACCCCGAACTTCAACCGTCTTCCCTGTCGTGGTTAATGACACTTTCTCTTTGTTCAGGGTAAAAATGACATGATCACCTTCGACTAGCCCTTTACTCCTCCACCTCCCAACTAACCCTTCAGCAGAGTTTGTTGGCTCTACCCTCTGGATGCAGCCAGAATGCAGTGCTCTCGCCTTGGCTAGCACGCTGATCTAAGCTACCATCACTGCTGCTGTGGGGTCTCCCTGCCTCCGCCTTGGCTCCTCAGCCTCTTCCCCCACCTCTGAGGCAGGTGTCATTCCCTCAGAGCCCAGACCTTGGCTCAATGCACACTGTGGCTCCCTATTCGCCCAGGTGCAAGCACAGCCTTCTGATGACCTGAAAGTTCCTAAATGAGTTGGCCCCATTACCTCTTAGGCATCTTGTTACTCCTCTTCCCCTGAATCCCTATTCTAGCTACACCGGCCCCATCATGCTTTTTTTTTCTTTTTTTCTTTTCTTTTTTTTTTTTTTTAAACTCTCTAGGGCCCTTCTGATCTCTGCACAGCCACATTTACTATTTCATCTCCCTGGACTGTTCTCCAGCCAGACACGCACATGTTCTCTCCTTACAGCTCCTCCAAGTCAGTGCTTAAATGCCATCCTCCAGGAAAGTAACGCCTATTCCAAACTGCAATCTCACCCCACCCCTGGCTTGCCTTTCCTTGCTTTCTTTTTTCTCCCCAAACACTTATCAAATCATTCATCGGTTGATTGTTCCTCTCCCCACTAGAATGTAAGCACTGGGAGAGCAAAGATTTTCTCATGTTTTGCCTCCTGCTGCTGCCCCAGAACCTACAGCCGTGCCTCGCCCACAGGAGGAGTTCATTATATATTTGTTGAGAGAAAAATGGCCAAAACATATTGTAAGCATTGAGAGAGCCTTAATGAAGGAGGTGGTTTGGGGGAAGAGCCTTGGAAGACGGGGCTGAGTGAATAAAATATTGACAAGAGCCTTCGGAGCAATCGCAGCCCATTCCGGCTCCGCAAATGAGGGTCTCTGAACTCGGTGGAGTCACAGGCTCTCTTAGTGGGGCTTTCATTGATCGTGGATTTCAGGCTGTATTGGCGGGGCCTCGGAGTTCTGGAAAGAGGCTTCTGGGTCCAGGGAGAAAAGAGGAGAGGAGAGGAGAGGAGAGGAGAGGAGAGGAGAGGAGAGGAGAGGAGAGGAGAGGAGAGGAGAGGAGAGGAGAGGAGAGGAAGGAAGGGAAGGGAAGGGAAGGGAAGAGAAGAGAAGAGAAGACAAGAGAAGAGAAGAGAAGAGAAGAGAAGAGAAGAGAAGAGAAGAGAAGAGAAGAGAAGAGAAGAGAAGCTGCTCTGCTCTTCTCTCTTGGATGTTTAGCATTTGGCCCAAGATTGTCTTTGAAAGGTGTTGCCCTGCTAGAAGTGAAAAGCTCCAAAACCGTTGCCCTTGGTGGTCTCGGAGGCACCTGGCCCTCCGTGGGCATCAGGAGACCATGTGGACAACCCAGGCCACAGGATGAGAAGGACGAACGCCGACCTGTCCGAAGTGGGGAAACCACACCGCAGGAAGCGGCCTTTCTCTGTGTCCTGAATTCTGGCCCGGTCAGCTGGTCTCCCCCAAGGCTCGTGTGGGAGAGCCGCAGAGCCCGCATCCCACCGTCGCGTTTAGCGGGCGAGCAGTGCGGCAGGTCTCGAAATCCAGCGCGTGCAGCTTCCCGGATAAAGGGAGAGCCCAGGACCCCAGCCTCACGCTAATGAAATCACATGAGAAAATGATAGAGGGAGAAAAGGAGACACCGGGGTAGTTGAAAGCCGCCGCGGGTTTGTGCGAACGACGGCTGATTCCACATTACCACGAACGCCTCCGGTTAATGGGGGAAAATGTGCTGAAGCAGAGGCTTTTGTCAGCCCAAACACATCTGTGAATAATTGAACCACGTTCGTGCTGAAGGAGTCAGCAGTTTATCACCGATTCGGCCTCCACTTTCAGAAGGAGCGAACAGCATTTCGAGGGAGGAGGTCTAACTCACACACGCACTCACACACACACACGCACACACACATGCACACGCACACACACGCACACACACACACACGCACACAAACGCGCACACACGCACACACGCACTCACACACACACACCCACACACTCATGCACACACACGCACACACACACACACTACTCTTGTTGCAGATGGAAGTTCGGAATCCGACCGGCCGTGCGTGTGACCATTTGAAACTGCGCAGGGTGTTACCTGTGCAGGATCCAGAATCAGAGGCAGCTCGCCCGAACGCGTGGGCCCTCCCCACACTCGGCCCTGCCCTGCTCCCCATCCCCAGGGCCGCTCAGGCTCACGGGCCACCTCTCAGGCCCGGAAAGTCTCTTCCTGCGGAGCGTGTGTTGCCCGCCAGCTCTGGCCCCCAGCCCCCAAGCACCTCCGACCCCCGGGGGGACAGTCTGCCACCAGTGTAGAGGCAGGACAGCCAGGAGGGCTGCGAGGGGCCAGGTGTGAAAATCGAAACTCGGCGACGAGAGGAGAGACTAGGAGTCAAGACTGAAGAGCCCCCACGACAGACACGAACACAGCACAGAGGCGACCGTCGCTGGTGAGAAACCCCGGACGTGGAGAACGCAGTGACTCGCCCAGGGTCCTGCAGGGACGGAGCTGACCGGGCCGCCCCTCGGCTCCCCTGCTCTTTCGGACACGTGGACTCACAGACCCTCGGCAGGCAGAACGTGGTCTGCAAAACGCCCAAAATGGAGAGTTCTGGAAGCACCAAGAGGAGAATGGCATTGCCCAGCTCGGGAACACATCTCAGCCCCGGTGGCAGGCCCAGGGGGCGGGCCCTGGGGACAGTCAGCAACTCCTTCCTGTGGCAGGGCGGGACCTAGAGTGGGCTCCCGGGGGAGAGTGGAAAGGAAAGGCAGCTCTGGAGAGGACTTCTCCCACCCTCTGTGCGTCTGTGCGTCTGTGTGTGTGTGTGTGTGTGCACCTCGGTAAACGTGCAGGGATGTGCACGTGTGCGTGAGTGTTTGCATGTGTGAGTGTGCGCAGGTGTTAGATGTGTGTGTGCGTGTGCATGTAGGTGTGTGTGAACATGTGTGTGCATGTGTGTATGTCTGTGCATGTATGTGTGTCATGTGTACATGTGTGTCTGTCTGTGTGTGCATATACCCGTATCTGTGGTCACTTCTTTCCAAAAGTCAGAGACAATTAACTTAGAGCTCGGGTGGGGGGATCTGCCTTGCCCGGGAGACTGACTGTGAGAGGAGGCCGTGGTATTGATCCACGTGGAGGCCTGGTATTGCCATCTGGGCGTGGGAAGCTACCCTGAGCAGAGCTGATGACTCTCTCCCTCCTGGCCCCACCACCCCTGGCCACCAGCCCACAGCCAGTTCCCTCCCAGACCCACAACCTGGGCCGTCCTCACACCCACCCACTAAGGAAGCTCCACTCCATGTGAGGGCAGGACAAGGGGCCAGGAGGCAGGACGGGCTCCAGATGGAGGCGGGCAGCAACGCGATGGGGTCAAACAGAGCCAGCAGGGGTCATTCTCAGATGGGGTCTTCCTTCGGGTTGGCTATAAGGCTGCTGCTGTCCCTCCGTTCTCGCTGGTTCGTTTCTTGGAGAACATAACACTTTTCTCTCCCAGGAGCTCCCACAGAAGTAAGAGATTTGCCCCAAGTGGATCAGCCCAGATCAGGAGCCAGCCCCATGGGAGGGGAGGCCTGGGGTGGGGCACAGAGTGGGTAGACCGAGGTGGATGTCACGTTCACGGGAACTCAGGGACCTTGGAGCCCGGGAGGACTAGGCAGCGCTAAACCTTACTCTGGGCTCTAGTGACACGGCTTTGTATCACGTGAGGCGAAAGGTCCTGCCTGCACGTCCTCTCCCCTATTTGCCGCCCCCGCACCCCGGGGAGAGGGTGTCACCGCTGTCAAATAGGGCCCAGGAAATGGTGCCAACGCTGAAGAAGTCAGGTCAGAAGGCCTCAGCAAGGAAGGCATCACCCAGAACACACGCATGCCCACGGGGTCACACGCGCGTGTGCACACGCTGAGACGTGCAGGCTGCGTCCCGCCAGGCCTACCCACAGGAGCATGCTCCCTGGTCACCACCCCATCGCTATCATCACGACCGGATGGCGTGCCTGTGCCTGGGCGGCTGGGTCCACTCAGGGCTTCGCTTCCCACCCACCCTCTGCCTTCCAGCCTCTGGCCCCTGGCCCCGTCCCTCACAGCCTTCCCTCCGGCCACCAGGCAGGGCCACTCCCGTCTCCTCCCGTCCGCCTCCAAAGACCGAGCGAATCAGAGCCAGGAGAAATCTCGTTTCAGCATCAGAGGCCGCCTCCTTGCCCAGAAATCTCCATTTGTTTTCCTGTAAATAACCTATAATAAATATGTGCGGTTGGGTTTTTACACTTACGACCGTGACAGCCGAAGAAAGCTGGGAATGGCTTCCTGCTCCAGACAGGCGGCTTGCGCTGAGAAAGGCGGGGGGGGGGGGGGGGACGCAGAAAACACGCAGCAGGTCTGCAGCGGGGTCGCAGAGGGGTCGCATCGCCCAGCCTGCCTGCCCAGCCCCCTCCGCCTCGGCTCCGATCCCCAAATAAGAGCCGGCACCTCCCGGCCCCCTCCCAACAAAACGCCAGGGACATGCTGAGTGGGCTGCATCCTTGTCCCTCCTGCACACCCCCTGTAGGCCACACACACATGCACACACAGGCGCACACACAGGTGCACACACAGGTGCACACAGGCGCACACAGGCGCACACACAGGCGCACACACAGGCGCACACAGGTGCACACACAGGTGCACACACAGGTGCACACACACACACTCCCACATTCCACCTCGCTCTAAAACTGTGCTTCTAATATTCCCATTCTTCCTGCCTAAGAGGACCCCTGTCCTTCACCTCTGAATCCCGCCCCCTCCGTCGAAGACCCCAGGCCAGGGCCCTCCTCTCCGGGAAGGCTCCGCTGCCCTCCCCACGCCCAGGGAGCCTTCGACTCCCGCGTGTAGCCCTCACACCATGTCGGTCCCTGCAGGAGAGCCAGGACGGGAGACCGCGGTCAGCCTCACGCCGCCGGGCTCCAATCCCGCTTCTGCCACTGAACAACTTCGCACGCGTGGGCGACTGACCTGACCGCACCGTTTCTCAGTTTCCTTGTCGGTGAAACGCTGATGCTGCCATGACCCGGCTGCTCACTCTGCCATCACGGGTCAAGGAGTAACTAACTGTCCGCCAGGTGCTCAGGACGACACCTGGCTATAAAAGCTGCCGGGCACGGGCCGGACCCTGGGCTCGAAGGGGTGGGTATCTCACCGCTGCCCTGCAAAGCCTCGCACGCAGCGAATGCTCGGACGTGTGTGCTGGGTGAGCATCCCTGTAGGCCTGGGAAAATGGCATCAGAAAGCCGTGGGCGGGGGGACTGCGCGGTGTGGGGACCCCTGCACACCTGGCCCAGGTGAGCGGGCCCAGGTGTCCCGCCCCGTGAGGACGTGCGCACCTTCATTTCTGCGCCAGCCCCACTGCCTCAGGCGGGGCCCCATGATGTGCGTGTTGGAAGCTTTATGCGCACCGGGGCCCGCAGAACAGCAAACGCGCTTTTAAAAACGAGCAGGCCATCGATGGAAACGATGTTCGTGACATTCAATTGGGAAGGCAGAAGGTAAATGATGAAATTAAAGATATTCATGGCCAGAATGCAGACGGCGCGGAGCAGGCACACAGGCTGCGTGGGCTCCTGAGTGGGACACGGTGGAGGGAGGGGGAGCCGAGGCCCCAGTAATTCTCAGGCCGGATTTCCGTTTCAGATTAGGGATGAGAAGGGGGAAAACCTTCTCCCTCCTTTACATTCCCTGCAATTAAATCTGGATAAGACAGCGCGAAGATACCACCCGTGTGCGGTGTGGGTAAGGGGACGGGGAAGAGGACAAAGCTGGGAAACGACTAACCCGGGGCATCATGAGCTTGGTTATGAAGACTAAGTCACTTGTGACGTTTAAGACCCCCGGGTGCCGTCAGTGTTGTTATTTACACGTTCTCGTTGCCATCATTATTTTTTCACTCAAAATCCTGACGTCGTTCACCAAACACGCATCGCGGCCCCGCGTCGCCTGGAGCGCAGATAATGGGGAGACGCGGGAAAATAAGAGAAAGGCTTCACCCTGAAGAGGAGGGAGGACGGCCAAGGTGCAGGTTCGTTACCAGACGAGCCACGTGGGAAGTAGGAGCCGAAGCGGTGGAGCACGTGGCTGGGCAGCGGGGGACCGGCCTACGTCCTCCTCTGTGGCCCCCGTGGCCAGGCTGAGCTGGCTGAGTCCCCAGCCTCCCTGGCCACAGCGCCCCGCGCCACTCGGACCTGCGTGGCTCCTCACTCCCAGCAGCCCGACCTGCCCTCGACCTGGGGCGAGGCCTCCTCTGCTCCAGGTGGCTCTGGAAACTCTGCCTTCCAGTCGTGTCCCCCACTTCCAGTCGGGGTTCTCTTCAGAGGCCGTCGGCTCCCACATTTACAGCGACTGGTACCTGCAGGGCCGTGGAGCTGAAAGCGCCTGCGGCTCTTCATTTCCTGGCACGATGAGGGGCATAAGCACTGGGCTGGGGGAAATAATAAAGCCAGCGTCCAGCGAGGGGTCAAAGCGAAGGTCTGGCCGCGCACGCAGGCTGCGCATCAAGCCCCCGGTTGCCCGCTGAGCGTCAGCACTGATCGCACCGACGGGGAGGTGTCTCCGGCGCTGGTGCCCGGGCCCTCACACTGGGAAGGCAGAGAGCCGAGCACTCCAGCTGCAGGGAGAGCTGCAGGCTCACCCCTGGGAAGGGGGAAGAGAGTGGAGATGGGAGTCTGCTCCTCTCACCTCTGAGTCCCACCCAGCCTCGACCGTGAGAAGGGCAGCACCCGGACGCTTCACCGCTGGGTCCCCAGACCTTGCTCCCTACCGGGGAAACAGCAGCGCTCCGTCAATTTCCCGGGGACGCATGAGTGAGGAGGATGGGTCCCCTAAGCTCTGTCTTCTTAGTCGAAGAGGAAAGTCACCCTCTGGCCTAGCGCAGGGAAGGACCACTCCAGCACACACCATCCTGCCAGCGAGAGGAGGCCAGGTTTGATTTCTTACTCCCTTTTCTGGTGGGATCAATAACTTCTTAAAATCCTTAGTAATAAGCTGTGGGTCAAGGTGAGGGATCGCAAGAGCGGAGACGAGGACAATATCTGAGGAGCCTGCAGGAAGCTCTCTGTCCATCTGATGCTGGCGCTACGAGGGATATCAATATTAATGGCAACATTCGTGCCCAAAAGCATCAGCCTCAATATTCGGCAGTTCCCACAAACGCCTCTGATGGGTGATGACAGACGGGCGAGACTGGGTAGAACGGAGATGGGCCGTCATGAGGCCTGAGATGCGAAGCAGCACGTGTGCCTCTCCCCCCCGGGGGAACTGGCCTTCTGCTGCCCCCTACGCCCCCGTCTTCCGCAGACTCTAGTTGTTTCAGAAGCTCAGGTTGTGCCCCAAATGGCCCCACCCGCCAGGGATGCAGACCTGGGGTTCTCTTCAGAGGCCGAAGGGCAGGAGGAAAAGCTGACCCACCTATGAACTCAGCCGCGTGAAGGCTCTGCCTACGTGTGAGCAAGACGTTCGTTGACCGCAGGCTTGAGAGAGGAACGTCGACCCACCCCGTTTGAAGCAGGACACGTGCTCCTGCAAAAATAAATAAATAGAAAAGCGATGGCGCCTGTGGCTCCTTTGAAATTGCATCCAGTTGCGAATCCACCGGGGGGCTTGCCCTTTGGAGAGATCCCTGGGAGAGATAATTTATAGAGCCGAGAATCCTTTTGCGAAATGAAACGAGTGCCTCCTCCTTAAGTAAATCGAGTTTACAAACTCAATTTAATTCGGCAAATGTGTATTGATTCCGTGTTCTGTATGCAGGGCATCGTGCCAGTGCAGGTGCTAACCAAGATATGCGCGATGTGGTGCCTGCCCTTGGGAAACGCATCTCCTACCAGAGGGAGACGGACGAGTCGACGAATACCTACCTCCACTCGCCTGGTACGTGCTCCAGGGAAGATGCTCTGGCGATCAAGGGAAACCAGATAATTCCCTATAATGGGATCGTCGAGCATCGCTGCCAATAGCAGGGGGCGATCGGAGTGGGCTTTGACGTGAGAACAGGAGTTCGCCAGGCCGGAATGCGGCCAAGCCCACCGCGGCGAGGAACCGGTGCGCCCACACAGAGGCCACACAGGGCTGAAGACGGGAGGATCGTGAAAGAGAAGTGGAAGGAGATATTTTGGACGAGAAGCACGCCCTACACGGCAGGACCTGGTTCCACCAGATCAAACCGTTATCCCTCAGCCGCTGCGCTGAGCGGTCACCGTGGGCCTCCTGCAGCCAGCAAGCTCTCCCGCCACAGGGACCACACAACTCGATTTACAAAAACGTGACTCTTGTACGTAGAAAAACTCATGGACGTTGTGGAGAGGGGCACGATGGTAAGGAAAGGATGGTCGAGGCCAGGTGTTTGCCCGTAACGAAGAAGAGGGAGGGGCCCCATGGGTGTCCAGGGCTGCGCCAGCCACACTTCGGAGAAGGGACGCTCGGACCTGAACGCCTCCGGTCACTGGCACTGGACGTGGGTTAGGAGAAAACATCCGCTTCACCTGAAGCTCTTCTGAGCTCAAGTCTAAGCGGGCGCGGCATCCGTTCCGGGGGCCTCACGGGGCTGTGTTAGTCTCTGATTATAGAAAGTCTCATTGTGATTAATTCCAACAAGCTCTGAATTATGTTTCTGAAGGATCATAATACAAATAAAGCACAAAGAAGGCTGGGCCCCCACAGCACAGGAGCTGAGGCCGAAAGAGAGCAGGAGGGGTCCCAGGGGTGAGCGTGATTCAGAAGTGGCAGGGAGGAAGGGGCCACAGCCCAGGCCCCCTTACCCATCACTCGGGTGGGTTCGTGAGGCTGGGAAGGTGACGTGGGCCCTCACGGAGCAGGTGAAGTCAGACCGGGGGCGCTCACCCAGCCCTGACTTCCACCAGCACAGTCCTTTTTCACGGTAAGTTTTTCTACAATTAGCAACGAGTTGCAGGCCTTGCTCTTATCCGCTCCTTCGCCTGTCTGCTTCCCCCGTCCTGCGTTAGTGACGTCGGTTTGAATCAGGGTCGGGAGCAGAAGCGGGGAGCACACGGCCGTGCTCCTCCTGGGGTAGTGTTTCCTAATTCCCTGTAGATGTCAATCTTCAGGATTTGAGAAAAAGAAATCAGAATTCCTAACAATTCTTGGGAAACCCCCACATCGTCACAGCCATTCTTCGCTTTTCTTGGCCTCGTATCTGCGTATTCTAAAATAACAATAACGCGTGACCGGACTGTGAATCGGTTCCGGGTCACAGGATTACCACAGGAGTGTTTTTTTTAATTAAAAGTATATAACAAATGCATGGTTGAACTATATTACAAGTCGACATGTTACGACGAGATAATATACTGCGGTAGCAGAAATCATCTCTCCCTGAGATAGACATTTGTTAACCAAAAACATTAAAAAAAGGGAATAGTAACGGAAACAAATGCCAAATAAAAACCCCTTAACGATGAAAGGAAAATATCACAATATTCCATTTTTAAAAATGATCCTCAGTCTTCAGTGAAAATGTGAAGCACGCAGAGCATTCACTGCTCTGTCCGCAGTTCCGATCTCTTGTCTCGTGACACGTCACCAAAGACAGACTTTCTTCCACCTTGCATGGACCTCAGTCGAACTGGTGAGGGAATGTCCCAAAATCAAGCTGGGCGTCAGGTGACTGCCGCTTCCTGTACGCTCACTTGCTCTTTACTGACTCAGAACGGTTTGTCTGCTCCGTCTGGTTTGGGTTTCGTCTTGAAACTCATGGTCGCCTTTGCTAATTCCGATGTTTCGAAGCCGCGTCTGATCGCACGTGGCAGAATTCCCACGTCTTCGCTTCGCGTTCCTCTGCTCAGGGATTTGCCCAGAACTGTACCCTACAGTGACTATTCGAGCCGTCAGCATTGGGGTAGTCCCGGGGGAAAAATTTCATCCGAATCTCTTACCCAGCGCCCCTCACAGCACCACACAGAATCGTGGGCCAGAACGGCCAACTTAAGGACGTAGTTTACTTTCCAACACTTAGTATTTCTTGGAACGCGACCTATCGAGTACGCCACGGGAATAGAGCTGACTAATATGTTCATTTTATTTGCAACAGAGACTCACCATGAGCAGCGGACAAGGGAACAAGCACACAAGCAAGACTGGCTGGTGGGACTGGGACTGGCTGCTGGGCGACCTGCTCCTGTCCGGGGGCCTTTGACCTTCACCTTCTTGGGCCAGCGTTTCCCGCCCTTGCCTTCAACTTCATGTCAGTGGATTCCTTCAAAGCAGTACCTTCTCTGCTTTGATTCATTAAGCTCAAATTCCTACAGGAGACTTATAATACTCGACCATTTTCCCCACTGATTTTTCTCAGCGTTTGTAAAAACGCATACCTGTCCTGGGAGATGCTGAAGAAGAATTCTGCCTAGAATCTACTCACCAGGCACGGGCCGGTCAGACGCTGAGCAAGGAGGTCTTAAGACCCTCTCCCACGGCCCGGGGCAGGGGGGTGAGAGGGTCTGGTGCGCCCATTTCCCACTCAGTTCCTCCCCCTCACTGCCCTGCATGGCTCCATGATTCCTGACCCCTGTCTCCCTGGTCTGCTCACCCCCAAACTCGCCCAGACCTGCCTGCCTTCTCCTCCCCTATTTCTCACATTTACCCTCCTGCTTCCCTCTATAGGCCCAGCCCACACCCAAGCACCTCCACGTCTCACATTTCAATTTCTGAGCAAAATCACTATCTACTACACAATAGGTCCAGTCGCCACCATGACAACTTAATGAAAGCAATTCCGACTAAGGTATGACTCACACGGAAATGTCCACTGCCTTTCGGGACGATGCTGAAGAGTCCACTGCGTCGTACCGAGCCTCGTTTATTTCCACATCTGACACGGAAATGAAAATTCCCAGCTCACTGTGTTTTTGAGAAGATAAAATAACGTAGGTGAAGCACAGGGCTACGTGCCAGGGAAATGCGAGTTTTGACGCTCCTTCTCCAAAGAGGACGGCGGCATTAAATGTTGAAGGAAGAGCCTTGGGGTGCAAAAGGGTGTCGTATCCACCACCGCTGGAACTGCAGGCATTAAAACCCCAGGAGCAGAACCAGCTGTATGCGCAAGTCCAAGCATGATGAATCACATCTGAGGATGCCTCTCTTCTTCCTAAAAGGTCCATAGTCGCGAATCCGCTGTCCATCCCAGTAATTTCTCCCTCGGCATGCTTTCCAAAGGGCCTCGGAACGAGAGTGGTCAGCCCGCCCACCCAGTGCCCACTGCTGCTGCCCTCGCCCGGCCTGCAGTCAACGCTCAATGAACGCCTGCCAGATCGGAGATCCTCCTCCCCGGATTAATCGGTGGCAGAAGCAGAGGGCCGGACCCCTGGGGTGGCTCCACTGCCCACAGGCTTCGTGAGTCACGTCTTCAAAAGCTCTGCAGCGGCCACCCCTTCCTTTGCCTCTGACCTCTCCGGCTTCTTCGGCATGTTTATGGACGTAATTACAGCGCGCCATTGATTTCCTGACAGCCGCCTTGATGTAACTATTTTACAGAATCAAGCTAATTTCATACATTGAGGTTTTCACGGTCTCTGGCAGACTCAACCCAAGAAGTCGTTTCCCCCATCTTAGGGCGCCCCGCCCTCCTCCGAAGGCTGCTGGGCTCGGCCCTCCTCCCCGAAGCCCAGAGGGGCAGCACGGCCATCCAGAGCCCGTCTTCTCCTGCAGGCCCGCTCTGATGGCCATGGGGTCAGCTGTGCCGTGGGGAGACAGGGAGATCGTCAGTGCCCCCAAGAAGTCAGGACAGTGCATCTGGGGAGAAAGAAGAGACCTAATTATTCCTCTAACTTTTAAAAGCCTGGATCTGCCCTCCGGGGCCCTATTCCACTCTGAATATGTTTCTGGGCTCACTGAACCCCCCCCCCCCACCGCTTCCTCACCAGCAGCTACTAATTTACATTTTCAGAGTCTTTGAAGAGACTTAATTTTATCTAATCTGCATATCGGCCCTACAATTGTGCTATTACGTCCATTTTACAGAAGCGGAAAGTGAGGCGAGAAAAGTAAAGCAGATTGGTAATAATGCCAAGTATTAAAAAGGAGCATATGAACACCCTTCGCAAAAAGGCTCCCCATGGGCCCTGCTTCTCCTCTGGGAGACGTGGAGCTGCCGAGGCAGCAGGTAGCATGACGTCCTGCTGCCCTGCCCCATGCCCACGCATGCGGTTCCGGCCCACACAGGCTGGTCTTGGCCACACTGTCCTTTCACACCAATACGGCTGGACCCTTCCTGCCCATCCAGCTCACGCCCATCCTTGAGGGACCTCCTCTAGACCTAACTTTACCAGGAGGCCTCCCTTTATAAGTTTATCTTCCGGCGAGTCTCCTTACTCTGAACACAGTAGATATATTGTCTAGAATATTAGATCAGGAATGTACATAGTCGATGTTTGATAAAGTCGTTTCGTTCTCAGAAGTCCCTCCTTGTAGTGAATCCCCACCATCCACTTCCCCACGGATATCGGTAAACGTTCCAACGCCTCGAATGCCACCATCCTGGGTTTGGGGAACGATAGGACACACCAGGACAGTGGAGTTCACCTCTGGTTCCAGAAATGGGACCCAAGACCAAGGCCAGGCCAATGAGTACATCCATGTGACCTAAGATGGTCCAATCGGAGGGGACATCTAGACTGTTGTGGAGGATGTCAATTCACTACTCTTCGTTTTAACCAATTTCAAGGAGGATTTCTAGCCCCAAAAGGACTTTAGTACACATACTTGCATGGGGATGTTTGTCCTATAATAATGTGTGTCAGGCCAGAGACAGCATAACCCTCCATTTAGACTTCTCAAGTGTTTAAAAGAGGGCATCAAAACCAAATTTAGCTCCATTGATCTTTTTACATGATTTATTAGATTTTTTGTTTTTTTTTCTGATTACAAAATAACACATGTCCGTTAATGACACTTTAGAAATTCTACCATGACTAACGATGAAGATGTATTTACTTCTATTTGCATGTGTGTGATGTTCCGTACCCTTGGGATGGACCCTGCTGTGTGTATATAATTTTGAATCCTACATCCTCACTTAAAGACAGCGGGTTACCTCAGAGGCATTTAAAAAACAAGTAGCCAGATTGTTTGGGTTCGAACCCCGCCTCTATTATTACTACCTGTGTGACCTGAACGATCTATACAATGTCTGCCATGTCTCAGTGACATCATATGTGAAAAGAATGTAATGATGGCATTTCATTTGTAGGGGTTTCAAGAGCATTAAATAAGATTAATTAAAGTCTTTGATGTGGTAGCTGGCGCATAGTCAAAGCTCAGTTTTAGACAAGTCAGGTTTGAGATGCTCATGGCTCTTCAAAAGAGCCAAACAGTGGGCATTTTTGAGGGGTTGGGGGGAGTCCGTCCTGTGTATTATAGGATGTTTAGCAGCATCTCTGGCCTTTACACACTAGATCCCAGGAACATCCCTGACCCTTCCAATCTTTACGACCAAAACTGTCTCCAGACATTACCAGAAGTCTCCACGGGGATACAATCACCCCTAGGTGAGAATCACAGCTGCACTGCACTCTATCGCACTGTTCGACATTGTTGTATGGATGAAATGCATAGAACAGGACCCAGGACGGGTCCATGGCCTGTTAGGAACAGGAACCCAATAGGAGGTGAGTGGCTGGTGAGCGAGCAAACGGTATCTGCAGCCGCTCCCCAGCGCTGGCATCACCGCCTCAGCTCCACCTGAGATCATCAGGCAGTAGGTTCTCATAGGAACACTGGCCCTGGTGCCATAAAGCTTGGGGGCCGCTGGTATAGAACACTGCTAGATGACATAGAATTGCAATATCCTTACACTATTACAACTTTAATGGGATTTCCTTTCGTGTTTTACAATCCCATTAGCTTGAGGTGAATGATCTTGCATTAATTTTTATTAAATTTTTACCGAGAGGTTTTTTTAGATGGTTGTTATTTTATCAAACGTCTTTAAGGCACCAGTAGAAATTCTCTCTGACCCACGGATCCTTGGATTGCATTAACAGAATTCATAACATTAAGTTTTTCTTACATTATTGAGATAATACCTAACCGGACATGTTACAGTATTCATTTAACATAGCAATGGGTCTGATTTGGTGACATGTTACTTAAAGATTGTTATTTAAATTCCATAAAGAAAATAAACTGTTTTCTGCTTTTGTTTCATTATTAGGGTTATGTTTGTTTCATAAAGGAATTTTGAAAGCTTTCCATCTTTTTATATGATTGGAAATGGTAATCTCCTCCCCCCCAAAAAAATTATATATATCTTGAAGTTTGATCAACAACACTAATTCAAGAGCACTTGGGGGAAGTTAATTCTACAGCAATTTTTAAAAATTTTTTTAAGTTCCTTATTTCGAGTCAAATTTTATGATTAATATCTGGTAATATCTGGTTTTAAAATCATATCTTATAGTCAAAAAAATTTTAAAGTTATAGAATACAATATATTAACCTCACGTAATATGTTATAATTTCAGCATCTGTAGTTGTACATACTTTCTACCACCTTAGTTTGCACATTTCTTTTCTCCTTTTTTCAGTAGACTTCCTAGATCTACAAACTATTTTAATTCAAGAGAGTGCCACAGTTTTACTCATTTTTTTTTCTTTTCGTTTCTTTGGCTTTGCTTACTTAACTATTCAATTAAAATTTCATTTTTATTTCTAATTATTAATAAAAGCATTTAGCCTATGAATTTGCCCTTCATGTAGCTTTCATTTCACCCCCACAAACTTTTATATAAAGTGTTCTAATTTGTGTTACTTTATAATCTGTATTTCTTCTTTGACACAACAATTACCAAGCTGAGCACATTTTAGTTTCCAAAATCTCAAATGTGTCTTTCTTTAAAACCTTTGTTATGTTATCTATTCATTATTGTATGGTGGTCAGTGAATATGTTCTGATTTTCAGTATTTAACAAGCTTTTTTTTTAATTTTGTCACTGTTCTAAGAATGGTTGAAGGAAAGATTTTTTATCTGTTCACAGAATTAAAAATTTATTATATATTTTTTATTAAATAAGAGTTATTAATTTAATTGTCAGTTTATACCATCCCGTCATTTATTTTCACTTGTCTCATCTGTCACGTTTTAAGAAAAATACATTGTCAGCCCCCTATAAATACTTTTTATTATTTTTTCTTATATTTTCTAATGCCTTGGCTTTAAATATTTTGGTGTTAAATTGTTTGGCGTCCTCTACCATTTGGTTTATGACTGCAACATTTCGACTCTGAATTTTATGTTCCAACTACCTTACATAATTCTTTTTGTGCATTTAGTTCAATTGTTGTTATATTAATATTGTCAATCTTGCATTTTGTATGTTTTTTCCTGATATCTTTTACTAAACCTTTCATTTTTAATCTTTCTCTGTCAATCATCTTGTGTTAGATTTATATGTTGTTAATTTAACAGCATAATGTTGACATTTATGATTTGACTTAATCTGAGAGTCTCTGTATTTTAATGGGGGGGTTGACCTTGTATTTATTGCCATAAATTGCATATCTGGATTTAATACTGATACTTCATTTTATTATTTCTGTCATTTCATTTTATTATTTATGGGACTTCCTTGCTTCTTATTGTATTTGTTTATCTTTTCCTTGTAATTTCCTACATTTCATAAATTTCTAATCACTATGAGGCAAAGAACTGGTTTCTTTGATCCCTTTTTCTTGAATAGCTTAGATGGTAAAAAGCACATGTTAAGCTCTCTTAGTGGTTCTTTTAGGTTTTAGAAAATAATTTTTCAACTTCTTTCTTCTAATATGCTCAAAAATAAAATGCTATGTATCCACTTTTCCCTCTAAGATGGGGAAACAAGGCTGCTTTTTACTACTTTCTATGCTTCTTTCACTCAATTGGTTTTTCCTGGGGAAAAAAAAATGAAGTACTAGAACCAATTCTGTGGGGTTTTTTTTTTCCATTTTTGAGAGTGACCTTTTTACTTTCCATTCTACTTCATGCCCATATTAACGAAAATTATTTAGACTTTACTCCGTGGTTAACCAATTCAGGGCTTAGCCCCAAGCTCTTTATTTCTAACCTCCTTGTGCTTAGATCTTTATTTTGATGTATCTATCAATTCGAATGTATTCTCAAGTACTTTCCTCCGTGAGGAAGAGGCCTGTTATGCATTCTGAACTATTGTATTTCTGAAGTTGCGTTTCTCTTGTATTCACATCTAAATGACAGCTTAACTAAATAAAAAGAGAAAATACTTAAATCGTGATTGTGTTTTCTGAAAACTGAGTGGCCCTTAATATTAGAGCAGACGGTAACAAACCACCTTGGCGTCTCAGAGGCTTCACACTTACAGAACCCATTTCAGGGGTCAAGGGATGACTCAGGAACCCAGGCTCTTTCCACCTGTCTCCTGGGGTCTTCTGCTCTACCCTCCGCATCTGGCTGACCAAGGAGCAGAGAAAAAAAGAAAGACAGGAAGAGAATAGCAGATCTCACAGTAGATTTTAGGAGCCAAAATAGAAGTGGGATGTGTCACTTTTGTCCAAGTCCATCAGCCAGAACGGGTTCGTGGCCCACGCATACTGGAGGGAACTGGGGAACTTTGTCTTCCTCTTTCCAAGAAGAAAGAGAAATGATTCCACAAACACGGAGCCCAGTCTGTGCTTTGTAGTTGCCTTATTGTCCTTGGGTATTGACAGAAAACGGGGGAAAATTTTAATAATTTTTGTTATTCCCTCTAGAGTGCTTATAATACTTTGTCTTTTTAATTCAAAAATTTAACCAGGATGTGAGTACATGCAATTCCCTTTAAACTTATTTTGCCTGAATATTTAGGCCATTTGGTAAGACACATTTTTTAATGTTTCTGGATAAATTATTCTGGTTCAATCCCCAGCAATACCCATAATTCTTAGATTGGATCTCCCTCTCTCTTCTCCATATCATCACTTTCATCTCCTTATTTTTTCCCTCTAAATACAAGGAAACTTTGTTCTCACCAATGATTTGAGTTTTCCCAGTGTTCACACCCATCTTTACTACCTTCGTATGAGTTTATTTATCCAGTTGGATTTAGGTATCCTTCGATTTCAGCCATCTTTTTGGCAATGGGCTTTCATCTCAACCTGTTTTGATTTTTGTTCCTATTTCTGTGGTCTTCTTTATTGGAATTTCCTCTTTCGTTTGTTCATTTCCAAGCATGACGTAAACCACCCAAACGGGCGGCTGCTACCAGACGAGCATGTGGCTTGCCCCTGGCCTTGCACACTCTTCGGTTGAGCAGGGAAGTAAAAAGCTTCAACACAAACACCAAATGGGAAGGCTCACCCCGACGGGTACTAGCAGCACTCGGCAGAGCAGCACAAAGCCCAAGCTTAGAGCGAGATCGAGAACCTTCGGACACAAATCCCTTCATAGCATACACCAGTATCCGGATGACACACAAACTCCACACTCATTAAAGGCCATGTACCCGCCCGTCAGCACGGGGGCATGTGTAGAAGCCTCTTCTTAGATACAGAGCTACGAAACACGTGCACGGTCCCCCTTTCCAGGTCCCCAAGACCACTGAGGGCGGGATGTCCCTGAGCCTCAGCAGAAAACCAAGGCACTTTCTCAGGGCCCAAGGGAGTGTCCCCAACAACCACCTCCTGCAAATTCAGCAGAGAAAAGCGGAGTAGCTTCCCTGGTTTTAATGTCCCCCTGTTAGCCACCGCCGACCTTAGCTGGGTCTTTCCTGTGCTGTCCCTGTGGCACCACACAGGGTGTTGATGCATCTCATCGATCATATATGAAGATGTTTCTTCATCTCCCAGGGAGAAATTCATGTTTTCATGTTACCCCCCTCCCCATTAAGGTTTTCCAATCTCCATTTTAACTCTCCAAATGATGTCAAAATCATTTTGTTTTGATTTCTGTATGCAAAACAGGTGCTTTAATCCGTACTCAGGCATTGCCGAATGGATGAATGGATGAACAAACGAACGAACAAATGAACGAACAGACGAACGAAGGAACTCAGGAAACAAACCAACAAGTAAACCAATTCGGTTTGAGTGCGATGATCAGAATTGACTCAACTTATTTATTTATTTTTTATTTATTTTTTTTTTTTTTGCTTTCTTGGGAGGCATCGAGTGCTGTGAAATTTCTCTCGCAAAGACACCTCTCGAGTCCCACTAAACTAGAACATTCAGAAAGCTGGGCCGGCCACCGCCTGCCTGCTACTCCAGGCCCTCTCCTGGCCACGGCCGGCTGTGACTGCTGCTGCTTATCGGTCTTCGCTCCATCCAGCACCTGCTGCCACCCCCACTCCCCATAGTTCTGCCCTGTGCGGCTTCCTTTGGGAGCAAGGGAGGCTCCTTCCTCCCCACCCCCATTTATAAAGACCTTCCCCCTGGGTCATCTCTCTCTCTCTCAGCAGACAGGTGAGACTTGCTGTGGATATGGACACCCCCAGGTGTAGAGACATGAAGGCCAGAGGAAAGATTGGGGTCAGGATCAGAGACTTGCAGAGAAGGATGGGGCATTCTGTAAAAATGGCAGACTGTCAGCCCCTGCGCTTCTGCATCTGACAGCTAAATACGTGATCAAGGTGACAAGGTGACATGGTGACAGGCACCTCTGACATAAAAATACAAGCCAGAATGTAATGAGGACGAAGCCTAACCAGCAGCAGAGGCCCGGGAGGATGCCCTGCAGGAATAAAACTGGAGATCAGATGGGTTTCTGATCAAGGTCACCCAGCACAGGGCCAAGTAATGAGTCGAGAGGGCTGGGGTGGGGGCAGGTTTCTGAGCCGGTGTGAGCAGCACTGACAAGGGAGGAGGGGAACTGACATGTAGCCTGGGTCTCCCACTAACTAGCTGTGCCATCCCAGACAGGTTTTGACCTCCCTAGGCCTTGCTATGTTGTCCTATGAAATGGGATAATAACATTTGTTCTTTTTCATCTTTTTTCATTGAGACCAGCCCAGTGACTGTCCTGCATCCCCTCAACCCATCCCTGGAGCTATTTAACCACAACCCACAGGTAGAGGCCTGCCCAGGAGGAGCAGCCCCTGAGCCTTCAGCAAGTGCGTTTTAAGAGCTCTAATTTAGTAAGACTCGGGATAACCACGACGCTGATGTCTAACTGTCCTGTGTATGTTAAATAATTTAATCCTCATAGGTAAGTCCTACCGTTATTTCCACCATCCCTTTTTTAGATGAGGAAACTGAGGAAAAGAGGATGTAAGTAATGAGTTCAAGGCCACATGCTAGTAAGCAGTAGAGCCAGGTGAGACTACGCTGCCTCAGGGCCCAAGACTCAGCTGATGTTAGACTTTCTGGCCCAGCTCCCAGCTCGCGCTCGGTCGTCATTCCCGAACTTCCGCTTCTTCCGTAAACCATGTTCCTACCTTACATTCCTCATGCAGCAGGTGCACTCCATCCTTACTCCATACAGCTGGGACTGTCCTCGTAACTCGCGCAGGATCCCTGTTCCCAGCAGGGCTGTCGCCTGTGGTCAACCATCCTTGTCCTGATGCCTCCCAGAGAGCAACCCGCCCCAGGAAGGGGCGGCATCTAACCCACCTTCACTTTCAGGGGCGAGTTCAGCACCGCCCAGAGCAGGCACTCAAGGCAGCTCAGCCGGCTTCGCCCACAGCGGCTCCTCTACCTGTGAGCGTGGCCCCAACACTGGTGCCTCCCCTGGACCACCCCCCGTGCTTCATGTCCAAACAGTAGACAGAGCACGGCTTTGGGGTCAGACACCACGAGTCATGAATCCTGTCTCTTCTACTTCATCTGTCCTTTGATGCTTTTTGTTTGTTTGTTTTAAGGCAAAATTTACATGTGATATGCATGGGTCTTAAGTGTACAATTCAAATAGTTACAGTGCTGTGAGCATCTCCCCAGTCAAGATATAAAACATCTCCATCACCCCAGGGATTTTCCTCGTGTCCTCTTCCAGTCAATCCTCGCCTCCCACAGGCGACCACAGCTCCAAAATTTCTCACCATGGTTTGTTTTCTCGATTCTTGGACTTCATGAAAATGAACTCCTGCAAAAGAGAATGGACTCAGGCTCCTTTCCCTCAACATATGCTTTTTTCTTTTTACTTTCATCCTTTTTTTTATTTTTATTTGTTTATTTGTTTATGTATTTATTCATTTTTATTTACTTATTTTTTGCTGACTCGCATTCCATTATCCACGGGGAGATCCGGTATCCTTCACTTTGCAAACTTAGGAAAGTTATAGGAGTCTCCCATTCATTCATTCATTCATTCATTCACCTGTTTAACCAGAATCTACCTTCTGCTTCAGTTTTACTTTATTTACAATCTCATCGATAATACCTGCTCGTGGCGGAGCATGTAACGAAGATTAGCGTTTCTGCAGACACAAGGGTGGACTCAGCAGCCAGGCGGCTTGCATTCCACCCCTGGTTCCAGCCCTCCCTCGCTACGTGACCTTGGACAGGGTGAGCGACCTTTCTGTGCTGTAGTCCCCTCCTCTGGAAAAGGATTAACTGAGGATGAACAGAGAGTTAATGTTTGTAAAGATCTTCGGAGAGTGCGGCGTGTTGGCCGCTATTACCGAATGTGAGACGGGCCACGGAGCACGGTAAGCACGCACTAAGCCGCAGCCATCGTTCTCGCTGTCGTGTTGGCCTTTGTGGACGAGCAGTGACGCGGGCACATCAGCGATCACCTGGGAAGTACAGTGACGTGGGAGAGGACACCAGTCCCTCGGCCGCTGAAACAAATCATCTGAGCTCTACCTGAACTAAGATGGCCAGCTTGTCCTCGGACGTGCTTATAAACACCGAAAATCTCAGAGACACTTAATTCCTGGGAAACCAGGACAGTTAGCCACACTAATCTGAACCTCACTCTTCTTGTCTGTAAAAGGGACGTAAGGCATTGGGCTGCCTTTCTCCTAGGCCAGCCGGACAGGCCTGGTGAAATGCCTGTGAAAGTGTCATACAAAGGCCACGGGAATTTCTGTTCCTCTGATTGATCGTTTGTTTCTGGAGACACTAGGAAGCGCCCCAAGCCTTTGACTGGAACTTTAAAGTCAACCTTGAATTTGCGTCCTGGCTCCTCCGCTTCCAAGCTGAGTGGTGCTGAGCCCTGCCTCTTCTCTGGGAACAGCCTTCGCACCTGTACAACGGGGATGGTCAGGGTCAGCCACGGGGATGGTGTGAGGCCGTGTGTAGGAAGGCACTGCCTCTACTGAATCATGTGGTATAAATTAAATGTCATCAATGTGTTATTAATGGGGGCCATTGGGTCAAGGCACCCTGTCTACTCTGCCACCCTCTCAGCTCTAGCCCTGCTGCCCCTGCTCCCTGACCCTAGGCCACCCTTGGAGCCACCTCCTATTAGCTCAGGAGACCATCCCCCCTGTGTCTGATTTCCTAGTGTCTAACCTGACCCTGGACCCTGACAAGCCCTGTAACTGCCCTGGCCTGCAGTGGGCTCCCCGGGCTTCAGGCTGGCAATTAACTCACACACTCCTCCAACCAAAGCCCGAATCCGGGAGAAACGGCCGCTGGATTCAGGAGGGCTCAGCGGTAATCAGCGCGGGAGGCCCGAGGTAATGGAACAACCCTGATGCAATTATATATTGATTGCAAGTATTATGGCAGCTTCTGATTGCTTCTTATTGATACAAATCCACTGGGCTGCCTGTTTGGATAAAGCCGAGTGAGAACAAGGAGAGATGAGAGAGGAAAGAGGAGGAGGGGGAGGGCCGGAGGAGGGACGCATCACTGGCGGTTACCGCAGAGCCACGAGGTGGCCCTGTGCCTCAGCCCCGTCCCTACCACACGCAGGTGCCACCCTCCATTTTCACTTAGGTCCTTAGAACTCCTGGATATGCCCCTGCCTAGCAAGAACACCACGAAAAGGTTGTGACAGCCCACATTTCAGAGGCTGGAGAGAAAGTTCGAGAAGGATGGCTACACCTGCCCCCCAGCCCTGGTTCAGGAACCTGTGGCCACCTTGACTTCTCTCCCTGTCACCTCAGAGCCTGGCCCGCCTCCAGGTGCGAGGCTCCCACAGCTCACCTTCGGCGGGTCTGAGCCCGGCGCTGCGGTGTCCTTGTGAAGACTGAACGCCTTAACTAACCAGGATCATTCCGATGCAAATATTGTCATTATTATAACCCTCAGTCTTCTCAAACCATGTGCCTGGAGCTCCGATTCAGAAAAAAATACGCCCTAAGCCCTGGAGAGAGTGCTGGAGTCAGAAGACCTGAGACCGGAGTTTGAGCTTCACCATTGCCTGACCTTCCGCACATTTTTAAAATATTCTTAGACTGAGACTTGGGTTTTTCATCCTTAAAATGGGGCTGGCACCCCCTTCCTGTGTCATGGGAGGGCTGGAAGAGTTCTTAGGGGGTAGAGATACCGATAACTCACTGTATGTGTGTGAGTTATCTCAGCCTTTGGGATTCGTCGTACCTAACACCCCCTTTACCTGGAAAATGCCCTCAAGCATCCCATAAAATTACTCCCTTTAGTAACATTTTTGGTGAGAAGTCCCTGCAGTGACCCCTCCTAGCATGATGGCCCCTGGAGCGAGGTGGGAAGACAGCATGGCTGCACGTTAAACAAGGATATAAAGTTCCAGAAGTGCCAATGCCCTGCACTGGCTGCCCCCGACGGAGGAGGCAGCGAGACGGCAGAGAGGCAAGAGGGTCTCTGTCGCATCCCTGCTCTTGGCTTTGAAGAAATGCCGCATCCGGCTTCACAGAGCCCTTTCCAGAACAGAGTAATTATTTAATGGCCTGCGGTTTTGTTTTTTTCTTTCCTTTCAATTCTGTTGGTGTAGCCTGTGTCTTTAATGAAGCCAGTAAATAAATTTAAAAAGAAGAAGAGGTCTGATTTACCCGGAAAGTACAACGCTCTATAGACTCAAGACGTCGCTTTGCAGTCCCCTGCCCACTGTGGCCCGCACTTCGTGGATGAAGCGTCATATCTGTAAGCAGATCATCGGGGACTTACAGGAAGGCAGAGGTGACTCCCCAAATTTTAACTCAGTGCAGACCCAGCAGGATTTACTGACACCTACCACATAGGGGTGTTCCCGAGATTAAGGAATGCTCGTGTGCATCAAAGGACTCAACACACAGTAGGCTCTCAGAAAATGTTTGTATTCTTCCTTCTCTGCTACCTTTCATCTGTTGGGCCAGGAGTCACACCTGCACGCGGGAGCAGGCATTTCATCGGCGTCGGTACACATCCTCTCCGTAGGCTAAATACTGAACAAACCAGCTTTTAAATATATATATATATATATATATTGCCTCCATTTATTTTGCAAAAGACTTGCTGACAAGACACCCAGCAGCATCTGAAATTTCATCTAGACAAAGAGGGCAGGGGCGAGGGAAGCCGGGAGCTCTGTTTTCTCATTCCGGGCCTCCCACTGCACTCGCCGGGGCACACACATCTGAGCACATGTGCGCCTCGGTGATAAGGAGACTTTCAAACGCGGCCATTCATCACCCCGGCCCCGGACGTGCGAGCGCGTGTGTGCACGCGTGTGTCACACTCCCGCCTGCACATGCACCTGGAGGGCCTTTGTAGCTCCTCTGACAATGGAGCAAAGGCGGGGAGAGCGCGCAAAGAGGGAGGAAGAGGCAGGCGAGGAAAGAAAGCGCCCACTTTGGCTGCCTCCCTTCGGTTTGGGCTGTGTGATCTGAGCCAGTTAACCAGTTAAAGGGGATAAAGGATGGCAGAAGAGGAGAGAAGCTTCCAGCCTGTAGCTCTGAGACAGAAAGAGACGAACATTAATCACTGCAGCTCCTCGGGAGCCGGGGCTGTTCCCTACCGGGTTTTGGTGGGGGATTCATGAAGTCAGCAGAGGAGGCAGGGGACACGAATCCCCCTCTCCAGGGTCCTGGGGGACTTTTACGCTGACCCTGGTGAGTCGGTCAGTCCCAGCGGGCACACGTGCGTGCTTGCACACTCACAGACATGCACCCTCCATCCCCCACCTCGCCTTCACCCGCAGAGCCAACCGCTCCCCTTTGGGGGGTTCTTGGGAAAATAGGAATTAAATGAATTCACATTTATGGAGATCTCTTTCATGTCAGAGACTCCAACGGGTTATTTAGCTTAAGCCTCACGAGAGTATTGGGGAAATATTTTTCGAGCTCTTCCCCCGTTTGTACAGATGCAGAAAACTGAGGGGCAGAGAGGTTGCGGGGCTTTAGCTTTCGAGCGCGGGCATTCACAGCTGGTGAACGGTGGGCGGGGAATGCGCACCCAGATTTTATTTTAACATCCAAAGCAGTGTATGTTCCTCTTACGGCACTCCCCGCCACAGATCCCCGGATATCCTATCAGAGCAGCTCTGGGTTGGAGCCCAGACATCTGCATTTCAGCGCACATTTTTTCTTTTCTCTTGTTTTCACAGCTTTACTGAGGTGTGACTGAACGACGATAAACCGCCTGGTTTAACGTGAGAATTTCGTACGTTTTGACATGTTGTAGACACCCACAAAACCATCACCACCGTGAGGAAGGTGACTACGTCCACCTCTTTACAGGAGGACCGAGCAACTGCCCACGTTTTAACTCAGTTTAGGCCCAACAGCATTCACTGAGGACCTTCCACGTAGGGGACGTCCTGAGACAGCGTCCCCAGGCCCCCTGGTAATCCTCCCCTCCCACCCTTCCCGACCTTCTCAGGCATCTCCAGGCCACCATCGACTGACATTTTGTCATTGTAGCTTAGTTTGCATTTTATGGAATTTTATATTTATAGAATCATATTCTTTGTCTGGTTTCTGTCACTTCGCATGATTATCTTGAGGACCAGCCATGTCGGTGGATGTATCAATGCTTCTTATTGCTGGTGGAAGCCATTGGAAGACACGCCACGATTTATTTGCCCAGTCTCTTGTTATTGAATATTTGGGTTGTTTTCAGTTTCCGGCTCTGAAAAATAAAACTTTCATGACATTCCCATT
This sequence comes from Cynopterus sphinx, assembly GCA_030015415.1. Lineage (NCBI taxonomy): Eukaryota > Metazoa > Chordata > Mammalia > Chiroptera > Pteropodidae > Cynopterus > Cynopterus sphinx. The sequence continues at coordinate 47,145,716 of CM057390.1, read as the reverse complement.
CAAACTCTGAGACCTTAATAAGAAGAAAACAAACAACCCAGTATACCATTTGAGGGAAAACATCGAAAGAGACACTTCACCGATGGAAGATAATCACAGGCGAAGATGCTCAGCACCATTACCATCAGGGAAAGTAAGCTGCAAAGCACAATGAGGCATCACGATACACCTCCTGGAACGGCTGGAATTAAAAATACCCATCACTCCGAGTGTTGCTGAGGCTGAGAAGCAACTGGAACACCCACACGCCCCAGAAGGGAGGACAAACTGATACAATGTGGAAAACAGTTTGGCGCGTCCTCAGAAAGTCAAGCACACACCCACCGTGTGGCCCAGCCACTTCCTTCTCAGATGGTTGCCCAAGAGCATATACCCGTGTGCCACATACCTGTTCGGGGATGTGCACAGCCGCTTTGCTCGTTATAATAGGAACTGGTGTCTTTAAAAACACAAGGTCATTCTGATAGCGAGTCACATCTGTCGACCATCGTGCTGTGGGGTTCGGAGGTCTTCGACTGCTCTAGAAAATCCTCTTATTCTTTAAATAACTGTTAATCAGTGGAGGCCGCGGTTGAATTAAGAAGTTAACTGGTTAGTACAGGAACGTCACGTAATGCTTTGGGGCCACATCACTAAACCTGTTTAGCTTTCTATTTTATTCATTTGAACCATGAGAGGTCATTTCAGTAACTCCCAGGCTCAAGGATTCGAGGCCCCCATGATCTCGAAGAACTCCCCTAAGCACCTACTCTCTCCTCTTGAAGGGGTGAAATACACTGCATAGACAAGCGTATGGGCCACGTCTATCCCAGCTGGGAGCATCCGTTCCCTGCTCTCTGGCAGCACCCAGTCACACAAGTAGTCATGCTCGCGCGCACGCACACACACACACACACACACACACACACACACACACACACACTTGAATTCTGAAATTTAAAAAGCTAACGTCTCTGAGATTGAGGGTGTCAGGATTGTTGTTAAACCATTCCAGACACAAAGGCCCTCTGCTGCTTGCAGCCTACGCGCGGCTGTATTTTACTTATCTAGATTGCTTTGTTTGGGATTATTTCCTCGTTCTGAACAACCTGCAAAATGCAAGGCTGGGAACAGAGAATCGTTGGCTTCCCTTATTTGGTAATGGATTTGTCATTTGCAGTCGGTGCCCATGCCAGGGGCAGTTTGGATCAAACCCAGTGTTCAAGGCTTCATTTATTACCACTCTTTAAAGGAGTCACCCTTTGATCAGGAGCCCGAGGATTCCATGCTCTACCCCCTCCAAACGTGTTCCCACCCCCAAGATCCCAGCGCTGTTTTTGTTTCTTTTGAAAACCCTGTTTATTTCAGAAATTCGGCAATTGCTCCCAAAGTTCCTTTGATGTCTATTGAATTTAATATATTTCATTGCATTATGGAAAAGCCATTTCAGCTTCTGATATCAGCATCTTCTTGATGTGCCTAGGGGACTTTTTGTTGGGTTTTGTGCATGTGGTTGTTGATTTGCGTTGTTGAATTTTTTTTCAGAATGATTTGAAGATTTTTGTTCTGGTTTTTCAAAGGCTAGCCAAAGGGTAAGCAAGCAATGAGATTGACAGCTCCTGAAAACTAGGATTCTTCATTGAGTCAAGGAAGAGGTGCCAGGAAGGAATTTTTTTTTTCTCCTTTTGTGTTTTTCCTAAGTGTCCCAGCATTGCCTCCACAATAAACCAACAAAGGCCACCTTTCAGAAATGCTGTATCCGTCAACATTGCATTGACTACCTACTATGTGCCTGTTAGCATGTCAGGTGTTGCGCTAAGTATAAAAGTCAAGTAGCTTAACACGCGATTGAGCAATAAGATTTGTCTATCTGTACCAGGTCGAATAATGTCCCTGCAAAATTCGTGTCCATCTGGAACCTGTGAATATAATCTTACGTGGAAATAGAGATTATTGCTAATGTAATTAAGTTAAGATGAGGTCACACTGGATTAGTGGCTAACCCAACGACTGGTATCTTCATAAGAAGAGGGAAATTTAGACACAGACACGCAGAGAGGGAAAATGGCCATGTGAAGACAGAGGCAGAGATTCAAGTGATGCTGTCACAAGCCAAGACAGACCGAGCATCTCCGGCCACCATGAGATGCTAGAAGAGGCAGAGAATTCTTTCCCAGAGGCTTTGAAGGAGTGCACAGCTGCTGACATCCGGATTGCAGTGTGTAGCTTCCAGACCTGTGAAAGAATAAATTCCTGTTGCTTTGAGCCATCGCGTTTGTAGTAGTTGGCTACAACAGCCTTAAGAAACTAATGCCACATGCAATATACGATGTGTAGTTAATAGATGCCTGTATATATTTATTTTCAGACATTAATCAAAGACCTTTCCTGTATTTAATTTTTATCATCTTTTGAGATAGATACTATTATTATCCAATATTTAGGGTAACCTTATGATTTATCATCCAAACAAACACACTTCTGAAGGCGAAGGGAGGCTCCATTGGTAATTACAGTAGGACCACAGATATTAGCTAAGCTCGTTCGGGCTGTATGGTCACCCTGTCCACATTGCAGATGGGAAAATTGAAGTACAAAAAAGTTGAGTAATTTGCCCAAAGACACATGGCTAGTAGATGGCAGAGACAGGATTGGAGCCCAGAGTACTTGACTGTAACTGTCACTCGACTCCATATTGAATCTGCCCAACCTTCCAGAATCAAGACGCAAGAACAGCAGCCCCCTGAACATGTGCCTCGGCCACAGATGTGCCATCGGCACAAGCAGGCCCAGGTGTCCAACAACCACTGGCCAAGGCACCCAAGACCTGAGGGGAATTGAGAAGATGCTCTCTGGTCCTGTTAGACAGAGTCACAGAGATAGAAATTAAAGGATTTGAGATTATAGTTCCAATTCTGCCGTGCAATTACTGTTCCCAGGTGCAAGTCATTTCCCCTCACTCCATCTCTGGTCTCTTCCAGCTGCTGTTAAGCCATTCCACCTGCCACACTGACCAGACAACCACAGTATCAACCAGCTGGCCAAAGGCTCAACTTGGCAAAGATGCCCAACATTAATAGGCGGTTGCCAAGAAATTTTGAGAAAAGAGACCCTCCGCTATGTGTGAAAAACCTTTAGAGTTCTGCGTCTCCTCATCTAGTTGGATTTGTGGCCTGGGTATCAACCTGGTCTTTAGGTAAACGTGGAAGCAATAGGCAAGTAATTTCACTTCCAGAACAGCAGAAAGTGGGATCGTCTGAACTACAGCTACGTTCTAGAATCTTCACTAGTTCTGAAAACAGACCCTGAACACCGAAGTAGACTGAGGTTCTGGTGCCCTCACCCGCTCCCTGGGACCACCTGCAAGCCCTGTCCTTGTACCCTGCCCTGCCCCTCAAAGTTTACCCTCAGACAGGCTGAATCATGCTTGAGTTTGCTCAAGAGCCTTAGATCTGACACTTGGACCACTGAGGCTAGCCCATCCGTCTGGAACCACCAATAATAATACATCTTGCTGGTCTCCATGTCCTGATCAATCGACTGCCCAAGTGACTTTGAGTCCATACTCCTCATCTTCTACTCACCCGAGCTGACACTTCCCAGGTCCCAGGTGGTCTTCCTCAGTTTCCCTTCCTGTGCCCAGCTTCTATCAGAACCAGTCCCTCGCTCCCTGGGGATCCCAGTGCTCCTCAATAAAGTTCATCTCACTGCCGTCCTTAGCCGACTGGAGTGCGGGTCTTACAGTGCTGGTCAGTACCCAGAGGCTGAGCTTGTCCACATCTGCACCCCTACTGTGCCCAGCCCCATTCGTCACCCTGAAAGGGGCTTCATCACGTTCGTATATTTGACCTTTGAGCCAGAGCAAAGCACAGCTCTGCACCTGGCTTCCTCCCATCACGATGGACCTGAGCAGTGGTGTCAAACAGCCCAACCATGGGGTTGGAACCAGAGGCAGCAGATACAGCCTGCAGGCAGGGCCATGCAAAGACTCACTGAAGCCTTTGAAGAAACATGCTTACAGGGGAGCCAGGGATGCTATTAAGCCCCAAGACAGAGAAAGAAAAAATAAGAAAGAATCCGCCTTGCTTTGTGCCCATGGCCCCTCCTTTGAAAGCTTTTCCCTGACAGCAGCCAGCAGAGTCAGTGCTGGAAGGTTCAAAGATTTTCTTCAGTTCCTCCCTCTCGCCAATGCCCCAGCTCCCTTGTATTTGTTGCAATTTGGCTGCCAAGTTTATTTCAAATACACATCATTAATTCCACTATGCGGCACGAGTAGAATCAGGCCTTTGAGGAAGAAAAGAAATGTGGAACTCAGGAGCTGGGCCACCACCACATGCAAACACCGTCGGGGAAGGCAGACCAAAGAGAGCCTTTATATTTTTTGTTTTTCAACAGACATAAGGTCACTGCAAGCAGCAGCCATTAGCCTAATTAGACACTCAGAATAAGAAAGGAGAGAGCACTCCAGTGGGGGAGAGTGAGGGGAGGGAGCAAGGATAGTAATTGAAGCCAAATAATGAATATTAAACTTGGTAAGTAATGTTTAATTAAGTTATTCTACTATCGAGGCTTTTTGCAAATATTACTTTGGGATTCAAAGTAATACATTAAGTGCCCAGAAAAATCTCTAAGCGGAGAACACAGGCTGCCCCTGTTTTTCCTGCATAGATGTTCCACGGCCTCAAAACTAAGCGAAGCCACAGAAATCCATGTTTCTGAGCCACCTGCCTCCATGCCTCCCTCCCAGCTTCCATGGCACATGACCCTGGAGCCTACCACCCTGTTGCAGTTGAAAACTATTTGTCCAAATAGTCCATCAAAAGTGAAAAAGAAAGAGAAGCCGAAACTTGAGAGAAGATATTTGCAAGCTAGAAAACCAGCTGAGGATTACTTTTCAGAACCTCTAAAGTCTACTTACAGAAAGAGACCAACAGCTCAAAAAATGGGCAAAGGATGTGAACCGGCAATCCACAGAAGAAAAGGATCCAGTTCATGCCACCGTGTTATACCCATCAGATTAATGACAACAACAACCAAAATATAAATGTCTGAGAACACCAAGTGTCGGCGAGGATATGGAAGGATATTAATGTTTATACATCGCTTACTGACACAGTCAGTTGGAGAGAAATTTGGCACCATATACAAAAAAGCTGAAGACACGCGTGCTCTAGAATCCAGGAAATCAGTTACGAAGCATCTACCCTAGATTCTGAGAAATGTGCACAAAAATATCCAGTGCATCATTATTTATATCACAAAAATTAGAAAGAACCTAGTGTTCATCCAGAAGAGATTAAATATGTATATCAAGGTATATCCATATAATGAAAAATTATTCAGCAATAAAACATTAATACGTGATATGGATAAATTTCTTAAACATAATTTTGGATGAAAATCAAAATCAACACAAAAATTTTTAAAGTATCGGAATGTATACATTATGGTATAATTTACGTAAAAATTTAAAATCTATGGAACATAATATTTAGAGACGCACAGATGTATTCAAAATGAAATGCCTGACAATGATAGATACCTAAGTCACGGCAGAAATTGCCTGGGCAGAGGATGGGGAGGTGCAGAGGGGAATGGCACACAGGGAGTGTTTAATCATGAGCGTTGAGTTTACAGACATTCGTTATATTAATCTACAGACCTTTATCATGGCTTCAGTATTTCATAATAGATTTTTAAAAATTGGTAATAATTGTATTTTTAAACAGATAGAAGCATGCTTCAGTAAGATCCTATGTCCAGAGGAACCTGAAACCAAGGAGAAGACCAGGTTTGATTCCGAAATGCAAGGACATTTGGGGACACAGTTCAGATGACGGGCTCTAGGAGTCGTGAAACGTCGTCCTTGATGAATTCTCTACCTGGAGGACATCTGAACTTCAAGTCGTCGATACCTGCCAAGGTATTGAGCCACTTTTGGTCTTGGATCTGTCACAAGACCAGGCAGGAGAGTCAACAGGCTGGCCCACCCATCAGTCCTGGCAAAAGGCCTCGAGGGTGGGAGAAGAGACCCACCAGCCAAGAAGGATGAATTAAGTATTCCCTGGCGACTGAATCGTCGTTAAATTTTAACCCTTCTCTCCATTCTACATTTAAAAGATATATCCAAATTCAGCTGCCTAGAGGAGCTCGGTGTTTTCTGAGGCCCACAGCGGCCTCCTTCTCTTCTCAGTGCTTGAGGATACCTGGTAAGCACTGGCCATGGAGACTCTTATCACGGGGCAGGAGAGGTGCTGCTGACTCAGCAAAAATATCTGAACCTTTTCAGTTAGAGTTAGACTTGGAAAAGTGTCTCTGAAGAATCACAATAAATTAATATAAATTTTTGCAAAGGACAGCCCCAACGAACCCATCTTTAACCGGACTTTAAACATTCATAGAATAGCGGCTGTATTGAGGAACACTTACTATCTCAGTCATCTATTGAAAAAAGGAGCGAGTACCCCAGGCAGACAACCTAGCAAACTCTGTATTAGCTTACCACGACTTCGGTAGCGCAATGACCCCCAATGTTACAATAAGGGGTTGGGCTAGATCAGGGGTCACCCTCCCCTAACCTACAGGCCTAATTTGTCCCTATTTTTATTGGTTTACGAGCAAAGAATGCTCTTTACACTTTAAAATAATTTTTCAAAATTAGAAGATTTTATGACACATGAAAATTTCAAAAATATTTAAATATCAGTGTCCATAATACAGTCTTGTTGGAGCACAGTCATGCTCGCTCATTTACCGATTGCCCGCAGCTGCTTTTCACTGTGATGGCAGAGTCAGCTGGTTGGAATGGAGACTTTGGTCTCTGGAGTTACTGTCTAGCCCTTGGCAGATAAAGTTCGCCAAGCTCTGGTCTAGAGATGCCTCATCCAATAGAAGAACAATGCAAGCCAGATATAAAACACTGAATTTTCCAGTAGCCCTGTTACATTAAAAGAAAAAGAAAAGAAAAGAAAGACGTGAAATACATTTTCATGATATGTTGTTTTTAACACAATGAATCCTAAAATTCAGTGTGTCATCATTATACTCTTTTCAGCCCGCAGACAGAACCCATACATGGAGGGCCAACGTATATGCCGGTTTCAACGCGATGGCCAGCGCCACTAACCCCTGCATTGTTCAAGGGCCAACTGTAAGTACATGTGAGGTGTCTTACATTGTCGTTTGACCACTAAGTCTCCAAAATTGAAGGTGCCTTTTGCTCTTCTCACACATGGCAGTTCAGCCGGCTACATTTCCCATGCTCAGTAGCCACATGCAGCTAAAGGCTACTATGCTAGACACCCCAGGGTCAGACTAGCTCTAAGGTTCTTTTCAGCTCTAACATAAGGTTATCTCAAATATGTATAGGCTTAGAAACAGAGAGAGAGAGAGAGAGAGAGAGAGAGAGAGAGAGAACTATCCATTCTCCAGGAACCAATTCGAGTCCCAATTCTCTAAAACTTTTCCTGATTTCTATAATCCGCACCACCCCCAGCAGATGACATTCCCGTGTGTGGCCCCACCCCTGTTCCTCCAGACTACCCCTGACCCTGAACCAAGTACCACAGACTGGGCAGCTTCAGCAGCAGAAACGCATTGTCTCCCAGCTGTGGAGCCTGGAAGTCCAAGATCAAGGTGCCAAAAGGGCGGGTTTCTGGTGAAGCCTCTCCTTGTGGCTTCTCTCTGTGTCCTCAGGTGGCGTTTCCTCTGTGTTTGTGGAGAGAGAGAGCTACGTCAGTCAGCCCTGGAGGATCAGGACCTCACCCTTATGACCTCATTTAACCTTAATTACCAACTTAAAGGCTCTATCTCCAAATACAATCACACTGGGGGTTAGGATTTCAACGTATAAATTTGGGGGTCACAGTTCGGTTCCTAACAGACAGGTTTGCAGAAGCGAATAAACCCAGGGAGGAACTAAACCCAGCAGGGTAAATCTGAGCCTCCTTCGCTCTCACAGCAGTTTCCCCTACGCAGCCCGACAGCGAAGCGGCTGGATGATTCCATCCCCCTAAGGATGGCACAGGAAGAGCAAAGAAGCCCCAGCCCTGGGGCACCAAGGGCAGGAAGCAGGGCTGTCTGAGCAGACGCTCCGCATCGGGTCAGGGTAACAGATGTGTCTGATGGACACCTGCGGGGATTGATGTCTGAAAGGACATTAGCCTTGGCTTTGGGTAAATTCCCCAGAACTTAGACAGGGAGAGGGAGGGAACCACCAGTGATAAAGCTTGATCTTGCTTCATCCTGGCAGATTGCAGTCACACCGACACAGCCAGGGCATAACCAGAGAAACGTGTAGCGGAATGCCATCCAGCAGCGCCGGGGCGAAGCAGCCCTGGTCCTGGTCAGGGGGCCGAGGCTCCCTCGGGGTGCTGGCCTTCAACTTCTCCTCCTCCTCCAGGCCCTTCAGGCAGATGCTCCCACATCCACAGCTCGCCCTGTCCAGCGCCACCCCCTTTGCCTCACCACCTAATCTCTTCAGAGTGACGGTTAAAAATGGCCTTAATTCTGCCAAGTCTCCCTCAAAGGAACGCACGGCAAATTGCTCCCCCAGACTCCTTCCATCTAACCCTCCAATTTATCCCCATTACGGCGGCTACTCTAATTGAGTTACCGGCGGCTGTCAGGCAAAGTCAGAGAGCACCTCCTGGCTTCGGGGTGCGGTTCTCGGCTCCACCGCGCTGATGCCCGGGGCCTTCCCAACACACGCACCAGCACCTGTGCACGTCAGGGGCGCAGGCACACCCCATCAGTAAACCAGGGCGCCATGCATGTTTGACGTTTATCATCCCGATTCTCAGTCTTTATCATTCTGGGTAAGACTGGCCACCCCATGAGATGAAGGAACAGAAATTCCCGCCCACTCCCTGCGTGTGGCATTGGGAATAAAGCACAAGGCAGAGAAGGACAAGGAGACGGGAAGCCTGGATGCAGCTGTTCTGGGTCCTTCTGGGGTCCTTCACCCCACTTCAGCTCTCTGGGACTTACCTCCTCACCTTAGCGTTAGGATGGCTAAGATTAAAGCTCTCTAGCTTGGGAATCTTTGGGTTTGGGGTTTTGTGGTGTGTGTGTGTGTGTGTGTGTGTGTGTGTGTGTGTGTGTGTTTGTGTGTTTGTGTTGTTTTTGTTTTTGTTTTTTTTACCATGTTTCAGAAATTCTGTTTTTTATTTTATTTTGTTTTGTTTTGATTTGTTTTGTTTTGTTTTGTTCTGTTGTGGAATTGACACGGCGGCGCTCAGGCCCTTGGAGAAAGCTGAAGGTGACTGACGGGCTCTTGTTCCCTTCTGCTGGATCAAACCCACCAGCTCAATTCCTCCCCCGCTTCTATTTCACAAAATGTCACTTCTGAACACTCCAAAACAGTAGTGTTTCTTGGCTGTGAGCACCAAATATTGCATCTTGAGCTGCCTCCTCTTAATTGTCTGCCCTCCATCTGAGAAATTTATCAGTTCTCCTGGAGAGTCCCCACCGTGCCATTCGCGTTTGATATGGATGTCACAATTTGCAAACCTTTTTATCTCTGGGAAAAGCAGAGCAGAGAAAGTGGGCCAGATCACTTGGTCCTGGGCTCAGAGCCGCAAACTGGTTTTATTTGTGAAACGGGCTTAATTGAATCACTGGGACAGTGATCCCGGCGATGTCCTCAGTGTGAGCTGGTGACAGGCCTCCTTGCTCTGCCACGCACGTGTGGGGACGCGCACACACTCATACGCACACTATCCTCCCCCAACACACACCTTCCCACCACATACGAGAAAACACCATCAGTGTGATTGTCGTGGGAGAACACCACGGTGAGGACATGTTTTGTAAGGGCCCAAGAGAGGAAGATTGGGGGAGGCTTCAGGGCTGACAGAGACGCGGCATCGGCAGATCTAATGTGAACCCCCTGTATTCCTACAATGTCATGCTGTTGGCAAGGCATCGACACATGTGCGGTGCCTGTTGATCCCTGCACCTCAAAGGCACACACTGTTGCTTCTTCTCGGACTATCTTCCATGCACCTGCCCCCTCCTCACCCGAGCATGGCCAACTTCTCCTCCCCCATCCCCAAAAATCCTTCCCTGATAACCTTATCTAAACTAGAAGCTTCTCTCACCATTTTCTCCATCTTAAGGCTTTATTCTGCACTAAATTAATTTTTGAGTATTTGCATATTTACCTACTTATTACCTTACTGAATTATAAACTCCTTAAAAGGTAGAGATTCAGTCGGTCATATTCATCGTGGAATGCTTGCAGCTAACACAATGCCCAGCATGCAGTCAGCGCTCAATAAATGTTGTTGGATATATCAACCTCATTTTCCCAAAACTCTGTAGTTACAGCCATTTCACAGATGAGGAAAATGAATTTCATAGAAGTCAGGTAATTCGCAGGTTCCCAAGAGCTAGTAAATGGCAGAGTCAGAATTCAAGTCTAATTTTGTGTTCTTTTCACACTATTACTGTGTTTCAGATGATCATTCCTCAGCTGTGAATTGTCCTTTGAACCCCACTCTAGGTCCCCGTCACGGGAAAAGAAGGAAGTTTGGTGCCCACGCATGAACGCGCACACACGTAGTTGGCCTAACCCCACAACCCCCAGCTTTTTAGCTAGAAAGAACCAGGTGGTGAATTTGACTCCGCTAAACATGCTCTACTGCAACGTACCCGACTTGCAGATGACCACGTTGGCACAATTAGCATCTCCAGGGCCTGATACAAAGGAAAAAACGAGAGAATGTTAGAATCGGAAGGGACGTTTCGCAGACAGAGAAACTGAGACTCGGGTGAATTGAGACCGACTCACCCTAGGTCCCACGCAGTAGAAACCCAGGTGTCCTCATTCCGTAAGGTCGATCACAGCGAACACACCAATAAAATACGCCTTAGGCATCCTCGAATCACGGGTTACTTCAGGCCGATGGCTTTTGTCATCTGGCTTTTCAGAGCTGGGTCCCAGAACGCTGTGTCTGGGGGAGCTGCTATGATTTCGTGAAGCTGGGCCTGTCACCCTTGAAGTCGGGCCTAAAGAGCTTTACCGAGCTCAGCCTCTCGCAGTCAGCCAGTGAGAGGTAAGGCATTGCTCCCAAGCATGATCAAGAGCCGTGCCCAAGTCTCTCAACCGGTTAATGTTCCTTTTTAAAAAAAAAAAAAAAAAAGAAAAGAAAATTAGAAAGATGGCATGGGTACGCACGCACACACACACACACGCACACACAGGCTGGGAGTTCCCAGGTGTGGAGACACAGAGGAAGTCTTTGAACAGCCTTGGGTGGCCTCGGTTAGATTAAAGAACGGAAAGCCGAAAGGAAAGTTTAATTGAAAGGGATTTCAGGAAGAGAACGAGAGGGACTGTCCTCTGGAAGTGTGGGCAAAGGACACTGCTAAGGCAAGGACCGGTCTGGTGGCTGGAGCCAAAGGCCAGCCCTCGCCCGCACTCTTAGAGGGCCTCTAAGCCCGGTGTCAGACCCACTGCAGGCGCCGCTCCCACTCGGGCGGCGAGGGGTGAAGCTAGGGCGACCCCGGCTCGCCTCGCCCTGCAGAGACAGGTGAGCGCACGGCTGCGTGGGACTCACGCAAACTCGCACACAGTCGCGAGCACACATCCTCAAATGCACACGGCGGCACCAGACACGCTCACACTCACATGCGCCTCCACGTCCCTGTTCCCGTGCGCATCGTGCTCCCCCGGCCTGGAGCAGCCGTTCCCGCTTGGTGGCCTGGATCACCTTTGCAGGCTCAGCTCCCGCGGCCTCTTCTCCAGGCTCCCTCCCCGCTCCCTGACTCCTTCCTTCCAAGCCTTCCTGGGAGCAGCCTGGGGCTCTCTTAAAGTCCGTGCTCACCACTGTGACAGCACTCGCCCCCGCATCGTGCCCCAGCTGCCTGTCTACACGACCGGCGTCCCCATCGCTGTGAGCTCCCTGAGAGTGAGGGCGAAGCTCTGCGTGCCTCCGTATCTCCATCACGGACCACGGGGCCAGCCTCCCAGTCGGCCCTCAGCAAGTAGTTGTCGAATGGCTTAGTCGATGTATTTTCCTGCTCGGGGCAGGTGGGAGATGCTGGGTCCTCCCCTGGTCTCTATCACATAACCGTGCTGTGCTCTATCTCAAATCCTGACGGTGTTTTCACCTGTCGAACAGCCAGGGGATTGTCACCTCAGTTCAACAAAGCTGTAGGGTGCAGTTAAGCAATAGGGGGTGAAACAGGAGGATGGTGGAGAAGGGAGCTCTGGGAGAAGGAGGACCACTGTGTTTGTGTCCCAGGGCCCCCTAACAAACTGGGGTCCTACACATCAGGACTGTTTTCTCGTAGTCCTGGAGCCAGGTCTCCGAGACCTTGGTGTCGGCCGGGTGGGTCCCTTCCGAGGGCCGGGAGGGAGAGTCTGTCTCGCGCCTCTCCCCAGCTCCTGGTGGCTTGCTGGCGATCTTTCGCAGTCCTTGGCTTGCAGATTCATCCCCCTGCCTGTGCCTTCCCCTGGCACTCGGCCTGTGTCTCCGCACACAGTCTCCCCTGTGTCTGCCTGCGTCCGCGTCCTAATTTTCCCTCGAACAAGGACACCAGTCATGTCAGATTAGGGCCAACCCTAATGACCTCGTTTTAGCTTGATTACCTCTCTAAAGATCCTATTTCCAAATAAGGTCACCTTCTGAGGTCCTGAGGGGGAGGACTTCACCATTCATTTGGGGGGACGCGTTTCAACCCGACAGAGTCCGTCCCCGCCGGCAGGCCAAAGGGAAACGGCCACAGTGTGTTCCCTGACCACGCTCTGCCTCATTTTCCTCGCTGGCAAAATCATCAGAACAAAGTGTGGATTTGCTGAAGTCTATTTACGAGCCCTTTTTTTCTATCTCCTTTCCTCAGTTTGGAGGTTCCTCTACTCTTAGTTCACTGCCACCTGATGGCTCGCAGTGAAGTCCCTCCCAGAACATTTGCACGTTAATTTAGATGCTTAAAGATGGAATAAATGTCAAGATGCAAGGACACTTCTTCCCCCTAAGGGTGGTGCTTCAGACACAGTAGTGAAGGAGGTGTGAGTGTGTGTGTGTGTGAGAGAGAGAGAGAGAGAGGGAGAGACGGTGGAAGCAAGAACACTAGGACAGTCCTGGCTCCAGGGGACATGGTGTGGTCAAGAAAAATCCCAAGTGGCGGAGCGTGAGAGGACCCAGACGAACAGGCTGTGTCGTCGTAAGGCTCGGTGTGGCGCCCGGAGTCCCAGCGCTGCCACATGAGCAGAGTTCGAACTGCACAGCCGCACTCAGGTAGGTCGACGGAAGCGCCGCTCCCAGTGGACCGCTGGCTTGCGGCCTTGCTTGGGGTAAGCAGAGCACGGGCCCAGCTCTGGACATGGACTCTGGCCAGTCTCTTTCCTGTTCCGTAGACTATTTTCCCATCGGTCCGATGGAGTCTGAAATGAGATGGGGTGGGATTAGGAGGCTGATCTCTACGCCCTTCCCATTCATACCTCCGGCGAGCATCTCTAATGACCCCTCCTTGCCAAGAAAAACCATCAACACAACAGCCAACAGGGAGCGAGGGCACTGAGTGCCAGCCCAGCCTTCACCAGCTCGCTCACTCTAAACAGAAATCACTTCCCCTAAACGGCAATCAGTCCCCGATGGCCTCCTTCCCGAACGCCGCCGATGACAATGAGTGATTTGGAACAACATCCAATCAGGCGCACCTAACCTCCCTGTAATTGCCTGTCCTTTACGGCGTTCGTAAAAGCTTCCAGTGGGAGAGAACACAAGCTCCTTGTCAGAAGGAGGCTATTACACGCAGGAGAGAGACGTCCCCGTTCCTTTTCTCCCTTCCGGTCCACGTCTGCACCCCCGGCCCCCACGCCCAGCGCTGCCGAGTCAGCATCTGCCTGGCGTCGCCGTGGAAGCGGCACCCACCTGCCGGCGGAAGCCACTCAGCCGTGTCCCATCCCCACCCACCCTCTTCCATTCGCCCAGAACCTGGGGCCGGAGCAGTTCGCACCCCCAGGCCCATCAGATCTCCGAGCGTCTTTCCAGGCTAGGAGGGGTGACCCCAGCAGCATGTTTGGTTCACCCTACACATCATTATGAAAATGAGTAGGATCGAACCCCAAAGAGGGCCAGGGTCAGGCCCGGAGGACCAGGGTGAGGACGGTGTTCCCGTTGCAGGCCGGGATCCCGGACAAGCCACGCGCCCACACTCTGTGCGCTGAGCAAAAGCGGCCCCAGGCACGTAGGAGCCTGAGAGCCCCGAGGTCCCCGATGGCCCTGTGCACGGGACACACGATGGGAAAGCGTCTGGAGGGGAGAAAAAAAGGGTCAAGTGACAGGTGACTGAAAGAAAAGCAGGCGGGTAGAGACAGACACGCAGACCAGCCGGCAGAGCACGGGCCGATGAGAGAGACAGAGTGACGAGGACAGGCACGGCAAGCGGGGGGGCAGACCTGCTGTCCACCGGGGCCAACGAGCGTCCACGGCCCCGACTCAGACGCCTCCCGCCGTTCAGGTGACACGGAGCGTTCCACTCTGTTCTCCAAACAGGACAAAGGACAGGCGTCTCTCCTGTGAATCCCTGCAAAACAGCAACTACTTTCACCGCTGGACGACAGGTCCCTCCCAAGAACATCTCCCGGCCCCGCCTGCCGACGTCGAGCCTGTCCCATCTGCACTGGAGGTCAGCGGGCCCTGGGCCTCCGAAGCCGGTCCTGGAGGGAGAGACGGTCTCTCACAGCTCCTCCTGCCGCCCCTGCCCTCCTGCTGCCGTTCCCCTGGGCATCTCTGCCCCCCGGCCTGTGGGATGACACAGGAGCTGCTTTCTCAGCCTCTCAGCCCCGTATCCTCTCCACCCCCAGCTCAGCCCTCCTCTGCCCTCAAGGTCCACCTCCTCCCAGCTCAGCCCGGCCCCTCTCAGCTCTCCCACCTGGACACTGCACACTGGGCACACGGCAGAGCCCACGCCTGGCGACACGTTTGCTTCCTCTCCCCCGTCAGACTGGAGGACCCTGCGGGGGACGGAGGGGGCGCTCTGCTTCTCTGCACCCTCCCGGCACCGAGGCGGCGCCTTGCCTCCACTCCGAGCTTACGAAACCTCGCTGAATTTTGCTGATTGATGAAAGGCGCTGAGATCCCCCACGGCCTTGGGACCCAGGAGCGAATTGCGCGTCCTTCGTCCCTTCCTCTCGTGTGAGAAGGGCACAGTCCGGCCCAGTTTCTTGCTGAGCACAGTCCTGCCCCCTACTGCCTGCCTCAGGCGTGCGAGCTCCACCTCGACCCGTCAAGGCCCGTGGCCCACGCTCCTCCCGGGCGTCAGTCAGGTCTCTGTATCTGGGGCAGAAAACAGCTCCACAGAGAGGGTCGCAGGGGAGGCTGCCCAGGCCCGCGTGGGCCAGGTCGCAGAGTTGTTACAATCCTTTCCTATCTCCCCGCTACCACCTTTCCATCCGCTTTCCATCCTGACCTTCCTACCTGCCAAAGGCAGCCCAGACTCCCATGCTACCTTCTTGGGAGGAAATGAGCTGATTAACTCACGTCCACTCGTGTCCGTGCCTGTACCTCCCTGCCCACCCCTAACCATGCCCAGACTTAGGATTCCTTAAAGGTCAGGGTCACTGTTTCCTTCATTTGTGAGTCCCTAGAAGGCCCTTAAGGAATGCAGAAGGAAGGAAGGAAGGAAGGAAGGAAGGAAGGAAGGAAGGAAGGAAGGAAGGAAGGAAGGAAGGAAGGAAAGAGGGAGGGGAGGAAAGCAGTGGCCCAAGGACTCAAATTTTGGCCAAGCTCCAAGTAGAAGTCCATCTCTCTACATGACACAGGACAAATGTCCACCTGAACAGTCTCAGACCCTTCCAGAGAGATACTCTGTTCCTCAGTTCCCTCGTCTTGAATAATGGGGATATGACATCCTTTCCCTGGGGTGCTATAAAGCTCGGAGAGGACTGCCTGCCCCCATCCTGTAATAAGCCATCACTTCCCGTTCGCCATCGTCTTTATCATTCCCAACCTCACAGGAGCAGGTGGCGCTGGCCGCACAGGCCCACACCCGGCTGCAAGATGCCGCTCCCACCCCCGGCTGAGCAGAGGCCTCCTCCAGGTAGAGCTAGGGAGGGCAGGCATGCGTCCTTACCGCTCGTTAAATCGTCCCCATTGTGGGTAACCGAATGCGTGATTAGGGGGGGACGGTGGCTGTGCGCTTCGTGCCTCCTGTCTCTGTGACCTAGCTAGGAACTGATTGCCAACTCCAACCACTGTAAGGCCTCATTTATGCCTCTTTGTCTGGAATCAAAGGAAGATCCTGGGTGAGCAGAGTTTCCAGATAACTGAAGCTTCTGCTTTTAAGCGTAAACTTATATTTCGTGTGACCATCTTGGGTGACTGTGGTTTTCCATACAACGAGGAGCCCATCGTTCCCATGAGCTCAGTTACGGGCAGCGGCTCTGGCGTCACGGGATTGGCATTGAACCCGAAGCTGAAGGCTTGCAGGTGGGTCCCCTCCGCCACTTAACAGGCGCGTTCCTAACCACAAATCCATAAAACCATGGCGAGTCCGTCCCTCTCCTTCGGTTGCGCCGGGAGCAGAGGGTGCCATGTCTGTGACAGTTCTTTGGGACGCCACAGGGCTGAGCCCGCGTGGGGTGCTGCCACGGAGGTGCCCTAGCGGATGACTACGGCCAGAGAGCCACCTGCCCCTACCCTAAGCAGCCAGCCCTGCCGTCCTGGGCTGCTAGCTTTTCCAGACGGGGCGTCTCTGACCCCTGATCACTGCCGTCCCGGCCTCCTCGCCCCCATCGCCACCGCTTCTGGCCTAGCACATGATCCTGGGGAAATCGATGCCTAATTCTTAAACAGGAACCAGCAGGCTTTCCAGACACGCCTGGAGCTAGACCAAATTTAGGGAAGCATCGAGTTTGAGTGTTTCTTTTAAGACGAGGAACCTGAGCCCCAGGAAGAGAAAGTGACTTCTCCAAGTCCAAACGGGCACTTGGCGGCGCAGCCGGAACCCAAACTTTGTTCTCTGGGTTTCACGCCCGGGCCAGTCTTCCTCTGGTGTGTCCTCCAGGCTGTGGTAAAGGGCGTGGACGCTGTGCTTCTCGTTGCTTCAAACTTACATCCACGTCTGCGATCCAGACTCCTGCGGCTCTGACGACGAAGGCCAGGGGTGTGAGACCCAGGAGGCGCTGAGTGAAAGGGGGAGCCCTGCCAAAAGCAGATTCTGAAGTTCTGCCTCCATCCCATGCATCCGTCAGAGTCGCCTGCAAAGGTCCCTGCCCTGCTGTCTGTTTTTCAATACCCAAGTTTGAGCCATTGTAAGGACAGACCTTACACTTGGAGCTGTCCGGTTAACGTTAGAAGGGGACGCCCCTGCGTAGTGGCAGCAAAGAGGAGGAACCTCAACCTTCCGAGGACGTTGAGAGTCTTTCCAGGGTGGGGAAGGGGGAGAGGGAGGGCTGGGTCGCTCAGATTCAGGACAAAGGACATCCCAGGGATGAGCCAGGGACCGGGTGCCACAGCACCCGCCCCCTCCCGAGCTGGCGGACAGGCTCTGAGTCACGTCACATGCCTCTGTACCCACCCTCCATTCTAGGTGGCCAAACCCCGCTCCCATCCTGAAGGGAAAGGCAACGGACTGGACGAGCCCACCCTGTGACTCACTCAGCCTGCTCAGGAGGCCAAAAAACAAGGCCCAGACCAAGGTCCCGGCAAGTAAGGACGTAACTGGGGCGACCAACTCGCCCCATCCCCCCAAGAGCTTCCCAGTGTCGACAATCAAAGCTACACATCCCAAGAAAGCCCTCGTCCCCTAATCCGAGCCTCGCTCTTTTCGTCTGTTAGGTGGGCACCACACGCTGTGCAGCCTTTCCTATGCGATCGCGAAGCTAACAAGGTCAGGGCAGGCATTCGGGCATAACTCCCTCGTTGTCTGCTGGTGTTCCGCTGTGAGGAGGGAAGGAGAGCAGAGGGACAGAGCACAACGGAGGGAAGAGGAGGAAAAGGAGGCTTGAGACGAGCAGGGAGAGGAGGAAGACGGTATGGAGAGAGGAAACAGACAGCGTCGGGTGTGAAGGGCCGTCGGTGAGGATGGAGGCC
This sequence comes from Cynopterus sphinx, assembly GCA_030015415.1. NCBI lineage: Eukaryota > Metazoa > Chordata > Mammalia > Chiroptera > Pteropodidae > Cynopterus > Cynopterus sphinx. The sequence goes on along the minus strand of CM057390.1, from coordinate 47,127,693 downwards.
TCGGTGGCACATGGAACGCCTCCAGGCCCACCTGCCTCTCTCCTCATTCTCTTCAAATGCTGTGTATCCTTTGAGCTGGCCTCCTCCTCCTCCAGGAAGCCTCCCCTGACCACCAGGACCCAAAGGGTCTCTTTCTCTCGTTTGGACTCGGGGACAATGCAGAGCTGAAGATGTGCCATCAGCTCAGAATCATCTGCTTTCCTTTTACCCGTTTCACACATAAAAGGTGCATCTCGCCTCTTAGCTCCTGCACCACTTTTTACCCCTACAACTCCCCATAATGCTGGGTATATTCAGTCGTAGCAACATTTGTAAGTGTCTGCATGATTCAGTAGGGGAAAAAGTAAGTGGATCGTGTCCAGGAAAGGAATCCAAGTGGCCGTTAAGGCCTCCCAGAGCCTGGCTGAGTCGGTGGCATCGCCTCCTGGTGTTGAGAGTTAGAACAAAGAGGAGATGAGGAGTGATGAACACACAGGACTGTGATTCTGGAAACCTGAGTTCCCACCCAGCTGGGTGACTCTGGTCTAGGTTCACCACCCCCCACCTTCTCCTCTGTATGATACCAGAGGCGGCTCGAACCTCTGACTCCCCGGTGTGGTCACGGGCTCAGCAGCACCCATGGGCACTCACTCCCAGTTAGAAACAGAAATGAACAACTTCGGGCTCCGCACCCCCAGTGCTGCCCAACTGAGCTCTGCACAAGGTCCCCAAGTGGTCCTTGGAGCACTGGGGTCCGTGACAGCTCCGACGTGCACCGTTTTCCCGCCTCTCCTCCCGTCCTCGGGGACAGCCACGTGAGTGCCCAGAGACGCCGCAGTGACTCGCGACTGCCTGGACCTCGCAGGACAGTCCGTCTGTTATCAGAAGCTTCTCTCTTGCCTCTCCTGATGGGGCCGAGGTCACTACTCACTGGAAGTTTTCAGGATGAAGAAAAAGGAAAAAGGAAATTATCTCATTCCACCGTGAAGAAAGCCATTCCGCAGCCACCCCGCGAAGAAGAGGTCACCAGCACACAGCCCGATAAGCATCTCCTCGCCCTCCCAGACTCTGCCACTCCGCACACACGACTCTTAATCTAGGAAAGCGACTCGGCCTTCGAGTGGGTTTAATAACCTCCCTGGGACACTGTGGGAGACAAGGCGGTGGGCCAGAGCTCACGGCGGCCCCTCCAATCCGCAGCTTCTCCAGGCTCACTTGCTGTGGACACCCCTCGACAGAGGGGCCTGGGCCTGGGCCCCTGGACATTGGGTTCAGAGATGGGGGACGTCCTCTCCGGGCTCCCCACCCACCTGCAGAGGACTGGGTGTTCAGCGTCCTAGCTCTATCGAAGCCCCTGGGCACCTGGCCAGATGCTCTGGGCTGTAGCCCCGCGAGGAGAAACCTGGGCTCCTTGTGGCCCACCCGCTCCTGCCTGGAAATTCTGTTATGGCCTTCACCACCTCTGTGAGGGCACCTGCACGGTACACGATGCTCCCACACAGCCCACGTTCACCCTTTTAGTCCCAAAGCTCATGTTATTTTCTACGTAAGATGGCACTCCCCTCCTTTCTGAAACAGAGTATGCAGGGCACGGATTCAGTTTTTCTTTTCTTCTATTTTTTTTGGGGGGAGGGGGGTATCCATGCATATCAATATGAGGAAGCCCCATGAGGGTGGGGACTTCAGTCTCTCCGCTCCCTGCTGCATTCCCAGGGCCCAGGACAGTGCCCGGCACCTACACGACGCTCAGAAGACATGAGCACAGCCCCTTCCTGCGCAGATCAGGACGGGTGGGGAGCTCTCCTCCCGGGCGGAGCTCATGGTCCAGCCGGTGATGTTGACGCTGGACCGGAACGGTCCAACTATATGACACTCTGAAAAAGTAAAACTGTGGAGATACGAAGAGATTGGTTGATGGCAAGGGTGTGGGGGGAAGGAAAAGGGTTTGGGGGGAATTTTAGGGCAGTGAAACCATGATCCTGGAGGATACCGTCACGGTAGGTACATTTGTCCAAACCCACAGACAGAATGAACGACACCCAGAGCAATAGTCTTGAAAACTGTGGACTTTAGTTGATAATGACGTATCAGTATTGGCTCCTGATTATAGCAAACGTAAACACAAGATGTAGACAGGGCAAACCCGAGGAGGGAGAGGGAATATGCAGAAATTCACTCTCTGCTCAGATTTTCTTTATGCCTAAAATTCCTCTAAAAAAAAATAAAGGCTTTTAACTGAACAAACAAACAAAAAAATAAAAAACAAACAAACAAACAAAAAAACTATCCCTACGGTGAAAACATATAGGCACGGGCTCATTTGTAAAATGCACGAGCTTTAGGCCCTGAATTCGTGCGTGACACTCGGGAGCAGAAGGTGGGCCGGCTCAGCTCTGCCATCCTGTCGAGCCACACGAGCCGGCTGGCATCTGAGCTATAACCCGAACCCAGTTCTTGACTCTCGCTCCCTGGAACTGGTACCGAAACCACCCTGAGACTAAACAGAGAGACGCGAGGTCGTGGCGACTGGGCTTTGCAGGCCCTTTTCTGTCCCGTGTCTCCAGCATCTTCCAATTCCTGGTGGCCGACCTGAACTCCTCCCGCTGCAGGCCGTCCCTCCTCTTCCCACTCTATCCTTAGTGGGACCAGGGACGGCTCCTTAATACCTTTTGGCAAATAACCACGGGTTCTTCCACACAAAATGCTGTCGGCCGTGGGGGGTTATAAGTAAGACCTGCACGGCAGAAGCCACTCTGGGGATGCGGTGCAGCCTCCGGGCTGACAGACCACCCCACGTCACGTGCAGGCACAAGCAATCACAGCCTCGTCGTGTCACCAACACCCTCTCTATTTACCCTGTGCTTTTCCACACATTTCATTTCCCATCATGGCTGGCTGCCTAACGCATTCATGTGAAAACGGCAGATTGCTGCCTGTGTGTGTGTGACTCCCCGTCTCCTCCCAGTGATGCACTTTATTGGGTTCTCAGAGATGACATAAACACTTGGTGTGTTGGAGAGGGAGAAATAAAGAGAAAAGAAATAAAACAGGCAGTGATGCGGTCGGGGACAGGAGTCAGGGCCTGCCATTCGCTGGGAAGAGCGAAGTCAAAGGTGTCGTGACATGTTGGAAGGGTCCCTGGAGATCATCTCATTGAACCGATGGGAAAACTGAGACCCAGCAGGGTGGATTCCGTCATGGTCTGCACGTGGAGGAGGGTGCCAGGTGTATATTCCTTAGGGGCCTTCTTTCTCATCCAGCCCAAAAAGCATGGAGAAGTCTGAGCAGGGCCTAGAAATTAGGGATCGAGCGCAATGGGTCCTAACAACAGATCACGGATACGTTTTGTCATCGAGGTCTTCCTCCCGGCACCATGGCATAGAGAGCCCACAGCCAGGGGAACGAGAGGGGGGACGCAAGGGGAAGACAGATCTGGCCCGCGTGGGGCTGGAGACTCTGCTCACTGGCGTGCCCAGAGTCATCACATGAGAGTCCTCCTGGGATTCCCACGCAGGAAACCAGGGAAGAAAATAACAGACGGTGCTGACGACGGCTCGTTTTCGCGAGGTGCCGTCTGAGCCTTTCAACACTTTGACTCATTTAAATCTCACAACGACCCTGTGAGGTCGGTGTGTTACTCTCGCGTTTTCAGGTACAAAACTGAGGCTCTGGGGACCTGACTGAGATCCCTCAGCTAGTCAGGGATGGGGCCGGGTTTCATCCTGGACGTCGTGTCCCGGAGCCGAGGCCCTGCCTGCCCCCTCTGACCTTCTGAAACGTCCACCAGGTCGATCCAGGCAGTGGCATGAATCGCTTTGCTGATAAGGCTCCGATGAGCTCTTTTTGAGGGTGTCATCTCATTTAATCCTCACGACATCCCCTACGGTGGGCAGAACTGTGATGTGTATCCCCCATTTAACAAAATAAGAAAAACTAAGTGGTTAGTCCCTGGTACCCGGCTAACAGGTGGCCGGGACATGTGAATGCTCAGGTCGCTCGACCTTGCGGCTGCTTACATTACCCTCTACTGTCCCCCAACCCCACTGAGCCAAGGGAGAGCCCCTCGGGAGAAAACCAAGTCTACCCACAGCCCCAATGACCTGCACGTGGAAGGCCCATCTGAGAGCTGGATGCGGGGAGGAGGGGGGTTTATAACAAACAACCACCCCACCTCCAACTTGACGTTTATTTTCTCAGGGTAAACTGTGCACGGCTACCGCCGGGCCCTGCACACTGCCGCACAGGCGCTTCCGCTGGACAGGTTCGGCATGAGGCCATTTCCTCGCTGACTGCATTCGGGCAGGTTGGGGGCCCACGGGGGGAGCAAGCCCACTCGTCCTCTCTCCAAACCTCCTTTCCTTTCTCTCTCCTTTCACCTTCCCAAGACTAGCATCCTCTTTTTTCCTTTTTCTTTTTCTCACAGCCACACAGCTTTCGAACAACCCCCATCAGCGCGATGTGTTAGTAATTGTGCAGTGAGGGTGACATTTAGAGTCACAGTCCTGGAAGAAATCGCATGGATTTGGATCCGCCAGAACACTAAATTTAACCAACCCCGAGGGCCCCAGCGGAGTCAGGCGGAGGAGTGAGGGGGGGAGACTTCATCCTGGGACTCGTCCTGCAAAATGCAGGTGCTGGCCCGTCCCCGGCCTGCCTTCCCTGCTCGGTAGGAAGAGAGTAAATGGAGCTTCAATCAGCCCACATTCACCTCCCCTATTGTCAGGGACTTGCTCTGAAAGCCCCTAATCATTTCCGTTATTGTCTGGCTTAACACGCGGCAGAGCGAGGACGTGTCAAAGCGGCACCTCCCTCCGCAGGGGGCCTTAGGTATGTTGACACATGTGTGCGGAGACATGTGAATATACACACGGCATCCCCTCTCTCTCACACACACACACACACACACACACGCACACATGCACGTGCACACGCACACACGCACCTGATAAAGGAGGATGCCATGAAGGGAGGGACGCTGGAAAGACTCACTCCACCCAGTCTCACATGTCCCCCGTGGAATGAGAAGCGTGAGAAAGGAAGCCTGACTCTCATCCCCCCACCTCCTCAGAAAGGCCCGTCTAGGGGGACCTTTCCAAGGCCTTGCCTTGATAACGGATGTCCGGTGTGCCCCCGCGCTCACGTGTGGAGCGTGCGGGGTCCAAGCATTCCCTCATCGCCTCCGCTTCTCGTTTGGGCCAAGGGATCCAAGGGCTGGCGGAGCAGCTGGAGCTTTGCCTCCTCCCTCTGTTCCGCATTCGATCGGAACCTAAGCGGGATTCTGAAATAGGCATTAGACCTGCCAATAAATTCAGGAAAGTAAATAAATGACTTAACAGAAATTTCCTTTTAATGTCGAAATGCTGAAGCTCCTAGAAAACATCCTACCCTGGGCGATGTTGTTGCTTAATAAGATGCAACGCGGGAACCAGATGTAGCAAAGTGAAACAAATTATTGTCTTAACAGCTGGAACCAGGATGCCTCTTACTGAGGGAACAGTCTTTGCGTAGGACAAGAGTCCTGGGGAAAACACGGCACGAATGATGGATTGCACTGACAGCCCCGGCTTCCTGTGCTGTGTCGTGGCCATGCCTGTCCGTGGTGCCTCCCACACCGACTGCGGACGGGCCACGTCGATGGAAGGACGGTAAATGCGATGCAAGCAGAGGTCTGAAAACAACGCTCCCCCCCAAATCAGCATGGCCACCCACAGACTGTTCAGAGATAATAAACGTTGTTGTTTAAAACATAAAATTTGGGGGTGATTTGTTATACAGCAATAGCGGGCGGGTTAATACGCTTGGCCTGGGAGGTGAATCCCAGGGGACAGTGGTTACAAAGATGAAAAGGGACAGAACTCAAGACGAAGGGAAGAGCAACGTGGAGGAAGAAGGGCAGGAGGAAGAGGGAGAGGCCAGTGAAACGGCAGCGGGACTGAGTATTCGCGACAGCTCATGTGCCGTGTTAAATTCTTCGTGCTGCTTCAATATATCCATCCTTTATCCAGTAAAGTTCGCCTCAGACGTATAGGCTTTGCGGACGTGAGTGAGAGTGTGGGCGAGTCATCGGAAGAGGATGAGTCTGGGTCCGAATCGGGGCAGGATGGAGCAGGGACACTGATGGGCAGTTCGGGGCGGCACAGCTCAGAAATCAAGGTGCCCATGAGAACACCAGTCTTTCAGGAATTTGTAGAAATAGTCGGAAAGGCATTGGGATCCCCGTAAACATGGGACAAGTGTTTATGCCAGTCCTATCTAGATCTTACAGGACAGGTGCCCCAGCCCACCAACAGGCTCTGCATCCAGAACATGCTCTTAAGGCCTCTCCTTATGTGGGCCCTGCTGGGTGGGACAAGACCCAAGCAATACCTACGCCTAAGTTCCCACTTAGCTCATCCTCACACATGAATGCAGTGCGCGCGCACACACACACACGCGCACACACACACCCTCCTCTCCTGGACTTTCTGGAAGTCTCGCGGACAAAGGGAACTTTATCATGAAGCTAATGAAGCTTACGCTTCAGAGCTCCCCGCTTTCATGACCCCTTCTAAAGTCCGGTGTCCAAATTTATAGGCACAGTTTTGTATTCTTGTCCTTAAACGATCGCACAGACTACAGGTTTCCGGAGGCTGGGATCCACCCCTACCGTAACCGATCCTACAAAACACCTGGCTCCCAAGCCAAATTATTCTCCATGTGAGCCCCACTCGGGCTCTGTGCTGTCACGGGGCGCTGAGCGGGAGTGGGGCACCCCACTGGGCCCAAGCCACCGAGGGCAAAGCACCCACACTCACACGTCTGCTGACAGCGCGGAGCCGTCATCACTGCTTCCCACAGTCGAATGCATGAGTCGCATTTCCTTTCCCCCGCCCTTCCCCCTGGTCATCTCTCCTCCCTCTCCACTGTCTTGTACCACTCCATGCATGCTCCTCAGATCATCTCATCCACTCCTGAGCTCAAGCACTGCTGCCTACTTAACAGACCCCTGAGTCCCAACAGAACCCGAACCGAGCCTTCCCTTTGGACACACCGGAACATTCTCCTGCATCCCTCCCCCAGAGGGCAGCACGACTCAGCACCGAGGCTCCCGGGCACCCCGGGAGTTGCAAACGTCTTCCGCCATGGCCACCCCACATCCAATCAATTACAAATCTGTTCCATTCTACCCTGGAAGAACGTCTCCAGATGTCCCCTGCCCTATCCGCTCGGCGACCACCTGTGTTGGGGCCTGCACCATCTCTCCCCCGGACCTTTGTCCCTGACTCCAGTCTCACTCCTCCCGACACTCTAATGCGTCCTGCACGCTGAGCCAGGATGATAGCTCCAAACTGAGAAGTTACTCTGACGATCCTCCCGTAAGCAAAACCATCCAGTGCTCTTCCACGAGCCGCCCACATCAGAGCGCCCTTATTTGTCATCAAACGTCTTCTGTGACCCCAACACCACCGCCACCACCCTCTCCAGCTACTTATACCTACAGCTTTGACTCCCACTGCTGCCCGCACATCTCCCTCGGGCTCTCCCGCCTCTATGGCTGCCTCGCTGTTTCCTGTCTCCTCACTGTTTCCTCATCTGGAGGGGCCCGGTGCCCCCACCCCGTTCCCATTCCACTCATCGAGCAAGCGCTTACCCCGCCTTCGAGGCCTAACTCAGCCCGGCCCCTCTGTTTCCTGATGCCCACCACGCCCCCGGCCCAGGTGGACAGATCCCGCCCTCCTTTGGGCTCCGGCTTTATTTCGCACCGTTTCTGTGCCTTGTATTTGATGAGAGTTGTGCACATCGCACATCACCGGGGTCTCCTGGTGATTTAGAACAGCTTGACCCAGATTCATGGCCCGTGGAAGTCTGATTCCTATGGATCCCTGGATTCCTGGGAAGCTGCATCCTCACGGTCACCAGTGATTATGGACTTTTTTACTTTGTCCAATAAATTAATTAATCAACAAACAAACAACTATTCCCACAAAGCTTTGGTGAGTATTGACGACTCTTTAAACATCCTGGGGCTGTCCTCATCTGGAAATGTCCATTACATCTTCCCCACGGTTAACACCCGTTCCTCAGCTCCCCTTTCGGCCTCTCCCCCTGGCTTCCAGCCTCTCTTGCGCCCATCTGCCTCGTGTCCCCTGGTTCCCATCAGGAACTCCATGTTACTCGTGGTCCGACAGCCCAGCTCTGCTGTGTTAATGCAACAAAGCCCGTCAGGGCCCACCCCTTCCTTCTACCCCCCGTGTAGCTGAAAAAAGAAGAAGAGAATTTCCCTACACACGGTCCATCTCCCCCAGGGATGCTCTCCTGTGAGCAGAGTAGGGCCTTACTTTATGTCTCCATGCCTCGCAAGGCCCCTGGCGCAGAGTATGCACCCAGCGTTTGCTGAATCAATACATAAGTAAGCTCACGAGTGGCTCTCCACCCTCCCTCTGCTTGCCTGAGACGTGACACGTCATTTAGGAGGGATGAAGGCTCAAGAAAGATGGGTTCGAGGCAGGCAGGAGTTCACGGCCGGGGAACTCTTTCTGGCCCTCCTCCGCCATGGACCACGTGTTCCCTTCGAGGACTGGTTTCCCGGCTGTCAGATGCATCGCCTCGGCCACCTTCAGTGGTAGTTCAGTATATTTCTGAGTGAAATAAATGTTGTTTTTTTTCCGGAGCACCCAGGTTTCATCAGTCTTTCTGTCAGACGGAATCAAAGCGAGAGGGGGAGAGAGCATGGCAGAGAGTGACTTCTCGCTTACACTAGGCAGAAAGGGATAATGGTGCCCAAGGAAGGAGAGGGAGGACAGGAGAGGGAGACGGAAAACTCACCTCCGCATTTAATCACGTCCAAACACAGATTATACGAAGTCGAAAAACAGTTACCTTGTTCTCTCACCCTAGTCCCTTGCTCTTTCCGGGGCTATAAAACCCTTGGAGATTTTATCTTTTCATAAACTTTTATTGAATCTGATGTTCAAGGGGCCATGGAGGATCAGGCAATTAAAGTCCCCCCCGTAATCCTACTCTTAAACCCCAGCACTAAACTGATGGGAGATTAAAAGCTAATAAAGATGACAAATGAGAGGAGATCTACAGGGTGATAAGGGAAATGGAGTCTGGTGGGGATTTGGCAGAGAGGAGCCCGGCCCGGCTGCGGGAAACGCAAGCGTGGACGGGGCTTTAGCTGCGGCAAATTCAAAGACTTCCGAGAAGATGCAACGTGCATGGCCATGGCAGGGTCCTGCTCGGTGATGCTGTGATCCATGGCTGGCACAAGCTGCCCAGGGCCTGGTTATCCAGCAGCAAGAGGGCTGGACTTGGTGGCACAGGCACATCAGGGCTCAAATGCCAACGCTGCTTTGCTAGCTGTGGGACCCTATATGACTAGGGGTCTTTCACGTGCTAATTCTAATCCAAATCCTATTATAGCGACAGCCCTCTCCGGGGCCCTCTGCGGAGTACCAACCACGTACCAGACACCATTACGTGAATGTGATGACGTCACGTGTGAGAGGAGTCGGCCCCGTTGTACGGACCAGAAAAATACGGTCCAGGAGCCGGCAAACGATCGCCTCTGGTCCACGGAAAGGGGTAAAGCTAATCTGACGACTCCACTTCTCTGAGAAAACAGTCCCCGCTTCACGAGGTCGCACTGAGGATGGAAGGATGGGTCTGGGTTCATCGTAGCCACCTCCAAATTAACTTCCTGCACTTACTCCGACCCCTACCTTGCGATGTGAGCATCTCCAAAGAACCTGTGTGCTCCTCAGCACCCCATCCGCCCCAAAATGCAATTTCTGCCAAAATCTTTCATAAATATGTATCAAACGAATCTTCACATCAGCCCTGAGAAATAGGAATTATCTTCCCATTTTAATTAATGAGTACACAGAGGCTCGGAGAATCTAAATGATTCCCCTGGGATCACGAAGCTGAGAGAGACAGAGATGAAATTCAGACCCACACGTCCTGATGTCCACGTTCACGCCCTTCCCACCCACAGCCTGCTCGTGTTGGCCTCCGGCCTCGTACTAGACCGAGACGGATCCGACTCACAAATAGCGGAATAGGGCTATGTGGTCCGCACCATACAGGATTCTCCCAAGGAGGGCATGTCGAGAAAGGAGTCGTGGAGCATTTTTTTCTAGATGTTTAGAGATGCTGAGTCATTGAGAGAGACAGTCCCGGTGAAAGAATGGTGTGAGAGGAGAAAATAGGGCCTGTTGGGGGCTTGGAATACCCAGCTTGGCTGCACTGTGTGAGTCTGGAGAAGGGAAGATTTGATGTATAAGGTTGAGTGACATCAGGAGAAACTTGACTGCCGAGGGAAGAAGCCATCTGCCTAGCTTCTCAAGACGTTAACTCTCCTAAGGGGTCGTGTCTCAAGTACCTAATAAACAATATGACAACTCCCTTCACTGGTGACAGAAAAAGCAAGTTTTCTGGGGTGAGGTAGAAGGATCTTGGGGCTGGAAGTCAGCAGACAGGGGTTCTGGTCCTCGTTTGGACACTCCCAGCCGCCCACTCTGAGTCTGCGGCCTTGCACCTCTCACATCCTCAGACAACGTGTCCTTTTGTTCCTGTGGCAAATGAGGGGTTGAAGGGGTGACTGCTTCCCACGGGCGACCCCGTCAGGGCTTAGGGAAGAATTTACTTGGGTTTAAACCGCCAGGTCCCCTGCAGTCTTCCGAATTCACCCGGGCCTACGCGCACTTGAATCCTAGAAAAGGACTGTGTGATCGTCAATTCGATGTGTCAAGGAACGGGATCAGGGGTTGCCAGGACATCTGGTTAAATGTCGAGCTGGGTGTGTCTGGGAGGTTGACAGTCCCGAGGAGATTAGCATTTGAATCTGTAGACTGAGTAGAGGGAGGGGATCACTCTCTCCAGTGTAGATGAGAATCATCCTACCCATTCAGAGCCCGAATCAGACAAAAAGGCCGAGGAAGGCGGATGCCTGCTGCTCTCCCCGCTCTCCCTGCCTGTTAAACTGGAGCTTCATCTCCTCTTGCCCTTGGCTCTCAGGCGGTCAGGCCTTTGAACTACACCACAAGCCTTCCTGGATCTCCAGCTCGTACACAGCAGACCGTGGAACTTCTCAGCCTCCAATGCCTTATAATAAGCAAATATATGTATAGCTATATATACAGAGATTTTATATACATATACATACCCATCTCTGTGTGTTCATGTGCATGCATGTGTGTGTATATATACATACGCACAGATGGATGATACAGATGGAGAGGGAGAGGGAGAGGGAGAGGGAGAGGGAGATGATGGAGATGGAGATGGAGATGATGGAGAGGGGGGGAGAGGGAGAGGGAGAGGGAGAGGGAGATGATGGAGATGAAGATGGAGAGAAAGAGGGAGAGGGAGAGGGAGATGATAGAGATGGAGAGGGAGAGGGAGATGGAGAGGGAGAGGGGGAGAGAGAGACAGACAAAAAGAGAGAGAGAGATGATAGAGATGGAGATGGAAATGGAGAGGGAGAGGGAGAGAGGGAGACGGAGATAGATGGAGATGCAGAGAGAGCATGCAAGAGTGAGAGCAAGCAAGTGAGCTAGAGAGACGTATTCTGTAGGCCCCGTTTCTCTGGAAAACCCTAATACAGATTTTGGCACTGGGGAGGGTTCTAGAGAAACAGGATTTTAAGAGTCGGTTTTCTGTGTTGGGTCTGGGGTTTCTGGGATTGGTTCTCGTATCTGATTAGCTTTAAAGACACTAATGACTATTTCCAGGAGCGAAGAGAGCCCGATAGCCCCTAACCAATAGAAGTGTTTCTGAGACCTTACTAGATATGGAGTGCTTTCATTCCTTTGATCTCATTTTATCATCACAGATGCACAATGCAGCTTTCATTAATCTCATTTTTACAGGAAAAAAAAAAAAAACCCGAGGCTCAGAGAGTATGAGACTCAAGGACACACGGCTGGTTCAAAGTCTCCTTTGTTGGCAGGAACTTTTCCCGCTGTGGCCCTCAGCCCCACTGTTCATTAGAATAACACAGGAGACCCCACCCCCCACAAACCCCCACAGTGCAGTCCAGGCCCCGGAAGGTTTGAGAAGCCGCTCAGGTAGGTCCTATTTGCAACCAGGGCTGAGAACCGCTGTGCAGATGTTTCCTCTCTCAAAGACAAGAGCCCTCCAACCCATCCACCACACCCCAGGCCCAGGTTCAGCCCCACCCTCCACGCAAACTAGCTCATGCCTAGAATTTTTTTTATAAGTTAATATCATTTCCTTACATTTAATTAACACAGGGAGACCGGCGCTGTCAGCATCACACCCGGCTAGCAGGAGCCCGAGCCTCCCTCGGAGTTCAATCTCGGCGCTGTCTGACGCAATTAGCTTCCTTCCCCCTGATCTGAAGGGTCTGCGCCCATAAATATCAACCAATTTTATTGATATTTGTAATTAAAACCACCGAACGGGTCACACTCGGTTGAGCAAGTCTGAAACACACACATTCATAACGGGAACAGGAGCATATTCGTAGGTGACATTTGATAGATAATAATCGTAGGCATTTCTCATTTTCAGAACATCCTGTGGGTACCAGCTAATTAAGCCTCGCATGTCTCCTGGGGCGGAGGGCGTTCTTCAGACATACCCCTTTGATTGTCTTTGTTCCTGAAGTTTCAGGGGAACTCAGGGCCAAGAAAGTGGGGTGACAGGCCCAAAGCCACAGAGAAAACAGCCTGAGCGCGGGGCCTGACCTTGCCAGTTTCTCAAGTGCTTGCTCACAGCTTCTCTCTGTGGACTTCTACGGTGGTTTTGTTTTGTTTGTTTTGTTTTGTTTTGTTTTGTTTTCCAAACAAATGGCACTAAGAAGGAGCCCCAACCTCTCAGAGGCTTCAAACCTATCTCCTGGGGTTCTCTCTCGTGACTTGATCGGTTCCTTCCATCCAAATGCAGAGAGATAGTTGCCCCACCCGTCAGCACCGTGACCCTGTCCTGCCCGCCGTAACCCAGCTGCAGCTACAGCTGCAGGTCCCTGCGGATCCTAACTGGGTGGCTTCGCCAGGGACTTGCCACAGGAGAGCTGAGTGGCCATCCAGGGCGGAACGGTGCTCACGTCTACTCAGTCGAGCGGACACGGTGGCTACTCATCGAGGGCTCGGGCTGTCGCATCTGCCCGCTTCTCATTCTCCCTTTGAAATCTCATCACTCACCTATGCCCAGGGAGATTCAAGACCATTTTTCCCCAAATCCCCTCGCAGCATTCTTGCAAGAAACAGTCTTCAAGTGAGTTCTGGGGAATCCATTCCATCCCAAAGGATGGCCTCCCGAGCGCCTAGGCAGGAGGGTTATTCTTCTGTGACCTAGAATAGATCCCTTATTTCCTCACCTCTTGAGGGTAGGAGGGGATTCCGGGGTGGGGAGCAGGAAGAATGGATAAAGAGAATGGGCTCAGGAACGGGCGAAGCAGACTGCTAGGCAGCGTGGGGGCGAGAGCCTTCTTTACAGGGCTGTGAGTTAGGCCACGCCTGCTTCCAAAAATGATGGGAGACAGTTACACTAATAGGCACAGATCCAATAAAACCATGAAACTAGAAATAAGGAGGAGATATAGATGTCCGCGGCGGGTGACATTGAGGTTGTCGTCGCTCCCGTTATTCCCAGAGCTTAGGTAGGAACAGTGGGTTGAAGTGAGCGCAGGGAGCTTCCTCGATCCTCAGGACAACGAACTCAGTTATTCTGGGGCTAATGACCCACTGTGTGTTTAATCTGGGCCTCTGGCACCCGCCCTGCCTCTCTGCTGCTGCCCAACTATGAAGAACTTCATCGTCCAGCGTGTCCCTGACCCAACACAGGAATGAAAAGACATGACATCAGAGGCTCCTACATCACTTAGGATGGCTCCTTACTAAGTCCAGGAGTCCTTCGTAGAGCTGCTACGTCTGGGAGTTGGGCAGCATCAACTCGATTACCTCCAGAGACAGGAGGCTCACTGCCTGAGGAGCTGTACCTCCTGAAAGTCCATTCTCTTGCTACACAGTCTGAGTCTTTAGAAGACCCTTTCTGGTATAGAGACACTATCCAGCCCCTTAGCGACATCGAGCAGTGACTCCAAACCTGGTCGGTCTTCAGAATCACCGGGGCTGCTTTTGCAAAGAGATTCTGGTGGGAGCATAAAATAATATACCACTTAAGAAAACATTCCCTACGAAAGCCGAACGCATGGACATCTGTGGCCCTATACTCTGCCCGGGGGTGTGTACCCGACATAACTATTTGCACATGTGCCCCAGGGGACCAGAACGAAAACGTTCTCAGCAGCCTGGCTCTCAGCAGCCCAAAAACTGCAAACAACCCAAATGCCAGTCAACAGGAGAACGGATAAATGCCGACGCAGTCAGAAAATTGAAATTCTCCAACAGAGCTGCCCAAAAACACTTTCTGTGACGATGGAAATCTCCTATTTTGCACTGTCCGGACGGTAACTGCTTGTCATCTGCGACTCGTGCGCCCTTGAAATGCAACGAGTACAAGAAAGGGAACTAGATTTTTACATTTTAATTTTAATCAATTCAAAGAGCCTCCTCCCCCAGCGACGACTGTAGCGCAGCCTGGATCTGATAGGAGTGAAAAAGAACAGACTCTAACCGGACACGGTACCAGGGACGAATCTCATCTCGTAAAAGAAACCGGACCCAAAAGCATACACAACGTATGATGAAGTTGCGAAAAGTTCAAAACGAGGTAAAATGATGCTAAATGTTTACGGATGAGAAATTAAACCACAGGGTTCAGGTGTCCGTGCTTCAGCCGTAAAACTTTGGGTGACAAGAGAAAGGTAGGGCCCGAGGGGGAGCTCCGGAGGCAGGCCAGGCCCTGTTCCTTAGCTGTGCAGCGATGACAAAGATGTTCGCTTGTGATAAATCATCAAGAAGACGTCGTTTTTGTCTGGGGCACTTCTCTGTATGTGCTTTCTACGTCCCCATTAAAAATGGTTCAAAAACTACGTTTGCAGCATTTCTGTAAATCCAAAATCATCCCCAGCTAAATGTCTACGTCTGTATTTTTAATCACAGATTTGTCGTCTCCCTCCAGACTTGTTGAATCAGAGTTTCTGGCAATGGGGCTCTGGAACTGGCATTTTCCGAAGGCCCAGGGCTCTTCTGATGCACAGCCCGGGGAGGAAGCATCGCTTTCTCATCTACGTGGAGACCCTTCCCCTGTCACAGGCCCCGGTGAACCACAGGCCGTGCGCGTCAGGATGCAAGCCGGCGGCCGGCCCATCGAATGAGCCGGCGTGCGTGAGTGCTCGTCTTCCCCGTGGCCCGCTTGACCCCTTCTGCCCTGGAGTAAGTTCATCCCACATTCAGTGGGCCACCTCGGTCAAGGCCTTCGGTCAGGCGTCGTAAATTTCCCAGGTCGGCCCCAGCAAAGCCACCGACGACGGAGGTGTCCCCACCTCGCTTTCCCTTTTGGAAACTGCAGGTGTCAGGTCTCAGGAAGGCAAGATTGACCAGCAGAGGCAAGATGGGGGATCCGGCTGAGAGGGAAGTGATGGGTTCACACCCTGACCCGGCAGCAGCGAGGTCACATTCTAGGAAAATCAGCGACAGTAACAGGAGTCGGTAAATAATCACCCCCGCGTCAGCTCCGAAGCGGGCAGGCAGGTCCCTGCTCGGCACGACTCTGGGGGCTCCCTGGGCAGCATGGGCACGTGCCTCCTGGCGTCTGAGCTGTGCAGTGCCCATGTGCTGCCGTGTGGGGCAGCTCTATCGTCTGGGTCAGTTTTCTTATTCCCGTTTTTATAAGAAACTGAGGTCGAGAGAGGCCCTGAGGTTCATGTTCACAGGCTGTCATGGCCACAGTGCCAGCTACCCCAATGGCCTCAGTCCACGGAGGCCTTAAAGTCAGTAAGATGCCCCATGAAGACCCGCTGGGACAGTGGACAGACACTCATCTTTTCTAGGAATGAAGGGGACCCAGCTAATGCCAGGGAAGCAGGCCTTTGGCCACGATGGTGACCTCCAGGCCCGGCTTCGGCCAGTGCAGTTCAGACATGGGTCAAAGAGCCTGTAGAAGGCGTCGGGGGAGAAAGCCAGACTTCCTCTGCGTGGCGCACATCAGTGCAGGCCGAGCAGGCCGCCATGCACCTAACTGTGTGAGCCCTGCCATGCCCTTGAGAGGGAGGGACGCTGAGGTCTCGCGTTCCCTCCCGTTCCATCAGCCTGCACATCCCGCCCGAAGGTCACCCTTATTAACGCTGCCCCCCAAAGCCATTTCCATCCACATCTCGCTGTCGCACTAACAGGACCTCCTGCCTCTGCCCAGGCATGTGAGACCAGGGGACGCACGTGTGTCCGAGCGTCAGCGTGCACGCCTGTCCCTACGTGGTCAGTCTCGGAGTGTGCGGCCTCTGTCGCGGACGTGTTTCACTTTCTCCTGTGTTTTCTGCGCTCCCCCAGTCACCATTCACGGAATCAGGTTGATATTCAGATGACATCACACGGGTGACTCACACCGCGATAGATTTTCCCCTCCGCACGCCGCTCAAGGTAACCTTGACGCGTCACACAGCCACCGGGGACGGCCGGGAAGCGGGATTTTTTTTTTTTTCACGGACATTCGACTTGGCCATCAACAGTTGCCAGGCCTGGCCTCCGGGGAAGGGTAGGGAGAGGGTGAGGAGCAAAGGCTGTGACTCCGTCCTCCTCTGGGCGGAGGGTGAGCTCATTACTAGAGTCGGGTCCCTGAGCCAGCCGGGACCGGGCAGCCCGTCACTCCTGCGGAACTGGGGACATCCGAGGGCCAGGCTCAGCGCAGCCGCATTGTCTTTGCCCCCTAGAAGTGACCTTTCTCCGGGAATGTAAACAGGTACTGAGGGGAAATAAATAGTGCGAGGAGCTGGAACACATTGCAACAACAGGACCGGGCTGCAATTAAGCAATCGTTCTGCGACTGGAGTTTATCCGAGGGAAGTTTTCATTGGGAAAATGCAAAGGGGAGAGGGTGACTCACGCTCCTCTTTTAAGACTGAACTCGCCCCAGAATGTGTGAATCCAGAGGTCAGGCCGGCCCGGCCAGATGATCTCTGATTCTCAGTCTAAAGGCATCGACAAAGACCTTCTCTCCCTACATAGCATGTTTCCCGTTCATACCAGCCCCTTCCCCGGCCTGGGTTTGGGGAGGTGTTTCTTCCTAAAACTTAAACTGCGGAGGCAGGACTGAGTGAAAGCAAGCAGTCTGGATGGTTACAAGCAAGCTGCTTGCTTGTTTCTTTATTTGTATGGGTCTCAACCTAAAAGCACACCCTCTCTGAGCATGCACGGGGCAAGCCGTCAGCCTTTGCCATGCTTCTGGGCAGTTGAGTCTGCCCTCCCCACCAAAGAGACAAGACACAGACACTTAGACTTCCAGACCTGGCAGGCCTCTTGTCGACCCTCCTGTGCAGCCTTCTCTCCTGACAGGTGAGGACACGGAGATCCTATTAGAGTGAACTCAATTCTTCTCTTCGACATACTCTGCTTTCTCTTTGCAGCTTCCTGAATCTCTCTTTCCCCCCAATCATAAAGCCCCCGAGCAGCCCTGCACACACTGATTCCGCCTCTCCCCTTTTCTCTGCTCCAACTGTTATGAGTCTCTATCTCTTTTAATCCAAACGTAAAACATAATCCCACAAACATTCACCGAGGCCCCGGAATAGGGACTGCGCCGGGGGAGGCATCGTGGCATGTACGACTTAGTCATAAGGTTCCCAACCTCTCAAGCCAATAAATAAGTCTTTCCCCAATATTGGAGCTGAGGGACAGTTAAGACAACCTACCCAGCCTCCCCAACCCCCCAGGGATATTTTCATTTTGGCAGGAAAATCCTGCAATCAATAAGTCTCAGCTCACAAAGAAATGACTCCCAGCGAGGGAAATGCAGACCGTGGAAGCAGTCCAGTTGCGAGGACATTCGGGACACAGATGGCCTTTCGGATGTCTGCAAGTTTTTCGTGATGACGCTTTTCCCCCACGGTCCATTGGATACCGATGGGCCACTGTGAAGTCCAAGCACAGCTCCCCCGAGACCAGGCGCTGGTTACTGCCGTGACCGGAACTGGAATTCCTAATCCCTTCCACCCCCTGGTCTCCTGCTCCCCTGAGACCGTCCCTACCAGAATCCAGAAGGATCCTCAGGGTGGGCGGCCTAAGAAGGCTCTCTCCAAGGGCAGGCAGGACACAGGAAGGACTTGCTTCCCTTTGCTTCTACTGACCCTAACGCCGGGCCTGTCGAAATCAGCAGATCCAGTTGCTACAGGCAGAACCACACACACTGACATCGGCCGGTCGACCGCGGCGCTGCCTTTAGTAAGGGCAGGTGCGACTCCAGGGGAGACGTGTCTTGGCACGGGGAGTGGGCAGGCAGACAGCCACGAACTTGACAGGATGACGTGGTCCAAAGCCAGAGCTGATTACCAGCCTCACGCTCCTTAATAATGACAGCGGCATTTAGGCCGGTTCTGTCACCCTCCGGAATGATTCTCTTCTTTCCCGAATTTATCATTTACAGGCACTTTCACCCCCGTCTCCTCTGATCCTCACAGCCATCCGGTAAGGCAAGCGTCATTATCACTTTCAGAGAATTACAGTGAGATGACGGAAGACCAGAGGCCTTAGAGTCGGAGCCTGAGACTCCACACTAGAGCCGTCTTGCCACTGGGCCCTTCAGCCTCTCAGACAGTAACAACCTTCATTTAAATATTTCCGGGAGAACCAGGTGCTCGGCTCCTCTCTGCCCACATAACGGTTTGAAGGGCCAAGACCAACCTGTGTTTGGGGGCTTGTTCCCTTAAGCGTGCACCTGAGTGGCATGTTACCGCTCCTGGACAAGTGGCAGGGCCTGCCTTAGTTGAGGACACGCAGGTGAGTACCCTCTGTCTGCCGATAGCAGCTGTGACTGTCCAGAGGAGGTGCGGTCGCAGCAGACACTGTGTGGCAAGCTGATTCGGGCCAGAAAAAATAAATGGTTTTAGACTAAGCACGCTAAACCCGAAATCGTCTCCACAGCATTCTCTTGCCCCCACGATCCTACACCGCAGCTCCAGCTGTTCAGTGCCCAGGGAACAGTTCTGTAAACCGTGCGTCCTGGCAGTTTTG
Source organism: Cynopterus sphinx (assembly GCA_030015415.1). Lineage (NCBI taxonomy): Eukaryota > Metazoa > Chordata > Mammalia > Chiroptera > Pteropodidae > Cynopterus > Cynopterus sphinx. Next base: position 47,108,638 of record CM057390.1, on the reverse strand, counting down.
CCTGGAAGCTACTTTGCTCACAAATTTAAATTACAGGGGGCGGCATTTCTCAAAGTGAGTTCCAAGGATTTCTCCTAAAGAGATCCAAAAAGGGTTGACTCGCGTTCCCCAAAAAGACCCCAAAAAGACACCTGTGATCGTGACTTTATTTAGAAACAGGGTCTTTACAGGTGTAACCAAGTGAAGAGGAGGTCGTGCCTGATGGAGTAAGGTGGGCCCTTCATTCGATGTGACGGTGTCCTTACTAGAAGAGGAGAGACACGCCGGGAGAACACCACCGTGGGACGACAGAGGCAGAGGTCGCGTGCTGCTCTGCAGGCCAAGGAGGAGCAGGGATTGTCAGCTACCCGCGGCAGCTGGGAGAAAGGAGCCTTTGAGGGAGCACGGCCCTGCTGACGCCTGGAACGTCAAGTCTCCAGAACCGTGAGGAACTTCATCTCGGTTGTTTTAAGCCACCCAGTTTGTGGCACTTGACTGTCGCAGCCGCAGGAAATTAAAACAAGGTCTATGGTGACATGAGCTTTTAAAGATGATGGGCTCACCCGCGCCTCTCAACTCAAATAAATTAAAAAAAAAAAAATACCGTATCACTGACCAGTTAAAGCATCATCTTTGAGGGGGGATATTTCTTAAAGTATTTCTTTAAGGTTCCCGGGAGATTCTGATGCACAATGAAATGAATGAATGAATGAATGAACGAACGAACAGATTTCCTTACCTGTAAACTTCCCAGCATGGCTAATATGCTGTGAGTCACTAAGAGGAGATATTAAGGATGCAGAATTTCTCAAACTTATTTGACCACAGAAGTGTGTGAGGTTTTTTTTGGTTTTTTGTTTTGTTTTGTTTTGTTTTTTATTGAAAATCTCCAAGGCACATACATAGCAAACCACACTTTGGAAAACACTGCTATCTTTTATTGGTTTTTTTATGGTCTCCGTGGGCGACACGAGAGCACCTACTTGGAAATCTCTCCAGGCTAAGACGACTGCTGTGATGCTGCACGTTGTGGACCTCGGCGCCCTCTCTCGCCTCCGTGGGCACGTCCTGGAATAGGCCAGACATTCTCGCTGAGGAAGTGTGAAAGCACAGGCTTCCTTCAGCCAGGCCCATTTTCTAAACCGACGCTTTTATTTTCATTAGCAAACCCTGCCCCTACCCTCTGTCTGGTCGGCTGCCAGAGCATATGGCTCTGTCTGTAAATGCGAACCCTGGCGAGCCCTGCTCGTTCTCGCCACGGCTGTAACCTTAAACAGTCTGTGTTCAGTCTCTGTCAGGCGTAGTTGCAAAACTACGTGTGCCTATGTGTGTGTACACACACGCCCACATTTGTTGATGCAAGGTGTCCCAAAGCCCGTGCACTCCAGCCATCCCACTAAACAGATATCCTTAACCTGCGGTTGATGGATGGAGAGAGTTCCGGAACTGTGAAGAGAAAATAAGTATGTTTAGTGTTTCGCTAACTTCCTTTAATTGCAAATGAAGGCAACAAACCGCGGAGGTAAGAATAGCAGGTACCTCTGACTTTATCACCAGTAGAAATTATAGACTTTCATATCCGATGGCATTCGAGGACTGGCAATTATCTCAAAATATCATTTACGGTCATCATTTCTTCCAGACCGTCCCGGTTATCAGACCTGTCCCGAGACCTTGTCATTTAACGCATTAGCGACAAAGCGCGGGCATTCATTCGCCACAAATGTGTGCTGGTTGAATATTTTGATTATTGTTTTCAACCTAATCAGTTTTATTTGTAATCTTGTGGATGTGATCTCCTGCATTTAAACACGGTATTCTGCTTAATAGGCTTCCCCTGACTGCCAAGGATTCTGTGGCACAAAAAAAGGTGAGAAACCCCTGTCCTGGATCATCTAGTACATGTAAAGGTCACCGAAGACACTTGCTGAAAAGACAGAGTCCCGAGCCTTCCCCTCAGAGACTGCAGTTGGTCAGAGGTGACACTCAGAAATCTGCATTTTTAGCACGGACTGTGCTGGCACAGGTATGAATCGGACTGCATTTTGAGAAAAAGTGCTCTCGGCATCCTTAAATTTACTCTCGGGTCAAATAAGATCATCAGAATCGAGTTCTTGGTTGTGACGTCGTCTTAACTTACTATCTAACTATTTCCGTGGTTTGCGCTTGGTTATGTCCGTGGCTCACAGGGACGATGTCACCAGCCGTGGTTGTGCAAAACGGGGTGCGGTGCCCGTCGTCGAAGTCTCCTGAATATCGTTCACTTCGTCGCTGTGCATTGCCACGGAGATCTCCGAAAGAATTTTTACGGATCTCACATCAGAAAGAGGCAAGCTATTCCCAAGCAACTTCGAAAACCTCTTTGAACATTATTAATCCGAAACACGGCCACGAGAAGGCATAAATTCAACTGCGTGTCTTATTTCTAGAAATCTTGGAGAACATCGGATAGGCATCTGTGGCCACATAATATTTCGGATGACTCCAGCTATTCGCCACCCAAACCATGCCAGACGCGTCCTTTTGTTACCTCTGGGAAGCATATTACAGCGGAAAATCAAACAAACACACAGACAAGAAGTGCTGAGGCTCAGCTGATGAGCTTCAGAATCGACCACGGAGACTCAGGGCAGAGGGAGGACACTTTTAAGTCTCAAAACCCGAGCATGTCGGTATCAAGTGTCACAACCCTGAAGGAGTCACGGAAGAGTTTCTGCTATAAATAATTCGTTCAGAAGGGACTGACAAAGGACCCGCCTACCTCGTTCTGGGCTGTCAATGTGTCCGGAGGACGGAAGGTGTGGCGAGGACCAGGAGGAAGCAAGCTGGTCAGTATCCGGACTCAGGGTCCTGCCCCCGCTCTTGGTCTCCTTCCAACGCCCCAAGCCAATGCCGGGCAGCACCACAGCAGAGAGGGCCTGGCACCGTCCCCTGAGCTCCCTACGGTTCAGAGTGATGGGGAAGGGCCCCAAACTGGCCTGTTCTCCACCCTCAGACTGGGTTGGTGAGGGCCCAAGGAGGCATGGTGTTCAGACAAGTTGTGCCTTAGCTAATCCCAGAGCAGATCAGTATCCGAGGCCAGGTGAGAATACCTCACGAAGGGCAAAGGTTACTTCCTCGGGCCACAAAAGCAGGGAAGGGAAGCCGATATGGAACTTGCCTAAGCTACCATAACTCAACTCACTTTTTAATGCAAGCCCCTGTTCTGCCCACTTGTGAGAACGGGCCTTCAGCTAGTTCAGAGTTTTCCAGCCCCCTAGGAGTATTCTCTCTCCTCCACCTTTTGGCACTGGGGTTGCCTACCTTCCGGGGTGCTGGGGGGCAATGGTCTAGTCAGCTGGGGCTACAAAATATCATAGACAGAGACTGGGGCGGAGGGAGGTGGCTTAAACAACACGTTTGCTTCTCATCGCTCTGGAGGCTGGGGAGTCCAAGATCAAGATTCTGTTCTTCAGCTTCTCGGTGCGGGCCCTCCTCCTGGCTAGCTGTGTCCTCACACGATCTCCTCGCTGTACGAGCTCAGAAAGAGACAGCTTCGGTCTCTCCTCTTCTCGTACAGACATTGATTCTAGTATGGGGCTCCGCCGTTATGACCTCTTTAATCCTGATTACCTGCCAAAGATTCTGCCTCCAAATACCATCACATTAGGGATGTGGGGTTCAGCGTATGAACGGGGAAGGGGCCCAGACACTCAGTCCATAAGCGACAGGGAGTTGCGGGGACCTGGTCACCTGGTGTCCCCGATGCACCCTTAATTCCTGCTCCTTTCTCGTCATCGCTCTCATCTCCTCCGTGTCTGCTCTGACCAGCGGCCCCACCTGGAATGCTCAGGGTGTCTAATCTCCGCGGCTACCGCCCCTTCTGCCCACAAGCCCGCTGAGGCTCCGCCTTGTGGGAGTCCTACTGGGTGGGACAACGACACACGCCCCATTTGTTCTTTCCAGGAACTCTGTGCCCTGCACCCTTCAAGACGTCAACTTTTGATCCTGAGCAACACTTTCCTCTCAAAGATCTCATTTATGTATTTCAAAGATCGGAACTGATACGGACGTTGACAGGTTCTGCCTTTCTGCTCGTAAGGACGGTGACTGCACTGAGGGGACAGGGTGAACAGGGGCAGCCTGGAGGGAGGAGGCAGAGGGACACAGGGGTAAGACACGGATCGGCTGAAGCCTCCAAATGTGATCCAGGTTCCTGTCTCACCCCTGCCTGTTATTTTCCGACTTTTACTCTGACCTATTTATGTTCTTTTCTTGGTGTGTGTGTGTGTGTGTGTGTGTGTGTTTCAGAGAGAGATTTTGCTCAAACTTTTAGTAGATTAAAGTGAGATACGGATGACAAAACGTAACATATCACAGCCGGGGGGAGAGGTTCACCAGGCTGTAGCTATGAATTCTCTCCAGTTTACAAAGAATCGATAGTAGGTGCTCACTAAATTCCACCAGGTACTTTATTTTCTTCATTTTACAGCCAAGGAAATGAAGAATCCAAGAGTTTAGATGACTTGCTCAACAAGATGCGACTCATTTTGGGAGAACAACGACTCGGAATTGGACATCTTCTGCCTTTCAGCCCTCGTAATGCATTTATTCCTTTTCTCAAGTGGTTTTGCATTCAAGAATCCCGTGGATTTATCGCACTTCGGCACCAGGGTGTTAAGATGGATCTTTGAATGATGTTTCGAAAGAACTTGGAATGTCCCAGGTGAAAATTCTCATGAAAAACAGCTGTCTTGTCAGCCCTTAATTGTTAGTGACGTGAGAGAGGGGTAGACCAGCTGGAGGAGATTCATGATTAGTCGCCGTCTTTGAGTCAAGAGGCTCATTCGGCTCCTTCCATCGCTTTGGCTGGAGCCACCCGCAGGGAGAGCCCAGGGTCCTGAGAGGCCGAGCTCCCGAGGCTTGTGTTGGATGGAGAAAGATGTCGTGACATCGAAGCGGAGGTTCAGAAGAACAAAGGAACGCAGGTAACTTAAGAAGAGGGTGCGGCAACCCAAGTAAGAGGATTTCAAGGCCGTTCTAATAAACTCTCGAGTCAACACTGTAGGTCCTGCCGGGACCTCTCCCTTTTATTCTGGGTCAATGTCACTCTCATTGGAGTGGAGACAAGACCGCCTCCTCCTCTCTCAGGCCATCTGAAAAGAGACAGGAATCCAGAGCATTTCTCAAACACTTATTTAAAAAAAAATGTTTTTCTATTTGAGGAGTTATGGGACTAATCTCGATTTGTGAGTCTAGGTCCCCAGGGACAGTGAGAATGACAAAGGGGGCAAGAAATTTGCTGCTTTGTTCTAGAAACTACATCCCAGAATCGCAGACACCTACTAGGTACCTACTATGTGACAGGTCATAAAATATATTGACTATTGCGAGTGGCAGAGTGGCCACACGCTCTCTCTACCCTTACACTTACAGAGACATTAAAATGAGCCACCAAGGAAAAATGATGGAGGCTTATACAGCATACACCATGGAAAAATAAGCGACAAGCCACGGATCACGCCAGTCCTGGAATCATGCGTCTGCTCCCTTCCCTGACGGAGGAGCTCCAGGAGTGTCCGCCTCCACCCTTGGTCTAAAGCATCAGAACCAGGTACAATCCCGCATCTCATGACAGCTTCCCGGCGTGACCAGCCAACCCCAGCACATGACACTGAGCTGGATAAAGACCATCTGAACCGATTCTGACGCCATGGCACTGCTAGGAATGTAAGCAAAAGGCCCAGGGATCCCCAGACCCACGGCACCCCAAAGAGAGCCTGGCCTTTCCGCTACTCCTCGCTGTCTGCTCTCTGAAAGCTCCGGGGCTTCTCAAGAGCGCCCGGTGTCTTTATTTTAGATCGGCCCTAACGTGAGTGTTTCTGAACACTTTCCACCTCTGCAGCATGAGCCGGGGCCAGCGAGGCCCCTTCTCACTTCAGGCTGGCCACTCACGTCATTGGCAGCCAGCTCCAAGGCTGGCGTCAGCAAGCCTGGGTTTTATTTCTCTGAAATAAATAAACCAGAAAAAGAAGATGAGACATAAATAGAACTTTCAATGCGGCAGGTGAGTACGGGGCTGAAACACAAACATTTGCGAACTTCTTTCGGATAAGAATAGGGAGCGTTTGGGGAAGAGAAGGAAGACGCGAGTGCTAACTCTGTACCTGGAATCCGGATCTCAGTGGCGTCGGTTCCACCTTGGCTACCTGAGAAGTGACGTTGAATCATCCTGGAAACTAGTCTGGGCCCTTCTTTTTCCAAGGGAAAGGCCAAAAGTTTTGTCCCCCTCTTGTTAACAGAGAGTGGGGTTCCCCTCCCGGCGCGTTGTCCAGGCTCCTGATGTCTCAAACGAAGATCTGAACAAGACACCGACATAGAGCAGAAGAGAATAGCTTTGTTAGACGGGACAGTAAGGTAACAGGTCACTTCCAGACGTGGAAGTGGCCAAGCAAGGGAAAAGCGGCTCAAAAGGTTCAAGGGGTCAAGGGCACAGTCACAAAGCCTTCGGGGTTTTCATCCCTGTTTGCTGTGGGTGGGGACTGTTCTCAGAGGGGCGGGCTTTCTTGACTGACAACTACGATGGACAGGACCCAGCGACTCATCATTTGCTTTCCGTGCATGCTCTTTCCCAGAATTCAGTCTGTTATAGTGATTTTAATGAACTTCCCGGCATGTGCATCATAGCATAATGATGGTATAAGGAGGCTCAGGTGAGCTGAAGGTCTCTGGGGTCTTCATTGCACAGGTGCGAGTGACTGGCTGAACCGAGTTCCCCGTTATCTGCTTACTGGTTTCCTTGTATGAGTTACTTTTAGCCCAAAACCACCTTCTGGCTTGCTTAATTGTGGGTGGACTAGGGCGGACCCTTTCTGGAATAGGATGACCTCGGTGTCTTTGCAGGTTGACCTGAAACTCCCTAACTTTCCAGCCTAACCCTTTTCTAAGAACCATGAACCCCTTTTTTATTAGTGTGGATGTTGAGGGGCGGGAGGTCTCTTCTTCTGTATCTGCTTCCTGCTGAGGAGCGTCGTCATCCCTGCCTATTGGGGTTTCATGGAGCTCTTTCCCTCTCTGCCCTAGTCAGGATGGGGTCTTGGGTTTCCTGCCCAAGCGCCACCTCTGTTCCTAGACAAGGAAAAAGATACAAACTTGTTACTTGAATCATATTTCTCATTATGTTTCTGTTATTGATTTGCCTAACAAGCCAGTAAAGGAAATCAGTCTCGACTAATATATTTTGTAAAAAGAAAAAAAAAAAATTGGGTAAAAGGTCACCTCCCTCCTTGGACTCCAAAGGCCCTGTTTTGGCCTAAAGCCATTCCTGCCTTATGAAGGGCCAAGGAGAATGCTGAGTTTCAGTGATCCTTATCAACAGCCAGAGGAGCTGCGTCACCAGTTTCCAGATAATTATCTAAGTTCGAGGGAGAGGGTCTGTCTCCAAAGAAAGGAGGAAAGAAAAGGTTTAACTAGGTTTACTGAAAAGATTAAGACTTTTTCAAGGGACGGCCCTTATGCTGAGGACACTGAGGATGTTGCTGAGGGGGCTCCGATCCACTGCCGTCATAGGGTATCCCCACAGGCATCAAGCCTCCGGAAAGAAGAGGCGCCATCGCTACTGAATCGGCGACTAAGGAGTGAGTCTCTTCTCTCTACTCTGCCAAAATCTGGTCAAAATCCTCAGGCTCAGAAACAGAGATTGGCTCAACACCTCCCCACATGCACTGGAGTTGCCAAGCACGGGGAGAAACCAGGCAGCAGAAAGTTATTCAAACGTGACCACGAACCAGTTCTCAAACTCGAGAGAAGAGAAAGTCTCAGGCAAATCGACGAAACCTGACTCTGATTTTCACAGCGTTATCAGGGGTTGAGATCTGTGCCTCTATGCCCTTTTGAAAATCATGTAAACCAGTTCATTAACCACAGCAACGCCAAGGGGGATTAAATGTAGCCTTGTCCAGCAATCCATGGTACAGGTAAATCCTCGCTTCTCCACTCTGGGCTGGCTGTGGACTCGAGTTCCTCCGTGGTCAGGAAGGTTATAAAACTTAAGACCTGCCCTGGAAATAGGAAGATAAAGAGAAGGGAGGGGAGGAGCAGGAGAAGGGAGAAGAAAAGAGGAAGATGCATTGAAGAAGGAGAAGGGGGTGAGGAGGAGGAAAGAAGGTCTGTCCCTGGAGGAGGGGACCCTCGTTCAATAGTCAAGAGGCTGGTACCCCAGAAGCAGATGGAAAAAGGAGATGCAGTGAGAGCCAGGCTAAAAGACAAGGGCCCAGCGAAAAAGACCAAACTCACATCCAGACCTAAAAAGCTGGGATCCAAGAAATGAGGAGCCAGGAGTGGCTGGGCCACAGTGACCGGGAGGCCTGCAGAGCCGCCATGCAGAGGGGGCCTCCCTCGGTCTGTGCTGTGTCCACCCCCCACCCCCACCCCCCGCACCTCTGCCCTCTCCATCTGAGTATGAATGTGACACCAATGTCAACAGGCGTCCTGAGCGGGGATGGCGCAAGGGCCCCTCACTCTCCACCCTTCAGTTTTTGCAGGACCAGAATGGAAGAGCCCCAGACCTCAGAGCCCCAATGAAGTTTCCTTTATTAAGTAAGAAAAAGCAATTTTTTTGCATCACAACAATTAAAAGGTAAAAATATATATATATGATCCAGAAAAGTTATCCTTAAAACGATGACCATGTTCGAAGGGGCGTTAAAGAACCACGTTGGGAGGCATTCTTAGCAGCTGCCCGACAGGACTTCCTTTAGGGTGGCTGCCTTTGGTCTCACCTAGTACGTCTCCTGTCACCAGCACCAACAGGAGCTCCAAGCACTGCCCGCTGTGATGGCACAGGGCCAACATGCTGGCGTCCTCCTGCCTCTGAGATGCACCACACTGCACATTCCTTCTGCTTTATCCCCAAGCCCATGCACGGTGTGCCCTGCATATTGGCTGGCACATGACAGGCCCCAGGGAAGTGTTTGTCAATGGCCAGGGACTAGAACGGCCTGCCTTATGCATCTCGTCAGTAGGAGACGTTTCCTCCTGGACCGATACTTCACTGGCCCAGTTCTGCATGAGTCCATAGCCCATCCCGGTGGCCCATGACCTCCCACAATGGGCACGGCCTGTTGGAGGCTCCGTGGTCCTGGAAGGAGTTCTCTGCCACTCTCTACCCCGTTTAATTCCCGATATCTCATCTGCAACCCTCGCGTGTGCTCTGACGCCTCTCCCCGTAGCTCTGGGCTCAACGCCCATAAGGAGATAGGGAGGGCGACATATTTATCTCACGTTTTGGCCTTACTGCTTTCTGTAAATAAAAGGAAATCAGAAAGAATGGGAGATGCTACCCATGTCCTTGTTGTCCTCTCAGGGGATAAGTAGGGATCTGAGCCCTCAAAACTGCACTTCTTTTGCCCACAGGGCAGGGTTAAAATCTTTTTTTGTTCTTTGTTTTTTGTTTTTAAAGGTGTGTGACCTTGGAGACCAAAAAAAGAGCATTGTCTGAAAAGAGAACAAGTCTTGGGGCTCGGGATGTCAGCAGAGGGACAGTTGGATGACACAGGCAGACCCTAGAGAGGACTGGGAAGGTGTGCAAGACTAAGAGGGGACAGAGACCAGTGGACTCCAGAGCAGCAAGGCTCCATGTCCGACTCCCCCACAAGCCCGCAGGAGGTGCTGGGACCTCAGAGGGGAATGCCTCTGTGTTCTGTCTGGGAGATTAGACCTCCACACAAAGCTCCTGGTCTCAGCAAAGGCCTTATGTGCCCACTTACACAGAGGCAGCGAAGTTTCAAGGGACTGTGTGGGCTTAAAACGTGGACATGTTTATGTAAACTAAAGACCAAGGGGTGACAGCAAATATGCTGCACTTTTTAAGGAAGGCGTAGAGTCCGGGAAGGAGCTCTGGTTGTGACTAAGATTGAATTTTCCATTGGCCTGGCAGGATGTGGGCTCAGAATAAATTAAATTAGAGTTGGTGGGTGGGAAAAAAATCTTTTCTTATGTCTCATGGTGAACATAGAGTCAAATTTATACCCACTAAACAGAGCTGAATTCTGCCCCTCCCACAAGCCACGCCAGCCTCCCTCTTTATGGTTAAGTCTCTGAACGGCAGTGGCAGCGCCCCTGATGGGCCTGAGCCCCGGAAATGCCCTCCCAAGTAGCCCCGAACAGGCTGGCAGATCCCAGACCGTCTCAGGCAGGTCCTCCTTTAAAATGCATGAAGTGACACTAGTTAGAAGTTAATATTTCATGGGCTAATCCCTTACCGCACTGTGACTTGACAATGTCGGAATCTCAGAGCTTTGTCGTGGATGCTGTCCAGGCCACCTCCTGAGGCTCTCAGCTCCGAGCTGGCACTGAGTGTTCAAAAGTACCTTCCCGTCTCAGCCACAGTTCCTGCCGCCAGTTTGCAAAGTACGGCCCTCAGAGGAGCTCTGCTTTGTCCCCATATTTGTCATCTGTAAGGACTGAAGTTGATGTGTGATGATAAAGTAATGAGGCTGACTTTTAAACACATTGCAGACCTCATACATCCAGAGGAGAGCCGGCCTTCAAAGCTGTCACCTTGGGAGGCTGGCCCCATGTGTACTCCAGCCAGGCTGCCACCCCAGACACCACGCCTGCATTTCCTCCATGGAAACTTCCTGCAGGGACAAGTCGCCAATTACAGACAAAAAGGGAAAGCAGTCCGGGCACTCAGTGGCACTCGTGGCTCCTCAGTGAGGTTCGCTGTCGGCTCCTCTGGTAACCTGCATCCACCTGCAGGGTGTGCGTCTCACGACCACTGCACACCCCAGACAGTGCACAGATCCCGGCACACGGGAGGCACTTCATAAATGCTTGGTAAAAACGCAATGGGCTCCTCCTTGGCCCAGTGCTTCTTTCCTCCCCCTTTTCCTCCATCCTCTCCATTAGACACTCAGTTATCTATATCCTCCCTTTCTTGCTGCTTAAATCACAATGAAATATCTCAAGGAGAGAGCTAGATATGACCACAGAGCACAGAGGAGCTGTAGCTTCTGTATCTACTGGGATGGCCTGGGTTATCCTTGGGAACCAACAAAGCTAACATCTCAATGGCTTAAAGCAATAAAGATTAGTTGCCACCTCTTTATACAGGTGTGAAGTGTGAAGATAAGGATGTGGGGAGGGTTCTGCTTCACATAGTCATTACTCAGTTGCCTGCCCCGGCCATCAGCAACTACCACACTCTCAGCAGAAACTTCAGAGTTCGGGCCCCATGGGAAGGATGGAGAGACTAGAGGTGTTCATGTTAGCAATTGCATTTCCTACCTGGGAATAACATAAGCTCTCCACTCACAACCCACGTGGCCCATGGTCCCTCACTGCAAGGAGGGACAGGACAGTAACTGCAACCCTCATCTGCGCCAGGAAGAAGAGTACAGGATCAAGATACGGGCAAGCATTAGAATTCTCCACCACAAACTGAGACTCGAAGCCAATAAGAACAGATCAATGAGGGCTTCCAGAGTGGCACACTCGTGCATTCACGGCCCCTCGATATATCATGCTCCCAGAATCCATTCCTTGCTCACTTCGCTCTCGCATTGACTTTGCGCTGGGCCATGTGACTCTCTTTGGTCAATGGGACATTGGCAAATGGGATGCAAGCCCGAGATTTATGATTCCTCGCACACTGAGGCTTGCTCTCCTGGAATGCTGCCACTACTATGTAGAAAGTCCAAGATTGCTGCTGGAGAGGCCACACAGAAAGGAACAGAGGCGCCTCAGATGATAGCCCCAGCCAACTGGAAGACGTGTGTGGGGCCATCTCCATCGGCCAGCTCCCAGATGAACTGACAACCGAGTGTAAGCATAAAATCGAACCCAGCCAACACCATGTGGGACGGAGATAAGCATCCAAGCTAAGCCTGCCCAAACTTCTGAGCCACAGAAGACTGAGCAAATAAATGGCTCTTGTTTGGAACCACAAACATGTGAAATGATTTGTTGCGCAGCATCAGAGAACTGCTAAAACAATTCGTATCTCCAAGAGGGGTACGGCCATAATTTTAAAAAAATCTAACACATGCGGTGTTGGCTTCTAGACAAGACATCACATCGGAACTGAGAAAGTCGCAAATAAATTGTTAGCAAATGGCGAACCCTCTTTAAGTGTCTGCTAGAAAGATCGTGAGGAAATTGTTACTAGAAGCTGGGGAAAGAGCCATCTACATTATGTAGAAAGAAATGTCGCCTGCAGTAACTCGAAAGGTATAAAATACTTAACAAACCAATGGAGTTGACGAAGAAGACTCCTGACACGATGTTGAAAGCTTCAGTTGGACGCTTCCAGTTGTGCACGATAAGATTCTGCCAGGGAGAGATAAGCGAAGGAAGAAACTGTTCAGGATCCAAGCACATTTTAGAAGATATATAGAGGACCCAGAAAATTCTGGTTTAGAAAAAAAATTAAACTGTTTTTCAGCCTTGGTACCTTTCGCCAGCTGAAGATTCTCCGATGAGAATAGCCTGAGCATAAGGATCAGATCAATGGTATGCCCGTAAGACCTCTGAACGTGAGGGCCTAGGAGACCCTCGCAGATAGACAAAAGGACTTCTGAGAATCCGGGGGGCATTGTCTGTTCTACACGCAACAAGAAAGTTCTGTCTCAAAATCAATTATGGATGAAATTTGGGGGGCATGCAGTGAATCCCAATAAGATCCATAGAAAACCCACAAAAATTCTGAGAGATCAGTTTTGCCCGTGAAAGCACTACAAGCTTAGACTAAAGTGAAAGGGACAGTTCTAAGTGAAAAGAGACGGTTGGGCCTCTACTTTTTACAAGCAAGTATTGGGCTGAGGAACCTACTCAGCTACAGAGATGGATAATTTCCCATGAGAAAGAAAAAAAAAATGTGTCAAAGGGTGAAACCAAGAGCCCAGAGGGAAGAGCTAAATGCCACAGAGAAAAACTGACTAGATAGTCCTCTCAGGGAGCAGAATCAGGCCCTAATCAAGGAACATTCTCTGGGCCCTGTAAGGGGAAGCTGACAAGGGTCAGCTCCCCAGCTGGACGTGATCATTGCTGTGGACCAATGACCATTTTATGGTTTCTATCCTCCCCATTTTAAATAGGAGTGTCTATAGGGCCTGCTCGATTCCTTGCTCACTACTGGGTAGTGGAGGAATACTAAGGGTGTGGGGGAGGAATACGTGTCTTTTAAGTTCAAAATCTCTGTATCAAGAGACGCTGCACCCAAGAAGCCATACTCAAGAGGTCTTGACCTACTTAATACTCTGACGCAGGTCATGCGACAATGGACTTCAAAACTGATGCTACAATGAGATAAAGCTTTGGGGCATTTTGGGAAGCATGAGGGTGTTTTGCAAGTGATTTGCTGCAACCAAAGGTTAGGCTTCGGTAATATCATTTCTAAAGAGGCCCATTTCTTCCATCCCCATTTCACACCTCTTCGCAATGTGACTTTGCACCTCCCACCACCACAAGGTGAACCTGGAATCTCAGCTGGCTTTGTGACAACCAAATATGACCAAGTGTTGTTGTGTGACTTCTGGATGTCTCGGGACATCCAGTCCCCCCTGAGCTGTGGACGACTGCAACCACAAAAGCGACACTAGCAAAACCAGTAGAAGAACCACCCAGCTTGTCCCAGAATTCCAGAACCATGAACTAATAAATGATTGCTGTTTTAAGCTAATAATTGTTGGCCCGGTTTGTTATGTGTAAATAATAACTAAAATATCAAGAAATATACTACGGGTCCAGTTAGCGTATGTGTGCTATAGAAAAGCCAACCGATCCTTCAGAAACACCTCAAAGGGCATGGCCTTACTTGATTTCCTTCCTGATTTGTGTGGGAGACGTTGCTTTTATCTCCACCCGTAGATAAAGAAACAGAGGCTCAGCGAGGTTAAGTTACTATTCGGGGCCATGAAGTTTCTAAGTGAAGCCGAACTCACAATTTCTAATTCCAAAAGCCAAGGTACTACTTGTCTCTAGTTGTTCAGTCTCCGGATCAAGAGAACATGCGCCTACCAGTTACACTTGAGGAGCCTTATCTGCCTCTGAACCTGATGTAGATCGTGAGATAATGGGCTTCACGCCTGACACCATAATGAGAAATAGCGTTTTTTGCCTCTTAGATGCCACAGGAAGATAGCATTGACCTAGTCCGGCAATGGAAACCTCTAGAACTCCAAGACTGCAAATAACAGCTTTTCTGTGTGCAGGTGGCTGAGTGTGGGAATGGTGGGTAGACAGATGAGAGTGAGAACACCAAGCACACCCTTCCTTCCAGGCCTTTGCACGCGGTTTTTCTATTGCAAGGACCATCCTCCAAGGAACCTGCGGTCTTGCTCCTTCCCCTCCTGTAAGCAAGTCCCCTGTTGCTGGTCTTCCAGGCCTCTTCTGGCTGCCCCAGCTGGATGCCTCGCAATCTATATTCTCTTCCTAATTTGCTTTGCTCCGTAGCACTTACCACCCTCTGACATGCTATTTGTTTAATATTAATTACTGGTTTGTTTACTGATTTCTTGTCTCTCTCCCTGTGAGGATGTAAGCCCCAGGAGGACGTGTTGAATAGCGCGTCCCCAGTGCCCACAACAGGTCCTGGTACGGGGTACGTGCTCTATAAACGTGTGTGGAATGGACGAATAAACAGTAAGAAAGTTTGAGTATTACTAGAGGAGCCTCTCTCAGAAGATCTGACTATTCCCCGGCTCTCGGTGATTTCTGCTTTCTATGCCTCTGGTCAAACCAACCTCCTCTTGCCCTCTGAACTCTGGCTTCTTTGAATCCTAAGAAATGGGACTATTCAGGTCCAATGCCTTTAATATCCTAAGCCCTGGACTGTCAAGGCATTCTTTCTTCCCTATGTTCTCTTCCCCCGTTTCTGTGTGCTTTCCATGGGGTCCTTCTGGCCTTGGCCACAGCCTCAGGTCTTGTCCATCAAGGGCTCCCAGAGACACATAGACAGACACATGCTGCGAGGTGATGAATAGGGGGAAGGAGGAAGCTTCCTCAGAGAGGAAGGTGGAGACATGAGCATTCTGAGGGCTTTCCTCCCATAGGACAGTTGGAAGTTCTTGGGGAAAAGTGT
This sequence comes from Cynopterus sphinx, assembly GCA_030015415.1. Classification (NCBI taxonomy): domain Eukaryota; kingdom Metazoa; phylum Chordata; class Mammalia; order Chiroptera; family Pteropodidae; genus Cynopterus; species Cynopterus sphinx. The sequence goes on along the minus strand of CM057390.1, from coordinate 47,093,598 downwards.
GTTCTCTGGGACAGACCCTTCCATAAGTGCTTGTTTCTGCCCCAGTGTGTGTGCTTATGCTGCGCAGTGGACACACACACACACACACACACACACACACACACACACACACACACACCCCTATCTGGAATACCAGCCTCTATCCCCAGACCAACCACACATTTCAGAACCCACTTCTCCCTCGCTCCTCAGTCTCACCACATCACCCAACATAGCTGCTTCTCCTGTGAAATGCCACAGCATTGACAGTCTGCAGCAATCTGTGTAAGTCACGGTCCCAGCGGGAAACAGATGTCACGACCAGCCGGGATCTTTGAAGAGACGCGTTGTAAATGGCCTGTTTACAGGGTACGAGCACGGGTTAAAGGGACTGGGTTATGCTGGGCCCCCTGGGAAGAAGACGCTGAGACAAGATTAAACGTGCAGGGGTATTTTAAGGGAAACAGCTGCGAGGGGAAATGGGCAGGGGCCCGGTAAAGCTGGAAGAACAGTCAGACAAGTTTGATGACTCAAGTGTGACCCCGAAGGAAGGACGGAGGAATGGAAGCGTGGGTGGGAGAATCATGAAGACCCATACAGTCTAAGGAATGTATCAGTCTCAGTGTCAGTCGTCAGAGGGCCCCATGTCTCCCAGGAGAGCACCTTTCTTATTATACCTGCCACACGCATGGATTGGCTGGAAGCAGCCTCCAGAAGTGGGGTCTCCGTGAAACTATGATGATGGGTTTTACGGCACAAAAGCTGGCACCAGTTCTGCCCCCGTGCACCAAGCACGTCTGCTTCTCCCCACAGACTTGGGCAGCAGCTCTCCCGTGGTTCTGGCGGGCCTTTCTTCCCGAGGGAGAGAGAAAGAGGAAGGCTGGTGCGTTAAACGATTGCCCCCACCTTTGCAACTGACCGCAGGGCACAGCTAATATGATCCTCTCCCTCCTCTGCTACACCTTTGATCCTCAGCCTCACCCATGACTCACCAAGACTTTTGGCGATGTCCATGGCTGTGTGACCCAAACCTTCGTTCCTGATGGTTATGAACCCACTCTCAGGCCAGGGTAGCTGCACGCACTCATTCGTGGTGACGACGAGGCAACAGAGCATCAGAAGAGACCCCAGTGGACCGCCAGGTGTATTAGTCGGCTTGAAGTGCTGTAACAGAATATCACAGACCAGAGGCTTAAACAGCAAAAGTTTATTTTCCCACAGCTCTGGAGGTTGGGAGTCCCAGGTCAAGGCGCATCAGGCTTGGTGTCTGGTGAGAGCTCTCTCCTCGGGCAGCCACCTTCTCATCTTGTGTCCATGCGGCATTTCCTCGGTGCCTGAGCAAGGAGAGGGAGAGAGCTCTTCGGTGTCTCTTCTTATAAGGACACTAATCCTACTGGATCAGGGCCCCATTCTTACGATCTCACTTAATCGGAATTATCTCTTTAGAAGCCCTCTCTCCTAATACAACCTCATTAACATTTAGGGCTTCAACCTGTGCATTTGGGAGCGGGGGTAACGCACAACCTTCAGTCCACAACTTTTGGATTCCACGTGTGTTCTCCCCTGAGGCCATTATATAAAAGCACGTCGCCCTCTTTCTGATCACGGTCACTTGATCCTGTAACTAGGACACCTCTTCTCCTTGCCCATTGCCTCTGGGCACGATGAATCAAAAGTGCCCTGGCAGCAGCTGTAACTTAGTTCAACGGCACACACACTGTGACCCCCGGCAAGTGCGCACCCCCCTTGGGTGCTCAGAACCTCCAAACTCACAGACCCCAAAGTTGCAGGGACAGGCATATTGCATCCCTACATGTCATTAGCATGATGGTAAATGGGGTCAGCCCTGCTTCTGCTCCTCAATTCCTGGACCCTTGCATCTTTTTATGGGCAACAAAGCACCATATAAGGGTCACCGATGTCGAAAATGCACTGCCCCCTGAATGATGGCATCCCACCCCCCAAGTAAGGCTCCCGTTGGGCCTGTAGAAGGCGGTTCCAGTGCTGCATGAGGATGGCTGCCTCGGAGGGATGCAGGGTGTCATCAAACCGATGGGGGCGTCCCTCATCACAGTCCCACTCTCACACTTTCTTCAGCGTCACGTGGGTCCTCCAGTGGATGCTCCAGTGTGGGACTCCGTGCCGACAGAGCAGGCATTTTATAACCCCCCGAGCGCAATTCTGGCTGAGGCTTCAAGGGCAGGAAAGGCAAACCCATCCCCACCCCCAGTAAAAGTTCAGCTGTTTCCTTCCTCTTCCAGCTGGTCCTATCAGGTCCCCCGGAATGGCCATGGGCACGAGTCCGAGAAGGGCACTGGCCCAGCTGTGCTGGGCGACGAGGAGCTCTGGGCCGGCTACGCTTGCAGGTTAGGCATAACCTCCGGTCCTACCGGGGCTCAACCCCAGGTGTAACAGCCCCCCAGCACAGTAGAAGCCCACTGGACACGTCCGACTCCATAACCCGGCTGGTCTCACGGAACCCAGCTCATGATAAGCAGTTTCAGATGCTCCGCCACTTGGTGCTCACGGCCAAGTGCTCTGTCTCCACTAGGAGCCAGTAACATGCCAAGAGCTGTTTCTCAAAAAGCGCACAATTCTCCGCTGCAGATGGCACGCCTTTGCTCCAGATTTGTAGGGACCTACATTGTGATTTTCCTCTTGGAGTGTGCCATAAGCCGAGGTCACCCCCACCCACCAGCCAATTACTCTCTTGCCCTTTTATCTTTTTTTTTTGAATCTCAAGGCTCGATGCACTGACCTATATAACGTCGCGCTCGTTTCCTAGGGCTGCCGTTGCAAAGTGTCACAAATGAGGTGTTTAAATAAGAGGCATGTTATTGTGTCACAGTAATGAAGCCTGCAAGTCTGGGATCAAGGTGTGGGCAGAGGAGGTTCCCTCTGAAGGCGGAGAGAGCAGATCGGTTGCATCCCTCCCCACTGGCTTCTGGTGTTTGCTGGCGATCTTTGGCATCCCTCAGCTTGTGGAAGCATCGCCCCGATCTTTGCCTTCAGCTTCACATGACGTTCCCCCATGTGTGTGTGTCAGTGCCCAAATTTCCCCTTTTCGTAGGGATACCACTTACATTGGATTAGAGGCCCACCCTGCTCCGGTACCACCTCATCTGAGCTAATCACATCTGCAACAACCTTATTTACAAATAAGGTTGCATTCGGCGGCATTAAGAGTTCAGACTTCAGCCTGTGAACTGCGGGAAACACAGTTCAATCCATGACAAGCATCTGGACATCTCCGATGTGTCCCTCTCCTGAGGACGAGGACAACAGCCCCCTGCATCAGCCGCCACCACCAGTCTTTGAACTTGAACTTCTCGATTGGAATGGTGATGAGCCGGAGGCCCCGGGGACAGTCCCCTCACTGATCCCCACAGCCCAGGTCAGGGGCCACACTGACCACAGGCCTCACACTTGCTCATTCCTGTTAATTTTAGGACAACAGGGTGTCCGGAGGCTAACCACCCCTCCTCACCCTCGAGCACAGCGGCTTCCCCACTGAGGCCCTCTCTCCACAGGCTTGGCCTGGACACACCACAGTTCCCAGTTTTCTCACCAGAAAGAGCATGAAACTGCACTTTTTAGAGAAGCTGTTTTCTCCCCCAGGAGCCTGGGGCTGGACATAGCTGTGAAAGAGCCCAGAAGACGTGGAGCCCAGCCCCTTTCATCATTCTCATCAGGCCTGTGGAAGCCTTACCCATCAGTATAAACATGTAATGACAGAGCACTGAGCCAGGAGTCAGGACACAGGATCCAGCCCAGGCTGCCTGGGTGGCCTTGGGCCAGTCGCCTCACCTCTCTGACTCTCATCTGTAAAGCAACAGGCAGACGAATGACTATTACATACCCTCTAAGTTCCCTTCAGGCCCGAATGACCTCAGGTTCAAGCCTAGCCGGTCATTAATTCATCCAGCGAGAGAGGAATGTATTTGCTCGAATCTGAACCACTCAAATCTGAAAATGTCTGTGTCTTGGAAAGAAATGGTGAAACTGCAGACGGAAGATTCTGGGTCCATATTTAAAGTTCAAGGTCTGGAGTATTTTCTTTAAATACCTTTCTGGTTCTCTGTCGCTGACACCAAACCATCTCATACCTCAGTGGCTCCAGGCCACAACTGATGATCGTCCCTCAGCGCCGTGGTTTGACTGAGCTCAGTGCCATGGTTCTTGCTTGAGGGTCTCTCATGCAGAGGGCAGCCGGGGCTGTGGTCCCTGAAGACTCAGCGGGGCTGGCCCGTCGCACGGGCTGGCAGGGCAATCTGGCCACCAGCAGGCCACTCGGCCGAAGCCTTGAGCAGAGCACCCACACTGGGTCTCTGGGTGCCGTGGGACTCTCCGGCACAGGGTGGGATCCGGGAGGCCGTGCCCCAGGATGAGGGTGCCAGGGAGGGGACGCAGAGGCCACAAAGCTCCTCTGACCCGGCCTTGGGAGGCCCAGGCACCACTTCCACCACATCCTGCCGACCAGACAACCAAGGACAGCCCTGATACAGGGGGAGAAGAATCCGTTCCCCTTTTTGATGGGGAAGTGTCCAGACCATTTTGCAGGAGAGCATGTCGGGCGGGAGAATGGTTGTGTCTGACTTCGGGAGACGCAATCCGCCACAGCATGGACATCTGTGCGAACCTGTATGATAGAACGCATAGAAAGGCATGGAAAAATCACCAGTACTACCTATTTCTGGGTGACGAAAATTTAAATTTTATTTGTCAAATGTGTTTCTGAAGCACCCGGACGCACAGAAACTCAGTGAACCTTCAAAAACCCATTCAAGCCACTATTCGTCACCATTTTACAGACTGAAAGCCTGAGGTGCTGAGAGGCTAACAAAATTGCCTAAAACCACACAGTTATTAAGCGCCAGAACTGGAACTTAAACTCAAGAAGTCTGGCTGCAGAGTTCACGTGCCGCAATTAAAGAAAAATATTTATTGTCCTTTTGATGGATCTGTGATTTGTAAATTTTTAACAATGGACGTGTGTCACCTTCCAGTTCAGAAGAGCGAAGGCTCCCTGACATGGAGAGAAAAGAGGTGTGTGCAGACAGCCCCGGGAAGTCGCCTGCGCATTCATTTCTCCTGGGACGTGGTCCTGCGGGCCGTCTGGGCACCTCGGTCCAGGCTGTGGGGAGTGTGCAGGCGCCGGGGGCAGGTCGCCGGGGAGCCGGGGTGGTGTGGCGAAACCCATCCCGGGGCTGGGGGCGCTCAGCCTCCTCCTAACTCTGATCCCACTGGACGCCCTCCAGTGAGATCATGCTGATGGCAGCCCCAGCTGCACGTCTTCCAAATGAAATCTTTTTCAGATCTTTTCAGATCAACCACATTTTCATGGTGGGTGTCCTCCATGTTGCATGGGATATATTTGCACTAAATATGCACTTTTTCATCCGAAATGCATATTTAACAGAGTCGCGTGTGTTTATTTGCCAACCCCAGAGACCCCGACTACAGGAAATGCAGCAAGTGGTACCCAAGACGGGACCTCACGGAGGAACGCGGCTCCGTGGCTTTCCTCCCTGGAGCCTGCAGAGGGGAAAGAAGGCTGTGAAGCCGGGAGCTGATCTGATTGGGGCCGCTCTGCGTTTGTGCCTGATCATTTCAAAATAAGTCAGACGAGCAAAATAAGTCAGAAAAGTGGGAATCCGTCATCTGAGCCCCCTTCCTTCCTTCGGCGGTGTCCTCAGGCGACATTTCTTTCCTGTTGCGCTAGGGTCGAAACCCCTTCCTAAGCAGCCTGTGAGGGATGAAGGTGCAGTCACGTCGACTGCGGGGCAACTGAGGCACGGCGTGGGCTGTGGAGGCGAATGAGGCGAAGGGTTTAAGGTTGAGCGAGAGAACTTCTGGTTATTCTGGGGAGGAATATGGGTAGAGCCTGGATGGATCACAGATTCCTCCTGGCACGTAATTGAGGGAGGACTTCTTGCCCGAAGGGTCTTTAAAGGATCCTCTTTCTTGGGGTCTCAGAGGGGATTGATTCAACTCTGCAATCCTATTCCCTGAGCAGGGAGGACAGTCAAAGGCCTGGAGGCTTGGATTTGAATCTCTGCCCTCTGTAAGCTGACCACATGGCTTGGACGTGTGATTCCGCCTCTCTGGGCACCAAATTGCCTCTTTGCCAAAGAGCAGGCTCTCAGGATTAGTCTCCCTCCCCCTTTCATTCTTCCCAACAGTTACTCTTTCTGGATTCTCAGTCACCACAGAAGCACTTTCCCCCCCGCACACCCAAGTCTATCTAAACCTGTTTCCTCTGCCCCTTCCCAGTTCAGGCCCCCTCCCTCACCGCCGCCACCTCTCCCAGGGCCCGGGGCCTTAGACTCAGCCCGCCACCTCTCCCTGCGTAGGGAGGTCGGCACGTTGATCCATGCGAGGGGGTGGCAGGCGCCTGAGATGGCCCAGGAGAGCCAGGAGGGCCCTGCAAGGCAGCTGATTCCAGATCGAGAGCAGAACCCGAGAAGGAGAGCCTGTGTCTCATGAACATTTTTACATGACAATAGTGAGCAAACAGGAAGCTTCTGGACGCCATCAGCATGCAATGAAGCAATCCCAGAGTTGATGTGTTTTAGTGATTTAGTGACTACAGAACCCTCTGTCTGAGAAAAGCCGTCGTCTTGCCCTGCATGTTCACGGGTGCACGCACCAATGTGCACCTGTTCGGAAACTCCAAGTGTCTCTGGAACCTTTGCACAGATCTAGGAATCCCATGGGGTCCTGAGCCCCAAGTCGTGTCATAAGGCTCGCTGGTCGTTGCCTTCCTGGAAGGCCGCAGAATGTCCAGCCTTGTTCCCAGGATGCACCTCCCAGGGCCAGCCCTCTGGCGAGCTCTGGAGAGGCGTCGGATGACAGTCCAGTTGGACAGATCTGCACCACACGGCGCTGGTTTAAGTAGCAACAATCCCCACGCCCAGCACTGCCCCACCATCATTTGGTAAGAAAGCCAGCCCCAGAGAACGCGTTCATGATCTCATCGTCTTAACTTGCATAATTATTTCCCTCAAAGTACAATTAGCAGATGCACCTCTGGGATTTAAAATATATAGATAGCACAGCCTGAGACAAGAATCGTATCACGGAGGGGGAGAAGAGACTGAAACGCAGAAGAAAAGCGAGATCAGAGATCAGGAGGACACAGTAAGCAGAGCAGAGGCCGGGAAAAGGAGAACCAACAGCAGAGAGGAGGGCAGAGAGGGAAGGAGGAAGGAATAAGCTGGGGACAGGGAGAGAGAGAGAGGGAGAGAGAGAGAGAGAGAGAGAGATGCATTTGCAGAAGAAGTAGTAAAACCTGTGACAGTGAGCGTCAGCACCCCTCCATCTCAGCAGCCCGAGGGGCTCCCCTCCACATGCCGGTCAGAGAGCCCCTCAAAACCCACTGCACCCCAGGTCTCCGACTCAGGGCATTTCCCCCGCTCCACCTTCTCCCGCCCACTTCTGGGGGGCTGTCCTTGTCCTGCCCCCACTGCCTCATCCTCCAGGTCGACAGCTTGTCTGCTGATGAGCATGCTGCTTCCCAGCATCACCCTTGGATCCAGACAGCAGCGCTTCTAGAGAAGGGGACGCCACCCCACAGTCCCTGGTCCGGCCTCTGGATCCTGTGCCTCAGACTGACCCTGTGTCCTGGGGTCCTACTTGCCTCGTTTGGGGGGGGCATTGGACATCCGACCCCTCTCACTCCTCTTTCTTCCACCCGCAGAGAGTATGAACTTGTCATTAAAAACGTGCCGAGAGGACGTAAGGCCCCATGGCAACATCTAAGGGCCTCATCTGCAGGTGTCACGGAGAAGAGACGGTGAGGGCCAAGCCTGAGTCTGAGAGTCGGGCTGCAGAGTCCCAGCACCAGTCAGTGCTCGTCCCCTCCAGACCTCGGCTGTAAGGTGGAGGAGGAGGAGGAGCGCGCTGAGACGCAGATGGGGAACTGTGAGTAGATGTCCGCAAGGCTGACGTCTGATCTTCCAGGTTCCCCTGCATGGTCCTCGCCCTTCGGGATGAGGTGGTAACAGCCGCGTAGATGCTGGCCGGGTCGAGGCACTCACTGTCCATTATCCTCTGCCCACACTGTGTCCTGTTCGAGAACCCTCTTTAAATTATTCCCATTCGAGGGTGCCAGTGCCTTCCTGTGGGCCCTAACTGATACGGGCGCTGACAGGGGGAAAGGAGTTCTCAGGGCAAACAAGGTCGGAGAATCATGGTTACATAACCAGGTGTTCCCGCTGCCGGATGTGGCCGGACAACACACTGAGAAGCTAATGTGCTTTCCGTTGTCGTGGCTGTCAGACCCTCTAAGGGACCGGGGTGCTCTCCGGTCCCCCGCGGAGGAGCTGGCTCACCGTGTTCCGAGTCTGGTCTCCAGTCCCTCCCAGTGGGGTTAATGTCATATTAAGCTTCGGAGCCAAGTAACAGAAGGGGATTCAGCACGCACGAGCGGCAAATGCAGACTGAGACCTAGTTCCCGTGGAGACCGAGCACAGGGGACGAAGGGTAGTGAGTGGGGATGGACGGGGAGGGTGACTCAGAGCAGCAGGACCTGAGCCCCAGTCCCTGCGGTCCCCCAGGGTGCTTGGAGCTCCGATGGAGGCCCGAGCATGTCCCCCAGGAGACAGACGTGGCATCAGTGACTTGAGGACCTCGGCTAAGATCCCGGTGCCCAACGTCGGCACAGAAACAGCAGAGGCACCCACCGTGCAGGACACTCCACAGAGACCACGCGGGAGAGAGCCAGTGGCTCAGCCCCGCGTTTCATCACGTGAGGGTGCTTCCCCCAGAGCTCCTGTGGAAGCCTGGGAGAAGGGGGACACTTAACCCTGACCGGTTCGCTGGCAGCCGAGGGGAGGGAGGCTGACCCCGATGCCCGGCCCTGGCCATAGCGTGGGGGTTCTTCTCGCCCGACTTCCGATCTGGCAAATGCGATCAATGACATAATTCACAGCGGATGGCAATTTTAGGCCCTAGAGCAAGGACAGTGGGCTGGGAACTTTAGGAACAGGACCCTTCCCTCTATTTGCCACCCACGAGTCTCTCTGTGTAGCCTGAAACGGCCCACTGATGTCAGAAACGGGGCGGGAGGGGATGCGAGCCCACCTGCGGGTTCTGGCCACTCATCAGCTAAGATCTGGAAGGAAGAGCGAGTGGACGAGCGGCCCTCACCGACCTGCCTCACCTACCCGACCTGCCAGGCCACAGGACCACGTACTCAGCCTGTTCGTTCAGGTAAGTCAGCAGGTCTTCATGGAGTGCTCGCTGATGGTCACATAACGGTGCAAGGACACCTGCTGGGATGGCCCAAACGCTGAGCGCTGGCAGCACCAAAGGCGGGCGCGGATGTGGAGAAACAGACTCTCACTCGCTGGCGGGATGCTCAACGGCAAAGCCACTTGGGAAGACAGTTCTGGGGTTTCTCACAAAACCAAACCTACTCTTACCCCACGATCCAACGATCGCACTCTCTGTATCTACCCCGGGGAGGGGAAAACTCACATCCGCTTCCTGCTTCCTGGCGGAGGAAGTGTTTGTCTTCAGGTTCAAGGCCAAGCGTCCTCCTCTGCCCTTGGTCTCCTCCCTTCCCATCTCGATCAACGACACACACTCAATCACACCGTCAGCTTCTCTCCTCCACTTGCCGCTTCCTCTCAAGTCTTAAAAATACGTCCCTGTGTGTACCCCTTACCTCACCTCTCCCTTTCCCGCTCTCTTTCTCTTCTATTCTGAGATTCCTGGGAAAAAGAAGAAAAGTCTGCCCTCAGCGTCCCCACTTTCTCATCTCCTGTTCACTCTTTAGTGTAAATTCCTGTATAATATGTCTTCATTCCCGTCAGGCCAGGGAAGTCATTCTTGTCAAGCACACCTCCCACCTGCCCTGCCCAGCACAGTGGACGCTTCCCGGCTCTTAAATGGCTTTGTTCTTCGGTGCATTTCGTACTCTTGACTAAATTCCTTCCTTTTTCTCTTTCTCTGTGACCACACCCTTCTCTGCCTCTTGCTCCTTCCTTTTTTGACAATCCATTCGCTCACCCAGGAAACATCTCCGTGCGAGGCGGGGCCCTGGAGCTCACGTTCTGCCGGAGGAGAGTGCTATGGCGACAGCGCCAGGAGTTGAACCGTTAGAGGAGGCATAAAAGTCATTAACACTTAGGAGACAGAGTTCCACAGGGGGGCTAACAGGTGACAGAGCATTTGCCCAAAGGGCAAGGGGCGCTGTGCAGTCTTGGCAGAGCAGACGAGGAGGCAAAGGCGGGAGGCCTGCAGGGGCCTGGGGCTCCCGGGGCCCTGGACGTGTGCGGTGTGGCTGGAGGATAAGCGCAGGCGTCTGCCCATCACTAGGGCCTCCTCCACCAGCTCCCCAAGGTCGTTGTCACCATGGTTGATCCCTGGTCTCTCTTGCCTTTGCCTTTAGAGAGCCTCTCCCCGAATGGTTTCGGACCCACCCCCATCTGGAAGTGCAAAATATAACCTCCTCGACCTTCCCTATCTCTGTGGTGGATGACGGCATCCTCATCCTTCGGTGACCAGAGACGGGAGCCTGGGGGTCATTTTGACTCCCACCTGTCCTTCCCCTTCCCCCAGCAATATCCAGGTGCCATCGGTTCCGCTCCACACCCCTCCTCCACCCACCCCCGTCGCAAGTCCCGAGGCCAGGCGCTCAGCTTCTCTGAAGCAGGCTATCCTGAGGGCCTCTTAGCTGACCCACTGCCTCAGACCTCATGCTCCCTCTGGCCACTAGATGACCTTCGAAAGCACAGACAAACGGTGACTCTTCCCTTCCTCTCTGCCACAGCAGCCGTCCTGAAACTTCCCGAGAGAATCCCCCCGACAGCCGAGCACAGCACGCGCACTCCCTCTTAGGGGGCCGGGGAGCCAGCCCCGGGACTAGTTCCAATGCTGTGATAACACTTGACCTCGCTACCAAGTTACCCAGCTTCTTCCCCAAGGATGGCCGGGTGAAACGAATGCCCCTGGAAGACTGTGCTTTGCTTATTATGTCTCTTGGGTCTTTGCGATCTCCCTGACGTGCCACCTCATGCTCCCATCGATATCCATTCCCCTGACTGGGGAGCAGGAGCACCAGCCCCCTGGCCGGGCACAGGAACCTCTCACCTGGCCTGTGCCTGGCGTGAAGGCCGCCTCTCACCTCTCACCTCTCACCTCTCACCTCTCCCCACCTCGTATTCTGTCTCAGCAACCCCATCTTCACATCCTCACAGACAGAATAGGATCCCGGCGGAAATAATGTACCTAATTGTCCTCTGGCTCAGACATGGCCTTCAGTCAGAGAGCCCCTCTCACTTTCAAACTTCAGGGCCCCCCGATTATGAGGGGCTTCTAGAAAACTCACTACGTCGCACTGTTACTTCTATTAAAGTCGTAAAGGCCTGGCTTTTTATAAAGGACACACGCTCATCACTTTAAAAGCAAGCAATACCTAAAAATATATATATATATAAAGAAAGCAACAAGTCCTGCACACCCCCCCCCACTACTCACACACAAGCAGCCTTACCCGTACTCGCCACTGCAGACTTCCCTCTGCACACGTCGCTCCGTGGCTGTTTCACGTCCATCTCAGGCACACAGCAGTGAGTCCCACTAGAGTCCCAGGCTTATTCTCGTGCCCAGACGCCTGACTGTGCTGAGGGGACAGAAGGGGCTCCCAGAGGGTCCTGTCCTCTGGGAACAGGACCCTCCTTCCTGCATGAGCCCCTCCTCTTTGTCGACCTTCAGCTTTTAGCTCAAAACCCGGGGCTCCCCTAGGCCCCAGCTCTCCCTCCCCCATCACCCACCTTCACTACCTGCTCCGGGACAGAGATCCGTCAGGTGAGAATCTGGCCGCCCTTCTAACCACAGGGGAATTCGCAGGGTGGGGTGGGGAAATGCGTCTTTCTAGCCCAGGCTTCCAGGGGCTCGAACTTGGAAAGTGTTGGAAGGAGAGAGAGTGAGCGGCAAACGCTGCGCCGGGCCGGGCTGGTGGGAGGGGAGCAGAACCGTCAGTGTCATCGTCGGAATGCTGGTTCAGGAGAGGCTTGCAAAACGGTGAAATGTGTTTACCGTTCAGCGCTGGCGCGCTAACAAGAAGTAGACACAGAAGCGGGGTGACGCTAACTGCCTTTGACACCGTGATGGCCCTTTGGTTGGAACGAATTCACCCGGTGCCGCAACGGATTACTCCGTGTGTCCGTTGTCCTGAGGGCCACCCTTTGCAAATATTCTAATGCCCGACTCGGCTCATTCTATGCGGAGGCGCAGATGGGTGTGGAGCAGCATCGAGCGGGAAGAACCCCACAAGGAGGCGTGGGTTGAGGGCAAGGGAGGCGGAGGTCGCTGGCGGGACTCACACCCAGCTCCAGGCCCTTGGATCGGGTGGGGCACGGCATGGGGAGAGCAGAACACCTGCCCACACTTGGCAGGTGAGGAACGTTCTAGTGACAGCTTTGACTGAAAGCCGGTGGGACCCCACTGCCTGACCCACTCCCTGTGTCCTGCTTCTTGAGAAAGGAAACCAAAGCCTCCGCCCTCTGGTGACTGAGCCGAGGCCACACCTGCCCGTCTCTCGTTCCCCTCAGATCTGCAGTATTTCTCTGTAGACACACTCCCCCCCCTCCTGGCTTCGTACAGGCACAATAGGGTTCAAATCCAGGGGCCTGGGGACTGGGTTAGTTTGCCTCCTATAATTAGAATAATAAACAAGCAATTCTTATTTACATTTTCCTAGCAACTAATATATTTCAAAACACTGGAAATACATTGTTGAGCATAAGGAGCATTCATATGGTTCAAGGACGCCAATCCCACCGACTGGTTACAGCTGCCTCGGTGGAGCTCTGGGTTGAGATGGGCTCTGAGGGCAAGTCCAGGTTCCATGGGGAGGAATCCCGGGGTTAGAGCACAGTGTCTTCTCTGCATACAGTAGAGTCACATTGCAAGCGCGTTTAATTTATTCCAATGCAGCCAAACGAATGAAAAGGAGAGTGATTTAAACAGGGTGAGTGACTCTACCCGTCTTTACACTCAGTGAGCACACGCCCTACAAGGCGGGAGTGATGGGCTCTCCCCACACGAAGTGGGACCCCGGCATTTGAAACAAATCGCAAGTATTTCCACCCAACAGACCCCCATATGTGAGCAAAACACGTTGTCCACACCGTTCTGGTCAAACACTGGAGGACGTTTTTTAAAGGTTTGGGGTCTCCAACATGGCAGCTTCTTTAGGGATTTTCAAGGCTAATTTTGTTTGTGTCGAACCCCACAGGGAGCCCATCCCTGTGAAACCCATCAGACAGGAATTGGTAGCACTTGCTGCCATGGTAGGTAAAAAACGACCGGGCTGGAGTGGTTTACACCTGCCAGTTCCTCCATTACTACTTTCCCAGTAACCTAGCAGCTTCCCACACTTCCCCACAGGCCTCCCTGGAGATAGAAGCCAGTCTGGGGAGTAGCCTCAGCCGTGTTGTTCTTCCAGGTTCGTAAGTTTGACTTTCTGCTCCACGCCCTGCCGGCTGAGCCGACTTGGGCGAGTCAGTAACCTTCTGCATCTGTTTTTTATCTTTAAAATGCAGCTAATAATCCATCACGGGTGGTCGCAAAGAGCAAACCCAATCAGATAACGCAGACAAAGGTATTCTGGATTTGAAAAAGCACGCTACAGGTGTATTTTTGCTTCGCTTCAAAGCGGTTTTCTGTTTGCAGTTTTCGGCTTCTGTTGCTGCGTATCAGAATGCAGACCTACACCCGTCACTACTGTACCTAAAACCCTTCTGCTATAGACTGAATGTTTGTGTCCCTGCAAACCCAAGTGTTGAAGCCCTAACACCCAATGAGATGGGGCCTTTGGGAGGTAATGAGGGTTACGGGTTACATGAGGTCATGAGGGTGGGGCCCCCAAGCCAGGATTAGTGTCCTTATAAGAAGAGGAAGAGACCCAAGATACCAATCCCCCTCTCCCTCTCTCCCCCTCCCCCTCCCCCTCCCCATCCCCCTCTCTCCCTCACTCCCTCCCTCCTTCTCTCTCTCTCTCTCCCCTCCCCACATGTCCACACCAAGGAAGGGCCATGTGAGGATGTATCCAAGGAGGGGAGGGAGCAGCCTTCACTGTGAACCCGGCCGTGCTGGCAACCCTGATCTTGGACTTTCAGGCTCCAGAACTGTGAGAAACAAGTGTTTGTTGTTTAAGCACCGAGTCTATGGATTGCTTACAGCAACCCAAGCTGGCTAAGGCCTTTCACTGACCAGAGACCACGCTGCAGCCAAACATACTGGGCCCTTCACAAGCTGGCCCCCGTCTTTCATTCCAGGCTCACCACCCCCTCTCGTTCCCACAAACACGTCCTTAGCTTTAGTTACTCATCAAATAACTCTTTTTCATCGTACATGTTGTTCCCTCTATTGGCGAATGATTCAGACTTCAAGAATCAATCCAAAAATCATTTCTCCGGGAGTCTGAATCAATTATTCTATTGTCTGGTGTTGTCCCCATTCTGTTGCAGTGCTTATTACATCACAGTATGACCGGGTATTTAAATACCTTTTACTCTCAATTGACTGTGAGTAGCACAAAGAGCTCTCACTACTTTAATTAGTGCCAACCCTTAGACTAGAACTTGTCATTGAATGAGGGTAGGAAGGACGGAGGGAGGAAAAGGGGAAGGGGGGAAGGGAGGAAAGAAGGAAGGAAGAATTCATTATTACATTATGTGTTTACAGCTGTCTCCAGACAGTTTTGAAAGTGGGGAAGATATTAATAGCAATTTGACATGGAGATACCTACCACATTTCTACTAAAAACAAGAGAGTTTAGATATACTGAGCAGGCAAAACCTGAAGGTCTCTTTTTCTCCGTCCACCTGACTATTCCATTTTCTCTATGCCTCCACCAAGGAAGAGCAAGCCTGGAAACCCCACTGAAGCCCGTCTTTGCAAAAAAGAACTAAGGATAGAAATAGGGCCCTCACGGCCATGATTAAGTTGAAGCACCAAGTACTTTTGATTTTGTGTCATTTAGAAACTGGGTATTGAATTTGCAGTTAACGTGGTGCCCAACGCAGGTTCTTCTAATATTCCCTTAAAATGCTTACAAAGATACAAGGGGTGGTGGAGGGAGAGAGAGAAGAAAATTTAAAACAAAGAAAACTAATAGAGCTTTATAGGAAAGTAGATGAAAAGTGTATTAAGGGAAAAAACCCAGCCAAGCTTGGCCTTATGATATACAAGTCTCTGTGCCACATGAAACAAAGATCCTTTCTTTAATTTAGGAAGACTTTTCACGCTTCCCCCTCTCTGCCCTCTGACTCAGGGACTCAGAAACCCAGGTCTGAGCCAAGCATGAACCTGAGGAGCTCTGGTGCTGATCTGCGTTTGGGCCAGAGAACCCTTGCCTAGTGTCTTGCTCCCTCCTTTTGGCCCTCAACCTTAATCCTTGCATCTTTCTACATCTCTTCAATAAGAACTCTTAGAAACCGCCCAGCAGAAGTACGGAGAAGCTAAGAAATCTACTTTTTTTATGTATTCCATTCATTCAGCTTATGGAGAACAAGACCAATAGCAGCAAGAGAAGATGTCTTCTAGGTCGGTTATTGCTAGAATTTAGCATTTAGATTAGAGGTTGCATGCACAAACCCAGCCAACAATTTTATGTCTGGAAAAGTGAGGATGAGAGATTTTGCCTCGAGTGGACAGAGAAAAAGGAAATATTATTCACAAATCTTTAACAAATGAATAATACTGATTTTAATTTGGTTTGAAAATGAATTAAAGAAAACAATGTAATAAAAAAAAAATGTCAGAAAAGAAAAATGAAACAATGGCTACAACGCAGATGAAGAATCCAGCTCTGGAAAATGATCGCCTCCAGGCGTCAGAAGAAAGTTTCCGGAAATCGGTATCATCAATATAATGCAACAAGTCCTTACCTCTTATAAAACAGAATGAAAAGAAGTCAAGGTTTGAAAGACAATGAAATGGAAAAGAGAAATTGATCAAATATAGAAATGATTACAAATCTTCTAGGATGATAATGGACTTGCCATGTGAATTATAAAAATCACCCTTTAAAGCACTTTTGAGTTCTCAAGAAAAGGAAGTCTACAAAGGAGACTCAGAGAAAGAGAGACTAGCTTGAGGTAAGGAGAACTGGAAAATACAAAGCCAGTATTTCTTTGTAATTATACTCTTGTATCGGCATTAAAGCAAGAGACTGAACATGCGGCCCTATGCTAACTGGGAAGATCTACTGTTAAACCGAGGTCTTTTTAAAATGCTAACGTGGTCTTAGGGCCATAAAGCTTCTTACTTCCCAATAGAAGTAAACAAAAATCCTCTCTTGATGAAAATAACTCCACTAGAGTTTCCTTGTATTCTCCCACATTAGTTTTAGTCAAATATAAACTCACAATAAAAATTTCACCCCACTAGAGAACAAGCTACCATGATCAAGAATCAGCAGAAAAAAACAAACACAAACATTACGAGATCTATTTGAGGAAAATTATAAAACTGTTATGAAAGAAAACTAAGAAGAACTAAGTAAATGGAGAGTCTATGTTCATGGATAGAAAGACTCGATATTGTCAAGGTCTCAGTTCTTTCCAACTTTATCTATAGATTCAATACAATTCCAATCAAGTTGTTTTGTGAATATCAACAAATTGATTCTAAGGAATACTAACACTACTTGACTTCAAGACTTGTTATAAAACTACAGTAATCCAGAAAGTGTGGTATTGGTGAAAAAATAAATAGATCAGTGGAACAGAATAGAGAGTACAAAAAAGACCCACACAAATATAGTCAATTGATTTCTGACAAAATATCAAAGCAATCTGTTGAAGAAACAACAAAATGTTGCTAGAAAAGCTGTACATCATGAAAAAAGACTCTAGACACAGACCTTACACCTTTCACAAAAATTAACTCAAATGGATCGTAATGTAAAAATGCAAAACTGTATGTTTTATAAAATGCAAATGTAAAATGTAAAATGCAAAACTATAAAACTTTCAGAAGAAAACTGATGCCTTTTTTAAAACAACAGCAAAGGCATAATCCATAAAATAAAGAATTGATTTGTTGAACTTCAAGAAAATTAAAATCTGCTTTGCAAAAGACGCTATCAAGGAAATGAGTAGACAAGCCACAGACCGGGAGAAAATACTTGCAAAGATCATATCTCATAAAGGACTGTTATCCAAACTGTACAAAAAACTCATAAAGCTCAATAAGAAAACAATTTGATTTCAAAGTGGACAAAAATCTTACAGATGTCTCACCAGAGAAGATATGCAGATGGCAAATAAGCAAATGAAAAGGTGCCTAACATGATATGTCATTAGGAACCTGAAAATTAAAGCAACAGTGAGATACCTCTACACATCTGCTAGAATGGCCAAACTCCCAAACACGGACACCCCGAATGCCAGCGAGGGTACGGAGCAACAGAAACTCTCATCCATTCCAAAGTACAGCCACGTTGGAAGGCAGTGTGGCGGTTTCTTACAAAACTAAACATAGTCTTGCCATACGATTCAGCAATCACACTCCTTGATACTTATCCAAAGGAGGGGAAATTTTACCTCCACACAGAAACCTGCACACATATGTTTCTAACAGGGTTATTCAGAATTGCCAAAACTTGGAAGCAACGAAGTTGTTCTTCAGTAGATGAAGGAATAAATAAGCTGGTATGTCCGGATGATAGAATAGCATTCAGTGCTGAAATGAAATGAGCTGTGAAGCCATGAAAAGACATGAAGGAATTTTAAATGTATATTGCTAAGTGAAAGAAGTCAATCTGAAAAGGTTACATGTTGTATGATTCCAACTATATGACATTCTGGAAAAAACAAAACTATGGAGACATTCAAAAGATCAGTGGTTGCCAAAAGTTGGAGAGAGGAAAGGATGACCAGGTAGAACACACAAAAAATGTTTAGGACAGTAAAATTATTTTATTTGGTGCTATAATGATAGATCTATGTCATTGTTTATGTGTCAAAACCCAAGAGTGAATTCTCATGGAAACTGTGAACTTTGGGGTGATAAGGACGTGTCAATGCAGGTTTATCAATTGGAACAAATGTACCACTCTGGCATGGCTGTCGATAGTGGGGAGGCTATGCCTGGGGCGGACGCAGGGGAGAAGGTGGTATGTGAAAATCTATATTTACCCCTCAATTTTGCTCTGAACCTAAAGCTGCTCTAAAAAATAAGGTCCGTGTTTCTAAGTGTATATTTAAATATTACTTGTGAAGCCCACCCAGAGGTCACTTTTACCAGACTCTGTCTGGAAATTTGTATGTCCCCAAAATTATATGCCAAGTAGAATAGTTTTTTTGTGAAATTCATCCCTGGGCACACTGTAAAAACACTAAAGAAGAAGAGAAAACTTTAAAAGCTGTAGAGGAAGGACAGGTCATCTTCTTAGAACAGCAGTAAATTCCTCAGCAGCAATAATGGAAGCGTGGGGACAGAGGACTACTGTCCCCCGTGAAAAATCGTGCACCAGTGGTGGGAGTGTAAGAAGGTGCATCCACTTTGGGGAAAGGTTGGCATTCTGAACACGCACCTTTCCTAACACCCAACAATTCTGTTCCTAGATATATGGCCGCAGAAACAACATATAGAACATACTAGCATGCTCATAATCACAAAAACATGAAAAACACCAAATATGCATTAATAAGAGTATGGCTAACTGAATGGTGATCACTTATACAGTGGAGTATTACACAGCAGGTGATATGAGTAAACTGCAGATGCAAACGAAAACCGAAACGAATCCTATAAACACAGCATCGAATGAGGAAAAGTAAGCCACGCTGCACAATACTATTTCATGAAGCCATTAAACACTACACCACTTTCAGATACACACTTGTAGTAAACTATTTTTAAAAAAATAAGGGAATCGTGGTGGTTACCTATGGGGGTTGAGGCGAGCCGAGGAGTATCTTCAATGCTGTGGTTATTATTCCAGTTTTTAAACTAAGTGGTAGTTAGTCATGAGTTCTCATTTTGCTGTCATGATTCATAACTTACTAAATATGTGCTATGTATATTATAATTTATGTACTACATAAAATTTTAAAACAAGAGAGAAATTGCAAGAAATTTTCAAATACGCTATCAGAACAAAGACAGAAATAATTAAAAAGCAGTTCTGACTCTACTAAGACAAAAAGCACTCTGAAATGCACATTTTAGAAGCCTTTTTTGGTACAGTTAGGCACCACTTAATGCCTGGGATACAAGAAAGGCCTCATTAGACAATTTTATTGCTGTGGCAACCTCGCTGAGTGCACTTACCTGAACCGAGGCGGTACAGCCTACTACACACCTAGCTCTATGGTACAGCCGTTGCTCCCAGACTACCAGCCTGTACGGCATTTTACTGTAAAAAGCAACACGAGATTAAATCAAGCACAAGAGGAAATGATGTAATCAAGAGACAAGGTAAACAGGAGAGGTCTGAGGCGGTTGCCAGGGTAACATGGCATACGGTTTTACAGAAAGATTTTTTTAATAAGTAGAAAGAATGCCCTCTAAAATGATGATAAAGAGTGTAGTGTAATAAATACATAAGCCAAAAAGTCATTTATATTATCAAGTATTACTACTACACGTAGTTGTATGTGTTATGCCTTTATATGATGGCTGGCAGCACAGCGGGTCTGTCTACACCAGCACCATCACAAACACTGAATCATGTGTCACACTACGACATCACTAGGTGATAAAATTGTTTCAGCTCCACTCTGATCTTATGGGCCCACTGTAGTATATGGATAAGTTTACCACTGACCAAACATCTTCATGCAAGGCATGACTGTCAGTGGAAAAGCCCAAAGAAACAAAGAGAACACATTCTGGATATGGAAGACAGTGAGTGGAAGCAAGCATAATGCTGTTTCTGAAAGGAGGAAATGAAAGAATACGTAGAACCGCAGCATAACCAAAGGCAATATTGAAGAGAACTCTCCTGGTGTGAAAAACAATTGGATTTGCCAGACCAAAAGAGGACACTTATAAAGAAAAAGAAAAAAGACAAATGCCTTAGTAAAAATGTTTAATTTCAAGAATAAAGCAAAGAATCATATACATATCTAGTCAAGGAGAATAAAATAGCTCTCCTAAAAGAGAGACAGCAACCTAACCTCAGAATGTACTTCCTAAATTTCAATGCCAAACGCAATGGAATTACTGTGGCAGAGTTTTGAGAGAAAAGAGTTACTACCTGAGAATTCTTGTGATGGCAACAGAAATATTCTGACTATACGAGGGTCCAAAAAATATACCACTCATGAAATCTTTTTGAAGGGAATACGAACTAGCTAATGACAATATGGTTGATAAAAAGAAATGAGTAAAATTAAAGATCTCGACAATAAAGAAGCCATGCTATGAAAGGACTACTAAACATGGAAATCATTAAGACAAAGATTTAAATGAAAATATCTTCTCTCAATGTAGTTACAAAACAAAAATAAATGTCAAAAATTTTCAAAAGAAAACAGGTTATATAACATGATAGTGAATACCAATAATTAATTAGTCTAAATATTATAGGTTAAATTGACCCATACTTTAGGTTAGAAAATGAATGATGGAAGGAAACAAAATATGTTAATTTCTAAATAATATATCAGGAGGCATTAGATAATATTGACAATCATTAGATAATATTAGACAATTAGTACCTGATTGACATTGACAATTAAAGAAAGCTAGGGGACAAAGACGTCCTTTTAATTAAGGGTATCACTAGCAAAGAAAAGAAAAGAAGAGCTAATTCATTTACCAAAAATAAAACAAAGGATATATATTTTAAGTGTTAAAATAGCCAATAAAAACAGGATGACAGAAGTAGAAGAAAACTTATCTGTGATAATAAATAATATGATAAACTCACCTACTGAAATTAAAAGATACTCAGATTAGATTTTAAAAGAATCCAATTATAAATTATCTCTAAGACATATGTTTCAAATGACTCAGAAAGAGTAAAAATAAAAAGATGAGCAAGAATGTACCAGACTAATGTGAACAAAGAGCAAACAGAGGCCATAAGATTAATATTAAAGTAGAACTCAAAGCTGTGTGCAATAAACAAGATAAAGAGGCTCATATTTTATTGGTAAAGGGCAAAATCCACAATGCAGATAAAATAGTATAAAATGTCTATGTATTCAATAAGATAACATCAAAATACATGAAATGAACACTATGCAAAATATAAGGAGAAGTTGGCAGAAATACATAAGTGTGAGGTTTCTTAACACATATTTTAGGGCCTTGATAGAATAAATAGAAAAATTTTAAATATCTGAATAATGTAATTGAAGATTGATTTAAATTCTTCACTAAACCTGGCACTTTTTAGAGAATTCATTTTCTTCTACAGTGTCCATGAAAATTTATAAAAGTTGACTATATATTGGGCCCCAAATAAAACCTCAAAAATTTATTCAAAAGCAAAAATGACCATCCTCATTCTCTATTTTTCATTATAATATGACTAAAAAGCCAATAAAGAAGCACATATACAACAGGTCAACTGGAGATTGTAAAATATTCTCCTACATAATTATGGAACTAAAGAGAAAATCAAAGTTACGCTCAGGGAAAGCTCAGATAAAAGGAGAGACACGATAAATTTTAATGTCATTCCAGGATGTACATGTAAGTGGGTAAATTGATGGACTTTGTTGTTATAATAAAAAAGATTTTGAAAAATAAGAATAATGAAGGGAGATTATCAATGTAAATCATTAAAACAAATGATAACACTAAAAACTACATTTATAAAAAGGTACTGATGTGAGAAAATTTTATTTAAAGGTCTAAGCATATATAAAATTTTAATGTATTTACATAACGCTTCAAATCAATGGGAAATAAGCACTGTAATTATTAAATGAAGCTGGTGTACTTGATCAATAGACATCAAAGTGGGAGAGGGGTTGGGCACTTCTAAGGGTTCTGAGAAAGAATGTGTTTCATACCTGTTCCCCAGCTCCTCGTGGTTGCCGGCTATCTCTGACATCCTGGCTTGTGGAAACATCACCCCAATCTCTGCCTTTGTCTTCACATGGAGCTCTCCATGTGTGTGAGCCCATGTCCAAATTTCTCCTTTTTTAATAAAACTCAAGTTATATTGGATTAGGACCCATTCTAATGACCTCATTTTAACTTGACCATCTCTGAAGACCCGAGATCTAAGATCTAAATGGGATCGCATTCTAAAGTCCTGGGGGTTAGGACTTCAACATACGAATTTGGGGAGATACAATTCAACCCACAGCAGTAAGAAAACTGGATGATAACTGCATTTAACCGGCGTTCCTCCCGAATGGGTGCCCCAGTCGACACGGCATGAGAGAAATAGATCTCAAGAAGAAAGCAACAGTCTTAACCGGACTGCAAGGTCAGAAATTAGAGTGTATGGTTGTCAACGTGGCTAGAAATTGAGAGGGGAAATCCCAGAAAAGAGAGAGCCACCAAAGCACTGAGCCACCCAATATGCAAAAAAAAAAAAAAAGAAAGAGAGAGAGAGAGAGAGAGAGAGAGAGAGAGAGAGAGAAAGAAAGAAAGAAAGAAAGAAAGAAAGAAAGAAAGAAAGAAAGAAAGAAAGAAAGAAAGAAAGAAAGAAAACTACTCTCAAAATTTTAGCAGACTTCTGAACTACTCATGCATCGCATGAGGTTCTAAGAAATCCAGCAGAAAGCACAGAACTGGTAGGCTACAAGAGGCAAGAAGATTGTCCAAGTTAGTTCAGGCTACTATGACCAAAAAAATGTCATAGACTGAATGGCTGAAACAAGAGAAATTTCTTTCTCACGTCTGGTGGCTCGGAAGTCCAAGATGGCAAATTTGGTTCCTGCTGAGAGCCTTCTTCCTGGGTTTGCAGTCACCCTCCCCTGGTGTCCTCACATGGCAGGGAGAGACAGAGCTCTGGTCTCTTCCTCTTCCTGTAAGGACACTAATCCCATTCATGAGGGCCCCACCTTCACGATTTAATTATCTCCCAAAGGTCCCACCTCCTAAGACCTTCCCATTGAGGACTAGGGCTTTCATATATGAACTTGGGGAGGAAACAAACATTCGGTTCATAGCCAAGAGATTTTAGCAGCTACCTCACGCGGAGGAGAAAGAGTCTGGGGTTCAAACTCACCACATTTAAGGCCTTTGGCAAACCCCAGAGGCCTTTTAAGTGAAACCCCATAATGGTTGTGCCCTAGGAATGGAGATGATATTTGGGCCGCAAACTTGGGGCAAAGCCAAAACGAACTACCCCATAAAAACCCAAAACCAAGTCTCCACAGGTTGAGGTGATCTGCCAATCACCAATGCTTGTTAGAACAAAACTTGGCACTTCAGAAGAGAGCCCAGAGTCTCTAGAATATAGCACCCATGATGTGCAGGAGATAATCACATATTATTGGATATTAGAAATGTAGGAAAATGTGATGAATTACCAAGAAATAAAATAATAGAAATAGACTGACAGACAACACAGATATTTGAAGGGGCTCTAAAGTAACTATGAGGAAGGGATGGGCTCAGATGAGATGAATGGAGGCATTTTTTTTTTTTTTTTTTTGCTTTGGATGTAAAATTTAAGGAGGTGCTCCAAACTCAGTAATCAAGTAAATAAAATGCAGTATTTTAATAAATCAAAATTAAGGCAGAAGAAATTCATGTCATACAAAATATCAAAAATTTAAATGAAAGCAGAATCAATAACGATGCCATGCTAAGCCTTATTTGAAACCTGGAGAAGGGGGGTAGGAAAAAATAAAAAAATATTGATCCTGTCTTTATCTAAAATTTTTGTCAGGAAGAAAGTGATAAAATATCAGACAAAGTTTTTCCAAATCTAAATAAACCATTTACTGAGCTCAGCAAAACCCACTCAGGACAAACAGAAAGAAAACTTTACTGAGGTATACCATAACCAAATTGTCTAAAAAACAAAGATAAAGGGAAAAAAATCTCAAAAACAACCAGAGGAAAAGACACATTGCAAACAGGGAAAAGCAACAAGAATAGTGTCTGACTTCTCATCATGACAGAAAGAGCGCAGAAAACAACAGAGGGGCATGATTTAAAGTGCTGGAAGGATTAAAAACAAACAAAAAAAGTTCAATAGAGAGTCTGTATCTGGTGAAAATAGCTTTCAAACGTGAAAGTAAAATAAAGACATTTTCAGAGCTTTGAAACCATAAAGAATTCATCAGGCACAGATGCACGCCCCAGGCAGTGCTGAAGGAGGCTGTTCGGGCTGAAGGGACATGATCCCAGATGGAAATCTGAATCCATAGGGAGGAAGGAAGAGCACTGAAAAGAGCAAATACATAGGTACGTTTTTATATTGTTGTTTTTCTTAGAGCCTTTCAAAGAAAATTGACAGAAGCAAAGAAACAGTAATGTACGATGGGGGTCGTAAAACATGTAGAATTAAATACAGGACAATGACAGAACAAGGGACATTAGGGTAAACGGCATGACGCTTTTTGTGAGATTCTTACATTAAACAGAGCATGATATAATATCAGTTTCGGGTAGACGGTGCTTAGGTTAAGGATGCGCGTTATAATCCCGGGACAAAAGACTTTTAAAAAATACAAAGACATATGGCTGTAAAGCACATAGAAAAGCTAGATTAAAATATTCGAAAATACTCGATTAGCCCAAAGCAGGTGTAAAAGGGGGGATAATGGAAAAAGAACACAAATTCACAAAATTTAAAAAACAAATAGTGAAGGACAACTTTCAGGGATAGGCCAGGGTCTGAAACCTGGCTCTGCCCCTCGCCACCCAGGGGACCTTGGTAAAGATCAGGGAGACGTCTGAACCTCCCGGGAAAGTTTCTCTCTCTGTAGATGACTGTACCTGTGTGTCGGAGGGAATTGTTGATGACATGTTTCAAACTCTGCACATCAGCCCCTTAGCACAGCGCCTGGCCTCGGACAAACCCCCCACGAGTGAAAGGTGCCGTCGACACGGGAGAATTTGGTGGAAAGGTCAAAGCGCAGGGGTGAAAGGCCTTTTCTAAGACCCCGCCTGTATGCTGACAGCTCTGCCCAACCTTCCCGGACTCTTTCGAGAAGAAATAACTAGTCCCTCCTCAGAACTCCCGCAGGACCTTCTAGATCACTCTACGATAGGCCTTATCGAAACGGATTATGATACTTGCTCCAATTAAACTGTTGTCATTCTGAGGTCGTGGTACGCTCACCACGTACGGCTGCCTAAATAGCCAGAGATCCCACGTGCCCTGCAAAGCTAACACCTCGCAGAACCGTCCCCCGGCAGCTCAGCCAGAACGCGGACGGCGAACAGTCGTGCTACAGCCCCGTCCATCGCGAGGATCCCCCACGCTGCCGCTTCCCATCCACCACCTCCCTCAGCCCCAGACGACCCCTCAGCTGTCCTCTGTCTCTATAATTTTGTCCCTTCAAGAAGGTTATAAAACAGCATCACACAGCAGGCGACCTCTGCAGACTGACGTTTGTCACTCAGGGTTCACTCGGCCTCTGGACTCTGTGGAATTCATTTTCACCACATTTATGAGGCTTTCAGCCTTGACGTCCTCAAATACTTCTCCGTCCCACGGTTTGTCTTCTACCCTCCTGGAACTCCCATGAACGAACATTGGATCTCCCGTAAGAATCCCACAAGTTCCTGAGACTACCCAGTTTTTGTTTTTTCAGTCTGTTCTCTCTCTGCTGTTCAAACTGGGTTATTTTTGTTGTCTTCCTTCCCCTGTCAACAAGAGGAAGCACTGCCTCGTACTGCTCGGTGCAGGGAGAAGTCCAGGTGCCCCCTGGGACACTCGGCATCACTGCAGGGCAGGGCTGGGAGGCCGGGCTCTCCGCCAGGGCTCCGCTGAAACCAGTCTGGCCAGGAGGATGGGTGGGGGGGCGCCCCCTTAATCCTCTCGGGGGGGGTCTCTCCTGACACCACAGTGAGGGGTGACGTGGGGACCACGGGGCAGTATGGAAGTCCTCACTGTTCCCTAGGCCCCCTCCCACACCACCCAGCATGACGCAGGCTCCTGGTGACAGCGCGGCAGGCACGAGGGTCTAGGCTTCCCGCTCAGCCCGCGCTGGTGGGATGGGGCGGTCTCTCCTGTGCTGTCTGTCTGCACACAGCCGGCACTGTCTAAAGCAGTCTGTCTTGCTCGGGGCCTCTTTTCTGGTCCTTTGGCTAGACAGCAGGCTTGTGCGGGCCTTTATTTATTTATTTATTTACTTACTTACTTACTTACTTATTCATTTTTTTTCTTTGCACCTGTTGGCTTGTCTGAATGGCCAGTGTCTGCAGCTCTAAGTCTGGGCCATACGCGGTGAGAAGAAAACCCAGGGAACGCACCATTGGGTCTTTTCTCGGGCCCCGAGAGCCCTTCAGTGGTGTGCTTTCTTTCCTCGCCCTTTCAAAGTCTCCTTCCTTTTTTTTTTAAACGTAATGTCTGATCAGGAGGAACAGAGGAACGTACACCAGCTCCATCCATCTTTCCGGAAGCGGCAGGGCTGAACTGCACTTAGAGCTCGCGAAGTTTTTCCCCCCAGTGGAATGCTCTGGAGGCAAAGGGCACGCTTGATTCATTTCGGCGTCCTCAGCACATAGCCAGGAGCGTGTGTCCCATGCACACCGTCCAACGACACCTGTGGATGAATATACGATGAATGTACCGTCTAAGGGCCCGTGAATAACGCTTTGTGAGGCCCAGTTCTCTCCACTCGGCCTTTCCACTACAGGCCGTGGCCATAGTTCTCACCTGCCTGCACGCAGCTGGGACCCTGAGGTTTATGTCCTCATCTCTGCCAAGGCCTTGCTGTCTGCGTGCTGGCAGGTAGGCCCTCCCCTGGGGGGGCGGGGTGAAGCAGGCCAGAGATGAGAAGACAACAAAGTCCAGGGCTCTAAAGGGTGAGGAGGGCATGCCCCTCGGCAGAGGGTTCCCGTGAAGAAGATGCCAGGAAGCCTTCAGAGGGACTGCACCTGGATGCTTCCATCTCCTCTCCCCATTTGCTGCTGCATCCGAAGCTGCTAGTTACCGGAGTCAGAGAAAACAAAGCAGGGGGGCGCTGGGGATGCCTCGAATGGGAAGAAAGTTGCATCCCCTGAAAACGTGCACACTCACACACACAGTGTACTCGAGGTAGGGGTTTTATGAATTCCCGCGTCGCTGGGGCATTTATTCCCACACCGAAGCCCAAAGCAGCCAACAGAAACAATGAGCAGCTTTCCTGCTTGCGGCCCTCATGACCATCGTGCTGAGACCCGCAGAGAGACTCGTGAGGAAACCCTCCACACCTTCGAGGTGCCCAGACCCCGTCGGGGACCTGTGAGCCGACCTCTCCCCTCTGCGGAATCATCCAAAGGGGCAAATCGCAAAATGAACTGCTTTTTCAACCAAGACCAGTCCATCTCACAGCCCCCGCCCTCGCGTCCTTTAGTGAGACAGGATTAGATCAGCCCCGCGCCACGGAAACCTAATGTCAACCGCACAGGGAACGACAGTGGGTATAGCAGTCCCACGCGGAAAAGTAAAAACAAACAGACGAAGTTAATTTTCACATGCCTTTTATTTAACCCGCTCTCTCCAAAATACCACCATGTCAGCGTGTGACCAATGTTTTTAAAAGCGATGGATGTCGTTAAAAGTTAAAGTTAATGAGATGCTTCCACGTTTGTGCCGTCTTTGACATCTCGTGCGTATTTTATATTTACAGTAGCTCTCAGTAGAGTCAGGCCCATCTCGAGGGCTCCATAGCTGCATGTGGCTGGTGGCTACAGTGCTGGATACGTAAATCTAAACCGTGAGCGAATCAATAAATGAGCGAGTGAGTGAGTGACTGAGTGAGTGAATGAATGAGCGAGTGAGTGAGTGAGTGAGTGAGCGAGTGAGTGACTGAGTGAATGAACGACACTGAGACCACTGGCTGGCCTCTCAGGCCCATCACACACGCTGGTTGGGGACTCGTGAGCGAGGGCTGGAGGCGTCACAGTTATCACCAGGGTGAGAATCTCCTGCCTCACTCGTATAGCCAGAGTTCTTGCACGCGCACACTTCGGTCCTGTGACAGCCTGTGAAGGGGGTAGGTAGGTGTCTGCCTGAATCACGGGACCCCAGCCTGGCCGACGGCCCCACTCCCACCCTGCCCCCCTCTCCAGCGGTGGGCGGAGAGCCCTGTGCTGCTGGGATTCCCGCCTCTCAGGGGCTGCCCGCCTCCGCGGACCACATTCTAGGTATCGTGTGTCTTGTCACCTGCCTGCTGACGGGCACCGGGCCGTATTCAGATCCCAAAGGCCGCCAGTCCCGGCACGTTCCCTGGAGGGCCTTCCTGGAGCAGGCGCCAGTTCTCAACGCTGCACAGTAAACTGCGCTCGACAGGTTACCCAGGACGTGCACACACGCCTCTAACCCTTCCCCTCCCAGGGCCAGGCCGGACCAGGCAAGCCTCGGCCCGGAGGCCGGTTCCAGGGTGGGGTCTCAGAGCCCAGGGTCGCATCGGGCAGGAGCGTTCACCCGAGGCACAGGGAAGGGCCTCACCTGGGTCGTGAGGCCCCAAAGGCTTGTCTGTGAGGAACTGGAAGAAGGCCAGGGTGGCTGGATGATCGCAGTCAGAGGGGGAAATAGAACAAGATGGGGAAGAGACGGAGGCAGGACCTGGTCAGCCATGCGGGCTTGGAAAAACTAAAATGAATCCTGGAAATTCCATAGGGACAGACAGCAGATCCGCGGTCACCGGGGGCCGGAGGCACGGGAGAACGGGGAGTGCCTGCTCAGGGTGTGAGGTTTCCTTTAGGGGTGATCAAAAGAACTAGATAGCGGCGATGGGCACACAGCACTGCGAATGTACTAAATGCCACTGGACTGTACACGTTCATAATGGCTAAAATGATAGAATTTATGGTGTGTCTGTTTTGCCACAATTTAAAGAAAAATAAATAAATAAACACAGTGCTAAAACTCAAGCTCGCGGTTTCTCGTTAAGTCCAGTTCTTCTCCCCCATTGGCCAGGCCCACGCAGCGCAGGGCAGACTCTTTCCCACGGGCTGAGGACATCTTTTAGAGAAACCCCCAAAACAGGCAAACCCTGAATGCCCTGCCAGGGCCTCGGAGAGGGACAGTCAATCAACAGCGGAGCTGCCCGGCTTCATAAACCAAGATTCCCTGCCAAGCCAGGAAGAGTCGACGCCGCGTTCTGTCTCCGACAGGAGAGCAGGGAGCCAGTGTAGGGGATGAATGGGACATTAAGGGGAGCGTCCCAAAGGACTCGCTCCACTCCTAGGCTCATTAGGGAACCTTAATCTTTGAAATTTGTAAACCCTTCCTGACGTTATTTATGTGTTTGGATTAACTGCGACGTCTCTTGGGGACACAGCGTTGAATACATTTATACTATTTGCTGGGAAAAGCGGAATTCCCTTTAGTTCTCTTAAAATTATCTCCTGTCAAGTTTTACGGGGGTGGAGTGGAAGGAGGAATGTAAGCCTAAGGCGTCAGGTTTCCCACAGGCGCTCTCTCTTTCACGGTGGGCCCATGTCAGACGTGATCTTTCCAGATTCAAGAAGCCCTCATCGCTCCCCTGTCCACCTCGATCGTTTTGGTTGCCCCCTGGCCAGTTTTACCTGCTTCTCCCCCTTCTCTCTGAAACGGGAGTGAATAGCCTCCCCTGAAATACTACGAGAGCTGGAAAAAGCGGCATCTACTCTGCCTGCATCTGCTCTAGGCCTGGCCCGGCAGACGCCCCCGTGCATTTGTCACCCGAGATGGGTTTCTTTGTATATAACCCCCGGGTTTCCAGTAGCAAAAGGAGTCTGGCCCTTTAAGAAGCCAGCTTGCAAAGTCAGCTCACCAGTCGCAGCCTGGGGAGCAAAGTGGAATCATCCCGAACAGAATAGCTGTGGCCCTGGCTGAGTCCTAAGCAGATCGCCTCAGGCGGCTGGAACTAGCTAGAGCAAGACCCGAACGCCTGGGGAGACTGTTCCTGCTCCTGCGGGATGGTGGCTGGGCCACACTGTCAGTGGCACCCATGGGTCCCCTTGAAAGGCTCTGGATGCTTACGTACGTGGCTGTGGGCTCGCAGGCGTCATGAGCATCATCTGAGTCACACTCCCACAAGTTAAACCCCGTGCGACCGGTAATCTTTACGTGTCCTGCCGCTCTCGGGCAACGTTTCTCGAGGCATTGTCCGCAGGCAGTCGGCAACAAAACCTCCCCCAGGGCGCTTGTCAAAAAGGAAGCGTTCCGGGTTCCACTGAGACCGTCTGATTCGGGATTTCTGGGGTTGCAGCCAGGAAATCACAGTTTAAATGAAAAACTCCCTACGGAATTCAGTTGCTCCATACTTCCAGCGGTTTTCATTCATTCATTCATTCATTCATTCATTTACACTCTCCTTCTTACAAGATGACGAGGATGCTGGAGGTGTGGGTGAGAATAGATAGAAGAAGGATCCTGTACATTTCTTTGTTGACTTGCCATTTCCGTAACGCTCTCTTGCGTTCATGAGTATCTCACTCAGTTCCCACCATGACTTGTTACGATCCCGTTCGCAGATGAGGAAGCGGCTGAGATGTGGGGACTTCCCCAGCTCTGTAAAGCATTCGGTCTAAGCCGTTTCCCAGAGAGGTCAGACTTCCAGGAGCCTCTGTCCCATTCCCCCCGGACATCACACCCTAAGGGTTGACTGGCCAACCCTGACAGAGTCTCAGCTTAAGGTCAGAGAATCACTCAATTCCAGGAAAAACAAATGGCCTTGAGTCATGTCCTGTGCATCTAGGAAGACCCAACCGCCTGAGCCAACTGTTCTCACCTCCTCACTGATCCAAAGTCCTGCAGGGCCGTCAGACGACCTGCTGCGAATCGTGACTGTATCTCTGAAGGGGTGTCCCCGGACAAGTCCCCAACAGAAATCTCATCTCCCGTAAGACGTCAGGTTGTAGCAAGGTTACACAGAAATCATACTCGTGAAGGTGCTTTGCAGCTGCACAGTGAGTAAAGAAGCGAGTATCGTTGTCCGTACCATGACCACCTCCTGGGTTTTGAGTTCAGACCGCCCTCCATCGGCTCGCTGCCACCTCGCTCGGCCCGCCCCCCACCCAGCCAGCGCCGTGGCTGCCCAGGCTGGGCCCCGTGGCCCGACACCGTGGCAAAGAGCACTTAGCAGTAATTCGAAGGCTGTTTTCCCTCCACGCTTTGTCGCGGTTCAGAAAGGAGAGACACAGCCATAAAGTGTGCCCAGAAAGGACGGCGTGTCACCACCGGGGCCATTACCTCCTCAGACGTCAGGCAACACAGATTAGAGTGGAGATGATGTGGGATCTTCCTCAGCGAGCTGAAATTGTTCGAGGCTCAACGCCTGCCTCCCTGAGGTTTGCCTCCGGGTCGTTGGTTTTAGTGCTGAGGGGTGTGTGTGTCTGTGTGTGTGCGCGCGAGCATGCGAGTGTGCATGCGTGTGCTCCACATTCTGTTGAGGCTCAAAGCAGAGAAGAAACACAGAACACTTCAAATCTGAGACTGACCCCCAAAGACTCGGGCCTAATTCAGTCTGGCAAATCCTCTTGGGGCCACACGGAGGCCCCACAGGGCAGAAGGCCACAGAAGGAGAAGATTTCTTGGAAATAGGACCCAGGACACAGAAAATGCTACAGCAACCTGGACGCCTAAGGACGTTTTCAGAGACAAGGCCTCTGACACAGGCATCACGAAGTTCAGCCAGCTCGCCGCTGGGCCTGGTGGTGCCTTCACCCCATATGACCTGGGATCCAGTTGCCCAGTCTCCTTCGCTGGCGTCCTGGGTCCGGGCAGGACTGTAAACATAAGGAGAGGATAAAAGCCGACCCTTATCGAGTGCTGACGACGTGCCAGACGGTGGTGCATGTTTTACACACATGCCTCATTTCCTTTGATCCTGCTGAAACCCATTGACACGGTTTCTGCTATTATCCCGGTAAACGGAGAGGCAAGCTGAGGTTCACCGTGATTGGTGACTTCTGCAAAACCACAGAACCCGTCCCGGGACAGCCAGGACTCAGTCTTGAGCCTCACTCCAGAACCAGGCCCATGATTAGATCTTGCTGGCTTGGCCCGTTGTTCAGAGCCCGGCCCACGGAGAGTGCAGACCTCTACAATCCAGAGCGAAAGCTCTAGCCGTCACCAGCTGTGCGCTTTCCTCTCTCTGTGGCTCGGTTTTCCTCCTTATAACATGGGCACAACCCACTTCCTAGAGCTCTCACTGAGATTTCAGTGAAAGGACCTGCATACAGTCATGCGAGTACCCGCCACGTGTAAACGTGCCACAAATGAGCGTTTGCAACGGAATTTACGAAGGGTGAGAAGTCAAACGGGAAGCGTGGGGACAACTCAGACGTTAGCCATCGAAGAAGCCACCAACCGCCCGGGCTGGTGGGACAAAGGAGGAGGCTGGGTTAAAGGCCCCAGAGACCCGCGTCACTTGCAGACCTACTCATCTGAGAACCGCAAACCTGGAAGAGAGGCAGCCGGAGCCAGAAACACTGCCCAAGGCAGACAGCGGGAGATACCCTGGCGTCTTCCCCCCAGGCCCTCTCTCACCAGTGTCTCCCATGAGCTGAGACCCAGACTTTGGACAACCCGGCCTGTGAACAGAGCTCAGCAGGGAGGGCCAGGGCAAGCAGTGAGTCAGGAGGCAGAAGGTTCAGGAAGGGTACGCCTCCCCTAGGTTCAAAGGACGAAACCCACCTTCCCTCACACGTTCCCCCAAGCCTGACCTCTGGACCCTGTGCTGCTCTGGCCTCCCTTCAACTCCCATCTACGCCTCCACCCATCCCTCTCTCCGCACTCCAGGTCTGCTCATCCCTGCTCTTTCTTCATGTCTCAGCTCAAATGTCACATCCTCTGAGAGGCTCGCCCCCCAAATCTAGAGCAGGCCCTCTCTACTGATTTTCATTCCAACACCCCCTTCTTTTCCTAAATGGTACGTTTGTCCTCCGCTCTGCCCAGGCACCTAGCACTCAGGGCCTGGTAGATAATAGATGCTCGCTGCCTATTTGTTGGGTGAATGAATGAGGATGGCCCAGCCTTCACCCGACAACCAGGTAAACGCTCAGAGGATCAAACCACTGGTCGTTGGTCCCCTGGCATCTCTTTACCTCTTCAAAAGGGCCCAAGAGCACATCTCAAGTCACTCAACGGACGCCTCCCCTGAAGCCCGCAGACAGCTGGCAACGGGCCAAGAGCAGGACCTTTCCTCCCATCCTTCCCTCGTGGCTATTCTGCTCCTCCTCCCCTGTTCTCCCCCAGGTCCCCTCACCTCCCAAAGGAAAACCCTTGACTCTGTCACCTCGTGTGCACCCCCACGTCCCTTCCCTTCTTTTATATTCATTAACACCCTCGTATAGAATACACCTGGCTCAGCTTGAGGTCAAGATAATTCAGCTTGAGAAGCTGCGGGGGCGATATTTCGAGGTTCCTGGGGGTGCAGACGAGAGCCCTGGGAGGCTCCCAAGGTCTCCTTTCCCGTGGAGAGAGGAGGAGAGAGCAGGGACCGAGAAGGAGAAGCGAGGGAGGCTGGCTGAGAGGAGAGGAAGGAGGGGAGTGGAGAGCGAGCGGGCTGGGAAACAGGGGAACGGCCGGTAAGTAGGCCAGGAGGGTCTGGGCTGAGAAGGTGCGATTAGTGCCACTAATCACTTCGCCAGCTCAGAATAGGTTCTCTCCTCGGGGACCAGCCTCCCAGGGTCAGCAGTGGCTTCTGATTCACAGACGCTGCCGTGGGGCTGCAAGGCAGCGAACGACTCGCAGGAGAGCCCCGGGACCCAGGCGCCCAGAGGCCACTCCCCAGCAGGGGACACCTTCGTGCTCACAGGTGGGACACCCCACAAAGGGGCTAGTTAGTCCAGGCCCCTGCCTGACAGCGGGGCCTAGCAAGCCGGAAGGTAATTGGCAGGGCCTGGGGCCAGCCCCGGGGAGAGTGATCTGGGAGGACCTGCTGTCCTCTGGATGTCATCCGCACTTATCCTCAGGGTGCTGTGGCCCCAGAGGGCTCCCAGGGCGCTGTCTTACACCTGCTCCCAGAGCGACATCTGTAGTGATTAAAGACGCACGGCCCCTCCCCCCAGACGCCTGTCACATCTTCGCCGCCAGCCCAGACGCACTGTCCTTTCTCCTGTACAGACTCTTGTTCGACATGGTCGTGGGGAAGGGGGCCTGTGGCGACAGAGACCCGGAATTGCAAGAGCGGTTAATTGGCTGGTCAGAGGCAGGGCCGTGGCCGGGCCTTGTCTGCCTCCCAGGCTGACTTGGGTTCTCTGCTGAAGGTCGTTAGGAGAAGGCAAGCTTCAGTGTCTTCACTCCACGAGGCCATACTGACGGTGACAAGTCCGCCGGGCCCGAGCGTGGCACAGCGGAGAACGCAGCGGCGGCATCTGGGTGGCCTCGGGCACAGTCCTCCTCTCCCCGTAGGCTTCACCTGGTTGGCACTAATTGCCAGCTTTGGGAACGCAGCTGAGGTGCCATCTCCCAGGACAGATCCCTTTACCCAGAAGCCCCAAACCCTCTTGCCTCAGACCGGTTCTCCCTGATCTTCAGGGTGCTCGTCCGGTCCTGTCTCCTCCATGGAGCTGGTCCTGACCACGCAAGCCCAACGGTCATTTACATCTGAGAGGTGGCACCGGAGCAAAAGGCAGCGGGCGGCCCGGTTCTGTGCCGGGGAAGCAGCCGACCACGTCCAATGAGTCGGGTGTCCAAACTGCCCCAGCCCAAAAGGGGTGATGAGCACCAGAGCCAGGCCTTCCCTGGGAAGGGATTGTCACCTCCCACTCGCAGGTGGAGAATAGGGGTACGAGAGTGTGCTACCGGCGGTCCTAAAGGAGCCATCCACAGGCAGGACACAAAATCCAACGAGGCCGACAATGGAAGAGCCGTGCCCACCCCGCAGGGACTGAGAACGGCTGCGAGAGAGGCAGTTGGAACGGGCCACCCAGAAGCCAGGCCCGGAGGAATGCCGAAGCAGGCAGGAGCGCGTCCCTAGCTCGTCTGCCGTCCCAGGTGAGGACGCACTCTGAACCCTGAGAGGACACCGGGGAGGAGACACCGATCGTCGACAGCAGAGGGGACAGAAAGTAGCCAGTGCTCACCCCCACTGCACCCCCACTCAGCACCTGGGAGCTCTGGCACCTGCCACCCCCGCCTGGGGAGCCTAGGTCGGAATCCGTCGAGGCAGGTGTCAGCGGCTCCCCTGCCCCGCCCAGGGAAAGAGTATCCAGCAGGCCCCGGGGGCAGCGCACAGACACTGCGCGGTTGGAGTCCGCGAAGGCTGCCTGCCTGTCTGCACCCAGGCCCCCCGCCATGCTGCTAGTGGGTGTGGATTCTGCTCTTTGCTGCAGCGACATGGCTTTTCCCCCTGAGGTCACCGTGAGGGAGGCTGCCCAAGCCAGCTACGGCCACCCGCCACCGGCTGCTCAGGCAGAGGTCAGTGAGGCCCCTCTCAGCGGACCGGCCTCATACTGCACAGCCGGGGTGCACGGGCGCATGCACACACGCACACACACGCATGCACACACGCGCACACACGCACGCACACCGTGTAACACAGCTCCCCGCTCTGGTCCGCGGCCACAGCTCTCAAAGGGCACTGCGTACCCTGCTGACTAGGCCCACCTCCTGGCTACTCCACCTGATCGTCGTCGGGAGGGGGGCTCATGTACGAACTTTACACCCCAGCTCAGGGGCCCCCTGTCGGAATGCAACGTCCCTTTCACAACGGCCTCAGTCTGTAGATGAGTAAATTCGATCAGAAAATTTGCCCGAAACCGCCATAGCCCCTAAGTAACTAGGCCTTTCTGAGGGGCGACCGAGGGCTTCGTCTAGTATTAAACACAGTGTCCCGCCCTGGGGGCCACAGCACAGATAGCGTAGGGCGTGCTGGAGGGACCGCCCAACGCCCATAATTACATTCTAAGGATCAGCGAGTGGTAACACTACATCTGTCTGGAAAGTCAGAGCCCACGGCATTGGACCTGCTTCTTAGAAGAGGAACAGGACCCCTCCGGCCCCGGCAAGCGGTAAGAACTGTCAATGCACATCACACAGGCACAGGTGCTTAATCCTACCTGGTGACCATCCTGCAAGGTAGACGCCTGCCTCCTTTCCACTCCACAGGTGAGTAGAGCGAGCCTTAGGGTGTGTGACCCGATCGCGCATCCAGAGGGGTGAATCCAAGGTCACACCTTGGCGGTGTGAGTCCAGGACTCTGAATCGCTTAGCTGGACCACCCCCCGCAGTGGGAAACGGGAGGGTCGCAGTAACAGCTTCCCGGTGGGAAGGGGAGGGAGGGAGCCCGATGTGCAATGACAGGGAGGAGGAATCGCGAGGTGTCCTTGGGACTGTAAGCAGCCAAGTGCAGCAAGGGCAGGAACAGTCACTAAGGAGGCAGATGACACGGCGGCAGGTGAGTTCGGGAACCTGGACTCAGAACCATAGGTAACGGGGAAGGATTTCAGGGCTTTAGGACTAACAGGAAGAAGGCTGGAGACAGGGAGATCAGTCAGGAGGCCATGGCCGTGAACAGAGACAGCAACTCTGGAGAGGAAGCCGGCCCCCGACTCGATGTGGGGAAAGTGAAAAAGATACGGGAGTCTAAGAGGACTCCTAGGAGCAGGTGAGGCGCTGATTGATTGATTAATGCAACGGGAAATTCAAGTGAGGCGTGAGCTGCAAAGGGACACATCGGGGGTCACGAATACCTTTCGCCATCGGAAAGGTCGTCGGGAGAGGAAACAAGAAATGAGGTTGGAGATAAGAGGCTGGAAGATCTTCGAGGAACATCACTAAGAAGGGAAGAATGGGAGGCTGATAGCATGGCTGAAGGAGAGCTTTTTTCATTAAATTTGAGTTTTTAAAAAGGGGTAACGGATATCTGTGGTGGAATGTATGCGAAGTGCCCACGGACACTCCATTTAAACTAAGGGCCGGGGAATCGCTGGTACCAGGGTAGCAGCGTTTAATCAGGTGGCCCAGGCTGGGGCAGCTGTGCGGACTCTGAAGAAGGAACCCATAGGGTGGGTGGGACCCAGGGGCGCACCCGTTGGCAGAAGTAGAGCAGGGAGGGCTGTGAGCGCAAGGGAGATGAACGGACAGGAAAAGCAGTCCTTGCCCTGAGCCCAGCCACGAGGACAGGAGGTGGCGGCTGACGGAGACGTGGATGAGTCGGAAGATAATGCCAGGTGGCCCCCGTCTTCTCTCCAATGGAAGAAAAACGATGAATGAGCCAGGAATGGCGCGAGGCACTTGAGGGGAGTGAACTGACCAGAGAGGGACACGTGAAGACTTTTGCCAAGCAGGACTGAGGGCCAGCCCAGGGGTGCTGCGGTGCCTCCAAGTATGCCCCAGGTGCACCCAGTTATCCCTCCACGAGCTCCCGGCAAGAGGGTGAGGGCGGCTGGACTGACCCGAGGCATGAGAGTGACCCGAGTGGGTCGAGTGCAGCTCGAACGAGTCCGGGCTGTTGGTGAGAACCGCTGCTGGTTCAGACCTGAGCTGAACGGGTGCACCCTCGGCTCCCCAGAGAAGAAGCCACAGAGGGCATGGGGGCGAGCCCGGGGGCGAGGGGCAGGACCAGGAGGCGGCACCCCAAAATGAGGTCGGATCAGATGGTGCCGGAAGCTCTCCGAGGTGAGAGTCAAATGAGCGCTGTGCAGAGCCAACCCCGTGTGCGTCTGGCTTCGGCACCGAGCAGGTGTGCGGCCGCGGGCAGATCTTTTAACATCTCAGAACGCCCGCGAGCTTATTTTTATAAGAATTCCTCTCTCAGGGGGTGGGCAGGGGGCTCAAAGGAGAGAGCGGCACGAGTTCCCCGTGAGCTGTGCGCAAATGTCAGCCGCGATGAAGCAGGCGGGAGCTCACGCGGGTTTCCAGGCTTCGGGCGGGAGTGGGGCTTGGCGTTGGGGTGGCTGCCCTCCCCCTCACTTTGCCCTTGTCCTTCTCAAATCTCATGTGGTCGGCTTCTGACCATCTCTAAGACCCGCTGGAGTCGATTTGAATTCTCCTCCGATCCTCCAAGGTGCCCCTCCAGCCTCAGCTGGGTGTCATCTCTGAAATTAATGAGCGTTGCTCTGTTTCATCATCTCGTTCGTTGCTGGAAACGTCAAACAGCCCAGGGCTCCAGGCTTCGAGTGGCTTCCAACGGCCTCTCGCAAGTCTCTGGGTTGTTTTTTTTTTTTATTTGGAGACAATGGGAAGTCAAAGTCTCCTCATCCTGGATTTTAACCGGAACGCCCACCCCCACTCATTCTCACCCACAAGGGGGCCTTTTCCTGGGGCACAAAAACAAACAAAAAAACGACAATTTGCAATAAAAAACGAGGGCCGTCTGCACTTCCCTGAAGATCACGCTGCCCCTACCCACTCCTTTGGGAGACCCTGATTCACAGCCCAGACCCGCGACTCCTGCCCAGCGCCCTTCCTCCAGGGGCCCCCGAGTCGTCCTTCTCTCGTTCCATGATGTTCAGTGTAGAAGCAGTAAGATGCCAGTGCCGGAGGGTTCTTGGGGCACCTGCTAGAGATGTCTTGGGATGCAACCTGGTCCTATAGATCTGCCTCCCCCTGCTTTGCCTACAGGCCAGTCCTGAGGCCCAGAGCCTGCCCCCACCTGCTGACAACCCTCCTCTTCCACCTCTGCATGGCTCGCAAAGGCGGCACCCAGCATCCATTCAGCCTACGTGGACTACCTGTGAAGCGTCAGCCTCAGGCATAAGGACACGGCCATTACCAAGACAGACACATCTCGTCCTTTTGGATCCTCCGGCCCAAGTTTCCCCCTGTTCCCTGTCTCCCCTGATGTCTCAGAAGAGTTGATCTCCACCTCCCTGGATCACGGCTGGCAAATCCGACGCTGCCTTCATCTCATACAGACTTGGGAGAACCACCCTCCGCTGCTGACCTCTGTCCCCGGTCCTGGCTCGGCCTGACACCGCCTTTGCCACTGTTCACACCCCTCTCTATTTTCCACCATCTCTCTGCGTCGTAGACCTTTCCTCTTTCATGGCTCCTACCCCGTCCTACCCAAGCCACAACCTGCCAGCCCTCCTTCTCTCTCTCCTTGTCTGCCTCCATCCTGCCCACCTCCAGCTAGTGAATTTACATTTCCCAAGCAGCGACTTGTAACTCTTCTCTGAGGCCCCAGAGGGGTCTGCCTTTGGCACTTCTATCATTGAGGAGGGTGCTCGGCATCGGATTCTGATAACCTGGTGCCTCACATCTCAAGGCAGGAGATCCAGGCTTTTTCTGGGGGAAGGTGGGAAGGATACCCCAGAACTCCCTTCGTGAGGGATCACACTGAGGGGCCTTCGGTCCATCGGCTTATCCATCATCCAGCAATGATGCCTGTGGTCTCCCCTGACAGGGCGCTGTGCACCGGGATCTCAGAAATGATCAAGACACACGATCGTGCCGTGAAACTAACTTGGACAGAGACAAGGATAACCAAGGCTGTAGACAAAGCACAGAATAAAGGAATCCTTCTTTTTTTCTTGAGTAGATCAGGACTCTCTCACAGAAGTGACATGCAAAGACGAAGAAAAGGGAAGAAAGTCTTAGCAACGACATTGTTTTTATCTTGGCAATCTGTCAGCTCCGCAGAGAAACCTTTTTGCCTACCTTACTGAGTCCACAGAGACGCGAAGACATTTGAACATGTCTTTGAGCGTTCAACTATGTGTGTTTGTGCACGTGCCGGTGTGTGTTGGCCGTGGGAGGGGTGGGCACGAGAGTTTCCTTTAAAGAAATGACAGAAAAGCTAGAGATGGGAGAACTTGAAGGGCAGCCTCCAAGACCTCTTCTCTGTCTGTCCCCCTCTAACCCACAGCCTAATGGAGTCCTCCACGAACCTGTCCCACTGCATTGCCACTGCCTACACTGGACCCTCAGCGCCTCTCGTCTGGATTACTACAGCCGTCTCCTAACGGGTCTCCCGGCCTCCAATCCGGCCCTCTTCTAAACCATCCTCCCATGGCAGCCATGGTGTCCTTTCCGAAGTATCAATCATATCCCTTCTCTTCTTCAATGGCTCCCCTTTGCCCTTTGCCTAACGGGGCTCTCAACGTCAGCCAGAGAGGGCCCTGCTGATCCTTGGCACGTCACCGCTCTCCCCCAAACCCAGTTCTCTGCAGTGCCCTCTCCTACCTCCGTCTCTCACACATGAGCTCTCACTTCTCCCTGAAGCATCTTTGCTCTTCCCACCCCTTCACTCCCTCTATGCATGGCTGACCCATAGTCAACCTTGAGGCCTCGGCCTAGGTTTTCCATCCCCTTACCTGGCCCCAGTCTGGAGCCAGTGCACACCCGCTTCACGACGGGGCGTCGTGATCACCTGTCCAGTCGTCTGGTTCCCATTAGACCACGTGCTTGGAGAGGGCAGAAACAGTGCCTGTGTTCGAGGCTGTTGGATCCGCATCTCTAAGTCAGTGCTTGTTGAGTCAGGGCTGCTCGGTATTTATTGAACAACTGGATACGCTGAGACTCCTCCTTCAGCATTGGCTTCCCAACCAAAACGAAGCATTGGGGTGGTTTCCCTGAAAAACAACAGAGTCCAAAAACACCAGTCGCGGGGAGTACCTCAGAGGTCACCTGGCTCAAACCTCAAGATCGACTGAGGCCCAGAGAGCAGTGACTCCCCTGAGGCTGTAAAAATTACCGTGATCGTTGCGCTAATATTGTATGCGGTGATGGGAGGTACCTGCTCACATCCCCACAAGCCCTGTTGCTGATTACAGAGCATTTTCTCATCTTCAGTTCGCTCCTTGTTGGAGCCACAGGACTCCTACAGAATTGGTTGGGCAGTTGACCTCAATGGCCCCATTTTACTGATCAGGGAATTGAGGCTCAGACAGTCCATCCAAGCCACACGTCCTGGGGGTGCAGGAAGGCTCCCCTGAATCCAGACCTTCTGTGCCTCCCCCATCACCACACAGCAGCCGGCCCTTTGCCCTTTCCCCACAATAGGGTTGGATGCCAGCAACGAGTTTCGGGTTTCGGGATGGTGTAGCTAATGCCACGTTGCCATGGTAGCACATCTCCAGGAGGCCGACAGGGGAATAGCCCAACAGCCCCACAGGAGGGAAGACCCCAGCCGTACCTACCCTGTGCCCAGAGCCCTGAGAGTCAACGGGCAGGCAGCAGCCCTCACACTTGACAGCGTTCAGCCAGGTGCTTGACTCTACGTAAGAAAATTATTCTTCATCCAGTCTCACGGGCACTAGACTACATCCTGCCTTTTGAAAATGAGACTGGGAAGCTGCCGCTGACCTGCCACATCCTCCGGTTTCCCTATGCACACTTAACCATTCTGCCAAAGCTAATATCTTTATTCCTAAAACCTCCAATTCGCGTCCGGCGAGCAGCGTCTGCCTGCGCCGTACGGAGTGTGCACTTCAGCCTCTATCTTACCCAGAGGAATGAGCTGCTATTATGAAATCATTAAATTAATAACTTGGTAATATAGGCAGATATATAAAACAATCTGTTCACAGAACAAAAGAAATTACTACCTTCCAAACATTCATAATTTAATCTAACAGCACATTCAAGGAGCATACATAATTTTAGCCTCAAAATGTCAGTAGAATTTCGTGACTACAGCACCGAGCCCTGCTGTCGCGTGCGCACGCTCACGCACGCGTGCGTGTGGCTGCGGGTGTGAACGGAGGGTGGGGCGCTGGGCTAGCACTGCCCTCCTGTAGGCCTCTCTTCTTCGCAACAGAGAAGCAATTGACAGAAATAGATGAGGGGCCCAGCTTTTAATTAAGAATTTATTAAACATTCAAAGAGCTGGAGAGGGGAAAAGCCAGCAAAGGCATCGCTGGTTGCCAGTGGTTGCTTAGCAAACAGCAAGAGTCGCAGAGGAGATGGATCTTACGAGGATGGAGATGAACCAGGGCAAAGCGGGCGGGCTCCGGGCCAGTGTGAAATTATTTCAGAGGAATGGCCATGACGGGGGAACTATTCTCCTGCCTCAGGATGAGACGGGAACCAGCCCTCCCACCCCAGCTCTGAGGTGAGGTGAGGAGGGAGTAAAGGTAGCTGGAGGGGCTCCAGGCCATTCCAGCCGACGCCACAACCCTCCTTCCTTATGGGAACCGAAGGGAATAGGACCCAAAGTGAGGCTGTACCGGGGCAGCGAGTCCCTGTCACCACGGCACAGCTCTGAGGGCGAGTGCCAAGGGCTTCCTGCGTGAGCCCACTTTGCCTCCGCCCCACGCTTTCCTTACCCCCGAGATGTTATATCTGTCCCTGCTCTCATGAATTGTTTTCTAAGGGCCACGGATATCCCAGTCTCATGAACCTTCAATACTGAAAGGGACCTGTGAGGCCAGCTCCTCTGCAAAGCAACAAAGCACACACATGCTCATGCACAGACTGTGGCACCGTTTCGGGGGGCTCCCAGAGCCCTGGATGAATCCAAGGTTAAGGATCTCTGGTCTCGATGAAGACACGAAGCACAGAACTATGTGTATAAAGAGCAACACACATCTAGTGCCAAAGGTATGAGACAGGGAGTCAGACGGGAGTTTACAGAAGGGTCCCTGGAGGATAGTCAAGCCTGGCATAAGGATATAGGAGGAGGAATAGATGGAGCCAAAGTTTTTTTTAAAGCCGGAGTGCATAGAGGATGATGCATATTCCATGGATGAAGCGAGGGAAAGATAGGAGAGGAAGAAGGCAGCCATCCCATCTGGAAAAGCCCCGAATAACAAAGGCTTTTAAACAAAAGCCTATAAAGCTTTTATCCTCATAAATATTTATTTTCTATGAGTGTGGATGGTGAACTAGAGGAGGAAAGATTAGAGCCAGGTAATCCAGTTAGTCACTCATCACAGTGGTTTAGAGGTGAGGGCGGCAACAACAAAACCAAGCTGGTCTATATGGGCGTGAAAAGACGGAGACAAGGGGGGACATTATGAAGACAGCCCTGGTGGGACTTCTGAAGTGGAGGATTGGTCTGAACAGACTCGCTGTTGTAACAAAAAACACAGCGGCCTAACTCATAAAGGTCTATTTTTCACTCACACCACAGAGCAGTGTGGGTGAACCGAGGGGCTTGATCCTCACAGTCCCTCAGGGACCCGGGACCCTTCCACCTCGTGGCGCCAGCACCGTCCACGTGCTCTTCCACTGGATCCGTCTTCACCCCACAGAGAGCCAGCAGATAAGGGAAGAGAGACAGCATCGAGGGCTGGACAGAACCTTTTATTCCCGGCCTGGACAGAATTCAACATCCTCTGCCCCTGTTTCGCCAGCCGCAGGGCGCTCATCTGACTACTGGGAAGGGGGGAATGCGGCCTAGCTGCCTGGGAGGGTAAGGGAAACGAGCTGGCCACGGCGGGAGACGGACGGGAAGTCGAGGATGACTATGTTCCATCCTGGAAACTAGGAGATTGGTGGGACCATGGACACACCAGAAAATTCAGAGGGGACGGTACCAGGATCGCAAGCTTGACATGGCCCATCCATATGTTTAATAATTGAAACCCCCCGAGAACTATTATAAAATAGATTTTCTCAGACACATAGTTGCGACATTACCCCCAGAAACGTAGCCTAACATCGTGACTTTTTTACGGATACAAGAAATAATGGGATATTGTAGAGTAATGTAATGTAAAATTATGTAAATAATGACACCAAAAGCACAGGCAACAATAGATAACGTAGACTTTATTGAAATGAAAAACCTTCATGCACCAAAGTACACTATCAGGTAAGAAAAAGGGCACAGGAGAAAATATTTCCAAATCACTTACCAAATAATAAATGAATACCCAGAATATTAAAGAACTCCTATAACTCAACACCATTTTTTAAAAAATTCAAAAATGAGCAAAAGACTTGAGTAGATATATTTCCAAAGAAGACATACAAGGAGCCAGTAAGCACACGAAAAGATGCTC
Organism: Cynopterus sphinx; assembly: GCA_030015415.1. Taxonomy (NCBI): domain Eukaryota; kingdom Metazoa; phylum Chordata; class Mammalia; order Chiroptera; family Pteropodidae; genus Cynopterus; species Cynopterus sphinx. The sequence continues at coordinate 47,049,699 of CM057390.1, read as the reverse complement.
AACGTCGCTAACAATTAGGGAAACGCGAATCGAAACCACAGTGAGACATCCCTTCACACCTATTAGGGTGGCTATTTAGAAAAAAGTAATAAAACAGAAAATAGCATGTGTTGGTGAGGATGTGGAGAAACCAGGAGTCGTGTGTATGGCTCGTGAGAACGCGAAACGACGTGGCTGGTGTGGAAAACCGGAGGGGACTTCTTTAAAAACTTTAAACACAAAATTGCTCTGTGATGCAGCAATTCCACTTCTGCGTATGCGCACAAAAGGACTAAAAGCAGGGGCTTGAACAGATATTTGCACATGGGTGTTCATAAAAACATTATTTACAGTAACCCGAAGATGGAAGGGACCCGAATGTCCATCGGCAGGTGAATGGACAAGCAGGGGTGTTCGTGTACAAACAGAATATCATTTAACCCGTAAAAGGGAGGAGATCTGGACATCCGCTGCTACAATGTGGCTGATGCTCGAAGACCTTATGCTAAGTCGAAGAAGCCCATCACAAAAGGACTAATGTCCTAGGACTCCATTTACATGAGATTCCAACAGTTGTCGAATTCAGATGGAAAGTAGACGGATGGTTGCCAGGGGCTGGGCGGGGAGGGGGAATGCCTAATGGGCGCCGACTTTCCGTCGGGGAAGCTGGGAAAGTTTTGACAATGGATGGCGGTGGTGATTGCACGATGGGAATGTACTGAATGCCACTGAGCTGTATGCTTAAAAAATGGTGAAAGCGGGATCTTTTAGGTTATGTATATTTTACCATACCAAACAAAAAAAAAAGCCATGAGGGAAAAGGCATCTCCCTAAAAACGCAGATTCTGCTAAAACGTGATGAGCGTACGAGAAATGTTCTCTGAGGCCCTCTCGAGCACACGTCAGCCTCACCCGCGAGTCCGTCATCTCAGTTCTCCATCCCAACGTGCTCCTGCTGGTTCTGCAGGTCCGTTTGCACGCGCTCCCAGGGGCCAGGTGAGAAACCCCGCTGCTCCTTCTCTTCTCGTCCCTCCTGTAAGCCTCCAGGTCCCACAGCCAAGTCTCTCAAATCCCCCCGCCCTTTTCTGGCCGGCACCCCGGTCACTGCTTCGGATCTGGCTTCACAGCAGCTTAGCTCACAGGGACAATCCAGACAGCCTCCGAGCGAGGTCCCCACCTCCCACATCTCCGCCAGCCTCTGGTCACAGAGCGCATCTCCCGAACCCAGGCCACAGCCCGAGGTGACGTGCTCTTAGAGGGTTTGCACCCATCCAGCCCTCTCCCTCGGTGGATGCGTCTCGACTGCCCCATTTACAGAAGAGGGAGGTGAAGATTAGAAAGCTTCGGTCATTGTGTCAAGGTTACAGAGCTGACGAGTGGCCAAGCTAGCATTGCCACCCGAGCCATCGCACGCCAGTTAATAATGGCAGCTAGCATCGACTCCGAGCTCACCACGGGTCTGCTGTGGTGCCAAGGGCTCTCCATCTAACGGTTCGAGTAAACCTCACAACAACCCCCGAAACGAGGGGATCATCATTCACGTCTCACACTGAACTGCTCAAGGTGGAGCGAGGTTAACTAGCCCGGCTGGCAAAGCGTGCGACGGAGATTCAAGCAAGCCCTGGGCAGTCTGGCCTTCAAAGTGCCCACCACAGACGGTCTCACGGGGTTAGCCAGGTCCCTCCAAAAGGCGCATTTAAAGTCCACCCGCTGCAGCATGAGAGCCAAAGGCCAGCCCCGGCTAAGCACATTCAGCCGTCCACGCTCTTCTGCGGCTGTGACCTACCTACTCGCCCTGTGTCTCAGCCATACCGTTCCGTCATCCCGGGGTGTCCTCAGAACCTCCCCAGCCACAATTCCCTGGTTAACCTCTATAAGGTTCGACTGACCATCCACTCTGGATGCCCCTCCTGATAGCCACGACCCATTTATGATTCATTCATTCGACCGACTTTGTCAAATGCGTCGGTGGCCGGTCTGTGCGCCAAGTGCTCAGACGCATTGGTAAATCGGGCAGACTCAGTTTCCATCCTTAAAACGATGCCACACACGTGCCATCCGTTGGTCCTAGTGCGTGGATTCCTGGATTATCATGAACGATTTGTTTGTCTCTGTTTATACAAGCTGGGTTCCCAGGGGTCAAGACGACGTCTTAACCCAACTCTGTGTCCCTCTCCTCAAAGTACCTCGATCTCTGAAAATAAACTCATAAAATGAGTTCAGAGAATCAGTGTTCGAGTGGCTCAATGGGCCCCACTGAGTTGTAGAGCTCATAAAATAAAACCTAGACTCCGCAATGAGTCGTGAGCCGGAGGACCTCCCTCGGTCGAGGGAACGGGCCTCTGCTGGACCCGCCTTCCCCCGTCCACGCGGCTCACCTGCATTAGCCGTCCACACTTTACAAACGTCTTCGCATCTACTTTCCACTCGATTCTCCGTGGTAAGGAAACATAATCTCTTGCATTGGCTTGAAATTAACTTCCTATATGTTCAGAAGCGTTATTTTGATTGCTCTTGATGAAGTTGCCAAACCGAAGAAGTCCGCCGAATTCAACACGTCCCCAGAGTCATAAACTGGGGTGAGAGTGCCTGGGCTCCACAGCATCTTGGAAGCCAGCGAGTCTTCGTCGGCTCAGTGGCGGCACCCACCTCTCGGGGCCGTCGCCAGACTCACAGAACCTGGCACAGAGAAGACAGTCAATAAACACGGTCAAAGTCAGCGGGTTTTTACTAATGAGAGTAGCCAGGCAAGAGTTAGGCTGTTGAACAGTTGAGAAATGTGTTAACCCCACAAGACACTGTGTTTAAGTGACTTTCCCCAGTCGTAAGCGAGTCGGCTTTAAATCCCAAAAGGAAAATCATTCCTGGGCCTTCAGTCTGGGTTCCCTGTGAAACCTGCCCACTCCCCACCCAGACCTTAACCCAAACGCGGGGCGACTGTCCCACGCTGAGGACCTCCCCCCTTCCTGGTTCTGAACTGCCAGTTCAACGCTCGCGTGTCAAAGACACGACGTTTTCCATCGGTTTGAAATTAATTTGGTGTGATTCACACCAGTGTATTTTGATTGCTTTTGATTAAGTTGAACAAACTCAAGAAGTCTGCCTAAATTAAACATCAAAGTAAACATTCCGTCTTCTAAGGTTCCTTGTGTATAATTACCAGCCTTGTCATTCTTGCTAAATATATCCATCCTGTGACGGCCCCTGTGCCTGGGTAGGGGTAATTAATACAGAATCCCAAAATCAATTCCGGAGAAATCCCTTAAAAATCAAGGGAGGCTCATTTGCATAACTTCTAACATGCAGTGAATGAATGGTTTTGAAACCGAGATGAAAAGAAAGGCGCTTTCACGGGTCAGGGTTTCTTTGTAAAAATAAAGAAAGAAAACTGGCTGCATATTTAATATCGGGTTTGTTGTGAAGAAGAATAGATCCTTGCTGGAAAGTACGAATAAACAGGTACATGGCTCTTGGGAGCCGTCACTTTGCAGAAAGCAAATTAATGGCTAATAATGACCCACCCAAGCGACTAACACGTCGAGAACAGTTCACGGGCGGCTTTATAACATTGCCGACAACGATGACCATTGGAGTTAATATCATTTTATTAAAATGTGAAGAAATAATTTAGGTGTTTTTAAAAGGGAAAAACAAGGCCTCTCCACGCCTCCCCCCATTTGTGTGTTTATTTTCATCCGGGGAAATGTGGAAAACCACCGGCCTCGGAGCAGAGCAGCCTGGCTGCTAAGCCCTCTCCGTTGCTTAGAAGCAGAGCGACTGGCACGGGACCCCATCTCTCGAAGCCTCGGTGTCCTCAACACTTAGGGACAACCTGGCTCTGTTCCCAGCTCACTCTGAGGGGTCGCAGAGGAGACTGGACGTGCAGCTCGGGCTGCTTCTCTGCGGTACCCACTTCCTCCTCCTGGAGTTCTTATCCGTGTGCATCCATTATTGATGAAAATAAGAAGAATATTTATCAAGGCTTATCAGACTCTGCGCTAACTTTTTTTTTTTTTTTTTTTGCATTATCACTTAAATTCTTACAAGAACCTCATGAGAAGCTACGACTAGCATCATCTTTTGCTCGAAGTTTAAAGAGCTTTTCTGATGATGAGGAAGCTAACGTCGGGAGGTAGCCGGCCCACCGGCAAAGCTGGCTGGAGTATCTCAGCACCGTATGATAGGTGGTCCTGGGGGAGGGACCAGGGAAAGCAAGCAAGGGCTCGCTAGACGGAACAGAAACGCTGCTGCGATACACTTGGCCGGTTAACGGGTGCTGCGGGTGTGGGACTGATTGGAGACTCCTGAGCTGGTGTCTCCCCGAGCCTCGGAAGCTGCATCAGCGCAGGCCAGGGGCTCCATAGGCGATTATTCTCCCATCCCTTCTCGTTCTCTTATGAGTCCCCTCGCGTCCGTGCCCTGCAAGACAAGCGTTTACTTGGCGGCTCACGTGCTGATCGACCCGGGCCAGGTATGGGGAGTATTGAACTTGAAGCTGGTGAGGCACGGCCCGCGGAGGTGCCTTCAGGACCCTGCACAGCCAAGCTCAGTTTGTCACCCAGCACTGTGCCCTGGTCCATCCAGAGAGGGTGTCCGTCCCTAACTCAGGGACAGGCACCAGGAAGGCTCGGAGGGGCCCTGCTTCACGTGGAAACCGGGGCATCCAGAAACACCAGCTCAGGAGGCCCCTGCTTGGGGAATTAAAATAAGGACAAATTCTATTCTGTGACTGCCAGATATGGCCCACGCACAGTGCTGCAAACCAGACAGGCGTTATCCAACTTAATTCTTATGACAACCCGGTATACTCGCATTGAAAACAAAAAAAAAAAGGCTCAGAGAGGTGGGATGGATCCCCAAGTGGTGAGTGGCTGAGGGGTGCAGCTGGGAGGAAGCTGGCTGCACCCTGCTCAAAGCCCAGCTGCGGAAGCAACAGTCCCCAGGACACGGCTCCTGCCCGGGCGCCCCCGGACTCCATCCCTGCCCCTCCTGCTGCCATCCCCCATTCCCTCTTTTATCGTAAACACTAAACGAGAAAGCAAAATCGATGAGAAATAAGAAGCGTTAAAAAATGACTCCATAAAAAGGCATACTTAGAAACAGTAAAAACTAAAGTATGGCTTTAAAAAACAATTGGGTGAAATCAGCACCGGGCGGATGCAGGGAGGGGGGTGCCGGCTGAGGAGATGAATCTGAATTTTTTTAAATCTCCAACGATAACATCGTGCCCCAAACACAAGCCAGATGCCTGGTGCAGGGAGCCCCTGTTTTAGAAGATGGACGAGGAGTTGGGGGTGGGATGTCAGTTCCCGGGCTTTCCTCACCCTGGTGGGCAATGTCAGAATTCATTGCGGTGATGTAGGAGGGCTTCCTGGAGGAGGCGGCATCTCAGCTGACCTTTGAAGTTGGACTGCCGTTCGGAAAGGAGGAGAGCTGCACAAAGTCCCGACGGTAAGAGATGATGTAACTTTTGGAGGGTTTGGGCGGCACTCGGCCAGGCTGGAGCCAATTTTTTCCCCTGGGGGAAGAGGGTTGATGCGGAGGGGCCAAGAGTTGGTGTGGGACCAGCAAGGGAGATCCGCAAGCTCAGTCAAGGAGGTTGGACCCAGTTCGGGTGGCTCTGCCCCACGGAACACAGAGAGGGGACCAGAGGGTTCCCGGGAAGCTTGAAGTCTCCTGTGGCCCTGTCCCAGCCAGGGGGGCTGAAGGGCAGCTTCGCTGAGTCAAGGTCATAAGCCATGTGAGAGGCTCAGGCGGCGCCAGGCCCAGGGGGAGCTGAGTCCTTTGCTGAATAAGGCCTTGGCCCAGTTTTTCTTCCCCGAGAGACTACGCGTCAGGAGGATGTAACGTCTCCTTGCAGAACAACAACTCTCCTTGGCAGGCTGTGAGGAGTCTGCCGGAGCTGCTGACCGGCCTCTCCTCTGACCTCGGGATGGGCCAGGGGGTGGTGAGGCGTGAGGCGGGCAGGGTGTCAGCTCAACATGGCAATTAGAGTGAGGGGGGGAGGAGAGGAATGCAAAGAGCGTGCACCAAAGCGAGGGCAGGGAGGGGACCGAAAGGAAGCGTGTCACGCGTGACTAGGCAGGCTCTAAGCAGCCAAGGTCCTGGGACAATGTGCAAACACCGGCTCTTACAGCAGCGGCTCCCCGATTCCTTCCATCACACCCACACGCCTCTGCCCTCCTCCCCCAGCCCCAACACACACACAATCTCCACATGTCCCCTCCCACACAGGGACCCACTCTCAGACACACGCGCACTCAGCCATAAATCAGCCGAGTTCCACTCAGATGACTAGAGTTTGTATCGGGCTCAGCAAAATCAGTTAAAAATAAATAATAAAAGGGGGGGGCAGTGTAGTGACCTCTCGCCAATACTGTTGATTCAGTTTGCCAGGAGTCCCCGTCACCCTGGGATCATGTCCCTTCTCTCTTTCGGTTTGGGGCCGGGGACATTAAAATCTCCTTTCTTTTAGGAAGGGGGTTTCTTCTTGTCCTTTCTCGGCAAAACGCAGAGCGGGTCATCCTACGTGCACTCCAGCTAGGATTTATTTCCCCTGGTGTCTGAACTCCACCCAAGGCTAAATCACACGAGTCCTGAAATAGGTCAAGGCCCTCCTGCCTCTAGGCCGTGGGTCCCCAGGCCCTGGGCCGCAGACCAGTACCAGTCCATGGCCTGTTAGAAACCGGGCCACACAGCAGGAGATGCGTGGCGGGCATGTGAGCGAGCGAAGCTTCATCTGTGGTTGCAGCCGCTCCCCAGCGCGAGCATCACCGCCTCAGCCCCACCTCAGACCATCAGGCATCAGATTCTCATAGGAGCACCCGTCCCTGGTGCCAGAAAAATTGAGGACCGCTTCTCTTGACCTCGCAGCTGAGAGCGACTTTCATCCTTGTCTCCCTACTGCACTCTGACTGTCCATTCCCGCCCCTGTCCCTGCTCTGGGAAGTGCCCGAGAGCCCCAAGCCTGAGCTGTGTCCCATCCTGCCTCCTCCCTGCCCCCCTCCTGAGCACCCCTGCCCCAGGATCTGCACCCTGAGGACCCAGCCCTCCACGCTCCACACCTTAAGGCCTGGGCGTCCCTGCAGTGCTTGCCTGTCAGGGGAGTCCGTGGATGACGGGAAGTTCTGATGGCAAAGGACTCGGCCTCCCGCAGCGACGGAGCTGGCCGCTTGGCCGTCTGACTGGACCTCAGCGCTGACTCCAATCTCTCTCCCTCGGGGCGTGGCAGACCCCTTAACGGCGCCTTGGGAAGGTTCTCTAACTTTCTGGTCGATTTCGACTCTTAAAACCTCCGACCATCTGTGCTGCGACCGGGGTCTGTTGACAGTGCTTTCCCTTCCCAGCGCTGGACAGGCATCAGCAGCAGGACCCAAAGGCACGGGGGGGATGGGGTCTGGTTTGTCCCGTCCCCCTTCTCCTCTCCCGGGAGTACTAGACGGGGAGGGGGACGGACAGCGGGAACCACCTCCAGAACGCCTCCTCCCTCTCCCTCCTTGCGCGTGCTGGGGCCGGGGGCAGAATGGGACAGGTGACGTCTTGGTGACCGGCCGCCTGCCAGCGGCATAGGGAGATCCTATGCCCTGAGCGTGTGGTCTCTGAAATTCGTACGTTTGGAACCTTATCCACCCGTGTGTCTGTATTTGGGGTAGAGCCCTTTAAGGGGTAGTTAAGGTTAAGTGAGGTCATGAGGATGGGGCCCTGATTCTATGGCACCGGTTTCCTGATGAGAAGAGGGAAAGGCACCAGATCTCCCCCTCCCCCTCTCTCGTTCTCTCTCTTTCCCTCTCTCTTTCTCTCTCCCCCCTTATCCAGTAAAGGCCTCATGAGGACACAGCGAGGAGGTGGCCGTCTGCAAGCCAGGGAGAACTAACTGCCTCCTCAGAGACGACTCTGCCGGCACCTTGACCTTGGCCTTGGAGCCTTCCGAACGATGAGAAACAAATGTGCGTCGTGTAAGCCGCCCTCCCTGTGACATCCCGTGATGGCAGCCTGAGCTGACTAAGGAGACTTTAGGTCTCCCCCTGCTCGGCCTGGCTCCACGGGCAGCGGTCGCCTCTGCCTGCGTGCCCGCTTTCCAGCCGGGCAGGTCCCTACGAGTCACCGTGTACCGAGGTGAGGGACAATGCTACATCGCATGGCCTGGATGGAGGAACCCAAGAGGTCGTCGAAGAAGGGGAAACTTCCAAACCTGAGTGAGCCAGAGAAGAGAGGGCACGGGCCCCTTCCTCCCGTCACCTGCAGAGACCCGTCCCCCCACTGCAGTGGACGCTGCCCCTCCCCGCCCCCCACCCCGTCTGCTCTGCCTCTGGCCGGGGTAGATGTGGAGCAGCGTGGCCGGTGTCGGAGGGTGGGAATACTTCGGTGCCAGGTGCTGGGTTTGGGGTGCCCACTCCTGAAGGGAATGATGGGAAGCCAGAGATCCCTGGCGTCTGAAGAGCCCCTGGGCTCGCTTCCCCAGCAGTCGTGCTCATCGCACAAGAGCCATTCAGCCCTGCAACTGCTGGTGACAGGGAGGGGCAAGGACGGTCTGCTCCCTCAACACCCCCCCTCCCAGATGCATCTCCCCTGAGCCCCAGCCCCACATCCTCCCCTCCTAGGTCTGTCACGCTGAGCCCTGGGACCGAGGCAGGGCAGCTGCCATCCCCTTCTGTCCAAGCTCCTCGCCCATTTTCTTCTCTTCCCGCCGCCACTCGCAGGCTGCTCCGGGCTGTCTCCTGCCCCCAGAGACCCACGGTGAGAAGCAGGGAGCAGGGTCTGTGTTCTGGTTCACCCCCGACTCCTCCCAACACACCCCGGCTGCCCCTCAAGCCCACTCGCTGCCTCGCACTCCATCCCTGTGACGGCACCAGGACACACCTGCCTAGTTCAGGGAGAACTCAGCTGGGGAGAGAGTCGCGCAGCCTCGGTGTCTGTGAGGCACCGTAGCCTCATCCTGACACCCAGACCTGAAAGGAAGCGGGGAGCCTCAGAAACCCTCGTAGACAGGTGAGTCATGTCTCCCCAGTCCCTCCTCTCACTGCACAGGTAGGAGCAGGTAGAGGCTGGGGCCGTGTCTGCGAGCGGCAGGGCCAGTTCTGACAGCTCTTTGCAGGCCCTGGAGGGAGGAACCACCAATCCTCAGCAGTAGAAGTCCCACCGACCGTGCCCTCACAGTGGATCTGTGGCAGAAGAAGGGCCACCAAGGAGAGGAGACTTGGGGGACACTCCTGGGTTCCTGCTTCCATCCTGAAGCCCCCACCGGCCCTCTGGAGCCTGCTCTTCATCCTCCCACCTGCGCAGGTAAACATGCTCCCCTCTGCGAGACAGACCTGGACCCCGGGGTGACCCCTCACAATAGAGATAGCCACATATTACTGGAGGGAATCGTGTCCCCCAAAACCCACACGTAGAAGTCCTAACCCCCAGGTCTCAGAATGTAGCTGTGTTTGGAGACGGGGTCTTTAGAGAGGGAATTACGTTAAAGCGAGGTCGCTAGGCTGGGTCCTCATTCGAAATGGCTTAGGAGAAGAAAACGTTTGGACACGGACGTGTTCGGGGAGAGGCCGTGCGAGGACACAGTGAGAAGGTGGCCATCTCCAAGCCAAAGAGAGGGCCTCAGGAGAAGCCAGCCCTACCGACACCTCGACCCCCAGAACCCGCGAGACAGTAAACGCCCGTCGTGCGAGCCGCCCCGTCTGTGGGACGTTGTTAGGGCAGCCCGAGCTAGCACGCCATGCCTCCTCGCAGTAGAGGGGACTTCCCGTCCTTCCTCCCACTTTACCTCACGCGAGCCTGGACAGACTGCACGAGAAGCAGGGCAGTGGTCACCGTGCCCATGTGCGAACTGAGGAATTGAGGCTCAAAGCAGATAAGTAACGTGGCAGGACGTCGGCCTCCAGGATCCTGTCCTGGGCTCCTTCTTCTTCATCATGTTCGGCCTGGATGTGGCCATTCTTCTCCCCCAGGGCCACTGAGGCCGCCTCCCCAGCACCTGCCATGCCTTGGGGGAAGCTGGGGCCTGCCTCGCTCCTGTCACATCCCATCTTCCCCACCTGCGCCATCCCCAAAGGCCCCTGCTCTTCGTCCCACCCCAGTGGCTCCGGGCTGCCCGGACTCTGGTTCTGGAGGCCGTTGTTTCCACAGACACCCACGTCCACCTCTCCCCGCAGGACCAATCAGCACACGGCTTGGTCGGCAGCTGAACTGGAGTTAGTGACAGGCTGAGGGTGTGTCCCACTGAGCGGCTGGGTGTTACTGGCTTGGCGAGGGGATGGGGCGATGGACGAGTTCACTTGGTGGAAGAGACACCCGGGCACCAGGCCCGAGGATTGGAAAAGGAGAGCAGGTGGAGGGGGCCCTGGGAGGCAGAGGAGAGTAGAGGGAAGAGGAGAACAACCACACCCAAAAGCAAGAAGTGAAGAGGAGATGGAAGGGGAGAGGGAGAGAGAGAACGAACGGGGAGCGGTTTCTCTGGCGGGGACCACAGACACGGCCGGAGCACGCAAGGTGCTCAGCTCACCCAGGCCCGTGGGTGTCGTTTCCATCTGTGAAATGCAGAGCTGCTTTCTGGACTTGAGACGCGACCCACCACGAGGGAAGGGGCCCCTCCGTGTCTGGCCTTCCCCTCCCTTCCCTTAGCATCCTTCCTCCACCTCTCTGTTTCGTGCTCCCTTTCCTCACCACTCCCTGCAGCCCCACCCGACCCTCGGCAAATCCGCATTTTCTCCTGCTGATTGGCCCTCTTTCTGCATAAAACATGCATGTGGATCGAGCATAGCGCAGTGTCCTTTCTGTCGGGCATCCGTGCAGCCTGATGAATGTGTGCGGGATGCAGGCCGCAGCGCCTCGCCCCGCAGCACCGCATGCTTGTCTCCCCCGTGAAGTGGACGGTTCCGCCCCGTCGTGCATGCACACGGGCTCTTCACAGACACGCGTGTCCCCAGACCGTAGCTCACAGTGGCGTTGGCCCTCAACTTGCCAGCCGAGGGGACCTTACGAAAATTGCACCGCCCGCTCTCAAAACGGTTCTGGAAGGGAGAGCTCCCTGAGAGTGCTCAGAGGCACGCCGCTAGCAGCCCTGCTTACTGAGCATCTGTTACGGGCCAGGGTTCCACATGTGTGACCTCTGACCTTTCTAACACAGCTCTGAATGGACGTTTGCATCCGTGCTGTACAGCGGAGGACACCGAGGTTTATTTAGTTCCCAGAAGGGACCATCCACGAGTCCTACAGAAGGTCAGGGGTGGGCGGGGAGGTGGGGGGGTCTGAGACCAAAGCAACACTCTTCCCGATATTCCACAGAAGAGGATTCGTGTCGCCTTCCACGTACAGCCAGCCCTAGCCGGTGTGACCTGTTCATCCCCATGAAATTAAACTTTTCTAGTCCGCGTACCTCCTAGCATTGTCGAAGCCCAGAACGTTTTCCTGAGCACAGGACGGACTCGGTAAATGATTCCAGGCACTGAGAAAGTCAGACGAGCAAACAGTCTTGATTCGCCAGAATCCTTCCAGCACGGACTCTCAAGTCACTGCCACAAAATCGTCGAGTTTCTGTTTTAAGTGAAACAGGCAAATCGGGATGGGTTGAGAAGCACGTGCACGCTTGCAGGGGGGTCAGTGTCCACCCCACAGGCTGTGTGGCCGTCTACACCTTCCTCAGAGAGAACTGATAAATACAGACAATGGTTGCGGGGAGCCCTCTCTCCTCCCTCTGAAGGCCCCAATGAGCAGGCAAAGCAAAGATTCATTCTCTTTAGTAGATTCTTAGGTCAATCCCAGCACACAGACGAACGGGTGAGCAAGGCCACACCGGGCAGAACGGCCACAGGGAATTTAACCTGGAATTGTTGGGTCGATGCGTACAGGAGCCAGGGGCATGGGCTTTCACGGCAAACCCTTCCATTCACCAGGCTACCCTCCCCTCAGCACTCGACATGGACTAAGTCATGCGAATCCACCAAGGAGCTCGGCCCTGTCACTGCTCACAGACGAAGAGAAAGAGACGTGGGGCCATGTAACTGGTAAGCGACAAAACACAGATTTGACCCTGGGCCGTAGAGCCAAAGTCTGTGCTCCCCGTGATGCAGAAATGTCATTTACAGAGAAGTTAAAGCCTTAGAAACGCCTACCGAAATGGGCCCTGCTGCGTCTGTGCTCACGGCTCTGGGTCTCCTTCTGGCCGTAGGCGGGTATGAGACCCCATCTCTTCAGGTCACTCCTCGTTCAAGGCAGGGAAGAGGATGGCCTAACAGAACGGTGTTTGCCTTTCCAGTCATCGTAGTGGGGCGCGCATGCCCCATGTATCCGGAAGGTGATAGCAAATCATTAAGAAACAAATTGAAATGGGGGGGTTCAGACACTTTCCTGCCCCGTCTGCTGACCCCGGCCACTTTTATAACATTTTAGGACTGAGCGTGCACAAGCATAAGTAACTGTGGGCCTCGGGTGAGCTCACGTATTCGTTCATAATCACTACGAAAGCTCGAGAAGAGTCAACGAAAGCACGTGTGATCTAGGGTTGTTCCCGGCGGACTTGGCTCCCCGGCGGGAATTGGTTGAAAACCTCGTCTGTGATCAAAAAGCTTGTCTGCTCCTCACATAGAACCTTGGTCCGAAAAGCCCAGACCGACTTCAGTTAGTCATCCAGCGTATGTTTTCTACAGAATGTCCAAAACCTCCTAAATCTGTTTGGGAGACGCACGGAGACGTCTCCCGTCTAAAAGGAGATAAATCATCATCTCGGTCCAGCCAATCGATCAGTGTTCAATAGGGCCGATCAAGCTGGGTTGCCAGGGCTGGAAAGCCCCATTTACCCATTTAGTGAGCCCATTCACAGCTCTGGGCACGGACAGGCTGCCTCTGGCATGGCGCTCACCCACCGTGTTCAACACAGCGTGCCGCGACCTTACCCGCCGTGAGGCCTCCGTCGAAGGCAACGTGAAATCTGTCGATGTGGACGCGGGCGGGAAACACACCGCTGGGCGCTCGGCTGGAATCCGGGACCCACGTTCTTAACCCCCAGGTCTGCGCCTCCAGCGACTGTCCTGAAATCTCTTTTTATCACCAGGTTTATCTGCAACGTGTAGGCCATCCCACTAAGTTTTATTACACCTCAGTGTTTTCCGGGCAAAGGGAAAATTTATAGCAGATTTAAATTTGATCATTCCCAGTTGGACACTTTTGATTTTTCTCTGTTTGCCTAGGTCTTCACCAACCCAGTTAATTTTGCGTGTGTATCTTTTTGATGTTTCGGGGTATTTTGTTTTGTTTTGGGCCATTAAATACTTCTTATCAAACTAGACTCCGGGGGGTAAGGCCCACATTTGCTGGAACATTTGGCAAGGAAACCCAATTATAAGTTTTCTCTGCTAGAAAGTGAAGGCTCTACATCAAGAAAATATGTTGAGATCCTAAGGCATTTTGAAAACTCTTCAGCCTATCCCTTTCTATCCCTGTCGCTTTCCCAGGATGAACCTGTAGGCCGTGGGCTCCAGAGCAGTCATGCCCGTGGTTTAAACAAAGGGGACATACTCCCTTTCCAGATTCTCCGTCTTTTGGATGCTGGGGACCCGCAGCAGGAGGCCTTCACCGGAGTCAGGAGTGCGAGAGGTGACACGGTAGAGAAGAGGTGCCACGAAAATCCCCCCAGGCGTTTCCCTACGCTACCACTTGGCACCGCAGGTTCTCCTCATCAAGGAGATGGTTGAGAAATTTCTCCTTCAATCAGCACAACTCTCTGCAGATGTGTCGCACGGAGACGTGATCTGCCCATCTCCCAGCGGTTCCCGGAGGAGACCGAGCGGAGCTGCTGCCAATTCAGGTGCTCAACGACCCCCCAAAAAACAGCCAGCTGCAAGAGGACTACAAATAAATAAAGTTCAAAATGCCATTTTTACAGGACCACGTGCCCAAACACGCCATGCACGCCCTGGCAGGGGAATCTGAGTGTTAAGACAAATCACACCCAGCTTCCCAGGGAACAAGGTCAGCTCTAGAGTAAATCTGTCCCTGTCACGTGAGCCCTGACAGCAGATCCCCCGGGGCTGACAGAGAGGAGAGTGGCCAGTCCACCTTCACTTCTGCCAAAGTTATTTTTTCCTGATGGCTGGAGAGATAAAAGCCCTGAAAGCTTAAACATGAACACATAAATTTGTGAAATACCGGTTCTCTTCAACTAGAAAATGTTCATTTAAGAAAAAAAAACTTCAAAACAGGAGAAAATTTCTCATCTCAGGGTCCCCAGATGGCCACTTTCCCAGAAAAAAGAAATTTGCAGTCGTGGAGCTTGCCTCAGGACGTGTACCAGGCTTTTGCAAAGCTGGCACTGGATTTTCTGGTTGGCTGAGGACCCTCCAAAGGCGTCTTCTCTCTACAGCCCAACGGGCCTCCTATTTGGCGGGCAAAATCAATCCCTGCCAGAGGTGGGAGGGGATCCTGAGGGGTCACGACCACCCTGGAAAGACTAACTGGGGAAGCGGGCCCTGGGCAGTGCTCTCGGCTAGTACCAGGAGGAGGGCGGTCGGCCCTTTGCCAGGAGACCTGAGGGTGGTGGTGAGACCTCCCCTCGATGGGGCCTGAGTGTGGGGTCACATGGTTGTGTCTGACGGCAGCAGAGGGGAAGTGATCCCACTGGGTGAGGGAGGAAAACAAACTTTCCCCAGGAGGGCACCTCACGAAGACCCGATAAGGGTTTTGAGCATGATTTATGTGGATAAGGAGAAATTTATTTTCTCACAGTTCTGGGGTCCAGAAGTCTAAAATCGGGGCACCAGTGTGGTGGGGTCCTGCTAAATGATCTCTTCTTGGCTCGTGTGTGTCCTCCATCTAGCTGTATGCTTACGAGAGAGAGGACGGGGGAGCACTCTGGTGTCTCTTCTCTTAAGGGCACTTACCCCATCATGGGGGCCCACCCTTACGACCTCATCCAGCCTTAATTACTTCCTAAGAGCCCCAGCTTCAAATACCATCACATTGAAGGTCAGGGCTTCAACATATAAATTCAGGGGGCGGGGACACACAATTCGGTCCACAGCAACGTGTTTGCCATAAATCCAACCTCCCTCTATTATCGATCCCCATTTATAAGCAAGACTGTTCAGTCTTGATATCAGGATAACGAGGCTACAGTTCTGCGGAGGCAGTTAAAAGAGATAATGGCAAAGCGACCAGACAAAATAAACACTCACCGAATATTAGCTTTTTAACACCAACTGCTCCCCCCACCCCTTTTTCTTCCCTGTGCTCCTCTAAACCTCAAACAGCTTCCAGATTCTCTGCTCCCACCCAGTTAAGACACCCTGGTTTCCGGAAACTTCAAAGAGGACGGGTCACCAGCCCATGAAACATCTGTCAGGCACTGTCGTGGAAAATTGGAAATTGAGAAAGAACAAGTTAGGCAAAGAGCAGCAACTCCAGCCACCACCAGCAGGTATTTTTAGCAACCACCACGGTGCCAGACGCAGGGACAGTTCCTGGGGAAGGTCCTGGACGAGCTCACGTTACTTCGACGGGGACACCGAAGCGGCATCTTACGTGGTTCTGACTCTAAGGGCTGGAGGAGGGAGAGATCTGGTCAGCCAGGATAATCGGAGAAGCGTTTATAGAGGAGGACGGATGGAAGCTGGAGCTTGAAAGACGAGCAAACATTTCAGAGGGGAGAGGGGAGAGTCGTGTGAGGCAGGGACCAGCGTGAGCAGAAGCGCAGAGGCAGGGCCCACGAAGAGACCTAGGTGGCTGGAATGGGAACCGGGTGTCTCGAGGCATCCGTTTATTGACTCGTCCTTTCACTCACTGATAAATAGTTATTGAGCACCTACTGTAGCACAGACACTCGTCTAGCTAAAGGGGACTCATCAGCGAACAACAAAATCTCCACCTTGGTCTGCTCTACAAAATTATCTTAAAATGGACCGTGGACATACATATGAAACCCAACACGCTAGTTCTCCTAGGAGAAAACAAAGAAGAAACTCTTTTTGGCGTTGAGTTAGACAAAGATTTCTTAGCTCTAATCCCGAAAGCACGATTCACAAAGGAACAAATTGAAAAATTAGACTTCATCGAAATGAAACACTCCTGATCTCTGAACGACATGGTTAAGAAAGTAAAATGACATGCCACAAGCTGGGAGGAAATTACACATTTAATTTTTTAAAAACTTGTATCTGGAATATATAAAGAACTATCAAAATTAAATATAAAAAAAGTATGACCCCATAAAATAATGATGACCCCTGCCCCCCGCAACGAGTCATGTCCTTGTATAACCAGCTCCCCCGTGAGAGCAGGTGGAACCTATGACTCGCTTTTAACCAATAGAATATGGCAAAGGTGGTGAGATATTACCCTCGTGCTTGCCTTATGTCATATAAGACTTCATCTTATCAGACTGGCAGAGACACTCACCTGCTCACTGTGAAGAAGCAAAAAACCCTGTTCTGAACTGCCTGTGGAGAGAGCCATCTGGTAAGGAGTCAGGCGGCCTCTGGGAGCTAAGAGTGGCCCCCAGATGAGGCAGCCAGCAAGTGTCTGGGCCCCCACGCGGCGGCGAGGAAATGAATCCTGCCAGCACATGACAAGCTTGGCTGCAAAGGCCTCCCTAGTCCCATCACCAGATGAGAAATCAACCTGGCTGACGTGGTGATTGCAGCCCGGGGGTAGCCTGAGCGGGGGACTCAGCTAAGCCCCGTCCATGGAAACCGCGAGACGACAAACACGCGCGTTTTTTTAAGCCTCTAAGTTTGTGACAATTTGTCGTGCGGCACCGGAAAAGCGATACGGTAGAGAAAAGCTTTGAACTAATACTTGGCCAGATAAGACATGTGGATGGTAAATAAAAACATGGAAAAAAAAATGCTAGATGGTTAGTAATTAGGGAAATCCCAAAGCAAACCGCAATAAGTTAGCACGACACACCGTTCGGAACCGGTGAAAGTGTGAGCAAGAATGCGGAGGCGGAACATAAAGAATGTGGAAGAGACGGGATTCACCATTTGGCAGATCTGTCAAATGGTACAGCTGCCCCGGAAAACAGTTCGGCTTCTTCTTGAAAGTTACACACGTACCTTCTTGTAACCCAGTCCTGACTCTCCAGGGTATTTTTACCCAGGAGAAGGGAAAACAGGCTCACCCAAAGCCTTGTACACTTGTGCACAAATGTTCAGAGTAACTTTATTTGTAACAGTCAAACACTGGAACTACTCCATGCGGCAACCGGTGAATGATGAACACGCCGCGGAATACTACTAGGCAGTAAAAAAGAATGCACTGTTGACACTCATTCCAACATGGATCTCGAAATGATTAAGCTGAGTGAAAAAAAAAAAAAAGCCAGACAAAAAGAATCCACGCTGTATGATCCCGTTCATACTGAATTCCGTAAAATGCGGAGTCATCTGTGGTGACAGAAGGCAGAGCAGTCATTCTTCGTGTTGGGGGGAGAAGCAGGACGAGATGACAAAGCATCATGCGCAGACATCTGGGAGTAATGAACGGGTTCCCCGTGTTGATTGTGCTGATGGTTTCACGGATGGAGAACATATGTCAAAACTTATCAAAACGGCGCACTTTAAATATGTGTGGTTGATTGTGTGTCAATTATACCTCAGAAAGCTGTAAAATTTTTAAAGTAAAAAAAGAGGAATTAAGGGAGAATGACAGAGACGGATGTTAGATGAGCTGTGCACGGGAGGCTCTCTGCGGAGGGGCCACCTGTGTGCACACCTGAGTACCGTGAGGGGGAGAGCAATGTGACTGTCTGGGGGAGAGGAGCGATCCAGGCAGACGGGACAGCACGTGCGAAGGCTCTGGAGCGGGACCGTGGCTGGAACAGAGCGAGCAAAGGGCAAAGGTGAGGTCGGAGAGGTAGAGAAGGCCCAGATCGCGTAGAAATCGTTCTCGGAGAGCTGGAGACGTATTGCCTCGCTTTGCCCTGAGCTGTGACGTGATCTGACTTAGATTTTTAAATTATGATTCCAAACCACGACTATCATTCTCAACTATGAGGAGGAAGGGCAGAAGCACGGAGGTGAGTTAGTGGGCTGTTGCCATAGGTAGGCGAGAGATCATGGCGATGTGGTGAGGATGGGGAGGAGGGGTGGGAGGCAGGATTGTTTCTAAGATAAAGCCGCCTCGCTCTGTTGACAGATGTAGAGAGGAAGAAGGGAAAAGTCAACGATGGTTCAGAGGTGTTTGCTCCCAACATCGGGAAAAATATATTTGCCCATTACTAAACCGGGGGAAGTCTGATTTGCCAGTTTCTAAGATGCGTTCAGCATAGGATAGGTTAAGTTGAAGGTGGCTACTGGACCGCCAAGCAGCAGGATTGAGTAAGCTTTTGATCTGTCATCAGAGGAGAGGGTTACATCTGGGGCCAAAGACGGAAATCTAAGAAGGAACACAGAGAGGGAGAAGGGGTCTGAGCACTGGGCACTGGGGAATTCCAACAGCAGGTCAGGAAGAAGAGGAAAACCCAGCAAAGATGACTGTTGGAGAACAGAGAATATGAACTAGGGAAAGAAAGCGCTTCGAGAAATATCAACTGTGACAAACGCTGCCAAAAGGTCACCATGACCACCCTGCATTGGCCACTGAATCAGCCACAGACAACCTTTGTGAGGTGGAAGGAACGAACGTTTGATTGGAATGGGCTCAAGGAAGGACTGGAAACAGCACGTTAGCCGAGAGTCTCGCTGTCGGAGCGAGCAGAGAAAGTGAGCGGTAGCTGAGGAGGGAGATGGGGGTCAAGGGAGATTTTTTTTTTAAGCCTGAAGATATAATCGCGTGTTTGTATTCTGATGGGAGCAGTCCAGTAGAGAGGAGAGATGTAAAAATTAATGATGCGGGGGAGAGAGCGAGAGGACAACTGCAGGGGGAAAGTCCTTGAGCTGTGGGAGCCGGAGAAGCTAACGAGGAAGAAGTGAGGAGGACCGAGCTGCGGAGGCCACTCCTCATCTATCACTCCATATCCACGGCCAACAACCTAAAGGGGAAAGGTGCCTTTGACATCTCAGAAACCTTCTACTGGTTGTTCTTCTCAACCACCCTGGGAGGGGCTTATTTTGAGCTTCACTCCACGGATGAGGCAACCAAGGCTCAGAGAGATGCGACAACGACCCTGTGTGGCACCCAGTCGATCCCAGTTATGCCCAGCCTGCAGCAGTTACTCTGAGCACAAGGAGGCTGCGCCCTCACCCTCCACACCTCCCTGTCTGCTCATCACAGTAACATCCAAACACTGAGCCCGCGTCTCAGGCCCAGACTGTGCAAAACACACTTTTTCTCCCCTCATTTGAGCTGCAGTTCAGCTGCCCAGTGCAGTACGTTCCTTTGGATTTCTTCCCACCCTTTTCCCCCACAAATATAAAACCAGAGACCCTAAAGCTAAAGGAGACCTCGGAGATCACCCAGTCCACCCCCATTTCCATAAAAGAAACTGAGGCGCGTGGTTTCACAGGCCCATGCTCTACGACAAGCAGAGCAAACTGTCATCTCGTGGCCCGTGAGCTGTCTAACGCCACCCGCCTCGTCCCCAGACATGTGAGTGCACATGCCCGTGTGTACAAAATCGATTCGAAGATGCAAATGGGCTACGTCCAATTTTATCCAACTGTCCTCAAAATTTAAAAGCTCTGCTGCCATGCACAGACCCAAGAGCAAATTGTCCCCCTGAGAGACATAGTCTTGGAAACGGCCTCGTGTGCCCCTGTTCAAGGTGCTAGGCGGGCAGCCGCTGCGAGGACGGAGCCTGTGCCTGCTGGGTCCAAATGTGTCCTCCTGTGAAGAGAGAGGGAAGGGAGGCTGGGGTTTGGAACGGAGACAGATAAAGGGGCCCCCTGAAATCCTGCGTCGTTGGAAATGGATTGACATCTTCGCCAGGACTCCCAGCGGGGTCGTTTTCCAGGATAAATACGTGTCATTTAGGGGACACATGATGACGGGTGCTGAACATCCCTGCCTTCTCTGGGTTTAGAGAGAGGATGAAAGAAGCGAACGTTTTAAACGTGACTCTCGAGGAGACTCAGGCATGTTCCCTGAGTGCCAAGGTCTCCAGCACAGGACGTCGGTTGCCCCAAGGCCTGATCCTCTGACATGGCAAGTGGATTCGCCCAAAAGCAGATAAATCAGAGCTCCACAGCTTAATTAGAGCAGCGGTGCTCAAGCCCTCTTTTAGAAGTAGAGACATTATTTGAAATAAAATCTGATTCAGAAGACGGAAAAGGCAAAGCCGCTGTGCTTGAAGCAGGGGTGGAGGCCTAGCAGCCTCCCTGGCTAATCCCAGACCTCAGAGGCACCGCTGTAGCACAGTAGGGGTTTCGGAAAAAGAGTTTAAAATCACTAGATTAAGTAAACCCACAAAAGGTCTGTAGGTGTCTGCCCCACCACACTCTTTGGCAGGTAAATAGGATGCCCAGGCTCATTCTTTAGTAAATCACATGCCTCCCCTCCCGAAACTTAAGTAGCCAGACCAATGCCCCGAGTTGCAAAAATCTGTGGTCACTGAGACCCCTGGACTGTCCCACATTTTCAGAGCACACCCTGCTCCGTCTGCACCCTGCTTGTAGCTTCTCAATGAACTGCATGGGCTGGGTCCCCTCTGTGGCCTCTACCCTGCCCCGACACATGCCTGGGGATGACCTCATGCCTCTGCCTCTGTACGTGGACTTTCTGGGAACTCTCTGTAACAGACGCTATCAAAGACCCACCCAGATCCCTGTTTTGGTGGCATCCTGCAGCAAGCATATATACCCTTTCCCTGAGAGCTTTCTCTCAGTCTGGAAATCCACAAAGCAGTCCAGAAATGCTGAGTCGATGTGCCAGGAGAAGCCATCAGCCAAAAATCCTGGGTAAGATAACCCTGAGGCATGCCCTAATGTGTTTCCAAGTTTCCTAGTCGCACTGAGCCCAGGTTCCTACAACCGTAACTTCCACAATGACACATCCTTTTCAGCTTTCTTCCCTTCCCTATACTCCTTACCCTTCTCCTACCAGCACTTCCCAAAATCAACTCCCAAAGAAACGAAGTGCGTGCACATCTTCAGCTCAGGTAAGGCTTCTGGGGGAACCCAACTGATGAATCGGGTGCCAGAATGAGGGTAGGAAGCAGACCTTCAGCAGGAGGTCCCGGATTAAGATCCCATGTCATCTACGCCCGTGCCATCCTGAACAAGCCAGATCCCGTCTGATCTCAGAAGCCAAGCAGGGTCGGGCCTGGTTAGTACTTGGATGGGAGACCCCCTAGGAAGACCAGGTGCTGTCGGCGTAAAAAATAAATAAAAAAATAAAAAAAATAAGGGATTGTAAACTGACAGGGTCCTTATAATCTGTGAGGTCAACCAAGGTTTGCCTCATAACTAAAAAAAAAAAAATTACATGTCAGCTCCCTAATAACGAGGACCTCGATGCCACTGATAGGTGGGGTGATGATACCCTGGCATGCTCAGGCTCACAATCGCTAAAACTCTTACCTGTAGTGAAATGAACTGAGGTGAAATGCGAGACAAACAGAATGCATGGACTTGAACACTGGGGTCCATGTTGTTTAAAAAGGTCCATGGCATGGAAGCCACTGAAGTGTCCTACGATAGATGACTGGCTAAAGAAGCTGTGGTACCTATCTACAATGGAATATTACTCAGCCATAAGAAGAGATGAAATACTGCCATTTGCAACAACATGGATGGACCTCGAGATAATCATGCTAAGTGAAATAAGCCAGACAGAAAAGGTTGAAAATCACGTGATATCACTTATATGTGGGATATAAACCTAAAAGTGACAAATGAACGGGACAAACAAACAGACTCGTGGACATGGACTATAGACTAGTGGTTACCAGAGGATGGGGGGAGGAAAAAATTTAAATCATTTCTTCAATTAAAATTAAGTAATTAATTAAAAATAATAAAATAAATAAAATGGTCCATGGGCCAACGCCAGCCTGTCTCCGTAGGGAAGCACAGAAATGGAGAGGAAGCATGTGGAAACTCTTTCGGCAATGTGGCAGAGTAATTTTATGTCTGTTAGATCTAACAATTGTAAAAATTAGGCTAATAATATATACGTCTTTTTTCATTCTTCTAATAATTCATCATTCCGCAAAGATTTTTTAAACTATTTCTTCGTAATAGCCTGAAAAGCCTAGACTATTGGAGGCGATGTTAATTATGACAGCCGAGGAGCTGGCTAATTGTTAACTGCCACCACGAACTGAAGGAAAAATACGTCAGGCTCGGATCAGGCAAATGATCAACTGGAAAGCCCGAGGCCTCCGAGGCCGAGTTACAGAGGTTCCCGTTTCCTGTCAATGCGAGGCAGGCCGAGCGGGACATGGATGTGTGCGTGTGGCCAGTCACAAAGGCGGTTGGGTTCACAGCTCCGGGCAGGCTTCAGGGCCAATGCAGGGCGCTGTAAGGAGTGAATGGGACCCTGAGGCCCACAATCAGGACATTTGGGTGGGGTCCTCTGGGCCAGCGGAAATGCCCCCCTCTCCCCATGCAGAGGAGACAAGGCTTCCATTGTCCGAATCATGCAAAAGCCTCACCAGAGGCTAATGCCTCCTCCTCAGGGGAAATCCTCAGGAGATGGCCACACCTCCCCTCCTTGTTTCTAGACCAATACCTTGACCCAATTTCCAGCACGAGTCGCCTAGGGAAGTGTGTCGCTCCTTACGAAAGGCAATGGACCATTCGGCAAAAAGTTGCTGCAAGGCCCACAGGCGCTTGGAGAACATCCCCGGGAGTGGATCTGGAGAGTTGCCGGAGTGGCTGGCTCGACCACGAGGCTGGGCTGTGGACAGTTCACTGACAGGAGAGCACTTCCCCATGACTGCAGATGCAGTGCCCCGGCATGAACATCCAAAGCCTATTCTAATACGTTGCTGGCACGGCTCCTTGAAGGTTGGAAGCAAGAACAGCCTACAGTAGACGAGGCGGAAATGCCAGAACTGCCTTGGCAGGGTGTTGAGGAAGAGGACAAAAGGCTCAGAAAAGTACTCTTGTTGGAACAAATTTACTGTGTTAAACTGGAGAACACGCTCCCTGACTACGTTCCCCAGGAGGGCGCAGAGGACATTCCCTCCACAAAAGCAATAAAATAACGGGGCACTGTGATCAGAAGTCCGGCGGTAGCTATTGTCGGAGGTCAGGGAAAATAATGGGCGATGCTGCCATGGCTCCCGAATGTCAACGGGGCTAGGATTCTGTAATAACCAAGACCAAGACAAAGGCAGGGTGAATGCAATCATGTGGGAGACAGCAAGGCTGGGACGGTAACCTGGGCCTGCTGGGATCTGTTGCAGTGACTAACAGAAGTATTCTTTGACTTATGCAACCAAAAATGATGGAGAGAGGGGAGCAGAAGGCCGATGTCAGCTGCCGCAATAGAAAATCGTAATCCCTCATCCACTTTCCAGACCTGAGCTAGTTCTTAGACCCAGAGACCACCGGTGGAAGGAGAGACTCTGTCCCCTTGACCCTGGAAATGTCTCAGAAAATGCAGAGAGTAGCATCAGCTAATTTAGGATTCCTTCCCTACAAGAGCTTTCGGCCATTTACCCCATAAATGTGCATGGGGAGAAGAGAAGGCCAAAAAAATTCAAAGCTTATTGGATGCAGGGTCTGAGCCTGTCGACATAATACCAAGGGACACCGTTGGAGTGGGAGCGTGGAGAGGCCATGGCCGTGCAGTACATGCGCTCCTGGCTGACGCTCATTTTACAGTGGATTCAGGGTCTGACAGTCTCACTCACCGGTCGTTTCCCAGGTCCCTGAGTACATAACCTCAACAGATACATCCACCTAGGAGTTGGCAGGATGCTCCTGCATCTGGGTAGTAGAGCCATTAGGGCAGAAAAGGACAAGTGGAAGCCTTCTCCCGACATGCGTGTGCACGCGCACGCGCACACACTCGGGCTGAGACAGTAAAAGGGAAGCCCTACTACATCCTAGATGGAATAATAGAGACTAGTGTCACCCTCAAAGACTGAAGGGATACAAGGCAGTGGTCCCCTCGTATTCCCCTTTAATTCATCAGGAAAACCAGACGGGTCGTGGAACGTGACCATGGACTTAACCAGGTGGTAGCCTCAGGTGCAGCTCCATTTCCAGACATCTTCGGGAGAGCAGGTCCACACAGCCTCCAACACTTAGCGTGTCGTTCTGATCTGGTGACTGCACTCTCTTCAGTCCCCTCCACGGAGGATCCAAACAAGCTCGCACCGTTTCCATGTCCATGGTCGGGTCCCGGGTCTGTTTAGCTCTCCTGTTGTTCTCTGTCACCACATAGTTCAAGGGAACCTTGACTTTCTGAACACGCCACGGAACATGCGACGCGCCCAGCATACTGACCTGTCATTGAATCAGGTGGGGTGAGTGGGAAGTGGCAAGCGCTCAGAAGCCCTGCTGAGACGTGGGCACCAGGGTTGAGAGATAAGCCCTGCGCAGACCCGGAGGTCTGCCACGTCGCTACAGGTAGTGAAGGTCTGGCATTCGGGCCGCGTTGACACAGTTTTTCCAAAGTAAAATCTCATTTTCAGTGAGAGGGGCAATGACGGATGCAAGGCCACAGGACCCTGCAGTCCTGTCATCCGTCCGTCCCTCAGAGGCTGCATATCTGCCGGAGCCCTGGAATGGCCTCGCGAGGTCTGACAGATCGCCACCTTGGCGGGGACACCCATGAGGAGGAGGCTCCACTCAAGGTGCTGCGCACTGGTTGAACCAACGGCCACTTCATGGAGTTGTGACCTCCCAAAACCAGAACACGTGGGCCTGGAAACCAAACACTGGCAGGAAAAGTGGGCCCTGTCACCGTCACTCCCAGGGTCCCCTTGTGGAATTCGCGTGTCCTGTCCCTGTAACTCTAGGAGATTGCAGGGTGGGGAAATCCTCCCACGTACCAAGTAAGGGCTCCTCTAACCCTACAGTGAGGGCTGCCGCTGGTCTTCTGGGGCTTCCCATGTCAGCACATCAGCAGGCGAAGAACGGAAACTGGTGGGGAAACCCGACCCCGGTTGTCATGAGGAGTTAGTCAGGAGTCGGGGCAGAAAGGAGTACGTGGAACTCGACTCCGGCAATTCGCCAGGGTGCCTCTCAGTAACCATGACTGGGCCATTGTGGCCACCAAAGGCCTGACAGAGCCCCGGGGCCCAGGGGCCCAGCGTCCTGAGGCTGAGGGCTTGGCGCGTCCTGCCAGGCAGACGACAACGGCGCAAACGCTGGCTGCGCACAGGAGGTGAGAAGCAGTGGCAGGAGAGGAGCACGCTGAAAACACGTTCGGCTTCAGAACCGGCTGCAGCAGCAGGCTCTGGTGTCTCCCTAACTAACCCCCCAGTCGTCTTTTTTTAAAGAAATTATGATCAGTCGCCATGTAAGAAGCGGTGCTTGGGGGGAACCGTAGAGGGTGCTGTCAGCTCCCTACCCACAGCTCCTCAACTCTGCCGTTCCAGCTGCGCCCTCTGCACCTGCTGAACCCACCCTCTGAACCCACCCTCCTGGGACTCCACAGGGTTCATTCAAGATCCCCCCGTGGACAACGTCCTCTGCCGTAGCAGAGGCAACTTCCGGCTGCGTCTGCTCTCAGGTCTCCTTCCAGGCCCACCGCCAGTGGGTCCCCCTGCTCCTCAGCAGCCCTCAGGGAAGCCTCCTGCGTCTCTCAGGTGTCAGGCCAACCACGCCCCTGGGGCAGGCACCACCCTCTACCCAGGCCTGCAGATTTCTCAAATTCCATGCACAGGCCAAGGAGGCGGCATCTCCTGCACAGCAGCCTGCAGAGGGGAGAGCGCACCCTCAGAGAGGTCCTCTGCCGGCACGTGCCCAGCAAACCAGTCTCCAGTTTCTCACGAGAGCCTCTCACCCGCGGATGCCTTCCAAACCACTCACCGTTCCTTTAGGGGAGAAGACCGGGTTATAAATCCTCAATGGGGACATTTCAGGCACGTGACACTGGGGTAGGTTGATGTGGGGGGTTCTTAGGGCCTTTTGGTCACACCGAGTAGACAGCCCCATACCCCCTGTGCCTAAATCTCCCGAGAGAGCCTGCGAGAACTCTCGGCTCACAGCTTCCAGCAACGGAAGGGAAACTGAAAGGAAATGAAGGACGGACGAGGAACATCAAAGGGAATGAGATAAAACAGAAGGCACCGAGGCAGGGGCACACGGGAAGAAGGGGGGTGGGCGGAGGACCCGCGCCCGCACCCCGACGAGCAGCGCACACACACACACACACACACACACACGCACGCACGGGGAGAAAACATCAGCAGAGACCGCAGATGGAATTTAAAGTTGTTATGGCAACCGGAACAGGTGAGTGGGCCCTTGTGCCGACTGAATTTACAAAATTAAAGTGGGCTTCGCCTCTGCTAACTAATTAAGTGATGCCTTCTCTATGTTTCCAGGCTCCCAGACATCGGCCGGAAGAGGGGAGGCAACGCGGGGAGCCGAGGACGGGGAGGGGTGCTGGAGAGGGGGTGCGGGCAGCCGAGGGCGCCTCTGCCTCGCAGGGCGCTCAACTCCCTCGAGGAGCCGCCCTGGAAGGGGACGATTAGGGCAGGGCCAGGCCTGCGGTGGGCGTCCTCGTCCTGGGCTTCCGTCTCCTGTAGTCCGCCCCACCCATCCCCACCCAGACCGACCTCAGAAAGAGACTAGGTGACGCTGGGTGGGGTCCCCGGGGATTTGCAGAGACCGGGGTCCAAGCCCTCTGCCCGGACATCGCGAAGTTCAAAGGCGCCAAACAAGACAACAGCTGAAGGAGACAAGTCTCCTTTCCACATGGGGGTTGGACTGGTTTCCTGTAAAAAAAGGAGAAAGAGAAAGGAACCGCTGCTGAGACTCAGACGCGCCATCTTAGCGGCCCTTCCCGGGGGAAATAAATGACACGTCGCACCGAACGCGAACGCGGCTGGCAGCACGGGGACACGTCGGTCCCCGGGGAAATAAACTCCATGTCTCCCTGTCTCTCTCTATAGACGCATGCCCAGGAAAGGTCGCAGCATGTTTCCTTCGGGGCTCCCTTCACGCGAAATTAACCCATAACCGTCTCGGTGTTTAGTCTCCAGCACAGGCGAAGGCCGGTGGGCTAGAGACGGCCCCGGAGCCGCTCGCCCGGAGGCGCGGGCACGCAGGCCTTCTCGTTACGCCCGGGCCGGAGTACGAGAGGGGACAGGACGCCGGGATGCGGGTATGGGGGTCGCGTGAGCATCCAGGAGGTCCCGCCTGTGTGATCATCCACCAGGACCTGGGGACGCGTGGGAGGCCCCACAGGCAGCTGGGGCTGCTCTGATGTTGTCTCGTCCCGATGGCGGCGGCGGTGGCGACCGCGGGGACAGCGGTGGTCGTGTCCCAGGACAGAACGGGGCGTCTGCTCTCCCTTCACAGCCACAACCAGCCCAGCTTCCAACTAACTGTAAGTTCCGCTGGCGTGGAAAGCTTGGAGGCAGAAACGGTCTCATCTTACAGGGGAAAAACCGAGGGCCGGAGTTAGTGACAGAGATTAATGTGAGCTCCGAGAAGGCAGTGGGTCTCTCCCTTGTTACGTTCACTGTTATGTTCCCGTTGGGGGGCAGGAGGAGGGAAGGGAGGGCTGGGAGTCCTGTCCTCCCGTCCACTGTGCTCTCTACATCCAGGTGGGCGCCAGGGGGTAGCAACACTGTGCCACTTACAAGGTCACGCTCACCTTGGAACCAAAAGGGTGGTCGTGAGGGGCAGTGCCGTCCCGTCTGGGGCTCTGCCCTCCGTTCACAGGACCACGACGTTCCAGACACCCTACGTGCCCCTCCGTTGGCACCCCATCCCCCGTGGGCCCCTCTCTTTTCTGACCCCAGACAGCACTTAGTGCTGTCCCCTCCACTCGATCTTACCCAAGTTCACACCTCATCTAGACGGCCAGTCCCCTGTGGGTTGGCGGGAAAATGCATCCACACGTCTTGTCAGCTAGAGTGTAAGCGTTTGCCTGGGGTGGTGCTGTGGGCACGGCAGGTGTCACAGATGCTCGACTGGTCGCCGGACTGACAGGTGAACCTACAGACTTGGTGGGGTTTTCTGGAGGACAGCCAGACCCCAGGACAGCGCGTGGGAACACCAGTCTGGTTCTGCGATGGGCGTCGGCTTCGATTTGACGCCTTAAATAGTTTTTTTGGCACATTCAGGTTAGCAACGTGGCTTTAAACCCCTCCTAGTCGTTGCCCTTTCAGCCCAGAAATTCCCCAGGCTCACGTTTTCCATGTATGTGCCCTCTCTGACACATCCCTGCACGGCTGCGGATGGTGCGCCGGGCTTAGACCTGGGGATCCGTTGGGATGAGCCTCCAGCGGGTGCTCCCATGGCTCCCAAAGCCCACAACTGGGGCAAGAGCACCAAAGCCTCCTCGTCCTGGAACGAAGAATTCAGTCAGGCTGGGAACCAAGACAGAAACCGCCAGGACAAAGTCTCCTGGGACCTGGGAAGCTGGGGAAGCATCCCAGCCCTTGCGCTCAGGCCTACACTGAGAGGCCCCTGCAGGGCCTGTCAGCGTCTCTGAGGCCGGGGCCTTCGTTCTCTGTCAGAACACCCCGACGGGCTCAGGCCAGCCTGCGTCCTGGAAGGAAGAGGCTGCTCGTGCCCTTTCGCTGGCATGTTTGTTCCAGTAAAACTCGGCCTGTCCTTCCTAATTGGCTTCTGGACCCTGAGTCCCCGAGGGAGCAGAGAGAGAGAGGTCAAGACACACAAGGAGATGTCACTTTCCATCGAGGTCTAGCACCACGAGCAGGGAGAAGGGCTGCCAGTGACACGCTCAAAACTCTGTCGTCAGTGCCTTCTCTTCTGGGCGTATCTGGGGGTGGGGTGGGGGCAGTGCCCGAGCCGGCAGGGCAGCCTGTCAGCCGCTCACCGGCGGTCAGACATAGGCCAAGTCTAAGGCTGCACCTCACAACAGAACCGGACAAGACCCGGGGTGATCCCCTCATCGACTGGGGCATCTGCTGGGTGCCAGGCCCTGTGCCAGGCTCTGGGGTTACTTACCATGGAGGACAGGAGTGCCCCAAGTCCTGCTGGAGCTCATGCTCTCAAAGCAGGTGATGCCAGTGCTGTGTGATGAGAGCTTCGATGCAGAAGGACAGGGAGCTACAGGGCCTACCGTGGGAGGCAGAGGGACGCAGGCTCCTGAGACAGCCGTGTCCCCAGACCCAATGGCACAAGGTGATCTGGGGCTTCAGGTGAGAGCTTGGGAGTTGGACACACCTGGGCCTAAACTCTGGCTCTACCCCTACGAGCTGTGTGACCTTGGGTGAGGCCCTTACTTCTCTGCACCTCTGTTTCCTTCTGTCAAATGGAGCTGGGAACGAGAACTGTTCCTGCCTCGTAGGCCTGTCGATGAGAATCGAACGAGAAAACGGATACACGGAAGCACAGAGGACGCTCTCGGTCCGTGTCCAGTTTCACCGTCGTTCTCGTTGCTGTTATTGATGCTGATGACAATAACAGCAGCAATGGCAGCCGTCGTCATCGCCGTCACCGTTAACAGCTGCCAGGCTTCCCAGCAGCCACCTGGCTAGCACAGGCAGCCGGGGCAGGACCGAAGGGTGGAGGTGAGGGGGTAGGCAAGTCGCCCTACTTGAGAGCTCCTGGAGCCTTGGAAAAGTTACCCGAGAGGGCCGTGAGCACAAGGAACGACATGGGACACGAGGTCTGAGTCCAATTAGCCACGGCAGGGGGATGATTTGGAACTGCTTGAATCACTCCCACCCCCTGGCCAGGATCGGTCTTGGAGATGCCCAATTGTGGGAGAAGAAAGGGCACAGAGGCTGGGAGGGTCCCCTGTGGAAAGTGGGCATTCTGCAGGTTCGACCCAGAAACGGGCAGGGAGGCTTCCAGACACCAGCTCTGGGGCCATTTGTCCTCACGCTCTTACCCTGTTCCCATTTCGGAGGAATTCCAGAATATGACTGATGCCTCCTCCCAGGAAAATGCGCATATGTTTTTCGTATGGAAATTCAGAGACTGAAAGACCCCCATGAGCCCGTGAACACTAGAATAAGGATTCCCCCAGGTGCAGCCTGTCGACAGCCGGGGACACCCAGAGACACGCTCAGCTGTGGTGTCTGTCGGCAATGAGAATGGCCGTGCCTTGCTGGGTGCCCTCATCTAGAGTTGGTCCAGAGCTCCCCTGAGATGCAAACGACCCCCTGGAGACTGAGGGTGTCCGAGTGGCCTACAGTCCATGTTCCCTGAGTGTTCCACGCCGTTTATGGTACTTTTCCTGTGTGCCAGGCCCGTGGCAGGCACTGCCAGGGACAGGAGATAAGGTGACTCCTCAAGGATCCCACGACTCCTGGAGAGGAGGCAAACGAGTAACCCCCAGCCACGGTACAGAATAGCGGGTGCTGCAGCCGACAGGCAGAGAAGGAAATGATTCCGGGGGCTGGGTGGGCCAAGGGTAGGACGGGAGACTTCCCGCAGGAGGCCTTGATGTTCGAACCAGATTCCAAAAGGCAGAGAAGGCATGCTGTTACAGTAATCGCAGCAGAATCGTCAGAAATCCTCTAGGATTCTGCAGAGACAGAGGGTAATAACCACATTTCCTAATTTGCGTATTTGTCCTTTGTCATCTTGGGGTCTCGCTGACACTGAAAGGACTGGCCCTCCCAGGGAGCGTTAATTCCCAGAGTTAGCAAACCAACCAGGTCAGGGCCCACACCCCAACCTCCCCCTTTGTACTTCACTCTGGGCCACTGTCCCCCTGCCCTAACCACCCCAGGGCCAGGCACCAGAGGACTCCGGAGAGTCCTCTTGCCCCACAGCCCATGAAATTATACAAACCAGCCAATCCTAAAGCTGCTACCCTGCCTCACCTGTTTTTCCCCGGGAAACCACAACATGGGCTCCCACCCACGTTTTCTCCCCACTCCCTCTGCCTCCCAAATGGCCCTGGTGCTTCCCCATGTGTTCCTATGCAGCCCGCTATGATGCCCATTTCTAGGGATTCATGAGTACAAACTGCTTCCTTTATGACAGTCGTTTTCGGGTCTGCATATCTTACCTGCCTGGTTCACACAAATTCCAGGCACCCTTAAGACAAGGGGTGCCTCCCTGAAGGGAGCCACAAATGATGGAAAGAGGCAGAGAGTGTGTCATGGGGCCAGCTAAGTGGACACTGGAGGCTGGGCCTGGGCCTGCCTCCGTTTCAGCAAATGGCAGAATGGTGCCCGAAGCCCTACCAGAGACCTCTTCAGGCTGTACTCACCACATGCACGGGCCTTTGGCTGAAGAGAGAGAGCCCTAAAGAGCAGCCCTCAGGTTTATTAAAGACAGCCAAGGAGGGCTGAGGGCTCCGCATGGGCATTTCCTCAGGGGGAAGCGCCAGCACTCCCTCTGGGTGAGGACTGGTCCCTCCACACCAGTGATGATGTCCGGCATCAGGGCGGCCTGCCAGCATCTGTTACCTGAGTGTGTGAGCCCCAGCCCACGGGGTGAGCAGTGGCCTCAAGAGAACAGGATGGTACACGGATCCAATGCCCGGGGCCTGCGAAGCAGAGAGGGTGTCACCACTCCCTGGCAGGAGGCCCTGGTGTGTCTTCCTGAAATCCCTGTGGGCCCCGGTGAGATGCTGTGGGGAAGACCAGTAAAAGGAGAGGCCTGGGATGTGCATGGAGGTGGCAGGGGGTGCGCCAGTGCCCACCCCCTGACCTGCAGGGCCTGCTGTGAGGGAAGAAAAGGCCCTGTCTCCCCAGCCTTGCACAGTGGCCAACACAGACTCAAAGGACAATCCCATGAGGTCAGCAGATGGAACCGAGATTGCCGCAGGGCAGAGGCCGAAACACTGGGCCAGTCATGTTTCCCTAGGGTCGAAGCTGCAGCAGCCTTCCCGCCCCACCCCAGCCCCGCAGCCAGGAAGAAAGGCCCCTTTGAGCTCCCCAGCGTAGAGGTCACAGGGCATCTCTTCTAAGGTTCTGTTCATGTGTGGGGCTCGGACCAAGGACTTCCTGCTCCCCAGGAACCACCGGCTCAAGAGAGCCTATTGTTCCGGGTGCAGGAAGGGCTGGAGGCCAGGGCATCCCTCGAGGGCCTGGCCAGTGACCGCTGCCTCGCTCAGCAGCCTTCTTGGGCTCTCTCGTGGGGAAAGCAGCAGGCTTTCCTCCATCAGCCGCCAGGGACACCACAGAAATGCTCCCCCATCCTGGCAGTAATGAGAACAGAAGGGCCTCGCTGGGTGTCCTCACTTCCTGTTGTTCTTTTAGGGACAGGTGTCCTGGCAGCAGGGCTGTCCCACGCCGGGCTCCAGGCCCGGCACTGCGATCCCACTTCTGTCTGAACCAGTGCTCACCCAAGACTCCTTTTTGCTTTGACCCCTAAGCACCCTTCATCCCCTCTCTACCCTCCAATCTCCAGTGCAAAGCCATTCCCCTGCTGCCAGCCCACCAAGCCAGAGGACCTTGTCTTAGCTACGCCTCCTGGCCTCTTCCCCGAGAGCGCCAAACGTCTTCTCTTCCTCACCATCTCTTGTCCCCATTTTAATATTAATAGCGTCCCCTTTCACCCTCAGAAGAGTTCCCTTTTGGAAGATGAATTCTATGGCCAGCTTTCTGCACAGGTGCCCTTTAGCAGCTCCCGCCCACTTCCTGCCTACGGGGGTCCTGAAACCTCCCCCTCGGGGGTGCTCCTTCCCGGCGGCCACGTGTGGCACTCTCACCACATCGCGCCACACCCAAGACTGGGTCCAGAGGGGAGCTCATGCCATTGAGACAATGAGGACAACGAGAGCAGAGAGTGATCTGTTCGCACCCCAGGACACAGACGACGCAAGGGCCCTAGTCCAGGCTTCTCCCTAAACAAAGCCGTCCTGGTGACTTCAGCACCCGCCGCATCTCAAACGCAGTCTGGGCTACCGGCCCCTGCCCCCATGGGACTTACCCTTCCCCGTCCACCATGGTTCCTGAACTGCTTCGTGTTCAATGGGTTGTCTTATGGCCGTCAGTCACAAAGCCCAGGCACGACGGCTTCTCCTTTTCTTGACCTAGGTAGAGAGGACACGCGTAATACTTGTAGAATCGGTTTAAAAGATGCTGAGTACTGACAAGCCTTGTTCAACTCCAATGTGATGGAGGCTACTGGGGAGAGCTGTCTCAAAACTGCCTTTCAGTTCTTGTGCTATGCCCTGTCTAGGCACCCGAGCCAAGGCCATGTGTGGGGAAGACCCCACCCTGCCCCACAGGATCCAGACCCTCCCACAGAGACTCTCCTCCAGGGACGTGGGCTTCATGGGAAGAGCCATGCCAGGTGCCTCAGAGAAAGGTCCTAGGTCTCCATTTCAAACCTATGCAGGGTCCCAAACCCAGGCCAAGGTCAGACGGCTGGTTTCAGCTTTGGGGGGCAGTCCACTAGGATCATGCCCCACCCCCTCCATCCCACCATAGTTTATGCATAAATAACTGATGCCGTGAAAGCACCTGCGACCCTCCCAGCTTTTCCTGCTTAATCCCCTCTGGGGGGGTGGCCTTGAAAACACTCCCCTTCTCTAGGCCTCGGTCTCCTCATCCGTACATGAGAGGGTTGGACTTAACCAGAGCTGCCCCATAGAAGTACGACGTGAGCCTCGTGTGTGATTTTAAATTGTCCGATAGCCGCCTTTAAAACGTGAAAAGCAACGGGCGACATTCATTTCCAAAATGTAGCAAATGCAACACAGACGATATCTTAGATACGACATGCACAATATCTGGTCATTTCCACGGACAATGACTGTGAAGGTGTTCACGAGAGCATGTTCCGCTTGCTTCATACTAAGTTGGAAACCTGCCCTGCCTTTTGCATCTGCAGCGCTTATCGGTTCAGACCAGACACATTGCAAGTGCTCGATGGCCCCGTGTGTCAAGCGGCCACCACGTGGGACACACGGGACTAGATGAGCTTACTCCCTTCTCGCTGAGTTTGTGATTGTGCCTCTACCCTTTACCCGACATCACACCCCCCACCCCAGGCTCTGCCTTCCTGCTCTCCAGGCGACGCGAGGCCACCTCCGGCCCCGCCAAGCTTCCACACTGCGCATTACCACCCGGTGCAGGCCCTGGTGCTCTCTGGAGCCGAGGCTGGTCTTGCCTGGGCTTTGAAGCCACAAGGGATCTCGCCTCGGTGCCTCTCTCCGCCTAAAGCATGAGCGTGGTTTCCACACCCAGGCTTCCGCACTGCCCACCTGCATCAGCATTTCGCTTCTGAGGCGGCCGCGAGACCCACAGCCTTGGGCAGAGACAGTGAAGGGAGTGAGAAGCCCACGCACATGGTGGTCGTTCTCTGGGGCGACTCCGTGGGAATTTGCTTCATCCCCAGCGCAAGGCCAGCACTTTGCCAAGCTTCAGGACACCAAAGTAGGCTAGACGATAGCCACGTCTTCCCTTAAGAGGCTCCCCCTGACGTGTTGAAGGTAAACAACTGAAGGAAGACGTGAAACACCGTCTGCTCACGTGCTGGACCAGCTGCGGCGCCATCAGTCGGGGGCTCAGCGGGAAACAGAGGAAACACTCGCGCTGGGTGACCGGGGAGAGGTTACGAGCGTGCTGGGGAGGGTTTAGGGAAAGCCACAGGGATAACGTGCACCACAGGCCTAGGCCCGAGGAGGCCGGGGAAAGAGAGACGGGAGAAAGCAGAGAGGACAGCTATCGGGGAAGGGGCACCCGAAAGAGGGCCGAAGCAACCAGAGGCAGCCCCCCGGGAAATGAAGCAGAGAACGTGTGCCCCAGGTCGCTCTCCTCCTGCCCTCAGCTCTCCTGTGGGTTCATCCCATCGACTAAACTCAATCTGAAACCAAATGGCGGAGTCTGTGAAGTCACCCCCCAGCACAGCGCACGGTGGGGTGGAGGCGGAGGGATCAAGGGAAAACATCCAGCCCGGGACCAGCGCGTAAGTATCGCCGGTGATGAGTACACAGGCGGCCAGAGGAGTTGGAAGGGGGTCTTTCAGGGGAGACAGGGCCAGGCCTGGTCCTGGGAGACGTGTAGGCTTTGGGAAGACAAGGAAGGAGGACCCTTCAGCTCGGACAGCAGAGTCAAGGGCTTGAGCAAAGTCAAACGGTTGGAGATGGACTGGCCCTCAGGAACCGACCAGCCTGCTTTCTCGCACCAGCTCCACGATCACGACGTCTCAGTCTTCCCTCCTGGAAAGGCTGGACGTGGATGAGGCCCCCAAAAGAAGGCCAGGCCTTGGAAGGACAGAGGGGACGGACGAGAGCCGGGGCTTGGCCCTCCCACGGTGAGGTCTGAGGGACGGCGAGGCAGGGGAGGTGCCTCGTGGCCTTGTACAGACAGGCAAGTGGTTGCAGCCCCTAGATCTAACCCAGCGGAGCAAACGTCTCACGGGAGCTAGAACGATAACTAAAACAGCTCCGAGAGGGAGTATGGCACGTTGCAGGAGCTCTTCCCTACGTAGATTCGCTCATTTGATTATCTCATACTAAGGACAAAAAGGAAGGTGGGGAGAGGGGTGACAAGCACGATGCATACCAGGCGTGCGCCGGGACCCTCTATAACATCGTGCATCTCGCGGGTCCTCGGCCCCGTGATTCCCAGTACGTGGAGGAAGGAACTAAGGAAGGACGGAAGGGGCTACGTGACTTGTCGAAGGTCAGAGGGCCAGTAGTGGGATGAGGTTGGGACCCAACCCCCGATTCTAAATCTCTAGGTGCTTCCCCCCACGCCTAGAATAGCAAGAGAGTAACGCGAGCCGGCGTCAGATGAGACCGCGACACCTGTTACGTTGCGAGAGCACAGAGCGCGGGGTGATCGAGGCGTGATGGAGACAGTAGGTGCCGGAGTTCAGAGAACAACGGCCTGGGGAAAGTGGACGAAAGGAGGGCTCATGGCGGAAGCAGGACCTTTGGGCCTTTGGGCCCTTGGGCAGCTGAGTCAGGTGTCCATGGAGTTCCTTCTTCTGGGGGCCACAATCCCCCTCTTCCAAAGGCCATAGCAGAGACCCTCCGCCGCCGCCCTGTCTGGGGCTCACAGTCCAAACTCTGCAGTGAGGTGGTCCAAAAAGGAAAACTTCAAGTGGAGGGGAAGAAATACTGGGATTAAATGTAGTGCCTGGGTGGCCTGCCAGCCGAGGCCCGCGGGCCAACGCGCGATGGTAAGTGATACCAGGTCACGACCCCCGGCCATCGAGCTTTCCCCTGGTTACGAAAACAGCGAGCGCTCGCTCGTCCGGCAGGATGAACTTCCCTGTTTGTAACCTCATCGGTTTGAGAACCCAGGTCATCGTTTCATCTGGGCTGTCTGTGTCTGAGAGAGCGAAGCCCCCGCGGAGAGGGGGCCGCCAGTGAGTGTTCCTGATGAAATCCAGGCTCCATTCACCGATAGGGTTTGTCCGCGCCCCTCTGACTCGGTATTTCCATGGAGGGAGGGACAGCGATGGCGACGAGAGAGAAGGGAACAAATGGCTCCGAGGACAGACAGCCCTCTCGGGCAGTAAGAAGGTGCGATCGCACCGCAGCCCGGGATGGGCTGGAGGAGGCGGGCCTCCACGCGGGTCGCGTCACACCCGGTGCCCACGGAACCCGCCCGGGGCCCCATCACAGCACCAGAGCCCAGATCGCACCCTCAGACATCCCAATCCGGTGGTCTGAGACGGGGCCAGAAATTCCTATTTATTTTAAAAAGGCACTTCAAGTGCAGCCAGAGTTGTAAACCCTGGGATAAAGCCGATTCCACTCTCGCGGGAGGCCCCTGCTCCTTTCCCTTCTTCCCCACACCTGGTTGCAGGAGGCGGAGTGCAGTAAGGTGGGGGGCCCAGGATCGCTGCCCTCTCGGAAGTCCGGCACCCCAGGCAACCCCTCAGCTTCAGCGCACTTGGAGGTCGGTCACCCTACTCCCAGGTGGTGCCAGCTCACCTGAGCCTGACGGCTCCCCACCCACCTACCCAGAGCCGGAAGACTGCGTTCCGCCCGGGCCTCAGGCACTGTTGTGAGGGGTCCAGGCCCATCAGTCCCCACAGTCCTGGACCCTGGGAGCTACTCAGCTCTCCCGCTGCCCTGGCCTGGGGCGCCCCGCACATCTGAGAAGGAACGGGGGCAGGCCGAGTGCCATCCGGTTGGCGCCCCCGGGCTGCTTTGCCCACGTCTGAAATTGCACCGCGGGTACTGCTGCGTGCCTCCCGGTGTGGTCCTGGGGCTCTAAGTCCAGGAGCCATTGGCTAAGCAATGTGCGCCTTTATTTGTGAAATTACAGGGACCTTTATAGCACCCTCACGAAG
The DNA here is from genome assembly GCA_030015415.1 of Cynopterus sphinx. Classification (NCBI taxonomy): domain Eukaryota; kingdom Metazoa; phylum Chordata; class Mammalia; order Chiroptera; family Pteropodidae; genus Cynopterus; species Cynopterus sphinx. Next base: position 47,012,533 of record CM057390.1, on the reverse strand, counting down.
ACGAATAAATCCCTGCTCGCGTGTCCCAATTTGTTGTTCTAACCTGACACTTTCGTGTCATAATCACCTTTCTTTCAGCTGGTTATGACCGAGGCTGTTAGAGATTTATTAGAAGCGTTTTATAATGTGCTTTACGGCATGATGTTTGAGGCCCCGGCTCTGTTTATGGGAGAGAGAGGGAGGGGGAGGGAGGGAGGGAGCAAGGGGAGTGGAGAGGGGAGCGCCCACGAGGGAGCTGAGAGCAGGTAACAAGCTCTGGCGCCTCTGGAAGCATCGCCCAGGGAGGAGTTTGACGGGCCCTCCCTTCCCACCCCGCCCCGCAGCCGCCAGCCCCTGCCCCTGCTCACCCACCACCCGAAAAGCTTTGATCTCTCGCTTCTGCAATGTTATTGATCTTCAGAGGTGGGGAGGCAGGGGGAAGACACAGACATCAAGGAGATTTTAAAATAAGACCAGGGATGACGGGGCCCCTTTATAGCCGTGGAAATACCAGCAAGCTCTGCTAAAAGTGACCTTTCCACCCTCCGGCTCTTTCCACCAAAGATGGGGAAAGGAGGAGAAGCAAACGGGAGGCGATCTTCGTCCTCCTCTTTCAAGCCCTTTCCGAGGGCCCAAAATGGTCCCCCCGGGACTAGCTCATGCTTTCCCAGGCGGCTTATGCTGAAGGTGGTCAGGGGGACCCAACTGGAGAACCCCAACTCCACCTGACAAATGCTTACTGAGAGCCTTGGACTGAGATGGCCAAGTCAGGGATGGCGCCCTCGGAGAGCTCACCCTGCGAGGGAGGAAGGGGTGTCTGCGAGCCACGTGCACCTCCCTGTGCTGGGTGCTCCCCTGGAAACACCCAGCCCCCAAAAGCTCCAGGAGTGAAAGAGAGAAAGACGGCTTTGTGGATCCCAGGGGGTCAACAAGGCTGCGCGTACCTCGGAGCCCGGCCTTGCAGGAAGAATCGTTTTCTGTAGACGGGCAGGCTTTCCATCCGAGACCGCCACATTCGGATGGGCGCCCTAGACCTGCCGGGTACCAGGGCCTTTCTCGGGGCCTCTCGCAGAGCTGGGGTCCAGGGGCATTTCGCCGACACCCGGAGCCAGCCTGGCGGAAATCCAAGAAGACACGAGAAGTGCGCAGGCCTGTCTGAGGGTCAGGAACGAGGTCATCGTAGCTGCACGTGGCTCGAAACAAGACTGAGGACGTGGCCAGGAGCCAGATGATCGTGGTAAAAAGCCTGCACACTACTCCAAGCGAAGAAAGAGGCGTCTCGTTGTGTGTTTTAGAAGGATGTTTGGCACGGTGCGCACGCCCCACCCAGACCTCAGTTCCTGATACAACTCTCCGATGAGAAGGCTCCAGGCCTCCAGGGAGGCGCTGACGCTCAGGCTAGGCCAGGGAGCAAACCAGACAAGCCCCCAGCACCGAGTCGTGGCAGGAAGCAAAGGTGGGGCTCAAAAAATAAATAAATAAATAAAAACAAAGATGGGGGCGTCTCAGATAGACAGAGGAACAAACCAAAGGGGTCCCCAAACTCCAAAACCGGAACAATTTGAGCCGCAAATAAATAACAGGGTCTTGAATTACAATCCAAAGTAGAAAATAGGTGACCAGGGTCCCCCACTGACATAAAGCAGGAAGGAAGGGAGGGAGGGAGGGAGGGAGGGAGGCAGGAGAGACGAATCTCCCACACGGAACTCCAAATCACGGGTGCAGATACTGTCCCTTCCGGGAGAGGGGTCTAAGTCCCCGTCCCCCTGCCCCTGAGTGCGGCTGCTCTCGGTGACTTGCTTCCAACCATCAGAACATGGAAAGGGAGGAGAAAGACGTCACTGCACGAAGGACAGACCTGGCGGAGCCCACCCCAGCCAGGTGCCCAAGGTCAGCAGCCACGGTAATGAGTGGCACTGACCGCAGGTGCCTGGACCTGGTGTGATGAGACGGGCCCTCAGGTCTACGGTCCTTCTCCGCCAAACCCGGACTCCCACCTAAACACGAGAGAGACTCCAGATAGACCCAAGTGAGGGGCCTTCGACAAAATGCCCACCGAGTTCCCCGCGAAACCATCAAGGCCATCGAAAACCAGCAAAGACGGAGACACCGTCCCGGCCCAGGGAGACGTGACCACTGTATGTCACGTGATGGGGCCCTGAGACGGACAGAGGACACTGGGGAAAACGAGTAAAACCCGAGCAAAGTGTGGCGTTCAGTTAACAGCAAGGGACCAGGGTCGGTTGCCTAGCTGTGGCGAGCGTGCCATGGTAACGTACGATGCTGACAACGCGGAAACGGGCAGGGGGCAGGGCTGTGTGGGAGCGCTCTGCTGTCTTTGTGGCTTTTCTGTAAAAGTAAAACTGGCGTCAAATTTTAAAGTTGTTTTTAAAAGGATCCTTGTGCTGCTGTTCTGTGCAGGCGAAGTTTTGGGGGAGCAAGAATGGAGCTACGAGAACAATCATGGGGTGGGGGCCACCGTGAGGATGCAGATGGGGGACAGCTGTGAAGGGTGGGGACGACCGTGGAGCTAGGGACAGGGTCAGAGGGCATGGGTGAGAAAAAGGAATCCCACATCTGAGGTGCTTATGGGGCACCCAAACCAAGGTGTGCCAGACCAGCATCTAGGTGCACAGACCTGGACTCGGGAGTCGGGTGGAGCTGGAGACACAGACGTCTCTCCGTATCTCCTTTGGAGCTAAAGCCATGAAAACGATTCATTCTCCCAGGAAACTTTCCCTGAGCGCCCACCGTCTGCCAGGTCCTGTTGCAGGCGCTGGAGTCACAGCAACAAGCAAAGAAATCAAGAAAGCGGAGGCTGCGGTGTGAGACGGCGGTGAGAGCTACGAAGAGAGCAGCCCAGGAGGAAAGGGGGGCCGCGAGCTTAGGTGGGGGGGACCTCGAACAATAATACTATAACTTTAAAAATTATATTGTAACTATACTTTAATTTTAAAAAGTGAAATCCAGTTTAAAAAATAGAAGCCACGTGTCCAGAGAGTGAGAAGCGGATGACCCAGGGAGCAGCCACCCAGAGCGGCCATGGGGGCGGCCGCGTGGGGGGTGCAGAGGCTGCCGGCCTCACAGACGTGGTAATAGGGGGCAGTGACAGTCCTGCACCAAGAGGGGACAATCTTCACTTTAAAAAGATAAAGCGTGGACCCTTCAGGAGGAAGACAAGGACAGGCGGAGGCCACAGTCCAAGCGGTGGGGAGACCTGAACTGGAGGCCGCGGGGCTAGGAGTCTCCTGCAGCTGCTGAAGCGAGTTCCCACGGATTTAGTGCTTAAAACTCTGCCCCAGCCAGGGCAGGGCGGGGGAATCTGCCTCGGGCTGCCCGATGTCAACAACGTGTGTGTGCCCTGGGCTGCGAGGGTGGCCCATGGTTAGCTGGCCCCGAGTGACCAGGGCAGGAGGACCTCAGCGGGGCGGCTGAGAGCCTGCCGGAGGAGGAGGCTGAGGGTTTGGGCTTCGCTCGGTTGGCTGGTCTGTGAAAGGCGGGCTCACGGGCGTGTGGTTCACTGTCCCTGGCCATCAGCAAGGCCTGGGAGGGGCAGTCTCCCCCAGCCCGCAGGGCAAGGCCCCCAAGACGTCAGACCACCAGAAAACACGGAAAATAAACACCGTGGTTCGTATAGCGGTGGAGGGGAGGAGGGGGTTCAGGCAAGTCCCGGCACTCACGCGTGCAACCTCCACAAACGTGAGACTTCAACCTCCACCCCAGGGCCCTGCTGTCTCCCAGGCAGAGAGCTGCCCTTCCACAGCCTTCCTGGCCAGGCTTGTCCTTTGTCACCATCATACCTCGATTAAGACAAGCTGGAGCAACGGGATAGAGGGAGATGTAGACAATGGGACTGGCTCAGGATCCTACGACCCCCCATGGGCCTTCCAAAAGCCAAGGGTACCCAGCAAAGGCTGACGCCCCGCCCCCTCGATCGACTTCCAGACGCCACGTGTATTAAGGACTCGCGGTCCAGGTGGCAGGGCCTGTCTCTGCCCCCAAAGTCATCGTCTCCCCGACGGAAGCCCTACCGCATACAGGAGACGCGACCGTGAGCAAGCCCCTGGCCTGGCTCACTACATCGGGGACTCCGACCCCGCCACCTGGGCGGGAAGGGCACAGGCAGCAGAAGCGGCGTGCACACAGACACAACCACGTGTGCACACGCACACACCCACATGCACGCCGACTGCCGAGCCTGGCTTCCCCGAAAGCCACAGCCGCTGACGCGTGCTCTGTGGCTCGGGGGTCCCAGAGGCCCTGCTGCCTGAATGCCTTTGTGTCCCTGCTCCCTAGAGCTGACGCATGACACCCCTCCTCAGCTCTTCTCCCCACGTCCCATTCAAACGCCCACCTCCCCGTATGCTCGATGGAGTGGGATTTGTGTCTCTATGCTGAGAAGCTGTCGGCCCCTAAGGAAAGCAAACTGGGGTTCGAATCTCCACTCCACGACTCCTTAGGAGGTTACTACATCTCTCTGAGCCTCGACTTTCTCACCTAGAAAACGAGAATCACGACACCCACCTCGCAGGATGGTTGATGATCGAATGCGAGACAGCACGTGTGACGAGCCTGGCTTTAGCAGATACTGAAACTTTGTGTCCCGGAGCCCGAGGAAGCACAAATGCCGAGCATCTTTGGGGTGGAGGCACAGCATGGCGGACCCCTGGGGGCAGCAGGGGCCTGCCCATGGGGGTAAAGGCCTGGATGGGATGGCTGGGGGTCGTGTCCCTCTTCCCAGCTTTGAGATGTTGAAGGTGCCCCTCCTGCTGGTCTTCCCAAGGGGACCTGCCCCCGGTGAGTTGGCCTACTTGGGCTCAGTGGACGGCCTTCCAACAACAGGCCCGCCTGGACCCAAGCAGGAAGAAAGACCCCGACACCGGCCAACCACCTGGCATCGGCACCACGAGAACATGGAGTGTGAGTGCGACCCACTCAGAGAGGGGAATAATTAATAATCGTCTCTGGCTGGCGAGTTGCACATCGATAATGCAGAATGCACGATAAAATTGCACCATGTGCCACCGTGTCACCGCGGTGACAATAATAGGATTAGTTAACCTGGAAAACACCGAACACAGAGGCATCTGGGGCAGCTGAACAGCCGCCCGGGAACCTGGAGCCTAGAGAAACCGGAGATGCTGGCCCGTGTCACCCAAGGAGCCTCTTCCCAGGGGAATGCGCTTGCTTGGGCACCGGGATGGCATGCCCCTAACAGTCCCAGAGTCGCTCTCTGTCCTCCTGGCTGTAGACGCTGAGAGCGCAGGGGTCCCTGGGGTCGAGCCTGTCTTGTAAGACGTCCAGCGGAAGTGGTAGCAGCTCTGGGGACTCGCCCAGGAATGCGCGTCCTTCCGTGGCATGGTTCTTGGTGTCTCGATGAAGGCGGGAGACATGGGGCGACGAAAGCCAGCGGCCCTCTGGATCCTGTTAAATCCCTCCACAGGTGCCGGAATGGAGGCGTTCCCTCCCGCCCCCCACAAAGGGCTCTCAGGAAGAAAGCTGGCCGGCCTGGTCCAGTGACAGCCCCTCCCAGCACGCGCTCTCTCCGGGTGGCGGCACTGTCGCAGCACTGCGACCTGCTTGCTCGAGGGCTGGCGTGCAGGCCATGCCCAAGGCCACAGCTTTCCTCGTGGCCAGGCGCACCTCCCGCCCCCTCCAGTCCTTCCGACACTCTAGTCTCCCAGCACCAGGCAACGGAGGCGACTGGAAGTCCGGGGGGGCCACCCACAGCGGTCGCCTCGGCCTCCTTGCTCCTTCAGGGCCCTCGCACCTGTCCCCCGCCCCGGCCTCCTCAGGGCGGTCTCCCTCTGGCCAGGGGCTGTTTCTCAGAACAGCTCCACGTCCGGCCCACTTTTCCAGCCCTTGTCCCTTGCCACCTGGAGAGGGCACTCGACAACTTGGCGTTCCCCCGTCAGAGGCCCATCTCCTAAGGCAGGCCCTGTGCCTTCTGCTCCTCAAACAGTCCAGGGCGCAGCATAGGTTTTCATGAAACCCCCACCAAATGCATGCACTACGGACAAAACTGTCCACGGGACGCCAGCACGGTCGCTTCCCTTCTAATCCCACGGCCACCCTCCCAGGTCAGTCCCATTGCACCTCTTTAGGAATTTATTATTATGCCTTGTCTAAGGAAGCAGAGAAGTGGTTAATGTGTTTAAGGCACTAGAGCTGGAAAAGAGCAGGGCTGGAAGGTGAGGGGAGAGCTTCCCGATCCCAAAGCACCGTTTCTCCTCATGTCCTGTGGCAGCAAATGCGGTTTCACTTGCCATTTCAGCTTTTTAAATCTAGGGATGTGGTGTCTAACGCGATGTGCATTAGACCGCATCCTGTTACACCCGCAATGTGGTGACCCGTGGAGATACTTAGCAGAGGGTCAGCAGGTGGTCACGTTCCAACAAGTTCAAAGAGGTCCCCGGCGTGTATGCGAGCCAAGATAGCGCTTTAACAGGTGAACCCCCACATCTCAGGGGCTTCGTTCTTTTTTCCTGCAAGTCCAGTTGGCAGGTGGGATGGGGACTCTGCACTATACGGTCATTTAGGGACTTAGGTCATCAGAGGAGCGCTCATCCTCTGCATGTGGCCCTGATTATTGATGTCCAGCCAGAGAAAAGGAGGGAGTAGGAGTGGGCCAGGGGGAGTCACATGGGAGGCTTTGGGAGCCGGGATTGAGGTAGTAGGACGGTCACACGGCCACACCTGGGAGAACAGGTACAGAACGGAAGACGTATCTTTGGTAGACATGCAACCACCTGTGCCACTCTGCACTTGGCATTGTCGTCTATAAAGGGGCCGAAGACTTGGCCCTGCCCTCCCCTCCCAGGATGGAGTGGGGAGACGGGTAGGGCAGGGATTTGAGAGTAGAAAGGTGCATCCACCACGCATTTGTGCATTTTCGTGCATGTATGTACGATGCAACTACCAGGGGACAGGGAAGTGAGCAGAGGAGGTGCTATTTCCTGAAGACCGAAAAGTGCAGCTCCAGCGCTGGCTAACGGTGAGGCTTGGGCTCCCGAGTCTCAGTTTCTTCTGCTGTAACTGAGCTCAGTAGCACCTGGGTCACGGGGCTCGGCCAAAATGAAATGAAGTAATCTCTGTCGAGCTCTGCCTGGTGCACAGTAAGCATCCCATGATGCTGGTTATTGTCAGACACATTTACCTGACGTAAGTTAAGGCCACAGCAAGCCAGTATGATAGGCCCAAAGAAGCTCAGTGTGTCAGTCATGGGTACGCCCCATTGCACATCTACGGGACGTATGAGAAACCAGGACACTCTGGGTCTACGGGGAGACAGTGACACACGGACCTCAAAGAGAGGTCTGGATGGAGGCAGGGAAAGGAGAGGCCAGACGAAGAGTTTCCTGTGAGAGCCCAGAAGTCTACACTAGAACGAAGGGGAGACCAGAAAGCCCTGGGCCTCAGCCCCCACCCGTGGCAGGCTAACAGAGCGGAGAAGGGGACAGCAAAGGCGATTGGTCCTGAAGTCCCCGGGACAAGAGGACATGGGGCAGGTGCTCCCTTAAGTCCTCCCTGATGGGAGCCCACGGCCCAGTGGGAACCAGCAATCACTGGGCTGCTCCCAGGACACCCGGACCCCCCTCCCAGCAGTGAACTGCCTCTTTGCCCAGAGTCTGCTGCCAATTACGATCGATTATGCAACCGGATCAAATATGATGCAAAGGAATGAACTGAAAGTGGGAAAAGGAAGTTGGGGATTCGAGGGGAGCCTGTCGACGACGTTGGAGGAACTTGCTAAGGCCTGGCCGGTCAGATGCTGCGAAACAAGGTGGGGCGAGGCCACCAGCAAGCGCTGGGGTAGTGGGGAGGGCGACTATAAATACCTCGAGCTCTGCAGTTTGTGTTGTTTCGATTGAGTCTCGAAGTTCACTTGACACAAACCCAAACTGGACTTCTTAGCTAACGCCCCATGGAGGCGAGGAAGGGGAAGGGAAAGTAGCAGACCGAATCCACAGGGTGGGCCTCGGCCCTCCCCCAAAGGATCCCCGATAAACTGCATATTTACAGACTTTAAGTTGAAATTCAATACTTAAGATGCATACATTTCCTTTCTTCTTTCTTTTTCTTTTCTTTCTACTCTTTCTTTTCTTCCTTTTCCTTTTCCTTTTCCTTTTCCTTTTTTTTCTTTTTCTTTTTCTTTTTCTTTGTCTTTTCTTTCTTTTCTTTTTTAACAATGCCCGACTTCAGCAGTTTTTTGGGCTCACCAACCACCAGCACCTACTATGTCAGGAAAGAGAGCTTGGCAATTGGACGGATCAGCCCCAAAGGAGAACATGGGCCCAGAGGAGCCTGCCCCACGCCTCTCAAATGTGATTTTTCTGTAAAGCTGGGCAGTCAGGGAACCTGGTGACCACACACGAGGCCCAGCCAACAGGGACAACCAGAGATGCACCTGGGACACTCTTGACACATGACCTTGCCACAGGTTTTCAAACCACAGTCTCCCCTCACACAATCAGTACAGCAATCAAAGACCTTGCCCGCCACTTAAGACCACTTAACGCCCTTGGCATCCCACCTGGCACAGCCCCAGGGCGGGTCGTGCTGCCTTCCTCGGCATCGTCTGCCCATCCTAGGCCCGGGCCTGTGCAAGGGAGCACCCAAACCCTCATCTTTCCCTTCACTCATGTGTTCCACAAGCTTTCATAGGAGGACAGTGTTACATTCAGGGACTACCGCTGAAATGTCGAAGGCAGCAGGTGGTCACTGACCAGTACCGGAGACAGAAAAAGGTTACAGCCACAAAAGAAGCAGTGCGGGATAGCTGCTAAGAGAACAGAGAGGAGAGAGAAACTCGGGTATCGATTGGTTAATGCCAAGCGCACAGCTGTAGAGGATCAGACACACACACACACACACACACACACACACACCCCGTTCCTCCAACCCTGGAGCAGCGCTCAGCAGTTCAAACTGTGCCGAGGAGCAGAGAACTCGAAACCTCCCAAGGAAAATGAGCTTGAAAACTCAAGTGCTGCTACCCCGCCCCCGCCCCGGCACTGCAGTCGCTGGGGAGCGAGGGGAGCTGTGTCCCGCGGACCCAGGAAGCGGTCGTCCAGAGTGGCCCCTCCAGCAACGTGCACACAGGGGATCTGCGAGTCCCCGGGAGCCCCCTCAGGACACTCTCCACACAGCCGGCTCCCAGGGAGCACGACCCTGGCCACGTCCCTCCTTCGCTTGACACGTTTCAGTGGTTCCGTCGTCTACTAAGTCTTCTCCCCTAAGTCCGGCATAGACAGCTCTCCGTGGCCTGTGGTCCACTTCACCTCATCTCCCAGCGTTTTGACCTCTAATCCATCCACTTTTAGAGACACGTGCACACACACACACACACACACACACACACACATACATGCCTTGTTTTATTTATTCGTCACTTTGTCTACACTCATCCCTCTGCCAGGATTTGTTGGCAGCTCTTCGTTTTGCTTTCTTTGGCATGGCCAGCTTTTACTCACCCTTCAAGAGCCAACGCCAGCACCATCTCTCCCTGGAGGGCTTTCTGAAGCTCCAGCCCCTCCAAGTGCTCCCTTGAGAGTCAGTTCCTAGCCCCACCGGTGGCTCACCATGTATATTAACATCCAGATGCCCTCCCCACTCATGATCAGCGCCCAACAAATGGGAGTCACCTGAGGCAGGCAGCCTAAGGCGGGACCATGTCCTCCCTGTCATGAAATCGGCGACACAGGAAGGGCCGGTTGTAGGGAATCCCCCTGGGGTTTGACTCTGCTGGTTTGGAGAGCAAGCGTGTGAGTGTGAGCATCCACAGGGAAGGTGCCTGACCTACTGACCTAAATGCACCGGCCGCTTCATAGGCAGAGCGTAAGGATCGGGTCAGGTTACTGCAGCTTCATAATAAGCCCTCACACGGCCTCAATCCCGTTGGTCTCTCTCCACGTTGACTAATTTTCAAGCCTAAATTGCTTCTCAAAGAGTGAGAAGAGCGTGCCACAATCATTCATTCTTCTTGGCTACTGTGTCTCATTGTGTGTTAATAAATCAGCATTCGGGCTTATCAGTGAGACTTGTGTGAGTTGAGCGAAGGTAAACGAGTTGGCCAAGGCCTGATGCCCCCTGGAGAAATGAAGACACGGAGCTTCTGACATCAAAACGGAGGACCCAGGCTGCACCCAGTTACCTCCAAGGCAGGCCCCCCCGGGACGGAGACACTCCCCACGCTGCACTACCCGGTGTCACGTACCAACTCTGTGACGTCACAGAACTCCCGGCTCAGAGTAAACCAACGCATCTGTGAAAAGGGGACTCGTTCGTCATGGAGTGTCAGAACTAAAGGGGGACTTAGAGATCGTCCGGCAAAACCTGGGCCTTTCACCACGAAGAACTGTAAGGGATGTCCACAAAGAGTTCTAATCAACCTCGGTGGTGAGAAGAATGTCAGAGAAGTCTGTTCACTTGCGGGGCTCGCCAACAAGTCTGGGAGGTGTGCGGTGTCACAAAGAGAAATGGAACTTTAGAGCAAAAGGGGCAGGGGGTTCAGATCCCACTTCTGCCACCTACTAGCTGTGTGACCTTGAGCAGGTTTCGGGACATCCTCCAAGCATCTGTCTCTTGAACTGTAAAATGGGATTAATGATAACTATTTCACAGGGTCATGGTTAACTGAGATAGTGTGTGTCTCACAGGCCTCAAATACATATTAGCTGGAGTTATTGCGAACCTATGAAAAAACTATGCAAAGCCCTCAACGGGTCTTCCAATCAAACCAACCATTGCAACCAATACGCCCGGTGTCCTTTAAAAAGGCAGAAGTTTGGGCACAGACACTCACACAGGGAGAATGTCATGCGAAAGCTGGAATTATGCTGCCACATACGCCAGGAGAGATTCCTGGAACAGATCCCTCCCTGGCGCCTTCAGGGGGAGCGTGCCCGATGGACACCTGCATCTCAGTCTCCCGGCCTCCAGAATGCGAGACGATACATTTCTGTTGTTTAAGCCGCTCGGCTTGCGGTGCTTTGCTATGGCAGCCACAGGACACCGATTTCCACCCATACGCACTCTCTCCACGGTCATCCCGCCTCGGGGGCACTAAGCCTAAGCTTGAGGGGCCTGAGGGAACCTACACTTACTTTCTCTACTGAGCAACCCCTCCAAGGCCTGTGATCGTCTCTGTCCATCTGCCAGGAGGAGTGGGAAAAGCTTGTATTTCAGACCCATGATTTGAAGACGGATGCAGGGGTGGCCATGACATACGAGCTCAGGTGGATGGCATCCTCGAGGTGTCGAGTCTCATCTGGTTCTAACGCCTGCTACAGCCTCCCTGCCCATGGCTGTCCATCCTCTGCTTAAGCCCACATAGTTATGGGAAGTTTATTATCTCTTTAAATTGAGGGTTCCATTAAAAAAAATTTAAAATTAAAAACTTTGATCAATGTCAAGTTCTTCTTATACATGTCAAGTCCAACCCTTCCTAAACTTCTGTCTGATATATCTGCCATATGGAAACGAAAAGAAAAACCCAGCCCCACGTCTTCCTGGCAGCTCTTGAAGACTGACCGCATCCCTCACAGTCCTCTCTTTTCTCAGCAAAACATCTCTGTCCACTCACCTCCTTCTTAAGAGGAATGTGGCCACATGTTCACACGTAATGGGAGAGTTTTGCTAAGTCCATGTGTCTTGATCACCGTTTCTCCTTGTTGGGGGCTCAGAGCTGTGTTTCTCAGGCCACGTGGCCTCTCCTCCCAGCTGTGACACACATTGGTGAGCGTCCACCGCGAGGTAAGTGCTGGGCCGGGAGGCAGGGGAACCGGGAGGTGTAAGACATGGAGTCATCAAACTGAAAGCTCTGAGCAGGCAAAGTGACCCCACCTACCAGCTCAACGTGAGAAGAACTCTTTACCCAAACAGACAGTAAATGCAAGTTAACGGGAGGAAAATACGATACCCTCCGATGCTGTCAGACTCCCAGAAAGCTCGGTTAAGCAGAGGATTGCTGTCTCCAAGAGAGGAAGGAAGAGGAAAGCTGAAGCGACCTGAGAACAACCCCTGACCTCATTTGAAAACCCGTTTCTTACTGAACCCAATACCCAGGATCCCTTCTTGGGGCGTAAATTCCCTGAAAAGCCAAATCTTTTTAGGACACGCAGCCGTTGGCTGCCCTTTGGAGGGCTGAGAGCGAAGAGCTCCAGAATTTATGCACTACATTAAGCGAGATGCCTCGGTATCCAACTAGGTTAAATTGCTTTCTATATTTAAATTGCCTGCTAGCTGGTTAGACGTGGGAGCCACAGCTGTGAAATGGATAGTTCCAGCCAGTAAATAGAAAGGCATAAATCCTAATGGATTAATCTGTTATAATTAGACAACTCGGTATGACTTTGACATGGAGCCCAACTCTCCAGAGAAAGGTGAGCGGTGTCCCTCAGGTGCGGGGGACACATGGCAAGTGAAGGACGAGAAGGAGAAGAAGCTGAGGTCTGAGGACCAGAGGAAGGTCGCCAAGCCACAAGCCAGGCTAAGGCCTGCGTACGGGATGAGATGGGTGGACAGAGGGTGTGAGTGAAGAAACATCCCTCTCCACAAAAGAAATTCACACCAAAACCGGAAATTTAAGTTATAGATAAGAACGGAAATAAGTAGCCGTGAGCTCCTCCTCCCTCTCTCCTCCACCTCCCTTTACCTGGAGCAGTTCTTCCCTTATATGTCTCAAAGGAGCAAACCCTTTTGAGAAGCTTTCTAGGGGGTGATGAGAACTCTCAAGAAGCTAACCTTGGGCACTTTGTTCTGGTCTCGCTCTCCTCCTCCAACTCTTTCCTCTCGCCAAGACTGGGAAACCCTGAAGAGAATGAACACCCAGGAGTCAGAGGCACCCCAGGGTGACCTAGGGTACGGGTGAGCTGCTGAGAGCGGGTTGCGGCAGGCCGGACGATGGTGCTGGCAGTGGAATAGGGTCCATCCTTCCGGCCCAGAGCAAACCCCAGGAAGTGCCTCCTGACCCTGGATCAGGATGAGGAGATGTCTACAGCATCAGAGTTTGGCAATTCGGGTCTAATCTAAGTCAAGGCCTTCTCGATCTCGAGTTCCAGGGTAGTTCTAAATGCCTAGATGCACCCTGGGACCAGCGTCTGTCTCAAGACAACTTCCAAGGCAAAATGATCACCGCCCCAACGTGTCTAATCTACTGCACCTCCACGTCAACACAAGCCCTCGGCTCCAGTGAGACTGAGCTCTTTACTCAGAGGGAAAGTAGCTGAGGAGCGAGAGAGTGCTGCTGAGAGAGAATAGGGACCAGGGGCTCTCGAGGCTCAGAGTTTCAGGCGGTCTAAACAGGATTTTCCTAAGCAGCGTGCACACACACACGCACACACACACACACACACACATACACACACACACTGAGGGTAAAACTCTGGCTCTATCTGGAGTCTGAAAGTGAGAGAAACTAAGAATATTGCCCAAATGTTTATCCCACAAGCAGTGGTCAGGGAACAAACTGGATTCTTGATTTGTTAGAGGCACCAGGAATCGTGGTTGGGCATCTCTCGGGCAATCTGACCCTACATCGTACCCGCTCAGATGGAATGCGTACCAATTCAAGCCTCCCTCCTCCAGTAATGTCTCTCCACACTAGAAATAACAAGTGTCTGCCAACCACCCATCTGTCCAGTGCTATGCAGAACCACAGACCAGAGCCAGATAAGAAATCAGAAATGAAGAGAATGGGAATAAGACCAAGAGAGAACTAAAAATAGAGGCAAAGCTGTTGTAGGGTTTCCAGGTGAGGTGTGAGCCGCCCTGGCCTCCAGGCTGACACTGGGACCGGCACCTGGGGCCTCCTGGAGAGAGAGAGGGGTCAAAGGTGAGCCAGGGGTGCCCACCTAAGTCCTGTATAAACAAACAATACCCTATAGAAAGAAAACTTGAATAGAGATAGTATATCCAAGGGCTGGAAAGCTGATTATAAAGAATATTTAGTTCTTCACATGTTAACTTTTTATCTTGGTATAACTCCAATCAAAGTTCTAAGGGAATTTTCTTCTTTAAAACTTACCAAAGTGATTTCAGTGGTCATCTGTAAAAATAAACACGCATCAATTCCCCAAAACATTACAAAAATATGAGTAATAAGGGGAACTTCTGGGGCAGGTTCTAAAACTGATAACTACAGGGTTCAAAGGGCCATGGAGCTGTCAGGAAGAGTAACACATCGTAGTTCTCAGGAAAGTGTGTAAACAAACGCACACACATATGTGAATTATTTTTTAAATAGATGTCATCACCAATATGTCAAAAAGGGTATTGGGGACATTTGGTGAATTAATTGGTTAAAAACTGAAAAATAAAAGGTTTTTTATCAAAATTAATTCCAGATGGATGAATTTTGCAACCCATAAATCATAATGAAATCAAACATAGTGGGAAAATATAGGTGAAAATCTAATTCGTTTAGAGGTGGGAAAGATTGCTTAATCATTTAAAAAAAGACTGAGAAAATGTTCTATATGCAAAATTAAGGTTTAAGCGTGTCAAAATTCTTGTTATAAGCAAATAGGGATAAAATAGAATAAGGATAGAATTAAACAATCTTTTTACATTATAAATAGAGCTCGTATTTAAGAAGAAAAAGAAAACACAAGTTAAAAATAGGCAAAGTAGATAGATTACTGTACAAAAATACAAATGGCCATTAAACACTTTTAATAATTATATCTAGTGCCGTAAAATAATTATCCTCGATCACTGCGGATAGAGGATAAATTGGTTCACACACACGCACACACTCTAGAAGGTAATTTGACGATATATAACAATAATCTTACCTCTAGGACTGTATCCTAAATAACAAGAGATATAGGAAAGATTTATGAACAACACTTTTCATTGCAGTGTGATTTACAAGAACAAAGAATTGGGAAGAAACCTCGTGCTCACTAATTAGGGACTGATTAAACCCATTTATAGTCGATCCCCAACAAGGTAGATGATCGCAGCCATCAAGATCCATGGCACAGAAAAACGCTAAAAATACAATCTTAATTTTTAAAACATCGGAACAGTGTCTGGAAAATTAATAAGTAAACCATTCTGGGGAAAAAAAGAAAGTATGTAAGCAGAGAAAACAAGACGGGAAGGAATTGTTAGAAATGCTGATAGTGGTTATCTCTGGGTAGGAGAATTACGGTTCTCTTCATGTTCGTCTTTATACCCTTCTGAAGATTTCAGATGTTCTCTATTGAACATACTTCATTGTTATCGTTAGAAATGTAAAGCAACCAAATTCTTTACGAAGGATTAGTCCTCTAGTGTCCAAGAAGAGAAAGAGGAGAGAGGTCCCTCTCTAAAACGCGTCTGGAGTCTCCCCGACGCTTCCTCCTCCGGCTCCAAACAGTGAGCCAGGCTCTAACTGGGGCTGACGGCGCGATTAGCTACACGGGTGACCACGCTGCTGCTCCCTTACCTGAGGGGAGCTTCCTACCGGATCCCTTCCTGCCCTAAATAAATCAGACTCTGCAAGCCAGACCTCGCCGGCTGCACTAATCCATGTAAATTAGCTTGATCTGATGTTCATAATTGCTCTCCTCACCTGCCACTCACACACACACACACCTGCTGCCTCTTCAGACGTGGCTGGCACCCACCGAGCTGTCCCTGTGCCTAACTTTCCCGACTCAAACTCGCAGGCTCCCATACTCCACCCCACCATCCCCATCACTGCACTTCTGGGTCACTGTTCCGCCTGGAAGGCCCTCGCCCTCCTGTTGGCCAACCCACACCCAACCTTGAGTTCAAGTACGTCCGCAGTTCCCAGCCAAAGCCACGTGAGGGCCTGGTCTGCGCCAGCATCGTGCACCAGGGACGGAAATGGATAAGGCATGAGGCACCGCCCACAAGGAGCTAAGCATCTGGTGTAGCAGACCATTTGACCCTGGCGAGGGGGGTGCTACAGAGATAGATGCTGGATGCTAAAAGGTCATGGAGGACTTCCTGGAAGAGGCGATGCCGGAGCTGAGTCTAAAAGGCTGTGTAGGAGTCAGTCTGGCAGGGGCAGCGGGATTGAGTCTAGGAGAGGAGACAGACTAAATGAACGCCCAGAAGCGTGAAGCAGCTGAAGCAACAGGGCAGCTCAAACTGAAAGCTCAACACTCGAGAAACGAGAAGAGGGAAGAGAGTGATGAAGGAGGGAATGAGGGGAGACGGGAACAAAAACCAAGTCATAAGAAGCCTGGGTGGTGTGCCTTGCAGGGAGCTTGGTGCAGCCCAGGACCCCACAAAGCTGTCTCCCCCTTTCTCACCCCCAAGGATCTTCCTGGAGCGTGCAGGTGGCCAAGCCCCACAGGCTCCAGGGGCTGGAAGGGTCAACTGGTGCACCCTGGCGTCTGCTGCCTTGCCTCACGACACCCAGGTACCACCCTGACTTCTAGATTCCAGAACTGCCTGTGCTCATTTGTCCTGGCCACCTCCCGGTCCATGTCAAGCCTTCTACCTGGTCCATGTCATCATTCCTTTTCTGAGGGCGCCCATCAGGCTTGCACTCCCACCCTCCTTCGAAACCTCTCCGCCGTGTCCCCAGGGAGCACGTGGCTAAATCCAGCGTCCGTTTTCCAGGCCTCGTCTCGCGTGACCTGTCAGCGGATGCCACACGACGCTGACCAGGCCCTGACCTCCTTCTCACTAGCCAGCCCTCCAGGAGGGCCCCCTCTAGAGTTTTCTCCTCACTGGGATCTCTCGCTCAGTCTCCTTTTCTGGATCCTCCTCATCCGGAA
The DNA here is from genome assembly GCA_030015415.1 of Cynopterus sphinx. Classification (NCBI taxonomy): domain Eukaryota; kingdom Metazoa; phylum Chordata; class Mammalia; order Chiroptera; family Pteropodidae; genus Cynopterus; species Cynopterus sphinx. Next base: position 46,995,815 of record CM057390.1, on the reverse strand, counting down.
TTCTCGGTAGGGCCCCCCATAGGGCTCTGTGCTGGGTCTCTTTTCTGAGGCTTTGACTCTGTCCTCCTGACCACCGAACTCCTATGCCGGAAGACATAAAGGCCGATGTGAAGTTTCGCTTGGATGTCCAATACTCACCTCAAACCTTCCCTATCCAAAACTGCACTCCCCCCTCACCCACCCTCAGAAACCCCTCGCTCCTAGCCGTCCCCATCTCAGTCGCTAGCAACTCCACACTCCCCGTCGCTTCAGTCAGAGTTAGTTATCACGCTTCCAAGAAAAACAGTCAAATAGTTTCAAGATCTTGGGTTAGGCACAGATGTTCCAAACAGAGTGCAAAATGCCCTAACCAGAAAAGAAATGCCGATAACGTTACCGTAAGAACTTCTTCCTTAAGAAAAAATTTATTAAAAAAAGGGAAAGGCAATGCAGAGTGGGAAACGATATTTATTCGCGCTGTCTCTAACCCATAAAGGACTCGGGTCTGGAACACATCAAGAACTCTCAAAACCCAAGCAGAGAAAGGCAGGCCTCCCACTGTTTTTAACAGGCAAAGGACACGAACAGGCATCTCACCGAAACGAGCATACTCGGACGGCCGGTGCGGCAGGAGGAGCTGCTCCGTCTGGTTCATCATCAGGGAAATGCAGATGACGAGGCGTTGCTGTACACCCAGACGAATGGTGAAAATAAAATAAGTGAACAAACATGAAGAATGAAGTGGAACAAGCCGGAAGGCTCACACAGTGTTGGCGGGGAGCACATTGGTACCAACGCCGTGCACGCTTGTTCCGTGGTATCTATTAAAACGAAACATATCTGCATCCCTACGACCTCGAAATTCCATATTTTCGTATGGAATTTTATTTAATAAAAATGCCTATATATGCAGCAAAGGTCACATATAGGAATATTCACAGCATCTTTATTTAAAACCTAGAAAGAGTGCAAAACGCCCATCCACGAGAGATGGGATAAGAGGTGGAGGCGTCTTCACGCAAGGCCATGACCCAGGGATGGAGAGCGAGTCCCCACCACACGCACCGCCGCGAACGAAGGCCGCGATTTTAAGCGGGGACATCAGGCGGTAAGAGGAAGTCCCCTACGGTTGCGTCTAGGCAAAACTTTAAAGCACACAAAACGAACCTGTGGCGTTCGCATTCGGGGTCGCGGCAGCTTTGGGGAGGGACACGAGCTGCCTTCTGGGGCTTGGACCTGGGTCAGCATCTGGATGTGGATGGCGGTTACACAGATGAGCCCTCCTGGTCCAAGTTTGTCATCGTTGCTCAGGCTCCTGAGAAGGAAAGCCTGAGGTGGAAGCGGTTCATGCAGGGGAGCTGCCGAGGGCAGCTCTGAAGAGGAGGAGGCCGCTGTGGCCGCGAGCAGCCAGCTGTGATTCAGGGCACCAGACCGGCGAGGGGCTCGGGGTGGTACCCGCTATAGCCGCCTCACTCCACATGAGTGTCCTGTGCACCTTCCCTTAGACTGAATTATATTTCAGCCTCAAAGTTTAATGAGGTGGGCGAGGGAGAGCCGTGGAGCCAACCTGGAATTCTCTCTCATCCCACACACCCGCCACCCTTATAATTCAGGATAGATCCAGAACCTGACTCCGTCTCCCCTCCTGCACCCCTGCGCCCAAGGCCCCCTCGCCTGCCTCAGCCTCCTCGCAGAGCCCTCTGCTTCCGTCCTTGCCCCCTACAGCTAGTCACCGCCATACAACAGGCAGAAGGATTCCTTAAAACATAACTCACCTCCGCTCAAATCCGTTCATTCAGCGGCTCTACTCAGAGAAGGAGCCAGCTCCTTACAATGGCCTGGAAGGCCCTGCCCCGGAATCCGGCTCCACAGGTCCCCCACCTCCCTCTCCTTCTCTCCACCCAGCCTTCCCCTCTACTCCAGCCACAAGGCCTCTCTGCCACGCCTGGGCCCCACGAAGCCCTCGCCTGCCTTGGGGCCTGTGTCCTGGCTGTTCCTTTGCCCGGAAAGACTGCTCCCCAGACATCCGCAAAACCGAGTCCCCCATTTCCTTCCTGGAAATCTTTATTCGGCTATCCCCGTCTCCGTGAGCCACTCGGCTATCCCCATCTCTGTGAGCCACTCGGCTATCCCCGTCTCCGTGAGCCGCCCACCGTGGCGGCCTTAGTTAAAATCGCGCCCCTTCCCCTCCCGTCCACCCCTCCATCCACCTTACCCCAGAGTATTTCTCTTCTCTACAGCACTTATCTTCTGATATAGTACGGAATTTACTTATTAAACACTTATCTATTATAGCAATCTCTTCTTGGCGGCCCCACACCAAACACACACATTGCATAAGGCTTCGTGTCTCGTTCACACAGACCCGCATCGAGTTCCCCCCGCACAGGGCGGACATGACGCAGTATTCGTGGGACGAACGAGCATCCCATCACACTGCTCTAGAGATGATGTGCAGACTCGGGCCCCCACACCGCTCCTCCGGCAAGGACCCTCTCAGTCCCGGACACCCCACCCTACAGGCCACATGCTGCGTCAGGCATCGCCTCGTGTCAGTGGCACAGGGGGACCGTTTCCTGTTCCGGAAAGTGCTGTCACTTACGTTCAAGGCTCTCGGTGAGCCTGCGGCACGTTTGAAACATCTAGTCGACTCCCCACAGGCCCTAACCATGCTGGACGTGGGGTGGGAGCCCAACAAGCACTTTCGGGAAGAAGAACCATTGCCATTTAAATTGAATTTAGAAGGCAGCCTGTGCAATAACTTTAAAAAGAGCTGGGGAAGGTATATCTTCTTCGCCCCTAAAGGAAACCCGGGAGGCTTCAGCAAAACCTCCTCCTTGACTAGCAAGGAGATTACAGGGGGAAGTAATGATAACAAACTGCCTGCACTTGGTTCTGGTTTTAAAAGTCCATCTGGTGCCCACACGATGCTGGCCGGGGATAACTGATGGCCTGGAGCAGAGGTGAAAGGTCGTCCGGGCCCGCAACGGCAGGTGGAGACGGTGGCCCCGTTGGCATGATGGATGGCGGCAACCTTCAGCTTCTAATTGCTCCCAAAGACTTCCCATATGACTCGAGCCCCAAATCACACACGTGGGGAGAGGAAGGACAGAAGCCAAGGCAAGGGGTTCAGTCAGCAAAATTGGAACCGCTTGAGGAACGGAGCGGGAAGACTCCCCCACCTCGGCCTGCCCTATAAAAGCCTAAGTGATGTATTTTCTTCCTCGAGTTGGCTTTTTTTTTGTTAAGTGTCTCTCTTATAAGTCATTAATAACTAATTTCACAATCGCTGCATCATGTGACAGCCCTAACATACTGCCTGCGCTTTCCCCGGCAAATTTTCGTATTGAGCCAATAATTGAATCCAAATTATCTATTAAGTTAATTCTTGAGTAGACAGTATTTCACACTCGAAGTCATTTTTCGCAGGTTCCTTGGAATGAAGTAATTGCGGAACTGGCGATGACTTTTTCCCCCTTCCAAACACGTAAAAATAAAATTGTCGGGTTCAGCCTGGAGGCTGTCGAGCTCTGATGAATTCTTTCCTTCGCCATGTCTCCTCTTCTTAGTGGGAGCTAGCTCCGTGTCCTCAGAAACTGTCAGGCAGACAACTGGACATCGCTTCTGTAGTCGGTTTCTTCACTGGAGCTGTCCTAGGGCCAGGTCACATGTGCAGTCACATGTCACCCTCTTCGGCCTGACTCTGACTTTTAAGGAGATTTTATTCTTTTAGTCATTTAATCCCAGCGCAGCGTGAACTTGGGGAATGCAGCCAAACCACACTACCCTTTTCCAAGATCCAAACTCCCACCCACGGGGTGGATCCCTCTCTCCATTCCGCGGCCAGTGACCTGTGCCACCCCCTTTCGCTGCCCCGTCACTGGCCACACAGATTGCCGCAGGCTGGACACCTGACCCTGGCTGAGACAATCAGAGTCCTTCTTGCAAGACTTTGAACTTGGGTCACAGAGGCTCCAGCCCGTCTCTGTTGGTCCCTGGAATGAAAGACATAAAATTTTCACAGACTCTGCACAGGATATTGCTTCACAGCTTCCAAGTTTGATGGCTCTGGGGGGAATAGAAGGAGAGAAGAGGGAGAGGAAGAGGGAGAAGGGGAGCGACTAGTGTGCACGGCTTCAAAGGAGCACACAGAGGAGAGGAACTGAGGTCCCAATGGGGGAGGGACCGAAAGTGGAGCACGGCCCCACTCCGGAACCAGGCCATGCCTTCGGCCCCTGGATGCCACAAGAACCTGTATCCTCATGTGGCCCGAATACAATTTGGCTTTTTGAGTCCTGTTTGATGATGGGGACAGTTAGAATTAAACAAAACCTATCCAACACCGAAAGACCCAAAGAGAATTACCAGCGAGTGACTAAAGTTCTTCTTGGGAACTAAGGGAAAGGGGACTGCACCTAACGGTACCAGCAAAAGCGTCTAAAGATGCTCTTAACCGCTTCTCTTCTCGGAGTCCCACACATCGGGGTGAGATCTCCCCCGCCCACCTTCCTCTCTCACCCCTGACCACTGGCTTCCAGGAGCCGTCCGCAGGGCATCACGCCCTTTCTCTTGTGGAATCCACCACAGTTTTACCTACAAACTCTCACGTGGAAAACAAAGAGACTCGTTCATTCATCCTATGGACTCTCCAGCTTATACTCGAATGCTTTTGTCCCTGTCGCATCGCTGATCGAGTCCCCACATTTTACAGAAGTGAGTTTCTGTCGTAATCCTCCCAAAGGGCCTTGATCCGAAGGAAGTTCTTAGAGCCTGTTCATGCCTCAGTTTGTGCCCGCCCACAGGAAACAGCCTGAGATTGGGGGCCAGAGGCAGACCTGGGTGCACGGGGCAGCTTCTTCTTGAAAAGCAAAAGGATGAAGTTTACGCGTCTCCTCTCAGTGGGGTGCTGCCGTAAGGTTGGGGCAGGCAGCCCTTCCAGAGCCCAGGGGGTTCCCTTTATTCCTGAGTTCCTGAGAAATTCATTATACTGATGATTATTGTTACAAATGGATATTGAACTTCACCTTTTTATTCTTGTTAGCCTTTTAAACCCGTATTGAACTTCATCAGACGCTTCGCAACTCTCGAGCTAATCATGTGGTTTTTTCCTTCCCTTTGGTCCATTAATGTGGCGAATTGCTGCACTTGCTGCTGTTAAACCACCCCCCCCCTCATTTTTCACCCAAACCCAACCCGATTTCGGTAATTGTTTCTACCACACTACTGCGTTCAGTTAGCTAACGTTTCTTTATTATTGTTTTTATCTACTTTTGCAAGTGAAATATGCCTATAATTTTTTCTCCTGTCCTCGTCTAGTTTAAAGGTAACAATTAAACTACCTCTCCTAAATGAATCAGATGGGTTTCATTTTTTATTTTTTAATTCCTGGAAAAGTTTCTGCAAGACGGGGTTCTTTCTCCAGACATGCTTCGTAGAACTCAGCTGTGAGGCGGCGTGGGCCTGAGACCTTAAAGGAAGGGTCTGGCTGTGATTTTCATTTCTTTATTTATTACTGGTCTTTTTGAGTTTTCTTTCCATTATTTGCCAATTTCAGCATTTCTCATTTTCCCAGAAAGCTATCCAACTCATCTAATCTTTTAAACCTATTGGCATTTTGCAAAATTTGTTCTTAATAATATTTTATTATTTTTTGAGATATGTTGTGCCTGTTATTTTCCTTTCTCATTCAGTTTTATTTTATTATGTCTCTTTTTTCAAAGTCTCCCCAGATGTTGGTCTATTTTATTAATCTTTCCGAAAGACCTACATTCAGCTTAACTAAGCTTCTGTGATTTTTCACTGTGATTTGTTATTCATGTATTTCTGCCTTTATAGCTGTTATTCCCTTCTTGTTCCTTAGGCTTACTCTGTCACTTCCTTTTCAGCCTCTTGAGATAAGTGCTTAGCACATTCGCCTTCTGTCTTCTCATAGAAGAATTTAAGGCTGCACTTTTCCCCTAAGTGCTGCTTTATCTGTGTCCCAGAAAGTTTGCATGTGGCTTATTCATTCATTTAGTTCTGGATATTTTTCAGTTGCTGTCATTATTTCTTCTTTAATCCAACGACTTTAAAATAGTGCCATTTTTCAGTTTCCAGAAATACATGTTTTTGGTGTGTTGTTTTGGTTTTCTTTACTGATTTCAAGTTTGGTTGTATTATGGTCAGAGGACTTCGTGTGTAGGAAGTCAATCCCTTGGAATTTACTGAGGTTGTCTTTGTGCCCTGGTTTATGGTCATTTTTGCGAATGTTTTATGTGTAATGAAAAGAATGTGTATTTTCTGTTTTTTAGGTATGAAGTCATATGTGTGTATAACTATACACATTTATTTAAGCTTATTAAACAAGAGGTTCAAATCTTCTATATACTTAATAAATTTTTTCTTCTTCCTCTATTAACTTATAAGAGGATATTATGTTAAAATATTCAGCTAAAATAATTGATTTATCTATTTCTCCCTACAGCTATTTTTATATGTGTGCTTGTATGTGAGCACACATATATATTTGATGATGTTAGGTGTGTCTATACTTTTTATGATTATTATAGGTTTGTGATCTCTTATTCTTTTTCCTGGAGTGTTTCTTTTTTCCCTTATAAATTTTCTTTTGTTCATAGTTTCTTGCTATGTCTTCTTCTACTGCTTTGTTTTCAACGTCTTGTTGTGTCTCTTATAAAAAGTATATTCCTCAATCTTGTACTTTAAATTCAATTTAAATTTTTCTGTATTTTGAATTATGAGTTTAATCCACTTATATCATTATAAACTGATGTTATATTAAGAATCATGTTTTTACTTCCCTTGTCTTTGAGGTCAAATTCATAAAATCGTCTCTAAGACCGAGGTTCATACGTTTAGTGCCTATGTTTTCTTGTATGTGTTTTATTGTTCCAGGTCTTATTTGGGTCTTTGATACATTTTGAGTTAATTTTTGGATATGGTGACAAATAGCAGTCTAATTTCATTCTTGTGCTGGTGGCTTTCCAATGTTCCCAGCTCCATTTATTGAAGAGGCTTCCATTCCCCTGTTGTATGTTTTTGGCTCCTTTGTCAGAAACTTATTTGCCCATGTATACATGGGTTTAATTCTGGGTTCTCGGTTCTGTTCCATTGGTCCATGTGTCTGTTTTCTGCCAACAGCATGCTGTTTTGATTATTGTCACTTTGTAGTATAACTTGAAGTCAGGGAGTATAATACCTCTGGCCTTGTTCTTTTTTCTCATAATTGCTTTGGCTATTTGAGGTGTTTTGTGGTTCTATTCAAATTTGATGATTATTTGTTCTATTTTTTTGAGAAATGACGTTGGAATTTTGATGGGGATTGCATTAAATTTATATATTGCTTTGGATGATATGGCCATTTTCACTATGTTGACTCTTCCAGTCCAAAAACATGAAATATCTTTCCATGTCTTTGTGTCTTTGATTCTTTAAATAATGTCTTGTAGTTTTCAGTGTCTAGGTCCTCCACATCCTTTGTTAAGTATAGTCCAGACTTCTCCCAAGAAGACGTACAAATGGCCAGCAGATAGTGGAAAGATGCTCAACTTCACTAGCTACTAGGGAAATGCAAATCAAAACCACAATGAGATACCACCTCACAGCTGTTAGAATGGCTATTATCAACAAAACAAGTAATAGCAAGAGTTGGAGAGGTTGTGGGAAAAAAGGAAGGCTCATATACTGCTGATAGGTGCAGCCACTATGGAAAACAATATGGAGGTTCCTCAGAAAATTAAGAATATAATCCAGCAATCCCACTTCTGGGTATCTACCCCAAAATTTTGCAAATATTTATTTATAAAGATATATGACCATTATATTTACTGCAGCACTATTCGCAGTGGCTAAGACATGGAAACAGCTGGAGTGAATTTCAATAGACGACTGGATAAAGAAGCTGTGGCACATATCTACAATGGAATATTACTCAGCCATAAAAAAGATGAGATACTGCCATTTGCGACAACATGGATGGACCTCGAGATTATCATGCTAAGCGAAGTAAGTCAGACAGAAAAAGTTGAAAACCATGGGATTTCACTCATATGTGGGATATAAGCCTAAAAGCAGCAAAAGAAAAAGACAAACAAAAACTCATAGACACAGACAATAGTTTAGTGGTTACCAAAGGGGCGAGAGGGGAGGCAGAAAAGGGTAAATGAAGTCAAATATATGGTGAACAAAAGAAGATTTGATTTGGGTTCTGAATACACAATGCAAAATATGGACAATGTATTAGAGAGCTGTACACTTGAAACCTATATAATTTTATTAACCAATGTCATCCTAATAAATTTAATTTTAAAATTATGTTTGCCAGTTTATTTCACATTTTCCATTTTCCACACTCTTTCTTCCTTCCTTCCTCCTTCCCACTGGACAGATAACATTTTCCTCTGCGGATCTGAAAACTCTACTTTCTATTTTTATGGTTTTAGCACTAATTTCCTACAGTTATCCAGGCCAAAAATATCAATGTCGTCCTTGAATTCTCTCTTTCTCTCCCCAATCCATCAGGATATGCTGTTGGTTCTACCCTCAAAATACATTCAGAACCCTACCCCTCACTTCTCACCAACTCCACTGACACCACAATGCTCCAAGCCATCACCATCTCTCATCTGAATTAATGTCATCACTTCACAACTCGTCTCCAATCTTCCATCTTAGCCGCCTAGAATCTATTCTCAAAACAGAGCCAGGCAGGTCCTTTTACGATGTCACTCCCCTCCTCAAACTCTCCAAAGTCTACTCAGGTCACTCAGAGTAAAAGCTAAGTCTTTGCCGTGGCCTACAAGCCCACCCCTCCCAGAGACCCTCTTCTATCCATCTCCCCTTGACTCCCCTTGATTCCTCGCTGTTCTTCACGCACGTCAAGCATTCTCCGACCTCAGGGCCTTTGCACTGGCTGTTCCGTCTTCATCGAATACTCTTCCCCCATACCTGCATAGCTAACTCCATCACCCCCTTCAGGCCTTGGCTCAGGCGTCTTCTTCCCAAGGAGGCCCGCTCTGCCCATCTTGTTTAAGTGCCCACCCTGGCACTTCCAATCTCCCTCGTACCACCCACTTTTTTGCATCGTACTGAAAACTTCTACCATGCCATTTTATTTGTTTGTTTATGATGTTTACTGAGGATTGTCCATCTTCCTTTGCTCCATGAGACTGAGAACACCTGGCTGACGTGGCCACAACACTGTGTTATTTAAATCTCTACTAGGAGAGGTGTAATTGACCATCGGTCTCAGCTCTGCCCTTTGGGATCCACCACCACGTCTGGACTGAGGCTACACTTCCCAGGGCCCGCACCCAGCCAGTGGCTAAGCACAGCAGGCCCAGTCTGGAAAAACGGTCCAAGGACTCCCCAGTAGCTGGGCCAAACCATTCCTGGAGTCACATTTCAGTTGGAAGGTCTTTCTACCCCAAACCGCCTTCCTTCCCCTTCTCCTTCTGCAGGTGTCAGGCTGCATCTGCCAGAAGGTTCTCCCTGCCTTTTCCCACTTCTTCTGCAGCAAATCTAATCCCACTGTGGCAGCTTCTTGGTGAACTGATGTGTCTGTCTGTCTGCTGTTGTGTCCCAAGTTCCTAAATTTGCAGTAGATGCTCAGTATCCAAGCAGTGCATGTCTAATGAAGGCCAAGTGCAAGCCAGAGAAATCATCTTAGAGGCGGCCCCAAGACCCATGGCAACGCTTCCTCAGTTAGGGTTTGTAGTAGAGAAGGCGAAGGCCTGTTCTCACAGCCTGTTCTTCGGACACGTCAGATATCTGAATACTAATGAGAATGATGAGACCTCAGGGTCCATCTAAACAATCATAACTGATACTTCCACAGTGACTCAGGACGCTGCAGCGTGCTCTTACACACAGATGCTCCTATAATCCTTACCCCAGCCCTGTGACGTACACCATTATCTATTTTAATTTCAGTAAAAACAAACACAGAGGGGTGCACTGATCGCACCACAGTGCCAGGCTCTAAATGGGAACATTGCATCCTGGGCCCATCCTCTTCTGAGGGTACTTCGTGGCCCACACAGAACAGGAGAAGAGGGAGAGTCAGTGGCTTCTGGAGAAGTCTATCAAGAATGATATAGGCTTACCATCAAGGGACAGGCAAGCCTGGAGGACCAGCCTGGGACAGGCCCGTGCTGCACAGCTTGCTGTAAGGGAGTGGGGAGCAGGGAACCCAAAGATGCTCCCAAAAGTTCCGAAATATGGAGTTTCTAAGCAAGAAACTCTTTTGGGGGGATCAAGGGGTACAGAGAAGACAGCTGAGTAAGAGGGAATGTGCTTGCAAACCGGCCCGAGGAGATAAGACTGAACACTGGACAGAGGCCTCCAGAATCAAAAATTCTCTAAAAAGCCTCCCCCATCCCCAGCTGACCTGAAGTGAGCGCTCTCCAGTCCCGAAAACTTGAGGGTTCCCTGTGTGCCTATCATAATGAGGACTTTTTGCCCCCAGAACAGCAGAGCAGGAAGGGTACAGCTAACGGCAGGTGCTTTACTGCTGGCTGGGGGGCTGGCGGGGACAGGATGGAGGGGTGACACTGGCGAGGGCCCCCCTCCAGCATGCAGCATCAGTGCTCCAATAAACGACTAAACTGCTCCGGAGAGGAGCGGTGATCATGGCCAGAAGGGACAAACCCTGGGCCACTAGCTAAACGAGGCTCTTCTCTGCCTGAAGCCTGGAGTAGAAACTCCCAGCCTCTCCTCCTGCTCATCCAGGCCAGGTCCCCTGACCCTCGGGCCTGCACGTGCTTCCAGCCAGCTCCACAGGCCCAGGGCTTCCCAACCTGACTGCCGCGGCACCGTGGTGGGGCAAGAGTGGGTCACGGGCGTATGAGACACCGAGCCTTGAAGCCCCTTGGTGCTGGGCAGGGCCGGCCTCTGGCTGTCGGTGACACCCCATTCTCCCAGTGTGCCCACTGATGTTAGCGTTGTCTGTGCCGTGATGCTGGAAGAGAGGGCGGGAACGAAAAGGTGGGGACACTCTGCAGCTCTGGCTCCATCTCCTCCTTTCTCATTCACCCCTAGAGGCCCCACCCTCCATTCATTCATTTATTCATTCATTCATTCAGCTAAAATGTGTTGGGCACCTACCCCACACCAGGCCAATCTGTCAGCTTAAACCCTTCCACCAGGAGAGGGGCACCCTCTGTCACTAAGAAGCTGCCTAACTGGGCCTAGGGTCTCCGTCCACAAATTCGGGGTCCGAACAGAAGCTGGCCAAGGTCTCTGCAATTCTTGACAGCCGTAGGAGATTTTATGAACAATCAATAACTACCCTTTTCCATTCACCATGTGCTCTCCTCCCCACCCCATTCAAGCAGGGAGGCCTTTCTTTGCTCATTGTCCCAGGACAAGGACACGAAAACCATCCTGGAGCCTCTCCCTGCCTGTGAGGCGTCACAGGCTTGCATCCTTCGGGCGCTAAAAGGACCCCGGCTTTGCCTAAATGACAGGGCTCAAGAACACCCTCCTTCCCCTCTAATATTTATCTGGCCGAGGGGAGAGAAGAGGGACATCTCTGAAAGGGCCCATAGTGGAGGCAGAGGTACCCTGACAGCCACCCGATAAATGGGTGCCTGAGGACAGCTGGGGATGGTGACAGCTCAGTGGATGCTTCCCTGGACGGTCGTTTCAGGACCGGATGGGCCGTCCCTCCCCCAACCTACACCCCACAGCTCCAAGTAACGTATCAGGAGCCGGGGACGCCTAACGTGAGGAGGGAGAGGGTGGCTGGCTCATCGACGGGGTTTCTGCCTCTGGCGTGTCTGGCTCACGATCCAGGGCTGTGGGTGGAGTGGGGCCCGTAAGGTCTGCCTAAGAAGAGCTGGGGGGTGAGCCACGCCAGAAATGTCTCCTAGGTGAGACTCGCCAGCCCCCCAGCTCCCTGGAGAGCTGCTTCTGTGGCAGCTGCAGCCTGAAGGGACTTTCCCGGCCCCACACCCGCCCCCAATATTCCTCACCTTAGGCTCCCCACCCCCACCCGGCCTCATTCCTCCAGGTTCAACCCTGCGTCTTGGCAGCCCCAGGCCGCCCTCTCTGCTAGCAACAGCCACACCTGCCCATCCTCTGCCAATCCATCCACCAGCACAGGGATCCCACCGGTGCCATGACCCGGCGACCCCACCTCGTCCCAGTGAGGAGCCTCGTTTTCCAGACGCCCCCACCCCTGCCCTGGCTGCTTCTCCCTTCACCAACCCCTACTGCCCCTCGCCACCCCCAGCCCTAATTTTGTCGGGGAAACCAGGTCCTGTCGGGGGAGCCCAGCCAAGCCACCCAGGGCGGCCGGTCCCTGTCATGGCCTCCCCGTGTTGCTCTACCTAACAACGCCGGTAATGACATCCCCGCCAAGCGCTGGCCCAGCAGCTCCCGAGGAATTATGCGCCACTTAGGGGGAAGTGTCGCTAATAGAAAACTTAGATGAACAAGGGCTGTTGCCGGCACCTTGCTTCCTTCCCTTAATTTACAACAAATCTCTATTTATTGAGCCAGTAACGCATTTGAACACTGACTCATAAGAGACCCTTCTTGCAAACACCGTGCGCCTGACAAATAACTGCCCTTCCACGGCGCTGCCGCCTGCAGGATTCAGCCCAGGCAATTTGCAGGAACTGCACAGGCGGGCGTCCAGGTCCGGGGCCCACCCTGACCCCTGACCCTGTGCAGGACCCGCCCCTGCAGCGTGGACTCTAAGCCTCGCCCCCTGGGAAGGCCCATTGTGCCCAAGCCGGGCAGGAAGGCGGAGAGGTGCAGGGTAAGGGCCTGGGGGGCACCCGACTTTCTCATGGGCCATCTCCCTGTGGATGCTTCTGTGCCTGCTCTCTCGTTTGTCCCTCAGCCGGTTCCCTGAAGAAAGCCAGGCAAGGGTGACCGTGCCCACTTTACCGATGGGGACGCAGGCCCAGGAAGCGGGAAGAGAGAGGGACACAAAGTCCCGGAGCGTTTCGCTCATCAGTTGTCCCAGGCCCCGGGGGGGAGGACATCCACATCTCCTTTACTTTGACAGGGCAGGGGAACGGCTGTCCCCCTCCCACGTCCTACAGCTGCAGGAGATGTACCGGTGCGTGGTGATGGGTGCGGAGCGAGAATTCGGCCTTAGCACTGAAGATGGGGAGGAAAAGGCATCCGATCGGCATTAGAGGGGGCTACGGCAGACAGGCTTAGGAGCCAGGTTCTCTTCCCAACTTACTGCCTTCAAAGCTGGTAATTAAACCTCATTACTAGGGTAGGAGGACACCCTCCTCCCTAGACCCACCCTCCACACACACACACACACACATACACGCACGCACGCACGTGCGCATACACACTCCAGAAGAGAAATAAAAGGCTCCCGAGTTTGCCCCATATCTAAAGTATATGACTGTGGGGGACTGGAAGGGGGGGGGAGGCTCTGTCCTCAGGACCAAGGAGAAGCCTTGCTCACAGGTATTTCCTAAAATCAGCCTCAGGTACCCCAAAACCATAGCACACCAGGGAGGCAACAGAAGGAAGCAGAAAGAGTGGGAGACCTGGGTTCAGATGTCACTTGCTGACTTCATGCCCTGGGCGCCTTGTTTGAACTCCCTGAGCTCCCGTTTTCTCGGCGATAAAGGGGAAAGTATGGCAATCACACAGGTTGTTTGCTGAGGGTCAGGTGAACTGTGAGACGTCTGACATATCGTCGGTGTTTAATAATGGCTCGACAGCCTCTCCTTCCTCTTCACGCTCCCTTCTTGGCTAAAGCATAAGAGCTCCTCGTCTCCTCATCTCCAGAAAGTGTCCTCCCAGGGCCCAGGGCCCCAGATGTGGATCCCGATCCTCTGAGGCAGGAGGCGCAGAGATGTGACTCCCCAAGGAAGAGCTCCCAGGGGAACCTGTAAGGGAGAGGGAGCCAACATCATGAGCCAGGGCTTCCGGCCAAGACCCAGGAAGGTGGCCTCGGTGGATCCCTTGGGGTCAGTTCCACACCCGAGACGTCCTGAAGGTGAGACCAAGGAGCTGGACAAGGAGCCAGGGCGCAGACGGCGTGGTCCCCTGGCACTTTGGGAAGCAGCTCCCGGGGATAGCCCCAGAGCTGACCTCCTCGGGGGTAAAATCTCACCTGAGCCAGGAATGGGCTCCCAGGAGCCCTCACAGAAGGGGGATCGGAGGGAACCTCAGCTCCCAGTCAGTTCCAGCCTGCCCAGGGGTGGGAGACCTGTGCCACCGAGCACACCAGGAGAAGCCAGCGTCATCCCTCGGTTTCAAGGGGATCTTGTCACCCCTCGTAAAACACCGATGTACTCTAACCCTGCCCCAGTGGCTTCTGCGTGACGTGGCCGGGCCGGACAGCATTTCCTCCCTTTAGGAAAAATGTGAGGTCTGGAGAGGCGGGATGCCTCCCCGCGGGTCACAAAGCTCATTAGCAGCCTCCCTCTCAAAACAGCGTCGTGTTCGAACCTGCGCACGCACAACACACCGCGTGTGGATCGTCTGGGTGAGATTCGGGGCGCTTTTCAGCCGTGAGGTGTGGGTTGATGACGTGGAGGAGAAAAAGGGCAGAAACTAGAGTAGACGGGCCCCCCCTCTGGGCGGGGAGGGTAACAAGCTCCCTCGCAAGGTGGACATCATCCTGGAGAGAACTAGCCTGCACCTGCCACCTCACATATCAGTGTGAATTTTTCTATTCGTTCCTTTTCCTGCAAATACGAGGATACCGTGGGAAGGCGAGCTCGGTGGGAAGGAAAGGTGGGTAGTCCCGGCTGCGTGCTGCAGGCTGGGTGCCGGCTCTGCAACACGCGTCACTTAGTTAATCATCTTTTCCTCCCTCTGACCATCAGCCCCTCAAAAGCAGGGCTGGCTGCTGGACACCGCTAGGTCCCCAGGGTGCCTTGGCACCTACAGGCACTCCACTGGTGTTCACTGAAAGAGTAAACAGGCACGTGACACTTGCGAGTGGGGACCTCAAGAAACACTTGTGTGAGAGGTAAAGACGGGGTCAGAGAGAGAGACAGGTGACCCTAAGAGGCTGGGAGAAGGGCACAGAGCAAGTAGGAGCGTACTAAATGCATGTGTGCCCATCCCCAATCATCCTGTGCGCGGCACTCCCCCCCAGATACCCTTCCCACCTGCCTGGGGTCCTCAGGGCCCGGGGAAACATGAGGGCTTCTCTAAGAGCTCTCATTTCTGGAGATCCTCCAGACTTCCCTCCCGGACCTCCCCACCCAAGCGGGAAGAAGGGTGGACATGGCTGACCGCCCCCCTCGCCCCCGTGCACTGCAGGGCCCCTGGGGAGCCTGGGTGGCCCCCCTGACGCTTTGGCTCCAGGACCTTGGAGAACAGGCTCCTCCTCATCCAGCCAAGAGAGGGGGAGGGGTGGCAGGAAATGGGGCCTGAACTCCTGCAAATTGAAAGAAATCGGTGGAGGGAGGACACGTGTCTGTGTCCAGGTGGAGTCGAAAGTTTGACGCGTGGTTCGTTCTCCCCGCCACAGGCCAATCCCCTCCAGAAGCCAGCCCGTTTAGCCTCCCTGTGACCCATTCTTTGCTCTGACGAGGCAGACACAAACGGTCTGGCCCCAGCATGGCAGGAAACCCCGCAAAAGCTGCTCTGTCGTCCTTCAGGGCGTGGAACAGGGAGATGCTGTCTCACAGGGGCTTCCCTGCACCCCGGGTGTTCCCTGCAGAGAGGTGCCGGTGAAGGGTGGGTGCCAGGCAGAAATCCGACTTCCCCTGGGGAAGGGATCCGGAGATGGCCTGGCGAAGCCCCCGCCCCGTTTCCCTGCGGGAGGAAACTGAGGCCACCGAGGAGAACGGGCAGCAGTTCCCTCCTACGGGCGACCCAGCAGGGTGCAGGGTGACAGGCAGCGTACAGACCGGGCAAGGTGCGGGGGAGACCGGGGCACTGCTCTTGCCAAGCCCTCCCACCCGGAGGTTGGCAGGTGCCATCTCTGGCTCCGAGTCCTCGTTGTCAGCAGCCAGTCAAAAGCCCCCCACGTCCCGAGGCATGCTCTCTCTAGTCCCGGGTGACTTCAGGGGGGCACGAGAAGGATATGGACTTTTCTCTCCTGATTCCGGGGCATGGGCAGGGACCCCAAACTGAGACCGAGCAGCTTGGAGAGCCGCAGAGGACTGAACAGCCGGCCTCCGTGCTCCAAGCGCAGCTCCGGGTCTCGTCCCTTTGGCCGTGGGCCCACAGAGAGCCCTGGCGGGAAGCCACCCAGCCAGAGCCCCTGGGTCCTCCCGGCCGCATTCTCAGCCGGCGAGGGATGGAAAGCGCCTGCACTTGGCTTGGGGTCTCCCTCACTTCCAGACGCATCTCAGAGAGGCCCTCGACACTGTCACTGGAGGACCAGGACCACGAGCCCGTTTCCCCCACCTTGTACCTCTGGCACCGTCACGATTCGGTTTACTCCTTGCGGCTCCCCCGTGAAGATCAGCAGTAAAACCCTCAGAGAGAAACGGGCACACGTGCCTGGCCCCAAGGTGATCGAGGAGGGGAGGCCGCAGAGACGACCTGCCTGTGGGACGCACAGTCCGTGGGACACACGGCCAGGGGGACGGGGAGCCGAGCTCCAGAAGAAGGGAAAGGGGAGAAAGCCAGGGGGGCCAAGAAGGCCCCCGGGGGTGACTCCAAGCTGCCTCTCAGGACTGGGGGCTGCTTCTGCACGATCTCCTCTAGGCAAGTGGAGCGAATGCTTCCCGGAGGGAGGCTCGGGGCCAGGGGGATCTCTTTTCAGGCTCTTCCACCAGTTTTCCTTCGTGAACAGGTGTGGGAGGGGGACAGGGGTATCTCTGAGTGGGCGGCAGGGATTTCCATCAGCTCTCAATTCCCTGGGGAATGAAGCAAGGCAAGGGATAGTTAGAAAAAAGTATATTCAGGAATAGAACGTAATTTCATGCTTAAGAGGAAAAATACGTTTGTATCATTTTTATAATGTGAATTATGGAAAATAAAGTCCAACGACATGCTTCCGAGGGCTGGAGACGGACGCAAACCACGCGGTGATTCTGTTGGGGACGGGACAACCCCGGGGGACGGGGGTTGGAGGGGAGCAGAGCAGGAACCCCCGGGGAAGGAGCAGAGATTTTCACGCCGCCATTCGGACCTGGCGTGTGACCCTGCATCGGGACCTTCACGGCCGGTGTCGTCCGATTGGCTACCTGTGGCCACGGATGGGCTCCAGCACTTTGCCACACGGTCCCCTCGCAGGATCACCTGCTGCTGGTGGGAAGACGCCCCTTCCCAGGGCCCAGCGCAGACAGGGCGCCGGGATCCGGATTAATGTTACCAAGGACCCCCAAGAGATTCTTACGATCGAGCGGGGCGAGCCGGCCAGTGCCCCTGTATCCATCCAGACCCCTGTTCCAGAGCCCGGGTTGCGTCCACTCTCTCCCGACCGCAAACAGCGCCGCAAGGACTGACCGTGCGTGCGTGACTTCACACTCGGGCAGGTGCATCTGGGGCACAGAGTCACCAGCATGCCGTCCGTAAGGGAATTCCGCTGCCCTGCACCAGCAACCGCAGAGACCACGTGCCTCCCCACGACTTTGCCAACACTGAGTTTGGACAAGAGGATGGATTTTTGCCGAATCCGCGCGGGGAGAAATGGTTCCTTCCCCTCGTGCCATTTTAATTTACATCTCTCACGAGGGAGCAAGTAAAGGACCATTTGCATTTCTTTCTTGTGAACTCGACGTTCACGTCCTTTGCCCATTTGTTCTCCTGGGCTATGTATCTTTTTCCTGATTTTCAGTTCTTTGCGCATCAGCGGGATCAGCTCTCTGTGATGCGCGTTGCAGATCCTTTTTTCTCCATTTGCCTTTGGGCTCTGCTTTATGGAGATCTGGGCCTGCGTGATGTTCTTTTATTTTTGTAGAGTCACGTTCGCCCATCTCTTTTTCGGCTTCTAGAATTTGAACCCGCGTGAGAAAGGCCTCCTCATCGAAGGTGATCCCCACGTTTCTTGACAGCACTTCTATGTGCCTGTTTAGGTCTCTGCTCCCCTTGGAGATTTTCCCAGTCCGGGTGACGAAATTCAGAGTCAAACTTATCTTTTCCCAGAAGTGGCTGTGCTGTTGTCCCAATGTCCTTTATTTAAAATTCATTTTTACCATATTGACTGGAGATGCCACCTGTTTCACTTACTTTGCTACGTAATTCTGGGCCCGCTCTGAAAGAGTTCAGTTCCCTTGGTCCATTGTGCTCCTCCAGTGACAAACTGTTTTAATTACTGAGCCACGCGGTGCTTTCAAATAATCTGGTACAGCTCGTCTTCCCTTGTTGCTCTTCTCTTTTTTTAGTGATTTTTCAAAGGTTTTTTTGGTTTTGTTTTGTTTTTTTTTTTTTTTTTTTTTTTTTTTTTTGGTTCGTTCATTTTTCCATAAGAAGCTTAAAATACAGGCCTATTTCCAGGGGCAGAATAATCCCTGTTGGTGTATGATTTGGACTGTGTGAATCAGCCTAGGGAGGACTGACCTTTTCATGGTGTCCAATCTTCCCCATCCAAGAACTGATGGGGGCAGGGGGTGGGGGAAGAATGAGCTCCAGTGGCCGGGTCTTGGGGCAGGTGAACGATGGGGTGGCAGCATGGCAAGTGTTGAGTCTGAATTTACCCCGTTTCCCCATCCTTTCCTGCTACGGTAGTATTTGTGGCCAACGTTCACGCCAGTTGATCCTGGTTCACTCCTCATGTTTGAGATTTTACGAGAGGCCGTAAGGGGCATCGAGGACGTCGATTTAGCAAGACCCATTAAACAAGTCATCTCATTTCGTAATCTCCTAATCGAATGCAGGATTAGGATTTCTCCGTGTCACGGTGGGAGGGAACAAGAACAGAGGAAGTCAAGTTGCAGGTACAGCAGGTGCTCCCTATGTGCTAAGACTGGGGTGTAGATGGATTCCCAGACACCCCGGGACATGTAAGTGGGTTCAGCAGCTTGTAACTATTTAGTGCAGGGAGGAGGATCCTGTGACACTGACCCAAACGGGGCGTGAAAATGGGCTTTAAGTTTTCCAGGTTAGAGAAACAGCCATTTGTGAATAGCAGAGATGGACCTCAACAGGACATTGAAATCCATGAAATTCCCCTTGTCTGTTCTTGCAGGCCTTTCCTTCCACACGGTGAGTCTTCCTTTGTGTGTATGAGCCTCCCGGTGGCCTTGGGCCCGTCGCAGTCCGGCCACACCGAACACTTCACGACGCTCAGAGGCGACGACGGCCCTCCTCCCTGCACATAGGCACATGCTGTTCCTCCGGGACACCCTTTTCCCCTTGCCTGCCTGGCGTCTCTCGTCCACTCTTCCAGACTCATCTCAAGCTCCCACCACCCCTGGGAAGCACCCCCACCCTTTCCGGTAGCCAGCAGTCAGTGATGCTCAGCCACCCTCCCAGGGGTGCCCAGCCACTCCCACAGGGCTTGCTTCCAAGAAGGGCCCCCTTTAGACTCTGAGCTTCTCCGAGGCAATGACTGCAGAAAACAAGTGTCTGCAGAAAAGGACGCGCTAACAAAGCAGTAAGTAGGAGGCCGGGGTTCAGATCCCAGCCCCCCGGCACCACTTACAAAACTAAGCGAACGTGGACGCGTCCGAGCCTGTGAAAGGGAGAAGGTGAGAATAACACCCCCTTGCAGGGTTGCTAATGGGATTAAATAAGATACCAAAGGTAAAATGCCCACCCGGCACTCAAGTCCTGTTAGTCTCTCTCAGGGCCACGAATGAGATTTTAGTTAGTGAGGTTTGAAGCTTGAGGTTTTCTTTTAAAGGGAGTGTCCAGAGCAGGACTCAGGCTCGCGCCTCCGATGGGGAGCTCTTTCCGCAGACGGTCTGCTCAGGCGGGGGCCTGAGCTCGTGTGCCTGGCGTGCCCATGGACTCACCCAGGTGTCCCGGATTGGGTGTCCCCCGGAGCAGCTGCCTGGGTGACGGGCAGCACGCCTCGAGCTCTGCGTTCGGGGTCAGCACCCTGGTGGCACGGGGACCTCAGCGGGGCAGATGCACAGTTACAGCACCATGGGCTTTCTGGCGAAGTCAGCAGAAATGCTTACCGAACAGCAGACTCCCCCAGCTTCACATAAGATCCCACTGACAAAGCCTGGTTAGGTAACTGCGGCAAATAATTAGCACGAATGCCCCCCAACAACCATGGAGGAGACACCCCAGAAGGCCCGAGTCGGTCTCCAGAAGGAGACCCCAGGGAAAGCCGCCTGCATTCTCCCAGGTGTCAGGAAAGGGGTTTCCCTCCCTGGAGCAGACCTCACTGGAAACCTCCGGAGAACAGCCACTGACCAGAAGGAGCCCGGCCAAGGCCTGGGGACCTTCTCGGGGCAAAGGGAGGGTGTGGGGAGCGGGCAGGGGGAAGGTTAGTGAGCAGCCGTCGCCCACACACTGAAAGGGGGAGGCCCACGCGGCTGGCTGGCTGGTCGGGGACTTGCTCCTCGCGATCCCCCGTGGTCAACACGGAGCAGGCTCTGGGTAGATGGTGTTGAATGAACACACCTTTCCCTCTTCTCAGGCCGTGAGCCCACGGGCATTTCCAGACGCCCAGGGGAAGTAGGTCGTCCAGGCAGAGGGCAGGGTGGCAGGCAGAGCCCCCAGCAGGCACCCACCTGTCTCCTCGAGCCCCCAGCCCGCCTCTGTCCTGTGGCCCGGGAAGCTGAGCCCGGCTCTGTTTGGGGAGGGATGTTTTCTTCTAGCGGAGGGTTGACACCCGGCTCTCAGCAACGTGGAGGGAGTTACCGCACGGATGATAAATCAGGGAGGGCTCCCTAAGAGCTGCCGAATCAATAGGCTATGCGTTAAAAGCCCTTAAATGTGGAATTGATTTTATATTGCGATCTGCGTTTGGGAAGTCGCTAGACGCCAACCGCGTGTGCGTCTGGTGGCAGCTCCGATGGAGGCGTGTGCACGTACAGGACACAGGTCCAGAGGCAGACGTCACACTCGCCTCTCCGCACGAGGCACCCCCCACCCGACCACCTTATAACTGTTGTTTTTGGCAACGCTGCCTGTCGGGGCTTTTAACTTTGAGCCCAGCCCTGGAGACAAGGCAAGGCAAGGCCTTCAAAGTGAGTCCCCAGTGTCCCCCTGCTGCCATCACCCCACAGAAGGACAGGCAAAGGCACCTCCCCAAAGGCCAGGCCCTCTCAGCTCCTGCAGAAAGGACTGACTGACTGGGGTTAGGGTTCTGACCCTCTTCAGAGCAAACCTGAGAGATGGTGCCAACCGCTAGACACGGCCCCTGGTGACATTCTCACCAGGCACAGGGCAAAGAGCCCCAGCCCAGGGTCCCGGCTGCAGGTGCTATCCCAGCTGAGCCATGAACCGGAAGAGGAGCATCTCCCAGCATTTCGTCCCTCAGCCGTGTCACAGGGCCCAGATGACAGGCCCTGCCGCCTGCCCCACGTACTCCCTGCGAGGTGCCGTGAGACCACGGCTGAGACACAGCACGTGGGAAACATAACCTTCCAGACCTGCGCCACCGCTAGTTACTGCTGCTTCAGGTCAGCGCCCGAAGCCACCTGCTCAGAGGGCTGACATCCTGGGCCAGGCCGTCTGTCCCTCTGAGCATCTCCGCCCACGGCCAGGGGGAGCAACAGAACAGAGAAGAAGGTGTCCTGGCCTGATGTCAAGAGCCTGGGGTCCAGGCCAGCCTGGCCACCCAGCACATCCCAGACCCCACTTTCTCCCGTGGTAAAACGAGAGTCAGGTCACCTGACCGCAGAGGCCCCGCCACACCTCTATCTAGGCGTCCCTGAATCAGACTGATGGATACTTGCCCGGACGTTCTCTCTACAGGTGTTCGGAAGTTTATTCGGAGATTTTTAGAGCCAGTGCCAGCGTTGAGCCGGATGGTCAGGATTACGCCAGAGGAGCATCAGGCAAGGTGCCTGGCCTCGAGGACCCTAAAGTCAGTCAGAACGGCGGGACGCACGAGGCACATGACATCATCCTGCCGGGCCCTTTCTTTCACTCACCCTAAACGTTCGCTGAGCACTCACTACGGGCCAAGGGCCCTGCTACGCACTTTACTTCGAGGTCTCGCTTCGTCTTCCACCACCCCATGAGGGATGTGTCCTCACCTCCGTTTTTATAATTAAACAGAAGGTCAGAGGCCACGCAACTTACCCAAGTTCACACAGCGGCTGAGTGGCCGAGCCGGGAAAAGCCACGTCCTGCTTCACTCCCAGCTGACGCGCCTGAGCACCAGGCATTCGCCGGCTGGAGGGAGAGATGTCCGGTTATTCATTTGTTCATTTATGGGTGTTTCCCCCCACACACACACACACACACACACATAATTCCAAAACGCTTTACCATAATAAAAGACACACAATCATCGTAAAAGATCAAAACCCACAGAGGAGAAAGGGGAGGTGGTTGTATCTCCCACCCGTCCTGAAATGCTTTCTTTCACCGTTTGCCCATTCATGCGTCTCCTCATCTGAAGAGCATTGACTGCGCATCCTACAAGTTCCAGACACCAGGGGTTCTGTGCAGGGTGTGCGGAGCTGAACGCAATCCCTGGCGTCAAAAATCTCAAAGTTGTATGTGCGTCGTGTGTTGTGTGTGTGCACGCACGAGCCCATACACCGAGACAAAGGGAGGGAGACAGTGTTCTTTGCAGGGAAAGCCTGAATGCCCGGAGCATTGAAGTGGGCCTCTTTCCCAGACGAGAGGAGTCAGAGAAGCTCTCCCTACAGGATGAGCAAACGAGGTGAGGCAGTGCAAGTATTTCCGTCATTGCAGGTCCTGAGCATCACATGTGATTGAGTTTTCTGGCCACCAAGGCGAAACGGGGACGTACGACCTGTTCCGTGGCGGTCTCACCTCAGGAAGACCTCATTGGGGCTGGACTCAGATCTAAGATCACGCATGCCCAGATTCCAGGGACGCTGCCCGTCACAGGCAGCGTCTCCCAGAATGGGTCTGCAGACGGTGCAAACCTTCATCATCAAGTGCCTGTGCCTTGCCGCAATCCCCCGAGAGGGCCAAGCGAGAGAAGACGCTAGCGTGGCCCCCGCTGCACCCACTCACACAGGGAACCACGTGACTGTGGCTTTCCAGTTCTCAGCCGTGGAGCAGCCACAGAGCAGGAAGAACGCCGGCGTGGGCAGCGAGGAATAGGGACACGAGAAGGGAACCCGTGTGATTTAGAGCCTGCTACCTCCCAGACTCTGCACTTGGCCTTTGACACACACCACGTCATCCAGTGCCCCCAGCTCTTCCACGTAAGCATGACTTAACCCCCCGAAGGGTGACGGATGGAGACGTACAGAGATCGAGTGGCTTCCTGAGGTCACACGCTGAAGCTCGTCGCGGAGGGACCTAGAAATCGAGAGGACCCGCACGGAGGCAGCCCATCGGCTCCAGCCGGCCACCCACAGCCCTCACCCAGCCCACTCACTGTAGATTGGCTGACCACATAGTCCAGACCACTCATTTGGCAAAAGAGGAAACTGAGGCAGACATGAGACAAGTGACCTAGACCAGGGCAGGGAGCACAGCCTTGTTTTCCTGACTCCCAGGTACCTTCTTTCTCAAGGCCCAGCACAGGGCCTTGTTCACCTGGCGGAGCAGCCGGCCAAGAGCCGCCTCGGACTCTGACTTGTCAGCAGTGGGGATCTCGTTAGGATCCCTCTGTCCTTTGCCCGCCTTCCGTCTCGAGGACTCAGCCACTTCCGTAGAGCCCTGAAGGCCATGCACAGAATTCCTCAAAGAGAGGCCACATCCTGGACCCCGCCCAAAGGGATGCGGTGTCCAAACCCCCTCCATCTCTCATCACGAGGCCATCTCCGCAGGGCACAGGGAAGCCTGGAAAAGTGAGAAGGGAACTCCTTTCTCCGGACTCCTCTGCGGTGCTTCCCTCTCGCTGTCCTCGCTGCCTTTGATTTCTCTCTGAGTTCGTGTGAAAATCGTTAATGGCATTTTGGAGCAGCCAAACGAGGGGCTTAGCGAAATTCTTCACAAACTGCAAATGACGACGGGAAGGATGTCATCACGGGGGCCTTTGAGGGAAATGGCCCTGGACTGACATGCTCTCAGAGTCTGAGACAGAAGGGCGCACAGACAGGCGCCAGGACCCACTGCGGCGTGGGCTTCCCCAGCCCACGGCCAGGCCCGGCTGGGGTCCTGGGGTCACCTGAGGCCACAACACCTGGGCTGATGCAGGGCCAGGCCAAGGAGGCCGTTTCTACGGTCATTTCTCAGGCCTCCATCCTTTGGTTTGTTAGTCAGTCAGCTTCCCACAAAGGAAGTCAGGCCTCGGTTCAGAGGATTGTGAGAGCATCAACAATTCCACCCCCTCTACGTTCTGCCAACCGGAAACTTCTGCACGTGTGCGATGTAGGTGCCCGCCGGGACACGCGTGCCCCACCACCCCTCCCTGCAGAGCGGCTGCCCGGGAAAGAAGAATGCGTGTGGCCCTCGGTCCTGACACCAGCTGATCCGATTGCTCCGGGGCACCCCAGCTGGCAGGGCCGGTGCTTGCCCTCCCCAGAGTGGGAAGCACAGTGCCCTGCCACGATGAGCGTTTTTAAGGTAGAGATCGTCAGTGAATTTAGAGCCCTGGACACCCAGGCCTTGCCGCTCCTGGTCCCTCCCTTCTCCCAGCTTGGGGACCCCTGACCAGGGACAGAGGAACTTTTGCCTCTGCCCCTGGCCCTGGTCCACCCAGTGCCCCCCCGCCCACTCTCTCTCACCGACGGCAGGAGACAATTCCCCTAAGGGGACGGCTCCCCCAGATAGACTTTCCACGACGCGAGGTCCGTGCACCGGGGCACAATGGGACCTTTCGATTTTGTCGTCCTCCTGAGACTATCTATTTCCTCCCCGTTTCGAGAGGCAGCTGTTGGTCTCGGTTCTAATGGCCTGGTGCTTTCTAACAAGCTCCTTGCCCCTCGGCTGATGGTCTTTCTCAATCACATCCCTGAACAAACAAGACTTGATTTTGCTTTCTTATTCTCGGTGGCTCCACTTAGTAAATAAGCCCCGTGCCCCCTTCCTCTGCTCCTTCTCTGTCCAAGGCCCCCCTCACCCCTCGTAACCCTCCCAAGCTCGGGCCCACGCACTGGGCGGGTTTCTTCCTCACTGACTCTCCAGTTTATTGACCAGACGCCCGGCCGCAGTGCGGAGCAAGCGTGCGCTCTCCGTGCGAATTCCGAAAGGGACTTGTGGACGCCTGGCTTTTAGTGCTGGAACGTCGTTTTCTTAACTGGGAGTGTGAGGCTCAGAAAACCAGGCCCCACAGTTTTTAGGAGGGCCAGGGTAGAGAACTCCCGATGCCCGTCAGCTCAGTCTCAAGGTCCGCTGCCTGCGGAGGAACTCAACTGAATTCGCTTGAACAGATGGTCCAGTCTCCACCCGCACCCCATAGGGTCTCTTCGAACACCTGCATCGAACCCAAACAGGTCTACATCCACCGAAAGCCCCCTTCGTGGTACCCAAGAGAATAACATTCTCTGAGCAAATTAATTCTTGTAAAGAGGGTTGTAGGGCATGTATGTCACCGCCTAGGAGAAGGAGCCATTGTCCCGGACGGAAGAGGGAGGCCTGGACTGGATGGAGTTTCGGGGTCAGCTCTGTGGGGAGGACAGGCTGTGGGCAGGGTCAGGGGTGAGCTCTGGACTGTCTCAGCGACAAGGAAACTTTGTCCCGGGCTGACTTTCAGGGTTTCTGCTTTAATGTGCTAATTCAGTATTCTCTCTGTTCCTCCCCCACGCCGTGTTCCCTCCGTGTGCCACCTGCAACCCCTCCTGGGACTCGATGAATCAATACACACTTGCCGACGTCCCTCTCTTTGCAAGGCGCTATTCTAGATGCTAGATAAAGCAGTGGAAGGAAAAAAAAAAGAACAAGTAAAGATCCTGTCTTCTCTGTGCCCACATTTTGATGAAAAGAGGTAGATCGTAAACACCCAACGTGCACCCCCTCCACATACACACCGTGCATAGCCGGTCTGTACACATTTGGGAGTCCCGGAAGAGGGAGCGGGGAGGGAAGCCCTGGACAGGAACAGTCTCTTGGATTAGCTGACATCTGAGCAGGGGCCTGAAGCAGGGGGAGGAGGGAGTTGTAATGACTCAGAGAAGAGCGTCCTAGACGGATGGAAAGGCCACTGCAGAGACCCTACGTTGGGAACTGGCTCGGGTGTTCAGAGAAGGCCTCGCTCAAGACCGCTGTGCCTGCAGCAGAGTGAGGCGAGGGAGAGGAATCGGGAGAGGGCTGGGAAGGCGGCCAGGTCAGGCCTCGTTGGCTCACAGGTCATCGCGAGGGCTTCGGCCTACTTGTAAGGCAAGATTCTGTAGTTCAGAATCTTTTACTCGTTTAGACGAGTCTCCCTTGACCTCCCAGTTAGTTCAGAGAAGGGGAGATTTGTCCCGGATTGATGGAGAGATACCAGAAAATCACAGCGACCTCCGAAGAGGCCACTACGGCGGGGGCGGAGGGGAGGGTGGCGATAATTGGGCAAACCTAGGTTTCTGCTCTCAATTCTGCTCCCACCGTTCGGTCCCAAGTGGCTGGATCAAACTGGGGGTGGGGGGGAGCGCAGATAGGATGATGACCGTGGAACCAGAGAGCAGTCACTCAGGGACTCTGGGTGGATGGGTCCCCAAGAGGCTGCTCCGTTGGGTGCAGCCCCTGAGAAGAAGCACAGCCCAACCGGAAGCCGGGGATGCAGAGGAAGGAAGGCTTTACTCCTCCGGGGCCAGCAGATGTTGAGCAAAACGCCTGCGCCAGAGAGTGACACTGAGGAAAACCAGGCAGAAGGAGGGGGAACGGTGGAGTCCCTGGAAGAGGACGACTGCGATCCCAAGTCTGCACCAAGACGGATTCTTAACAGGACACCGTGGCCACCAGGCCACCGCTCACATGCAGGGGCAGCCGGAGCCACCCCCACGCAGGTCACCCAAGCCCAACACCGGCCCGCCTGAGGCGAAGGTTCCGGGCCTGGCTTCAGCGGTGCGGAAGGTGTCCAAGCACCCAGCCCTGGCCCGACGACAGAAGGTGGAGCGACAGAAGAAGGGGGTGTCTCGGGGGAGCCACCCCAAGGGTGGACCTCAGGGGTCCTGAGGAGGACAAACGCGACCACCGGAAGTCAGTCCCTTGCCCAGTCACGTCACTCGGGAGGAGGCAGCACCCCGAGGCCTCCCACTCTCCTGCTGCTGTCACGTTTCGTGCTGAAGACGAGGACTCCCCAGTCCCCACGGAGACCCCTTCCTGGCCCCAGGCTCGCTCCCTGGGGTGCCCTGTGCCTGGGCAGGTCCCGGGTACTGTGAGGAAGTCCTGCCAATGACGCCTGGAGAAGAATGTGGCCCAAGGTGCCAGCTTAGCCCTTTCTCTGTCCCGGTCCCCGCAGTGGCCTGGCAGTGTGGCTGGTGGCACCAACGCTCCTTAGACTGTCTGTGCTCTTCCCTCTTCCTAGCCCTGTCGTCCGCATGCCATGGCCCTGGGCCCGACAGTGAGATGCACGGGTCCGGGCACGTCCACAGGCCTGACGAGGAGCCATCCCCGCCACCTGGAGGACAGCACCTCTGGACCACCCCCAGCCGACAACTCAGTCAGGTCTCCTCCACAGAAGAGAAGGTGATCCGAGCAGGCCCCGGGTAGGAACGCCGTGAACGCCCTTCCCAGAGACGGGCATTTCACCAACACGGGGCCTTCGGGTCACCGTGACCTCACCCTCACCCAGCTCCCCAGCACAGTGAGGATTCAGGGGGCTCTCAGGCTGCCGGGCGGGGCCCCTGGAAAACAGGTCTTTCATCTTCCACCGAGGATAGAGGTGAAGGATGGGCTGGGCCTAAAGCGCCATCCACCGAGGATGTGTTGGGCCAGCCGGGCTGGACTCCAGTTTTTAAATGGGGTAAGGCGAGAGCGGTGGCTTTTTTATTTTAAATTGTCAAACTCCTTCCTGCGTGAGGAGGAAGAGGGGAGGGGAGGGATGGGGCAGCCTGCTGTGCGGGCCCAGGATGAGTCAAGGAGGAGGTTTTCCTGGAAGCCTGGATCACGCTGGCCAGGCCGGTGGCGCACTCTCCTCCTGCGGAGATGTCAGATGAGAATTAGTCACCGAGCGTGGGAGGCGTCGTGACCTCCCTGCCGAGCAGTCCCCAGGTCGAGGTGGTAATTCGAGACTGCCCTCCCCCGGGAGGGAGGTGGGGACTGAGTGGGTAGGACCTTGCTTGCGCCATGAGGCCAGGCAGGTGTGGACTT
This sequence comes from Cynopterus sphinx, assembly GCA_030015415.1. Classification (NCBI taxonomy): domain Eukaryota; kingdom Metazoa; phylum Chordata; class Mammalia; order Chiroptera; family Pteropodidae; genus Cynopterus; species Cynopterus sphinx. Next base: position 46,967,663 of record CM057390.1, on the reverse strand, counting down.
TCCAGGAAAAGCTGCCTCGCACGGGAACGGGGCGAGGGCGGGGGGCGCGCGGGCAGCATCTGCACAGCGAGCCCGCGGCAGCAGGCTGCAGCTCTGCACGAGCAGCGTGGTGGGGAAAACCAGGGCAACCAAGCGGGGTGCTGGTGTTTACTGAGAGAGAGATGAATCGCGTCTCCTTCCAAGGCATTCTGCGCCAGGCTGGTGGCAGTCACTCAGTCACAGGGTCCCCGTGTGGGGAGGCACCTTGGAGAGGGGTCCCTCCCTCCCTTCCCTCTGTAGGCGAGGAGAGGGCCCCCCTTCCACGTGGAGCTGCTTGCCGACGGCCACGCGGCCCCACTGACTCACCCTGGCCTCCTCCGTGCGCAAAGAAAAGGGGGGAAAAGAGTCCCCTCGAGACAAATTAGGAAGGAAAGGCATGCCGTGGGAATATTTAGCAAGACTTCCACAGCAAAAGATGGCTCCTGAACATTTAAAGTCGTCCGCGCCTGTTTATAATGGATTCCGTGTGAGAATCTGGGTTTGGGGCGGTGTCTTCTGGCAAACAGCGCGCTGTCCTGTACCATCCATCAGTGGGCAGCGTCGTTTTTGAGGATGCATCTCATCAGATAATCAAATGATTATTTTAGGAATAAGAAAAACAAAAAGGCCTCCTCCCCTCCCACCCCGCTCTCGGCCACAGGTCCTGCTCTGACACATGCAAGCACCCTGGTGCAGAGCAGGGGACGATGCCCCAAGGCCCGGCGTGGGCGCCGCTGAGTCTCAGCCTCCTGCTCCCTCCAGGCCCAAAGCCCCTATGGAAAGCACAACCGCACAATAGCCTATGCAGTCCCCACGCTCTGGACCCCCCCTGCGTGTGTGTGAGGCCACAGGCCGCCTGGTTTCTCTCTGAGCACCCCTGGCCCAGGTAGGGCCCTTCCTCCCAGCTTCCCCTTCCCCCAGGTCGTCTGCGAGTTCACGTCGCTCACCAGAGTGGCGACCTGCCCTCTCTCTTCCTCCAACCTAAGGACGGCTATCAGCCCCATCGCCCATCATCACTCCGGCCACCAAAGCCCTGTGGTCAGACTGCCTGGGTCTGAGGGCTGGTCTCAGGGATCACGAGCGCCAGGGCGGCAACCTGCAGCCAGGGGTCCTCCTCCAGCCGGGGCCTGTTTTCGTGAACAGAGCGTCCTTAGAACACAGCCCGGCCCCGTCGTAGGGTCTAGGACGGCTTTCGGGCTGGAATGTCCAAGGCGACAGAGGCAGCCAAGCCGGCACGGTCCACAAGGCTGGTAATACTTACTACCTGGCCTTTTACAGAAAGAGTTTGCTGATCCCCGCTCTCAGCTAAGTTAGGTGACTGAGCTCGTGCCACTCGTGGATGGACAGTCAAGCCAGGGTTTGAACCCGGGTCCCCCGACACCCCTCCTGACCCCCGCCAGCAGAGCCTGTTCAGAGTTGAGAAGGATCTTCATCATCATCTGAGATCACTTAAACCCGCCATGAAGACCGTTACCAACCTCCTTTACCACTTTTGTCTCCGAAGGTCTCGCTTTTCCTGAAAACTTGAGTCCACTTTGAAAAGATAATACCTACCCCTGCCCAGACTTAAAAGAATGGGCGCCCGGCTACGAACACATTCCCCTGGGTTGTCATCACAGAGCACGTGACCCGTTTATCCCCTGGGCGACCTGGCCGACTTGGGGGAAGGGCCCGGTTTAAAGTCCTTCAAAAATCAGGAAAGGCCGGCAAAGAACGTCTCCAGCCATCAGACAACACGGGAGCGATGCCCTTGTGTGAGTGAGGTCTGTCTCATACGGGCCTTTGGCAGTCAGGGGTCAGGGCTGGGGAACTAGGACGGGCATGTGCGCACACATGCACGCGCACGCACACACACGGCCCTGTGTCACGAAGGTAAGCCCCTGAAGGTGGACGTCAGACCCTGGGAGCCCAGGGGCCAGCAGTTCACCAGCACTGGGGAGGTCAACCAGAGCGCCGGGGTGGGCACCTCAGTGAGCAGGTGGGACACAGGCAGGAGCCGGGTAGGGGCGGACATTCTGGCAGGCCCGGACCTGCCTGGCATCAGGACTGCCCGGTGGAGGGGACAGCAGGGACCAGCCAGGGCCTGAGGACCAAGTCGGGTCTCACATCTGGGAAGGACTCACGGGAACAGGCTTGGGCTCAGGCCCAGGAACCCTGTGTTGCCACGCGGGTTATAACGGCAGGGCCCGGGGTGCAGGGAACAGAGAAAACGACCCCGTGTCCGGTTTCAGAGCGAGGTCGGCACAGGGCCAGGGCCCGGCTCGCTGGGTGCCATGTTCCCTGAGCTCCCAAGCCGGCCTCCTTGGCTCTCCCACCTCCATGGGGCACCACCGAGCCCTTAGCTCGGTCCACGTGGTCCTAGCAGCATTGAGAGGGGGACGGCGGGCGCTCAGGCCAGGTGGGAAGCTGATGGTGGGCGTCCGGGCTGAGCGAAATCACCCCCGGCCAGAAGCTTTCACGGCAAGGGGAGGGGAGAAGCACTGCTACCTGATTCCGGTTTGAGGAGATGAACTCGAGTCTAGAAAACGGGGACAGCGCGGCCTTGCCAACCAGGCACGCCCCAGATCGGGGGTCCCCAGGGAGCTGGGGGCAAAGCGAGGTCACTTCATAGACTTTGCTGACTCGGGTAAAGGCACAGCGGGCTTACAGCGCGCGCAGCGACTCTCCCCCAAAGAACTCGAAAACAGCTGAAGATCTAGCTCCCACCGCCCCCCTTACCGGCGTCCCGGTTCCTTTCCCGTTTCTCCCCTTATTCGTCCCTCAAGCCCAACCTCAATGCCTGATCTTGCTAAGACTCATCCAGATCGTTAAGCAATTATCATTAAGGTAATAACGTTTTATTCTTCCCAATGTTTTATTGACATTTCGAGAGGATCACAGACAGCAGGTATCGTCTCAACCAAAGGAAAGGGTACTTGGCGGTAAAACTTCAGCTCTGCGACGCGCGGCTGGGGAGAGGTTTTAAGGCAACGTAAAGCTGCCCGGCACCCACTCCTCCTCCATCACGGCGCCTCCACTTCCTCGGGGGAGATTTCCTCTCTCCCCCTTGGCAATCCAAGGGCTTATTTCCCATCCGGGATGCCAGACCTGACATATGCTCACACCCAAGAACGGCAGGAAGAAGGCGCAGAGCCCCAGGTCGGCCAGCCGGACGACGGTCGGCGGTCATCCATCACCGAGGCAGCAGCATGCTGACCCTGTAGACCCTGCGGTCTAGCCCTGCAGATGTCCTTTGGTGCCTGCCCCATCCTCCCACTTCCCACTGATGTCATGAGCCGCCTCTCCCCGAAGCCTTAAATTAACTGGACTTTGCTGTTTGCAAAAAAACCTGGATCCCAAGTGGCCTCCGCGGCCACCTCAACACACAGTCAGGCCAATGGTGTCTGGGGAAGAGGACTGGCCAGCTCGCCAACCCTCTACACAGAGACTGGAACATGGTACGTCACAGGGGCCACCACCATGGACATGGTGAAGTGTGACCAGAAATGAGAAACATTTGGGGGGACCCGGGACTGGGAGAGTGGACAATGGTGTCCCGTCTCCCTGGGGTGACAGGATGGGCTCCCGTGCAGCCCTGAAGGCCACACCGACAGTGAGCACACCCCTCGCCGGGAGTCTTCCCCCACCCCTGCCACGTGAACAGCTGGAAGCCTGCGCATGGCACACGCGCTCCTCTGGCAGGCATCATCCTGGCGCTCCCCGGGGAGACTCCGAGACAACACGACAGGACCAGTGTCTGGTGGAGTCGGGTCGTTTATAAAGGGAGAAAGAGAGGAGCGGTGGGCCATGGTTGTCCTCCTTCTCTGGTGGGGCCCAAGAGGCCAGGTCCCTGTCGTCACAGTCACCTTAAATAAGCCACGAGTCCCAGCGGGAAGACAGCGTCCCCCTCTACGTGACTGACGGGGCCGTCCTACAGGGCCACTGGGATAAACACACACCCCAGGTGTGACATCAAGCTGTGTCTCCCTCCTCCATCCCCACGGCCACTTCCATTCCCTTCCCGTTTGGGACCTACGGGCACCGGCTCTGACTGGGAAGGGTGTGGGGAGGAGACAGGTGACTGGCCCAGCAGACTCAGCGCGGGGGGACCGAGACCTGCCAAGTGTAAACGGTCTCCCGAGGGAGCTGCATCCCCCACCCTGACCGAGCACACGACAGACAGAGACATGTGTGCACGCGCACACACACACACACACACACACACACCATCCCCAACGCCCGGAGGAGCCCCAGGTAAGCAGCCAGGACGCGGCTCCGGGCCAGGAGCCCAGCAGGGAGAAGGCACAGCGGAGTGAGGCAGGAGACGAGCTGCTTCCGAGGACGTTTATTGGAGCCTGGGCTCAGCGTGGGTACGATCGGGAGCCCTGTCCATGGCCCCGCATCCCGACAGGCCGGGACGCACACAGGGCGCCGGCCTCCTTTCATCCGTTATAGACAACGTTATAAAAAAAATAAACTTTACAGTAATAATACATTTCGCTCATCTGTTGGGGGATTACTTCCGTAGTTTCGTTTCTTAAAAAAAGGAAAGAAAAGGGGAAACCACACGATATATGTATATGGATGTGTATATACATATATGTCGAGAAGGAGAACGTGTTGTGTACATAGGGTGGGCGAACGCCTCCGAAACGAGGAGAGCCAGTGGGGGAGGGGAGAGGACGCTGCAGAGACCACAGCGCGGGGCGTGGGCATCCCGCCCCTCTCCACACACAGCCCCTCTCCCCGAAGGGAGACCCACCAAAACGATCCACGAGAAACCAAAAGAGCCGACGGAGAAGCATCACTTCTCTTCGATTCCAAAACGCCCGCCAACGAGGCAGTTTTAATCCTCCTGCCCCAGGGGGGTCTCCCAGGTGGGCTGAGCACCCAAGCCCCTGGGGCTGCCCAGCCCCCTGAGCGACAGTAGGTGGGGGGACCTCAGGGTCAGACACAGGCCCGCGGAGCCGGGGCATGATAAACACCACCCGAGAAGCCAGGCGGAGGGGCCTAAGGTGCCCAGTGGGACCCCAGGGGCCGGCCTCGCCGCGCTGTCAGCTGACACCTCCTGCCAACCCACGGCGGGTCCCCAGGGTGGGCAGACTGAGAAGAGCAGCGGCTGCTGTTCTGCCCAGACAGCATCAGGCACGGCCCCCAGTCCCTCGGGCTGCAAGGGTCCCGTCTCGGTCTCTTCGGGCAACAGGGTTCAGAGAGGAAGTCAGCAGAGGACGCGCTGGGCATATCTAGGCCCTTGTGCCCTCCTCGGCACCGGGGTGCCCTTGCCAGGGTGCCTCTGGGCGGCTCACAGGCCGCCTGCCTGCTGACTGTTTGGTGTAGAAAAAACTTCCCGAGAAGAAACCTGGGAGCAGACAGGTTCAGAGACAAGGTGGGAAAACAACCTTTTTTTTTTTGCAAGGGGTGTGTGTGTGTGTGTGCGTATGTGTGCGTGTGTCCATCTCGTCAGGCGGGCGCTCTCCTGAGCCGCACGGCGTCTGGAAACCCCCAGACGCGGTGCCCAGAGTCTACAAAGCCAGCTTCAGCATCAGGAGGGGGACGGCGGTCAAGGCGGCCGAGGGTCTGGCTCTGCAGGGCCCTGAGTTCGGTCTGATGACCTTGTTACTCCCTGGGATGATGTTGGTCGTGAGCTGAGGCCGCGGCAGGAGGAGAAACGGAAGCGAAGAGAACATGGAAGGCCAAAAACAAAAACAAAAAAAATACAAAAATGAGTGAGCAGGCAGGGCTGAGGGCAGGGAGAGAAAAGAAAGGACCTGGGGGCTGGGCTCCCCGTGCCCCTCCCCGACCCCGGCCCACCCAGGGCGATGGGCCTTTGCACTGCAGCTGGGAGATGGAGCCAGACTCCCAAGGAGCTGGGCTTAACCTCACCCCCAGGCCCGTGGGAGCGGCTGCAGCCCCCAGGACAACCTGGAGGACGCTGCCCAGCGAGGAAGGGGTCTGCAGATGCAGGCCAGGGAGGATGGCGGGTGGGGGGAGGGAGGCAAATGGATCTCAAAGGGAAGCAGCTCCCGGGGTCTGCGAGGACCTGCTCCTCGAGAGCAGAGGAGAGGGAAGCTCTGTCCTTCCCGTTCCTAAGTGGTTTGAATCCCTCCTCCACAAAGAGTCCCGTGCACACTCCTCCGCCCCCGGAACCTGACCCTGTCCGTCTTCCCAGGTAAGGCACAGACACGTGGCCATAGACACACTGGAGTCCCAGAGCCTCTTCTAGGAAGGGGGAGTCTCTCTCCGTCTCTCTCTCCTCTTGAGATCACAGAAGCGGCACAGAGCGGGTGCTCCACGCATTCGCCTTAGAGAGTCAGGAAGGCTTGGGAGGGCCTCTCTGCTCACAGCCGAGGGCCCTGGCTGCAGCCTCGGCGCCCACTCCCCAGCAGAGCGGGTGCCCACCGGGTCCAGGCGGGCCAGGAGCTCGTCTGGCATGGCCTGCAACGGGAGCTGAGGGCTGTGAACCTGAGGCTCACCTGCACATAGCCCCCGACTCTACCCCACTCACCTCCGTGAAGCACATGCTTAACTCTTTGGAGCCATTGACCTTCATCCCCTGCTCCTGTGGGAGAGAAAGCACTCGTGAGCAGGGGCCACGGTGGCTGGGCCTCTGGCTGGGCCTTGTCCCCTGACTGCTGAGACCCAATGTTCCACGTCCCTGCCATCCGCTGTCGGCCTCACGAAGCCCAGGGCACATGCGGCCAAAGCCCCCCCCCACCCCGTCCTGACCCCCTCAGCCAACCAGATCCCGTGTCCTCTGGGCTCCTGAAGAAGAAAACTTCTAACTCTGCTCGCCACCTTACAGCCTCATCTAGTAAGAAGCCATTCCCTGGCCTCTCGACCATCCCCAGCGCTCCTCGGGGCAAGGCGAGAACCACGTCTCCTTTTCCCGGCGGCAAGCAGCGTCTGCTCGGAGCAGCGGGTCACTACACGTTTGCTGGATCCATGCACGAATGGAAAACTGAGTGAAAGCGCGCATGCCACGGACCAGAACCGCATCTGAGCCCAGCCCCAGAGAGACCGCGAGTCCCCTCCGGGCTCACGGGGAAGGGAGCGACGACTGATGTCGGCCACCGGTGCGTGTCGGACAGACATCTGGCAACGGCGTCACGTGTCGGCCACTGCACCTGAACAGGTGGTAGCACCTGAGAGCAAGGCGGGCAAGGGGAAGACTGAGGAAGGAAAGCTGGCTTGGGGGTGACTCCAGGGCGCTCTACGCCTGGCGCGACCACCTGGATGCAGGGCCGGAGGCGGTGCATGGGGAACAGTCCTTTGTCAGCATCATCGCGTAACGGTGATTCATTCAGAGGCACCAGGTGGGGGACGCGGCGTCTCTCTCCTGGCTTCATATGGCTTGACGTCTAAGGCAGAATCTCTGGCCACCGTAAGCAACTCGCAAGTTCCAGAAAGAACGCCTAAATCCCTGCTCTTGACCGGAAACGTTAGTAACCCCGTGGACACCACAGGCGCTCTGGCCAAGGCCTCTGGCCAGCTAAATAGGGCACCAGCGGCCACACCGGGGGCCAGCCACCAACAGAGCTCCTGCTGACGGCGGCGACGGGACCCAGGGCTGACGGCTGCGGCCGGACTGGAACTAGATACCGGACCCACGAGGACCCTGTTCAGGGCCACAGCACCGGCGACCCCGTGTGCCGAGATCCAGCCCGGCCAGGCCGCCAATCTGCGGCCCTGGAGAAAGGCGGGTGTTCTCAGGCCCTTTCGGCCCCCGGGACGGATTCTACTGCCCGGGACCCGGCGCGGCTCCAGCTAGGGCCGCAGGAGGTCACCGCCGACATGGCCCACACGTCCCACCTCAGAGACCGTGCTGTCGCCGCTGGCTTCGGTCTGACCCTGTCCCACCACCCTCGCCCGTCCCCACCTGGCCTCCCCGCAGCGCTCACTGAATACGGAGCCTGTGCAGTCAGAGCCAGGATCAAGGTCCTTGCCCTTGACACTACCGTGGAGTCGAACACATGGTGACGGGAGGAGATCTGGCTTCGGGTGCTGAACGTCCGGTGCGACATACAGACGGTGGATTACAGAACTGTACGCTTGCAACGCACACTCTTATTAACCCACGTCGCCCCGATATGATAAAAAAATGAATAAAATAACGTCGACTGCTTCACAATAAACAAGGTCTGAGGAAACAACTCGGTTAGATAGACGACCTCTAAGCCTGGCCGTCGGACTTTCCGGGACAGGACGTCAGCTTCTGGGGAGCTCGGGATCCTCCACGCCACTGGCTCCGGGATGCTGCACCCCACTCGCCCCCAACCCCGCCACAGAGAGAAGCCAGAGGGGCACAGGAGCCCCAGCACCCGCCAGGGCGGGGAGATGAAATCTGGTGTGGACACGAGCAGCTGGGCCTGCCGCTGGGTTTTGGAATTGGGAACGATTTAGGACTTGCCGGGTTCCTCTTAAGAGGGGAGGAGGTGGGTGTTGTCATTAGAGAGGAAAGGGGGAGGGGAGAGGAGGAGGATAGAGGCAGAAGAGAGGAAATAAGAGAAAGAGAAATAGAGAAAAGAAAAGGTAAGGCAGTGCCCAAGGAGATGAGGAGCACAGGGCAGGGAAGAGGAGGATGGAAGGAGGAGGAGGGGGATGAACAGGGGCTGAGGGGGAGGGGTGGGGAGGACAGGGTGGAAGAGGAGGCAGGGGGAAGGGAGGGAAGGAGCAGGAGGTGGGAGGAATAGAGTGGTGAGAGGGGAGGGAGGAGGGAAGGGGAAGAAGGAAACGGGGGGGGGTCCCAGAGGAGCGGGGAGGGAACGTGAGAGGAAGAGAAGCAGCAGAGGAAGGCCCCTCCACCCTCTCCTGTGACCCGCACTACAATGACGAACTGTAAACTCCACTGCCACAGCGCCTGGGCCAGCCCCAAGGGAATCCAGGGCAGCCTGGTGTCCGACAGGGGCCGCGGGGACTTCAGGGGAGGCAAGGACCAGCTTCCACGGAGACCGGGCATGGCACCCTTCCCCAAGCCCCACCAGCGACCGGTCAGGGGTACACCTCCCACAGCACTCACAGAAGCCTTCCTGCACCGATGCTGCTGCGGTCCTGCAGGCTCCAGGCCGGCGGGCCACACCCTGACCGTGTGCCAAACGAAAGGCGGGGACACGGTCGGCTCCCTCTGGGGACACGGTCGGCTCCCTCTGACCGGCCCACGTTACTCCTTCCGGAGCTGCAGGAGCTCGCATACAGATGTTTGTCCTCACGGACCCCACCAGCCTGTCCTTTCCTAACTAACCCTGGGTGCCCACCCCCACGGGACCACCCCTTCACCCAAAGAAAGAAAGACACAAAGCCAGGGCCCCGGACTCCGGTCGTGGTTCAGCCGACGACCAGAGAGACACGTCCCTTCGCCTCTTGGAGCACTGGCGCCTCGGTTTCCTCATCTACAAAACAGGGTCAGACGCACGTCGCTCACTGACCCCTGGGACAATGCGGGACAGCGAGCACGGCACGGCACAGCTCCTCACAAACGTTAGGGCTCCTGAATTCCACAAGGGCCTCTGAGAAAGAAGGGAAGGGGGGAGCCTGGGGCCTCCTGCTCTCTTCTCTGCTCCAACAGCTCGAGGAGCAAAGACAGGGAGGGAGACGTCCGCCCCAGGCAGGCGCACCCCGGACTTCCAGAAAACACGGAAGAAGAGAAGGCTGCAGCCACCGCCCGGACAGCAGAGCCGAGACGCCTCACCCGGTCCTGGGCACACAGAACGGGGCAGGTGTGTGCCCGTCGGCTCACATGTGAGGGGGGTGGGGCGCAGAGAGAAAGGGGTCCCGCTGCCCTCTGGCCTCCCTCCCTGGCCATCAAACTCTCCCCCACCACTCCCTCCCGAAAGGGGGTCCGAAGACGAGCGGTCTCAGCCCTGTTTACGCCCCAGTGAACGAACGACCACAGGGTAACCCCCACCCCAGCTCAACAAACAGGAGGGAGAGGAGAGGCTGCTCCCTTCTCTCCTGCACACACCCACCCCTCCCCACACCTCCAGCTCAGCCCCTCCTTTTCCGCCCATCGCCCAGGTCTGGAGCAGGCCCCCGGTCTCTCTCCCGGCTGACCAGTCTCCACCAGTCTCCACCAGCGCTCCAGTTACCTTCTCAAATCCCAGCCTCCCTGCTCGAAAGCCTTCGGTGGCCTCAGCACCGAGCACCTCGAGGTCCTGCCCATCAGGCTTCACCCACCCCCACCCCCACTCTGGGCTCCCACCCAAACCCGCCGCCACCTGCAGTCCCTCCGGGTCAGGAGCGGACAGTAACGATTCGGGGCTCTGCCGGCCACACAGTGTCCGCTGCGACCGCGCCCCGCCGCCTGTGCCCATGGACAACGTGGCAGCGGCAGGGCGAGGTGGCGTCCCCATCAGAGTTTATCCAGGTTCGGCCAGCACTCCCCTGCTCAGCCTGCTCCGGGCTGTCCTGACGTCCTGCCTTTGGTCCGTTGCCCCGCCGCCGGGGACGGCCTCACCCACTGCACCCCGCTTCTGCATGTCCGTGGTCTGGTCGATTCCCCCGCCCTTCCAGACCGAGCAGCAGGTGCAGCTTGTCCACGAGGCCTTTGCTTCCACTCCCGGCCCAAAGCAGCCCTCCCCCTTCTGGGTCCCATGACATGTGACCCGTCCTCTCGGGGCGCCAATCACTTCCTCCCCCGCGATTCTCTGGGTGTACCCCCCGGTACAGGACCGAGGGACCGGCCTCGTAAGACTGTCGGCCTCGGAGCCTGGAATACGTGACACGCAGAAGGACCGTGTGCTGAAGAAATGCGTGAATGCACAAACGGATGAATGAATGAACGACACGAGGGAGAGCTGAAGGGAGGGAAGAGAAAAAGGAAGGCAGGCAAGTCCCTCAGAGCTTCGAAACAAGCCATGTTTACAAATCAGAAATGTGAGCCTGACAGACACACGGACGCCGGACAGGCCTCTGGGTCCCACTGTGACGTCCACAGACCTGGACAGGAGACCCACCCCAGGACAGGCAGAACGAGGACACGGGAGGAGGCCGCCGGCTGCCAAGCCCACGCAGGCGTGAGGTGGTGGGGGACAGAGGTGACCCCTCCACACTCGTTCTGAATCCCCCAGGTGTGACGGGCAACATCAAGGGTGCCCGCAGGGACTGGCTGGTGGAGCCACAGAGAACGAAGGAGGAGGCTGTGTCGCTGGGGCCCCTCGGCCTCGGGAAGGGTGAGGCTCTAGGTGATCCGATGGGCCCTGCAAACCGGCCCAGAGCGACCCCCGGGGCGTGCCGAGGACACTGGGAGCAAACCAGGACCCACGGCCGGTCCGTCCCCATCCACGCTGCACGGCCCTGATCCAGGCCCGTCGGATGACAGGAGGACCTTCTAACCAGCCGTCCTGCCTTCTCGACGGAGAGACCACGTCACCTCCAGACACCCAGGCACACGGAGGGCATGTGCGAGAGGGAGGAAGCGGGACGAAGAGCCGCCCTCCAACGACAGAGCCGATGTTTCCCACACCAGAGAGCGGGAAGCCCCCAGCGAGCGATGGAGTCGGGCTCTGGGCTCTTTCCCTCCCCACACGGAGCCCCACCCAGGGCCAGGCACCGTGCTCCCGGTTACCCAGGGCTACACGGAGGACGATCCAGAGATGCTCGCCTGGCAACGGGGCGCAGATCACCTGGGGGTGATGGGCCCCCCAGGGGGCAAAGTGGGAGCTGAGTAGGCAAGAGGATTCAGAAAACCAGGCCGGGGAGAAACGAAATCAGGCAACGACTTAGCAAATTCTACGGGAAAACCGGGAGAAAAGGTGGCAGCGCCGTCAGGCCCCGAAGAGGCTGCGGTGGGGCAGGAGGCCGCGGCTTTGAACCCGGCCCGGCCACCGTCAGTCACAGGGAGAGCCGCCCGCCGAGTGGGCGTCCCCACGAGCGAGCCGGCCCCGAGGGGCTAGAGGAGGGAGGAAGGGTGATGCGTGGAGGCCGCCGGTGCCCAGAGGGACATGCGGACAGGGCCGGAGCCTGGCCACCTGACAGGCGGCGCAGCGCTGACCGACGGAGTCGCCGGCCTCTCTGGCACGAAACGGAGCCGGCGACTATCTGTGCTCCGGGCCCCCGAGGCCCCGCCAGCTCCCACTCGAGCATGCCCGGCGTAATTAGGAGCTGCCCGAGGGTGACACGGGCACGACAGCCCACATCGGGGGCAAGGGGGGGGAGCAGGACACAGAAGGGCCCACGCTGAGCCTGACGTGAGGTCAGCTGTCGCACAGGGAGGCCCACTGTGGGGGAGGTGTGGGCTCCCACGGTGCCGTGGGTGCCCAGGGACCCAGTGCCTCCACCAGCCCCGTCCCTTCTCCTCCTCATCCTGGCTCTGTGAATGCCCACGGGGCTTTCTCGGCTTTATTAACCCCCAAGTTATACGTGTTTAAGGTACCCGAGCAGACGACCCAGCACACGCACACAGTGAGACGCTCGCCGCCAGCCCTCGGCACAGCCATCCCGTCACACCGTTCCCATCCCCCTGTTTCCTTCCTTTCTGCGGTGGGAACAGCTCCGGGCCAAGGCCTCCTCCTCTCTTAGCAAATCTCGAGTGCACGGTAGGACACGGTCGAGTTCAGTCACGTGGCCGTACACGTTCCCCGACGTCCGCCTCTCGGGGGGCTGAAACGTCGCGGCGGCCGCCCGCCCACCGCCGGTCCCACACCCCCGCCGCCCCACGAAGGCCTCACGCACACACAGCCAGGCCCTACGCTCCCGCCCCCCCACCTGCGCTCGGGCTGTGCCCACCCTGACTAGAACCAAACTCCTAAGCAAAGAGTCCCCTGCAGGGCCTGGTGTGAGGGCGTGAGGCGAGCTCCGCAGAAGGACAGAGTGGGGAGCCCTGTGATGTGCCCCCATAGTGCCACCTGCACCCCCTGTCAGGGCACTGATCGCAGTCCATGTCCGATGCTTGTCAACTTGCTTGACCCTGGGCAAGGCCATAAGAACCACTAAACCCAGGACCGTTTTGGCCCCATTCGCCAACTTCCCCCCAGCATCACACGTAAGACCTGGTGTGTGCCTCATGCATAACATGCGGCGGAGGGGGACGGGTGGGTGGGTGGATGAGGACGGGCAGACGCATGAGCATCGTGGGTCCCGTGGTCGGACGGAGGTGAATCTTACTCCCCCTCTAACCCGCCTTGACACCTTGGTCAAGTGCCCGGCCCCTCTGAGTGAGTTTCTGTAAGACAGGGACGCCAGCGCTTCCCTGGGTGGCATTCGATGACGTGGGCAGAACCTACTAGTGCGTGACCCTGGGAAGCAGCAGGTGGTCGGCACACGGTCACTGCTCGCTTTCTCCCGTGCCCCACGCTGTCGACTCCAACCCCGGGACAGCGCAGGCACGTGGCACTGCGACGTGCGTGCCTCCTGAACAAACGCGTGGAAAACGAGCTCCTCCCAGCTCTCCCCTGCCTCTTGGGCCCCTGATCCGAAAGGGGGACTTACGCACCCCACCCCTGGCACCCCGTTCGTGGTGCTTCTCTAGGCCCGCAGCCCGCCCTGGCCCCAGCCACCAGCTGCAGAGCCACGTCCACTCACCTGGACGGTCGTGCAGGTGGTGATGACGTTGGTGCCCAGGCTGGTGCTGTCGCTGAGGTCATCTGGCAAGGAGGGCGTCTTCCCTGCTCGCGGGGCCTGCGTGGCCCGGAATGAGGGGTTCTTAGGGGACATGTTCACGTCCGTGCCGTTGCCAAAGGCCTGGATGGCGTTCCCTGCGGGAGGGCAGGCAGGCGCGGAGAGATCAGGGCCGCCCCCACCTCGGCCGCCCCCACCTCGGCCGCCCCGCAGCTGGCCGCTACCTTCCCCGTGACAGCCCGGAGCTGGGACGGGGTGTGGCTCGTCCAGACTGAACCGTGCGGGAGCTCCCCTTCAGAGGCGAGGCCTCACGGGTACGGAAGGAAGAAGCGAGGGGAAGGTTGCAAAAGGCAAGAGGCCGGAACAGACGAAATGTAGGGGACGAGGAACAGAGAGGAGGGGAACCGTGCTGGGATTGTGGGAGCCGGGTGGGAGAGGAGGGCTGCGCCCAGGGCAGGCGCCGAGCACCCTCCGCTCAGCGGCACCCACGCAGACCGTGCCCCCTCGAAGCTCCCTGCCCCCAGCCCCCCAAGCACAGGTTCTCCTGGCCCCTCGGCCACCTGGGATGCTTCTAGGTCCCCTCTGCCCTCGGCCCGGGGTGGCCTCGCCCCCTCCCACCCAGCCAGCACTGGTCCCCTCAGGGATAGTAATGGGCCCTCTTCGACAAAACTCCACCCTGAAACTTGACCCCATAACCACACGCTTAAAGAAATTCCCACCTCACGTCCCAGACAGGCCTCTAACTCGCCATGTCCACACCCGAGCTGGACATCACGCCTTCCCATAGAGACACTGTTTTCCCCGAGTATTTCCAGTTGTGAGGATGTCATCTCTCCCCCCACCTCAAGTCCCCCTGGGTGCCTCCCTAACCCCCCAGGGGCCTCCCTAACCCCCCCAGTGCCTCTCTAACCCCCCCAGTGCCTCCCTAACCACCCGCTTGCCATCACTTGAGGCCACCTCCTACGACCTCTCCACTCCATCTCCCCGTTCCAACCTCTCCGACAATACTCTGCTTCAGTCGTCAGCATCTTCTCCCATGACAGCTCATCATGCCCTCTGAGCAGACCCTCTGGGAGTCACCGGTCAGAACCACATCCCTGCCCCCAGCCCCGCACCCCCACCCCGGGACACCAGAGGCAGGGAGTGACCCTTCTGAAATGCAGATCTGACCCAACCCCACGTGCTGATCCCCTGCCGCGGCCCACACCCCCACCTGGACACCTGTAAGACGCCAACACCCTCAGGTCTGCCCGGCCCTTCCGGGGGGGACTCTCTCCACCGGTCCAGGCAACTCCAGGGGTCCTCCCTGCCTCTTTCGCTGACCGATGCCCTGATCCCTCAGTGGGCCAGGCCCTGAGAAGCCTCCAGGGTCTCCCTCCTCCAGGCTGGCAGAGGTGTCCCCCAGGCTGCGGCCACATGTACCACCATCAGGCACTGGGACTTCTCTCTCCGAGTCCCCGGGGCCGTACAGAAAGGCAGCAGGACGGATGCACAGAGGGAAGAACAGAGGGGAGGGGAGGGGGAGGAGAGCTGCAGGTGGGCGTGGGAAGCAGGTGCAGAGATGAAGGCAGACAGAGCTCGCGGCTCGCTCGCCCTCTAGCCTGTCGGTCAGGAGTGTGACAACTGGAAAGTCGCCGATGCCAAGGGGACCCTTAAAATTAGATCCTCCGGGGAGAAGTGACGGATAGCTGAGGACTCGCCACAGGGCTGTCCCCAAAGGAACCTGGCTGCAGCCGTGGGATAACAGAGCAGGAACCTTCCGCCTTGACTTGACACAGGCTCAAGGGGTAAACTGAGGCTCGCCTGCCGAGAGCCCCACAACGAGGGCTCCGTCGGCAACACCCATGCTGCGGAAGCGCCACTCCGACGGAGGGGGAAGGGGACAGCTCGGGCAGCCCTCGAGGGCCCCTGGGAGGGAGGAGGCCGCGGGACTTACGAAGGCAGGGGTTCTCCGTGAAGTCCCTGAGGAACTTCTCGCACTCCTCCTCCATGTTCCCGCTCCCACGACAGCTGCACCAGGGCGACACCACAATGCCCGTGGGGCTAGAGTCCACGTAGTTGGGCGTCATGTCGAACCCTGGGCGGGGAGAAAGCGGGGCAGAGGAGAGGGGAGCAGTGAGGATCCTTTCTGGGTCCCCAGGCCCCACAGAGACGAGGCTTGGGACCCTCCCTCCCAGGGACCCTCCCTCCCACCCACCTGCCCCCAAACACACACACATCATCTCAACGGACGATCCAAACTCAGAGCATTTCTATCCCAGCGACCACGGGGTCAGCAGGGGGCAGAGGGCGTGGGCACAGGGGACAGAACAGGATGCCAAGGAGCCCCCCCCCCACAGCACGGCCCTGGCTTCCTCCTTGGCCACCAAGCAGGGTGTGTCCCGGAGTCAGGGCCTCTAGGCTCCACGCCGGGCTGGGATCCCTGTGCCCACGTACACTAACTAGGTGACCCTGTGCAAGTTACACGTCTCTGGGCCTCAGTTTCCCCTCCGGTCAAACGGAGACCCCAACCCCTCCCCATAAACTGCTTCGTGCAGCACCGAGAACGTCAGACCCGTACAACAAACGTTACGTTTTCTTATTTCAAAAGCCTGTAAGGTTTTGGGGGCCGCCTGCACCCCCATACAGAGGCGAGGCGGCCTCTCCCTGGTTTCCCACGGCAGCTCTGCCTGAGACCGTGCCGGGGAGGGGCGAGCGCAGGTTGTCCACCCACCGGCCGGGAGCTGGGCCTCCGCCCCTGCCCGCAGGCTGAGACCGAGAGACTGTGGGGCCGGGGGCCCACGGTGGGCCCAGCGCGGGGGGCAGCTCACCGATCATGCCAGCGTAGGAGCCCAGACACGCCTGGTAATTGTCAGCGGGGCAGCTGGTGAGCGTCTGGTAGGAGGCGCGACAATTGGCGTGGAAGTCCGCCAGCCGAGACCTGGTGCCGGAAAGGCGCAGAGAGAACAGTTTAGTGGGACCCGCCCTCCTGAGGAAGCTAGGAAGAGGGACAGGAGGCAGGTGGGGAGCACCACGCCGTGGGGCTCGAGGCTGGGAGCCCCCATAGGACGGGACTCCCGAGAGCCGGGCACGCGGTGTCCGCAGGGCCTGCTCCGGATGGATCTCTGAGTCCGAGGGACCGAGAGAACCTGCGGCAGGTTGGCGAGGACGCCCGGGACCACGGGAGGAAAGCTGGGCTCTGCCCTCTGCTCGGCCACACCCCTGGCGACCTGGCCCACGTCCTTCCACGCATCACTCCTCCCACCTGCAGAACGGGTACTACGATCCCGCCCCAGCCACCCCACAGGACGCCTCTGAGGTCCGAGGAGCCTGCCCCATGGAGGTACGAGGGTCCCCCTAGGTGCCACGTCCCAAGTCACCCCTGACCCTCCACCAGCTCCATCAGGCAGAAGCAACCTTTCCATCCCCGGTGACATCACCTGCCCGCACCCATTCCTCTCTGTCAGCACTAGTGACAGTGCTAAATGACACGGCGCCCTGCTCCCCCCCCTCAGCCCTGAGCTGCCTGGATGCAGGTGCCATGGGACCCAGTCCGCCCCCAGCCCCCAGCACTGGATATGGAGGGTCACATGGTGCCCAGGGCACCCCTTCCTCCTCCTGCCCTAGCACCCACGGGCTGTCGGCGTCAGGCCGGGCTGGGGCGCCGTCTCCCCTCCCTGTCACCGCCTCCTACAGGTGAGCGCCCTTCGCCATGGGGTCCTCAAACATATCCTCTGTGTCTCACGGCAGCTGCAAACAGCACGTAATAGGTCATATTCCTTGAGATGTTCCCAGTGGTAACACATAGTAGGACGTCAACAAATGTGGACTCAGTGAGGGCACTCCGCACGGACCGGAACCCAGCCCTTGGCTTCCTGTCCCACACCGCGAGGGACCTCACAAAGCCTGGTTCTCTGCCGGGCTCTGCTCCTTCAGGGCAGGTGGAGTCAAAAACAAGAGCGAGAACCCAGGACAGACGGGAAAGACGGCCTTCAAGGCAGGCAGCTGCTGGGGTCCCGCCACGGGACAAATTCTGGTCTGCCTGGAGGCCCCAGGGTCCTGGGAGTTGGGGTTAGGGAGAGGAAAGAAGCTCTGTGGAGGGATCTGACCCCAGCGAGGCCTCGTGTGGCCCTAATCCCTGCAGCCCACAGAGGCCGCAGGGTGCAGGAGGTAGAGGATGATGAGGACCAAACCAAGTCAGGAGGCTGGGGTTCTCCCGTCAGCGGGGCCCCCGAGTCACCAGTGACCTGAGGTGGGTTCTCAGCTGCTCGGTTTCCTTGCTCATCAAATCGACAAAGGGTGCTTGCTCTGAGTTTGTCATTTTAGAGGCACGTTCGCAGTTCGAGAAGATGAAAATGTTCTAGAAAAGGTGGTGGTGGTGCTTGTGCCACAGGGGAAATGTGCGTGACGCCACAAACCTGGACACTTAAAAATGGTTAACGCGGCAACTTTCACATTACGTATAAATCTCCACAATTTTTAAAAAAACGATTCGGGAAACGGTACTCTCACAGCCATCTTTTACCACTGAATCCTCACGAAGTCTGCGAGGTCGGACAGCCACGGGTGGGATTATCCCACTTCACGGAGGAGGGAGCCAAGCCTCGGAGAAGCTAAGGGACACCCGGGATCCCAGGGCCGCTGACCAGGGGAAGCAGGACCTCGGCCCAGACTCCCACGCAGGGCGGGCGACCCTTCTGGCAGGTCCCGCCGCTCCCAGGCGGACGCCCTTGAGGTCCTTTCAGAGACAGTGGGGTCCTGTCCCTCACAGGAAACGAGAAGGAATCTGCGGTGACCTCCGCCCTCCCCGCTGCCTGGAAATACACCCTCCGGCTCCTCGCCGCCCAGCCCCGAGACAGGGAGCAGCAGCATCTCCCACCAAGCTTCCAGCCCCGCAGAACCCAACGTGGTCTTGACCGGCGAGACCAGTGTCCGTCCCGCTCCGCACCCCGGCGAGCGAGAGCAGGCATTCCGAAAGGGTGCGAGGGGTGGCCTCTGCCCCCACCCCACAGCCCCAAAGACCTGAGAGGGGACACGCACTGTGATAGGTAGAGGGGACCTGGACGCAAACAGAATCATTAAGCGCCTGACGTGGGCTGAATCGTGTCACCCCAAAGAGACATGCTGCCGTCCTAATCCCTGGCACCCGTGAACGTGACCCTACTGAGAAGTAAGCTCTGCGGATTTCACCAAGAGGAGGTCACAGGGGAGCAGGGTGGGCCCTCGATCCGATGGCCGGTGTCCTTCTAAGGGGAGGAGAAGAGACACAGAGTGATCACGCACGGGAAGGCAGAGGTGGAGGAGGTGGAGGGAGGAACCCACAAGCCCGGGAACGCCAAGGATGTCCGGCGAGGCGAGGCGAACAGCGTGGAACGGATTCCCCCTCCTCAGAGGGGCCCGGCCCTGCCCACTCCCTGCTGTCAGACTTCTGGCCCCTCAACTGCGAGGGAATAAGTGTCTGTTCAGGGAACCTGGTTGCAGCAGCCGCCACTCACTCCCACGGCCCCGCCAACGTGTGCTCCGTCCGAACATCTTCCCCCAGAAGGACGGACGTGGTCAGGCCCGGCCCTGAGGGGGCCCTTCGCTGGGCGGCGGCAGCAGCGAGCCAGGACCGAGCTCCCGCAGGACATGGGATCACCGGGGACCCCCTCATTCCTGCCACAGAGGCGGCTAAATGCTGCTCCGAGCCCAGACGCCGGTGTGCATCCCGGTGCCGTCCGATCTCATGTACGGCCTGGCTCTCCCGCGCCCACCTGCAGCCCTGCCCCGTGTCGCCCCTTCCCATCACTCTCCTCTGCCCCCAGCTGCACGCGTCATCCGGACCGGGCGATTCCGTAGACTCGCCGCTGTTACCCTGTTCGGTCTCTCTTCCGGGACACACGTTCCCGGGGGGCAGACTCTACTTCTTTCTCCATCCATCTCCTCCAAACCCGGGGCGGGGGGCAGGACGAGGTGGTAGTTATCACTCACCCGTTCTCCAAACACATACTGAGCCCCCGCCACGAGACCGAGAGGCTGAGGACGGGATGGCACGCGTGTCCCCGCGATACCGGAAAGGAAATCCCAGCTAACGGGGACAGGGCAGAGCCCTGCAGGGGCACACTGCCCACTGCGCAGGCCGGAGGCCCCCCTGCAGGTGTGGGAGTCTCGCCGACGGTGCCGCCCCCGCCCGGCACGCAGGCTCGCGCCCCTTCTGCAAGGTTAGTGCTCCGGTCCCTAACTAACACCGGGGACCTTGGGGATGCTGCCTGGCCTCACCACCCACGAGGTTCGGCCCGGTGGAGTGAAAGCGTGAACGAGGACTGCATGACAGCCCACACAGAGAGACAAGGCCACGACTGGAGGAGAGCGGGGTGGAAAGGAAGCCAAGCGGGGAGCGGAGGTGAGAGCGTCCTGGTACCAGGTGGGGGCAGTGGGACCCCTCGGTGCTGGGGCCGGGGCAGAAGAGGGCTCCGTCACGCGGTCTTGTCCACTCTGTGACCTCGGCCAGGCCTGTCTCTGTGCTCGGCGTCCCCAGTTATCAAGTGGGGGGAGCCGTGCCCGCCTACCTCCCTCGTGGGACGGGGCAATGCTGGTGAGCCAGGCACAGAGAGGAGGCATCGGTCGCCCTTGTCTTTTCTCTCTACCGAGGTGTCTCGTCCCTAGCACTGTGCCTGCACTGGCGAGTGCAAACAGGAACTAGCCTCCCCTGAGTCTAACAGAAGAAAAAAAAACTCCTGTTCATCCTGCCAGGGTGGGCGTGGGTCCCACACAAGGCAACGTGGACGCACCAGGGAGAGGTGGTGTATGTTCTCTCTCCCTTCCTCACCGCCAGGCGCCAGAGTCACCCTGCTGGACCCCGGCGAACGACGTTCCCCCTGCCCCAACGTCACCTTCCATGCCACCGGGAGGACACAGGAGGAGGAGCCCAAGTCCCCAAAGCAGGGCAACATGCACGAGGCCCCTTTGCCAGACCCCGGCGTGACCTCGCTCCCCTGAGGCTGCGACCTGCGTCCTTTGCTGCAGGCCCACGGCTCAATTCAAAGCACAGGGAGGTGGAGAAGCAGGCGTGAGGCCAGCAGACGGACGGCAGAGGGGAAAGGAGAGGCGCGGGAGGCGGCCAGGCCTTCTGCTCCCCCATTTCTTTACCCGCAGCCTTGGCAGGTGAGAGTGACAAACGGGCCGTTTAGGAGGATGCCCTGTCCCAGGCTGCAGGAGGCCTCTGATGGCTCCGGCTCTCTCCGCCCCTCTAGACCTGCTGGGGTCCGCGGCAGCCGGAGCCCTCAGCCAGCATCAGGGACCGCACAGTCAGTCTCCTTCAGGCCTGTGACATGCTCCCGTCGAACCACAGCGCACAGCCCGGTGGCCGCTCCCGGCCCAGCCCTGGTAGGTGAAGGCTAGGAGGCAGATGTTATCCTTCTCATCGTGCCCGCCCGCCCAGCGAGCCAGTTGGGGAATCTCTGCTCCATCCCTGGGCCACAGGCCACCCACCCCTGCAGACGCCCTGAGGTCACCTGTCACTGGGACTCCACTCTCACCGCAGGGAACAGACTTTCCTACATCAGCCCCATCACTTCCCAAATTCCTTCCTTTTCCTTTAAGAGACCCCGCAGGAGACGTGGCATAAAAGAAACAGGAAAGACAAATAGACAGAAAAGAAAAAAGAAAAAAGAAACCGAGAGCAAGCAAGCGAACCAGCATGGACACGAGCCAAGTCCATCTCGGCGCGATCAAGTCAAGACTGCCAAATGAGCTCAGGGCAGCATGCGGACCTGTCCACAACACACACCCCCTCGTCGGGCTTGTGTCATTCAGTCACAGGAAAACGGCGGGAGGGACCGAGAGAGACACCTGACCCTCAATCCGATTCGACAGTGGCCAGATTCAACACAGGACACCATTTAATGTGAATTTCAGATCAGCCATAGGACGCATTTGGTATAAATGTGTCCCGGTGCCACATCCGGGCCACACTGATCCTAACCAGTTTCCCGTTATTCATATGGAATTCAAAGTTAACGGGGTATCCTATATTCCGATTTAGATCCGGCAACCCTGTTCGATGGACCGATGGGCTTCTGCGAGAGGGAAGAGAGGCAAGAAGCCGGCTGTGCGAAGACCGACCCATACAAGCAGAAATCATGCAGACGGGGCCGGGGTGGCCTCCCTATACAGGTCGGTGGTCCTTAAAGTGTGGTCCCCGCACCAAAGCCTCAGCGTCAACTGGGAACTTGGTGGAAATGCAAACTCTCAGGCCCCACCCCAGACCTGGGGGGTCTGACGTGGCAGGGCAGGGCCCGGCCAACTGAGCTCGAACAGGCCCTCCGGGCGCTTGGACTCAGGCTGCCGTCAGGGGACCTGGCAGTCTGCACGGGTCTCAGGGCCAGGCTGTGGGGACCCTGCTGACCCCACTCCCTGGTCTCAGCTTTCACCATCCCCACTTCATGGCCCAGCCACGGGAGGAGGTGATGAACGATTCGGGCCAGGGCGTGAAGGCTCATGGTCACTCAGCACAAGGTGTGATGTCTGTGCCCGCGCACCCCATTCCCGCAGACACACCACACCTGGACACAACCCTCTCCGTCCCACGCTTCGGTCTCAGCCAAGAGTGTCCAGGTGCCCACTGTATGGATGACACGCTCCCTCGATCCACACTGTAAACACCTTCCCAAATGCACATTCCTTCTCAAATCTCTCTGGTCTTTACAATACTGGGGTGAATTGCTCCCACAAAATCCTAAAACACTGCGATGCCGGCCAGTGCATGGCTTCTTGGTCTGAAGTTCTTGCCGACGTCCCCAAGTTTTTGTTGTTTTGTTTTTAGGAAACTAATGGGTTCCTACCGGTTGGAGGAGTGGAGAGAGAAGGGAGCTAGCTAGTGTTTACTGAGGACCTACTACGTGCTGGACACTGTTATCTCCTTAATATTCTGAACAACCCCCCAGCCCCAAGGAGACGTATTCCACAGGGAGGACGGGGCAGCTCCGAGGGGCAGGTCACACAGACACACACCCCAGAGCCGGCACACGCGGGCCAGGCAGCCATCAGGGAGTCCTGGAACACTCTCTCCTGCCCTTTCTATAACTTATCGGAAACCAATACGTTCCTTTTTAATTTTTCCTGAGCTAATTGGGTCTCTGTCACTTAAAATAGAAACATTATCGACGACCATTTAGCTCTGCTGTCTGATCGGATGTGATCCCCTCTGTCCAAGTCCAAAGCAGCCAGAAAAGGACACCGACCAAAACCCCAAACCCCCGAAGGGTCCGACTAACTCACACGGAAGAGCCGGGGTGTGGGAGCACTTGGCTGGGAGCAACTCGGAAAGTAAATGGTGAGAAAATACAGGCAGGAACGTGCTCACGGCCCCGGGTTCTTTCCCCAGCTCATCTAGAGGGGAAGGGCGGACAGACACGCCACGGAAACCTACATCTCCACTAAGAGCGACGAGGACGTGGACTGTGCCAACATCTGCAAAGTCAAATACGAAATCATGCTGAAGGACAAAAAGCAGGAGATGGAGCAGTCCACGCGCCCTGGTGACGAACAGGGAAACGCGGTCAGCGTGCGCCCTGACGGGACCCGCCAAACTCCAAAAGATGCGACGGTGACACGCTGCTCGCGACGCCAATAAAACGGCTTTAAGATCGTCATGATTTCTTTCAGTTTCATCAAGTGGGAACTGTGACCAACCAAGACTGTCCTAAGCCTTCCACTTAGAGGAGCCACTATCGGTTCCAGCAGCATCAGCAAATCCGACGCATCCTTTGTCCCAAACAAAGGGGCTGAGCAGCACGAGCTCAGACACCGGGCTGCTCACTCCAGGTCAGCTCCGATGGCTAGGAGCGGGCAGGATGGAGACAGAGCTGGGTACCATGCTGGGAAATGCAGGCTGAACCCTTCTGGACACGACCGAGACCTGGGTGCAGGCCGCAGCACGTGACAACGTCTGGTCTCCCCCCTCAGAAGGCCCTGAATCCTGCGGGAATCCTCCCCTCGGCCGCAGCCCCCGCACGGAAACATCACCAGCCATGGGGTCCAGTTTCTGACGTCACGTCGTGCGGACTGGGTCTGAACCTTGGCTCAGCAGCTCACTACATCGCGTGACCTTGGGGAGGTTATTAAACCTTTCCCAGGCCCTCCGTCGCCTCATCTGCAGAATGGAGGTGACAACGGGCCTGGTGAGGGCTGAATGAGATGCCCAACGAGCAATGGCAGGTGAGTGCGTGGACAGCGCCTGGCACGGGGCAGGTATTCCCCGTCCCTGGGTCACTGCTAACCACTCAGAACGTGCAATACCGTAGAGAGGGCATGCGCTTCCTCTTCAGGAAGAAGGGACACACTATCGCTGATCTCTTCACCAGCACGGCCTGCATCGGTCAGTACGGGGTCACGCCAAGGGCTTCCCCTGACGTCACCACATTTTACTCCGGCAACAGGTCTCTGAAGTGGGCATTATCCCCGTTTTACAGACAAGGAAACGGAGGCCTAGAGAGGTTAATTTGCTCACTTAGCATCACGGCAGCAAGACCAGAGACCTAGCTTCTCGTCTGAGCTCCAGGGCTTGTGGCTTTTCCTGCCACCGCCCTGTCCCTGCCCTGACCCAGCCTCCTCTTGTCCAGCCCTCCACTCTCCCCTCACCCAGCATTTTGCAGCCACAAAAGCAGTGGGAGGTTCATGTCTCGTCTGGTGTCCTCCGAGGGACTCGGTGGGGTTCCACCTTCCTCCTGGGCCCCCTTTTCCATCCAGTCTGGAGCTCACCCAGCATCCCCTTTCTCCTCTAGGTGAGCCATGAGAGCATCCGTGGGAAATGACCTGAGGAGGACTGCGGTTGAAGCCACTGGGCCCCAGCTGACCAGAAGCCTTCACTTAGACCCAGGCCACCGTCGAGAGACTGACACGCTGACCACAGTGGTCAGCCCAAGCCTGCGCTGGGCGGGGTCCAGGAGGGTCTGGATGGGGCAGAAGTCATCCCAAGGCCACAGCCTCTCCCACGGGGGCCCAGAGACCGGAGCCAAGACCGCTTTCTTCCTCTGGAGCCCGCCGCTGGTCATCCTCCTCTGCGTCCTTTAGAAATAGAAGCAGGTGGGCCGGTACCCCGTTCTCCATTTTTCCTCAACCCCTCCACCTGGGTTCCAACTCTATTACTCCCCGGTAGGAGGAGAAAAGAATTAAGTGTACGCGGCGTTTGGTTTTAATTGAAGGACTGTTCCATTTCATTGAACTGCTAAGTAAGCTGAACCAGAGATTGTGTTTACATAAGCAAACCCCAAGTCACTATAGACTTGCTGTCACATTAAGTCAATACTTATGAAGGCTCCTGTTTAATTATTCAGTGAGGATTGACTGATTACTGTGTTAAGAGTGTGGTTCGCCTTGAGCTAGGTAGCCAGCCAGCCGAAAGGTTTCTTCCAACTTTCTCTGAATGCTGATACGGTTCTTGCTCCTGGGATGAGGTTCTTCCCTGTCTCCCTCCCCAGCCCCACCCTCCCTCCTCATGCAGAGCAAAAAGCTCCAGGTGCCCCCCTCCCTCGAGTCCGGGGTAGCCGTGCGTGATCCGATGGTGGCCACGGAGCGGGCAAGGTCCCACACGCCAGTGGTCAGCCTCCCACCTGGTCTTCCTAACCCGGTAATTACTCCCAAGACTCTGACACCGGGGCCCTCATTAGCTTAGTTTTCCCGTTCTTAAGTCTGGCTGTCCTGACCTTATTCATCCCGTTCCCAGGGCTGAGGGCCTCCCACTCTGAGACCCAGCGCCCTCCCCCCTTTGGGACTTCCCGCGCCGCCCCTCCCTTCAGCCTCCACGGAACGTGTTTCTCAGCCTTCACAATCCATCCAAACCCTATTATGCTGTGGCATATTGTTACGGGGACTCAGATAGGTTCTTACATCAAATCGTATTTTCCTGAAACATAGCATTTGGGGGAAAAAAAAAAACCAGCAGTGGATGCTTAGCCTAACGTGCAGACGGACGAGAGAAGCACAGGGATCAAGGGCAAAATCCAAGCCACCAAACCACCGGGTTCGAACCCCAGCCCTGCAATTCCATGGCTACAACCCTGGGCAAGTTACCCACCCTCTGTGTGCATCCTCATTCATGAAGAAAAAGAAAAAAAGGTCTTCATTTCTAGCAGGGAGTACCCGAGATTCCTGCACAGCACCTAGCAGAGGACTGTGCCCAGCACGCTACTCTGGTGACTACAGCCCCACTACTCCCCGAAAGAGGACCCCCTGGGCTTCGACAGCTCGTCGTTTGCCACCCTGATCCCCACCCATCGCTGGCTCCCTGCTGATCTCCATCAGCCCCGAACCATCCGTCCTCCTCCTCACTCCCCCACACTCCCTCATAATGAGCGATGTCAGGCCACACACACGCTCCCCGACCTCTGCGTTCCACAGACCCCCATCCCGGGTGCTCCACCTACTCGAATGCCTGCCCCCAACTGCGTCCTCTCGGAAACCTCTTCTGGTGTAGCCTTCCGAAGCCAGCTGTGGGGCCAGCCCTCCCAGAAAACCCTCCGTGCGTGCTTTGCCCCAGCTCTGCACGTTCCACAAACTCCAACGACTGTGCTCGCGTATGATAATCCGTATTCTTCATATCTGTTTCTCCTAGTAAACTACGAGTTCCTTCACAATCGAAACCACTTTATTCCTATTTGAATCTGCGGTGCCCAGGGTAAGAGTGCTTGACACCAATAGGGAGTCAACAGCCACTGGATAGGGGGAGAAAGGGAGAGGAGGAGGAAAGGATGGGTGGGTGGAAGGGTAGATGGATGGGAGGGTGCTTGGGAGGATGGATGGATGGGTGGATGGGTGGATGGATGGGTGGATGGGTGGGTGGGTGGATGGGTGGATGGGTGGATGGGTGGATGGGTGGATGGGGAGCAGATGGATGAATGAGGGCTCTATCTGAAAGGACTATCACTAAGCAGGAGAGCCAAGAACTGTCCTCACACTTCCCCTTGAAAAACAAAATTGGAAGCAGGTTTCTGGCTGGCAGCACAGCAAAATGCATCAGTGTTGCATGAACTTGGGCACCCGACAGCTCGCTCAGCCACCGAAAAGGCCCTTCAGTGTGTCTGTCTTCCACCCCATCTCAGGTCCTGCCTGGTGGTTGCTGGGGGCTTGGAAAAGCATCTTTGCTAACTCTTGTTCATAGCCATTTGCTAAAGGAGGCTCCAGGGGCCTGCGAGGATTAACACACATCTTAAAGTGCCACTCGTCACATGAAGAAGTGCCTTGAGGACCTACAGAGAAGATCCAGGGCCCTGGGGAGAAGGGCTGGGTCAGCTGTCCATTCTCAAACAGGCAGAGAGCAGTGGGAATCCGTGTGGCAGGGTGCAGCGTCTGAATGGGAACACGTGCTGTTGACGAGCTGTGAACCCTGGAAACGTCCCGCACCTCTTGGGGCCCGACTCTGACACCTACACAGAAGCCTGGCGTGAAACCACATGTGCGAAGCGAACGGCGAAAGCGCACATGCAGACATACCGCTGGAAAACAGAATTTACCGTCTCCATTTTATGCTTTTTCTCTTTAAAAAGAATGAAAAAGGGGAATGAGGCAGGGCTACGGCACCCAAGTTCTCTTCTTCAGCTGCCTGGACAGGAAGCCGGTGTGGCAGAGAGGACGAGAAGCCTGCACATCACCAGGTCGCAGGAAGGCCCAGGTGTGGCTGGCGTCTGCTCTCAGAGAGCCCTGGGAGAAGACACCTCCAGGGCCCTCGGCCCCTCCCCACCGTGCCCCACCCCAGGCCTCCTAGAGTGAACTGTGTAGGCAAACATCTGGGCAGCTATGCCACCACCACGAGTCTTTTTCATTATGTAGACTAATGAGAACACTGTGCTTCTCTGGAGAAATTCATCAAGGCGACAACCATTAAAAATGACATTTTTTTCCTAAACTAACCAAGGATGTGAGGCTGGGGAAACTGGATCAAAGGAAATGTTTAGCTGATTCTAGAAACCATCCCAAAATTGCTGACCCCCACCCCCCCGCCTTGCCGGCCAGTGCTGCCTCAGTGCCCCGCCAGGCCACAGGGCCCCCAGAGCCGCAGGTGTGGGAAGGGGAGTGGGGCTGGCTCTGGGAATACACTGCCTCAGGAGGAGAGCGAAGTCGTAAGAGGCAGCATCACCGAAGCATATAAGACCAGATTATTTGTGGTCTCAACTTGCTGAGGCAGGATGAAAAATATAGCAAACTGCAGCTGCTGAACTCAGCTTTTTTTTCTTTTTCTCCCTTCTTTCTCCTTCGCTGAGGTTAGTGTTTTACAAAAAAAAAAAAAAAAGAAGAAGGCTTTTAAAAAATAAAATAAAATCTATGAACTGGGGGGTTTCAACCTGTCAGTAAGGTCAGGCACACAGGAGCAGCATCCAGGGAGGAGAGAACACGGGCTGCTTGTCTTCCCGCAAAGCAAGACACTCGCCCACGCACGTTTTCGCACCCACACCCACGTGAAGGCCCTGCCACCCTGACACGCACAAGGCCACACAGCCCCTCAGGTAGAGTCCCCAGTCGCTGGCTCTACCCCGGGCCCCGAACCTTGCAAAGGCCCTCCCTGTTTCTACCCTCCAACTCTAAAGCAAGCAACAGCTTCAATGTCCCTTTGAAATCAGAGGCCTGGGAGCCAGGCCACCACCAGCCACACGCACACACCCCCTGCCAGGCTCTGCCTAGGAGCATGAGGTACCGAGGAAAGAAGAGCCTGAGTGGAAACTGAGACACAGGTAGGGGCAGACCCAAGGACAGAGGGAAGGTCATGGTGGCCAATGGTGAGACAGGGAGCAAGAAGGGGATCCAGCCTTGGGGAAGAATGAACGCGTGGGTTCTTGAGGCAGAATCCAGAGCAAGGCCGCAGAGTCTGGATGCAAAGAACAGAAGCCTTTCCAGGGCACCCGCACCCCAGCCTGGGCAGGAGGAAGCCGCTGAGGAGTCTGCTACAGACCGAATGCTGGGGTCCCTCCAAGATCCACATGTTGACACTTGTTCCCCAATGTGAAGGTATCAGGAAGCGAGGCCTTAGGGAGGTGGTTAGGTCGTGGGGGTGGAGCTCTCATGGTGGGATTGGTGCCCTCCCCAAAGAGACCCCGCAGAGCTGCCCCGCCCCTTCTACCACGTGAGGACACGGCAGAAAGACAGCCGTCTGCGAACCAGGAAGCTGGCTCTCACCAGGCACCAGATGCGCCGACACCCTGATCTGGGATTTCCCAGCCTCCAAACTGTAAGAAGTAAATTTCTGTTGATAAGCCACAGTCTATGGTATTTCTGTTACGGCAGCCCAAATGGGCTAAGACAGGGCCCACCACCAACCTCCATTCTCCCCGGTGGGTACATAAGGGACAGGGTTCCCCCAGATCTACTTGGAAAGCTATAAGCCCCCCAAGGGAATCTGAAGTAGAAGGTAGGTCCCCAAGACGGCTCACTCACCAAGTCCTCTTCCCAGTAAGCTAGAAAGTGGGGTGGCCGTGACACCGTTGGATGTCGCACTCCCTGTAAAACAAGCTCTAGGTCCTTCATCCCCCTCCTGGGGTACCTCTGGGGTGCAAGGTAGGAGGCAGCATCGCACTGTGTCAGCCAAGGTGGAACCACGTGGCAGCTGACAGAAGGCAGAGCTGCCACAGCAGACAAGGGCCCAGTGCGGGGAGTCAGACAAGGCAGAGGAAACAAGACTGGTGGGGCCCAGGGGGTGGAAAGCCACCAGCGATGGCCTAGACCCGCCAGGAAACGAGAGGGGCTGGGGGCCGTCAGGGTCTACACAGAGAGCGCCACAGGAGGACGACGCTCCAAGAGGCACAGAACATGAAGGGAGAAAAGCAAATTAGGCTGATGACCTCTGACCCCTGGGCTCAAGGAGCAGCCCTACCTGCGCGGGAAGATATAACCCAATGGGTGGCCTTCCACGGGGGCCTGGTGTTTCGTGGTGTCCCTTCTTGCTGCCCCGTGGCCTAACGGCTGTGTACCGGATGTCTTCGGAGGCAACCTGACCTCCATCTGGACGTCGCTGGTGGTGGAGACGCAGGCGTCCGAAGGAAAGGGAAAGCAGAACCTACTTTCTGCCCTGAGGTTTGACGTGTGGGGACCTGTGGCCACGAGGAAGGTGGACCAGGTGTTCAGCTGACAGGAGGGCTTAAATGCCTTCAACACCCCGCTGAAACGCTCCTCTGCAGCAGCGATCTGCAGATCGTGGGGAGAGCCACGTGCTGTTGGAAGGCCTCGAAACAGTCCCCCAAAACCAGGAGGCAACCCGGGAATGGCCAGTTGAGATCTGATGGCGGCTGGCGATTGGGGGCCACGGGTCTGCTGGGGTGACATATTTTAATGAAGGTTTCCAGGACCCCAACACAATGGAAGTCTGTGTGCATGGAACCGGACATAAAAGAAATAAAAAATAATTACATCCCAGGGCGCCTCTAGGAGTTGGCACGGGATACAACAGTTTCCTTAGCCTCCTGACCGACGCTGGGCTCTGATCCAGGGAGCACAGGTAACGGCCCCGCACGGATGGGGCACAGCCAGCATCTGCACTGGGCTGCAATGGCCAGGGTCACGGCCCACACACACACTCCGGGCACCAGGCTCCTGGGCTAGGACTTGCTCCCACTCTCCCTCGTCGAGCAGACCTTCGGAAAACCCATCCCTTTGGTCCCCTCCTGCTCTGAAAGGGAGCCGAGGAGACGGCAACAGGCACGAAAGGGAACAGGATGCCGCCCGAGCGTCCCTCTTCAGACAGAGCCAGGCACTGTGAGGAAGCTGAGGAGTCCACAGCTGACGCCAGTAAGTTCATCTCAAAGGAGATTTCTGAGTTTTTTTCCCCAAACTGAGACCTCAGAGCTGGGTTGGTCCCATGCAGCTCCCGCCGAGGAATGAGACCCGCGGTCCTGCTCCTACTACAAGGAACGGACTGGGGCTGCCCGGGACAGGAGACTGGAGGGCTGAGGCCCCCGGGGCAGGGGCCAGGGCGGGCGGAGCCCTTCGTGGAAGCCGGTGGCCCGGGCTGGGGCGGGGAGAGCTGCCAGGGTGCTGAGCCAGCCCAGACACTCGGCACGGGACCTGGACCCTGTGCCGTGGAAGCCAGTACTGTGTGCTGTTTCTGATTATTTCCTTTCAGACCTGGCTGTGCATTCACTGAGACTTTGCAAACTAATACCACATTATGGGATCTGACGGTTTTGCGTGTCCGCCAACCACCCCTAAAGGCATTAACGCGTTCAGTCCTCACAAACACCTTGAGACAGGGAACACAGAGCCCCCCACTTGACAGAGAAGGGAACTCGGGCTCAGAGAGAAGACACGGCTGTGGCCCAGCTGGGAAGTGCTGAGGCTGGGACTTGAACCCCTGCCTGTCTGCGGTGCAGGCCCGAGACCACCGGTCAGTCCTCTCAGACGTGTGGACGCTACGTCACCTCTGGAGTCTGACGGTGGCAGCAGAATCCGAGACGGGCCCCAAGGTGGGGTGGCAGTCATGCGGACAGAGCCAGGGCTGCCTGGCCTTGAAAACCCTCTGCCCCTCTTCCCCTTGAGGACATCCAGGCCCCACCCAGAGGGCGCTGGGCTTTGCCGGCCCCTCAGGCCTGCTGTCCAGCTTGGTCTCTGCCCTCAAAATCGTGGTCTTTCTCCAGCTCTTCTCTCTGCCTAGGAAACCGCAGCACTCCCTCACGCCAGAATAGACCCCAGTCCACCCTTGCGCACCTAAGAGCCCTGGTACCCTCCATCCTTCTCCTTCTCTCTTTCCTCCAAAAGACCCCGTAGCATCCCCCAGCCTTTCCTGAGCAGCACCTGCCCATTTGAGCCTCCCCCTACCCACCGCTCATGAACTTCGTAGGGTCTGCCAGCCTCGGGGCCACAGTGACAGCAGCAAGACCACCCTTCTCCAGCTGGCGACCCCCCTGGGAAGTGAGGGGGGCCTACACAGTGTATGCATGTCCTGGGGCTGCCACGATGCAAAAACATCAGAAATTAATTCTCCCACATCCTGGAGGCTGGAAGTCTGGGATCTAGCTATGGGCTGGGCAGCGCTCCCTCTGAAGGCACCAGGGGAGGATGCTTCCTTGCCTCTTCCCAGTTGCCGGCGGCCCCTAGCCATCCCTGGCCTTCCTGGGCTTGTAGCTTCATCACTCTGGTCTCTGCCTCCGTCTTCACGTGGCCTTCTCCGTGTGCCTCCGTGGTTGCTATCCCCTTGTTAAAATGACACCAGTCACTGGATTCAGGGCCCACCCTAACCCAACAGGACCTCACCTTCCTAACCACATCTGCCAAGACCCTATTCAAACAAGGCCACATTTGGAGGTTCCGGGAGGGACACAGTTTAGCCCACCCACACTCATCCATTGTCTTCCCCTTGCAGGAGGCATGTGATCCCATCTCCCCACCCCACCCTACCTGAGAGCCTCTGCGTGTCCAGATGGGGTGGCCACTCCTTCAAGTGGATGGGCTTTCGCTTCCCATGGTCTCCATCTTCGCTGTCCCCTGTCCCCCACCCCAGTGCAGCACCCAGCACCCCATGGGAGGCAAAGCAGTGCCTCCCCTGCCACTGCTGCGGCCTCCTCTGGGTAGGTCCTTGGGGGCTGCCTGGGGGAACAGGACTAGGACCCCCCACCCCGCCAGCACCAGATCCCCAGAGAGGGTGATTCCTATGATGTTCTCTCCCCTCCCTATTCCCTGACAGGGAAGGACAACTATAGGCCTTGGCCTCATCCCCTCAGGGTCTCAGAATCGAATACTACGTCACCTAAGGCCAGGTGTGCCCCGGCGGGAGGTCAGAGAGACCGTACTGGCTGCGGTTGCTGGTAGCCGGCCCACTGTCATGCGGCCCAGTGGACCCACGCAGCGCTGCCCCTCCCCGTCCGACCACGGCACTGGCCTCTGGGCTGCAGGGTCACTCAGTTCAGGGCGCAGGCCCCTCGTCTCTGTTCCCACCACAGCGGCCTCTCCGCGCTGACCTCCCACTTCCAGCAACTCCCTGGATCCGTGGCAAACATCCTGATTGTTTTCTGAAGGATAAACGAGCAGGGGTCGTTTTACTCGTACAGACGCCGGGCGGATAAAACGAAAGTGCTCGGATGCTCCACACGAGTACGTGACGGATGAAGCTGGGCCACTCTCCAGCCCCGGCTCCCTCCGTCTCCCGTTGGAAGAGCCCTAGAGTCCGCGGAGAAGGTGAGGGCACCAGCAAACCCAGCCCGCCTTGCGGTGGGTCTGGGAAGCAGATGAGCCTGCCAGGCAGCACGTGCCAGGACCTTTTCCCCGGGTCCCTGTTCCAAGCTGATCCGAGACACGGGCACCAGGCAGGATGCACTACAGCCTCCGCTGTCACTCCTCACCGTGATCACCAAGAAGGCTGGAGAAAGCCGGACACCTAGGCCCCACACCCAGGGGCTCTGTCTCCGTCGGCCTGGGGAGGGACCCAGGAAGCAGGGTTTGAATCAGCAGCACCACGGCGGATGGAGCCACCTCTGGGAAGTCCACGTGGCCCAGCAGTGGAAACGCAGCCTGTGGAGCCAGCCCTGCTTCAAGCTTCCACGCCACCTCGTATGCTGTGTGGTGCTGGGCACGTCCCTTAAAGTGTCAGGGCCTCAGTGTCCGTGTCCGAACAGAGAGGAATAACAACAGCGCCAACCTCCACGTTCACAAAGACCACGTGAGGTCAGGCATGAAAACGCCGAACAGTGACACGGTGCACACCTCCGGACTCCATCGATGTCACCTGCCTTGGAAGGGCCCATCCTCTGGGCAAGCCTGCTCCTGAGAGGGCGGCATTCCCAGTGTCAACTACAGGGAGGGGGCAGGTCCCCGCTGCCTGCCTTGCTCTCTGGGGTCTGGACAGCAAAGGTCGGTTACTTAGGCCTGTGCCCAGCAGACCCCAAGGGGCACCCACCCCGTGAGGCAGACCAGGACCAGGGCAGGAGAGGCCAGCCGGCCCCTGAGAGCACACCAGGTCCAAGGAGAACAGGTCACCCAGGGGCGGGTTACCCTGTGTTTACATCCCTTCGCTCTTGTGAGCCTTTGGTCAGGGTCGATAAAGAATTCGGGCTGATCCCAGCTGCGCTATGGGGTGTGAGAAAGTGGAGAGGCATTCCACCGGAGTGGTGCTGTGCCACCCCTTTGGGCCTATGGGGAGCGACAGTGGTCACCAAGAGAGATCCCCAAAGGAGAAGGTCCCAGGACACAAGGCTGGGGCCCAGGAGGCCCGCCTGCTTTCCTTCCATTTATAGGTTTTCTCTTTTTACAATGACAGAGCCTGGGTTTATCACTATTAAAGAAGAGGGCAGCTTCTTTGTGGGAGCAGCCCCTACAGTTCAGAAACACAACAGGGGAGATGCTGACGAAACCCACAGACAACACACGTAGAGTCCTCCTCGCAGGCCCGCACACCCGAGAGAATGCACACTCACGCCCCAAAGAACCCGCCGTCTCCCCTCCCCCACTCTCCCACCCCCCAGAGGGGCTTGGGGACCGGGGCGCAGTCACCTGGGACTGCCTCCCTCCTTTCTGCTCTTCTGATCTCAAGAAGTAGGCGGCCACATCCCACCCTGGCCTGCCACCCGGGGGGGCCACAGACCTGCTGTTAGACATGGGAAACCTAGAGCAGGAGACACAGCACCCAAGACGCAGGTGAGAGATGGGCTGTCCCAGGACCCTCCCCGCACCCCAGGGAGGGAGGGATGTCCTCTCCGGGCTCTCACTGCTGTGGCCCAGGGGGCAACCGAGGGACCAGCGAGAGCCTGGCCGCTCACTGCCCAGAGGAGCGTGGCTCACCCTCTGTAGGCCAGAGAGAGGGGAGCTGAGGCCGGCACAGCCACGCCGCGTGCAAGCCCGCCCTGACGCTTAGCCACGCCAGCACTGCCCTGTGTCATGCCCTCCGTACCTGTCTCTATCCCTCACATCGCAGCCACACGCACACATGCGGTCCCCGCATCTTCTCCTGCGAACTGACTGCATCACGAAACGGAAAGAAAAGCCTTCGCTTTTCCACCTCGCTGCGTGGCGTGAACGCATTAGTGCCCCAGGCCCACAGTTTGCCTCAGATCATGTCCCCCCTCCTCCCCTGCCCCAAGTCCCCAGAACAAGGCGACTCACAGCTTATGACACACAGAAGTTGGGTAAGTGTCATTCCACTCGGCCCCTTTGTTTCCAGATCAAGAGCGAACCCCCAGAGGTGACGCGGCACCCCGCAGGTTTTCCAGAGAGAGGGGGGCCCATTTGGAGGCAGGACCCAGGAACCCCAGCCCAGCATCCGTCCCTTCCACCCGGCTGCCGAGCTCCCGGCTCACTCTTCCCCGTCACGCGTTACCCCTGCCTGGTCCTCACAGCGCCCTGCCCAAGACAGGCACTTGTCTCCATCACCGCCTAGGTGCGGGGTGCCACACCGTGACAAAGCAACCGCTCCAGGACGAGACCCACCCCCGAGACCAAGACCGCCCTCACCCTGATCCCCGGGCCCGCGATCCATGACAAAAAGCCACGGTAAAACCGAGCTGTCACCCAAAGTCACCAGGGAAACTGAGGACGATGATGAGGATTCAGTCATCTTCCTCCGCAGAGAACACAGAGCTTGCCTATCCTTATCCATCCCGACAGCCAGCTCCAATTCCAAAAGGCCTTATAGGCTCTCTCGCCCCTTTTCCAAAGCCATCTCGAAAAACATATATTTTTAATCTAAAAGGGCGCCAGCATAATAGCACTTCTGTAGGTCACTCGTCTGGCAGCCCGCCAAGCGTAAGCGAGCCACCTGCACGGAGTGTGAAGTTTGTGCACCGAAACGGGTATTTTACTCCTCAGAAAACCCTTCATCTCCTCACGGGAAGTCTAGCGGCTCCTCGGACAGACCTGGTTCTCACACAAAGGGGCTCCGATTCTCTGTTCCACGGAAAACCAGAGAAAGAGAAAGGGTGGACAAAAGAAACTCCCAGCAGCGGACAGGGACCTTCGGCGGGAGGTGCCGGCAAACGCGGAGGAGGAGAGGGAAAGGCTCAAAGAGCAAAGCACAGTGACTCTAAACGCACAGTCCCTGGGGCTAATTAGTGCGGGGAGAACAGTTCCACACGCGTCGGTGACACCCAGGGCATCTCTGACGCCGTCTGTGCGACCTCACGGGCAGCAGAGGGGAGAGGGATGCCAGCCAGGGAAGGTTAAGTGACCGTCTGCGATGTCTCTTGAAGGAGACAAAGAGCGTTCGAGAACTCCTCGAGCACTGACTGCGCCCTGCACCGTGCCAGGCCGGGGCCGGGGGCAGGGGGAATGGACAAGCCGCGGTGCACCAGGGGAGATGCAGGGGGCACACCGCCCGCAGGATGACCTGGCGCCGTCCTCGGGGGGCAGCAGAACAAGAGAGGATCAAAATGGTGACGGGTGCCTTTCCTCCCCTCCTCACACACCCACGTGTCCTTTCTAGAAAATGGGCAGGATTTTGAGGCCGAGAAGCCTGGGCGTCCTCGTCGCTAAGAAGAGAACTTATTTACCAAGAGCTGGGGATGCCCAGGAGGGCAGAGAAGGCCATCGGGCGGAGAGAAGGCCGCTTCCCCGGGCCAGAGGAGGCCCGGGCCCCCTGTGCTGGGCCCAGACGAGGGACCTGGAGAGCTGCTAAGCAAAGAGGCCCCGGCCTAGACGGTCCCTCTGGCCAAGTCCAGGGTCAGTGGAGTTTACGACTGTGGGGGCTCAGCAGACGCCAGAGGCCCGGCCCCACTGTGAGGCTGGCTGAGAAGCAACACCCCGGGCTGAGGGTCAGCCACCCCCGCCGCCCTGCAGGCAGGTCTCTTCTGCTGGGAGCCAGGACCCTGCAGGCCACATACAGGGAAGCTTGAACCACCGAGAAACACCGGGATCTCAGCTCCTGTAGGCCAGAGGGGGAGGGGAACCTGTCGCCCATTTAGCAAAATCCGGAGATGTGACCTGACCCAGAGTGTCGTGGAGGAAAGTCCGCCCATTGCACAAGTGCAGTCAACCTGAGAATAGCTCCGAGAGGGGCCGGGACGCCGTGGCACTAGGGAGCAGGGTCCGGAGCACAGCTTCCCCTTCAGAGGGGTGACCTCGAGGGGTCTTCTCGGGTGAACAGGCACTTTCTGTTTTGTCAGGAGGACGTTCCAGGCAGGGGCCCTGTCCCTGCGGGATCCCAGAGGCACGTTCCACATCCACACAGACTCCTGGCGAGAGAAGTGCCAGGGAATGGGGTGCAGACCGGGGGCCAGGGCCGCCGGCTCGGACCCCAGACCCTTCTGCACTGAAGGCGGAGAGGCCCTGGGGTCTGAGCACTTCGGAAAGTTCGCTCTGAGGACTCATCTGACGACTATTTGATGGCAAAATCCATTCCACACGGCCTGCTGCGGGAAGCTGCAGGAAGCGCACACATCGGGAGCAGCCACCCTCCAGACGCTGCGCACCCGCATCCGCGTCCCAGCTTCCCCAGCCTGCCGCCGGCCGGCCCTGACGCGCCCAGAATCAATCCCCAGGCACCCTCCCCAGGCCGAGCCCCTGGCCTGCCCGCAGCCCGAGATCAGGGAGGACGGTCGTTTCCCATCGGAATGAGCAGATTACAACCCTGGCACCGACCCACAGGGTCCGGTTAGGAGGAGGGCTCAGAGCCCACCGTCCTGCCGTCCGGCCTTCACCCAGCAACTCACAGCTGAGGACGTGGCCTTTCAATGCTCCGAGGAGAGGGGAGGTGAAGGGAAAGAAAGCCCTGGCCCTTCCTCCACTGTGACCACCGGGCAGGTGATCCCAGCAGGGCCCACGGATGGGCTGGGGCCCTGGAAACCCTGATCTCGTTAAAATACATCTATCTGTGGCGTTCGGAAAACAGCATCCACGGTCTTACTTTCAGCTATAATGGAAAACTGATGGCTTTTATCTCCCCCACTTTATGACTATTGATGGGAGAGAGGCTGAGGTTTGATGACCATTTAATAGCCGACCCTGTGCCGTGAGAGGAGCCTCGGAAAGCAGGGGAAGCGCCGGGATGATTGTCTGGCAGCGAATCCGCCACGAAGGTCCAGGAAGCAAAACCACCACCCGCCCCAGGCTCCGGCAGAAGAAGAAAATCAAAGTCATCGTCACGTCTGCTTCTCCCCCCTCCTTTGTGCCATTGACCTCTGGGAGGCTGATCCAGAGGGGAGGGCGTGGGGACCACAGCGACGGGGGCGTGAGCACTCATGGAGGAAGGGGGGGAGGCGAGGGAGGGGGCTCTGGACTGGGGACCCCCACGATCGATCGATTGATCGATCAACACATCACTCCCCGCCACCCCTTCCTGCCCATGGACCTGCTGGCTCCTGGCAGGACGACAGGGGCTTGGGACTGTCTGACGGGGAGGCAGCCTGAGCGCCAACTGGGCTTCAGCCTCCTGTCCAGGGCCGGAAGCCAACGCCACCTCCGGGCTCTGCGTGCAAGCACCCCGCCTTCCCTCTGGCCCTGGCCCGAGGGGGCTCTCCCCAGCGCTCCTGCACCTTTCTCCCCAGCAGCACAGGCCAGCGTCCCGTGCTGGGGACACCACGCTTTTAAACAAGGCGCAGGGCAGTGGGGCGGGTGGGGGGTAGGGGGACGGGTAGGTGCCAGGGGCGATTCTTGGCAGCTTTCCAAGCGCTTCACCGACCTTCTGTCAGTTTCTACAGCAGCCCCATGAGGTGGAAGGGCAGACTGGATTCTGTCCATTTTATTTTTAATTAAAAACAACAAAAACTGAGGCTCCGAGCTGCTCCCTGTCCCAAGTCCGGGAGCTCGGTGTCGACCCCCTATCCAGGTTCACCCTCGGCCACGCCAAGCTGCCTGGAGGAAGAGGACGCTGCCCGGGGCGCCGAGGCCTGACCTGTCACCAGGGTCCTGCCGCTCCCCAGCTGTGTGGCTTTGGGCAGACAACTTCACCTCTCTGGGCCTCGGCTTCTTCATCCATAAAAGGAAATGCCGTGGGGATGAGCTCCAAGAACCCCTGCGGCTCTGTTTCAAGGTGAAATCGTGGATTCCTGGGGATTCACCCAGATGCATTTTCAGACACAGTGATGTCCCGACGCCCACAGCGGCCGCCTTTCCAGACGGCCCATCTTTCTCCCATCGCAAATCGGAGGCACACGCGTCACAGAAACCAGCCCCCCGTTGTGGGGTGTTCGGGCAGGTGGGCAGGGGCCTCCACGGCTCTCCCTTCCCCGCCTTCGGGCCCGATGCAGCCGCTTGGTTGGCTGCCTCTCTGGGGGCCCCTCTACCAGGTCCCCCAACCCAGCTCTCATCCCACCCAACCCACCTGTGCGGACAAGCGCCCACCTGTCCTCCCCGTCCTGGGGCAGCTAACTGCCTCTGCTGCCTCAGCCCCCGGGTCTCCCCGCTCACTGGTTCCCACTCGGCAGCTGCCCGTTGATTTCGCAGGGATTCCCAACCATCCCTGCTGAAACTGGAGGACGATCAGCAAGTGGCAGGCAACGGTCCTTACCGGGTGCGCTTCAATCTCCCCCAGAGAAACAGAGCAACGAAGCCCTTAGGAAAACCCCAACTCTCTCTGAGGTGCCCGGGGCCCCTCGACGCGGCCAGCCAGCTTGAGTTTTGACGATGCCGACACACACGCCAGTTCCTAAACTCTCCCACCCCGGGCATCGTCTTTCCTCGCCTCTGGATGGCGGCTGAAGAGGCCTCCACGGTCCATTCTAGAATTCGCTGGCTCCGCAGCCGTCCCGGGCACCGCCACAAGACGTCAGAGGAGACGGATCACACCGTCTCCGTGACCCAGCGTAGCGGAGAACAGCCCAAACCCACGAGCGGAAACGACGCAGAGACGCTCCCGCCCACCGTGAAGACGCTGCTCCATCCCAGCCCGCCCAGCCCGTGGCCCTTCACCCCGAGGCCGAGGGCTCTCTTGTGGCCTGAGTCTTCCCCTCCTTCCTCTGGGGGCCCAGAATGTGCACAGTCCCCACCATCAGTCAGGCTGTGGTCCAGGCACGAGTCTCTCACACGGGCATCGATGGACGGGTGCATGAGGACAAGCTGTGCGCGTCACCCACAGGGACGCAACCCCACGGGGCACACTAAATCGCCGTTACAAACCAGTGAACCGCTGATTCCGTGCCGGGCTGCTTGCGGGTGGGTCTGTCTCCATCAGGAATGACACGGTCACTCTCTGGACTGGGAAGCTCATGACTAACAGGCTACTTCAACGGACACAAAGGGCCATCGATGTCCTTCATCCTGGGAAGGCAACAGTGCCGGAGACAGAAATAAGGGAAAAGCTAGCCAAAAAGTACAAGACCACACCAGATATCACCATTTCGCTGGTGGCGAGACGACTAACCGGCTTTGGCATCATTTTCCTTGGATTATGCAGAGAAGAATGAGCCCAAACTTGTAAGGACACGGCCTGTGTGAGAAGAAAAAGACCTCGAGGAAAGGGCAGAAGGAAACCAAGAACACATCGAAGGAAGGTCAGGGGGACTGCGAAGGCCAGTGTCCGTGCCGGCAAGCAGTGAGGCGGGACCGGACAACGGAGGAGTCACGGTTCGTCAGGGACTATCGGGTGACCAGATTTTCATGAGGAGATTCACAAACTAAGAACTTAAAAAACAACCAGTAAACCTGTATGCGCGGAGACGTTCACAAAACCTAAAACGTTCCCAGTATGTTTAGAGGGAAAAAACAGCTCACAAACCAGCATGTACCGCACGACATCGTTTGTGTTAAGGTCTGTGCACGCACATTCGAGAAGTCTGGGGGCATACGTCCTCCCAAATGCTAACTGGGGCCTGTTTCGGGGTATCAGGGTTGTGCGTGATTTCCACTTTCTCTAGCGTACCGTCCGTCTTGCCTGGGTTACGTTTCATAGTGACCGCATACAGCTTTTATAATCCGTTAAGTTTCATTTTGAAAATTCGGGAAAAAAGAGAAAAGGGGGAGTGGAGTGGGGAAGGGGGAGGGCTGGTCAGGGAGGGGAGGGGAGAAAAGGACGTTTCCTAGATCTCTAATCTCTAATCCATCCCCTACACCTGATCCCGGGACAGGAGACCCTCATCACACCTGCTCAAAAGGGATCTAAAAGGGTCACCAACCTGACCCTCATCTGAGGCCTAGTGAGAGGCCTCCAGGCTCTGCCTGGTACCTCTGAGGACAGGGAACTCACTACCTAACAAGGCAACTCAAGCAGTATTAGGATTTAGTGTAACTCCCAGCCCAGGACCCTCCCCGCCTAACTATTTCTTCCTCTTTATTAAGCAAAAGTTTGGAGAACCCTGAGCCTGCTGGAGTTGGGGACCAACAGGTGGGGAGGCTGCAAGAGGACCCGGTAGACCCTATCTGCTCTGATCTCCCTGGGTCATCTCAGAGCTCTTATCAATCAATCAATCAATCAATCAATCTCCTTCCTTCCTTCTCTCCTTCCCTCCCTCCCACTCTCTCTCTCTCTGATATCCCTTTGCACGTCTGCTCCAAGCGTCCCCCTCTTGTCCCCATCGCCTGGGAGGTTCTGCCCCTAGGGTGCCCCACGCTCCTTCCCCCCCACCTGTCTGCCCTGCACCTTCCACGGCTCTTCCCGCCACATGCTCCCCTTCCTCGAATGCCCTCAGCAAGCAGTTTAATCCTTACAACACTTAATTAAGCAGGGCCTCCTCTTCGTAGTTAACGTTTCCACACGGGTGAGCCTCGCCTCCCCAAATGAGCTTAGAAGCGCTTTGAAGGAAATAATGTTCATCGTGGGCCCGGGTGCCAGGCCCTACGCTCACCGCTCTTCCTGCGTTATTTCACTTAATCCCATAATCTCGATCTCGAGCCCCGGCCTCTCCCCCGAACTCCCACATACACAGATGCTCGCTGACGTCTCCTCTCACGTGCTCCGAAGGCTTTCACACAGGTCTGGAGCCCAAACGTCTCCCCTCTCTGCTCGGACCTCCTCCTCCTTCCCTCTCTCCTCTCACATGACGGCTTCGCCAGCCAGACGGCCACCAGGCCAGAGGCCTCAGCATCACCCTGGACTCCTCGCCTCCCTCGCGGTCCACATCCATCATGACCCCAAGAACTGACCTCTGAAGGTCTCCGATCAGACCCTTCCCACTCAGCTCCTGATCTCAGCCCCCAGCCTCACTCGCTCTCCTCTGGACACAGAGGCCAAAGGGGTCTTTCTAGAACACCAACCGGGTTGTGCCACCAGCCTTGCGGGGCCGGTCCCCACCTCACGGCCAGTACCAGCCTGCAGGCTGCAGGCCTGTGGTTCGCCTCAGCCTCCTGGGTGCTGAGGGGCTGGCCGTGGGGGTCCACGACAGTCCGGCAGACGGGGGCGCCAGGCTTCAGGGTAGGTGTTACCGTTCCCGTTTTGTCAAGAGGCTCTGCCCTGTTCCCCCCCACCAAGATGCTCGAGCCAGTGGCCCGCGAGTTCTCCCTGAGTTGCTCCATCTTCCTCGCTCCCACATCAAGCTATACATTTCCGTCTCCAAAATGCCTCAAATTCACCTATTTATCTCTCTCCACATGGCCACCCCCCGGCCTGTGCTGCCATCATCTCTGATACTCAAATAACCTCCTCCCCATCTCTCTGAGGTCATCCTTGCCTCCTCTCCTCAATTCTCCACACAACAGACAAGAGTTGTCTTTATATGGCATGTTACCCGCTGGCTTCAGAAGTGTCCTTCTAACCGTACTCGGAAAAACCCCTTCTCCTTGCCGTGGGCCCCGCCTGGCCCCCCACCTCCTCCTGCACCCCTCTCCCGAGCGCCCCCTGCTCCAGCCACACCAGCCTCCTGTCACCTCCCCAGCAATGCCGGATTCCTTCCCTCCTCTCAACCTCTGCACGTGCTATTCCCCCTGCATGAAGCATTCTTCCCCCATCTGTCTTACTCCTGGCTCCCCATCCCTCAGGTCTGTTTAAACGCCATCTACTCAGATAAACTCTTCCTGACTCCCCTTCCTAGGTAGGTCTCTCCCCCCACCCCGATATTCTCTGTTTCTACAGCCTTCTCATTTTGAAAATATCACCTTAATATTTATATGAACAGAACATTAATATAACACGTTATAGGGCCAGGAACGACTTAGTGTCTGGCACAGTGCCTGGCACACAGTAATGTTTAAATAAACACATCCACATGGTGGTATGATAAGAATGTTAAAAAGTCACAGATCTAATTGTGAAGATGAAGTATTCAAAAAAAGCCACACGATCAGTGCCACGTGAAGGACTCCGACAAGTTCCGGAAAGCATCAGTGGAAGGAGCGGCTAAAAGAGGGCGCAGGGAGATTGGGCCAAACAGCTTCGAACGAAGCATAAGTCTAGGTTCATAGACTGAATGTTTGTGTCCCCCCGAGACTGACGTCTTGAGACCCTAATCCCCAAAGTGATGGCATCTGGAGGTGGAGTCTCTGAGAGGTAATTAGGTCAGGAGGGTGTGGCCCCCGTGGAGGGATTAGTGCCCTTATAGAAGAGGAAGAAACACCAGATCCCTCTTCGTGCACACACGTGAGGACATAACCCCAAAGAGGGCCCTCACCAAGCACCCAACCACGCCGGCGCCGTGATCTGAGGCGTCCCGCATCGAGGACTGTGGGAGGGCCATGTTTGTCACTTAGCTACACAAGGGGTGCACCTCGTCTCTCCGGGGCGTGAGCTCTGGGGAGCCCAGATGTCCACCGAGCAGCCGGGACGGTCGAGGTTAAAGGCACCCTCTGCCCGGTCCGGCTGATATTCCTGGAGTGGCCAGAGGGGGAAGATGCGGAAACCAGATCTCGTAAACTAGATGTCTAGGTTGCAGCTTCTCCGTGTTTATTTTCCCAGGACCTTTCGTAAAGTACTGTAACAGTCAACATTCCAGCCTTATCTTAACTCGCCACAGGAAATTCCAAGAGGAGTCCTTCGGGCCCCCTCGGCCCAGAGTTCGAGGGTGAGCAGGGCCCCAGCAGGGGGGAGTGCGGGGCCTCAGGGTCTCTGGCAGAGCTGAGGACCCCCACCGCCCCTCCTCGCACAGAGTTTCCGTCCACCAGCAACCTTGCCGATTGGTTTTTCTTCAGGAAGATGGTCACTTCTTGACACCCCTGGGCACAGCTTTGCTCTGAGGATGCACAGAGCTGTTGGGCCCCAAGGTCTGCTCAGGGCCCAGCCGTCCCCAGAGGAAGGCTCGTCTGTCTGTGTCTCATCTCCCTCAGAAGCGGCCGCTCTCCTGTGCCACCGCAGTGTCCCAGGAAAGACCTGGCAGGCAGCAGAGCAGAAGTGAGATTTCAAGAGGCCCTGAGTGGAAATGCTATCGTCTCGTTTATCGTGGTGGCTCTGGTCCCACTAGGGAGGCGATGAACACTGTCCTAGCACCAGACCGCGAACAGCCGGACTGCTGCCTACTTCATTAACCCTCCAACCCCAACCCAAGGCCTGTCCCAGAGTCAAAGATCAACAACTAGTTGTCAAATGAATTCAGGGATGACCCCAAGGCCCCCATTCCTCCTGCGACAGATGACCGACTGGCCCCAGGAACAACAACTGGATTCCAGCGGGAGGCCCGTTCTGCCCTCCCAGCCCCATGACGGCGTCACAATCAACCACAGCCCTCCCTCTGCTACCCATCCCAGTTGGCCACCTCAAGAAGGCAGAGGTTCTGAAGCTTGGGGAGGTCAAGGAACCCTTCGAGAACCTAACAGAAGCGATGAGTTCTCTCTAGAACATATACGCAAAGCCTCGCACACGATTTCAAAATGTTCGAGACCTTCTCCTTTCGAAGACGAGAAGGTTCAGAAGCCCCGCAGCCCACCTGCCCCTACGCAAATAGCCATTCGCTGCCACTTAGAGGTAACCTGCTACGGACATCGCCAACAGATTCTACAGAGTCCAAAGGAGGCTGGGGGCCAGCCCCAAGGAACCAGGATCGAATCCACACCTGTCCATCCTCACTGCCAAGGGACAGCGAACATGCCCCAAGCTAGGCTGGGGGGAGGGGGCTTGCTGCAGGCACCCTGCCCCACTCCCTGCGGACAGCCTTGAAGGCGGGGACCCCACGCCCTCTGCCTTCCCAGCAGTCCTCTCAGACAAAGACGGTGTCCACTGCACAAAGGAGGCCAGGCAGCCGGGGGAGCCCCAGGCTGAACCTATTTATACACGTCCTCAGCACCCAGAGGTTAAACTGCAGCCCGGGATATGGCACGGGGCCAGGACGGGGCCGGCACTGAGTTATTTATATCTTCTTGGCAGATACAGAGGAACAGGACATTTCAGAGGGCCTCTTCCAAACGAGGCCCAGAAAGGACCCGGTTTATGGGACAACCGAGTCCTCCTTCCCCTCCTGCCCACAGTCA
This sequence comes from Cynopterus sphinx, assembly GCA_030015415.1. Lineage (NCBI taxonomy): Eukaryota > Metazoa > Chordata > Mammalia > Chiroptera > Pteropodidae > Cynopterus > Cynopterus sphinx. The sequence goes on along the minus strand of CM057390.1, from coordinate 46,922,927 downwards.
GACAGACACACACACATGCACGCACACACATGCACGCACACACGTGTGCACGCACACACGTGTGCACGCACACTGGACCGTTACATTCGTCCTTGCAATGAGGATGAGCTGATAAGAGTAGAAAACTCCAAAAAAGTAGGTCAAAGCCTATGGGGAGGCTGGAGTAAGAGAATTCAGCCCAATTCATGAATTCATTCCAAGAATTCCCTGGGCCTTCCAGACTCCGTATCAGAACCTTTCACAGGAAAAGCCTCTCCCGGTCCTAAGTCCGCAGCCTGAAGGCTCGTGGGCTGGGAACCAGACAAAGGAGAAAGGCAGAGTATGGCCCCCGGGCTGCACCTCCGCGATGAGCTCGCCAGAGCAGGACGCATCCGCTTTCACCCCAAACTGACCCTGGTCCAAAGAGCAGGGGAAGGGAGGTTCGGAAGAACTTGCAGTAGCCACCCCAGCGCCCCAATAAGGAGACGTCACTGTGCAACCACAGGCTTCTTCAAACCCCAGCGTTTGGTAGTCGGTGACACCGCGTAAGACCGCACAAGGGGGTCTATTAAATACCCTGCGGAGGTTATGGGGCCACCACTGGGGTGCCCACGAATTGCTTAGTCCCCACGAACTTGCTCTGATGAAGTGTCAGCTGAGCTGGCCTCTGGCCAAGCTGACCCCCACCCCCAAGAATGCTAAGCCAAGGTCCACTCGTGGAGAAGCCTGGGCATAGCCCTGCCAACCCCAAGCAGAAGGGCGAAGGACTGGGCGCCACAGCACCGGGGCAGCGGCATGTTCTGGGAGACGCTCGTGGACGAGGGCCCCATTCCCAGAGAGGCTCTCCCATGACCCCCGCCATGGCCGGCTCTGTCCATTTAGGTATCCAGGGAAAGAAGGCTGGGGGTCCCTGGTGCTTGCTCCAGACAGACACCACGGCACTGGGCTCTCCAGTTTTCACAGTGAAGGTCACAGTGAAGGTGGTGCCCACCCTCGGGGCAGGAGAGAAACCTGGAGGAAGCCCGTGCCGGGAAGGAAAGGAAGAGCCTCCTGTTCCCCTGCCTCCCCCAGGCTCCTCCGTGCCCCCCCACCAGGGTCCAGGGGTCAGAAAGTCAGGCCTGCAGGCACATGGAAGGAGGTGAGCTCCTCCCCTTCAAACTCGTCCTTCCCCACCATCTACCACGAGGAGGGGTCTCTGCTCATGTCCTCTTGTACCAAGAGCTGATGGCCCCAGCACATAACGTCAAGCGGAGACGCAGAGGGAGAAGGCAGGCTGGACAGCTGCTTGGACTCGGATCCACAGATCGGGAAAGGTCCTTGGAGACAGGTGTGCGTCCTTGTGTGACATCGAGGCCATGAGGGATGAAACCCCTCCCGACCCACTCCGGAGACCTGGGCAGAGTAAGCACAGAGGGCACACCTAGACCAGGAACCAGGCCAGGACCCAATTCAAAACTCCGGAGACTGCACTGCTTGTGGGTCCTGCGGTGGCTCTTGCTTAAACTTACGTCCCTCGTCCATGGGGCTGAACGCCTCTCGGACGCTGCCCGCTCTGAGCTCCAGGAAGGGCCTCACTCCCGATCCTCCCAGGATTGTCTTTTTTAAACTTCTACGTTGTGAAGTTCATCCCCCAATTCTCCCGTTCCTGGCTCCCTGAACCCCGGGGGCGGGGGGGAACCCCTCTAGCTCTTTAAACAGACACGCGTGTTCACCACGCCACCAAAAGCAGCCCGCTGCAAGCTCCCGTCTCCCTCGCGCCACAGACCCCTTAGGAGGCACACGTACTGTCCCTCCCTGAAACACCTCTGATAAAGGGGACGCTGGTGTTCCTGCTGTTCCTCTGCTCGGGACGCCTCGGAGGCATCCAGGTGAACTTGGCTCCGAGCCCCTGCAGCCCGCTGACCTTGGCAGTGCACCTGGCCCACAGGTGTGCACGGGATGCCGAAGGCCCCACTGGGCTTGGCCTCAGGTGGACCCTCCAGCTCCCGTCGACTCCCAGTTCCTCACCCATCCTGTCTGTCATTCCACACACGCGGTGTGTGAGGCGGCCTGACGGGGCCACTTCAGCATTGAGAACCAGGACAGAACGCATCTCGATGCAAGAAGGAGCAGGTGCTGCCTTCCATCGAGGCTGGGAACCACGCTGCCCGCCAAGTCTCTGCAGGTCCTCGGCCGCCAGGCAGCTCAGAGCTAGAGAGCACACTTTGGCGTGTGCCCCCCCCACTGCCTTTTTAGGCTCCGGATGTCCACTTCTAACGACTCTCTTAACTTTGATTTTAAATGGCCTCAATCCCAGTCTTTGTTTTGTTTTGTTTTGTTTTTAAAGAAAGCAAGAGCGAAAGCTCCCCTTCCCCCCAGCTTTCCTGAGCCCTGCAGCCAGCTCCAGGGGTCAGCCCCTTCTCTCCACTCCAGCAGCCCTTGCTCCAAAACAGGGTCACGCTTCCCCTTCCATGTGTACGCAGGGCCCAGCACGCCCCTGGGACAAAGAAGGTCTCCCTTCCCCCCTCCCCTGCCCGTGTCCCCACCGGCCCTGAGCTTCCCAACAAAGTGGTCCGTACTGGGGCCTCCCCTTCTGCCTCCCGGCCAGGCCTCACGACTGCAGCCGGCTTTCACCCTCTGCATGCACACACACACACGCACGCACACACACACACACGCACACACACACACGCACGCACACACACACACGCACACACACGCACACACACGCACGTACACACGAACACACACACGCACACACACATGCACGCACGCACACGCACACCTATACGCTTCCACACATTCGTACCCTCACACACTCGCTCACATTCCCACACGCGCGCACACAGGCCACACGCACGGCGTGGGGCACCACGCCACCCCCTCCCGCAGGCACCCCTTCTCTTCTGGACGGGGGCGCAGGCTCTCCCAGTCGCCCGTGCTCCCGAGCCTCCCCACTGCAGGCTCCCCTTCCTCTGCCCTCCCCGGAGACCTGCCTTTTCCAGCAGAGCCGGGCCTCACTATCCGCCCAGACGGCTCCTCTCACAACCTAAACACTGAGGAGGCCCAACTGCGCAGGCATCTCCTTCCCAAACTCTCTTTTGGGCTCTACCAACCCCCCTGCACCATCTCACCCAGTGCCGTGGCTTTCATCACCAGCAAGGCACCCAGCACCTCCCAGCCCGCTCTTCCCCCATGGCCCACCTAGACACTGCCACGGGATGGCATGGCCCCCCAGGCACCTCGAACCCTGCACGTCCAACACCACCCCACTGACCGGCTCCGTCGCCCCTTACTTATTCAGCCAGAAAACACGGCAGTCACCATCCATTTACCCGTTCGAGTGACGATGGCGGAGTGCCCGCCGCGTGCCAGGCTCTGAACACACGACGAGGCGTGGAGCAACAAAACAGAAACCGCTTCGCCTCCAGGGAACTTCGAACCAGTCACCGAGCCCTGCCAAGGCCACTTACCAATCATCTCTGCAATGACACGCTTCGCTCTGTCCCCACGGCCGCTGTCTTAGCCCAGGCCAGCCTGCCGTCCTGGGACAGAGGCGGTACAGACCCGATCCCAGCTCTGAAGGCGGGAGCCGCACGCCCTTAGGCGGGTGACTTTCTACATCTCTGGCGCCTCGTTTGGCAGGTAGAGGTGACAAGAGCGCCTACCTGGTAGGCTTGTTGCAGGATGCAACGAGGTAAAGCACACAAAGGACCGCCGTCTGGTGTACAGTAAGCGCTCCACCTGCGCTCCTGTGAGCCTGTTTCTCCAGCATCCGCACCTCTGGCCTCCCCGCCTCATGGCCCACACTCCATATGCACCCACCGCCTGGCCAGGCTCTCTCCTGTCCCCCTGCCTCTGCAGGTGCTCTCCCAGCTGACTTATCCCCTGCTGTTCTCTCTCATTTTCCCGAGGTTCAGCTCAGCCCCTCTGGACCCCCTGGCTGAGGCAGATGCCCCTCCCCGTGCTCCCTCCTCGGCAAGCCCTCGGCCCTTATCCCACTGCAGTGGAATCACTGCTCCTCTCGTCTGTCCCCTCAGAGAGCACGCCCAGGCCTTCAAACCCAGCACAGGATGCAAGCGGGACGAGATAAACGCTTGGCAACAAACGGGAAAAACGTGAGACTTACGAAGAGGTGAATTTCAACTCAGCCAAACAGCAGCCAAACCCTTCCTAGTGATCAGGCTACCCGTACCCCGCATTGGCTGCACCCCAAGCTCTGTGCTGAGCTCTGGACACACGTTGTGTAACCAGACCTCACGATGACCCTGGGATGCGGGTACTGTGCTCCCATTTCACAGATGATGGGATGGAGACTCCTTGCTGGACATTTTGAAAATTGACCCCAAGTCACACAGCAGGTAAGTGGGAAAGTCTGGATTCAAACCCAAGACGGTCGGACTCCAGACCCGTGTCCCACCCCAGCGCGGGATGGGCTCAGCTCCCGGCGTGGCCGGAGCTGCCTGTGTGACGTACGAGCGCCACTTCCTGACAGCCACACGACCTCACGGGGACAGTGGGGGCTGCCTTTAGAGGAAAGACCGAATTCACGGAAGGTCCCTTCCTAGTCCCCGCTCCAGGGGCCTATGAATTTGGTTTTAAGCTCCCAGCACTGTTCATCTTGGTTTCCCCCGCGGTGCTGAGCATGAGGCTGGGCACAGAGAAGGCACACAAACCTGAAGAATGAATGAATGAATGAACGAACGAATGACAGTTCATTCTGCACATGTCCAAGTCACCCTCCTTGCTGGCCTCGGGATGATCATCCCTCAGACCCAGGGCATGCTGGGAAGGGGGGCTCCCGCCTGTGACACCTGCAGCGCCGCGGCCGCAGGTGTCCTTACCTGCACAGGTGGTCGGTGCGGCACACGCTGCGCAGGTCCAGGCAGTTGGGCTTCTCCTTGTCCTCGTAGGAGCAGCTGGGCAGGATGGTCTGCCGGCGGCGCTCGGCGCACGCCTGGTCCTGGCAGGAGCAGAAGAGCATGCGGTAGGTGTACTCGCTGGGCACCCGGTCGAAGAACTGGCGCAGGGCCTTGTGGCACTTGCGGCGGTTGCAGCGCTCGGTGGGCGAGATCTCGCGGTTGCAGATGGAGATGTAAGAGGATCGCAGCTTCTTGCAGTTGTCGTTCAGGTTGCAGGCCTTGGCCGCGTCCAGGCAGTGGTTGCTTTTGGCGCTGACCGCCGGGTCCGCCCCTGTCCCTGGACAGGGAGGGAGAGAGGGGTCAGAGGCCAGCACGGCGTGGGGAGAAGTCTTACTGAAGCCTTGTCACAAGCCGAAAGGCGAGCAACTGGGTGTCCGTGGCTCCGCTCACAGATGCAGGAAATGGGGAGCTCAGGTGCTGGCTCGGGATCGCACAGGTGGGGGCCCCTGAGCACCCGCAGGGCCTCTGAGACGCTGCCGGCATTTAAGGAAGGACAACTGTCACACGGGAGCTTCAGCAGCCAGGGCACGCACAGCACCAGGGCCAGCATCCTCGCCTACCACCACCGCGACCACGGGAACTGCCCCTCACAGTTAAAAACGCCCCACGGGGAGCAGAGTGGGGAGGGTGTTAGCACGTGGGTCAGTGTCACAAGCCGCGCAAGAGGACACTCCTGGCGGGGAGCCTGGCACTGTGATGCAGGCTCGAGTGGCCGGGACCCGACGACAAGCTGAGCACAGCGTCAGCTACGGTGCAGCTGTGCTGGGGCCAGGACTTCGGTGTCGGTGTCGGTGTCGCAGCTTTAAATCCTACGTCGCTGCCACAGAATGGAACACCTGGGCACAAACTCGGGAATCATCAGGTTCCACTGTGGTGGCTGTTGCACCCTGCAAGTCTCAGCTGTTCCGAGGGGAACACGCAGCACAGGGACCACCCGATCCCCCTTTCTTGCCAGCCAGCTCCCACCTCCGCAGCACCTCTCGTCCGTCCTGATGACAGACCGAGGGGGAAGGCAGGAATCCAGTCTGCACACGCCCCCGGAGACATCCTGGGGACAGCGGACAGGCGATCATCTAACCCTACCTCTTCATTCTATAGATAAGGAAACCGAGGTGCTGAGGGGACCGGGGGGGTCACTCAGCACACTGGCAGCAAACTGGGCCAGGCACCCAGACCAAGCCAGCACCAGGGTATGCCAGGGAGGGCACTGGCTTAGGTTTTAGGATGAGCCACACCTTCTCATTCATTCTTCATCCACCCAACAAACGCGTCTCAATGTGTATCGAGCACGCCCGTTCCAAGGCCCCACGAGGTGGCGGAAAGGGCTCAGGGTGGGGCGTGCAGGTGCCAGGCCCCCCTCCGGTGGCTGGGACAGGTCCTGGTGTCCTTCTGATCCCCTTGGTCATTAACGATCTAAGTCCCACCCCTGCACAGCCCTGTCCCCGCCAGGGGCCGTGCTGGAGGTGGAAGCGTGGAGCAGGCCCCGTTCTCAAGAGCTCACAAGTCTAGCCCGGATAGCAAGAGGCAGGTGAGCCAGGTGTGGTGAAGACGGAAGCTCTGGAACTGAGCCACCGGCGTTCACTCCTGGCCCTGCTACTTGTTAGCTGCGTGTCCTTGGGCAAGTGGCTGAACCTTCTTCTGCCTCAGTTTCCCCTTTTTACAAAATAAAACCTGCCACGTAGTGTTCCTGTGGGCATGAATGAGATGCTCGTTTTCTCTCCCACCTAAGTCTGCCCCATCTACTAGAACATCCCCGTTAGCTATGACTACGCCCATCGTTAAGATAAAAAAACCTCCTTACTGCCATATACCCACGCTGAGATACCACCCTATTTTTCTGCTCCTCTTTAAAGCAAAAACCCTCAAACGGACAGTCTATACCGGTGATTTCCTTCTCCCTCCTAGACCCACTACAGCCTGGCATTGGCCGCCCACCCACATCAGGTCAGGGGCCCCCAGCCTCCTCTTCCTCAGCCCCTCTCCTCATGGCCTTCCTGTCTCTGCTGCCGCCCCCCCGCACTATCCTCAGCCTGCTTCATTGGTTCCATCTTCTCCACCAGCGCCCAGCCCCTTTTCTCTCCATGCACCTGCCCCCCAGGGCCCTGGTTCACCCCACAGCCCGAAACACCATCAATATGCTGTCCACACCCAGATTTATATCCCCGACCAGACCTCCCCCAGGACCCCGGATTCACGTGTCCACCTGCCTGCTCACTAGCTCCACCTGAAATGCCGATATCCGCATCTCCAACTGAACCTGGCCCTGACCAAATCCCACATATTCCCCCGAGGCTGCCCCCACCCCCGTCTTCCTCATCCCTCTGAAAACAGCCGCCCCCTTGCAGAGCTCAGGCCGAAAATCCCGGTGCTTCCCTGACCCGTCTCTTCTTTCACACACCGTGTCAGCAACACCAGGCAGTGCCACCTGCAAAAGGCATCGAGATCCACCCACTTCTGACCACCACCACGGCTACCTCCATCCAAGCTGCTATCACCCATGCCGGTAAGGACCTCCCGCCCGTGCTCCCGGCTCTGTCCCCCGAAACAATGTTCTCATCACAGATGACACCTCAGGCAGAGATATAAGGCTCCTGGGCCCCAACGCTGCCAGTGACGTCCCATCTCACTCAGACATGACCTACAGGGCTCTATATCCGCGTCGTCCAATACGGCAGCCACTAGCCACGCGTGGCCGCGGAGCCTGAAATATGGCTAGCGTGAAACGAGCTGTCCACACCAGATTTCAAAAGCTTAATAAGAAAAAAAAATGTAAAGCAATTCAGGAATCGTGTTTTACTTTGATTACATATTAAAGCGATACTGCTTCAAGTTAAACAATGTATCATTAAAATTAATTTCACTGGCTTTTTACGTTTTTAATGTAACTACTGAAAAATTTAGGAATATAATGTGTGACTCGTATTATAGTCCTATAAGTCATCACCGCTCTATACGACCTCGCCGCCTGCTCACTCCGTTCCGCCACACTGGCCTCCTCGCAATTCCCGGAACGTGCCCTGACCTCAGGGCCTTTGCACTTGCTGCTTCCGCTGCCAGGAAAGCTCTCCCCGACCCCCGTGACCACACAGCTACTGCTCTCACTCCTTTCAGGTGTCTGCTCAAATGCTGCCTTCCCCGTGCGTCCTTCCTGACCACCCCATAGGTAATAACAAGCCACTCCCTCTACCCCCCACCCCTACACGCTTATCTCTTCCCCCCCACACACACACAGCTCATCCCCACCCGCCACAGTACACACTTATTTACTCATTTCTTTGTCTCAAATGCAAGCTCCAGACAGGCAGAGGCTCCTCCAGTTGCTCTCACCGCGTTGTATCCATTTCCCCCAGTGTCTGGGTGCGTGACTGACTACCCAGGCGATAAGTGAAGTGATAAACGTACTGAGAAGAGAATTTCACTCATGATAACTGTTCCAAGGTGCTGGTTACCATCACGGAAGCCCGGCTGACATGGAGCTGGCAATGGTGGTCGGTACAAGACCACGTCTGATCAAGGATCAATGAGGAGCCCAGCCCAGAAGCGCTCAGGATTGAAAGTGGGGGGTGGGGGGCCAATTAACGAAGACCCGGCCTTCATCACCCCAACACCCTGCCTCTCCGACAGCCCTAAAAAGGCAGAAGGAACGAGCTGACTCCCTTTCGTTCACAGAAGTAAAAAGAGAATTCAGGCAGAGAGAGAATTAAGGTTTATTTTCCTACTCGTTCAATCAATACATCTGTATGGAAGGCCTACTACGTGCAGGCACTTCCCCAGAAATACAGCTGAGGATGACGGAGCAGGCATTGGGGAAGTCAGGGAGCTTGGGAGGAGAGAAGAATGCGTCCTGCCCAGACCAGGGGTCGCAGAAGCAGTGACACCTCTGCTGAAACGCAGAGGACGAGCCAGAGGGAGAAGGGGGAATGGAAAGGGGATTCTAAGGAGTCGAAAGGCCGGGAGGGGCCGACAGTGCTCAGAGATGGATGCTGCAAGAGGGACCAAGCAGACGTGACGCTGGGCAGCCAAGCAAGGGCTTGCCGGCCACGGTGTGGGGCACGGCCCCGGGAGCTGCTCCCTGGGCTGCTGCCAAAGCATCCTGCCCGAGCCGGCGAGGACCCAAGGCCGCCTGTCCACACAAAGGCCATTCTGGAAGCACAGCCTCTACGGGAGGGTTCTTCCCAGCCACGGGTGGTTCCTTCCCGTTCAGTGCACCTGTCAGGACACCGGCTGGTGGACGGAAAGAGCCTATCAGCCTGGGCTGAGGTGGAGGAGATCGAGGACAGAGAGGGACCCCGGAGAGGGGCCGGGCGACAACCGCAGATGGAACCGCGCTAATTTAGGACTGAGGCTGCTTTTAGGTTCCCCAGGTGCTCCGTTCCGGCTCCTCTCAGCATGTTCCTGAGCTAATGCCAGTGTAATTATAGCCTCCGTGGCTTCCATTTGGGGGCTGAATAGTGAAAGCTTTTGCTAGGGGGTGGCAGATGTAAACCCCTGGGCCAGAACTTGGTAAATTTCCTAGGGAAAAAAAATAGAAGAAACAAACAAAAAAAATGTGGCGATAGTCACGGTAATTGCTTAGTTACCAGGAAGATGTCCCTTCTGATCCTCCCAGAGTGGGTACAGGGGGCAAGTGGGCCTGGTGACGGGGCCCCCGCTCCACTGCGGAGCTGGCCTCAGCCCTGGCTCTCCCCGTGGGGGAGGAAGCATGTGCCGGGGGAGGGTGGGCCGACCGGCAGCCCCTTTCCAGCCCATCGCTGCCTCTCTGTCCACACTAAGGTGCTCTTCCCTCGGGTCCAGAGGTTTATTTTCCTTTCTTCTTGAGTGCCCCTTTGGGGAGCAAGAAGGAGGTGCTGGATTCCAAGCACCAGATTCACCCAGTGTCTAGATGTCCAAAGAGCAGGATGGAGGCCCTTGCTAGCCACCCCCCCACACCCCGCCCGTCCCTGCACACGGAGCAGAGACCACACAGGAAACTGCCAGGGACTCGGGAGCTAGAAATTCAGCCTGGGCCTGGGCCAGCCCGCCCTCCAGACTCATTCCTGAGCCAGATGGGCAGAGCGGGCCAAGGAGTGAGTGGTAACAGCTGCCCCAGGGAGAGCGAGGCGGGGTTTAACCACGCCTGGTATGTTCCCAAACCTCCCAGTTCCAGGCCCCGGGGACACATCTGGCTTCTTCACCCCTCCCTTCCCCTCCCTGGGTGAGGGCAGGAGTTGGAGGGCTGGTGGGGAGGCAGATCCCAACTGGAGAGGGGCAGCCACTCCATCCAAGCCTCACCTACCTCCCTCCTTCCCTCCTGGGGTGCTGCCCCGAGCCAATGACCATCTGTCCCTCGATCTGCAAACTGATATCCTCGAAATAATCGCTGGACACTTACAGAGAGCTTCAGTCACTCAGGCACCACCACCTAAGTCTTTCTGGCCGTGTTTCCAGTACCACCGGGACAGGAGGGCCCTGATTCTGCCTCTGCCTCTCCCAGCCGCGGGAAACCCCAGAGAAGGCCCGGCCCTCTCTCGGTCTCATTTCCTCACCTGAAACTATGTAATCGCCTACGTTTAGTGACTCTCCTGCTGACCCACCTCCCCCTGCACACGCGCACGCGCACACACACACACACACACACACACACACACACACACGGGGACCGCAGGCCACAGGGACTGGGAAGGCCTGTTCCCACCAGCAGGCTGAGAGGAGCCAGCCTGGCCTGTGCAGACTCAGCAGGCGCGCATTCAGCACCACACACCTACACGCGAGGCTCAGGGTCACACCCGCCACCTTCACGCACAGCACCCATGTCCCTATCAGTCAGCATCAGTCCAACAGCTGTCAGTCAGCAAACGCGTTCAGGCACCGATTACATGCCCTGGACATCCCGCTGTGAGCTGGAAGGACAGACTGCCTGCTCCACAGAGGCTTTTAGTCCCATGCGAGGAAGACGTAATAAACACATAACAAAGAAACAAGGTAATTTAAAGCTCTATGACGAGAATAAAATGAGAAAATTTAGAAGAGAATGACCAGGGGATGAAGAGGGCCTGCCCTAGGAGGTGACAGCCAAGTTGAGACAGAAACCCCGGCAGGAGTGAAAGGTGCAAAATGCCCAAGGTAGGAAAAGCCCAGGCAACAGGAAGAGCAGGTGCAAAGGTCCTGAGACAGGCACGAGCCTGGCATGTTCACAGGCAGAAGGAAGGGCGAGGTGGCGGCCGCTTCCCGAATGAAGCAAAATAATAAAGAGGTGGAGGAAGCCAGGGGGACAATCAGGGGAGATCACGGGGGACCTTGCAGGAAGGAGTAGGAACTTCGGATTTGATTCTAAGGTGCAAAGTGCCTGGAGGGTTTTAAGGAGGGGAGTCTCCTGACCTCAGTTACTTCGGCTGACGTACAGAAGATAGAGGACGCGTGGGGCTGGAGAGAGGACCCGCTGTAGGCTGCAGCAAGGAGATGGCAGGAGCTTGGGTGCAGTGGTAAGTGCAGTGGCAAAAAAAAAGAGCCCATTCCGCATATAATTTAGAGAGAAGCCACCAGATGGGATGGGTGCTGAAAGGGAAGAGGGAAATCAAGGGGAAACCCCAGGTTTTCGGCCTGAGCACCAGGTGGATGGTGGAATCGTTTCTGTAAAACAGGAAGACTCGGAGGGAAGAAGGAGGGGCCGACTTAAGTGGATGGTTCCGTGTCCACTTTTGCTTGAGATGCCCAATCGATGTCCGAGCGGAGACGCTGAGAAGGCGGGAGGACAGTGAGTCTGGGGTTCAGGACCGGGGTCTGCGCTGAAGACATAAACGAGGCCTAACCGATCGGAGGGTCTTTAAAGCCACAAAACTAAACAAGGGGGCCCAGGGGGCGGGGGGGGGGACAAGGAAGAGGGAAGGCGTCAGGACAGAGGCCTGGGCGCCATCACCACCCAGCGGGGATGCTGGCGGAAGGAATGGACCAGGAGGTGGGGGTAGTCGGGAGACACTAGGGTCATAGAGTTCAAAAGGGGAGACGGTCGCCTGAGTCCGAATAACCAGGGGTGTTCGGATGAGCAGAGGAGCAATCGGAGACAAGGTGTGGACTAACCAGATGGCAGGACGGCTGGGGAGGGAGGGCAGGGGCGCACCTGCCGGGCAGGATGGAGCTGCCAGCCATCGGCTCCACGCCACGCGGCCCGCCTTCCCGCACCCACCCTGCCGCGTTCTCCCCGGGGACTGGTTTACGTGAGCAGCAGTCTCAGAGCCGAAGAACCGGGTAGAACTGACAAGGTCCCGCCCTCCTGGGGCCTCCATGCCACGGCAGGGGACAGGGTGATATCAGGAAACAAATGGAAACCCTCCCCTTGGCCCCAGGCTCGCTGGCTGGGCTTGGCGAGTGTCCCTGCCACCCTGCCCGGGGCTGGGCTAAGGAGTGTAAGAGCGGGGACTCTGGCCCAGCCATGCGTGGCCCTTGGAACCTCAATTTCCTAACCTGCACAATAGGGACACCACACCCACCCGGCCCACACACAGGGCCATGCAAAGGATGAGACGGGGGACAAAAATGTCCACATCAGATGGGAAAACAGACGAAAACGCCCCACGCAGCTGCGGGCCCATCAGCGCGTGTGCGCACACACACTGCAGGTTTGAGAACGTGACCCCGGCTCTGAGGTCCTCCCCGCCATCGCTTGCGCTTCATGCGGTCCTGCCAGCAAAGGCCTGACCCCTGTGACCCTGGGTCCGGCCTCACAGACCACACCCCAAAAGGTACAAGGGATCCTGGTTTCCCACTGGAGCTCTCTGCTCATCCAGGAAGCCTGAGCCAGCAGGGCCCTGGGGCCCTTTCTCGCCCTGGGCCCCGGCCAGAGGTTGGGGTGGCAGGCAGTGGCGCCTCGGCTTCCCCTAGAGGTGACCGGCCAGCCCCAGCGTGCCTCCCCTGCCAGTCTTCTGTCGTCACTCAAGGCCCAGGGATACGGCAGGACCCCAACCTGGACCTCTGGGCCTGGAGTGCTGGGGGCCCTGCCTTCTCCTCGCCGCCGTCTCGGGGCCACTTCTCCTCCCGTGGGATTCCTGCCACCAGCGCCCCACCCTGCTGCTCCTTGGAGCCGGCACTACCAACCGCCACCCCTGCCCTCCTCAGGGGTGACCTCGTCCCTGGCTCACTGTCCTCCTTCCTCCCACCCACTGGCTTCCTCCCTGTCCAGAGACCTCTGCCCTTCCCCCTCTCCCCACGGCGTGTCGCACCCTCCCCCCGACTTCCCTGGCAGCCCCCCAGCACTCCTGGAGCCCTGCCCTCAAATGCCCCGCCTTGGACACCATCTCCTCACCTCCCGGTTCCGCCAGGCTACCCCACCCTCACACCCCAACTGCTGACCCCATCACCTGCTCTTCCCACGCATCCCTCGACCCTGCCAGTTCCTCCTCACCCAGCGTGTACCCCGACCTGCTCCTAAGATAAACTCTCTGACCACCAGCCCCCGTTACCCCACACCCTTCCCACTCCAGGGCCCCCCTGCACGGACTGTCGCTGGAGAAATACACACAGCCAAGCCGACCAGCCTCACTTTAAAGCCCTGACTCCGTGCTTCGAATGCCATTGTGGCCATTTCACACCTTCTGCAGCCTCGGTCCTGCGACACCGTCCCCACCCCGTTGCTCTGGCCTCAGACTCTACTGGGACATAGAAGGTTTGGACAGACGCTCCCTCACCTCCCCTGCACGGCAACACCAACCTCCATCACCGGTGCTGGGCCCCAGCCCTGCCCTCTCTGGTCAGAGGGAGGAAGGGCCCCTGCCCCCTGGGCTCTGGGTCCCGTCCCTCCTTCTCAAGGACATCGCTCCTGAAATTACCCCTCTCCTCCTGCCCCTTCGGCTGATGATGTACGTTTGAAAACGGATCATTTAGGCTTTTTCCAGTGGATCCTCCCCGATGGCCTCTGCCAGGCCACCATCCCTCACCGCCCACCTCAGGACCCAGGAACAGCGCGAGGCCTTCCTGTGGCCACACGTCCTCCTACTTCACTCACTTTCTCAGGGAGATTCCCAAGAGCCACCACCTACAGCTGCTGTTTTCGCCTTCTCGCCTCACTTCTCGCCTCACCCCCACCTGGATCAGGCTTCCGCCCCACCGCCCCACCGCCCCACCACCCCACGAAGGATGCTCCAGCCAAGGCCATTTGCGCCCGTGCTGCCGAACCCAAAGGCCACTTCTCTCAACTTCTCCTACTCGACCCCTGGGGCGGCCCCGGCACAGCTGGCCACCTCCTCTGTCTCGAGACCCAAGCTTCCCTTGGCCCCCGCCAGCACCCGGCTCGGTTTCCTCTGCTCCACTGGTCCTAGACCTGACCTCCCTTCTGTGGAGAGCTCCAGCCTCCCTCTCTCCCCCCCTCTCCAGGTGACCTCAACGTCTCCTGTCTGCATGCTACCGACTCTCGACCCTGACCTCTCCTCAGACCCCCAGGCTCATGGCCCACCTGGCACTTCTGCGTGCGCGTCTAACCAGCATCTCGAGCCTACCGTGGCCGAAAGAGGACTCTGGGTTTCTGCTCCCCCTCCCCCCCCCCCGTTCGTTCCCGCATCTTCCCCATCCTGGTATACGGCAGCGTCATTGTCGTTCCAGCGTAAATCATCAGCGTCATCCTCAACCCCAGCCACATCCTCTCAACTCCGCCCGCAAGGGACCCAAGACCCACGCACCCTCTCCATCCGCCGCTGTCCCGCTCTCTGCGTCCACCTGGTCCACGCCCTGCCCCCCCACATGGCCCACTCCCCCACGGCGCCGGAGTCATCTTAAATTGGACTGTGCTTCTCAAGTGTCCAAATCCTCCACAGGCCTCTCGTCGCCCTTCAGTGAAATCCAGGCTCCATCGCCTGCCTGCCTGCCTGCCCGCCAGGTCTCCGCCACCCAGCTCCGGCCCTGCCCGTGCGCCCGCCTCCCCATCCACTGCCTCCGCCTCACCCCCGGGCCCCTGCCATTCAGCCTCCGTACAGTCCGCCCTCCACCACACACGTCCCCAACTGGGGCTCCGTCCCCAGCTGTTCACTCTGCCATCCCCCCGACCTCCCCAAGCCGGCCTCCTCCCAGGACTCGTGCGTTGGCATCCTCAGTCTAAAAGCAGCACCGCCCGTCACCTCTGTCCCATCGTCCTATTTCAATTCTCTGTCTGGTTAGCAGTCGTCAGCATTTTACGTATTTTTGTTGTTACTTGGCATGTCTGTTGTTTTTCTGTGTTTCTCTGTCTCGGGCCAACTGAACAGAAGCTTCATGAGAGCAGCAGACGACTCTGTCTCCTCCACGGACGTATCCCCAGCACCCGGATCGGCGCATTCACGCTCAGTGACTACCTGGGGATGGATTCGCACACTCTGATTCTGCCGAGAGGGCACCTAAGGGCCAGAGTTCAGTGTCATGACCCCAGACTGGAGGAAGGCCCTAGGTACACACAGAGAAGTTCAGTCCGCTCATTGTTTTTATTGATCAGGTAAGGATGGCCCCCCTCACCTTCTCGCGCCCCTCTGTATGCACCCCTGACCTCTGTTCCTGGGGCTTCGCCCAGAGGTAAGACAAGGAGGGGGCCAGGGAGAACGGTTGTTCCCGAGGGAAGGGCCGTTATCTCCCCTCACCACCTTCCCACTCGGCCACCTCTACCAGCTTCCCTTCCTCCCCTATCCACTGCCAAACACCCATAACCACCTCACACACACACACACACACACGCCACCACCCACACCACCCCTCCACCCCCCCACACACACCCCACACCACCCACACACCCCACACACACCACCCACATACACACACGCCATCCACACATACTCCCACTCTCACACACCCTCACACCCATACACCCCCACACACACCCACACACACCCCCACACACACCACACACACGCACACACCACCCCACACTCGTACCGCGCACACTTACCCTCCCCACCTACACGTTACACGCAGGTCCACACCGGGACCCCTCTCAGAAGCGTCCCTTCCCACACCCATCCCTGGGGCTGTGCTGACAGGCATGGTGGGGAGGAGCTTCCCGGGGCAGTCGCCGAACCCTGCCACCCACCAGACAAGGCGGGCACCATTCGTGGCTCGGTCAGGAGCATGCGCTGGGGGACAGCCCCTGCAGAGCCACGTCAGGGCCCCAAGATCAGGGACCCAGGCCAGAGCGGCAGGCGGCCTGCCTCACACACCCCCGGGGGACAAGCAGGTGCCCAGACGGTGCTCCCTGGGGGTACCAGAAAATGCCCGCACCCAAAACAACTCCACCCCAATTCTGGCACCCGAAATTCTACCATTAAAAGGCTTTGTTCGGGCTTAAATTTTGTTCTTTCCCTGTTCTTTTTTGTTCTTGGTAATTTCCTCCTTGGACACAAAGGAAACCGGACATGAGCTCAACACCCTGCTCACACGTTAACAAGAGTAAACCTCCTACCACGGACAGGAGCCGGAGGTCCCTGTCCCTGATGGGAGAGGGGAGAAGCGATTAAAAGGGGAACGCAGGTTTTGCCAGTTTCCCCCAGTTGCCTTGCGCCCCATGATGGGGACTGGCCTCCTCCCGGGCGTTCCCGACTGCTCAGCAGCAGGGCGAGAATCACTGGTCCCCTGGCCCCGTCCCCCCACCCCAGTCCTCTCTTCCCCACCCCACACCCTCTCTCTGGCCATCTGATGCATTCTCCCTAAAAAGGAGGTGTAAGAGGTGACAGAGCTGCGGCGAAAGCCCAATTTCCGTCGACACTCAGAGTCTCTGACAGCTGTTAGAAGAAGAATGTGATTTTGAAATTTAAATAACACGCTTCTGCATGCGGCTCAGGGAGACAACCTGAGGATAAGCAGTTTATCGCCTGAGCCACGGTGCAGGGGGGCAGGGAGCGCAGCGGCCTGTCCCTTCAGGCCCTCCCCTGCCCTCCGCCCCCACACACCCCCCACCGCCACCTCCTCACAGGGGCTGCCTCGGAAGGGGGCCCCCAAGAGGCACCCACCAACCTGCCGAAGCCCTCACTCACAGGTCTGCAACCCAAGGGGAGACGGGGCTGGGGGCACAAAGGCTCAGGAACCCCCTCAAAGGAGCCAGGGAAGGGAGGGGGCCCCCAGGCATCCAGCAGAGCTGACCCAGACGCGGTTCTACCGCCGCTTCCCCTGGGGCCTCTGAGGCAACCTTCAGGGGGGTCTGAAGTCCTCCCCCACCCAAGGGCAGCTCGGTTCCCCTCCAGAGACCTGGGTCCCCCAGCCAAGCAGTCACCTGAGCTCTGGGCAGGAGTCCCCAGGGATGCGACCCCGGAAAGCCAATCTCCCATCTGCCAATCAGTGTCTTCTCACCCCAGCAGGCTCGGTAGCTGCGTGGTTCCTTCCACGCCCCAGGCTAGGCCAGGACTCGGAGCCATGATGCTGCCAAGACCCCACCGCCTCCTCCTCCAAAGCTTCGCTGATTGCCCAACACTGCCCAAGGCGCCTCCCCTGGCCTCTCGGGGCACACACTGTGTCTACACCGTCACCACCAACAGACCACCTAGCGGGTGTCTAAATGAGCGCCCGCCGCCCCCCGGGACAGTGAGGACGTGGGTCTGGTTCACTTTAAAGCTGTGCCTCATGAGGAACACGCTGAGCACCCAGTGTTGGCTGAACGAGCCGTGTTGCCGCAGACACAGCCCCAGCCCCGCCTCCTCCATGGGTGCTCCGAGCACCTAGCCCGGACCGCCCTGCCCTAAGCCTCGGGCGCTCCTAAGATGTAGCACGCACAGGTCGTCTCGGACTTGCTGGGACCTCCTTGTCACCTTTCCTCCTGCAGGTCCAACGCCTCCCACTAAACTCAGGGCTCCCGTGCCCCAGCATCACGTGAGGTGCTGTGCATGTGTCATCACCATCCGTGCAGGCCGAACCGCTCCATGTTACAGATGGTAAAAATGAGGCTCAGCGGGGTCAAGGGGCCCACCCTGTGGTCACCCAGCTGGTAGGCGAGGCCAGGATTCGAAGCCTCGACCAACAGGCCTCAGAGTCCACGCTCCACCCCCATTCCAGGACCTTCCGTGGAGCTGTCCTAGGGCACAGCACTGACACGGACACCAACACCCACAATCCCAACACGCAGTGGTGAGCGCGCGATGAGGGACAAAGCACCACGGCACCGAGGAGCAGGGTGATGCTCACCTCTCAGGGGCCATCTGCAGGGCTCCGTGATGGGAGTAAGGTTCCCTCCTCTCCTGAGCCCCCACAAAGGGGACAACCAGAGGCTCCAACGAGAACATCTCTGGGCCACTCCCGGCTTCACTGAAACAAATGACCCACCCCAGAGGCTTGCCTGCCAACCGAGGTGGGCGCCACCCATCTCTTCTTCCTCCAACCCATGAAAGGCCCTGAGCTCAGTCTCTCACCAGCTCCATGTGTCCCCACCTGTCACAGAGCACCAACAAAGGCCACAGCAGCGCAGCAGGGGCCCTGGGGTCCTACTGTGCCCTGAAAGTTGCCCGGTCACCTCCCACTCCAGCCCCCACCTGGCACCCTCCTTGGCGGGAGGCGGCCTCACGTCATCAAAGGCATGTGTTTTCCAAAAGCCAGGCTCTCCGCCCGGCCCTGCCGCAGCCTGCCATCCGCCCTGGAGAACTTACTCCCTAGGAGGTGTTAATAGTTCCACGTGTTGGTGTGACGTCCCAGGCCCGGGCCAAGCACACCCCTGTGGGATCTCATCCCTGGGAGGTAAGGGGCTTCTGTCAACCCATGTTATGCGAGAGGAAACGGGCTTGGAGGTGTGGCACCTGCTGAGGTACACGCTGGGCAGGAGCAGAACCAGGACGCGAGCCTCCACCTACGTCTGTACCATCTCACTGGGCCTCAGTTTCCTTTTCTGTCAGAAGAAGGGATGGGCCCAGATGATCTCTAAGTTCCCTTCCAGCTGTAGAAAAGACCTGTACGGGTAAGCATGTTTCCACACCCATGCACCTGGCGACACCTGCACTGGACACCGGAGGCCCCGAGACCCCAGCCTCTCCCCGAGAATGCCGAGGCAGCACCTGCGATGGCCAAGCAGGGGCCACCTGCCGGCCGCTTCCCCCTGTCCCCAGGGCTGTGAGGAACCCACTGCCTGGCCCACCAAGGCCCTCTGTCCTCACCTCGATGGCCGGCCTCCCTGCCTCCAGGTGCACGGGGCACTTCGACTTTCCCACTCTCCACGTCACCCCCCACACACACCCTGTCTCCGCCTGGACGCTCTCTTCCTGCCCGAAGCTTTTCTCTCTTCTCTCCACCTTGTTCCACCCTCCGCTGCCTCCCCAGATGGGACCCGCTGGGATTCAGCAGTCACACGGTCACAAACACCTGGGGACAACTTTAGCTCTGCCACCCCTGCATCCCCTCTAGAAGCCACGCTGCCTCAACTACACACCCTCGGCAGAGAGAGGGGTCACTCTTCCTATACCCACTGTCCTTGAACCCTCCTCCTCAACCCTATTAGCAGGTATCACACTCACATCTGACAAATATAGGCACTACCGCTCTGAGGCCATAAAGGGACAAGTCAGGATGCAAACCCAGGACTGCGTGGCTCAAGGCCCACACGCCTCCCGTGGACCAGGTGGGACCAGGTGGGTCTGGTGCACTAACCACTCGTTTCGTCATGTTTCCAAGGGTAGTCCGAGTTGCTAGAAATGGGATAAACCTCACTTCTCCACAAAATGTCCCTTCGCATCTGTAAAGCTAGGGAAGGACATCAGATGCTTCCAACATTACTGTCACAGCACTTCAGGGCAGACCCAAACTATTCTCCTCTTGGCCTTGAACTTGGGACTAACTCGACACCAGGAATCTCAGGCCCAGTCACTGAGTCAGTCCAGGGCCTGTGTCCTAACCGGGGAGAGAGGAGGGGCCAACGGCCCTTCCTCCGGGGACGCTGGAGTCAGAGAGCGTTGAGGGACTCCTGGCGGCCTTCGTTGCCAACAGAATCCCAGGATGACTTTCCAAGAACTCCCGCGGAGAAGGCCGGAGAGGAAGGAGGACACACGTTCCAGGAGGCCCTGCTCCAGGGCCCCGAATTCTCAGCCAGTAGAAGGGAAAGAGGAAGTAGCATCTGAACTCCACAGATATAACAGCACCGTTCTCGGAGTCCTTAGGGTCCCAATCGGGGGCACGGTGTCCTTGGGGAGAGCCAGCAACACATCACGCCCCACCCCCAGCCTTTCCATACAGAGGTGGTTGGGAGGTAGCATGCAGCCAAATGTGGGTGTGTGGACGTGGGAGGGTTGCCACAATGCCCTACAAGGAGGCAGCCTTATCATCATCCCAAAGCGTCAGTGCAGGATTTGGGTCACTCAGGCGAGACTTTCCCAGCCAACAAGCTATAGGCAGGTGACCACATGCCCAGTACTGATCCCTTACAGCCAGGCAAGGGCCTGCCATCGCCCGAGCTCCGAGCTGCTCTGCTCGCCCGAGTGTGACAGAACAATACGGCTGCTGTCTGGGACCCTAATGAGTGAGGGTTGGGGAACGCTGTTCCAAACCCACGTCTTCCTCCTTCAGGAAGGAAATAAGAGAGTGCACTGGAACCCAGGCCTCCCAGCTCTCCATCCAGCCTTCTCCCTGCAGAGCCTGCCGTGTGGCCGGGCCAAGGCCTCCCCAGCCAGCCATGCGCCCAAGCTGACCCACACAGAGCCACTTATGTGCCAGCTCTAGGGCTGGTCTGGGTGGAGAAGGGCCAACAGGGGCGATGAGAAGGGACCTGCCACAGACCCCGAAGCCTGGCCCTCACTGTGCAGGGGCAGTCCCCAGGGCCTGGGGATCCAGGGTTGTCCGTGCCCAGTTACATCTGGGCAGCAGGCAAAGGAAGCTGAGTCAGCAACCGGCAGTCCCAGTTGTTTCCTCATTTATCTCGTCAACATCCTTGTCCCATAGAGTGTCAAGTCCACTCCATAAAGCTTTTCTGCTGAGAAGAGACTTAATGTGAGTCTGGGAAGCAGCAGGGGCCTAGCTAAGGTGAAGACCTCTGAACTTCAACCTTCGGAGAGCATGCCTAAGCCATTTCTTTACTGGATGTCAACTCAGTGTCACCCGCCCATGCAGCCGTACTGAGCTACTGGTAGGGTGGGAAAGGGGTACTTCAGGGCCACGAGGGCACCCCCACCTCTGCACCCACGTGCCAACGACACCTGCCACCAGTACCTGTGCCCCCGAGCACCGTGTCAAAGGAGCGGTCAAGGGGGACTTCCATCCAAAATGAATCAGAGAGACCTGGGCCAGCCCCTTACCCAGCATAGCCTTGTCGGATGGGCAAGGCTTACCACGTGTTATCACAGTGTCCACGGGCAGAGCCGCAAGGGAATGCGCCCTGAGCCCAACACCTGTGCGTCACCCCGCCGGGGGCGATGACAGTGAGAGCCCGGGACAGGGAGCTTAACACGAACCCTCCACTCCGTTCCCCACCACCGCCAGGGCCCAGAACAGCCCCCTTTAGTCCACACCTCCCTCCTCATGGGGGGCCAGGGTTTCCGCCACGTGCACGTCATCCCATCTCAATGCCTTAGACGTGCGCTCTCAACAGGAGAGAAGGGGATCTCCCCCAACGGGACAAAACTTGGTTCTTGGTTCATCAAAAAAAAAGCAGACGTTACCATGGTTTGTGGCCCTACAAAACTCCAGCTCATCTGACCAGATTCCACCCCCTGGCATTTGCTATGACCTGAATCATGCACCTGGAAGAGCCGTAACCACCCATGTGACTGGATTCGGAGAGAGGGCTTTTAGGAGGTGATTCAGGTTAAATGAGGTCATGAGGGTGGGGCCCTGATCCAATAGGATTGTGGCCTTATGAGAACAGAAGAGATCTCCCCTCGCCCTGCCCCATCCCACCCCAGCCTACGTGGAGTCGGAAGAAGGTGGCCGTCTGCAAGTCAGAGAGGGAGCTCTCACCAGAGACAAAACCTGCTGGCCCTTGATGTTGAACTTCCAGCCTCCAGAACTGTGAGGTAATAAATTTATGTCGTTTACGCCACTCAGCCTCTGACCTTTTATTATGACAGCCCAAGCAAACTAAGACAATATCTCTTTAGTAAGAGAGAATTACGTTTCCTCCTTAGGGTAATAAGAAAAAAAAAGTTTGAGCGGCATCGTCCTAGAGAATTCTTCATCTGAAAGGGCTTAGGGTTCTACCGGAGAGTCTTTTGTGTCACCGTTTAGAGAACCACTTCTCAACGGGCAGCGGCTGGAGACATTATCACTGCTTGGGGAGGGGGTGCTACTGGCACCCAATGGGCAGAGGCCAGGGACGCTGCTAAATATCCTATAATGCACAGGACAGGCTGTTCTTCCCACAAGAATTACCCAGGTCAAAGTGTCAATAGTGGTTTAGGGCAAGAGGAGCTTCAGAAGGCTTCAAATCTGCCACAAAACCATCCGGACACCTGCGGCCCCGCACACCAGTATCCCGGGAACAGCCACCCTGCCACCTTGGAGCACCCGTGGTGACTCCAGGACGAGCTCTCTCCCAGACCCAGCAGAGCACTTCCACAGACTGGAGCCCCTCCCCAATGCCAAAGCAGGGGCAGGCTGCCCGCTGGTCCCCCCAGCGACAGAGGGAACGAGGCCAAGAAGAAAGAACCGAAAAACTCATCGGGCTCCTACGTGTGGATCACAGCAAGCAACTCTGGAGCTCAGCCTGCACGTGCCTCCTCGCTCCCCAGGGCAGGCGAAGTGCGAGTGGCCGGGGATCAGAGCCCTCCCTCAGAGCCCCACTCGGTGGGGTACAGGGCCTGGAGCCCACAGGGGAAGGGGGACCCAGGATGAACCACACCGAATGCTTCCTGAACGCTCACCCGGCAGCACACTGAGCTCCTTACCACCTCTGCTCCATTCAGACCTCACAAACCGTAATGGAGAGAGGTTCTCTCTCCATTGCACAACTGAGGAAACTGAGGCACAAAGAGCTTGGGCAACTCAACCAGAGTAAAAGAGCCCCAAAGCGCAAGAGCTGGGGAGACGGAAAGAGGAGCCCAGCAGGGCAAGACAGGTGACGGGACAGGAGAGTGACGCCAGGATTCAGACTGAAGACCTGCTACCCGGCCGGCTCATCCCCATAAAGGCCGCACTACAGCCCCGGGGGTGGATGCTATGTCTCCCTGTTTACTAAGGAGGACCTGAGGCTCAGAAACGTGAAGGGCCTGCAGGACACCTGGGCCAAGCCCAGGGCTCTATCCGCCACGCCGGGGACGAGAGCAGAACCCACGAGGCTCCGGCGCCGGCCCACTTACCTGAGAAGATGGAAGCGAGCCTGAAGATGTCCGAGAGGCGGGAGGTCGCCGGCTCGTAGGGCGAGGCCTCGTAAAACTCCTCGCCTGCAAGAGAGAGCAGCATCAGGCACAGGTGCCCCTGCCGACCTGAAGGGGCAGGTGGTGAGCGAGATGTGGAGCGTGTCACATGGGGGAGCTATTTCCTCCAGCGACGGTGCCCCAGAGCGGGCCGGACTGCCTAAACCTCTCCCCTGTCTCTCTGTCTCTCCCGCTTCTGGGAAGAAGGCACAGGGAGGTGGAACCGTGAGAGCCTGAGGAAGCCCAGGTCCAATCACTCCCTGCAGCATCCTCATTTCACAGGAGAGGCCCCAGAGGTGGCCCAGAGACGGGAAGCCACCTGCCTGAGATCACACAGCTGCTCCCGGCAGTGCCAGACTCTGCCTTCATTCCAGCACTCTCTCCCATCGCACCAGGCTGGCTCTGCCCCCGGCCACTTGAGGGGACAGAATGGCCTCTTTGCTCCCCATCATGACACCAGAAGAATCCAGCTGGAGGGTCTAAAGGTTGAGCAGAGAGGTCTGAGGCCTGGCTCCTGTCAGCCTGACCCGCTCCTGCTCTCCCTACCTGTCTCGCCCACCCCCCTGCTGCTTCTCAGACCTCTCCAGAGGCTTTGGGGACAGAGCGGCCCGGCAAAGGAAAAGCAAGGGAGTGACAGAAGATAAATGGCACAGGGCTGCCCTACAGAACCCCTCCACCTCAATGGACTCCCGCCCCCTCTGCCAATGCCTCGCAAGAAAGGAAATATCCTCCTGAGACATTACCATGAGGAGAGATCAATGGGTAATCAATCGCTCAGGCTGTCTGTGTGCTGGAGGGTGGGGGGGACAGCGATGACCCATCCCACACAGCCATGCCCCACCCACCCAGGGCCCGGCTAAGGGAAGCCCATGGGGGCGGCCTCCATGGGGGCCACCTGCAGGAAGGTGCCGGCCATCCAGAAGGGGGTCTGAGAATCCACCTGTTGGGGACCCGGTCAGCAAGGCCCGAGGTGGCCGAGAGACTAGGACTGGAGGTGTGACCAGCCCTCGGCTGGTGCACAGAGCAAGGCGTCCGTCTGCTATAGCAGGAGACTCCCAGGAAAGGGTACAGACCCCCAGAAGACACAGGAAGAGCGCTGCCCCTGGAGAAACGGCCTACGCTTCACTCCACCTCAGCAGTGCCCCCCATGCCCTGCAACACCCGACACACAGCCTCGTGCACACTGGGCGTCCACGGGGTGTTTGCGATCGACTTGATCCAAATGTTACCCGTTCCTTCAGGCCTGTCTCCAGCCCCCCCTCCGCCCCCTGGGGCTGAGGGATCCACGTCCGCCACTCTACCCACCAGCCCTGGAGAGACCCCCTGTGGTGGGATCACCAGCCAATGCGAGCTGTTGAGGCCAAACGCCATAAGACTGCAGCAAGCACTTTTAGAACAAAAACGGCGCTACCCTGTGCTTTCCACGGGCCAGCCCCACTGAAAGCGCTCGAGATGTACTCACTCATTTAATCCTCTTAATTTCTCTCTGAGGTCAGCACATTAGTCTCCCCATCTTAGTGAGGAGGACCTGGGGCACAGAGACGCTAAGGAACTCGCCCAACGTCACACAGCCAGTAAGTGGCAGAGCCAGGCTGCAAACCTGGGCAGATGGCGACGGAGTCCAAGCACTTGACCATGGTGCATGCCGTCTCCAAAAATAAAGTGTTATGGAAGCCAAACTGTTCTGACGCAGGTACCGCTGCGGTTTAATTCTTCACAGGGTCCGTATCCTGCCTTCTGGACCGCTCGCCCAGAGTGGGCCCTGTCCTTCCCTACTGCGCCTGGGTACAGATCAGCAAGTATGACCGGCTAGGGGGTCTCTGGGGGAAAAGCGCCCCTCCTGGGGCCGGCTGGGAGGGGCCCAGGAGGGGCCCACCCTATTTAGGTCAACAGAATTCACCAGCGAGAAAGCCGAGGCCTGGCCACTCGGGCACCCCCAGCAGCCAGGCTGAAGCCAAATCAGGACATCAGGTTCCTGGTCCACATGGAAGAGGCCTTGGCCTTTCACATCCGAAGGCCCAGGGTGACCCTGAACTTCACTGTCACCTTTGGAGAAGGCAAGAAGCCTTGTCTCAAGTCCCCCATGCAGCCCACGGTAACGGCCCCACCTGTAAACACCAGCGGTGATGGTGGTGGTGATGGCGGAAGGAGAAGACGGGCCCAAGGCCCCAGGACCTCCCCCAGGTCAGTGGAAAAGGGCTGGACGAGGAGTCAGGGGCCTGTCCCAACACTAGCTTGCTGTGTGCCCTGGGGTACCACCCCGCCTCCCTGCACATCAGCTTCCCCATCAAAATGGGGTGAGGCCAAACACCTCCAGATCCTTTGCAGTTGGAACTGTCTAGGAGCTCAGGAGAGGCCACATTTTTGCCACTATAAGCTCTTTCCACTTGCTGAGGGCCTGGCCTCAGGAAGAGGGAGGTGTGGGGCCGAGTCTCCAGGGGCCTTTCACCCACCAGCCAAGGAGAAGGCCAAGGAGAAGCCCAGAGTCAACGAGCACATCCACACAGGCCTCTCCTCTCCCAATCCCCCTACCCCACCAGGCCCACGCCGGGTTGTTAGGCGTTATTAAGGAATCGGGAGAAAGTGCTACAGGAACCACTTCCGCCACACTATGAATAATTAACTCTCAGGTAGATCCTCTCACGCACAGGAACCTGCTATTAAAAGGCCTCTCAGCTTCCCCTGGTCGGCCCTGGGCAGAAACTACCTCTGCCCCGGCAAGACCCAGGGGGGCGGATTGTGGGATCCTGGAGTGGGGGAGGGTCCTGAGGAATGAGGGAAGCAGGGGATCTGTTTTTCTAGATGGGCCCAGGGGCCTCCCAGCCTGCGTGCTGGCCGGCACAGGGACCGACGGTGGCTCCTTCATGCTGTCACCCTCTGAAGCACACAGTAGGTGCTTAACAGATGCTCTGTTGGGTAAACGAACCGACAAACCATCTCAAGACTTGGAACAGTACCACAGGGCGGTCCACAGCATAAACGCCCATCATGCTTATCATCATCATGCAAACGCCTCGCTGCCGTGGCTACAACCAGAAGGTCCTCCATGCTCCGATGCCGTGATGTCAGAGGGAGCCCACCAGACGTGAAGGGGCTCAGGTGGCCCCCCGGCTCTTCTGCCTGGCAGCTCTTTGTCCCCTCCCCCGTGCATTCTGCAGCACACCGCAGGCCACCCCCATCTACTGCCCGATGTCCCTTGGATTAAAACGAACGGCTGCGGGAGGAAAACAAGAAACTAAACAACCCAGCTCATTG
The DNA here is from genome assembly GCA_030015415.1 of Cynopterus sphinx. Classification (NCBI taxonomy): domain Eukaryota; kingdom Metazoa; phylum Chordata; class Mammalia; order Chiroptera; family Pteropodidae; genus Cynopterus; species Cynopterus sphinx. The sequence goes on along the minus strand of CM057390.1, from coordinate 46,896,550 downwards.
AATCAGGGACCTTAATTTTCTGTGCACTACAGAGTCAGCCTGGGGCGCAGACAGCGCCTCTGTCACCGAGGACGCCGTGCATGGGCCCCTTTGTCTGCTCGCCTCTGGCCCTAGGACCTGAGGTTGCTAGAAACGGGAGGAGCGACGACCTGCTGCACGGGGAGTCACTTTGTCATTAGCGGTGGTGATAACTCTTAAGGAGGACATGCGTGGCTTGTTCCCATATTCAGGGCACAGTGGACCGCCTTGACCGTTGGTCGGGAGCCCCTCACTAGCTGGCCTCCGCACCTGGTCCTTTTCGTCCTTCCTTCCAGCACCCGAGGAGACAGGGCTGCTCTTCCGATCCAAGGCTGACCCCTCGCTGGGCCCTGACCCACCTCCTCTCCTCTCCCAGGCACACTCCACAGAGCACCCCTCTTTCTCTCCTGCACCTCGGCACCTCCCTCCGGCTGAACCTTAGAATTTAAGCCGCTAATCTGCAGGGGGAGGAAATGGGGGGGGAGGTGGTCTTGTTGGGGGGCACAGGGGAGTCACAGATTCCACCTTGAGACGGGACAGTCCTGCTGCCCTCGCACTGCTCCAAGGCCTACTGAGAACGCCTAAGTCCGCCAAGGGGCGAGAAAGCCATCGGAAGGGCAGGCCTCCTGGGAGCAGGCAGAGCGGGAAGGGGCCAGCCCATGGGTGGGTGCCCAGGCAGTGGGAGTGGCAGGGGCTGGTGTGATGGCAGCTCAGCTCTGCACACACACATCCGCCCTCCCCTCCTCTGCTCTCTCTCCTCCATCTGCCCGAGACTCTTGCTCCTGTGACCACTTCACATGGTCATTGGTCCTTCTGTCCCTGGTTGACTTCCTCCCCCCCCCACCCCTGCTAGGTGCTTCTTTGTCCAGCCTTGTTCTCCTCCCACCACCTCACCCTCTCTTCCTCAGCTACCCTCCTGGCTGGGCAGCGACTTCCTCTGGGTTCTAGTTTCCCCCAGCGGGGAGGGATGGAGAGCTGGCTCGTTCGCTCCATTACTTAGCCCTCCCTGGGAACCACAGGCCCCACACACCTTCCCCCCACCCCCGCCTCACTCCCCCCAAACTTACCCTCGGTCAGCCCCAGGTGGATGCTCCAGTAGATCTGCAGGCACTGCAGCTCCTTCTTCATGCCCCTCTTGCAGCGGCAGTCGTACAGCGGGCTCTCCTGCAGGACCTCCAGGGCCGCCTGGCACTCCTTGTTGGCCAGCATGGTGTTGCGGTCCCTGCCCGCCAGGCACTGCCGCAGCGTGCGGTAGCGGGAGCTGCAGTTGGATTCGGCTGCACACAGCTCATTGGCCCGGACACAGTCCACTGGGGGGCGCCAGCCGTGCAGCTCGGGGCCCTGCAGGGAGGAAGGGCTGGCCAAAGAGCGGAGGGTCTCGTCTGGGTGGTGGGGAGGGAAGACAAGCATGAGTGAGGGCCGCCGCAGTCTCCCACCCGAGATCAGGGCTGGGCGTCAGGCCCCCTGGAACCGCACACCCATGGGCTCCAAAGCACGTCGAGGCCTACTCAATGCCACCTGCCCCGGCACAGCAGGTCAGAGGGAGAGCTGCCGGTCCCAAGGCACCAACATCCCTCCTCAAGGAGAACTCAAGCTACCATCGTGCCCAAGCTTTAACAGATTATCTTCTGGCTCCATCCAGACACCCCTGGGCATCCACCCTGGACCCAGAAGCGAAGCACAGTAACACCAGAAGCCCTCAGTCAAGGCCTCAGACTGTCTAAGACGCCGGGAGGCCAGAGAAGAATGTGTCGGCCTCAGCAAGAACGGGGGGATGCAGGGCCTACTGGGGTGTGCACAGGGAGGATCACGTTCATACCCCCCAGGCCTCCTATCAACCTCACTTCCAGCCAGAGGCCCACGGAGGCACTCATTAAACGTGAAAGGAGCGACTAATTAACTGTCACAGCCTGTCAGGACCTTAGATGCCACCGAGTCCAGCCCCCGATCTTACCCTGGGGAAACTGAGGCCCACAGAAGACAACTCAAGGTCACACACTGGCTGAAAGCGCCCCTGTGACCGCTGGCTTATCCATTTTGAGTTCCTAGACTTTCAGAGAAGACCCAGAGACCAGCCTGATAGTAGTGGGAGGTGCCCGGCCACCACCTGGAACTGTGTCTCCCACAATCGCGACCCCAGCCCCTACTGCCAAAGCAAATGCTGTGAGCAAAACTGAGAACAGCTCCATTTCCTCCCCCACCCCTCTGCCTCTCTCTGTCCCCTCCTGTTTCTTTTCTTCTTTTCTCTCTCTTCCTGTCCTCCCTGAAATCCTCTCACCCTGTCTTTCTTTTTTTTCTTCTCCTTTCTAAAAGGCAAATAATAAGTCCACTACAGAAGGGAAGAGCGCTCCTCCTTGGTCCTGCAAAAGTGAACAGTCGGAAATCGGTCCTTCCCGCTCTGTGCATCCCTCCAGAGTGCCCAAACCCCAAATCCACAGGAGGGAGGTGGGGTCGGGGAAGATTCAGAGGTGAAGGGCAGGGAGAGGCCTGTTCGATCCTTTCAAAGTCAAGTTCCCCAGTGACTTCCTCTATCATAAACATCTTCATGGTCTCCCTGTCCTCTCCAAGCCCCTCACTCCAGATGCTGCCCCCACAAAAAGCCCCACAAACCATGGCCTACAGCCAAGAATGTCTTCTCCAAGACCCCGGGAGTGATCTGGGAGGCTTCCGCCACTCTCTCCTGCCCCAAAACATAATACAATCCTAGGCCATAAGTCCCCCGGTCAGAATCCCAGCAAAATCCTCCCATCTCTACCGAGAACTGCCACTTCTCACGCCTTCCCCGCAGGAGGCCCTGCTCAGGGGGGAACTAGCGCAGGGACACAGCGACACTTAGAGGCGGAGCGCTGCACTGCGAGCCTGTCCCTTGCGAAAGAGCCACGGAGGAGAAAGGGATCCATCCATCCGCTCCTAGAGGGACTCAGGCCTACCCACAAGGAGACTAAGGGGGGCAGGGGAGGGGGGCACTTGGAGTGGGAAAAGCCTGGGGTCGAGGGGGGAGTAATAAACGTCTCTTTCAACCACCGACCATACATCAACCTCTGGACAGAAGAACTGAAGACTGAGACGAGACCAGAGAAAAAGCCAGAATGGAGTAACGGCATAGACAGTGGGAGCCGTCCACCACCCATGCGGAGACAGTAGCTTTATTTCTAGGATTCTGTAAAATTCCTCAGTCCCTGAGCAGGACTCAGTGCATCTGGGCCACCCAGGAGCAGCTGAGCCCACCCGGCCTCACTTGCACCTGCTGCCCCCACCTAGCCAGCCGGCCAGTCAGCTAGAGCTTTAAGTCCAACCCAGCCCTTGGCCTTCCACTGACCTCACTCATCCCAGCATCACAGAAACCTTCTCCCCTCCCACCTTGAATGTGCCCAAGTGGACTGAGAAAGGGGCACCCTTGGCGGGCTTGAGGATCAGAACATTAGCCCAGAAGATGAGGGCAATAGGACACTTATCCTGCCTGCCCTACAGGTGTGATCTAGAGCCTAAGGTTGATCGTTACAGAATCCTGGCTCCTGTGCCAAAAGCAAGGGCTTCCCCCATCCTGCCAGCCGGCACACGTGAGTGGGGCAGGCGGTGCTTGGTAGGAGAGGCTCAGCAGGAGATGCTGGTGGATCCTCTCAACAAACTACCTGACTGCCACCTGTCCCTGACCCCTCTTGTTGGCATCATGACCCCCAGAAGCAGTCAAGCCTAGCCCAAGAAAGAAATTACGGCAACACAGGGCCAAGAATTCCAGGAGAGAAAAGGTCAGAAGGTATCCTGGTGACGTTTCCAAGTTCTAGATCGGGAGAAAACTCAGATCCAGCAAGAAAAGACGCACGGAAAAGCTTCTAGAGAGGTGGAGGACTGAGCGGCTCCACAGAGCTACAGCCACCCTCCTGCACTGACTGTCCCACAAGAGATGGGATGCCAGTGGGAGGTGGGCCCTTGACCCGCCCAAGTAGCTTTCCCCATCTCATTGTCTCCCTGAGCGTGTCGACGCTGGAGGTCAGGACGGCTGCCTAGAAGGGCTTCTCTACCCCCAGACCTCACTCAGAGCCTTAAGAGGACACACAAAAGGCCTCGCTCCACCATGCCCTCAACCAAGCTCCAGGAAAACCTCTCCCCCAAGCGGAATTTCCAACCAACTCCCAACTATGGGCTTCTTGCCAGGGGCTGGGGCGAAACTTTCCTTAACCCCCACCTACCCTTTCCTTCAGGGCTGGTCTAGTGCAGAGCCTTTCATTGTCCTGTGGTCGCTCAGCTAACCCCTCACCCAGTCTTAGAAACGGGTTTTTCAAGGGAAGGGGGCTGAAGGGCTCTGGCCAAAAGGGCTGCTGACCCCACTCCTCACCACTCCGCCACCAGGGTCGCAGACACCGGGGCGAGCATCTCTGACCAGCACATGCTCTCACACCCACCCCTGTACGTGCACCATGAGAACGGAGGAAGTGGACTGAGCCCGCTCAGGTGGGAAAAGCCTGCCAGCAACATGGGGGTCTGGGCTGGGGATAACTGAGGGGCCCGTATTACTATCCTCCAGTCCCGGGCCTGAGAAGGCGTCCAGGCCTGGGGGTCCCACAGGCCTGGCGTGGGTGTGTGTGTGTGCGTGTGTGTGTGTGTGCGCGCGCGCACAACTCAGCAACGCGAGAGCTGACTGCTAGTCCACTAAATATAATTTCCTTTTCTTTTTGACCCCCGAAAGCTAGGTTTCCAAACCAATGGGAGAAAAGGTCAGGTTTTATAACAGCCCCTTCAGAATGAGAATCTACTTGCAGAGAGCAGCCAGGAAGGGCTGCAGGACCTCGGTGGGCCCAGAGCACCTACCCAGCTTCCTCCCTCAGCCCCTGCCATGCCAGAGAGAAGCTGCTCTGGCTTAGGGCAGCAGGATGGTGAAGGCCACACCTTAGAGCAGAGCTGAGATTCCCCTGGGGAATCTCTTCCCTGGGGGAAGAAGAGGAGCAACTGGACAATGGGCCCAGGGTCTGGGCCAACACTGACTGGAATCCCCTGTCCTAGTCAGGAGCGTACTGATTAGACCACCCTCATCTTTCTGGGACCAGCACCTACGTCCGTCCCCAAGCCTTCCTCTCTCCTTTCCTCCAGGAGAAACAGGGTGCACGCAGGACCCAGCTGGGCAGCCTGGCTCACCACTAGCTACGCAGCAAGCCAGGGCGGCAGGAATAGCACCTACACGAAGCAGGTGCACGTTCCTTACACACACACACACACACACACACACACACACACACACACACACACGTCAACCGGCTCCCTCTAGATCACCCGCTCCCTCCCAGACAGCAGCCTTGCCCGGGACTCCGAGGCAACACACAGCCTTGCAAACACTGTCTATTCCTCACCTCCACTCCCAGAATGCTCTCCCTAGACCCACTTCCCAAGCAGCCGAGATTTCATACAGCATAAAAGAGGACAAGGGCTGGGAATTCTGGGTGGGAAAGAAAGTGTGTGGGGTCAGGGGCACCAGGCAGCCCCTGCTCCTTGCCCTTGGTGGGGGTTTATGGAATTAGCAGTGATCTTTGTTCCCATCCTGTTTTTGCATCCCTCCTCTCCTTCATCACCCCAGGAAGCAAACTTCGGCCTCTCTCGGCTTCCCACCAGCTATAGGGTCTCTGGCCCCCCAGAGGTGAGGAAGAGGAAGGTGCAAGCACTGATCACAACCCGAGCCCCTGCCCACCCATGTGTCTGGGCCTGGGCGGCAGGGAGGGCAAAGGCTGGAGAGAAACTTGCAAAGTGTTGCAGGGAGTGAAGCTGCTGAACAGGGTTCAGGGAGTTGGAAAAGGGGTGCATTTTCCAGAGGCTAATTGGCAGGAGGGAGGTGGCTGCCAGTGCTCCCCACACAGATGTCCAACCAGGACCTCCTGGAGACACCCATGCCCACCGCCACGATGGACTTGCGGAGCCTGGAAGGGTGGACCGGGCAGGATTTTGCTCTCTCGACACCGATCCTCGCTCGACACCGATCCTCGCCCCTCCCTCCTCTCTTCCAGATCGAGAGTTGAGGTTGGTTTTTTTTTTCTTCCTTAAGTTGCCGCAATTTGAACCCATGATTTCGAGGGAAAGGAGTGCGATCGCTGTGTCGAGTGCGTGTGTGCATGTGTGCGTGCGTGTGTGCACGATGGCTTGGGTGTTGCTCTAAGTCTCCTTCCTTCTCCATCCCGCCGCGGCTCCCGCAGCCTCGCGCCGGGCCCCGCCGGGCGGTCCCCCCGGCGCCCCGCGTGCCCCCCGCACGCCCCCCGCGTCCCCGGCGGCCAGCCCCGGGCTTCGGCGGCCCCGCCGCCCTCGTCCCCGCAGGTACTCACCTAGAAAGAAGAAGAGGCAGAAGGCGTTTGCCAAGATCATGTTAAATAAATCCCAGGGTTTTTTGGGTTTTCTCTCTTTCTGTCTTTCTCCCTTGGGTGAAAAAATACTAATAACAACAACAACAGCGGTACTGAGATGAGAGCCAGGCAGCGCTGATCAGCCCCAAATCCAATGCGGAGATCCCGGCTGGTCCGCCGCCGGATGGAGGGAGAGCCCGAGTCCTGCGATTTTCGCCTCTGGCTGGAGGGGGTGAAGGCAGGCGGGCGGCGAGCGCCTCTCGACGCCCCCCTTGTCCGCTACAACCGAAGACGAGGGTCAGTCCGGGAGTGTCTGCGCCCCAGCCCACAGCGGTCCTGGGGGCTGCCGTCCCCCCGCCGGTCCGAGGGCGCGGGTCCCCGCGGGTCCGACGCGCTGCGCGCCTCCGGAGGGGCGCGGGGAGGTGGGGCGCAGGCGGCGCGAGTGCGGGGGGCTGGAAGGAAGCGGTGAGGGTGGGGGTCGGGGGAAGCAAACCACGCAAATAGGAAAAAAATCCGCCGCCGCGGGGAAGGGAGCACCGGGGAGCAATCCAGCGGGGGCTCCGAGACGAGGGGCAGATGCCGGCGGCCCCCGCGCCCCCGGGCCGCTCGCTCACTTTTTCCTGATGGAATCCGGGGCGCTCTCGGCGCGGCGCGGGGTGTCTCCCTCCTGCTCCCTGCTTCTCTCTCCCGCTCCCGCTCCCGCTCCCGCCCGCTCCCCTCTGGCTCCCGCTCGCTCTCTGCTCGCTCTCCCCGGCTCTCCCCGGCTCGCCCTCCCCTCCCCTCCCCCGCTCCCGCCCCTCCCTCCCTCCGCCCGCCCCCTCCCCCTCCCCCTTCCCCTCCGCGGCTCCCTTGCCGCGGCTCGCGCGCCCGCGCACCCCTCTCCCCCGCGTGGAGTGGGGCGCGGGGCGCGGGGCTCCGGCTCCCCCGGGCGGCGTGGGGCGCGGGGCGCGGCGACACTCTGCGGCGGCGGTGGCGCCGGGGACGCCGGCTGAAACGGGAGCTGGGGCGCCTGCCTTCCCCGCACTGACCTGCTGCCTGAGCCGGAAACTGACCGGTCCCCTTCCAGCCGCGGCGCGAACCCCCCAAAGCCTTTCCACCCCCCGCCTTCACCCCCCCCCCGCCACCCCCTGGCCGCTGTCCGGCTGCGCCCTCCAGCCCTCCCCGCCCCCTCGGCCCCGGGGTCGTGGAGGCCCCCGGGGGAGGCACCCTGCGGAGACCGGAGGGCATGGGGGGTCAGGGGTGCCCGAGCCCTCCCGGGGGCTGGGGGTGGGCGCTAGAAGAACGCTTGTTTGTCGGCGGGGGTCTGGGGGGAGGCTGCGCCCGCCGCGGGCGGATGCGCCCCCGGCCCGGGAGCCAGGAGTCTCCCCCAAGGCGCCCGGGGGAAAACAGGACCCCCAGCGCCGCCTGCCCACCTGGCCCTCGCCTCTCGCGCGCGCGCGCGCACGTGTGCGCCCCATGCGGGACTCGAGAACTTTCCCCGCACGCCCGCGGCGCCCCTTTAGAGACTCCCCTTCCCACCGGCGCGGGAAGAAGAGTGACCCCGAGTGACCGCCGCCTCTGGGGCCGGCCCACCCGCCCGAACCGCGCCGGAGGGTTCGCGCGGGGGGTGCGCACCGCACCCCGGCTGAGCGCCCCGAGAGCGCCCGGGCCAGGCCTGGGGACGGCAGCTCCCCGCTCCCGAGGATCCTGGGGGATCCCCGTCTCCCCCCAGACGGGGAGAGCAGCGATGGATCCATCTGCCGATGCGCCAGGCTTGCCGGCGTGCTTCAGTCCCAGAATTTACAATAAACGCCCAGAAAAGGAAAGCGTCTGGCTGGGAAAGGGAGGAAGGCGAGGGGGGGATGCTGATGCGGTCCGGACACGCAGAGGCGCCCGCCCACGCGCGCCGGGCGCCCGGGTTCCACGCTCCCCCCCCCCGCCCCCTCGCCCGGACACCTCCCCGGCTGCCCTCCTCGGCGCACGCACCCCGCGTGCTGGGGTGGGGTCCACGCCGCGCCCGGTCTCAGGTGTCGTGGGAGGTGCCTTTCCAGAGGCGCCTTTAAATGAACGAGACTCCGCGAGAGAGTAACTGCTAGAAATCGACCTGGGCGTGGAGGGAGGGGTCACCCACAAAACCCCCGGCCTTCGCGAGCAAGCGGGAAGCCAGAGGGAGCAACTTGCTCCCATCTTGCAGGTTTAGGCGGAAAGTGCAGGGTCCCCTCCGAAAGCCCATCATGTGGCGCATCCTGGGGCGATGGCCCTGGCTCCACCCTGTCCCCCGACAATTGCATGGTGTCCGAGGGAGGCGCAGCCCTAGCGGGTTAGTGGGGGACTTGGCCCAAGAAGGCTTGGGGATTGGAGCTGGTGGACCCCCCTCCGGCTGCCCTCCTGATAGTCCTGTCAGGTTTTAGATGCGTTCACATCTGACAAGGCCTCCTGGCTCCCCCCCCCCCCCCCCCCCGAAAACATGGAGAACTTAAGGAACCGGCTTCAGATAATTCAAAAAAATGTAGGTTAAAAGATGGAAACCTGGCTGGAACTACAGAGCTGGGTAGTCTTTGAAGCTGGAAGCCTCATTTACAAACTTCCTTCCCCCACACACACACCCCCTACTCCCAGGGCCTTCGGGTGGCCCCAATGCCCTCCTTTACCTCCGCAGTTTTGAATCCTGGGCAGCAATTCCTTCTTCAAAGGGTCCTACTCCAGGCTCCAAAATTACTGCTCATCTCCCTCCCTCCTCTAAAAGTGTTTTTAAATGCTTTCTAACCCTCACCAGTAATAAAGAGGAAAACTCTGAAACAGATAGGGGAGCTTTACCCTATGCCCTGGAGTGAAGGAGCTGAGAAAGCAGTAAGGGACACCCAGGGCTGGCTCCCACTGGTTTCTTGTGGTGGATGGGCAGGAATCTCCTAGCAGGACATGTGTGTCTGAGGCCCTTCAGGGACTCGGGCTCACCTGGCCTTCATAAGGACAGTGTACAACACCAGCCAGACCAGCATTCACCCTGTTGTGGCCAAGGGGCGCTCTGACCTTGGGTCTTCTCTTTCCTCCAGTCTGTACAAGCCTCTCCCACTTCCTCCCTCTCTCTGCCAACCCTAACCCTCAACCTGAGCTGCCTGCCCTTAGAGATGGTAGAGTCCAAGTGTCACACCATTATTTCTTGAGCATCTGCTGTGTGTGAGCCTCCCCTCCAGCCTGTGCCAAGGTCTGCAGAGGAAACACAATGAACACCAAAGAGTCATAGGCAATTTAGTCTCAATGAACCTCAATTATCTATAAAATGAGGATTTTTAAAAACCACTTCGTTGAGATTAGATGAGATAGTGTACCCAGAGCAGCTAGTCAAACGCCTGGTTCCTAGTTGTTCATAAAATGTCACCCCTTTCCTCTGCAATCCAAAAGAAGAATTAGGAACCTATGACACAGCATAAAACCTAAGTGACGAACAAGCAGGGAGAAAGGGCTATCAGAGAAAAGGGGTTGGAGGGAATAGAGACTACTTGGTGAAGGATCAGAGCTAGATCTTGCAAGAGGGAGTCAGCGGAGAAGGGCGAGTCAGCAGGTGAGAACAAAAGCCCTCTGTTCCCTGATACATTGTCACAGGCCCTCAGGTACTATGTCCTTTAGACCACCGCCTGGGGCCCATCCCAGCTGCTCCTGAGCTCACCAAAACATCCAAAACAGCCCCTCCCATCACAGATCCAGGAGTCGCCAGGTGCAGGGGCAGGAAAAAAGACAATTAGTTTAGGCCTTTGGTTTCTTCCCTGTTTCTCATCTCTCTAGGCCTACTGATCTTGCAGGGTGGACTCCCTGGATGGCAAGAACAGTAGAGAACAGGGAAGAAAAACTAGTGGAAGGAGCGAGGGTTGCAGCCTCACCTAAGTACACACACACACCACACACACACGCACACGCACGTATTAGCTGCACAGCTCAACTGACCAGACTTGTGCTGCTCCCAGCTAAATCTCATCCCTTCCCTTCCTTTGGTGGAAGGAAGGCCAAGGGTTCTCTTACTCCAGAGATAAAAATCAACCAGGAATAAAAAGAAGGTGCCTGCTAAGAGGTAACAGGAACCACAGAGCTGGTAAGTAAAGGTGCCACGAGACAACAGCTGACCCAGGGCCTTCCACAATCAGCCAGCCAACACAGATTTATCAGATCTTCCTCTGTCGCCAGCACGGTGCCAGGCTGCAAGAGTATGCACTGAGAAGCATGTACAGATAGACTTAGGTCAGGTACCCACAAAAAGAGTGAGCAACCCCACGGCACACCGGGAACAAGTGAGAAGAAAGAGGACTTAGCGCCACTGGATGTCAGGAGGACTTGCAGGGGAGGCAGGATCTGAGCTGGACCCCAAAGGATGGTAGAATGTGGCTGAGCACAGAGGACGGCAGTCGGGGCAGTGGACAGTCCAGGAGTTGGGAGGAACTGGGTATACAGGTGGGTGGGCCTGGGGAGAGAAGATCTGGAAACCCCAACAAGGATGCACGGTGGACGACAAGCACTGAAGGCTTTGAGCTTGCTCCCCTAGGAGCCACTAAAAGTTTTTGGGCCGCCGAGTGACTTGACGAGAATGGTGTTCTAAGAAGATTGATCTGACAGTTCTGTGAAGGATGGAGACAAGGGACCAGTCAGGAGGCAATTGTAACAGTCTCGGCCCGAGGCAATGAGGGTCCCGAAGCAGGAGAGGGTAGGCATGGGTAGAGGAGGTGACTGTCAGAGACACTGTAAAGATGAATCAGCAAGACTTTGACAACAGATGGAACAACACAGGGGACTGGGAGGAGGGAAATTGCCTTCCAGTCAGATGGTGGCCAGGCCAGGATAAAGTGACCAGCCTGGACCTCTCAGGCTTTGTCACTGGAACAAAGTAGCCAACTTTATGGCAAGATACATGTTGCTACTCCGTTAATTCTTATAATAATTCCTTGGGGCGGGTACTATTAATAGCCCCAGGTACAAATGAGAAAACAAGCAAGAAAAGTGATTTAAGTTGCCTGAGGTTATATTTTAAGTGGCAGAGCCAGGATTCTGACTCTAGCAGTTGGGATCCAGGGTCCCACCCTGGTAACCTCTGTGTGCTGAATAAATAAGCCAAGCGATGGCTCCCCAGGCCGTAAATGTCATGTTAGGATTCAGAACCTTAAATACTCCCTTTCTCCCCGCTCTGTAAAGTGGCTGCGTGAGGAAATCAAGAGAATTCAAATTTCTTTTTCTCTGTCCCATGGACCTTGTCTGGCCTAATCCTTGGAGTTCAAAGTCTAGAGCCCAGATGGGATCCTGTCCAGCCTGGCACAGCTGCACAGTGTCCAGCTCATCCATGGGCTTTCGCAGCCCGGTACCGGCCCCTGTCTCCCTCCCAATGGCAGGCTGACCCCCTGCCCAACGTTTCCTCCCCACACGGCCACTCCAGATCCCTGAGGCCCAGCCTTGCTGGAATGGAGATCAGCAAGGATTTAACTGAACCATCTGATTCCCAAAGAGCGAGCAGGGCTGCGGGGCAGGGTGAGGAGGAAAGAAATGCACACCGCGGCATTCAGGGACATCGATTTCTCTAATTGATTTCAGTCGGTGTTCTCCTGCTTCATCATTCTCTTTAGAGGTAGGCACAGAAGATGGCGGGAATCTGACTCGACTTGGCCTCTCCTCAGGGCCTCAGAGACCTCTCTGCAGCCCCACCCAGGCCTGGGAGCCCCCGGCCCCAGGGTAGCCCGTGAGAGGAAGTGACTCACAGGATGCGATCAGCACCACCCTGCAGATCTAGCACCTTGCAGTTTCACAGCTCCCTCATGGTCTGGAACTCTCACCAACCACATCCCTGGGAGGAAGGTAGAACACAAGTACCTTCCTTCCCAAGTGAACAGACAGACTCAGGCATGAAGCCGGCCTATGGCCTCAGACATGCCCAAGGTCACAGCTCAGCCAGCAAGTGGCAGAACCACGACAGGAAAGAGGTCCTCCCACACTTTGGTCTAACACGCTTTCCCCTCAAACGGAAACCTAGCATCCATCGCCACTACTGCTTTCTCCCTCTTAGGAGATGATGGAGGAGAGAGAGAAGGCACCCAACGATCTTTGACACTGTCTTTGTTTCATCCAGGACGAGCCTGGGAAGGGCAGTTTCTCAAAACGCTTCTTTCATCAGGAGGCACAGACTTCCTCAGAAAACGGTGAAGGCTCACTCCTCCCTGGTCCCCTTCACGACTCCCCAATGGCAGCAGGAGCCGGGCTGCTAACGGCCCTTCTGGTGAGCTACTGTCAGCTTAAAATATCCCAGCTCGCTGTCAAGCCTCCTCCCCATTGGCCCTGACTGCACTGCACTCGCCTGTGTTGGCACCAGCCAGGCCACGCCCCCACCTTGTCTTGGTGCCAGCACTGCACTTGGCAGACCCCTGCTGCCTGGAACCACCCCTCGGCCTCTCTCCTGAGCACCCACACCCACCCCAGCTCTCAGGCACGGGCGCTCTGCCAGGTTACCCAAGGTCAGAGGTAGGATCCAGGCAGAGGGGTGGCGATTGCTTCTGCCAAGCTGTGGGGAGCCAGCTCCTGCAGCTGGAGTTCCCCAGGAGAGCTCTCAGCCCCAGTGGCTCCCCACAGGGGCCTTGTCTTTATTTAGCCAAGCCCAGCAAGGTGGGTGGAGCATGGGAGCTAGGTCTGAGATGGACTGTGGCTTGAAGGGCCCAGCTCAGTCTCCAGGGTCTTGAAAGCAGCTCCCCGGGGGCTCTGGACAGAAAATGGGGACCAGAGTGCCCCTCTCTGAACAGACATGCTTTCCCTGGCCACATGAGCACATTTACCTTGCATGCCCACCTCTCGTACCCTGACCTCTTGTACTGGGAACTTCCTTTCCCATCACCCAGATGCACTAGTGCCTACCTGCTGTTCTCTCTTGCCTGAGTAGGAAATGATGCTGCCCCCAGTGAGAGGAGCAACATTTAACCCAAAGGAATGAATTGCTAATGATGGAATTTCAATCATATCCGCCCTCAGGCTCTTCGGGTTGGAGAGAACCTTCCAGGACAATGATACACAAATAACTGAGGAGGACAAAGCACTCCCGGCTTACAAAGCTTTTTTCTATAAATCCATCTCCTCTAGGCCGCCCACAAAGCCTCCGGGGTGGGCATTTTTCAGGTGAGAAAACTTAGAGGCATCAAGTGATTTGGCCATGATCACCGTGCCAGTGAGTTCCTGACCTAGGGCTTGAACCCAGGTATCTTAACTGATTCCAAATCCTCTCTTTGTGAGGTGGCTTTTGCTCCAATACTCCAGAAAAAAATAAAATAAAATAAAGTTCTTTTAATAGTAAAAACTAAGACAATTTCACAGAAACACTATTCGTGACCGGGTGCTTGATTCTCCTGGGGCCTGCATTCCACAGTTCCAGACAGCTGGGATAATTGTGTTCTTCCTTATGCCGGATGGAATTTGCCTCCCCATGACTCCCACATCCATAAGGATGCGAAGTGTGGGGAGTCTCCCAGGAGTCCCTCAGACTGCACATGCTCATGGACAGCCAGGTGCCATCACCCTCCCAGGTCACTGGGCTGTTCTAGTTGTTGTTTGCTTTCAGCAGAGCAGGCAGAATTTGCAAACCACCTCCTAGTCCCCAAACAAGTCACCACTGGGAAGAATTCATCACATCTGCAAACCCCATTCCGGGAAGGGCTGTTCCCAGGGGTCCAGGCACCTGCTGCCTCCCACTACAAAGTGGGTGAGTCCCTACTCCCTGGCGGGAAGCGGCTGGCTGTCCTAGGGGTTCTGCACTGCTGAGAGCAATGGGAGCTTCGGGATTCTGCAGTTTTCCCAGCCTTAGAACAGTCCGTCTTTCCACATTTTTGATGTCTGGCTCCGGGGCAACACCCCAGCTGCAAGCATGGCATCATGGAAAGAGGCTTGGACAGGACTTGAGTTCCAGCTGTCACCTGGGCTTGCTGGCAGGTCAGCAAAAAGGTCAGGACTATTTGAAGATAGCACAGTGCATATAGTCAGCCCTCAGTAAGCATTTCCTCCTTAAAAGAAAGAAAAAGGGAGGAAGAAGGGAGGGAAAAAGGAAAAAAGAAAGGAAGGACTTATCTAGTATTGGAATCTCTGTCTTCATCTCTGTGCTCCATCCTAACTCCCCAGTTCATCTTCCACCCAGTTCACCCCATGGAATGAGCCAGCAATGTGAACTTGGGGTCTAGCACCAGTTCTGCCCCCAGCCATGCATGTCATCTCAGCTCCTCTGAGTTCATAACCCCCACCCTGCCTGCCTCACACAGGAGAAGGAAGATCAATGAGACACTGAAGGTGACAGCGCTTGGAAATGTCCGAGACACTCTGCAGATGCAAGAAGCAGTCATGGTGTTTGGGGGTGGCCCACACACCATGGTGATTCTGGGCCACCTTCCTCCCTGCTTCAGGAACAGGCGGTCCCCACCCAGTGCATGGCTTGGGACGGCTCTTGCTGCTCCAGTGACTCAAGCTCCACCTGTTCCACAGATGGGAGAACGGAAGCCTCCAGAGCTCAGCATGCATCACATTCTGCTGGAAATGCCCATTTTCCCATCCTCCGTGTGCCTCACCCAACTTAAAGCCCTATGCAGACAGGTTCCTCATCTTCTCCATCCCCGCATCGCCAGAGGCTCGCACATCATTAAGTGCTCAGTAAGTGCTTGTTGGATGGATGAATGATCAAACGGTGCCTCCTACCGGACACAACCTTAGCACAAGGAATCCAGCCAGAATCGCTGACCTGGTTCAAAGCCCGTACCTCTGCTGCTGACTCACTAGGATGTCACTGACCCACATGTAAATGCTTCTCTTTCCTCTCATTCTCCTCTCCTTAGGAAAACTGGTTAACCTGACCAGAGGATTTTTTTTTTTTGACATTTAAGTTCTTTTAATTCAAACTGCATTGGCTTATGCTCTTCACTTTAAAGTCTATTTCTATAAAGGCTTCGTACACGAACAGGGGTCGGGTGTGTTAGAATTCTCCATCGACACAGTGAAATGCCTCTCTCCTACCTGTTAGCGTGTGATCCCCATGCCAGACTCTCTGGCCCAATGACACCAAAAAGTTTTTTGACTGAAGAAACAGAGCAGCTGCAACCTCGGTTGGCCCTGAGCCGAACACCCCTGCAATAGGTGTTTGAAGGCTCAGACCCCAGAGAACCAGTGCCAGTGTCTGGAGCACAAGTTCCCCAACAAGGGGTTTCTGAACAAAGTGGCAGAGCTGGCCTCATGCCTCCCACAGGCAATCAGTGCCTCCTACCTCAGGCCCCTGTGTCCCCACTGCAGGATGCACAGTGGCGGGGGTTAGGGGAGCCTCTATCTTCCAACCTCACCTTTGACCAAACTGACCTGCTCTCCCATTTCCTCTCAGCCAGCTGTCACCTTGGAAGGCAGTCTGATAAACCGAGTGATAATCTGTGTATTTTAAGAGTTGCCAATGCATTGCGTTTTCCAAAACCAGCAACGAATAATGGTTTCTTTTTTTTCTTCCCTTTTTTTTTTTTGCAATGATTCCCAATAAATCAATCATTGGATTCTTCAGTATCTTGTTGGTACTCCTCTCTGACACGCATGCACTTTAAAGAAATATGAGCAGAGAGCCTTGACTTCGGTGCGAGGTGGTGGCTCTCGAGTCATAGAAATCAGGCACAGGAGAAAGGGGTTCAGAGGAGATCTCAGATGAAGAATCTGTGGCATCCCCTCCCCCAGTGCTGGCAGAGGCTGTTAATTGACGGCAGCTAAGCCTTCTCAGCACCCAGCTCCAGACAGCCACAACCAGTCACTTGTGGTGGGCACACAGGTCTGTCTAATCCATTTGCAGGTGCCGGCTGGATGACTTCCGAATGCCCCTGAGTTCTGAGATCTGGGGTTCTGGGAGATGCCTGGGAGGCTGCTTCCTCTACCCTTCAGATCACACTATAGGCTGACCTGAGCTACCCAGCCATGCTCGGAGTGTCTGGTGAGGGTGTCCGATAGACTTTTCAAGAGAGAGAGAGACCTTCCCACTCCCCAAAGGAAGACAGGGAAGGGGCCTGTTGGAGGAGACCTATTGGGCCAAGAAAAAGGATCAGTCTCCGTTGGCATCTCATGACTAATTAGAGCAAATGTCTGCTCTGGTCAGTCCTCGGGGCAGGGCATTTCTTCCTGGGGTGCTGCTCACAGCCCTCGCTGGACCACTGCCCCAGATGCTCCATCCATCTGCTCCTGGATAAGACTCAGGCCACCAGAGGATGAGAAAAGTCCTCCCCTCAGCCCACTTTGAGTCTCCCACCTGTCCACCTCCCCACCTCCCAGCCAATGGTGAGCCAGGTAAGACAATGAGCCACATACAAGACCACAATGGCAGCCAACCCAACCCCTGCGTCTCCACGTCTCCACGGAGGCAGGAGATGGACGCCACATGGACCCCAGGGGGTGCAGCTGGAGGGCAGGTGGGGAGAGTGTCTGCACATCGTCCACACACCACACACCTGGTCTCAGCCTTCAGAATGCAGGTCAGAGTGTTCTTTCTTGCCTCCTTCACTGACTTCCTCCTTCCCGTTTGTTCAAGAGGGCGCTGTACCTAGACTTACTACACTCCAGGCTCTTTCTTGCTGCTGAGGTGTGGCAGACAAGGCCCTCCCCACATGGAGCATCCTCCCAGTTCTCTCCTCAATATACTGTCTCTGTCCAACCAGGCCCTTCTCCGCTGTGACACCACCACGTGGGGCTCCTTTTTGGCTTTGGAAGCAAGGAGTGCAAATGTAACAGGAAGCCCTGACACAGCACCTCGGCAATCCAATCTCATTCGATCCCCAAAACTGCCTGCATTGCAGCAGGCCAGAACTGTTGGCCAGGATGGTGGGGCTCACTCCTGGCCCTACCACATACTAGCTGCGTAACCGTGGGCAGGTCCTTTAACCCCGATGTGCTTCAACATAAGGACAAGAGGCCTGGCCTGCCCACCTCGCACAGTCGGTGGCTCATTCAGCCATCATTAAAGCACCTGCTGCTATAGACATAGACACACAAAATCAACAAACAAACACCATCTCTGTCTTAAATAAGCTGGTACTGAAGAGCTTCCAGCCTGGTTGGGGGAGGCAGATGTCTAAACAAGTAAATGCAACCAAGTTCGGAAGCTACGGTAGAAGAATTGGGGTCTAATGGGCAGAGGGACTGACTGAAAAATGGATATGGGTAGAAATGGGAATTTTAGAAAAGTCATCACATAAAGAAGTAATAGTGAGCTCTTAGCAGCAGCCTTTCCCATGTAGGTAATTGTTCTGAGAATCAGAAAGGATGATAGGTGTGAGCCTGCTCTATACAAACTGTGGAAAGCCGTATAGTACAAGGTATTAGTTTTACTAGTAGTGCAACATGTCAGTTCTCAGTCAACTAAAATGGGTTGTATTTGTTAGGCTTGGCTGTGCTACAGCAAAAACAACTCCAGAGTCTCTAGGGTTACACCACAGACGTTTCATTTCTCCTTCAGGCAATAAATTCAGTGTAGGCTCTGCTCCACACTGCCTCCCAGGATCCAGGATGACTGATGCACCATCACCTCCCATCTCCTGCCCAAGGTCTCCGCAGCCACTGAGGCAGGAGGCGAGCTGGCCACACTGAGATGTGTGGCTTTCACCCACAATCTGTTGGCTGGAACTAGCGATGTGGTCCTGTCTCACAGCATTGGGTCTGGTGGATGTGGGGAAAGAGATGGGATGTCTGGTGGGCATCAATGTCTTCATCACAGAAGCCAAAGAAAAACTCTCTGCATCCTGCAAAACCTGGGTATTTGGCCAGTTAGAGAGTTCTTTAGGGAATTTTGTGTCTGGCCCCTCAGGGCCAGGCAAACTGTGAGGGACAGGAATGGATCAACGACATTCTTCCTAACACCAAAGTGACGAAAAACTCAGGAACAACCACAAGATTCAGCTTATTTCTGCGACTCAGATGTGGCCAGAGTTCAAACAACAATAGTCATAGCTAGCACTAACTGAGCACTTACTATGTGCTAAGTCTACATCACCTGTCGCTTCATTTAAGCCCAAAAATGACCCAAGGAGGTAAATGGTATTGTTGGACATAGGTGATCCATGAAGATAATAAAGGGGTGCAAGGTTCTTCAGACTCTTCAATGAGGAAAACAACAGAGCAGGAAATTGAATGCAGAGCTATCCTGTCTCCAAACACCATTCAGTTTACCACCAACCTACACCACCTCCCATAGCAGAACAAATTGCGCATACATACACGTGCGCGTGCGCACACGCACCCACACACACATACACACAATTTACAGTACCAAGATCTGGATTCTCAGGGTTTCCTTAAACTGTAAAACGGGATGAATAAAAATACCTATCTCATCGGATTGTTGAAAGAATCAAAAGATGATCTCTTAATTGTCTTATAGAAAAGAGTTTTGCCAGTTATCAATACCTCTGCTGTTACAGGACGAGGAAAAAATATAGATAGATGATAGATAGATAGATAGATAGATAGATAGATAGATAGATAGATAGATAAATGTGTATATATATAAATAAATATAAAAATATGAATATATATATATATGGTTGGCTGTGAATCAGACATACCCTAAGGACAAGGCAAGGGTCTGAAAGAGATGGTACCTAAGGCGTCCTGCTGACACACCTGAAACAGCCCCAGCCAACTACAGTTAGATGTAGGCCTTCCTCCAGTTCGTACTTTTTGGCAACCCTGCCACAGACTTATATTTGTTTATTTTCCCTACAGAGGTCTTTGTAGTATTTCTCTTAAGTGGGACAGCTACATCAATAAGTTCCATTGCATCACGAGTGTCTGGCTTACTGGCAGGGGCTTCTGGTCCAATGCACAAGGCTGGTGCGCTCTCTCTCTCTCTCTCTCTCTCTCTCTCTCTCTCTCTCCCTCTCACACACACACACACACACACACACACACACTCCCCTCCACCACTACAGTCTGGCCCCTTCTGTCCTCCCAACCCTTTTCCCCTTCTCTGTTCTTCAACTTCATTCTGCTCCAGGGCCCTTGATCCAGCCTGCAGTCCACACATCCACCCCGCAAGGCACCCACCACAGGTCTTACCCTTCCTCAACCCAGAGTTTCACTCGAGTCCTTCCTTCCACCTAGCCTATCCTCCCACCATCTCTGCCTGTCAAAATTCTCTCAGATACACACGAAAATGTCAACCACAGTTATCTCTGGCTGATGAGATTACAGATTATCTCCTTCTTTCCAATTGTCTCTATTTGGAGATTTGGGCGGATAAACACATGTTATATTTATAATTAGAAAAACACAATGAAGTCGTGCTTCAAGTCCCGGCCCTTCTGCAAGGCTTCCCTCACCCCAGCTGACAGCTATCCTTCCCCTCTGCAATCCTGTAGCACTTGGCTCTATCACACAGCACTTTGGACTCTAGTTAGTTTACTGTGTGTGAATGTCTGATATCCACACCCAAACTGTAAGCACCAGGAGGGCAGGCACACGTTATACATGTCTCCCCACCACTCCCAGCCCTTTGCGTATATTAGGGCTCTGGGCACATACTAAGTTGTGAGTGAGCTGACCGATTACAGGGTTCCAGGGACAGCCCTCAAATACCTTACATTATTAGCTTAGTAGGTGGAATTATAGGAAGTTAGATCAGAGGGGCCTGGGAGTTTATACGACCCAGTGACCTCCATTTATATGCACTGTTTCTGGGATTTATTTTGCCCGCGAATAGGATTTTATTACTACCACCCCATGAACAGACAAACTAAGGCGTAGAGAGATAAAGCAATTTGGCCCAAGAATCCAGAACTCATGTGTTCTGTCGCCCGGCCCACGCCTTACCCACTAAACCACAGCTGCCGCTCCAAGACCTTATTCATAGCCATTTCTCCCCTCCAGTCGGCAGCTGGACACGGCTTGCCAGGTTAATAATTTGTTCATTAGGTGCCTAATGAATTACTTGTTAATTGCTAACTTGATGAACAGCCAGCAGTCCCCATCTGCCTAGAGAAATGGCAGCAAATTACCACGGAAGGGCCAGCCAAGCCCCAGCCATTGGGGAGCAGGAGCTTTTGGCCTGAAGAGGTAGTGGCACTGGCTCCCGGGAAGAAGCCTGTCTTGGCCCATCACCAGAGCACTGAGAGGTCCCCAGGGAGTGGGACATTCCAGGTAAACCAGCCCAGACAGGGCGCCTCTCGACGGACCTATAAGTTCCCCAGAAATGTCCTCAGACCCCTAGATCCACACCCCCCACCCGAATCTTTCGAGCCCCCTCTCCACAAAACCTTCCTTATTTACTTTTTAAAAAAATTTTCAGTGAGCTTGCACAACTCGAAGTCAACCTGACTCCATTGAAACTCCACACATACACATAGTTACACGCTGTCATATTTGCTCTGAATGATGGTCTTGTCTCCGCATCCTGGAGGCAGCTACAGTATCTCTATTGGACTGTAAGCTTCCTGAGAGCAGAAACCACGTCTTTCTTGATCTTTGTATCTCCTGCACCACACACTGCCCAACTCCATAAGTATTTATGAAAAGAGTGAACAATTCACACTTTCCCGTATGAATCTCTATTAATCAGCTCAGGCTGCCAGGACGAAATGCCAGACTCAGGCGACCTCAACGACCGAAACTTAACATTCGCACAGTTCTAGGGGCTGAAGTCCCAGATCGAGGGGTCAGCAGGTTTGGTGTCTCCTGAGGCCTTGTCCTTGGCATGCAGTTAACTGCTCTGTCACTGCGTCCTAACGTGGTCTTTCCTTTCCATGTGTGTGTCCAAGGTCTCCTTGATGTCCGAATTTCCTCTTCTTCTAAGGACATCCTTATAAGACTGGGTCTCATGGCCTCATTTTAACTCAATTAATTACCTGTTTCGAGACCTTACCTCTAAAAGCAGTCACATTCTGAGACACTGGGAGTCAGGACTTCAGCATGGGGACTTGGAGGAGGAACCAATTTAGCTCATAACGACTTCTCACCCCACAATGCCCAC
This sequence comes from Cynopterus sphinx, assembly GCA_030015415.1. Lineage (NCBI taxonomy): Eukaryota > Metazoa > Chordata > Mammalia > Chiroptera > Pteropodidae > Cynopterus > Cynopterus sphinx. The sequence continues at coordinate 46,875,250 of CM057390.1, read as the reverse complement.
CTCAGTGCTGGGCACATGTTAAATCTTCGATGCATGCCCCGGAGTTGACAGGCGTCCTGTTTTCTCCAGGGGAAGGGCTCATCCATGTGGCCTGGGCTCCCAGTCCTGCACCGGTCCCTGAAAAATTCCAGGGCAGAGTGTTTAAGGCAACCCCGCCTGGTCGTGTCGGCTCCCAGACCCTAACAGCTCTGTTATTTTCTAAACCACTTTGGAGCAGCACTGAATAGAGATGATGGGGTGCCACATTTGCATAGTAATTTTTCTCATCAGAACACATTCTTGGGTTATCCTTCCAGCATTACTGTGAGGAAGAGGAAGGTTACGATGTCCATCTTATGGACAATGAATTGAAACAGGAATGAATTAGTCAAATTTCCAAGTCAAGTGAAGCCCAGTGTGTGGCTTTCACTCCCAGGTCCCTTACTCGTGAGCCTCTGTAGGATGGGAGCCGGTCGTTTTCTTAGTGCCTGAGCGTCCAGCCCAGGCCAGACACGAAGAAAAGACTCAGGAGGTTTGGCATTAATGACAATGGAACCGGAGGTAGGGCCTTGACCCGGAGCAACAAAAGGCTCCCAGGCGCTCCCAAGCCGAACCAGCCCAAGAGCCAAGGAGACAGCCAGCTTCAGTGTCTGAGATTCCCGTGCCAGCCTGCTTTTCAGTTAAAGCCCTGAAGGCCAAGGTTAAACTGAAAATGAGTCTGGGAAATAATATATCTATTAACACTTTTGCGCTGCTCTCGGTGACGATAAGGAAAATGTGTTTACAGTACAGTTGCAAAATGATTTCACATATTATTTATTTTTATCCCTTTATATTGCAGGTATTTTTAGCAGCTACCTCGAATCCATTGTGGATTGAAGCAGAGTATGAATTTTAAAATTACATTATCCCATTTCACCCTCAGAATAATGCCTCATGGGCTAAGGTGGATAAGGATATTAGACCCATTTGGAAGATGAGTAAAGCAAAGCAGGGAGAAGTCAAGTATTTGCTCAAAGTCATCCAAGGAGTGGGGTGAGGAACTGGCCTTTTCTTGGAGTCCCTTGGAGTCTTGGAGTCTTGGCATGGGAGGAACCCCGAGAAACTGTACCAGGAGAGGTCCCTTCTGAGGGCGGGAGGAAAAGAGATAGGTCTCACCAGCAGCTGCCAGATGGGTTTTCTCTGGCAGAGACAGGGTTTTCAAACAATTTGTACCTGAGTGATTTCAGTTGAGGTACAGACTCCGCAGTCCCCCACAGGCCCTACCACGTCATGGTGCTGTCTGGACGCTAAAGCCTTTTGAGTTTGCAACCCTCTTTTGGTCTGTAAACTACAGCCTACTGGATGTTGGGGACTGGAGACAGTGGGGGGACACCAAATGCAAACTGCATACACCCCTCATCCAGGAACACAATTCTGCCAAGGCAGACAGGCCCTGCAGCCGGTGATGAGATCTGGGGCCTTGAATTCCAGTTTCTGCTTCTCTTGCAGTCCTGAGCCTAAGTGGACCACATCTTTATCCTCCCTGAGCACCCTCCAACACGTGGCATGAGAAAGGCACAAGATTAACAAAGCAGGGTCTCTTCCCAGCTCCGCTCAACAAGGGGAACTTGTGAGCCCCACAGGTTTCCTAAAGGCCAAATGCAAAAGGCACATAGCAGACAACACAACCCTATCCGGCCGGTACCTCTGCCACTGCCCAGCGTCTTTCACCTCCGATAAACACAGGTGCTGCAAACCCAGACAGGCCCCTGCTGCCTACCATCCATAACCCTGACCCTGGGAGTGGAAACCACCCGACCAGCAACGCACAGTCCTTCTCCATCCCTCCTCACCCGTGTGTCTGTCTCTCCCTAGGGTGTGGTCAGCCTCCCACCCTCTCCCCGCTTCCCTAATTGGTCTGGAGCCTTATCCTGCTCCTTTGTCACATACTTGAGGACTCTAACTGCTTCAAGTCTTTCCCCTCCTCCAGCCAGTCTTTCTTGGATGTTTGCTGCCAACACAGACCAAAACCTGACCATGGTGCCAGTTCCTTGGCACACCGAGGATACAAAAAAAAAGAAAAGAAAAAGGGCCCCAGGAGAACAAGAGCATGGCAGGCCCCACAGGCTGTCCTAATAACTTGTTTCCTGCAGAAATGAGTGGAGATCCACCCTCCACCCTTACTCCCAGGGCACTCATTGCAAAGTCTGGCTTCGCTTTGTTTTCTTTTCTTAAACTTAAAAAATAGTAATTATAGATTCACAGGAAGTTTAAAAAAACACGAGGGGTTGGTCTCCTAGACCCTTCACGCAGCTAAGGCAAATGGTTACAATTTACAGTAACAAAACCAGGGAATTGGCAAGGTGCATCAAGATACAGAACTGTCCCATCGCCGCAAAGTTCCCCTCATCCTACTCCTCCTCCCCGTCAAACATCTCTCCCCAACCCCACCATCACTAACCTATTTTCCATCACCATAAGTGTGGCATTTCCCATCGTTGCCCCCACTGAGCTAGTGGCCATTGAAAAGCACCTCAGGGACAGGGTGGACCCCAGCTGAGAAGAGGCTGACAGACCAGGCAGGCCTGGGACAGAAGTGGCCCAAGGCATACGGAGCCCAGCCTCACCGGGATTCAGACAACCCACATACCTGCAGCCTGTGTGCCACCAACCAGTCCTCACCTGCCTGTGTGGGGCCTGCCTGCCAGACCCCCTGTCTCATTCTGCCTCCATTCTGCTCGCCGGCCTGCACAGGGCCCCTCACCTGCGGGGCCCATTTCCCTGGTGGGGACTGGAAAGCGACTGCTCTCTGCTGACCCCGTCAGGCAGGCAGTCTGCTGCTCGAAGTGTCCCGGCCGCCAGATTTTCATTTGAAATTCTCCCAAGTCATGTTTCCAGATTTTCATTTGAAATTCTCCCAAGTCATGCTTCCCGTGTTGTACCTACATAATTCATTTTTATTACCTAAATATAGGGCTCAATATTTGCTCCTGTTAAATTTCATCTTGTTTGTTTCAGACATCATTTCAGCTTATCAGGATGTTTTCAAACCCTCAGCTATCTCTCCGGACCTCAATTATCCCTTCTAACTGTCATCTAAAAATTTAATAATCCTGCTCTCTGTGTCTTCACCCGCATCATAGATGAAATCGTTAAATAAGATTTAGGACCGAATTCTGTGGCATAATACTAGGACCCCCCTTTCTAGATTGAAATTTGAGACGTAAGCAATACCCTTTTCAAGACAATTGGTCTGCAGCTCTAAGTCCATCAAGTGCCCTGTCCTCTGGGCTTCAGGGTTTTCGGTTTTGTTTTCACTTATTCACAAGGCTGCCATGAGTGTTTACAACGGCAGCTCAAGGACTGACCAACCCCAGAGACTAGGCCTCACCACCCTCTGATTCCCATTTCCTTTCATACCCACGCTACAATGGCTTTGAATCCCAAGGACTTTTTCTCAGATATTCCCAAGAATACCCAGGATTATATGTACTTGTCTAAAAGTCTGCCCTCCTGGAGGTTACCTTGCTGTGACCTGCAGAGAAAGTGGAACTCAGAGGCCAGCTCTGCTGACTGGCCTGGCCGTAGACATCTGCCTGATTTCCAGGGCCGTGATGGCTTTCTGAGGTGGGAGGGAGCACGCAACGCCTGCCCAGGACCCACCTTGTGCACCTGTAACTGGAAGTGCACAGCTTCTCCCCAGGCCGACCAGAGATCTTTGTTATCCCTGGGCCACTGTGGGCTCCAGAGCTGCCCCCCACCCTCCGTCTCGCACTGGGTCCTGGAGGCCTGGTGGCCCTTCTCTACTGCTGACTCCCCAGCCGTAAGGCCATGTCGTCCTTCCCTGTCTGCTAGCCTCAGCTGCAGCCACCGATACATCAGCATGGCCATGAGGGTCCATTCCCGGTCTCTATGGGGACCCCTCTGCTCCTGTGCGCGTCCAGGATAAAAACACAGACATAAGAGAAGGACAGGCCGCAAGGCCACCCTGCAACACTTAAATCCCACGTGCACGTACATGGGAAACCTCGGGAGGACAACTTCTCACCCACCCATCCATTCCCGCCACCGAGCAGAAGCTCCCAGCCACACTGAGTATCAGTCTAACAGCTGTCCAAAGGGATGCAGAAGGTGGGTTGATCAGCTTTGTCCTAGGTGAACTCATGCTGGCTTCTAGCAATCACCTTTCTTTTCTAAGAACTCATAGATCATCCATTTCAATCATCTGTTTTGGAATTTTGTCAAAAATCAACATTGAAATGACTGAATAATCATTTCCAGAATCAGGAAAGGGTCCAGGCTCTCTGGGGCGACGAATGTGTAAGATCCTTAAGTGGAAGCCAGGCTCTTCCAAGCCCTGCTAGCTGTTCCTGCCCATCTCGCTCACCATCTCGATCACACACATTCCCATGTACACACACACACACATGTCCTCATGCACACACGTGCACGCACACACATGCATGCGCACAAGCATATAAGGCACCCACGACTACTCAGAGGACCCCTCAACCCTCTAACATGAACATGCCATCTAGCACAGACACCCTAAGTCAACACCCCTTGTCTTTTCTTCTTTTCACCTCATTCAGAACTGCTCTGTCCTCTCTCTCCACGCCCCTACACCTCCCCCAGGGGTAGCAGACATCTTCCTTTCTCTGTAATTGTGACTGTGGCTGAGTCCCCCATGTGATCGCAGGGAAAGGGGAGCCAGGCACATTGGAAGGTGCTCGTGGGCTCTGACCCATGCTACAAACACACCTCCATCTGTCAGCGTGGCCCTCCCTGCGTGGGGAGTTGATGGGGCATTGACTGCCAATTTGCTAACATCTTTGTCTGTGGACGCTGCAGAGACACAGTTTTCTGCGGAGAAATTCTAAGGCTTAGACTCGAATCTTCTCAGAATTATAGTAATTAAAGTTGAGAAAAGCAGCATGCAAAAGCTCCCCCCGCCCCAACCTGTCACTTCTGGGCTGACAACAGGGCACCAACTCCAGGCTCACTCTGTCCTCCTCCCAGGTGCCTTCCCTCTTTTCTTCCTGCCCCTTCCCCCTCTCCAAGCCAGGTCTGAGACAGCCAATGGCTACCCATCCCCAATCACAAAGGAGACGCCAGCCAAGTCCCCTGGAAAAGCAGGCACCTCCTAAATGCAGCTCTTTGGAGCCTGCTGAGTCCTACTGGGCTGGGTCATCCAGGCACTGTGAGCGCTGGGGACTGGGTCAGAGACAACATCAGAACTGGGAGAGACCTTGAATACCACCCAGAGCAACTATTTCCACAAATGAGGAAACTGAGGCTCCGAAGAGACAAGGAACTTGCTTAAGTTCAGCCGAAATGTCACAGAGCCAGGATGAGGACTCAGTTCTCCTGACTCTGGCTTAGTCCACTACCCCAAAGCCATTTGGGGAAGCCAGAAACTGTGCAATTACGGCTAATTTTCAGGCAACTTTTTGAGGTATTGTGATCCCCCATTTGGGGATTGAGAAAATGAAGTGATTTGCCCAGGGGGGCCACAGAGAGAAAGCACTAGATGAGGAGGGGCAAGGTCATTGCACCACTCCTGCTCATGACGTTCCTCGAGGGCGGACAGAAGCACGTCTACGCGGGCTTGTGAACACACGAGAATGTCCCGGTGGGAGAAGTCTTGGAAGTCACCTCCTAGAATGTCCCAGCTGTGAGCTTCCTCCACTAATCACATCAACTCAGCATGTTCTTCGCAGTAAGGATCCCACGTGGCCAAATGTCAGCGAACACAGTGGCAAGAAAGAACGACACACCTGAGAGTAAGAGACAGAGACGGGGCTCATGGGGAAGGTGTGCCTGGAGGCTGATCTTCCAGAGCGAGGATCTAGAAAAGCAGATGTAGCCGGGGGGGGACCTGGAATTGATAAAAATCTCAAGGAGGCTCCCTTGGGGAGTGACGGATATTCATACGGCAGAGAGAAGCGACGCAGATGCTCACACTAGGTTCCGATGTCGTCTACCCCCTGCCCTTTCTCCATCTCCCATCCCTGGACTGAGAGGAGGCTTGACTAGCCCTCACAGGAAGTGACAGGAATATTTTCTCCTGGGCAGTAGCTTCATACACCACCCTCCTGCCCAAGCTCTTGGGAAGTTAAGAGGTTTTGTGGAGAGAAATCAAGGGAGTGGGGTGTGCAGTGGGAACAGAAAGTGGCTGTTTGTCGGGAAGATGGCCCAACACGAGTTGGGAATGAGCAGAGAAGCTGACCTGTCCCTGAATGCCTGGCCTCTGTGGACTTGGGGACAGCACTGCTTTCTTAGTGTTCCTCGTGAAGTGGAGCATTCGTCGTGTCGTCATCGGTTGAGTTATACCGACTTTCTCGTTGTTTTCCTTTGCGAAACGAGGGTGAGAGCAGTAGGCACTGCACAGGTGGGTCGTGGGAATTAAATGAGATGCAAGTACCTGGTACCGTTGCCGGCCCGTGATCAGCACACCATAAGTGTTAGCTTGTTCTTATTGTTTATTTCTATCTTAATGAAAAACGTATGATCTTCACAGTGTTATGAACCGAAGAGCACCACGAGTTAGGTCTCACAAACTCCGTTGCCGAAATCGTGCACTTCGGACAGTTCTGTTACATTCGTGTTATTTAAACAAAAAATTCTCCTTCTCAGGCAAGTTGGAAGGAAAGCGCTTCCTCTGCCACCCCAAAGTGGTGCTTATGATCATAAAACACTTTTTCATTTCAAGGTGATTTCTAACTGCTCCTCGTCGTATGCTCACGGTATAATTCTGAGGTCAGTGGGGCACGCGTAGTTACATTTCCTTACTTCCTTTATTAATCCTGAAACTCGGGGTAAAGGATGTTTGTTGGCTGGATCTACAGCCAGGTCCCCAATGCCTCCCTCAGCCCAGAGTCCAGACAGCTCATCAGGCTGCCTGCCTACACACCCCAGCACACTCGGGGGGCCCTACTTGTGGCCTGCTCCCGACCTCCATCGAGTCTTGCATCTCTGCCAGGCTCCTCATCACCTGCAAATGAATGTTCAGAATCTCGAGGAGTTCAGAATCTCATGCTAAGGTGGTAAGACTGCTCTTTTAAAAGGAGCATGGTGCAGAGATGCTTATCCATCCCACTGTGGCTTCTGGTACCCAACCCTGCCTTCCCAACGCCACCCCCGCTCCACCCCTGTTCACAGGGAACCCTTTCCTTGTCTATCCTGCTTCCAGAAGGACGATCAAGTGCCTGTTCCGATCAGTTGAAACCCAAATTCTTTCAGGTGCCAGATTAGTCCAGGTATTAGCTATTTTAAATATCCCCCCTGACTGTTTCCACATTCCTCATCACCCCCCTGTGCCTGCTCCACGACAGGGAGGCAATCGCCATTCACTAACTGTCTAGGCTTATCCTCCAAGGCTTTGCTCAGTCTTCTCTCTGAGAATGACTTTCTTTTCCTGGTCCTCCAGGACCCTGGAAGGTCACGATGAGTATTCTTTAACAAAATCGAATAGAATCCAAAGTACCGGAATATATAGCCCGTGGTAGGCATTGATCCCGCATCTCCACACACATACATACTTGTGCGTGTGTGTGTGGCGCATGCTGACGGAAGTAAAATATATTTCTCACTGTGAGTAGCAGTCAAAATTTTTTGAAATGCACTGGAAGTTAGTGCCTTCCATCCTCAATAGTACCACGAATGTGTAATCTGCCTAACTTCCCCAAAGATGCCATGGGTAAGGTCACGGAGAAGAGGAATAAGGGGCCTAAATGGAGCCACTCCCCCCCGGAAGAGAAAGCATGGGCGGGCAAAACACCGTACGACCTGCCCAGCACCTGGCTGTGCGACGAGATGAGAAGCTCACGACGGCAAGGATGCAGCCTCTTCACTTACCTCTCCCTCCCCAGCACCTAGAACCCAACAGCAGGAGTGCACGAGTAAGTGTTGGTGAGTGGACAGCACAGGTTAGGTTGGATTAGTCTGTGATGACAAAAAAAGGGAAGTCTCCGTGGCGTAAGGGGGCTAATTTCCCACTCACATGAAGTCCCCTCTAGGTCAGCCGTCCTCGGTGTGGGAGCTCAGAAATCTCGGCCGCGTGCATCCCATCACATGATGCCTGCTGAACCAACACGTGGCCTCCAGGTAATTGTGGCAGGAAAGAGAGAGTTAGAGGGCCGCACGTGATGACGTGTCACTTCCCCTCCAGGCCATGGGCCAAGCCTTGTCGCGTGGCCCCTACCTAACTGCCAGGAAGATGGGTAAGACAGAGAAGCGCATAGAAATTCGGGCATCAGCGAACGTCTCTACCCCACACTGCATGGGTCGTTTCACCTCATTCCTCATCTACGCGTGATTTTCTGTATACACCTTTCCTCCCCAGCTACCCAGTCACTCATTCCACAGAACTTCCCTAATGTAAGCCCTGTGCCGACCTCTGGAAATACAGAGGTGACTGAGATAGCGTCCTAAGTTGGGTCACCCTGGAAGCAGACCCTAAGCCAAGGACCAGAGAGAGCACACATGGCCAGGTGGGGAGGTGCAGAGAACACCAGCAGGACAGAGGGAGGTGATCCAGGAGGTACATTTTTTTTTTTTGAATAGCGACCCCAGTGGGTGTCTGATGCTCAGTCCATGGAGTAGCTCTGGGTAATAGTGCCCAGCACGCCCCAAAATCAACCCCACTGAAGGGCCGAGGGAACCGAGGTCATTATCAGCCCATTCCATAGGCCAGTCATGAACCCACGTCTCCCTCTTGGTTTTCGGGCCTCTCTGGAACAAAGCGGCAGTCACGTAGCCTGATTTGGGCCAGTGAGAAAGGAAAGGAAATCTGTGGGGAGGCTCTGGGGTAGGATTTGGTTCCCTGACCAAGAGAACAGATGCTGTCCCTTCCTTTCCACTTGCCCTGAATGCAAATGCGACGCCCAAAGCCACTATCGCCATCCTGTGTCCAGCAGCGTTGACCAGTGGACAGAACACCCGTAAGCTAAGGATGGCAGAGAAGAGGAACTCGGGATTCCGACAGCATCACCGAACGACGTCTCACAACCGTCGTCTTCTCTCGTCTGAAATATGAGGTCCACGGACTTCAGCCTCGTTCACGCCGGAGGCGTCTGCTTGCAGCTCAACACCATCCTCACCAGCCCGAGTGAGAGATTCCAGGCAGAGGGCGTTTGTGCAGGAGGTCACGGCCGGGGATGGGAGGAGTTCGGTGTGAGCGCAAGACGGAGTGTGCATTAGAGGCTGGAGGGGCAGAGGCTGCTGGGGAAAGGCTCGAAACGGAATATAAAGGGTCTTCCTTGCCATGCAAAGGAGGTCAAGGGAGAGCTTTACAGAGCTTCAGATGAGAGGAGAAGATGCTCATACGTGCGTTTCGGACAATAACTGCATGAATCATGAAAAGGAAGTCCTGTCGCCCCCTTACAGACATGGATGACCCAGGAGTCACGTCCAGTCGTATCATCCGCAGCCACCAATACAGTCCCTGCTGAATACCTGTCGAGCTGAGGTGAAATGAAATTAGCCCCACTATTCTCATGTGACACGTGTGGCTTTCATCAGCTGCTAAAGCAACCCAGGAAGGCCGTGGGGGCGTTTCTGGCTCTGCCACCGAGACCTATGACGGTGTTACTTCCTGCCCGGGGCCTCGGCATCCTCATCTGCACGAGGAAAGTGCAGAACCTAGTGTCGCTTTCTGCAGTAATCCTGGGGACTGACTGTCTGCGGGTGGCAACGGGGAGAGATGTCCAGGCCCTCTCCTCTTTCCTTCCGCACGATGGGCAGGGAAGTTGGTGGGACGGTTTTACCGAGGCCCTCAGGCCACCAAGTGCCAAGCAGAGAAAGTGCTCAAGAGCTACGCCCTCAAGCCTGACTCGGGAAAGAAAAACTGTTGACCAAATATACCTATTTCTGTACGTCTCAGATTACCCAGGTCCCAATCTGGTTCTTTATATATCATATGTATGCGAGGTTTTATCCGTTTTGTTTTGTTTTACTCTTCCAACTATTATTTCCAAATCAAAGAGAAGAGGAAAGGGGAAATTATATGTTTTCTCTTGTGCATTCAAATAAAAAGTGATCAATTAACCCCCCCAAATTAGGTATGTACCAAAGAGACCCACAAAGATGAGGCTCTGGACCTCGTGTTCATATACCCATCAACGCGACGGTCCTAAATTATATTTGACATTTAATTAAAACCCCAAGGCAGCGAAGTCAAGAGCTGAACTGTTACATTTCTAGAGAAGAAGAGGCTCTTTAGGATGGATTCATTTATCTCCTGTCACCAAAGGCATCAACTCTACCCGCTCCACCACCACCCCCTGCACCTTAGCCCAGATCCACTCACCACTGGGAGAAACACAACAGAGGCAGTGATTGGAGGAAGACACCCCCTTCTCCTCCCTCCCTTCACCCCACACTCCCGGGGATGCTGTCGCCGCCAGAATGGAGCTGATCCTTCCCAAGTTCGATGCCCTCTAGAGCCAGCGTCCTCCAGGCCACCACCCATACCGCGCCCCCAATTCCCCATTCATCTCCTTTCCTAGAGCCAGAACTTTTGCCGGTCTACAGACATGAGGATTTTAGCATTGAGCGTTTTTCCTTCTCCCCGTCCCATCCTCCCTTCCTCTCGCCCTCATTTGCTCCCTCCCTCCTTGCTTTCCTCCCTCCGTCTCTCCCTTTCTCCTTCCTTCTTTCCTGGCCGCCTGCAGGAAGCTCGCTGAGCAGCCTCCACATTCTAGGTCTGCGCTAAATGCGATGGGGACCCCAAGACCTGAAAGAGTCACCTCCTGCCCTTGTGATCTTTTGGTGGAAACAAGAGAACTCACGAAATGCTGAGCATCTGCACTGGACGTAATGGGACGACGTGTAGTTAGTGCCCACGGGGGCCCCGGCCAACAGGAACATTGGAGTCATGGGAAGAGGAGATGGGGGGCAGGGCAGACAGGCAGGGATTCGAGGAGGAGCCGGGCCTGGCCCTGGGCCTCAAATCCTGATTCAGTCTAGAAGGGAGGGAGGAAGAGGAGAGGCATTCCAACCATATGCAAAGGTCTAGAAACAGGATGAGAACGGGAAGTAGTGAGAAGGCCTTCCTGCCTGGAGAGGAGGTTCGGTGGAGCAGGGAAGAGGAGACGGGTTTAGAGAAGCCTGCTGGTGAGAGGAGGAGTCTGGACTTCCTCTGGGATCTGGATTCCTGTGGGCCCTGCAGGCTTCCAGGCCCCGGGGCCGAATGTGGAACCTACAACGGACTGGGATTGGTTCCGACCTTACTGGGGCTGGCTATGTAGCCTTGGGCCGGCTGCCTCCTCTCTCAGCCAGATTCTTCCCTCTAACAAGTGGGGAGGGTCACCCTCATCCTTGCCCTCCTTAACCCAGTTCTCAGGACCAGGTCAGTGCTGAATGGTGCCACGGGCCGGTTCCACACGTTCCACATGGGGGCAGGTGTGGAGGAATGGAAGTGCAAGCACCAGCGAGCCAGCACGTAGGAGCATGCAGCTGGGACCTCAACGCAGATGTAGTCGCCCTCATTCAGGGAACGGGAGGTCTGAGGAGTAAACCTTAGAGACGCAAGTGGGAAGAAAGAGTGGAAGAAGATTCTAGGCCAGAGAGCTCTGGGGTGGGTGTCAGAGGAGGGGATAACAGAGGGAGAGGAGCACCCAGAAAAAGAGGAACGTGGGCACCAGGCACTGGGAAAGGGGCTTGGAGGGAGCACAGGCCTCTTGGTGTCTCCTGGAGACAGGAGTCCCCGGGGCCCAAGGTGTCCCAGTGCCCCAAGTGACATGCTAGGGTTTAAGGGAAGAGCTCTGGAGAGGTGGGGCAGGGGCCTCGGGGTGTTGTGCTGCATGAAGGGACAGGCCAGCTGGGCAGGAATCTGTAATGGGACAGAGAAGTACAATGCTGCCCAGTAACCCGGGTCTCCGCACACGGAGTCCTCGGTAACTCGACGCCCTCTCCCAGTGACATGGACGGGGCTTGGGTAGGAACCCCCCAGCTCCCCAGCACCAGCTCCAGCTCCGGCACTAAAACAGCACGGGATGGGTATCTCACAAGCCGATCTGAGTGGCATCAAAATAAGACCTGAGCAGGGACGTACATACCGGTCCACGCACTGGCTGTGTGACCTTGGACAGCTGTGTCCCTTTCGGCCTCGACATCCTCATCTGAAACACCAGGGCTGGGCCGGGCCCTTTCAGCAGTAATGTCCTGGGAGGGGCGGCTGTAAGAGACGGAACATAATGTGGGCCTTGTGGGGACCTGACGGATGCGGGGGCGGGTTGCGGGAGCGAGAGAGTGCCAGCTGGACGCAGCCCAGGACCCCTCCCTGTGGCTTGTTTGCTCTGAAAGCTTGAGGGGGAGGTGCTGCAAAGGGGGAGAGCCGTGACCCTGGCAGACAGAGGGTGTCCTCAGCATGATGCATGTGCACACGTGTGTGCACACGGACACACACACGGGCATGCACACGGCTGGCATGAACCAGCTTGAGAGAGGGACATGACAGAGGGACATAGGGACACCCTCTCCGCTTCAGTCCTGCACGAAGCTATGTCGCTTTCCCTATTCATAGACACAGAGACTGAGGCAGCCCTCAGGAAGAGTGTTCTCTTCAAAAATAAGCTAAAAGCAGGGCAGAGGCCTCCGACGCCGACCCTGGGTCTCACTCTGACTGGCAGGGAGGGTGGGAGGGGGCAGGGAAAAGACCGTGGCACGTGAGGGTGACTCAGACGCAGGGCGAGCTGGAAAACCTCTCACTCTCTATAGAGGAAAAGCCACAGCCAAACAGAGCTGCCATCAGCAGGGAGAAAGGAGAGGAACGTTCTGGGCACTGCAGCCTGCGGTCAGATAAGTGGTCCCGCGGCCCCATCTCCTCGCCGTCCTCGGTGGATGTTTCTCGCAGAGGAGGCGCCTTCGAGGGCAGCTCCAGCCCTGGAGCCCTGTCTTCCTACCTCCCAGAACAACTGTATTCTGATGTAAAAATATCATTTTAAGGTATATTTTCTTAACTCCCAGATGCGCCCCAGGCCTCACTCTCGGCATCAGTCCCCGTGGAGATGGCCCGGTCGTTCGCTAACTTTGGAAGGAAAAAGCAAGCTTGTCTCCTTGAATCCTGCTCTCGGGATGGAGCCCGAGATCCACCTGGGGACCCGTCAGAAGCTCATGTGTGGCGCTTCGCTCAGGGCCCGTGGGGAGGCAGTAGGGGCGGAAAATCAAGGCCCAGTTCTTACAGAACAACTGGACTTACCACCGTACCGGGTCTGAGAATTTCTCACCCAAGGTGAAACCTGCTGATCCAGCCCAGGTGGAAGCGGTTCGGGAAGAACCTCGAGGGATGTGTCTCTGTAGCAACCAGGTGCGGGGAGGTTGGTTTTCCACAGTCTCATCCTGAACATTCTTGATTTCCTTGAAATCACGCACAAAGTGAGCGAAGCCCCGAGTGGCCCTGTCTGTACTTCCAGCAGCGTCTCCTCTCCAGCGTCCCGCATCCTCGACACCCATGGGTGTGAGAAGGGCCCACTTCCCAGTGGACCTGAACCTGCCTCCCACGGCTCTCTGGGAGCCCCCCGTCCTTCAGCTCAGCACACCCTCCCCAACGAAGGCGAGGGGCAAGAGACTGAAATCTCTGGCCAGTCCTGCTGCCACGCACCACATGTGGGGACCCACTAGGCCTCAGGGGAGCCTGGTGGGGCCCGATCTGCCCTGGGGAAAGCAGTTCCCCACTAGCCACCCCTGCTTCCCTGTGCCTCATTCCAGACGGACCAGTTCCTGGCTGGACTAGTTGCTCGTGGCTGATGTAACATCAAACTGAGTGGAAGGAAACGAGAGAAATTCATTCTCTCACAGCTCTGCAGGCCAGAAGCCCAAAATCAAGGTGTCGGCAAGGCCATGCTCCCTCTGAGTTTCCAGGAGACCGTCTTCCCTGGCCTCTGCCAGCTTCCGGTGGCTTCTGGCATCCCTCGGCTTGTCATAGCATCACTCTGATCTCTGCCTCTGCCTTTTCATGGCCTTCCTCTGTGTCTCATCTCTGTGTCTCTCTGTTCGTCCTCCTTGGATTTAGGGCCCATCTTAGATCAGGATGATCTTATTTCGAGATACTTCATTGCATAGGCAAAAACTTTCTTTCCAAATAAGGTCACATTCCCAGATATTAGGGTTTAGGACTTGGACGTAGCTTTTGGAGGGACGCAATTCATTCCGCGACGCTGGTCTGCTGGTCATTCCCCTCTGCCAAAGCGTGAAGTCCAGACTCTTCTGAGAGCTGTTCAAGGCCCCCCATCTTCTTTACTCACCTCCATTTCCCATGTCCCTCTCAGCATGTCCCCACGGCAGTCCTCTCAGAGTCCTCACTCGTGTTACTGAACTCTGCTCAAGCTGCCCGCCCCCACCTGAAGTGTCCTCCCTCCTTTCCTCTCCCTGCAGGGTCCTGCCCACCCAGCCCCTAAGGGCCATTGGGAAAGGAAGGTCCTAAGCACTGGCTCTGTCACTTACCAAGTGCTTGAGGTCAGACAAGCCTCCCAATGTCTCTGGGCCTCGATTTCCCCACCTGAAAATAGAGACGATCGCTTTCTTACAGACTAATGAGGAGTAAATGTCACCACACACGTGAAAGGACCCGCCACCCAGTAAATTTCCAATAAATGCTTGCTCTCCGGTTATTTGATCTTCCCTTCTCTGAATCCAGTTCTATTTACGGTCGGCGCTGGCCTTAATTGTTTCATTCTGTTGGCCTCGCCCCCGCAGGTTAGGCTTTCTGAGGATGGAGACAGGATCTGAAGCTTCGCTGGGATCTCTTACAGCGCGGCGATGCCCATCTCTTTGAAACTCAGACTGGAGAAGCAGCCTGGCCTGGATCCCCGATCCTGTGTCCCTCTGTCACCTCCAGGCCTCATACCTCACAGGACAGGCATGGCTGGCCTGGCTCCTGCAGGCAGAGCCCAAGTCGGGGATGCGGTTGGGAGGGGGTGCGGACAGTAATGGAATGAGAGCCACTGAGATCCAATCCCACAACCATTAAGGTGAGAGAGACAAACTCCAGAGCCAGCTGTTAGGTGTAATTAGCGAATCATGCAGGCCGAGAACCCCAAGGCCAGACAGGCCAGGCCCATCCCCGCCACTCCAGGAGGACCCTGTGGTCAGCTAGGCTGAAGGAGATCTCTCTCCATTAGGTCCTGGCAGGGAAGGGCAAGCAGCCTGCTCTGTGTCATCTAAGTGGAACGGCTGAGTAGATGTGACATAATTGAATGAGGGCTCCGCATCCTCCACCCAGAGCGGAGGAATTAGCAGGCCGGCCCTCGCCTGGGAGACGCGTTCGCCCTCCTCTGCCTGCATTGCATCACTCTGGCTGCCTACCCTGACTGTGGGTGCTGGGGTGCCAGGAAGAGGCTCTGGCCAGGGCTCTGGGAGGGAAAGAGGGGGCTGAGGCGGGGCTCAGCCAGGGAGGTCCCAGGGAAGGGCTGAGGGGAGGGGGTGCTAGTGATGGGCAGGGGTGAGGAGACGCTGAATGTTTACCAGACTGCCAAACAGATGGCAAAGAGATAGCCAGAGCGAGGAGGGGAGATGGGGATGGGGGGGACGTGGAGGAATGGAGACAGGCAGAGAGCGGGAGATGAGAGCAAGATCGGCCACGATGACATGGCAGTGGCCAGGGACAGAGAGATGAGCTGAGTGATAGGGAGGAGGGATGGTGCGGGGGGCCAGGCGGGGGGAAGGAGGGAATAAAAAGGAGCTTAGTAAGGAAGACAGACTGATGAGCGGCCGAGGAAGTCGCAGACAGTGAGATGGGAGCTTTGCAGAACCTCCGGGCCGGGGCGGCTCCTGCAGGACCAGCGGTTCCTTGTCCCTCTGTGCACCCGCTGTGTGGCAGGCGCTGTTCTGAAGGCTCCGTGATTTCTCATTTATTTCTCCCAACATGCCATCTCACAGATGAAGGAACTGAGGTTGGAGTGGATGGGATTTGGCTAGAAAGACAGTCGCGACCCCAGGTCGAGCTCAGTTTCACGGCCCCCCTCCTGGTGGCACTAGTGGGGCCCCGCTGGGGTTCAGCCCCAGGTGAGTCCCTTCAGGCTAGCAGCCTCCCCGGCCAGCAATCCAGAGGCCTTCCTGGTGGCTGTGGGCTTCTAGTGCCATTAGGGGACTGTATTTTCACCCGACTCTGTCCCCTTCTCCTGAGACCTCTCCAACTCTTCTCCAGCCAACAGTTATTCTCCACAAAAGTGTGGGCTGATGTCATTGTAAGGTACGGCCCCTGCCAGGAGTGGCTCGTTTGAATAGGAGGCTTGGGGTGTAATAGGAAAGACACTGGGGGGGGGGGGGCAGGAAGGGTTCCCTGTGACCTTCAGCAACCCACCATGGGCAGATTCCTGCCATACGTACTTATCGAGCTAGTTCTGGCTATGCGACCTGCTCTGTCCAGGTGGGGAGAAAAGGCATCTGGACACAACACTTGTTGCCTTTATGCCTCACACTCCCCACCCTGGCAGCCATGGAGGATTTCCAGCCACAGGCACGAGCTCGAAAGGCTCTGCCAGCCAGGCCAACCCCACCTCCCCCAGGACAGGGCCTAGCTTTTGATGGGGACCACTGACCAAGTGCTCCCACTCCTAAAACGAGCTTCCTTGTCCCCCCTGACTGCCCTCTGTCAGGGTCCAGAGGGGCTTCGGGCTGGTATAATCCCAGCTCCTCGTTGATGGACACTCTCTGACTGGGCCAGATGGCGATGGGGGTCTGGTGAGTGTCCCTTGCTCTGCCCAGCACCTCGCATCCCCTGGCGGGGTAGAGAGGAGGTGCCACATTCCACTCACAGACAGTATTGCCAGGGAGCCCTGAAAGAGGGTGGCAGCCAGTTCACCATCATGGCCAATAGTTTCTTAACAGTGAGGCTGGGATGCTCATCCCCAGGAAGGAGGTGTCACCTCTGCTATGGTGCAGCAGGGCAGAGAGCAAGTCGGCTGGCAGAGAGGGCAAGGAGAAAGGTGCAAAGGGAAGTGGGTAAAGAAGAAAGAGGAGGGCAAGGAAGAGACTGGGCATGAGACACTGACCAAGGAACTCAAGCTGGAGGATCAGCTTTATCCAAGGCCCTGCTTTTACTCGTAAGAACCCAGTTAGGTGCAGGGACTCACACGGGGCCACTCGGCCAGTCCCAACACTGGGTAGGGTCCTCCATGGCAAGCTCATCATCAGATCCTGATTTGTGGCTCCAGGAGGAAGCTCGTGGCTTACCACCCAGGAGCTGGGAGTCACGTCTCCCCTCCCACTCAAAACCCTCCACAGCCTCCAGAACCGAGGCTTCCCCCTGGGCCTGGCAGTCCACGTCCTTCTCATCTGCACCAACCGACTCTCCATTTCGCCTCCCGCTAGTGCTCCCCACATATCCCTGGTCAGCTTACTCCTTGCCGTGCGGTGACACCTTCCCTGCACTCTCCCATCTTGGGTCACATGGGAATCCCCGTTGTTTCAGTGCCTCTCTCAGCTGTCAGTTATCCTGGGAGGCCTTCCTTGAGGCTCCCAGGCCTCAGGAAGCTCTCCCTGCCCTGTGCCACGTGCCCGAGATCTCTTGGGCAATAAGTTCCTGGATATAGGGGCGATGCCTCTTATCTCTATATGTCTGGCACCTAGCAGAGCACTTGGTTCATAACGGGCACTCCAAATCATCATTTTTAGGATGGATGGATGGATGGATGGTTGGATGGGACTTGTAAAGGCCGTGCAGAACTGCAGGGTGGGGTTGGGGCACCACTCTAGGGAATATGATCAGCCAGTAGAAACATCTCAGCAGAGTCCTAGGAAAAGGGTGATGGTGGGGGCGGGAGCTGCCTTGGAATCCAGTGGGTGGAAAGTTTCTACCCCACCAGGCAAGAGAGGGCACTTTAGCACGTGGCAAGGATTCTTGGACTTGAAACGGCAGCACTGAACTGGAGTATCCTTAGGGATAACGAGATCTAACCTCTCATCACCCTACCTTTCCATTTTGCAGATGAATAAACTGAGGCTCATGGAGAGGACATGACAGGCAGTGTCACACAGCTCGGCGATCCCAGATACTGGGTTTCTATGGAAACAGAGCGATTTCATGTAAGAGCAAGGTCAGTTGGATGCTTTAGATGCTATTCGATGCTGTCTATCAGTCCTGATGTGCAGGAGCCTCTGCTTGGAAATCCTCTATGAGGGGACCATGAAAAGGCATGCTACAAGAAAGTCCCAGAACAGTAAGGACTATTGGCCATCGATCCTCAGGGCACTGCCAGCATTCTTGCCCAGCCCGAGGAGGCCTCGGCAGCGCTGCTCACTTAGGTGACCAGATGTGGCCCTGTGTCATGGTCTGCTTGAGAAGGACTCTTGATCCACTCCACCTGTCTCCCTTTCCAGAGGCTACTGCACCCCCAGGCTCAGTCATCTCCTTCAGGCCACCCCAGGTCTCCCTCAGGGGGTGAGCCCCCCAACCATCTTGGTCTATATAGTATACTCTGCACTTTGCTCCAGGGGGTGTAGGTCCAAACACATGTCTTATGCTCTGTCTGGGTCCTCATGACTTGGTTATAAATGACAGGTCACCCTCCAACAACTTTACGAGGCAGGAAAGAGAGGTGAGGACACCACCCTTGTTCCAAGTGAGGAAACTGAGGCACTGATCGGCACTGGGCAGTTTTCTCAGGATAACCCAGGAAACAGGCACAACCAGAACTCCTGGAACCATCAGTTCCAGCTGACCCTCTGGGGCTCAGCAAACCCCAGAGGCACAGCAGAGCTAAAAGTCCTCGCTAAAAGACATCTGCTCCTCCTTTTATGTCAGCTCCATCCTCCTACTTACTTATTTTCATTCCTGAGTGCTCAAGGGCCCCTTGAAGGAGCTTCAAATGGAACCCTCCAAATCCTGGAAGGAGGGCAACAGTGAAGGGACCTAAACCAGCAAGGAACAGAGCAAGGCCCAGGGCGGGAAGTGGAGGGCCATGCACGTCAGGCCTATGAATGTCCACAGGAGCCTAGAGTGTGGAGTTAGGAGTGCGATGACAGGGACCAGACAGGGTGGCCATTCCCCAGCCGTACCACTGGTCGCAAATCAAGTCTGCAGAGGCACAGGCCTGGGTTCCAGCTCCATGAAAATCCTTATTCCTTACCCTCTTTCAATGGATGAAGCAGAAACTCTGTCCCCCTTCTCCCTGCATCTCTCAGCCTGAACCAAATGAGATCCAGAGGCCTGCTCTGTCACCCAGATCAAATTCTCCCCTCTGCTCCACCCGCACACCTCCCCAACCCCTCCCACTCCACTCTAAAAAATGTCACAAAAGTTGCAGCCCCCTATATCCAAAAGGCCCTAGTGTCAAGGGCCAGTGGAGGGGAATGGAGTCCCACTGGCCTGGCTAAGCCAGACTTTACCCCAGGGGCACCTCGAAAATTCAGGGTCTGGTATGCAAGGCCCCCCAGGGACACCTGAGACATGGTTTCTATTTCCGCTTCTGCGGCTACTGAGCTGTGTGACATCCAGCAAACCCCGACCCTCTCTGGGCCTGTTTCCTTACCTGTGCAATGAGTGAGCTCAGGGATTGCTGCTGAGGAGACAAGGGAGGAGTTAGCAAGGGGGCCTGAGCCTGTCATCTCATCCTGCACCTGAACAGCCCTGCGTTCCGCTCTCTTATTTGCAAGGCTTTAGGTAAGATTCGCTTGGGAGGGAAAAAGTTTGGTGTTTGAGAAAATCTCAAATCCATTGGCCTGGAGATGAGCTCTGAGATTACGCTCTTCTCTCTGTCTCATTCTGTGACTCACTCCATGCACACGTACCTTTGGCTGGCCAGTCCAAGCTGGACAGCCCTGATTTCGCACGTTCTTTCCTGTGTCCCCTCTAAGATGATCCTAGTAACCAAGACTCGTGCTCCGATTAGATTTAAGAAGCAGGTTTCCCCACACTTCTGTGTGTGCAAAACATGAGCCCTACCCAAAATTCATGAACCAGACGCCCTGAAAAGATATTCAGCCCAGACAGGACATCTGTGCCAAGTGCAGAGCAAGGGTTTTAGTCAAGAAGGGCGGCAGGGGGTCCAGGAAACGGGTGCCGTGGGCTGGGCACACCGAGCAGCCTTCCTGGGAGAAGTAGAATAGACCAAGGTAGATGAGGATTCCAAGATGGGGTTCACTGGGTGTGGGGGCTCAGCAAACAGACCAAGGTGCTTCAGGGGTGAGCAGAGAGGTAAGATGTCACGACCCGGAGTTAGATTACCTGAGCTTAGCTCCCATTCTGTGACCTAAGTGTCATTATGACTTGGGCAAACCATTTACATTCTTAGCCCAGGTTTCTCCATCTGTTAAACAGGACCTCGGATTCTCTCCAGGTCCCTATGGGTCTCCCCCACGTCTGCCCCAGGCTCCCTCCCAGTGGCGGCCTTGGTCATTGTTTTCACAGGAGAAGAGGAGGACAGGGAGGAATTCAAGGCCCAGACAAGTCAGACCAAAACCCTCAAGTTGGGGATGAAACTTAGAGCCCAGGCCTCACTCCCTGGTTCTGCCTGCGCCAACTCTGGAAGGTCAGGAGGGACGAGAGATGGGATGAAGTAGGACCACATCCCTCCTCTTGCCTGCCAGGTTCATTAGCAAGCCTGGAGGATCCCTGCTCAGAAGGGATAGTTTCTGATGAATATTCATCGTCACCGGAGGCCACATTTGCATCTTCCAAAGTACTGAAAGGCCACAACCGACAGCAGCCTCTGGCCTCCCTGGCTGCCCCTCTCCTGGAAGGCGGTGGCCTGCCCACCTCCTTCACCTCATCTCGCCCTGGCCTCACTGCTCTGACACCCTGAGGCCCGCCAAGGACCCAGGTGAGTATCAAGACCCTCCACAGCCGAACCCTAAGCTGAGCCAACAGGTGGGCTGCCAGACCTGGCTGAGGAAAGACAGCCCCGGGGGACAGGTTTAGGTTGGCGAAGCTGCGAAAGAAGGAGAGGAAGGTGGGGTGTGCTGGGGACCTGCGGTGACACCCCTCTTCAGAAGAGGAGCAGGGCATGTCTCCTCCACCGGTCGTCCTTCGGCCTCACCACTCAGGCCTCCTCCAAAATGCAGTTTTCCTTTAGAACCATCAGAGGCCTGTCGGGGGAGGGTTGGTTGAGTAAGTGGAGCCTCCTACATAATAGCACAGAATATTATATGACCATTAACAAGAATGCCCTGTGAATTAAAGAACAACCCACAATGTCTACAGCATGTTGCTAGGTGATGTAAGGAAGTTGCAGAACTAGGCTTAGCCGGATCCTGCTTTTGTAACGTAAACAAGCAAACAAACAAAGTTGATAAATGGATGCACCAGAAAAAAAAAACTGTAAGGATGTACCCCAACTATCTCACAGGGCACCGGGCTGGATAAGAAGGGATTTTTTTACTTTTCAGGTTCAATACATTAGGTTTTGCCTTCCTGTTTGAAGTCTGGGTGTTTCGCAATGATTTATTTTATAATCAGGACCAGAAAATTAAACGGGGGGAATGCTAGCTTCCCATGAAAGGACAGGACGATGGTGGTGTTGCTGCTACAGGCTGGCCTGGGGCCTGGCAGAGGGGCTGCAAGAGGAGAGGGTGTCCGCCCGTGTGCCCCCACCCCTCCTCGCCCCAAACCATCCTGCAGTTCCGGTCGCCGTCTAGCCTTGGCCTTGAAATCAGGCTCTGTTACTTCATTATGTGTTTGCCCAAGGCTCACTCTCTGGAGAAGCATATTAACTAACCTGCAAGTTCTGACCAATTTACAGAGCTCTTGTACATTTTCATCCATTCATTCGGAAACGCTCCCCGAGCTTCTCCCTCAAGGCAGGCGCCAGGTGCTGGAGATACAGAGAATAAATAAGCTCCTGTAGGGAGAGCTTGACACCAGGTGGGCCCGTCACCTTTGGGGCTCTGTCACAGGTGGGCCCGGGGTCGGTTGGAGCACAGAGGCCCCAGCCAAAGCTAAGGCTGAGCTTCAGGGAAGCGAGAGTGTTTGCCAGAAGAAGAAAAGAGGGGACCCCGCAAACAGAAGAGCACTCATCAGCGGATGCCCACTGAGCACCCGGCCACGGGCTAGGAAGGGAGATGCCCTCAGAGGTGCAGCCATCGCGATCCGTGTTCTGAGGAAAAGGAGATGGCGCTGACACGCATGGGAAAACGGGGGTGGTGGGGAGCTGGGAGAAAGGTTTCAGGTTTACAGCACCCAGGGGACACAGGTCCTGCTGGTCCCGCCAAGGCCTCCACGGTGTCCCGGTCTCCCTCCCACGCCTGCTCCCAACTGGGCCTGACTAGGAATCCAGAACTGTCCCCCATGCTGGGGCTAACAGCAGTGCAACGACATTCACGGCCCAGGGCCTGCCAGGCTCCCTGGGTCTGCAAAGAGCCGGTCATGCCTGCCTTGGCCTCCCGTGGCTGGGCACCCTGCAGCCTCGCCGAGAGGGCCACGGCGGACACTGCCACCCCAGGCAAATGGGCCTCCTGCGGGCTCCTCCGGACAAATGAGGCTTATGGGAGCCTCCGCCCTTCCTTCACTCCAGCCTCCACTGTAAAAACTTCTTCTCTCTGCGCAGAGCCCCTCGGTGGCACCTGCAGAGCTTGCTCTTCTTCACACGTCCCTGCGTGCGTGTCACCTGTGGAAGAGCAGGGGTGTGTCTGAGTGCTGCACGTGAGTGCGTGTGCGTATACACAACTAAGTCGTACGTCCCCGAGGGCAGTACCGTGGCCCTGTTCCTGCGGAGTGTCCAGTAGTCCCCAGTCCACACCTGTCACAGAACAGGAATTCTCTACCTCTGCCTGCAGGGGTGCACCTGCAGCTCCACCCCCACGAGAGCCCCCTGCCCCCAGCAGCCCGGGGAGCCTCCAGCATCCTCGGGGCTGGGTGTTTAGGGAGAGGTCAACGCTGAATGACCTTTCCACCGTGTGTCTGGGGCTGCCATCATCACCTCTTTGACCATCACTCCCTCTCCCGCCCACGGTCACCTCCTGAAGGCCCCACGCTGAATGACTGAGAAGGCGAGAACAG
This sequence comes from Cynopterus sphinx, assembly GCA_030015415.1. Lineage (NCBI taxonomy): Eukaryota > Metazoa > Chordata > Mammalia > Chiroptera > Pteropodidae > Cynopterus > Cynopterus sphinx. The sequence continues at coordinate 46,852,353 of CM057390.1, read as the reverse complement.
AAGTTCCCATTTGTGTCTCAGAAACTGAGCCAGGCCTCCAGACGGAGGAAATGCTTGGTGGCTCCAGGAACCCGGGGCACTTGTTCCACGGCCCTGAGCCTCCAGGGGCCCTCCCCACCCCGGAAGACTCTGGATGTCCCTGCCCCAGGTCTCCCAAACACAGGGCAGGAGCAAGGACTGGCTGGCGGGCCTGTCCTTCAGAAGAACAACTCAGAGAGGTGGCCGGAGTGCCTGGGGCCTCAGCTACAAAAGTGGGTCACCATAGGGAAAAAAGTGGTTAAAAAAAGACAGATCTGTTTCTGGAGCTACTCCGTGCTGGCTGGGAGCTGCGTGTACCCTGAGGGAGCTGCAGAAACCTCCCGTTTCTTCTCTTCTCTCTCCAGTCTCCAGCTCAACAGCCACAGGGAGCTCTAAGGACAACCCAGGGAGGCCTCCTGGCCGTCTCCTGGCTGTCTCCTGGCCCACCCGCCACCACTGCCACCTCCTGGAGGCTCCTCTCTCTCTAACCAGGGCCCTGAGCCAGCGCCGGACCCTTCAGTGAGAACTGAGGGCCGCGTGGGCTGCCCATCTCTGCTTTCTGGGTTGTCTCCAAACTGTTCCACTTCCCGTAAAGTAGGACACACCGGGGAGTGATGGCACCGAGCTCTGAGAGGGGCCAGGCAGATGCAGAGACGTTTCCCAGGCCGAGGAGGGGACTCTCAGAGGGAGGCTAGAGGTGAGGCCCAGAAACTGGGGCGGGGGGGGCAGGGCAGACCCCCCCCACCTGACTGGCAGCAGCTTCTCTCCTACGTGGGAGGGAAGAAGAGGGCTGGACCAGAAGCCAGAACCCCCGGGGCCGGTACTGGGCTTTGCTCCTGCACCAGGCCTCAGTCTTTTCATCTCTAAAATGGGAATAATTTCCACTTCACAGGTCGCTGTGAAAACTGAATGAGATACTGTATGTCAAAGGTATTTATAGACCAGTTTCGACGTTCTGTACAAATGTAAGGCATCGTCGTTACTCTCATCTAAGATCCCGTCTCCCAGGAAATCCCCAAACTGGTCACGTGTCGACAATTGCCGAAGCCAGGGGGAAGGGGGTTCCTCACACCATTCTCTCACCTTCTGTATGTGAATGAGTGAAAGGAGCTCACCGTTGGGTGCCAGTCACTTAGAACACGTGGCACAGCTGTCATACTACCTTTTTATTATTGTTATTAGTATTATTATTATATTATTATTATTAATTATTATTGTTATTCCCGTCTTACAGAGATCGAGTGACTGGCTTTAGGGCGAAATTCTGGCCAAGCTTCACGCCCTGCCTTGCGTGCCCACCTGCTTTCCTTCAGCTTTAAGCCGCCGACAGGGAAAGGTGGCTTCATTCTTCTTTGTTTGTGCGCACAGGTTCACATAGCCAGCTTCCTCCGCACGTAGCTCCCTACGAAGACTGCATCCCGTTCCCCCCGCCCCTCCATCATGGGCTCCACATAGGCACCTGGTCCCCGACGTGCGCTGCGCATCCTTAAAGACGCGGACGTCCCTGTAAATGACGGGGCACTGTTGTGAGTACCTGCTTCGAATTTTCATTAGCGGCATTGTGTTAGGAATGTGACTCCGCCTTTTACTTTGCTCAATCAATACTGCTTTTCTGAGATCCATTCTGCCGCTGCACACATCTGGTTGGATGAGTCCAAGGGTGAGTGGGACCCCACGGGACACGCCCCTCACCGCGCACTTGTCCGTCCCCCACCGACAGACAGCAGCGGCACACAAACAGCACGCTTCGCACACGTCCCTTGATCGACCGTGGAAGACCTTCTCCGGGACCCATCCTAGCCATGGGAATCACTGGGTCGCAAGGCAAACACACACTCGATTAAATTAGTCATGATTTGGGTTGCTTTTCTGAATGGCCCAGAACAGCGTCTAAAACACGGTTGGTACTATGTGAGGTGTGTTCAGTAAACATAACGAAAGGAGATAAAGAGCACTGAATTTGCCAGGTTGCTTTCCAAACACGCATACAGGTCACAAGCCTACCCGCGACGCAGGAGAGGTCCCTGTCTCCACACATCCTCACCAACGCTGTTGTCCACCTCTCCGACTTTGCCGCTCTGATGCAGGCAAAGTCACATTTCCATCACTTAAATGGACATTTCTTTCATTCATAGTATTTGAACGCCTCTTCAGACACTCGTTAATCGTTTGATTTTCTTTTTTCTTTTAAGGTGAAAGCAGGGTTAGAAATATGCTTGCATTCCCCAAGGCAAGCCAGAGAATATGAGACTCTTTGGGACAAGGGATAGTGGAGGTTGACCTCATGCCTTGGGGGTGAGGAAGCAATGAGGGGCAGGAAGAGACAGAGAAGGGGGAAGAATGTGGCAGAAGAGGAAGTTGAGGAGAAAAAGCTGTTTTCTGTGCAGGTGAATTGTTTTAGTCAGTCCACAAAGGCTCCTGCCACCCTCGCTAAGTGCCCAGGCAACAGACGATGGTCCTCACTAGCTAGTGGCCTCAGAACTCTCTGGAGGCCTGGTTAAAATGCAGATGTCTGGGCCCATCCCCATATTCCAGTTCATTAGGTCAAGATGGAGCCAAGAACTTGCATTTCTGGCAAGTTCCAGGGGTGGCGATGCCTCAGGTCCGAACCCAACTCTGAGAACCACTGCATGAGAAAACTCGCCACCACAGCCTGCGTGGCATTGTCACCTCGGACAGAGTTCCACCTACAGAAACATCAATCGAGCCTTTCAAAGGACATTAAAATCTATCTGTCCACCAGAGCACGAATTAATGCCAGCTCTCACCTCCAGGGCCTGCACTAAGAGGAGGCGAGCCAAGTCCCTAGGTCGCATCAGCTAAGGAGGCCTTCTCTCTCAGGACTGGAGTTGCAGGGTCAACGGCTCCTCTAATGCTGCAGCCTGGGGGCCTCACTGGCCCAGCCCACTCCCCTCCTTCCCACTCCCGACCACCAACAGGAATGACACTCTGTGTTCTATCACTTCATTCATTTTCAACCTATTCGCAGTCAGCACGCTATCTCATTTGATTCTCGAGACAAACCCTAAGGGGTCGTTCACCCCATTTCGACATATGGGAACCCTGAGTCCTGGAGGATCTCTGCAGTGAGTCAGGGAAGAGCCTCCTCTTGCCCCCCTCAGCCAGGCTTTTCTGCGCCGCGTGTTCCAGGCTCTCCACGTGCACAACCACTGCCACACTGCCCTGCCAAAGCCCCAAAGAGCCACACGCTTCCCACCTCCAGCACTTCATTTGCACCCTCCCAAAGCTCTTTAAAGGAGGTCGTTGGGCTATCATTACCACTGCACAGTGGAGGACATTGAAGTTCAGAGAAGCCAAGGCCTTGTCCAAGGCCACTGAACTAGTTAGTAACTGCGCACACACTAGACTCAGCCAGCCGGTCCCACTGTCCTGACTCAATCCACACCACCCTTTCCCTCAAACATCTTTACCTCGTCCTTCTTAACTATGAGTGTGTCATAGCCAGGCCTTCCTCCTTCAGGAAGACTTCCCTGCCCCCAGTCCCATCCCAGGCACTCCCATAGGGTCTGGTATTTGTCAGTGTTCTCCAGAAAAACAGAAAAATTGGCCCTTTGGGAGCTGGCAACTGTGAGAGCTGGCAAGTCCTAAATCTGCAGGGTAGGCCAGCAGGTTAGAGACCCAGAGAAGAGCTGATATTTCACCTCGAATCTGGCATAATTCACTCTACTTTCAGTTCATTTTCTCTTAAGGTCTTCAACTGATTAGATGAGGCCCACCACACTAGGAAGCATAATCAGCTTTATTCAAAGTCTACTGACTTAAATGTTCATTCCATCTAAAAACTATATTCACAGTGAAATCTAGGCTGACTGGTGTTTGACCACTATCTGGGTACCATGACCTTGCCAGGTAAACACATAGAATTAACCATCCTAGACCCTGCAGTTCTTTCTCTCCTCTGTATCTGAGTCTGCCATGTTTACTTGTCTGAGTCACCACCAGGCTGTGCACTCCTTGCAACAGTCTCGTGTCTGTCTTATGTATTGCTGTATCCATAGATGAACATGGCATGAGGCTTCACCCAGGTAAGTGCTCATTAGTAGTCACAGGATGAATGAATGGAACTAGATGTCACTGCCCAATGCCCCTGAGTGCTATTGCCCTGACACATCACTGCCATTTCGTGATCGGTGTGCGTCACCTGCTCCTCATCCGCTGCTCACCACTCCCTCCCAACTCTGCACACTAGCAGAACCACCCTGATGCAGCCAGTCAGGTGATGCCATTGAGCAGAGGGAGTCTAGCCTACCACTGAGGCCCCTGACCACCTTCCACAAAAGTTCTCCTCCTCCCCACTCCAGGTGACCCCTCAGTCTCTAGGGCCCTCTGTCCATCTCTGTTTGTGGCCGGCATCCGGAACAATGGCCCAGGCTGTCAGGCCTAGGACTGAAGGTCAGGCTGCAGGGCTGGCTTTGCAAGGAGAGGTCAGTGCTAGGAAGAACACAAAACCTGCTCTGCTCTCCTACCCTCCCTGAAACCTTTTACCTGGTGAAGTCACATAAAATGCATAGCAAGCTCTCCTTTAAAGCGAAAGAGAAGTTGCACAAGGACGACCTGGGATAGGAGCAAAAGAGCAAAGGGGTCCAAGAGAAAGTGGGAAACACACATCCCAGTGCTCTCCCACTGAACACACACACACACACACACACACACACACACACACACACACACACACACCGTCCCCAACTCAGGCTCACCACTTCTCTGCAGAGGGGAAGCTGAGCGTCTGGGAAACAGCCTGCAGCTGGGATTGCAGAGGCAGGTCCAGGCTAAGAGCCCCCCTGGGGTCAGGAGAGCAGGAGAAAGGCTTAGGGCCAAAGAGAAGATAAAGCTGAACCCAGCAGGACCAGTCTAAGGGGAAATCACCAAGGAAGGCACCTGGATAATGAGATGCAAATTGCCAAGCTGGGGGCGGAGGAGATGCTTATATGCAAATGAGCAGACCAGGCATCTATCCAGATTAAGCTCAGTTATATTTCTTTAACCCCTTTCTGGCAGAATTAGTTCCCAAACTAAGGAGGAGTGGGGGCAGGGAGCCCTCTCCATTCTGCCAAAGTAAAAAATGAGACCCAGCCATGGAGAGTGTCCAAGTGGACAGTGGAGAAGCAACTTAGCACCCAAGCTTGGGGGCCTCCAGAGCTCCGTCCCAGAGCCTCTCCCCGACCAGCCCCCAGGAATCTACTTACAGCCTAAATCCCCATGTACAGATTTGTGTGTGCAAATGACCCAGCACATAAGGGGCCAGCCCTAGATCAGACAGCAGGAGTATGGGCTCTAAAAGATAAAAGAACGAGGAAGAGGGACCAAGAAGAAGTTGGGGGAGGGAATAACGTGGTCATGAATACGGAAGAGGAGGAGAAAGGAAGGCCTAAGGAGGAGAAGGGGCTTAGGGCAGCATCTGTCTGGCATTCCCAGGGGAGCAGAGCAGAAGCGAAGCAGCTGCCAGCTGACTCACTTGCAGGGCAGGGTCCCCAGGAATTTTCCATAGGAAGACCTGGGTTCTTCGGATTCCCCTTCTGCAATGGAAATGTGACCTTGCATAAGTCACTCAACCTCCTGAACCTTGGTTTCATGATCTATAAAGTGGGAACCAGTGCTCCCAGCCCTGCCTTCTTCACAGAGTAACTGAGGACTACAGGAGATAAGGATGCAAAAGGGCTTTATAAAGGGACTATCATCATTATTCCTGGCTGGGGAGCCAGCCAGGGAATTGGGGTCAGAAGGTGAGTGTCTCCCTGTCACTGGAAGTGATCAGGTGCGCTAGGTGGTGCTGGGAGATGGTCTAGTGCTCCCTACTTCTTGAGCTCCCACACCCAGGATATAGGTAGGGGTCGGCCCCGAGTGACCTAGGAATCGGGAGACTTGGCTTCTGGTTCAGGCTCTGGCACCAGCAACCTGGGCAGCCTTGGGCGAGTCACTTCTCCTCTCTGGGCCTGTGCTTCCCCATGTGCAGAATGAGGATTAACCAGATGGCCTCTGGGACCTAGCACTGAAGCCTGATTTTTGTGCAAAGCAGAGAATCCTGTGGAACTCTTGGCTGCTTGGGTGACCCCTGAGAACTCAGTTTGTGTTTGGTTTTAATTTTTGCTTCTTTAGCTGGAAATCCTGGGCAACACGGCGAGGAATGGAAAACATTTTCACTTCTCCCTCAAAGCGGGGAGGATGGACTTTTCTGTTTCTCAGAACCGGGCCTTCCTCGCCTGGAGAGTGAGCAAACAGGTCTTCCTCCATGACTTGGGGTCAGAGACCTTTCTTGCTGCTCTCAGATCCTATCATGAGAGAAAGCTGGAGGATGTGGACCCTTGTGGGATGGGCCTACAGAACTGTGGACAGGGCTGTGCAGAGGAAATGAGGGTAAGGACCAAGGGAAGGGGCTGTGGCCATGGGTTTGGACTGTGGGTCCCATGCCTGAGAGTGCTTCAGAACGGGTCTCTGGCCTACGCTGAGTCTGTTAGCTCCCAGGGACGGTTAGAAGCACAGTGTGCAAATGCCCCAGCATGGTGTGGCAGTAGAGAGCCCAGCCCCACGTGGCCCTGTGGGGAGCAGGCGCCCATTTGGCCTGTAGGCACACTCCTCCCTCACCCACGAGGCTTCTACTGCTCAGGGACACATAAGCTTTGGGGCCACTGGACGCCCAGGAAGCTGGCGAAGGGAAGGTCCCCTAATCTGAAGTTAGGGCCAGACTAAATCCTATTATGGCTCCTTGAGCTGGAAACAGGGGGCAACACCCCCACTCACTGCACACATTCATTTATACCTCATTTTGACGAAGGTTTGAGATGACCTTTGCCTGGTTACCATGATCCAGGTTCAGCATTATCTGCACACTAATGTGGACGCTTGTCAAAGAAAAGGCCAATTGACAGCAGAGCGGGGACATCCACTCTGGAACCAGCCACTTTCACCCAGGAAACGGAGGAGACTCTCTGCCTCAAATGGCGGCACTGAGGCATAAGGACCTCATGTCTATCCACTGGCTTCTGGACCCACCAGTCGGCACACTCATTCCCCGGAGCCGCTGCAACAAAGGAGAGATCCTTCCTTGCTTCTTCCCAGCTTCTGGAGATTTCCACCCACCCTTGGCATCCTTCAGCTTGTAGACTCATCACCCCAATCTCTCCTGCCATCTTCACATGGCCTTCTCTCCCCCATGTGTGTGTGTCACCAGGTCCTTGTGGCATACAAACAGCCGTCGCTGGAGTCGGGGCCCACCCTAATCCACTGTGACCTCTTCTTGACTTGATGACCTCTGCAAAGATTCTATTTCCAACTACAGCCACCAGCACAGGCGCAGGGCAGACGTGAATTTGGGGGAGGGTGTCATCATTCAACCCGGCACCGTTGGTAAGCTTTCGTCTTATTTTTATGCCTACAAAATAGAACATCGCTGTCCCAAAGGGTGGACCTCTACTGAGTTCTACTCGACTTTCCAACAAACGTATTTATTCCAGGTTAAGGCATAAAGGTGGATGAGACACGGCCCCTGCATATCCAGGCTGGGAGCACATTCCGTGTTTGTGGGTGGCTGCATAGTCTGCGTGGGGACAGCGGCCGAAGCGGGTGGGAGGAGGGAGTCAATGACAGACGAGGCTGAGTTCAAGTCCAGATGCCACAAACCAGAACAAAAGGGGACATTCCTGCATGCAAGTTGCCTCCAATGCACGCTGGCTCCCGCCCTCAGACACTTTGAGAAGCATTCCACCATCACTGTAAAAAGCATCTCTTCACCTTGGCACTACTGGCATTTCAGGAAGTCTGATTCTGGGTCCCAGGGTGCTGTCCTATGCTCTGTAGGATGTTTAGCGGCATCTCTGGCCTCTACCCACTAGATGCCAATGGCAAATCCCCAACTATGATACCAAAAATGTCTCCAGACATTACCAAATCTCCCCTGGGAGACCAGATCTCGCCCGGTGAAGGACCACTGCCTTGAAGGTTCAGAGGCGACAGTGTCCAGAAAAGAAGAGGCTGTTCTCCTGACCCCTGGGAAGGCCTGGCCATTTGCTGTCACGGGTTTCCTCTCCCAACCCCACCTTGTCTCAGACCAGGGCATTTAATGACTTGTTGAGGCGTGATCAAAATCGTGCTTATCCTGAGTGTCATCTCCCACTGCAAAGAATTTTGGACCTCATGGCGAAATCAACTGGAAGCATCCACGAGCCTCAGATCCAAGAGGTGTCACCATTTATCAGTGAGCTAACAAGGGAGAAGGACAGCTCAGCAGCTGAGAGATGGGACTCAGGGGTAGAGCTGGCCCTACCTCTCTCTCCTGCGCCCCAATCACAGCATCCAATTTGAGTCCAGTCGAGCTGTACTGATGTCCATGAGTCCAGTGAGTGTGCTCCCAGCAGGAGTCCTCAGGAGTTCAGAGAGAACTGTCTAAACTTAAGCAGAAAATAACCTTGGCTTCTGTAAAAACTGGCAAACGTTAGCCAGGGAGACAGAGCTCCCACCCACAAGACTGGGATTCAGACAGGCTCCATCCCACTGGGGTGCTGAGCCACCAGGGCCGGACTGCAGGGCCAGTCCTGGCCAGCGGAGCTTGGAGGAAGGCCAGAGCTCACAGGCAGCTGGGAACACCAGGGACACAGCCAGGATGCACATGCTGGCAGTGGAGGAGCCGCTAACGTCCTGGGATGCCACTGACTGGGTGGCTGGGCCCTGTGGAAAGGGAAGGGCCTGGCCCCTGACTCACAGCGGCAGCACTCACATCCCAGAGCTGGGCCGCCCGTCTTGCACTGCAGTCTCGGAGGCCTCCTGCTGGATGTGTCGCCCATCCCCCTTGTACGTGGAATTCATGATAAAGTCCTCCATTGTCACCTCTTACCTAAATCAAGCTTGACGTTGATGGGGTCGGAGAAAAGCCTCCAGACGAGGAGACTGCAGGACGCGCGCGTGACACGTGGCGGCACGAAGAGCCTCTGGCTCTCAGGAGCTTCGACGCAGTCCCGGCCCAGCCTTGTACCGACTGCTTTGCCTGCAGCAAGTCACTTCGTCTCCCTGCACCTCAAGGTTCTTCCTTATAAAACAGAAGGAACAGGAGGTCCCTACGTCGAAGGATTTTAGGATTAGACGAGATGACACGTGTGAAGCTTTGGCGGCACAGCACCCAGCACGCAGAAAGTCCTCAATACCTACTTATTCTTAGACAAACCCACCTCACAGACATCCCAGCAGCGGTCCCCACTGTAGGAAACATCCCTACCACACTGCGCCCAGGGAGCATCTGCAGGGGTGGCAGCAGGCCTCAGGGAGTGACCACGCCAGCCATCTGCACCCCCAGAGCTCTCCTGGTACCTTCGGGGGCTCAGAAAGCAAAATCTCCAGGGGAAGGAGCGCCCCCAGAGCGTCCACTGCTCAAACCCCATGGGGGAAGTACAGGCTTGCGGGCCTGTCCACGTCCCCTGGCTGCAGAGGTGTTTATTTGCATCCCTGAGCTGCTCGTGTGCAAAGCTTGTGCAGCGTTTCCATTTATGCGCGTCAGCAGTGTGGCTCCTGGGTGGCCATTGGCTTGGCTGGGGGCACATGAATCAGCGAGCACGCCCTCCCTCCCCAACCCTCCCCACTGCCCCTCGGCACAGACGTTGAGGGTCAGGGTGCTCATTCAAGACCACAGCACCGAAGGTGCATCCATTGCCATGGCCACCTCAGATACCGCAGGCCACGCTTCTGGGAAAGGCATAGGAGGCCTAGGTTTGCCTTAGAACAACCGAGCCAGAGGCTGGTGCCAACAGATTTCGTCAAACAGCTTCAGAGAGGTGGGAACGTGTGAGAAATGTCAGGGCCAAGGCTACTTTGCAACAGTCTCCTCATGCTGCGTCGTTGACAGTCCGTCTCCTCTACTTGACTGTGAGCTCCACCGGGGAGGGACCATGACAGGCTTGTTCTCTGCTGTACCCCTGGCACCCACCTCCGTGTCTGAGGAATAAATGAATAAATAATCTTTTGGGTACAGAATGCTACAGCGTCTCCGAAAAGACAGAGTACAGGATATCATGACATCGAGTGATCTGGAAACATTTCATGAACTCAGTGAATAGTGTTGCTGCTAATTTGATAAGACCGTGGAGGTCACGGTGTCCTGTGATCAAAGCGTTTCCTCCAGCAGGACATCTACACACCAGCCCAGCAGTGAGTCGAGTCCTCCCTCTTGCTGGAACCCACCCAAGCCCGTAGACATACTGCCGGGGACCCCCAAATCATCGCTATTCGGTGAGGAACATCGGGGAGAAGCACCTTAAAATGTAGGACAGCGCTGCCCACAGAACTCCCCCACGCTTCAAGAAAGCAGGTGGAGAACCATATGTGGTTAGTGCCCTGATCTGGAAATCAACAGAAAATAAACCCCTAAGGGGTTTTCATGAAATCCCACACCCTCTGCACACGTCAGGTGTCCTCAGTGAAGAGAAAAGTGAAATGGGACCTGGCCGCCACCCTTGTAGACCACACCCATGATTGGCCACCCCATTGCGTCTCCCACCACGAGGCAGGGGCCACCCAATCTACGATGTATTTGTTCTCAAACCGATGGCTTCCAGCCTTCGTGGGCCAATTTCATTTCTACGATCTTTTTCTTCCTTGAAAAGCAGCCATTGCAAGACCGATTTGGCTGCTACTATGAAAACGTCCCATGGCATTGGACTTAACCATCATGAGAACACTTTCCCAGGAATGTCAAGCAATCGTGAACCTCTAAGTCCACACCAGAGCATTTCAATAAACAGAATCCACCGTTTCTGACCCGTGACACTTCACCTAACCCTACCCGGGCCGTGCTCAGCCCCGAGAGGCCGGAGAGAACTGATAAGCCAGTTGCTTAGAATGTGAAAGCAACATCATCTGGGCAAAGATTGATAGAGAAGCCCTCGAGATTATCACAAAAGTCGAGAAGCCTCAAAACCAATTCGATGTCCTTGCAATTATAAACCCTTTTTGCAAATCTTTTCCAAGGACGAGCCTTCCCTCTTAATTATGCCACAATGTATGCAGCCCTGAAATCAGAGGCTCCGCTCAGCATTTATGACGACATGCTTATCTCCCAGCCTGAAGATCCACTTCCACATGCTGATGTGCTGAACCCCCTCCTTCCAGGTTCTGGAAAACAGCCCCTGAAGGCAGCCTGGAGACGGGAGGAGGACCGCAGAAGTGGAAGTGGAGATGGGACGTGGTGAGGATGCCGTCCCCACCAGGTGCTGCAGAGAGAAATGAGGAAAAAGACCCTACTCCCCTAAAGCAGAAAGACCCCTCCCCCAACCTGAGCAGTGGAACAGATTGGGGGACATCTAGTGGGGGGTCAGGTTTGAAGAATTGAGGAATTGAGGCTCTATTTCCTCCATGCCAGACTTAGAAAGGGCTCCCAAGGTCACATGGCTTAGCTCTGTCTCCCGGGATCTGGCAGCCACACTATCAGAGTTCCAGCATCCTCCCGAGGCCCTGTACGACTCCAGGGCAGGTCTCTGCAACCCACTGCAGGAAATTACCTCTAGAATTGAGCGTCCCCAATGCCTGCCACCTCGTCAGCTTCTAAAACATCATGAGATGGGAATAAAAGCCCCTATGGATGCCTACTCTGACTTTTTGTTGAGTTTGAAGGAACAAAACTATTACAGACTTCAGTCTATTCCCCCCAAAGTATAAATGCTGAAACCTTAACCCCCAGTGGAACTGGATTTGGAGAGTGGGCTGTCAAAGAGGTGATTAAGGCTAAAGGACATCACGTGGGCGGGGCTCTCATCCAGTACGCCTGCTGTCCTTGCAAGAAGAGAAGACACCAGGGATGTGTGTGCACAGAAATAAACCGTGTGCGGACACAGTCTGCAAACCAAGGAGAGAGGCCTCAGAAGAAACCGACCCTGCCGTCACCTGGATCTTGGACAGCCGGCCTCCAGAATGACCAGACGACAAATGTCAGTCGTTTAAGTCGCCCAATGTGCGGCCTGGGCAGACTAACACGAAAGCTAAGCCTGTGTGAGCTGGGAGCTATGCGCCTGGAGTGCAGGCGAGGGACATCCCGGCAGCCTGCGTGGTGGCCTCTAGTCCTGCTCCACTTGGCTTTGAGGTCAGGTTGACCCCTTTAGTCTGGTAAACTCCCAGAGACAGGAGGCGGCGGGGCCCAGGGTGGAGGCCCCGAGCTTACTAACACTAGAGGAAGGTGGACATGAGAGCATTGTCACCCCAAGCTGGAAAATGCCACCAGTGCTTATCTGGCGACAAGGGGATAATAAAAAAATGGTCCTTTTTTTGTTTGATTCATCTGTTTCCCCAACTTTCTCAAATGAACATGCAATTCTTTTGCAATAATAAAAAGAATACGTGATTAACTTAAAATCTCTACCATTATTCTGGGCCCAGATCCAAAGCCACCTTCTGCACCTGCTGCTCCCGAAGGCCCGTAGGAGTCGGACTTCACCCACGCTTCCTCCGTCTGGGCTGCGGTTATTTAAGTGTGTGATTTTGCTAGATCACTAGTCATCACCTCTCCGCGGCCCTCAGGTAGCGCCCTGCCCACCTTCGTGGTCACTGCGGAGCTCGGCAGGGCCCTATCCCATACTAAAATTAAGCATTTTTTTTCCAATCGTAATTATTTGATTTTTACAATAAAACTGAACAATATCTCTTATCTTTTTTATTTGTAGATCAGGAAAGTAAAGCTTGCAAATTGACTAGAGGCCAAGTCTGGCTGACTTCAGGTCCTCGTGGTGTAACCACAGACGCTGCTCGAGGTCTGACCCCAAGAGGGAGGGCCTCTGAACCCCGTCTTCCAGCGGGCCTTCGGCTTTCACCTCATTCGGGTCCAGGCTACCCGGCTGCCACGTTAGGCAAAGAAGGGTTTGTTAGAGTGGGAACAGAAACTCGCACGTGATGCTCAAAGCAGCAAGCACTCTCTTCCTCTCTCTGCCCTGCCAGGCTCTGCACAGAGCCCTGTGTTTTCGAGGGGGATGAATAAACTCAATGCAGACATGTAGAATTAGCACCCCTCGGATGACGGACTAACGCCCTGTTCTCCAACAGTTTCCTCAGTCATGCCTTTCTGATGATCTCCTGCCTGATTCATGGTTCAGAACTCGGGCGAGAAAGAGAAGATGCCACATGAAGATCCCCTCAAATGCCAAAGAGTCCTGCTGACCACCGGGAGGGAAGCTGTTGTCCCTCCTTTAGCTAAATGTATGGGACAAGCTCTAGGGCAAGGTGTCTCAGCCTGACACTACCGCTATTTTGGGTGGGATAGTCTTTGTCTTAGGGGGCTGTCCTGTGCATTGTAGTGGGGTCCGGCAAGATTGCTGGCCTGTCATCGGGTACTAGTAGTACCCCCTCAGTTGTGACATCAAAAATGTCTCCAGACATTGCTGAAAGCCTCCTGGAAGGCAAAGCTCCCCCAGCTGAGGACTCTGCTCTCAAGTTTTGTGCTCCCCGACTTCTCACCCCACACCGTGTCAGTCTGCGAGCAGGAGTACCACCACACCGGGCCCTTCAGAACCAGACACACACAATATAACACGGATAGGGGCTCTGACCCCGAGTCAGGACGAACCTCTGAGCAGTCACAGATGCAAACCTTCCAGCAGAACTGGGACCCCATTCATTCAATCATTCGGCAAATACGTATCTCTCTATTGATCACTTATTGTATACCGGGTGCTGTGCTAGGTGTTAGGGACACACAGAATGAGAAGATGAGCAGAGTCCTTGCCTTCACATAGCTTGCTCTCTCTAGCAGGAAAACAGATATTACACGATAAACTACAACAAAATAGGTTAAGGTTTTTGATGATGAGAAAGTACAGAGGGCTCTGCGTGAATTTACAAAAGATGAACTTGGGGGCCAGAAAAAGGTCCTTTGTATCATCTCAAACTATTAAATATTGGTCTATTCAACACACCGCTCTCTTCCCACCCCAGCCCCCTCCTCACCAGGCTCAGAAGTCCCCCCTCAGATCTGGAAACATGATTGTCATAGCAGTCCCCTGGGACCAGGAGGGCCCCCAAAGGACTGAGGGTGTGTGAGGATCCAGTTGACTTTGCTCCCAGGTGTAAATTCTGATTCCATTTTGAGCCAGCTGAGGCCGTGGAGTAATCGAATTAGGCAAATATTATGGGGAAGAAAATGGGCCTGTAAGTAGCTTAAAGTGATGGAAATGACCTGAAGGTGGCCATGCAAATGGTCTGTATAATATCCTGTAATAACCCTGGCCAGGCAGCCCGAGGAGGCAGGCTTCCAATAATGAGGTGTCTGATTAGAATAATGTTCAGTGGGAGAATGTGTGAATGTCCGCATAAATCAGGCCTGGAGAGCCTCCCCAATTAGCCAGGAAGGAGACAGGCAAGGTAGGTGTCAGTGCCGCACAGGGGGGCTGCCGGGCAAGCCGAAGAGGGGTGTGGGGGAGGGGTCACGAATCGTGCTCATAACCGTCTCTGACATTTTAGAGCACTTTACAGTTTATAAACGCCTGTCCTGTGCAATATTTCATCGGGCCTAGCACAGCTCTTCTAAAGATGAAGTGAGATAATAATGCTCTCTGTGAGATGACTAATGGTCAGTCCGGGTCATGTTTCTAGCCCCAGCAGCCAGCACAGTGCCTGGCGCGTAGCAGTTGTTCAATAAACAGAAGCCATGGAGAGCCACGTAGCAGAGAGATGACTGTTTTCTTCCTCCCGGCACTGGGGACACTAGCAGGCTCTCATACACCCTCAGAGAGCTTCCTTTCCCTTCCTCTGCTCCCCACACGATGGTGCTAGATTAGCATCTTCTCAGAGGACAGCTGCTGGAGAAATGTTAGTTTTATCTTTATCCTCCCGTCTCCGCACCAGCTGACAAGCAGCTAGGTAGAAGGCTTGAACAGGCCCCACAAGACACCTCATTCCATTCGTAATTGATTATTGGGTGTCCACAACCTGCCGATCATTCATTTACGTGTTCAAAAATAATTCTTGACTACCCATCGTGGACCAGGGTCAGGCACATGGGAAGAGAAAAAATTAAGGAAGCCAGCATTTCTGGGAGCCCAGGCCAGGGGAGGACACCCAGCCTGTGCCCCACCTCCTCCCTGGGTGCCAGAATCAACAAGCCACGGGCTGGAGACGGTCAGAGAAGAGGAGCAGGCCACACAGCCTCAGGGGAGAAGGGCCTGCGGACTCCTCGCACCTGTGGGCAGCCGTGCAGCTAACCGGAGTTCCCACGCTCCTGCCCCCTGATACTGACACCGCACCTCTGAGCAAATGTCACTCCCTTGGTTTCACAGAAGGAGATACTGAGGCCCGAAGAAGCTAAGTATCTTGCCTAAGATAACATAGCTGGTAAGTAAAAGCTTATTTCAACCCAAGGTTTCAGACTCCAAATCCAGTTTTTTATATATAAACAAATGTGTGTGGTACTCGAAGTCCAGGGCGCACCGTCAGCCTCACGTAGCAGATCGGCACGTGACCTCACCCTGATAGGAATGCTTGGTGTCCCTCACAGGTGCACTCCCAAGCAACACCCCAGCATGGCATCTGATCTCTTGGGCTTATATCTTTTGATTCTGAAGACCATCAATTTGTGGAGGAGCAGTTAGAGGGCCGAAACGGGTTAGCATCTGGTGCCCTGAAATGTTGAGCTGGATGTGAGACTTGAAGGGAAGTTTAGACCACAATGAGGAAAATTTACCCCAAAGTGACCTTGTCGTGATCCCCTGAAGCCCAGATTAATTTGAAGGTTCCTTGTACGTAATCCATTATGTATAAATGTACTACCTGCTGGCATGGATGGATAAATGAGCGTTCCCTCATGTATCAGTCTGCTCAGGCTGCGATTGAAAAATATCACAGACGGGATAAATTAAACAACAGACATTTATTTTCTCACAGGGCTGGAGGCTAGGCGTCTGAGATCAAGGTGTGAGCAGGCTTGGTTTCTGGTGAGAGCTCTCTTCCCGGCTTGAAGACGGTCACATTCTCCCTGTGTCCTCACTTGGCCTTTCCTGTGAGGAAAGGGAGAGAGAGAGAACATGCTCTGGTGTCTCCCTCTCTTTTTATAATCCTACAAGATTAGGGCCCCATCCTTATCACCTCACTTAATGTAAATTACCCCCTTAAAGGGGCTATCTCCAAATATAGTCACATTGGGGGTTAGAGATTCCACAGAAATTAGGGGAGACACAATCAGTCCACAACACCTCCATGCTATGAACTAGAGACGAGCTCTGGGCTTAGGACCACAAAAAACACACGAAGAGCTGCAAGTCACATTCACCCAGGAGCGACTCTGCAGACCTTGTCCGACACAGCAGAGGCAGGTGACACGTGCCCCTTGAGGAGGAAGCCTATCAAAACACAGGAAGGTCAAGATATAGACTCCCACTGGTACCCGGGAGCCTTCTCTCGTAGCCCTTCCCGGGCACCCAGAGATAGGGCTGGGGGAACGTGCAGTCCAGAAAGAGCAGAAAGCACCTCTGAACCCACAGGCGACCAGATGCAGCTGCACCGTCTTCAGAGAAGTGGGCCTGAGCAGAGGAGAAATGGATGCCCACAGCTGGAGAAGCCTCCAAGCAGAGGCAGAGCGGTGGATTTCAATCTGCAGAGCTGGCAGAGAACCTAGAGCCCAGCCCGTCCAAAGCCCTCACGTTGCAGAGAGGGAAATCGAGCAGAGGGACTTGCTCAAGCTGTAACTGGTCCCGTGCTGTGTGTTACTGGCTTTCTCTTATGAACCCATGCTCCAGACTTCTTTCAGCCAGTTTCCACAGTGGTATTGCCCAAAGTGCAGGCTAAGGACCCCCATGTCAGAGCACGTGCGGCCTGCTGGTTTTAGGCAGATCCCCAAGCCCCACACCCCGAGGGCCTGCTCCATAATATCTAAGATGGACCCAGTGCGTTCCTAAGCTCCCGGGTGGAACTGATGCACCCCAAAACTTGAGAACGATGCCCCCAAAGAAGTCTGGTCTGCCGTAGCAACTCAGAAACTACTAAGCGACACAGGAGAGGCAGCATGCAATGACAACACGGGCGGGGGAGGCAGTTCCCACCTGTAACCAGCACAGACCTTACAGATAGTCCCACATGGAACAGTGAGGGTGGAGGGAGACCCTGCTCTTTCATCCAGCAAAGCCAAGTCCACTCTAGCGATCAGGACAGCACCAGGACCAAAGCCAAATTGTCCTTATATGGAACTATAGACACCCTTTTCTTTGCACACCTCGAGCTTTGGCACAGAGAATCCTCATTCTTAACGTGGAGATCTCATGTGCGTAGAAGCACAAGAACGGTCTGACCTGAGCCCCTTTCACCTGCCCTCTTCCCGGTTTTTAATGATGATAAGGACTCACCTCCGTTTTCTTTCTCTTATTACTTCTTTCCATTGACTTCCTCTCAGATCCTCTCTTTCACGCAATCACACTCGTATGCTCTTTCATTCCCTTTCCCCTTATTAAATTGCATCACTTGGGGTTTCCAAACTCGAATGCCTACAGGGGCCAAGCAGAAAATATTTTCATTACATGGAAGGGGGTGGGTAAGCCCCATCCTATAGTCACTCTGGGGAGGTTTAGTGCCATTGACTCAGGTCACTACGGGGCCCCTCATGGACAGATATCTGGATATTTCTAATGGCATTTTAATATCCCGGTAAATAATTTTTTAAAGCTTTAAAATGCTATGTGGATACTGTATTGTAGACTTGAAGTTTACTAAGAGGGTAGATCTTACGTGTTCTCACCGCACACGCACATACACACATAACTATGCTATGCACGAGCTTGATTGTGGCGATGACTGTACAATGTGCGACACATCAAAACATCAAGCCATAAACCTGAACGATGTACAGTTTTTATTTATCAGTTACACCTCAGTAAAGATGGAAAGTTAAAGGAAAACTTTTAAAAGTATAACAATAATTGCTGTGTGGGCCAGCATGACACAGGCCCAACAAAACATGCCTCCGAGTCGCCAGTCTGTGATGCTGGGATGAATCTTGCCTCTTGTCTCCTGGTTCTCTTTCTTCTCTCTCTCTCTCTCCACTTTCCATTGCTAAGCCCGGACAGTTACAATGTCTGCAGGATCTGAGAGAAGGACTTAGGAGGAATCTTTGAATTTTTAACCGAAATCAGACATTTAAAGAACTTGTGCCACCCGTCTCCGTCCGAATCCCTTGAGAGAGCCCAGGACTGGCGCAGACTCCCCTCCTCCCCCCGCACATTTCCATAGATCTCCTTGTCTTCTAAATTTACCTGCTTCCCTCAAGCAGCAGGAACCTAGATAAATAAAAAATGAGCTCTTATTCAATGAAATTGTTTTTCTGTTTTGTTTAATTACCAGTACTGTGACAGCATTGTTCTCTACCCTTTTTCAATGCAAATGTGTGGAGTTTCTGCTTCGTTGTGGATTAAGCCGCGTTTTATGAGCCGGCCCTGGAAGCTAAGCACCATGTAAAAACTACTCCTATGGGAAAATATGTGCCAAATTCCAAAGATCCGGCCTTTACAGATCGGCCTGGGAAACAGTCTGTCCGTACGCCGAGGGCTGCCTGGAGAAACGCTGTGTTTTGAGTACATTTTGCTTTCACACCATTCTTCTGAGAATCGCGGGCTGCAAGGGTGAGAAGATCCTTAGAAATCACTTAGCCCACCCTCTCATCTCACAGGTGAGGAAAACGTTTACATGCGAGAGAGCAGCGAGATGAAGTGACATGCCCCAATTCGCAGAGCTAGACAGTGACCCAGGTCCCCAGGCACCCACTGCAGAGACAGCAGCCTTTTCAGACGGCGGGAAAACCATGCCCACGGGCAGCCAAGAATAAAACAATATCGTTTCTATTGCAATCGCAGCCGGCATGCGTCGAATACCTGTTCTGTGCCAGGCACCATGCTAGGCACTTCAGTGCATTTAATCTCCCCAAAGCCCAATTGGTGATACAAACATCTCCCACCCTGCAGATGAGGCTTCAGAACTTAAACTGTCAGCCCAAAGTCGCATGAGGATCAAAGCTCACGGTCACAGTTAGTAAGTGACAGGAAATTCAGGCAGCCGGGCTCTTAGTCGAGGTGCTGTTCCAAGTTGCCCAATTTACCCCTTGCCCCACCGTACCCCCAGAGGAAGACCTTTGCCACCCAGCCATCTCGTGGATGTCATGCTTCACGACCCCAGATCTGCATCCTCCTTTCCCTGCTGTAAGAGAGGTGGCCTCCGTGGTGTAGGGTTTCTCTGTTGAGAAGCACCAGTCAGACCTTTCATTTCAGGTAATCGACAGTCTAGACGTTCAGAAAGTTCTTCCAGTAAAAAACCAGAACTCGGATAAATAAAAATAAATTAATTTCATGAATGCTAGCTGAGCAGGGGGAAAAGAAAAATTCTTAAATGCCCCAAATCATCAGAAAGACCAAGAGGTGAGTGTCCGCTGAAGACCCGGGTGGGGTGAGGGAGGATCGGGTGAGGCCTTTGACCTGGAACTTGCGTTCTAACAGAGAGGTCTGAAGGAAAGGCGCTCAGGAGATGAAATCCTGGCTGAAGAAGAGTGGGAGACCCCACCACAAAGCCAGGACACCTCTACGCCCTAAATAAGCCCACCCCACACCTGGAGATGGTAGGAATCCCTATCGGTCTCTGCTCTGGGTAGAGTCTCCCCTGATAATTCCTAATCGAGTAATGGCCCTCCCATGGACTTGGAACTGAAACTTGCACCAGCTGTGAGGCACCACAATACAAATTATCTTCGAGTAGTTTTGCTTTAAAAATAGAAACCCACAGAACCTCTCTGGAGAAATATAATTCAGACTCACACATCAAAGGATTCCTACAGATAAAGCAATAAAGACATGATCCCAGCTATCTACACTCCCATGTTCAGTGCAGTACTAGTCACAATAGCCAAGTTATGGAAAGAAACAACCTACGTCTCCGTCGACAAATGGATGGATAAAGCAAATATGGTATATATAAACAAGGGAATATTATTCAGCCTTTAAGAATGAGGAACAGTATGAGTAAACCTTATGCTAAGTGAAATAAGTCAGACAGAGAAAGACAAATACTGCATCGTATCACCTATATGTGGCATTTTTTTTAAAAGGAAGAAACTTTCAGTCATAAAATGAATAAGGTCTGAGGATCTAATGTATAGCACGGTGACGACAGCCGATCATCTTGCATTGAATTCTGGAAACTTCAGCATGTGCACATACATCAGATCTTCACGTCATACACTTCATATACAGTACAATTCCATTTGTAAATTATACCTCGATAAAGCTTGGGAAAGGGAAATGATTTCACGATACAAAATTACAGGACATAGCAGGAAACAAGATATACCCAAAGGGAAAAACGAAAAAGGAGAGCAGTAAAGTAGGCTTCAATGCAGGCCATGAGAGAGAAAGTAACCATTGACCGTCACAGGCCACTCACGATGAGTCACGCCTGGGCTGAGGGCTCACCGTGGACATAGCCGTGTAGCCTTCACCTGTACATTTAGCCAGTCAGCCAGGGACGGGCTTAGACATACGTTTCAGATAGCAGAGCTGGAAAGGGCATTATCGATCACTTATTCTCCATGTTTTCCAAACTGCGAGTCCTGCAATTTTTGTCCAGTCAGCTAGATAGATGACAGATGATAGACAGATGATAGACAAATAAATGTGCACAGAAATATACGCACAAAATGTGTGCGTGAGTATTAGTCAGGGTTCTGCAGAGAAACAGAACGATTAGGTAGATGATAGATAGATAGATAGATAGATAGATAGATAGATAGATAGATAGATAGAGATATAGACAGATGATATAGATAGATATAGATATATATAGATATCTAGATATAGATAGAGATAGAGATAGAGAGAGAGAGAGAGAGAGAGAGATACGGATATAGATACGGATATAGATAGATATATAGACATAGACATAGACATAGACAGATGATATAGATAGAGATAGAGATGATAGAGATATATAGAGAGAGACAGAGATAGAGAGATGGAGAGATGATAATAGATAGATGATAGATTAGATAGATAGATAGATAGATAGATAGATAGATAGATAGATACATAGATACATAGACAGACAGACAGGCACACACACACACACACACACAGAGAGAGAGAGAGAGACAGAGAGGCAGAGAATGAAAAATTGGCTCACCCAATACTGAAGGCTGAGAAGCCTCGAGCGGTGCTGTCCACATGCTGGAGACCCAGGGGAGCTGGTGGTGTAGTTCGTTTCTGATCCAAAGGCCTGGGAACCAGGGAAGCCAGCAGTGTGAACGCTAGTCAGAGATCAGGAGAAGATGCGATGGAATGTCCAGGCTCAGACGGTGGGAAGAAAAATGGTAGATTTCTCTTTCCTCGGCCGTCTGTCCTATTCGGGCCTCGGATGGATTGGGTGGAGCCCACGTGGGGGAGGGCCGTCTACCCTACTGAGTCCACTTGTTCAAACGCTAACCTCGTCCAGAAACACCCTCACAGACACACCCAGAAGTGATGTTTCATCTGGGCAACCCATGGCCAGGGGAGATGGCACGGTCTACACATCCACCCACATATACACACGCAATATGAACACATACCCTGGGCCTCAATGGAGAGCATGTCTCTTGCCGCAGGTCAAGGTTAGGAAACAGAGATCTAGCCCCAAGCCACCTTTTGCTGTCATGGGAAGCTGAGGCCCAGAGACGGAGCACCCAAAGTTGGCAGCCGGCTAGACCAGAGCCCAGGGGAGAGCCAGGTCTCTCTGTCACTCTTCATGGCAAGAAGGTGGTGCCGGGAGCCTTCGCCACGCACAGCCCTGAGCTGAGCAGCTCCCTCGTGTGCCCCTCGGGGAGGGAAGCACAGAGCAGGTCCGGCTATGCACTAAACGAACCATGAGGTCGTCTGCCTTCGAAGCCTCTAGCTCCCGGTGATGCCTCCTCCTGCCATCTCTACTCGCCTCCTCTTGCCACCTCTTTTGCAGAAACACCGGTGGCCCTTCTGCCATCTCTACTCTCTGACCGTCCAAACCCAATCTCAAAAAATGAGTTAGTAGGCGTCTTCGCACAAAGCTGCAAATGACTCCCATGCTGCCTTTGTCCTGGTTATTCACTCTAGTTCGGCAGGAATTGAAAATTTAAGCTGAAGATGAGAATTTCTCATCCTAGAGGTTCCCCCTGGAGTCAGTAAACCTGCGGAGAAGCACCGAGGGCAGCAGTGGGGGAGGGGAGAACGTGCTTGGCCTCTTCGGTCCCTGGTGAGCCGCTATGTCTACTGCCAGGTAACGAGGTAGCACCAGGAGGCATGGGTGGTCCTAAGGGGTGACCAAGGCCTTGCTAGTATTCGCCTCCCTGTGAGCCCCTCCTGCTGCTCTTTTTTCTGATGTGGAGCCCTGCATCTCCCTATTTGCAAGGTTGATAAAGAGATTAGCGGATAAAATTATAAAGTTATGAATCTGCTTTTTTTCACAGACTTAGCGAAATGTATCATTCTAGATAAAATCTGTCCCTTCAAAGCTGTCACCTTGGGGGACGAATCACTTATTTCAATGATGCTTCCATTCATTTCCGGATCTCTGTTTTAGGAATATTAATCATACCAATTATGAAATGCCTGCTGTGGATCAAAAACTACACCCGGGCACTTTACATACCGTACCTTATTAAATCCTGTAACAGAAGTATTGTCTTTTTAAACAAGACAAAGCAGGTTCAATTCTATCTGGATCAAGCCTCATTGGTGGCCACAAAAAAAAAAAAAAAAAAAAACAACTCTAATCCCCAATTTTAGTCATCACACTTGGCGCTAAATGACTCTGGGCTGTTTTCAGATATCAAATCTGCCCTTGAAATGCAAAGAGTGACCCCCGCAGAGAACAGTCAGAGAGTGTGTCACAGGCTCAGTTGGATTTTTCTCAAAAAGGCGTTGCAGGAGCATTTTACACCATGGCAACATCGTTGCAATAAGTTCATGGCGCAAGGGGACGACTTTGAGGTTTGAGCATGTGCGTGTGCGTGTGCGTGTGTGCATGTGTGTGTGTGCGTGCGTGTGTGCGTGTGTGTGTGTGCGTGTTCCTTAGCCAAGGGACTGTGGAGATACGGGCTACACCCTTAGAAACATCGGCCTAAATATCTGCTTGAGACCTTGAGAGGGGAGAGAGCAAGAAGCTGTCGTGAGTACCCTTTCCTGATGGATGAGGGGGCATGGCCACCATGTCGCCTGGTGCCCCCCACTCTCGTTCTGCACCTTCTTTCTCGTCCCAGTGGCTGCAAGCGACAGAGGGGGTGGCTTGGTTCTCAGCTGCATGGCTTCCCCTGCCTAGAAGGCTCTACCGCCTCCTCCCCTACTTATGTAAGACCCAGCCTAGGTAGGGGGTTGTCCTAAGAGGCTGTCCTTATTTTTCTCCCCCTTCGGCTCCTCTCCTCTTTGATATGGATGACTGAAGTCTCCCAGCCTTGCGTGGGTGGGTGTTTTGCAGGTTCATCGTCAAGCTCCCCATCTGATCCAATCTATATCTCTGCGTCCTTCACATGCAGAAATTCTGGAGCTGCCACCGGGTCGAGTGGGCCATAAGTGGTGTTCAGCCATCACGACAATTCCTGAGTCCACCTGTCTACTTTCTCTCCTCTCGTCAAGCTTCCAACGCCTCCTCCCCACCCCTCACCCTCAGCCTGTGATGATTCTTCCCTCACTGAGAAAAGAAGCAACCAGAGGAGACCACAGGCTCCCACCTCGTGATCGGATGTCCCTCCTCTCTGCCTTTCCTGCTGTGACAGTGACCTATCAGTAACCTCTAATTAACAGGGTGGCTCGCCGCCCCTGACCCTCAACCTCCTTCCAGCAGCTGCGAGAACAACCACTCACTCTCCCTCCTGGTTCTTCTCTCCCGTCACCAACTGCCACCTCTCTATTGTCTGTACTGATCGCTGTGCCCCTAGGATCAATCCTTTGACTTCTTACCGTTTTTCACAAACGCGTGCTTGCAACGTGGGCTTATTCTGTCTCCTGGCTTTCACGTGCCACCTAAACTAGAATAACTAACTCATTAAGTTCTACCTCCAGCCTGGAGTCTCCCCCTAATTCCAGGCTCGTGTGTGCAACTGCCCACCACCACCTTCACTTGAAAGTCACATCCTAACCTTAACCTGCCCTACTCGGGGCCCTCAGTCTTCCCTCCAGACCCTCCCCTCCTGCAGCCTTCCCCAACTCAGCAAATGGCAGCTCTATTCCTCTCAAGCCGAAAGCCCTGACCCCGAACTCCTTTCTCTCCCAGCTCGCCCGATCAGTAAATCTCGTTGGACCTACTGTCGAGGAATATCCAGAATCCGGTCACTTCTCACCACTACGGCCACCCTGGTCTCGGCCACCATCGCCTTGTCTACATAACTGCAAGAGCCTCTCTCTGCCTCTGCTCTCCAAGTCTGTTCTCGGCACAGCAGTAGGTGATCTGTTTAAAAGTCAGTCAGATGACCCATGTCTCTGCTTGAAACCCTGCACTGGCTCTTGGGATAAAATACGGTATCTTTAGCCATGTGGAATTCCCGGGTACCCACTGCCTCTTTACCTCCCTTTCCTGCCTTTCTTCCCACTCGCTCTGCTCCGGCCCCACTGGCCTGTGCTGTCCTGCAGCCATCGTTATGCTTGTTGCTCCCTCTGCTAGGAATGTTCTTCCCTGACCTCTTAGCTTGCTCTACTTTCCTCCCTAGCAGTGCCATCGCCCGGCCTATCTCCACTGTCTGCCTCCCCTCCCCCACCTCTCAGAGCTTCAGGAGAGCAGGGGTTTTCTCCACTTCCATTGGAGTCAGCGCTCAATGAACGTGCTCCCACCCACGCCTCAGAAACTCCTCCTGGAGCTACCCTCCTCCCTCTTCCTGCCCCCACCCGCCTCACCTAACTTCTGGCCCTTGCCCCCTGTCCTTCTGCCTGGCACCACCCATGGCGTGCCTGTGAAACCAGGCTCTCTGGAGCAACACCTGGGAAACACAGTGCTTTGCCCCCGATGATCTGGGGAAATGCCTGCTGCCTGCAAAGGGGCCTCTATGATGCTGGATTTCATGGTCCAAATGAGCCTGAGTGTCCTCAGTGAGTGTCCCCACCCGACCCTGGGGCTGCCTACTAGCCCCAGAGCTGACTTACCAAAGGCCCATTCAGGCCACAAGAAGTGCCACCTGTTCCTGAGAGTTACGGGGAGCTCCATGCTCCTTGGCCCAGAGATGCTGGGAGTGGGAAGTGGCGGGGAGACCTCACAGCCTTCCCACCCTCCCAGAGTCCCCTTCAGTCCTGCCACTGACCCTTGGACAGGCATTCAATAGCGTTGACCACACTACGAAAAAGTTTTCCCTTTTCGATTCTTTTTCAAAGACCCTCTTTGGGGATGAATTGCGTGCCCTCCCTTCCCCCCCAAAAAAGATATGTTAAAGTCCTAACCTCCAGGACCTCTGAATGTGCCTTACTTGGAAGGAGGGTTGCTGCCAGTGTCATTAGTGAAGATGAGATCCTACTGGAGTAGGGTGGGCCCCTGATCCAACAAGACTGTTCTAATCAGAAGATGGCCACGTGAGACGGCGACCCTGGGGGAAGACTACATGACGATGAAAGCCAGGAGGGTCACCGGCCAAGCGCCGGAAGCTGTAAGAGGCAAGGAAGGACTCTCCCTCACAGTTTCCATAGAGCGGTGGCACCCCTGGCACCTCGACTTCTGACTTCTGGCCTCCAGACACATTCCTGTTGTTTTAAGCCCCCAGTTTGCGACAGCTTAGTGTATTAGAAAACTAATGTGAATTCCAATTACCTCAAAAAAGTCTCATTTGGGGGCTAGCAGGTTGCTATTAATGCCCTTCCAACACGTGCTAATTTTCCTTTTTACAAAGAAAAAAAAAAACCATCTTCAGGCCAAGAGCTTTTGGCAAGAAAGGCAACTTACAATATTTTAATAACCTTGTTTTGATTTCATTATATTTATTTTTATGATTACCATCTATTTCTGGCAAGTGATAACTGGTTTTCCTTGCACAATGGTAAAACAAGTTTCATTTGTAAATAAATAAAGTTAACAATGAGCTAAAGAAATATTTTGTGTCGTCTTAATAATAGCGGCATCAAAATATGGCAAAAATAGCAAAGGTGGGATGGTGACTGTATATGTCGTCTTAAGACAAGCCAAGACCAGCCTGCTGGTCTATAGCTGCTTCTATGTCCTAAATTATAAATGCAAAATAGATAAAATAAAAATATAATTTAGAAAACACAACGCAGGCAAAATCTCTTCACATCAGTCTTACCTTTCTACACTTTTTCCCCTCACACTCCATCCCAACCCCCCTTGTTGACCTTCCAGCATTTGGGGGCCAGGACCTATATACAGTCACCAAAGAAATCTGATCTGATAACTGGATCTCACTGAGCTCGGAGTCAGAGGATGGGGGTGACATCCACATCACTGTCACTGAGGTGATGAATGACCTTGGGCAAGTCCCTTGTCTTCCCAGACTTCGGTTTCCTTTTTACGAGAAAAAACATAAGACTATCTTCAGAATCTCTTTCAGCTCCAAAGTCTACGCTTCTGGGATGTGAGTGATTTAATGCATTTCCCTTTTAGGGACTCATATTTCACTTTAAAAGAGACCCCAGAAAAAGGATGAATAAATTCATAGGACTGAATCCCCCGTAGAGGAATTCCAGGCTCGGTGGCACATGAAGGAGAGAGAGATTCTCAG
The DNA here is from genome assembly GCA_030015415.1 of Cynopterus sphinx. Taxonomy (NCBI): domain Eukaryota; kingdom Metazoa; phylum Chordata; class Mammalia; order Chiroptera; family Pteropodidae; genus Cynopterus; species Cynopterus sphinx. The sequence goes on along the minus strand of CM057390.1, from coordinate 46,825,667 downwards.
GGTGATGGGGTAAGGCACTTCTAGAAACGCGCAGCAGTCAACCTCCATCTCCGCGTGGGGCTGGCTTTCCCCCCAGGTGACAGGCTACTCTCACCTCAGACCCCTGCCCCAAGGTTGCTGCCTTCCGCTCTGTCAGGAATCGAGAGGCAAGATCTCCAATAGAACTGAATGCTGCATTTTTAATTTTTGAAAAACAAAACATCGATATTTGTTTATATGCATGTCCACACGCACACACACATGCACGCACACATGCGCGCGCACGCACACACTGAGATGGGGGCAGGAAAGGGCCAGAAAGAAAAATCAGCTTTGACAACCTAATAAATGTCAATTTCTGAGGGGGACTGAGTTAGAAGATGGATCCTCGCAACTTTAATTGGAGACATGATGCTCGCGCTTTGCCAGGCAGCCCGCCTCCCCCCAGATCCCTCCACAGATAGGGAGGCCCTTGCCTTGCTCTAATTGACAAGAGGCCTCTGTCTGCTAGGATTTGTTTCTGAGATGTCAGAGATGGAAGGGGAGGGGGTGCCCTAAGGCCTCCAACCCCACCCTAATGCCCTTTTGAGAAGATTCACAGAAGCAGCGGGACATGCGCTGAGCAGCCACCGAGCCCGCTGGCCTGGCTGAGAACCGAAGGGGTGTCCCAGAGAGTGGTGCTTATCCCCACCTAACGGAAAGCCGGGGCTTCCTTTGATGACCAGTGATGGCTCTCAAATCCAGGCACGGTGAGAAGCGAGGACACAGAGAGATGGAGAGACAGCACTGGCAGGCAAGGGAGCCAAGGGCCTTTCCCTAGGGGCAGGGTCCTGTGGTGGTTGGGAGAACCGATCTGGAGCCAGATGGCCTGGGATGGAGGCCCAGCGTCCCCACTGTTGCACCCCACATAAAGCACTTGATCTTTCTGGCTCTCAGAGGCATCGTCTGTCTATAAGATGGAGACAATCACATGCCTACTCCGAGCCTCCCGAAAGGGTTGAGTGGGCTGTCACAGGTGGAACACTCACCCTCGCATCGGACATAAGGTGAGACCCCGCAAGCAAGAGCCTTCTCCAGCCCGGCACGGCTCTCTCTGCCAGCGTTCTGGAGCCAAACTGGGGACCCTCGGTGCCACCACCCACACGATCACACCCCATGTCATGATGACCAAGCACTTTTCAATAAAACACGGAGGGAAGACACTCTTCCTTCAAGACCCCCCGCTTCGACTGCTCCTGCCCTCTCCAGAACCCCAAGAATTCTCCTTTTTGCCCCCCTTGGTCCTAGCCATGCAATTGAGCTCGTTTTCAGATTAGTAAGAGCCCAGGTAACTGGCATCTGCACGTAGAGATTTAGTTTACATTTTTGAATCGTCAACGCACTCACATGGTTCAACCAACAAAATATGTATATTAAGAGGCAAACGGTAAAGGCTCCCTCTACACGAAATGGACCATATACTGGACGTACCGTCCTGTACCTTGCTCTTCTTCCCTTGACAATGTCCCACATATCAGGACAAAGCTTCCTTTCTCTTTCCTTTTTCTTATTGCATGAGATTTCATCACACACGGGCTCTTAAAGACCCATCTTGGTGGACGTCTGCCTTGCTTCGAATCTCTCCCCATTGCAGACGCACTACAGCCAACAGCCGTAAACCTAGGCCCTTTGCACTTATGCAAACACGTTTGTAGGATAAATTCCCAGGAGTGGAAAGGCTGGGTCAGAAGATACGAGTCTTTACAATGTGGATAACTAACGCCCAATTGCCCTCCACGGAGGTTACACACATTCATCTTCCCATGAGAAACACAGAAGTGCCCGTGTCCTCACTACTTCACCATGATAGTGTCACCAAATTTCCGGACGCTTGCCCATCTGAGAGGTGAAACAATTATTTATCGGTGTAACTTTAAATACAGTGCTCTGATTTCAAATGAGACTGAACATTGTCATATAATTTTAAGAGCGACTTGTATTTCCTCCCCTTGGATGTACCCATCCTTCTCCTTTGGTCTTCACTACAATGAGATGCAGAAGGAGAGCATTAATAAGTCTGCATTTTAAAATAACCAAACTAAGACTCAAGGCGTCTAAGAACCTGGCGCAGAGCCCCAGGCCGGCGTGTGGCAAAGCCACACACTCCTACCCGCCTTTTTCCTTTTGTCTGCTCGAATCTCGCCCGCTGAATCGGGAACCGGGCTGAGACGCAGCAGTGAGAAGACCCAGGGACCAGGCGCCTGGAGACCTGGCTCTGCCTCCAGGCCAGAACCTCCACCCCTGGGTGGCCTTTCCGCATCCGAAAAACCGAAGTTCACACCACATCACCAAGGTCCCTTCCAGAAAATGATTAGAGTGGGAAGCACTCTCCATGAATCTTTTATTATTATTTCTTTTTGAGCAGAGGAAATAAAACAGTTTTCAAACCTCCCAAGTCGAGAACTTTCAAATCGCACCCTTTTATGTGAATCTAGCTTCATCAGAGGTGGTGAAAGAGGCGGCAGGGGAAGGGAGAAGAGGGGCCTCGGGCAGTATCGGGGAGGGTGCACACAGTGACAGTTGACGGTGAGATTTTCGGGGCCTTTACAAGCCAATCTCCATCTGATATCTTGAAAGCGGCCATAGTGGAAATACTTATACCATGGAGAGCGGTCAGGGGTACAAGCAAATGAGAGCACCCCATCTCCCACCCCCAGAGCGAGCTGGTCCACATCCACCACCACGTCTCTGCTGGAGGGTCTGCCAAAGCCATAAGCCATGGGGAGCCTGGGCGTCGAGAATTCCCCAAAGTAAGGAGGGTTCCAGGACTGCGACGAGCTCACCAGAGCCAGCACGCTGGCCACACAGGTATCAGTGAACCCCGCCCTCCACATCACCTCCAGGAGTGAGAGCAAGGGCCTGGGAGCATGCTGTGGGGTTTGGATCTCTGCCCCTCAAACACCAGCTTATGTAAGTTGCCTCAGGTTCCCCGTCTGAGAAATAAGGAGGTGATATCCCCAAAGGGGTTCTGTGAAGATGGGTGAGTTAGTCCATAGACAGCCCTCCGGGCCTGGCGCCAGGAAAGGCTCGGTGAGGGAGGCTGGTGTCACTCTTTCACTATAGTACAAGGCGAGCACCCGGAGCAACATCCGGGGAGAAACACACATCCCTGGGTGTAGCTGTGGGACCCTGAACGGCTCTTGCGGCCCCTGGAGCCTCTTTCCACTTCTGCAAAGGAGGACCTTGCACCCACAATCACTAGGACCCCTCAGCCCCACCCTGCTCCAGTGCTAACGCCTCTCGACCCTGCTGGGGTCTGCAGAGATCTCAGGACTGCCCATGCCAGGCCGCCTGCCTGCTCTGCCCACTACAGCCACTATGTCCTTCCCTCTCAAAGGGGCAGTCTGGCAGGTTCTGACCAGCCCCCGCTTCCTTCCCTCACTGCACTCACGGTGCATTCCATCTAGAGCAGGGTCCCCACAGCAGCACCACAGGGGGCAAGCCCCAGGCGAGGGAGAGAAGCTTCATCTGTATCTGCAGCCGCTCCCCAGCGCTAGCATCCCCACCTCAGCTCCACCTCAGACCATCAGGCATTAGATTCCCATAGGAGCACTGGTCCCTGGCGCCAAAAATGTTGGGGACTGCTGGTCTAGAGAGACCAAGCCCTCCATCCCTCAGTGTGGGGTGCTGCACTGTGTCACCTTCTCCGGGAAGCCTTCCCCGAGGCCTGGGTGGAGTGGAGCCTCCTTCCTAGTGCTGGACACCCACACCCCACGCTGTGTCTGCAGATCCCCAGCACTGAGCACGCCACGCCTGGAGCACCTCCTGTCCCCCCAGTAGACTCCTTGAGGTGGGAATTTGTCGTTTTCTTCTCTACGTCCTTGCCTGGTCTGAGAAGACCCTATGGTGGAATGATGGAACGAGGAAGAGAGGATGCAGGGAGGGAAAAATGGATGGAGAAATGAACAGAGGGAGAGAAAGAAGGAGGGAAGGAAACCAGACGCCTTCTGAAACAAGCCCTTGTTCACCCACCCCATGCCTTCCCAGCCCCTCACACCCTCCCCTCCCAGCTCACACCCTTCCCTCTCCCCTCACACCCGCCCCTCTCTCCACAACACCATCCCAAGCCTTGACTTTTTGCTGCGGAGTGACCCCTGACACTCCGCACGGCTGCACAGCTGCCTGCAAATCTTGGTGTGAAAAAAAAGAGAGAAATGGCCCAGATTAGGGCTGGGTAATGAGCCATGCGAGGTGAGCGAGCACTGTGCTCCTCACTAATCTCGGCTGGTCCTGAGCTTGCCAACTCCACTCACTCCCTCCTCCTGCTGCCCAAGGAGCACGTCCGGATGGCAGTCAGCCGGGGGGCTGGCTCCCCACGATCCCCCCACGGGGACACGAAGGTTCCCAGCTCAGGGGTGTTGGTTGGAGGATGAGGCGGGGAAGGACAGAGGGCGGGTCCCAGGGCACTTACTCCCACCTAAGAGCCCTAAGAGTGGAGTGCCTCTTTCTAGTCCTGGCACTTGCAAGAGGTCAAAGGTCATTCCTTACCTCAGAACCAGGGCCCCACCAAGAGGTCTGCCCCTTTCCCCTCCGGCCAGGTCCTGCTTTATTCTTTCCCAGAGCAGGGACTGCTATCTGACAGCCCCGAAAATGTATTTTTTTTTTGTTATTTGTTTGTTTATTTTTCTCTCTCTCTCCCCAAAATGTAAACTGCACAAAGGCAAAGCTTTTTGTCTCTTTTGTTCACTCTGCGTCCCCAGAAACAAAACCTCTGTCTGGCACTCCGCGGACGCTTGGTCAATGTTTGTCGAATGAATGGAAAAATGTACCCTCCCTCAGCCCAACACACGAACATCACACACCCGTGCACACCTCTTTCCAGACCCAATCTCCGGCTCTTCTATTTCCTGCGAAAATGATAATATGTGAAGTGTTAGCTGGCGATGAACTTAAGAAAATGACAAAATCTTTCGTGAGCAGGGAGAGTGAAGCTATAAAGGGTGAATTATATGGGGGAGATATCTGGGGGCCCCTCCCTGGCCCCACTCAAAGTGCCTCAAAGCCGACGAGCAAATAGAGGAGAGTCGGGACTCCAAGTCACACAGTCACCAGCTGTGCCCCCGCTCCGAAGCCTTCTCCCTGATTCCTGAGGCGGGTACATCATCCTCTGACCTCTCCCCTTCACCCACCAGCCCCTCCTCCTGAGGCCTCATTTTGTCTGTGTCCAGCCCGCCGGGGCCTGGGGTTGGAGTAGAGGGGAACAGGCTCTCTAGGGCAGCATCTTCCAGCCAAGGCTGTGGGGTGGTCCAGTCCACAGCTCCTGGAGGCTTCCTAGGATTTCAGGAGCCTCAGGTACCAAGAGAGCCAGCACGCTGACAGACCCCACAGCAAAGGCCAGAGCTACACGAAGGAAAGGGAGACCACACAATGTGGAAGGGTCAGTGAGTCGACCATTGAGCCTCCTTGCTTTGCATCTCGTGTGTACAAAGCATCGTCCCACATCCCAGGTCTCTGTCTGCACCCCAGGGCCCCCGTCAGCCCTGATCTGGCCTGCCCTTGGGCTGCCTTAGAGGAGCCGACCCAGCGCCGAGCCTTGGAGGACCCCAGAAAGTGAAGGGTCCTTCCACCTAGGGAGATTGCCTGTGTGGGTGGGGTCCGAGCTTTCCCAGCAGGAGACCCCGGCCTACTGAGCCAATTTTATCACCCCTCCTGGGGCCACTCTGAATGGGGGCCCATCTTGGGTGCAGACCTCCTGGAAGACGAGCTGATGGCAGAACAGGACTGCTCCACCTTCTGGAGGCAAGGGGAGGCCCCGAAGGTCCAAGTCAGCAGTGACCTAAGGGTTCGCATGGAACCCAACAATGACAGGCCCGAGCTGTTTAGAATGTGACTGCGTCCAGAGGCTGCCATAGAAGTACGCCCCTCACCCCACTTGCTCAGTGTTCTCAGGGCACCTCTTGAACCGCCTACACCCGACCCCAAGACTTGGACAGAGGGGCAGGGTCAACAGGGAGGGCTTCTGGGCTGCCCTGGAGTGGGGGTGGCCGGGAAGGGGCTCTGGGACTCCTGCCAGGACTGTGCTCTTCTCCGGGGGTGGAGCAGCACGTAACAGGCACTCACTGCCAGGCCCCTAAGTGCAGCTTCACCCCCCAGATGGTCTCCAATGAACCGCTCAAGACTTTGTCAGTTCTCCAACCCGGTTCTTCTTAAGGCTCCAATTTTACCTTCCTCGGGCCATCCATCATCCGGCTCCCTGCCTGCATCAGCAGAAAGGGGAAGCCTCTGTAAGGAACCAGGCCCCACCCCCGCGTGCCCTGTCAGCTGCCCACAGGTACCAAAGCCTCCCTCTGCCCCTTCGCACTGGTCTGACCCTTCGCGCTGACTCTGGGGAACATCAGGGGAGCCAGCCAAGTTAAGGACAGGGAGATCTATGAGCTCTCTATCCCCACCCCTTCCCTGGGGCCATCCTGTGTCCTCTTCCCATTGTTCTCAGTCCCCATGCCCTGGGGGAGCTCAGCTGACCCCTGAGACATGAGCCAGTAAGAGTTTAGCCATTCGTTTGCCACGGGGGTGGGGGGGGCAGTGTTCTGGAAGGTGACTATGACTTACGATTGAAAAGAGGCGCACGACTTTCATTCGCCTTCCCATCATCTTCTTTGAGCCACGCAACAAGCCCATGAGGCCGTCGGGTGTTACCTTATCTAATAGGTGACAAGACCGAGGCCCAGGGAAGTTCAGGGACCTGCCCAGGTAGCACAGGAGTCAGGAGCAAGTCCTGGAGCCAGTTCTTCTTCTGCTCCGTCACACCACCTCCTAGACAACTTCAAGCCACAAAAGGATGACCCTCCCGTAGGGACCATAATGGGCAGCACGGGCAGGCAGCTGCCTGGTGCTACCTCACTACGCAGGTGAGTGAGTAGTGCTGGCAAGGGCTTGGCTGAGTCCAACACGGCCATTTAGGAGAATGGTGACTTCGGGCAAGCCATCCAGTCTTCTGAACTTCAGTTTCCTCATCAGGAAAACACGAATAACGCCCGCCGTTCAGAAAGGAACAGGGAGGACATTCAGGATTCTAGAAAACCTGCGCCCTGTAGAGGGGCCATGGTCGGCACACCCAAGTGCTTAAGACGGTGTGATACACTGGGACAAATCGGCCTCCGCAGCTGATGGTGACTTCCATACACAAAAGCTGTCGTCATCCTTTCACGACCTCCTTTGTGAAAGGAGCAAGAGGACCTGGACTGCGGCTGGGAAGAAGCAGAGAAGGAAGCGACTTGGAGCAGGGAGGGGGTCAGATGCAGGAAGGTTGGACCTGGAGTCGGGCATTCCTCGGAGCTGAGAGAGGGTGCACCCAGCTGGGACCATGGCAGGGAGCAGAGGCCCCTGGGCCGAGTGAGGGACAGCTCTGGGACCAGTTTCGAGGACAGCGAAGCAGGGTCTCACACCCCCTCGCAGGCATCTTGCTGAGGAAGGACCTCGGTCCATGAGAAGTGCCTCTCAGGAGGTAACAGCTATCCCCGGGGGCCGGTGTTCTGTCGAGGCCCTGATGATGCCATCTCCACCGAGACCGTCATCCTGTGTCTCCCACTTCTGCAGTTCTGCGTCTGCCGGGCACCACAAACCCGTAAGGCACTGGCCCTCGGATCTGCTGACAGTGCTGGGCAACCTGCGGCAAGGCAAGGCAAGAAAACGCCCCCTTTCTCTTTTCCGTCTCGGCCTTCACTACGGGAAGGCCCCAACGTGCAGCCAGTGTTCTGAGAGAAGGCGCTGAGTCCTACAGACGGACGCCCAGCCCCACTGCGGTCTGTGCTGACGGTGCCCCTGGACCCGCGCAGTGACAGCACTGTGGACACTACGCCGTCCTCACATCGCCCCATCCCTCTGACAGCGTGTGCTTTGTTCCTTGGTCAAGACTGCCATGCTCACCTGAGCCCTCAGGATGGACGGTCTCCTCTCGAGCTGTTCGTTGCTCAAACTGTACGACCATGCACAGAGGCACCCAACGCCACCTCCATCCTCTAGGGTGAGTTCTCTCTTGCAAGAAGCCCCTCTGTCCTTCAGGGCATGGGACTCCTCTTACCAGTTCTCCAGACACATCCGAATCCCAGTGCTGGGCCCCGCAATGCGTTTAAATTCACATTCTGGCCCCCTGTTTTCTACACTCCTCCTCGTCAAAGTGGTTTCTGCAGCCTTGCCGTCCTGGCCATTTCCCCCAAACAAGGAGCTGCAGACTTACCACTCGGAAGGTCTGCTAATCCAGCTCCACTGTCTTGCAGATGGCAGAATGAGGCCCTGGGAGGTGCAGAGACTGCCCGACATCCCACGGTCAGGTAGTGGCCGAGCAGGCTCAGCACTCCTCATCCAGTGCTCTGTCTGGTATGTCACATTGTCCCTCCTCAGAGACGCATGGAGGTCAAGGGCACGGAGCTGCCGAATGAGCAAAGATGCCCCAAGCATGAGCCTTCTGCACTGCTGCTGCCTCACCGCCTTCGCAATCAAAGGAATGAAAAGGCCTTAGCGGTGGGGGCAGCTCTGTTGTCCATGGGGGAGCAGGACCCTGTGCTGGGCCGGCTGAGCCAGATGCAGGACCAGGAGAGCACAGCTGTCCGGGTCTAATGGACCCTGAAAGTCTGAATGCACCTCAGGGATACTAACCCGGTCTCCCCCTTAGGTTCAGGCTGGGTTTGGCTGGTCCGCGAGGCCCGACCTGCCCTGCAGGCCCCGGACGCTGGATGCCTGGCTCTCAGCACCGGTTCTTACTTCCTGTGGGTTCATCTCTGGCCTCCCAGGCCTTTGCCCACAAAAGCCTGCGAAGTGCTCCACGCCTGTGCTCCACCCTATGTTCCACACCCAGCCAGGCCCAGCTGAGCCTACCCAGGTGGCCATGCTCCCTGAACCCTCAACTCCTCCCCCAGAGCCGGCCAGGTTCCCACCCCCTCTCAGCCACCAGTCCTGGAGAAAAGCAGGACTTCTCTCACTGGTTCTCGGGCATAATCCAGGGTTTGGACAAACTCACTCCCAGGCCACCTGGTAACTAACACTGGGGCCTGGTGTCCATGACCACACAAGCCACAACCCCCTGAGGCTTCTCCTTCCTCTACGACCAGGGAGGAGGTCTCATCCCAGCAGACCCATCTGGAACCTCTGGCCATTGGCCCAGTCGCCATCTCCGGTTGTTCTTTCATGTGTCCATACTTTCCAGTTCAACCAGATCCATTCCAGCCACCTCTCCACCGGCCCTCCGCCCGCCCCCACCTCACACGCTCTCATGGACCGATGCCTTCCTGTCTGCAGATGGAAGCAGCCACTGCATCCTGCCTTGGAGCTGCCTGCTGAGGGCAGCTACCCCAGCATTAGGGTCAAGGACAACATGGGCAGGGGGCTGGGGTCGGGCCGGGGGTTCCTGAGGGAAGATGGAAAGAGAACAGGACTGCATGGTGTTCCTTCCCACGTGGATCAGGGTGGTGACCAGCAGAAAACAAACAGCTCCTCATAGGCTGCCTGGGCCTCTGCCTCACACCCCGGGCATTTACCCAGGGGCTGGTGTGGTGACACTGGGGGCAGGAAGAAAGCCTTCTCAGAGACGTAGAACCCTCCTTTTGCTCCTCCTTCATCCACATAAAAACTCAAAAATTATCTGCCTGTGGACATCGCAAGACTCAACATTAGTGATCTGTTCCTTTGCATTAAGCACACCGGTAAGCAAATTCTAATAAAATGTAAATACGTCTGAGAGGGATTAGAAATCAACTCCGCCTCAGTTTCCTTCAGTGGAAGATAAGGTCTCAGGCTAGAGCGTGGCTAAGGCCCCTGATGGCTCAGAGACTCTGCTCCCTGAAAGGTCAGGGGAGAGGCCCCCGGCCCACCTAGGAGTGGGGCTGAGATTCAGAGCTGGGCTCAGGAGACAGGCAGCCGTCAATAGGAAAACCTGGTAATTTGTAGTTCTGTTCCGTTTGTCCTGCTAAAAAGTGTCTCCCATTCAAGCACTAACCAGGCCCGACCCTGCTTAGCTTCCGAGATCAGACGGGATTGGGCACGTTCGGGATGGAATGGCCATAGACTCAGAAGTGCACCCTGAGACAAGGGCCCTGTCTGCACCTCCTGCACCTGCAGGCCTGGCCGCCAGGTTTCAGGGTGCACTAGAGGCACATCACAGCCAACCTCCTTACCCCTGACCCAGGCCAGGGCCAATCTCACCCTCAGCTGCTCCTTCCTGCCCCTCAGGACCTCCTGCCTCCAGCAATTCCTTGGCCTGCTTGTTTCACACTAGTTCTTTCCCAAGGATTGTTAGTTGCTCTATCAGGGGCATCCGAGTTTTCAGAGAGACCTGCTGGGAGAGGAAGGGTAGGCCCCAAATGCTAATGAAGGGATTTTTTGGATGGGGGGAGTCCTCTTGGGCTCCACAAATCATTACGCATTGGGGAGCAACTGTGTCCCTCCCCACCTTGAGTAAAGGGGGCTTCGTTTATTCTTTGCACCAAGAGTTATCTGTGCCTACCGTGTGCCAGGCATTGCACTCGCTGCTGGGGGCACGAAAATGAATTATGCAAAGAATGAATCCCATCCCTAGGACGTCTACAGTCTAACGGGAGAGAATGCAAACCGCCTTCAGAATGCTCTCTGCTCCTCTCTGCCCCCTCCCCCAGCCTCCTTCTCCAGAGCCCCTCCCTGGCTGCAGGGCAATGGCCCCGGGCTGTGTGCTGATCACACCAGTTGACAGGTGATGCCAACTAGACCACCAGGCACTCCTGCCCAGCAAGGGGCCTGCCCCGCCCCCGGAGTACCTGAGTACAGGCTGAGCGTGGGGAGGGGGGATGCAGCAGCTCAGATGAAAGACAAATCTCCCCTGTGGTTTTGGTTTTGCAGCTTTGCCTCAAGCCAAAGTCCTTCTAGTCTAAGGAAGCCGCTTTCCTGTCAAGCTCTCCCATTTCTGAGCATCATAGGGCAGGTGAGCCGCTCTGCCCGGGTGTGCGGAGTCCACCAGCTGAAAGGCCTTCGAGGCTGCTTCTCTCCCCTCTCCTGGGAGGCTCTTCTCCTTTTCTTTCTTCTTAGCAAAATCCTACCTCCCTTTCCCAGTCGGGTCCTTCTACTTCCACAAAGCCTACGTTCACCCGAAGCCAAGGGTCTCCGCTTTTCTTGGCCTCCCACCCCCTTGCTGTTGAAACGGGGACACCTTGCACTACTGACCTCGAGATAACACTGCAGCTCTGCGTGTGCCGGGCACGGTTGTTGAGGCCGCGTGTTTATTCTCTCAGCCTCTGAGAAGCATATTATCTCCGTCTTACAGAACAGATGCCCAAAGACACACAGCCAACAGGCAGCGGAGCCAGAACTGAATGCAGGTGGTCAGGCTACAGTCTGTGCCTAGCCGACTGCACTCACCTGCCCCGGAGCAGACCATAGGTGAGAACATGCTGTACTAACTCAAGAACATTGTTATTATCCCAAACGCTACTGCCCATCAGGCACCCCTTCACTCCACGCCCCCACCCCACCCTCCGATGAGACTCCTGAAAGCACAAGGCTCACCCTGCCCTGGGGGGCAGGTCCCAGAATTACCTAACCAGCTCTGGGACTCCAGTGTCCCCACAAACCCCTCAGAACTCTGTGCTCCCCCCTGTACTCCTGCTCCCAAATACACGGGCCACCTCTGGCCCAGGAATCGAGGAGCCAGTGTCAACAAGAGGGCTCCAGAGTTGGGGGGAGGCAAGGAGGAGAGAGGCAGGCCTGGCCAGGGCCTGGAGATGGATGGGCCTTGCTCGGTTCTGGCTAGCATCGGGCGGCCTGGGAGCTGAGGATGGGGCAGTGCAGTGATGTGCAGCCGCCTGCCAGGGGAAGCCAGCCTCACGGCTAATCGGATCAGATGTCCCTCCCAGGCCGCCCCATTCCTCTGCCTTCCCCACCCAGCTCACCAACCTTCCCCCCTCCCCACCACCAAAATCCGGCTTTCCAGCCCCACTCTCCCTGAGGTCTCCGGCTGCCCCAGTTGATTTTATAAATGGCCTTGGCAGGAGGTGGGCACCTTGGCTAATTGAATCAGCGCCCATGAGGCAGGAGGCGGGGAGGCTGGTTAGCATCACAGCTGAAAGGTGGTGGCAGCAACAGCTTGAGTGCAGGCATCAGGGAGGAGGCTGAGCACACAGAGGCCCGGGCAATCTGGGCCTGGGTATATTCGAAAGCCCCAAGGAGGGAACTCACAAGGGGGCCCTGGCTGCCCCCACCAGAAGCCTGGGAGCAGTAATATGGGATGGACCACAGTCTAACACACACGCTCCCCACTCGTAGGCTCCGGAAAAAGAAAATACGAGGGGAGGCAAGAGAGAAGAAAAGGAGGAAGATGATATCACACGTTAACGTGTGCACATACGCAGTCATGTGACTCTGGGTACATAGCTCCATGCTGGGCACCAGTCACGATGACATTCTTACCTGCCCTGATGTCACCTGCTATCCCCTCTCCAAAATAATTAGCAAATGAAAGCCATTTCTCAGTGTCCTGGTCCCAGCGAAGCTTCTTGCGGTATCAGCAGCTGCTGGGCCACAGAGCCTGGAGCCGAGGACCCTGTCTTGGAAGAACTACCCCTTGGCCTCACATTGCCCACCCCTCTAGAGACCATCTCCTTATGAATTTGCCCCTTGACAGCCAGGGCGACACCGAAACACTTCAAAGAGGGCTTTACCTCTGTGTTTGTTTTTGAGGACATGGACCCCCTAAGGCTCCCGCCTTCGCGAATCCATCCAGCAAACGCTTCTGCAGACCTACGCTGCCTGTGGGCTCCATGCGGGTGAGGACAAGTCTCTGTCCTTCCCTTCAAACTCCCAGCTCCGCGTGGAGCTCATTCAAGGCTTGAACGGAGGAATGATGCATGTGTCACAGGCGGTGGTGCAGCTACGGGTGGCTGCGCTGACACGAGCTACATACAGTTCCCTGCAGATGACCTACCCGCCGGTGACGCCTTCTGAGAAGGACCCTGACCATTCGGTCAGCATCCCCAGCAACCGTTTCGAGGACTTTCATTACCCCTCTCAAGTTCCCCAAACGCTCCACTTCCCCTGCCCCGGCAGCCCTCACCCCACTTTCCCTAAGGCCCCAATCACCAGTTCCCCTTTTGAGCAAAGCCAGCACCAGAACAAAGAACTTAGAAGTTCCAGGATCTCGAGGTGAAGGAGAGAAGGAAGGGCGGGGGGGAGGGACAATTTTCAGCTCAGAGTCCCACACCTCTGGGAGGCCGGGTCCATAGATCTCCAAGTAGGAATCTGAGGAGCTGAAGGAACAAGCTCTGAAATGCAGATTCCTCAAATTATCCTCCATTCTTTGGGGTCGTAAACACTAAGGTCCCCTCCTGGCAGCAGGTGGGCCCCCAGTGGCCTTTCCGCAGGCTAACACTGCCCCCTGCTGGGCCCAGCTGGACGTCCACCCTAAGTGCAATCAACTGAAACGAGCACTTGGGCATCCTGCCTTGCCTGAGAGCCCTCCCAGTCCCACCTCTGGCCTGGAGTGGGGAACAACTGAAACCCTGAGAGGCATTAGGCCCTCCCACCTCCAATGTATCCTGGGCTAGGGTTGGATGGTGGCAGCAAACGAAAGAAGCAGGGCTCCTGCAAGGCCTTCCCCTGTCTCCAGCCAGCTTGTCCGTTGACTCAAATCCCCTTAGTAAGGGCAAAAGTGCTGGGAGATACGACTTGGGTCACAACACACCTGGGAGGCTGATGGCAACCAGCAGTGAAAGTGGCATTGAAGGTGAAGTCTCAAGGGTGTGAAGGGATTTGGTGAAGATGGAGGCGGGCGGGGGAGCGGGGGGCAGTGTGAAGAGAGAACCCCCGGGTAGAAAAGCCAGCATGAAGCGGAGGTGGAGGATACCAAACGGTACATGTGGGTCTCCATGTCTTTTCCCTTCACCTTGAGAGCCCCTTTCCAGCTGCTTTTAGGACTCCTCTGGCTGGGTAGAGTAAAGCCAACTTCACCTGAACACATCAGAAACTGAGCTCTCCTTCCTGAACCTCTCCAGAAACCCTATTTCCCTGCACCCACATCCGATGCCGCTCCGAGATCTGCAGGCCCTGTCTCTGCCAGAGACTCAATCCACAGCCTTTTCTGAATTTCTCTTGCAAGTCATTCAGCCCCAGGCCACCCTATGTCCACAGGGCTGTCAGGGTTGTTGTCCTAGCCTGCAGCTCTTAGGGTTTCTGCTCAGGAGCTCTGTCATTCCTCTTATCTAAACAGGTACAAATTCCTCCCCCTCCACTTCACGCTGGCTTTTCTACTCGGTTCTCTCTTCGCACTCCCCCCAGCCTCCATCTTCATCAAACCCCTTCACACCCTTGAGAGTTCAACTCCAATGCCACTTTCGCTATGAAGCCTTTCTTGACCCTCCAATGACCTCAGGGCCTGAGTCACCTCTTGTGGCACTTATGTCCCCCTCTTGTGATAGACATCTGTGCCCTTTGCCTTAGCCCCATCTGGGCTGTGAGTGTCTCGAGCCCAGGGAAGTCTAGAGCCTACAAACGGTGCTCCATAATACCGGCCGATCGGCTGGCAGCAGCAACGTACTGACCCGCCTTTCTAGGAAAGCAGGTTCGGGTGAGGAGAGCACAGGGGAGATGGTGCACAAGGGCCTACGGAGAATCAAAGGGCAGGAAGGGATCTCGGAGCCCACGTGGTAGAATCCCCTCATTTTACAAAAAGGAAGGCAAGGGATGCAATAGGATCTGTCCCATTTCTAGTCCTTAAAAGGCTCAAAACTGCCACCTCTTTCCTGTTTTCCAATCCAGTTCATCACACACTCCCTGTTTCCTGGCTGTTTTTCTGGTGTTGGCCCCACGCTAGCAGAGGATTAGAGATGCTCGAACATCTCTCCCCAGGTGCCCTGACTTCCACAATCCCCACCCCACCCCAACTCTGCGACAGATGCTCGGGACCCAGCCTAGGCCCAGAGAGGGAGGACCTTGCTGCTGGGAGAGGTGTTCATGGTGGTCAACCGGATACTTCATCCCCCACAGGGCAGTAGCTATCACATCCCCGCCCCACAGCACTCATGCCAAACAAAAATACTTCTGAAATGTTTAATGCCACAGAGAAGTCCCAAACCTGCAGAAGGCTGCAGCCACCCTCTAGAGTGCCTGGAGCCAGGGCTGTCCCCAGAAGGGGACAGTAGCAGGCAGGAGGCCCTCGAAGAAGTGGGGCGGGCAAGTTGCTGACATTGTTGTGTCCTTTCCCCTAAATGCCCGAGGTGCCGTGAGGCCCGGGGAAAGAAAGAAGAGGAAGTGGGACAGGAGTAGGCGGAGGGTGGGTCTCTTCAGGGCACTTTTCCTGCTTTGGGATGCTGACTCACGCAGCAGGCCCCAGGAGGGACAGTTGCTGGGACAGACTAGGGCAGAACAAGGCTAGGGCTCTGGAAGGAGCAGAAGGAAGCTCCTAGGATGTAGTGGGCAGGAGGAGTCACCAGCAGAAATCTGATAGGTGTGCCTCCCCCGCCCCATGACTCCTCCACACCGGCCTCCCAGCCCTCCCCCACACAGGCCCCATACCCTTAGGGCTGGCATTCGCCAGGGTCTCCATCTCCTCTGCCCCCCATCACTTTGGGCCTTTTTTAAGTAGAACATTGTCATATTCAGTTCCCTGTGGCCAGCCAGAGGCAGGGAAGTCCTGCCCCGATGGGTAGAGGTGCTGGAGGCCGCTGGGGTCCCTGTCAGCTGCGGCCTGCCTCCTCCAGGCCTCGCCCTGGGGCTCCTGGGGGCTGTCATACAAGGACAAGGCAGCCACTCCCTCGGGCTCATCATATATGTGGTCGGGCCTCGAGGGCGGCTTATCCACAATGCTGTCATACAGGGGGTCTACCGGAGGCTGTGGAGGGACTGCCAGAATGCCCCCAAAGCTCTTCCCCAGGTTGCGGGCCACCGCATCGAAGGGCACTGCGTACTCCCCCTCCAGGCCCCTTGGCCGGGGCGTGGGCACCGAGGCAGTGGGTGAAGGTGGTGGCAGCGAGTCATGGGGCCGGGAGTAGGGGCTGTCTGGCCGGGGCAGCACAGTGGGCACTGTGGCCGGCTGGGTTTGGGGCCCAGGAGGCATCGAATTCTTCTGGGCAGAGATGGCCTCTTCCAGGGCCAAAAAGATCTCATTGCCTTGACGGGTGTCAAACTCAAAGTTGCCCTCTCCAGAGACGCAGCGCCGGCCTGCCTCGAAGGAAAAGGTGACCTGGGTGGAGGGGGAACGGGCGGTGATTGGCCAGGCCACAGAGTGGGGCTGCTTCTCCTGGCCCCAGCTCCCAAATGCAAACCCATCCCCACCAGCTTCCCTCCTCAAGAAGGACTCATCTGAGCATCCTCCCCAAGGTGTTTCTTTCTCCCTCCCTTCATGTTCTTCCTCATGAGCAAAAAGCCATCTCTCACCTCCCCCTCCTCTCCCTTCATCTCTCCTCTCGTCCATCCAGGTGTGGACCTGGGCACACATTTCATCCTCGACAATACCTGCCGCCACTACTTGTCCTCTGATCTCTCCACCTCTTCCTGGTCCCCTTTACTTCTCCCCCCTCCACTGCCTTCTCTCTCACCCTTCTCAGGCCCGAGCCTCTGGTTTGCTTTCCCTCCCCCTCTCCTGGTTCTCTCCCCATCCCCCCTTTCGGGCCTTTATCTTCTCTTTCCTCCTCCTCCCACTCTCTCTTCTTTTCAAAGCTCCTCCCCTTCTCTGAAAAATCTCTATTCTCCCATCGCTCATCCTTTCCCTCCGCCCACCTGCTGTGGGCCCTGCTCACCTTGTCCCTCCCAAAGCGTCGCAGGAACCTGTAGGGCCAGCTGTACAGCTCGGTGCGTGGCTCAGGGCCACCCCACAGCTCCAAGGCACTCTTTCCAGTCCGGAGCGTATAGGATCCCCGGAGCCGGCACCTCTCACTGGCTTCTGTGGGTCTCATGGTCACGGCAAACTCCTTGCAGGGGGCCACTGGGGAGGAGAGGGGAGAGAAGGCAGTTAATGGGAAATAGCTGGCCGGCCTCAACTCTGCCCCACTCTGAATGAGTGGGCCAGAAAGTCTCTAGAAAAAAAGTGTCATCCATGTATCCATGACCCCACAGCCTGTGTCTTGAAGGCTGAGCTGCTCTGTGCCGGGTCATACTCCCCCACATGACAGGTACCTCCCCCTCACCCTAAGTAGGCATCGTGCCCTAGCCACATGCACCCCAACCTTGTGCCCACATCCTTCCTGCCCTGTAGCCATCTCTCACCCCAACCCAGCCACCTCCCCAATCCCTACTGTCTCAGGTGCAGGTGCGGCCAGCTCTGCCCTCCCAGCTGACAGCCTCCCCATCCACTGCTGATGCCATCCGGTGCGCTCCGTGGGGCAGAGCTCGGATGTCCCATATCCTCCTCCTCCCCCCACCCCCACACACCCACTCAGAGGGCTAGACAGACTGCAAGAGGGTGAATGCCTTGTCAGCAAAAGCTCCCTTGCCACAGGACACCCTCAATCCGCAGAAAGAAAACCGTTTTATTTTTCAGAAGTTGCTCAGATCCCAAAGACAGAGGGTCCAAGGGCAGCACCTTCCCTGGACCCCTCGGCCCTGCCCTCTCCCACCAGCAGGCCCAAGGGTGAAGGAGTGACAATCAAGCCAGGCCAGGCTCCTGCGACTCGGGCCACACCCGGAAGCGATGCAGAGAGGCTGATAAGGCGCCTGGCCAGGGCTGGGGTCAACCACAAGGCAGGAAGAGTCAGCAGCCGGCCAGCCCACGCCCTGGGGACAGCAGCCGGCAGAGAAGCGGTCCCCCTGAACCCCCTCACCTATGGTCGTGCTGCTGTACAGCTCATTCTCTTCCATGCAGGGCCGGCTGCCTTTCCCCTCTGACCCCGGCAGCTCCTTCCTCTGGTCCTAGGGAAGAAGCCGAGTTCTCACTGCTGTCACCAAACCCAAGCCCACCTCTGAACCAGGGCACACTCAGCCTGCTGCCCCTGTCTGAACTGGATCGGGGTGACCCGCCAACCAAGGCATCGCCCCCAGCATCCCGACCTTGGCCTTTATCACACCTGCCCACAGTGTGTGTGGCCTGTCCCCACTCCTGCACACCACGCTACCCTTTCTGCATCCCTGGACAACTCACGGGGAAGGCCAGGAGGCAGATGGCCTGCAGCCAGTCACCACGCTCGACGGTGGGGGCCGCCAGCAGGTACAGGCGCTCCTTGGTCTCCACGAAGAAGGTGCTGGTGTCCCGGGGACTGCTGGGCTCCCCGCTGGCCTCGGCCACCCGCAGACAGTCGCTGAGGCGGATCACCTTCCGGGCGGCCTCTCCCCGGCGCGACTTCTCCGGGTTCTCATGGAGTTCCAGCCGGGCCAAGGCACAGCCCGACTGTTTATACAGCGCAGCCCCGAACCGGCGCCATTTCTGAACTCGGATGCATGGTGGGGGGGCGGGTGCCGAGAGGGAGGCACCCAGAGATGGAGAGACGGTGACCCAAGGGGAGTGGAGGGATCACGGGTGAGGGACTGGGGCAGTGACGCAGGGATGGGGAGAGAAGTAAAGGCCCGGGAGACCCAAGGAAGCAGGGAAAGTAAGCGGGGCCTGAGGAATGAGAGGGCGTTGGACATCCACCACTTAGCCGTGAAGAAGGAGGTCTGCAGTGACAGCAGAGATGATGCCAAAGGCAGAAAAGGCACAGTGGGAGGTGGGGACTGCGAGAGCGAGCAGGCCCAGCCCTTGAGGTCTCTCTAGAGGTGAAAAGCCTGTGAGTCTCTGAAGCCCGGGGAAGGAATGAGGTGGGCAGCGTGAGGGCCCAGACTGGGGACCATCATTTTCGTTCCATAGAAGACCCTAGTCCAAGAACTTCAGTCTCCCCTCCTGAACCTTCCCACCTCATACCTCGACAGGATAGGGAGACAGACAGACAGACAGAGACAGAGACGTCCTGGTGTGGGTCAGCAGAGGGAGAGAAGACTTCCTCATTCAAGGAGTCCAAGGAGGGAGAAGGAGGTTGGACACGCTGGGCCCTGCCTGGCTCCCAGAGACCCCACCTCAAGCTTAATACCAGCCAATTGCACCCCATAGAGCAAGAAAAGGGGAAGAAACCTCCACTGGAACTCCGAATTATCCCCTCTGCTGTTCCTTCCACCCCCCTCCATTGTGTCCCAAAGAGGACAAGTCAAGAGAGGCAAGAGAGGTGTTAGACCCCTCCTCTGCCCCTGCCCCCACGGGGAGCAGCATCAGCAAAGGGCACCGTCTGGGGCCTGGTTGGGGCAGCAGGCAGCTGCTAAGGAAAGAGCCCTCCCAAGCGTGAGCCCTGGGCCTAACGTGGTGGATGGTATGGCCCTCCACCAACCCATAAGTGTTTGGGGACTTTGAGGGGACCCCTCTGCTCCCCAGGAATTTCTAGCGGCCCGAGCCCCTCTGCCCGGCCCCAGACAGCCTTGCCCCTCCTACCTTTCCAAAGGTCTGCTGCTGCTGAAGGTACAGGAAGCCCTGCTTCACCGCCACTTCTTCCATCCTCCCACCATCGCGGTGCCCTGCGCGGCCGCTCACTCCTTCCACTCCCGCCCTCCTTCGCTCCTCTCAGCCCTACGCGTGTTCCCCCTTCTCTCAAGTTCATTTCCTCTCTGCCTAGAGTTTTCTGCCCTATTCTAGTCTGCTCGATGACGACAGGCTGATAGGCTCTGCGGTTTCTTGCTCTGCGTGTGTGAGTGTGTGAGTGTGTGTGTGTGTGTGTGTGTGTGTGTGTGCGTTTTCTCTCTTTGATGAGTGAGTTTCACACTCCAGCTTCCTGCCTTTTCAAGTCGCTGAGGGATCCTTTCCAAAAAGCCTAATCCCAACTCTTCGGTGGGCAACCACTCAGGTACAGAAGCTGGTGTGGAGAGTGGCCAAGGAAGAGCGGCCCGCTCATGGGAACAAAGAGACCCAGAAACCAAATTCGACATCAAAAGGCCCCGACCTCAAGCTGGTGCTTGGCATGACAGAGCTGGAAAAGAACTTAGAAATCAACCGGCCCAGCTCCCTCGTTTACAAAAGAGGAGGCAGGCTCAGGGAGGTCTGTGGGTTGTGTTCGAGGCCACCAAACCGGAACCCAGGCCTCTCCGCTCAGTAAGAGCGGAGCCACACACACCACCAGCCCACCGGACACATGAGAGTTCACCACTTTCACACACAGCTCTGTTTCGCTCCACGGGGGCGAACAATGTGCCCCCCAACAATGACACACACGTACAGCGCCTCCTTAGATTCCAGACACATGAACGTCCCCACACTGAGACATGTTCTCTCTCCTCCCTGAGCACATCCAAGCCAGTGGAGTTCACCATCTTTCCAGACCTGGTGAGCATCGTAGATACTTGAGTTTCATCTAGAGATTATCTTTTTCAACTCACAGTAGCAAGCTCATATATTTTTTAAAAATTGCTTCATAGCCACTGAAACAAACATGCTTCGTAGTTACCGAAAGCCCCCGGCCACACTACCTGTCCCTGGAAGAAGGAAGGGCAGGTCTGAACGCACCTGTTTGAGACTCTCTTGAGGTCACAGGGCTGCTGGGGGCAGAGGAGGAAGTACCAGGGCTCCTGATCTTTAACTTAAATATCCTTTTAATACTGGCCCCTAGGTAGCATCCAGACTCAGTGCAAGAATATACACTGTTTGGGGGAATCTAAACTCCCCTGAGAATATTTAACTTACAGCCAGATGGTGTAGAGAAGCAATCTGATGGAGGCATGGTGCAGAAATGTTGGGGGAACTGGAGAATTAGGCCAGCACTCTTGGGGTACCCCCATAATGGGGTCTTGTGTAACTGCCATTTCCTCTACTTGGGGTTCAGCCCCGCTGCCTTCACTTGAACAGGTTGATCCAGAGACCAAGGAAGGACCAGGAATGCCAATGTGGGGAAATCTCCTTGGGAAGTGGTTAGGGGTAGGGAAATGGGATGTGGCCTATTCCATCTCTCCAGTCCCTAAGGAGAGCCATTACCTGGGAGCTAGGTGGTCTTCGGCTCACATCGGCATCTCCTCGTCAAGCGAGAAGGGTTTTTAGGGCCAGCCCAGGGGCTGATGGAGCAGTGCCTTTCAAACGTGAAGGCGTACACCTTGTTAAGGTGCAGATTCCGCAACAGTAGGTCCGGAGTGAGACCTGAGTTGCTGATGCTGCTCGTGGGTGGGCCAGACCTCACTTGGAGTAGCAAGACAAGAGAGGGTGCTTCCCTACCACCACCACTCTGATCTCCTTCCCCTAAGCTAAACGGGGCACTTTCCACTCAGAGCCACAGGGGGGCACCCGAGCTTACCAGATGTCTGGAAAGCTGTCTAAGCCCGGAGGCCTAAGCCCCAGGCACTCCAGCCACCTCCACACCCCTCCTCCCTGACTGTGGTCACTGGACTTCTCCGGTGACTGTCTTCTGCAGAGAGGTAGGGCAGGAGGAGTGTACTAAGAGTTATACCCCCCTCAAGGCCCCTCCCACTTTCCCGGGAAGGACTTGTGGGTACTCTGCAGTGGAAGTACGAACCCCAGTACCTTCTGTCTGGCCACAGGCAAGTTCTGTGATCAGGGACCCAGAAGACATAGAGCTCCAAGACACAGCAGAGGACAGAGAATTAGAGGCCCTTAGGTTACCCAGGCACCAGTGATGGGAAGAGAAAGCATCACAAAGGAAAGGGTCCCAGTGGTTTATACAGAGGCACAGGTGGGATTGTTGGCTTCTTTGCTTTTATTGGAGAGGAAGGGACACCCCACATCTCACCGGTGCCTCCATATAAGCCACCAGGATCCTTTCCTTCACAGTGGTTTCTCTCAGTGGGAATTAGGAACCATGCTCACAAGACACCTCAGCTCAGAGAACTTTGCAATTTTTGTTATTAACCTCACCAATAATTATCAATGGAATCCCTAACACAAAAGGGCTGGCGAGCTTGACTTTGGGGGTAACCAGGAGGAGAAGAGACTGTGTCTAATTCCTTGGGCTGGCTTGGAGATTAGGTAACCCCCAAATGATGGACAGGGGGAGGCGGTTATTGAAGGGGTAGCTCTGGGAAACAGGAAACAAGGTATAGAATGGGCAGGGAGCTGGCATGGGCCTGAGAAGGATGGAGGGCTGAGCAAAGAAATAAGTGAGCGAGGGTCATGAAAAGCCATCCTTGCCTCCACCCACTCCCAGCATTTTCTGACTGTGGGAAAAGAAGGACAATACCAGTCTCCTGCGTTTCATTCCTAGTCCTCACCCTTCTCCATTGAGTATACCCTTTCTCTCACAACCAAGAGGGAAACTCTGAGATGACTTATAATGTAACAAAATAATTATGCCATTTAATATGGACCTAACATTTTAAATGCGTTATGTTTTCCTCTGAACTCTAGAATGAGACCAGGCTATAAAAAAGTTAACTCAAAAATTATTTATTGAGCATGTGTTCTGTACAGAGGGACACAGCACAAACAGGACAGACAGAATCTCTGCTTTCATCATTGTTACTTTCTAGTGGAAAACTCGAGCATAAATATGTAAGTAAATAGTTTTGGATGGACAGTGATCAATGCCGTAAGTCGGACAGCGATGGGATCAGGAGGACAACTTTCAAAAGCCTGGTGAGAAAAGCCTCCCTGAGGAGATAACAGTTGAACTAAGAAGTCAACGACAAGTGCAAAATTATTCCAGGCAGAAAAGTTACTTCAAGTTCCCTGAGGCAGGAACACCTGGATGTGAGGAACCGCAGGAAGACCAGACTGGCCAGGGAGCGGGCACAGTAGACGTGAGGTCAGATCACGTGGTCTCTTGAAGGGCTACAACAAAGATTTGGAATGTATTCTAAATGTTCTGTGGGCCGCTTAAGGATTTTGAATGGGGGCATAAATAATCTTATTGATGATTTTAAAAGAATGTTCTGCAGCTCTACGGGAAATGGCTTATTGAAGGACAAGACAGGAAGCAGGGAAACTAGTTCGGTATCTAATCTCAGAGTCCAGGAGAAATCTGATGGTGGTCTGGACCAGGGTGCTAGCCGTGGGGAGGAAGAGAAGTAGCTGAATTTGAAGATGTACTGGATATCAACTCAACAGGGCTTGCACGTGGATTGGATGTAGGGGACTCTGAAGACATTAGGGATCAAGATGACACCCGGGTTTTTAGTTTGAGCAACTAGGTGAATGATGGTACTGTTTACTGAGAAGGGTGAGGGATGGATTCAGGCCTGACCCACAGAGAGCAGTTACTCCTACCCAATCAGGCAGGTAGAGTATGGGAAGGTTGCCATCGAAATGACGACGCCAAGAATATACCATTCTAGCTGTGATGCCAAGGTCAGGTAGAACCTGACCCACCACCCCTGCTCCCCGTCCTCAGGGAGCTTCCAACCCTGCAGGGTCGTTGGAAAACACAACACAACACATCTACGACAGGTCAGGGGCTGGGCTCGCCAGACGCAGCAGCCAAAAAAGCTCTGCCTCCAGTAAACCTTCTCTGAGTGAATCCAATTGGCAGAGCCAACCGTCCATACAGGCAGTCTGGGTAGTGTAGTTCTCGGGGGCCCCACCTCCGCAAAGCAGGAAGACAGCACCAAGGGGGAGGCTGCAGTGAACCCTGAGCTGTCCACACAGAGACTGTGATCCATCACCAGCACCGCTTCCCTCGCACGGGGTGGCCCCCAGTCGACACACACTTCAATCGATCGGTCAATCAATCAATCAGTCCTCTCCGGGTGCCGCAGCTAGCATCTAATCGGGGGGCCTGGGCTGGAAGCCTGGGTGGAGGAACCCCGTGGCAAGCAGGGACCCGCGCTCTCGAACACAGATCACGCCTAGGGGCAAAGGCTGCAACCGGGCTCGGCAGGAGGGACTGACCTCGCCCGACCCGGGGTAGCTTTCCCACCCAGGGGTCCTAGCCCGCCACCGCGCCCACGCCTCCCGCCCCGCGCCCCAGTCCCGGTTCCGATAACCGCCTATTCGGGTGGAGGGGGGAGATGGGAGCCGTGCCTCCTGCACCGTCTCCAGCGCCACCCTCACGGGGAGGCTACTTCCGAGGACGCCGAGGAAGAAGAGGGCAGAAACGAGAGCGGGGGGGGGGCGGTCGGGACAGGGGCGGGGGGCGCAGGTGCAGGGTCGCCAGGCCGGGGATCGCGCAGGCCTGCACCCTCGGCCCAGGGGCGAGCGCAGAGACGCCCGGCAGCTGCGGGCCGGGTCGCGGCCGCGGCCCCTTTAAGCCCATGTAAACAAAGCTTTGTCCGCGGCCCCCGCCTCCCCCGCCCCCTCCGCGCCGCCCGCCTCCCCGCGCGGCGGCCGCGGCCGCTGACGTCGCCGCGCGCGCCTCCACGGCGTCCCGGCGGGCGCTGCGCATTCCCGAACCACGCGCCCGGCGCCGGGGCCCGCGCAGCCGCGCGGCGCTACGCCAACAGCGTAGCGGCGGGCCCGCAGTGCGCAGGCGCGGCGGCGCCGGGCCCGCCCCCCAGTGCGCAGGCGCTGCGCGCGGGCCCCTCAGTGCGCAGGCGCAGCGCGCGGGCCCCCAGTGCGCAGGCGCAGCGGCGGCGGCGGCGGCATCGGCGGCGGCGGCGGCGGCGGCCGGGCCGAGGTGCGCGCCGGGGGGGGAGGGGGCCGGCGAGGAGCATGAATGGAGCAAAATGGCGGATCATGTGCAGGTGAGGGGAGCGGCGGGGGCGGGGGCGGCCGCGCCGAGGGGGGCGCGGGGCGCACGCGGCCCTCCCCCCTCCCCGCGGGGCTCGGCCGGCTCCGGGCGCGCCGGGCCCACGCCGCAGCCCGAGCCGCCGCCTGGTGCCGAGCCCCCCGGGGCCTTTCCCGCCTCCCGGGCCGGGGGCCTCCTCCGTCCCCTCCCGTCCGGCGCGGGGCCCGGGGAGCAGCGGGGAACAGCGGCCCCCACCGCGCTGCGCGGACCCCGTCTTCCCGCCCGAGCGCGGCCCTCCCGCCAGCCCTCAGCGCCCCCCCCACGGCGAGGGACGAAGGGGGACCCCACGCCGACTCCGCATCCCCCCCGCCGGCCGTGAACGAACCACGAGAAAGAGCCCCGCGCTCCGGGGACGCCCGCTCCCTCCCCCGCGCCTTTCCCGCCGCCTTGCTCCCCACGCCCCCCGAATGCGGGGACCCCTCTTCCCGCCCCCCGACCTCCCCTCCCGGGGATGCACCCTTCCCTCCCACACTCCTCGCTGCACAACCTGCAGGGCCGAGCTGCTCGGTCCTCCAAGATGGGTGCTCAGGCCTGGGCCCGCCTTCCCTCCCTCCCTCCCCCCGGGACCCCGTCCCCAGCGGAGGAGTGGAGTGCCCACACCCCCTGTGGGACGCGGGGTGGAGGGGGTGTGTCCGCCAGCAGGGAGGCCGTGTTGGGTGCCGGCGTCGCTCCGGAGGGCTTCCGTCGCGCTCAAGAGCTGCCGGGGGGCGAGCTCCGGGCCCAGCCACCTTTCTCCCGAAGACGGCACCGGCCCTAGGAAGGGACCGCGAATAGGCGCCGGAGGAGTGCAGGGTTGTTCCTTGCACTCTAGATAAAGTTGTTCTTCTCTGCGCCTAGATTTTTATATTTTTAGGACAGTTATTGACACGAGTCTCTTCTCAGAAACCTTCCGATTTGCTAGGGAGCGTAGAGGTGTCCCATTCTGGGAAGTAAAGAGCGTAGTGACAAGGTGTTGCTTTATTTTGCTTATAATAGAGTATCATTCCTCAAGTGAAAGGAGTGACTTTTCTTCCTAATGTGATGTCCACAGGAAGCGGGAGTGGTGCGACTTCTGCCAGTTTCTTGAATTGGGAGAGAGAGGGACTAAATCAGGCCAGGGATCCGAAGAGTAAATCCTTGGAGTGTGAGGGACAAGTTGTTAGGACAGAGTTACGTCAAAAATCGTACAGATGGAAGACCACGAGATTTGTGTTTTAAAGCCAGTATTATGGCTTACTCAGAAGGAGCAGTAAAACAAAGTGATGATAATAATAGTGAAGCACCTTGAATTTTATAGCAGCCATTTCTAAGAAGCGTGAAAGATTTTATGTGATATTAAAAAAAAAATCTTACATCCTAAAAGAGTAGGTAGGCAAGAATTCTGTCATTTTAAAGGAACAAACCAAAGCACTGAACTGATAGGAGATTTATTTAAGGTGGCTTTCGACTTTATGGGGCCAGTGCTCTTATCTGCTGGGGGGAAAAATAGTGTCCATGAGCATTCCAGAACATGATTTGAATAGGTAGACTTTCCAAATGATGCTTTGGAAAGCAGAAGTCCATGTACTTTTATGTATATACATCTCTTCTGTCTCCTGTAAAGACGTTATCTGTTAATGTGATCTCTCCCACATTTTGAGCTAAAAAGGTCATTCCTCACCAAAGAAAGTCAAGATGCAATCAAAACAATCCTCATAGCGTTTTGATCTCAAGAGAGTCTACCTAATTTTTAGTAAGGTGATGTTTTTCTCCCACTCACCCCCAAATAAAAAATCTACCAAAGTAAGTAAGAATTTATTAACTTTCAAAAACGAAGAGCAATTTGCCAGTCGGTATTTTATTTTACTTGTAAGAGCTATAGTGTGTTACTCTCTAAATGAGTGATCCTTACTTACATCAACAGGATAAGTTTGAGAGATTTTATTTTTTCTCTTTAAATAAAATAGGGATCTGTTGCCTTTTTTAGACCACTAACTGTTATTGGATACTCAGACTTTAAATGGCACGTTAACATTGTAGCAGAAAACCTTCCCAAGAAAAAGATACACTTTTCCTGTATGGAATGAGTGAATGGATGAAAGGATTAAAGACAAATCTGAAGTTGAGGGGCCATATTTTTCTCAAAACACTTGTTCAGAGATAAAGTTTAGAAAGGAATCTGTTCCAAATTCAAGACAGTGTTTATTTGTAAGTTTCATATGTAGTATTAAATAGTTGAGTCATTATGTATCTAGTACTGTCTTGAACCACCAGGGTGAGCAATTTTTTTTTAATTGACACTAAGCAAATGTCATGATTCTCAGGCTGAAGTCCGGAGCATCTCTTGATATGTGTTTTATGGAAGATTTAAGTATCACAAAATGTTAATAATGGATTTTAATATTCTGTTTGTCTTTTGGCTGTGTTGTCATAGTCAAGCATCTTTACAGGAGTGGCTGTAAGCAACTCCTTATTATAATGGGTTTCTTATTGATTTTAGGTCTTATCTAACACCCACTAAGGAGATAGTGGTTACAGAGCGTTGACTATTTAAAAAAAAAATTGTATTTATCTTCATAAAATAAATGTCTCCTTTTAAAAAATATTTTATATCTAACATTAGATGAAGATAGTGAGGATTCAGTGTCTTTGCTCTCTGGCTAGTTGTAAAAAGGTTAAGACAACTCTTAGAATACAGTGGTAATGAAAAAGATGAAGGATTGGACGTTAGCTTTAACAGTGCTAGCTGGTGATCAGGATCTTAAGAGGAAAAAGACTATATAATGTAATATATTATTTAAATCATAAGTGTATAAGTATACTATAAATATATTAAATATATACTAATTATATTATAAATGAAGGATAATTCTGAGGTTTTGTTTAGTATGTTGTTATGCCGGGCCTTACCCAGAATCTTAAAGTATTTACTGGGCACTGTGTTATGACTATGTAATAGAAAATGCTATTTTCAAATGGTCACATTTTGTTTTAAATTTAAAATACAGTAATTAAATATTGGCCACCAGTGTAACTCTAGGGAGCTGTGAAGAATCATTAAAACTAGCAGGTTAAAATTTAACAGAGTGCAAAAGATTAGCCTGATTATAGCAAAATTGATAGCTGTCTTTTTTTCAGCTTTTAAAAATATACAAGGAAATGATAACTGTTGTTATTCCATTTTGAGAAGAGGGTTCTGTACAACTTTTGAGAATTTTAAATGGGAAAAAACTAACTTTTTTTTTTTTTAACTTTTTTTCCAGTTAAAGTAATAATGTTTAATGTGTGCAAGGCCCTTTGCTGTGCTGGGCACTGCAGCGCCAGTGACAGCTCGACTGCAAATGTAAGGATTCAGAGCTAAGACAGACACTGGAGCCAGACTGCTGAAGTGTCAAATTCTGATGCTCTCTTTGAGTAGGCTTCAGAAGTTCAAAGAGATAACAAAAACTAATACATTAATTTTGAAACATGCTACATTTGTATTGGATGATAGGGGAATAGCTACGTCCCCTCACTCAACCTATCTACCTCCTCTGTGGATTTATCCAAATAATATGTCTGGAGCATATTTATATTTGCTTGTTAACTCTGTCTTTAGTATATTTCCTTTTGTGAGCAAAGCCTTCACAATGTGGATTGCATGTGGTATCATTCAAACACTTATGCAGTGAAACATAAAGCATATTACTCTAATGGAATCTCTAATTTAGATGGAAGTGGAATGAAGCATTGAGAAGCTCCCTGTCTGTATCTTACAGAGAAATTAACTTCCATTTGATCCAGAAATTAATATTCATAATCACCAGCTGTATTTTCTTTTCCCTCTGTTGGGTTTTGAAAGCAACATTTCACCACAGCCTTTCAAGAAGGGAAAGTTGCCAATTTAAACCAATAAGCTAATGTCACTGCAGGTACAGCTACTGAGATTACTGTGCTCACTTCATATATGTTAAGGAAGATAGTGTCTAGAAATTGCAACTTTTTTTTTTTTTTAACACCAAACATGTATTATCTCACAGATTTCTTAGTCAGGAATCTGGGAGTGGCTTATCTAGAGGGTTCTAGCTCAGAATCTTTCATTTGCAGTCAAGCTGTTGGCTGGGGCTGCAGTCAATCTCAAGGCTTAACTGAAGGAGAGTCTCTTTCCCGTTTACATGGTCATTGGCAGGCCTCAGTTACTTGCAGGCTGTTGGACTGAGGGCCTCAGTGTCTCACTGGCTGTTGCCTAAATGTTTCAGTTCTTCACTGCATGGGCCTCTCCAAGTACCTATTTTTAAAAGATATCTTTTTTATATCTCACAATAATGTCTCCTTCATATAAGTGACCCATCGTTGTTAACTGTTTAATCTCTTATTGTAACATAACTTCAAATGCAAAAATCTTAAATGTTCAGCTTAATGAATTTGCCCAAAGTGAACACGCTTTTGTAATCAATTCCAAAATTACAATATATTATCAGTGCCTCACAAGTACCTCTGATACCCCTCTCAAGAACTAACAATACACTCTTCCTCCTAAGGGTAACTACTGTCCTGTATTTGATTTTCAGTATGCTAGAAGTCAAGCTGAGTAAGACTTGAACATGAGAGCTTGAACTTCAGAGTCTGGGGAAGAAGCAATATAAGGCAGTAGTTCTTCAGCTTTTGGGGGAATTGGGTTTGGTGTTTGTTTGTTTGTTTGTTTAGAATGTGATGGAAGCCATATGCTCTCCAAGAAGGAAAAGTGTACCTACACAAAAATTTGCCAAGAATTTCAGGCCATTCAGAGACTTAGAACTAGAGTTTAAAGATTTATTCCTTTTTGGATGAACATGCTCACTACATTTTATTCAGAAACTGATTTACAACTGTTTGTCTTTTGACCCATGTGAAAGGCTAGTTTAGGGTCACCCTGGAGAGTTATATGCAGACTTAATTTTTGAATATTGAATTCTTAAGGATGACTGATAGTGACTATTGAGCATCTACTAATCCCGTTCTTGATATTGTGCCGACACATGGAAGTACAAGATGTGATGTATTATTTTCAGGAGCCTTTCCTTTTAATTGGGGAGATAATGACAAGCATGGGTTATTGAGTTGTAAATTTGTAATGAGACTACAGTTTTGTCAACATGTTCTTCCCATTGCCCTTTCCCCCTATTCCAGTACATCCGAGTTCATGCCTCACATTTATAGTGACTCATGGCTGGGTATTCTCGGTGGAGTGAGATTGGTACCCAGGGGGCATATCAAAATTTTGGGGGAAAGAGAAGAATTGTCAACTGGGTCTTAAGTATGTCCGATATTTGCATCCTTGGCTTTTTACTTCTTCATACACATTCATGTGTGTACACACATGCGTGCGCACACACATTCCTGCTACCATAAATGGAAAGGATGTGTTTGAGAGAAGGCAGAATAGGAAACTTCATGCTAGCTTTTATGGAACTTTTGGCTGCTTGCCACTTTACATGATCTTATTTAATGCTCACAGCAACTCTAGATGGTTGGTATTATTGAGATAATAGTAATGAAATTTTCCTTGAAATAAGCTGATGAAAGGCCTTCATGTATTTGGAAGACTGGAAGATTTAAGTGATGATTGTGGTGGTGGTTACTGTAAAACTTAACTGGCATGGGGCAAAGTTGGGACGTAGTTGGGGGTAGGAGAAAGGAAAAATACCAACATTTATTGAGCAACTATTAGCCAGACACTATGCTAAGCCATTTAATTAGGCAACTTACTTAGTTTCTGAGCCTGAATTAGATGATCTGTTGAGTCCCTTATATTTCCAGGATTCTGGTTGGCATTTCCAGTCATCCTTAACCACTCCCAAATAAGCCTCTATGTTCTCAACTCATATGTACGTTATCATAAAATTTTCTAAAATATTTATGCTCATACTATTTCTATTTTATCTCTCTTAAATACACCTTCCTTTACCCCACCTCCCAGTTTCTTAAGCTCCCAGAGTTTTGGGGTTTTGGTTGGTTGGTTGGTTGGTTGGGGTTTTTTGTTTGTTTTTTTAGGATCTAGTAATCTGTAACACTTCTCGAAAATTAAGCTTTGTATCCCCCCCCACCACCCCCCAGAATAAGTAGAGGTCTCTTATTTGGGCAATATGCAATGAAAGACATTTTTGTGGGACAAGAAATTGATGTTATTAATCAAGTGTAGATGTTAGTAGACTGAAAAAAATGATTCTCATTTAAAAGTCCCTGGAAACCAAAAAAAAAATCTTTTCTTTAAATACCCTCCTGAAGACAGTTAAATTAATAAAATAAGCATTGTGCTTCTCAGGAAGTTGTGATCTTATAGCTGTGGTGGCCTTTTAATTTGTAAGTACTTGAATTTATGTTAGACACAAATGCTGATCTTGACTGTATTTTGAATTATAAGAAATTATGATATTTAAAGTGTGTATAGTCTCAGAAAGAAGTTATGCTAGACATTTGCCGTAAAGTTTTAGTCAATTGCATGGTTAAAAGGGATATATTTAAGGTTAGAAAAGGAAAAGGTTTTTTTAAAAAAAAGAAAAAAGAAACCTCCCACTACCACCCAATTCTATTAAAAATTGCTTGCAGAGTTTTGAAAGCATGTGTCATAAGTTTGGCAAAAAATCATTTCAGAGCTCAGTATTTTAACCTCACTTACCTCCACTGATTCTTGAATATTAGTGTTTTATTTCTCTCTTTCAAAAGGACATTGTCTAAAATCAACCATGATATTTAATTGGACTCCAGGAACTTGTAACATATAGTTTGCTCTGAAAAGAATCTGGGAAGCCATGCGTATTTCACATAACTGTACCTGGTGGGAAAAAATTCATCACCCTTTTGTCCACTGTATAGCCACAAATTATTTAGACTATTACTTCTTTCATGTTAGTAGGTGATTTTTATCATCAGCTTGTTATTGACCCATCTGAGAAATTTCTGGAAGGTTTTTGTCAAAAATTCTTGCACATACCCAAGATTTAGAAGAATAATTAAAACTGTCTGGAAAATGGGACCTTGTTTTCCTTACTCCTAATATTTTGAACTGATGATGTTATTCCAGAACTGAGCAACTTTCTGCAAGTGTTCATAAGACGTATAATCAAACGTTTTAAACAAAACGAACCTGAGCGACGGTATGTTTAAAATAATGACATTATCCCAGAGGTGTTACAGATGAAAACTTACTGTAATGTAAAGGATTATTTACTAATTCTTGGAATTCTGCACTGTAGTCTAACTTAAAATCTACATTCCAAACAGGGGGATTACAGTGTTGTGGACAGGAAGGGTTTCGGTTCACAGAATTCCTACAACCTGTCTATTCCAAGCTCTGTGATTTGGTTCTAGAGGTCCCAGAGGTACACTTCCTTCTCATCAGCAATGACAGTGTGAGACTTCAAACCAACTTCTTTTCTATCCCTCCTTACCTAGCTCCTCAGATTGAAACAACACTTGTAAAAGTAAAGTCATAGGAATTGCTGTGGGTAAATCTGATGCCAGCGGAATCATCTTTGAGTGTACAGTAAACTGCATCCATTTAAAGTGTACAGTTGGACAAGTGTATACACCTGTGACTCCTTCACAACTGTCAGAATACAGAACATTTCCCCCTAACTCTGCAGTCTATCCCTCCCTCCGCCCCAGGCAACCTCAGCATGCTTTAAATCACCCTGTATTAGTTTGCTTTTCCTGGCATTTTATATAATGGACTTACTGTGTACTTTTTTGTTTTTGACTTTTTTCACACAGCACAGTGATTTTGAGATTTATTCAATATTTATTTATAGAAATTCATTCTCTATAACTTGGAGACTTGAGGAAAGTATTAAAACCATGAAATCAGTTAAGGTGCTGCTTATCTAATTCATATGAGATTCATTCATAGTATCCCTAGTTGGTTATTTTTTACTGCTGAGTAGTATTTCATTGTATGAATGTACCACATTTTTTATGTCTCCGTTCTTTCCTCGGGGTTTCTGAGTCGTTTCTAGTTTTTAGTCATTTTAAATAAAGGGGCTGTAAATATTCATATGCAACTCTTTGTTTGGACATAAATTTTAATTTTTCTTAAGTTAAGGGCCTAGAAATAGAATGGTTGGGTCCTGTGGTATGTTTAACTTTTTAAAGAAACCGTCAATTTTCCAAAGTGATTTTACCATTTTACTTTCTCACTAGCAGTGTGTAAGAGTTCAGGTGTCTAATCTTCCCTAGCCTTTGGTATTGCCATTGTTGTAGGATCTTATTGTGGTTTTAGATTGTATTTCCTTTACGACTAGTGGTGTTAAGTATCTGCATGCGTTCACTGACCTTTAATGTATTCCAGGCCGATAGTTTGGCTCCAAAGTCTGTTTTTGCGTGGCCCGAGAACTAAGAACAGTTTTCACATTTTCAGATGGTTGAAAAAAATTAAAGGAGTAATATTCCATGACACATGATACTTATATGAAATTCTCATTTCATTGTTTGTAAATAAAAGTTTTATTGGAACACAGCCACACGAGTTCCCTGTAGATCATCTCTAGCTACTTATATGCTACAATGGCAGTGTCGAATAGTCACAACAGAGATCTTTTGGCCTACTGGCCCACAAAGCCTAAAATACTTACCACTGACCCTTTATAGAAGAGTCGGCAGGCTCTTGTGGGTATGTCCCTTCAGATCTTGCCTGGCTTTTGGATAGGGAAAGGGTTAGCCCAGTATGTCTCTAACTCAAGCACAGTTGAATAGGAATCAGGTCAGACTTGATATAGTTTGTCGATTGTGGTTTTCTGGAATCTCTACTGCACTGTCCACAATGGTAACCACTAGCCACATGACACTATTTAAATTTAATATAAATTAAATAAAAAATTAGTTCTTCAGTCACACTGACAACATTTAGAATGTTCAGTAGTGACATATGGCTAGTGACCATATTGCACAGTGCAAATATAAAATATTTCCATTAACATGGAAATTTCTGTTGGACAGTGCTACTCTAGAATAAGAAAACTTGCCACCAAACCAAAAGGATTGGAAGTAGAAGTGAAACTTAGGTTATAGAATTGCTTTCCTATGTGCCTAGAAAAATAAGCTAGATCCTTACTCTTACAGGTGTGTGAATGCAAATTAATATATTAAAATACTTAAGATTACTTACTGTTCACTCTGTGAACCTATGATATGTTCTGTCCTGTTAGCGAAGCGGGTAGAAGAAGCCATTAACTCCTAAAAGAAATTCTGAATTTAATTGATAGAAAGTAGTGTTTTAAAGACTTTTTAAAAATACCCTAAATGTGTTTTTCCCCAAAGCATTTTGCAAAAACATTCTAAAATCCCCAAGTATTGGTAACCATTTTACAGATAAGATGGGGACTTGAGGAAGACATTAAAACCATGAAATCAGTTAAGGTGCTAAGTCTTGATATTTGAGCAGCCTGGTTCCCTTCAGCTACTAGTTTTAAAATATTGCTCTTAAAGTTTTTCATAATGATAGCATTAACTTTGAAAATAACCCAGAAATATTCTGTTAAAATGGTTAAACGGGCTTAGTTCAAGATTGAATTTAAAGACTTTCCTTCACATCACTGAAAATCGTTTTGTGTGATTCTACTTTGGGGGAACAGGCATGGCTGTTTCTAAATACAGTCATGTACCACGTAACTACGCTTCAGTCAGTGACCACATATACGACAGTGGTCCCATAAGATTACAGTGGAGCTGAAAAATTCCTATTGCCGAGTGGCATTATAGGTGTCATACCTTCATAGCACAGCGTATTGCTCACTTGTGATGCTTGCGTAAACAAGCCTACTGTGCTGCCAGTCATATAAAAGTATAGCACATACAATTATGTACAGTACAGAATATACGGTAATAAATGACTACGTTGTTAGTTTATGTATTTACCATTTACCATAATTTTAGAGCGTACTCTTTCCACTTATTTTTTTTTAAGATGCTGTAAAACAATGTGCTCTTACACTGGCAGCTTTATACATCTCATGTTTACCGCATCTCTTAACTACATCATTTTCTCTTGTACTTGATTTAATCTCATGTTGTTTTGTTCATCATAACCCCTAAGTGTATGAAATCCATTGCTCATGTTGCCAGTAAAAGGCCACCTTGAGTGATTGACCTGGAGACAAAATTGAAAGTGATTAAGGACACAGGAGTGGAAAATCAGTGGTGGTTATTGCTCATTGGTCTGGCACGGCCCATACCACCATAGCTACGGTCTCGAAGAATAAGAACAAAATGACAGAAGCCGTTAAAGGAACTGTTCCACTAAAGGCAACAAGACTTAACAAAAATTCAAGAAGGGCCTGTATCAGATGGGGAGAAACATAAATGACCAGGATTGAAACACAAGCACAGAAGCATGTCCCTCTCAGCACCATGATGATCATAGCCAAGACAAAAAGTTTGTTTGCAATTTTGAAAGTAAAAAGCTGGACCTGGCTATGATGTTGGACTTATGCTAGCTCTGGCAGGTATAAATGATTCAAGATTGTTATTCATTATATAATGTGAAAGTGAATAGTGAGTTTAAGAGTACTGATGTGTAGGCAGTTGAAGAATTTTTGGAAGCTCTAGATAAGCTGATTGTGGAGGAAAATTACTTGCCAGAGTGAATATCCAATATGGATGAAACCTCTTTATTTGGAAATGGATGCCTCAAAGGCCTCTTATCTGTAGGGAGGCCAAGTTAGTACTAGTTTTCAAGACTTTTAAGGACAAGATAGCAGTCTTGGTTGAGAGCTGCAAATTGAAACCCTTTGTGATCTGACACAGTGAGAGCACAAGAGCATTCAAGCATATCAATAAGTACATGCAGCCAGTGTACTACAAAAGCAATAAGAAGTCGTGGATGACACAGGTCCTCTTCCAGGGTCCTCCTGAATTGCTTTGTCAGTGAAGCAGAGAAGTACAGTTTGAAGAATAACACACCTTCCAAGATTTTGCTTATTGATAATGCTCCTGGACATCTTTCTTTTATTGGTCATCTTCATCACAGCATCAAAGTGGTGTTTCTCCCTCTAAACACCAACTCTTTATTCTAGTTATTGGGTCAGAGAGTTACAGCAGCTTTTCAGGCCTACTACCCGAAGAGGACTTTTGCCCAAGCTATTCCTGCAACTGAAGAAGACACTGAGAAAACACTGGTGCAGTTCTGGGAGGATTACAACATCTGTGACTGCATCAAGGACCTTGTCTGGGTTTAGGGTGATGTCATCAAGGAATGAGTTTGTGAATGGCATCTGAAAAAAGGCATCCAGGTTTTCATCCATGACTTCAAAGGATTTTCCAAGGATGAGGAGGCTGCAATACTTAACAAGGCTGTGGTTGAGATGGCAAACAACTTTAAATGGGGTGTGGGTGAGGATGACATTAGGAGAGGTGGTTCCTGAGGAATTGAATAATGAGGAGTTGTTGGAACTAGAATAGGAACACATAGCTGAAGAAGAGGCGAGAGAAAAGGAAACTGCAGAAGACAAAGAACCCCCAAGAAAACACACAGTGAAGGATTTAGCAGAAACTTTCGGAAACCTCAACAAGCTCCTGAAAAAGTTTGAAAACATGGACCCTGACGCTGAAAGGTTTTCATTAATAGGAATGCTCATGGTGCATTATCTGCTTACAAGCAATACTAAGATGAGAAAAACCAAGCAAACCACCATGGGCATATTTCTAAAAAGAGTGATACCTCTTCAGAAAAGCCTCAGGCTGGTCCTTCAGGAGGTGTTCCAGAAGTCGTTGTTACCTTAGGAGGTGACAGCTCCGTGTGTGTCGTTGCCCCAGAACACCTTCCAATGGGACTAGATGTGGAGGTGGAAGACAGTAATATTGATGACCCTGACCCTGTTTATCTGTAGGCCTATGTGTGTGTGTGTTTGTTTTTAACAAAACTTAGAAGTATGAGGGGGTGGATTATATAATGTACAAAGAAAAAATGTTTTTGTACAGCTGTACAGTGTGTTTGTGTTTTAAGCTAAATGTTATTACAGAAGAGTCAAAAAGTTGTTTAAAAATTAGAAAGTTTATAAAGTTACAATAAACCGAGGCTAATATGTTATTGGAGAAATATTTTTATAAATCTAGTGTAGCATAAGTGTACAATATGAATAAAGTCTACAGTAGTGTCCAGTAATGTCCTAGGCCTTTGAATTCACTCTCCACTCCTTCACCGATTCATGCAGAGCAATTTCCAGTCCTGCAAGCTCCATTCATGCTAAAGTCTTATACAGGTGAACTATTTTTCATCTTTATTATAGTATTCTTACTGTAGCTTTTTTATATTTTAGATACACAGATACTTATTGTGCTATAGTCACCTACAGTATTCAGTACAGTACCATGTCATACTGGTTTGTCACCTAGGAGCAACAGGCTATACCATATAACCAAGATCTGTAGTAAGCTGTACCATCTAGGTTTGTGTAAGTACTCTGAAGTTTGCACAACAATAAAATCGCCTTAAGGCCTATTTCTCAGACGATAGTGAAGTGGAGGTCAATAAATGTTATAAAACAGTTGTCTTCTTTGGCCAAAAAAAAATAAATGCAGTTATTATATGTCATGAATTATCTTGTTCTCATATAGAGATGTTAATAAGTTTTTCATAATTGATTAGCCATGTCAATATAATCCATGCCAGAAAGAAATGTTTTGCTGAAACAGGAATCTAAGTGCACCAGCTAACACTGAGAAAGTGGAATATGAGTGTTCTGTTGATGTTCTTGTACATGAATATAAAGAAACGTATAATAAATGAGTATTTAGAGGCTTCCAGAAAAGTACATCTTTAAACAGCTTCTGTATTTCTGGTTTCAAAAATAGTCTTGTCACATTCTTGATTTAACCTGATATACCTCATATGCACCCTGAATATATCACCTATTTGCTTATTTGACAGGATAGTACTGTTTAGTATCATTCTCTTGATGATTTGGTAAGATAGGAGAACGACAACTAAATACACTTATTAGTAAATATTCTTTCATCCAGCTGATAGTTTTTCATTGTGTACGGTGTGCCAGATTGCTATGCCCTGGAAATATAAAGGTGAATAGGTACAGCATCTGTGCTCAGGGACTTTAATAGCTAGAAATGTACACCAATAAGGGATATAGAGATATACCTGATAATGACACATGTATGCATAAACATAATAAGACATAAATGCCAGTTTTCCCTTGGAGAGCAGCAAAGGCGTCTTAAAGTACTAAATGCATAAGCCAGATCTTAGGAGATGTGGTGGTGGTCTCCAGGTCGATAAGAGCATACCTGGCAAAGAGTGGACCATAAGCAAAACCGTTTGTGTTTATGGAACGTTCCAGGAAGGTAAAAGCAATTAAACATCACTATATAAGAACAAGATGAGAAATGAGATTACAGTTGTAGGAAGGGACCAGAACACAAAGCAGACCCTGTTAAATCGTAATAAAGAATTTGTACTGTAGATGTGTTGTTGAAGGTTTTTAAGTAGAAGTGACAGAATAATCACATCACTGTGGTGATGGTACAGAAAATTGATTA
The DNA here is from genome assembly GCA_030015415.1 of Cynopterus sphinx. Lineage (NCBI taxonomy): Eukaryota > Metazoa > Chordata > Mammalia > Chiroptera > Pteropodidae > Cynopterus > Cynopterus sphinx. The sequence goes on along the minus strand of CM057390.1, from coordinate 46,787,622 downwards.
GATGTGGACAAATAAATGTAAGAGATGAAGCAGTAGTCTGGACAAGAACTAATTGGTACTTGAACCAAAGTGATAGCTGTAAGGATAGAGAACAAGAGAGTGCTGTTGAGGTTAGTTACACTTGGTGGGATTTGGTTGACAATTGAATGTGTAAAGTGAGAAAGGCTCCCGTGTTTCTGGGCAGCTAAGTGGAGAGTGAATGACCAGGATGTTGAAAAAAAAAAAAGATAGTAAGGTCGGTCGGTCTCTAATAAACAGATTTTGAGGTGCTTGTATACATTTGAGTGGAGGTGGCCAGTAGGCAGTTATTTACCTGTTATTGGCCTGGGTTAGAACTCACATTTTATAGTGAAAGCCTAGTTCAGTAGGCTTCTTATGTTGTAAATATGTAAAATGTTAGCTGCTCACAACATATGCCTATCTGATTCCTTAAGTCTTATAACAACAGCTGCAAAGCTTGAAAGAAAATCTGATATTGTATTCTAGTTTGTTTGCTGGAACAGCCTCAGATACTTTTACCAGCAGCAGGAGTAAAATGCTCTTGACAATCAGCAGTGAAATAGTCATGCATTTGATGCAAAAAAAGAAGATATTCTATTCTCAGGAGTTTGAGTAAACTTCACAGTCAGTGTTGACTACTGTGGCCACCAATACCTCTTAAAGGTTGTTTTTTATTTTTAAGGCATTTAAAACTAAATCTACTTGATGTGCCTTTGGTCTTTTCTGTCTCCCCATTCTACTTTTAACTTTTGGAAAACCGGATTAATTTTTCTTTCTCCCCATCATAACTTGTGTTTGAGGGGGGTATCCAGAAAATATTTCTTTTTTAAAACTTCCCATTTCCTCTATTTGAATATTCTGTCTTCTGTTTCACTGCTTCCCTGTTCCTCCTTATTTGGTGACTGGATGAGTTCCTGGAAAGCATTTTCCATAGATTGTATAGTAGTATAAACTTGAAAGGCAAATTGATATTTTCCAGAACTGTTAAGGGAAAAATTATTTTGAATTCCAGAGAATCAGAAAACCAGCATGAATGGGGCATGTATGCCAACACTTCTTAAACATTTACTTAATACTCTCTCTTGTTTTGTCAGAGGGTAAATATGGAACTCTGAATTCTTTGCTTCTCTGAATCAAAGTTCAAGTTTCCAAGATTTAGTATTTGTGATTTCTTTTCTCTTTTTTCTTTTCATGTTCTCTTTTGAGTTTTGTGTGCTTTTTGTTGAATCTTCTAAAGGAGTACATACAGTGTTTGGGGTTTTCTCGTGGGAAAAGAGATAAGGAGAGCTGAGGAGCTTTCTTCCGAATTTTCAGGCCAGTAAAAAACTCACTGTCTTCCTTATGCCTTTATTTCTTAAATTTTCTTTCGTTCTTACAAACTTGTAAACATTTATTATCAATAGACTATAAGTCAATAGGCCAAAGGATATGCTAGCTTTATATCTCAGAATATTAATTCTCAGCTAGACTCATTCTTGATACCTGTGATATGCAGGTGTATACAAGCATAAAGAACGTACAAAATGGGAATATTCAGAAAGTTGGCTATAATGTGTATTTAATAAACACATTGACGACTTTTAGAGAATCAAGAATGCATTTCAATAAGGTAAGAGAATATTGATTGGCCTGAGGTAACTCTGCTGCTTTCCTGTCATGTAGGTGTACATCACATTCTGAGGTTTTAGAAAACAACTGCAATATCTTTCCCCCTTTGCTAGATTTTATGATGTTACCATTATCACTGTTATTTAATAGATGATGTACCACATTTTGAAGACTACTCTAATTCAAGGCTTTGGGGTATATTATAGTTCTCGATCACATATACATGTTTGTTTAAAATTGGAATACTGCCCTGACCCCTGTTTTTAAACAGACGACTACTCTAATGACATACAACAGTAGCTTCTTCCTGTTCAATATTACATTTTATTTATGTGGGTGTATTAAGAAAACATTTAAAGCCAGTTAACATTTCTCCACCAAATGTACTGTTTTTGTTTACCCACAACTGAATATGTAGAATGTTTCATTTAAGAATGCAATAATTGTATTACATGTCCATGGTAATCAAAATAATACTATTTTCAGGTTAATGAAATAGGATTAGAATCACATAATTTTTAAACTAGAAAGAATTTTTGAGTGTGATGATACAATTTAAAAAATTAATATGTTCTCTTTTTGGAGTATAGCTGGCTGTATATAATTGTTTTTTAGAGATAATGTAAGAGTTTGAACTTCTCCAACCATTAAAGTCTTGATTTTATTACACAGTCAGCACAAAGAAAAAAATACAAATAAACATGCTTATGGAAAGTTAGACAAGAATAGGTTTAGACAAGAAAATGTTTTTTTTTTTTAATTGTATATTTCACTTCTATGGGGCAGACACTGCTAAATACCAGAGATAAGGCAGAGAACAAAATATGCATGGTCCTCGCTTACAGGTGTACAGGAAATTGTACGAATAAATAAATACAAGTTGGGATAAGTGATATGAATAAAAGGGGAGTATTAAAATATTTTGAGTGTGCCAGTTTTTTATTTTTGTTACTGAGTGGGCATATGGAGGGAAGTAAGGGAACGGTGTAGCAGACAGAAAGAAATGGCATGTTGAAAGTCCCAGGAGTGAGGAAGATCTCTCCTCACAGAACTGGAAGAGACCGTCTTGGCTGAAGCTTAGTAAGCCAAGGGAGGAGATGAGACTAGAGATTAGCAAATCCTCGAATATGATGAGTGGCTCTGCAGGCATTCAAACCAGATTTTCAGAGATTTGCATGATTTATTAAAATTCTCATTCCTCAAATTAAACGGAAAAAACTAGGAGTAAATCTGTAGTATCAGTGGGGGCAGAGGTGTGTTACCAAAAAGACGTGCACCACAAAGTAGATCGTGGTTATCTGTGTGGTTTTTTGTTTGTTTGTTTGTTTGTTTTAATTTCCTGTGCTTTCAGCGTGGCTATTTGGTAGAATTATGTCATGAGAAATGATCTGACTAAAATTAGGACATTTGTATTAATAAGTGGAGACTGTATTATGAATAAAATCACCTTTCCCCAAGGTAATTTATTATCTGTAAGGACAGAATACTTCTATATATATTAAATTTGTGTTTGGTCTATTGTGTATATGTGTATAGATAGATATACCTTACTGTATTATATATAACCTTGTAACTTTAGTTCCACCTAGGTGGAACATAAATTTAGTATTTGTAGAAAATCTATTTTCTGAAAGAATATTTACTGTCTTCGTTAAATCCTAAATATGTTGCTATTTATGTGGAAAAGTAAACGCTTAGATGTTATCATACTTTTATCTACTGAAATTCATTTTTGGGTGCAAATCTAATATCACTTTCCCACGTGGATTTTCCTAACCCTATTTTTTGTGTAGTTCACTCAGCCTTTCTCCATTCATCTGTATTGCTGTATCTGTGGTATAAAAGTTTCCTTTTGGGTGCTCTCTCTCCCATTGGTCTGTTTCTCTAACCTTGTGCCTGTATCATACTGTCTTAATTGATGGCGCTTTATTAGCTTTAGTCTCTTGTAAGGCACATGCTCCCAAACTTGTTCTTCTTCAAAATGGTGTCCATCATTCTTGGCCCTTTTTCCCTTCCATATGAATTTTAGGATCAGTTCATCAAATTTATTATAATAGATTTGGGTTACTAATATTTTATTTAGGATTTTTTTAAAACAGTTCATAAATAAATATTGGCCTATAATTTTCCTTTGTCATTATGTGCTTTCCCCTTGTCTCGTTTTGGTATGAGATTATACTAGCCTCAGACTCGGGTAAGGAGCCTTCCTAATTTTTCTTCTTTCCTTCCTTTCTTTTCTGGAATAATTAGATGTTTGTGTCAGGGAGGTTTAAAGCTAACTATTTTGCCATATTGCTGGAACCAGAAGTCTAAATCTAGTTTACATATAGGTTCAAACATCTTATTTTCAAATACAATATTTCTTTTGATTTTTAGTTAAAGGTGCAAGCTTCTTCCAGGTGAACAGACTAATTAGAAATTAAGCTTTTTGCCCAAAGTCACACAGTCAGTGAGAGGCAGGATTAAAATTCTAGAGTTAAGCTCTTAAACAGATCTCTTGCCAGTATTCCCTCTTTTTCACTAAATAGACTTAACTATATATTTGTTGGTTTGTACTTTTATTTTCACTGAATAGCTTGGCCTTTTCCTAATAGATAGGACTTTAAGAAAAAATTATTTTTTCAGACAGTATGGTTTAGTGGAAGGTGCATTGGATTTGAAGCAAAATCTAAATTTTACTCCATTTAGTAGCAGTGTGACCTTGGGCAAATAACTTTTAACTACCAAAGTTTTCTTATATGTAAAATGTTGTCTGGGGTATTGGGACTTCCTCCTAATTAAATCATGACTTCTGTCATGCCCATGCAGAGTCCCTGTGAGGACTATGTATGGGCAGAATCTTTCTTTCTCTCTGATGTCTGCAGATCCCAGGAGTTCAGTCTGCTTTTCATATTTTTGTTAGGTGTCCCATTTCTCCTGTCCCTTGAAGTTTTCTTTTCCAAAACATTTTTACAGACTGTTTTCCCCTGAAACAAGGACATAAGGCCTTTTTTTCTCCTTGACAGTTTTCTAACCCCTCCTAGAAGGAATAACAATAGTGTATATTGAGTTCTAATCACATATCAGGCACTTTTGCTACCTACTTTATATGCATTATCTAATTTAAATCTCACAACAACATAATCAAGTATATGTTATTATTTTCATGTCTTAGATGAGAAAATTGAGGCACAGAGAGGTCAAATAATTTGCCCAATTTCACACAGATAGTAAGTTATGGTGTAGGAATTTAAACCCAAATCTGACCTATTCCAGTCATACAATCCTGCATTATACACCAGGTTACCAAATTCTTATGGTCATGGTTCATGATTTACTGTTTCTTGACTTTCTTCTGAGGTGGCATCTGGAGCCATCTGCCCTGACTTCCTTCTGAGATGGCATCTGGAGATCTGCCCTGCCGTTTAGCCTCTTGAACGCCAAATTCCCAGGCTCTTCCCTCTGTCTTCTAACCCCTACCTCTGTTAGAATCACCTGGGAGCACACCTTAACCTCCTGAATCAGAATCATGTTTGAGGCAATTTGATTATTTTTAAAGAGCACCCTCAAGTGATTCAGACGAGCAGTCATTTAGGGATCACTGGTAATTATTTCTTTAACCTGACCTTTCTTTATGTCCAGAAGGTGTAATCAGCAGAATAATTTTGTCCTTGGTTTCACAGAGGCCATTTGAATCTCAGACCCTACAGTCCTTCATAACATCTAGGTCTCGAGATTTTTGCCCTGTAGAGAATGATTATGTGTGATGCCTGCCCTAACCAGTGATTCAATAAATGATTAAGTCACATTTATTCTGTGATAGTCTCAAAGATTAATTTCCAAACTTCCACGAATCTTCAAATTTTGTGAGACTGCAATGGCAGCATTTCCTAAGTATTTCATGGCTCGTTGGTCTGTCTCCTGTTCCATACACACAAAAGGATTATTTCTTGTTAGAAATTGAGAAACTACTTATTGTATCTCTCTTAGAAATTAATGATGTGTGTTAGCATATTGAAGGACTCTGACAAGTTCTTCAGTATAAAAATGATTTTTACTTTGTTTAAATTGGCAGTTCCCAATCTAGAATGTCTTTTATTCATGTAATTTTATGAGTAGCCAATGTGAAACACTCAGTACTCTATAGATAGACTTTTCGTTGTTGTTTTTTTTTTTTTTTCATTTGAAAAAAAGGATTAATATCTACTTATATTGGGTTCTTTTGAGGATGAAATGAGAGTTGAGAGGTCAGTATTGAGTATATAACTAGGCTAATCACTGGCTATAAAAATGCTTTGCCAGCCTCAGCAAAATAATAACTTATTTTGTCATTAACCTTTGAGTCACTGTTGATAGACTCAAGACTTTGACAAACCAGATCTCTGAGTTCCAAAATTGTCCTATATTTTCAAATGTCTATCATAATAACAGTTTTAAAAATTTCAAATCAACATTTCTTCTGGAATTTTCAACGTGGCTAACAGAATTTTAGAGTAGCATCTATAATTTACATAATTATTGATAAATTATAAAATACTGCTATAAAGTATACACGGAACGAATGAGTGAATGAATCTTATTTGAGCTTATTAAACATATTTTCAAAACATGCTTGAGTTCAATCATTAAACTATTTACTTTTTTTACTTTGTAGATATATTTGCTTTTTAAAACAGCTTGATATTTGATGTTTTAGGCAGAAGCACTTTTGATCTCTCCACTATCAAGATTAAACCTCTTAGTACTGAAATGTAAGGAAGGACTTGTAGCTGGTGTTTTGCCAGTGGACTCCACAGGAGCTGAGCTTGGTGTTCTTTCAAAACTGTGCTTGTCTAGTTCCTTAAAGTTCTGAAGTGGCTCTTAGCTGTTTCCTGCCTGTTCCCATCACTGTTCCTGTCAATAACCAATTGTCAGATCAGGAAGGTATTCCTTTTTTGAGGTTATTAATTGCTAAAAGGCTCGCTAAAATCAATAGAAGTTATTGACTGGTAACTTTGTATAATTGTAGAGGATCAAGCAGAAACTGAAGTATCCTGGACCAACTTGGAAACCTTCATTTCTGTTTTTTAGTGCCTGATTCTTGGTATCTTTGTTCATCTTTTTTAAAGCAATGTATATTTGTTGAGCAGCTATGTTTGAATTGGTATACAATTTTAGCAAGTAGAAATGTTTATGGGTAAATGAGAATCTTCAGAGGTCTTGGAGTAATTTATAAAGAAGATATAAAATTTCTATTAAGTTCTCATTGTTTATTAAACTCTTATTACTATAGCTTCAGAGAAATAAGATGTGGGTAGTGTTTATGAGTCTTTCATACCAGTTTTTCTCAAGTTTAATGTATAGATAGCCCTTTTTAAAGGGGCATATTTTGTCTCAGAGATCCCCAGTATTGATTTAAATTATTTTTATTTTAATGGAACAGATATTAACAAACAGAAAACTTGGCATAAATTCCACAGGGTTGTCTCTCTCATGCAACTATAAGCAAATTCATAAATTTAAAACAAACCACAAAACTCATTACATTCAAATTGGCAACATCCATTTACTGTCCTAGGTGATGTTATCTGTAATACTGCTGTGCTCCAAGTTCTTTCTTTTTTGTTGAGGTAAAATTCATGTAACATAAAATTTACTATTTTAAAGTATATAATTCAGTGGCTTTCAGTATATTGACAGTGTTGTGCAACCGTTAGCAGTTTCTAATTCTGGAATACTTCATCACCCCAAAAAGAACCCCTATACCCATTAAGAAGTTTCTGTAAGTTCTTTTTTGAGTTCAGCATGCCAGTACTACTGTGTGCCATGTGATGTCTCAATTCTCCCACCATTATTCTGCATTTAAAGGACTGGGAAACACTCGTTCACACTGTAACTTGGTCTTCTCTTGATAGAATGCATCATTTACATATTAAGTCCACCTCTGCTGCTTTTTTTTATTAGCCCTCAATTATTAAAGTATACTTAGCTCTAGTATATCCCTTAACAAGTATGTGAGCACCAAAATCATGAGTCAGTACTTGATATTAGATGATCAACCAGAGTATGATATATGATTTTTTTGAAGTCATTAAATAAAAATGTGTCATTATACAATTCTCAAAGAGAACTCGTAGAACACTGAGACTATATCTGAGGATCCCAGATTGAGAAGCATCGTTATTTATAATTGTTGAGATCTTGTGTGTACTTAATGAGGACGAGGAGCATGAGCATTTGAATCTCTTATTATACTGTAAAAATTTTAGGGTAATTGCCCTGCAGTGTAGAAAATATCTTTTTGAGAAAATCTTATTCCTCCTATCTCAATTTGGTAGAAACAAGATTTTTATCTACATAACTTTTTTCAGTGGGAACATGAAAAATACTTCTCTGTTTTAGAAACTTGAAATTGATAATAAAATAAAATTTCATTTTTAGCCTCTTCATTTTCATTTTTATTTCCTTTATATATTTTTTGTAACTTAAAATTAGGTAGATATAGGCTTTGCCTATAGAACATGCCCATGATTTTCGAGCAATAACTTATTTTAGGATGTTTTTAAGTTTTTTAGCATAATTATTTCCAACAAATATGTTATTTTTATTTACACCAAAGTTGAGTCAAATTCTTATAAAATAATAATTGTAGTATGAACTATCTCTAGATTTTTGTTGATAATTTTTTAACATTGAATCAGGAAAACAGCATCACCAAAATAGACAACTTTTTAATCTACCCTGAATTTTGTCATACGTTTAAGAATTAATTGGTTATCCACCTTTTCCAAAACTAAAATATCTTTGGTTATGGAGATATACCTTTCCAAGTATACAGGTGATCTTTACACACTTAAATCTAAAGTAGTTAAATCTAGCCTTTGGTGGCCAAAATGTGCGTTCTGAAAATTTGGCAGAGAGGTTAATCCAGTGTTTAAATCAGTTAATTTTTAATAATATTTTAAAAATAAAAAGAAGAATGATTGGTCACCTTCAGAGGATGGTAGGAAGACAGTGAATTATCTTGAAAATTAGTAAAGGAAAAGAATCCATTATTTCCCTGCCCCTTCTGTGTGAATTGAATTAATAGGTAACCAGAAAGCACATGAGAGATGGGATCGCTTTATTTATTCCAACAAATAAATGAAAAAGAAATTATAGAATTAAAGTGTCACCATTTTATAATCTCCACTGACTCAGTAGATTCTAGCAATGAGCATTAGTGGCTTCTGAGATCACAAAAAGAGACAACTGGGTATTTTGTGCCTTCTATAGTCTTACCAAAGCAGGGGAGACAGAACCTGAGTCTAACCCAGTCTGGATCCATCTGTCAAGGAAATACCAAAAGCAGGAACATACTGAACCGGTAACAAGAATATGCAGTCCATAAACCCTAAACCTGGGGAACTCTGTAGTCAAACACCATGGGTTCCTCAGTGGATAAATTATAGGGAAATGAAAGGGATTCTGGAGAATCCCATTAAAAGAGACCTAAGAGACACCAGTTTTTTTAAATAGACTAAACTGTAATGTCTAGGGAGGCACACCATAAAAAAAAATGGTGAGGAAGTGATGAATGTATGTCAGGATAATGGCTGCAGCATGAGAGGGAAGGTGTTAACGATTAGGATGGGGCACCTAGAAAGACCTTCTGGGGGAGTTGGCAAAGGTCTCTTTCTGGACTTGACTGCTATTCACCTTATAATTTGTTAGGGTTACATTGCAATATTGGAGAAGATGTAAGGTAGCAAATTCTATTCTTGAGTATTTGTTGATAAGATGAATTACATAGTTTATAAGTCCTGTTGTGTGTAGAGTGGAGCAGGGCTCCGCAAAGTGATGCTTTTAATATCAACTACAGCAGCAGTTGTCAAACTTTTTGGTCTCAGGACCCTTTAATATTATTGAGGATACCAAAGTACTTTTTTTTATGTGACTTATATTTACAGTATTTACTAATACAAATGAAAGGAAAATTTTTAGAATGTGTTTAATACATTCAAAATAACAATTGTGACCCATTTTAAACATTTTTATGAAAAAGTGTTCTAACAAAATTTAGTAAAGTAGCATTGTTTTATATTTTTTTGTAATCTCTTTAATGTTTGGCTTAGTAGAGCACAGCTGGATTCTTTAATATTTGTGAGGGATTGGTTCCAGGATGTAACTTCACACACACAAATACCAAAATTTGTGGATGTTCAAGTTTCTTTTATAAAATGGCATAGTATTGGCATGTAACCTATGCACATCCTGTGGAATGTTTTAAATTATTTCTAGATTAGTTAATACAATGTAAATGCTATATAATAATTGTTATATTTTTTAGGGAATAATGACAAGAAAAAAATGTAAATGTTCAGTACAGATACAACTGTCATAGGCTTAACTACATAGTACGTGTGAGCAACAACAAAATGTTCTCTGAATTTTTTTGATCCTCTGTAGTAGTTTACTGAAGGTTAGTTGCAACGTGGAATCTGAAACCACATCTCAACTCTCCTTACTCTATTACATGAAAACCCATTGGCATCCAGCAGAAGTGTTTGGTGCATACTACCCATTTGTCACATAGAATGTTTAAAAGATGTGTCCTCAAGATTGAGATTTAACAATTTTTCATTTCCTTTAGCAAAGACATTCTTAAGTGAAACTAGTTCTATTTTCTTATATTTGAAAGTCTTTAAAATTTTTATTTTAGTTTATATTAGTTTCAGGTGGACCACACAATGGTTAGACATTTTTTTAACTAAGTGTGTGGCAGTGAAGACTGTAATGACTGCTAGTACATTTTAGATGCCACTGCCTTGGTCGTGCTAAGGCACCAGCAGTTCTCCTCACTGCGCCTTTGTGCCATTGATGCACCATTTGTGCTAACATCAATACACTGAAAAAGAAAATTATGTCCTAGTATTATCATGAAAATAGCTTGGATTTTATAGACCTCCTTGAAAGTGTCTCAGTAACCCCTAAGGGTCCGATGACTATACTTTGAGAACCACTGAACTAGAACTTTTTGAAGTCTCACTGGCTGTTACATTCAGCACTCATCTTGATTGCTGTTAATTTATGGAAGTTCCATTTGGATGTCATCAGTTAAAATATTTAGGACTGTATTAGTATGCCCACAGTGATTGACAGTAAAATACTTTTCACATCATCTGAGAAGTGACTAGGCCTTTTCACTCCTTGGATTGCTGTAACTTAATACATTTCTTTCACAAGTATTTGTTGCTCTAATTCGTTTGAAGAAATAATATTTAAGGATATGAAAGCAGATTTGGGTAATATTAAAGGGTGAATAATTTTATTAAACACAGCATTCTTTATTTCCTTCCCTTAAGTTTAACTAAATACAGAATCCTATTTCTTTCCCCCATTTTCCCTCCAGTGAAGGTGGGATTAAAGATGAGAGTTCTCATCTTCTTTCCAATTATCCCACGTTTGAAAGGTATTCTGCTATAATAAAGCAGGCATTTATTGGTGATTTACTGTATGTATGTTCAACACTATGTTAAATGTCATGGGAAGATAAGTTATAAACTCATTCAGAAAGGCAGTATGTAGTAAAACTGTATTTCTGAGTTTAAAGTTATGCTAAAGAAATCACTATGATCTGAATGTTCAGAAAGGTGTCTTGAAGGGTTTAAGATGAGCCATCAAGGTTAGTAAAAAAGAGAAGTGCTGTAGATAGATTTCAGCAAAGCATTTGATAACATTTTTCAGAATATCCTCGTAGACTTTAGGTAATGGGCTGAAATGTAAAATTTATTACAGTCTCAAATATGTGTTGAATCATTGAAGAGTTGAATGGCCATACCCAAAAGTGCTAATCAATGGATCATGGACGGCTAGGAACAAGGTCTCTATTATGGCTCAAGGCCCTGACTGTGGACTTACCCTAGTCAATATTTTTATCGGCAGCTTAGATAAGAACATTTATTCAATATTATTCCTATATGCCCTCAAAAATCAAAAGTAGAATATATTGTGTCTTCTAATTTCAAAGGGTAATAAGAAACACGATAATATAAACAACTGCTAGAATGTAAGTTTAATATGCTGCTCATATGCAGGGTAGGGGTGGATTGTTTGATAATAGGAGCTAAAAAGATCTTAATAGACTAGAAAGGTTCTCTAAATCTGACAGGTAAAAGTTTACACAGATAAATACAAGATCCTACTTGTATTTAGTTCATAGAAAAACTACATAAGTATAAAATGGGAGAGATCTAATTTAACAACATGTTTAATAAAAAGAGAACGTCTCAAATTTCAAGCAATATGGCAGAGTACATAACTTGAAAATTCTTCTGTACAACACTGAGAAATGCTTAGTAAAATGTTAAATTAATTCCTTTTAAATACATCATGAACCTTACTCAGAAAAAAAGGAAAATCTCTTGAGAAAAATGAGTAGGAAGATAGTTCTTTTTCCTACTGTATGGCAAACTATTTTTCTGAAGTACCCTGTCACAAGATCCTGTTAAAATTTGAATAAGCATTGATAAGCTTGCAAGAAATAAGGGAAATCTCCAAGCCTTCCACCCCCATTAATTAATACAAACGAACCCACTCCAACTGGAGTATGGGGAGTGAGTAGTGAAGCGAAAGTTGTTCTAGGGTCAAATGCCAAGACTGAACTTGTGCCTGCTGCAAAGTGAGGAAACTAAAGCTGGAATTTCTGCATTAATTCAGGATCCTAGAAAGCATTGGCGTTCTTAGCACTTTTGGCCACTAGCAGAAACAGGAAAAATACAGGTATTGTGGATTTCTACAGATTTATATCAACCAATCTTGAGTTTATATTACCCCATGCAGAAGAAGGCCCCCATAGATGATATTGAACAGAAACTATAAGCAGCAGATGTAGATTACCTCATTCTCTGTGCTGCCCCCTGCCCCCCCACACATACCCCAGATAATTCAGATATAGGATCATTAGATATAGAATAAAAAATTAAAGTATGAAAGGCTTAACAAAGGAATACATTTTTGAAAGAAAAAATTAGCAAGCAAAAAGCAGTTGTCAAAAATGACAAGTCACATTTGAAAAGAATGAAATAGAATATATTTAAAATACTGAAATTTTAAACCCAATCACTAGGTTAGCATATTAGACACTGAGGAAGAGGGAGAAGTATAGAAGATCTGAAGATATTGTTCAGAATACCACACAGGGAGACAAGAACTGGAAAGGTATGCAAGGTTGAGACATGGAGGATGGAATATATAACATACCTAGAAAGGATGGAGGAGAGACAAATGTTTGAAGAATATTGGCTGAGAATTTTCTAGGACTGAAAAAATGTGAATATAAATTAGAGGTGCAAAATTAGATAAGTTTTTAAAAATCACATGTAGACACATTGTAGTAAAGCAAAATATAAAGAGAAGGTCTTAAAATCAGAAAGAAAAGAAAGCATTACCTACAAATAAAACACAGGCTAGTACAGACAACAGAAATCTGGAAGCCAAAAGACAGTACAGAAAAAATGTCGGAGTAGTGTACCCAACAAAAATAATCTTTCAAGAAGGAAGGCACTGTTAGTCACATTATTAGATATCTTTAGATAAAAACTGATTTTACCTTCTGCAAATCTTAAGAAACTTTTGTAAAGGAAATACTTGAAGAAGGAAAGTACTCTAGAAGAAGGATTTCATTATGTGAGAAGTAAAGGTGAGCAAAGAAATTGGTACACGTAAGTAAACCTAAACAAACATTATATTAGATAATAGTAATGAATTTTTAGAGCTAAAAAGGTAAAATAATGGAAGATGACATTGTGTGTGACGCAGGAGAGAACCGATCATTTATGTTCTAAGGCTTTTGTGTTATTCAGGAGGGGAGATAAAATATTGCCTAATTTTGGACTTATTAAGACTGTGTGGTAAATAGTATTGGAGAGAAAAGTGGAATTCAAAAACTAGCAAACAAAGGTTTTTAAAAATAAGGAGAGAAAAAGAAGAATGAAAAGTAGAAGACATAGAGCACAAAGGAGTAAGGGCGAATTAGTTCAGTGTATAGTAGTAATTACAGATGCTAAGTAACCTCGAAGCTAACCAATTTGAGTGGATTAAAAATAATATAGAGGAAGTAAAGCTGGACCACTCCCACCCCCACATATACACACACACCATACAAAGTTGTCTCTTTTAACCGGCTTTTAGATCTAAAGGTGAAAGTAAAAGAAACAAAACCTGTAAAAGATAATACAAAAGAAATGTGACCTTAGGAAAAGATTTCTTAAACAGGACAAGCAAAACACTAATCTTAATGGAAAATAATGATATATTGCACTGTATTAAAATCAGGAACTTCATCAAAAGACACCATTAACAGAAAGGGTATCTACAAAGTGAGAGGAGAAATTTATAACACATAATTGGCGGAAGCTTTTAGAGGCCAAGAGTCACTAAACAACAGAAGACTTACTCCACTCTTGGGTGTGTTTCATGAAATAGTTTGAGAATCTATAAAGTAAAGACTGATAAAAGTTTAGGACAAAACTGCAACTCCACTGTCATAATAAAAACTCAGTCATGGACAGGGCAAGGAGCCAAAAAGATGAAACTACATAAGATTTGAACACAATAGGTTGAATTTGATAGACATATACAACTTTGTCAAGCACACATGGACCATCTACAGAAATGAACAAGAAACCAAAAACTAGAGTGGCAAGCAGAGCTTGTAACAAGCCCAGAAGAATGAATCTGATGGATCTGAAAGCCAGAGAGAGTTTTAAAATGTCATTTTTATATATTGGTTTGAACCACATCAAATTTCCATTTTTATAGGACAAGAATGATTGGGTTTTTGGCGCTTTCATATTTCTCAACCTAATACAAAGTGAAGTATATTGAGCTTTTCTAGTTTCGTTGAGAGATTTTGGTTTTTGTTTTATTCACCTCCAGAAGAACAAGTATTAGTAGCCCAGACTTTAACATTCTACCAAAAACATCTGTGCCACAATCTTTCTGAATTCATTTAATATTTTAGACAACAGAAAACATTTTAAAATTTGGTAATGACACATTTTCAGACTAGAAATGGACATGGGATTATTTGAAAGAAACCGTTTGGCTCCTCCAAGGATCCTTAAGAAGCCAGTTAGTACTCTAAAGAGTATAGGTACTGAATGTGTGGCTTTATCCATAGGTATTTAAGTCATTACTAGGAAATACTTCCCTGGGCCTGAGGACTCCTGGCAGCATACGGGTCCTGAGATAGGAACAGATGCAAATTCCCACAACTCAGTTTCCTAAAGCTTTGCTAATCTCTGTTCAAAGCTCTGGATGCCCTCTACTCTGGTTTCTATTTCACTGTTGAATTGCACTTTTCAGAAAATCTCATAAACTGACACAGTTCCAGAAATTAACATTATAGGCAAAATTAGTTTATTATTCTCACCTTGTGAAGTTTAATTAAGTGACTCTTGTTCCTTGTGTAGCACAGATCTTCCTGGCCTCACCAGCTTTTGCTCTTTGGGATTTAGTTGTTTCTCCAGCAACCAGCAAAAGCCGACCCAGACGTCATGGTTAGCTTGGTGCCTGCCCAGAGCTAACTACTGGCATAGCTGCCTTTCTCCAGAGCCTACATGTTAAATAATATGAAACTGACAAGTAACTACTCCCATCATTACCACTCAAATAAAAGTTACTTTTATGCATTGATTATGCCATAATTGGTTAAAAGCAATACGATGAGGTGAGGTGGGAGTGGGCGAGAAAGTAGTGTGGTGGAAAAGGTGATAACCAGCTTTAAAGCCTAAGTGCTTCCTTCATGACTTTCCGCCTGTAACAACTGAGGTGTCGTAGCTGCTGCTCGTAACTGCCTGGAGTCAGGTGAAGCTTAGTCATGCCAAGGGCGTCGTTTATAAAAGCATTCTGCCTCAGTCTTCAGGCCTCACTTTCATTGATTGAGCAGTTCTAAACTTTACTGAGCACTGTTGATTATTTTTGGTAGGGAGATTCAGATAGAACTTTAGTTTATTGCAGTTTGAGAGGTACATTTCTGAATAAAATGTAGATAGTTATGAGCACTCTGCTTTAAACCTAATCACCAAAGTAGGAACAAAGATTTAACTTCCAGAATGTTTGTTAAGGTCATTCTTACTGGGATCTAGGTTTGGTTTGAGGTTTTAAAACAAAAAAGCACATGTATTAGGTGGGTTTGTTTTTGACTTTACTGATGGCCATACCCTGAAATATATCAGTATCCAGTTGGGCGGAGTGGATCTTAAATTATTTTATGTCTGTAGAAGTAGTTTCTTTAATCTCATGTTTCACAGGCTTTTAAGGGCATTTTCAGAGAAACGCTTGCCTAAAAACTTACTCGTTATTAGTATCATTCGCTGAAAGATTGTTTTGTGTCCCTAAGCTACAGGATCTGTTTTTTGTGCCCTTAAAGAGAAAACTAAATTCTTCTCCCCATCAAATAAGATTTGTTTGGTTATGTTGAGAGGTGTAGGTCACATTATGTCTGTTTCTGGAATTATTTCTGTTTTCATTTCAGCTGCTAGATTGTCGATATAGTTTTAAGTTATCTTTATCAGCTTGCAAATGTTACTGAATTCTTTGGATGAATTCAAATTGAAGTATCTTGTAATAAACCACCATTGATTAAAAAAAAAAAAAAACGGCATTAGTTCAATGAATTAAACATATTACATGTATAGTATATGTACATATATTCCGATTTTTCAATAGCCTTTAAATAAACTCATGTAAAATTTATACTTGCCTTTTACATTTTAAAAATGAGAATAACTGCCAATGGGATTTTAATGTTTTGTCTTAAATAAGTGTTTAGCACATGATTAACACACGTCGGTTCCCAGCAAAGTGCTAGTCTTTCCCTTGTGAGGACCACATGTGTGTTGTCTTAGCCATAGAGAGTCCATGTTAGGAGTCACAAGTAGATGTGCTTACCTCTTTGGTTAACTCCCTCACTTTCTAAACAGTTTGGCTCATTTTTTCCCAGCTCTCTGCGAAGCCCACCTTAATTACCCTATTGAGTACTACACCTCTTTCTAACCACATCGCCACATATACTTTTAATCCTTCTTACCTTGCTCTGTGATTTCCATAGTATTTATCACCTTCTAACGTGCCTTGTAATTCATTTATGTTTATTATGATGTGTCTTCCCTCACTGCAATGTCAGCTCCAAGGTGTATCACTGATATATCTCAAGCATTTAGAATGGTGCTTGACACATAGTAGGCACTCAAATATGTGTTGTTAAATTAATGACTCCTGTTTCCTATATGATAGACACGTCTTGTTCAAGAGTTGGGACTTCCAATGTCACATATAGTCTAAAGCAGATCTGTGCATAAAAACCACCAGTTAAAACTCTTTTCCTTCAAATTCATTATTTTTTTATTTTTCATTAGTCTGCCATTCTGCCCATTGATGCAGCCTGTCACAGGCGGTCACACTTGGAGAAGCTCATAGCCATAAAGGTGTATCAGCTGTTTTGTTATTGAGAGTCTCCAAATGCTACTGCTTTTGAAGAGTATATGGTATTTATGGTACTGGAACTTAAATTAAGGTCTTATGTGAATTATGAGTATGTAAAGTGTATATTAATTGAGTGTTATGGCTATGTTGACTGTGAAAGAGAAGATCCTGATACCATTTTGAACAATGAGAATCCCTTGAGGTGATGGGACACAGCAGTTAATCAGGATGGAGGAGTGATGGCAGTAGCAGAGCCCGATCTTGGGAAATTTAAATAAAAATCATTCAGTACCAGTCCCACATTGTTGAGAAGTTCCTTCCTAGTATTAGCTACCTGTTGAGCAGTGTCACTTTTAATTTCTAAAATATCTGTTGGGTTTGCCCTATTTCTTTTGTGAGAACTTAGCTCAAAAAACACGTTTAGGATGTGAGAAATGGTAAAACACCTATAGTCATTTCTTGCAACAAGTTTGTAAATGAAAACATTAAAGCTGTTCAGAAATCAGTTTTATTGGTATGTGGTACACATTTTTTTTTTTGGTTGCACTTTTTGTTGCATATATGGCAACAAACCTACTAAAATTTACTGTAAACTCTGTTCTTTAGGTGATGTGTCATGCTTTTTGTCCAAGAGAAACATACATCAAGATGCAGAAACTTACAAAGTATTTTTAGTTGTCAAAGTCTACCAAACTTTTATCATAATTTTGAAAGGAGGGCAGAACACCAGATATGTTATATAAAAGACCAGTAAGGCAAATAAGTAAGGCCAGTTTTTCTGTAGACATAAGACTTCAACTCATTGGGAGAAATACCAAGGGATGCAATTGCTGGACACATGGTAAGGGCATGTTTAGTTTTGTAAACTGCCAAACTCTTCCAATTTGGCCCCCCTGTTTTTCATTTCCCCAGCAATGAATGAGAGTTCCCATTGCTCCACATCCTTGCCAGCATTTGGCATTTTGAGTATTTTGGATTTTAGCCATTCTAATAGGTATGTAGTAGTATCTTACTGTTGTTTTAATATGCATTTCCCTGATAACATACAATGTTAAGCATCTTTCCATAAGCTTATCTGCCATCTGTGCGTCATCTTTGGTGAGGTATCTGTCCAGATCTTTTGCCAACTTTTTAATTGAGTTGTTATCGTTGAGTTTTAAGAGTTCTTTTTATGTTTTGGATACCAATCTTTTCTCAGATACATGTTTTGCAAAAATTTCTCCCCCAGTCTGTGGCTGTTCTTTCCATTCTCATAAGCAAAATAGTTGCTTTTTGTAAATGCAATTTCTATCAGCAGTGGAAATTGTTAGAACTAGTAACATAAAAAGAAGGGGGGAACCCTAAGACTCCTGAAATTTCTTTTATACTCACCAGGCCAGTTGCATTTATTTGGCTAACCTATTAATAAAACTATAAGTACTTGAATCTGAGATCTTTTTTACTTAGTCATTGTAAAACATAATAAGCTTGTGTAATGATTGGTGCCCTTATATAATTGGCGCTGTGTGTTTGAAGAACTTCCTTCACCCTTATATACAAATCAGTTTTTAAATGGCACTTTTAATATTTTAATATGATTCTGCACAGAATACCTCCAATATTCTGAAGTTTGAATCTTGTCCTAAGTTAAGTGAAAGTCTGTACAACTCACACATTTTGGCTCTTTTAATACTTAACCAATAGGCTATCACTTTCTGACCTTTATTTTATTTGCTGTTTTATAATTTTATTTGACAGTCAGCAGTTCTCATCCACATTAACTATGTGTAGATTTTTGAAAGTGGTAACAGGTACATAGGTAACCAATGTATAGAGCTTGTTTGGTGAATCTTTATCCTTCTTGTGTTCTCTGGACAACTGAACCCAATACAGTATGGGATATTCCTTATTCCTTTGGGCCAGACAGCTTTGTTGAGTCTGGTGTCAGTGCCCACCTGGAGTGCCCATCTCCTTCATGGCAGATTTCCAGATCTCTTTGGGTGCCCAAGGGGCCTGCTTCTTGAAGCCCACTCCATGGATGTACCTTTGAATGTTGATGGTGTATTCTCTGGTTGCTGCCTTGATGGCAAAATGGCCCTTCTTCGTACCACCCTTTGAGGGAGCCATTCTGCCAGGCCCAGGTTGGAAAGGAAGCACTTTCTGACCTGTAGAAGGCACTTGTTTGACCACACTTGTTATGTGGTAAAAATCATTGAGTTTGTAAGGAAAAAAATCTGGTTAATATCAGTAGACAGTATATTCCAATTTAAATTGTTAGAGATGTGGTTTGACACTATGAACAGGAGTATTGAACAGTTTATAGGATTGTTCTCCCTGTATAAACATGCTTTTAAAGACAAGGTTATTAGGGAAATGGTAATATAGCAGAAAAGTTCAGGTGATTGTTTCAGATGCATATTTGGGTTCCTAAATGTCTGGGTGTTGGCTTCCTTTTCTAAGGTGATCTGCTTGGCCTACATAATCTACTCCCTGACTCAGCCATTTTGTTTTGGCCTTTTAATACTGTCAGCATGGCAGAATCAAGTTTCATAAAAGGCATTTGAGAGGCAACTTTTCTTATAAAGAAAGTGAAGTGGCAAAAACCAAGTGTATTGTTCTTTTTTTCTTATTATTGGCATTCCTTTTACAAATCGTAGAGTACAAAATTTTTATACCTGAAGCCTATTATAGCTTTTAAGTGCTGTAAGTAGCTATACCATACAGAATATTAAGTTCAAAGCCATCCTTTAATGTTGTACAACTGCCTTTGTCCTTGGAACGTTAATTTAAAATGATTACACAGCTCTATAGAAAAACTTTCTAAAGTTTAATGGAGAGTAGTTATTTTATCAGTTGAGGGCTTGTCTGTGAACTAAAATTCAACACAGGTTAAGATGAAATCTTAACATAAGAACTCTCACTCAGGTATTCGGTGATGACTTCCTGAACGTGACTGTTCTCTCAATCCGCTTTGCTTAGGTAAGGCCTGGTGGCTCTGGGTGGGTAGCACACAGTTGTCATGCTAGGATCTCCCTTCACTGCAAGAGGAAGCTGAGAGCTCTCAGTGACCCATATCTGGCTCCTTCTCCATCACGGTTTTCCATCATTCACTCAGCTTCAGTCACACACAAGCCCCCTCCCATCATGGGTCTTTGAACTGGTTGTTCCCTCTGCATGGAATGCTCTTGCCCCAGATAATGACATGGCTAAAATTTAATTTGCTTCAAGTGTCAAATGCCACTTTCTCAATGAGAGCTGCCCCTCCCACTCTCAATCTTCCTTACATTGCTTTATTTATTTATTTTTTTCCTTACAGCCCTTATCACCTACTATTCTACTATATTAGGTATTTGTTTATCACAAATATTGCTCGTTATCTGTCTCTCTGTTATAAGGTAAATCCCAGGGATCCCTTGATGTCCCCATTCTGTGTTACAGTTCCAGTTTCCTACATTTCCATGTTTACCTTCTCATGGGATTGCTCCTATTTTAGCATGAAGCACATTCTTTAACAGATGCATTCTTGTGGCTTTCCATGCCTGCAGAAGCTTTTTTCTGCCCTCACACTTGATTACTTGTTGGCCTGTGTATAGCGTTCTATGTTGATCATTTCCTTTCAGAACCTTGCAGGCATTTTTCTGTTGGCTTGTTTCCAGATTTGCTTTTGTGATGTCCAGAGCCATCTGATACCTGCTCGTTCATGCATTACCTGTGTTGGGTTTTGTCTTTGTTCTTTGTCCCCGACCTCAGAGCAGCTTATAGAATCTTCTTGTTGTCCCTCAGGTTTCTGAGGTTTCACAGTAAGGAGCCTTTGGTATGACTTGATTTTCGTTTCTAATGCTGGGCATTTGGTAGACCCTGTCATTCTGGTAACCGATCATCTTCAGTTCTAGGAGATTTTCTTCAATTATTTTGTTAATAATTTCCTCTGCTTTGCTATTCTCTTCTGTCTGGAACTCCTGTTAATTAGATGTTGGACCTCTGGAACTAGGTCTCTGACGTTATCTTTGCTCTCTTACTTCCTGTTTCTGTCCTTTTTCTCTGCTTTCTGAGAGACTTGTTTTCCAAACCTCTGATAGAATATTTTGTCTCTGCCAATGTAGTTTTAATTTCTAAGATCTCTTTTTATGTTTTTGGGATGTTTCTTTTTTTGGAGCACCTTGTTTTTATTCCACAGTTGCAAAATATTTTCTTATTTCTTTGATAAGCTTAATATGTTCCCCCTCCCCACCTTGATTTCATTATTAATTTTTTTTTAAGTTTCCTTCTTTCTGCACAGTTTGTTCCAGGTTGCTTTTTATATGTTGGTTTAGATTGATATTGTTAAAAGATAAACTGAGGCATGTTAAAAAAATTTTTTTAAGTATTTGAGCAAAAATCTGTTTGAATTGGACAGCATCCAACCAAGCAGACAGAAGGACGCTCCAAGGAGCTGTTCAAAATGAAAGACTTTTAAAGGCAGAAGGGAGCAGAAACAAGAAATTT
Source organism: Cynopterus sphinx (assembly GCA_030015415.1). NCBI lineage: Eukaryota > Metazoa > Chordata > Mammalia > Chiroptera > Pteropodidae > Cynopterus > Cynopterus sphinx. The sequence continues at coordinate 46,766,124 of CM057390.1, read as the reverse complement.
AACTAGGCACACCAGGTTGGTTATTGTAAAGTTACTGTCCTTTAGAGAATGACAGGGATCTGTGAGGTAGATTACCTAACTAGTGCTGATTGTGCAATTCCTGATTGACAAGGTTAAGATTCCATTTCTGGAAGAGCTGAAACTAATTAAACCTCAGTTTGGTGACATGGGGCTTAGCATAAGTGACTCCATTTTGGGTATTTCGTCTTCCATGTTAAAGGCTCTCATCACATTTCTGGTAATCCTTAATGATTTGCTCAAAATCAAGGTTAAGAGACTACAAAGCCGATTGGAAGCTCTTAGTGTGGAAGTGAGGCTTGTCTGCTTGAAACATCACAGTAGGGTAATCTGACTGTGCCTTTTATTGGATGACCCCTGTATCAGTGCATCTTTAGGTGTTTCCTTTGTGACTAACAAGATTCTCCGGGGAACTCTTTAAACTCCTGCCTACAGTGAATGGTCCGGGCACTGGCATTTCTAGGTGGAAGGAACTCAATAAGGGAAGACGCAGAAGCATTTAATGTGCATGTGGCCACTTAATCGACCTGTTAACTATATGATACCCACACCCCCAAATGTGCTTTTGACTGGCACAGTGACTCCCAGTTCAGAGAAAGAGGGACAGTTATTCGGAAGCATAAAGCAAGGGAAGACATCTGGGAATCTGACTTCTCACAAACACTTTCCCCTTGTTCTTCCCTGCTTTGGCCACTCCACTCCACCCTATATCTGAGCACAGAGCGTAACTCAGGCTGGTGTGCAGCTTTTCTCAAATCCCTGGGAAGGGATTTGACTTTCTTGCGTCAAATCGGCTATCACCGATTTTTCTGGATTCCAAAATTTTCTTGCTGTTGTCCCCTCTCGTCATAATTTTTGTGGATTATGACTTTTTATTTTTAAAAATTCCTTTAGTGTTGTTTCAATTAGATTTGAGGAGGGAACAAAATTAGATGTCTGCCATTTTAACACAAAGTCCTTTCAGAAGCTTTAGAAGAATTAGAGTTATTCATTTTTGTAAGGCATCTTTATGAAGCTCCTACTGTGTACCAGACATTGAGGCACACTCTTGTCCTTCTCATGAAGTGTGTACATTAGTGCTCATTAACTAAAATCGCAATACCTAATTATTATAAATGGCAGTTTAAGGCCATTTGAGTCAGTGTGCAAGAATAAGTATTACAGACCTTAATATGGAAGTTACGTAAATTAATAAATATCTCTGAACAAATGCCTGTAACAGTGGCAATATAATCATTTCTGTGGAGAAATAAGTGCTGAATACCACCCAGTGATGCCAGAGATACAGTCAGTCCTCATTATTCCTGGTAGTTATATTCTATAAAGTTGCCAAGAACACTGATTTAGCAAATACTAAACCATCACTCCTAGAGGAAATACAGGCTTAGGTTCCTGCCAACCTCTGGTCACAGTATTTTCATCAGCCAGCCAGCCTACAACCTTGTTTTATTTGTGTTTCTGTGTAAGAACACCTTATTTAATAGGCCTGAGTGCAACTTATCTAGCACGTATAGTCACACAGCCTTCTTGCACTTGGAACACTGGACAGCACTTCAGCACTATGCTTAGGGGTCATTTTAAACGCAAAATCATCAACAGAAAGCTCAAAACTGTAAGAAACATGGCACTCAGTAAAACACAAGCCATATACACTAGTTTCTGGTACGAGAGCCGAAACAAGGTGCAGCGTCACTGTGCTCTGCCTCAGCTGGGAATATGTATGTCAGGCTTCTCACATTTTTCACCATTCCAAGCATATCCACAAATGACCACAAAGTTGCTGTGAGTGCTGATTTGGCAGTTACAAATAGGTTTTAGCAAGTAGGTAAATTTACATATGTGGAATTCGCAAAGTATCAGGATCACTTGTATGTTGTGTCTGTCCCCATTCCCTCTGGTCTATAGGGAAAGGCATTTATAACCCCTCTAGAAGAAACGGTTCAGATTGTTTATGTATTTATGCATGTGCTTACAAAAGTTCTTCTCCAGAGGTTTTAGTAGCCAATGTAATCGATAATAGCTAGTAATAAACTCAGTAATTAGCAATTTACATAGATTATATTGCCTCATTGAGTTGTACAACCTTGTGAAGGGGATCTTATTTCTATTTAAAATAAATGAAAACTAGTTTGAAAGATTTGAGTAACTTATTCACAGTCTCACACTTAGTAAATAGAGGAACAAGGATTTTCTGACATCCTAGGTCTTAACTATTACTGACCCTGTACTCCAAACACATCTTTGTTCCTGCTGCTGGGTCACTGAGTTGTAAGCTCCTGTGCTGCAGTGAGCAGGATGTGTGGGAGTGGTACCTGATTTATTTTTAAGTATAATTCCCTCTCATAAAAAATTTGCCTTGGCTATTGTTTTCGTGATCATTTTAATTTTAATATTTGCTTACTTTTAAATCTAATTTAGTTTTATAATTAAAATAGGAAAAACAGCATATGACAGTCATAGAATTTTAGAATTCTGTGGAAGTGTTTTAAAAATAATATAGTGAAATCACTTATTTTACATATTAGAAAATTAAAGCTCCAGGAAATTAACTTACCCAAAGTCATATAGTTAATTACTATGACAAGTATCCAAACTTTGCTTACCTCTCAGTCTAACTCTTAACTATCTGCCTAAGTTTTATTTAGCCCCTTATACTTAAAAGATTTTTTTAACCAAATTTGGCAAAAAGTTAGTACCCAAAGTTAAAACGTATGCTCTCTACTTTTTAACTTTGACATTCTGGAGTGAACCACTGATAGGAAACAAAATTGCATTAAAGCTGGGGAAGAAAACTCAGGGGCCAGGTGCCTAGGACCTGCGGTGGCCTAAAGAGAGCCTGCCCAGAGCATTGTTTTGGTGTCATCTGATTACTGACACTTAAAAATGCAGGTCCAGTATTAGCAGATCTTCTAATTTCTAATAGGGAGCTAGAAAAATAGATATTGTTATGAAATACTGGCAGCTGTGTCAGACTTTACAACAACCAAAGTTTTAAAAACCAGACGAAAAACAAAAATGTCTGTGGGCCGGTTTAAGGCTACTAGTTAGAAACCCTGAACTGTAGAAGATTCAGCTTACACTGCAGTTTTTAGTCCTCTGCACCATGAGTGACTGTGAGAAGGAACCAAAACCAGTTTCTAGTGACGTGTTAAATAAAAACTCTTGAGTTAAATTTTTAAGTCAGTAAACCATTTAGTAACCAGGCATAGTTAGTCTGGCTGTTTTGTCATGAAATAATTTGTTTACATGTGTTTTGGCTGCAAAATCATACGTGTTTATTACAAGTTAGAATTGATTAGTATTTTGAAGTTAAGTGTAGAATTTTGCAGTTTCACATCACGTGTTAGCAGACTTGCCATCCTTATCTAATGCATGCAAGGCTCTGGCGTAAAGTTATCACTTGCCGAAAATACATATTTTATCTTGTTTTATGGCAATAGACATTACACAGCATCTGCAACCAGAAAGTTTTACTCACCCTCTTAGTATTCTCATAAATAAAATGTCCCTAAATACATCCCAAAGTCTTTATTTACTGAGAAAATAATGCGAGTTATGGTTTTAAAAGCATGAATTGATGTAAAACTAAAACATTCTAAATCTAAAGTGCAATTTGTTGGTTATTGATGAACTTGTTTTCCATTACAATCAGAAATAGATGAAAGTAAATACCTGAAGAATTTGGGGAGAACTGGCGTTCATCTTTTTCAAAAACTCATTGAAGCATAACATACAGAAAAATACACAAATTATAAATGTACAATTAAGTAGATTTTCTCAAAATGAATGTGCCTGTGTAACTAGGACGCGGGTTAAAAAATGAAACATTTATTTATATACTGCTATGGATGGACATTTGGCTTTCGGTTTGGGAACATTTATTGCTACCATGAACATTCTTGGACATGTGTTTTTGGTGAGTTTAGTACACATCTTTGCTGGTTATGTCCCCAGGAGTGGAATAGCTAGGTTGTAGGGTATCATATGTTTAGCTTTCATGGATATTGCCAGTTTTCCAGTGTGTCTGAACCAACTCAGACTGCGCATGTTTTACATCCATACCAATGCCTGATCTTGGCCTTTTCTTTTTGGTCATTCTAATGGATATCTTACTGTTGTTGAGATGAAGCACCTTTCATTTGCTTATTTACCGTTTGGATGTCCTCTGATAAAGTACAGATTCATCTTTTGCCCTGACTTTATAAACTTTTTCTTGAACTTTTAAAAATAAAGTTTGAATATGTGTTGGCATATGTAAACATTCTCACCCAGAGACCCAGCTGCTTTCCCCCTATTGACTCCACTACAGTAGGTACCATAATATATGTATAAAACCAAAATGGCTTTGGCCTACAGGAATGCCTTCTACATAACTTGCAGGTAATGTTATTTTCAGGCCATTTAAAATACCAAAATTCATTACTGGTAAGAAAGAACAAAATAAAAGTGATAATGAATGCAGACATACTTTTTTTAAAGTTTAGCCTTTGAAATAGCCTTTGCCTTTTTGGTTTTAGAAGTTGTTTATGAATTCTGATTGGAAACAGAATCAACTGTTAATAGTAATATGTTACTAATTAGAATTAGTTTAGAAAAGAATGTGGCTTATATTTGCCTTATCTGTACAGTTGTTGGGATTTGTTTTCCTGTTTACAAGTAATACATGATTTTGGTTATAGAAATATGTATAACATAGAATTCAGTCTCCCATAATCTCACCTCCAGAGGTAATTGGTTTGTATTCATCCAGATTTTCTTATATGAATTTTCTAAAATACAGCACAAATGATATACTCTACATACTGTTTTGCCACTTGATTTTTAAATCTCACAGTAATTATTTGTCACTAAATTTTTAGTTTAAAAACTCTGATAATTGGATATTTATTAACAATAAGAATGCCTATTGAATACATAAGAAATGTAATTAGTATATCAATTTTATTAACCATGTAGGTCTTTAAAATCGTTTTCTAGTAGGTTTAGTATGCCTCTTTCAATTTATTTAACAAATGTTTTCCTAGTACACAGAAAAATTCCAACTAAGAAAGATCTGAATAAATGGAGTGTATGAACGAGTTGAAAGTGGCTTCAGTTTTCAGCAATTCTTTTTATATTTAAGTCATCCTAATCGTGAAAATTCAGCTACTAAGTTGATATTCCTACTCTATACTCTTCATGAGAACTTCTCTGGGTTGAGCCAGCCTTTACACTTGTAATAGGATGGTGGCTTCTGATCATGTCATGGTTCAGTGGCTGTCGGATTAAGGATGTGCTCTTCAAAGCACCTGCAGATCTGACTAGTCATCCAAGAGGTCTGCTTGTTTTCTGGTTCAGTACTTGGCATTATTGGGAATGTCATCAAACCCTCCCTAAAAGCGAGATTCTCAGTCTGTGGTTGGGAAGCTCCAGGGGGATATTCTTTTAAAACAGTGAGTCTAATTTAAAACTCTGTACTGTTAGATTTTTTTTTTCAAGCATATTTTAAAAATTAATAAAAATAAATTTCAAGGTATTCTGCTTTGTGGAGTAGTATAACATCTAATATACAAACAAAATATCTCCACTTTCCTCTAAACCAGAGGAAACTCCTCAGATGGGTTCTCATATCCTGAGGTCCATAGGCTCACCTTATTTTGAAAAGAAAATAATTGAGCTGCATTCTTCTCTATCTAGGTTTAAGACGCTATAAAATAATGTTGTTGCTAAACATTAAAGATACATCCTTTTAAGACCTTCATTGTAACTTGATGAAATCAGTGTGGTCTAGGTGTAGGGGTTTAATTGCCTTGAGTTTCTTGTACTAAAGCGGTACTTCATAAGTTGAAGATCACCCTCCAGTTCTGTGAAGTATTTCACCCAGATGCGCTTTTCTGTTGCAGTGGGACCAGGTGGAAGCTCTTCTGTGGATTGTAGGTTTGGCAATCTTAGGAATAGAAGGTAGACATTCTTCTCTGGAGGCTTCTGTCTGACTGACCTGGCATTGCATGATAGATATCCTGAATGAGAACTGGTGAATAGGAGGATGTTTCATACAGGTGTGACCGAGCAAAGGGGAAAGATGCTCGGGTGTGGCATTGCTGCTAACAACAGTGTGAAGTACTAGTTTTAATAGGTAATCAAATAATTGTTGGATTAATATTTTATTCTGGCCCCAAAAGGGATTCAAAATAATCTAACCATTAGATCTGCTTTAGGAACATGAGGATCCAAAAGAATGTAATGTAAATGTCTCTGCCTCTCTCCCTCCATGGGAGGGCATGGGCAGCCCAAGTGAAATGACTCTTTAACTCCATGGTTTTCAGATGCTTCTACTAACTGTTTGGGAAAACAAAATTGTTTCCCATTTGTTCTTCTAGAAACAAAGAAATAGAGCTCTAGTTGTTCAAACTGTTATGTGTAAATGGTCAAATTACTTTTTTTTTTTTAACAGTTTTGTTTCCTAAGCTGAGAACTCATTACTGTGCTTACCCTGCAGTTTGTTTTTGTCTGCTAAATTAAAGCAAATCAGAACAAAACAACAACAAAAAAAGCTTACCATAACCTGCTTATTGGTTTTTAGCATTAAGGAGCTACTGGTGACAAATGCTCAGCCATTGTCATGTGAACAACTTTGTTGTAATAAACATAAACAAGAGTTGCACTAGAGGTGCTACGGGGAACTGACTAATCAGATTTTAAGGAGAGTCATTATAACTTAAGCAGAGTGACTGTTTAGGGAGTGTCTGTTCAGGATATTGGAAAGCTCAAAAGTGTGTGGTGGCTGTGAGGTTATGAGGATGCTGCTGCTGCTGCTCAGTACCCAACACCAGGTTTTACAGCAATCTCTCCACTTTAGTTAGGGTGTCTTTCTGTCAATGTCTTCTGTGTTAACCTATTTTTTAAATAATTTATATTCTTTCTTTTAAGTGAATCATTTTATAGGAGGGGGAAAAAACTTGCCTGCTAGGTTGAAACAAAACCTTATGAAGATTTAATCTCTTGCTTAAGAATGTGGGGATGGATTCATAATTAAGTTGATTCATTTGTCAGTAGTGTATTGGGCCAATATTGGCAAGCAAATCACTCACTGACTTTCAGATGTATTTTATGGAATATATGTAAGTAATTAGCCTTACTCTGCATTCTTTATGTTTATAAGCTATGTGAAAAAATCCAGGTACTGCTTGTAGAATACTTCATTACTTGAGATCAGCTTTGCAAGTGCAGTTTTCTCTCTGCTTTTGAATTAAAGGTCTTAAAGTGGATGTCAGAGAGGAACCAATTAAACATAAGCCTCATCAGACCCTAAGATGTTGTGAAGGGTGGCTTGTTTGTTTGTTTTGGAGTGGGAGGTTGTTGTGTTTGTTCTTGGGGGGCTCTTTGGAGTGAGACTGATGATCTTAGAGTGTCAGTATTTGTCTTTCTTGTTGCCTTTGGGTTAATGTTTGAAATTGATAAATCATGTTGAGTAAAATAGGTATCCTGCCTTAAGGGCTTTCCTGCTTAGTGGAAAAGCTGTGATTTACAAAGTCACAGCATAACGAAATAAAGCGATAATAAAAGCTTTGGGCAGACTGGCTGTGTAATATATTTTAGGCTATTTACCCAGGTTGGTTTGTTTATTATTATTTTGTTGTTGTTGTTGTTGTTATCAGAATTCTCCTTTCTAAAAGTAGGAACCCTCAAACTATTTAAACCAAATCTTGCTTGCTACTATAGAAAATAGGCGCAGATTCCTTCTTCAAGTCCAAACCATTCCTTTAAAGACTAACCACTATTTGCCCTCTTCTCCAGTCAGTAAAAGGTGGTAGTTAAGTCAACCCTTACTAATTCTTTCCTCTTTGCTTTTAAGCACTGCATTAAGTGGAAGTAGACTTGTGGCCCTTTGGGTTTTTGACCAAAGCACACGCCCATCCCATTCCTGCCTGCCTGGAACTAGTTCAAGATTTGGAGAGAAGGGTTGGTTTGGGGGTGTTTCCCTTGTCTTATCTCTGTGTGAGCATATGCTAGGTTTGAATTTATTCTGACCCTTGCATTTTAAATTTGGGACCGAAGCAAGAGTTTAAAGTACAACAGAAGAGTCTACTGAACTTTAGCCATGAGGGACCCAGGGAGAAAGGTGCGTACATGCATTTTGAAGCTTTCTCATAGAGATTGGCCCTCTTCATGCATACACATAATTGTAAGCTAATAACTACTAGGCAAAGGGAAAATATTTAAAACTGTGTAAAGATGTCTGTGACACCTACAATGTGTGTTTATGTGCTTAATTTTACAGCAGTGCCTCTAGTATTTATAATTTTGAGGAATAAATAAGTTCTGAATTTTTATTTGAAAACCTTTTGGAAAAGTTTAGGAAGATGGATATTTTCAAGGGAAAAAAATGTATCAATAGTGATTGATCCTTAAGGGAGTAACTGAAAAAGTATATAGATATTTTAGGCATTCTATCATTTTGTCTTCTAAAGCATAAATAAAGAGAGCTATAAATGGAATTTATTATCTAAGGTCACTCTGCTTCTCCTCAGAGAAGCAAGTCTCTCTTCATTGATTACTTTTTATCTTTGTCTGGTAATTTCAAGCATAGTATCTTGTGCACAAACTAGGCTGGACTGATTTCTTTCTTGACTGATCTTTTCCAGAGCCTGGCTCAGCTAGAGAATCTGTGCAAACAGCTGTATGAAACCACAGATACAACCACTCGACTCCAGGCAGAGAAAGCCTTGGTTGAATTCACCAACAGCCCTGATTGCCTGAGCAAGTGCCAGCTACTCCTTGAAAGAGGAAGTGTACGTAAGATTTGAAAGGATAAAGGATAACAGAGGTTTAAGAATCTATATTCTGAGGGGTGGATTGAGATAGCTTCCATTCCTTGATTTTTCTAGGTGCTTCTGCCTTCTTAATTTTACTTTAAAAAAGCACCATACCGCCTCATCAGGAAAATCTCATTAAATATATATTTTCCCCTGTCCTTTTTCCTCTTCAATCAAATTTCTGGGACTCCTTCTCTGTTGTTTACTTTTAAGTACTACCTCATATCCTCTATCAAGAAGTCAAGGCTGTATATAAATGACCTTTCTTAATTTAGTGAGAGGGTAGAATTCTAGATGACTACATTTTTAAATTTTCATTAGTAGTGTTATAGTATTATGCAGTAAATACAGCAAATTACAGTTGTCTAAAAATTATCCTTCAGTAGCTGGGGAAGCTAAAACTCTTTTTCCAAATATCTGAAGGTTACGAGTCATGCTCAGAGATTACATAGTGCTCTGTTATGTTTTCACGTGTAGTATTTTGTATATTTCTTTTTAATCACTCCATCTCAGGATTGATGCACCTAGATGTGCACTATGGGAAAGATGCACAGCTAGCCTTTCCCGCTGACTCCTGCTGGAGCCCACAGTATCATCTCTGACACTATTTCAACTCCATATCCTCATGTTGACAGTCAGCAGGCTGGCATAAGATAGGATTTGTGCAATACTAAAAATAATTATGGTTGATTCTTCCTTTTTAATCTCTATTGACTTCTTAGTGACTTAGCAGATTTATTGGAACTAAGTATAAAGACCATTTACATGTTATGTCATGTACAGTTATAGTTACACACTGTATTCTATAGTTACAGTAGCCTCTCTTACATTATTAGTGATTTGACATACCCACTTTAATCAGTTTAACCCATGTTCAGGGGTGTCGAATAGAAAACACATGTCAAAGTCACTTTTATAGATTTTTTTTCCCTTAAGCTTAAACTTTTTTATAACTGTTGTAATACCTGCAGATAGCCTATTGTCTTAAGGACTTTTAGTTTCATAGAAAATTATCCTTGACCCTTGATTAAATTATTTTAATATTTCTGAGTCTGTCCTTGTTATACAGCATTATAAATGTACACATGGAGGAATTTGTACATGGCTCCTTCTTACATATTACGAGCAAATAAATAATTCTAATTCTCCATAAGGTTAAAATTTATTAAAATCCACATTTAAGAATATAATGCTTTTCCATTGCTATGGGCATAATTTTTCTTTCTCATAATTATTAAATTACTTTAAAACATAAAGCTGTAGCTTGATTGATAGCTGTGCTAATATAAAGATATAATTTGGGAATTAACAGCATAATGTGATAGTTTCCTCTAATACTTCTTTCTTTCTAATACCATACAATAAGAATGTTTCGAAGTGACTTTGGGAATATTTTGAGGTATAACTTTGAAATATCACTGTAATCAGACTATTGATCATAGACTATTTCTGGGTTTAAAAGAAAGATTTGTCTTTTAAAGATTCTAATATTTTTCTGAAAAGATCCCTTTGAGCATGTGCCCCCTTTACTGAGGCAGATATCCATCTCACATTCAGTTTGATCAGGCTATTCACTTTACCCTGCCCCTTGTCCATGATTGAAGTCAGATAAATGTACATATGTGTTGTATGAGCCTCTTTTCCTTAGAATGATAGACCCTCTAAAATCCAGAGGATCGAATATAGCAAAACTAATTTTTTTAATATGAGCAGAGATATCCAAATAAAAAACTTTATGACTGATAAACTCAATAAAATTGAATTCTAAGTCCTTTCCCCCTACCCCTCCCTCTTTTCACAGTCATCGTATTCCCAGTTACTGGCAGCTACATGCCTTACAAAGCTTGTATCACGCACAAACAACCCTCTACCATTGGAACAACGAATAGATATTCGTAAGTAAAGAATTATCTGTTCTCTCTTAAAGAAATTAGTTTGTGTAATGATGTGATAATGACAGTTAAATTTATGTTGTTTGTTTAATAACGTTCTGAAATTGCTAAGCATACAGAATATCTGGAATTCAGGGTTTTTCCAGAATTTGGGGTTATTATGAAAGTGAAAAGGGCCCAAAATAATTACTGCTAGATAAAGCCTAAGTAACTCCTTTTATTGTCAGGTTTATTTCATTCAGTCTTTACTGCCACTAATAACTAAGAAAACATTTTTAAAGGGTTTTGAATTCTGTGCAGACCGTGTTATTCAACACGAGTAGTAGTTGAATAGGAGTAGATTCAAGGCTGCCATACTTCAGATTTTTCATTGTGACAAGTGTAAAATTCACAATGGGAAAGCCTACTCAAGTTCAAAATCCCATTTCTTAGTAACATGAAGAATTAAGAGAATTTACTGTTAACAGTGTAAATTTACAATTTCTTCAACATTTGGTACTTGTAAAGGTATACTCCCTTCTTTGGCAGAACTTTTTGTTACGTGGATTGTTTTTGTTTTTTAGGAAACTATGTGCTCAACTACCTTGCCACTCGGCCAAAGTTGGCTACTTTTGTGACACAAGCACTAATTCAGTTATATGCCAGAATCACAAAACTGGGCTGGTTTGACTGTCAGAAGGATGACTATGTCTTCAGAAATGCAATCACAGATGTCACAAGGTTTTTACAGGTGTGTGTGTGTGTGTGTGTGTGTGTGTGTGTGTGTGTGTGTGTGTGTGTGTGTTTGATAGGAATGGGAGAAGCAGCATGTTCATACTTCCTCGTATACACTATTCTACTTTCTGAAAATTACACAAAATAGTAATATTTGGTACATTCTCTTCTGTGTCTTCTTCACCCATAATATGTCTTGGCTTTGCATGTTTATGTGTCAGCACAAACAAACCCTACTTCATTCTTTCTAATGCCTATACACTATCCCAATCTAAACACCATAATTTAATCTCTTATGGGTGGGCATTTAGTTTATTTCTGTATTTTGACTGTTAAATAAATACTGAAGTGAATATCCTAGTATATATATCTTGTTATACTTTGAATAAGTTTGTTTGTGGTGATTTTAGAATTATTCAAAGGGATATGTGTATTTTAGCTTTCAAAGAGATTTCCAAATCACCCTCAAAAAAATTTGCTTCTTCCAACAATTAAGAGTGCCGGCTTCCCTGTGCTGTCACCCTGGGAACAAAACTTTTTTTATTTTTCCAATTTAATAGGTAAAAAGAATTGGTATCTCGGTGTTTGAATTATGAATGAGAAAACAAATTTTCATGTTTTCTGCTTAATTATTGTTTTTCTGTGAATTTCCTAAATATATCTTATGTACATTTTTTGTAGAATTTTTTGCCTTTTTCTTTCTCGTATACATTTTTTTTTGTAAATTATGTTACATATTCATTTGTCTTTATCTTAAATGTGTTTTGTCACTTTTTTTATAACGTGTATGGTATAATGCTTATGGGTATTTTTAAAATACTAAAGGTTTCAATTTTGATATACGCAGATTTAGCAGTCTTTCTTTATGGTAGTTAGGTTTTATGTCCTGCAAAGCAGCAGTTGTAAACTATAATTTCTTGCTACCTTGTCTAGGCAGTTTTAATAGCAACACATGATTCTGTCATTTCAAAAGTATAACTGCATTTCTAATGCTGAAATTAAGATGCACACCCCACCTCTTTCTTCCTTACTTTTTTTTTTACCAGGATAGTGTTGAATACTGCATCATTGGCGTCACAATTTTATCTCAGCTAACCAATGAAATTAATCAAGTAAGTGCTACAGCCTTCCTCATTGAAGTAAGTGCCATATTTTTTCTTAGTATTGGTGTTTTCTGCTCTGTGTGGGATGATCTTTTTTGGCAGTTGTGTGCTTTTGCGGTAAGTGATTAATGCCTTTTTGAAACAAAACTGTTCCATTGAGCTTTCCTCTGTAAGTGCAGCCTACCTCACTCTTTTTGTCCTTGTCCCCATCTGTCTCCAGAATTATTTTATCCTCCCTTCTCAGTTTTCCTTATTAGTATTAAGGTTCATTATTAGAGATGAGAGCAGTGGTCCTAGGTCAAAACCTTAATAAAATATTGCTTTGCTAACGAAAAAGAATGAGTCCCCACAAAAAAGGATCACAAGGGTGAAACCAGCATCATCAATGCGCCCTTTCTGCTGTATACATTAATATGTATTTATAACCACTTAAAAATCAATTCCCATATCCTGTTTAGTTAAAGATTTTGCTGGTAATCCTTTTAGAATGCATAAAACATTCTGATAAATACCAAATAATTTTTAAATAGTCATTGATGATATAGATTACTACAGAGGAAACATCAGTGGCTTTCTTTTTCTCTGGCTATTATTTTCTCAGTCATTTACTTTTGTATCCAGCTCAAATTTTATAATTATTGAACAGGCCACTATATTAGTTGTAACATCTCACCTCATCTCAGCTAATAATTACATTGGCAGCACTGTTGCTATTGCTCTTATTTATGCAGACATTTTTATTAACTCTTAGAAATTTTAACTGAATTAGCACTATTTTAAATGCACTTGCTTATAGCCTCTTACAGTCTAGAATCCATACTGTGTTCTCTGTCAAATGTAATCCCCATTGTGGTTGGTAATTATCAAGATATTTTGAGTTATTACATTGTGACAGAAACTGTTCTAACTTTATTTGAATTAACTAATTTTATTCTCAAAACAGTTCTACATAGGTACTGTGGTTATGCCATTTTCTAGGTAAGGACACTGAGGCACATAAAGATTAAATAATTTGTCTAAGGTGTCACAGTTAGCAAACAATAGTACCTGAATTGAAACCCACATAGCCTTAATCCAGAGCCTGTGCTCTTAATAACTAACTTCTTACTTAGCTACTATTACCTTTGTAGTAGGAGAGCATGCATTAACTAAGTACTGTGGGGTTCATGTTCTCCCCTTTGAAGTTTGGCCCCACGAAAACATCAGTGTTGGCATATATATATATAAAAAAAAAAAAAAACTTCAAAATTTTACTCGTCTTTCTTTAGAAAACAATAAAAATGTGCGTAACATAGTTAACATGTAATTCTTCTCTGTATTATGATCAGCAGAAAAGATTATATGTGGTATATGATATATAATCTAGCAATAGCTAATTGACCCAAGACATTTATGATAACACAGTGACACTGAAGCTAGAATTGAGGAATATTTTGAACTTCTATATAATTCAATTTTCAAGGGATTAGGAGATGAGGGTGTCAGATTTAAATCAGAAAGTGTGTTTCTGTTACCATTCCTATTTGAATTTAGAAATAAAATCAAAGAGAGTCCATAACTTGATTGTCAGAAATCTTGCTGCATTATTCTTTAATGTGCCAAAAGCAAAATGAGCTTCCTCTTGGATGAATTAGTCAGTATTAGAAGAGATTTAAGTTTTCATTTAGACTAAAAATACTCTTGGGAACCTTGAAATTCCTTTATCCTGCCAATTGAGAGCCTACTATGTGTCAGAAATAGAGGCATACTTAAGTAAAAAATTGAGTCCTTAACCACAAAACCCTTTAAAATGTAGCTGAAAAGACAAGGAGAGAGGAACTATTTAATTGAAGTGTTCATTTCTGTGGTATAGACTCCATGTGGAAATAGGTTAGAGAAGGGAGAGAGAGTATTACAGGCTGTTGTCATTTATCTTAAGTTTGTGGTGTTGGTTAAGGAGTGTTTTGGAAATTCAGTAGCCCTGAGGGGATTATTTACCAAAACTCAAGGCTTGCTACTATCTGTTTTTGAAACTAAGCCACAATGCAACATAATATAGTAATTATTGGCAGATATTGCTAATAATTACTTAACTTTCACAATTTGTTCAATTTTACCTAAATGCAAAAGAAATTAAAACTTTGCAGTGGAGCTGTTCATCCCTTTTTCTGTTTTCCCTCTGTAAGCTCTAGAGACCTGATATCCTGGCTAGCTGTTAGCAGCTTATTGTCCTTTGCATTATCTCACTTTATATGATTTAACAGTTTAAATGTTAAATATATATTTTGCGTTTCTGTTGCTTTTATTGGAAATCTTTCTAGTTTATTTAAAATCTGCATGAAAAATTTTTCTTTGAAGGTTAATTCTAAAACTTGCATTGGTTTATTTTTCTGCACAGGCAGACACCACCCATCCTTTAACCAAGCACAGAAAAATAGCCTCTTCTTTCCGAGATTCATCATTATTTGACATCTTCACACTTTCCTGCAATTTACTAAAACAGGTGAGATTATAAGTTGGGTCCTGCTTCCCAGTTCCTTTTGAAAGGATGAGAATGAGTGGACATTTGCTAGGTGTCAATTCTTAACGGACCCCACGAGCACTTATGCATCTCTTTAATCGTCATCATCTCTCACATAATACCTATCTCCAAGATGTTGAAGAAACTTGCCAGACTGACCACTGACATTACAGAAAAGATTGTGATTTCCCTATTTCAGATCTGGTCCCTTAGGTAACAGCAGTGAGTATTTATGTCATGCTCCTAAATTAAAGAATCTAGTTTACCACACAGTTTGAGATGTTTTTGTTTGCTCTTTTAATACTCACATAAAATCTTCCTATACAGAGTAAAAGCATGTTAGCTTTATGGCATTTGGATTCGTAGTGCTCTGAATACCAGCTTGGCTCCAACAACACTGTTAGCACACTAAAACTAGGCTGGGCCCTGCGTCCCCTGCTGAGCTGAAAGCAGCAAATAAACAAGCAGCATCTGTAAGGAAGAGCAGATTTTGAAATTTTAAGATCCATTTGGATTTCATAACCTTAAGGGGTAGATAGTATCACATAAGGAAATTACCTATTTTAAAATAGAAAAGTTGGTATTTCCGTTCATTTATTGGTAGAGTTAGACTAAGAAAGAAATGTCAACCAAGGGGTGCTACGCACGTACGGCCTCATGGGGCCACCTTGTCCCTGTGGAGAGGAAAATGGAACTGGCCTCTGGCTCCTCGTTCATTTGGGGAGTTTGGGGTTTTTCGTTCTTGTTCTCATTTTCCAGTATGTCCCAGTTGTAGATTTAGAAACAAGTTTGGATTCTTTCTGTCGTTCCACCTAATGATGTCCACCTTTTTCCTCAGTTGCCTAGTCCTATCTCAGAACTCCATGGTAGTCCTCAGGTCGGCCACCTACCTGGGAAAAGCTATTTTACCCCCTGGTGGGGAAAGCATTTGAGAAAATAAGAATTGAATTCTTCTCACTGTACTATCAGAAACAATTAGCCCGCTAGTTACCAAGGTCATTGCTGGTGTGAACGTGTAGTTGGCGAGTCCTGGTAGCTATGGACCAGTACTGAGCTACAGGCAGGAAAACAGCCAGTGAATACATAAAATTCAGTGCTGATTTTGTTTTACTTTTGCTTTGAAAGATTTTGTCTATGCTGTGACGGTAATGTTGAAAGAGGAAGGACACTAGGTCAGCACATAAAACTTCCTAGAACTCCCTCCCAGAGTTTAATCCTAGCCCTCCCTGTCTAGGAACAGCAGGGATCTCACATGCAAATGAAGTAACCACTCACACCGCTTCAGGATTCCCTGTGCCACTTTGTCTACATGGAAGTAAAAGTGTCAAAGGGGGGTTTTCTTGAAAGACCAGCTATGTTCTATGGGAAATACGTGGTAATAGTAAATAAGGAGCTAGGATTTTCATAATGACATTAAGGTAATAGAAGTGCAGCATCTTGTAGCAGCGCAAACATCACTTTGCAGTGTTGAAATATAGCCTTCCTTTTCTGGCTCAAGAGACTGGTAGCAAGCTTGGAAGAAAAGAGTGATTGGGGCTCATTATGTGGTAATTTTTACAGGCTTCGGGAAAGAATCTAAACTTGAATGATGAAAGCCAGCATGGTTTACTCATGCAACTGCTCAAACTCACTCATAACTGCCTAAACTTTGATTTCATCGGCACTTCTACTGATGAGTCCTCAGATGACCTGTGCACAGTACAGATCCCTACCAGCTGGAGATCAGGTAACAGTCATACCACCTGCAGTAGGCTGCTGCTCAACTCTACCTAGTGTCTATAGGATGATCTAAAGGACTCCTGGCAATCCCTTGCTTGCTGTTAGAGAACGTTTAGCATTTCAGCATCTGTCTTATAAAGTGAGGGAGAGGTTCTTGATGAATATTATAGATCCCCCATCCTGGGAGTACTTTTAATTACTGACTGATGTGACCTTGACCTTCCTGCATTCACCACCTAGAGACATCTGTTATCTTACTCATTTGAGGTAATGTCTAGCTCTAAAAAAAACCAAAATCAAACAGAAGGACATATGCGTATGTTTTTGTATTCCTAAGGATAAAAATTCTTGCAATGAACAGAGCCCTGATTGTCTTAGGTTCTCTGAGAATCAAAAACAAATTCGTTTCTTAGAGGAGCTAAACTAGTACTTAAAAAGCAGGGGGGACAAAAAGTCCCTACTAGTTTATCACTGTCAAAGGAAATAAGCATTCTGTAAGTTAAGGGGAAAGATAACGCTCCCTAACGTAGTGCCAGCAGTCTGCCAGTAGCAGTGTGCATGCATACTCAATAAAGTGCTCTTTTGTCTTTCTCTCAGCATTCTTAGATTCTTCAACTCTGCAGCTGTTTTTTGACCTGTATCATTCCATCCCTCCTTCATTTTCACCCCTGGTAAGTCAGTTTCCAAAGCAAACCTATTTCTGCAAAGTAACAATAATGAATGTGTCTTACACTCATTTTGTTATACAAAATCATAGAAATAAAGCATAGAAATACGAAGGTTAGTTATCTAGTCTTTTGAGATTGGGCTTATAGCTTAAAAGTTCTTACAATAAAGTCTTAACTTAATTTTTAATTTATTCCTGTCTAGTGACAAATTGCTGCAGATATCAAGCTTTTGGTGTCATCTCGACTTTATACTATACTTCACATTGTCACAGGCTAGAGTGTGGGGATTCACCTTACATTGTCTAACTGTTGATTGTCCTGACTGAGAAAAGTTTTGACAATCCCTCAGGGGTATGTTACATTAGTGATAAATTGGGAGCTGTAATGGGAAGGCATATTTGCATAATTATTTCCAGATAACATTTGAAAGCTCTTGGGAATGATGCATTTCTCCTTTGAAGCAATAATTAACCTCAACTCTCAGATCCTAAAAGACACTGGTCTGGTATTTTAAATTGTTGTAAATGCTAGTATGCAAAACATACAAAGAAAACACTGGAAGGTAATGGGTGTTTTGCATAGTGTTTCTGCGTGGACTGCTTTCCTGGTCATTGCAATACTTTTCCAAATCAATACAGACCTTTGCTTTAGCAGAAACATGCATTCAGTGTTGTTGTACCAAGTTTACTGTAGAAAAAGGTAATGTGCTCAAGAAGGGTAATTAACAAAAAGACTATTTATAAAGGTGTGGGCAAAATTAAGGGAATCCAGCAAAATGTGGTGACTATACCCATGGGACTAGCTATTGTGGGGAGCTTCAAGGGGTAAGGGAGAGAGCCCTGCAGAGAGCCAAAGCTATGGCCTAGGGAAGGGGGCTGTAGGGCTGAGGTAGAGAGACTGCCCGGGGTGGCACCTCTTTCCTCCTGCCCTGTTCTTCTGCTGGTATTTTCCAGTGGTTGAAGCCAACTAGAAGCAAGAGGACAAGGCTGTGGTTAGTCAGCAGAGGTCAGCCTCCCAGGGAAAGCAGGGTGGAGAAGGGTAGAAAATAGATCTGGTTGGGGAGAGAATATAAATATCTAGCTCAGTAGGGATAGGGTAAAATGTTTTCAGCATAAAAACTTTCTTCCATAACTCACATCTGACTTGTTTTTTTTATTATAGCACTACCTAGCAAAGCCTGATTAGTCAAAAGGCCTTAATAAAACAGGGAAGAAAAACAACTAAATCTAAAGCTTTATGTAAACTATGAATTGCTTGGTATTTTTAAGCCTTAAATATGTATCTTTACAAGAATCAAAGAAGCTGTTGGGTGGTCAAAGAATAAAACCTAAGTGAATTTCCAAAGTGTGTATTTAACTAATTGTTATGATCAACTTGAATGTGGTGCTCTCTTTTTTCTCTTAATAAAGCTGTTTCAGATGCCCTAAGCTGTGCTCTTCTTGATCTTTCTCTGTCATTGTCACGGTAGAAGGGGCTGAAAGAACAGAGTTAGTGGCATATGTAAAGAAGGATATTATAGGAGGGGAAAGGATCATGAAAAGAAAATCTCTGTACCACCTTTTTTTACATCAGTTTTGTTTGGGTCATACCCTTCTTTAGGTATTATCCTGCTTAGTACAGATTGCCTCAGTTAGAAGATCCCTGTTTAACAATGCAGAGAGAGCCAAGTTTCTCTCTCATCTTGTTGATGGTGTTAAACGAATACTGGAAAATCCACAGGTAAGATTTGAGAATTTGTTTTTATTTGTATATATGTGCAATATACATTTATATGAGATATATACATAATTGTGTCTGTATGCCTATTTGAAATGAGTCAGAAGGAAATCCATCTAGAAGCCACATAGCAGAAATCCCAGAAAAACAACTCATTCTCTTATTCTTCAGAAGATTTAAGTGAATCTGTATTTGTAGAAAATTCTGGAGAATGTTTACCCAGAAGAGGAGCTTGTATCCTCAGGAACGCAATAGTTATGGGAAGGATCGGTTTGTACAGAAAAATAAGGATAGAGCCACAGTCATTGTTTCCCTAAGAAACTAAGAATTTAAATTTGGTTTTTGTTTTTGTTTCCATTTTTTTTTTGATTGTACACTATTTACCTAAGTGTAAAGGGCTGTTTTTAGGTAGTTAGAAGAGATTTCTCATTATTCATTCCATAAACTTGATTGCCCTTTTTGTCTTTTTCAGTCACAAAAGATTTGGCAACACCTACCATTTTTTAAAGTTAACTTCACCATACTAGAAAATAGAAAATCAGTTCGTTTTAAAATATACTCAGCTCTATTCCTCTTTTAAAAATCCATTTATTCAACAAATTTTATGAGACACCTACCATGTACCAGGGACAAGATAGTGAACAAAACAAAGTCTCCCTCCCCGCCATGCTAATAGAGGAAGACATATGAAGAAACAGTTAAATATGTTGGTATAATATACAAACAAATCAAAAGCATGATAAGTATATAATATATAAACATAATGTAGAAATAAATTTATAGCAGTGATATAAATATGTAAAACATTTGCATAACTTTTGCTTAGTTGTGCCTAATAAATTTGATAGATGTAAAAATGAAAATTTCATTATCTTTCCTTTAATTAATGAGAAGCACAAAACCCGTCACATCTTGCCCCTTTTCTGCCATCAGTCAGCTTTAAAACCTGAGTCATGTATTGTGCTCCTTTGCACATCCATTTTAGACTCTTTCAATTGAGGCGAATAATGCCATCTCATGGAATGATTATTATGAACAGACAAGATAATAGATGTGACCATCTTTTTAAAAACCTGTTTTTAAACATTATACAGATGTGTCATTCTGAATGATAATCTACATCTTAGAAGTTAGAGTAGATTTCCCTCCCCCCCCATGCCATCCCAGATGTCACTCAGATGTATAGTCAATCACATTTTACATTTTATTTTTCTCCCGTGTTGTCACCAGAGTTTATCAGACCCAAACAATTACCATGAGTTTTGCAGACTACTGGCCCGACTGAAGAGTAACTATCAACTGGGAGAATTAGTAAAGGTGGAGAACTACCCTGAGGTCATCCGATTGATAGCTAACTTCACAGTGACCAGTCTACAGGTTTGTCCTTGATTGCTTGACTCTTTCCTCCTAAACACTGGGACCTCTTCTCTTGCTCATTGGTTTTAACCTTATAAGAATATTCTTTTTCTTTTTCTTTTTTTTTTTTTGACAAAGGTGAATATAAGTACATATAGGGTAACCCTGCAGAGTAGTTTCTATTGGAGCCCATTTGTGTGTATTACAAAAGTGCAAGGCGTATTGTGAGAGGAACGTGTGGGAGATGCAAGGATATTTACATTCAAGGCAGAGAGAATCCCCTCAGAATTACCCCCCAAAAAGGCAGATTGGAACAGAATGCTAGACAGAAGAGTAAAGAGTTAATACCCTCTCTTGCTTAGTCATATAATTAATGATTGTGGTTCTCAAATTTTATGGCTTGCATCAAAATCATCTTGGGAGCTTGATGAAAAAGACAGGTGCTTGGGTCTTACCCCCATAAATTCTGGTTCACTGGGTCCAGGGTGGAGCCCTGGCGTCTCTATCTCTAAAAAGTTCTCTAGGTGATGCTCGTGCATACTGTTTGAGAACCACTTACACGAGGTTTTCCTTGTGTGAAGGTTTACTCATCAAGCATAGAACAGCTCTTTTCATTAGGTGCTTAATCTGTGAAATACTAATAAACACTTTAGGCCAGTTGCCATACGCAGAACAAAGCCCATAAAAATTTATCATCGTTTTTTTGGGGGGTGGGGACAAGGTCCTTTATCTTTTGTATCAAGTGACATGGAACTAGTATATTGTATACAAAAATGAGAAATATGCCTCCTGCTCTTTTGGTTTTCCTTAGCACTGGGAATTTGCCCCAAATAGTGTGCACTATCTCCTGAGCCTATGGCAGCGGCTGGCAGCCTCTGTGCCATACGTGAAAGCCACAGAGCCCCACATGCTGGAAACTTATACTCCTGAAGTCACCAAAGCCTACATCACATCCCGTTTGGAATCTGTGCATATCATATTGAGGTAAGGACACTGGGACAGCTTCCATCATTCACCCAGCAGAAGCCTGGCGTCAGACTTGCCAGAGATCAGATACCCAGTTGGCAAAAATGTACTTCATAGTAGTCTTACTGGAGCTAATACTGTGAATGATCATTTTTTTCACGACAGCAGAATAGCATAGTCTGAAAGCATAGTCTTTCTCTTTAACATCCTGTTCGCACCCGCCTCTGACCATACTGCCATCAGTAGCAATATCTTTAAATACAAAGCATGTCAGTATGTTTGTCCTTGCCACTGACTTTCTTTAAACAACAAACATTTATAGGCTATAGAATTGTACTGCGTAAGTTATAGGTGCTCAATGTGAACTAAGTAGTAAGTAGATGAATAAGATTACACAATCCAGAGTTTACTAGAAGCTGTGAGAATTCTAGGCAGCTGATCGCTGACTGTATCACATTAGCATATGGTTTTTGTATACCTTGGTTATTAACTGGACCAGAAACCTATAGCTAAAGAAATGTCAGACGCTTTCAAAAATGACGTGTAAAGTTTGGTTGTTTGTTTTAGAGACCTTTATTATTTGTGTTTTTTGGAGGGTGGGGGTCTTGACTTAAACAGCAGACGTTAATTTTCTCTCAGTTGTGCAGGCTTTTAAGGCTAAGATCAAGGTGCAGACAGGGTTGGTTTCTAGCGAGGTCTTTCTCCTTGGCTTGCAGATGGCCACTTTCTCACTGTGTCCTCACATGGCCTTTCCTGTGTGTGCACACAGAGATGTATCTCTCTCTTGTTTTTTTTTTCTTATAAGGACACCAGTCTTATTGGATTAGGGCCCAGTCTTGAGACCTCATTGAATCTTTTTTTAATTGAGATATAATTGACATATAACTTTGTTAGTTTCAGATGTACAGCTTAATGATTCAATATTTGTACATATTGTAAGGTAATCACCACAATAAGTCTGGTTAACGTCCATCGCCATACATGGTTACAGATTTTTTTTTTCTTGTATAAGAACGTGTAAGACTGCTCTTATATATTTTTTTATTGGCTGTTTTTCAGGGGAATTTACTTGAACTCTGAAGGTCAGGATTTTTTTTAAGCTGGATTCTTAATTTGCTCAGAGTCAAGTTCATTTAATTGTCATAAGAATTATAGTTTCAACTGTTTGACTTGCATCATTTCAAAATCTGTACTCATGAAGCCCACTAGGAGGCATTGTTTTATTAGCGGCACAGTTTCTATTTCGGAGGATTCAGCTGGTTTCAGTGAGACTATGTTGGGTGGGGAGTGGTTACGTGCATGGGCTCTGGGCCCAGATAGTCGGCTAATAGCTGAGTACTCTTCAGCAAGGTTGTCATGGGGATTAAATTACTGTGTCCCAGCCCAGCATGTGGATCATGGTAAACACACAACTATGAACTGCTGGTTGCATTGGTGTTGGTGGTGGTGCTGTGACTTCTTCTGGATTGTCATACTGTGATGTAATAATAGAGAGCTTGTAATATGACAAGATTTTTAAATCTAGGAACCAGTAGGCAAGACAAGACCTGGTAGAAATACACAGTGCCTCATCGGCAATTCTGAAATCCGAGATATGAAAACTAAATTTTCTTATTAGTCTGGCACCAAAACTTATTTGGTGGCAAAACTTGACATGCGCTGGTATGAGACCATTTATAGTCTTTTAAAAAATCCTACTTGGTATGACTTCATAATATTTATACATTTTGCTATAGGAATATTATATTTGGCATACCACAGAGCCCATTGAGGATTCATATTACTTGGCAAAAAGCATCATATTGTCTCCCTAAAATCTGAATATTTCTGAATTGCAAAACACATCTGATCACAGTGGCCTCACTCAAGAAATGGGATACCTGTCTTTCCAAAGTTTAGTATAGCTGAGAATAAGCAAGAAACTAAGCCCAGAGCTCCTAGGGGTGAGAAGCATAGGGATGAAGAGATCAAGGCAGACAAATGTTAAGGACTAGAAGTTCAAATAGAGAGATTAAACACCAAAAAGCAGAACATTTATTTCTAAGGAAGACTGATGCTAGGATGAAGACATCGGCCTTCTAACATTCTTTCCTTGGTTAAAAAGTGTTGGGGTGTAGGCCTCTACTTAGAAATAGTGGCTAAATGAAGAAGAGAGCAAGCTGCTGCAGTGGTGAAATCAGTAGGCATATTTTAAGAGAGGTGCCCTCTTTCTTCCCTTGGGAGTAGAGATGGACTGGAAGATCCTCTGGAAGATACAGGTCTGGTCCAGCAGCAGTTGGACCAGCTGTCTACAATTGGACGTTGTGAATACGAGAAGACGTGTGCACTCCTCGTGCAGTTGTTTGACCAATCGGCCCAGTCCTATCAGGAGCTGCTCCAGAGTGCCAGCGCAAGCCCAATGGACATTGCAGTGCAGGAAGGTAAGTGGGGCAGTGGACTGGGCCTGCAGGGAGGTGCTCTCAGTACCCTTCCACTCATTGCCACCTCGTTGCAGTCTTCCCTCCAAAAGAAGTCTTCCATCATCATTTACCTCCATATACACAAAATAGTTGTTAAATGCCACAGAGGACTAGGGCAGAGTAACTGAAATCCTATCTGCAATAGGCATGTTTAACTTTTAAGAAAGTGCTGCACTCTAAAAATAGTGGCCTTGTCTGATAGAGGAACCTTGGTTAGCTAATGAATTTCCCCTTTGGCATCACAGAAAGGTAGCTGTACTCCACAGGGAAAGTAAGACTTTATGGCTTCTCCATAGTGAAGATGAAGGAAGCTCATAGTAAGAAATGAACCTCACAATGAGGGATTTCTTCATGAAATTATCACTGGAGATGACACTAATGGGTCTTCTTCCTGTTGCAGGACGGCTAACGTGGCTGGTTTACATCATTGGTGCAGTGATAGGTGGCCGGGTCTCTTTTGCCAGCACTGATGAGCAAGACGCTATGGATGGCGAGCTTGTCTGTCGGTAAGTGCTCCCACAGAGGCTTCCCATTTCACTGCTGCAACCCTGCCCCCATCTCCACTGCCTTTTGGTTTCTAGGACCACAGCAACTTGACGTGCTTCTGCTAATGCCTCCCTCCCCATTTATAGAATGTAATTTCATGAAGCTGATTGCCATGAAAATGAAGGACTGTTTCAGGTCCAACTTCAGACCTTTTATAAGTATAGTGGGAGCTCTGCCTACAGTCCTTACTAAAAAACAAAAAAAGTTCACAGTAATTTAACAAAGGATTGATGGATACAGAATTAGAAAAACCAAAGTGGGGAGTAGCTTTTAGTTATGTTTAAGAACAATATCTCAGAGTTAACGAAAGGTGGACTGCTTTTGCAGATCAGGGTAAGTCTAATAGGAAACTGTGGTTCTTCAAATGTCCCCCAAAGACAGAATTATAGTTTCGACAGCCTTTCAGATCTCTTGACCACACACACTTTTCCACCAATTTCAAGTTTTTTGTATCTGTGTGATTTTGATATTATTAAAAACCTATAAATGCACATTCAGTGATTTCTAAAAATATTTACCTAACATACAAATAAAAAGGTGGGTTTTTTTTAATGACCTACAGCAGAAGTTCTCAGACTTTTTCATCAGGACTATTCACTCTCTTAAAAAGTATTGAGGCTCTCAAAGAGCCTCTGTTTAATGTAAGATATAATGCTTACTGTATTAGAAAGTAAAACTGAGAAAGTAAACATTTATTAATTTGTCTTAAAATAACAGTAAGCCCCATTACATGTCAACATAAATAATATTTTTTTAAATAACTATTTCCAAAAATATGAGAAAAGTGGGTTTGTTCTAATGTCTGGGATAGTAGAAGTCAGCTGGATTCTCATACCTGCTTCTTCGTCCAGTCTTTGGTGATATGACATATCTTGTAGCCTCTGGAAAACCCCACTGCACCCTCATGTGAGAATGCAAGTGACAGGGTAAATAATGTTAGTATTTTTATGAAAAAAATGGTTTTGTGGCCTTTCAGAGACCTGCTACCCTGAAGGGTTCTAAACTTTTCGATGCTTTCCTCAGAAATGAACATATTTTAATATGATGCCTTAGAATTTATGGGTCCCCAGATATTTCAATCCATAGTCCTTATTCTGAAAATCCCTGTATGTCTCTTTCCACCTACATTTTGTTTATCAGATGCCCATCTGCCCTTACGTGCCTTAATCCTGACAAAGTTTCCACAGCATGTTACACTGCACTTTTTGAAGAGTCAAGCGAAGATTTGCTAAGGATGACATCTCATACCTCTTTGATTCTGCAGCCTTGGAGTTTAGACAGTGTCTTGTATACCAGCTCTCAACTTGAGTGTTGAAACACAATTACTGAGTCTAATTCATTCATGATATGTCACAAATAGTTTGTTGTCTATCTTCACAATATCGAAATGTCAGATGACTCAGCCGTTATAAATTATTCATCCAGCATTCATTCACTCGCATTCTAGTATTTTCTTTTGGAGGGATGGGTGCAGGGGGAAAGGATGAAGTCACAGGTAGCATTTCTGCTCTTGGTCCCTGGAAGTGTTACCACCTATGAACATCATCCTTCGTGTGTCTCCATTCCTTTCGTGGCTCTGTGAGAAAGAAGATTGAGAATCACTGGTTTAGTTTAGTCTTCATTTTACAGATGAGGAGCTAGGCTTCAGAAAATAAATTGCTTTACTCGGGATTTCACAGAAATATCAAGGACGACCGTTATTGTCATTCCTGTGTTTTTTCCACTATTTTTAAGCAAATTCTTCTTCAGTGTACAATCTCATTGAATGAAAGTTTTAAACACCTAAATAGTCATTCATATTCATTCCTCAGCTGTGGTTCCCATGGGGCAGAAGGGGAGAATTTTGTTTTCTCCACGGAGCTTAGAGCCTGCAGAGGATGCCTTTCAGATAGGATGGGAGGGAGAAGAGATATGTATGACTATTTCTAGAGTGACCGGGATATCCTGCTGTTGAGAGAATCATTGCTCTTCTCCCTCTAGGGTGCTCCAGCTGATGAACCTAACAGATTCTCGCTTGGCTCAGGCAGGCAACGAGAAGCTAGAACTGGCCATGCTGAGCTTTTTTGAACAGTTTCGTAAGATCTACATTGGGGACCAGGTGCAAAAATCCTCTAAGGTAACAGACTCTCAGTTGGCCCTGTTGGTTCTCCCTTCTGCTTGTGGAATTGCTGATTGAGGGAAATGACTGGTAACAGTTCACATGCAGCCTCGAGGTTTTATGTATCAGGATGTTAGTCTTTAGAATCTGGGGAGACTCATCAAAGAATTGGGTACATGTCTGTAGTGTGCCATATATTTAACAAACGGCTAGTCAGAACATCTGTTGGTGTCCTCAGAATTGGCACTTCTCAGTCTCTGTACCCAAATTGATGTTCAGAACAGCAGAAGGTTTTGACAGCCTTTTTGTAATTCCGGGTTGGAGGGCACTGGTAAGATGGGCCAGCATCTGTCCACTGTTTAGCAACACTTAGAAACTAGCTCATGGCTCTGCCAACATTGTTATCCATTTTCTTTCCACATCTTACCCCCAAATGAGGACAAAAACAGTACCAGGATGTGATTTTTCTAATCTGTATTTTCTGGTTACTCTCTCTTCCCTTAACACAATGCCAGCTGTACCGCCGACTCTCAGAAGTTCTGGGCTTAAATGATGAGACCATGGTCCTGAGTGTCTTCATTGGAAAAATGTAAGTGTTTTGGCTTGCCATCAGCAAGAGTCCCTTGCAATCCTGTTGCAACTGTAAAATGTGATCTTGGCATTTTGCTGCCAGTGCCTTGGTATTCCAGCATTGATCGTTTGCGTCAGAAAATTGTGCATTTGAGTGTGTGACAAGCTGTGCTTAGAGATATGGCCCGGCCCCAGAGCATTCCAGGCTTCTACAGGCAAGGATTTAATTTCGTTCACGTGAAATCTCATCCATAGCCTCTGGAATCTTGGGTGAAATCCTGTCATGGCATTAGTGAAATGGCCCCTCCGCCCCAGTGATTGGTGCTCGGCCTGTCACCAAATCAGTCACCCTGCTGCCAGGGTGCCCAGAGTGGGCATTCACTTCCTGCTGATTTCCTCCAGGTGTGCCTCCCAGGAGGAAAGCCCCACTTTAAAACAGGCTTACTCCTTTCAAGTAGCATCACGCTGTTTGAGAGTCTTTAAACTCCAAAATGTAGTGCTATTGTTTGACCTGTCTCAAAGTTGGAGCTCCTAATTGGCCCTTTTTTCTGTTATTTTTTTTTTAAGTTGTGCCCCTTTGTTTACATTTTTCCCTTTTTAGGAGTTCTATTTATAAAAGCACACACTAGGAGCCAAATTACCCAGGGCTGTGTGCAAAGTGACGTTTTGTCTCCTTCCAGCCATCTCAATCCTAAACATTCATATCCGTGAGCTGGTTAATAATTTAATATGAAAAAAGCAAAGGGGGTCTAAAGGACTCTGCCAGCCAAGAACCCAGAAGCAAGGGCTACTAGAATTCTGCAGCTGACAGTGGATGGTGCAGGTGCAGAATTGCATACGTCTGCATGTTATCACTGCCGCAGAAATCTCTTACCCTTGCTGCAGAAATCAGCCCTGGAGTGCCCCAGAATTCCAAGGGCCTGGGTATGGGCCAGTGTAGCTTTGGAACCAAGTAGTGAAGATTATCTGAAGGCTAATTTTTCTAGTCAACCAAATGTAAGTACGGAGATTTTATACCCATTTTTTGTGGTTGTGATGTCTGTGAATTGGTGATGCAGATGTGTGGTGCAGATTCTTGATGGATGATTTTCTTCTCCCAACCTTCAAGGAAACCAGGCAAATCAAAAGTGTTTTCTTTTTTTTTTTTTTGTCCTCCAGCATCACCAACCTGAAGTACTGGGGCCGCTGCGAGCCAATCACCTCTAAGACGCTACAGCTTCTCAATGACCTCTCCATTGGATATCCTTTTCTAAGTCAGCTTCTGTGCACAACAGGGCCTGTGATGTGTCACCCACCAGCTTAGAAATCATGACCGCCTGCTGTTTCCACTCTAATTTAGTTTATATGTACTTCAGATCTTTTTTCTCCTAGGAGCCAAAGGCAGTGCCCATACAGAATTCAGGAATAATGCCAGACCCCAAAAATGAGCCGACCCACAAGCTAATAGTTTACTACAGATTTATCCCTGCTTATCTCTAAGATCCAGAAATACTCACCAGATGTGTCCGATATGTACACACTTTTTATGGGCAAGATTTTAGCATCCTCAGTGGTGGCAAAATCCATCTTGATTGACTATTGGCCTATTGGCAACAGCAACCTAATTACAAACTTTGCAATAAAAGTGGCTCTATACTTCCTCTTGGCTTGGACTAGACCTGCTATAAAGTTCGAATTGCTCTAAGACAGCCTTTCACAACTAGTGGTTTGTAAGAGAATTAAACCCTAAAGGTATTATTTAAGTGACTTTTCTCAATTCTCCCAAAGATTGTACATAGCTAGTACTATTCTAAATGCATAGATGAGAAAGTTAATTCCACACACAGTGGATGCCTTAGGCAGGGTTTTAGGGCTTAGTTTTCTCTTAGAAGTCCTGTTGAGAAAAGTTACTCTAGGACATTCATTGTTCTCGGAGGAAACAGCTGGGTTTTTATCTATTTTCTTATAGGTAGGAGTTTGGTCTGGATAGTCTTGCATTGATCAGTTAAATACTGCTTAGAAGAGAACACACTTTTTCTTTTTCAGCTGTGTTAATACTCAGGTGGTTAATAAAAATAAGATTATCTGGGCATGGAATTCATAGTTAAGAAACTATACTTTATCCTAGAAGGTTTCATTCTGCGTTAAAGATTCCTGGTTTGCATCACGCTTTCCTTGACCACCTTCCTTTGCCTTTACATACAGTAGTGTAAGGAAACTAGTGAAGCTTAGTGCGGTACAGTTCATGCTGAACAATCACACGGTGAGTGGTTTTAGCAGCTCTTCCTGCTTCTCCTGTCTAGCCACCTGCACATTTTCTCAGCATCCTGAGAAGGTTAAGTTGAGGTCCATGGTGCTGCGACAGCCAAAGACTGTTCCCTGACTCTCATCACACTGCCAGATTACACTGCCTGTCATCAGAGCTGCTCCTAAGGGGTCCCGATGGTCTGAGTTATGGCGAAGTCACCTACTGTCATTCATACTAAGATCAATTAGTTATACGTAACACTAACAATAATCCAAAAAAAAAATTTAAATACCCCTTTAAACCCTTTAAGAATGACAATGTAGCCATTAGCTTGAAAGGGCTCAGAAATTCTAAAGTTACTGGCTTTCATTCTGCCTCTAACCCATATTTTTATTGTTTTAACTTGTTTGTTTTTTTCTATAGAGCGAGCACTTTTCATTTTTGGGTATTAACAATCAGTCCAACCTGACAGACATGCGGTGTCGGACGACCTTCTACACAGCACTTGGGCGTCTCCTCATGGTGGATTTAGGTACTGCATCAAGTCCTGGAGGCTCGTGAAATAACCTGGTGGTGTTCTAGATTTTTACTTGAGGACAGAAAATTAGATGTGGGGGAGGCCTTTTCTGTTGTTTCAACAGTAACAAAACTAAAATAACAGTCTGATTTCACCAAGATCAGATCATACTATTGTGGTCCCTGTAACTGGAAGAGAATTAAATATGTGCCTAAAGTTTTCAGCTAATGTGCTGTGGTTTTAAAATTCTATTCATATTTCTCATCTGTAAAATGAGAGAATTGGGAGTTGAGTTTCCTAAATGCATCTTGTTGGCTAAATAATCCTTCCACCCTACAGAGGTGCAACCCACCTGAGACAGTCAACACAACTTCTTATTTCCCAGTTCAGTAGCACTATGAACTGGAGGGCGTAGCTCCGTGTAGTTCTAGTTGTGATATTAGCAGTTTGGAGTGAACTAATGAATGAAGCAGAATGGCTTCATCATAATTTTGAGCTATTTAAATTTAATCCTACTAAAATGACTTTATAAAACCTAGGTTTATGAAAGATTACTGAAAAAGTATGAATAAAGCCTCCACACACACCTGATTCAAGTTCAAGTCTCATCTAGTTCGCATATAAGAGACTCAGTCCTTTCTCAGCTGACTAGTTCTCGCCTAAGGAAAAATAAATACATAACGGTACCTTATACACATATAAATTGCTAATATTTTAGCTCGGTATCGAAAAAATTTGAACATCTCCAGAGATGTTATCTAGTTTAAAAATTGTTTCTGTATATACATTTTATTCTGAAATTACTAATACCTGTTTGGGTGATAAAGAGCCCTTTGAGTTACCCTTGGAACTTCTCATCTTTGAGACTGTCTTGTTTTCCATGCACGCACAACTTTTAACTTGGTATATTGGGGTCACACCATGGTTGTTTCCCTTACAGGAGAGGATGAAGATCAGTATGAACAATTCATGCTGCCACTCACAGCAGCGTTTGAGGCTGTAGCCCAGATGTTTAGCACGAATAGTTTCAATGAGCAAGAGGCGAAGGTGAGTCCTTCACCCACTGATTGATCATCTTCTGGTTGAGGGCAGTTCCTAATAGAGAATGGCTTAGCTAGCAGTGTAGAAAATGGTGCTTACCCAGAAATTTTCCGCTGACTTAACTTTTTCTGTAATCTCCTAGACTCTTGGGATTTTGAAATGGATGAGCTAGTATAGATTTGTAAACTATTTTTATGATAAAGTGTATTCTTAAGCAGCCCCTAGAATTTTTTTGTCAGTTTCCATATGTATTAACAAAGTTATTTTGTTTTTGCGTTGCTCTTTTAATCTCTGTTGTACCTTTCTGTCTTTTCATTTTTAATACTCCTAATTAGTGTCTCCTCTCTTTTTTTCTAGATGTCTTGCCAGAGATTTCTTAGTTTTATTAGTCTTTGCAAAGGGAAAAAATTTTTTTTTTACTTTGTTTTAGCACTGTTGTATCTATATTTTCTAATTTGTTAATCTCTGCTCTTAATCTTTATTTTCAATATATTTTCCTTGGAGTTATTCTGTTCTAACTTTTCAGCCCTTCTTCTTTCTTAATGTAATCATTTAAAACTATAAATGTCCCTTTAGGTATATTATTCCAGAAGTTGGGTTTTTTTAATTGTGGTAAAAAAAAAAATTACCATCTTAACCATAACTAAGTGTTCAGTAGCATTAAGTATATTCACATTGTTGTGAAACAGGTCTCCAGAATTCACAAGTTTTTATATGAAACATTTTTATTATCATTCACTTCTTTGTATTTTCTAATTTCCATTTAGATTTCTTCTTTGACACATGAGTCATTTGGAAGAGCTTATGAATTTCCATGTATATGGAATTTTAAAGTTACTTTTAGTTATTGATTTCTGGCTGTCAGAATTGTCATTTTTAGATTTTTGCTTTCCTCATCTTTTTACTTCATGCATACCTGCTCTCCTTACCTCTAGCTCTCTGTCCCAAAACCAGAAGA
Source organism: Cynopterus sphinx (assembly GCA_030015415.1). Lineage (NCBI taxonomy): Eukaryota > Metazoa > Chordata > Mammalia > Chiroptera > Pteropodidae > Cynopterus > Cynopterus sphinx. Next base: position 46,734,261 of record CM057390.1, on the reverse strand, counting down.
CACTATTTTGTTAATATTTATAGGACATTTTTGCAGTGTTAATAATGACACAAGCTGAATAATTAGAGCCACCAAATACTTGGGGATATCACCCCTCTAAAATACAAGGTTTTATCTGACATTCTAAAAATTTTTTTCATCTTTAGAAAGCCTCTTAGTTTTCTATCTCCAGGTCAGCAGGGAAGTCAGGACTATTTACTGAAAGCAGGCTGTAAGCAGACATGTAGTTGTTTTTGACAAATGTGTCAGACTCCCAAATGTGATATCTCCTTGAGCCCACTAGTGATTATTAGCTTTTAAGAGCAGTCTTGTACTGTTCAGAGCCCACAAGTAAAAGTTCTGATGAGAAGGAGAGCCTTGGATTTGGAATCTTGGTGCTATTAGTACTAACCCTGGCCCTCCTGCCACCCAGCGGTGTGACGATAGGCACATTATTTGACCTCTCTTGGCTTCAGTCTCTTTTTCTGTACAAGCATAGTGTAGACTATAATTCCAAGATTGAACACGTCCGTCTTATTTCCAGGCACCGTATGGTCTCCATTGCCTTCCCCTGGCAGGGTCTGCATCTGAAGTCCTGTGGTGCTGCCGGCACCTTCCTGTCATTAGATGTGTCACTAGACCTTCAGGATATGAGGCTCTTCTACCTCTTTTTGTATGGACTTTTTTTTTTTCTTTTTTTCTACCTCTTAAAAAGGTTTTTTTCTATTCCACTTTTTACATGTGATTTCTCACATTAATGTCTTAAAACTTTATCAGCCTCTATTTTTGCTGAGATGAGCCAGGAAACATCCCTTTCTTAGTATAGCAACATTCCAAAACTGACTTTCCAAATGAAAAGATTTCATTCTAGTATGGAAGAGATCAATTCTGGATATTTGGGAAGGAGCATTTGTTGAACGATGGGAGGAAGAATTTTATTATAGATATGTGAAGTCCCGAGGTTTGCTTTTTCTTCTATTTTAACATACTTTTGCCTTCTACTACAGCGAACTCTAGTTGGCCTAGTAAGAGACCTGAGAGGAATAGCTTTCGCCTTCAATGCCAAGACCAGCTTCATGATGCTGTTTGAATGGATGTATCCTAACACGGGTCACAGCAAGCCTTAACTGAAGTGTGAATGGGTGATGGAGTCATCAGGAAGGAGGGGCTGGGCGACAGGGAGAAGTGAGGCTTCAAAGGAGATGAAGAGTTACCCAGAATGCCTATGCGTATCTTATGAGCTGCCATTCCATGGTGGTCTGACGACATAATGCTGTCTGCTCTGGTCATTAAGATCAGAAAATGAATGAGGTGGTACCCCAGTCTCTTTGTGTCCCAGATGTAAATGCCTGTGGAACAGTTGCACATAAATTTTGGTACATTTGGAAAATAGAGGCATTTCAGTCCACTAAAAAAAAGACAGCTTTTCTAGGAATTAGAAAGTCTGTCCTTACTGACTTTATAACCCTGAACAAATCATTTCAAATCTGAGTGCTTCTCCAGTCGTTATGTAACAAATAGCTGATTCCCTATCATATAGAAGTGATAAGAGGATAAATAATATGAAATACATTGTGCTCTGCAGAAGGAAGGCGTTATGTAAATTACAATGTATTATTTGCCACCTATTAACAAGTTGAAGGACACAAAATCACTTTAGCACCTTCTGGTTAGAAAGACTCCACAATTAGCGAGCAAGAGACAGGAAATTAGAAAACTGTAATTTGACAATTTGTGCCTGGCCGGTGCTGAGAAATTATTTTAAATTCTGTATCTCTGTGGATTTAGAATTCGTCCTTAGCTTTTCATTTACAGATACCCATCCTACATGCCAATTCTCCAGCGGGCAATTGAGCTATGGTACCATGATCCAGCCTGTACCACACCTGTGCTCAAGCTGATGGCTGAATTAGTTCATAATAGGTAAGCAGGAGGATGATTTTTAAAGGGCATAATTGCCCTTTTATCTGAGACATCCCTACAAGAATTTGCTTTATCTAGTTGTTTTAGGTAGATTGTGGAAGATAGATAATAAGGTTCACTGCTATCAAAATTTTAAAAATTCTAAAAGTTTGCTTTTGTTTATTTGAAAGAAAAATGTCCTAGCCATACAAAGCCATATAGCTGCTTACAGAAAATAAGTCACTTTAAAAAGAGTCTGAAGGTATGCATTCTTAAAAGGAGTGAATTTGGTGACCAAGATTCTGATTTCCCTGCCCACATATATAAAAGTCAACATTTGGTAATGATTCAGTGTCCATCAGATTTCATAGAGACTATTGAAAGGATACAATATGCATTAGAATACCCTTTGTTAAGCAGGGTATTTGTTAGGCAAATTACTGGAGGATCAGTAAAGATTTACTTAAAAAGAAAGAGAACAGTTTCCAAAATACCAAATTTTAGATTTGCCCAACAATTTAGGGATGGAGAAAAAGAAAACTAATATAGGATGTAGAAAAAGAAACGTCCAGCACTTTGACTTCATTAGAATTTCAAGTCTGTGTATCTGCCTCTCATGGCACTCCTGAGAGAATAATTTTTAAAACTACCTCAGGAAGTAGGTACCATTCAAAGAGTCTGTTGTCTCCCATGAGGCTTATAGTCAAGAGTTACTCGTTTATGAAATAGATGTCTGAGAGCCTCTACTCTTTGTCAGGCAGTTTCTTAGCTATTGTGCTAGACAAACCTCTGCCCTCTTAGATGTTACATTCTGGGGAAACGACAGACAGTAAAACAAGTATGGACAGTCACGTTAGACAGTAGTAAGGGCTGTGAAAAAAAATAAGGTAATAAAAGAGGGGAATTGAAGGAAAAGGGGATCAGAGAAGGCCTCTCAGAGAATGTGATATTTAAGCTGGGATCTGAATGACAGGAAAGAGTCTGGCATCCCTGCAGAGAGAAGGGTAAAGAACATTCTAAACAGAGAAAACAGTTGTAAAAGTTCTAATATGGGATGAGCTTGCTGGGACTTGAGACAGAAAAATGCCACTGGTGGGTGCGTGGTGATGAGGGGAAGCCATGGCAGGTGGAGTCAAGCAGGTGAGCAGAGGCCTGATGGACCAGTGACATGGTACTGCAGTAGTGGAGAATGGGCACTTGTTCTCACTACACTGGGAAGCTGCGAAGTGTTTTAAGCAAGGGGTTAAAGTGATCTTATTTATATTATTTAAAGGTATTGTTTTAGGACGTGGTTCCACAGTGTAGCAGTTAGCACTTCTGGTTTCTGCACAGAAGTCCTGGGTTCATATCCCAGTGGAGCCACAGTCCATGGTCTACGGCCATGCCACCCTGAACAAGCCTGATGTCTGATCTCAGAAGCTAAGCAGGGTCGGGCCTGGTTAGTACTCAGAAGGGAGATCACCTAGGAAGACCAGGTGCTGTAGACATAAATAATAACAAATTTACAAAAAAAAAAAAAAGGTATTGTTTTGGCTACTACATGAAGAATGGGACCGTAAGGGGGCAAGAGTAGATCACAGAGGAATTAGGTGGATTTGGGGCTCATTGCAGAGCTAGATCTTGATGGAATCAGTGTGGAGAGGGTAGGAAAGAAGAATCAAGGACTCTTGGGTGTGAGGCCTCACAGCTAGAACCAGTAAAGCCAATTAAAAGGTACAGCCAATCAAAGAAGAGTTGCTCTGGTCTAGGGAAATCAGGAACCCAAAACTCAGGTTGTTTAATATGTCTGCCGTCCCTGCCTGACGTATGTTGTAGCACGCCCAGGCCCTTCGCATCGTCTCTTCTGATAAAGTGGTATCCCTCCCTCAGTTGCCACTGAAGCTGTAAAGGTTAATGTACATTAATGTCTAAAGGCTACACGTTAGTACTACCAAGAAGTGATGGTGACAGAAGCTCTGCTTTCATCCAATAAAATGGAGAATTTTAGAATAATTTTATCTGCTGCTTCATTTTTTGTTTTCTTTAAATATATTCAATTTGAGCAGCAGAACTTGAATCTAGCATTTTGGGACTTCAAGATATAAACTGAATCACTATTTCTGTATTTTTGATTAACCTGGTCATTTCACATTAGGGCAGGTAATATGCACATTAGTGCAAAAAGAATCACCCAAGGTACCCAGAAGAGATCCTGAAGTACCACGGTCTCAGCAACATACCTCTCTGACTTCTCTCCTGTGTTTTCTGTTCAGATCCCAGCGGCTCCAGTTTGATGTCTCTTCCCCCAATGGCATCTTACTCTTCAGAGAAACCAGCAAGATGATAACAATGTATGGTAAGTGCTTTACGGGAAAGTGCCCCTTGAAGTGAATTCTAGCTCTGTCACTACACTCTATGCAGTGTGGGCAAAAGTCAGGACGGCACTGCCAAGGTGTGCTGGCACCCAGGACCTTTGGAGGAGGAGGGTTGAACTGGTATATAAATTGCCACGTATAGTGTGGTTGAATGTATATATCACATGTCTACTCAGGCAATCGCATCCTGACACTAGGAGAGGTCCCAAAGGATCGGGTCTATGCACTGAAGCTCAAAGGCATCTCCATCTGCTTCTCTATGCTGAAGGCTGCTCTCAGTGGGAGTTATGTCAACTTTGGAGTCTTCCGTCTCTATGGAGACGATGCCCTGGACAATGCTCTCCAGACTTTCATCAAGCTGCTCCTCTCCATTCCCCACAGCGACCTCCTGGTAAGCCTTAAGCTTCATTGACGGGCTCCGAGCCCCTCATCATGTCATCTTTTCTTGGCCCGAGACTATGATTGAATGTTTCTCTATAAGAGAAACTGTAAGCTAGCTCCAACCGAATCTTTCGTTTTCCCACCTGCTGGTAACTGAGCCATTTTATTTAAGACCTTGCTCACTTTGTGCTCGGTAGACAGTGCCAAAGCTGACTTTCGCCCTCTTCTCCTACAGGACTACCCCAAGCTCAGCCAGTCTTACTACTCACTGCTGGAAGTCCTGACCCAGGACCACATGAACTTTATTGCAAGCCTGGAACCTCACGTCATCATGTATATTCTCTCTTCCATATCTGAAGGACTTACTGCACTTGGTAAGCACCTGGGTTGGTTGGTTGGTTTTTACCACGTAACTAAACAAAAAGAGAGAATCCTGCACCAGTATCCGAAAGGATTACTGCTTTGAGGAGCTGGTCCTACCAACATAGTGTATAATTCATGGATATATTCTCATCTAGCAAATATTGACCCCCACCTAAGGACCAGGCATGTGCTAGGCACAGAGGATACAGTGATTAATACACACAGTCCTGTCCATTAGGGGTTTTCTCTCTGGGGGATGAAACAGATGTGTAAATAGACAGCTGCCTGTTTACTTACCCAATACAATTGGGTATAAAGGGCGTTTAGGAAGCACCTCTAAACTCCTGGTTTTGAGGAGAGGTTAGTTCAAGGAAGGCTGGCCGAGAACTGGTATCAAGGCGTAACATAAAAGCTAAACAGGCTTTACCAGGTTAGTGGGGGAGGCTCCGTAGCATCAGGAACAGCAAGTTCTAGCACCTAGAGGCAAGAAAGAACTGGAAATCCAGATGGCTGCATACCCACACAAAAGAGGAATGAAGCTGGACAGAAAGGTGGCCAGACCTGGAGATCACAGCAGGGCCCTTCAGCCATACCTGCTTGTTTGGGTTCTATCCTAAGGTAGTAGAAGCTGTGGAAGAGGTTTCTAGCTCCATAAATTTTCCATCCTTCCCCAACTGGTTCCTATCAACCATTTTGTCCCCAGGCTGCCTTCCAGAATCTTAGTAGGTGTGTATGTGTTCAGAGAATAAAATACATCTATACATTAGGCTAAGCAAATACGTTGCAAACGCATAGAACGACGTGAGTTCCCCACACGTCCGCGTTTACCTCCAGCCGGATGCACAGCCATGTCGGGGGCAGCCCAGCCAGGGTGCAGACCCTGCTTTGGAAGACTCTTTTATAGGTTGAAATTGGATGCCTTCTGCACAAATAGAGACAGAATGGTTTTTTCTCTTAAGGGTTGGTTCATCCATTAGTCTCCTGGCTTGAGCCTCACCTGGTCAGAGCTCTGTCCACAGGCTGTGTTGTAATGTCACTTTTGTGAAATGCGTTGAGTCTGCAGCCCCTCTGCCATACTCCAAGATGCTTCAGAGAGAAAGAATGCAGTAACCCACTCTAACAAACTGTAGATGTTGACAGTCTAGTCTATACTAAACTGGGTTAATAACATCTCCCACCTTAGACTTCTTGAATTCTAATCACAGCCCTTTCTATTACTAGCAGAGTGGTCTTGAGGCAAGTCATAACTTGTCCAAAATTTGTTTTTCTCATTTGTAAAATGTAACACCTGTCTCCTGGAGTTTTCAAGAGGATAAATTAGGTAGAATATCTATATTGTCCTTACCACAATACCTGGCACAAAAGAAGTACTTGCTATATGTGAACTGTTATTTTTAACGAAGCAGACATATGTCCACAGCACATTAAGTCAATAATTTCAATAATATTTATATTATCACCACACACTCACTTTCAGATTTAGACTTTGACTTACGATGAAGTTGAGAGGTTAACAGGAAGCATCCTGAGCAGTGGCCACAGTCCCTGGTCCCACTGGCTGTGGGATCTCAGCTAAGGGTGGTCCGCGTTTGCCTGGGTCACCATCAGCAGCTCAGTATCCCTGCTCTTGCTTCCAGACACCATGGTATGTACAGGCTGCTGCTCCTGCCTGGACCACATTGTGACATACCTCTTCAAGCAGCTGTCACGTAGCACCAAGAAGAGGACAACACCCCTGAACCAGGAGAGTGACCGCTTTCTGCATATCATGCAGCAGCATCCAGAGATGATCCAGCAGGTAAGGACCATGAGGGTTGGGAGGCAGTATGGACCATCCCACAGCGGAGGAACCGTTCAGGAAAGAGGGGAAGCCAAGCAAATAATAAGTGACTAGTACATCATATTAATGCTGCTTTAAAATTGTACCTTAAAATTGCAATTGATTTTGAGTGTGCTGAGTAATCATTAGATGGAGGAAATCTGAAAAAAATCAGGTTCTGAATGATTGTGTCACACCAACCCCTGTGCTCTGGGCCTATCCCATGAGCGCTATCCTCCTTCCATGACAATGACTTTCCTCCCCTACGGCTGTAAATGGTGCATGAGTTGGCAGTATTCAGCCATAAAGCTTGTATTCCTCACTTGCGAAATAGGAACAGAAATGCAGGACAAAAGGGAATAACCACACAGATCAAACCGCATGCTGGCCATCATTTCATTTGCATGCAGTACCTTTTTAAAAATAAGGTGTATAGAAATATACTAGATAAAAATAGATAAGGAAATGGAATCAGTGGAATTACTTAGATTTTAACCAATCTCATCTTTGCCTACGTTGTTCTCTAAGGAAGCAGTAAAATAATTTACATTCCCATCACGTCCTCAAAATGTTATAAAGCGAGGTCCTCTGAGAAAAGTGCTAAGAGCTGTAGGGCAAGGTGATTTTGCATCATAATCATTTGCTTGACCCATCCCATTCCCCACAAATCTGGGTGAACTGGGGAAGTATGAATTATCAATCCAATTTAAAGAATAGGAAAAGAAATGTCTTAGGAAAAAACTTACCTTGTAATAGAAAATTAAAATGAAGCTGCATAAAATATCTGTCAGGTTTACCCTAGACAGAAAAGGCCCTTCACCCCAGTAAACTCCTCTGTTGGGAATCTGGAATTCTGTCGGGTAGCCACACACTAGGTCACTGCCTCAGCTTCTCCATTTCCAGATGCTGTCAACGGTGCTGAACATCATCATCTTCGAAGATTGTAGGAACCAGTGGTCTATGTCCCGACCGCTACTGGGCTTGATACTACTTAATGAAAAGGTGAGAGAGCCAGCTCCCTGGTGGTCAGAGCCAGAAGCAGGGGTAGGTGTACAGTTTTCAGGGCATTATGAGAAGAAACACGATGCTGAAAAGAGAGTGAACATGCACCATTTTTCTAAGCACATCTTACTCACACTTTAAGTAACATAATCACTTAGCTGTTAGAAGTCGGCATGTGTGGTAGTTCAGAGGGAAAGGGGAGAATGTACCTGGAGATCAGAGCACCTGCGACCTAGGTTCGAGTCCAGCACTGCCATAAAAAACAGGTCAGTCTAGAGATTCCTATAAAAGAATCTGGATCAGGTGGTCATGATAGTGTTTACAGAATTTAAATTCTTGACATTTAAGTAAGATAAAGATACATTATAAGTGCTTGCTTGAATTAAAAAAAAAAGCCATTCAATTTTAGTAGTATTCCATTTTTTTCTTGGAGAAGAATGCTCCTTCAACCCTACAGATGATCGAAGGCTAATCTGGAGGGTTAACCTGCCTTTCCCATCTTCTCTCCTTGCTCTATCTCACTCCTGGCCCCACAGTATTTTTCTGACCTAAGGAACAGCATCGTGAACAGCCAGCCCCCAGAGAAGCAACAGGCTATGCATCTGTGTTTTGAAAACCTGATGGAAGGCATAGAGCGAAATCTTCTCACGAAAAACAGAGACAGGTGAGTGTAGACGGCCCTGCAAAGAAATCCTGGGCAGTTGTTTTTCAGGTCACTGAAACAGGAGATTCCTTGTTTTTTAGAGGCCATTTAAGCAGTGCTGTCCAACAGAAAAGCCACAGAAGTAATTTTCAATTTTTGAGTAGCCACACTAAGAAAAGTAAAACACAAAATTCATTTTAATGTTTTATTTAACATATTAGATACAAAATATGCCAACGTGTAGTTAATTTTTAAAATTAAGAATTAACATTCTTGTTATTATGGTTAAGTTTTCAAGATCTTATATATTTTATACTTATCAATTCAGATGCTAAATTTTCATCAGAAATACTTGACTTCTCTTTAAATTTCATAAAATTTATAGCTGACAAAGTAGACTCCCATACCAAGTTGTTCCAAACATACTTAGAAGTTCTTCAGTAACTGAACTGAACATCATGTTTTCTAAGTTAGTTAATTAATTTAAAATTTGGCAGTTTATCATTAATTAAGGTGCAATTGGGGAACTGCATTTTAAATTCCATTTAGTTTGATCTAGTTTCCTGATTACACTGGGTACAGTTCAAGTGTTCTCGACACCACATATGGCTAGGAGCTGCCACACTGGAGGGCACAGCTCTGTACTGCCAATCTCCTGGCATTAAGAAATGAGATAGCTTCCTCCTCTTTCTCTGTGCGGATTACTTCCTGCCTCGATCCATGAGATTCCTTCTGTGCTGCCATGAACCCAAGGTGCCCCTTAGACCTCCAGATGTGACCAGATCTCAAGGCCCGTCACAGAGTTGTCAAGTAGAAAGGGGCACAAAACTAGCCAAACTGTCCCTTAAAGTCTTAAGACTGACATTTACTGACCTTGTAACCGGAACCCATCATTTCATACATTCCGTCTCAGTAGCCACTCGTCTGCTAGAAACGTTTTAGGCAAAGACCTTCCCTTCCACCAAACCCCGCCCCAACCTACATGCATCCTCTCTTAGGTTCACCCAGAACCTGTCAGCATTTCGTCGAGAAGTCAACGACTCAATGAAGAACTCCACTTACGGCGTGAATAGCAATGACATGATGAGCTGACACCTCCTTGGAATCTACCTGTACAGAGCAGCGTCCCTTCGGTCTGGCCCAGAGGGGCGAACAATTACAAGGGAGAGGGCCTGGCTGATCCTGGCGCCCTTCTCCAGGGGTGTGGAGAAAATGGCAAAAGTCAACTAGCTGTTTCCCCAGGGAATAGGGGTGTGAGTGCACTCACTAGGGGGCAGGGCGCTGCTGGTTCTTGGGGGATGGGGTGGGAAGGGTGGTGGGAGGAGATAGAGACACAAATATGTGAGACTCCAGCCCCCTCTCCTGGGGCCACCCGAAGGGGGAGAACCCCCAGTGTCCTGCCACAACCTGCCTTGTATAAACATGTACATTTTTTCATAACATTTTGAACAAGGTTTATATTGACTCAAGTTTAAAAACAAAGTGTGACTGAAAAATTTTTACAGAGTCTAGTGCACCAATGCTGATGTGAGGGGTTGTGTATGCAAGTGAGGAAAAAATGTGTATTCTGGTGGCCTGAAGCTTTACTGGACGAGGATGTGTGAACGTGCAGAGATATATTTAGTGACACAGTGTAGAGAGGCAAAAAAAAAAAAGTAAAAATTCCAAATGTATATTTTTTCTTATTGCCCTTTCCTTGCCCCCAAAATTATCACTTCCTGTTACTGTATTACCCTTGTTATTAGGAACTCTAAGCCATGCGGAGCACTGTCCCTCCCATTCAACCATAGATGCTGCCCAAGGTCCCTTCGGCCTCTTACGGTGAGACAACTCCAGCTACAAGTGTTTGTTTGGTGTTCTTAGCTTCATCCTTTTCCCCCACTTTGCTCACCTTCATCCTCAGACAGATGCCTCTTGCTTTCAAAAGTCGGATATAACTCTATGACTTAGGGTTCTTGGTCTCTGTAACAGTAGAGACGAGAGAAGGGATTGAGCCGGCTGCTCTCCTGTGGAGTGATTTGGATGAGTCCAGCAGAGGCCCAGCTGCGTGTGGCCAATAACTTTTAGTCTTCCCCAGCCCTCGAGGCAGTGCGTGTGGACGTGTGCGTGTGGATATTTATATATGTACCCTGCACTCATGAATGTATGAACTGGAGGAAGTTACTACAGCGGAGGGGTTCTTAATAACAAGGTCTGCCTAGCATGAAGTATTTAACATTCTCCCACCCCCTTAAAAATATACATTTTTATAAAATGAAAACCATAATAAATGTTTTGAATATTTAAAAAAAAATAACCTACAGAGGAAAATTAATGGAGAAAGCTATTTGCCTTGTACTTTTTCCACAATTGTTGCTGCTAGTTGTACGCATCTCTAGTTCAGCTCTTGCCCATGGGACACTCATCAATTAGGTTTTATTTTTATTTCTCTCCTCTACCCCCAGAAACAAGCCTGTTAATTTTTTCTTCCTTCTCCTCTGGCGACTGTGTGGTGAATCCTTTCTTGCGTGATCAGGTTGCGGATAGACTTGTAAGGGTGTTTGCTGCATACAGTGTAAGCATTGTGACCGCCAATAAACTTCAATGGTTTCTACTGACCCGGTTTCAGCAATCAAGTCTAGTGTGTCTGCAAGGACCTGTCTCATTCAAAACACATGACGATATTTGAAACATGCATTCTTAAAAGTCAGTGGATGACAGGGACCCCTCAACCTTGCAAAATTATCTCGTTTCTCACTGGACTCAGTCTGACTCAATTTCTTTTAAAAGTATGATTGGTTAGTTAGTTAATACACATACACGCAGTCTTTAGTAATCTGCAGTAAAGACTTTATGTACATTTTTCATAATATTCGGAACAAACTATGTTGACTCAAGTTTTAAAAACGAAAAGTGCTTGAAAACTGTTTATTTAGAGCCTGGTGCGCCAATACTGATGTGAGGGGTCGTGTATGTAAGGAAACTGTATATATTTACACACATATGCCGCCGTCCACAGCTGCAAGAGTGAAGCCACTCTGCCTCTTCACTAGCTTCCAGGTGATGACACGGCAGCCAGCAGAGAATATTGATGGCACAAAGCCCAGTTTTGTTAATGTTCTGACATCAGCTCCTCTGAGGTGGATTAGACCCTGACGCTAGCTCCTAAAACACTCTGCAGACCTCATGGGCCATAGTCATCAAATGAAGAATGCTACTTCTCATCCCCATACTACATAGTACCTAGTATGAGGGAACAAAATTGCCGGAAACACTGAAAAGTATTAGGATACACAGATAGGACTTGTACCGTGATACAACAAATAACGGGCTCTGGAGGGCAGATCTTGACCACCTTGTCTTGATGTACTGGTACCTTTGCTCTCTGTCTTCTGGGTACCTTCTGGGTCCTAAATTCTTTCAAAGGGAAAAAAATGTATCCTAGTGGCTGGAGGGCACATGGGAGTGATTCACCTTAGCCAAGTCTTTCTCTAAGCCTGACAAACATAAAATGGTCAGGCTTCATTAATACACAAAACACTCCATCCACATTACCCGTCACACTCCTCAGAGGTACATGAAGACCACCCCACTTCCCCAACTATCTCAACCTGATTGACTGACCAGCAAACCAGAGCCTGCCCTTCCTCTCCACAAAAACTATTTCAGAAGCAGGAAACCTCCCAAGGTGGTGGTCTGCTAAGTGCAGCCCAGCCTTGACAAAGTCTCCCACAACAAATTTTTTAAATAGTGAAGCCATTTCTTCCTTGACAAATGGGGGCACCCCAAAAAGTAGCCTTTTTTTCTGTTCAGAGATCAGGTTCACATGATGCAACATAATGTGAAAGCCAGTTATCTTTAAGCTAGTTTATCCAAGAAATTATGCAGTTTTATTTTATTAAAACTGGAACTTATTAGTTTCTAGGCTATCCTGGGCACCATGGTCACCTCAAGACCTTCAGACAGTGTTCATTGACACAAATTGTACCTTTTAATGACAAAACACCTAAAACCTTTACTGCAGATTATTATAGTATGTATTTGTTTTGTTGGCTCTACCCAAATAAGGCAGTGGTCCCCAACCTTTATGGCACCAGGGATAGATGCACCTGTGAGAACGTAATGCCCGATGATCTGAGGTGGAGCTGAGGCGGTGGTGCTAGAGCTGGGGAGCGGCTGCAAATACCGATGAAGCTTCGCTCACCCACTGTTCACCTGCTGTGTGACCTGGCTCCTACTAGGAGTTAGGAACCTCTGAAATAAGGGTTATCTACTGCCACTAAAGTAAATCAAAGAGGAGAGTTTAGTCCATGGTCAGATATGATGAGTGACAACCTCCTAAAAAATAGTTTTATGTTCTGCAAACATGAGCTGCTTAAGAAATTGTCCCACCCCCACCCCCTGCCAAGTGGAAGTGTTCTAACTGTATGATATGAAAATGAAGTGCAGAAACAGACCACCTTGCAAAATTTGTGGTTGCTGGGAACAAATTGTATCAAGAATGCCGAAACACCTCTCTATACTATGTGCCACCAGCCAATCCTCCCCCGCCCCTAGATTTTTAGCTAGATCTTTAAACCTTTGTTGCCATCTAATAGTGCCCAAATGGCAAAGCAAAAAAGGAAAGCAAAGATAAGCAAACCAGCAAAAATCGTAAATCTGTTAACAAGTGTTCATTGAAAAATGTACAATTTTATCACTATTTAAAAGGATGTGTATTCACCAATATAATACAACTGCCAGTTAGGTGCTAAAGTCTATGGGGATTCCTGCTGTTTTTGAGATTACACCTAGCTTGGACTGCTTAGACGCCCTGGAATTCACTGGTCAGCCACTGTGGTGTATTTCAGGCGCAGTGGGTCAACTAAAGAAATCAGCTGCCAGACAGTGGGACGTTAGGTGATCAGAATGGAGGACAGAATCAAGCTTGCAATATTCCCCTTCCTCAGAAAACCCTTACGGTTTTCAGGATAGGCTGACTGCTGCTGTCTGTTCATTCATCAAGTACCTGGTTTCTGACAGTAAGGAACAAAAGCAAAAAAAAATCATCTGCAAGGCAGATTCCTTGCTATTGTGTCACCGGTAGCTTACTCCAGAGTGAACAGTACTTCACAAGCACCATATCCAACTGCGTTTTTAATTCTGCTTGGTCACCATGAAAACGAACACAGCAGACTTCAGCATACCACCTGTGGCCCAAACCATCCATTTGGGGGATGCAAAGGAGTGCCGCGTGGGGGATCTCGACCCTGCTGGCCAGTGGACAACGAAGCGTGTCTGGACTGAAGGTCTGGAGGACGCCCGAGCTCCGAACGAGACCCGGACACAGACCCGGCCTTACGTGAAGCTCGGAGAGGCCACCGGACGGCCTGACCGTGACAGCGCGCGTAACCGCGGCGTGCTCTTCCCCGCGCCTGCACACTGACTGGATGCGGGTCCTCTCCTGGGACCACGGCGGGTCAGGACCTCCGTCTGCCAGACAACCAGCCCGCCGGCCTGCCCAGCCGGGGGGCCCTCCGCGCCCCCGGGCCGGCGCCCCGCCCTCCTCGTGCCGCCTGCCGTCTGCAGGACCCCCGTGCCCCCGGTGCGGACGGCAGGCGGCCGGGGCCTGCGGCCACCGGGCCTCTCCAGCCCCCGTCTACCCCTCCCCGCCCGGCCTTCCTGCCTCCCCTGGGTGAGGGGGCCCTGACCCCACCCCCCACTCCCCCCGTCCCGGCATCCCACGTGCGCTCCTCGCAGGCTGGGACCGATGCACTGAAGGGCCGCGCCTCTGGGCCGCGGGGGGGGGAGGGGTGCGTGCCTGGCCCCGCACAGGGCGCAGCCCCCGCACAGGGCGCCCCGGCGGCCAGGCTCGGGCAGGGTCAGCTCACGACGCGCCCGCGGCCCGCCCCCGAGCGGAAAAGAGAGCAGGACCCCGGGCCGGCACCTCGACCCCGCCGCGCAGCTGGGAGAGAGGCGAGGAGCCCGCCCCGCCCCGGAAGGACTCTCCGACCGGCCGCGGCGCCCCGGAAGTCGTTCCCCGGCTTCCGGCCGGCCGGCGCGGCCCCGCCCTCCCGCCGCCGCCCCGCGCCGGCCGCGGCTGCGTGTGCGCCTTGCGCGCGGGTTCAGGCTCCCGCGGCCGTGGGACGGCGCCGGCCGCGCGCCCCATAGCCTCGCAGCCCGGGTCCCCGCCGTGCTTCTGGGGGCGCTGCCCCTGGCCGCGGAGCGCCCCGTGGGCGAGCCGGCCGGATCGGGCATGCGCGGGGCGGTGTGGGCCCCGGCAGAAGCGCGGAGGCGGGCGGGGGCGAGACTGCGGCCTGCGGACCCTCCGAAGCGTGAGGCCTTCAGGAGACGAGAAACGAGACGTGCCTGGGGGGAGCGCCTTTCGCGCCCGCTGGCTGAGGAGTGCGGCGCAGGCGGTTGGGGTGCGAACCTGAACGCCGGAAGTTTCCCCCGAAGGCCGTGTTGCGGAGCAGTGCGAGTGACGAATCTGTCAATCTTCCGGCCTCAGTGCCAAGGGTCTGGACCTGTAGGTGCGGGGAGAGGTGAGAGATGCTGGGGGGTAGGCCTGGAGTCACCGGACGCTCTGACTCGTTAATGGCATGTGGCGAGTAAAGGGAAGAGGATTCTGGAATGACTCCCAGGTTCCAGACTAGGGCAGCAACCGAGTCAAGGCTGAGGAATCCTGGGCCGGAATGGACATGAGGGCAGAGCACAGCACTCCCCTCCCAGGAGATGTCCCTGCTCCTGCAGGCGGAGCACCTGGAATCTCACCCAAAATCAGAAAATAGAAGGGGCGGGAGCACTTCCCGGTCCTCTTACGAAACAAGCATCTCCCTGATGCCAACATCCTGATAGACACAGAAACTAAAAGGGAAAAAAAGAACCTTTATCCTAGTATCCCTCGTGAACATACAGGCAAAAATCCGTAACAAAATACAGGCAAATCAGACTATCAGGACTAAGTGAGATTGATCCTAGGAATGCAAGTTTGGTTTAACTTTCGAAAAGTCAACAAATGCAGTTCAACACGTAAAAGAGAAAAAAGCGGGTCGTCTCAAAATATAACACATGACAAAATTCAATACCCATTTATGATAAGAATTTTCAGCAAGCTAGGAACAAAGAAATAGTCTTAACCTATTAAAACACATCTAGAAAAGGCTACCAAAAACATGTTTAAAGGTGAAAGACTGGATGTTTCCCTTTAGATCAAGAACAAAGGATGCCCATTCTTAACTGCTACTTTCAACATTGTGCCCGAGGTCCTTGCAAAAGCAAGTAGGCACCAAAACAAGAAGAAACCCAGATCGAAAAGGAAGATATAAAACTGTCTTTATTTCCAGAGATTATGAAAAAAGCTACTGGAACAAATTGAATTTAGGAAAATCAGAGAATACAAGGACAATATACAAAAACTATTTCTAGTTAATAAACTATTAAAGATGAAATTTTAAAACACTTTGCTACAACATTCAAAAACATGAAATATACAGGAATAAATTTAATAAGATGTACACTAAAATCTATAAAACATTGCTGGGGAAAATAAAGATGATCTAAATAAATGGAGAGATTATAGCATGTTCTTGAATCGAATGACTCAAAATTGTGATGTCAGTTCTCCCCAAATTGAGCAGTGTATTCAACAAAACCCCAACAAAAATCCCAAAAATACTTTTGTAAAATTGACAAGCTGACTCTAAAATTTATATTAAAAAATGTAAATATTCTGGATTGGCAAAACATTTCTTTTAAAGAACAGAGTTGGAGGACTCAACTACATGATTTCAAGATTTACTACAGTGCTACAATAATCAAGACAACATGGGATTGACACTAGGATAAGACAGATCAATGCGATAGTGTAAAGTCCAGAAATAGATTGACGTATATGGTTAATTGATTTTTGACAAAAGCCCCAAGATAATTCAATAGAAAAAGGGCAGTCTTTTTCCAAAAATAATGCTAGAGAAACTGGATGTTCATTTGGGGTGGGGGGATGAACCCCGACTCAACACCAGCATAAAAATTAACTTCAAATGGATTACTGATGTAAAAGTATAAGTTAAAATTACAAGACTACTAGAAGAAAACTTGGGTCAAAACTTTCACCTCCTTAGGTTAAGCAAAAAGTTCTTAAAACATCAAAAGCATAAGCCATAAAGGAAAAAAATTATTGGACTTTATTGAAAATTTAAATTTCTGTTCTTATAAAGATACCATTTTTAAAAAATGAAAAGATAAGCTATATCAGGAGCGAAAAATCTTTGGAATACATATATTTGACACAAAACAAGTATCCAAGATATATAGAGTTCCTACAACTCTGTAGAAAGAATAACCCAAAATGACCCAATTTAAAAGTGGACAAACTGTTTGAACAGGTATTTTGCAAAAGAAGGTATGCAAATGACAAACGCACTTGAAAAGATGCTCAACATACCTTGGCATCAATACAAATAAAAACCACAAGAGATGTCACCACATACATCCACCGGAACAACTAAAGTTCGGAAGACTGACAACTCCAAGTTCTGATGAAGACGTAGAGCAAAGAGAATATCATACATTGCTGGTAGAGGTGGAAAATATATAGGAATTTGGAAAATAGTTTCATCATTTCACATAAAGCTTAATACATGCTTCCCGAATGATACAGCAATTCCACTCCTAGATGTTTATCCAAGTAAAACTAAAATATATGTCCGTGCAAAGACTTGCTCCCAAATGTTCATAGCATTCATATTTATAATAGTCTAAAACTGGAAACTATCCAAATGCCCATCCACAGGAATATCGGTCAGGGATGTATTATAAGGAATTGGCTTATGCACTTATGGGGCTGGCTAGGCAAGTCTGAAATCTGTAGGGCAGGTTGTCAGGAAGAGCAGGATGGAAGCTTTATGGCAGGAGCTGAAGCTGTAGTCCAGAGACCGGACGTCATCAGGGAAGTCTCTGTCTGCTCTTAGGGCTTTTGAACTGATTGGATGTAGCCACCGCATTACTGATGGTAATCTTACATCTACGAAATACCCTCACAGGCACACCTACATTAGTGTTTGAATAACTGGGCACAAGAGGCTAGTCAAGCTGATTCAAGCTGACAACCAGCAGGTGAGTGGATATACAGATCGGGCAATACTATTCAACAATAAACAGAAATAAACTACGGCGGATACGAGCAACAGAGCAACGAACTGGAAAGATAAATCCCAAACACATTTTGTTTCACAAAAGAGGGTAGACAAAAAAGACCTTGTATGGTTCTATTTACAGTGTAAAATTCTAGAATAATCAATCTATGGTGTCAGAAAGCAGGTAGATATTTGCCTACTGCCACTTAGGCATTAAGGGGAGGAGATTGACAGCAAAGGGGAACAAGAAAATTTGGGAGAATGATGGAAATTATAACTTGACCATGGTGATGGCTACACAGGTGTATACGTTAGTCAAAATTAACCAAATGATACATTTTAAATGAGTGCATTTTTGCATACAAATTGTTTTTTAATAAAGTTGATATTTTAAAAAAAGAAGAAAAAAGTTAATTCCTGGATAGCATAAGCTGCAGACAGGTTTCCAGAGAGAGACGTCCCCAGTTCTGTTCTGCAACGCCATTTTTGGAAAAGATTTCTTTCCCTCCTGAATTGCCCTGGCGCCCTCGTGGAAACTCAGCGAGCCTTATTTGGAGGTGAGGAGTTTCTAGGATGGGAGCGAAGGACGATAATGCAATGGTAGAGATCCCTGATTATTTCTGACCCCCAAACAGAGGTGCCTCAGGAGTTGGAGGTGGGGGAGGGGCGGGGTCAGCTGAAAACCCTCCTCCTCCTACCCTCACCCAAACAAACATTTAAGTACATCACTGTGCCCTATAAACTGCTGTTCATTAAATGTTGGGCACTAGTAAACACCCACTGTGGATTCCTCACCCGTTACTGACAGCTGCCTCTTGGGTCACCTTCCTCATGCCCCTTCCCAGCCAGGGGACAAATCATCCTGGAAACGGCTCTGAGGACGACAGTCCCGGGGGCCCACACTCAGAGGGAGGGAAAGAACAAGACCTAAGGCAGTGGGCACAAAGTGGCGTGACAGCTGCTGCTTCATCCTGGTGGTAAAGCCTCCCCATGCTGGGCAGCCCGTGGCACTAGCCCCTGCTAAACACCAGGTCACAGTGCAGTCCCCAACCTGCAGCACCCACTTCAGCTGGGACCGGTTAGACATGCAAATGACTGTGGCACCACCCAGACCTGCTGGGTGGGGAACTGTTAAGGGTGGAACTTTTTCAAATGAGCCAATTTCCACTTACTTGTTTGATGTTAACCAAGATGTGGTGATCTGCTCAAAAATGTGCTAACAGCCAACGTAGGCTTCTGCAATCTGCTTGCTTGTTTGTGGTTCTAGGCTTTACAAGCTGCCTCTTTGGGGAACTCGGGGCTGATCTCCCCCAACCCTGCGTGGTAGAGAGTCAGTCGCTGGCCGGCTAATAAAGGCTCACGATTCATCTCAATTGGCTCTGTGGGTCTTAGATTTGATTGCGCCACAACAGCACGAGCAGTGGGCCAGTGGCACGTGCGTTTTAACAGGCCCCCCAGGTGTTCCGAGGTGCAGCGGAAAGGGAGGTGGGACCAGGAGGGAGAGAAGGGCCTCTCTGTTAGGGCTGATGAGACACCTGCACTTCGCAGGCCTCATAACAGCTGCGGTGGCGGCCCCAGTGCAGCCGGTGAGGCTGGTGTGAGAGCCCAGGGCAAGCTCCGAGGACGGGCCCGGGGCACCATGAGCCACAGTCGCTCCAGCAGCACCACCAAGGCCACCACAGCCACTCTCTGGGGTGAGTGCGTACCGGGGGGCCAGGGGTGAGTACCCCGGGGTGAGGACCACCCAGTGGAAGGGACGTCTCCCCTGAGCCCACTGCCCTTGCAGGCTGTGAGCTGAACCAGGAGAAGCGCACCTGGACCTTCAAACCACAGAAAGAGGCCAAGCAGGACTGTAAAGTGTTGCTCAGTACGGTGGGTGTCCCCACATGGGGACCGCTGCAGAGGAGCAGGGGGAATCTCTGGTCCTAGTGGGAGCCACAGGGGTCCCTCCTCTGTCCTTCCTCGGGTGATGCGGCGCCCTACCTCTTGTCCACCCTCTCAGATTTGCTTGGGGGAGAACGCCAAAGAAGAGATGAACCTTGTGGAGATCCTGCCCCCCGCAAACCAGGAGGACAAGAAGACAAAGCCCATCACCATCGCCTCGCTGCAGGCCTCCACCCTGCCCATGGTGAGCCTTTCCCTGCGGGCCTCACCTCCTGGGTGGGCATGGGACAGCAGGGACACCCCTCTCCTGCAGCAGAGTAGCCATGCCAGAGAGGAGGCACAGCCTGTGACTGAAAGCCGGGCCCTCACTTCACTAGCTGTGTGACCTTGGGTGAGTTAAATAACCTCTCTTAACCGTTTACTGCTAGTGGCCGCAGACTGCTGAGGACTTACATACTCATTGTGGATCCAGAAAATCTCTTTATTTCTAATAATTTATCTTGAGTGTTCTAAGCAAATCATCATTGTTTGTGAAAAATGGCAGTTTCATGCTTGGGGTTTGTTTGTTTTAATCCTACTACACAGTCTAGGACGTCCAGTATACTATTGGATAGATGACCTTGTTTCATCCTTGATTGTTTTTCAAAAGGTGTGCTTCTAATGCTTCTCCGTTGAGTACGACGGGTTGGCAGATACCCTTCGTCTGCTTAAGAAAATCCCCATCTGGTCCTACTCTGCTTTTAAAATTGGGTTTTCTTCTTTTTAACCATGAATAATCATCAAGTGCTTCTTTATTCAAATAATCCTGGGTTCTTTTCTTCTTTAATCTGTTAATATGGCAAGTTATATTAATAGAATAATTCTCACCCAGCTTTGCATTCCTAAAATAAACACTCCTTCATCATAGTATAAAACAGATTTGCTTCGTTAATATATTAAGACTTGTTTTTAAACTTACATATTCATTAGCAGAGTTTGGCCTATATATCTCTCTTATTTGGGTATCAAAGCATACTAGCCTAGTGAACTGAGGGATGGAGCCTTCTTTCCTTCTGTGTGCTGGAACAGGAAATATGGGACTAGGATTAGCTGTCCTTGAAGACCTGGGAAACAGATCTTGTGAAACTTGCCCTCAAACCCATTTTTTTTTTCTCTATGTATGAGATCTCCCTAGATCTCATTCATTCCCATGGTTTTAAAATCATCTGTACAAATACTCTGAAATTTATTTCTGTACATCCAGCCTCTTTCTTGTGCTCCGGACCCTCTATCCAAGAGAATATATTTAATAGATTACCCAAACTTAACAAATCTAAGTCCAAATTCTTGATTTATACCTTGATTTATACCTATAATCTCGTCTACCCCCAAACCTCATCCTTTCCCAGTAGTTTCTCTTCTAATTAGGCAAAAAAAAAAAAAAAAAAAAAAAAAAGCTTTAACACCCTATATCTGAAACACCAGCACATCCTGTTGGCTCTGCCTTCACAATACGCCCCAATCTGACCACATCTCGCCACCCCCCTGGCCCAGGTGACCCTCACTTCTTGCTCAGTTTTAGTGCAGGGCCTCCTGCCTGGTCTACCTGCCTTCACTCTCGGTCCCCTGTAGAATATTCCAAGGATCTTTCGATGGCAGAGTTACATCCAGCCCACTGCCTGTTTGTGTGAATAAAGTTTTACTGCAACACAGCTACACTCCTGCATTTCTGCCTTACCCATGGCTGCTTTCTCTCGGTAACAGCAGAGTCGAGTCGTCTCCAGAGACCACACGGTTTACAAGTCTAGAATGCTTACCAGGTGGCCCTTTGCAGAAAAAGTTTTCAAACCTTCAGTGTATTCTTATACACAGCTGCCAGAAAGATTCTTTGAACAAAATTCCGTGTCGCTTCTCTGCTAGAATGCTTAGCTAGTGGCTTCCCACTTGACTGAGATCCCAGATCTTTTATGTACTGACCCTCGGCACCCTCTTTGACCTCAGCCTTTGCTGCTTTCTCCACTGACCCTGCTCAAACCACACTGGCTTCCCTGACTGTACCTCGAAAACTCTCAACATAACCCCTCCTCAGAGTCCTTGCATTTACTGTTCTCCATGCCAGGGACACACCTGCCCCTAACTTTCATCCATTCCGTTCAGATGTCAACTCATTGACGTGGTCTTCCCTGACCACAGACGGCATCCCCTCTCCCTTCCACACCCATAATCACTTTCCCCCCATCAGACCCATCACTGGCATCCGTTTTCACTTGTGCGTTCTTTCTCCCCAGCCAGAATTAAGCTCCAAGAGAGCAAGGACTCGGCCTGTTTTGTTTGCTGCATTATCCACACTGCCTGAGTCACAGTGCCTGGTACACTGTGAGAACTCACTGTATAATGGAGAAGTGAGTAAATAAGCACGTAAACTATGTGGGACTGGTTTGATTTTAAGTCATTGGAATTTATTTAGTAGTTTTTGATCTACTCAGTTATTTCTATTTCTCTGAGTCAGTTTTACTAGATTTATTGAGATGTAATCTAGAACAATGAGATTCGTCAACGTTAAGTATACAATTTGACACGTTTGACAAATGTGTATAATTATGTAACTATCACCACAATCAAGCCTCTTTGCAGTCAACCCCTTCCACCTACCACTGCCTCTGCCATCCATTGGTCTACTTTCTGTCACTATAATTTTGCCTTTTCTAGAATTTCATTTAAATGGAATCGTATGATGCGTAGTCTTTTGTGCCCAACTTTTCTCACTTAGCATACACTTTTGAGATTTATTCATATTGCTGGTGAGACAGCAATGTGCTCCTTTTCTGTCTGAGTAGTGTTCTGCTCTACAAATATATATATATATCTATGTATGTGTGTGTGTGTGTGTGTGTGTGTGTGTGTGTGTGTGTGTGTGTGTGTAAGTTTTGCTTATTCATTCACCTGTTAATGGAGATCATTGGGGTCGTTTCCAGTGTTACACTATTATGGATAAAGCTGCTGTGAACATTTGAGTATGAGTGTTTGGACATCTGTTCTCTTTCCTCTTGTGAAAATACCTAGGAGTGAACTTGCCGAGTCACATAGTAAGTATGTGTAAAACTTTATACGAAACTGTCAAACCGCTTTACCATTTTGCATTCATACCAGCAATTATGAGGATTCCAGTTTCTCCACATCCCCCCCCAACACTAGTTATTTATTGTCTAATTTTGAGCAGTCATCTTAGTGGATGTGAACTGATAGCTCAAGGTGGTTTTGATTTGCATTTCCCTAATGACTAAGGATGTTGAGCATCTCTTCATATGCTCATTGGGCATTTTGGAGAACTATCACTTCAAGTCTTTCTTCATCCCACTAATTTTGATAAATACTGTTTTCATTTATGTTCAGTGCAAATAGTTTTATAGTTCCTTCAGCCACTGGGGTCTTTCGAAGAGATTTTCTAAGATTCTTTAATTCATTTCTAGTTTGATCCTATTGTGGTCGAAGAACATGCTCTATGTTATTGCAGTCTAAACTGTGTTGTGACTTGTTTTATGACCCAGAACTTGTTCTTTCTGGGTGACTATTTCATTTACAATTGAGGAAAGTGTGTTCTCCTGCTGTTGGGTGTATTTCTCTATAAATGTCAATTACATCAAGTTGGTGGTTTTGTTCAAGTCTTTTATAGCTTTACCGATTTTCTGTCTATTGGATCTATTAATTAATGAGATGAATGTTGACGTCTCCAACAAGAATTGTGGCTTTGTCTATTTCTCCTTTTAATTCTTGGTTTTTACTTCATGTACTTTTTATTAGGCACATACACTTCTAGGATGGCTGTGTCCTCTTTGTTAATTGCTCCCTTTATCATGATGAAATGTCCCTCTTTATCCTGGTAAATATTCTGAAGTCTACTTAGTCTGATTAAGATAGTCAATCTAGCTCTCTTTTGACTAGTGTTTGTATGGTATGCTTTTCCAGTTCCTTTGTTATCATTTTATGTTTAATCTGTCTTTATATGTAAAGTAGATTTTATTTAGATACAGCGTAATTGAGCCTTTAATCCAATCTGATAATCTCTGCCTTTTTAAATTAAGAGTATCTAAACGGTTAACATTGAATGTAATTATCAACAAGATTGGGCTTAAATCGATCATCTTGCTATTTGTTTTCCTATTTTCCCCATCCCTGTTTTTTTTTTTCTAATATTGTAGTCTTCATCTCCAGAAATTTTATTTGAGCCTTCCATGTCTCAAACATTTTCAGTCATTCCTCTAGTTTCTTGAACATATGGACTATAGTCTTAATAATTATTTTAATGTCTTATCTACCCATTCTATAATTTGTGCCAGTTTTGATTGAATTTTTCTCATCGTTATGAATTGTAGCTTTCCACTTCTTTGGTAATTTTTAATTGGGTGCTAGGCAGTCAGGTTACTTAAATACCATCTAGATCATCCTTGTGGGTCTAGTAGGACAAAACCTGAATTTCATCTAGTTAGCACCCTCACCCCTGTCATTACTGTGATGAGACCCTTCTTAGCTCTCCAACAGGTGCCCCATAAATTATGAGGTTTTCTACTCTAGCTGTTAGAAACGGGCACTATCCCTGACTCTGTATGAGCTCCAGACACCTTCAGAGTGATTCTCTCCTCAGAATCAGGTAGTTTCTTCACATGTATATGCTAGTCACTGTTTGAAAATACTCAAGGTGCACAGGGGGAGGAAAGAGGGGGTTGGGGGAAAGGGGAGGGAGCTCTGCAGATCCCTGGCATTCTGTCTGCAGCTCTCTCCTGTCCTCTGCTCTGTGAACTCTACGTGCCTTGGTTTCCCTGGGTCCCCAGTTCCACTTCCTCAGCTCATGGAGATCACTGGGCTCTGCCCGAGTTCCCCCTCACTGCACTGTCCAGGAAGGAAGCTTGGACAACCATCGGGCTCATTTCATATGTGTCCCATCTCTCAATGATTACAGTTCTTCCCTGATGGACGTCCAGTGTTTTGAGAGCCATTATTTCCCATATTATTTTTGGGTTTTTTAAATTTTTTCACATTGGAAGATAAATTCAGTTCTTGTTACTTTCTTGACTCGAACCAAATGTCTCCCAAGTAAGTTTTGACCATTTATATCTTTCTAAGTATTGTTCGTGCTATTTGCTGATAATATTTTTAATTATGACTATATCTGTTTTTAGATCTGATTTTTAAATTCTCAGTAATATTTACCATCCTTCATTTTTTCCCTTCATTTCAATCACTAGAGATTAGTCTTTTTTTTCTTTTCAGAGAACCAGCTTTGGGTTACGTGGATGTTTCTATTTCTCTACTTTCTATTAATTTCTCTGGTTTTCTGATACCTGCTTTCTCTGTTCTTTTACTTATTTCCTAAGCCCATTTGTGTTCTAGCTTATTTTTTCTGAATAAGTTTTATTTTCTCGTTTTGAATGCTATAATTTTTTTAAGTATGTTTTTAGCTGCATCCCTCAATATATGTTTTACAGTAATTTCACTTCATTTTATTTTAAATATTTTCTAATTTCATTATGATTTCTTACTTGATTATGAGTTACTTAGAATTTTTTAATTCCCGAAGGTATGAATGGGTTCGGTTATCACACTTTTTCTCAACATAACTGCAGAAGAAAATATGGTCTACATATATATAAATTCTTTGGTATTTGTTGAAAATTGAATTGTGGCCTAATACATAGTAGTATATAGGAATCTATATGTGTCCATTATATCAAACTTATTAAGTGTATTCAAATCTACATATTTTTTGTCTCCCTGATCCATTAATTGCCATAGAAATGTGTTAAAATTTCCCCCTTATAATTGTGGATTTTCAACATTCATAATTTTATTGTTTGCTACATATGTTTATTTTTACTGGAAATTTTTTAGATAATTATAGATTCACATTCAGCTATAAGAAATAATAGAGAGCAATCCCCCTACATTTTGCTCAGTTTTCTCCAATGGTAACATTTTGTAAAATTTTAATATGGAAACCAGGACACTGACACTGCTGAGGTCTAGGGCTTTCGTTCTGTACAGTTTTGTCACCTGTGTGCATGTATCCACCACCACAGCAAAATACTGAACAGTTCAAACACCACAGGGATCCCTCCTGTTGCCTTTCATACAAACCCACCTCCCTCTTACTCTCTCCCCTACCCCAAACCCGTGGCAGCCACCAATCTGTTCTCGTTTTCTAAAATTTGGTCGTAGAAATAGACTCATATATATGTAACCTTTTTGGAACTGGCTTTCTCCCACCCACTCAGCATAATTCCCTGGAGATTCGTTCAAGCCGTGTGTATTCCTTTTATTGCCGAGCAGTAGTAGTCTGTGATACAGATGTACCACAGTTCAAGTGTTCATCGGTGGGAAAATCGGATCGATTCCAGAGCTATTACGAATAAAGCTGCTGTGAGCATTTGTGTAAAGATTTTTGTGTAAGCATAAGTTTTCATTTCTCTGGGACAAGTGCCCGGGAGCGCAGTTGCTGGGTCACATGGTGGTTGCATGTTAATTTCTTAAACCGCCACACCATTTGTGCCATTTTACGTTTCCATCAGCAACACATGAGTGATCAAGTATCTCTGCATCCTCAGACATCTCATGCTGTCATTGTTTCTTATTTTAGCCATGCCGATATGCGTGTAGTGGTATGTCATCGTACTTGTAATTTGCATGTTCTAATGGCTAATGAGGTTGAACATCTTTTTATGTGCTTATTTGCCATCTGTATATTCAGTTAAAATGTCTGTTCATGGCTTTTGCCCATTTTCTAATGGATTGTTTGTTTTGCTACTTCTTTATATGTTCTAGACACTAGCCTTTTGTCAAAAATGTGGTTCGTGAATATTCTCATTCTGTAACTTGTCTTTTCATTCTCTTCACATGAGCTTTTGCAGAGCAAAAGTTTTGAATCTCAATGAGGTCATTTTATCAATGTCTCCTTTTATGACTTTTGGTGTTAAGTCTAAGAACTCTTTGCCTAGTCCAAGATCACAAAAATGTTCTGTTTTTGTTTTTCGGGGTTTGTTGTTGTCATCTGACAGTCTTACAGTTTTCTGTTTTACATTTAAGTCCAGGATCCATTTTGAGTTCCTTGTTATATAAAGTACAAGGTTTAGGTAAAGGTTCATTTCTTTGCCTATGGATGTGCAATCGCTCCAGCACTGTTTGTTGAAAAAGCTATCTTTCCTCCATTTAGCTGATTTTGCAACTTTGTCAAAAATCAGTTGCACATATCTATGTAGGTCCATTTCTAGGTCTTCTGCCCATTGATCTATGTGTCTATCCCTCCAATACCATACTGTCTTGATTACTGAAGCTAGAATTTTATGTATGTTCATACTCTGTTGGTGCATATAATTCACAGAATTTTCTTCCTTGTAAATTAACTTTTTTATCTATGTGGTGACTTTCTTTTTACCTAAAATGCTTATTAAATTAAAGCCTGTATCATCTGATATTGATTTGTTTCCCAGTTGTCCCTCAGTATTATTCCTTTATTCTTTAGTGGTAGAATTCATAACTTTAACTGGCCACAAGGCCTCTGAGAATAACATAGTCCCTCTGAATTAGGCACGGCCTTGAAGTTCTGGCCACTGGAAAGGAAACAGAAATGGTATCTTCAACATGTTCAGTGTCCTTAAAGAGGAATCTTTGTGACCCCCTTCCTGCTGGCTGGAATGTGGTTGTGATGGCTAGAATCTGAGCAGCCATCCTGGGCCAGAAGGTAGAGTCATGTATTGAGGATGGTGAAGCAGCACGTTACTCAGAGCCTGAATCCCTGGTGATTGCGGAGCAGTAAATCTGCAGCTGACTGCTTATATCTGGACTTAGTTTATGTGGTGAACAAATAAGCTTTTATCTTGTGAAAGCCACCGTTATTGGCTTACATGTTACTTGTTACCAAACCTAATTCTAACAAATACAGCAGCTTCATTTTTTCAGGACTTTATTTTTTATTTTTAGAGCAGTTTTAGGTTTACAATAAAATTGAGAGGAAGGTACAGAGGTTTCCTATATACCACCTGGCCCCCACCCCATTTGCATGTGTGCACACACACACACGCACACACACATTCACATTATTAACATCACTCACCAGAGGGTACAACCAGCTTCGTTTTTATCTTAATTAGGGAAGGTAGCAGTAACAGACCCACCCACAGGGGTTTAAACACATTGAGATTATTTCTGTCTTGCATAGACGTCCAGAGATGGGCAGTTGAGGGCGGGCGAGGTGGCTCTGTGGTCACCAAAGACCAAGTCTTTTATTATTTTGCTCCAATTCTTAGTGCAGAGCTGCCCTCTTCAAGATCACCTTGCAGTCCAGGAAGGCTGCGACAGCTCCAGCCCTCACTTCTGCCTTTAAGGTAATAGGCAAGGAGAAGCAGGGGAAGAGTTGTCCTCAGTTCTCTGCCTACCTTCTGAGAAGTCAGCACACAAGCACCACCCACTAAATTCCTCCTACAGTCCACTGGTCCAGGAATGAGTAACATGGTCACAGCTAACTCCCGAGGAAACTGGGGAATGCAGTCTTCAGCTGGGTACGATATATGAGTAACATCAGGGCACCATCACCATGGAACAGGGGAAGGATGGGTATTACGTAAGCGACGGGAAGCCTCTGCGACATCTGGACATACTCCACTTTACCTCAGTGTTTCTGCCCTTACGTTCTGGTGTAACTCTTATAAGCAGTGTGCGGCTGGGCTTTGTTTTAATCTACCTAATCAGTATAGTCTGTTTGTATTAACTGTGATCGCTAGTATATCTGTAACGTGTACTTTGTGTTTCTACCTTCCTTGCTCTTTTATGTTTTATTTTTTTCTCCTTTTCTTGTCTTTTATTAGATTGATTAAAGTTTCTTTTCTTGTTTTCCACTGGTTTGGAAGCCCTAGAATCTCCTTCTAATTTTTATTGGTTATCTTTATTTTTTTTTAACAATCATGCATATCCAAGTCTAAAATTAATGCTTTTATTTCTCCCAAACAATCCAGGGAACTCCTGTAATTACCTCTTCTTAACTTACATGTTGTTCTCATGTAGTGTTTTACCTTCAACTTGTGTTAAACCCACTCCACACTAGTCATTACTGGTGCTGTCTTATTTTACAGTAACGCTTACAAGTTTTTCCTTGTCTACCAATTTGCTTGTTCACCACTGTTTCTTATATCCACGTCTTCCTTCTCAATTTAATTGCCGTCTTCTTGAAACATTCTTTCGTAGGCCTGGGAGTAGCAAACTTGCTCGAGCTTTGCCTGGAAATACCTGTCTTTTCCCCCCATTCCTTTATGATAGTTTGACTGTGTAATTCTAGGTACAGAGGCAGTTTCCCTCAGAGCTTTGCAGATGTTCGCGTGTTCATCTGATTTCTGATGTCGCTGTTGATTGAAATCCTCAGTCTGTGGTTCCCGCGCCTTTTTCGGGAAATCTGTCTTTCCTCCTGGTTAATCTTAAGGTAAACTTTGTTGTTGTTATCTACTCTTTCACCTTGCATGTTCTGGTGTAGAATTATTTTTATTTATCTGTTCAGGATTTAGGCTTCCTGAATATGAGGATATGGGTCTTTGGTCATTTCTGGAAAACTCTTGGTTTTTCTCACTTTGAATGTTGGCTCCATTCTCTCTAGTCCCTTAGGCTGACTAGATGCATGTAGGGACTTCTCATCCTGTCCTCGGCGTCTCAGCTTCTCTTTCATATTGTGTTTATCTCTCTGCGACGCATGCTGTGTAATTTCTTCACAGCACTATTTCAGTTTACCGATTCTGGCTTCAGCTGGCTTATTCTGCTTTTTAACCATTTGTTCCGTTTATTTCAAGGCTAATACTTTTCATTTCTAGGAGCTGCATTCGGTTCTTTTTATTTGTCATAGTATCATCTTCTTAGGGTTCTGACTCCTACTTTTAGATATATTTGGTTTTCATCAACCTTACTTCCTAGTAGTCCAAATGGTTATTCTCTTACTTCAGGTGTTGGTCACGCTAGTCTGCAGTCCTTTTGTTCCCTCTGCTGACCCTGCAGGATTGTTTCGAGTGTGTTTTGTAATTTTAGATGGCGAGGCATCTTCAGGGGTTTGTTTTCCCTGAAAGAGTTTCCTGTAAAAAGAATGGAGAGTATCCTAGGAGAGCGGTTTTGTGTTTGCGTCTGCCATCTGCCCCAGGAATATCACGAGCCTGGGATTTTACACAGGTTTCTTAGCATGGCAGTCCCCACCAGGTAAATTCAGATGTCACGCAAGTGACGGGTACGGCGTGGGAGTCCAGGTTCTCACGGGAGACTCCCATCCCACTCCCTTTTCCTTGTTGCCTTTCTGTGGTGGCATGTACTTTCTAGTTGTTGGTTTGAGGTTCTGTAGTCCCCTCTCCTCAACCCTCACCTCGGGCCTTTTTACTGAGCTGTGGTCCTTTGGGGCTCCTGGCCTGCACACAGTGGGCTTCATTGCAGTCCTCCTCTTCTAGGCCAAGGCCTTGTGCATATGTATTAAAACCCAAAGCCCTCGCTCTTTACAAGTGCATTTCCCTTTAGCAGCAGCTCTTGCACCTGCTACTCTTCATGTCTGACGTTTGGAGACTCTCCCTTTTCACCTACTATTCAGCCATGAGTAAAAACATCGGATTACATTTTATCCACGCTTTCTAAGTATTTGCGGCTGCCGTTTGTTTTCACTGATTTGCTTCCAGTCTAAACTAGAAACTCTCAGTTAATCTCTCTAAGCCCCAGTTTCCTCTTCTGTAAAGTAATAGCACCTGCTTCGTGAGCAAGGTGTTGAATGAGACAAAGCAGATAAAACGCTTAGCACACAGCCTGGCCCATGGTAGGAACTCAGTAAACATGAGTATCGTTACTGTTACTCTAAAAAATTTGCAAAGTCTGGAAAAATATAAAGTAAATAAAATGCAGTATTATCCACTGAAAATTATGGTGAGCATTTTAATATATTGCTAACCTTCCTTCATATGCACATTCACACATTCCTTATAAGACAGAAATCATGCTGTACGTACTACTTGGCGTCCCCTTTTCTCATCTGATCTGAGACCAGTGAGCGGCATGTTCAAGTTTCGGTAAGGGGCCTCTTCCTGGCCTGCCGATGGCCACCTCCTCGCTGTGTCTTCACATGGAGAGAGACAGACAGACGGACAAAGAGCTCCCTGGTTTCATTTTACACGAACACCAATCCCATTGCAAGGCCCTGACTCCCACGACCTCATCTTGATTCTAATTAACGCCTCATCTCAGATACCTCACAAGCCTCATCTCCAGATGCCATCACACTGGGGGTTAGGGCTTCAACATGAAATTTGGGGGGGGACATAATTTAGTCTGTAGCAATCAGACTTCCCTGTTTAACAGCTGCCCCTCAGCTTGGACGCCTGTCTGTGACCGTAGCAAGAAGGAGATGGTCAGATTTCCATTCTTCTCTGACAAAGTCCACCTTGGCGGGAAAGTCCGGGGGCCTGAGAGCACAGTGAGGTCCAGAGACCCATGAAATGCGTGTGGTTGGGGTTTGGGAATGAACTCTGAGTGCGTCTGCTGGACGCCAGCGTCCAGCCAGGTGGCAGGCCTGAGTGACCCCTTCTCCTCCGCTTTCGCCCTCGCATCCCTCCCCTTGCAGATCACGATGGGATTGGAGCTTTCTCCTCCAGTCACTTTTCAGCTCCGGGCTGGCTCTGGACCCGTGTTCCTCAGTGGCCAGGAATGTTACGGTGAGTCTGAGCATGGGCCTGGGGAAGGTCCGAGAGTGCAGTGCGCAGCACAGAGCCAAGGGCATAATAGGTACTTGAACACTTGAGGGATTCTTGAATTGTCAGAGAAAATCCCCGAAGGCAACATAGTTGCCAGTAGCCTGGACCGGAAGGCCGTGGGCACCGTCCCTAAGCCCAGGTCTCACCTCCTGGCCACACCTCTGTGGGCCACAGCCCCCTCACCTGTAACACGAGGCTTGGTTTAGACCCGGTCCCATCTTCAAAGAGCAGTTATGAGGAATAAATGGGATATTCAGGAAGCGCCATGAGCACAATGCCTAGTGCTGGTTCGCACTGACAGTGTTGCCTGCTGTGAAGTACACAGCTGTAGGGTGGCATGGACCCTAGCAGGTCATTGTGCTGTTGACCCTCCTCACATCCCGTTAACTGGCCCTCCTCTGTGTCTGGTTGTGCTTCTATCATCGGGGTGCTCTCCTGCCCCAAACCCCGGCAGGGTCCACCTCCCTTAGGAGAAGGTCTGAACCCCTACTCCAGGTCTCTCTGCACCCACCCCGTCCTTCCCAGAGTGAATCCCCCTCCTACCCAGCCAGACCGGCCTGCCCTTTCCCCTGCTTCCTCCTGTGGCCCCCTGGAGCTGTCTCAAATCTCTCCCTTTGTCAGGGTGGCCAGGGGCAGCTGCAGGTGAGCAGGTGGACACTTCCAGCTCCTGCTGGGGCGCCCCCAGGGCCACTCCCAAGCCGGGTAAAGACCCTGTGCTCAGAGGCCACGCCCCACCCCATGCCCTGCAGACAGTGCAGACCTCTCCTGGGAGGAAGAGGAGGAAGAGGAGGAGGAAGAGGAGGAAGAGGAGGAAGAGCAGCAGCCAGAGGAGGAGGAGGAGGACCAGGAGGAAGATGAGGTCAGTTTGTCCCTTGAGGAGACTCCCATGAAACAAAGCAAGAGGCCGGCGCCCCTGAAGCGCACCAGCGTTGCCAAGGTGAGGTGGGCCCCGGGGGCTGAGGGTGCAGGGAGGCCTGGGAGCGCACTGGGGGCCTCGCCCCAGCTCTCCCAGTAACGCCTGCGTTTGGTCCCCAGAAAAAAAAGGTGGAAAAAGAAGAGGAGGCAGCGAGGTAACTCTTTCCATCTGTTTACCTGGCCAGACCCTTGCAGCTGAGGAAGATAGAGCTAGAAAGAGTGGGGCGTGCCGGGTGTGTGCGGGCGTGGGCACGTGTGCGTGTATAAGGGCACGCAGGCGCCACCGCCGCAGGCTGGCACGGCCTTTATGGAAAGCGTTAAGCTGTTACCTTATGGTGACTCCCTCCAAAGGATCCCATCCGACGGATGGGAAAACGGTATGCGCTGAGAAACTCACCACCGCGCTATGCACGTAACAGTGCAAAGTGGGAACGTTCTAAATCCCTACCAGCACGACAGCCGATGAAGGCAAGTCGCACTCTCAGTGGATGCTACAGACGCCGGTGAAGAGTATAGCAACCTGAAAAGTGTGTACAGAATTAAAAAGAACACAATGTCAAATTGGTTTCCTTTTATCTCACGATTTTAGAAGAAAACAAAGTCCTGAAGGGAAGGATGCCAAAATGTCAATAGCATTAAGTGGGACGTAAACAACATTAAGTAATTTATTCTGTTCTCTGTTCACTACATTTGGCGCAACGTGATTACCATTATTTCTGTAATGAAAAATACACACTTGCGACAAAAGCAGATGGAAGCCTAAAAAGAAAAGAAATATATATATCTTGTTTAACGAGAGAGAGTCAGAGTGGACCCTGGCAGGTGACAGACAGGTGGCTTCTGCGGCTTCCCCGCACCACCCCTGCCTCCCAGAAGTGTCCACCGCCCTGCCTTCCCGCGAGGGCACTGGGAGGGCCAGGGCCAGGGCGTCAGGCTGAGCTCTCTCTCCCCTCCACCCCCCAACTCCCTGCCCCTCCCTGTTGCAGACCCAGTAAAGACAAGAGCCCTGTGAGGAAGGTGAGTGCTGATGAGAGGGGCTGGTCCTCCTGGGGGCGGGGGTGCCAGGACCGGTCAGGGGTGGGACGCTGGGGCCCCCCTTCTCTCCGTAGGCCAAATCCACACCCAGACCTAAGAAGCTGGGATCCAAGAAATGAGGAGCCCAGAGTGGCCTGGCCACAGTGACCAAGGGAGGACCTGCCAGACCACCATGCAGAGGGGCCCTTCCTGGGGTGTACTGTGGACCCAGGGCGCCCCACCCCACCCCGCTCCATCTGAGTCTGAATGACAGTGTTGGGGGACAACAGGAGAGCCCCTCAACCCAACTGTTCAGACTCAGCAGGACCTGGAGGGAAGAACGCCAACCTCAGGGCCACAATAAAGTTTGCTTTGCCAGGACTGGGCGTCGCAGCGTCTCTTCTCGGGGCCCGGCTCGTGGCCGGCTGCAGTGGGCCCTCGTGCCCGGCAGAGGGCGGCCTCTCCCCTGGCGGCCGGGCCCTGCGTGGCTCTGCCGGGCTCTTTCCAGGTCCCCATCTTCTCCGGGCACCCAGACCCCCACCCGCCCAGCTTTGGGGTAGAACCAAGTGTCTCAGCCCCTTGCCCAGCTTCGACCTCCTGCCCCGGCCTGAGGGAGGGAGCTAGAGCCGCTGTGGGTCTTGCTGTCTGCACCCCACTCCCGGCAGGGCCTGGTTTTCTCTGCTCAGAACTGGCAGGGAGGGCCTGAGCCTGGGGGACCAGCCTGAGCGTCTGCATCTGCTGAGACTCGGGGCACAGAGCTAGCTCCGCTTCCTGGGTGCTTGTCCTGCTCAGGGTGAGCTCCTGCTCCCAGGGGCCTCACCCATGCGAAGATCTGAGCAGAGCAGGAGCCCAGAGGCCTGAGCCCTCAAGGAAATCCCTCCCAGGTGGGGGAGACAGGGCAGGTGTAGGGTGGCTGGATGGGTGAACACTTTCAGCTCCTGTGCTGGGTTCCCCTGGAGCAACTCACGGGGCCACAGGGACCAGGCTGAGTAAATGGTCGGGGTGAGGCCAGGAGAGGAATGCAAAGGGAGTGAGTGACCCCTTGCGTGCTCTGGACTCCTGTCCCCTCCCAGGCCTGCAGAGCCCCTTTGGAGCCAGCTCGCCCACGGTGGCACACAGATGGCCCCCGCTCTGGTCATACTTGCTGGGCTTCTCCCTGCCCCTCCCCAGCACCCCAGCTGGTCAGGCCCATAGTGGGCCAATGGGGAGCCGGCGCTGCCCTCTCTCCCAGGACCCCCAGGAACAGGTCCAAGAAGGAGGTCAGCAGCTAGGCTCTGGGCTCCCACTGCTCTCCATCACCCTCTCAGCGGCAGACGAGGTCGCGGAGGGCGGGCTGGCGTTCCTGGGGCTTGCTTTCTGCACCCCGAGATGAAGTGGGCACCGTCCTACCCCCCGACAAATGAGACCCCGGCCACTGACCTCGGGTCACCCAGAGAGGGAGACGGCACATCGGTGCGGGTGGGGCAGCGTCGTGCCACGGTGACACGAGTTCCTCCTCGCCTGCACGTCACCTCCAGCCTGGTGGAGACAGGAAGGCAGCGGCTCACCTCCGACGGCTTCCGAGCGCTTTGAAAGAAGTAACCCAGGCCGTTTCCAGGGTGGGGAAGCGCTGTTTAGTTAGGAGACCTGCGGTCCCTCAGAGGAAGCCGTTAGCTAGAAGGGGCAGGCGGCTGAGTGAGGAGCCGGCAGGACATTTCCAGGAGCAGGAGCAGGGTGCAAAGGGCCTGAGGCAGAGCGAGCGTGGGGGTTAGGACGGACAGAAGGCCGATGTATGTGGGCGCAGTAGTAAGTGTCTCCCAGGGACTCATTCCCTCCCTCCTCACCACCGTGCCTCGAGGTGGGTGTCATTAGCCCCTTGCTCAGGTGTGGAGAGGTTAGACACCTTGTCCCCAGGGTCACGCAGCTAGTGCCGGAGCCAGGATTCACGCCCCGGGGAGCCCTGCCACTGAGCCCTTGTTTCTAACGGCCTCGGGATGAGAGGGAAGGACCGACTGCACCAGGCCCTAGGGAGCCGCGTTAACCGAGAGCAGGAGTTAGAACCGAGTCCAGAGGCCTGGGAGCCGCATGGCTCTGCACACAGGGCACTCAACAGCTGCACCGTTGTCGCTAATTCGATGTCCCTGTGGCGGCCAGCAGGCAGTCAGGATGGAGGAGCAAAGATGGGAGACGTCTGCATTGCCGAGGAGGCGCCCTTTGCCCTTCCCCGCCCTCTGCCTCAACAGGAAAAGGGTGGGCTGGAGTGCAAGCAGGTGGTGACAAGCGGCTGGCCTGCAGGTGGGCTCTGCGAGCTCTAGCGTCTGCACCAGCTGAGCTGTTAAAGGGGGCGGGCGAGAGACGTCCCAGTTGGAGGGTATCAGGCTTGGCACTAGCGGGCGGGATTAAGCACTGAAGCCTGGGCTGCTTCTCACTTCCCTTATCGCCTCCTACCACCCCCACCCCCACCCCGTAAATGTTAATGGACCCTACCCTTCTCCCTTCCTTTCAGCCTTCTCTAGTCCAGGGAGAAAGTCGAAGTTTAGGGAAACCGAGGCCGGGCCACAGAAGAGGGTCTCTGTCCCCTTCCCCCATTCTCGTGGCCCTTGACAGTTTTCCAGGAGTGACCTTCATCTCTGCTGACACGGTGGCAGTCGTTCCGACAGCCTCGGAGCAGCCGTTTCCTTTTTATAAATCGGGAAGCAGAGGCCAGGGAAGTGAAAGGACTTGCCACAGATCACACAGCCCGTGAGGGCCAAGGCCGGGGGACGGGGATAAAATCTAGAGCCCAGGGCTGGAACACTCCATGCTGCCACCCCACTGGGGGTCCCCGCCTGACCTTTCCGTGGGGCTAAAGGAGCAAGCCGAGTCTAAAAGCCAAGCCCGCAGGGGGGCAATGGGAAGGGACAAGGAGCAGAAGATGTCACACCATGAAACAACTCACCAGCCCTGCCCCGGCGCCCCCTGGCACCAGCTCCCCGCTGAACCCCAAGGCCAAGTTGACTGCTGACTGCGGGCATCTGTTACCACGGAGACGGCTGGGCTGGGGGCTGGCCAGGGACAGCAGGCGCTTCTCCCACCCATAGGAACCAGGCGCTCGGGCTTAGAGGCCTTGAGTCCAGACAGCTCTAGGTGGAAGGCCCCACACCTGCCTCTCCTTGTGGCCCCCTGTCCCCCTGCCCCCTGCTGACACCCCTGCCCCATCACCGAAACCTGAGCTAGCTCCTCCGAGTGTCTCTGCTCCTACCCGTGACCCCAGGATGGAGGTCAGGAGGAGGTAGCCTTTAATACCCTGCCTGGACGCTGGGGGCCGGTGGGGATGGGGGCCTGAGGTCGCAGGTGCGCGCAGAGAACAGACCCAGGGACAGCACACAGCACGGCAGAGAGGCAGATTGGGGGAAGTTTCTTTGGAAGGGGCAGAGCTTAAATGGGGCCCCCAAATGTTGGGATGAATTTGGAACACGGGACTCGTCGGGAGGGCCTGCCAGGGAGGTGGACAGGCTGGGCGCCTCCCAAGAAAAGCCCGCGCTGGACCAGGAGTCTGGGCCCTGGGACCTTGTCCCCGCTCCCTGCCCCGTGCCACTAACTAGCCGTGAGCCCCTCATGGGTGAATGATGAGGGATCTCTAAGGTTCCCTCCAGTTCTGACGTTCTTTCCATCTGACTCCAACCCTGGACTCTCCAGGTTATGCAGGGTGGGGGCTGACACCGCCTCCATCCACTGGTCCGAGAGGGGAAGGCTCCGGTTGGGAGCCAGGTGCTGGGCCTGGCCAGGGCGGAGGTGTCCCCCGCTCTGTGTGTGTGGGGGAAGGGGTGGCAGACGACTTTGTGGATTGACCTAGCTCAGGGAGGTGAGAAGGAGGCCTGGAGGTGAGAGCGTGGCCCTCCCACTCATCTCTTTAGGTGAATAAATCCACATCCAGCGCCTGGAGGGCCCTGGGACCCCTAGAGAGGAGAGGCGAGGCCTAAGCTCCGCTTCCCTGGAGGGGGCGGGTCTTGTTCCCGCAAACGTCCCCCAGCACCAGCCCCTTCCACAGCCGCCATCGCCCACCCCCTGTAGGGATAGGGAGGGGACCGCCTGCAGGAAGGCCCTGGGCCACGGGGGTGTCCAGTGTGCTGGGCCCTGGGGGCGTGCACACGCCTCCAGACACAGCCCACTGGAACAGAAAGGGCACGGACTTCGAAGACCCACTCGCCCATCCCAAGCTGGTCGCCTCGGTTTCCTCCCCTGCAGAAGGGGGTGCTGACCGGCCTGGAACAGAGCAGCGTGGGGCCAGAGGCCATGTGCCGAGGCCGTGGGTGCTGCGTCCCAGGGGGCTGCCGGGAGGACGTCCTGAGAGGGGCCCGGACACAGACCTTGTGACGTCTGCTAAGAGCAGTTGCCTCTGTGTCCTCCACCGTCCCGGGGCCTCCCTGTCCCCTTCTCTCAGAGGAAACCGCAGAGAAAGGTGGCCGACGCCCCTGCCATGTGGCCGGCTCTTCTGTTCCCGGCCCAGGCCAGCTTTGGGGACTCCATGGTGACCTTTCACAGTCCCTGACCCCCAAGTCGTTGCACCCACTATGCACTGCCAGTTGGGACACACTAACCCCTCGTTCCAGTGGCCAGAGAGCAGATCCGGGGAGCCAGGCCCAGTGGAGACGGCAGCTCCGGGCCAAGCCCACCTCCTGCCCCCCACAGAGAGGCTCCTCCTTTGCGGGCTGCTTCTGGGTATTTCTACCCCTGAGCCAGACCCCGCGACCCCAGATGGATGCCTGCCCTCACCCTCGGGGCTGGGGCGCTAAACCTGAGGGCAGGGGACGCTGACCCAGAGAGGAGGGCAGGGGCACGCCCATCGGGGTCTGTGAGGCTCTGGGATAACTGGGACCACGGGACCGGCCTCCCCTCGAGGAAACCCCAGCAGCCCCATTCTCTGCTCTCCGGTGGTCCAGGGGAGGCTGGCAGCACCGCCAGCGGCGGCTTCGCAGCCTCACTGGCCGGGAAGGTGGACACCTCACACCTCAGTCTCCCAATTACGCCCCCTCCCCCTCTTCCTCCTCCTCCCCTCCCTCCTCTCTCCTCCTCCTCCTCCCCTTTCTCTCCTCCTCTCCCCCCTGAAAACCTGTGGCTCGAGGAGACCTTGGCTTCTCTGGGACTCTACCCCTGGGGCCTGCCCACGTCTGCTCCTGAGTCGGGGGGCAGGGGGCAGCCGCCCCGAGAAAGCTCTCTGGCGATGGGGGCCGCCCGCCCGCTGCCCAGCGTCACTCTGTAAGTGCGCGGCCCCTCCGGCTGCGGTTTCACTGCCATCGCCAGCCCCGGGCCGCCCCAGTCTTCCTGGGACTCCCACGCAGACGGCGGGCGGGTCGGGGGTGTGAGCGGGGATGGGCGCCCGATGACCCTGGGCCGGCTGCCGGCACCCACACCTGGCTGCCCCGTGTCCCCACACAGGTGCTTGCAGCTACTGATCCTCTGCTGTCACACTCAGGTAGGTGAGCTGCCCCCGC
This sequence comes from Cynopterus sphinx, assembly GCA_030015415.1. NCBI lineage: Eukaryota > Metazoa > Chordata > Mammalia > Chiroptera > Pteropodidae > Cynopterus > Cynopterus sphinx. The sequence continues at coordinate 46,695,728 of CM057390.1, read as the reverse complement.
TGGCCTCTCCCCGTCTCCCCCACCCCGCCCAGTGAGGGAGGGGGCAGTCTGGTTTTGGGGGACAGGGGCGAGTTCTGGTCCATCCCTGGGTCCAGGAGGCTCTCAGGTTTGAGGGCGGGGTGGTGGGGGGGTGTCAGCCTCTGGAGGGGGGTAGGAGAAAAGGCTACGGCAGACGTGGGGACTGTCTAAGGTTTTCGTCTGTCCTCCCTCGCTTGACCCTGTCTACATCCCCTGGGGTCTCTGCCTCTCTCTTTCTCCATCCCTCCACACTGGGTCACCCAAAGGCTAAGTGCTAGGGCAGCCCCGACTGGAGGGATGGAGCTGGGAGTGGCTGGAAGAGGGCAGAGGCGATGGCTCAGGTGAGGCTCACACCTGCAAGGACAGGTTTCCATGCAAACCCACCTGGGTGTTCCACTCGTGCCCCCACCCCACCAGCACCGATGCCCCGGGGGTCCAGGCAGCCAGTCAGAATGCCCAGCCGGGGTGTGTAGGGTGGGGGGTGGCTCCTCACCTACAGGGGACGTGGTCGAACCCAAAGGGGTTGCTGGGAACGAGATTCGAGATTCGGGGTTGGCGTCCCCAGGCTGCCCCCACCCGAGCCGGCCCCCCCACGCCCACCTTCCCCAGGCCGGCGGCCCCCGCGCGCGCACGCGGGGCTCGGTCCCTTTTTGTGATCCTCCATAAAAGTGCAGCTATTAAAATGCACTGGTCCAGAACCGCTGGGGCGACCGCGCGGCTTTCCCAGGCCAGAGGCCGCTTCTCTTCATATCCAGGGGGGACTTTTTTTGAAGGTAAATGCCTTTTCTCTGGGAGAGGGAAAGGGGCTGCCTTTGAAGCAGTGGGGGGGTGGGAGAGAGAGAGACGGCCCCCCCTTTTCCTTCCCCCTTTTGCTCAAGCCCCCGTTCCAGGCCTTTTGCTTCACACATCCAGGGAGAGCAAGAAGAAAGCCCCCCAGCCTGGCCGGGAGGGCGGCTGGGGGTGGGCCCAACCTGTTCTGGAAGGGGAATTAGCACAATGGTGCTGGCTGGCCTGGCGTTTACGGCCTGGCTGAGGCCCCATTCAGGACTCGGGGAAGGTGGCAAAGCTGTCCTTTCCCCCTTGAAGTGCCCCCTCAGCCCCCTTGGAGGGGGGGCCGGCAGGCCGGACCACAGCCATGCTTGAGGGGCTGGCTGACAAGCAGCTGTCTGCCGCAGTGGAAGGGGAGGTCCCCCGCGGCGGGGACATGAAAGGGACAGGCAAGGTCCCGCGGGGAGAGCGACTTGTGGGCTGTGGGCTGTGGGGGGGCGTGGGGCTGCTTTTGTGCAGGGCTTGAAGGGGGACCAGGAGCGGAGGGGGCATCAGGGGGGCCCCCTCTCTGCTGCCGACCTGGAACAGACAGCCAGAGGAGGCTGCCCGCCAAGAGGGGCGGAGGGCCTGACCCTGGGCCAGGAGGCTTGGGGCTGGGGACAGGCAGGCAGACCCCACCCCTTGGCAGGGAGGCAGGTCTCCCACCCCAGATCCGGGCCTCAGGGTTTTCCAGGGTGGGGTGCGGGGTGGGCTGCCTGGGGTGTCCTAGGCTGGGGTACCTGGCAACACTCCTGGCCTGTGGAAGAGGTGAAGCCGGACGTGAGCGGAGACACACACGAAGGGTTAACGCGGAGCAGCTCAGCTGCTCCCTCAGGGAGAGCGGGGACCTCACAGATGCTGCCCCAGGGCTAGCTCTGTCGATGTCGATGTCGATGTCGCAGTCCAGTCCAGTCCACCTGGGATAAAGGTGGACTTAGAGACTGGAGACAGGGAAAGGCTGTCCCAGCACAGGCCGCAGGGTCCATGTGGGGAGGGAAGCATCTTAGTGTTAGAACTGAGGCCATGGCCAGCCGCGGGGACACGTCATCCAGGCTGACCCTTGCCCATGAGAGAGGGCAAGAAGGGGTCTCCCTCCCACTCAGTGCTGCAGATGGAAAGGAGACGGCCTGGACTAGGTGCTTGTCCTGCCTCGGTGTGTGTCAGGTGCGTCACCGTGCATGGGTGGGACGGCCCCTCACCACTCCCGGGGAAGTGGGTGGGTGGCAGCTTGGCCTCTGGGGCCGGGAGCCTGTCACGCTGTGGCACAGGCAGGCGGCCTCAGGAAGGAGCCCTCAGGCCACTGATAGCGCCTCTCTCTGCTGCCTTCACCTCCCTCTGCTAAGGAGGGCCTCGCCCTTGAGGAGGGAGAAACAGTGGGGGCGGCCTGGCTTTTCTGAGGGCCCCAAGCACCTGGGGGTGCCAGCAAGGGAGCTGCGTCTGGCTTAGGATTCCACGGTTAGTGCTGTCAAGCCAACAGGGGCCCTGTAGGAGCCTAAGGACAAGGGTCTTAGAGCTCCCTGAATGCCCTCCAGTGCCCCTCCAGTTGCTGTCTGCATGTGTGTGCCGGGGGTGGGGTCCTTCAAGGCCAGCGGGAAGGATGGAGGAGGAATCCGGCTGTCCTGGCTAGCAGGACCAAGACCCCAGAGTTCTGGAGAGGCGACGAGCAACAACGCTAAGGGCAGGACAGGGCTTCTTCTGTCTGATTAGCTGTGTCGCCCTGTGCGCCTCCTGCACAGAGCATGGGGACCAGGTTCCGGAACGCTGAGGGTTCCTTCCAGCTCCCAGGGTCGTGGTGGCAAGTCGGCACCACATCGCCAGGTGTTCCCCAGCTCTCTCTGGACAGGGAGCCAAGAGGTCAGGACTAGCCCACCCGCAGGCCCAAGAAGGTCATGGCCATACATACGCCCCCTTCACCCTGCACCTCTCCGTCCCAGGACGAACGGCCTGCCCCCACCACACTCACCTCTGCACCCCTCTCCCCGGATGCACCGGTGGTGGTGTCGCCCAAAGCAAATTGACACTATTTTTCCCTTGGTAACCGCAAAGGGGGAGAATCACCCGTCTCCTAATTTTAACCAGTATGTGAGGGACCAGGGCGCCATGACTGACCAGCTGAGCAGGCGGCAGATCCGCGAGTACCAGCTCTACAGCCGGACCAGCGGCAAGCACGTGCAGGTCACTGGGCGTCGCATCTCCGCCACCGCTGAGGACGGCAACAAGTTCGGTGAGACCCGGCCCTCACCTGGCCAGCCTCCCCTGGTCTGTCCCCAGATCCCGTGTCAGGGCCGAGGCCGCCATGGGAGAAGAGAGCAGAGAGAAGCCTCTTGGAGAAGGGTCCCCATGGGCCTCCCCGTGCTCCCCACCTGAGTTCAAAGGTCGGGCTGGTTGGAGGGCCCCCTGCCTTCCCTTTGGGCCAGCAACCTTAAAAGACAGAGGTCTCTCTCCCTCTCCCCATCACAGCCAAGCTCATAGTAGAGACGGACACGTTCGGGAGCCGGGTGCGCATCAAGGGAGCCGAGAGCGAGAAATACATCTGCATGAGCAAGCGGGGCAAGCTCATCGGCAAGGTGAGGCCCGAGAAATGCAGCTGATGCTTGGCTTCCGGGGTGGGGCATGCAGGGCCCAACAGCAACCCACCCCCTGTCCACGGGGTGACCTAGGACCAAGACTGTCCTGCCCTCACCCCGGGCCACGCCGCCACGCTCCACTTTCTCCATTTTAATGAGTCCCTCTGGCTCGACAAGCGCTCCGGGGACACCGGCTGATGCACAGAATTCTTGCCTCAGATCTTTGGGGTGCTTCTCAGCATCCATGCGTAAGAATTTCAGCCCCTACGTGATGTCGCAGGCCCGGTAATGAAGGCTAAGGGCCAATCGGGTTGGAGAATGAGCATATGCACACGGCCAGGAGCCTCCCCCCAAGGTCAGTGGGCCCCTTGAGAGCCAACCAGGATCCAAGCACAGACCCAGCAATGCGCACACTGCCCGCCTGCACGGGTAACCAGGTCCTCGTGTCACCACCAACAGTGCAACCACCACCTAGTGCGCGGCCTGCCCTGCACGGGAGGGCCCAGCGCTGCGATGGAGGGGGACTTCCACCTCCTTTGACACGGGTCAGTCCCGGCCTCTGTTCCCACCGAACATTTGCTGATTTTATTTCCCCCCAAGCCTCAGGCTACTCACCTGTACCAACGGGTATAGCATCGAGGTTATCTATAGGGTCAAAGCGGGGTGCCTGTGTGGCTCTGGACACAGTCGGTGCCCCCTATGTTCGTCAGAGATGGGTGCCTCCTTTCCTTCCACCCAGCAGCACCATTCACCCAGACCGAGGCCCGTTCTCACGTGTGAGAGCCCACGGGGTATGCACGAAACCGCACAATGACCTTGACCTCGATGCCCATCTCCGTCAACTGAGGCTCAGCCTCCTGGCTAGATACCTCGCTCAGTGGGTACAACCTCCCAACGACAAGCCTGTGTGTGAGTTCAGATCTGACTTCAAGCAAAGCTGTTCCTCGCTCCCGGCTTTGCCCCTCCAACCAGGGCCCAGTCACACGAGGCAGAAACCCTTGAGCCGCCAGGCCCTGTCGCTCTCTCCCCCGTCCTCAAACAGGCCCACGAGGCGGACGAGCCAGCCAGGGAGGGCGACACACACTTCCCGCCTCTCCTTCCTTCCCCCACAGCCCAGCGGGAAGAGCAAAGACTGCGTGTTCACGGAGATCGTGCTGGAGAACAACTACACGGCCTTCCAGAACGCCCGGCACGAGGGCTGGTTCATGGCCTTCACGCGGCAGGGGAGGCCCCGCCAGGCCTCCCGCAGCCGCCAGAACCAGCGCGAGGCCCACTTCATCAAGCGGCTGTACGAGGGCCGGCTGCCCTTCCCCAACCAAGTCCAGAGGCAGAAGCAGTTCGAGTTTGTGGGCTCAGCACCCACCCGCCGGACCAAGCGCACTCGGAGGCCACAGCCCCTGACGTAGTCAGGGACTCAGGGACGCAGGGTGGGGGCAACTGCCCGTCACCAGCCTTCCCATCCCTTTCTCTTCCCAATCCAAAGACAGGGGCCGGGGTGGAGGAGGGGAGCCACAGGCGCCCCAGGAGGGAGGGCCCTGAGGACCCACAGGAATCGGAGCCCCGACCTGGAGAGGGGCAGGACTCACGTCACCCAGGGCTGGGCCTCAGGGCAGCCTCAGGTCCTGGACCCCACCCTGGCACAGGCCCCCAGGGGTAGGGCAGGCCCCAGGACAGACCTGTAGTGTCCCTGGACTCAGATTCCCTTCATTCTGTCCCCAGACTCCTCCTAGCCAGACTGTAGGAAGGGACTTTTACTTTTTGTTTCAGGAAAAATGAAAAAGGGAGAGAAAAAAAAAGAGAAGTTGACCATCCTTCCCATTTCACTACCCAGGCCTGCACCCCTACGCCCACCTCCCAGCCCCAGAATAAAACCATTTTCTTGAAAACGGGTGATCTGAAAGGTGGGGGAGGGGTGGGTGGGGTAGGATTCAACTCCAAAACGTCCTTGGTGACATAGTGGCTTCTCCAAGGACTGCAGGGAGGCCCAGCGCCCGGGCAAAGGGCAGGTGCAGGTGCAGGGCCGGCAGGGCGGGGTGGCCTCCAGGGAGTCCAGGGCGCCCCTCCCTCCGCGGGCTCCGGTTTCCTGTCCCTCCCAGTGCGTCCCGTGGTGCTACCTGTTGGGGTGCAGAGAGCCCACACCCTGGGGCCCAGCCTCGGGCCGGGCGGGCGGCCAGCCGGGCAGCAGGCCCGGCCGCTGAGGCCGCCTGACCAGGAGCAGGATTGCTTCTTTCCGGTGAGGAGGGTCGGGGCGGGGGAGGAGGGCGCAGATGAGCAGCAGGGACAGTGAGGACGGCAAAGTGTCCCCTCGTCCTTGTTCTCCCAGGTCCACTTGGACTGGGCCGGTGTACCTGAGCCGAAACCTCCGTTACAGGCGCAGCCCAGAGGCCTCCGGGGGGAGGGGACAGAGAGGACCGAGTTTAATCTTGTTGGGGGAAGGTCCCTCGCTGTAGACTTCCGGCCCCCCACCCCCAGTCTGTGCTTCAAGGGGAAACCCCCGCATGGAGCTCTGTCTCCTGCTTAGGGACCGCGAGCCTCAGTTTCCCTCCTTTCTGAGAATATGTCAGGGAAGGGGATTATGGAGAGAGAAGAAAAAGGAGGACGAAAGGCGTCCCTTCTCCCAAGAACGGCCTGAAAAGAAGGAGAATGGGGAGTTAGTGGGTGGGGGGGCCTGGTTTCCTCCACACGGGAGGTGAGGGTAACAGTAGCCCAAGTGGATGGAGGTGGGGGCCGGGGGAGGTCACTCACCTCTCCCTCGGTGAGGACTGTAACCCAGTCTGACACCCCCAACTCGGCAATTGAGCCGGTTTGAGACGGCCGCAGCCAAGAGGGAGGTCCCCGGGCCCCAGGACATCCTCCCTCCAGCTTGTCATAATTGCTTTTCGCCAGGTCGCTTTTCTCCTCTCTCCCCCAATCACAAAGAGCCTTAATCCGGGCGAAGACTGCGGGAACCGTGTTGGGGGTTATTTTCTGGGGGGTGTGGAGGGAGGGTGGTCTGTAGCCACAGCTGATAACCGGTGAGTTCAATGGGATTTTAAACCCAGGGGCGACACCCAGCAATTACCTGAGGACAAAGGGTGTGGAGGGCTGGACTCGGGGGTCTGGGAGAGCGGGGTGGGAAGGAGGTGTGTTGGGGAGGGGGAGCCCTTGCAATCCCTCTGATTTCCGCAGGAATTTGAGACATTCTTTAAAACTCTGGCCTGCCTCCCCGCAGCCGGGCGCTCAGGCCCACCCCGCCCTCCCTGGCTCGGGTTAGAGACAGCTTCAAAGGTGGACGGGCCCTTTGTCTTGCCTGCGCTTTCTTCTCTGCCCTTCTCGGCCCCTCCCTCCCTCGCTTTGACCTCCCCAGCACAGACAGGCCTCTGGGGGCCGGCTCCAGAAAGCCTTCACTGTCTCCTTTCTTGCTGTTTGAGGTGAGACCTGACCGGGTGAACCACAATGGGGAAGGCAGCTCGGAGGCCTGTGCCATCTCAGGGAGCCTGCGCCCCACTCCAAGCCTGAGCCCGGCGGTCCGACGCCTCCTTGGGGCCTTGGGTCCCTGGCTGGGTGCTCTGAGCTTGCTCATCTCACCATCCGGTGCCTCTTCGCACTCGCTGAGCCCTGGCTCCATACCCAGGGCGGCTCTTCCCACTCTGGGGAAGTCTGCCCTGGTCATTTCCTCTAAACTGGGTGGGGATTGTAAAGATGCTATTGGGATGTGTCTGGTCACGGGACCTCAGATCGATTTAACGTACACGAGTGTGGGATGGGAAAGAGGCTTCCCCTGGGCCTCAGACAGTCCTGACCTGGTGGCTCCTGCGTGCCCAAAGCGTGTGGATGGGGGTGACACGGTGTGGGGAGGGCTCAGGGAGAGAGAGATGAACACATCCATCTCAGGGAGGGCGTGACAAGGTGGAGGGCGGGGGTGGCACCGTGCCTCATATCCTGTGCCTGTTTAGGATTACCAAGAACTCTGGCTAAGAATAGTCTCCGTATTGATCTCTGTCCCAAGCGAGGCAGAGGGCAGACAAAGCGTGAGGTCGGACGGGGAATCCACTCTCTTTTCAGTCCTCCCAAGCAAGCCGGCTTCTACTTGCCTCGCTCCATTCAGCCCTGGCTCTCAGACTCCGGGGCCGGTGACTTTCCAGTCACCAACCCATAAGCCTTGCCTCAGACCGTGGTGTCCTCAGACCTGCAGCCCTGGTCGCTGCCAAGGACGACCCCTTGTTGAAGCTCTTTCCTCCCTCAGCCTGCCCCAGACTGTCCTTTTCTCCATTCACTCTCTCCCCGACTTGGATCTTCCCTTTCCTTGGAATAGTCCCTAAAATTTCTGCCACCTCGTCTCCCCTTGTTCTTCATGTCGTCTCTCTGAGCAGGCCAACATCTCAACTCTCACCCCCTTGCCCACGACCGCTTCCCCCTCCAAACTCTGGGACCTCACTGCCAGACCTCGCTGGGATGTCTCAGTCGCTGCAAAGCTTCCTGACGGTCTCTCTGCTTCTTGACCCCCCCCACCCCCATACACACACACACACTCCAAAGCACCTCGCAGTTTGTTCAGCTTGCCTTACCCGACCATCAACCACAGCTCTGTCCTCCACACAGACCTCTTAGCATGGTTTTCAAGACTCCTGCGCAGTCCTGCCTGGGCGCCCTTCCCGGCCCCGGCCCTTGGAGAATGCTGGCCAAACAGCAGCCCTGCCGTCCAGCAAGGGTGCTGTGCTCCTCTCTGGGTTCCCGCGGCCTAGCGTGCCCTCCCCCGGGACGCTCGCACATCCATTCTGCAGCCGCCCCTTCTGCCCCGTGGACTTCCTTCCCCCCTCTCTCAGGGGACGCGGCCGTCCCCAGGGGATGCTGGTGTCCCTGGCTGTGGGCTCGCCCTTGCCCTGTGGCACACACCACGGCTGGCCCGGACCATCCTTACGTGTGCTTGTGTCAGGGAGCCGCTAGACAGCAAGTGCCTCGGACGTAGAAAGGGTGCGTCTTTGCCTCCCCCGCCCCCAGCGCGGTACAGCATCCACAGTAAGGATTTATTTGAGGGAATAAAACCAACAGAAGGCCCAGAAAGGTATCATGAGCCCAGCGCCCCTTGCATCCCTCAAGGTGGATGCAGGATGAGAAGCCAGAATCCGGCCTTCACCCTCCATCCTTAGATATGGCCCTGGGAGGGCAGGGGTCCAAGCGGTTAATCCCAACTTTTATCTGTTCCCTGCAACGTATGAGCACCGTGCTAGGCCTTTGATTAAAAAAAAAATGGACAAGATAGTGTCCATTAACCCCTCGTTAAGCTCTCAAGACACTTGAAACTTAATTGTGGGGACAAGCCCATAAAAAGGCAGTTCTTCGGTGGGACTTTTGGAATGCTCTGTCTTACACCCAAGGCGGCAAAGCAGCATTTGGCACGTCCCAAAAGAGCGAAAGAGGAGAAAAGAGCCGTGGGAAGTCAGGACACGACCGGGCACAGAGCGCTGGTGACGTGCCAGCAGCACGTGATGCGTGCTCGCTTAGAACCCCTACTGTGGAGGGTGAGAATATTCCCACGTCGTGCGGGGCGAGCTCGTCGAATCAGACACGTGAGATTGATCGCCCCCGGTCACGGCCAGTGAGCACTACGGTCTGGATCCTGTCGGGTCCTCAACGCCTCGAGTGGGATGGTCTCCATGGCCCCGCCAGGCACGGTGGGTTCTGGGGTGGGGCCCTGGGGAAGGGCTGGGCTTTGCGTGATCTTAAAGAACAGGCAGGATTGCAGCCAGCAGGGAAGGTGTGCAGGGGGCAAGCACCGAGAGTGGAAACCGCATGAGGAGAAAGGCCGAGGGGCAGGAAAGTGGGAGGTGTGTTCAGGGGAAGGTGAGCAGTAGATCGGTTTGCACAGAACTGAAGATTCAGGTAGAAAAGCGACAGGAAGTGACTGGGTCACGTTATGGAGAGTTTGATCTTTATGCTTCCTCAGGGGGGAGATGATGAGGGGCGTTGAGAAGGGGGGTAGGCGGGTGCTACTGTGGATGGGGGTTTGGGGGAGAGGCTGGTCTAGGGGTAGCGTGCTGGGGCTGAGGCTGGGTGTCCAGGAGATAGAGGGTGCAGATAGAGGGACTGCAGGGAGGGTCCCTTCGAGGCCCTCGTCCTTCCTTTTATTCCTCTGGCCCAGTCTCCGTCACCTTTCCCTTCTCCTTAGGTGCCCAGGTGCCCTATTCAGCCTCTCCGCGAGTTAATATTTAGACCGTGTAAGCACTGGGGAGTCCCTGGTGGCCCCCCTTCCCAGCAGGGCCACACACGGGGCGGGGCGAGGGGCGCTGGAGCGAGACCGAGAGGGAGGACAGAGAAGCCTATTGCACAGGCCCTGGGGAGGGGGCAGGCCGCAGGGCCGGAGTCCAGTCAGAACATCTGGCACCTGTGACCTTGCTGGGGAAAGGAATTAAGAACCAGGTGCCTGGGCCTGGGCCCGGGACGGCTGCCTGTGAGGGGCAGGGGCCCCCGCACTGCTGCGGACTCCGGGGCCCATCCTCAAGGCCTCCAGGAATTCCTGGGCTTCAAGGTAGGCTAATCCTGTCCCCAGCCTCCTGGGGACGGCCAGGCAGTGCCCAGGAAGCCCGCCCCGGGGCCTGGGCTAGCAGGCACCAGGCACCTGGTGTTCAGTGTTGCCTGCTTCTGGGAGCACAGACTTTGCCTCCCCTCTCATCCCAGCCTGACGGGGAGGCGGCAGGCAATGGGAGAGGATGGCTCAGGTGGCCTTGGGGAGTCTGGGGCCTTCCCAGGGGGATGGGGCTGGAGGCAGAGCAAGTGTCTCTGTAGGTCAGTCGAGGCCAGAGGTGAGGAGGAGGCAGGATGAGGCAGGCTAAAGGAGGGTGTCCTGGCCTGAGTGTGCCCTCTGGACCAACCCCCAGGGCTTACTTACACACACACACCAGGCTCCTCTCGGCAAAAAATGACCTTGACGGCGACCACGCCTCAGGTCGACAGAGGGAGCCCTAACTCTGCAGTCGCCCCTGGTTCCAGGGCGGGCTGGCTAAGGACTGTTCCAGCCCAAGGTGGCTCTGCCTGTTGAGGGACATTCCTACGGAGCTGGTGGCAGTGCGAATGGGCCTTGTGGGCCTGGAGGACACTGTCCCAGGCTCTGATTTTCCTGCAGGTGGAAGGGGATGAGAGGTGTGAGGACTAGGAGGAGGGGCTCAGGGAGGCCCGGGGTCAGATAGGAGCAGGCCTCTGGGCCTGCGGCCACGTACCCACCCGGCCATGCCCAGGACCTCTGCTTCCTGCCAGAAGCCACCCTGTGACCCTCCAGTATAGCCTGTCCCTCCCTTGTTCCTCTCGCTCTCCCCCAACTCCACACCGAGCTTTCTGGAATGGGGGGCCACTGCCCGGGACTGCCTCCTTCTCCACAGCCTGTTGTTATCTGGCCCCGAATTAGGGTTCTCCTGAGGCCACCCCAGGAGCCAATCCCAGAGCCCTGCGGAAAGAGGGGAGGGGAGAGGCGTGAGGCTGGGTGGGAGCCCAGCTCCTGAAGCTCCCCCCAACCCCAGCAGAGAGGCCGACCTCAGGCCCCTTCCCTCCACCACTGAAGAAGCAGTAGGAGCCACAGTCACCCCCTCCCCCCTCCCTGCCGCCTCCTCAGCTGAGCCGGCAGGTTGTCTTGGCAACGGGAGGCGGAGAGGAGATGCACCGAGGGATGGAGGTGTATGTCGCCGAGGAAGCTGCCGTGGTGCTCCTGCCCCACGCCCCAGGCCCTTGAAGGTACCGTGAACCCTCCCCCATGCCCTGCTGCCCTTCCCCTTGACCCCCCACACCCCATCCAACATGCCATTTCTCTGAGGAGAATGCTCCCTTCCTCCCGGCCCGGGGACTGTTACCCATGCCTGGTGAGCCACCTCTCTCCAGGCCCCTGCCCAGGGCTGCCCTTTCCGACAGCTGCTCATTCCAGCCCCACCTCTGGGGACCCTTGCACAGGAAGGCAAACCTCCTGGGGTGGGGTCTGGCAGGGGGCGAGCGCGAGTGGGGGAGGACCCGAGGTAGTGGAACAATCGCCAGCGTCCTAAAGGCTGAGGCGGCAAAGCGCCTGGCGCTTGGCCTCTGGGAGAGGTGGAGGGAGGCCGCGCAGGCCTAGGGTGGGGCCAGGGCAGTGAGGGTGGGGTGGAAGGGAGAGGAAGCAGAGAGGCTGGCGGAGGGCCAGCCTGGTTACCCAGAGAGGCCTGGTTTCTCTCCTCCAAGGCTGTATCCCTCCTGAGACAGCAAAGGTACCTGCCCTCCCGCATCACCGCCTCCTGGCTTTTCCTTCATGGCTAGGTGGATCCTGCCCCACCCCGACCCCCCACTGTCCGGTACCTGTCCACAGGGCCCTCTCCCCCACGCCACGTGCACTGGACTCTACTCTTCCTCAGCCTTCCTCCTTCCTCCTTCCTCCTCTGGTGAGCCCATCCTTCGGGATTCATTCTTCTCCGTCTTCCACTGACCCAGACACTTCCTCCCCTTCCTGTCCCTACCTGGACCCTCCTGTCCTCTTCTTTTGGAAAGAGAGGTCCCGGGACGCACGCTCACTTGTCCCCCTCAAGACCCTCCCCTGCAATCTTCCATTCAGATACCCCAGCGCCCCTCCCCAGTTTCTGGATTTCCCCAGCTGACAGCTGATACATCAGCTGACCGGCCTGGGCAGTGGTTACCAGGGTAACAGCAAAGGGCTGCGGAGGTAGGCAGGTGTGCCAGGCGGAGGTGGAGAGAGGCAGGGGCCAGGGCCAGGGCCAGCGGCCTGGGCTCTCTTCCCCGCCCGTCCCTGGGGGTCACAAATGAACTGGGCTCTGCTCGGAACCCATAAGGAACGGAAAGGCCAGGGACAAGGTCCTGGGGCCGTGGAGGTCGTCCCGACGACAGAGAAGGCGCATCCCAGAGATGCTATGTCGGGACTTGGGCATCACCTGGCAGAAGTTCCCTTTCGATGAAGTTGCCCCGTTGAGAAAAGGGGTCCTTCTCGCTCGACCCACCCGCACGCCGCTGGGCTCTGCTGAGATTCTCAGGGGATTCGGGTTCCTAAGGGGCCAGCCCAGTCTCTTGTGTTGAGGATCTGCTTTCTCCAGTCTTCCCATTCACCCTCCCCAAAAGAGGGATGATCCTTACATGACCAATTCTGGCATCTGTGCCCACACCCCTAGCTCTCAGCACCCTTTAGCACCCCAGGGAGACAGGGACCCCAGAGGCCTCTGTGGCTGCTGTTAGGTGCCGAGTAGGAGATACAGGTGCTTGGAGAAACGAGGTGTTGTCACCCCTCGGTTACCACAGAGCCCTGTCCCCTCCCCCGACCCCCCTGGAATCAAACTCTGGCTGTTTCCGAGGGGCCGGAGGGGCTGTGTGTGTGTGAGCGTGAGCGTAGCAGGGCTGGGGGTGTGGGAAAGGGAAAAAGGCCAGCGGCCGGCCCGGTCTGCCTCCCATTCTGCTTCGTCATGATGCCGGCTTAATGCTCCTCTTGTTTGAAAGGGATTGAGCCGCAGTGAGTGAGCGCGAGGTGGAAGAGCAGACACACACGAACACACCCGGGCTGGCCACACGCTATCGGCGGGAGGTGGGGAGAGCGCGGGGAGCCGGCAGCCGCCCGCGGTCCAGCCCGCCCACCTGCCGGACTCAGACTCCCCAGCACAGCGGGGATCTGGGCACCGGGCGTGAGGGGGAGCCCAGCGGGCAGGGCCCCTCCTTCGCTGGCTCCCCACCACCACACCCCGGCCGGCTTTTTTTCCTCCTGCTATTTGTGCTCTGAGGAAGCACAGCTGAGTCCCTGGAAGAGATGCCTGCTACCTAGGACAGCCTGGGACCTGGGCCTGGCCTTGGGGCTCAGAGTGTCGGGGCCAAACTGGGAACAGGTAGGTGGCAGGGTTTCCCATGCTCTTCCCCTCTTTGGGTGCTTTGGGCCGCAACCCCAGCCTGGGAGAAAGGCTCCGGGTGGTGGCAGGGCGAGGCAGCTGTGGCCCCTTGTTCAGTGGGAGAATGGCGCGCTGGCCGGATCTGACCAAACCGCCCTCTGATTTAAGGCAGAGGGGCTGGGGTGTTCACGCCGCCACCCCAGAGCCCCGTGTGTGGCCCAGAAGTCCATGTGGAGGGACACGGGGCCCAGGGTGGGCAGGGGAGCTGCTTCCTCTTTGCAGAACGACAGGGCAGGGAGAGAAGAGGATTGTTAGCCTCCCTCCCACCGCACCCCAGCAGCCCTGAGGGGGAGCGGTCCAGGCAGAGGCCTAAATGCTGTTGGTGTGGGGAGTGATCCTGGGGAGAGGGCCCTGGGGAGCCCCCTTCTCTCCCTGGGCTGGCCAGGCTGGGTGAGGCCAAATGCAGAATGAGGCTGGTGGCAGGGCGTGGCCGCGGGTCTGCCCCTAGTGCCCTCTCACTGCTGCTGCTGACATGCGAGGAGCTGGTGGCCGAGCAGACATGCCGGCCCCCCGGGACCCAGAGGCGCCCCTGCTAGCCGTGCCCTCCATCCGCCTGACAGGCCAAGCACCCTTTCCCCGGCAGATGCACCTGGTGTGTCCCTCCCAGGAGACTGCGTTGCTGGGGTGCCAGAGACAGGGGAGCAGGTCTACGGTCTAGGAGATGGAGGCAGTCGTGCTTGGGAGATGGGTGGCACAGGACGCCCCGTGGGGATGGGTGAAGATGGGTGACTCTGCGCGTGTTGCTGTACATGTGCACAGCTTGGGGAGGGGGTGTCAGCACATGGCGCGAGTGGCTGTGAAGGGGAGGATCGGTGGGTGGATGCGCGAGGGTGCCGACGGCGCTGTGTGTCATTTTGTGGGGGCCTCGCCGGAGGAGTGGGGGTGTGATCTTGCGAGCAGGTGCGTGAGATCTGCAGCTGAGTTTCAGTGTGGGCGCTCCCGCCTGTGCCCACGTGGGAGGCTCGCTTCAGTGCTGCGGCCTCTGCGTGGCCGTGTGGCTAACGCCTCGGCAGGCTGTCCACCCCGGGGTGCAGCTCTGCGGGAATTCCTCTTTCAGAGCTCATGTGGGTGCGTAAGGACCAGACAGGGATGCCCCATAATTCAGAAAGCTGGTTTTGGGGTGTGAGTTCCTTGCATCTCCCCCAGCCCTATTGATCCAGCTTGTACAAGTGACACTATAGCCCTCCTACAGGACCAGCTATAAATAGAGGCCAGAGCAGGAACCTGACCAAGCAAGCCTGGGGGGCTGGGGGCACACAAAGAGGGACTCCTCAGAGGGCAGACAGAGAGGACACAGAAGCTCAAGGGAGAGATCTAAGAGAAACAGGAAGCATTCGAGTGAGGTAAGAGGGGTGCCTGGGCCCAGACTTGCTGTCATCAGGAGCAAAGGGAGGCAAGGCCTTGAACAGGTGGGTTCTCAGGCCGGGACCCAGATTCTGGCCCACCGGCTCCTGCTGATGCTCCCCGGAGTGTGGGAGGGTGCCAGATAGTGTTGGCATTAGAGGAACTCCGACCCTTGTCCTAGCAGGTAGAACGGGGCTTTAAGAATGGGGGGTGAGGGAGAAAGAGAACATGAGAGGAGAGAGTGGTGGCTTCTCCAGCCTCAGCAAAGGCACCGGCCTCAGGCGTGGCCGAGGCGAGGGATGCTCTGAGCCCCTGGCCCAGAGCGGGAAGCCCTCCCCTACTCTCATCACATCTTTTCTGGGCGAGCGTGGGTGCCACCCCTCCCCCCACACACATACACACAGAGCCCGCCCTGGGAGCCGGCCTGGGCCTCCCTGCTCCCTCAGGTCCGAGCCCGCCCACCCTTCTCCTCTCCGCCCCGGGATGCTGTTTTGGGAACTGGTGACCTAGCTGGATCCTGCCTTTATTTCTGGCTCGGAGTTGTTGCCACAGTAACTGCAGGGGTGGAGCCGGGAGCAGGAGAGGGTGAAAGGGAAACCGACAGAGGAAGGATGAAGAAAGTCAAGGAAAAGGGAAGAGAAAACAGAACGAGCAGGGCTGGGGCAGGGACCTCAGTCACAGCCGTGAATGAAACTGGAGAAAAACGGCGGGGCCAGAGGTCCTGCCTACCCTGACCCCAACCCACTTGGACAGCCGGCCTCATTTCATAACTCGTTTACAGTCTGCACCAAGGCTTGACCTTCCCCGGGGCACAGAGCCTGAGTCCCCCAGCCTCCCTGCCCCTCGTCCACGCGCCAGGCCCAGCGAGTAGGATTCCGGGCAGCTCCCCCGTATGAGGTTAACACATGGGATCCCAAGTTCCAAGTTCAGATTAAGTGGGATCGTGGGCAACCCGTTGAAAAGAGTGTCCCTTGGCTTTGGCCCGAGACAGGCCTGGGTGAGAATTGCAGCCTGGCTTGTTTGGTGTCCTTTGGCAAGTCAGCCTCTCAGCCACGGTTTCCTCATCTAACTGGGGACAACGCTGGCTTATGCCAACGCAGAGAGGAGGCAGGAGAGCCCCTGACCCAGTAGCTGGTGCAGAGCAAGTGGCGGCCGGCCTAGGACAGGAGCAGAAACTGGACCAGAGGACCCAGGCTGGGGGTCTCCCGGTTGAGCCTTCACAGTCAGGTCAGGCCTAACTGGAGCGAGACAGAGGATGGGTGGGTGGGTTTTATCGCCCCACCCGGGAGCGAGAGGCTCGAGTTGCCATGGAGATTCGGGTGGGCAGTGCGAGGTGGGGCCGGCTGGTGGCTCAGATAAGGCAGGCTGCGGAGCTATGGGAGGGTGGGGCTGACAGAGGCGCTCGCTGGTGTCTGACGGGCGTGGGGGGTGGGCAGCTGAGATGTCCCTTCCGCCACCTGGGCTCGCCTTCCCCCCAGGTTCTTTCCCTTCCTCCTATCCCGCCCTCCCTTCCTGCTGCAGACTGACCTTGGGACCTCTTTCCTGCCAGGCTGCTGGGACCTGGGGAGTGCTGCACGTGCGTGGGCAGGAGGTGTGCACGTGGTGGGAGAGGGTTGAGGCTGGAGGAGGTGAGTGAGAGAGGGTGTGGACTTGGAGGAAAGTAGCTTTGGGGGAGGGGGCTACCTGTGGGTGGAGCCGCCTGCGTGGTGCAATTCGAGAGAAGCCGAGAAAACTCTCTCTCTCTCTCTCTCTCTCTCAGACACACACACACACTCACACACTCCTCTGCCCCAAAACATTTCCCCTGCTAGCTTAAAATTTCACCAGTTAAGACCTCACGCCTTAAGTCTGGCCCGAATTAAAATGCAATGCCCCCAGAAGGGCAAGATATTAACAGTCTCCCAGCGTGCCTTCTAGCATACCAGGCGGGCACCTGCATGACGGCCCTGAGCAAGCAACGTGGCTCAGGGCGAGGGAGCAGAGGCTGAGGGGTGAGACCCGGCCCAGGCGATGGGCCTGGGGCTGTGGAAAGCTGTGTGTGAGGAGGGGCCGGGGGACGGAGCAGAGGCATCATCATTATGAGCCCCACGAGTGGCCGGGCCTGTGGGACAGAGCCTGCGCACGTGTGAGTGTGGGTGCCCGTGCGTAACCGTGTACACCTGTGAAATGCCTCATCTCGGACCCCTGTCCTTCCTCCTTACCACTGATAGACAGTCAGTCATTGCTCCTCTCAGTGTCCCGTGACCCCAGCAGGTGTTCACGGGGAGGGTGCCAGGGCCACCAGGTGCAGCCACGGCCTCCGGGACGCACACAGAAGCTCTGTTCTCCCCAACAGTCTCAGCCACCCACACTTCCCGCCACGGACCTTCCAAACCCTCTCTGCTTTCTTCAACCTCTGCCTAACCCGCCCCTGCATAGGGCCTTATCTCTCACTTTTAATAAGAGCCTCCCATTGGGACTGGCCCCTCTAAAGGGGCCAGCATGTGGTGAGCCAGCCTCTTACCTGTCCTCCTCTTGGGGAAGCGTGGTTTCCTTTCCAAAACCGGGCTCTACCTGGACATGGACCGGACCCCTCTGCCCTGCTGAACTGGCCCCCTGCCAGGTAACCCCCATCTCTGGCAGCCACCATCTCTCTCTCTCTCCCCTTCCCTCTGCCTGCAAATATGGGCAAGTCTCCCCTCTGCTTAAAAACCTTCAGCCAGTCTCGCCTCCTCCAAAGTTACTCTTTCTAGCCTGGTGCTGCCCTTCTAACATACCCCGTGGAAGCATCCCCGCCCGCTCACCTGCGCATCCTAGCCAGGCCTGCCCTCTCTCTCACCCCAACAAGCAGGCCTCACTGTTCCTCTGAAGATGCTCCCAGAGGCCACCAGGTCTTGACATCCTCACGGGCGAGCTATCAGTCCTTTTGGCACTTCCGGCCTTGGCTGGGCTGTGGGCTCGCAGCCTCTTGACGTTCTTTCTCAGCCCCTCTTTACCTCCCCCACCCCCATCCTTCCTCCCAATATTTACTGCACACTGACTGTGTATCAGGCCCTTTGCTGAAACTATAAAGACTCACTAGACAACCTCCCTGCCCCCATGGAGCTGGCCACCTAGTTTTCCCCCTCCCTTTCATGCCCTCTCTGGCTATTTCTCCTTTTTAGTCCCCTGGATGTTTCCGCTGGGTATTTCCCCGGGATCTGTTTTTGATCTTCTTTGCCTCTGGGCAACCTCATGTGCAGACCACCACCTCTAGCTCAAATAGCTCCCAAATTTCTATTTCCAGCCTGCCCCTCCCCCAACCTCCAGTTCCCCAGGACATTCCCGCCTGTTCACCTACTGCACCCACCTCAACCTCAACCTCAACCTCAACGAGGCAAAAGTGAACTCGTTGCTTCCCCTTCTCCTGTCTCTTGGGCTTGCAAACTGCCCCTCCCCTGGGGCTCTCGTGATCAAGGCCCGTTTTGCACATTGCGCCTCTAGGATTTCCCCCACTTGCCCCTTTCCATCTTTGCCCGCCGCCCACATCTAGACTTTCACCCGCACTGTGGCCATAGCTTCTGGCTAGTTGGTCTCTGGACAGTGTCTTCCTGTCCATTCCATCTCCCAGGCTGCAGCCAGATTCATTTCCCCAAAGCACCGCTTGGATCTGTCACTTCGTTGTTTAAAAGAAGTTTCTAAGCATTCCATGGCCCCTGCTGCCCCCGAATGTGATCTAAATTCCCCAGTCTGGGTTCAAGGTCTCCGCGATCAGGCCCCAGCCCCTGCCCCAGACACCTCTCAGCCGCGTGAGCTCTACAGTCAGCCGCACGTGGCGTTCCGCAGACAGACCCGGTGCTTCCCGGCGGCCCCACTTTCTCTCACGCTTTCTCTTTCGAAAAATTCTTTTTTCCTTTCAGTTCTTGCATGATGTCAAACCGGGCACCCTTGAAGGCCTACCTCTCACACTGCCACCTCTAAGAAACTTTTTTCACTTTCTCGTCTTGATAGCCCCGCGGGAGTGATCCTCTGTCCTGTGACCTCGCACAACCCCGCACGCTATCTTATCTGGCACATGTAGTTTTCTGCTTTGCATGGGAGTTATCTGCACACATGCCTCCTTTCTGGAAGGGCAGCTTGCTCCTTTGACTCATCAGTGTGTGCTCTGGAAGGCTTAGAGCACAGAGTGCGGCTCTGTGGTCACTGCGGGATAAGTGCTCAGAAAGTATGTGGTGAATGGATGGGTAAAACCATGCAGGATAGGGTGGGTGGGTGGGTGGGTGGGCGGATGAATAGATGGGTGAGTGGATGAATAAGCATTTGCCGCTAGGGCTAAGCCAAGTGTGTAGCAGTTTGACAATGGCTGTTAATAAACATTAGAGAGGAGTGAGAGGAGCTGAGCTCTTTGAAGATGTACTAGGATGTACTTGGGTCCTCAGACACCTACTTAAAAACATTACGGAGTGAGCGCTAAGAGGGCAGGGAGGGGAAGGATAAAGCTCAGGAATGGAATCTTTCATCCTTGAGGGAGTCTTTGGCCCTAGAAATCCAAAAAGACTTGAGAAATGTGGCAGATTCTACTCCGTTCTCACCGGACACAGGTCTACGCAGGTCTTTGAATCATGTCAACGCTGAAGACACGGTCACTTTCAGTTCCATGACTCTGGACAAGTTTTCAACCTCTCTGAGCCTCAGTTTCCTCATCTGAAAAATGGGTCTACCTTATAGGGTCGTTGGGGAGATGCAACAAAATAGTCTTTGCAAAGTGCTCATCCAAGTACCTAGCGTGAGCGTACAGAACGCCACAGTGGCTGTGATCGTCGGGTTTGCCCTCCAGAAATTAGCAGTCGTTCTAGTAAGCGAAAAAATCGTTTCCCAGGTCAGGCGACATATAATCAAGGACTAGGTGACGTGGTTCTCTTTTTAAGTCCCACTGGAATTCAGAGAAGGTTGAGGACTAGAACAGTAGGGGAGGCCTCCCGGAGGAGGGGGGTTTAGGCAAACCTTGAAGGATGGACGGGATCTGGGAGAGAAGGAGGTAGACAGAGACTAGCGGGAAGGCTTATTTGTGCAGAAGCAGGGAAGGGCTGCTTGTGCAGCCAGCAGGTGGCTTCGGTGGTGGGGAGACAGCGAGGGAGCAGAAGAATGGCCTGGTGCAGAGTAATGGTGATCAGATGGGGAGCACCAATGACCTCGGCCGCTCATGACCCTCTGCCACAGAGACTGATGACAGAAAACCACCCAAGGGCATTAGTTCTTGAGAGAGAGAAATAATAGCTCACACTCCACACGGAATTTATCCTGTTTTGAGCATTTCGCCTGTGATCACTTGTGTGATACTCGGAGCAGCCCTATGACACGACCTTCCATTTTACAGGTGAGAAACGTGAGGCACAGAGAGGGCAAGTAACTTGCCTGAGGCCACACAGCTTCTGAGTGGCAGAGTCTTAGACTCAGCCCCAGGCTCTCTGTTTCAGAATCCACGCTCTTAACCACTATATTATGCTGCCACTTCCCTAGATCTCTGTAGCCTTTATCTCTCTTCACTCTGCGGCATGTTGCCAAAGGACAGAAAGACGGCCTCGCTGCCACCCTCACGCTGGAAACTCAGCCAGGCAGGCATTGGCTGAACGGTTATTGTGTGTTCACTCCTGGGTGCGTGTGGAGGGGGGATGGGAGCATCGCTAAGGGAGCCACTGAAGGAGAGGGCATGGACGGTGGCCCAGGGAACTCATAACCTACTGCAGCGGACAGGACCTAATTCACGGGGAAAAAAGGGAGAGCAGTGCCTGCCAGGTTGCTTTCCTGCCGAACCAGGGCCCCCCGCCCCCAGCCTGCAGCGCAGTCGCACTTCAGGGGGCAGCCTCAGCACCCAGAAGGCTGTGGATGGTTCATATGGGGCCTTGGCCCCAAAGGGTGCTTTACTGGATGTCTGCAAGTGAGACCCTGCTGTATAGGGACGGGCACATGGAGGTTTGGGCTCTCTCCACCCTCCTCTCTCTTTTTCACCAGGGGATGGGAGGGTGGAACCCGGGGCGGAACCAGGGGCAGAGTGGCAGCAGGCAGCCAGTGGCCTGACCACTCCCCGCCAAGCCCGCTCCATTCTCCATCCCTTCCTCCCAGTTTGTCCACCACACAGGCGTTGCTAAGTCCCTCTGTGTTCTGCCTTCCCGGAGGATGAGAGGGAGGGGGCACAGCGGACAGTAGGTGGAGGGGCAGTGGGACGAGGGCCCAGCACTGAGCCAAGGCGAGAGGCCTAGCAGAGGCCGCGGGCAGGGAGAGGACCTGGGCCTGCGAGCAGCCCACGCAGGGCAGGTGTGAGGGCCCCCAGATGGCTGACCCCTGCCGTCATTTCCTCTCCAGCCAGAGAACAATGGCTCAAAAACAAGTGGGGCCAGCCGGCCACCTTCCCGCCTCCGGGTCCCTGGGCACGCTTGCTCCCCCAGCCAAGCGAATGGGCACGTTCTCCCTCCCATTCCAGGCCCCGCACTCAGCCGGCAGCCCGGACAGTCGCCGAGGGATGAGGACGCCACAGCCCAGTGCGACGCCCTTGCTGCACCTGAAGCCAGGCCGAGCCTGACGCCCTGTCGCCTCCTCTCACGCACAGGGATCGGCGAGTGACCCGACCAGACATCTCCCTGCTGCATGGAACGGCTGCAGAAGGTGCGCGGGGCGTGTGCACCCCGAGCCTGGGCAGCCAGGGCCTGGGCCTCGCCGTGGGTGGGTCCAGGCTCCCCACCCAGGGTCAGGTCGGGGTCGATGGTGCCACCTGGTGGCTGCCCGCAGCGCCCCACCCCGGGGCCCCAGAGGCCTAGGGAGTCTTCTCCACCCTGGTCCACCCTCCTTTGGCCAGTCCTGCGCCTTTGGAGTGGCTGCCCGCGGCCCTCGCCCGCACGCACATGCCCACGGCCGCCTTCTCACTCTCCCCAGCACCCACTTACCTCCCCCGGGAGTGTCAGCTCCTCCCGAGACTCCAGTGTTCCCGGCTCTCCCTCCATCATCCCCTCCAGCATCGTGGTAAGTATTCCTCTGGCACCCTCAGGCTGGGAGGAGGGAGGGCTGGGACACGACGCTCCCTCCTGGGCGGCTTCTCTCGGACCCGCCTGCGTGGTCCTGCTTCAGCTGGTGGGCAGAACGAACCCCCAACTCCAGAGGTTTGCTCACTCCCTTTTTCCTGGTCTCGTCCTGTCTCGTTGTACCCAGAGTGTGAGGTTTTTTGAGGCGGCTCTCTAACCCTTTAAAATGAAATAGTGAAATTATTAACTTACAGGAGCTGCTGTCTGAAGCGGCTGCCCATTTTCTTCCTAATAAATTGCAAATCTGGCTCGTATGCCAGGATCCCAGGTGAGCCTTTCGGCACGTCTGTTCCATTGGCACCATGTTCCCACAGGCCAAGATGGACAATCAGGTGCTGGGCTATAAGGACTTGGCCGCCATCCCCAAGGACAAGGCCATCCTGGACATCGAGCGGCCTGACCTCATGATCTACGAGCCCCACTTTACCTACTCTCTCCTGGAACACGTGGAGCTGCCCAGAAGCCGGGAGGTGAGGGGTGGGGGGTTCTCCTTGGACCAGACTTGGGGGAAGGGCTCCCCCAGCCACATGGGAGGTGCTTTCTTTTCTGGAAGCCAAAACGAGAAAGGGAGCCGGGCGCGGGAATCAACCAGTGAGGACCTCGAGCCGGCAGACGGGCTGCAGGGGAGCTCCAGGTAGCCAGCAGGGAGGCCACGGTTGAACGGCAGCAGCAGAGGGGTCACGTAGGAGGAGAGTGGGAGCGGGCAGAAAGACAGCAGATTTGTGGAAAACGCCAGGAGCGATAAACTCGGAGGCCAGAAGTCCTAGCTGAGTGACCAGTGTGGTCTCAGCTTCCCCGCCTGTAAGATAGAGGTGCCCACCTCCCTCACCAGGTGGTTAGTACACGAGATCACACACACACACACACACACGCACACACACACATGCCAGGTGTGGTATTCGAGGAGAAAGGGGTACTGTCATGGCTGAGCAGTAAGAGAGGGGCCAGCCTGGGGGAGACTGAAATACCTGGCCCGGAGCCTAGACCCCATCCCGGATGCTTGTGGGTCGTTCTCGTCCATTCATTGCTAGGCTCTGAGGACAGGGCCACAGACATCTTCTGTTGGCCCTCAGAGCACAAGGATCTGTGGCTCCTTGGTACATCCTAGGAAAGACTTCGGATTCTGCCCAGGAAAGTGCTAGAAGGGAGAAGGACGGAGGGCTAGTGCTGAATAGTGGCAAGGACCGATAGAGAAGAAGTGGCCCAGACATGGGTGGGCAAGATGCAGAGTTGGGTGGGGGGTGCAGTGGCCCCGCTGGGGGTCTAGGGATACAGGTTTGATCAAACCCCGTGGCTCTGACCGGCTCCTCTCCTTCACAGCGCTCGCTGTCACCCAAATCCACATCCCCCCCACCATCCCCAGAGGTGAGTCTGCCCTATGCCTGACACGGCCCAGCCCTGCTCTGACAGGCCCAACCCCCACTCCCCACACGCATCCAGACAGGGCTCTGCAGAGCCCAGGGGGTGACAGAATCAGTGGACCTCGGCCTGTCACTGTCCAGCTCTGTCCATCTGTCTGTCTGACCCAGGACCTCATGTAACTCTTTCTCCTGGGTCAGGCTCCATCAGCAGGTCAAGGTCTTGGATGCCCTGCTCCTGCCCTGGGGTAGGGGGCTTGCAGCTGCTAGGGTGGGAGGACAGAGAAGTGGAGTGAGGCGAAGCCGCATCGACATGGGTTGGAAGGGTAGGGTGGGGGGCCTGGGAGCTGCAGTGAACCTCACTTCTGCTCTGCAGGTGTGGGCGGACAGCCGGTCCCCTGGAACCATCTCTCAGGCTTCAGCCCCGAGAACCACTGGGACCCCCCGGACCAGCCTGCCCCATTTCCACCATCCTGGTAGGTCTTAGTGACAGCCCAGCTGCATCCTTTCCCTAAGACTTCTTTTTCCTTCAAGAAACCAAGCCCCTTGCTCTCAGTCCCCCACTGTCTGGGGTATAAACTCCCCACAGAACTGGCCAGACCCCCAGGTAACACGATCCTGGGCATGGCTCCCAGAGATGGTGGGTCCTGTCACGTCTTCTTTCCCACCCAACGAGGAAAGTGCAAAAAGTCCCAACCCCCTAAGGGACAGTTCTAAGAACTCCCGGTTCTGCCTTGGCTTTCGGCAGGAGCCCGTGAATGTCCTACCTTCTCCCACTCCACTTGTCTCCATTCTCCTCACTGACCTGGCCTCCTTCTCACCTGCTCTTGCTCCCTCCCCACAGAGACCACCCGCCCAGATTCCAACATCTACAAGAAGCCACCCATCTACAAGCAGAGAGGTGAAGTTCCCCTAAGTGACCCGAGTCCCCTTCCTGCTACGTGCTGGGAGGCCATGCCAAGGGCTGGGAGGGGATGGGAGAATAACTGTCCATAACAGCACAGAACCGTGCCCTGTGCTCCTCCTCGTGCATAGTTTCCACATCCACGATCTCGCAGGTGTGAAGCGGGGAGGAGTGAGGGAGTTGGGAGCTGGGGCATGCATGGGCCAACCGTGACCTCTGCCCGCAGAGTCCATGGGAGGCAGCCCTCAGAGCAAGCACCTCATCGAGGACCTCATCATCGAGTCATCCAAGTTCCCGGCGGCCCAGCCGCCCGACCCCAACCAGCCAGCCAAGATCGAAACCGACTACTGGCCGTGCCCGCCATCGCTGGCCGTTGTGGGTAGGCGAGACCGCGGGACAGGGGGAAGGGAGGCTAAGACAGCGCCTCATAGCCCTGGTTGACGGCCCATGAGCCCACCCTCACCCCGACCCCCACTTCCACCCTGTGGCCTGTAGGGAACCCTGCAAGCTCCTTGCTCACTCCTCTCGCATTCCTATAGCTCTGCTGTCGGCAGCCCTATTTGTTAGTCGTTCATCTCTTTCCATTCATTTATTTGACCACTCGACAGACATTTGTCACACTTCACTGTGTCCGGGGTTCTGTGATGGGTCTGGGAAAGAGAAAGACAAATGAGACAAGGTCTTAGTCCCCAGTGAATTTAAGTCGTGTGAGTGCGTGTTGCCTACCCAGCCTCACCACAACACCAGAAAAGGTCACTTTTGTTTTATTTTTTATTTTATTTTATTTTATTTATTTTAATTATTTTATATTTTATTATTTTATTTTATTTATTTTATTATTTTATTTATTTTATTATTTTATCTATTTTATTTTATTTTATTTATTTTATTTTGTTTTATTTATTTGTTTGTTTGTTTGTTTATTTATTTATTATTTTATTTTATCATTTAAAGATCATCTGTAGTGTTTGCTTGAAGGCGCAGCCTAGTGCCACGCACACAGCCAGCACCTGATAAATACTTATTGAGCAGATGGTTCGTTGACACACCTACTTTTGCCCATGTTTCTCAGAGACAGAATGGAGGAAGCGGAAGGCATCACGGAGAGGGGCAGAGGAGGAGGAAGAAGAGGAAGATGATGACTCTGGGGAGGAGATGAAGGCTCTCAGGGAGCGTCAAAGAGAGGAACTCAGTAAGGTAGCATCTCGCTACTCCCCAACCCGGGTCCCCTGTGTCTTCCTGGGGAAAAGGTTCTGGTTCCATTCCATAGCTACCCTGGCCAGAGCATGTAAGGAATTCTCCTCCCTTCCCAGGATTTCAGTGGCTGCTTTAGGGGGAACACTAGTGAATATGAGGGTCAAAAGCACAGAAAGGGTGGGCTCCCCAGTGCCCGGCTTCGGCAGGCTGAGCAATTCGTGGGAAGGGGAGATAGGAGAGAGCAGGCTGCTGGTCTCCAGGGGAGGATGAGGGTGTTGGGAGTCATGTAAAGGCCACTGACGGCGACATGGGCTTGTGCTCTGGGCATCTTGGCCAAACCCAACGTGGCAGCCCATCAGACCAGAATAACAGACTCCATGGGCTTCTGGGCATAGCCCAGCCACCTGGGAAGTCTGTCCCCACTCCTGCCTGCAGCACGCCCAGCTCCGAGCCTTTTGGAGATGAGAAATGAGCATCTCCGTCTTGGACCCATCTCCCTTTCCCCTTCCCCAGGTTACTTCCAACTTGGGAAAGATGATCCTAAAAGAGGAGATGGAGAAGTCATTGCCTACCCGGAGGAAAGCCCGTTCCCTGCCTGACCGGACGCCCTTCCACACCTGTGAGTGCCATGCAGGGAGCTGGGGACCGCCCGGCCAGACCCTGAGGCCTGAATCGAATAGTCAGGTGTCTGTCATCCACCAGCACGTGCTACCACGGGTGTAAGAGACAGAAAATTGGGTTGCTGGCTCAAGACGCTCATGCTGTCCTTAGGGCAAGAATACCACTCCTAGAGCAAGGCTGGATGATAAAGGACAGTGTCGGCTAAAGCAGAATTAGCTAATTTTGTTTAATTTAATAAACATTTATTGTCTACCATGTGCTAGGCACGGGGGATTATAAAGAGAGAAAAAATATCGTACTCTCCTTCAGTAGCTTCCAATCATTGGGAAAAATGACTCGGAAACTGGGGTTTTGGTCCAGCAGGTATCTGGTGTGAAGAGAGGTGCATAGTGAGTGCTTTGAGAGTCTGGTGACAGGGCCTGGGGTCGGAGGGTTGGGGGGTTGCTAAACCAAGCCAGAGGAGGAGAAGACGTGGCAGACACTAGGGGCAGTGGAAGCAAAGGCCAAGAACAGGAAATATCCTGGCCTCCAGGAACCTGGAATCATCCCATGTGGTGGCAGGAATGAGGGCAAAGAGGTGGGGTGGCCCATGCTTTGAACACCATGCCTCAAACCACCAACTCGAGCCTGGATGTCCTTAGAGCATGGCGGCTGGAGAGGAGGGGAGAGATCTGAGAACCCCAAACTGGGAGCAGTGAGGCCTGTGAAAGCCCAGGCTCAGACACTGCACCGCGTCATTTCCACTGTGTTGCACTGGTCAGAGCAGCTCCCTGACAGCACCGACTCGGGCAGGGGAAAGAGGGTCACGTCCTGATGACAGGAACTGCAGGAGGGCACACGGGCTGGGGGATAGTGATCGAGGCCATCTTAGGAGACAGTCTGCCACACTTTCCAGTAGTCTAGGTAAGGGCTAAAATATACCCAGGTCCAGAGAAGAGGCGATGGGTTTGAGAAATGGATAGGAGATTGACTCAGTTGGACTCAATGGGTTTTGTCTCGGGTGCCAAGTGATGGCAAACCTGGAACTGAGATCTTGAAAGAGGTGGGTTTGGGGCGGGGGTGGTGGCGGGAGATGAAGAGACTGGTTTGGGGATGTGTTGGGTTTGAAGTGCATGTAGGTGGGAGCCGGGTCTGACCAAGTCGCAAGCTTGAGAGGTGAGTCCAGCCGCGGGCAGAGTTTTCAGGTTATAGGTAGTAATAAGACCGTGAGAAAAATGTGATTGTACAGAGAGAGGAGAGAGGGCCAGGACGGGTGTCCACACTGTACCCTGGAGAGCACGCACGTTGAAATCCAGATGAAGGTTGTTAGGAGGAGGTTGGGAAGGGACCCAGCCTGAGGATGTGGGTAGCCTCGAAAGGCCTCATTCTCTGTCTGAGGGCGGGGGACTTGATCTGGGAGCGGGCCACGGTGGACGTGGAGGGTGTCTGCTGAGCCAAAGGTGGGTGAGGCTTGCTGAGATTCAGGAAGGTTTAGAACAGCGGTCCCCAACCTTTTTGGCACCAGGGACCGGTGCTCCCATGAGAATCGAATGCCTGCTGATCTGAGGTGGAGCTGAGGCCATTTTGCTAGCGCTGGGGAGCGGCTGCAGATACAGATGAATCTTCATGCACTCACCCACCGCTCACCTCCTGCTGGGCAGCCTGGTTCCTAACAGGCTGAGAACCGGTACCATTCCGGGCTTGGGGATTGGGGGCCCCTGGTTTAGAATAGCTACTGCATGGAATGGGAGCTGCTCCAAGGCCTTCCATCTGGATAGTCTACAGGTTTTACCTCCATAGCTTGCAGGCGAGAGGGCAGCTGTAGGCTGATCCAGGCAGAGCTTGTGAGGCAGGTGCCGCGGGATGAGGGGCCAAGTGAGCTGCTGAGTGCTGGTGAGAGCCGTTTTGTACCCAAACACAGGCTGAGGGACAAGGGGAACTGGGGATCAGGACGCTGGGCGTCCCCAGGAGATCGAGAGCAGATGTACTAGGAACAAGGCTGAGGGGAAACTGCAAACAAAGAAGGGTGCTGTGGCCACAAGGTGGGACACATGGGCTCTAGATGTCAGGGTGAAGCAGTTGTGGATGACAAGGTCATCGAAGGGGTTGCCTGCTGTGGAGTGGAGGTGAAGGCCCCTGGGGTGGGGGATTCAAGGAGCCGTAAGGCGTGCATGCAGCTAGGACATCCACAGAGTCCCTGGAGATGATATTTCAGGATGGGCGGGAAGCGTTCCAAGAGGCCTTGTTAGACAAGGTGAATAAATATAGTTAAGGCCTAAAGAATGAGGCAGATAGAGAGATGCCCCAAAGGTTGAATTCCGTCTGTGTTCCACCAGAATTTGCTACTCAGTCAAAATTAGCTCTTTAGCTTCCATTTTGGCGCCCAGAACGTGTGCGCAATCATAGGATTGCACGCGTTGCGCTCGTGGCTACTCAACCTTAATGACTTCAGAATTGCAAACGGGCGTGTCATCCTGACTCAATGGTAACCTCAAACCGTCACTTTCAAACACAAATAAGCCTTCTACAAGTCATTCGGAAGGAAAACCGTTCTATGTGTCTCGTAGGTTGAAATTCTGTCAGTCGAAGTAGGAACGTGTGTTTCCCGCAAAAGGAAAATTGTGAAAGCAGATCATTTTCAACACGAAAACAAGCGCTAAGCATCTTAAAAATGAAGGAGGAGTAAAGGGGGGCGGGGAAACAAGGTCTGAAAACACATCTTGTTCTCACCAATCAGACTTCTAAATAACACACTTGATGGGAACGTTTGAATGAGACGGTGGCGGATCGTTTTGCGTCTGTCGAGGCGAAACCTTTAAATGAGAATGACGTTCGAAATGATGGCGGCAGAATGCCAGCACTTTCCAGTAGTGAGGGAGTCGAGGCCTGCCCCAACTATGAAGCTAAAGTACAACGTTTTGCTAGGAAAAGCTACTGCCGAAACCCCATTTTCTTGAATTATAATGTGCGACATTATTCAATGTGCAAGTTGAAAGCGACATCGGGGCGTGCTGGTGCCCTCTGGCAGCTGCCGGGGCTGGGAAAAGGGATTGTTTCCATGTCAGACTGTCGAATGTTTGAGACTCGATGACTGACATTGCTCATCATAAAACTGCAGTAATTCAGTTACTTCGATGAAACGATAGGTGTCCTTTGCATCCCAGAGGTTCATTTTATGATGGCGAGCCTCAGCCTCTGTCATGGCTGACCGTGGACGTTGACACTCGGGCACTTGGCCCAAATGGAAACTTGGTGCACTTGGCGTTACAGAGAGGGCGGGCATGAGAGGGGGTTCAGAGCTGCCTGCATGATGTCACTTGCCGAAGGTGATGGGCAGGAGCCGGTAGCCAACAGAGGCCCACCAGGTTCCCCCTAGTCCACCACCCTTCACTGCCCAGCTCCTGGGGGCGGAGACCTCTCAGGAATGACTGTCACCCAGAGGGACTGAACGGGTCTCTTGCTCTCTTCCAGCCTTGCACGCAGGAACGTCTAAGTCCTCTTCTCTCCCCGCCTACGGCAGGACCACCTTGAGCCGGGTAAGGTCCCAGACCAGAGGTTGCAGACTGTGTGGGAAGCGTGTGCATGTGGGGTCCTCTGAGGGACCGAGCTACTTGGCATCCTGGGGGAGCAGCGAGACCCCTAAAGTGAAAGGGACCAATGAGGAACATGCCAGCTTCTTTCTAATCCGTTTGTGTCCTTTTTAGCTACAGTCTACAGACTTCAGCCCTTCTGGGAGTGAGGCTGGAAGCCCAGGTGAGAGGCAGGGCCGACCTGGTGCCAGGGGAGCCTGGAAAGGGGCTAAAGCAGGCCCCCAGGGCAGCCCCATGGGTGTTATGGGCGGGGCTGTGTGGCTGGAGGTGGGGAGGCTGAGCCCGCAGGCTTGGAGGCCTGCCTGACCCAGTCTTCTCTCCCACAGGCCTGCAGGTGAGTGCCTTCTGGAAGGGAGCACATGGAGCACCAGCAGTGTGACTGGCAGTGTTGGGGAGGGGGATGTGGGGCCACAGGGTTGCCTGATGAGGACATGAGAAGCCCAGAGTAAGGCTGGGAGGCCTCCCTGCCCCGCTCCGGCTCACTGCAGCTTTGGTCTCCTCAGAACGGAGAGGGCCAGAGGGGGAGGATGGACCGGGGGAACTCCCTGCCCTGTGTGCTGGAGCAGAAGGTGAGGGGCAGGGGCAGAGCCGGGGGGCAGTGGGCAGGGGATAGAAGCGTCTACAGTGGGGTGGGCCAGCTCCGGGAGAAGCCAGGGAAGTGAATGCGCTAAGGGGCCTTCCTGGATTTGCTGATGGGGGCGCAGCAGGGACGCTGGGGGAGATGAATGGCCAAACAGCATGAACCCTGTGGTCCCTGCAGGCTGAAAAGGGGCCTGGGGAGTTGAAGGGGCTACGCTGACAGGGAAGGCTGTGAGCATAAGACTGGTCCTCTCCCCTGCCCCCCAGATATATCCCTACGAGATGCTGGTGGTAACCAATAAGGGGCGAACCAAGTTGCCTCCGGGTGTGGATCGCATGCGACTAGAGGTACATGCCGGGAAATGCACTGGTGGTGAAGGGGCTCCAGGTGGGCAGCCCCCCTGCCTGGTGGGGGTGACCTGAGGTCTTAGTGGCACTCGTCACTCTGCCCAGCCCCGCCCTCCTATCCTATCCATGTGTCCCCCGACAGAGGCACCTGTCAGCAGAGGACTTCTCCAGGGTATTCGCCATGTCTCCCGAAGAGTTTAGCAAGCTGGCTCTGTGGAAGCGGAACGAACTCAAGAAGAAGGCCTCTCTCTTCTGACCGTCCCCACGCTCTGTGACTGCCCCTCTTCCCTGCTGCTTCAGGGCCCTGGAGCTGGGTCACTAGACCCCAAAGCATCATCTCTTAAGGAAGCAGAGAGATGGGCACAGGTGGTGTTAGCTCCATTCCTAGTCCAGGGGAGCCCAGGCCTCTCAGTGCTGGGTTGTGGGACGTGGACGTTGTTCCCATAATGAGCCGGGGGCCTCCCCTCATCCCTGGTCCTCGTTGCACAGGGCAAATCCGGGCTGGACTCCAGCACACACAGAGTTAGATTCTGCACCCAATCCCTTCCCCTCTCCCCCTATGAAAAGAGGTCCCCAGAAGAGTGAGAGTGAGGTGATATGCACATGACACTAGGAGGTCACGCCTTGATGTCCTGACCAGTGGGTGGTGGAACCCCCTGGCCTGGCGGAAGGAGGGAAGGGTGGGAAGCAGCAGGCAGGCAGGCAGGCAGGGAATGCTCCAGGCCCCTGTGTCTGCCCAGCGCTCTTCCTCACCTCACCACAGCTTCCCCTGCCCCTGGGCCTCCTGCCTCCGACTCCAGCAGGGAGGCGCCCTGCCCTCCGGCTCACCCAGTTCTCTCCTCGCAAATCCTATGCTTCGAAGCCTCATGCTCAGCCCTGTGGCTTCCCCAGAAGCCTTGGCTTAGAGTGGAGATGTTGCCTATGTAGAACCCCAGACCCCCCTCCCATCAACCTCTGGGCAAAGCCAGCTAGAATCCTACCTTCTGGCACCCAGGTCCTAGGCAGAACCAGGCCTTGGGGCTCCCTCGGATGGGATCAAGAGGCCAGGCCGAGTGTCCTGGCTACCAGGTCCCACCCACACCCATGCATCCCCCACCATGCTCTCTGAAGAATGTAATTTATTGGGGCACCCCCAGCTGCTTTCCTCACCTAATCCTCTGCCCTACCTTAATCACACACCCAGCTTTTCTTCTCTACAAATACATATGTGTATATAATTATATATATATTTTTGCCCAGGTCTGGGTTTTCTTCCCTCCCAGACCCTGGCTTCCCTTTCCACTGTGTGTGTGAGATGCTGGGGGAGGGGAACTCTGCTTGGAATTAAAAAGTTGCATTGGGTCCCCAAATCTGTTTGTTATTTATGAGCCACCAGGTCCAGGTGGTGTCAGGCGGAGGGAAGTCATGGGAGTGAGGGTTTAAATGGGGGCACATGGGGTTGGAGGTAGAGAGATGACATGTACACTGCCCTTCCCTAACCTGGGCCATAAAAGCAGGGGCTGGTCCAGCAGGGTCCTGTTTGCCGCCTCTCCTTCGGGGGCTGTGTGATGGTGGATAGTAGAGGGATGGAAACACACTGTGGAGCCTGACATGCAAACGAGCGAGGAGGGACGGCTACTCTGTCCTCAATCAAGGCCCTAAATGTTCCCCTTGGCAGGCAAGCTCAACAGTTGACATGACGGCCCCCTCTAGCACCAAGATATTCACAGTTCACTGGGGAGGCCACACACAGAAAAGGTCAACAGGGTATGAAGAGGCAGTGAGCTGACTGTCGAGGATCAGGCAGAGAGAAGTAACGAATGGAGAAATGATGGACTCAGGGTCAAGTGGAGGCTGAGAGAGGTGTAATTTGGTCTTGGTTGATTCAGCAAGGACTTCTGGGGGTGGGGAGGACATGGACCTGGGTGTTGAAGGGGTGGAGGGGGGAAGATTTGATTGGAAGATCAGAGGGAGGACTTTGGTGTGGGTGCTCGTGGCCTCACCTGCCTGAAACAGAGCCCAGGTGTGGGGTGCCCGAAGAGGGGTACGGTCAGGTGGCTAAATAGGGTCAAGGACCAGTAAGTTGGAGGAGACCCTAGTGTGAACCTAGGACTGGACCTGGGACCTGAATCCAGCCTCCCACCCCAGGACAAGTTTCTAGCCCCTTGGGCTAAAACAAAAGCAAGCAGATGAGAGAACCACTCAAATGCGAACCGAGACTTGACTTTAAATGGGCGGGTCCTGTATATCCACAACATGGTTCCATCCTCTCTACACACCTGTGAGGGCAACAGCACAAACCATTTTAATCCTTTTAGTGAAGGGGAAAATTGTGGACTTGGAGACATTGCATCTGAAGCCTGAAGCTCCATACAACTAACGAGCGGAGACCGGAGACAGACACCTGAGACCCTTGACGGCTAACCTAGGCCTTTCTCAAAATAAACAGGTGCCTCTCCAGGGGCCTCCGGGAGGCCGACTGGGAGGCTCAGAGAAAGGAACGGTCTCCACACACGCGCCCCGTGTGAGGCGTGGGTGAATGTGTGCAGGGCTTTCTTGTTCCCACACGAGGTATCACAGTGCCCTGGGAAATGCTGGTGGTGGGGCCGACTGGACACTATGTCCTAAAGAATTTTAAGTTCCTGACGTTCAGGGCAACTCGAAAGTGCAGCTCTGTCCCTAAAACAAAAACTTGGGGAGAGGGTCTCAGCGCCTCCTCCCCAAACTACACGTGCACACAAGCGCACGTGTGCACGGGCGCACACACGGACAGATGCAAAACCTTGGTGAGCGGTTAGCCCAGTGGTTTCCAATCCTTTGTAGCACTAAAGCTCTCTTTTCAATTTAATCTTACTATTAGTGATTGGAATAAATGTATAAGCTGAATTTTATAGTGAATTATGATGAAAATCATTGAGAACAGAGCAGCTATGATAAACAAAAAGTAAGGTTTGATGACCATAAAATTTCAAGTAACAGTTGCTCTTTGGGCAAACGAAGGATTTCATTTATTACTCTGTTTGGTTACACAGTATTGAGAAAACCCTGATTCACCCAGGTAGACGGTTATAAAATAATGGTGATTTAAAACTGCACGCCAGTCCGTTCACATTCCTCCCGTGGCGTGGCAGTAGCGTCTACGTCCCCTCTCCTTGAGTCTGGTTCAGTCACTTGCTCATTGAGAACTGTTCACCCTGTCATTTAAGCTTTCATTTAAGCTGACAGGAGGAGAGCCTTCATTCAAAGGTCTTCTCCCAGACGAGCTAATCTGGCAGCAGAATTTAAATACCTCAGTGACTCTAATACTTCTGGTGGATGACACACGTAACACATATAATAGAGTGTCCAGTGACTTTATTAGAATTTTAAAAATAAAATTTAAAAAGTTAGGCCAAATGAAAGCTCATCAATTCCTGGTATATTCCCACCATACCCTAGCGTTCCTCAAGACATGTCGAGGGGGAAAAATGGATTTAATCCATCCAGCTGCTTCCTTTTCCACAAGGAAGTAGGCCCAGGGAAGAAAGGTGCTGGTCAGACTTGAGTCTCCAACCCCCCAGGTTCCTCCTTGAGGAACAAAATGGACCAGTTTCTTCCTTTTGTTCGTACACATTTTGGCCTAAAAGACTCCTCTCATTCCCTATGGGACTCCTCACCAGGGACCCTATCATTTTTTGCCCCAAGCAGCCATAGAACTGAGTTCCAAATGCTAGCTCAGCCTGGCTCAGGGAACACTGACCCTGACCATGACCCCCCACCCCCACCCCCATTCCTCAATCTGGATGGCAGGCTGTGCTCCACTGCACACAGCCAGCTCTGGACAGGTCATGGTCTCCTGGGCCTCAGCCCCTCTGGGGAATGGGACCCAAAGGCAGGGTCCATGCAGTGGAGCCCCAAGACTCTCGGTCCTACAGTTCTGTGACAGGGGCTACCCCTGTACCTCGTGGGACAGTGAATGCCTTACCCCCTCATCACAGGATGTCAGAGGTCGGCAGAAACCCACTGAACAAACATCAGCCCCATCGTCAGGAGGAACCTCTGTCCATTACTGAGGGGGGCGGGCGAGGAGATGGCAGAGGGTAAAGTGGGCTGCTAGAAGGCAGGTCCGTAAGGCCATGGCTTTGGACAGTCCAAGAAACCCTGCTCCTGTTGAGGGTTCTGCCTGTGTAATTCTTAGGTGTAATTTTCCCAGGTGTAATGTCCCCATAGGAAACCCACCTTCTGTTTCTTCCCTTGGTGTGACTGGGAGAGCCAAAGACGCCACTTACTTCCTGAAGGACCTGTGGCCTAGCGCGGTACCTACTTAAAGTAGCAAGTGACAAGTGAAATTAATGTTAATAAATATACTGTTTAACCCCATAGACCTAATATATTACCGCTGCAACATGCAGTCCACACAAAACCTCATTACTGAGCTTTTCTACATTTTTTCTTGTACGAAGTGGTCAGAACCTGGGGTGTATGCACCCTACATGCAGCTTACCTCAAGAGGACTTGCAGGGGTTGGTGCTCCACAGCCCTACGTGGCCCGTAGCTACCGTGTGGTTCGGGGACAGGGGGTGGCGGCTGGGGCATCTGCAGGCTTGCAGGACCTGCAAAGCGTCTCATTCCTTCATTCCTCACCTTGACAACCTCCGGGGCCCCCTCCCCCTTCTCGAAGGATCGGTCTCATGCTGCCCCTGTGGTGGCTGGAAAACGACTGCATGAAATGTGTTCCTTGCTGGAAATTACCGGTTCACCATCGCCCTGGGCGCATAGGCTGTCCCCCGCAGGGACGTGAGGTTCTCACAACACGCGTTCTGCTTCTGGACCCCCCCCCCCACGCACACGCACACCTGCACACCTGACCTGTGGGTGGACAGGTGGTGACCAGAAGAAACCAGACCTTCGTGTTCGGACCGAATGAAGAGCGGGGTTTAGGGCTCCAAACTCTGCACCTGTGCATGCCGAGGCTGCCGACTGCGGGGTCTGCGCCGGTGAATGAGTAAAGTGCGGTTCCCGTTCCTCACTGAGGTCTGGCGGGCCGGGTCCATCGGGGTCTGGCGGCCCCACGGCGCCCCCGGGGCCTGCCCCCCAGCCCCCGGCCCAGCCGGGGCGGAGCGGGCCGGGCCCCGCCTCCCTCGCGGGCTGCGGGGCCTCCGGGAGCCGGAGCCGGAGCCGGGAGCGGAGCCGGAGCCGGGCTGGGGCCAGGAACCGGGCCGGAGCCATCATGCTGAGCCGGCTCGGGGCGCTGCTGCAGGAGGCCGTGGGCGCGGTGAGGCCGGAGGCCGGCGGGGGACCCCCACCCGCCGCCCTTCATGCTGCCAGGCGCTTCCTTCCCGGCTGCTCCATTTCCTGCCGTCCTCCCCAAACTGCTTCCTGTGTCTGCCTCCTGCTCCCCAGTCCCTTCCGATTCCCTGCTCTTCTGGGTCGCGGTGCTCCCTGACCACCCAAGAGTGTCTTCGCCACCCCCCCCAGTCCCCATCCACCCCAGCCTGTCTCCCTCCCTCCCTCCTGCTCGCTGCTCCTCCCTTCTGGTCCCCTGGGCTTCAAAGTAACCCCCCTTCCCTCCCTCGGAGCCCCCACGGCACCCCAAGGCCTTCTTCAGGCCCAGCGTGCTCCCCCCTCCACTAGGGCAGGGCGGGCCCTAACTGGCCAGGTCCCCAGGAAGGGCGCACACAGGCTGGGGTGGGTGGGCCCTGGCCCAGGAAGCGGCCTTCTGCAGGTTCCCAGCCTGTTATCTCAGTGCGGGAGGAGCACTGGGTATGGGGAGGCCAGCCCTGCGTGGTGGGGCCTGGGGCAGCCCTCTGGGGAGAGTATGTGGATTTCTGACATTCCCTGGAGTTTGTGTTTTTTGCCATTTTCCTCAAGGGTGAAGGCTGGGCCGAGGAGGCCCATAGGTTCACTTCATTGAGTAAAATAAAAGTGCAGTTTAGATAGGATAGGCGGAGGCTCTGTAACAACCCTGTCAAGAATCTGTCTGTAAAGTTAATTCTTTTGTCTCAGTGTAAATTAAACCCTTTCCAAATGGATCCGTTTATCAGATTTCCTCAGGAGAAACAACTTTGGATTCCCTTCCTCCCCCTTCCCCCCCCATCAGAGCTTATTATGAATGAGAACAGTCTCAGCCTTAAGCAAACTTATGAACGAAGTGAAAAGTTTCTGTTTCTTGCTCATCTGCCCCACCTGCCCCCCAACACTGCCCTCCCCAGGTGGCCAGGGACCTGGGACCATCCCACCTGGGGAGAGGAATTCCATGGGATCTCTCCTTCCCCTTCTTGTCCCCAATCAAGACAGTTGTGTTGTCAACTTGGAAAGTGATCTGACAAACTACCTCATACCTTTCAGGGAGAGCTCCTTACCCAAGGGGAGGTGACTGACAGACAAGACCTTAACCCTAAGAAGTGAACTTCTGATGCCTCCAATGCAAGAATTTCACTGTCAGAGGCTGGAGGTGATATTGGTGGTCAAAGGAGATACTTCCAGGCAGGAGCTCTCTCAGGCTCCTCAGTGTACAGCCCATAGGCAGCACCCTAGAAGTCTGGCCCTGCGTGGCTTGTCGGGAAGGGTGGGAACCCCTCTTTTCCCCTGTACCCCTGCAGCTTGGGCACAGGTCTTCCCCCTGGCTAAGGCGTCCGGTGAAGACCCCAGCAAGCTGTTTGACTTCTTGTTAAGGAGAAAGCGTGCTTTTCCTGCTCTCCTCTGACAAAATAGAATAACAATCCTTACCTTCAAAAGGAAATTATCTGGTACAATTTCTTTGATCTGGAGTTAGAGTAGCTAATAATAGACTCAGGTAAAGGTTATCCCCCTGCTTCTCTCTCATGGTCTGTCTTGGCTAACCTGCGTTCTCCTGATTCTTCTATTCTTCCTGTATTCCTTTTTTTCCTCTTTTTCTTTTTTCTCTTTATTATTATTATTATTGTTAATTATTATTATTAATTTTGGTGTAAGCCCAGCTCAATGTTTTTGGAGACTGTAAATGAATTTTGAGGTTTGATGAGCCCCCCTCACAGACTTGTTTGATAATTGTAGTGTTGGCCAAGGGTCAGGGGTTTTTTCAAATACGGGAACTATGGAAGGTGTCTTAAGGAGCTTACTGAGCTTTTTAGTAAATATTTATGAGTAGTCACCACGTGTGTGGCCCTTTAGGGGCAAGCGGAGGTTCTACAATAATAGTATCACATAGAACGTGATAAGATACGGTCACACCACATACACCGTGTGTTTGGAACGACCGTGGGAGATGTCACTCTGGCAAGGGCCCTGGAAGATGTGACTGGCCTGCTCCCCATGGCCTACAAAAAAAATATTCAGACTCCTTGTCTTGGCGTTCAAAGCTCCGTACACTCACTCGTCAATCCATTCTTGCCCAAGACACGCTTTGCAGAGTGCCTTCTGCAGGAAATGTCATCTCTGGTTGTCGAAATCGGACCCAGTTCTTCAAGTTTTCGTTCCGGCGTGACATGAGTAAAGCCTTCTCTGTTCTAGCCTGTTGGAAATTACCCCTCTTTTCCTCGAGGTCACTTTCCGCCCCTCCTGTGTTGTCACATGGCTTCTTGTCATGCGTTTTGTATTCTCTTCTCCTTTGTGGAGCTGTATGGCCTGTGGCACCTAGCACAGTGTCTTGTAGGCACTCAGAAGATACTTCTTGAATAAATTAAAGAAGATACGCGGTTCTCTGGTGCAGTAAAGCATGAGGTTAGAGGGAGATGCACCCAGGAACCCTGGAGAGAGCTTAGTGGAACTGGTGGCCTCAGTGAGACCTCACTGAGGACCATTAGGATCTAGACAAGTGTAGGGGGCACAGGGCCTCCTGGGCAGAGGAGTGGCCTGAGCACAGACCAAATGGTAGAAATAAATGTCTGTGAGGAGGGACTACCTGATTGTGCATTTTTCTCTTGCAAACATTTGCTCTGCAAGGAAAGAGAAGAAATGCCCTTTTTTGGCAGAAGTGTTCAGGGAAAGTGGTTGTTATCAGTTCAAGGCCAGTTCCACTAAGACTGTGGAGATGGACAGAGCACTTCTGGAAATGGCCCGGGAAGGGGGCGCGTTTAGGGCTTGCTCATAGCAGAGTCAGAATCCCCCAGGGCCAAGAGCAGGAGCTGGAGGAGGCATGGATGGGAGCAGAGCTAGCTGAGGAGGACTTAGGGCTGCGCAGGCCTGCAGCCTTGGCCCAAAACTGCGCTCCCATTACAAGTAAAGCTCTTTCTTGACACCATGCTAACGTTAACCGGCCGGCTGAACTGAGCCTGTCGTGGCCTTGAACACAGCTTTGCAGAGCCTCTCAGATTCAGAAGGACCTGAAAGTTTCGTCTTCACCACATGTCCCATCTCTGTCTTGCTTTAGTGGTTTTGGGGGTACCGCTGTTTTCCTCTGTGTACCTCCGTTGTAGCCTAAGTATGTTGCATTGAATGATCTATTTCTGTCTGTTCACTCCACCAATGTTCTTCACTCCCCTGGGACAGGGATTGTGGAATCAGGACATGTGGCAGGAGTACAGCAGGGTCTGGAGAGAGGTGGCAGGAGGTCATTGGCAAGATACGGAGACTGTGGATATGTTTCTATTACACGTGTTACTCTTCCTTTTGAGAATCTGGGGTCACAGTGCCTCCTCCAGGGCCTCGCACTGACCCGACACTTAGTGGATGGTGGAATGTCCGTTCTGATGAGTGCTGGTAGCAGCGGAGCCCGTGATCACGCAGGTTGTGTCTCTGCTCTCTCTGCAGCGGGAGCCCAGCATTGACCTGCTGGAGGCGTTCGTGGAGCACTGGAAGGGTATCACGCACTACTACATCGAAAGCACAGGTGGGGCCTGGTCTCCCCTGCAGGGAACTGGGAAGAAGGTATGGGCAGAGTCACCATGTAGCTCAGAGGCACATCTGTCTTAGGGAAGGTGACTTCTGCTTCCTAGGAGTTCAGAGCATGGGCTGGCCCTGCTCTGACCCTTTGGGAGATGAGGTGTGTGAGGTGGGAGTGGGGACAAGGAGGTTGGGGGTCTCGCTGGCCTACTCTACAAGGCAGAGATTGAGCTCCATCACCTTCAGCTTCCAGCTGGGTCCAGCGTCCAGGCCTTCAGTCTTCAGGTGCCTGTGTCAAGGGCTTACTGATTAATAGAAAAGAAACTGAACAAATTCCTTCTTTCCCTAAGCCAACTTGGAGGACATTTCCTTTGTAGAGTCAGGAGGGGTAGGAGGAGAACAAAAACAGAAAACCTGCCTGGGTTCTTCTCCCAGCCTGACACCCCAGAGAGCCAAAGCCTTGAGGTATCTGGGCCCATCAGTCTCGCTCCCTGGGGGCGGAATCTGATTGGCTGCTCTGTGGTCAGTGAGCTGGTGTGGGCGGACGCACGCTGGTTGTCCGGTAACCCTGTGCTGGGTCCTTAGCTTTCCCCTCCTGGAGTTCAGACTGGGGTTGAGTCCAGCCTACAGCTTTCCTAAAGACTTTACTTCTAGGCTGAGCTCACCCAAGAAATTAGAAAGTGGCTTTGAACACGCTGAGGAACCCCCTGAACCTTCCGTTAGACCAGGTTCCTCAGTCTTGGCCCTGGACGTTGGCACTGGCTCGCTCTTTGTCGTGGGGTGCACTGTGGTATATGTAGCAGCAACTCTGGCCTCTACCCACCAGAGGCCAGTAGCTCATCGTGACAACCTTAAATGTTTCTCCAGACATTGCCAAATGTCCCCGGGGTGGGGGTGCAAAATCGCCCCCAGTTGAGAATGACGGCTTTAGACCGATGATCTCTCTTCTTCTTCAGTGAGATATACTTGACACATGACACTCCATTAGTCTTCAGTTGTACAACATATTGGTTCAGTATATAGACAGACGGCAGAACAATCACAGTAAGTCTCGTTAACAATCATCACCACGTAGTTACAATTTTTTTCTTGTGATGAGAACTCTTAAGATCTCCTTTCTTAGCCTTTTTCAACTATTCAGTCCAGTATTATTAACTATACCCACCATGCCCGGTGGGTACCTCCCCAGGCCCGGTTTTATAACTGGAAGCTTGTACCTTTTTAGACCAATTTTAGATTTTGACAGAGAGCCCCAATCCACCAGGAGAGTAGGAAGAGATCCAGAGCTGACCCGAGTCCACCTGGGGCATTGCGTGGGCCCGATCCCTGGATTTCAGAGGTGGGCAGTAGATGGCGCAGGCTACCTCGCTCAAGAGCCCCGTGTGTTCATGAAAACTTGGGGATGCTCCAAAGCCTGTCCTAGAGTATTGAAACTTAAAAAAAAATCCTCCACCCCCTGCAGCTCTGCCTAAGAAACCCCCACAGGCCGCCTTCTCCATCAGGACCTCCACACGGTACAGCAGGTTTGAGTCCAAACACATGGTCGTGCACAGATGATTTTTTCCTGCTTTTTAAGAAAGAGTGTTGCCTTCCATGAATGTGAAAGGGACAGAAACAGGCTTCAGGAGGTTGTCTGTCAGGAAGCTGCTAGAAGACAGCTCAGCTCCTCAATTGTCTGACAGACCCCTGAGCCCACAGACTCTCACGCAGGCCCAGAGACGGCCTGTAGCCCTAGCAAAGATCCACCTGTAGGCCCCAGGGTTTGGAGAAAAAAATGATGCTCTTCCCTCTGAGAAAGCGCAGGGGCATGTACACACTCTCAAGTTGTATCCTGGGCCTCGTTCTAGGTCTTTTGTGTTTTTAAATATGAAGGCATCACCTGTGAACTTCCATTTCCTCCGGCCTTTGGAGCAGGCGATTCACCTGGTGTCATTCTAGGTTGCCCTCAGCCACCCCAGCTCCAGGCCCCACCAGCCTGACCCCATGGAGCCAGAGTGCCATCTTCCCCCACTCCCCCTTTTACCTAAATCTCAGATGAAAACACCCCGGCCAAGAAGACGGACATTCCCTGGCGGCTGAAGCAGATGCTGGACATCCTGGTGTACGAGGAGCGGCAGCAGGCGGCGGGCGAGGCCGGGCCCTGCCTCGAGTACCTGCTGCAGCACAAGATCCTGGAGACCCTGTGCACCCTGGGCAAAGCCGAGGTAGGCGAGCCCCGGTGCCTCTGGAACCTTCTGTGCAAGCCAGGCCCTGAGTTCCAGGCTCTTCCACCTGTGTGCTCCTCCTAGTCCTGACACTGGGGGGAGGGGAGAGGCTGGGGCCCGCTCCCTTAGCACTCCCCCGACGTCCCCTTGCTTATCTGCTTTAGTGTCTCCTTCTCGCTGTCGTTGAACTTGAGGAAAGGTTCCCTTCCATTCAGTCGGCAGAGATGTGCTGAGGACCAGCCAAGTGCCAAGCTGTGTCCCAGCCACTGGGGACACAGCAATGATTAAGACAAAGGAGGCTGCATGTAGTGTGTTCAGTAAGGACAAGGTCGTGGAGAAAGAGAAAGGGGGACAGGGAGCCGGCAGTGCAGACAGTTTTGGCAGCGGGGAGGAGGCTCGCAGCGAAGGGGCCCTCTGGGCA
Organism: Cynopterus sphinx; assembly: GCA_030015415.1. Lineage (NCBI taxonomy): Eukaryota > Metazoa > Chordata > Mammalia > Chiroptera > Pteropodidae > Cynopterus > Cynopterus sphinx. The sequence continues at coordinate 46,654,122 of CM057390.1, read as the reverse complement.
GCGAGGAGGGAGGAATCCCGCAGGGGCCGGGGGCAGTGCCCCAGGCAGGGGCACAGCTTCCTCTCCTGACAGGCATCCCGCCCTCTGACCCGCAGTACCCGCCGGGCATGCGGCAGCAGGTGTTCCAGTTCTTCAGCAAGGTGCTGGCCCAGGTGCAGCACCCCCTCCTGCACTACCTCAATGTCCACAGGCCTGTGCAGGTGAGGGGCCGAGAAGCGAAGGGGTGTCTGGGGGTGAAGCCCCCCTCTCTTCCTGGCCACTCTCACCTCTCTGTTTCTGTCCTGCTCCCCTTCCAGAAACTCCTCCGGCTTGGTGGGACAGTTCCTGGATCCCTCACGGAAAAGGAGGAGGTGCAGTTCACCACCGTCCTCTGCTCCAAGATCCAGCAGGATCCGGCCCTGCTCACCTACATCCTGGAAGTGAGTGCCTCCGTGGGAACAGGACCAGGATGGGAGGGCCCAGACCCAGAGAGGAAACAGAGGTGGCGTGGGTCACGAGGGAGGCACTCGGACGGCTTCCCCCCCAGCCCCATGCCGGGGCCCTGACGGCCAGCACACCCTGCACATCCCCAGGGGGCAGCATGGGGAGTGGACGCCATGGGCCCAGCACCTGGGCCCATCCAGCCTCCGTTGCAGGGTAAAAAGACTGTCGCCAGGAAGAAGGCATCTGGAGAACCCACCGCCCTGCCTCAAGAGCCAGCCAGCCCCCACAACGAGGCTCCCAACAGGGGCCCCTGTGGGGCCTGGGCCTTGACGGCCCCGCTGCCTGCTGAGACCGAGGAGCCCGATGGAGGGATCGGGGAGAGCAACTTGATCACCTCCCTGACTGGCTTGTGCAAGAGCAAGGTGATCGCCGCCGAGAAGGCGTCTGCTGGGGTTGGGGGCCGGGTTGCTCAGAGCAGACCTGGGGGCTCAGGGGCATGTCTCCCTGAAGTTGTACCCCTGTCCCCTAGAAAGGTCGGGTGGCCCTGAAGGCCCAGGAGAACCTGCTGCTCTTGGTGAGCGTGGCTTCCCAGGCAGCCGCCACCTACCTGGTGCAGAGCAGCCCCTGTTGCCCTGTGATCGTCGAGCACCTTTGCCGGCTGTACCAGTCCATGCCCACCCTCCTGGACCCCGCAGACATTGCTGCTTTGGAGGGTGTCAGCTGGAGGTAGGCGCTTGGCCAGGGAAGGCGAGGCTGTGTCTTCAGGGGCTGGAAGCCCTGCGTGTCCTCTGGTAGCCAGCTCTTCTTGTTTTCCAGGAGGGATGGGGACCCCTGCTGGCCACCCTCTTCCAGAGGTTCCAGCCTGTCCCCAGGGCCTTCTCACCCTCCGGGGAAGCCTCACTTTTGCTTCTGCCCACAGAGTGCCTAGTAGAACTGGCCACGTCGCCCCACCCCCTGCCACGTCCCTGTGCTGCCCCAGAGATTCCAGGCCCAGGAGGAAGGGCTCGGCTCCTGGGACAGAGCGGAGGCCTCACAGCATCCCCCTCACCCCCCCGCAGGTTACCCAGTGCCCCGTCTGATGAGGCTTCCTTCCCTGGCAAGGAGGCCTTGGCTGCCTTTCTGGGGTGGTTCGATTACTGCGACCAGCTCGCCATGGAGGCCCACACGGTAAGGGGGGTGTTCCCTGCTTTACACCTCCCTCTGGTCTCCACCTTGAGGACCAAGTGGGTCCCCCAGGAGCCAGGCAGAGCCCCGGGTTAGCCAGAACCCTGTCCCTGCTGTCGTGGACGCTGTGAGAGATAGTCATTTCCCAGCGGAAAACTGTCACTGAGGGTAAGCGTGTCTGAGACGTGCTCTTCGGCGCCCAGGTGGTTGCGGATGCCTTGGCGAAGGCTGTGGCCGAGAAGTTATTTGTGGAGATTCTGCAGCCCCAGCTCCTGCATGTGTAAGTCTGTGTCCAGTCCCCTCAGATGTGGCCCTGGTCTGGGTCAAGCCACCTGCCCCAACCTGTCCCTATGGCCAGGGACCTCCCTGAGTAAGGGAGTCTGAGGGCTCCATCGGTTCATGTTGGCCAGGCCTGTCCCCCAGTACATGTGGCTCAGAGCCGTGTGAGCTAGCAAAGGCCTCCGCCCTGGGACCCCAGGACCCCAGGACCTCAGGACAGATGGGAGTGAGCAGGGAGACACTAGCCAGAGAAGGTGACCAGAAAGGGGTTCTGCCACCCCCACACTCATCCACTCTCTGTTCGTCTGGCCTTCCCACCCCCACCTGACTCCGTGCTCTCTCCTCATAGGTCCGAGCAGAGCATCCTCACCACCACCGCGCTGCTCACGGCCCTGCTGCGTCAGCTCCGCTCCCCTGCGCTGCTCCGAGAGGCTGTGGCTTTCCTCCTGGGCACGGAGCAGCGGCCTGCAGCCCCTGGGGACAGCCCCTGCACTCTGTGCGCTCACCTGGTCAGGCACTGTGACCACCTCTCTGATGAGGTGAGGTGGGAGGGCCCTCGCCAGCACTCGCTGCCACCCCACCCCTGCCCGAGAGATTGCCTGAGGTCTCCATTCTCACTAGCTTTCCAGGCGGTTCTGCCTTTGAAACATCGAAACGCTCCCCTCGACCCCAAAACAGAGGTGCAGCGACTGCTTTGTCACACGGTCACTTTTCCGTAATCACGTACATGTGACGGCACTCTGTATTCCGCAAACTGCTGTTACATTCGTCGGGCTTGTGCAGGCTTACAGCCACTCTGTGAAGTAGCCGAGGCCGATGTTTTATTGATCGGACATGGAAACTGAGGCAAAGAGAAGCCAACTGGCAGGCCCGATATGGCGCACCAAATTAGTAATGGAGCTGGGACCAGCCAGATTTCCGATTCCCATGCCAACACCCGTTCACACCTCCCAAAACCTGCCAAGGAGGGGACCCCTTCCAGGGCCACTTCCCCTGTCTGGGTGAACACCTCCCAGGCATAGCCAGAAGCTGGGGCAGGAAGGGACATCCCACTGGCCCCTTCTCGCCCCAGATCAGCATCGCCACGCTGCGGCTGTTCGAGGAGCTGCTCCAGAAGCCCCACGAGCAAATCGTCCGCAGTCTGATCCTGTGCCACCTCGAGGGCCGCCCGTATGTGGACCGGGGCTCACCAGAGCCTGAGAGCTACGAGGACACCCTGTAGGTGGAACCCAGGCCCCACCCCAGCCCTCGGCACCCCCACAATCACTCTTTCGTTGGTTCATTGGTGTCACGCATGTGTGCCCCGGCCACAGAGACCTGGAGGAGGACCCCTACTTCACAGATGGCCTCCTCAACGCGGGCTTTCAGCCCTCTGCCAAGCACCCCCCGGCCCCTGCCACCAACTCAGATGGCAAAACGGCAGTGACTGAGATTGTCAACAGGTAGGGGGCAGGTCAGCATGTCAGGGCCACCTGAGTCTTTCTGCCTTTAGCCGTAGCCCTGATGAGGTGAGGGGCAGGAGGTGTTTCCCCTGGGAGGGGGTGGAACAGGGCGGGCAGGGCACCCGGGAGGCCCGCCACACCGAGCTTTCTGCCTCTCAGCTTCCTCTGCCTCGTGCCTGAGGAAGCCAAGACCTCAGCCTTCCTGGAGGACACTGGATATGACACGTACGTCCACGATGCTTACGGACTGGTGAGTGTCGAGGCCTCTGCCAGCACCCACTTCTCTCCCCTTAAAGCCCTGGGATTGATGACTCTACCTATTCGCCTCCGTGGGCTCTGCCCAAGATGCCCCTAGCTCCAGCCAAGAGCCCTGAGCCCACCTCCCGTGCGGCCCCCTCTTTGTGCTGGGGCCTCCTGACCACGGGCCTCCCCCTAACTCTCCCTCCTGTTTCAGTTCCAGGAGTGCAGCTCCCGAGTCGCCCCCTGGGGCTGGCCCCTGGCACTGGCTCCCCTGGACCCCCATGAGCCCGAGCGGCCTTTCTTTGAGGGTCACTTCCTCCAAATGCTGTTTGACCGCATGTCCCGGATCCTGGAGCAGGTAGCCAGTAGGACTGGGCCCAGCCAGAGGGTGCGGGCTCACGGGAGCACCCCAGGTGGGTGCCTCTGGAGTCCTTCGGAAGAGCAGGGCTTGACCACAGGGTCGAGTTGTCTTCGGTTCTTCAGCTCCACACCACCCCCACCCCCCAACTTTCGCCAGGCGGGAAGCCCCGTCTCGCCTCTGCTCCACGCGCCCTAACATGTCCTGGCCCTCAGCCCCAGGGGATCCATGACACACACACACACATCACGTGAGGCTCCCACCCCCGCACACGTTCACACTGGCCAGGCGCCTTTCCGGGGGTGTGCAAAAATGCTCACCGCCCCCTGCAACCCTCGGCTTGTCCGCCGTGTTCCCTGCAGCCATACAGCCTGAACCTGCAAGTGACCTCAGTCCTGTCTCGGCTCGCCCTCTTCCCCCACCCCCTTATCCACGAGTACCTCCTGGACCCCTACATCAACCTGGCCCCTGGCTGCAGGAGCCTGTTCTCTGTGCTCGTCCGGGTAAGGATGCCTGGGCCAGTGGTGGGGCAGGCAGGGAGGGGAACAGGACAGGGCGGTCAGGGGCTACAGGAGTGGGGACCCTTGCCGGCACCAGGGGAAAGCACAGACACCACACAGAGATTCAGCAGATACAGATAAGCCACCCCACTTGAGCATCCCTGGTCCCCACCTCAGTCTTCTCTCGTTCCTGCTCTAGGTAATTGGGGACTTGATGCAGAGAATTCAGAGGGTACCCCAGTTCCCAGGAAAACTGCTCCTGATGCGCAAGCAGCTGATGGGTCAGGTCCCTGGGGAGCAGTAAGTAACTGAGGGGAGCGGGTGCCTAGCGAAGAGCCCTGGCTGGGAGGGCGGACTGCTTCAGGGCGGGGAGGCACCAGGCCAGGGCGCAGAGGACCCCTTGCTGAGCTCTGTCCTCACTCAGAGGGGTCTGCCACTGGGTTATGCCTCGGTAACACTGGGATGTCACGCTGGGGGCACACCTCATGCCTCCTAGCCGTGACCCTGCGCTCTCTCCCTTAGGTTGGACCACCAGACCCTCCTCCAGGGTGTGGTCGTACTGGAGGAATTCTGCAAGGAGCTGGCTGCCATCGCTTTCGTCAAGTTCCCCCCACATGGTCCTCACCTATGCCTCCCTCCGCCTCCAGAAGGGCACGTCTGAGCCAGGAGCATGACGGGAGGGGAGGCTCCTGTCCTCCCCTCTGCCCAGGAGCTGCCTTTTGCCTGGCACAGCCGCCACCACTCGTCTCCCAGGTGGGGCTTGGCTCCATCTCCTCTGAGTCCAGGGACCTCTGCCTCTGGAGGCCTGGGCGTTGGCTCCCAGGCACCCTTCCTTGTTAGCTGCACCAGGCTGGGCTTCGAGAAGTGGGTCTCCAAGGTACCAAAAGCCCAGAAGCAAAAGAGAGGACCTCCTGGGCAGCATGGTGTCCTTGAGGCCTTCCCAGGGAAGCTCAGTGATGGCCAGGTGAGCCCCTGAACTGAGACTCTCCTGTGTTCTGTGTCTGTCGCCTGCCTCTACCGGCCATTTGTGGCCTGGGCCAGGACTTGTGACTCAGTTCCAGGGCACCAGGGGGAGTGAGCTGATGGCTCCGAGGCTGGTCAGAACCGTAGGTCAGAAAGATGTGGATGGACATGGAGCCCTGTCCCTGTCACCCTAGGTACCACAGCTGCCGCTGAGACTTGACCTTTTTCTTCCCGCTTCCTTGACTTAAACCTTGGGGAAGGGGCAATAGATGGCAGGGTAGCCCTCTCTGCCTGCCCGGCCTTCCCGGACACTGTTGCAAAATCCCCAACCGTCTCCTGGCGAATGGCCAAAGCATGTTCCGCGCCCAGGCGGGGGCAGCTGCTAATGAGAACCTTGATGCAACTGCACCGGGGCGGGAGGGGGCCCTGAGAGCCGGGGCTGGGCGCCAGGCTCCAGCTCCGGCTCCAGCTGGTTTCTCTCTGGCGCCTTCTGAACCCGTCTCAGCAGGTCCACGACACCTGGGCAGAGGGACTCAGAGACGGGGGAAGGCCAGGCCCAGGGTTCTCAGTGGACTGCTCTTCCAGGGGAGCAAGGGAGCTCAGGGTACAGATGAGGCCAGGATGCCCACCTGACTGCAGGCGCCCCAGGCCTGGCAGAGCGGGGCTGGGGCGCAGGCAGCAGTCCCGATGCTCTTCTCCCCGCATGCCCTTGGAGGCTGGGACTGCTACCCCACCCGGCCCGAATCTGTCTCGACCTGCAGGAACACACAGGCGGCGCCAGGCATTACCTCACAGCACGACTGCAGTTGCTGGCTTTGCTCCTGGGCAGGGAGGAGCAGGCCAGAGCCCCTTTCGCTTCCTTTTCCTGCCCATGCCGCTTCTGGGAGCCAGCTGCAGGTTGCCAAGAGGTGACATGAAAGAGGAGCAAACTCAGTGACCTCTACCTCTCCCGCATTCCTCCGAGCTGGGGAGGACTTGAACCGCTGCTCTGAAAGACGCCGAGCGTGTGCGTGCAGTGTGGGACGGGAGCAGAGCTCAGGGGGCAAACTGGGTCCGGACTCTTCAATCCAGAAGATGTTCAAGCGTCCAGGAATCAGACACTCCCCTCTTCGATGCACTTTGGCATTCTCACGGTGTCCCCCAGACACCACGGCAATAAACGGTGTGGTTTGCGTGGACACTGCTGCCCTGACCTCCTCCATCCTTCGCGTCCTTCTGCCCAGGGCTCCACGGCTAATTCGGGCCCATCTTCCTCCCCAGGGAAGACAAATGAAGTTCCTTTTTCAGCACCAGGGAGGAGGGGGTGGGGTGGTGGTAAACAGAGACAGGCTCTGGCAGAGCAAATCTGATGTTCCTCATCACCTGCCAGGAAGAGCCTCTCCTGGCCACAGTTTCTGCTCGGCTTGCCCACGACCGAGGGCTGAGTAGCCTCAGAGACACCGTGAGGGCGTAGGCCGCCTGGACCGTCTATGTGCAAGCCTCATTTTCAGGTGCTTAGGTCGTGAGCTGTATGACCACGTTAGTGAACAGGGGGCCTGACACTTTAAAAATCTCGCTCTACGTGTATGTGGAGATCCTCTGAGGGGTTCACCGAGGGTGTGCTCGGGCAGAGCAAGCTCAAGACTCGAGAGAGGGGGCTGGTCCATGTTAGCGACACTTAGTTGGCTTTTTAAAACACCAACTCCCTAGCCCCAATCTTCATAAGTTAAATTAGTATCTCCAGGGGTGACCCAGAGTTGTGTTTAAAGCTCTCCAGGGCTGAAAACCACTGTAGGCTAAATAATGGGAACAAATATCATTGCCCGTTGCTGTGGACATGGCCTGGTGAGTCCCTAAGACAGAAGGGTTTGGTTTCATTCCTGGGAAGAAATTTGTCCTCAGAGGGGGCAGGATTCCTACCGTAGCCATAGAGTTCAGAGAGACAGGATGGTGGCCACGAGAGGCAAAGGCAGGGGTGGGGGGTGGCTTGAGGTTACCCTGGTCCTTCATCGCTCAGAAGGGGAAGCCCAGTCAAGTGTTTTCCGGCTCCAAATCAGAAATCTGGATTTCAGATGCAGTGAGGAGAAAACACCATATTTTCTTTGTTCATTTCCTTTGGTTTTCCCTTAAATTTCATTAAAGTTCCTTCTCTAAACAATTTCTACCATGATTCAGCTGGGCTGAGGGAAGATGAGGACAAGGTTTTCATCTGGTTTGGGTTAGAGTCGTAAAAAGGCAGCAGCAGGAGCCTGGGGGCTGGCAGAGTGACGTGGAAGGGGTCAGTCGCAGAGTTCAAGAAGGAAACAGAGGCAGGGGCAGCTCTTACAGCTCCTCCCCCACCACAGGCTCCCCTGGCATCCTCAAGGCTCAAACCTTGAAGGAAATGTGGCCACAGGCTACCTGGCAAGCAAAATGAAGGGGACCCTAGGGGGCTAGAGATAGACTGTGGCAGACAGCGGGAAGCCAGCCCGCCCCTGTCACCCCATACCTAGCTGGCTGGCCCCTGTGGCGTTAGCTTGCTGTCTAGGAAGGCTTGGGTGACTGTTGGTGGGACAAGGGAGGAGCTTCTCTTTTGAGGGCAGTCCCCTCTTCCCGCTCACTTCCTACAGAGACATTTAGGCAGGGAGGCAAAGCAAGCAACACTGGTTTGTTTACTCAGCAAGGTCCATTCCCTTGCAGTGACTTCCCCAGCACCCCCCCCCCCTTCATGTTTGAAGTGCCTGAGAATCCTGATTTAGGGCTTTACCAAGTGGGGGTGGGGGGGTGGCGTGGAAAACGATGAGAAGATGCTGTCTCTGGTCCAGAAAGCTCTAATATCCCCTTAGGAAGCTCTGGACTCCCTGCTGGGTTAAAGGCACTGTCCCTTTTGGTGCAACGTAGGGACCTGCTCCACGGTGAGGAGAGATGGAAATCCTCATGAGCAGGAGAACAGCCCTGCTGCCAGTGCAACAGGATCCCTGATTGCTAACCTGCCTCCCTCAGAGGGTGGCAAAGCCACCACGGTGGAGGGAGCACAGATTCCCAACTCCTTGCATCGATGGCACCTTCCTATCCGTTGACCGGGACAACGGATGACTCCTGAAGCCTCTGTAAGAGCTGGCTTTGTAAGTCTTCCTCCGTCACCTTCCACCAAAAGAAGTTCTCACCCCGAACCTCTGGGGGCTCATTCTGGATACCTGGGTTTCGAAAAGCCACCGTCACCAGCACATTCAGGCAGATGCCATCTGTGTGGTCTTTGCCCAGGTGCTGTAGTCCAAACAACCCCTTGGTCTCCACTGCCAAGTGGTGCAGGGTCAGACACTCCTGTAGCAGCCGCAGGACAGCCATCTTGATGCCACCCCTCTGCTCCATGGGGTTAAAGCCACAGGCAGTGATGGGCAAGTGAGGCATCCCCACTGTGCCCACCAACACCCACACCGTTTGGACACTGGTAAAGGTGGCCACGAGCCGCTGACAGACCAGGCTGCAGGGAAGCTCTTGGGGCAGAATAAGAGGGTGCCTGGCCTGCTTGCAGTACTGGGAGGCCAGCTCCATCAAGTGCAGAATGTCATGGGCCCGCAGCGGAGAGGGCAAGGAGGTTCGTGGGTACCAGCCAGCCTGCAGGGATTCCGCGTCTGCCTCCTTGGAAGTCTTCAGAACTCCACCTGGGGGAATTTATGGGGGATGGGGTGGGGGAAAAGGGTCTGTGTTAAGAGAAGTGCTGGGCCTTGCAGAGTCAACAGCTACCGAAGCATTCTAGCCCCGACCCCTCAGGCTGGAATCTGCAGATGCCAGACTTGGACCAGCCAGAAGAGGGGCTCATCTTACTGGAAGTCAAGCTGGGAGAAAGGTGTCAACTGCCCCTGCCCATGCTGCCACCAGGTGGGCCATACCTGTGGGGCGAGCGAGGAACACAAAGCGGATCCAGGAGGGGCCTCGCTCCTCCACAGACAGCAACGTCAGAGGCTCACAGTGCAGCCCAGCCTCCTCCTTCACCTCCCGCTGCAGTGCCTCCACGATGGTCTCTCCGGGCTCCATTCTCCCCGCGGGGAGGTACCATGACCCGTGGCACTCTCTCTTGGCCTCCTGGATTAGCAGCACCTCATCCTGAGGAGAGAAAGGATCCTCACCCCTGCACAGCCAGGAGGCTCCAAAGGAGCAGCACAGCCAGCAACCTGCCCTTGCCCTGGGGCCAGAAATCTCAGACACAGTGGCCCAGTACCCCCTTCCTGGTGGACACTGTCAAACTGTTGAGCTCTCCCAGGCACTGACCCTTGTGTGGCTGCCAGGTACCCTTCTCTGTAATTCATGCGTTTGCATTCAGACTTCCAGCTCAGAAAGGGGCTAAGATTCCTGGGAGTCGCTTCAGGGGCTGGGGATCAGGCCCCACAGTAGGGGGTGGCCAAGCGTCTGCACTGCCTACCCCTGTATCCCTCACTTCCCCTCCTGGTTTACAAACTGCTTGTCGCCTCCTCTCTCACTGCAGCCTAGGTCCTGAAACATGCCCCCACACCCTATGACTCCTACCCACGGCCCTGGCCCCTGCTAGTTGTTGTTAACAGCAACTCGTAGAAGGGACCAGTGCCAAAAAGAGCATCGCACAGGGGTGAGGAGGTCTGGGTTGTGAAGTGCAGGTCGTATTGTGCCTGTCCAAGGAAGGGACTCTGGGGAGAGATCTCTGCAGCACTGGACAGATCTTTAAGGGGGCACACTCGACAACATGGGGCACTATGCTAGATTCCGGGGGACAGGAAGGGGGAATTAAAACAGCCCCCCCTTCCCCACTTTAAGGAGCTGAGGCCCAGTACGACAAGACAAACAGGCTCCCGGCCTCAGTGTCCCCCTCTGCACACCGGACAGTCGCGGGGTCGGGCCGCACAAGGCTCCTGGGTCAGTGTTAAGTGCAAGTGCTTTGCAACACGAGGGAGCGCCCCCCGCCCCGCAGAGGAGCGATGCTCGGCCCGGGCTCACCTGCTCGCTGAGGCACACGGCCAGCACCACGTAGCACACGCCCCTCCGCAGCCGCACCGGCGCCGGCGGCTCCCCGGCCGGCCCCGAGTCGCAGGTCTGCACGCGCGGCCCGCGGCCCCCCAGCACGGCCGCCAGCTCCCCGGCCAGGCCGGCCAGGGCCATCGGGGTCCCGCGGAGCGGACGGGTGGGACCGCACACCTGCCCGGGCCCCGCACACCTGCCCGGGCGGGGCGGGGCGGGGGGCGCGACGTGCGACGTGCGTCGTCCCCGCCCCCTCCCCGCGCGCGCGCCGGGAGTGGTCGCGAACGTGCTCGCTGATTGGCTGCGCGTCCGCGCGGCGTGTCCGGATTGGCTGGCAGGTCTCCTGCGGCATGCTCGGATTGGCTGATGTGTCGCCGGGGGGCGGGACTAATCTGCAAGCGGGGTTGGCCTCCGTGCCCACAGAGCGGACCTCAGGGCCGCGGGGCGTGCGCTGCTCCGCGACCTTGACCGGCACCTGCAGCCGCCGCCCGCCTGGCTCCGTGCTCCGGCGCGCACCTGTCCGCTCCGGTTCCGATGGCGGCGTCCTCCGGCCTGCAGGCTGCGGAGCGCCCCTGGAGCCAGCGACGGTGACGTCACAGCAAACCCGGTGACGTCGCAACAAACGCAGTGACGTCACAGAGCCCCCGGGGGCCGAGGCCGGGACCCTCCGCTGCCCAGCTTGGGTCGTAAACATATCAGTTCGTTGCCCGAAAGGATCACTTCCCAAATAACCTCTTTCTTTCCCTAAAATATGTACTGAATGTCATCGTAGCAGGGGCAGAGGGACTTATTAGCTCTTGCCTTGGAGGAGATTCTGATCAAGTTGGGGACGGATCCTAAAAAGTCGACTCAGGATTGTCAACCAAGTGCTAAATGACTGGTTGGGCCAAGGAGGTGTGACGGCTTTCAGAGGAGGGAGGGAACAGGGCTGGGAAGGTCAAGGTGTGGCTGGTGGCGGGAGGAGGGGATTTGGGGCCTGGGGTCAGCAGGCATAGCCCTCGTCAGTGTCCCGTCAGTGCCCTGACCCCTGCCCACCGCATTTCCCAGAAGTTGCAGGGTCCTCTCCCCTGCAGACTGAGAGCTCTGCCAGGGCAGGGCCCGGGTCCTGCTCTTTCATCCCTTGCCCCCACACCCAGCTGGCTCAGCCAACCGCGTGGAGCACAGGGTGTGGGTTTTGGAGAGAGCTCCTGCTTCTCTCCCAGCTTGACCTTTTCTCCTCAGAGCTTCCTTTAACCTCCTCTCAGGACAGGAAGGCAGGGCCAGCTGGAGTGGATCTGTGAAGCCAGCCAAGTCTGGGCTCCTCATCCTCAGGTCTCCCCTTTCCCTCCTGCTGGCTTTGTGCATCTTGCTTTTGAGGGGACAGTGGCTTGGTGGACCAGACAAAGCATGGACTTGGAACCAGATGCCAGGCCTCTGCTCACTGGCTGTGTTCCTGGATAAGTTGTGGGCCTCAGTTTCCTCGCATAGAGAGTAGGCTCACTATAGCCGTTCTTTCACAGGGCTCTTGGGAAGTTGAGACATGGGAGAAGCTCAGTGATGTCTGCATAGGTCACCATCACCAGGCAGGCCACCCAACCCCTGGCTGGGCCCTCCTGGCCACAGCACGTGTTGCTGCCACACAAAGGCCCACTTTTATGGAATGTGCCCTCAGGGCTGCCATGGACCTAGACTTTACTCTTGGGAATTTCAGCCCCAGGAGATCAGCCTCCTTAGGCCCTTCTCACACACTGAACTGACTGTGAGTCCCCCAGAGGCAAGGCCTCATATTAGGCCGTGGGGTCCCCAGTGGTCCCACAATCCTCGGAGGCATTTGATGAATATTGCCGTCCCCAGCCCCAGACCAGACCCCCATCCCACCTCCCAAACCACTGAACTCACAGGGCTAAGAGTCAAGACCCCAGGACTACAAAGCAGCTTGTCAACACAGATGCCGTGTGTGTGTGTGTGTGTGTGTGTGTGTGTGTTTATTCCCCAGTTTTCCCATCTGTGAAGTGGGGACAACATTGGTCCCAGACTCCTTTCTGCCTCCCAGGGATGATTTGAGAGAATGAGGTCATGTCTGGGCAGGGCTCCGAAAGCCTCAGGGGCAGCCTAAGATAAACACCAGACAAGCTGGCTGCCTGGAAGTGCAAAGACTGCACCGAACTGTGGGCTCCACTCTCCCCATTATCACTCCTCTCCTGTGAAGTGGACCTAATCATCCATGTGGTGAGAAGCACATGAGGCAACGTGAAAGCCATGAAAGCCGCTTGTAAACTCTGAAGGGCGGCACAGGCAGGGCCCTCGGGGTGGACCAGCCCTTCCGGAGAGCCAAGGGAGACAACAGAAAACACACTTTCTCAAGGCTTTGGGAGGAAGAGAGCGTACACCAAACTGAGGCAGGAAAGGCCCTGAGACAGACAGGAAAAGCTGAGGCAGGGAGCGGGTCTGTGATAGAAACCTCCAGAACCAGAAACAAAGAAAGGTTTCCATCAAGTTAGCTCTGCACGTGCACCTCCATCCCCAGAAAGGGAAAAGCACGGGCTGGTGGGGGTGTCTGTGCATGGGGTGCACGGGAGTGTCCGTGCAGTACAGCACCCATGAGAGCAAAGCCTGAGCCAGCCATTTTGGGGCCCGTAGGCCTGTATGTGCGTGTGAGCACCTGTGCAGGAAGCAGCGTAGGCAACCTCAGAAACGGGCAGGGATGGGCAGGCAGGGTGGGGCCAGGGTGTCTGTGATGCTAGAGGCTGTCTCAGAGCAACAAACTCTGTCCCTTGTCAAAGTGGGAAGGGCAAGGAGGGCAGTAGCCCCAGGTACAGGGAGGAAGAGTTCTGGCTTCAGCCTGGACTCTGCCACTAGCTTGCTAAATGACCTTGGGGAAGCCACATCAACTGTGAAGTCCATCTGTAAGATGTAGGCACAGGTAGATCCTGAAACAGAATTGACATTAGTGGAAAACGAGTGGAATCCCAGTAAAGTCTGTTTCTTAGTTAATAGTGTTGTACTAAAATCAATTTCTTAGTTTTGGTCACTGTGCCATGGTTACGTGCCATGTTAACATGTGAAGCTGGATCTTTGCAACTCGACTATAAATCTATAATCACTTCAAAAATAAAAATCTAAAAAATGTACTTCTTAAGAAAAAAGAGGAAGGTGACTTTGGATATACACGCTTGAGGTCACTTTCAGCTCTGAAGATTGTGGCTTTGTGCTGCCTGAGCCAGTGAGAGGAGCTGGAGGAGAGGGTCCCAGGAGAAGCAGAGGCCCGAAGGGCAGGACTGGACTGGGGTAGGGAGCCAGCTGAGTTTCCATGAGGAGGAACACCTCGAACCAAGTCTCAGGGCCAGTCCCCACCTAGCCTGGCTTTGTTTCTGATCCAGTCCTCAGACATTTGGTCCACTTGCTGTTTGCAAAGAGTCAGACCCAGTATGCCCTTGGAGAGTGCTGGGACCCACCGTGGAAAGGGAGGCAGAAGCGAGGTCTGAGGGGAAGAAAGAGGCCTAGTGAGGAGGCCATCCCCATCTTCCCACAGGAAAGACTGTGTTTGGGGTTCTGTGGTGACATCAGGACATGGCTGTATAAGATAAAGTGTAGGTAGTGATGGGTCGCTCAGTGCTACTTGGAACGTGATCAGCTGTGAAGTCCCTGAATTGGAAGGACAGAGAAGACAACAAACCCACCTGCAAAGGCCATTAAGCCCTAAAACCATAATATAAACGAGGCGGCTGGAGTCAGGACACTTGGTTGAAATCCCAATTCCGCCACTAAAACTGCAGCATGACCTTAAGTGACTCGCTTACCCCCAGCCTTCCTGCTTCCTCTTTTGTATAATGAAAATAAATAATATCTACCTCAAAATCATGATAAAGGATTAAGTGAGATCCCTTAAATGAAAACAGTGACACAGTAAAGTGTAGGCGTTCCTTATTTGTTTTTCTTTTTCTAGCTCATGAAAAAATGAAAATAATTTAGCTTTTCAAACAATGAAGGTAATTTTTTTTAAAATGAGGGATGGTTATGTAAATCATGGCAAAGCCACTTGACAGAAGGTAAGCAGCCATTTAAACTGAAGGTTACCATGTTGTTACATAGAAAAGGATCACACTAGCATTAAAAGAAACAAACCTTGGAGGAAAGTACTGGAAGGAAATACACCAAAAGACTGTTAGTGTTTGGGTCAGGGATAAGTGGAGGTGGGCTGATGGTGACTTTTTCTTATTTACTAAGTGTTCTGAAAGTATCTTAAATTTATAATAAAAAAGTTTATTTCATTAAAAAAAAAAAACATTTCCCGAACCACCGCAGAACAATCAGGTATGACGAGCAGGAGCGTGTTGGGGCTGAGACATACTCAGGCAGGGGAGCGGGCAGAGCCACACCAGAGGGCCGTGGGGATGGGGAGGGGCTGCTGACTGTCTCAGGCAGCTGGCCAAGCCCAGGGCAAGGCCTCTTCTGGGCCACACTCCCAGAGCTCCAGGTCAGGTCAGACAGCAAAGATGGACTATCCCGGAGTTGTCGGGGAAGAGTGGGGCTCGAGGCCACCTTGCCACTGTGTCCCAGGGCTCTCCCTTGCCTAGCGGGAGCATCCTCAGGGGCAGCGCCCTGGAAGGCTCCATAAGCTCCTCAGTGGGAAGGGGGGACCCAGGTCCGGGGAAGAAGAGCTGGCAGGGACGTTTGAGGCCCCTGTCACAATGGCCCCTGCTCCTGCCCACCCCATTCCATTTCCATGTCTCCCCTCCCTCCCCAGTCCACATGGCCTGCAGGAGCAGGGCCAACCACGCTGGCAGCTTTCACAAAACAACAGACTTTAATGGAAAATAGAAAGGAGGGAGGCTAGGGAAAGGAGCAAGGTCAGGGCATTGTCCCTGTCATTCTCTCCAGCCAAGCCTGGGCATTGTCTTGAGGCCATCCCTTCCCTACACGTCACAGCTCCCTGGCAAGTGGGCGGGATTTCGGTGGCCCCTTGTCCAGCATGCCTGCAGTGCAATGGGTGCCTGGAGCCCCATGAGGAGGTGGGTAGTGTAACAGAGCTCAGCACAGGTGGGACAGCAAGGGATGAGGCAGCAGAAGGTGTTGCTTAAGCCAGAAGGATTCCTAAAGTCCCCCAAGGAAGGGCTGTTTGTCACCTGGGTTGGGGGGCAGGGGTTGGAGGGAGTCAGTCGCCTCCAATATGGGCCTGGTACCAGGGAAAGGGGCATAGGAATAGAGCAGGTACCAGCCTGCGAAGAACTTCGATGGCACTGTGGTTGCTGGCTTTAGGGCCCAGGTCGGGGGTGGGGAATGGGGTGCCCTTTCAGTGCCTGGAGTGGTGCCTGTGAGATTGACCGAAAGTCTCCAAGTTCCCAGTGTCGTTCACTGCTGAAGCTGTGCCCAAGCTGAGCACCTGATCTACCCGCCCCCTCACCACCCCTACCCCGGACACCTGGGATCCCCCTATTTAGCCTCCTGTAATGTTCCCACGGCCACCTTCACTGCTTGGAACACAGCCCAGTCCATCTAGGAGAAAGAGAGAAGATGAGGAGTTTACAGTCACATTCCTGTGCTCTCCCCACCAAAAAGGACACCCTTCCTGGGCCCAGGCTGGCTGCCTGCTTAGCACAGAGCTAGATCTGCTATGCCACTCCAGCCATGCCACAGAGGGACCTGGGCAGTACGTCCGGCCTCCTGGTCAGTGTTACACTCACCTGGGCATAAAGCAGGCGGTGGTCAGAGGGAAGACTGGGTCCCTGGTGGCAGAGCTGAGTGGAGAGGGCAGAGGTCTCAGGGGACAGGAAGTGCTGAGTGACGCTCACTGTGCTTACCAGGCCCTGCACCTGTGCCAGGGAGGAAGTGGGCAGCAGGGTCAGTGGAGACTCGGGATCACGAAACCCCCCTGCCCGGCTGGGTTCTGAGATCTGCTTCCCGTAATGACCTCACCCAGCTCTCAGTCAACAGAGGCCTTGGATCCAGCACCAGAACCCCAAAGGGTGTGTGGTCAAAACCAGGCCAAGGGGATGCCAGAGATGGCACAGGCAAAGGTGGCATCCGAGGACCCAGCACCCAGTTCAAGACTGCTCAGCTGCTCTTCCCTACCATGGGGGTGTGGCTTCCTGCCCGGCCTAGCTCTCCAGGCCTTGAGAGGGACAGAAATATAACAGGCAGAGGAATGCTGGATCGCTATGCTGTCGTTCTCATGACGTTCTGAGCTCACAGCAGACCCCTGGCCCACTGGGGGAGCACCTGGTGGGGCGCCCCGGCGGGCACCAGCACGGCCTCTCCGGGGGCCTGCAGCAGGGTCCAACAGCTCACACCCCACTCCTCCCGCAGGCGGCGCCGCAGCCCGGCGTCCAGGTAGCAGCTGCCTGGGGTGCCAGGCTCCAGGTTGCCTGCCCCAGCCGGACACACCTCAAAGGAGAGAAGTGGGAATGAGCCAGGGAGAGAGGCAAGGGAGAGGCTACAGGACGACAGGGCATGGACCTTCCAAAGGCCAAGGGCACAGGAAGGAGCTGAAGTGGTCAGGTCCTGAAGGACAGGCAGGAAAGGGCATAGGACGGCGAGAAAGGGGCTGGGTGGTAAGGGGCTGGGGCCACTCAGGTTGGCAGATCAGAGATTTGGCTGGAAGGAGCTTAGAGAAAGGATTAAGGGCTCCGAGGCTGGGGTCTAAATCCGTGCTTTTCCTGGGGCCAGATGCCTTGAATAGCTTCTGCGTCCCTTGCCCTGGGCCCTCTGCTCCCTCCCTCAGATGTACCCCTTTCTCCAGAAACCAGGAACACATCCCGCATAGCACCAACCGTGAACTTTCTATACCACCAGCTCTTAACTCAGAGTCCTGCAAATGTCCCAGAGAGTGAGCTAATGGTGGTCAGACAGGTGGCTGTATGTGCCTGAGGAGACAATCCAAACTCTTCTAAGAGCCCTGATCCAGAAGAGGCAAGGCCAAGGCCTCTTAAGCAGCAAAGTCTTCACCAGCTCAAACAGAGCGGGAAGCACCTCAGGCAGACAGGGGCTGGCAGAGGCCACAGGAAGAGATGCCCAAGGAAAACCTGAGGAGGTGAATGACAGCACTGTGCCCCAACTGGCCGCCAGCGAAATCCACTCCTCAGCTAGGTTTAGGGCTCAGGGATCTACAACTGGGCCATGGGGAGAGGGGAGACTGATGAGCCAGATGGACCCTAGGGTAGCCCCAGGCCAGTCCCAAGGTTCCTTTGCCCCGGAAGTTCAAGTCCATCCTGGAACTAGAGCAGTGTTTCCCAGGCCACCCATTAAGAGTACGCCCCTCAGACCCTCCCCGTGAGTCATGGGGTTTGGCCATTCGGGACTGCCCACATCGGGCCACACCCGGACTAGACAGGGCTGTGCGTGTATAAAGGGATGCTTCCGTCTGCTCCCCTCTGAGTGTTCCAGCATCTGCGTGTGCAGCTACAGATCTGTGTGTGTCTGTCCGTGTGTCTGCAGACGGGCATGCCTGTGGGAAGGTGGTGGACAACAATGCTGACATCTACATGCCCGTGTGGGGGGGGCGTGCGTGCCTGAGCGGGGATGACACTTGGTGGGTGTCTTTTTCCCAGGACAATCAGGGCTTAACCTGACCTTGGACCTGCCCTAAGCTCAGCGCTGACCTCCCACCTCCCCAGCTGTCTGCAGCTTCCTGCCTCCTGCTCACCCTCCCCTGCCCTGTCTCTCCTTCAGCCTGGTCAAGTCTCCCTCCACCTGCCATGAAGACTCCCTCAGCCCTGACTTGCCAACAACACCTCTAGGTAGAGATGACAAAAAGGGGAGCATCTCAGACGGGCTTCCCTTGGCCCATGAAGGGGAGGCTGCCTGCCCCCAGGGGGAGCACAGGGTAATGACCCGGGGGGGGGTGGGGGGAGATGGCCATAAGCTCAGGTCGCTGCACCACCTCTCAGCCTCAGTTTTCTCATATGCAAAACGGGAAAGCAGCGGCTGTTTGTGACAATTACGTTAACTGAGATAAGGTACCCAAGGGCCTCAGCACAGTGCCCAGCCTGCGGCAGCTCCTGCTCTCATACCATCATTAGCTCACACCTCGACCCCTGCTCTCTCTGTGCGCCCCACGGCATGACTTGCATCAGGTCCCAGTCTGCCTCCTCTGCACCTGCCTGTGTGAATCGGGGCTGCCAGCTCACCTGAGGGGGTGGGGGGAGCGCACGAGGTACACACTCGGATAGGGAGGGAGCTTCCAGGGCTGGAAGCCCCCACCGCCAGGGAGCCTGAGAGCTGCGCAGGGGAAGGGGATGGCTCCTGGCTCCCTCCTCACCATCTGGAGGAAACGGCGGATGCGCTGGGCGTCCTGTGCCCGGAACACGTGCCACACGGTGCTGACCTGGCTGCCTGGAGACCAGAGCCCCTCCCCGTCCAGGCCTGAGAAGAAATCTGAGGGAGAAGACAGCTTAGGAGGGCCCAGTATGGGCAGACGCAGCACCTCTCCCATCTGCGGCTTGTCCCCTCCCCTGCTTCCAGCCGAGGACCCACCTTTCTGTGCCCGTTGCCAGGCAGGCAGTGGGGCTTCGGCGTGTACAAGGACACTGACAAGGTCAGTCACCTCCACACAGAGGTTCTTGGTCCCCAGGTGCCCACGGTGTGGGCTTACACCTGCAGGGAGGTAGAGAAAGGACAGCTGGGAACGGACCCCAGGACCTTGGCACAGATGCACATGTGCCAACAGGTGATAAAAATGGAGGTGGGGGGCGCAGAAGCGAAGTGGGCACTCACCATAGGCTGCCCACAGCTGGGGCTCCAGTGGACGCAGGGCAGGGCCCGGGGGGAGGTAGGAAGCCAGGTTGAGTTTTCCATGTTGGGCACAGTACTCTGGGAGGGGCAGGCTAGCGGCCAGGTTCTCCACCCTGTGAGGGAGGGGTCATACCCAGCAAGCTCAACCCAGGCCACCAGAGACGCCATCAAAGCCCCCCACTGCTGGGGTAACTTCCAGGGCCAAGCACAGACTGACAAGGGTGACGAAAAGGGTAAGGAGGAGAGGAGGAATGGCAAGGGACCAGGCAGCGACAGGAAGGGAGGGCCAGCCCGTGGTACCACACACACCTGCTGATGTCCTCATCCCCCAGAGATCTGTGCAGCAGGAGGACCGAGCCCTCGGCTGACTTTGGGCGAACTAGGGTGGGGGTGGGAACACAGAAAGGCCATTGCCAATGGAGGAACCTCCTTGGCCCTGAGGCTCTGCCCCCGTGGCAGCAGCAGAGTCCCGTGTCTGCCCTGGGCTCTGCTCCCAACTGCCCCAGGGTCACTCTAGGACTCCGCCGCCACCTGGCTCTGGCTCCCAGCTCCCTCCAGCCCCATCACAAATACTTACTCTCGGGCCGGGAGAATCCCTCCCAGAATGCCGCACTGCCCAGGCTTGTAGGCTGGGGAGGCCCGAGGGGGTGCAGCGCCTGCACCTGGCCTCCAAGCGCCTCCAGAGCTTCCGTCCCCCACAGGTTGCCTTGCAATGTCCTCTGACTCCCTGACACCAGCACAGGCTGTCGTGGGGCAATAAATGAAGACATGGGAAGAATGGATGGGCTGGGACGTGTTCTAGGCGGCACCAGAACAGCCCGGAGACCAGGCCCTGCTGCCCCTTCTGGGTGACCGTCCAGGTCTGCCTGGACCGAGGGATCAAGGCCCTGAGAGCTGGAAGTGGGGAGGTGACGAGCCTCACCTGGCCCTGCCTCCAGTGCTCCTGGAAGAGGTGGAAGCCTCGCCGCGGCCTGGGCTCGTGCAGCCACAGCAAAGCCCCTGGAGGAGGCAGCCGGGGCCGCACCGGAGAGAGAGGCAGCCCCATGCCTTTGCGCAGGCCCGACCCGGCCCGTAGCCCCGGCCCCAGGCCCTTCTCCTGGATCTTCCGTTCCACGACCTGTGCGATGATGCTGTCCAGGATGTTGGTGATGCGGTCGTCCTGCGGGGAGGGAGGGGTGGAGGGCAGGAGGGCTCAGGATCCCCTGGACATCAGGGAGGGCCGGCCCAGCCTCTGCTGCCAGGCCCCCAGCCCACCATCCCCACCCCCACGTCCTTGCTCACACTGGGCAGGGCAGGAGTGACGGGGGCAAAAGCCATGTGTATCCGCTCATGCCCCAAGCAGAGTTTGACAGCCGTGGAAGCCAGAAGCTCACAGAGAGAGGGACAGGGCAGGGGCCCCCGGCCAGCACGGTCCTCTGCCGGGGTCTCTGTGGAGTCCGGAGTCTCTGCCGAGGAGAACAACAGTGAGGGCTTCGCCTTCCTCTGGAGGCTCCATCGCCCACAGGCTCTTCCCTCAGCTCCCGGCCGAGCCTGCTGTTTCCTCACTGGCATTGCCCGGCACAACTCTGCTCTGGCTGAGCTCACCTCCCATCCCACTGGCAGCTCCCCCAAAAGAGGGGCTTCCCCAAAGAGGGCCTTAGAACAAAATTCAGGCTGGAGAGGGGCTAGGAGGCTTATCCTAGGTTTTATTTAGCTTTTTTTTCCTCTGGAATGACTTGAAAAGAATAATGGCGATTGGGGGAGGAAGGGTGGCTAAAGCGATTTCAGTCTCTCCTGAAGTCTCCCACCCTGGCCCAGCACCCCCCACACCCCTGAGTCTGAATGAGGGGCAGGGGCCCTCTCACCCTCTTTGATGTCCTTGGTCCTGTTGGTGTCCCCGTTGCAGGAAGGTTGTGGAGTTGGAGCAGTTGTCTCCGTCGTCTCCTTCTGCTAAACCCATCGGCCACCACCCCCCAGTCCCACCAGAGATTTAAAAATGGTGAACACACAGCTCAATCCAATTTAACCCACATGAATTAAAAACAGACTTTCGTGGGTCTAAAACCATGTTTACAAGGAGCAAAATGTCATACGATATAACGTTAGGTAGAAAAACTTGCTCCGGGAGGGGCAGGCTGGTGGCCAGGCTCTGGAATTCTATATGGTATGGTCTAAAGTGTGCAGACACAGACCTGAATACACATATGGGCAAATGACTGCTGTCAAAATGACCGTGGTGGTGTTACATGCCGTTCTCCTTTTCTTCCTCGTACCTGTCTGCATTTTTCAAAGTCGCCACCACGAGTATTTAGCACGCTGTCCGGCATACAAAACACATTCGATAAATGATTTCTTGAATAAATGATTTTTGTAATAAAAACATGAGCTTCATAAAAGCCGTGCAAAGTGCACCTTGAACACCTGCTACGTGTTAGGTGCAGGGAATGCTGAGAAGGTGGGCCACGGTCCTCCAGCAAGAGCCGGTGCCTGGGGCGTGGAGAGACAGGACACGCCAGCGAGCAGCTCTAGAATGATGCAGCAAGCGCTAGGCTGGACGCAAACTGTGGGTAGGAGCTCCGGGCAAGCAGAGTGAGGACTTCTGCTGGGTGTGGGGCAGGTGGGGGTAGAAGTTAGTGCTGGCTCTGTGGATCCTAAGCCTCAGGGGAGGCGGGGGGAGTAGCCTGATTTCACGAAGCCTCTATGTCCCTCTTTATTCCCATCAAAAGAACGGGGCCAAACCAGGCCAAGGTCAGTAATTTGCAGGCACACTGCCTGACACTGGGGCCCGCTGGCTCAGTGCTTTGTCACCTGTCCCATGCTTCTTACCTGCTGGCCCCCATCCCCAGGGGCCCACACCTGGGCGTCCGCTTGGCAGGGACAGTGCCCCCGGATCTCGTACTTGACCCAGACCTGGTGCATTGCGGTGCTCAGTTCTGCCAAAGCTGGGAGGGAGGAAGGGAGATGGAGTCTGGCTGTCAGTGCAGACAGAAGGCCACCTGGTGCTGCTTGTCCTCACCAGCCAGGAGGGCACGGCGTTGGGCTGAGGGACATCCAGACAGGAATCTGTTCTCCCCCCAGGACTCACCCCCTGCTCACCCCACCTCCTCTGAGATGGCTCACCTTGGCTGGAGACGAACTGGGTGAGCCTCAGGGAAGAGGCGCTGTGCCCAGCCTCCTGGGCACACTCCTCTGTGGACTGCTCTGGAGAGCCTGAGGAGTAGGAAGGTCAAGAAATCAAGGTAAGCACAGGTCAAGGTCGGGGGAGAAGAGCAAGGGCGTGATATCTAAATCAGGGACTCAACAAACTGTAAAACGTCAGCTTTCTGGGGCACTAGGGTGCCACGGTGACACAGTATACTCCGCTTGTGAAAAGCAGAGCCTTTAATATGCTGATGTGCATCGCAAGGCTCCAAAATGCTCATGTATAATAATAAATACACTGTTCCAAACATTTCTGACCCCGAAAATCTTTTTTGGCCATGTCTACTGGAACACTGGGCAATCTCAAGACCTCAGGTGGCCGAGTTGACCCAAGGAAGAAAAAGCTGAGAACTGTGAAAAGAACAGGACTTGGAATCAGAAAGCCAGAGTCCAAATCCTGGACCCAGTACTTACTAGCTGTGTGACCTTGGACAAGTCACTTAACCTCTCTGAGTTTTTCTTATCTGGAAAATGGAGGCAAAAATACCCACCTCACGGTGTTGTAAAGGTTTAAAAGGTACAAGCTGAGCAAAGTGGGAGGCATAGAGTAGGCACTCGACTCCTTTTAAGGGTAGGCAAGGACACAGGTGTGGCCCTCTGACCTGGGGAGAGGGAAAGGTCTGCTCTATGGGGCAGTGGCAGCTGAGGCTGAGGCTGGGGCAGGGGAGGGAAGCTTTCTTGGGAAGACGCAGCCAAGAAATGGCCACAAACTTTAGAGCAACCCTCCCTTCCTGCCCTCCCACCCAGCGCCCTTCTTACCCGCTTTCTCGCTGACCCTCCCAGCGCCCGCCTTGCGGCCACAGGCCACGCACAGCCGGTGGCTGCAGCGAGGGCATCTCCAGTGGGTATTGAAAAGTCCATGGTGGCAGCGGCTGCAGCAGCCTGCAATAGCCGGGTTGTCCTCTATCCTGGCCGGCCCCTGGCCTGCTGACCACGGGAGAGAACAGGGTCAGAGGGGGCTCGGGCCACAGGCCCCTTTCGAGGTCCTTACGTGGGAGGACTCCAGGCAGGGCTGGGGAAAAGCAGGAGCAGTTTCTACTGAGAGGCCACCCCAGAAAGGAGACAGCCCCCTCACAGATACCCCCACTTACTCAACAGTCTCTAGAAAGAACCTCCCACCGCACCCCTGTCTCCAGCAAGCCTTCCCAGGGACGGTGCAGGCCCCATCTCCCGGGTTCCTGCCCCAGGGACTTCCCCCTGGGCTCCGAATTAGGAATCTAATCTACACAACTTTCAGCACGTCCCTTCACCCACACGGCTCCCTCCAGAGGGACCTTTCTTCAGGAGACTTCATATCAGAAGAGGAAATCTTGGGGGGGGGCATCCCTTTCCTCACCCGGAGACTGACACTAGGCTCTCACTGGCAGGTGCAAGAATGCCAGCGAGCAAGTAAGTGTTCGTCCACTCATTCAGCAGACACCTTGTCCTGTCTGTCCCGGGCTGGGGGCTGGGATTCAGCGCCGATCAGGGCTGGGTGCTCGCCCTCCCCAGTGCTCACATTCCAAAGGGAGATGGACTGATAAACATGGCACTAGTGAAGGCAACACAGGGCGAGTGCTGGAGTGTGAGAATGAGACGCAAGGCTGAGGGCGGGGATGGTGGGGGCCGGTCCACGGATGCGCCTGAGTGATGAGTAAGTTTTCATTCACCGGGTAGAAAGGGAGGAGAAGGGCCTTCCAGACAGAAGGAAGAGCGAGTGCCAAGGCCGGAGGGGATGGACAAGCCCGGTGAGCGGGGAAGGATGCGAGGGCCAGACTGTGATGCCGTGTACCGGGAATCCAGGCTCAGGGAGTGGCAGGGGCCGATGAAAGGGGCAGAGACAGGAGGGAGCCACCGCTGGGCCTCCACCAGGAGGGCTGGACCACAGGTGTGTTTTCTCAAACACACCGCTCTCAGGTGCCATGAAAGGGATGCGGGAGGGAGAGCCTGAAGCCAAAAGGACTTCACAGTCTCAAACATCAGCCCGAACCCTACCAGCCTCCTAGGGCCCATGTGCTTCGCCACCCAGGAAGCCTTCCTCACGCACCAGCCCCCAGGGAGCTGCCCCGCCTTCCCGGGCTCTCGCAGATACTTGGCACTCGGTCTTGTTTCCCCAACAGGCCCAAAAGCTCCTGGGCTGGACCAGATTTTACACATTCCCATCCCAACACCCCCTCCCCCACCCTGGCCAGAAACTTCAGAGAGCTGGTGACTAAGAGCCTCAGCCGGGAATAAGGGCAAAGCAGGGCAGCAGTGCTCCTGGCTGGTGGCAGGACAGGCGGTGCAGGTTGTGGGGGGGGGCACACTCCACAGGCCCCGTGCTCCTGGGAGGACCTCCTGGGAGGCTGAACGCCCCGAGATCCTGCTCACCTTCCCGCTGTGCCCAGCCCAGGGCTTCCCGCTCTCTGCGCAGCAGACGGCACAGTCGGTCCCCCAAACCACTTAGCAGGTGCTTGGCAAGGCCCACGCTGAGACCAGCCTTCGGGCCAGACCCTCCTTCCTCCTCCGAGCTGGCTGCCAGGTCATCCTCCTGCTGCTGCTCCCCGCCCAGAGACAATCTAAAGATGGGACGAAGGGAAGTGAGAAGGGTGCCCCGAGTAGGAGGCTATAGGGGCGTCCAGGGGCAAGGACTCACCTCGACTCTTGCTGGGAGTGGCAGGCCGGCCTTTCCACCTGTCCCGCCACCTGGGCACAGCTTTGGCACTGAGGGGTGCCTGCCAGGGTAGCTGAGCAAGGAGCGCCCTGATGCCCTGGGTCTTGGAGGCTGGTCCTGCCATCCGGGGGTCCTGAGGAGACAACGCAGCTGGTCAGGAGTCTGGGCCTCAGGGCTCAGGCAACCCTCAGGCTGTGGCTTAGCAACCAGCCGTCCTCACGCAGAACCAGCCCAGCCCCAGGCCCCGGCCCAAGAGGCACGACTTGGAATCAGTGAGAGTGGACCAGGCAGCTAGAAACGTCACCAAAAAGGCTATGCAGGGAGCTTGGCAATGCTGACATGACTGACAGGCTGAGAGGAGGGGTCTGGTGCGCTGAGTCCAAGGCCGGGGCAGCTGGGGTGATGGTCCTGCCCCAAGCCCAGGATCCAGCCAGTATAGACTTTGGATGGCTCAGCCGTGGGCTTAGCGATGCCACTGGCTGCGTGACGGTGCGAGGAGACAATCCCAGCGT
The DNA here is from genome assembly GCA_030015415.1 of Cynopterus sphinx. NCBI lineage: Eukaryota > Metazoa > Chordata > Mammalia > Chiroptera > Pteropodidae > Cynopterus > Cynopterus sphinx. Next base: position 46,628,770 of record CM057390.1, on the reverse strand, counting down.
GGATGGAGGGCGCCGGAAGGTGAGAAGGCTGCAGAGTTTCAACACAGGCCACAGGTGCAGTAACCCAAGAAGGCAGAGGGGCCGGCGGCTTCCCAGCCCAGGCACAGGCCTGGAGAGCGTGGACAGACCCATGCCAGGTGCAGGGTGCTTGGGCAAGGCCATCGGGAGAGTCCAGATCCAGGCCCAGCCGTAGCAGTCCAGGGGACTGAGACACTGAGGTGATTGTGAAGAACTGAGGCTGGGCCCGGCAGCACCAGAGCCGTCCATGAGGGGCACAGCATGACAGAGGGGTCCGGCATGAGCCCAAAGCCCTATCACTGGCAGAGTCCAAACTGGGTTTCCAGGATCCAGCTGGCTAGGAGACAAGTATTTGTTCCTGAGGCGGGACAGGGGTGCTTCGGGAGAAGCATCCCCCAGACGGAGATTGCTAATACAGACAGTCGTAAAGGTGGGCATTTACTGAGTGCTAAGTGCCGGAAATTCTCCGAAGCCTTTTGTGTAAATCATATCATTTAATCTTCGCAGCACTCTTCACGAGGTAGGTGCCGTCTTTATCCCCACGGTATAGATGAAGAAATCGAGGCACAGAGAGGTGGAGCAACTAGGCCAAGGCCACACAGCTACCAGTCATCAAAGCCATGACCCAGGCTCTCTGACTCCAGAGCCCAAGCTCTGAACCTTGTCATTACGCTGCCACCAACACACCATGGTTGGGAGGAGGCAGACGGAAATAGAAGCCACTTGCTGGAAGGCTCTGGCCTGTAGGTGCTTAGGAACTCTCAAAGGATCCTGGGTACGATTTACTCATCAAGCACCAGCTGACCTCTTTGCGAAGCCTCGTTTTGGCTGCCCCTCCCAAGTAGGGCCCCCTGCCCCCCTTACCTCTGTGGTCACCTCGGTGGTCTGCCTCTGCCTTGTTCCGCAAGGAGTCCAGGACCTCCTGCCAATCTCTCCCCTGCCCTGCACCGCCTGGGAAGGACTCAGTGTGGCGCTTGGCAGCTGGGCCGCCCTCCACTCCTTGGATCTCAGGGCTGCTGGCCCTCTTGAGGGCCCGAAGTGGGGCAGCCAGGCTTTCCTCGTCCTCAGGGCAGACGCCTGGGCACCCGAACTGCTCAGAGTGTCGCGTGAGCCACGTCTTCTTCAGCTTGGTGTGGTGGCTGGGCAGGCAGGCCCTGGGACCCGGGGCCTTGTTTGCTTCTTCACTGCATTCACGGGACTCCCTGGTGTCCCCCTCCAGGCCCTCCTGGCACTTCCCACAAGGGCCTTCATCTCCAGCAGGTGCGTGGGATGAGTAACAGCCCACCTGGGTGGTAGGAGGCCCAGGAGAGGGGCATCTTGGTGTAGCTGATGACCCCAGCTGGCACCCAAGGCCCCCGCCCCCAGGTGAGGTCCAGACATTGCCTAGCGTATGAACCAGGCCTGGGGGACAAGTGGGCCAGGGGGTCCGGGAAACAGCATCTGGATGCCCCAGGAGAAGCGGGCAAAGATTCTGATGCCTGCCGAGGCCTGTCTCTCTATCCCTCTGGTGGAATGAAGGACATTCTGCCTCCCCATTTCTCTGGAGAGGCCCACGAGGAGCTAAACCCAACAACCCAGGTTCCACAGTTGCCAATGGCTCCTTTGCCAGCCTGAGAATGCTCGGATCCTTATGGTAAAAACCCTAAAGAGAGGAGAAAGGATTAAGCTAGTACTGACTTTGATCCCAAGGCTTAAAAGAACAAACTGATAACCAGCAGGTGTGCACCTGTATGGCCTTAAGGGCTGTGAAAAATACAGAACTCGTGTACTGATTATTAGGCACTGCTCCTAAATGCCACCCCCAGGTCATCCCCCAGGATTTCTCAGACCTCCTCACAATCCAGCAACTAAAGGGTAATATCTGGCACAGCCAAAGGTCCTCCAGGGTCTTTTCAGATTGTTTGATGCCCTGCACTATACTGGTTTTAAAATAATTTAGATCTCATCCCTTTGGCATGGGGGTCACGTGTGGAGGAGATGCCCTGGACACAGGCCAAAGGGCTGCCTGTATGTTCCTTTCCCAGGTAGAGGGAGGGCCTAGTCTGCCTCCGACCTTCCCAGGACAAGACCGCATGTTCTGAGGTCTCAGGTCCCACTTCTCAGGGCCTTGAGTGGACAATGGGTAGGTCAGTCCCTGAAATGGCCTGAAGTCAGGGGAGGCCTAGTGAGATGGAGATGCTCAGAAGAGATACTCAGAAGAAAAACTCGGTCTGAGCTGATAGGCTCTTCTACCTAGGTGCCACCTTATCTTCTCATCAGAAAAGAAGGGGAGTGTGCTCGAGGACCCCTGTGTGGCCTGAACCCCAGGTATCCGCTCTGTTCCAACACTCACCTTGCTGCCTAAGTTGAAAGCGGAGGGCACTTTGGGCTGACCCCCGGAGTACACCCAAGGGTGCGGGGCCAGAGGCCAGTCACACGGACGCTCTGGGGGCAGGCCAGACACTAGGTAGGGTGGCAAACAGCTGGGCACCCAGAAGGGAGCTCGCTCCAGGATCTTGGTCTCCAGAAGGAAGGGGCAGTGCAAGGGCCGGAAGGCCACAGGATCACTTTTTGGATGGCCACCACTATGCTCAGGAATCAGGGGGCCATAGCGAGGTGGACACGCTGACCCGCAGAATGCCAGCGGGTGGGTGAGCATCGCCTCCTTCCAGCGCAACCCGTCCTTGCCGCCCAGCCAGCTGGCCTTCCTCTCCCCATTCCGGGGACCTTCACCCTCCACCAGTGGGAGCATGTCTTTGGGGCCATGGGAGAAGCCAGGGGGAAACCAGGAGTCTGGGGTGCTCAGGACACCCCTCCAGAAGGGAGCAGGCTCTCCCAGACACAGTGCCCCACGGTGCAGGCCATCTCGTGGCAGGGCATCCAACTCCCGTTCCACGATGCTGTTCTCAGGGGCTGTCTTCTCCCAGGCTGGAGTGTCCTTCAGGAAGCTGGGCATACTCTCCATCACTCTCCTGCCCTCATGGGGCTCTCCCAGAGGGGCGTCCCTGGAGCATAACCACCAAAGCATGAGCTTCTTAGACTTGCCCCAGTACCCTACCACCCGGTAGAGAGTGGGCACCGCCCTGGCGGTACCAAGGCGGCTCAAACCAGTAAGGCAAGTGCCAGCGCACAGCTGGGCTCCACGCTGACAGCCCACATGTGACTTGAGGACCTGCCTGGGTGGTACGATGCAGCGTAGAAGGTCACCCCTTGCCCCAAATGCCTGGGATTTGATAGCCCTTCTGCACCTGGGCCAGAGCCCCTTAGCTGAGACTGCTATTTCTGGGATGACATGCTTCCCTGACCCTAAAACTTGGACACGAGCCATGATGAAGGACAGGAAAGCAAGAACCCAAACGGATGAGCTCGGTGGAAGACACTGCACCGGGGAAAAGAAGGCTGGACTCTGGCCCTGACTGGGTCATCAATTATGTCACCTTGGGCAAGTCACATCACACCTCTGGTCCTCAGTGTGCCAGGGTGTAAATCCAGGCTTGCAAAGCGGCAGTCTCAGAGGCCTCTTCCCACATTGCAGCCTGGCTCTGGGGATGCTGCCTGCTGCCCACCCCCACCTCTCAGCCGCACCCAGGCTTGTCCGGGTGAGAAGGGCAGGCAGGACAGGCCAGAGTCCCTGGGGAGAGCCGCCTGACGGCTGCGGGCTGCTATGGCTCCGCACACCTGGGCAGCCCCGTCTCTGCCTCTTCCCAGCGCTCTACAGTTTCTGGGGTTCTGAAGCAGGGTCCCAGGACAACTGCTGGGGGCTGGGCTCTCTACCGCGCCCACGAGGGAAGGAGTGAGCCGGCACAGGAGAGGAGGATTAAGAGGCTTCAGCTGCGATGGGTCAAGCTCCCCGTGTCCAGCCAGCAGGGCCAGGGCCACCGGCGGCTGCTGTAACTGCAGCCTTTCGGGGGGAGGGAAGGAGGCGGGGAAAGCGGGCTGCGCCCCAGAGAGAGGCAAAGGAGGGAAAATTGAACTTGTGCGCAAAGGACCAGGATGACAGGTGGCACTAGAGCCGCGGCGCTCTCTCTCCCCGCGGGGGGACCCCTCAGCCGACTGGGTGAAGCCCCAGGGGGAGGGGACGGAGCCGGGACAGGACGCGCGGGCTTTCTGGGGCCACCGCCCCGACGCGGGCCAGTCCCGCAGGGCCCCCCTCACTGTGGGGTGCGCGGCCCAGCCCTGCGGAGCACGGGGAGAGGGAGGGCTCGCTCCCAGCCGCAGTCCGAGCATCCCCGAAGGCGCGCCCCTGGCTCGCCCTCCCGGCGCTTACCTGGGCTTCACCTGCCGGGCGCAGCGCGGGCGGACGCGGTCGTCGGGGCCGGCGCCGGGGTCCGGCTCCCCATGGGCCGGCTCTGGGGCCTCGCGGCCGGCGGGCGAGGGCTGGGCCCCCGCGCTCGGTGCTCAGCGGGCTGGCGCGCGCGCTCTCCGTCTCCCCCGGGGCGGCGGCGGCGGCGGGGGCTGCTCTAGGGCCGCAGGTTGGAGGGGTCGGACTCCGGGATCTGCAGGATGCGGCACACGGCGCGGATCGGCCGCACCAGCTTCTGGGCCAAGGCCGTGGGCTGCGCCATGGGACGCGGAGACTCCGTGCTGCGCCGCGGGGTGGGCCGGGCCGGGGCCGGGGGGTGGGGAGCGGTGCGCCCCCCGGGGGGACAGAGGGAGCCGGGCCGGAGGGAGCGCGCGCCCCGCGTCCGAGACGCGTGTGTGGGGGGAAATGGGGGGTGGGGGGAGGAGAAGGCCGAGGGGCCTGGGGACGGGGTCGTGCCTGAGAGACGGGCCGGTCCCGAGACCCTAGAGGGAGGCCCCGGGGAGCGCGCGGAGACGCGCGGCGGCGCGGCTAGTGCAGGCGGCTGGCGGGGAGCGCAGCGGGACCTCCGATCGCCATCGCCCGACGACGCGCGACTGGGAGCCGAGAAGCTGCTCCGCCGGTTCCCTCCTCCGGCACCCTGCGGGGAACAGGAGCCCGTGATGCGGCGGCCCCGCCCCGGCCGGCCCCTCCCGCGCCCCGGGGGCTTCCGCCAACGCCCCGGCGATGCCACCGGCCGCGCACGGGGAGAATGAGCCCTTTGTTCCCCCCACCCCCCGCCCACCCCCCCGCGGCACCCGGGCGCCTGCCGAGAGAGGCTCCCCCGGGGGCAGCGTGCCAGCTTCCCAGCCGCCCCACCCTCCCGTGGGCCCGGCCCCGGAGCCTGGCAGGCGGGCAGCACCCCCACTCGAGGTGCCAAGCCCGGGAACTGGAGCAAAGGGCGGGAGGGGCCAGACCAGGCCACGGTGGGGTGGCGTGGGGTGGGGTGCCCCCTGGGGTGCTAGGGCAGGCGGCTGGGAGGGGACAGTGCCAGAGCTGGCAGGGGCAGTCGGGTTCTCACGGGTCAGTGATGGGCGCTCTGACCCATGCCAGGCGGCCCGGTGCCTGCTGGACCACTTGCCCCTGGTCCTCTCCAGCTCTGGCACATGGGCGCACCCACTGGCTGTGTCTGCCCTGCCTGCCTCCTCCTCACCTGGCCAAGCTGCGCTTCACCTTCTGACCCAAGCCCCTTCCCAAGCCCCCACCCAGGGCCAGTGGCACAGTGCCCTTCGTCAGCACTTCTGGGAGGGCCTGGGCTCTGGTCTGTCTCGGCCCTACCGGCCTCTTTTCACCAAGTGTCTGGTGGAGAAGAGGTGGGACCCTACGAGGGCCACCACCTGCTCCTGCCTCACGACGTCGCTCTAGGGGTCTGCCTCATCCCCATGGCTAGTATATTCCCAGGCCCAGCATTGGAGAGGAGCCCATGGGAGTGGCTCCTGGGAGGGAGCAGAGAGGAGGAAAGGAAATGGGAAAGCAGGGCACCCTCCACCCGAGGAAGCATCCCGGCTCCTCTGCGGGGGTGGTTCCAGAGCACAGACACAAACAGACAGATTCAAACACACACAGACAGATTCAGACACACACAGAAACCCACACGCCCAACGGGTGCTTCCCTTCCCCTCGGGCACCCACCTCCCACCCCGTGACTCCCCCGAATCCCCGTGGAAGCCATCCTCGGCCTGCCTCCCCCAGACCAGGACAGAGGCAGCAGCACCCTACCCACCCCGTCCCATGGAAGGGATGAGTTCTCGGATGCCTGGTCTGGTCCCAGATCACATCATCATCCCTGGAGAAGGGGAGCCATGACGAGCTGGGAGGGAGCCTTGCCCCCAGGAGACTGGAGGAGAAGCAGGGGCTCTTTCAGCCGCTGAGGGGAAGAGGAGAGGTGGGGAGAGGGGGGGACCTGAAGGGGCTGGCCTCCCCTGGCAGGACCTGCATCAGGTCAGCTAGGAGGATTCCCCGGATTCCCTCTGCCCCTTCGCCTCCCCCCAGAGGGCGTCTGTGGCCAGGCGAGCTGGTAGGGGTTGTTTACTTGACTGAGTTATTAGCACTCCCTTCTTCCCCCAGCTCCCCTGAGGGGTGGCTGGACCTGAGTGTACCAGGGACGATGCTTGTAAAGTATCTATCAGGACTGCAATCCTAAGCCCTCAAGCCCCCAGGCCCCCAAGCCCCCAAACCCGAGCCTCCTGCTCCCAGGCTGGCTGCAGGGTACAGATGGAGGCTGGGGTGTGCCTGTGGTCCCCCATCTGTGTCCTCTGGCAGTCAAAGCCTGTGGGAGAGTCTGGGGGGGAGATTCCTGTGGCTTGGGGCCTAGAGGAGGCTGGGCAGCCTAGAGTGGGAGTCTGGGCTGTCTGCGGCCCTGAAGGCCTGTCACTGTCATCCCCAGAGGGGATGGGGACTGTCCCAGGGAATTGGGACAGACACTTCTCCCCACCCCACTCCAGTTGTCATGTCTGCTCTGTCAGGTCACAGACTCTGGACTAGACCAGGAGACAGACTCCTAAAATGCCCAGGGGGTCCTGGGAGTGGGGCGGGCGAAGGAGCGCCTTTCCACCCTCACGCAGCTCCCCAACCTGCTCCACAGCCCAGCCACAGGCCCACAGAGCCCTGGTAGCCGGCTCTTCTGTGCCTGAGGACAGAGAAGAGCTGGGGAGACACACAAAAGACACAAACACAGAAGGGAAGCCACATCTTGCGTGGACACAATGCTGGATTCATGGACAAAGGCAAGCTGACCAGCACCCCCAGACACGCGTGGGCTCACTGAGCCCCAGGCGGACCCCTCAAGCACTGACGCACACATACACACGCACACACACACGGAGACACACGTTCATGCTGACAAGCACAGCAGCACTCACGAGTCAGCTGCCCTCACGCTGTCCCCAGAGCCCCTTACCTGGGCAAGCACAGTGCCCCTCGGGTGGAGCAGCCCCCTACCCGGGGGAGGGTAGCAGGCAGGGGCGGGGGAAGGAGCCCCGGAGAGTCAGGCCAAGCTGCCACTAATCCGGGCGGGGAGAGGGGGGGCACCCACGTCAGAGCGGGGACTGCCGGGTGGAGGGCATCTGAGGACATCCCCTCCCACACACGCGGCCGTCTGGGCACCTAGCCCTGCTTCCCCAGCCCCTCTATCCTTCAGACAGCTGAGGCCGGCCTCCCCCCCACCCCACCCCCCAACCTTGTGGCAACGCCTGGGGCGGGGGCATGGGGGAGGGGGAATACCGGGGAGAATGCTCCCAGGACCTGGGGGGAAGGGAGAGGAAGGGAAGTGTGGAGAGGCTGTTGGAGTCAGAAGGAAGCTCTGCAGAAGATGCCCCCCTCCTCTCGTGCCCACCCACCCACCCACATCCCTGACCTAATTCCTCTTCTCAGTCCTTGCCTCCCCAGTGTCCCTCCCCCTTCCCCCCAACCTCCCCTCGGGGCAATCTAACCACCGGGTAGAGAAAGCTACCTCATTCTGCCCTGGCTCGGGACCTTCTGCCTGGCAACTCCAGCTCTGGCCCCCAGGGTTTCTGGGGCATCATCCTCTTGCCGGGCTTCTATCCCCTACCCAGCTATTAGGCATCCCAGTCCCTGATGCTGGGCAAAGGACAAGGAGCAAGGGACGGAGTGCTCATCTCAACCCCTTCAAGGGTAGGGCAGTGCCAGCAATACTCCCCAACTCAACTCCTGGGCCGGGGCTGTATTGAAACACCGGGCTACACTGCCACCCCCCAGAGTGGCAGCTAGAAATACAGCAGCGGGGTGGGGGTGGGCCGTGCATATGGAGGTCAGAGCCTGGGAGGAGGACCAGGACATGGAGGGGCTACAGGGAGAGAGGGGCTGAGAGGCAGGGAGAGAGAGGACACCCCTGAAAAGTCCAAGGGATGATGAAGTGGTGGGGAAGGGGGGAAAGGGACTTAGAGGCGATGGAGAAGTCATCAGAGGCAGGCTAGGTGGATGGGGAGGCCGAGGAGTAAGACCAGGCCCCAAACCAAGCAGGGGCCGGGACGTGGGCCAAGCAGAGGTGTGTGCTTCTGAGGAGGCCGGCCTAGGCCGCTTTATCTCCTTACCCAGGCAGGGCCCAGTGTGGAGCCTGGCACATCTGTGCTCCGGGCCAGTTGGAAGGGCAGCCCAGCCCTGATCCTGCCTGGGGCGGCCGTGGGCACACTTGTGGATAATGGAAGGCTGGGGGCCATGGGCAAGCCACAGCACAGCTTAGCCTTCGCCTAGGGGCCAGACCAGAGAGGGCGAAGCCAGGGCCAGACCAGAGAGGGCGAAGCCTGGGCCAGGAGCCCCATGGAGAGGGCGGCAGTGCTGGCAGATGTCTAGTGATCCTCAGAGGGACAGGGCAGGCTCTGAGGGAAGCCCAGCCCACACCCAGTGCCGCGGCCTCAGGAGCACATGTGTGCTGGGCCAGGAATGCCCCAGAACTCGGAATTCTCCTCGCCCCATCCTGTCTGGTGGTCCCAGATGTCTTGAAGCCCATAGAACTGCAGCAGCCATTCTGCAAACACGTGTCACAGAGACCCTGGCATTTTTCAAGGCTCTGTGATGGGCACCAAAGAGATTCAGGGCACAAAGACAAAAGCCTGACCATCCCTGTCCTGGAGATTGTAACAGCAAACAGTCACTGAGGCCTTGTAGGCGCCGGCCCTGTGCTGGACACTGCGGGGTGACTCCTGGAGTCAGGCATGTTAATGACCATGAGGCACTCCTAGTCCCGCCCTGGGGAAGTCTGGGGGGGTGGGGGGGGGCTTCATGGAGGAGGTGATGCTCGGGCTCAGAGGTTAGAGAGTAAGTGGGCCTTCACCACCAAGCCACACGTGGACAACAATGGTTCACTTTGGCTAAATCACCGTTTGTTCCGGCTGAGACACGAAGGTAGATACGGTGCTCGTCTGTCCTTTATGAAGTTACAGTCCAGTGTGGGGAGAAAACACAATGCACTTAAGGCAAAAACAGAAGTCAGCGCAGGAACAGAGATGGCATGGTCTGGATGGGCACTCATCTCCAAGAGAGCAGGGGGAGTGATTACAAACGTGAGCGACGTGAGGGGATGTGAGGTCTGAGTGGGCTTCCAAGGACAGATAGGACAGTGAATGGGGTGGAGGAGGAAGAGCATGTCAGGGGAACAGCATGGAGCCATGCGACAGTCCAGGTTGACAGAGGTGGGGAACACGAAGCAATTTGGGTGTAGGGGAAGCCAGCTGGGAGGGGAGGGGAGAGCGACGGGCACAGCCCGGCCCATACTGTCATGTGCCAAGAGGGTGAGCAGGTCAGAGATCAGGAGCCTTAGGAACTCCAGGAGGAGTTGGCAAGTCTGGGAAGGCTTCTTAGAGGAAACAGGTCTGTAAGGGAAGCCGATACCAGGTGGGGAAAAAAGGCTGCAGGGCCAGAGCTTCATTCAGGAGAGCAAAGGCCTGGAGGCTGATGCTGGAATGAATGTGATGTGCTCAGGAGACAGAAATAGGAGCAGAAAGGCTGAAGGCGGGAGTTGTGGGGCCACTGGGCCAGCGAGGAGGCTGGGGGTAAGGTAGGGATCATGGACCTAAGACAGCATCTCCCATTCAGCCCAGGGGGCCTGCGTGATGTCACTGCTCACTCTGAGGCCCCATCCTAGGAATGAGGGCCGGTGAAGCCCAGGTCCCACGGCAGCTCCCTTGCCCCTGACCACTTCAGGCCTCCCTGCAGCTCCCTGTCCCTTAGAGTTTTTGCTTCCTTTTGCCCCATTCATCACACACTCCCTCCTGTTTTGTTCCCTTAGTTCTGAAGTGTGGATCCTGTCATTCCTCCTTCACCAAGGCCACTCCTGGGCAGGCTTGCATCCGGAGACGGGGCCCAATGAATGGGCAGCACAGCTGCTTTACCGCGCGGAGTCTCAGTGTTTCCACCTGTAAAATGGACATAATCCCCGACAGGCTTTTCGGGAGGACTCAAGGGAACCAGCTCCGTGAAGCACCCGGCACAAGGTCAGGTGTGCACCATTGTTCGATGCATGCTAGTCTCCTTCTTGCTTGCCAGAGAAGAAACATCTCCTTTACTTTAGTCCTGCCCAGCAGTTGAGTACACTTACTCGGGAGTCAGACAGCCCGGACAGCCCGGTTCCATGCCCAATTCTTCCGCTTACCAGCTCTGTGACCTTGGGCAAATTACTTGGCCTCTCGGTCTCCGGTTTCCCGTGTATGAAATGGAGAGTATAATAATAGTACACACCTCATGAAATTGTTGTGAGGATTAAATTCATATATGTCGGGCGCCTAGAGCGGCACCTGGTGGGGTGGTCACGTTCCAGGTGCTATAGCCATGACTGGACTCTGCGTCGCTAGTATCTGGCGACACGCCTGGTACCTGGTAGATGCTCAGTAAAGGTTTTCTGAATGAATAAATGAAGAAGATAAGGCTATACCACGACGCAAGGGAATACCAAGAGACTAAGTCACCGAACACCACCGAGATGTGAGGAGCTAAATCACCCTGGCGGATTAAGTGCCTCCCCCAAATAAAACCCAGATAATCCCCACGCCAAGAGTTAATCCACGTTCCTCGTGTCACTCTGGGTTACCACCCCATCTCCCCTCTTCCCACCCAACACTCTCACCCACCTCTTTGCTTAATCAAAAGCAAGAAGAAGAGCAGGCCTGGGGGTGGGAGGGGGGAGCGGCTCTGGGTGAGACCAGCATCCAGGAGCAGGAGAGGACAGAGCCTGTCTGGCTGTCTCAGGATTAGGGTAGGGGATGGAGTGGAGCCAACCCAGGCACAGAGCCTGAGTGGCAGGACACAGGAGACTGCATGGATGGAGCAGGCTGAGGACCAATGACCGTGAGCAGCCGGGAAAGCCATCGGAGGCCAGGCCAGAGTTCTGCACGGTCCCTCCAACCAACCAGCGGCCAGTCCCGGGCCAGTCACCGGCAGGGCAAGGCTCTGGCCAGGCTCCGAACCCCACCCTCCTTGACCTGGAAGCTGGGGGCAGCCCAGACCCTGGCGGCTGCTGCCCTCTCGCGGCCACTCCGCAGAGCTGCAGCACTCTCAATGTCATGAGTGTTTTAAGGAACTCAATGGCCCTGAGCTCCCTGGGGACCCCCGCAGGCCCATGGGGAAAGGGGGCCTCCCAGGTATCACCTGTCCATAGCACCACCCATGCCCAAGCCCAGATCATCATGTCGCCCCCGCCCCCGCACTCCCACTGGCTTCTCTACCTAACATACAACGCGTCTTCCAGGCAAGGCCGATCCCACCTCCTCTGGACTAGACTTCTTAGACGCCAACGTCTCTCAGGGCTAGTCCCCCACTCTCCCATCTGTGTTCTCAGGGGTCCCCGAGGGCTTTCTGTGATGGCCGCATCATAGCTATTTGTCAACGGCTGTCTGAGACTAGGCCCCTCTAGCCGTCTGTCTATCCTTCGGCCTTCCTCCTAGGCTGTTTAATCATGTGTGCCGTGAGGACCAGGAATAAAAACCAGGAGTGAGTAAGAGAACACTTTGATGTATTCATTTATCAAAACTTGCACAAACCTGACCTCACTCACCAACACAAAACACACAACCAAGATACACACACACAAGGCCTTGGAGAAGGCTGTCAAGTACTTCGAAGGACAGGGAGGAATGAACACAGCTGGGCGGGCTTTGGTTTCATCGTGAGGGCTGCGGGAGGGCTCTGGTCCCAGCCCTGCGAAGGTAGAGGAATGAGAAAGGCAATAAATAGAACCCTGGGCCCGGCGTGCTTTGGTACATGGTGGGTCATCTCTGTGCATGGCCCTGGCAGCACCTGCCCCTGGCCCTTAATCAACAGAAGCCAAGAGGGCAGAGCTGGGGTGATGGTGGGGTGGGAGGGGCTGGCACAGCCCGAGGGCCCTTCCGACAGCCCCCAGGGTCCTGCAGGGCACGAGGTAAGACTGCACAGGTTCCATAGGCCCTAGCTGCCCACGTCTGAGGACACGTTCTTCTTCCTCGTCCGGACCTTCAGGGAGCGTGAGGTGCCCTGCGGGAGAGAGGGCAGCACACCGTGAGGAGTCTGGGCTGGTGGGCCAGGGCAGCCGGCCTCCCTCGCGCCTCCCTGGCCACTGACCTCCCGCACCAGCGGCTTTCTCTTGATCACACGCAGGCTCTGGCTGCGGCTCAGGGCCTTCTCTCGGGGTCGCGGCTGGGGCACGGCCTCTGTATCCGACCAGCACTCATCGTCAGTGTCACTGTCCTGCAGGGTCCCTGCTCGGTACCCTGTGTGGAGGGGAGGAAGGCCGGGGAGGCAAAGTCGGGCACTTACAAAGCTGAACCCTGCGGGGAGACACAGCCTACATGCAGAAGCCATCTCTCTTGGGATGGGTCTGGGTCCCTCTGCCCACTCACCTATGGGTGGCCTGCGGCGGGGCACCTGGTCCTCCAAGTAGAGGGGATCCTGGTAGGTTGGGGCAGAGGCATCGGGGATGGAGCTCAGGTCCTGCATGGAGAAGCTGCGTAGCCTTCCGGCCAGCGCACCCTGACTCTGCAAGAAAGAGAGAGCAGCAGCTGATCACCCGAGGGAGGGGGCAGGGCTCCCAGCAGGAAGGGGCTCGGCCAGGGCAGCTGCCCAGGGTGATCAAGAGCTGACCTATAGGTGACCACTGGGGAGCAGGCCTCAGAACTGAAAGCAACCCAGCTACCTTCTAGCTCGAGGTCTTTGTGGCACCAATGGGACACTTAAGGTGCAGAGGCAGGAGCGGCCACTCACAGTCAGTGTCAGAGCCAAGAAAGTGTGCATTTCCAGCTCCATGCTCTTGCCAACAACCCACCTGTCACCTCTCACCACTATGCCCTGACACGGACAGATGTTATCTCTTGGCTCCCTGACAGAGAGCTGGACTTGCCCAAAGACACTGGGTGGGGGGGAGGAGGCTACTGGATGGCTGGGGTCCAGTGCACCTTGGTGGCAGCCTGCACGGCGGCTGTCGCAGCGATGTTGAGGCCCCGCTTCCCAAAGCTCAGCACTGTCTCATAGCTGCGCTCCTTGGCTTGCACGATGCAGGTGTCGATCTCCTGCAGATGAGGGCAGAGAGAGCTTAAGGGACAGCCAGAGTCACTCCTCCTCTGCAGACCTAGAGAAGCCACTGGGTGTCATGCCTCCCAGCCCACCCCTACCCACAAGGGGCCCCAAACCACACCAAGAGCAGACCTCCTCACTACCCACTCCCCTATTCCCAAATCTCAATGAAAGGACATGTTCCAGCCTCCCCCCACCATCCCAAACCAAATTCCAGCTGACGTTACACCCTCTCAAAAAGCCACTCATCTGTGGCCCCATTTGATTATCCCAGAAGAGGAAAAAGGTTAGGCTCTGTCAAAGTCCCACTGCTAAATGGCAGCAGGACTGGGATTAGAACCCAGGTGTCCTCCAGTGTCCTGGACTCTGAATTCGAGGTCTTTCCCTCATACTCACTCCTGCGCTTCCCTCCCTGCCTCCCCCTGGGGTACCTTCTCATGTCGGGACAAGGATGGGTGGATAAATTTGCGGTAAAGTAGGCTGGCCCCCTTGGTGTAGGGTGAGAGCAGCCACAGCACGAAGGCCATCTTGATCTCGTAGTAGAATGGGAACCTGTCAGAGCACAGGTGTCAAGGTCAGCCAGGGAGCCAGGCCAAGTGTGGTCCATCCCTCCTCACAGCCCACAGAGCCCTGTACCCGTACCAGGAAATAAAGATGTCTGTGAAGGTCTCCACCGCCATGAAGAGGGCAAAGACGATCCAGTACATCATCCACCGGACCTGGGGGTGCAGGGAGGTCAGAGGCCAGCAGTTGAGCCTGCATTGTCAACACACCTGCCCCAGGCTGACCCAGCTCTGAGATGCCAGAAAGCCTGTCCCACTGCATTCCCTGGCACCTGGATGGCCCTAGAGAGCTGCCTCTGAGAAAAAGCCACTCGTTCCTGTACCCACCCCCACAGCGGGCTTGACTCACAATGTCCTGCACAGGCACCCCAATAGCTCATCCTCCAGCCACACCCGCCCTGCTCAGGATCCAACAGCAGATTATGCCCGTGGGGGAGGGGGAGGCCGGCTCAGACCCTCCCCACCTTGCCAAGTCATACCATACCCCCAAGACTGTTTGTCCCACCCCACCTGAGCCAAGCCCTCCTGCCAACCCCTACGCTCACATATTCACGAATGTTCTTCGTCTTCACAGCCTTGTAGGAAGCATAAGCTGGGTACAGCATCCCAAACACCAGCCTGGGAGAGCAAGCCGGAAAGCAGAGGAGTGTGAGGGGCACTATGCCCTCTGCATCCCCCCAATACCAATAGGTGGCCACCTGCACCACGGGGGTGAGGTGACAGTGCCTACCCTGTTCTTCCCGCTTGGCTGGCTTGCACAACCTGCATCTGAGTCAGTGCCCTGGAGGCCACCTCCCCACCCTGCTGTTTACAAACATCCCCAGCCTGCCCAGACCTGCGCAGTGGCAGGGGCCCATGGGTGCACGACACAGCCAGAGCACACAGCCACTCCACACGGTGGGAGGGACGCGGGCTTGTGAGCTGTGCAGAGCGCTAAGCTGTCCCCTCCCAGGGACACGCGGTGAGGCCCAGGGCCACCAGACCTGGCACTGCCAGGCTGCAGACAGGGAGAGTCAAGCCAAGTACTAAGTACCGAAGGGTGATGAGTAGGACAGAGTGGGGAGGTGAGGCCGGGCGGTGAGTCACGTGACTGCTCTGATGGGAAACAGACACCTGGGTTCTCCGCCCACAACATGCCTGGCACCCTGCGTTTGCCCAGGGGCTTATGGCAAGCCCGTGGCCCTGCGCTCCACGCACCTGTATGCGGGGCGTGCGTGTGCAAGGGGGGTCGCCCTCAGCCGGGAGGCTCGGGGGGCTCGGGGGGCTGTGGGGTGCCGGGTGCCGCGTGCAGGCCCGCAGATCCGTTAACCCTTGGCGGGGCGTGCCGGGAGGGTCGGGGTGTCGGGACTCATCGGGTCCCCTTTCCCACCTGACGCTCCTAGCTCCCCCCACCCCAGGGGACAGGCTGGCCCCCCGGGAGTGGGGGGTGGGGAGGGGGGTGAGGGTGGCCATACTCACACCACGAGGCGACAGATCATCCAGGACACCATCGTGCAGCCTCAGGGGGCGAAGGGAGGCCCCCCAAGAAGACAGCCGGAGAGATGCTCACGCGGGGGCTCAGATGGGGGGTGGAGGGGGGATGCGCGCAGGTGCGCGGGGAGGGAGCCCCTCTGGCGGGGCAGGGGGCGAGGAGGCCGCGCCCAGGGAAGCCGACCCGGGGCCGTGGGGCCGTGCGGGCTGCGACCTGCCCCTCCCGCAGCGGAGAGCGAGCCCGGCTCGGGGTGGCGTGCGGGGTCCTCGGGCCCGGGGGCGGGGTGGGTCGCGGCCTTCCCTGCAGCAGGTGCCCTGGGTCTCGGGGTGCCCGGCCTCCGGCTCCGGCTCCGGCTCCGGCCCGGGGGGCGGGGTTTGCAACTCACTTGAAAGTTGCACGGAACCGAGACCTGCCCAACCGCAGGGCTCGGGCGAGCGGCGCAGGCGCAGTGCGGCCCGGGGTGGGGGCGGGGCGGGGCGCAGCCGGGCCGCCCCCCCCGCTCTTAAAGGGGCCGCGCGCCCCCGACTCGCAGGTGGCGCGCGTCGGGGCCACTGAGGTCCGACTCCGAGAGATGAAGGGGGTGCGAAGCGGCAACGACAACGACAACAAAAAGGGGAGGGGAGGAGGCAAGGAAGGAGAGCTGGACGCCGGAGTTTCGGGGTTCTTCGCTGCCCCCCCCCGCGCGTGGTGCCCCCCCCCTCGGGAAAACGGAAAGGGCACGAGATGCAGATGCGCCGCGTCGTTTCGCATTCCAGGCCCGGGCACCCGCTGCAGGAAGGCTTGGCTGAGCGCCGGCACGTCCAGGTCCCGCCGTGTGGGGGTCAGGACCTCAGGGAGGCCTCCAAGGGGCCGAGCTGACTAGGGGGGCGGTGGGGAGGACAGTGGGGAGAGGGCACCCGAGCGGCCTCATCCCTCCCATCGGCCTCACCCTGCAGAGCGGGCTTCAGGAGCTGACTTCTCCCTGGATATCTTGCCAGAGCCTACCGGGCCTGGGCAGGCTGCTGGCTAGGATTTGACAGATTCTGGGCAGAGCCCCCAGGCCTGCATGCTTTCTTCACCAGAAGTTTGAAATTCCACCTATTCCTGGGAGCCAAGGACACAGATATCCCTGACAGCGCTATAATGTCACTGGTTGCCTTTTTGTAGTGCACTTTTTGTGCCTAGGGTCTTGATTTTTACAAAGATCCTGTCCGCCCCCCATTTAGGAAATATGCTCAGTGATGAAAAGTCATTTGGCCAACGTCACCTGGTGACATCATTTGTTGCTGGATGGATAACTGCTTGTCCTGATCAGTCTTCTGTGGGTGGCTTTGGGAGGGGACAGGGAATGCAAATGCTCCTCTGGGAGGGAGGTATATGACTGGAAGAAGGTGGGAGGCTCAAAAGAGAAGGCAAACTCTGCTGCTTCTACAACTTTCCACATGGGGTCGCATTCAGTGTACCTCTCCTGCTTAGCGCCTCCTTCTTACCTCTAAAAATGAGAATCACAGTGTCCCCCCTAACCCTGCACAGCCTCCCGTCTGCCTCACAGGGCTGCCGTGAGGGTGATAGCAGAGCTGCCCAGAGCTGTGGGAGCAAGAAGTGGGCAGTCATTACTTTTTATTAGAGCCATAGTTAACACCCACTGCCCCTCAAAAGGATAGAATAAGTAATGATAGGGGCCAGGGAAAGGAGGCTTCTTGGGGATAAATGAAAACACATTGTGATTATACTTAATTATCATCATCAGTTTTATTGGTGTTGCTGGGTGTGAGAGCTAGAAGTGAAACCGGCCTATAGGAGAAGCTCCCCTGAGGCCCTGCTGCCTCCTTCTCTCTGCCTAATCATCCCCTCACCTGGGCCTAGCTCCCACCCCGCATCAGAGAAATAAGAAAGACTAAAGGTTGGTGTCCCACCATCGGTCTCTAGGCATAGTCCGTGGAGCAGAAGGATGTGACTAATTCAATAGGGGACCAGCTCAGGAGGAGCAGGGTGGGAGTAGGGGTTGCAAAAGTGGGAAGGGATGTCCATTCTTTGCGAAGTAAGGTTTACCTGGGCCTACTGTGGATGCTTTGGTACCTGCCACAGAACCACCTTCTCCCCACCAGCTGCCTTCCAGAGTCACGAGCCTGACTTCAGTATCACAAGCCTTTCTCTACCCCCACAAATGGGGAAAAGCTCTTCTGTTCTCACTCTAAGCCCTCCCAGCTGTGACGATCTCTCACATGCAGACTCCTGGTCCTGATGACTATGCTTGGGAAATCTAAGGGGCAAGGTGTCAGAGGTCTGCTGCTAAGAGCCTAGCGTGGAGTGGCATGAGGCTGGCAGCTGGGGGTGTCACCCTCCTCAGCTTTGGCAGAGTGAGTGGACTCTGCCTCTCATAGCCTTTGGTCTTTAGCTATTGACACAGTCACCTGGTTACAGTGGGTTGCTAAGCAGCTCTCTGGACACACAGATGACCCCAGGGCAGGTGACCAGGCAGACATACAGCAGGCTCCATTCCCCTGTGCAGAGGGCTGGGCATTCAGGAAGAGAAGTGTCTCCCATTCTTGGGAGGAGCCTTGGGGTGAGGGTGGGGGCGATGATTAAAGTGATGTTTATCTTTCTGCTGGGCAACAGAGTGCCAACGGGTCCGGGAGACTCAACCCACTCTCCCTAGCAACCTCTCTTTGGCACAGCATGAAGGCCCATTCCTCATATGAAAAAAACAGGACAGACAATTCCAGGACAGTGTGGCTGGGGAACCCAAGGGGCTTGAATGTGGTACTTGTCAGTCACCTGTGAGATTCCCCATTGTGAGGCTTGGTCAGGGGCAGGATTGGCTGAGCATCTGAGGCCACAGGTAAGACATGAGGCACAGGGGCTCTGTGCAACCCCACATGGAAAGTTGTAGAAGCAGCAGAATTTGCCTTCTCTTTTGAGCCTCCCACCTTCTTCCAGTCATATACCTCCCTCCCAGAGGAGCATTTGCATTCCCTGTCCCCTCCCAAAGCCACCCACAGAAGACTGATCAAAGCGAGCATTTATCTAACAAATGCCACCAGGTGACGTTGGGCAAATGACTTTTCATTACTGAGCATATTTCATAACTGGGGGGGAAAAAAGGATCTGAGACCAAGGATAGATAAGGAACCCTACCTGACAGACAGCAGTTCTCCCCGAAGGGCTCTCTTCTCCTCTCCCACAAAGCAGCCTTCTCTGTGCTTTCTCTGTGTCTCACATAGTCCTACAGACCAATAAAAATCATAATTCTGTGCCAGACACCCTCTTCCAAGAGCCTTGCCTATAATAATAGACTAGATAGTGAACACGTTTAAATTTCCCACTGACCCTGTCAGGTGTCATGACTGTCGGCGTCTTACAGATGAGGAAATAGATACAATAGGCTAAGTAGTGCAGTTAGGCCACCCAGCTAGTAAGTGGCTGAATCTAGATCTGACAAACTAGGACTTACACATCATCTGTGTTGCAGGACAAACTCAGGCTCTGCGAAATCAGTCCACTTGCTTGAAATCTTACCCAGGGAAGAGGGTGGTGGTGATGACACACATTTGCCCAGCAGAAGGGGAGGAGAGGAGAAGGATTGCTGAGCTTGTCCTTGGCTATGTTGATTGGAGTTGACCTGATAGAGGGACAGAGTCCAGTCTTCCTGGCCCTAAAACTGATCTCCAGGAAGGAACACTTAGGCCATGAGTCAGGCCCAGGTGAGAGACTAGTCACACTGACCTAGCACCTCACTCAGTGTCATTACCATGAACTCCTGACCCCAGCACCGGCTGACCTTGGGGTTGCTCAGTCACTCCTTAGAGGGAAGGGATCAAGGAGGAATGAGGACTGAAAGCCAACACCCCCTGCGAGCAACAGGGATAGACAACGCGCTCTGTTCTTAATGAAGCAGCTACTGCTGACTCGCCACGGGACACTTTAGAGCTGACAATGGGGTGGGAACTTTTTATTTGAAGCAAGTGAATTATAGCATTGCCCCGGAGTGGCCCCAGCATCCTGCCACCAGGAGCCCATCGCAGTCTGGGCACAGGGAGGAGCCTCCTCATGCCTTCTCCACGGGCATCAGACCTCACAGCTGTCTATCCCTAGCACACAGCAGAGGGCAGCAGAAGCTTGGCTCCCAGATGCCACCTCCCTAGTAGGGTCCTCACCAGCTTGCACTGAAAGGCAATGCCCTTGGTGTGAGCCTCTGTGGACTGGAGGGGTGCCAGTGCCCTCAAGTTGCTGTCTAGCCCAGGCCCACTCCTGGCACCCACCCAGATGGCTCCAGTGCTTGCAGGGCCCCCCGCATGGCCAGCTTTTGGACCCACCCTAAGGAGCCAGCACGGCTCAGGGTCCACATCCCAAAGCAGGGGCTAAGCCAAGGAGCAGGGTTGGGGCGCAGAGGTCTGAGGCTGAGGCTGAGGTCGAGGCTGAGCTACAGGGAAGAGAAGCAGAAAAGCTTTTGTCTGAGTGGGACAGGGTCAGAGGAGAAAGCTTCAGTGAGAACAGAGCCGGCACTGGGAAGAAGGCAGGGTCTGCTGGGGCTGTTGTTATTGCTTTGGGCAGAGGGACTTTGTCCCTGGGAGTTGAAGCTGGTGCCCAGAGGCTGGCACCATGATCCTTATCCTTACCAGCTGCAGGGTGGGCGCACCAGGGGCGAGCAGAGGAGGACGGTACTGTGCACCCCCTCCGAGAGAGGCAAAGGAATGGAAGGGAGCCCCTTTTGGCAGCCCTGAATCTGCATGTACGCACGGGGAACCGGGGGTGCGGACAGGTGTATGTGCGTGTGGCTGAGGGCGTTGGCCAGCGTCCACCTGTGCATGCAGGAGGAGCACGGGTGAGTGTCCCCGCAGTAGGAACGATGTGGTCATGGCTGCAACGTGGGGCATGAGCAAGTTAAACAGACACCTGGAGCACCAACAACAGAGACCTGGGGTCAGAAGGATTGGCCCAAGGCTCTCCTTCCCAGCACCCGTCCCCCTCCCCGGGCCAGAGCGTGTGGAAGGCAGCAGAGCGAGGGGGCCTGCAGAGTGTGGGGTCCATGGGTGTCCACAGACAGAAGGGCTTCAGGCACTAGGTTGTCTGGCTTTCCTGGTGCATCCACAAGTCCTCATGCTGATTACAACTATGACGAGCGGCTCCCAGGGCCAAGCCGCATGGTGCCCGTGCTCACCAGGAGTCTGTGTGCGTGAGGCTGGCTTCACATGTCTCCACATGGACACACGTGCTACTCACACAGAGGACCCCTCAGCCTCCAACCCAGATGCCTCGGCACCCCTCTAAGCACTGAGATCCACCACGACATGTCGGTACACAAGTGTCTGCCCCTTGAAGCTGGGGGCCAGGAGCAGCTGGGCATCCCCAGCGGGCATGTAACAGAAGGCCCGAGGGGCCTGCACAGCCAGCTCCTGGAACCGCACAAACTTCTGCCGCCCCTCATCCCACTGATAGATCTGGGTGAAGGAGAAGTCACTGCCCAGCGCCAGGTAGCGGCGGCCACCCACAAGGAAGGGCTGCAGGGCCAGCGAGCCCCGGGAGGGCAGGGCCTGCACCTCGGAGAAGCGGCTGCCCTCCCAGCGCAGGATCTTGGAGTCCCCGATGTAGCGGCTGAGGCACAGGTAGCTGTCACGTCCGGCACGGAAGTGTTTCACAGCCTGGGCATCGGGCACCTGAGTCACCTCACCCTGGGCCACAAACTGCTTCTGGGTGCGACTCCACTGATAGATGACAGGCGCCTGGGAGCTGCTTGACACGATCAACCGAGGCTTGCCCTCGCCGTCCACAAACTCCAGGTCCGTGTCCCGGTGCCAGGCGTGCAGGGCCTGGTGGGAGTAGAAGCCGTTCTGGTGCCAGCGGTAGAGGCTGGTGGCACCTGCCTTGGAGCTGTCGGCCACGGCAAAGTACCAGTCGCCATCAATGCGAAAGGCCTCCAGGTCGTTCGGCTTGCGCACGCGCTGCGGGTCGATGTCCTGCAGCTTGGTGAAGCGAGTGGTGTTGGGGTCCCAGTGGTGAATGTAAGAGCCGCCGAACAACTGGGCCACCACCACGTACAACTGGCTGTCCACCACCATGGGCTTGCAGTGCACTGCTGAGGGGGCTGCCAGGAAGGAGGGAGGCAGCATCAGACCGTGCAGGCAGCCACAGGCCCGGCCCTTACCGCGGCCTCGACAAAGGGGTCAGTCCCTCGGGACCGTGGGCCACAGCTAGGGCCCTCATCGTTTCACAGCTAATAATCAGTCTCAGCACCACCCCCCCGCCACCTGAGCACAAAATAAGTGTCCCTAGAAATGGACCGACTGTTCAGCCGTAATGTCCATTATTGAACTTATATTGTGTGCAGTCACTGTGCTAAGTGTGAACACGTGGCCTCAGTTAATCACTCCGAAATGCACCCTTTTATGTTACCATTTCACAGACTCAGAGTCTAAGCGACTCGCCCGAAGCTACCCCACTGGCAAGCATCCAATGGGGGAAGGGGAGAGCGCTTGAGATCACCCACAGCTGGGTGTACAAGGACAGCTCGATGTCTGGAGAGACGCGTATGAAATGCGTCCTCCCAAGAACCCTTACTCTTGAAAGAACAAGTGTACCTGAGGTCACAACCTGAGGTCACAAGCAAATGGGGCCACACTCTTCACCTGTCCTCATCTTCACCCACCCTTCGGCTTTCCATCACCCGACCTCAATCCCAAGAGAAGCCCTGCTGAGCCTCGGGCTCTGGGGGTCACCGCCTGGAGCCTTGGTCTGCCTGCCTCGTGCCTGATGATTGCTCAGCTCAGACCCTCCTTGCCCACCTCAGTCTCCAGCTGGCCAAAACTGAGCTCCACATCTACCCCCAAAATTGAGCCTCTCCCTCCTCCTGTGTTCTTGTCCATTTGTGGCTCCACCTAGTCACCCTGTCTAGAGACCTGGAAGCCACCCCCTGTCCTTCACGCACCCACAGCCAACCTGTCCCCAAGTCCTGTAACCCCCCTTCTGCTTTCTGCTTGTATAAGAATCGTGTTATTTATTCCTGAAATGTTTGTTCGAAGTCACCAAGGATCCCATCTGGACCTGGAGTCATGGGGGAAAGATTTTTTTTTTTTTTAATAATGACTTCAAATTTTTTTCATAGATATAGGGCGATTTAAATTTTCTGTTTCCTCTTGTGTCAGTTTAATCCTCTTTTCTAAGTATCATTCTCCATCCCCACTGCTGCTGCCCAGCCCAGCCAGCCCTCCCTACTGGCCTGTCCACGTGTCTTGCCCCATGCCTCACCACTCTCCGCGATGCTCACAGAGGGGCTTTTCCAAAATACAGATTGGATTGAGTCACATACTTTCTCAAAGCCAGCCAGTGACCTGGTCCTCCTCTTTCTCAGGTCTCATCGGCTGCCTTCGCCCTTGAACCTTATGCTGGAGTCACGTGAGCTGTTTATATGCCATGAGGATAAGCGGGTACACACATTCCTGACTTTGCTCATGCTGTTCCTGCTGCCAAAACACCTTCCCACTTTTTTTTCCCTCCCAGCTACGTCTCCCTCAACTTTCTAGACTCAGCTGAAATTCAGTAGATCCCAGACCGAGCTCACTTGCCACTCCTATCTCCTTCTCCTTAGTTCACAGGCACCTCCCAGTTTCTTAAGCCAGGAGACCAGGCATCACCCCTGACTCATCCTTCAAGACTCAGCTTAGGCATCCCTCTACCAGAAAACTTTCCTTAATTTCCCAGGGTAGGCTTCTCCCAGAGCATCGAGTTCATAGCTCCATCCTAGCACCAACCTATTAGATGGATGTTATCTGTGTATGGATCAGCCCCCCTCCAAACACTAGAACATTCTTGTGAGCAGAGACCATGTCTCATCTATCCTCCCTATAGGAATTCAACAGAGCACCCCCCACACACACACACACACCCACCAGCACCCAGCAGAGGCAGGCCTGGCGCACGTACCTGGGATCCTATCATAGTCTCGAAGCTGCCGTTCGACGTAGTCCCACTTGAGGATGGTGCAAGCACTGGCACCTGGCTGGGCCAGAGCCACATAGAGGTCGCTGGAGTAAAGGAAGGGCTCAGCTGACACCGCAGGGAAGGACAGGGTCTGGTACAGCACGAAATCTGCAGGGATGAGAGGTTGGGTGGAGGAGTAAGAGCTGACCAAGGCGGTAGCGGTTGCTCGGCTGGTGAGGCAGGGGCTTGGGGAGTTCAGGCAGTGCCTGTGGAGTGCCCTGGGTAGGCCCAGCCTGAGGCCCGAGGCAGGGGGACCCGCTCCTACCCGTGGTGATGCAGTCGAACTCCCGCAGTGGCAAATCCTGCACCTTGTGCTCTTGGAAGCGGGGCGGGCTGGCGCAATAGATGGGGGCCACGGTGGTGTTGGTGTGTGCCAGCCACTCCACCAGCCACTTCACCTTGCAGTCACAGTTGAGCGAGTTGCCCCGCAGATCCCTGATCATAAGGGTGATGGGGGGAGGGCAGGGTGACACAGACAAGGACAGGTTCTCAGCTGCTCAGCCCATCTGGGCCCTTGAGGCTTCAGAATTAGCTACAGGCAAGGCTGCTGCTGGTTGCTCGCATGGCATCTTTGTGTGGATTAGAAAAAGCTTCCCCCTGGGGTGGATGCAGCCCCATTGACACATGATCGACCCCCCGCTGAATGGAAGCAGAGTTCAGCCCCTACTTGCCTCCTTAGCAAGCAGGTGCCGTTTGCAGTGTAATACCTGCACAACTCTGTGCTGTACCCCAGTTCCCCCCACCTCCCCACAACCCAGGGCTGTTGTCCTCTTGCGTAAATACTTATCGATGACTGGCTATGCTATCAGACTTTAATGTGATTAAAATCAAGCACACGTTTAGAAAGCACATGTTTAAAAATCATACACGTATTGCCTCATGTGCATTTTTAGAGGGCCCACAGATGCCTTCGGGAACCCTAACTTGGAAGACTACCCATCTACACATTACCCAACCTAGCCTTCTCGGAGGCCCCCCTTTCCAAACCCAACTCTCCTAGCCCCTCTAGACCTTACGATCTTCCCAGTCCTGGTTCCCACAACGTGCCCTCCAGGGACGCGCCCTTCTGTGGCACTGTGAAAAGAGCTAGGACTAAGTAAGGCCTTACAAGTCACTCAGGATGTCCAGGGGCCGAAAGATGTCTCTGGGCAGTGTCTGCAGGTTATTGTTGGCCAGTGAGCTGCAAGAGAGACCCCTGGGTCACCTGAAGATTGTGACTGAGGCCAAAGGCCATAGGAAATAGGGATGGGCGTGGGTGGGGTGGGGAAGGGTGAGTGTGTGCGTGGCAGGTACTCACAGGTGCGTTAGAGACTTGAGTCCTCTGAAAGTAAACTTGGAGAGTGCCCAGATGTCATTGTTCTCAATGAAGCTGGAGGAAATAAGAATTGTCTCTGCTGCCATTCAGGATCTCGGGACCCCCTCCCCCATCTATTTTTCTACACCCCCACCTAGATTTCAGCCCACGGCCCTATTCTGAATCGGGCTTCTATTCTGAATCGGGAGACGTTGAACCTGTGGTGACAGGGCGTCCAGGCAGGATGGTTTAGACAGAGGGATGGGTGAAACAACCTCTGCTCAGGTCCTACAGTCAGAGTTTCAAGGTCCCTCACCTCCCTCAGCCTTCCTCAGTCAACCTCCCCTGAGCCCACCTAGGCCCTCCTTCTTCTTCCCTCCTCCCTTTGGCCTCCCTCCCCTTTCCTTCCCACACACAGGTACTGCAGGTGCGACAGTCCTGTGAAGGCGTTGTCTCCGATCAGCGTAAACTTGTTGGAGTTGAGTAACCTGGAGAGACAAAGGCAGAATTAGAGCTTCCAAGGGCATGCCTGTTGCCTCACCCTTGGGCTTCTTCAAAGCCTGGCTACCTTGTCTCCCACCTTCGGGACCCCAGCAGAGAACCACAGAGCAGCCTGGGCAGCCAAACCAGGCAGAAACCTGTTCTGGTCCCAGAAACTCCCAGGGCCCCTGTTTGCTCCTAGAGTAAAAATGGTTGGGGTAGATCTCTGCTGGCAAGCTGGTTCCTTCTCCCATCCCTCCTACCCTAACCCCCCAGCCCTCCAGTCCCTCTGAGACGGATGGTGA
The DNA here is from genome assembly GCA_030015415.1 of Cynopterus sphinx. Lineage (NCBI taxonomy): Eukaryota > Metazoa > Chordata > Mammalia > Chiroptera > Pteropodidae > Cynopterus > Cynopterus sphinx. Next base: position 46,603,368 of record CM057390.1, on the reverse strand, counting down.
GAAGGAGGTAGGGTAACTCTCATGTACCATCTCTTGTGACTAGGGCTTTGATAAACAGCCCCTTTTAGAATTCCAGCTCTTTCTTCAAACCCCGGGGTCACTGGTCTCTAAGATGACCCCTCTCTCCTTCAGTGTCCACCCTCTGGAACCAGCCCAAATTATTGTATCCAATTCCTTTAGGTCTCCAGAGGAGGCGAGTCCATTCCTAACTGGACCCCAATACCCATTTTTAGGCTTTTTCATGCACTCCCTGCCCTCCTTCTCCCCAGCTGCTGCTCCCCCCACCCCTCCTGACTCCTGGCTGCTCCCCCTTTTGTGGCATATCCCACGGGTGTGTAAGTAATCTCCAAAGGCTTAATCTCCAAAGGCCACCTACATGGGCTTTCCTCTCCCCAGTCCAGAATCTGTCCCCTTCCACTGCCCCACCCCAAACCACCACCCGCCTTCCACAAGGCCTTGTTCATACAGGAACTGCAGCAGTGGCAGGTGGGAAAAGGCTCCATCCTGGATCTCTGAGAAGGCAGCATTCACCAGCGTCCTGCAGGGGACACCTGAGTCAGTACTGGGGAGTGTGCAGGGATTGTGCTGGGGCGGTGTGAGGTGGACAGGGCAATGGCTTCTGTAGGCACTTTCTCTGGAAACTCCCATTTCACCTGACTGGCCCCCCACCCGGAGCTGTCTTCCCTTTCTCAGTGCCTGCCCTCATCATTACCCTCCTCTCCTGCCTCTCTGAGCACCAATGGCCCCAGGCTTGGCTTCCTCCTCAGCCAAAAGAAGGTTCCATTACCCATGCCTTCACGATTCTCCAAACACCCACAGTGTGCTGGGTACTGGTGAGGGATGGGGTACAGGTTAGCATCGTACTCCCAAGGACCACACAGCCCGTCTGGTTCCAGAGAATGCTGCTTGCAAGTGACAGGCTGGCTGGCCCTGTGCAGAGTGGCTGGCGAGATGAATGGCAGGCGTCTGCCACCCCCCCTATACCCCTCCACCCTAGGGCCAGGGTGCTGTGTGGGTGTTTCTCATTCTACCTCTCCCCCTGCCGGCTCCCTCCCTTCTGGCACAAGAAGCCTTTCTGCCCTTCATTTGACATCACAGGTGGGGAGCCCCACATGTCGGTGTAAACAACTTCCTTCCCCCAAATCCAGAGCCCTGCCCGCACGTAGTAGGTCTCATCGTCGCTGCTGCTGGTGGTGATTCATTCTCGGCCGGGAACCCCTGCTTTCCCCAGCTATGGCTGCCGAGCCTGTATGACTGCGGAACGCCCTGCCCAGCGGACACCTTGAATCCGCAGTCCTAGGGCCCCCCGAGTCCTCCTGGTCCCCACACTCTATAAGGGGGAGCAGGGCTCTTTCTCCCCATCCACTCCCAGAGCGGCCCTTGCCTTCCTCCCCCTCTCGGCTCCCTCCCCACCCCCACCCCCGCCCCCGCCCCGGGGACAGGGCTGGGCACTCACAGGGAGATGACCTCCGCGGGCAGGTTCCTGGGCACCGCCTTCGAGTCCACGCAGAAGGCCGTGTCCCTGGTGCAGGAGCAGCTGGGCGGGCAGGGGGGCGTCTTGGGGGGCCTCTTGGCACTGACCTGCGGCAGCATCAGGCAGGAGCCGAAGGCGGACAGCGCCAGGAGCAGCGGGAGGCGCGAGCCCCGCCTGGCCCACACCCCGGCCATGCTGCCGGCCGGCTCTGCCTGGCCACGGGCCGCCGCTAAGGGGCCCAGCCTTGGGCTGCAGAGAGGCCAGAGAGCCGGCTCCGGCACCCCGCAGCCCGACCGGCCGTGGTCCCCTCCCCCGCTCGCTCCCGCGCCGGCCGGGAGGGATGCGCGCAGGGCGCCCGGCGGGGTGGCCGCGGGCACGCGCGGGGCAGGGCGGGGGGGGGGCAGTGTCTGCTGGGAGTCGCAAGAAAGGGGTGCTTGCCAACCTGGCTGCTCTATGCTGCATGCCCGCCGGAGGTGTCTGGCCCATCTGCTACTGTGTCTGGCACTCAGCGCGGCTGTGCATGCGTGCAAGGTGCACTTGTGCATCCCAGGGTGACAGGGCTGCGTCCACGTGTCTTTGCAGGCACAGGCACAGCTCCCCTGGCAGGCATTTCTGCATGGGGATCTCCGTGCCCCCTTGTCTTCCCGGGTGTGTCTTGGCCCTCCAGAGGCAAATCTTCTAACCAGATTCATGGGCAGTCGTGAGTGGCAGGTGCGTATCTGTGTTCACGCCTGTTTCCACAGCCGGTGAAGGGAAGGTGCCACCGTGTCTGTGTGAGCTGAGAAGGGGATGCCATCGCTGCCGTCACTAGAGCTGGAGTGGGAAGGTGGAATTCTTGAATATTTCTCACCACACAACCACAGCCTGATGGGACTGGGAAGGTCCTTGCAAGTTTTCTTCGGATCCAGCCTTTTGTTTAACTAATGAAGACACGGAGGCCCCAACCAAGGGGAAAGTAGCCAAGCTCCATATCACACTTACTACGAGTTGGGAACTCTACTTACTTAACCCTCTAAACCTTTTGCTATTAATCCCTTTTTACAGAGAAGAAAAGTAGGCCCGTAGTACCAGAAAAAGAAGGTGACAGAGGGGCCTTTAAACCCAGAGTTCACAGTTGTTATTCACACCAGGGGTTTTCAGAGTGTGGTCCAGATGGTCCAAGTGGGCTTGAGAACCTCCCAGGGACCCTTTAAGGTCAAGACAATTTTTCTATTAATGTCAAGACATTATTCGCCTTTTTCACTTTCATGTTCTCACAAAGCACCCTGGAATTTTCCAGAGGCTATGCCATGATATATCTTCTATTGAGCCAGAAATGAAAAAAATGTATAAAAATGTAAAGCAATGATGTTCTTCCCTCTAAATATTTTTTTTTGCTACATAAAGTAGTTAACTGTATGTAAGAACTTATGTTATAACATATATCAGTTTATGATTGCTATTTTAATTTAATTCTTTAATAAATATTTTTAAATTTCTCAGTAAATATCAATAGACAGAACTCACATAAACAAAAGCCCTTTGGGGTCCTCAATATTTTTTAAGAGTTTGAGAACTGCTGGTCTATACCATGTTACCTCCCAGGGGAGTATGTGTGTGGGGGCGTGGGGGTAGGCTGACTGTCCCAAGAGCTCCCAGGTACAGGACAAAGGGAGCCTGGAGGTCAGGTGGCTGGGCGCCTGGTCGGGTGCTCTTTCCACATTAATCCAGGAAAACTGAGATTACCAGGTGTAAGATGCTTCCCCAGCTGATCACAGCTTCTGCCAAACAAGGGATTCTCTGGTCTGAGCTTAAGTCCATGTTCTCCCAGCCAGGGATGCCCCTGCCCTTTGATACCCACTTGCCACGGCCCGTCCAGCTGCCCGTGCCGCCCTGCTCATGCCAGCTGGTGGGAAGACAACCAGTGGGGGTGGGGAGGGGGGCTGGGGCAGCTGGGCAACCGTCTCCATTCGTCCCTGGCACGGCTCTGCCCAGGACACAAAGGGCAGAGTGAATCCCGTCCTGGCTCTGCAGCTGAGGGGCTGGAAGGAGGAAACCGGGAGACACACATAGGAGTGGCTGTCATGGAGCTCTCTGCCACAGCGGTTCTCAGAGGCTTTACCCCAGAGACAGGCGGAAAAGGAGGAGGCTGGGTCCTACTCCTTGCCAGTGAGAAGGGGTGTCCTGGAGTTGAAGCAGATGATGATAATCATGGTAATTGGATTTTCACATTATGATGTCTTGGATCCTTGCAACAGTTTGTAGACGGCGACAGGCCACAGACAGTACTAGTCCCATTTCACAGAAGAATACTCTAAAGCCTAGAAAGACAGAATGTCTCATTCAGTGTTCCAGAGCAAGCCAGCGAAGCACTGAGACCTCCACATACTGAAGGAATGAACTATTGATTGCTCACCAGGAGCCCCCTCATGTTTGGTGACAGTCTTATCATTGACTATAATTACCTGTTGGCCACATGCATGTTCCTTGCTGTGTGGCAGGTACAAAGAAGCCTCGGGAAAGCTTGATCCCAGGGTCAGTTCCATGGCTGGCAGCCAGGTTGGAAAGAAAAGACAATAAAAAGCACCCACATAGCTCATGAGAACAGCAGTGTGTGTTAAGTGGTAGGTGAACATGTGTCAGGGGGGCTGGGCGATTTTAGAGGAGGGATGGGGCATTGCAGGCCAGGACAGTGAGGTAACAGAATGGGTCCCGCTGGTTCTTGCTTGGCCTTTTAGGAGAGGCAGTATTGAAAGAGGTGGAGAGGCACTGAAGGTGGGCTTTCCAAGAGGGAAAAATGGCCTAAGTAAAGGCCAAAAACTGAGAAGCCTGCAGGAGAGGGCTGGGGTGGGGAGAAAGGGGACAGCTATGTGTGCCCAGCTGAAGATCCCTCCCTCCTTCCTTCTTCAAGGTTCCCAAGATTTCTCCTGGGTTGGTGCCAGCATCTGAACTTCCCTTATGAAACTGGAGGGCATCCTTCCTATTCAACCTCTAAAGAGGCAAAAAAAAAAAAAAAAAAAAAGAGTAAAAGAAAGCAGGCAATCCTAAGAGCAGCCTTCAGGAGAGACTAAGGACCTAAAAGAGAGCAGAGGTTTCTCTCCAAGAAAGAGCCCCCTTTCCCAGCACCCTGTGATGATGGCAAGCCCTACCCATGGCACCTGCTCAGAACGAGCCCCACAGCTGGACTAGATGCTCAGAGGAACCCAGAGATGTTTGCAGTTATCCTTGGCCCTCCCGCTGGCCTGCTGCCCACCTGGCACAGGCTCAGTACATGTGAGTCAGCTGATCAATCCTAGTGTTGCCAGGACAACTGGGGATGGGAGTGGGGGCCCTGGCAGGCAGGGGTGGGCTGCAGGCAGCTGTCTGCTGTATCTGGCGCCTGCACACAGTAGAGCCTGCACACAGTTGAGGGAAGAACTCTTCCCTCTCTTCCATGGACCCCTCTCCTCTTTCACTCCTCCTAGGACGCTTGCTGCTAGAGACTTAGGCAAATATTTAAAGGGGAAGTTGGGAGTTGAGCAGAGTGGTGGAAGCAAACATTTCCTTCCTTCTCTCCTTCCCCAAGCTTCTTAGGGGCTCTCAGCTCAGATGCCATGCTGTTGTGCAAGCTGGGGGCTGAAGGCCCTCCAGCTGGAGAGGGGGTCTTTGTGGGGGGCAGGAGAACCTGCCAGGGCTGGAGAATTGGAGGTCCCGTCATGAGATCATGATCGAAGGGAAAGGCCAAGCTGTGAGGGAGCTGACAGGCAAGGCAGGAATTGGAGTGAAGTGTCGGAGTTGCAGTATAAGGAAGATAAGGGAATGGGGCCAAAAGAGGAGTGAGGTGTGGGGCTCTGACTTACACACTGACAGAAGTTTAGAGTTGAAAGTGCCATAGAGAACCCCTGGCCCAGGGAGCAGAGGAGCACTTGACAGAAGGGATATAGCCTTGATTTAGCACAGCAAACAGCAGAGACCACTTTGGTCAAGTGTAGGAAAGAGAGAGAGGGAGAAGAAGGTCCACAAAGTGAACCCATTTGGTTAAGTAGTGTTCTCAGGGCACATTTAGGGTCAGAGGATATAAAAAGAGGAGTGAAGAGAGGAAGGGTGATGGCAGCACCCAGTGAATGGGCTGATTCAAGGACAAGGAAATTGGGATCCCATGTCACTACACCCAGCCTTGTGCAAAGCTGTCTGTACATAAGAAAGAAGTGTCAGGCATGGAATCTACTATTAAAAGCCTTCAGCTTGATCTCTGGAAATGGTTCGTCATTCACTTGATGCAGAAAACCCCACAAAATCGTGCAAAGCAAGAGACTCAAATCTTCATGCTCACTTTAAAAACATGCATAAAACTGCCCAGGCCATTCAAGGTATGCATATTCGAAAAGCCACCAAGGATCTGGAGGATGGCACTGGACAGAAGCAGTGTGTGCCATTCCATTGTCATTATAATGGTGGAGTTGGTAGGGGTGTCCAAGCTAAAAAGTGGGGCTGGACAGAGGGTCAGTGGCCCAAAAACAGCCGAAATTTTGCTGCACATGCTTAAAAATGCAGAGGGTAATGCTGAACCTAAGGGTTTAGATGAAGATTCTCTGGTCATCGAATGCATCCAAGTGAACAAAGCCCCCAAGAGGAGGTACAGAACTTAGAGAACTCCTGTGGGATGAACCCCTACATGAGCTCTCCCTGCCACACTGAGATGCTCCTCACTGAAAAAGAGCAGATCGTTCCTAAACCAGAAGAGGAGGTTGCACTGAAGATATCCCAGAAGAAACCAGAAAAAAAGAAATGTATAGCCTGCGAATAAATTCAGCATAAAATAAATGCAACTAAAATAAAAGCAGGGGGTGGGGGTGGGGGAAGCCTTCAGCTTGCAAACGAGCCCATAGCAAAATACGGAAAACTTCATGTTAGTGGGAATTTGTAACCAGAGAAAACAGTTTACAGAATTTGGAAAATAGTGGCTGGGGACAAGTCTGAGGTTAGGTACAGAAGTGTAAGAGACAGCGAGACAGGTAAAGTACCTGAAGTGAAAATCTGAAGTTCCCAGAGGACTTTTGAACCGTTTATGAACCCCCACACTGATGCCTTCAGCAATGCCCCTTCTAGGTGCACAGGCACCGCCCCCTCACGCCCCTTGCTGGAGCTCATCTTTACATCTAGGGGGGAATTCTGTTGGGAAATGGGATGGACTCCCCACTGGGTCAGACCCTTGGCTGCCTGAAAGTTTCAGCCTGGCAGAGGAACAGGGAAAGCCACAGGACTGCAAAGGCAGGTGCCAGCAAGAAAGGCGAGCACGCCAAGAAGACACCCACAGTGAGAGACACAGATTGCCCAAGGGTAAGTGTGCTCGGCTCACCCAGCTTTGCTTTTGCCGGGGGCCAAGAGGACTCATGTGCCAGGGCCAAGGGCTCTCAGGTGTTCTTGTGGCTGGCTTATCGGGTCCAAGGTTCTGGAGGGCCAGGAACAAACAGGCTTCAAAGCCAAGGGTTTGGCTGGCAGATGGAGGCCAGGTCCTTCACCTCTGTCCCCTTCTCCCTACTGGCACATATAAAACCCTGGTCACGTTTGAGAGATGATGAGGAGAAGGTGCTGATAGCAAGATGGATGTCGGCAGCAAAGAGGTCTTGATGGAGAGCCCACCGGTGAGTGTGATCATGTGTGTGTGCATGTGTGTGGGGGGGGCGGGGGGCTCTCAGGGCCTGTTTCCTCATCCAAATTCATTCGCTCGACTAACCTAGGGCTGTGCTCAGTTAGGACGGGGACACCAACTAGCAAGACATAGTCCCTTGGGGTGATAGACGTGGCAGTCAGTGATGTGAATCTGAGGGGCTGGCAGCCACCACCGAGGTCAGTGGACAGAGCTGCAGAGGGCGCTGAGTAGGGAGCCTCTACTTGGGAGGTCAAAGGAAGCTCTACGGAGAAAATGACTTTCAAGCTGGCTCCAGAAGATACATAGGAGCTCCCCAGGAGGAGGAGAAAGGCGCCGCAGGAAGAAGGGTGGTGTGTGTAAGGGCACAGAGGTGTGAGAGAGCACAGATTACCTGGGGAAGAGAGGACTGGGCATGGCTGGGGTCCCAGGGGTCTGGAGGAAACAGGAGGAGAAATGACTGCTGAAACAGGCTCTCTTGGGTCTCTCTAAACTAGACCTCACTTCTATGCATCTATGGGTTTGTTGGAATTCAGGCCACCTCCTCCAGGAAAGTCCCCCACGGACCCCCTCATCCCTCTTCTGCACATCCACAGTATTGGTTGCCCAGCCCAGGGAGGGTGTGAGAGGGTGTCAAGCTTGTGCAGAAGGAAGGGGCATCCTCGTGACTCCACACCTGTCTCCTTCCCCCCGCCACCCCCACATCAGGACTACTCGGCAGCCCCCCGGGGCCAGTTCCGTATCCCCTGCTGCCCTGTGCACCTCAAACGCCTTCTCATCGTGGTCGTGGTGGTGGTCCTTGTCGTCGTGGTGATTGTAGGGGCCCTGCTCATGGGTCTTCACATGAGCCAGAAACATACTGAGATGGTGAGCAGGCCCGGGATGGAGTGGGCAGCGGGTACAAAGCAATGCCAGACAGACAGATGGGCTGGGGAGGTGGAGCAGATAGCGAACTGCCCAAGATGAATGGGAGGAGGAGGCGAGGGGCACCTCATGGAAGAACAGAGGCAGGAATAGGGTGGCAAATCCAGCCTGGGCTTTTCCACCAGGCCCCTGCCCCACATCGGGACAGGGGCTTCCTCCAGTACCTGGTTTTACTCAGCCTTTCTGGGCTCTCAGAGAACAAAGTGCATCTGAGTATGGAGAACTGAGGGTGGTCATGAGTACCGAAGGGACAAGTGGGAAAAGAGGAATGCCAGGCGGCACCGTACCCTCCCCCAGGTCCTAGAGATGAGCATCGCGGGACCAGAAGCCCAGCAACGCCTGGCCCTGAGCGAGCGTGTGGGCAGCACCGCCACCTTCTCCGTTGGCTCCACTGGCATCGTAGTGTATGACTACCAGCGGGTGGGTATGCCTGGACCTTCCCACCCTGGCCCCAGGGGACCAATGACAAGACTACTAGACCCACCCAGCAGTGCCGCTTCACACCCACCCACCTTTCCCCACTCCCCAGTCCTTTCTCCTCCCCGGGGGGTGCCTGAGCTCCAGATTCTAACATGACTCCCTCCTGTGCCCAACCTAGAGGGAGGTGGCCCAGGACCAGAGTTAGGGAGTGAGCAAGGCAGGGCCTTCCTGAATGAACTCTGGCGTTCCTATGCCCAGCTCCTGATTGCCTACAAGCCGGCACCGGGAACCTGCTGCTACATCATGAAGATGGCTCCGGAGAACATCCCTAGTCTTGAGGCTCTTGCTAGAAAACTCCAGAACTTCCAGGTGGGTGTGAAGGTGAGATGGGGTTGGTTGTCTCCCTTCCAGGGCTACTGGGAGGAGTATTTGAGATGATGGCTATTTGTCACCTGTAATGTGCTGCTGCTCCTCTTGGGCTGTCAGGTAAGTGTCCCTTTCTAGACTCACCTGAACTACACTGTCCCTACCCATTCCCCAGCCTCACCCCACCACCCCACCTCCACATGGCTTCTGACTCCAGCACAGGCCCCTCTTTACTGATGAGGAAACCAAGGCTCAGGGACATCACCTGACATGCCTGAGGTTCCACAAAAGGGGCCACAGGTGAACAGAAATGTCATTTCCAGCCTCCAAATCTGGTGCTTTACAGGTCAAGCCTGCGATGCCTCCCTCTAAGCTGGGCCAGGAGGAGGGCAGTGACACTGGCTCGGTGGCCTCCAGGGACCGGGACTTCCTAGGCACCACCGTGAGCACCCTCTGTGGCGAGGTGCCCCTCTACTACATCTAGGACCCAACGGGTGAGCACAGCAGAGCAGCAGTGGCCCAGGAGGGCCCGGGGCCACCTTGCCTTGTTAGCTGAGCCTGCACAGGGGAATCCATTGAGGCTGGTCACCTGGGGAGGGAAGGTTCACAGACCCTCAACCTCCCCACCACCAGTCCCTCTCCCCACCATAATAAACAGTGTTTCTTTGCTTCGCAGGGAAGGGAGACAGGAAAGATCCAGGAGCCAAGGGTCTTTTGCAGACAGGCAGGAGGCTGCTCCTGCCACCCCACAGGAACTGGTCTTGGAGAAACGGGATCTATGGGGAGAGGTGGGAGCAGTCAGAGGAGAGCTGGCTCCTGGGGGCATGAGGGTGAGAGGGGGTGCTGGAGGTGGGGGGGGGCTCTCCTACCAGAAAAAGAATAAAACAGCCTGATTGAAAATCAAAGGGCGTCCTGCTCTCCTCCCACACCGCCGAGGTCCTGCTCTAGGTGGGGCAGCCAGGGGGCAGGAGGGGGAGCGCCTTGGGGAGCAAAGGGGGGCTTTTCCCATTCTCCCTCCGGCTCCAAGGGGCGGGAGAAGGGGGGGGACCCTGGGCCCCATCCACGGGCTTTAGGCGCCCTCCAGTGGTGTCTCCCGAGAGAGGGCAGGCGACAGGAACGACTTGAGGGACAAGACAGAGCCCGGGATGCGAGGGAGCGAGGGTCCCCGAAAGGGAGAGACTTGGGGAGGGACGAGAAAGACCTGGGGACGGGCAAGGCCCTGACAGCGCGTCCCGCACCGGGGGGTTGGGGGTTGGGGGGAGGCTCGGGCCGGGGCCGCGCGGGACCAGCGCCCCGATCCCCCCTCCCGCCGCCGGGGTGCAGGCCGTGGGGGGCTCCCCCCTGCACCCCACCCCAACCCCCAGGCTGGCGCGCCGCCCGGGCCGCGGGGGCCGAGCTCGGGGCGAACACCCGACCCGCCCTCGCGGCGCGTTCCTTCCCCTACGGCGGTGTGGGTGGGGGGAGGGAATGGGGGGTGCGGGGGGAGCAGAGGGAGGGGCGGGCGCGCGGCCGGCGAGGGGCGGGGGACAGGAAGGAGGCGGCGGGCGCGGGGCCGGGACGGCGGGGAGCGCCTCCCCCTCGCCGCGGGCGCCGCGCCTCCCCCGCTCCCGCTCCCCGCCGTCCCCGCCGCCGTCCCCGCCGCCAGGGCCCGCGCCGCCTGGGCACCCCGGGGTCCTCGCCAGGGCCCCCCGCCGCCAGCATGCCCGGCGCGGCCCGCCGGCCGCTGCCGCTGCCGCTGCTGCTCGGGCTCCTGCTGCTGCCGCGCCCCGGCCGCCCGCTGGACCCCGCCGACTACGCCTACGACGCGGGAGACGACGGCGACGCGGAGCCCCCCGACTACAAAGACCCCTGCAAGGCGGGTAGGCGCCCCCCACCCCGGGGCCCCGCGGGCCCCCACCCGCGGGCGCGCGGGACGCGCGGGGCAGGCCCGGCCGGGAGGCGCGCGCCCCGCCGCGGGGCTCGGGGTGGGTGTTGGGGTGGGGGGGCCAGGGAGACGGTGGGGGGGACGGCCCGGGGTGGGAAGCCGGAGCTAGAGCTGCCTGCCTGGTTGGCAGTGCAGCGGGGAACAAAAGAAGGAGGGAGCGCGGGGGAAGGGAGGGGAAGTTTGGGGGACTTGGAGGACGGGACGCGGGCGCCGCGCGGGGAGGCCGCCGCCCCGGGGCCGCGCGGAGGATGCCCGGGGCCGTGTCCCTGCCCCGGGCCGCGGGGACGAACCTGTGGCCGCCGAGGCTTTTCCTCCTGCGGGAAACTTTGAGGTCTAACTCCCGAGAGAGAGAGAGAGAGAGAGAGAGAGAGAGAGAGAGAGAGTGTGCGAGAGTGCATTTTCCCTTCTCCCCCCGGTCCCCAGCTCCAGGACCCTGGTGTTTTCCAGCCAGTCTGTCTGTCTGTCTGGGCGGCTTGGAGACTGCACATCTGTCTCCCTGAAGCGGGGTGGCCTGCATCCCCAAGGAGCAGGCTTCCTGAGGCCCCTCCCTACCCAGCCCAAGGGGAAGAAGAAAGTTTCTCAAGGGTTCTTCTGGGATCCTGTGCTCCCTTGGGTGTCCTGGGGTCCCCACCAGCGCAGCAGCTTTCTGGGGCGGAGGAGACAGCTGTCAAAGTCAGAGAAGGCAGTGCAGGTCGGGGATTTACCTCTGCGCCTGTGTGCCAGGGGCTCGCAGCCAGCCAAGTTGGGAGGGAAAGTGGGAAACACACACAGAGAACTGACACTGTATCAGCTCTCTCAGTCCACAGACTCCTGGAGGGTTATTAGCTGAGGTCAGGGCCCAGGAGTGGGGTGTGTGTGTGTGTGTGTGTTCTTTGTCTATGAAGACCCAGTGTAACCCCTTCACCCCTGCTGGGCTCCAAGGGGTCCTGCCCCTGGAGTGACCAGATGGCCAGGCACTCAGTGTTGGCCTGATTGGATGACCCTGAGCAGGCTGCTTGGGACAAGAGAACCCACAGGGCATAAGATATCAGAACCTTTTCTCTACCTCCTGCCTCTGACGTTAGCCTGTCTCCAAATAGCCAGAGGCAGTGGCACAGTTCCTAGAGTTCTCGGAGTTTCTTTATGTGGCACAAGGGATTGGGGGCCAGGTCACTTGAGTCCTGCCCACGGGACCCCTCTTTGGGTGGACGGATCACAGCAAACTTTGGAATAGGAGTCCCTGCCTGTGGGAGGAGGAGAAAACAAACCCCTCTGCCCTTCTTCCTCCACCCTTGCTGGTCTTACAGGTAAAGCACAGAGTTAGCTGTCATCTTTCTCACTGGTCTTGGGGTGGGCATGAGGCTAAATAAACAGAGCGTGGGCTTTGGAAGCAAGCAGACCTAACTGTCAGTCCTGGACCCACAGCTCATTAGCTGTCCCACCTCGGGAATGTTAATCAGCTTCTGTGAACTTCACTTTTCTCACTTGTAAAGTAGAACTGATAATGTGTCTCTCCGTAGAGGTGGTGGTAAGGATTAAATATGAGAACATATATAAAACATTTATTGGAGCTTACCACGCACTAAATAAATAATAAATAAGCACTAAATAAATGTTGACTCTCTACCCCCTGTTTTGTGTAACTCTCCATTTTTTCTGAGAGAATAGTCTTGGTTTTCAGAAAAGGGAGTCTCTTCCTGACCCTGTCCTTGTGTCATTTATTCACTCAACATATCTGCATTTACTGAATGCCTTCTATGTGCCAGGCCCTGGGCTTGATGTTGTGGGAGCTCATAGTCCAGGAGGGGACCACACATGGTGGTGTAACTGACAGCACAAATCAAGATGCATTGTGTAGCTCCTCGGAGGGAAGGGACCTAAAGTCTCAAGGAGCTTCTCACCCTTCTGCAGCTCTGGTAGTTATGGTGGCAGAGAACCGGTGATCACAGCAGGCTGGGCAGGTTTGGGGGTCTTCTTGGAGGAGGCGGGCTGGGGCAAGGCCTTAAAGAATGGGTAGGAAGCCAAGCTGATGCATTTCACTACTAGTTGGAAGTTAGAGTGATTTTCTGAGCGGCATGGGGCTGAGGGCTTTATCCCCAGTCTCAGATTTCATGTTAGGGTGGGGCTGGCTAACTTGGAACTTCAAACAAGGGCTCTGGAGGAGGCTCTTCACCAGGGTGAAGTAAGGGCCCAAGAGCCTGACAAGGCCAAGATTCAGGGTCAGATCAGGCCTCCCTACTGGGTGTGACTGGTGCAGCCTGCCTTCCCGTCCCCAGACTCCCTAAGACCCCACCCCCACATCCTCAAGCATCGAGTCCCCAGGCTCTTTTCTGTGTCTCCTGCCAGGCTTTGCCTCTTGCTCCCTCTGAGCCTTGTCCTCCAGGTGCTAGAGGTGATGTTAGCAGGTGTGGCTGACTTTACAGGCATACTTCGTTTTATTGTGCTTTGCAAATATTGCACCTTTTTTTTTTTTTTAACAAATTGAAGGTATATGACAACCCTGTGCTAAACGAGTCTATCAGAGCCATTTTCCAAAATGCCCAGATAACGGTTAGCATTTTTTAGCATTGAAGTATTTTTAATTAAAGTATATATATATATTGGGATTTTTTTAGACGTAACGCTATTGCATACTTAATAAAGCATAGTGTCAACGTAACTTTCATATGCACTGGGAAACCAAAATATTCATGTGACTCGCTTTGTCGCCATGTCCACTTTGTTGCAGTGGTACAGAACCGAACCAGCAGTATCTCCAAGGCAGGCCCGTGCTTCCTTTGGATGCAACTGGTGTGCCTGCTTACCTCTGCTCGCTGGACCTTCTCCAGCTCTCTCCTCCTCCTCCTCCTTCTTGCATTTTTGGGGGCCCAAAAATGAAAGCCCCATTGACTTCCCTGGCTCACCTGTGATCTCTCACAATAGCCATACCCCTTTATTTGAAGCCACCTCTTGTTGTTACTGCCAGAGTTATGGTTCTTGTTGCAGTAAGGACAAAATGAAGACCCTGACACCCTGGAGAGGTTCCTGGATCTTCAGGATGAGGCCAGAGCAGTGGGCAGGATGCAAGCTGGTCTATGTGTGTGCTGGGAGCTAGTTCCACAGACCCTGCCCCCACCCCTCTCTCACCCTTGCCCAGGGAGATTGCAAGTCAGCTCTGATTTCTTATATGTTAAACCACCAAGGGGTCCTTTCCTAAGATTTCTAGCTCTATTTGGCTGCGCTGGTGACTTGGCAGTGACTGTCAGGGTTCTGGGAGAGACTTAGAGGCAGGAATCGGGACTCAGTTTCTCCCATAAGCAGAGAAGCCCATGAGACTGCTCCTGAGCCAGTGAGGACCTAACTTCACCCTCCGCCGGCAGCTCACAGGTCGGCTTTGGGAGGTGAAATGGGACGGTAGCTCACCAGCCCTCATCACTATCTTCACCCTAGGGGGCTCGTGGCCCAGGTTTGGACTTCAAGGGGTCTCAGAGGAACAAGTGCCAAGCTCAGGAAGCTAAGAAGCAATTGCTGCTTCTGCCAGACCACATTCTCCCTCCAGACGCTCTGAATGAGTCACCCACCCACTTATGCCCCTGCTCCCTGAGTCACCTTCTCTTTTAGGTGCCCTGGGGTAGGAGGAAAAGACAACCTCCCTGGGCTCCAGGTGGAGGGAAACCAATGGGACTGACTCCCCAGGAAGAAGGAGCTCCCGAAATTCTCATTTCTCCAGAGATTTCCGGAGAAGATATTGGGGGAAGGGAAAGAGGAAAATGTACTACTCCTTAGGCTTCTAAGGACTTGCAGGGATATCTGGGGAATATCGCTCCCCCCACCCCTCCCTTTCTAAAGGTGCCCTTCTCCTTCAGGGCTGTGGCCTGAAAAAGGGGTCTGCACATCCGGTTGTCTCTGTGTGCAAAAACACTAGGGCTTGCACAGGGAAGTCGTTGACTGTGTTTGTGCATTTTTCCGAATGTGACCTTGTTTTATGGGCAAGTGTGTTCAACTGTGCATGTGGGTACTCCTGAGTGCATGGGAGTGTGTGCACAAATGTGCACCTGGGCGTCAGTGTACACCTGCGATGAAGTATATGCAAATGTTTGTGGAGCTTGAGTGTCCTTCCCCAGCTAGAAGCTTGTATGTGTGCAGTGGGACCTGCATGTGCTTGGTACACCTGGCATTGGGGCTCCATCACAGCAGCCAGCTCCTCTCCCTTCCCTCAGAGGGGGGTGCCTTGCCACACACCAGGGAAGGAGAATGAGGAGTCAAGAGGCCACCCTGAAGGATGGGCACACAGGGTCCAGCACACTCTCTTTTCTCCTACTCCCAGGGCCTGGGTGCGAAGCAGCCGTGAATCCTCCTGGCTGGTTTACCTCCAGAAAACAAAACAAAAACCCCTGATTCTGTGTTGAGAACAACTACCACCCTGACTCTGATTCCAGGGCTTCCTTTCTGAAATAAGGAAGGGTGTCCTGGACTTCCCAGGATCTAGATTCCCTCACTTTCCCAGGGGAATCTCAAATGAGCAGGGCCTTCAGGCTATAAGGTTTTCCTGCCCACCCCATCTCTCCCCACCCCCACTGTTCCCACGCATTCTTCAGCCATGACATCCCCACCGCAGGGCGCTAGCTCTGCGGCCAGCCCAGGGCCTGTCCCGCCTTCCTCTTGCCCTGCCCTCCACACTGCCCTGGTCCCACAGGCCGGCACAGGCCTGTGGGCTCTGTACTTGGGGTTCGAGGTTGTGCTTCTGAGCTCTCCAGGGCTTCACTCGGCTGCCAGGCCAGTGTAGGTGAACCAGTGAGCCCTTGGAAAGTGGAGAGCTGAACTTGAGCTTCGGGGTTGTTCTTGAGGTTTATATTCATAGAGCCATTTAGTGCGTCCTCGCTAGGCTCCAGGCTTTGTGCTGGGTGCTTTCTTCACGTGCCTTATTTATTTTGTGTAAGTAAATCCTAGGAGACAGATTCTTTTATAGCTCCTCTCGATACAGGAGAAAAAATGAGGTTTGGAAGCGTCTATATGACTTGTCAGCTGGAAGAAGCCAAGTTAGGATTCAAAGACAGGTCTGTCTGTCTCCAAAGACCTCGCTCTTTGCTGCTGTGTCCAAAGAAGAGTCTAAATGTCCAGCCACATGTGTGAATGGTGACGTCCATGGGTGTGGGTGTGCAAGCCTGGAGGTGCAGTGTCCGGGCAAAGGTGCAAGATGTACAAAGGTGTGGGGACGTTCACATGTCCCGAGAGTCCCTGTGTGACTGTTGGCACACAGGAACCCGCCGCTGTGTCCTTGGAATGTACCTCCCATCCCTTCTCCTTGCTAAGGCCACCCTCGCATGTCAGCTGGGAAGCATCTTCTGTCGCTGTCCCATCAATTTGCTGAGCCAGGGCCACCGAGGATGACGTTTTAAGTAAGAAACTTTCTCACGTGATGGAAGAGATACTGGGCCACTGCCTGGCTGGTGACCTTGGGCAAGTCATTTTCCCTCGCAGGCTCAAGTATTCTGACCTCTTAAGTCAGGGATGTGGGCTGGGCCCGAGCCACCAGGTTATCTCTCTACGAGTGTGTAATGAGACACTCCTAGGCAAATGCATGGGTGGAGTAGGGCTTTACTGGCATGGACTGGGTAGGACACGCTTAAATGAATTCATTAATGTTGAAAGCGTGGAAAACACCACATAAATTTCCACAGACATTTGCACAAGGTGTCATTATTGCTACTATAACTGGCCGAATGAGTTTGGAACTCGCAGTCGGTTTGTGTGTGTTGGAGCTTGTGCGTGTGTGTGTTTTAGGACTGTGACTGCGTGTGTGTTTTCTGGTGGATGTGTGCGTCTGCGTGTCTATTTTTGTGTATATCTATTTACAATCTGGGTTCTACGGGATTAATGAACTCGAGTGCATGAGCACTGGACTGGGGACCAGGAGGCCCGAGCTGTAAATCCATCCTTCCTACCGTTTAGCAGCGTGGTCTTGCTGACATAATTTCCCTCCTGGGCCTCAGTCTCTGTATCTGTGAAAGGGAAGTTGGGTCTAGATGGCTGCTAGAGTCACTCCCACATTCTGCTGATCCAGCTTTAGGTCGTGGCTGCAGAGGAATGGGTATCTGTGCACATGTGTTTGCGGGCTCAAAGGATACTGACGTGACACTTCACTCAACCGATCGTTATCCAAGGCCTTCCATTATCCAGTGCTATCCAGGGCATGGAGAGCACCGTTTGTGTGTGCAAGGATGTCTCTGTGACTTTGCGGAGCGCTGTGTTCGATGGCGTGGGTGTGGATGTCACCCTGTATCGGTAGGAGCACGAACCCTGGGTGTCTGACTCTGTGTGTGATGATGATGGTGATGATGGTGTGTGTGTGTGTGTGTGTGTGTGTGTCCACCCAGCAGGCCATCTGGGGAGGAAAAACCTGTGTGCAAGGCCTCAAGGTTAAAACAACTTGTGTCATGCTGCCCTCCAGGCCTGTGTAGCGCTGGGATGAGAAGCAGATGTCGCCAGGGCGGAGGCTCAGGGAAGCGGCCTCTGCTCCGCCTCCTGCCTCCCCAACCCCAACTCCAGCCCTGCGTGAAGCTTGCATCTGAACTCCTTCCATCGAGCTCAGCTCTGCAGCCTCGGCTTCTCATTCCTGACTTCTCACGAAGCAGACTGTTTAGCCCATCTCTCTGGAAATACCATCCCAGCTTCAGAAATCAAAATGGCCTATTGGGGGATTCCCTCCCCCAGTCCCCTCTTTCTCCAGAAAGGGGACCCTGAGACTCTAAATAGGAGTCACTTGAGAACTGCTCAACCTTTTCTCCTAGTTGAGAAGCTCCCATCACGTGTCCTAGGTCCCCTCATGTGCAAGCAGGGACCTCATCTGTCTTGCTAATCACTGGACTGGAACCTGGCCCACAGTGGGCGCGTACTAAGTATTAGATGAAAAATAATGAAATAAATGACATGCCCGTGTTTCGGTAGAGCTGAGGGTCTGGTAGGGGCTGGCCATCAGCTTTGCGGGGATTCCAACTAAAAAGCAAGCATGAGTCTCCCAAGAGATCCCCAGAGCCAAACCCCACTGCCCTTCTCCTTCCTCAGAGGATGGTTGGGGTTAAAGTTGCAATGGGGTTGTGCCCACAAGGTCAGGGCTGTCAGTGCGGGGTAGGAGGACTAACTCGGCCCGCGGCCTCTTCTTTTCTCTCTAGCTGCCTTCCTTGGGGACATCGCCCTGGACGAGGAGGATTTGAGGACTTTCCAGGTGTGGCAGGCCTCAGATCTCAGACAGCGTGCGATCCACAGGTCTTCTATCAAAGCTGCAGGTGCACTGGGTACGGGCCAGCCTTCCTATGCCCCAGAAGTGGGTGCCAGAATTGGGGAAACACAGACTCTCTCTGTTCCCAGCCAGCCCTCCCAAGACAGAGGTCATGAGCTTGAACCCAGAGTAAGGCCTCATCTTCCCTTAGGATATTTTTTTCCCTTCCCTGGAGGAGCAGGACGTAAAGACATGTCCAGGAGCTAAGAACCATCATTCTTTTGGCTTACAGTTTACAAAGTACTTTTATAAGCATTGTCTAACTGGAGTGTCCCCAGCCACCTTCAAAGGTAGGCGTCAGACAACTCCTGCTTTATAGGGACAGATACTAAGAGTCACAGAGGTGATGTGATTTAAGATCACATAGGTGGTTGTGGCAGAGCCGGGACAGGAAGCCCAGCCTCTCGCTCCAAATCCAAGGCTCTGCTCGGCACCACAGTCCCTCCCGGCTTCTCCTCCTGCTCCCACTGTGCAAGCTTCTACACATTCTGCAAGGCCCACCGCGAGAGCTTCTCTTGTGACATCTTCCCTGATGGCCCCCCAAACGTGACTGTGCCTCCATTTCCTGGGTTCTCTGTGCTCTGTACTGACACTGTCAGGGGCTCACTCCGTCTACTCCCACCGTGCGACAATTTATTTACCTGTCAGTCTTCCCAGCTGAACTCACAGCTCTTCAAGGTCAGAGATGGGCCCTTCTTATCCCCGGGTGTGATCCAAGCACCTAACAACCCACCTGGCACTTGGAAGTGGGCGAGGGAATGGGAAGAATGAGGCCTGGGCTGTCCAGCCTTCTCCCTGCTCTGGACCACGCTCCTGGCCAGAGGTAGCTCTTCCATTGCCAAAGGACACAGATGCCCCCCAGGACCTGCTCTGAGCACACTCTGGTGGTGGCAGGCAGTTGTCATGTTCAACACAAGGGAGGACCCTGGCGTGGGCAGCCCCTGGAGTGAAGGTTGAACTATCCCAGAGAGCAGCTGACATGGAGGGTGACCTGATGGCCTGGTAACTAGCAAGGCTGACTCGACCTTAGTGGGGACTAGAACGGAGGAGCCAAATCGCCTGGGCTGCCGTTACCCCGCCACGTAACTTTGGGCAAATCTTTGGCCTTCGTTTCCTCGTCTGTCAGAGGTAGACAGTGACACTTGCTCAATCCATCCCAATGCGTCAAAGCAGACCTCACATTTGGGAATGCTTAAAGAAGACATCGAGTTCTGCGTGCACCACAAATAGGAAGGTTTACCGGATGAGAGGGGAACATTTCCTAGTCTCAGGTCCCCGCAGTTCCTAGGAAGTGAGGGCACCGTTGTTCTCTTTTCCATCACAGTCACCCCTGACTCCATGGCGGTGATGAATAAAGTTATAGAAGAAACTTCTAGTCACTCTCTAAAGTCCCTGCGAACACTGAATTAGCAAATACCGAGCCACGACTCCTAAGAGCAATACCGTGAGCCTCTGTGGCCACAACATTTTCATAACTCATCAGTGCATGGCCCCGTGTCATGCGTGTTTCTGTTCAAAGACACCTCGTTTCCTACACAATTGCTTCGCTAACGTCGCATGCACGGCCAGCAGCACTGACTCCCGCCCGGACGAAGCTTCTCTAACCCGGGCATTTTTCTCCATCCCAGGCCCATCGCAGTTTTCTTACCTGTGGGAACACTGAACAGCTCTTCAGTGTGGAGGGTGGGGGTGGGGAGTGGGCAGGGGGGTCGTTTTAACAGCAAAATCACCAACAGAAAAGGCACAAAAATGCAGAAATGCAAAAATGCAAAACAACAACAACAAAAAGACGAGGCACTCGATAGACTGTGAGAAAGACAGAGCATCGCCTTGTTTGGTTGACCTTGGCTGGGGACGTGCCCGTCAGGTGACTCAAATTTTGCACTGCTCGGTGCATGTCAGCCGATGACGCCGAAAGAGCCAAGGGGACTGATTTGGGGTTCCAGATCCATTGTAGTGAGTGGGCAGATGTGGAATCTCCCAGTAATGAGGATCGAGGAGAATCTGTCTGCCCCTCCTCCCCTTCGCTCCCGGCTCCAATGTCCCCCTCTGTCGATTCCAGGAAACTCTTCCACTCCCCACTGCCCGCGCCCCAGCGGGCTGCCTCAGAGGAGAAGCCGTGGGCGATGGCGGAGCAG
The DNA here is from genome assembly GCA_030015415.1 of Cynopterus sphinx. Taxonomy (NCBI): domain Eukaryota; kingdom Metazoa; phylum Chordata; class Mammalia; order Chiroptera; family Pteropodidae; genus Cynopterus; species Cynopterus sphinx. The sequence continues at coordinate 46,583,277 of CM057390.1, read as the reverse complement.
GTCCCGGAGCCGGCGGGCAGCCACGTCCAGACCGGATCGTGTGTGGCCCGATGGGGTCATCCCCTTTGTCATCGGGGGCAACTTCACTGGTGAGCGTTCTGTCCGGGCCGCCCTGCTGTGCACAGTAACACGAGAGGGAGCTCCTGCCCATCCGGTCTCGATCACCTCGAGCAGCGGGTGAAGGTGGGCTCACCTGGACACCTGGACGCTGTGACAGCCCCCTTCTTCCTGGCAGGCAGCCAGAGGGCGGTCTTCCGGCAGGCCATGAGGCACTGGGAGAAGCACACCTGTGTCACCTTCCTGGAGCGCACTGATGAGGACAGCTATATTGTCTTCACCTATCGACCCTGCGGGTGAGCAGGGGCCCCTGGGCACTGCTCCCTCTGTCGTGTCCCTGACCCATGTTCTGCCCTACCTGGGCCCAGCCCTGTGTCACCTGGCCCTTCCGGCCATGGGGCATCTGTCCAGGAATGAGGCCCCCAGACGTGACTGTGACCCGGCCCACAGCCTGGGCATCCCCACACTCAGGCCCCTGCCCTGCCCCGCCGCTCCCGGCCCCCCTGGCAGCCTAGCCCGGCCCCTGAGTGGATGCACTCCCCCAGCTCGGGACCGCCCCCCTGAGCTGGCCCCGCCCTCCAGGTGCTGCTCCTACGTGGGTCGCCGTGGCGGGGGCCCGCAGGCCATCTCCATCGGCAAGAACTGTGACAAGTTCGGCATCGTGGTCCACGAGTTGGGCCATGTCATCGGCTTTTGGCACGAGCACACGCGGCCCGACCGGGACCGCCACGTCTCGATCGTGCGTGAGAACATCCAGCCAGGTATGTACTTCTACCTGAGGGTGAGGGTGGGGCGGGGTACCGTGGCTCCTGCCCCAGTCCCTGCTCCAAGACCTCGGGCGCGGGTGGCACCTGCTCCCTCGAGCCATCACCTCTGGTCAGTTCAGCGTATACTCTCAGCTCTGCCCAGGGCCTAGGCTGCCCCTAAGGCATCTGCTCTGGCCAGTAGCAGCTCGGGGACCACAGATCTACTGCAGAGCCACTTTGCGGGGCCAGAAAAGGTCCAGGTCCTGGACATAGGGGCCATCCCGAGCAGCCAGAACCCAGCTGGCCTTCAGGGTGGGGTGTGGGGAGGGGTCTTCCTGTGCTCCATGCTTCCTCAGCCTGTCTCCTCACTTACCCAGTCTTCTGCTCTTTGCCTTTTCTGTCCTCTAAGGGTGTTTACTCTCTCCTTTCTCCTCGCTATGCTCCCTGTTTCCCCTCCCTTCCTGTTTCCTCCCTCTCTCCCCAGGGCTCCTCCACTCTTCACTGCTTTCATCTCGCTGTGGTTCTAGAAATGGGCACTTCCTTCCCATACTCCCTTGAGCCTTCCCAGCAGCAAGTCCTCCTTCACCCTGCCCCTCTGCTGGACACTCTTCTAGAGACCCGCCCCTCCCCCCAGGCTTCCCTTGGCTGCTCCTGGGACCCTCAGGTAGGGGGGCACCTCCCAAGGCTTGGGAGGACCCCATTCCCCACCTTGCATCCCACACAGACCCACCCCTGCCACTCCCCACACCCTTTTCCTGGTCTTCGCAGGGCAGGAGTATAACTTCCTGAAGATGGAGATCCAAGAGGTGGAGTCCCTGGGGGAGAACTACGACTTTGACAGCATCATGCACTATGCCCGCAACACGTTCTCCCGGTGAGAGATGGGCCCGGCCTCTGCTGAGGCAGCCTAGCCCTGCCCCCTGGGGGCCTCCCGCTTTGCACCAGACTGTCCTGCTGAGTTAGCAAGGACAAGAATGGGTCCTGGGCAGCTGGGGCCTCCAAGCAGAGGACCCGTGGTGCTGCCTGCCCTTCTGTCCTTTCCACTATGGGCTCATGGCAGAGCCGGGACTCACAAAGCCTAAGTTCTTCACCTAGTGCTGTGCACGCCAAGGGCATCTGGCACAGGAGGCTGAAATCCAGCCACTCTGCAGGCCGTGGTGCACGGTGGCCCCAGAACCGCGTCAGTCCAAAGAAGCTGAGCTCATCCCTCCTCTGATGACCAAAAAGGGACACATTTTTCTAATTAGGAGCATCTTCTTCTGATTGGTCTGCCTTTTCATAATTGGCTGCTTTGCCCAAAGACCAGCTCCCACCCTGGACCAGCCTCCTCCCTACCTCACAAGCACATACGCACCTACTCTTTATCCTGGGCTCAGGTTCCCGAAGTCACAGCCAGAACCCCAAGGTAGTGGGGTCAGCACCCCCCACCCACAGATTCTCCTTAGCCCAGTGTGGGAACTGACCTGCATGCTCTCCACCCTCCTTCCCGCCTGGCCTTTCCTCATCCTCCATCTGCCCTCCCACTCCATCCCCAACATCGGCCCTTCCCCCACTCTTCAGTCCTGCTAGACCCACTCTTCCTGCCTCCAGACCTGAGGGAACAGAGACCAAGGAAGGGTGGTGAGGTCATCGGCCCCTCACACCCACAGTCCCCCCTATGCATTTCCCACCACATCCCTCCTCACCCCCTGCTGAGTTCCACCCAGCTGGTGAGTCAGGGGCCCTGGGGAGGCGGAGGGCTGCCCGCTTCCCCTCCTCCCAGATGGGAACACCCAGGGTCTCACAGGCAGGAACTGAGAGGCCAGAGACACTGATGGATTGGGAACTGGTGGGGCTGTCCCAGGGTCCGATCCGGCCACAGTGGACCCTGCCCTTTGGCCTTTTCCCAGGTGCTATCAGAAGCAGCCATGCCAATAGGGTAAAGCGTTGGCTCTGGGTCATCCTGGGAAAAGTGCATTCAAGGCTGATCAGCACAGGGGCCGCAGCAGCCGGGGCCAGGTGGGGCTGGAGACATGACCTTCAAGGGGTCCAAAGCTCTCTGGGGGCTGGGAGTCAGGGCCAGATTGAGCCTGGCACCAGTGGGTCCCCAGGGTTTCCTGGGCTTGTGTCCCTGACCTCCCAGAGTGCTTCTGGGGCTCCCCTAGGTTCCTGTGCTGTGGCTGCCACGGAGCAGGGTGGCTACTGGTCAGTGGGCAGCATAATGACAGGGTGAGATGTCTCCACCCGTCCCTGACCCTGCTGAGGAATGTCTGGGCTCTGGCAGGGTCGTGACCTTCGGTGCGCACAGGCACACCACCCTTCCTTCCATCAGTTTCTCACCCACATGGGGCTTGTTCTCCTCAGGGGCATCTTCCTGGACACCATTGTTCCCAAGTACGAGGTGAACGGAGTGAAACCTCCCATTGGCCAAAGGACTCGGCTCAGCAAGGGAGACATCGCCCAAGCCCGCAAGCTCTACAAGTGCCCAGGTCAGGGCATGAGGGATGGGCCAGGGAGGAGTGGAGGGTACAGCCCCAGACAGGCAGAGGCCAGGACTGGGACCAAGAAGGTTAAAGCTGTGAACCTTAGAGAAGGCCAACATTGTCTGGTGGAGGAGACCCCCAGGGAGTGGTGGTATTCAAGTTATGGGCCAAACTGGGGCTAGGGTCAGGTGGTGGTGAAATGATGGCCCACCTTCTCAGGGTCTGGGAGAATGAGGGGCACTAGGAGCAGAAAATGGGAAGAGCAGAGCAGTTCTCAGAGAGCGAGGAGTGAGGCCCGCCAAAAGAGCCTGACCTCAACTCTGGAACCCAGATGCCTTGACAACAGGGCATCCTGTGGCACTGGAGGGAGATGGGATGGTGTGAGCTTATCTGTGAGGACAAGGAGGGCGGATCTTAAAGGGACAGGACCACTTCAGACTCCTCCCTCTCCTCCTCCATTCTCGTCTCGCCCTGAGGATGTCAGGGTACAGGGCAGAGAGGACAGAAGGTTGGGGGGATCGGGTGCCTGCAGTCAGCCACCCAGTCATTTACTTCTCCTTGACAGCCTGTGGAGAGACCCTACAAGACAGCACAGGCAACTTCTCCTCTCCCGAGTACCCCAACGGCTACTCCGCCCACATGCACTGCGTATGGCGCATCTCCGTCACACCTGGGGAGAAGGTAAACCGAGCATCCCCTCCTCTGCCAAGACAGCAGAGTAGTAGGAACACGTGGTCACTGTGGCTGTGAGTGACCTTCTTGGGGCCAGTAAACCCATCCAACCCACAAGGGTGATGGAGCACTCCGGTGAGGAGGGGCTCCCAGCAATAGTTGTCAATGGAGGCTAACTCGAAGACAGCACTTACGGTTGTGCCAGGCACTTTTCTCAGTGCTTCTCAGATCCATTCACAGGCCTTTCACATGGAGTCTAGACCTCTCACCCACCCCGGGACCTGCCGAGCCCTTTGTATTTTTATTGCTCCCGAGAATCAAATTTAAGACTTTATTCCCTTGATCGGAACATGGTACTTAGTGTACCAGTGCCGCCTCGAGTAGCCTTGAGCTGGATCAGATTTTATTACCGGCCACATTGTTCATTCCAACGGCACTCAAGATCCTTTTGAATCAGAGTGGCACCCTCCAGCAGGTAGCCGTCCCTTTGCCTCTGCCATGAGCTCATTTGATAGGCGTGCCTTCTGGGTCTTTGAAACCTGGTGTTTGATCAAAGTATTGAACGGGACAGGAATCAAAGCAGATCCAAGATCTGCCTCTGAACTGACATTGACCCGTAAAGGGGAAGGCATTGGGCAGAGTTGTTTTTTTTTTTTTTACCAGTTACGACACCACTTAATGTCACTGCCGTCTAGCCACACAGGTCACCACCTAGTTGAGGGAGGAGTGAACGTCTTCTGAGTGCATCGTTTTCATATCCCTGGAACAGAAAGTGGTTAATAAATGCCAAATGTGTCGATAGATTGCTTGACCAAGTTAAGTCCGGCATTCGAACAGTTGGTAAAACCCTTTTAAAAAGGAAATGAAATTTGCGATAGGCCTTTTTTCAGGTGAACCCACACTGGCTCCTGGCAATCCAGTGTTTCTCCTCTAGGTGGTCTCAGGCCGTCTGATTAACTGGAGATTGACATTCAGCTCAGCGGTTTGCAATTCCCAGAATTCACTCCAAACCCCTCCACCCCACGTACACCCCTCGGAAACGGGGAAAGCCCTGGTGAATTCTGAGTTCTCGAGATTACAGACACTGATCACATCTGCGCGTTCTCTGAATGTCTGATGTCCTGGCTGTTCTTCAGGGTCCTCAGATGTCGTTTTTGAGCCTAGACCCAAGAGTCAACTTAAAGAGCTGCTCACTGACTCTCCTCCTTTTTACTGAGTGTCCGTTTCCTTTCCAAGCCGTGCTTATTTTATCGTTGTCGTTTGAAGATTATTTCATTAGGGACAGACTTTTATTGAGGGTCGAGTGATTCCTTCATCTCTCTTGGTTAACATGCTACCATCTTCCCTCAAAAGTGAATTCACGCCTTCCTTGTTCTCCTTTTTCTGAATCTAACTTAAATGTCGCAGTCCTTCTTGCTGTCTCGTACTGACTGGGCCCCGGCTTCCTTCTGCCAAAGGTCTTCACTCTTCTAGCCTTTGGAAAGCTCACTGCAGATAAGAACAACGATGATTGTTCAGTATGTGATTCATCAGTCATATGTTGAGATCTTTCTGTGTTATATCTTCTAATTAGCACAACAGTCTCACAGCCCAGGCACTGATGATATTCTCATTTTGCATGTGAGAAAACAAACTCGGAAAAATTAGCTTGCCGAAAATCTTATACAACCTGGATTATGACACAAAAAGTCTGTGAATGCAATACTATGTATACTTTAAAGCCCTGTCCCATTTCAGAAACTACCTAAGTGCCCTTCACCAAAGTGGGCTGTGTGCCCACCATGTGCCTGGCCTGAGGATGGAAAGGTGTGTGAGACGGTCCCCAGCCCCGAGGACCATAGAGTAGGGTAGAGCGTTCTTTCCTGTTCAGGAGGTTTGCTCCGTCGGCAGGGGCATGGCAACTTGGTCAGGATCGCTTCCTTCCCTGTTCCTTCAGGCTGGCATGGACGGGCCTTAGTCTCCAGTGGACACGTGGCCTCACCCTAGGATCCTCTCTGGGCGTTGGGCCTGCTCCCTTCATAATTCCCAGAACATACCTCATTCTTTTCGGAGGCCCACCTGGAGGTCCAGGGAGAGAGATGGGTTCCAGATAAAAATTCCAGGTTAATCAATGCATAGTTGTAGAAATGCAAAGAATACAACCCATCCACACTCCTGGATGAGATTGTAGAGGTGTAAGTGAACCGAAGATAGAACCCTGGGCGTGGACCCTTTAAAGGGCCCTGGGAAGCAGGGAAATGAGAAGAGGATGGCATCATACAATAATGGCCACTCTTTGTTACTTAACAGTTTTATGCCAGGGGACGTATCAGGCATCTTACGTGCTTGATCTCTTTATTTCCTAACAACGATTTTGTGACGTGGGCACAACAACCCTACCGCACTGAGGTGAGGCTCAAAGGGCGTGAGTAAATCTGCCCACGTTTACACAGTAGTCGTGGTGGATCTAGCATTCAATTCTGGAGCCGTCTGACTCCAAAGTCTACACTCTTTCAACAAGAAACCTTAAATAAACCCACCTGCGTTAGCCGGTGGACTTTGGCATCTGTTTGGCTGTCGAGAGATTGTTTTCTCCACCGGCTTCCCAGTTCTCAGCTTATTGCAAGCGGTGTGAACTTACACAACCGTGCAAATCAGGGGTACGTCAGGCAAACGAAAGAGCCTCTTGGGAAGGCTCCTCTGAGGGTCCCAAGTCTCTACACGTCATGAGCAGCTGCTCTGGAGAGGATTTACAGTTCCCCAAGCCAGCCTGTGTGAGCAGGAAAGTGGATTCAAGGGGAGATTGTGGTCAAATGTCACAGGGGAGCCAAGAAGATAAAAATTGTAAATGCCTCTTGGATTTATCAGTATCCACCCTCATTCCCACCCCTGCCTTCTGATGTCCTGGCTGTCCTTCAGGGTCCAACCCCAATTCTACCTCCTCTCTGAGGACTTCCCTGACCCCTCTCCTCCAGTCCCCCAACTGGCAGAGCTGACCCCTCCCTCGTCTGCAAGGCCTGTGCCCAGCCCTCTAAGTCCTGCTTCTCAGGCGCTGAAGGGTGTGGGGCTAAGAAAATGGAGGGAACGTTGATGCTCCTTCTTTGCACAGCTATTGGGCAAAAGGGATTCGCAGGCCTGAGGAGGCCACGTGGAGTAGTGGTTAAGGGTCTGAGCTTCAGAGGCAGGGTGCCTGAGTTTGACTCCCAGCTGGGCACCTGACTGGGTGTGTGATCTTGGGGAAGCTGTTTAACCTCTCCGTGCCTTTGTTTCCCCACTTGAGAAATGGGCCTGGTGGTAGTGCCTCTCTTGCGGGGTTAATACGAGGATTAAACAAGGTGATGGGCATAGCGTGCTTGGAGCGCTGCCTGCACGTAGTAGGAGATCAGTCAGCATCGGCTGCTGTTTGCTCATCTGATAAGTCAGTGAACCCTGGGCAGCCTTCCTGGGGCCCATTCACCCTCCCTTCCCCCGCCGCTTGCTTCCAGGATTCTGGTTTGAACCATTTCAAATCTCAAAATATCTCAAAAAACTCAACTTCAGTAATGAAATTAACTTCTACGGAGCAGCATACACTGTGTGATGTGTGTATGTTCTACACGTGACACGTACACGTGTCAGACACTGTTGTAAACTTTACCTACGTTAATTTAATTCCCCTCAGTCCTATGAGATGGGCACTGTTTCCATCACCATCTTACAGGTAAGGAAAGGGGGTCAGAGAGGAGTTAAATGATGGGCCCGAGATGGCACAGCAAGGCCAGGCTGAAGCCCGGACTATGGGTCCCCAGGGGCCAACATGTTCTGCCGGCTTCTTCCGAGTCCGTGCGGGGTGCACCTGGTGACTGCACCCCACATCTCAGTCAGTCCCCCTGACTCCCCAGTGGGGATCACTGGGACCACCTTCATTTCCTTCAGACAAAGACACTGAGACACAAAGAAGTCAAGCCACAGGCCCCGAGTCCCCAGCCAGGAAGTGGTGGAGCTGGCCAGGTTTTCTTTGGCAAAGGGTAGTGGCCCTGCCACCAGAACACAGCTGTTTCCACATGACAAGTTGTTACAACTCTTAATTAGACACCTCCGGTCTGGATTTAGCCACGCTGTGCCTCCCCGTAGGATGCCCCCGCCACCAGCGCAGGTCTCTTCCTCCTGTGCGAGGCGACCTCTGGTTCCTCCTGCCATGTAGGAGGTCTCGGGTGGGCCCTTGAGAGCTTGCCGGCTGGGCGTGCGTGGGTGGTGTCTTCAGAGGGTCTGAACTGACTCGCCCTGGACAGAGCCAGGGTTGTTTCCGAGGGGGGAGGGAACAGCTGCTACTGTCCTCAGCGCAGCTGGTGAGCAGCATTGATGGGCAGGCCCAGAAAGGCCACACAGAGTGGTTGTCCAGGGTGCAACCTCACTCGGCCCTCTGCTTTCCTTCTTCTCTCCGGCAACTCTTTAAAAGATATTTTCGTCGTTTGGTAGATAAAACGTACGCACGTTATAAAAGTTTTGAAGGATACAGACATGGATAAGGTACAGAGAGAACAGTCTCCCCTTGATCTGCCTCCGAATCCCACTCCTCAGAGGTGACTAAGGATTGCTAACACTAAGTATGTCCTTCCAGAACCTTCTGGTACGTGTGTGTGTGCACGTTTGGTCTCCTGTAACTTGCCCTTCACTCAACAGTAAGTCGTGGTCGTCATTCTGTGTCAGCACATGCAGATCTAACTCAGCCGTTTTCGTGGCTGCTTATCGTGCTGATGTCCCTTAACTCAGTTATTGAATCATCCCCTGCAGGTCTCTATTGATGGATGTTGATTTAAATTTTTCCAAGTTTCCAAATATTCCACCTTAAATATCTTGAAGCATAGTTTCATGCCCTCGGGCAAGTAGATCTGTAGAAAAGATTCCTGAAAACAAAATTCTGTTCAGGAAATATTTATTAAGCAACTACTATGTGCCATACGCTGAGGATTCCATGGCGAATTAAACTTCCTCGGTGATATTGGCTCATTTTCCAAACAGATAAAATATCGGGTAATGAGACACTGGCTCTATAGCAAGATTTAGGACAGATTTCCAACTTCTGTTTTTCAAAACGTCGGGACTTATATTTTTATGATAATATTCGCAGTGATGATGAATAATAGTCGTCGAGAGGAATGCAGTATACTTCTCAAAACATGATCTCGATTCCCTCTCAGGGTATCGCAAGTAGAAAAAGGTTCCCCAAAGCATAAACTTTAAACTTACGCATCAAAGGAAAAGAAGAAAGACCAACCGCAGGCCCGGCCTGGGTGAGGAGAGACGTGAGGACCTGGAAGGGGAAGACAGTGGGCTCAGTGGACTGAAGGTCGTCGTGAACTAGCAGGATCGTGAGCTCAGGGACCAGAGGGAGTGAGCGAGGAAAGACTGAGTCACGTGGATGAACTCGAGCTTGTGAATGATAAGGTCTAGGGCATGGGCTGTGTGTGGCCGAGAAGCGGCAGAGAGGGGGGGAGAGAGGAAGTCGCGGACAGAGAGGCCACGAAGTGGGAAGGATTGTCTACGTGGACATTGAAACCACCAAGACTTCTGGAGAGGTTGGCGTGACAGAGCGACTGGGAGCCAGACGCTCTCCCCTGACCCGCTGCAGGCCACCGCGTTGACACTGGTTGCAGACAGCCCTCACCAGCACCTGCTTCGGGATCTTTTTCATCCTGGCTTCTTTTTCTGTCTGCCTCTAACTCTCCAGTGAGCCAGAGGGGGACCTTCTTGTCCCCTTCTCTTCCAGCAGGGAGCCCAGCGGCACCCACAGGTGAGCTCCTGGGGCCATTATGTGTCCACTGTACTCACCTCACTGGTCACAGTGAACTGTTCTCTGGAGTCCCTGTATGTTGGACTCAGAGTACACAACAGGCTTTATGGCTCCTTCTGGAAACTACTAAGGAAGCAGTTTCTCTCCTGGAAAGTATGCTTCTCGACCTATTAGTGCGCCCACCTGCTGGGACAGTGGGTACGAGGCGAAGGGTCAGACATTCCTCCAGGATTCGGTGACCATCTGATGAGCTCAGAGGCTGAAATGAAGGTGGGAGGCACGTAGGGCAGTGGCTGTCCCTGTGTTAGGATGAGGTGTTCTCGGTTTTACACATGAAGTAGCTGCTGAGGTTCAAAGAGGTTGGATGATTTACCCGGAGATTCCCATCAGGAAATGCAGAGGTGAGATTCAAACCCAGGCCCTTGTGACTGGAGCCTGAGTTTTTCACTAAATTACCTTTTCATGCCTATATATGTCTCGTCCTTCTAAGTCTCAAGCTCCTCGACAGGGACGTAGCTCAGACCCACTCACAGGAGGGAATCCCCTCCGAGGTTAGCATGACCCTCTTCCCAGAATCAGTTTTCAGTAAATGTGTGATGACGGGGACTTGGTCTGTCTCCCCTCTGCCTCTTCTCTCTGGACCCTTCATTTCCGTCCCAGACCCTGGTACCACATGCCGCCTGGGCCCTTGCTGTCACCGGGGAGACCTCTTTCCTCTAAAGGTGCTGTGATTTACATGATTTAAGTTGATCACGAGGGGACCTGGGTTTGTTTAACTTGAAGCAGTGGCTCCTTATGGAGGGAATCAGTGAACTGAGCCTGCTGATCTCATACGCATATTCCCGAGGCCATGCATTTTAAGAGAGGCCTGGCCGGGGATATCTGGGAGGAATGCTGACCGAAACAGGCAGACAGCTGGGGAGGGGTGATGTTTCTGTGCCAGGAGCTCCTTTTTGGAACCCCTTAACTCTTTATCACCCATGGCAAAGGGCCTTGTGAAAGCGGGGCAGCCCTCCTGTCCTCGCGGGTGAGGACGGTGAGGTGTGGGGAGCCCTGTAACCCTCTTCCTCTGCCCCCTCCCCCTATCCCCCTAGATCATTCTGAACTTCACATCCATGGACCTGTACCGCAGCCGCCTGTGCTGGTACGACTACGTGGAGGTCCGAGATGGCTTCTGGAGGAAGGCGCCCCTCCGAGGTAAGCCACCAGCCCACCCCCGCCCCCTCTGTGGCTGATTCCTTCTCAGAACTACGTGATCCTCCCCTGAGACGCAACACTTGGCCAGGGCCGACACCCTGCCGTGGGAACCATGCTTGCTAATGAGCCGTGTGACTTTAGGCAAGTCGCTTTCCCAGTCTGGACTCAGGGTCCTCAGCACAGGCTTCCAGGCCTCTCTCTCCCGGCGGCTGTCAACGTGCAGGTTGTGGGAGTCATCTGAGTTGACAGAGAGAGATGAAAAAGCTATTCCGCATGCCCCCCACCGTTCCAGTCTCTGTTCTTCATCCGAGCAATTTCAGAAGCTCGGTCCTCTCGTCTGTGAAGTCTGGCCTGAGGGCGCCCACAGTGCAGCCTGGTGCACCACGAGGGCTACCTACCTCACACAGTGGCCCATACTCGTTCACATAGGGTGCTTTTTCCCTGGGCGGGGAGGGGGGCAGTGAGTAGGCAGGGAAGGAGTGGGCCACAGGAAAGAAGGTGCTTTAACAGACACGGACTTAGGGCAAAGAGAGGTAGGTGTTCTAGGAGGGGATTAGCATCAAGCCCAAGGAGCACAGTAAATCGTCCTCCAATCTGGACACGTGCTAAGTAGCCCAGGACCGCTCCCTGCCGCGGCCTGTGCCTGTAGCAGGCAGACCAACCCTTGCTAATCATATTTTCCCCTCAGCTGCTGATATTCGAATACTTTTTCTTAGTTACCCAGGGCAGCTGTTATTACAACACTTCCGCAGACGCGTGATCATTTCCAAGATTGCAGTTTATTTTCATAACTTACATACCCAGGTCAGCACCCTGTGTCCCTTGCTGGAAGTTGGGAAACACCCGTCTTCTTAGGAACACACAAAGCATCCCTGGTCAGTTCTTGACTGCGAAGAATTCCACAGCTGGCCAGCCTTAGCCACGTGTGTGGATTCTCATCGGGTTTTATTTCAAAGTTTTCTAACCCAGGCCCCGGATCCTGGGGTTTATTGGGGGTCCTGTGGCCTCCCCTGCACTTGATCAATGACGCATTTTGTAATGTAGAAGGAGAACTGTGTTCATTCTTACTGTTTGCACGGAGATCGAATAAGGAAAGATAAGCAATGACGGGAATATGCTCTAATGTATAGCTGGTTATCATGAGGACTCACCTTCCCTCCCAGAAACATTCACATCCTACTCCTCAAGTGCGCGGAATCCTCTAGGTGGAGTCTTTGGCTCTTCAAGGCCAAACTAGACATTGGACCAGTTACAGGCCCGCTGGAGGGTGCGCAGTCTTGGGAATATGTGCCCAGGCCAGAGCCCCTGAGCCCCCCAGAGAGGTGGGGCGGGCTTCCTGGAGGGACAGCCCTGGCACGAGAAAGGAAAAGGGACTCACTTCGGGCCTCACTGCCCGCTCTGTCCACACCGTCTACACAGGCCGTTTCTGCGGGGGCAAACTTCCCGAGCCTATCGTCTCCACAGACAGCCGCCTCTGGGTCGAATTCCGCAGCAGCAGCAACTGGGTCGGGAAGGGCTTCTTTGCTGTCTACGAAGGTACTGAGGATAAAGCATGGGGGAGTCAGATACAGGGTCCCTGGGCCTCCTAGAACCACCCGCTTCCTGGCCCCCCAGGGCCAAGATTAAGGGCATGTGGGGGAGATAGCAGAGATCCCGGTGGGATTGGCCAGGATGGGGTTGGGGGAGGCATTGGGAAGCTGGGGGGGGGATGTGAGAGGGGCCAGAGGAGGCGGGAGGGGGCTCTGGAGCAGGGCAGAGCATTCTCACTGACCTCCCCTTTTTCCCACCTCACACTGTGTCCCCAAAGCCATCTGCGGGGGAGATGTGAAAAAGGACAATGGCCACATCCAGTCGCCCAATTACCCAGACGATTACCGGCCCAGCAAAGTCTGCATCTGGAGGATCCAGGTGTCCGAGGGCTTCCACGTGGGCCTCACCTTCCAGTCCTTCGAGGTGGGTCAGAGACCCTGCGATCCTTTCGTGTCCCCCTTGCCCCCGGGACAGCCTACCTCCCCGAGGGCTGCCAGGTGTTGGGTCCTGGCAACAGAGCTCTGCCTGCTGACTGAGCCCCCGGCCCCCAGATCGAGCGCCACGACAGCTGTGCCTATGACTACTTGGAGGTGCGCGACGGGCACAGCGAGAGCAGCACCCTCATCGGGCGCTACTGCGGCTATGAGAAGCCGGATGACATCAAGAGCACGTCCAGCCGCCTGTGGCTCAAGTTCGTCTCGGACGGATCCATTAACAAAGCTGGCTTTGCCGTCAACTTTTTCAAAGGTGCCTCCTTCCCTGTTCCCCCACGCCGCCCGCCCTATGGCCACTCCATCTCCTCCGTCCTTTATTTTTTCAAATTTATTTTATTGTGGCGAGAATCTTAGCATGCGAACTACTCTCTGAATACATTTCTTTTCTTTAGATGAGGCAACCCCGAGTTGACCTCACAGATTGCAAGGACCTTGTCAGCTTACAATCCCTTATTTTTTATTTAATTTTAATTTTATTTTTATGTTTTTTACGCCACCAGCACATGGTCTTCCTAAGTGGTCTCCCATCCAAGTACTAACCAGGCCCGACCCTGCTTAGATTCCGAGATCTGACGGGATCAGGCTTCTTCAGGGTGGCATGGCCGTAGAATTGAATACATTTTTACGCGTACGATACAGTATTGCTGACCACAGGCACAATTGCTGATGGGCAATTGGTCTGCTTCCACACCTTGGCTGTGGTGAATAGTGTGTAATACCTTCATTTCTTTTTCACTTACCCATGTGACACAGAGACTGTGAGGGACACGCAGGCCCTGGGGCCCTGCCCCTGCATTTATGGTCTAACTGGGTAGAAAAGATCAACCCCACTGAAACACTCACTGCCTACCTTACTGAGGAAATGACAAACTTAAGTAAAGGTAGCTGAGACATGGTAGGTGATCAGCTATGAATTGAAATGACAACACAGGCTATCTTCACGTCAGAAAGTTCGTACAGAAGAAGTACCCATGAGGCCCAGAGGCAGGAAGTGCCGTAGGAGCTCAGGGCAGAAGCCGGGCAGCGTGGATGACGTACCAGGGTGGCCTTAGGCAGAGGGTTCCTTCTGAACCTCATCTCCTCCTGTGTAGAGTGGAGATGGGAAAAGCCCCTCCATCACAGGCTTTATGTAGGAGGGAAGGAGAAGAGAAAGAATAGTTCTTAGCCAAGAAGTGCACAGGAGAGGCGCTGATAAGTGATGTAGGTCACCAGCCCAGCCGGCGTGGTGGGAAGGAAGGCTCTGTGGAGTCCCCCTCCCTCAAGGTGCCTTTGGAGCGCTCACAGAAAACATCTCCTGAGTGGGTCCTGAGGGGCCGTGGAGGGCTGGGTGGGGCCAGGTGGCCATAGCCTTAGAGCTGAGTGGCTCCAAGCTGACTTCCTGCTCTGGAATGGGGCCAGGGGAGGTCACAGGAAGCCTGAGGGACCCTGGGCTTGACTCTCAAGCAGAAACCAAGAGGACGGACCCAGGCCCTGGCCTGGGAGGCACTGACACCCTTTCCTTCCAACCGCAGAGGTGGACGAGTGCTCTCGGCCCAACCGCGGGGGCTGTGAGCAGCGGTGCCTCAACACCCTGGGCAGCTACAAGTGCAGCTGTGACCCTGGGTACGAGCTGGCCCCGGACAAGCGCCGCTGCGAGGGTGAGTGCCCCCAGGCGGCCCCAGAACTCCTCCATTCCCTCCCTGACTCCAAACCCTCCCCAGACCCCTCGTGCCCTTGGACAGACCCCCTCCTGGAACCGCTGGGGCTCCCTAGCTCTTGCTTCACCCCTGACGCATAAGGAATACATTTCACCTTTCAGTCCCCTGGAACACGCTGTCACCAGGCGTGAGTGAGGAGCTACTCTGGCATTTTCTTTCTTTTTTTTTTCATTCCGATTCTATTTTTGGAATGCTGATGTTGACCTGCTGATGGATTTCGTCATCCACCAGAAAGTCATTATCCCCAGTTTGGAAACCACGGTTCTCAGACAGGCACTGAGTTTCAGCCTCTCTCTGTAAATGGTCCCAAGAGGCTGGTGACAGCTCACTGGGGCTGGCTCACGGACTCCCGCTCAGCCTGATCTTGCCGAATGGCTTTTCTCGACTCCACTCTGAGCAGCCTCCGCTCCATGCCTCCCCGTCCACACTGCCCACTGGCTCTGCCTCCCTGGAGCCCCTCACTCTCCCCCCTGTCTCTCAGCGGACGCCCTGGCCTGCGTAAAATAGAAGTGGCCGCCTACACACTCAGCTCCTGGTACTGGGAAGTCACTTGTTCTCCATCTCATGCCCCCTTCCCTATGTCCTAGAGAGACCAGACCCAAGCCCCCGGCTCCTCCTTAAGGCACCCCCGCCCACAGCTTGTGCCCTTCATCACCTTCTCTGGAAGGTGATGCCACCTCCCTTGTGCCCCCAGCTGCCTGTGGTGGATTCCTCACCAAGCTCAACGGCTCCATCACCAGCCCGGGCTGGCCCAAGGAGTACCCTCCTAACAAAAACTGCATCTGGCAGTTGGTGGCCCCTACCCAGTACCGCATCTCCCTGCAGTTCGACTTCTTTGAGACCGAGGGCAATGACGTAAGTGCTTCCTGGGGCTGAGACGCAGGAAAGTTCGAGATGTGGGAGCCTGGCTCAGTACCTGCTTCCTACCCTCTGAAAGAAGTAGGGATTCAGAAAAGCAGGGGGGTTCAAAGAAGAGGGCCTGAAGACCAGGGAGCACATGGCACGTGAACATAAAGGACCGTGGTGTCAGGAAGCCAGGCCTGGGACTTGTGTGGGCAGTACTAGAGGATCCATCTGATGGCAGTACGGTGGCACTGCTTTGAATGGTCAGATTCAGTAGGGCAGGTAACCTAAGGTGAAAGGAAGCCCGCTGAGCGGGGATGATCAGGGGAGGCTTCCTGGAGGAGGTGGGCCTAGAGCTGTGCTGCCCTGCAGGTATGCAAGTACGACTTCGTGGAGGTACGCAGCGGACTCACAGCCGACTCCAAGCTGCACGGCAAGTTCTGTGGTTCTGAGAAGCCCGAAGTCATCACTTCCCAGTACAACAACATGCGGGTGGAGTTCAAGTCGGACAACACCGTCTCCAAGAAGGGCTTCAAGGCCCACTTCTTCTCAGGTAACCTTGACTCCCCAGCCCGCCCCCCAGCTTCCCTGCCGCTGCACCCTGCACTCCCCAGTCCCTCTGGTGCCCGAAGCAGGATCTGTCCCTTGCTCCCCCACTAGCCCTCCACCACCAGGCCAGCCCTTCCACCCTGAACCCTATTATTCCTGAGCCCTCAGGGCTTTACAGCGGCCGGCCTGATGTCTGGCAGGACACAGGCAGGACTCAGACATGCAGAAATGAAGGGAGGAGGCAGTCCAGGGGTCAGGAGCCTGAGAGAGGGCAGGCCTTGGGGACAGGCAGTTAAGCATGGTCTGAGGACACGAGGTGAATGGGGAAAGCAGGAGGGTGTCTGCTTTGGGCCAGATTTCTAATCAGATTCTGCATCAAGTTCATGTGGAGGAGAGGCCTCCCTCCCTCCCCGCCACACCAAGGCCTTCCCGGGTCCAGCATTTACTTTATTGTATGTTACTTTATTATTCACTTAAAAAAATTTTATTCATTTATTTTATTTATTATTATGGTTGTATTTACTTATTTATGGATTGTTTAGTTGATTGAGAGCTTCCACAGGTGAAGCTTGAGGTCATATCCCTTCGATGGCCCCATCTTTGGGTGGCATAAATGGCAGTCAGCCCCACCCTGCCCAGCCTCCCTGAGCCTGACTTCCAGCCCTCCCAGGACACCTCTCTCCTGCTTTATTCAGTCCCTGTGTCCGTGCCCCTGGGGCGAAGCTGTGAGGCTGCCGGTAGTCTTCCTGAAGCAGTAGGACCCGGGACACAGGCAGCACAGGGCCGGAGCTCCATGGCCCCTAGTGTGGAGGAGTGGGAGGGCTTCGTGGGGAGCAGCCCAGGAATCCTCATCCCCATCAAGCCTGGTGGGCTGGGCACGGGGCAGCAGGAAGGCAGGAAGCCCACGGCCCATCCGCGCTGCCTTCCTTCTCCCCAACTTTGCCCAGGGTCCTGCATCCTCCAGCCCCCTACACCCCTGCCCTCCCCCCCTGGATGCCATGCACTGCCCCTGTGTCCTGGTTTCCTGCTTGGCATTGCCAGCCACCCTGCTCTGCTTAAAGTGCCCACAGCCCCTGCTCCCTGCTTGCTGAGACCCTCCCGTTTGCAGTGCAAACCCCTTTCCTTCCTGTGCCCACCTGAAATTCCTATGAGGCACCCCCCAGAGGGCTGAGGGGACTTAACCCCTACTTAGGTGTGGGCTTGGCCCCAGGGAAACCATTACCTGCTTACTCTCCTCTCTCCCTGCCCTTCTGTTTCTCCAGTCTTGGAGGGGGACGGGGACTGACACCACACCTGTCAGGCCTAACTCCCAGGGCTCTCCACCCGTGATTACTGCCCTGCCCTGGCGTGGCATGGTGCCCACCCACCCTCAGCCCTGCACAAAGATGCTCACACACACGTGCACACCCGCGCGCACACACGCACATTGCCCTGTCGCACAAGAAACCTGCAGAGGACCCTCAGCAGTGGGCGTCAAGGTCCAGGCCTCAGGGCATGGGGCGTCTGACTCTGGCCCCCCAGGAGGGGGCTCTTTGGACTTTTGGGACACCGAGCCAGGAGACTCTAAGCCAAGAAGGAGAAGAAAGAGCCTGAAGACCTTCAGTCTGACCCCAGCCACCTTCCGGGGCATTTGGCACTGGAGGGTGAGTGCCATCTCCTTGTCTGGGCCCGTGTCCACCCCATTCCCTGCTCCTGCCCCTCCTGCGACCTGCCCCCCTGGCTCTGAGGGGAGGCTGCCCACCCCCACCCGCACCCACCGTGTCTGGGCCCCACCATGTCAGGGCCCCGCCCTGGGACGCTAAAGCAGGCCTTCCTCAAGGACTCACTTTCCTCTCATTCGTTCACTCCTCCATTCATTCACCCACTCACTCATTCACCGGGCAAGTATTTCTCGTCCCTCCTACATACCAGACCCTGGACTTGGTATTTGGGGAGCAAGTACAAGGAAGATGTGGCCAAAACATCTCGGGGAAATCTTTGCTCAGTCCGTGAGCTGCCAGCATAGTTACTGGCGAGTTCCTAGGTGACACCCCAGGATGGTCAGAGGGTGCCCCTCACCCTCACTTTCCTGCAGGGCTAGTGCAAAGGCAGTTCCACAGGCCCTCAACCAGGGTCCCCGTGGTGCTCTGACAGAGAAGGAGCCCTGCAGTGGCACTGGGGAACTCCACGCCTTGGCTCTGTGCTGCGAACCGCAAGGGGCCTGGCCTCCCTGAGAGCGGATCGGAGAAGCAGGGCCTTCAGGGAACCAGTGCTCTAGGCCTCAGGCCCCTCTCCTGACAGGGACCGGGAACAGGACTCCCTTGTCACAGACCCCACCTAGACATTTGAATGCCACCTCTACCCCACGGCTCATCCCTGGAGTTCTGGGTGTCTATTCGATCCTCACGCCTTCCCTGAATGCCTGCCTTGGTGCCGGGCACACGGTCCCCAGAGTGACCACAGACAGGCTGGCGAACGCGTGGGCGTGACAGACACGTGCCTCTGTGACCCGTGTGTGTGTCCGTGCACGCGTGCGTGTGTTCACAGGACAGTACGCGTGCGGGTCCCCCCAAGTGTGAGCATCTGCAGGCACAAGCACGTCTGAGTGTGTATCTCTTGGTCGCCCGTGTCCGCGGATGGGCGGCCGCTTACTGATGAGCGTGCACGTGCTGTGTCTGCCGCGTATCGGTGCGTGGGGCCTGTGTGTCCCGCGCGCACGTGTGTGTGAACCGTGGGCAGTGTCTGTGCTGCCACGTGGGGACGTCAGCACACCCGTGAGGGGACCCCGTGTCTGCGGGCACGCCGGCCTGAGAAGTGCGTTTCTCAGCGGAGTGAGACCGCAGAGCTCTCTCTCCCTCCCTCTCCCCGTGACTGCTCCCCTCTGCCGGAGCCGTTTCTCTCCCCCAGACCTCGTGCCCAGCCCCGTAGGCCTGCTCCCTGCCTCAGGCTTCCTCCGCCGCCGCCCATCCCTGTCGCTGTGCTCCCACCCCTGCCGCCCCTCTGTGACCTGGCTGCCCCGGACATGGCCGTCCCGCATGTGGTCCCTGCTGCCCTCCCGCTCGGGCCCGTGGAGCTGCCGCCGAGGCCCTGGGTCTGGTTTTCACTGCTCTCCCTGTCTGGTCCCCTGCCCTCCACCCCCACCCCTTGGTCCCTTTTCTCCTTCTCTCTCTCGTTTCAGAAAAGAGGCCGGCTCTGCAGCCCCCTCGGGGACGACCCCACCAGCTCAAATTCCGAGTACAGAAAAGAAACCGGACCCCCCAGTGAGGCCTGCCAGGCCTCCCGGACCCCTTGTTACACTCAGGAACCTCACCTTGGACAGAATGGGATGGGGGCTTCGGTGCCACCCACCCCCACCTCCACCCTGCCATTCCGGCCTGCCGCCCCCCCGGCCGGACAGAACTGGTGCTCTCTCCCTCCCCACTGTCCCCCTCGCGTGGACAGGGGGCCTGCCCTGCCCACCCCCTCCCATTTTGATGGTGTCTGTGACATTTCCTGTTGTGAAGTAAAAGAGGGACCCCCGCGTCCTGCTCCTTTCTCTTGCAGTCTGCTTGTCCGTGTGTCTGTTTTTCCACTTGTCCGTCTGTCCAGTAAGCAGGTAATGGTAGAGGGTTCCCATGCCGGGCAGCTCCAGATCTAGGCCTCCCTCCGCCCCACTTCTCCTTTCTCTCCCCACAGCTGGGCCGCACTCGGCTGGTTCCCCTTGACCATCGGCCTCTCAGTCCCCACCCAGCCTCCGGAGGGGGAGGAAGCCCAGCCAGGCCTCCCACTTCCCCTGGGGTGACCACCCGGCCCCGAGCCCTGCGCAGACCCGGCATCTGCCCTTGTTTGCTCCCCTGCAGACAAGGACGAGTGCTCCAAGGATAATGGTGGCTGCCAGCAAGACTGCGTCAACACCTTCGGCAGCTACGAGTGTCAGTGTCGCAGCGGCTTTGTCCTCCACGACAACAAGCACGACTGCAAGGAAGGTAAGCGACGCCTGCGTCGGTGTCCGGAGCCTGCTGGGCACCTGGCGCTGCCTGGGGTGTGTGGACCTGTGGGACCAAAGACTGGGGGATGGGAGTTCGGAGGCATCATCTCCATTGGGCTCAGTTTATACTTGAGGAGCTGAGTGACCTCTGGGGTCACCTGATTTCACCTCCTGCCTGGGGCATAGATGCCCCTAGTCCCGACACTATCCAAGCCACGTGCACTTCGGGTCTCCTTGTGCGAGTCAGGAGAGGGGGAGCTCACGGCTGCCCCCAGTCTCCATTTTTAGGCTGTTCTGGCGATCGGTACTTCTTCAAATCCACGTCCAAGTCCCTCTCTTTGAAACCTCTCTCTGGCTGAGAGGCAAGATGGGATAGCAGTTAGGGGCGCAGACTCTGGGGCCAGGCTGCCGGGCTCAGCCTTGCCACTTAACCAGCTGCACACCCTGGGACAACTGACCTCTCTCTGCACCTTGGTCTGCTCCTGTGTGACATGTAGGTGGTAACATCGCCCACCTAGTCGGGGCCTGGGGCTGCAAAGGGGCCCGAGTCGCTCATTACAAGCACAATCGTGCATGTCACTGTTTTGCTTATCCTGGGGACACTCAAAAGGGCCGCAGCCTCCCAGACACTGAAGCCCTGCAGACATTTGAAAAGGGCCCTCATGCCATCCCCGACATCATCCGATACCCTTTGGACATGAGACGACACTGGCCTATTTATTCCAAGGCGTTCGTTCCACTGTGGTCCCTGCCTGCTGGGGAGGGACAAACTGTCCCCCCAGCACGATGCAGACTCTCTGCCGCTGAATCTCTGTGTGACTTCGGGGGAGTCACTTCACCTCTTTGATGGGCTTCAGTTTCCTCACCCATGAGATGATAAAAAAAATGGTACCTGCTCTGCAGGGTACTAAGCTTCATAGATTGTGCGTTGAGCGTTTAGCACAGCGGCTGACGCCTGTATCGTCCCACCGTTATCAGGTAGACAACCGAGGTTTAAACAAACCGCTGGCCAGAATAAGCAGAATCAAAGCACTCGACAGTGACCCAACCCTCAGGGGCTTCCAACCCGGTCACCTCGGGCTCCCCAAATCGAGTTGCTAACTCGTGGAGCCCCCACGTCTTTTAGTTAGAGGGGACCTTAGTCTGATGTTGTCTGCACTTCATTTGATCTCTGTCCCCTCTGTGAAAAAGAGGGTTTTGCTAAAGAACCCCCGGTGTCCACATCACTGAGAGCTAGCAAGAGAGGGTTTAAGCTTCTTGGGAAGATGGCCCGTCCAAGCTCTAGTGGTATCTTACTCAAGGGGCAGGCTAATTACCAATCAGCCTGTATTGCTCCCGAGGAGGTGCAGCGCTATGCCTGGTTCTGTAGGGGATTCAAGGAAGGAGGGAGGCCTCCTGCTCCCAAGGAGACTGCAGTCTAGCTGGGGGAGAAGTGGGCGTGCGAGAAAAAGTAGAGGTCATGGAAGACCAAGGCAGAAATGGAGGAGGCCTGTGTGTGTGAACACAGGCTGCTGCAGAGGGGCAATGCCACAGCTCGTAGCTCACACAGGGAGAGAGGGCCAGGAGATCCACCTGCCTCTGCCAGGGCCACTGGACAGCCTTCAACAGCGCCTCTTCTCTCCTGGTCCTCGGGGCTGTGCACTCACCCTGTGCCCTCACCCTCTAGCTGTGCAGCCTGCACCCCACCCATCCCTTTCCTCGCCCCTACCCAGCAGTGCACTGGCTGCCACTTTTCCTAGAGGGACCTAGATCGGAGGATGATACTGCATAACGAGTACCAGCTTTTCCATTGCTTTGGGAGGCCACACTTTTCAGAGGCAGAAAGCAGATGGCTGGCAGCGGATCAAGCAGCCATAAGTAGTGAGGATGTGGGGATAGAAAGTTTTCCCGAAGCTTGGCTGAGAAGGAGAGGAGAGAGGCTGGGTGGCAGCTGGAGGGGAACACAGGGCGGGGGGTGGGGAGCTGGTTTAGGATGCACGCGGCTCAGGAAGGCTCAGGCTGGCAGAGCCGGCGGAGGGTGAGAGTGGGCAGTTTGTGGTGCGCGGTTCCGCAGGCGGTGGGCAGCGATGAGCTCCAGCTCGCAGAAGGAGAATCCATTCCAGCCGGAGGGGAGGGGCGCCTTCTCTGAGACAGGAAAGGGGCGTCTGGCAGTCGAGATCCTTCACATTAGAGGCCCTGATTTCCTCAGGAGGCGGGAGGGGAGGGGAGAGGGCTGAAGGTTTGGAGCCATGGCTGAGGACGTGAGAGATGGAGCTGGAGAAAGACAAATCCAAGAGTAGCAAGTGGTTTGGGGCCCCCCCGCCATCGGCAGCTACGGACAGGGTTTCCCAGGATGGCCCGGCGGAAGCGTGGCGTGTTGATGAGCAGTTGGGCTGGTTGGCCACGTGGTCCAGCTGGATAGGGAAGCAAGTTCAGCCAGTCGAGGAGGGAACACTGAGGGAAGCTGGAAGGATCGGGGCCTCGGAGCTCTCTCTAAAGCTGAAGAAGCGGTCGGGAAAGCGAGGGGCCTGAGTGCCCTGGAAGAACAGGAGGCAGCCATGGAGAGGGGCTAGCACCCACGAACCACGGGTGATGGATGGCACAGCCTGGGGTGAGGTCATGAGCAAGTGTGCTTCACAAGGGGGAAGATAAGAACCGGAGGAGCTGAGGTCAGGGGCTGAGAGGCCAGCATGTAGGGTGGACCGTCTGCGTGTTTGTTGACATCACCGAGGAGGGCGGCAGGAGTAGGGTGGAGATGACCGAGTCGGGTGCCAAAGTCTTCTGTGAGCGTGGAGGTGTGGCGGGAGATCAGAGAATGACAGCATTGCGGAGGGCGGAGGTGGTGTGGACGAATGACGTCAAAGGTCCAGAGGTCTACACGGGGGCACCTGTGAGGGTGGCTCCACGGATGCTGCCAGGTGGGGCCTGTCTCGGAAACACCCAGCTGTTTCCCCGGGCGTGAGTAGCTGATGTAAGTTCAGTCAGGTTGTACGTGGGGGACAAAAGAAAGAAGAAGTGAGGTGGAGAGGAAGGAGGGACTTTCTTCCCTTCTGCATAGGAGGCAGTGGAGCATGGTGGTCCCTGCTGATCCCCTTCCTCTTGCTCACCTCCCGCAGCCGGCTGTGACCACAAGGTGACATCCACCAGTGGCACCATCACCAGCCCCAACTGGCCTGACAAATATCCCAGCAAGAAGGAATGTACCTGGGCTATCTCAAGTACCGCTGGGCACCGGGTCAAGCTGGTAAGGTGCCCACTCACCAGCCTACGTGGGTGCCCTGGTCCCCCCGCACGTGGCCATCACCTGTCTCCTGTCAGCTCCGAAGCCCTGGGTCACTCAGAGGCACTGCCCAGAGCAGCGCCGGCTACAGGCTGATGGCCTGGCCCAGCCCACAGGGCTGCCGTCCTTGCGAACCCCAGTGTGGCCTGGACAGAGGCCCTTCTCCAGTGTACACTGGGGGCATCCTTGCCACCTCCCCATTCCCAGGTCTTGCCTCACTGCCATTCACCAGTGGTGGCCACTCCCCCGGGGACCCATGAGCTGCAGTCTGGAGGCCTAGGGTTGGGGCCACCTGCTCCCCACCCAGACACATTCCTAACTTGCCCTCCTCCCCCTTGTCCCCCAGACCTTCCTTGAGATAGACATCGAGTCCCAGCCTGAGTGTGCCTATGACCACCTGGAGGTGTACGACGGGCGTGACGCCAAGGCCCCCATCCTGGGCCGCTTCTGTGGGAGCAAGAAGCCGGAGCCCGTCGTGGCCACAGGCAGCCGCATGTTCCTGCGCTTCTTCTCCGACAACTCAGTCCAGAAGAAGGGCTTCCAGGCTTCCCACTCCACAGGTGAGGCCACCGCCTGCCGGGCCGCTGGGCTGCCGGCCTCTCATGCTGCTGTTTGTTCTGGAGGCATCTGCCGAGCCCAGGGTCAAAGGCAGGCCATGGCACCGTGGGGGGGTTACAGAGAGCTTGGGACACCATGGGCCGATGGAGCCTGTGGCCTGGCTGGAGAGACAGCGTGTACCGAGGGCCAGGCCAGGGGAGCAGAGGGGGAGCTCGCTGGTTGAAGAAGGCAAGGTCCTAATGAAGGACTGTGAAGGGGGCCCTCCAGGGGGACAACAGGGGGTAGGGAACCCAGGGGTAGGGAGGGGATCCCCAGAGTCCCCAGTGCTAGGACACTTGAGAGTGTAGCTATCCGCCCATATTCCAAACCCCCAGATTCACGGGTTCATTCATTCTATACGTATCTACTGATAGGTAACATGTACGAGGCGGCCTTTTAAGCGCGGGTCACAAAATGAGCAAAGCAGACGAACGAACGTCTTAGTCCTCGAGCAGCTTACTCTACCCTCATTCGTCCCTTATCTAACAACCACTTATGGGAGCTCCGGCCCTCGGGGCCCAAGGGAATGCATCAGGCCTGAGCCCTTCATCATTCCCACCCCAGGAACTCACTGTCCAGGAACGAGATAGGACTCACGTACTTCAGGAGACAAACATGAGCAGGGCAGAGCTCTGGGTGTGGCTGGTGGGGTCATTCCAGCAGAGGGAGGGACGTGAGGACAGCCACAGCCCTGGGATAGCTCTGGGTGTATACAGGTGACCAGAAGTCACTTGATTTGGCCAGAGCAATAGAGGCATGAGGCCAGGATGGAATGGGGAACGTGCAGAGAAAGACTGGAGGCAAGTCCTGGGAGGCCCGTCATGTCAGACAGAGTGTCAGGCCGCAGGCTCCTTGTAGGTAGGTCTTCAGCCACCTGCTGGGGAGTCCCTAGGGCTGATGAGCTTACCCTCCCCACCTTCGACTCTGCCCCTGCCCTAGACCCTGCCCCTCACCCTTCCAGGGAGGCGTGAGTACCAGGTGTCCTAGAGGCCGATGGTGTCACCCGGAGGGTGGCTGCCGTTGGCCCTGCCCTGCATGCTTTTGTTCTCCTCCCAGCACAGGGTCACAGAGTGGAGGCTGGTACTCCATCTGGCCCTCAGACCTGCTGTGTTTGGCCCACGCTTTGTTTTTTAAAAAAAATGTGAGCCAGCATTTAAAAAGCAGGAGTTTTTGTGTAAAATCTAGAGGTACGCCCTCTCTCCTGAGAATGGAGGCTGCAGCAGCACAGGGCCCACTGCGTCCTGACAGCCATCGGCTGGAGCAAACTAGCCATGTCCTCTTTCGGCAAGCCTGCCGTCCCCGGCCTCCGCTCTGAGCTGCCCCTGCCCTGTGTGTTCCCGGCCTCCGGGGGCCCCAACCAGAGGCAGAGCAGCCGGCACGTGTGCTGGGCCAGATCCTGGGCCAGGTCCAAGCCCAGCCCTCACCAGCCACGAGGCCTCTCCCAGGGCCTCCAGCCGGGAGAGCCAACGTGGTGAGATGCGGTGCCTGCTGGTGGCCACGCTCAGGCGTGATGGGCCCTCTTGTCCCTGCAGAGTGTGGAGGCCAGGTGCGGGCTGAGGTGAAGTCCAAGGACCTTTACTCCCACGCCCAGTTTGGTGACAACAACTACCCCGGGGGCGTGGACTGCGAGTGGGTCATCGTAGCAGAGGAAGGCTACGGCGTGGAGCTCGTGTTCCAGACCTTTGAGGTGGAAGAGGAGACCGACTGTGGCTACGACTACATGGAGCTCTTCGACGGCTACGACAGCACGGCCCCCAGACTGGGGCGCTACTGCGGCTCAGGGGTGAGGCCCCCTCTGACTCCCCAACCCGCAGACCTGGTGCCAGCCTGTACCCCTGGAGGCTTAGGGTGCTGGCGTGGGTGGCAGCACATGCCTGGCCCTTGACTGGAGTTGGGAGACCCAGCCTGCTGGGTGGCTGCTAGGTGCCCTGCCCTGGGCTGTCCCCACTTAGTCAATCCAGTCCTTTTGGGGCAACACAGAGATTCCTGTAGCCTCCAAGACAGGCCCTGCCCTCACCCGAGCCTGCTCAGCACTGCTTTGGTTGGGCCTCCAGGGCAGCTTGCATCTAGGAAGGAAGGCGGAGGATGGAGTTCTCTCTGCTCCCCCACCCTCACCCCCACCCCTATTCCCTTGTCCCAGTGTCGAGGCAGCTAGCTCACCAGGACTTGGAGTGGGGTCAGAGGTCGGCGCCAGAGCCAGGGCTGGGCCTGAGCCGAGCCCTGCTAACTGACCATTCTGGCCGAGCCATAAAAACACCCTGACCTCTTCCACGCCCAACTTCTCCTCTCCCTGAGAGGCCAGTGGTGCCAAAGCCATGGGTGCTGCTGTCCAAGCGGATGCCGCGCATGCAGGGTACTCGACAGGGTTTTGACAAAGGCCACAGGAAAACCACGGCGGTGGATCTGTTTGCCTCCCAGTCACAGCCTGTGGCTTCTTTTGTTTTTGTTTTTTGAGTTTTGCCCTCCTTCAGAGTACACTGTCTTCTCCCCGTTCCACACACACACACACACATGCACTCACACTCATGCACACACCCATCACCACCCTGGTCCCCACCCCTCACAGCTGTGCTCCAGGCAGCCCCTATGCCCCAGAGCTGCATCAGCTGCTGCACCCAGCGCTGTGGCAAACCTCCCCTTAGGAGCAAGGAGGCGGGGCAGGAAGGGGAGCATGCAGCCCCCTTGCCTGTCGGACTCAGTGGCTCTGGAGTCCATCCCTGGGGTACCAAGCTGGTGTCCTCCCCCCACTTCACCATATGTAACTCTCGATCTGGCACGTTTGGGTGTCCCAGGTGGCTTTTTCCAGAGATGTCCACCAGGAGGGGACCCGGGGCTGGAACCCAGTCCCGTCAGGGCTTCCTGGCGTGGTTGCTGCAAACGTCCCCAAGGTTCTCAGAAATGGTCCTTTCTACATCCTGAGGGCCAGGGCATCTGTGTGCGAGTGCTCTGTGGGTGGCTGTAGGCTTGCATGCAGAGGTGAGGAGACACTTGCAGGAGCCTGGGAAGGGGTGTCACCTGGAGCTGAGCATGGCCAGAACCAGGGGCAGGTAGGAGGGAGGCGGCCGAGTCCGGGTCTGGGGGACCCAGCCATCCAGTCTTCAGGAGACAGCTGGGACACTGATAAGGTAGCCTCTCGGAGAACCTGCTCCCTTTGCAGAAATCTTCACAGCCATCGCCCATGTGCCCCCTCCCCCAGCCCTTCTAGGCATGGAGAGCAGGTAGCATTGGGTCCTGCTTGCACTGGAAGGAAGCAAATCCCAAAGAGGCAGTGCCTTGCCTTAACTTTGCAACTAGCAGAGCTGGGTCGGGAATGGCAGTCCGACTCCAATCTTAAGACAAGCTCCTCTGCCCCTGGCTTTCTGCCCTCCTCTGGGTTCCCCATCAAACTCCCCCTCAAAGGGTCTTCCTCCTGCTTCAAGGGGCTGCAGGATCTGGCGAAAGTCAGAGCTGCCCACCTTCCTCAGAGCTGGGGCCTTTGGGGAGGGAAAATAGCAGCCCTGGCTCCTGTCCTCAGCCTCACGCACAGGCCTTTGCTCTGCCAGCCCCCGGAGGAGGTGTACTCGGCAGGAGACTCTGTCCTGGTGAGATTCCACTCCGACGACACCATCACCAAAAAAGGCTTCCACCTGCGCTACACCAGCACCAAGTTTCAGGACACGCTGCACAGCAGGAAGTGACCGCTGCCCTCGCACGTCGGCGGGGACACAGGCCTGCTGCCCTTGGTCGCCTGGACCGGACAGTGGGGGCGGGCAGAAGGTGGGCATCCCATCCCTGCCCCCGAGGCTCCAGGACCTGCAGGGCCCATGGTCCAGGTGAGGCTGTCCTCAGGAGGCGGGGACTTGGACTACTTCATGAGCCACTTCCCCAGACCCCTTCCTCCCCCACCCCCACCAGAGTGAGGGGCCAGGGCCAGGGAGCCAGAGCGTTTGCTGAGACACTTGAAGTGGCCGTTCTGTGGGTGGGGGCCGGCCGGTGGGGAGAGGGTCTGGTCAGCCGGACCCGCCCGCCCTCCCCTCCCATCTGTGCGCCCTGGATTGTGTATAGCCGGTGCTTATCCTCGTTGTAATATACTGTCCCAGCCCATCCCCAGCCTCGTTTGGTTTTATTTTAAACCCCCACTTCCCGCAGTTTCCTGGGGCGTGAGTTTCCGTACGTGTCCCACAGGAGCCATGGTAGGGGGCGGGGAGGGAAGGGGAGGAGTGGGGAGCCAGACAGGGCTCCTCTCAGGCCCAGTGGCTGGTCAGCCACACCAGGGCATCCCAGCCAATAAACCGAAAGTGTTACAGCCGGTGTCCTGTGCCAGATGCTGTCTGGGACGTGGTGGGAGCGGGTGGGGGAGTCTCGTTCCAGATGTGCAGGCTCGCTGTGTCTGGAGTGGCCCCCGGCCAAGCACCTGGCCTTCCTGGCTGCCTTGCCTCCCTTCTATTTCAGGCCCCCTGAGGGTGTGATTTCACACTCGGGCACACATAAACACAGCCGCCTCACACTCCAGCCTGTAGGCACCCCGGGCACACACGCTGCACATCACCAACCCTCCCTCACAACGGGAACATTCCGTCAGAGGCTGTGTGGTGGGGAGGGAGGAGGGACAGTTGTGCGTCTGTGTGTCCATCCGGTGTCCAGCTAGGTTTTCTGCCTCTGTGTTTGAGGACCGGTGGGCTGTGAGGGTGTCCGGCCCGGGGAGCTCATCAGGAGCCAGAAAACTGGCATCGGCCCAAGCAGACCCACGAGCCGGCCCCAGTGCCTGCCTTCCTGAAGGTCAGCCACCGAGTCTGGCCCCTGTGGGTCCTTCTCTTCTCAGGGAGACAAGAGCCAGACACTGAGCAAACATTCCAGCTCCAGGCCCCTCTCCCAAGGCGACCCAGGGCTGTCTCTTGTCTGGCTTCCTCCTCCTCACCATTGCCTCTTCCCTCCCAGCCAGCCAGGGAGGTTCAGACCCGTCTCCCAGAGGCCAGGAGGAGAGAAACCACCTCCTTGCTCTTTCCCTTCAGAGGAGCTTCTCTCTTCTCTTTTTCTACATGGATATCACAGGGGAAGGAAGGCAAGAGAGGAGCCAGGTTCTGATACCCGGTTTGGCCACTCGGATTCTGGAGAGAATGGCAGCCTGCCCCAAGCCCTGGGGCTACCCAAGAGCCTTCGGTGGGACTGTACGTCTTTAACTGGCCCCAAGTTCCTCCCTATAGCAGGGGCAGGTGCTGTGCCGGATGCTGTGGGACTATGTGGGGAGACCCACCCCCAGGGATCATATGGCATCATGTGCCCCACATTGGCCCTCTGAGCAGAAAGCAGTAGTGGAAACCAGACACATCGCTAGTACCCAGTGTACGTGAAGGACCCCCCTCCTTCCAGGAGGCCAGCCTGCTCCCGTGGGCAGGCTGCAGCCCTGTCGTCCAGTCCTGACCGCAGGTGAGGCCACGAAGCCCTGTAAGGGAGTGGGTGATGGCCGGAGGGGTTACTACTTATTGCTCCAGCGAGGTCACAAGCTGAGAGGTCACAGCCACCCCTCCAGGCCTCCACCTTCTCTGAGTAGGGTGCTCGGGACAGCCTGGAGGGCCACCAGGAGAATGGCAAGGCCCCTAAACCGCCGGAGCCGCCTGGGCGTCTCACCCAGACACTTTGCCAACCAGCCTGGCGTCAGCTCCTCCACAGCCGGCTTTGTAGTCCGCGGGCACAGCCCTCCTCGCCAGCCCTCCAGGTTCCTCCAAAGCTCAGAAGACCACATCCCCAGTGCACACGCCACGTGTCCAGAAGGAGCTGGCACCATAACCGCGTCCAGGCTGTGGGGTCCAGCCCACAGAGAGTACCCATCCTTCACCCCAAACCAGGCCTCTGTAAACAGACACCACAGCCGGAGTTCAGCTCAGGATGGCCCCGTGCAGCCGCCCGGCCACCTGTCCCAAGGCCATCGCCGCCATAGACCTGGACCCCTCAATGATTTAGGGACCCCAGCTGGCGGCCCCTCCCGGTACTCCCTGGGCACATTTTCAGAGGCTGCTGTGGGGTGTTGGGGACTGCTCAGGATCTGGATGCAGGCCACAGATACATACTCCAGAACCTGATGTGCTCTCAGGGCCAACCCACCTCACCACCTTCCGGCTGCTTCAGGTTCTAGATGAAACTAGTCCGAGTGCAGCCACCCATCAACTCAGGTGAGCTCCTCCTACTGTCTCTAAGCCCCTGAGGTCCCCCTGGAGCCTGAGTGCATGGCCGGCAGTGAAAGCGCCAGAATAGACTGCGCCCCCCAACCCCAGTAACCAGGTGGAGACAACCAGGTGGAGGCAACCAGGCACCCTGGAGCTTGCATCTGCACGCTCCGGGTCACCTCTCTAGCCCTGGGAGTTCAGGATGACAGCACCAGCCTGGCAGCCAGGAGCCCTGGCTCTGCCATGCTTCATCCTGTGATGTTGCCCAGATGCCCCTCCCTGGGCCTCTGTTCCCCAAGCCTGTGTTGTCACCTTTCCCCGGCAGCCCTTCCTGCCAGAGCCAAGGAGAAAACGCAGTGTCCAGTCTCCAGGCAGCCGGAGGGCGGGGATCCAGGCCACTGACGCTGCAGGGGCCCTCAGCGGGGGGTGGGGGGGCTTCCAGGGCCAACTGTTGGCTCCACTGCAAAAGGGAAGTTGATGCCCTGCACTGCCCACCACTCCTTTTTCTCTCCGTTTCCCTTCCCCTCCCCCTGATGCCCCATGCTTCTCAGTCGTGAAGAGGTCACAAGCTCAAACCTAAACACAGCCGGTTGTGAACACACGCTCTATCTACCCTGTGAGGGCCATGTGTGTCCTTGGGCAAGTCGTTTCATCACTCTGAGCCTCAGTTTCTTCACCTACACACATGGGATGGTGACACCTCACAGGGTTTCAAGCAGGGAATGAGATGACCTTTGAAGAGAGCCTGTCCCAGTGCCCGGCAAGCAGGAGACTCTCCAATGGGCCTCCTTTGCTTTCCCTCTGTCGGACAGTTTTCTAGCTCCTGGACTACTCTCTCCCAGCGCTTCAAGGAAGCTTCTGGCTACGTGACTTTCCAGTCGGGCGTCAGGAACTCAGCACAGACCTGCTCCTGCTGGAGGGGACGGTGCTGAACCCGCAGCAAGGAGGAGCTTGCAGAGCAGACGACGTATTTCTGGCTGGCTGGGAGCCTTTCTGGGCACCTCCCAAGTCACACCCTGTGCTTGACTGTCCCTGCACAGAGCCGATTCCACAATCCCTGAAAAGATTTGCTGCTCCTGTTTGCAAAAACAGTAGTGCCTGACTTGGGAGTGGGGGAAAGGGCGGCCAGATGTTCTCCCAGAGTCACGAGGCCCCCAACCCGGCCTTCTGCGGACCAGCCTGCTCCTCCTGCTCCAGCCCCCTCCCAGCCCCGTGCCCGCCCCTCCCCCATCCCAGGAACATCTGGTTCCAATCGTCTCCAGATGCTGTGGCCAAGCTGTTTTATTGCCAATCACCTCAGCTCAGCTTCCTGAAGGCCTCCCTCCATTTGGGGGAATAGTTCCTCCTTGTCCCTTTCTTTGGGACCCCAGCCTCTTTTCCTAACATGGAGAAGAGACACATGCTAAAGCCAGATGAAACTGTGAGGGTCCTCAGAGCAGGCACCTCCCTTCCCACTACCTGGAAGGGGGGACTGTCATTCACCCAGGATTTAAAGAAAGATGCTGGCCCTTGAGGAAAGGAGTATCTGGGTATCTGGGCAGAAGTGAGAGAGAACAGGTGTGTATGTGTGTGTGTGTGTGTGTGTGTGTGTGTGTGTGTGTGTGTGTGGTGTTGGAAGCATTAGTGCATGTGGCCACATGTGTGTGTGTTGTCTCCTGGTGTGTCTGTGCCTGCACAGCGGAATACCCCACCTGTAACCCAGAGGTGCCCCTTGGTGGCCACTGACCCATGCTCCCTGAGCAGGGCTAACTCAGGGCCTCGGCCCTGGATGGTGGCAGCTGCCGTCCAAGGTTGTCCCTCACTTTGCAGTTCTCTCTGCGGCCACTGTGGCTGTCTAACTCCAGCCACGGAGGGTGTGTGTGTGTGTGTGTGTGTGTGTGTGCACGCGCACACCCACACAGACATCTTTCCTTCCACCAGAGGGACGCAGGCCAGAAGGAACCCTAGGGCAGACTCCAGCAGATAGATGCCCTGATCCTGCCTGGTGGTCTGACAGGCACCTCAGGCCTCCCAGGGCTGGCATGGGCCAGAGAGGAGCCATCTGGAGGGACAGAGGAGGAGCAGGTTCCCCGGAGGAATCCTGCCTGTCCCCCCACCCCGTGTTCACCACGTCTCAGCTGGCCACCTTCATCCCCCCTGAGAGGACCCCGGGAGCCAATCTCTCCTCCTAAGAAACCCAGAGGGTTCACTAAAGGAAGACTGAAGCCCGCGCCTCTGGAGGACTCTGAACCCCGTCAGCTGGTGGCGGGGAGGATGGGGTTCTGCCCAGAGGCGGAAGGATGGACGGCAGTGGTCATTCCCTGTCCTGGGAATTCCGGACTCCAGCTGCTGCTCCAACCCCTTTGTATAAGCCTCCTGGGCATTCGTGACTCCACAGCCCCCCCTGCTGTCATTCAGAAACCAGGCCTGGGCTTGGCCCATCGGGAGAGATGTGGAGACCCTTGGGAGGGCCACTTCCTCTGAGAGGGGCCCTGCCCGTGTCTTAACTGTGTCAGGTGCGTCTGGCACACAGGGCAGTGAAATGAGAAGATTCCAGTTTCTGATTCAAATCCTGGCCCCCGTCGCCTACTGACCGTTAAGCCATGGACAAGCCTTTTCACTTCTTTGTGCCTCGATTTCTTTATACGTTAAATGGGACCAGGCGCAGGGCCATTGTGAAGACTAACTAAGCTGATGTGTGAAAGCGCCTGGCGTGATGCCTGGCACATAGTAGGCCCTCAGGAAGTGGTCCTTTGCCCTTCAGCTTTCCTTCCTAACCCCAGGAGGTCGTGTCCAAGCTCTGGGTGGCGCACATTCATTGGCCCTGAGCCAGGCAGTGTCAAGGAGGTGACGCTGATTTTTCTGGAGCTCTTCCACTCCAGTAGAGGACCATTTTAATAAGTTCATAATAATAGACGCAGAGGTGACTCAGATCTGCAAACGAGGAGCCCTGCTGCGGAGGGGACATGGGCTCTGGGGGAGGGAAAGTCAGTGGCATCTAGATCTGATGCTGCAGTGGGAAAGGCTCCAAACAGGGGGGCCTGGGAACCTTAGCTAGCCCTCCAGATTGCTATATAGGCTCTCCCTTAAGGGGCCTCAGTTTCCCCTTCTGCAAAGTGTAGGATAGCTCTGAGTGACCTCCAAAGTCCCTACCACACTGGAGATGTGGCTCTGCTTCCTGAGCCCCGCTACCTGTAGCAAGATTTGTAACAGCTTTGGGGACCATTCTGGCTGGGGGGCACTGCCATGTAAGCTCCTCTGCGGTCCTATCACGTGCCCACCTGCCCTCCCAGAGCCCAAGGAGAGGCGAGGCTCTCAGGCCATGGTGGTTTATTGATGCACATCGAAAGCACAGCACAGGCGAGCGTGCCCCAGCCAGGGGCAGACGGGGAGGGGGTCCAGGGGAGGGCACCCCCATAACAACGCTGCCGACGGAGGCGAAAGGGCCTGGGGGCCCACGTCCTCTCCTCCACACAGCTCCAAGGCCCCCAAACTTGATCCATGCCACAGAGACAGCTGAACGCACCACTCCCTATGGCTACAAAAGAGGCAACCAGCTGTCCCACCTGCCCCTACTGAGATATGGCCTTGTTGGCCTGCCGGCCCCTTCTGTCCTTCATCACAGGAATCTGGCAGTCACTGTGGGGGCTGCTCTCCTCCACCTCCATCATCCCCAAAGAGCCAGTTGCCTCCATCGACACCTCACCCTGTCCCCCCACCTGGTCTGCTTGTCTCAGGGGGTCCACCCTCACCACCTTCATGACCCATACAAAAGTAGGAAATAGGTAAAAACATGTTTAGGCTTAGGAAAGTCTTCACTGAGAGCTCCCCAGGGAAGAGGCTCTCGGCCAACAGGCTCAAGGAAGGGGGGGAGGGGCAAGGACAGCGTCAGTGGGCAGGAAGGGGCACAAGGTAGGGTGGCAGGGAAGCCACAGTCTGGATCACACATAGGCACAGTGCAGTCACGGCACCATGGCAGAGAGAGCGAGCAAAGTGCACAGCCGGGCGGGCGCCGGGGCTCTGTGGGAAAGTTCTTGGGTCTAGTTCCACAGCAAGTCCCCTCAGGGCGGAGGCAGCCCACTCCTGGCTGAAGAAGGGGGTCCCTCTGGGTCTCAGGGGTCTCCTTCCCCCTCCTCGACCTCAGTGGCTGCCATTCCGGGCCCCAGTGCTCTCAACAAGGAAGGTCTTCTGGAGTCTAGATCGTCTCCAGACCTAGGAAGGGAAAAATACCAACAGCCTGGATGCCCCAAAGCCAAGAACAAAAAGAGGGCCCCTTTCCAGAGCACAGGTGACAAGGGGGGTACAACTCTCCCCATGCAGGAGGAGGTGCTTTAAGTCAAGAGCAGCTGGGGTCACAGCAG
This sequence comes from Cynopterus sphinx, assembly GCA_030015415.1. Lineage (NCBI taxonomy): Eukaryota > Metazoa > Chordata > Mammalia > Chiroptera > Pteropodidae > Cynopterus > Cynopterus sphinx. The sequence continues at coordinate 46,548,993 of CM057390.1, read as the reverse complement.
TGCAGGGGACTATTTATAGGGGGGAAGGGCCAGACCTTGAGTAGGGAGCCCCCAGGCCCAGCTAAGCGGGGAGGGGCATCCTGTGGTGGACCTGAGTGGGGTGGGTGGGGCTAAGGAAGAGCACCCCACAGCTCTCTGTGTCGCCTCTGGAGGCAGGTAAGCTACACGTGGGCTTTGGCCTGGAGAGGCTTCCCGGGGCGAGCCTAAAGGCTACAGTCTCTGCGAGATGGAGGCCTGGGATTAAGCAAGAAACAGCAGAACACGGACACCAGAGAAAAGGGGGAGTCTCCAGAAATCCAACCCCTCACAAACCTACTGAGGTTAAGAGCCTGTCCAAGTCTACTGGGCATGGGTGGGCTGCACCCACCAAGGGGACCACCCTCTGTTGCCTCTAACGCCTAGGGATGAGGGAGGGGGAGACTGATGGCATGGAGGGAGCAGGGGGACAGGGGAAAGAAAGCCAGCTCCCTGAACCAATGCCACCCAAGCCTGCCTGCCTGTCATCTCTCCCTAGTCCCCCCGCTTCCCAGGAGTCCCTAGCGGCCCACGCTGATGTTGCAGGTCTTGCAGCTGGGGTCTTTCTTGGCGTCGGCAGTGGACAGGCTCATGAGCTGGTGGCCGCTGATCTCCCCCAAGGTGCCCAGGGACAGGTCGACAGGCTCGGTGTAGATGACTTCCAGGATGAGGTCCTGGGCGTGGCGGAAGACCAACTCCCCATCCTCCACGCTGCAGGTCAGGAACTTGTTGCAGGCAATGTCCAGGAGGGGCAGGCGGTCTCGGCAGAAGCGGTCCCCCAGGGAGCCCTTGGGAGCCAGCACCAGGATGGCGTAGTGGTAGGCCGTGTACATACAGTAGAAGTCCGCAAAGTAGAGGTTGGTGCTGGGGTTGAAAAGGCGCTGGGCCGGGATCTGGAAGCGCCAGCGGCCGTAGGGGGAGTCCTGGGGGGGCTGGCCCGTGTTGAACTCCGTGTTGCAGCTGAAGAAGACGCCGTGGAGCATGCCACTGGTCGGGGAACCGTGGCTGCCGCTGTTGTCCTTCAGGTAGGGCTGCAGCATGTTCCCGCAGTGGGTCCTACCCGCCCCCGGGGGAAATGCCAAGGGGGAGAGAAAATGCCACTGGTTAGCTGGCTGGGCTGAGGCTTGGCTGCTGTGTGCGGCCCCGCTCCTGGCTCTCCCACCAACCGCTGCCTCCACCAATCACAAATAGAACATTCCAGAATGAGAGAGTAGGGAGGGCCCTGGAGATGGGCTGATCCAGCCCACTCCTTCACAGCGGCAAGGTCTGAACCTGCTGTTCCCCAGCTTAAACCCCGCTGATGGCGCTTGAGTGAAAAGCAAGGGCATCACGATCTGGTCTTTCTGGCTCTACCTCCTGCCACCCCCACACCCACAGGTGACATGGGAACCCCACCCCAGCTCTTTCTGCCTCTGTGTCTGCATTGCTCTTCCTTCTGCCTGGCTACCTTTCTCCACCTGGCCTGGCAAACTCTCTTATTCATCCTTCAAGGCCCAGCACAGGTGTCCCCTCCTCTCTGAAACCTTCGAGGAACATCGGGCACTTGCGCTCAACAGAATTTTGATTGCCCATTATGGGCAGGACACTGAATTTTAGTCAATGATCGCACATCCTTATTCCATTCCATCTGTCAGTACTGTTCCCTGACAGACTCTGAGGTTTTCAGAAAGGGAACTTTATTTATCTAAAGACTGCACCCTGGCACATATGGGTGCTCTTTCTCCCTTTCCTGTTGGCTGATAGAGAAACCCAAACTGAGCCAATGCCCTCCCCACTCGCCTCACTGCCTTCCTTCTTTAGTACAAACAACAAGGACCCCTGAGGCCTCCACTGCCCTGGGGTCGGGGCAAAGCCACCTTCCAGGCCGATGCAGTGATAAAGACAGCACTGGCGGCAGCTTGCCCTGGCCTGGCCTTAGACAAAAATGGACTTGGAGCAGTGTCAGCAGGTGTGGGGAGGATGGGCAGCCCCCATCCAGCGTCACTCTTGCCTGGTCCTGGCTGACCTGAGTGACTAGCGACGTGCTGGCTTTCTGGCCTCAGGCCCCCAATGTGTAGGCCGAGGGTACTGGGTGGGATCATCCACCGGCTTGAGTGTTTCCGGATGAGGAACCTTCTCTCTTTTCCCAAAGAAAATTATACATAGGCGGGCCGTAGGCAATAAAAGCGGCCGCTCAGTTTGAACGATAGGTGTGGGTTTCACCAAGTCCCATCCTTGGATTTCCTGGACAAGCCCTCAGCACCACCCTAAGGGCTGCCTGAGATGTGTCCTGGAGCCTCAGGCTTCAAAGCACACAGTGTGATGACCACAACCCTTCATGCTCAGAATCCGCTTTCGCCCTGTGCCCCCTCAACTCCTCCCCTGGGGACCCAGCACCTGAATTGGAGAGAGAGCTCAGCTGCCACATTAGAACCCAGTGAGAGGAACTGCCCCCAAGGAGGGTCCCACCTAGGACCTCACTCATTCATGCCTGTTTGCACGGCACCCCAGGCCATCCCGGGTGCCCTCTCCTCTCCTGGAGCCCAACCCCAAGCCACCAGCTGCCCCCCAGGGCCAACCAGTAATGGGATGGCATGGAGACTCTGTGAAGAGGGTCTGGCAACTGACAGGGTTGGGGTGACTCCAGACAGCCGGAGGCAGCTGTGCTGAGGGAGGAGCGGGGACCCGGTGGGCCACGCAGGGCCTTGCGCACCTGGCGTGCTGGAAGTACTCCTTGTGATGGTTGCGGTAGAAGACGGAGAAGCGCAGCATGCGGCCAGCGATCTGCTCGGCCTTCTCCTGCAGCTGTGCCAGGTGCTCCTTGGCATAATCTGCAAGAGTGCAGGTGGGTGAGACGAGAGCTCGGTGGGGGCCACAGCCCGCCTTCCTTCCCGACCTACACGCACAGATGCACCAGCCCCGCTCTGTGCTCAGAGCAGCAGGGAGCACCAAACAGCCAAAGCACCTGGGACCACATGAGAACGGGCCGGCTGGGTGCTGTCTGTCCTTGTCACCTCTGCACCTTGGTGCCAGAGGCTCAAACTCTCTGTGTCGGGCAAGGGCAGGGCTGCCCAATTATACAACCATGATGGGCAACAAAAGGAGGACTGAGAGGGGAGTATTTGAAGCTCTTTAGGGACAACCCCCTGAACCCAGCAGGTAGGAGGCTGCCCCCACAACCATGGGGAAGCCAGCTGTCATCACAGGCGGGAGCTCATGCACCCCTTCACGCTCAGAATCCACCCGGGGTAAGTGTTTGGGCAGACCGGGTCTGGGGTGATGACTCCACTTGAGCATCCAAAGAAAAGCAGAAAGGCCTAGAAACAGGGTAGAGAAACTGGACCCTCCTGGGAACCGGGGAACTGAGCAAGGCTGCTGCTAGCTGAGACAGCACCTTTGTACAAATTAGGAAAAGGTCCCCTTTCCTCTTAGCTGATGCAGCTCTGGCCAGGGTGCTGGGTTTGGTAAGAGGAGTGTGGACTGGACTGCAGCAACCCCCCGTTCCCTTGTTTGCATTAAACTCCCACTACACGTGGAGTTCTGGGGTAAACCAAGAGGCTTTCCCTACAGGGAAAGGGAGCACGTCCAGAGTGTGGGGTTTGCAGCTGAGCTAAGAAAAAACGCCACTCCAAAGAGAACGGCAGTTCGAGGAGATGGGACACAGGACTTGGCAGAGCATGGAGCCAGCAAGCCTCACAGGCCCGGGGCTAAGAACGTCCCCTGCCCCTTCCTTGTGACAGGGAGAGATCTAGGGCAGTTCTCATCACGGACACCGAAAGAATGGGAACATCATGGGACAGATCCTGGGTCATCGGTGACCAAGTACGCATGAGTCTGGTGCTTGCTCGTGCTGGAATAAGTTCCGCTAAGAAAGTCGGTGGGACCACTGAATAAGGCTTATTTCCCGGGGCTAAGGGGAGGCTCAAGATAAGCGAACAGTGATTGCTCCACGAAACGTCATCCATCAACCAATGATCGATTAAAAAAATGTGCTCTAGTCACACCATGCATGTTATTCCACCTTAAAAAGGAAGGAAATTCTGGGTTAAGACGAAGCCCCGCTCCTGAGCGTAATTAAACTGGCTGTGCCCACAGGAGGGCCTCACCCCCGGTGCAGAACTCCACGGTCTCGCTCCAGCCGGACACCAGGTACTCCCCGTCGCTCTGCTTCACAGCGGTCTGCACTGCCACGCTGTACTCCGTGCGGGGGCTCAGGAACCAGTGGCCTCTCACTGTCATGGGCAGTGGCACAGCTTTGGCCACAAGCTTGGTGGGGACATCCTGAGACATGGGGGTGCAGAAGGAGAGCCAAGAGTCAAACTGGGGGCCATGCCCAATCTTGGCATTCCCTCAGACCTCCACCCCCAGGTGGCCCATGCCTCCTGAGGAGGGTCAGATTCGATGGCTCGGTGCAAGCAGTGGCCACTGGCAAGACCAGACCGATCCTCCCCAGCCTCCACCCCTCCTTAAGGCCTGTTCTCTTGGAAACTGAGGAGAAACGCCACTGGGGTGGAGGCCTGCAAAGTTGAGGGTGGTGAGACCTCTATTTTCGAGGGAGACTTCGAGAGCTCTGCACACTGCAGTGCCGTCTCCACGGCAACGGCCAATGCTGAGAAGCCAGGGAGGAAGGGAAAATATGCCTTATTCTTGGGGGGGGGATGGTTAAGGGGGTGGTGTTGAACATTCACGTCACCGTGGCAACTGGCCTGCCAAAAGACACCCAGATCGGGGAGCCGGTTCTAAAGAGAGAGAGAGGGTGAGTAACCCACATGATGCCGTCGTCGTGGGAACCGGCTCCTGCTCACCTCACTCTTCTCCCTGCCTTTCTGCCAGCTTAGAAGATGGGAGCCTTCTTCCCTCCGGCCCTGTAGCAGCTTTAACCCAGGGAAGGGACACCCCAGCCAGCGGGGGACTCTCTCACATTCCTTTCCTAAACCCAGCAAATAGGCCAGAGGGCCAGGGGGAGAGAGGGTCACAGAGGCCTGAGGGGGATCACTGAGGCCCCAGCAAAGGGCCCCTCTCCTGCGCATGGGCCACGTTGCACCCAGTCAATGACAAGGCTGCTTGCTGAGTCAGGGGCCATGCCCAGGCGAGACGTCACTGCCCTGCCCCGGGTTTTCTAGGGCCCCCGTCTAGCGCCCCAGTCATAATGCCAGTAACAGTGTTTGGTTCACTGAGCCCTGAGCCAAACGCCACACAAACGGTACCTCACAGAAGCCTCTCAGCAGCCTGCAGGGGCTGGCACCACCATCATCATCATCATTCCCTTTTCACCAGTGAAGGAACTCGGGCTCAGAGAGCTTCAGTAGCTTTCCCAAGGTTGCACAGTAAGAAGGGCCTGGATTGGACCCCGGCCTCTGCAAACCCACAGCTGTCACCTCCAGGCCCTGCGTTATCCTGCCCCACTCAAGAGCGTGCGTAGGGGAAAGAGGCGGAGGCTCTGGCCTTCCTCACTCACCCGATGCTTGAACTTGTTGGAGTTCTTGTTCTCCTTCTTGTTGAGGTCGATGAAGTAGTGGGTGACCCTCTCCAGGTCACTGTTCTCCATGGCCCAGGAGATGCGGAAGGAGTCACAGGTGATGTTGTTGACCTCGATGCTGTGGGGCGTGGACAGCAGTTCCATGCTCCCCTCCTGTGTGGCTCCTGTGGGGACTACGGGGAGATGGAGAATCAGCACCTCCCTCCCCATCACGGAGTTTTCTGGAATGTCTTGCATGATCCCAGCATTCCTTGAGAGGTGGAAACTTGAGGACCCATTGATTGCACCTGCCTCATCACGTCTGACAGAAAGATTACAGGGGGAAGCCTAGAGGGGGGTACCGAAGGTGGGATGGGGTGTCCCCCACGGGGGGAACTTGGCTCTCCGTGGAGGGGTCTGCAGAGCAGACGGCACCTGACAGGTGGCAGAGGCAGTGGGGATGCTGCAAACGCAAGGCAGGACAGATTCGCAGCAGATGGAGCTGAGGAGGGAGCCCTCAGCCAGCAGGCGTGAACAAGAGAAAAGGGTGGGGGTGGAGAGAACAGTGCGAGGTGCAGGAGAGACAGGAAGCACCCACCGAGGAGATGGGGGTCAGGGTGCCGGCAGGCTTACGGCACCAGCAGCCAGGAGGCCAAGGGTGCCAGGCAGGGTGCCAGGGCTCCGGGACTCAGGGCCCCCTCCTCTCTGGGGTGACTCCACAGGGGTCACCATGACATAGGGCTGGACACGCAAGTGCCAGAGACACACGTGGATGCACTGGTGTTTGAGAGGGGGCGGTTATCACGAGCCACAGCCCTTCTCCCACCCTGTAATTTCTACTATCCCTCATTCCCTCTCAGCCATCCTCTATGGCTTTACTTTTTAAAATCATCAGTTTTACCTTTGACATCTACTGCAGCTGACTATGTACGAACAACTTCCCAAACATCATCTCGTGCAAGCTCACAGTAGGTAGATACAATTGTTATCCCCATTTTACAGGTAAGGTAGCTGAGGTCAGGGGTACTAAGATGCCAAAGTCCACACAGCTAGAAAACGATTTGGACTCACGTCTCTCTGACTTCAGAGCCCAAGCTCTTTATCATTAAACTAAGGTTGCGTCTTCTCGCATGAGAGTGGGTGTGTGCGTGTAGGCCACAGGCGTCACGTGTGTGGCCTACATGTGTGCGCAGGTACACAGGGTTTCCCGCTATTTATTTTTCCTCCTCCTGTCCTTCTCTTCTAAGCAATGGCATTTTCTCTCACCTCTCCCTCTCGCTCATTCACTTCTTCCCCTGGATGCTCTTCCAGGTGTGAAAGGACCACACCACCATCTCTCTCAACTGGGCTTAGCGAAGAAGTGCGGACTCTGGCCCTGACTTTGGCCTGGCTCCTTAGAGCTCTAGGGAGCAGGGTGGGGAGGCGAGAGGGGAAGGGACAGGGGAGGGGAGGGGAGGGGCTGTCTCTGGGACAGGAGCGGGAGTGTGGGCTGGACTTTCTCTCAGTGGAATCCATGCTCCCCCTTTCTTCCCCAAGCCCAACCCCAGCACACCACAGGTTCCCAGAGCGTCAGCCCCTTTTCAGCTCCTCCCTTCTTCCTCTCCCCTCCTCGCCCAGGTGCTAAGGGTGAGGGGACCTGGTGCCTTCAAAAACAGGACTTCTATTTATAGCTTCCAAAAGATCCAACCCACACTCTCCTGTCAATTAAGCCTGCTCTGGAGCCTGGCACCTCTAAATTAACTCACAGGCTGCCTGGGTGGCAGGCACAGGGTGAAGCCTATGAGTGATGGCCCTTACCTGTCCCAGGGTGTCACCTGTGTTCTTGTTCCATTTTAGCTTCCCACCCTGAAGTGTATGCCTGTCTGCTGAGAGGTTCAGCCAAATGTCAGTGGCTTCATGCACAGGGGATTCTATGGTAAATAAGCATGGGGGTGCTACTGGGTTCACCCCAGAACAAAACAGAATGGGATTGGGTGTCTAGAAACAACTGCACGACAATAAACCAGTGTGTAATTCACAGGGACAGGTGCGGAGCAGTGGAGAGTTGCCGCCCCCCGGGCTCCCTCTGAGCATCTCCCCGGGAAGACGCACCTGTGCCCCCACGTACACACACACGCAGCCATGAACACAGGCACAGCAACTCAGACACGCCCCAGCCCAGGGAGGGCCTGAGCAGCTGCCTCCCACCCACCCGGGATGCAGTCCACACCCCCACTGCGGCTGGGCACTGGTTCCTGCCTCAGTCTCCCAGAGACCAGGCAGCCGTGCCTGGTGGTGGCGGGGTCTGCAGGACCGGCTCATCCTTTCCCCTCTGTGGCTCTAGGGGAACTGAGACTACTTCCCATGCACGCTTGGGAGAGTGCCGTGAGTGACCCTCGGAGAACAGTAAAGCTGGGGTGGACCACGGGTGGGCACGGACTCCAGTTCTCCGAACCCAGCTGACTGGGGAAGGGCAGGGTACGAGGGACAGGTTGAGACAACACCTGAGAAACACCTACACTCCCATGGAAATCCACCCTGACCCAAGTATTCACACACCCACATGCGGCTGAGCGCGCGGGCACACACAGGCACCAGGTATGCCCACCCACACCCGCCACCCGCGGGATGCGCGCACCGTCCCAGGCATGCTCGCCCCCACACACTCACCTACCGCTCAGGTGCCTCCCATCACGCCCCACGCTCTCAGAATGTCCTGCCGTGTTCCCTGCACAAGCTGTCACTCCCACACGGACCCACGCATGAACATGTTCGCAGGCTCATGCTCGCACATATGCATGCCACCTTCTCACAAGCCATGTTCGAGGGGAAAAAAGAAACCACCGGAACCTGCGTGCGTGCGTGCCACCTCCACAGAAAGCAGGCGCCCCGTACGCCTGTTTGCACGCCCGTGTCCACTCGCACACACACGCACACACACATCGACCTCTGCCCACACTCTGGCATTCACTCTCAAGTCTTCTCAGGCGCAAAAACACAGACTTTGAAAAGGTGTTTGCCTCTGGACACACTGCCAGCCCTGAGCCTTCACATGCCAACAGGTTTGCACACCTACACGGCTCCGCCCACCGAAAGGGGCTTCTGCCCACACTCTCCACCTACCTACCGCTTCTGCTCCAGAGTCACACCTTCCCACATAGACACCCTCTGTCGATAGGCACTCCCACACCCATGACAAGCGACATGTCCACTCCATAAATATACTGCTTCGCACTGTCCCCTCCTACGTGTCCCCACAAGCTACTCAGAGGAGTGACCCCCCACACATGTGCCTCACATGCACGGGAAACATATGTTGTTAGACATGCCACGCAGCAGCCAAAACCCACACATGGGCATAAAACTGCACGCACACAGAACTATCTACGCAAGCAGCCCTCCAGTCTTCTCGAAAGCATGCATACGCCGTGCACGCACTGATACCCTGTGCCCATGCCCATTCAGAAAAGCCATCGCAAGCCCAAGGAAAAGCTGCCCCCCACCCCACTGTCCCTCTGGGCATGCTGACTGCAGCAGAATGGTCACGGGGTGACTAACCGGGGTGCCCCGGAGACCGGATCCAGCTGTTAACCCCTTGGCCAAGGGCCTGGGGGGGAAGGGGACAAGGTCGTTGGCCCTGGCAGTCCAGGTGGGCAGGGCAGGCAGCATCAGGACCTCGGTGCCCCCCGCGTCTAGCCCCTGGCCACCCCGGATCCTCTCGGAACTGGCAGCAGAATGATCTTGGGAGGAAGGGCACTCACCTGGCTCCACTGGGCTCTGCAGAGGAAGACCTGGAAGGGAGGGAAGGGTGAGCCGCCCTCTGTGTGGATGGCCCCCCCCCCAGGCAGAGGGGCAGCTGCCAGACCCTGGGTCACAGGCGGCAGGGCTCACTGGCTCCTCTCGCTCCTTTTACGGCTGCCAAGAAGGTTTCTTCCATGCCCCGCGGGCAGCCCCTGCCCGCTCCGCAGCTCCCCGCTGCCCCCGGAGAGGTGATGTTCCCAGCCGAGCGAGCGCAGGAGACGCAAGAGCGAAATCAAAGCAGCGTGGAGGAGAGGGAGGCAGAGAAGGCGAGAAGGAACAGGAGAGCCAGACCGAATCTGGCTCCACCAATGGGATCAGTGGCTGCCCAACGTCAGGTGACAATAAGCAAGCTTGGTCCCTGTTCGCCCGGGCTGGTGGGAGGGGGAAAGGGCAGAGGGTCTGGAAGGGAGCTCCTGGGATGTCCTCACAGGCAGAGGCGGTGGCTGCACCCTTTCCTGTTCTTTCAGGAAACGTGCCCTTAGCAGAAGTCCTGCCAACACACCCTCACTTGGAAGTCTCTCCCTTGAATGCGGCCCCTGAACTTCAGGATTCTGGGAGAGCGGTGGGGCTTAGCCCAAGGGCTTTGGGAAGCTTAAGGCAAAAGTTCTGATTAAGGGGAAGCGGTATCTGTGCCAGGGCAGGATCCAGATCCGAAGGGAGCTGGGGAGGGTGGAGAGGGTCTGTCTTAGTCTAGGAGAGGGTCTGTCTTAGTCTAGATTCTCTCCTTGGGGCCTTTCATTGATCCCTGGCTCCATTTTCTTACCAAAAGATATCGGACCACAGCCCCAGGAACACTAGTGGTCTAGGGAGAATCCTCTGGCTACATAGGTGTCCCCAGGGAAAGGGATGAGAGAGAGAAGTTGTGGAGCTGTGAAGGGTATGCAGAGCCAAGAACGTGGGGGTGAGAGGGACACACGGAGCTTGGAGTGTTCGCATCCCAGCCAACCATCTGGGCTCAGAGGAGCTGAGCCCCGAACACTTTGACCAGAAGGGGTACTGTCTGCTCTCTTCTCTGCAGGAGGCTTTTCTACCACCAAGAAATGAGGACCCTCACGGAGGAACACTCAAGGATATTTGAATCAAGCAACCAACAGTGGAAAAGAATGGCTTTGCAGTCAGACAGGTACGGTTAAAATTCTTGCTCTATCACTTCCTAGCTGGGTGACCTTGGACGAGTTACTCAGCCTCTCAGTCAGTTTCTTCACCTGTGAAATGGGATACTAGCGCAGGCTTATTGTCATCATCAAATGAGATCAACATGTAAATCACTCAGCTCCGGACCTGGCATGCAAGAAGCGCCCGGTGACCTATGAGAGCTGTTTTCATTGCCATCATATTGACAGTGTCTGCCTACAAGGAGCCCATAGTCTTTTAGGGGAGAAAAGATGGACATTTAGAGACGCAATTAGAGAACAAGAAGTAGACAACGAAATTGCAGGTACAGGTAAGAATTCTGGAAGGAGGAGTCAGGGCCAGTTCCAGGGCACAGGTGGGGCCTAGCCAAGAGGAGGCTGTGGAAGTGGGAGTGTGGTGGGGGGTCCGGAGGGCTGCTGTGGGGACAACAGACCACACAGGCAGGCCCCAGGTGAGGGCCTCAGAGAGCCACCGATGGTATGAGCTGAGCATAAGAGACACTCACTGAGAGGGACTCAGGGGCTGCAGGCATGGGCAGCAAAGATGAGAGCAGGTGACAGCGGACAGAAAGTGAGCAGTTCTTCACAGAAAGCAGAGACAAGCAGAAGCCAATCCCACCTAACTGGGTGTGGAGGACCTGAGCAAGTTTGGTCGGATCCCGAACCACAGAATGCGGTCTGGTGTGTTAGGCCGAGGCAGGATTCAGCACTCCCTTGGCCAAACGGGAGTAGGTCCCACCCCTCACACACCCACGCAGAGACGGTGAAACTCCGAAAGATGCAAAACATAATCTCATGGTTATGGCCAGCGCCAGACGTCTGTGCCAAAAACCGATCCCTACCACCTTCTGGAAGGGTGGCATGAGGAAAAAGCCAGGGTCTCTCTGCCTCAGTTTCCCCCCCTGTAAAAGGAAGGCTGGTCCCAGCATGTCTCTGCCTCTCACCTTGGCAGGATAGGATGGCACGTAGAGAGAGAGCACATGAGATCATAGGTCCCGAGCAGTGAACAATAGCCCTCTGAATGTGCTTTTGTGGAGCTGCGTGCTGGCGTCAGGTGAAGGCACCAACCCTCTCAGGGGTTTTGCCTCTTCTTGCCTCAGAGGACTTCTCTGCAGATCACATGAGGAAGCACATGGTGAGAAGAAAGCATCACGTGCCAAACATAACTACCTCCGCGTGAAACCAAACTACTGCTGAGAGGCACTGCTGCTGCATTTTTATCGCTAATAACTTTTTATGATGAGGAATATGTGATCGTGGTGGAACGATGAGCTTTCATTCTAAAAGGCAAGAGAAAATTAAAGTCGCTCATTTCCTCTCCATCCAGATATATGCCCATGAGAGTACAAAGGCTTGTTCTTAATGGTCGAGAGACACGGAGCCAACAGAGTCTGAGGTAATGGAGATGAGGTTGTAAGTGAAAAAAAATCCATGCTCTTACTATTGCTTAGGCACTTTATAGACTTAAAATGTGTACGTGTATTTCCCATGGTTGAACTAAGTGTGGAGATCTCATGGGCCAATGAATGTGCACACATCCAGACGGTCCAGAAAAACCACCTCGTTCATTTACATGTGTTGACAGTGACAGGAGCGAGGGCAGTGACTGTTTATAAGCACTGTATGAATTTCCAGGGCTTATTTGCTTCGCATTTTTGAAATTATGTTTAGACCTCTTCCAACCCTCACTGGTCACCTGGTTTGAACTTATTCAAGAACACTACAGTAATTCTAAATATGGAAACATTTCTGAGAAGTCACTCAACTGAAGAGTATGGTTGGTTGGTTGGTTGGTTTTAGCTTTTTAAAAACTGAGATAGTTAACAATGTTAAAACACGGAAAGATGCCGAATTATATTTAAGGACTCTGGGAAAGTAGAGACGAGACACTAGTGAAATGTTGGAAGGGCCAAAGAAACTTCAAAGGAAGATGAACAATGAAGAAAGAATCACAGGTGAAAAGAGAAGTGGAAGGACTAACGTGATAGAACCATGACGCTGGGGTAATTACTGAGTTATACCTGAAGTGGAACAGCATAACAGAGGAACTGTGGAACGCCACTGTGCCCTGCGTGGCAGGATACCAGGGACAGACAGACACACTGAATATACAAACCGCTGCCATGCTGGAAAGGCTTCCCCCTTCCGCTCAGGATTTGCCACACTTATTCTCTTCAGACAGTCACATACAAAGATCCGATAGAGAAGACATGTGAAAAACACAACACAGAGATGGGCTTTACACCCATGGTGCCAAAGTTAAATTACTGATGCCATCCACCTGGAAACAAGCCACCCTTCTTTTTCTAACACACCTCCAGATTCGCTACTTCATCTCACCACGAACTGGAATTCGTTCATTCATTCGACAAAAATTTATTGGGTGCTTCCTATGCATCAGGCACTGTTTCAGACAATGAGGATATTGTAGTGGGATTTTCTGGTGATGGGAAGAAAGACAAATAAATAAACTTTATTAGGTGATACATGCTACACAGAAAAATAAATCAGTAAATAATGACATGGAATGTCATAGAGGAGTAGGAGGTTACAATTTTAAATACAGCCATCAGAGAAGGTCTCCTTGAATAGGTGACTTTAGAATAAAAAAACATGACTGAAGGGAAGGAGGGAGCCATGCAGAATTATATGGGAGAAGAGCATCCTAGGCAGCAAGTACAGAGTCCTTGAAGCTGAGCATACCAGACTGTTCTAGAAACAGCAAGGGGACCAGTGCAACTGGTACAGAGTGAGTGAGGCGAATGTGGTAGGAGCTGAGGACAAAGAGAAGGTGGGTGGATGAAAAGATGACACAGGGCTGCGTAGGCCAGTCTAAAGCCTCTCGTTTTTGTTCTGAAAAGGCCCTGGGAAGTTTAGAGCAAAGATGTAACCTGGTGTGAAATGTTAATCATGCTGTATTGAGACAAGACTGAGGGGACCCAGGTGGTAGCAGGGAAGCCAGGTAGGAGATATTATAATAATCATAGCAAAAAAAAAAAAAATGAGGGTGACCTGGACCAAGGTGGTATGTCAATGATGGGGGAGAGAAGTGGTAAGATTGGAGATATGTTTGGAATAGCTGAAATATTAGATTTGTGAGAGAACGAGAGGAGTCAAGTATAACTGCAAGATTGTTCACTTGAACTACTAGAAGGATGGAGCTGCCATGTACTGAGGTGGGGAACCTCAGTAGTTCCAGGAGGAAATCAGAGTTTGGATGAAGACACAGGTTTGAGATGCCTCGCAGACACCAAGTGGAGGTATGGGACAGGCAGAGATATCCATCTGGAGTTCAGAGAGTTCCAGACTGAGATAAACACAAGGTCTGAAGCCGAGAAACTAGACCATTGCCAAAGGAGTTAAGTATTAGAGAAAAAGGGAAGAGTTCTGAGGACTGAATTCTAGGGCTCTCCAATGTTTCAAGCTCAAGGAGGTGAGGAAGAATCCCAACTAAATGGCCTGCAAATGATGCAAACAAATGAGGACAAATTACTCATAAAGAACAAGTAATAGCTTGAACTTGGATAGGATTCTCATACCACACATTCCTCTTATTCTACTGATACGTATTCAAAACAGTCCCTTATTCATTTAGTATTTGCAACACCCATCAAGAATTCAGAGGAACAGGCTTTCGACAGAATCTGCTTATACCTTCTGACATCTGCACTTAGACCCAGAAAACTATATTTGTTCTTAAGAGGTTGATTATAATTTCACTAAGCCATCAGAAAAGAATGAGATTATGGTCTTTACTATTAAATACATAAAAATACAATAAACAAATTAAGATCTGCCAGAATCACAGATGTGATTACACAGGGTTCAGCTAGCAATGATTTATAAGTTTCTTTTGAATCTACATAAAAAAGTGAACACTCTTTGGGAGAAAACATAGAGGGAGGTGTTGAAGCAAGTTAAGAAATAAATAGAATGGTGCTGAAAGTATATTCGCCTAATGAGAGAGAAAGCTGGAGAAGCCTCTTAAAGGAGATTTTAATAATCATTGTCAGAAAGTAACTCCCCAAATGTTAAAAGTGGAAGACTTGATTTACGTTTTCTCTCCTCTTGTCCTTTTGGGGTGAGAAATGTAGAAATCCAATAAGCATTATAGGAAGGAAACTGGTTAAATTATGGTGCAAGACAACAATGTGGAGTACTATTTAACCACTAAAAGTCATAATTTAGAAGCATACATAACTCAGAAAAAGGTTTATATATTGTTAAAATAAAAAAATATTATAGAACCATATGCAAAATTTCTCAATTTTTAAAGATCTACATGCATAGAGAAATAACTTTAAGTATATAGAACAGTAGATGGGATAATAACAGATGATTTAAATTTTCTACAATGAATAAGTATCTTTGTAAAAAAAAAAGAGTTGCTGATAAAAGACTGGTGTACTTCAAAGTCTAGAGAATGAAAGTAAAGCAATTTCATCAGAAGTTAAGGGCCACAGCATGTAGTTCTCTAGGAAACAGGAAGGGTTTTTATTTGGTTGGGTTTGGTTATCATAAAACCAATATGGAGAAAAAGAATTGAAAAAGTCTGGCTAGACACCAACACAAAATGTATTATTAAAATGGCAAAAACAGAGAGCCAATACTTAAAAGGATGTGGAAAATGTTACATGTATTCTTACATACTATCTACATACATATTCTTAGTGGTGAAGAATATTAGCAGAACCCTTTTTGAAAGCAGTTTAGCAATATGAATGAAGAAAAATAAAATATGCATGTTCAAAATGGCATAGACACTGTGGAAACAGTTTGGCAGTTTCTTATAAAATTAACCATACAACTACCATTCGACCCAACAGTTGCACTCTTAGACATTTATTTATCCCAGAGAAATGAAAACCCATGTCTACACAGAAATCTGTACATGTATGTTCATAGCAGTTTTATTCATACTAGCCCAGATGTCCTTCAAAGGGTGATTACACAAGGCGTGGGTACTCAGTAATGAAAAGGAAGTAGTGATAAACGCAACAACTTAATCTCTAGGGAGTTATGCTCAATGAAAAAAGCAATCCCAAGAAATCACATGCTGTGTGATTCTATCTTTAAGTGATTTCCACTTTTGAAATAATAAAAGTATAAACATGGAGATTAGCAGTTGCTGGGGTGGGCTGGGAGGGAGAGAGGTGTGGCTATTAAAGGGCAGCTAGAGGGATCCTTGTGATGGAAATGTCTTGTTTTGTCAATATTCTGGTTGCCACATAGAATTACAGTTCTGCAATAAGGTACTATTGAGGGAAACTGAGTGCAGGGTACTTGGGAACCTCTGCATTATATTCTACAACTGCACGTGTGTCTACCATGATCTCAAAATAAAAAATGTCCTTAAAAAAAGTGTTTTCTCTTAGTCAGTTATCACAAGTCCGGAAATTTGTCCTAGGGATAGAATCCAAAAGAATAAAAAAAAGTAAATGCACCAGATGTTCACTGCAGCGTTATTTACAACAGGGAAAAGAAACGATCCGAGTGTCCAGACAGAAAAAGTTAGACAAATCATGACATAGCCCCGTGAGAGTTAAGCGGCCTTTTGATGCAGCAGCAAAGAAGTGTTTTTGGAAAAGGGAGGATCCAGAAGCGTAGCACACTGCGACAGCTCTGTGGAGGGGCCTGGAACATGTCACAAAAGTTTAAATACTATTCCACGTGGAATTGCAGCAGCAATGTTTCCCTTCCCTCGAACTTTCCGTAATGTTGTTGTTACAAGGTTTTCACATGGTTTGGGAACGAGGGTGGGGGAAATAACAGTTTACTGTTATTTTTTGTTAAGTTACAAACGTTGGCGTCACAAGAAGTGCTTTAAAATCGTCCCCGCAGCAGCCCGCAGTCCTGGGCCCAGCGCTGGGACCATCGGGACACCCAGTGGGTGCTGCTCCAGAGCTGCATTCCCAACCCCCAGTCCAGGACCCCAGCACAAGTCCAGGGAGGGGACCCCGAGCGAGGGCGGCACCGCGGACCACCGCCCCAAGGTCACCGCCGATCAGGTCGGCGGCCGCGGCTCGGCCTGCCTGGGGGTCCCCCGACTCTGAGTCGGGGCCTCGCTCTCCGTCGCGCGCCGAATCCCGAGCCGCGACCCCACTGCCCCCAGGGCCCCTTCGCGGAGCATCCCCGCCCGCCCCCCCCAGCGCCGGCCGCCAAGGCCCCACGGCCCGGAGAGCGGCACCCGCCCCGCCCGAGCGCCGCACGCGGTGGCATCCCGAGGACCAGACCCCGCTTCCTTTTTCGCCCTCTCAACCCAGCTTTTCCCGACTCCGGGAAGAACCGGGAAGAGAAGGCGGAGACGCGCGGGGCGCCGCCGGATAAATACTGTGGCCGGCCCCGCCCGCCGACGTCACTTCCGCCGCGCGGCAAGATGGCGGCGCCCAGGCCGCGCCACGCACACTTCCGCCCGGCGCCGAGACCCGGGGCCCGCCGCGTGTCGCGCCGGGGCTGAGGTCGGAGCGCACGCGGCGTGCAGCCGTGTCGGGGTGCGTGGGCGTGCGTGGGCGTGCGTCCCCGCCTCGCGCCTGGCCGCGGCCTGCGGGGAGGGCGGCCCAGGGGCTCGGGCCGGTGGTCCCAGAGTCGCCACGTGGGAGGGGAGGAGCTGAGACGCCGCCGGGGGACGCGCCGGCTTCGGGGCGGACTGCCCGGGGGGTGGGGTTCCGCCGCGGGGCCGCGTGTCCGTCCCCGCTCCTGACTTCGTTGTCCCTCTGCACTTCTCTCCCCCCCAGGCAGCATGTCGGAAGGAAACGCCGCGGGCGAGCCCAGCGCCTCGGGGGGGCCCCGACCCCTCCTCCCCGGGGCCCGGGGTCTCATCGGGCGGCGGCCGGCTCCTCCCCTCACCCCGGGCCGCCTTCCCTCCATTCGCTCCAGGGACCTCACCCTCGGGGGAGTCAAGAAGGTACCCAACGACCTTGAACTCCAGGCCCCTGGGGTTCTCGCAGGGCCTACCGTGGTCTCGGTCGGGTCTCCCCGATCTCGTCCCCAGACTGTCACCTACAAAATTCTGGGGAGCCTGTTTTATCTTCAGGTCTAGGCGTTGGACACAGGCTGTCGACATGGTTCTCAGCGTTGGCTGAAGGGCAGAGAATCCTCATTAGTGCTTATTTTTTATGTGTTTTGGACACCTTAAGAAACCCGTGAAAGTCACGAGAGAGTATACGGTTTGCCTGCGGTTTTGGAGAGTTCTGAATCCGCCGTGGATGTCAACGTGCACACTTAGGGTCTAGAGTAGAATGAATCTTAGGAATGGCATTCGATGCTCTCTTTCTCTCCCATGATGTCTATGACTATAGATATAAAGAGTAGCCCTCAAAGTGGGGAGGGAAGGGAAATGACAAACAAAACAGCCAGTTTTTAAAGGCTCAAGTCTGCCTAGGGAAATTCTGGTGGCATCTGTTTGCTTTTCAGAGGGCAGAGGCTGAGGCTGCTAGTTTAAATGGTTTTTGGCGCCAGTTCTGTAACTGCTGCCATCACGACAGGACTTTCCTCCTTTTCAAGCATGCGTCTGTCACTGTAAATCTTTGACAGCAGTGTGGAATGTGCAGAAGAGATCCATGGTCTTGGTCCATAGAAGATGACCTTTGGGAGTTTTTCTTTTCCTCTGTACTTTGGGGTCAGAATTTAAAAAATCAGTGATTCCTGTATTTTACTTTCAGAAAACCTTCACCCCAAATATCATCAGTCGGAAGATCAAGGAAGAGTAAGTAGCTTGGCCTTCTGAGTACTTACTCCTTATTTACTTACTCTGAATTTCCTCTTTTTAGGAAATAACTAGGTATGTAGCTCAGAAATTTATATTGGTGTATTTAGTTCTTTTCATTGGTAATTGTCAACCCTGGCTTCCAGTTATTCTAATGTGCAAGCTTTGAAAAAATACTGATGCCTGGGAGTCTGTCCCAGCAGTTGTGCTTTGACTTCTTGAAATGAAACAGTGATTATCTTTTACAGCCAGAGTTGACAATCACTAGTTTAGACAGAGATGTATCAGGTTTTCCCTTAAGTTGTTTTGAATTACAGCCTTCCTGCTTTCAGTCAGTACAAAAAATCCACATTTGGGGGCAGTCTCAATAATTTAATTTTTGAGAGATAGTTCCAATATACACTCTCAAACAAGAAGATAAAGTAAAGCAAACTGAAAGGACTACTCCATCAAGGAAGTGAAAAAGGTACTAAGGATTGGGTTCTGTTTCTTGTGATATAGTTATTGGCTCAGGAGGAATAGAGTGATGTGAGAGAATAAGACCAGTTCTCTGAGGTGGGTTGAGTGGTTTCCTTTAATTCATTCTCTTTTACAGGCCCAAGGAAGAAGTAACCATCAAGAAGGAGAAGCGTGACAGAGAGAGAGACCGACAGCGAGAGGGGCATGGACGGGGCCGGGGTCGCCCAGAAGTGATCCAGTCTCACTCCATCTTTGAGCAGGGCCCAGCGGAAATGATGAAGAAAAAGGGTACAAAGCTGCCAGGAAGGAAGGGTTCAGTGGATTTCAGTTCAGACTGCCCAAAAGAAGGCCAATGGCAGTGGAATTCCCATGCTCCCAGTTTAGTTTTCCTTGCTTTTGGCCTCTTCCTTACCCCTGATGAGCTGTTTTTTTCCTACAGGGAACTGGGATAAAACAGTGGATCTGTCAGACATGGGGCCCTCTCATATCATCAATATCAAAAAAGAAAAAAGGGAGACAGATGAAGAAACAAAACAGATCCTGCGCATGCTGGAGAAGGATGATGTAGGTGCCAGCATACTGTGGAGAATAGCCCTTCTTTGTGGCTGTGGAAAGGGCCTCTGGGAGCCAGGGTTGGGGGATGAAATGCTCTCTGATGTCCTGGAAGCCTAGTGAGCAGCAGGCTTCAGTTTGAAAGGGGCTGAGATGAATTGCAGTCCAGTTATGTGTGTATGCTAGCCATGCCATGTGACCCCATCTCTTTGGCAGTTCATTGATGACCCCGGGCTGAGGA
The DNA here is from genome assembly GCA_030015415.1 of Cynopterus sphinx. Classification (NCBI taxonomy): domain Eukaryota; kingdom Metazoa; phylum Chordata; class Mammalia; order Chiroptera; family Pteropodidae; genus Cynopterus; species Cynopterus sphinx. The sequence continues at coordinate 46,529,671 of CM057390.1, read as the reverse complement.
ATGACACCCGAAACATGCCTGTGCAGCTGCCGCTGGCTCACTCGGGGTGGCTGTTTAAAGAAGAGAATGAAGAACCAGATGTTAAGCCTTGGCTGGCTGGCCCCAAGGAAGAGGACATGGAGGTGGATATGCCTGTTGTGAAAGGTACTCTGCGCCAGTTAACATCTCATTTCCTTTTCTGTGGCTTCCCCCCACCAGAAACCCCCCTCCCCAGGAATGTGCCTCTTAGACTGCTGTTGATAAACAGGTCCTCTCCCATCCCAGCTGTAAAATGCATGGCCTAAACAAAGACACTAAAGCCTCACACTCACAAGGTTCATGCTGACATGTACCTGTGGGCTCAGCCTCAGATATATTTTGATAGATAAGTCACAACTCCGGGATTCCTATTCCCAACCAGTGAATGCTTCCCTCCAGCTTCATGGCTGAGTGACAGTGGAACAGGTGTGGGTGAAGGTATGGGTACAATGAGATGGCGTGGAGGGTAGCCACTTGATAGCCCTTCCACTTGTGTTACCTTGGGCAGTGAAAGAGGAGCCACGAGATGAGGAGGAGGACGCCAAGATGAAGGCTCCTCCCAGAGCAGCCAGAAAGACCCCCGGCCTCCCGAAGGACGTGTCTGTGGCAGAGTTGCTCAGGGAGCTGAGCCTCACACAGGAGGAAGAGCTGCTGTTCCTCCAGCTGCCAGACACGCTCCCGGGCCAGCCACCGACTCAGGACATTAAGCCTGTCAAGACAGAGGTGCAGAACGAGGATGGACAGATGGTGGTTATGAAGCAGGAGAAAGACCGGGTATGTGCAGAAGTGAGGTCTGTGAAAATGCAGGGGGTCCAGGGAGTGAAGCAGCCACCTATAAGGGGCAGCAAAGATATGCCACTCAAGCCCGAAACGTGAGAGCAATCCACAGTTGTTCTTTCTTCCCATAAGGCTTTGTACTTCAACCCCAATAATGTGTCTGTTTACTTTTGATAATGAACTATTTTGAACGTGTACAAATGAGAGAACATACGCTGTCATGCACCCAGCTTCAGCAATTATAGATAATTTGTCCACTTGTTTACATGTTCACTGCGGGCCTTGTTTTTTAACCAGTGGCAGGCAGCCCTAGGAAGAGGACCTCTGGGGGAAGCTCATGCCAACCTTTGCTGCTCCCTTTTTCTGGGAAAGGGTTTGTTCATGAAAGGTGGAAGAAGAAGCTCCTTACCCCGTTTCCACCCCCAAATCTCTTCACAGGAAGCCAGGCTGGCAGAGAACACGTGTACCCTGGCTGACCTGACAGAGGGTCAGGTGGGGAAGCTGCTCGTCCGCAAGTCGGGAAAGGTGCAGCTCCTCCTGGGCAAGGTGACTCTGGACGTGACCATGGGAACCGCCTGCTCTTTCCTACAGGTGAGAGCCTGTAGGGTCAGGGCAGAGGTTCTTTTGGAATTCAAAGAGTATGACAGATTATTCTTAATAAGGGAGGAGGCTTCTTGGGATTGTCATGTTAAAATTAGAACCAAGTGATGGCTGTGTGGTTCTGGTTCTTATCACCTTCTTTGTTGATTGGCAGGAGCTGGTGTCTGTGGGCCTTGGAGACAGTAGGACAGGAGAGATGACAGTCCTGGGACACATAAAGCACAAACTTGTATGTTCCCCCGACTTTGAATCCCTCTTGGATCACAAACACCGGTGAAATGAGCAGATGGAGGATGGTGGTGGTGACTGTGCCCACGGCTGCTGCCTGCCCCAGACATTTTGTTCTAAAATCTGTGCGACCCATAAGGGGCCTGTTAGCCCACTTACTCCAGCTGTTGGCAGCCATTGTCCCACTTTTCCCCACAGAGCCCATGTGGCTCCCTCCCACAGCAGCTGACTTTCCCACAGCGTAGATAATGCATGTCCTTGCTGCGGCAGGACTTGTCCCTTCTATTTATTTTTATATTTATGTCTCATCTCTTCACCTGACTGGATCTTCCCCAGGTGGAGAGGGGAAGGCCCATGGAAAAGTACAGGCTCCCAATTCATGGTGATTGTCCTGTGTTCTCACGGTGGGATGCGTAAGGACTGTCACAGCTGCCCTCTCGCTCCCTTCTCCCTGAGGAGCAGTGTCTGAGCAGGGAATTTTTGCGTCTGAGGTTCGGCACTTAGTCCCAGCTCTGTCAGTAACTAGTTGTGTGACTTTGGACAAACTACCTAACCTTTCTGAGCCTCATGTTCCTCATTTGATAGAAATGAGGACAATACCTACCTCACAAGGTTGGTGTGAGGATTAAATGGAACATGGTAAATGAAAACTCCTTGCACAAGGCCAGACATACAAAGTAGGCGCTCAATAAATGTTTCCCTTCCCTTTGCCTGAGTCTGTTTTCAAACAAAATAGAGAATCCGAGAATCTTCTCGGAGAAAGTAAACAGAGCTGCTTCGTCCCTGCATTTTTACTCCACATTGCATCCCCAGGCCTGGTGCTCTAAAAGGTACAGGTTCAGACCTTCTATGCCCTCTTTCTCCTGAGCACTCTTAGCCAAGTGCTTCCTGTTCATTGCCGTGAGGTCTTAGTTATAGGTTCTGTCAGAAGTGAAGAAGACGGAAATTCCTCCCAGCACCCTACGAATGCCTTTGGGTGACACTGTGGTCCCAGGACTCATTCCTCCCACCCTCACTCCTGCAAAATGTAGCAGTACTCTTCTAAGCTTCCATTTATGTACTTCTCAAAAGAGAGATTAATACTCATGGAGAACTATCACCACACTAAGTCAAATACTGCTGAAAACAACCCTTAGTTTGAAAGAAGAGGTTTATTAAATAATGGCCTCTGACACTTGACAGATACCCCCCACTTCAGAAGCTTTGAATTTGAGAGGTGCGATTCTGTCTCAAGTCCTAGTATCACCCAGTCCACCCACTCAGCTTGAATCCCATTCCTTACTGGCCACGCTGGCCTTTTAGTGCATGGGTCTGTGCTCTTGTTTTTTTCTCTAGGTCAGCACACTCTTCATCTTTCCAATGTGTAGTCCCTGGATGGGGCAGCTTCTCTGCCCCCACCCCTTATTCACAAGGCTGGGATTTTCCCTGGTTCAGCGGAGGGGGCCATTTTAGAGGTTAGGGAAAGCCTTGTGAGTAGTGTTTGTGGTCATTAGATTCTGAAATCACAGCTCCCTTTTCTGTGAGCTTTGCCTCCCTTTCGTCTCATCTTCTGTCATGGCTAAGGTTTCTCCCACACTGAGCCCCTCAAGCTGCTTAGTGAAGCAGCTATGGCGGGGGGTGATGCACAGGAGCTCTGTTGGGTAGTGTTGTTCTGGTCTCTTCTCACTGCAGAGGACTAGAGCAGAATGGTTCCTTGGAGACATGTACGTGGAAGTCCTGTTTGGTCCAAGGCTGAGCTCTGAGGAGCCAACTGCTTTTTGTTCCCTGGTCTTTGATGCTTTCTTTTAGATAGTCAATGTACTGTGAATGTAATTGCAATCCTCTCTTTTCTATTTCTGTACTTCAAAAACATTCTGCTTTTCTGGGCTAACTTGAAGGCTCTGCCTCGTTAGATGTTTGGTATTTTTTAGTCTTTAGTTCTTTGACTCTTGCGAGAAAGCTTGAGGAAGAGCATGTACCACTTCCATGTTCACCATTTCAAGTATCTTGGGGGTTGAATGTTAGGACGCTGCATCAAAGTCCCCGTGACCTGTCTTTGTTTTCTTAATATACAGACGACGTCATTAGTAAACGTGTGGGATAAAGACAAGGCATTCTGCTTTCTTGGCTGAGCCTCTGAAGCATATACGTTTCTACCAACAAATCAATGCAAATTGGAGTAAAAAGCCTGAAGCCATGTTCATACATGAGTGCAAATGGGTCCAAATGTATTATTACCTGCATCTATGTGTATGCATTTTGTTAAGATACCAAAAGAGGGAACTAGAGGCTCGGTTATTTTTTAGCTATATGGTTAAGTGACAGACATGGGTTTTTGAGCCAAGATTAGGCTTAAATTCACCTCTACCAGTCACTTTGGGGAAAATTACACCTTGCCTAAGCTCAGTTTTATTTATTTTCTATAGAAATGAGATAACAGTAGCTTTCTAATAGAGCTGCTTTTCAATTAGAGTGGACTTAAATATTCATTTGGTGCCAGACAGAAAAGTGCTTCTATCAGGATGTGGTCAGCACAAGTAACAGGAAACTAGACTGACAGTGATGTAAGCAATAAGGATGTTTTATTATCTCCTGTAATGAGAAGTCTGGAGATGGGTGGTTCCAGAGTTGGGTGGTAGCCAAAACCTCAAGATTTTCTTAGATCCATTTGTTCTGCCATCCTCAGTGTTACAAAGTAGCTGCTACAGCTCAGCATCGTTTCTTCACATGGCAGTGTTCAACGCCAAGCAGGAGACAAAGTAGACAGTAAAAGAACTTTCTCTTCATTGTGCTTTTATCAGGCAGGAATGTTCTTCAGTGGCCCAAAGAGACTCGTCCCTGTATCTCTCTGAGAGTGCTGGGCCACATACCCACCCTAAGACTGGGCACTGGCACAGATGGATGGGTGGACGAGTTTCTCCCCTGGCACTGGGCATCCTGATGCCTTACACAGGGTTTTGTTAGTAAGGAAAAAGCAGGAATGATAGGTCAGCAGTTCATAAGAGTTGCTACTATGTTCAGAAGTTACTGTCTATAACAGTAATATAAAGTATATCTAGGTAGAATTATATAAATGTTCAGTTATCTTTTATTCTGTATAGACAAATTTTAATATTTCAGTGCACATTTCAGATTCTAAAATTGTACAATATATAAAATATGCTGTTTTATCATGTGTTTATTTCACTCAAATATATATATAGTTCCTCCGTGTTAGTGAGCATATTGTACTTCAGCTATTTCTGAGCTAGCTGTAAAAATTAAAGACAGCATCCTTTAGTGTCCTCCCAGACCTACCCATGAGGTCCAATTGAATTGGTCACTCAACCTCAAACCTTTCCTCGGGGCAAGATAATCATAGGAATTTTTTTGGAAATGTCTCTTGCATGGTACAATATAACAGTAACAGCTACATTAGAATCCATCTTTGGATTATCAAAATTCCCCCCCAAAATCCCCAATTTCAGGACATTTTGGGTTTTCTTATTTTTTTCCTATTAAAAAAAGATATAATAAACAATCTTATTAAATTGTTCCCAATATCATCAAGTATTTCCTTAGGATTTTTTTATTAAAAATGGCTTTGCTGAGTGAAATCCTGACATTTTTTAAGGCTTTGGATGCATACTGCCCTCCAGGCTGTATTCACATGCCCATCAACAATGTGTAAGAGTTGTTCGTGCACTTGTAATGCCTGACCTGTATTTACTGACCCTTTGAATGGATAGCTGACATTATCCCTCCAACAAACAGGGCTGATGTGTGAAGACCACGTCACTCGCAAAGTTGGATTATCCCCTTCCAAAGGCAGTTGTGTTTTTTCCAGTGTTGTTTTTGCCAGTTGTGTTCACAAATGCAATTACCTAATTCAATTAAATGTTGTATAAATGTAAAATATGAGGGCTAAAAGAAAGTATATCTGATGAAAATAGGATAAATGTAATTTTATAAACATTATATAAATGTACAAAATATAAATGCTAAAAGAAAGTTCTTATTTCTATGGAAACTAAGGTAAATGCTTTGGAAAGACTTAATAAAGGTGACTGAAAAATACTGTGGAATTAAGTTTAGGTAAGATAAATGTAAGGATGAGGGAAATCATAAAAATCCAGGGTAACTGCATTCACATTGCTTCACAAATTCTTTGATGCTTCACTTCTCATTCTGACTTTGGAGAAACCAGAACTGATGATCCTGTAGCAGTGCATTATGGATGTGTATAGTTTCCATGGAGCACTACTCAGTGGACCCCATACTCCCAAGAAAGGGACTTGTCCCCATACCAAATATAGAGTAGACAAATGTCCATTGTAAAATGATCAGTTAAAATATTTGAAGTAGATTTTTTTTTTAAACTTCCTCTAAAATACCAGTTAAGATAAGGTTTAGGTCTGAGAAATAGAGCCCCAAAATGACAGTAGCTTAAACAAAGAGACATGTATTTCTCTCGTAAAGATGTAAAGATGCACAGTGGGCGCTGGAATGGTAGCTCTCCTCCGCCAAGCCTCAAGGGTTTCTAGTTCCTTCTAGCTTATCTTACCCTGGCGACCAGGCTGTGGCCCTCATCTTCATCTTCTCAGTTGAAGACCAGAACTCCAGTCATTAAACCCCACCCCCATGCAGCCAGATGAATGGAAGATTCGTGTTCCACCACCCACACCCTTTTGCCAAATGACAGGGGGTGTCGAATCTCCTTGCAGGAAGTTTCCTGGGAGCTGTCCCATAATGTTTATGATTACATAGCATTGTCCAGGAAGGAGTGACAGTCACCCCTGGTCTTGAAGGAGGCTGAGAAATGTGGTCTTTATCTAAAGTGAGCATGTACCCTCCTAAAAGTCAAGGTTTATTATCATGGAAGAAGGATTGAGTGGACACTGAGGACCCTGTGACATCTATTTAGGGGTAACTGAACAACTACCGGTCCGAGTTGTGGCAGAGAAGAGCTTTCTGTTGCATCACTGACAAAGCCTCCGCTCCAGCGTAGATACCCCATGCTCCTGTGGTAATCACATCCCGGCACACACTGTCCATGCCCTTGCCCTGCCTGTCTTACTCATCAGAGAAAACCCCACTTCTGGGCAAAACCTAAATCTGTCTGCTCAGCATTTGCCCTATTTGCTTAAACTTGGCTAGAGAAACACCCACAACCAAGCTGAGCGGTATCACCTTAAGAACAACAATCTACTCCATTTTCCTTGTCCTTTTATTCCCCACTGTCCAGAAAATACTTCCTAGCACCTTGCCCTAAGTCCTCAAACCTCCAGCACCTCCCCGCTTCTCACCCGTCAGGTGACAACCTTGCTTCTTGTCGCATTAAGAAAATAAAAGCAATTGAGAGTCTCAGCTCCACACGTTCCCACCTACCGCATCTACCTGTCTACTCTCATCTGTGTCCAGGTGCACAACCTTCCTCCTCTTACTCCAGATGAACTATCCACACTGCTCCCAGAGACCAGACCCTTCACCTGGCCCTGGATTCCATCCCCTCTTACCTATTCAAAGGATATTGCTCAGCAATCTCTCACACACACACACACACACACACACACACACACACACACACACACCCATCAGTTTCCCCTTCTATTAGATCAGCCTCACAGGATACAAATAAGCTACTGTGGATCCATCTTGAAAACAAGTTTACCTCCAAGGTCTCTTTGCCTCCAGTTATCTATCACCTTTTTTCTATGCGTCTTGCAGCACGAATTCTTGAAATGGTTGTCTTTACTTGTCCCCACTTCCTCATTCATTCTCTCTTGAACCCATTGCAATCAGCTTTTCAGGACTCCACCAGTCTTCTCAAGGTCACCAAACTCAATCGTTAAGTTGCAATCTTTGTTTTACTGAATGATCGTATTTGACACAGTTGATCACTCCTTCCTTCCTCAGATACGTTCTTTTCTTTGAGGTCACTGTCCTAACTGTTCCTTCTTGTCCTGCTGGATGTGCTCCTCATCTTTTCTTGCTACCTCCCATCTCCCTAACTCTAAACGTGGGAGCCCAGGGCTCAGGCCTTAGAGCATTGCTCTCGTCGTTCTACTCCGTCACCAATCTCATCCAAAATCTGTGTCTATGGCTCCCAATTTATTTTCTCCAGCCCGGACCTCTTGCCTGCCTCTGAGCATGACATTCAGCTGCCTACTCTCCTGTCTCTTCTTGTGTATCTGGTGGGCAACTCAGTACTACCTACCAATTTTGGGGAAATAAAGGGCCCAAAATAACCCATGAGAGTGCTGTCAGCAAAATCCCAAATGTTGACAAATGATTCAGTTTTGTCTAAGAACAAATTGTAAGGAGAAAAAAGGGAAGAATAAAGGAGGAACCCACAGATTCAAAGAGAGATAAGAGAGAATGTCAATCAGTTGCAACATTCAGACCTTATTTGGATACAGATTCTGAGAACTGCGGAAAACTCGGCCTAGAAACTCCATTCAAAGCCCCTCCCTAAGAGTCTTGACCAGACTTTAATGTGGCTTTAGCAGTCTGAAGGCCACATCCCTAGAACAACCCAGCTACTTTTGATTTTCTGTTTCAAAAATGCTCAGAGCTGTCCAAAACAATTGCTTTGTTCTAGCTGATATCTGATAGAGGCTCCGACCTCTCTCTCTTTACTGGAGCATTTTCTGGAAAAAGGCTCATAATTGTGATTACTCGCTCTGTCCCTTCGAGATGTATATTTATCATCTGTAACTACAGATGGACCTGAAAACCATCCTTTTGAAATATGATCAGGAAGAAGAAAGCTTCTGTCTCCCAGTCTCTGGAAGGTAGACTTCTAACTTCCATAATGTCTAGCTAGTAAACGCCGCTGGCCGAGTCACAGTTACAGTAACCACCCTTTGTAATTTTCCATGTGAGTCCTGCTCTCCCCACCACCCCCACTCTTCCTTGAAAATGCCCAGTCACCTCTTTGCAAATCAGATGCAGCTCACTTCTTTCCCCTACTTTCAGTAGTCACTGAATAAAATTTGTTTTTACTACTTTAATATCCGCCTTTTGTTTACCTTGGACATTTCTAAAAAAAAATGTAGAAAAAAAAAAGTCATGAGACAATCAGGGATATTTGTATATTGAATAGATACTTGATAATATTAAATAATTATTGCTAGGTTTTTTGGTTTTTTTTTTAGCTGGGAAAATGGCATTTTGATTATACTTTCCAAAATAATAGAAAAAACTATGCAGAATGTTAGTGCTTCTCACTGCTTCCAGCATTATCACTCTTAACCAAACTGACATCTTCTCTTGTGGGATTTTTACAATTGTCTCTTAAATGATGGGCTGGCTTCTGCAGCTCTCTACCCCCACTCCCACCCCCACACCTGTCTGTTCTCACACAGGATAGCCAGAGAGTTCCTGGGAAAATGCGCCATATCCTGCCATGACTCACCTCATTCAGAGTAAAAGCCAAGTTTGTTCAATCTACAAGACCTCATGGCATTCTCTCTGACCTCTGTGACCTCATCCCAGTCAGCCCACTCTAGCCATAGGCCAGGCTACTTTTGTAACAGATCGGTCGGGTCCAGCTTTAGGGTTTTCGCATTATTCCCCTTTAGCCTAGAACCAGCTTGCCCCAGATAACTTTATGTCTTGTTTCCTCACTCCCTTCAGGTCTCTCAGACTTTCCTCTGACCTCCCTCCGTAAGTTAGTCATGTCCCATCCCTGATGCTCCTTATGCCTTTTTTCTGCTTTCTTTTTCTCTGCAGCACTTACCACCATCTGACATATTATCTATTTCCATTTTCATCTGCTATCCCACTAGAACGTAATCTGGGTGAGAGTCGAAACTGTTTTGTTCATTATTGTGTCTCTAGAACTTAAAATCATTTCCTGTACATAGTAGACATCAAATAAATTGTTTTGTTTTGTTTTGAAAGAATGAAGGAATGACGTGTGTGATTTTAAGTATGTGGTAAGAATTGATAACCACATTTCTGAACAAATGAAAAAAGGATTTTTCAGGTCTTCTGGCTTTCTCTCCAGGGAAAATGTCCCTTATTTCTAAAGGGAGAAGAAAGGCTCTCGTGTGCATGTGTTTGGATCAATTCCATGTGCTGTCCTCATGGCTTCTCCTGCTGAGTGTGTAATGGCACTGGTGTTTTTTTAGAAAGTACTCTAAGCACTCAGGAACTCCTGGAGGATTATACCAATGTCAATTGCTTCTTTTAGAGAAGTGCTACTACTACCTCTGGGACCCCACAACCCTGTGACCCTTTTGAGCTAAACACAAGCCCAACAAGCCTATGTTTAAGTCTACAGATGGCCTGGCCCCACTGGCATTTTCAGCCTTACAGGAAAAAAAAAATAAAAAGCAGCTATCTCTTAGGGCAGGGGTCGCCAGCTCTCTGGTCCGTGGACTCCTGCTGGTCTGTGGCCTGTCAGGAACCATGGCTGCACAGCAGGAGGTGAGGGGCCAGTAAGCAAATGAAGCTTCATCTGTATTTGCTGCCACTCCCCAGGGTTGGCATCACCACCTCAGCTCCACCTCAGATCATCAGGCATTAGATTCTCATAGGAGCACCGGTCTCTGGTGCCAAAAAGGTTGGGGACCACTGCCTTAGGAGAAATGTTATCCTCCACAGCATGAAGCAAAGCCACTTGCTCAATGGGGCTCTCAGTCCATAGAGGTTTTTCCTGAGTGCCCAGGCCAGGTTTGCTGATGGTTTGGCAAAGCTGAAATCCCTGGTGTCCGTAGGGCTGCTGTGGCTATTCAGCATCAGTGCCAGCTGCCTGGAATGGAGAACAGATGTACTTGCTCCGCTCAGCAGGCAGAACTCAAAGCCATCCTCACAGCTCCAGCCAATACGCCTTACGAACCTCGTTACATTTTTTACTGACTCTTGGGCTGTTGACAGTGGCCTGACTGTTTGGTCTGCTGCTTGGAAAACTACAGACTGGCAGATTAAAGATTTCCCGTTTGGGGCCATGAACCATGGAAACAAATCGTGGCTGCTGATGGAAACATCCCAGTCATCACATAGGTGCCCATGGTGAGGGTCTATTCTTTGATGAGACCAACTGGATTCAAGCTGTGGATTGAGCCTACACTACCCAGATCTTTGCCACCTGGACCTACCATTGAACCAGAACGAAACACATTGGGCACCAGGTAAAAGACTGCACTGAGATGCACCCACTACTGCTGCTTGCCAGGCCTGCAACTCCTAGTAAAAGATATCTGTGAGGAAGGCACATTGCACAGGGCAAGGTAGTTTGAGTCCATGGAGCCTTTGACTTCTTCCTGGGAGCTACTGGTAATAATAGCTCACTACTGTTAACATTTTTTCAGTTTGTATCTTGCTATCTCAGTCTAAACAGCTGACATTGGTCTAATTAGACCACATGGCCCTCGGAACTAATCTTTGTTATATTTCTGGCTTTCTGAATATTTGTAGTCTGATGATGATGCACCTTTGATTATAGTAGGTTCTCAAACCACTCAAGGTCTCAATGGATCTTCCACACAGTCCGCCATCCACAGGCATCTGGATTGCTGAGCCCTGGAACTGTCCCCCTCAAAAATCACCTGGAAACAATTTCTGACCCTACCTCCATCAGTTCCTCCTGGTCCATGTGTGCCAGTAAGGCAGTGTCATCACAAAAAATGACTGTTTTTAGAAAGTGATCATTTTTTCCTGGACATTCCTTGGGTACTAAGCAGGATGAAAAGTTGGGGTGTTATATAGCCCTGTTTTGAGAATTTGGGATTCCCTTATAGATAGGCATGATGTTTCTTTCTTTGTCCTTATGACAATCCAGCAGTCCTGGTTGCTTCACCTTTTTGTGGCTGCCCGAACAAAAGAGAGTCTAGGGGACTCAAACTCAATTCTAATTCAGTTTTTTTTTTTTAATTTAACTCTTTATACAACTTGTTAACATCCACACTATTAAGTAATATCAAGTGTGACAATCTGATATTTTTTCCCCAAGACTTTTTTCCCCTAAAACTGAACGACAGTTCTTAGAGCCAATGTTCCCAAACTGTGTCCTGAGGCACCTCAGGGTGTCACAGCCACAAGCCCATGGATCACCATAGAATATTTGAAATGTTCAAGGGAAACAGTGATTCCTTACATCTGTAGGAAACTGTGTGAACTGCTACAAGGTAGATCATCGTTCCAACTGTAGATTGTTATCCTTTTAATAATGTCCTATCTTTTCAAAGTTGGGTTTTCTGCAGGTGCTTCAACAAAAAAGCAAACAACTGCGTGATAGCAGTGTGACATAGAAAATGAAGATGATGGTGTCCAGTCTTAATCCAAGATTTGAGAAGTTGACAGCGTCCACCTATTAGAAGTTTTTATTGCTTTTTTCAGTCAACTATGTACTTATGATTCTTTTTTTTTCCATCTGAGGCTTTGTGGTATCATTTTATTTTATTTTTATTATTTTTATTTATTTATTTAAATGCCTACAGCACCTGGTATTCCTAGACTTTTTTTTTTTTTTTTTTTTTTTAGTGGTTAGGAATTCCTTGGCAAATCTCTCAGTTTCTGTTTATCTGAAAATCTTTTATTCTTGTTCTGGAGAGAAATTTTCACTGGGTATGCGATTTCTAGGTTGACTCTGTTCCCCTTAACCTTTCAGACCTGTGGATATATTATACTACTGTCTTCCAGGCATTTTCGACTGACCTATTTTTCATTCATTTACAGGTAATGTGTTTTCTCTCTACGACTGCTTTTTTAGATCTTATCTTTGGTTTTGGTATTCTGCAGGACAACTATGATGTGCTGAGTGTAAATTTCTGTTCACTTTTCTGTTTGAGATTCACTGGGCTTCCTGATTCTAAAGATTTTTATCTTTCATCAATCAGAAAAATTCTCAGCCATTAATTTAAATATTGTCTTTCCTCTTTTCTCCATATGTGTCTCCTTCTCAAACTCTATTGGACCTTCTATTCTAACTCTGTTCTCCGTGTCTCAACCTCTTTCATATTTCCCATCTCTTTTCCTCTCTGTGCTACATTCTGGGTAATTACACAAGATTTATTTTCTAATTCATGGTGTCTGTTCTCTTATATAATTTTTCCTCTAAATATTTCATTTCAATTTTTATATTAATCATTTTTAGTTTTTTTCATACCTGCGTAAGTAATTGTGATAATCTTTGTTCTTTACTCATGGTTTTAATTGCCATCTTTATTTCTTAAAACACATTTAAGATTTATTTATATTCTATGTCCAGTCATCCTTTTTTTGAAATCTATGTGGGTCTGGTTCGTTCACTGTAGTTTCTGTTTCTTATTGTGTATTTTTAAAAATTGATTTATTAAGGTATATTTTACATGTAATAAAATTATCCTAATCAAGTTTACAATTCAGTAATTTTTGGTATGTTTAATGAGTGGTACAGACATCACCATAAATCAGTTTTAGAACATTTTCATTACCATAAAAAGATCCTTTAGGCCCATTAACATGTCATCCTCATTTTCACCCCCAGCCCTAGGCAACCACAATTCTACATTTTGTTTTTATTTATTTGTCTTTTCTAGACTTTCCATGTAAATGGAATTATACAATATATGGTCTCTTGTGTCTGGTTTTATTAACTTAATGTTTTGAGGTTCATTCTTGGCATAGCATAGTAGTTTGTTCCTTTTTATTGCTGAATCTGTCCATTGTATGGATATACCACATTTTGATTATCCACTCACCAGATGACGGACATTTAGGTTGTTTTCAGGGTTGGGCTCTAATCAATAAGCTGCTATGAACATTTGCATACAAGTTGTATGTGAATATATGTTTTCATTTCTCTTAGGTAGTTACAAAGAAGTGGAATTTTTGATTCCTAGAGTAATTTTTTGCTTAACTTTTGAAAAACTGCCACGGTTTTTCCAAAGTGGCTGCACTATTTTACATTCCCGTCAGCAATGTATTAGAGTTCTAGTTTTGCCACATCTGTTTTGTGTCAGTCTCAGCATATCTCCTGGCAAGCCACCACAGACATCTCCTTGACTGGAGCCAATGCTGTGGCTGGACTGGCCCTTGTGGGTTTTTTTGCTTTGTTTTGTTTTGTGATGGCAAGATGCACCTCAGCAACAACCATCAGGGAACTTTGAAAAAACCAGGTTTGTAAGTCCTGGAGGGGACACATTATGCCTGAGCAAGGTCATAGGGGAAGGGGAAGAATGTGGACTTGGGGTTCTGCCTTTATGCAGGCAGGGGATAGGGTGCCTAGGGTCTCATGGGTTTGCTCTTTATTGGCGAATTTAAAACATAAGAGCAGGAATTAGGGCTTGGGAAGAGAAAAGCAGAGGGCATTCAAGAGGTCAGCTATCTAGCTTACCCAGGGCTTTCTAAAAGGGGGACTACATGGGTGGGGCTGGCCTAGTTCTTTATCTAGTTCTTCATCTGGCAACATGTTTATTCAAGATGGATGTCTTTGAAATGTGTTGCTCAGCAATCAAAAGCTTAATCTCAGGCATTTAAACTACAAAATCCATGCTGATGGTCGTTATTTTAGTCAGCTAGAGCTGCCATAACAAAACACTGTGACAGCCTGCTGAAATGTGGTAAGGGTAAGAGTTAATTAAAACCTAAAACTAGACAAAGGCCTAGCTCCTGGAACCCTTAGCCACATTTTGTTAATCATGAAACTTGTAACAATGAGCTCAAACACTAACTTCCTGAGTGACTCTGCTTACCTGCCCAGCATGAGAAACAATCAATTGTATATAAGCTGGAAATTATTACTTGGCTACCGTCATGGGAACTAACAATAAGCATTCTGCTTCTGTACCCCCGCTTGCACACCTGGCCAATGGGTTGACAGGTAATGAATAGAAGAAAAATAGACCTTTGTGTTCAGACAGAATGACGAATGGGATTTTAGGCTTAAAAACCCTGTACCTCTACATGTCGGGGCTGCTTAATTTGGTGTCTGCGTACCCCTGGCAGACCCAGCTGGCTGAATAAAGGGTGTGATTCCTGTAACTAACTCACTGAGTTCTGGTGGTCCGTGTGTCTTTCGGGGGCTGGTGGCCACAACAATACCACAGATGGGGGAGTTTAAGCAACAGACATTTAATTTTTCACAGTTGTGGAGGCTAAAAGTCCACAATCAAGGTGCTACCAAATTTTGTTTCTAGTGATGAGAGCTCTCTTCCTGGCTTGGAGACAGCAATGTTCTTGCTGTGTCCTCCCATGGCCTTTCCTCTTTGCTTGCATGGAGAGAAAGAGAGATCTCTGGCATCTTTTCCTCTTTTTTGTAAGGACACCAGTCCCATCTGAGCAGGGCCCTAGCTTTATGACTTCATTTAACTTTAATTAATTTCCTATAGGCCCTGTCTCCAAATACAGTCACATTGGGCTTAGGCTCCAACATATGAATTTGGGGGAACACAATTTTGTCCATAGCATTCTGCCCTCTGGTCCCACAAAATTCATGTCCTTCTCACATGCAAAATACCTTCACACCAACCCAGTAACCCCCAAAGTTTCAACCCATTTCAGCATTAATTCCATGTCCAAAGTCTCATTTAGAGATCATCAAAATTAGGTATGAGATATTAGTCATCCTGAGGCGATATTCCACTCCAGCTATGAACCTAAGAAGAGAAAACAACTGCCTCCTGGTCCTGTGGTGGGAGTGGCAGCCCTGAGAATCTCTTAATCAGCTTTGGTGTTATTCTCCCCTTTCTTAAAGGATAAAGCATTTGAATAGCTCTGCTTTAGAAAGTCTTTACTCCCATCTTCTTCTGAGGTGGCTGATTAACTCCTTGGTTAATGGTTAATCATGGATAATCTCCTAATGGAGTGATTGTCTAGCCATACACTTGCTGTTCTCTCTGGAACAAGCTTTCTTATTTTTGTAATATGAATAGGCTGAGAACTTCCCAAATCCTCAAGTTCTGCTTCTTTTTTGCTTAACCTTTCCTTCAATTCCTCTTTCTCCTCTTGCATTCTACTCTGAGCAGTAAGGAGATGCCAGTCAGGTCATGCCCTCAACACTTTGCTTAGCAATCTCCTTAGCTTGATAGCCAAATTCGTTGCTTGTAAGCTCTGCCTTTCACATAACTCTAGAACACAATTCAGCTAGGTCCTTTGCCGCTCTCAACAAAGATTGTTTTCTCTCCAGTTTCCAATAACATTCATCACTTCAGTTCAAGGCCTCACTAGAAGCACTGTTAATATTCATATTTCTACCAAGTCCCTTCAAGGCGATCTAGGCTTTTTCTAGAGCTGATGGTGTTGTCTCAGTCCAAAGGCTGGCAACCTCAAGACCCGGGAAGAGCAAATCTCTGACAGCAGGAAAAAAACAGTTCCAAGGCAGTCAAGTAGGAGAAATTTTCTATTATTCCAGAGATGGTCAGCTTTTCTGTTCTATTTAGGCCTTCAACTGATTGGATGACATCCACCCACATCATGGATGACAATATTCTTTACTTAGTCTCTCAATTCAAATATTAATCCCATTCAAAACACCTTCTCAAAAACACTTAAAATAATGTTTGTTCAAATATCTGGGTGTCCAGTGGCCCAGTAGAGTTGAAACATAAATTAACCATCACGGTTATTCCCTGTCTTATTTATTATAACCATTCTAATGAATGTGAAGTGATATCTCACTGTGGTTTTTGTTTACATTTCTCTAATGACTAATGGTGTTGAATACATTTTCATGTGCTTAATAGCCATTTGTATATCTTCTTTGGTGAAAGATCAGTTTATATGTTTGCTCATTTTTAAAATTTAAGTTCTTTGTCTTCTTATTGAGCCTAACGTGTTTGGTGATTAATTTTTTTCTTGTGAGCTTATATTTATTAACACTTTTTATGTGGGAGCTTTGGGAGTCAGGTTGAGGGAGAAACCCAGCGGTACTACAGACTATGGTCCACTTTCAAATTCTCCCTGTAGTTTCTAGATCAAACAAGTAATATAATTTTCTGCTTTTAATTTTGATGTGGTTCTGGTGACCTTATTTTCTTAACAACAACAACAACAAATCAGGATACATGGTCAGAATGGAAGTACTTGTGGGAACCAAGGACAAGAGTATTTAATGACATGACTGCCTGGGAAATCCAAATTGTATATAGTGACAGGACCATCCTTGTCCTGAGCTTTAGAGCCCAGCAGGGCCAAGTAGACAGATCATGATATTATTAAAGTATCATCTATAATTTAATTTTAAATACTTTGAACAGCATGATTTGTGTATGCTATTTTTAATCGGTATTTTAGGGACTGTTAATTAACACTGGCATACCCTGGTGAGAACTATAAACTCCAGGAGAGGTTGATTAGCTGTTGGAAAATTCTAAACAGATGTCCACACTTTAGAGAGCTTCAAGCATCTTTATCTCCAATTACCGCTGAGACTATACAGATTTTCCTTCGGTGAATAAATAGTATTTGTGATTTATGAACTGGCTACAAATACTGTACAGAGGCCACTTACTCTTGCATGACAGGATATAGAAATCTAGGGAACCTAATGTGTATACCCTTTGTAATGGTGCTCTGGTTTAGATTACAAAATCAACAACTTTAGAAAATTATTTGAGGATTGCTATTGTGAAGATCTACTGAAACTTCCCCTTAAAATACTTCTTGAATATGGAATGAATCTTTTATAAAAGGTTTAATAAGAGTGTACTGGAGGGCAACTGAGTCTGGGGCTCATTCTGCCTGTGCTGCTCAGCAAATAACTGACACAGGAGTTGGCTATTTAGAATAAGTGTTTATTGTCAGAGCACCAGTGATCTGAGAAGGCAGCAGGTTAATGCCTTCAAAAACTGCCTTGCCTTCTCAGTCGGGTTTAGGGTATTTGAGGGAAAATCTGGGCATTATTCCAGGGGCTACATGATGGTTCCAGGGAATCTGCTGTGCTTCATGGGAGTTGTTCCTCTGGCAACATGGTCCTCTGGTGGCGTTAGCAACCCAGGAGCGAAAGATGGGAGTAGTTTGGAAAGAATGCTAGACCAGGATTATGATCAGTAAGCATGAGGGCATTATCATAAGTTTCAGGGCAACTTTTTATGGCAAGAGATGTTCCAAGCTCTGGGGACAATCTATTGTTAAGCTATAAGACATGGAAAAGTGAAGCTGGGGATGCTGTGAGGCCTCTACTACAAGGGTCCCAACTGGGCTCTTCTTCAAGAGTACCTATAAAGACAGGGAGCTGGGACTTTATCAACGTTATAGATCAGTTGTGTATCTTTTTGAGTGCACTTGCTACTAAATGTTTGGAAGGACAACAAACAAATTCTGCCTATATGTTATGATAACATAACATTGTAAATTGTAAGGTAGAAAGGTTGTAGGGGTCAAAGAACTTACAATGTTATAATATAATGTTAAACAAATAACATCTACAAAGAGTTAAGGGGTATCTTGTCAATAGATCCTGTTTTGGAAATCTTCCTGCTCCATTAATTTTCATTCCATTCTGATTTGGAAAGAAGAGTGTTCTTGAATGTATGGATTAGAACAGGTATGAGATATCTCAGGCTTGGAAAAAGACTTCTTTTATCTTTTCCCACACAAAGTATTTGCATGTCTCTAAGGCATCAGCCAAGATCTTTTGGAGCTTGACCCCAACCACTTCTGAAAAACCGATTGGGGGTGGTGCGGGGGTGCCTGTTACTGCCAAAGTGGTGGGGAGAGGGGGAGAAATCTTTATTTCTTTAGGTGCAAATATTTTGTAGTTGCAGAATTAACCATCAATGGTTTATATAATTTGAAGAAAGCCCTTCTCGGCTCACAGATTCAGGCATCAACAAATGGGCAATTTATAGGCAACACTGATTGCAGGCCATCTTCCCGTGCTAAGTATTTTACATTCATCATCTCATGAATGTTCGGAATTTCTATGCAATCAATCCGATGCATGCTTTAATCCCTAGTTCATGTGTATAAGGAAAGCGAGGCGCAGAGACCCCATACTTAGTCGTCTGAATGTAAGCTGAACCTCACTCTTTCCCGTCCACCACCTGTCTCCCTACCTTGTCTAACCGGGAAGGGTGAGACAAGGCCATTTCAACACGAGCCTGTAAGCCAAATCTGTGTACAGGAGTGGCCCACCGAAAAGAGCCAGGATTTAAAAAAAAAAACCTAAAAACAAAACCGTGACCCTTTCACGCTTAGATTCCCTCCTGCCACCTGCACCCCCGTGCCCAGCGCCCTTTGGAACGAAGTTCCCCGTAGAGCGAAGGCTGCTAGAAAGGGAGAGGGCCTTTGTGCGGGGGAGCCAATGAGACGGCTGGGTGTGGTGAGTGACACGTCGCCTCGCCAATGGGCTCAGGCGCTGAAGTCTCGCGAGAGGACTGCACATCGGGGTCCGAGCATGTGCGGGCCTCGGGCGCGGCGGGCGCGTTGCCCGCGGGCTTCCCCGGAGGCGCGCAAGCCCCGCCGCGGGCGCGCGCTCCGGTGAGTGGGCCGGGCGGCGGCGTGGGCGGCCGGAGAGGCCGCGTCGCCCTCCTCCCGGCGGCTGGCGGGCTCTCTCCCGCAAGCTCGTGGTGGCCGGCTGGGGCCGTCCAGGCCACGGCCGACCTTCCCCTCCCCCCGCCAGGCGCAAGGGGCTCTGGGCCCCGGCGGGGGCGGGAAGTCGTTATTTGAGGCCGGTGTGTAGGTGAAGGCGGCACCGTGGACAGGTGGGACGCTGCTCGCCGGAGGAGGAGGAGGAGAGGGGCACTCACGTGGGGGGTTTGATCGCACGTGAGTGTGATTGGTACCGAAAGGGTGGGCCGGGCATCCCGGCTTGGGGAATGGTACGTTTGCTGGGATGGATGGAGGGCAGGGTTTGTTAGGCCCCAGTCCTGTTGCCCCAGCCCGGAGCTCGCTCCTGGAGGTGGGGAAGGGAGGCCTCGCCTGTCCTGGGACCTTTCCCTGTTGAATCTATATGGTCAGCCAACTTCTCTGCTAACTTTCTAAAGAGAAAATCCCCACGAAGAGAGGGCCTCCTGGAGGAGGTGCCCCAATCTAGAGAGAAGGGAGGTGAGGGAAGGGCGGACAGAGAGGGAGATTCCAGAAACCCTGTAACTGGGAGGTGTCACAGCACCTCGCAGTGTCTACCATTTAAGCAGCTGATTGCTTCTGGATTCTTCGGGTGGTGTTGGGAAGGTGTGAGCCAGGAGGCCGGGCTAACTGGGATGGAGTTTAAGCAGTTAGAACTGTTGTAGTGTTTGAGGAAGGGAGGCATATCCTGCTATTTCAGTGTTAAAAGGTTTAATTAAAATTTTGTCAGGTTCTGAACTACCTCCGCCTAGAGTATCATCTTAGGAATTACGTGTCCGTCTTTTCTTTGTGTGCATGGCCTGATTTCTTTGTAGCTAATACTCAAGACAGGTTTGCGACAGTTAAGAAGAGGCTTGTTTAACTTTTCAGCTATAAATGATTTTTCGGAGATCCAGGGTGGGTCAGGACAATGGAGGGGGCCCATTAAAGGAGTCCTGAAATCTATAGGTTATAAAGAGGTTTTTGGAGAGGCCTAGAGGACCTGAGATTTGGGGAGCAGGAAGACCCTCATCCCTGGTCACCCTGGCAGGTAATTACAAGGGGAGAAAAAGATGTAAAATGTCACCTGAGATTCAGCAGGTGTTTGTTATAGGCTCAAATCAAAAAGGGTCTGTACCCTGGAGACCTCAGTTCCGGTGAAGTTTGAAGTTTTATATAGAGGAGTTGAGTAAAGATGCAGAGAAGTCACTAAGGAGATCAAGGAGGAGATGGAATAGTATAAAGTGATAATGGACTGGAAAAAAATTAGGACTGTGGTAAAGGAAAGAGGCCAAAAACAAAACCCATAAATATTTATTGACAGGATAATTTTATAATATGGCTGTGTTAACTATAAGTTTTCTTATGTTCATACATAAATACTTCCTTCTACAATAGGTGGTTAACATAAGGACTGGGTTCTTCAAGAGACTATTTGGGTAGAAAATATAGGAAAATTCAAGGATGGGTTGGCAGCTAAGGGATTGCTAATGGAGAACCTTTAGAATATTCTGGGCTAAATAGAAGCTTTTGAAGTGAACATGTTATAGAAGGCTGGTTGTATCACTGGTCTGACCTAAAGTAAGTTTTTCATTTGTTTGTTTGTTTAATGCTTTGTGAGTCTGTCTTGAAGGAAAAGGAAAACAATTAGGATTCTTTCATCTTTATAAAATTCTGGCAGGTAATTAACCAGAACAGGATCGACAACCTTGTCTACTGCAGCCTTTCAATGGATCCTGTCCGACCAGCCTTCAGGGGCCCTTCTGGGCACCCATCTCAGTGTGTACGGATGCCAGGGTCTTGGATCCATACTCCTAAACCTGTGGACTCAGCTTTGGGCAGGGCAAGGCCTGTGGGCAGAGGCCATGTATTTGGAAGGCCAGAGGAACCCAGCCCACAGAATGGGCCAGCACAGAGGGTAAGACCATGTCTGGATGCACAGTAGTGGCATATAGCTTATCAGAGAAAATAATGGGTTTCAAAATGCTTAGAAGTGTGAAGTCCTGGGTGAAAACAAGGATTGGTTGTTGGTTGGTATTTTTTTGTTTTGGGTTTGTGTGTGTGTGTGTGTGTCATTGTTTTTGTTTGTTGTGATTTTTTCTTTGACAAATAGTTGCATCTTCTGGGCATATATTTCAAATCCTAGAGTTGAGAATCTAGATAAAGTACCTTATAATGAATGCTAGATGGACTTGGGTAAATGCCTTAGTCCTCTAGCTTATACAAAGATAAATAAATACATAAATGGTAAATTTAAATGTAGGTTACATCTTGGAATGACTTTAATCTTTGACTTTCCATAGGAACCTATGGGTTTGGTTTCCATGTTCCGAGGACTGGGCCTTGAAACAGTGTCGCGGACCCCTCCGAAATGGGAAATGCCTCCTTTAGGTATGTGGAAAACTAACTTAAGAAAACGTGGTATGGATGATTGCTTTGTTCTTAAATTCATGCACTTTATTTTCAGTTTAACTAACAGTTAAAGCTGGGATTTGATTATTTATTTAGGTAGAGGCATTTTAGGTCGAGGTTTGCCTACCAGTATGTTGCACAAGGACAAAGAAGAACCCCGTCCCACTTTTCCGGATCCATCATTGTTGGCAGCTGGGGATAGCAAGATGGCAGAGGCCTCCATTGGTTGGAATAGGTAGGTAAAGTTGCCTTCTCAGGAAACTGTCAAATTCAGATGAAATATCTCTTATAAGTCCAAAGAGAAACTCTAACAAGGTTGTATTATCTCACAAATAATGTATGGTTTTACATAAAACAATGGGTACTTTCTAAGAATAGTCAGCAGCTATTGATCCAAATCAGTTGTTGGAAAAGGGTAAAAAAGTAGTTCTCCACTGGGCAGTTCACAACTTCATTTGCCCTCTTAAGTTAACCTGATTGTAGTGGTCCTCTAAGTGAGTCAAATTCTACCTCAATTCTGGCACGGAAGTTGGCTCTGAGAGTCAGTATTAGTAGGAATTGGTTAGTCATATTGTCATATCGGACTTGTAGAGCAGTGGTCCCCAAGTTTTTTGGCACCAGGGACAGGTGCTCCTATGAGAATCTAGTGTCTGATCATCTGAGGTGGAGCCGAGGCAGTGATGCTAAAGCTGGGGAGCAGCTGCAAATATGGATGAAGCTTTGCTTGCTTGCCATTCATCTCCTGCTGTGCAGCCCGGTTCTTAACAGGCCACTGACCGGTTCTGGTCTGAAACCCTGGAGTTAGGGACCCCTGTTGTAGAGAATCCCGAGGTTTGGGTCCCTCTTGCTGACTTCTCCAGGAAGAGAATGTAGACTTGGAGAATCATTTGCATGGGGCAGACATAGAAGCATGATTAAGAAATTCCTGATTTGCTCTTTTCAACATTTCAGAGTGCTTGGAAGAGGAAATTCAGATATGACTGTATTACCATTGGGAAGAGCAGCTGGTGGTATAGGCAGAGGCCTGTACAAGGCTCCCGGTGCTGTCAGCATGGCTTCTCGGGGTCCTGCCCAGCAGCCATCACCGCCACCTCTGCCCTTGTCACCACTGCACTCTCTGGATCGTCTTCCATTGGGGACTGTAGAACACAAGGAAAAGTAAGCCAGGAGCTGGCAGCCTCTGCTAGGGAGTGATGTGGGAGGGGGCCTTCTCATAGTATTGTAAATGCTATTTCTCTTATAGCGTAAGTCCTCTGTGGGTGGTAGGTACTGCAGGGTTGTTCGTTTTGTTTTTTGCTTGTAGGGAGAATGGCAGAGAGTGGGACATTCCTCATGAAGTGAAAATGATGTTAATATAGATAGAGTGTACCAGAGAGTGGACTCATGACCTTTCATTTCATTCCCAATTCAGAGATAGACAATTCTTTGTCATGTTGAAGATAAGGAAATTATTTAGGAAAAATACTGCAGGAGTTAATTCTTTTCTATAGAACTAATTCGTGTGTTCTTAGTTGGCCTAGTTAAGTGATATTACTAGAACAAATAGGGTGACCTTGTTCTTAATTAGAGATTGCTATTCATTTGTCTACTAGCCTTTAATGCTTATGTTTGTCTCAGTTCTTGCTTTGTGTATCTGTAAGCAAAGGGTGAAATATTACTTTGTGTGTGTGTGTGCGTGCGTGCGTGTGTGTGTGGTGTGGGTTATTTGGATTTTTGGGTTTGGTATGTGTGGGTGCTTTTTTTTTTTTATTTTCCAGAGAGCGTCTTGTGAAGCAAGGATCAAAAGGAATACCTCAATCTTTGGGATTAAATCTTATCAAAATACAGTGTCATAATGAAGCAGTTTACCAATATCATGTGACTTTTAGGTATTCACAGCTTTTTTCTCTGTAGCCACTTCTTAGCAGTAATGAAATAATTCCCCTGGAATAACTGAATATTTTCTGTGTAATTCCTGATGAACCTCTCCCCCACCCCACAATAATGCACATACTTAGATCCTAGCAATGAGTTTAAGGTTAATGTTTTCTTTTTGTATTAGGCTATATTGCCAATTCAGACTATAACTTAATAGGTGCAGTTTTATGCACCTATTATGAGATTAGAAGTGGATTTACTGTGCCGTTAACAGCTTAAGTTCAAGGCCTTGTATTTACATAGACCTCTTCCATGACCTTTTAACTTCTTTTGTATTTGTAATTTTGCATTTCTCTTCTTAAAGGGTGTTCCTCTTCCCGAAGGTACAAGATATACATCCCACAATACCTAGATCCTCCCTGCATGAATCTCATACCAGTATTTGAGGATTCTAAAGTGACAGTCTAGGGTTAAATATAAGTGGAGAAAATCAGCGAAAATAACTTCAATGTTATATCAATAAATTTAGGATTGATCACATGGCCCTGGGGGTCGGGGACCTCTAATATACTGGGACAATTGTTACAAAGTACCTACTAGAGGTTTTCAAAGCTGTAATATTTGTGGTAGTAAATCAATAAAAAGTTGAAATAGCCATGAGCAAAAAAAGGATGAAGTAAAATCTCATAATAAAGTTTTACTGGAACATAGCCATGCTTATTGGCTGTGATGCTTTTGTGCTATGTCAACAGGGTTGAGTAGTTGAAATACAGATCATATGGCCCATAAAGCCTAAAATATTTACTACCTGGCACTTTACAGGAAGTTTTTCGATCCTGTGGTCTAAACTCTGGAAGAATGCATACTGATATGCTAAGGCAGTTGTCTCTGGTGGTTGGAATTACGGTTTTTAAAAAATATTTTGTGAGCAAGTATCTGTGGGTCAAAGTTCTTTTTCAGTCAGATATAGTATTCAAATTTTTAATACGACCACTAGATGGAGCAGTAGTTACAAGAGACTGTTAGAGAAACAAACCTATTGCACAGCTATGATAAAGACTG
The DNA here is from genome assembly GCA_030015415.1 of Cynopterus sphinx. Lineage (NCBI taxonomy): Eukaryota > Metazoa > Chordata > Mammalia > Chiroptera > Pteropodidae > Cynopterus > Cynopterus sphinx. Next base: position 46,505,287 of record CM057390.1, on the reverse strand, counting down.
CTCTTTGAGTCAAACTGAAATAAAATCCTCTTTATTATTTTCTAGCCCCAATGTGGAGTGCAAAAGTATGAGGTTTGGCATGCTGAAGGACCATCAAGCTGTCACTGGAAACGTCACTGCTTTTGATGGATCCATTCTTTATCTGCCTATTAAGCTTCAACAAGTGAGACCAAATAGGAAATGTACTTTCAGATGAAACCTAAGAGTTTTGAGTGGTGGGAAATCAGACTTCCTAAACATTTGAGTTGTACTTTCCTGTTCTTAGAGAGAATGCGGACTTCTCCATAACAAAGAAATGACAGACTGAGAAACTTACATTTGAGTTCTTCATGAAGTCCCTTCTCCCATAAGAAATGGGATTGGAAGTCTTTGACCAAGTGACAAAAGGTTTAAGATTTCAAATTCATAAGGATCTAGTGCCAGTTCTCCATTGAGTTTCTTTTACCAAATTCTGTCTTAAATTTGGTTGTCATGCTGTGATTTTGTCCAGTGTGGGCAGCAAATTGATGGGGACATAGAAAACATGTTCAAGATACTTAGTATTTTCTAGGACACAGTTGGATTAGATTAGAATTTGGCTGTTTTGGTATTTCTTTTTACTTGCATATGTTTATTTGTTAGGTTCTTGAGTTAAAAAGTCAAAGGAAAACTGATGGTGCTGAGATCAGCGTTAAGATTCAGTTGACCAAGATCCTGGAGCCCTGTTCTGACTTGTGCATTCCTTTCTACAATGTTGTTTTCCGTCGGTAAGAAAACAGTTGACGTCTTATTTTTTTAACCTCAGTCTTGTGTTTGTAACAGTGCTCTTCAAGATGCTTGGATGATACTACACTACAGAATGTATATAGAAGAGTTTGGGAACATTTAATAAATAAATAGATGATATTGAGGCCAACTTACTCAAAAGTTGTCCCCAGTGATTGACCAGATTTGGATATGTGAAAGTAGGTGTGAAGTAGTTGGATGGGGGATGGGTTCCTTTGGATTCATTCAGGAACTTTAAAAACAGATGTTTATAGTATATACTCATTGGTGTTAGTGATGGGGCTATTTGAAGAGGTAGTTTGTAAAAATTTTGGCTGGGAGAATTTTTCCCCACTCCCTTGAATTTTTGGATACAGATCGCTTATGATTTTTAAACTTTTTTAAAGACTCCCTCATTATCATAATGTTATTCCCAAACCACCTTTTTTTTTTTTTTAACTAAAACACAGGACCTAATTTCTATCTAGTAAGTCGATCTACCAGGAGTAAACATAACTTCCTATGTCAGACGAATATTCACAAACTTAGAAATTAACTCTCATTTTTTTTAGTTAATGGTGAAAATCATGTAAATTGAGCCTGGGAAATCAACCCGATTTTTGATACCTCGTAAGTGGAAAAGCTGCAGTCAGTTGCATATACTCCAAAATAAATGGCAAGGGTGTTCTCAGGATAAAAGCTGTATGGTGCAAAGAGCACTGATGTTTCTGACCTTTCGGGCTTCCAAAGGAAATGTAGCTAAGAGTAATGGAATTGAATTTTTTTGATTCTTCTATTAGAAGACCCATTCTTGCTCTTTATTTCAGGGTAATGAAACTTTTAGATATGAAGCTCGTGGGGAGAAACTTCTATGACCCAACAAGTGCTATGGTACTGCAGCAACACAGGTCAGTGGTGTTTTTCTCTTCTTCACTTTAGAATATTTTGGAAAGAAATTTTTCATTGCAATCACCATATTTAGGACACACATCTCAGCAGTATTTAATGATAGTGAGTACATTTATCAGTTAAACTTATTCCGTAGTTTAGTATTTTAGTAAGTTCACATTAGTGTTGATTTAATTTGTTTTCTGGTGCTTTTCTCATTGCTAGTAGGGAGGAGCAGTGTCTGCTCAAAGTATTGTTTCAGATGGGAGCATGGAAGGTTCTGTTCTTTTAGAACCCTAATGTAAAGCCCACTTGTCTCTTCAGATTGCAGATCTGGCCAGGCTATGCAGCTAGCATCCGGAGGACAGACGGTGGTCTCTTTCTGCTAGCTGATGTCTCCCATAAGGTCATTCGAAATGATTCTGTGCTGGACGTCATGTGAGTGAATGGTGGGATCTACCTTAAACAGCTAATAGTTTTCTGAAAAGTGCAGTGATAACTGGTACTAAATACAGATTAGCTGTTGTTCTGTTTGAGTTTAAATTATAGAACAGATAAAGAATGCTGAACAGATGTGCTCCATTCTGTGTATGTCCCACCAAGACAGGCATCTGTGTAGAGACCCGCTGTTCTTTGCTGTGGAGGAATTTTATTTAAATCTCTGGTTAAGAATACTTAGTTTAATATACACAGACCCTGAGTTTTTGTTTAAATGTGATACTGTTGCAAATATTTACTGTAGTAAGTATAGATGTGTATCATTTGTAATGGCTGCATGAAGTGCATCTCTGATTTATTTTTGAGGCTCTGTACTTAGAAATGGAATTACTGAATGAAAGGGCTAAACGTTTTAAAGACTTTAAATAAATATTTAATATAAGATATTTAAACATATCAACAAATTATCCTCTAGAAGTTTTATTTATTCAGTTTATTTTCCCACCAGTTGTGTACAACTATTGGGTGTTATTAGGGCCTTATAAATCTGTTATCTGATGAATTCACTCATTCCTTCAATGTGTATTTACCAAGCTCTAATTATGTACCAGAATCGTGGGACATATCAGTTAACAAAACAGGGGAAAATTCCTTTTCTCATGGAGTCTACACTGTAGTCAGGTGAGAGAAACAATCATAAGCATGATAAGTAAATTGTGCTGTGTGCTCTAAGTATTGAGAGCTATGGAGGCAAGAACATGGGAGAGGTGAAGAGTACTAGGGGCGGGGCAGGGTGAGAGCAGAGAGCTGTAATTTTAAATAGAGTGGTCAAGCTCATTTGGTCCAACACTTACAAGAGGTGAGAGAGTTAGCCAGGTGAATATATAGGCAAAGGGACTTCTTGGCAGAGGGACAGCCCGGTTAAAGGCCTTCAGACTGAAGTATGCCTGGTTTATTCAGGGAGAGGCAGTGACGCTGGGGTGGCAGCTAGAGCAGAGTGAGGTCGGAGCAGTGGAGGGATGGAGCACATGCTGTGACTTGAGTGTGGGAGGATCTCTCCAGTTGCTGCGAGGAGAGTAGACCACTAGGATGGGGGTAGAATAAGGAGACCAACCAGGAGGCTATTGTAATGTCCAGTGACAGCCAGTGGAGGTGCTGAGAAGTGATTACCTTCTGGGTAGATTTTCAAAGTAGTGCTTAGTCGATTTCCAGTGGATGTGGAGTGTGACAGAGAGGTTGAAGATGGCTCAGATATTTTGGGGTGAATTTGTAATGATTTTTTTTTCTCTTCTCGACTGTGGAGGCTGTGTCTCTTTCACATGTTGCACCCATCCCTAGTTAATTTCTAGCATGTAGTAAGTGTTCAGGAGTACTAAATAAAAATAGGTGTCTTCAAATTCACTGTTTTCTTTTTTATGATTTTTGCCTTCACTTTTCTGTTTAGAAAGGTCTACTTATTTCGTATTAAATTTTCCAATGTTTTAAGCCTTCTGGAATTTATCTTGGTGTGATGTAGGGATCATCATAATTGTTTTGGTACTATTAGACAATTTGTTGACAATATTTTTCTTTAGATTTAAATCACTATCTTTATCATATCTGAAATATTTCTATTTCCAAATATTTCATTTGATCCACTAGTTGATTCTCTTAGATAATATTGTAATTATTGTAATTTTATTATTTTTAGTATTTGTCAAAGAATTATGTTTTCAGAATGCTACCCACTTTTTCATGTGATCTGTTGAGTAATTTAGTAAAAAAGTCAGTTGGCATTTTGATTGGCATTGACTGGGGAGAATGTTCACTGAGTCTTCCTATTCACAAATATAGCATTTCTTTCCATTTATTGAAAACTTTTTTATTAATATTTTACTTTTGTAAAAATTTTAGTAATATTTTGCTGACTATGCAAAAGCTATACATAATTGAGCTGTGTAGTATATACTGATTTTTGTTTTCCGCACATTGTTTATCTTGGATGCAAAAATTGCCTTTTTTTATTTTCTAAGTTTAGAATTGTGTTTACCATAATTCAACTTCAAATTCTCAAAGACTGTACATTCCAATGCTAAGTATTGTGTCAGTTTCATCCTCCTTCCCTCCCTTCTCCAAAATTGTATTTCTTGGATTGTCTAAATCAAATTAGATCAGCTTTGAGCACCCATTCTCCAAGATAGTAAGAAGTCCTATGTCAGGCATCATCCCGTTGTGTTTGTGATCCTGGTCCTTAGTCCTCCCTCATACCCTTGCAGTTGTTACAGACTTGGATTTCTGCCACCTCTCTTCTCCTGTCTTTTTTGTTCTCATGAAACACTGGGAACCACAAAAGAGCAGTTTGCCAAATAAGGTTAAGTTTCACATATCACTATTAATAAGTTCTCAATAATTCATGTAATGACCCATCCCTACAAGTCAGTATCATCTTAGAAATCTCTGAAGTCTCTGTTAAACCCATCAGTTTGGACCGGTGGCTCTCCAGGCTGGTTGGATAACCACTGACATGGGGTTCCTCTTCATTGTAGTGAGAACTCCTTTCCCTCTCAGGTTCGTGATTACTTCTTTCTTGGTTTAGTCTCTCATTTTGGTGTAGAGCGTACCTACCTTCCAGAATTTTCCTGAGGAAGGCTCATTGTTTTTGAGATCTCAACATGTTTGAAATGCCTTTATTTTACCTGACTTTGGGCATAAAATTCTAAGTTGCATATCATTTTCCCTCAGAATTTTAAAAACATTGCTTCAAGTCTTTTTTATTTTTATTTTTTTTAGTCTTTATTCACATTCACATTCTTTCACAATGAGACTGTTACCTTTTAACTTTTGGGTGTTCTCATAGTAATACTCTATTTGAATACAACTTCTTTCTGGATTTTCCCACTTCATCCTGTAGGTGAGTAAACAGCCATCTCCTACACTATCATTCTGTCTTTTTAATAGAAGATATTTATACCTTTTGGGCAAGCCCCAAACTTGCTATGACATTGCTCTGTTGTCATTTTGCTTTCTAATTTGCTGCTGAAAAAAACCCTAAAACCCATTCTAATCCTGATCGTAGATCTTTGTCCCTCTCTCCAGCCCCATAGCCCACACCCCTCGGAAGCCTTGGAAGCTTCTCCTCACTCCAGCCTTCTGGAATTTGTGTTTTTCATTTCTTCCACATCTCAGGAATCTAGTTTCCCCTTGCCTAAAGAATTCCTGTAGAGTATTTCCTTTAGTGTGGACTCTGCTGGTGACATATTCTCTCAGTTTTGTTTATTTAAGAATAAAAATGTGCTTTTAACTTAGAATTCTAGGTTTTGCAGTTATTTACTTAAACACTTTGAAAATATCCCATTATCTTCTGGCATATAGAAGGTAATGATCTGTTTCTATTAACAGATTAATTACTAGTGTTACCTTCTTTTTTTTCTGTAAGGTATTATGACCCCTTTTTTCTTTAAGGTATTATGACCCCTTTTTATTTTGTTTTGGGTTTTCAGCATTTTACTATAGTGTGTCAAGATGTGGTTTCCCAGTATTTGTATTGCTCAGCTCTTCTGTAATCCTCTCCCCTTGAGTGTGGGCTGCTTTTATTGACTTTTTTCTAATGAATAGAATATGGCAGAAGTGATGGGATGCCATATACTTTTTAAATTGAGATATGATCAACATATAACATCATATTTTAGATGTGCAACATAATGATTCCTTACATGTATATGTTGTGAAATAACCAACACAGTAAGTATATTAACATCCATCACTATAGTTCCAAATTTTTTTTTGTCAGAAAATTGTTCTTACTAGTACTTTTAAGATCTACTTTTTCAGCAACTTTCAAACATACAATACAGTATTAATAACTATAGTTGCTGTGCTGTATGTCACATCCCCAGGACTGATTTATATTATACCTGGAAGTTTGTACCTCTTCGTCATCTTCACCCATTTCACCTGCCTCTGGCAACCAGCAATCTGTTGTTCTCTGTATACGGTTTTTTCTTTTTTACATTTCACATATAAGTGAGATCATATGGGATTTGTTTTTCTCTGATTTATTTCACTTAGCGTAATGCCTTCAAAGTCCATCTGTGTCATGGATGGCAGGATCCCTTCTATTTTTATAGCTGAATAATATTCTATTATATATATCACATTTTCTTTATCTGTTCGTTCATTATGGGATACTTAGGTTGCTTCCATATCTTGGTTCCTGTAAATAATGTTGCAGGGAACAGGAGGGTGCATATATCTTTTATCTTTTTGAGTTGATTTTTTTTTCCTTCAGATAATACCTGCAAGTGGAATTGCTGGATTATGTGGTTCTGTTTCAAAATTTTTGAGGACCTTCCATACTGTTTTTTATGGTGGCTGCATTCCCACCAATAGTGCACAAGGATTCCTTTTACTCCGCATCCTTGATAACACTTTTTTCTTATTTTGATAATAGCCATTTTTATAGGTGTGAGGTGATATCCCATTATGGCTTTGATTTGCATTTCCCTGATGATTAGTGATGTTGAGCACCTTTTCATGTATGTACTCGTTGGCCATCTAAATGTCTTCTTTGGAATAAAATCAGTTCAGAGTCTTGGTCCATTGATCAGATTGTAGTTTTGCTATTGAGTATGAGTGCTTTATATATTTTGGATATTGACCCCTCAAAAGATTTATGATTTGCAAATATTTTCTCCCATTTGTTAGGTTCTCTTTTCATTTTGTTGATGGTTTCTTTTGCTGTGCAGGAGCTTTTTAGTTTGATATAGTCCCACTTGTTTATTTTTTTATTTTGTTGCTTTTTCCTTTGGTGTTAATGACGTTGCTTCCAAGGTGAGATTAGAAAGATTATGGCTCTGTCTCTAGTGCCCGCTCTAGCTCTCTCTGTCTCTTGGGTCATTCACCCTGGGGAAAGGAAGCTGCCATGTTGTGGAGCGGCCCACTGAATGAGCTTAAAAGCAGATCACCCTTCAGTGAAGCCCTGACTGACACCTCACTTGTAGCCTTGTGAAAGACCCTTGACCCACCTGTGCCACACCTGAATTCCTGACCCACAGAAATTGTGAGATAATAAATATGTGTGATAGTACCTTTTTACAGCTTTACTGAGATAGAGTTTCCACACTACAGTAGTCACAGAGTTGTACAGCCATCACTACAGTCAATTTTAGGACATTTTCATTACCTCAAAAAGAAACTGGATCTCTTAGCCATCACTTCCCAATTCTCTCATCCTTCCCTACACCTAGGCAATCGTTAATATACTTACTATATCTGTAGATTGCCCTATTCTGAACATTCCATATAAATGGAACTATATACGTATAATAACCTTTCATTTGTCATGTTTTCAAGGTTTATCCTTGTAGCAACTATCAGTACTTCATTCCTTTTTAATGGCTAAATAAATAGTTCCATTGAATGGTTATATCTTATTTTGTTTGTTCATTAGTTGATGGACATTTGGGTTGTTTTCACCTTTGTGCTAACAAGTAATGCTGCTATAAACACTTATGTACAAGTTTTTTTGTGTGGACTTAGGTTTCATTTCTCTGAGTAGATACCTATGAGTGGAATTGCTGGATTATATTGTACCTCTATGTTTAACCATTTGAGCAGCTACCAAACTTTTCCATAGCGGCTGTACCATTTTACATTCCCAGTGTGTGAGGGTTCTGATTTGTCCACATCCTCACCATCACTTGTTGTTATCTGTGTTTATGATTCTAGCCATCTAACAGGGTGAGGAATGGTGTGATTTTGATTGCATTTTTTCTGAAGATTAATGCTGTGGATAAATTTTTTAATGTGCTTATTGGCCATTTGTGTCTTCTTTGAAGAAATGTCTATTTAGATCCTTTGCCTGCTTTTGAAATTGGGTCATTTGTCTTTTTTATTGAGTTGAAGTATTTTTTATATATATACTCAAGATACAAGTCACTTATCAGATATATGATTTGAGAGTTTTCTCCCATTCTGGGAGTTTTCTTTAGTTTCTTGATAGTGTCCTTGGCAGCACAACGTTTTTAATTTTTAATGAGATCTGTTTTATGTTTTTTGTTTGTTGTCATTTATGTAAAAATCCTTTGCAAAATCTGAGGTCATAAAGATTTACCCTTATGTTTTCTAATAAGAATTTTATAATTTTAGCTCCTATGTTTAGGTCTTTGATCCATTTCAAATTGGTTTTTGTGAGTAGTATGAGGGACAGGTCCATCTTCTTTCTTTTGCATGTAGACATCTTTGTCCTGTTATCTCAGCAACATTTATTTAAAAAGACTGTTCTTTCCCCCATTGAATGGTTGTTGAGAATCAGTTAATTAAAGATACGTGAGTTTATTTCTGGACTCTCAGTTCTGTTCTGTTAATCTATATAACTATCCTTAAGCCAGTGCCACACTGTCTTATTATTGTTGATAATGTACTAAGTTGCAAAATTAGAAAATATGAATCTTCCAACCTTGTTTTCTTTTTCAAGATTATTGTGGCTATTCTGGATCCTTTGCAACTCCATCCACATGAATTTTAGAATCAGCTTGTCAGTCTCTGTGAGGAAGCCAGCTTGGATTCTGATAGAAATGTGTTGAATCTGTAAATTAATTTGAAGAGTGTTGCCATCTTAACAATATTAAGTCTCATTGTCTGTGCACACAAGATTTTTTCTATTTGTTTAGATCATCTTTAATTTTTTTCAGTGGTGTTTTGTAGATTTCAGAGTACAAGTTTTACATTTATTCCTATGTATTTTATTCTTTCTGGTGCTTTTGTAAATGAAACTTTTTTATGCTTGATTTTCGGATTGTTCATTGCACGTGTGTAGAGGTACAATTAAATTTTGTGTGTTGATCTTGTATCCTGCAGCCCCTGTGAACTCATTTATTAATTAGAATAGTTTTTTTTTTTCATGAATTTCTTGGGATTTTCTTTATAGAAGATCATCTCATCTGCAAATAGAGATACTTTTACTTCTTTTCCAATCTGAATGCCTTTTATTTCTCTTTCTTGTGAATGGCCCTGTTAGGACCTCTAGCAAAATGTTAAATAGAGACAATGAGAGTAGATATCCTTGTCATGTTCCTGATTTCATGGGGAAAGTATCCAGTTTTTCACTATTGAGTTTGATGTTAGCTGTGGATTTTTTGTAGATGTTCTTTATCAGGTTGGGAAAGTTCCATCTTATTCCTCATTTCTTCAGTCTTTCATGAAGGAATATTGGGTTTTATCACTTGCTTTTTTTGTGTCTTTTGAAATGATCACTTTTAAAAAAAATATTCTATCTGATTTTAAATCAATTTTTGGATATAAAGTTAACCTTGCATTCCTGGGATAAAGCCCATGTGCTCATGGTGCATAATTCTTTTTTACATGTTGCTGGATTTGGTTTGCTTGTATTTTGTTGAGGATTTTTGTGTCTATATTCATAAGAGATCTTGGTCTGTACTTTTCTTGAGATGCCTTTATCATATTTTGATGTCTGAGGAATGCTGGCCTTATAGGAAGAGTTGGGAAGTATTTCCTCCCTCTCCTATTTTTTGGAAGAGTTTGTGAAAGATTGGTATTCATTTTGTTTGGAATGCTCGGGTTTTTCTTTGTGTGCAGTTTTAAAAACACTAATTGTAGCCCAGTACTTGTTAGAGGTTTATTCAGATTTTCTATTTCTTCTTTGGTCAGTTTTAGTAGTTTATGTCCTTCTAGAAATTTGTGTTTCATTTAGGTTACCTAATTTGTTTGTACACTACTGTTCATAGTGTTTCCTTATCCTTTTAAAAAGAGTTATAAAAGGCAGGCTTTCCCCTTTTTCATTCTTTATTTCAGTAATCTGAGTCTCATTTTTTTTCCATGGGCAGTCTAGTTTAAGGTTTCTCAGTGTTGTTGACCTTTTCAAAAAGTCAGTGTTTGGTTTTATTGGTTTCCCTATTGTTTTTCTATTCCCTGTTTCATTAATTTCACTCCTATATTTATTATTTCCTTCCTTCTGTTTGCTTTTAGGTTTAGTTTGCTCCTCATTTTCCAATGTCTTAAGGGGTAGAGTTATTTGAGATATTCTTTAATTTTAATGTAGAAATTTACAGCTATAAATTTCCCTCTAAGTATTGGTTTAGCTGTGTCCTGTAAGTTTTGATATATTGTATCTTCACTTTAACCTAACTCAAAGTATTTTGTAATTTCCCTTACGATTTATTGTTTGATTTATTGATTACTTAGGGGAGTATGTTGTTTAATTTACACATACTTGCATTTCCCCAGTTTCTTTCTGTTATTGATTTCTAATTCTATTGTGGTCAGAGGACTTATTTTGTATTTCTATCCTTTTATATTTACTGAGGTTTGTTTTATGACCCTACAGTATGATCTATACTAGACAGCGTTTCATGTGCAAGTTGGGCATTTTAATTTATTTTATTTATTTATTTATTTTTGCCTTGTACCAAGGAAAGTACAAGAGTTAAGATTATAGTATTCCTTTATATCAGAAGCAGAAATTCTTCCAGGGAGAGGTTGAGAATTTGACATAGGCAAACCTATGACAAACAAGAAAGGAGCATTAGGTCGTCTAAGGATGTGTGTTTGTGAACCATATCTCAGGTTCTGACCACAGATAGGAAGGGGTCATGAGATCAGTGACCCAACATCACTGACCCTGGAATTTGGACTAAATAAACAGTGACCTTCTTTCACAAATTAACAAGACAAGGAATGCCTTCATGACATTCAACCAATTGCTTTTTTACAAATTGGTCATTGGTCTAATGAACTGCCAACTATGATCCTTCAGGAGTGGGTTGGCTTGGTTTCAAGACTTATATTTTCATCTATTTTCTATAGAACACTCTCTTGTACATGTAGCAGAGACAAAATTCAGGTCAAAACAAAACACATGAAAGAAGACTTTGGGCATATAGACCAATAATAGCAAAAGCAATGTAAGCAAATAGCAAATAATCAAGTTAATGGCAAAAATATTTTCAAATGGTATACTTTCAAAACCAAAAGCCTAAAGACATGGGTTTGATTTTATACTCAGTAATATACTTCTAAACGGAAGATGTCAATATTATACCAGAGCCTAATGAAATAGACCACCAATGGATGCTGGGAGTGACTCCCTTGACAGCAGATCTGAAGAACAAATGGAGTTAAGCACAAGGGGCCCAGCGAGAGCATCTGTTGACCTGAGACTCCCTGGAATGTTGCCTAAGAAGAGTTTTCACACTTATCTTGGTGAGACCTCCAGAACTGTCAAAAGATGAGACATCTGTTCTGTCTGATATAAAGAGGAGGTTGATATACTGCTTACTATGAAAGACTGCTGGTCTTATAGAAAATATGTGGGAAGTGCATAGTTCAGGATTTTTTAAGTGCATAATTCACTGTTTTTTATTTTATACACTAATCATTTTGTGTGAAAAATGGTGAAAGCTAAATAAGGCCACTAATTCCAGAACATTTTCATGACCCCAAAAAGAAACCCCTTACCAACTTCTCATTTTTATATTTGAAATGCAATTTTTTTCAGAACTTACAGATTCGTATCTTTTTTTCATTACTTTGGCTACTGTTTTTTGAGCTCTTTCAGTTGGATCCAACTCTTTAGCCAGTTATTATTTTTTTATTTCTTTGTTTCCCTTCTGTAAATATAAATATATCTTTTATCTCTTAGACATGTCTTCTGTATCTAGGTGTCCTTTATTTTATCATACCTCTTTCTCATTCCTCAGAGTACTAAAACAATTTCTTAAACCAGTTATTAAATTAAAACAATTTCTTGAAATTTTTAATTTATAAATTTGATTTCCAAGCTGAGATTTGCTGACTCCATCATCTTTGCTAAGATTTCTAAAACTTGTCAGTCATGCTTTATTTTTCTTTAAAGCAATTTCTACTGCTCTCAAATTACTTTCCTTTCATAGATTCAGTAATCTTTTGAATATCATCAAAAATAAGAATTACAGAGTTATAATTACTTTCTGTTTTACATATGCTAACTTTTCTTTTTTAGAATTAGAAAACAGTATTGAATTTTTGTATTTTCTCTCTGTTGCCAGAGTGTATTTATATTTTAATTATTATTATATATTTTTGACTTTTAAGAGTTTATTATGAAAAATTTAAAACATTTACAAAAGCAGAGAGAATAGTATAATAAATCTTCTCTTCCCCATTTATAGATTTAACAGTTATCAATTCATGAACAACTTTGTTCCATGTGGTCTCCTACCATTTTCCCCAGCCAAACTGCATTAGTTTGAAGTAAATCCCAGACGCCTTATTTATTTCACAAATATTTTAGTGTATATATCTTAAATTGACTTTGATTTTAAAACATAACTACAATGTCATTATTGCACCAACATTTTTAATTCCTTATGATCATTATTACATTGGTATATCTATAGGTTCTTCCTGTACCAGAATCTCTTCATAACTCAGACCCAAAGCTGGCTAATTTTAGTTCTTTGGAATCTGAATTGACTTGTTTGAAAGGAGTTCTTTGTTTACAAACCTTATATGTTTATATTAACATTGAAGACTATCCTAATGATATTAAGTTAAAAATCAAGTTGTAAAACAGTGTATGTGGTATGATTACACATACACATTTTTAAATTATTAGTATTCACAAATTTAAGGAAAGCTGAGGGAAAGTGGTCTCTATCAGGAAGGGACTACAAACCATGTTCAATTTCTGTGTTTTGTAATTGTGTTTTATTTTACAATGAATATGTAACACCTTTTAAGCAGAACCATAGTAATGATTAAACAACAATCCAGTAAGAAAATGGGCACATATGAATAGACATTTCACCAGAGAGATGATGTGGAAGGCAAATAAGTACGTGAAAAGATGTTCAACATCATTAGCTGTTGGTGAAATGGAAATTATACTACAATGAGATATCAGTTGAGATATCAGTATACACCTAGTAGAATAACTAAAAGTATAGTGAAAATACCTAATGCTGGTAAAGATTTAGAGAAATGGTTCCTCATATACTGTGGGTGGGAGTAAATAATGGTTCCACCACCTCAGAATTTTGTGGCAATTTTATTATAAAACAAAGCATGCACTTAACTGTATGAATGCAAGTCACATTCTTGGCCATTTTTTGCAGAGGAATGAAAACAGATTCACACAAAAACTGGTACACAAATGTTCAAAACAGTTTTATTTGCAATAGCAAAAAAGTAGAAAAAACCAACCATCTTTCACCAGACAAATAGTTAAATGAACTCTGGTACTGCCATATAATGGAATACTGCTCAGCAACAAATGACAGTGAGCTGCTGATATACACGATATTCTGGATGGGTCTCAGGGCCGTTATGCTTATCGAACAATGTTGATGTTCAAAAGGTTGCGTGATAAAACTCCATTTACATAGCATTCTCAAAAATGGCAAAACTATAGAGATAGAGAACAGATTAGTGCTTGCCAAGGGACAGAAGAAAAAGCGTGACTTATGGGGGAGCGTGAAATAGTTCCTGTATGGTGACATGGGACAGTTCTGTGGTTGGTTGTAGTAGTAGATACGCAACCTATAAATGAGATAAAATTGCACAGAACCATAAATCAGTGTTATGCAAAAAATGATGAAAACTGAATAAAGTCTGTAGTAGACAGTAATATACCAATGTCAATTCCATACATGAAATTCTGTCTACAAATTTTGCAACTTCCTTTGATTTTATAATTGTTTCAAAATAAAATATTTTTTAAAAGTAATTTTTAATTGGAGGTGAATAAAAATAAATATGTTTCTGTTCTTTGACAGCCTAAATCTGGTAATCTCTAAGGAGTTTTAATGTGCAGAATGCACTCAACTTTTTTGATTGTGGAATTTTCTTCACCCTCTCATAACCTGTCAAGGGACCAGTGTTCCTGAGAAATGTACCCTGGTGACATGGCCCACAGAGAAAAGTTCAGGCTCTGATTCTTGACTTATAAGGGAATTAACATTTGATTCCTGCTTGTCTGCAGCCTGCACTTATCTTCTGTTCCTCTTTCACCTACCCAGTCCCAGATCCTAGTTAGTCCTCTGCTGGCTGCTGCCTCTCCCTCGAGTGTCACTCATTCCCCTGCCGTGGTGTTTTCTTCCTCTCAGTTTGCTCCTTTGGGGATCAGCTGCCTCTGTAAACTTTTCTTGACTCCTTGGGCATATTTCTGCGAGTTTTCTGTGTTGCCTTGTTCATCACACTGTTAGGTTACCACAGGGAAACACTTGTATATGGTGAGTCTTTTCATCTCTGCATCTTTAGCATCTTCACCAGGGCCATCTTCTGATAGGTACTGTAGTTTCTTCTTTCAGCTACAAAGGGTACATATAGTTTAAAGAATGTTTTATTGTTCCTCTGTAGACTATGTCCTAATAATGACACAAAAAAAAATAGTAATTATTTTGGTGACTAAAATATTTTAATGAATGCAGTGAATTTTATTAATTTGTAGTTGCTGTTTTTAATTTGATTTTTATCCTTTTACTGTTTTCTTTTGATTTTTTTTTTTTTGTAATGCCAAAAAGAAAAGAGATGAGAATTCTCTCTCTTCAAAGAGACACTGGAGCCTTTTGTTGCTATATAGCTGTGATTGTACACTTAAAATACTTATTTGCATCCCCCATCCCTTTCATATTGCTTTGTGTATACAAATGTGATCCAGAAGTCTTTTTTCTCTTTCCACAGGCATGCCATGTATCAGCAGAACAAAGAAAACTTCCAGGATGAGTGCACTAAGCTTCTGGTCGGCAATATTGTCATAACCCGATACAACAATCGTACCTATCGTATTGATGATGTGGATTGGAATAAGACTCCAAAAGATAGCTTCACGATGTCTGATGGAAAGGAAATCACATTTTTGGAATACTACAGGTAGAAGAGAATGGGCTTGGGCCTGGGGGTGGGGGTGGGTTAGATTCTACAGTTCTCTAGCAGGATATTGAGGTCCTTAGTGGTGTACCATGGGACACTAAAAATAATTGGATTGATAATGCACCTTAGATTAAATTAGTTCTGAACATGTCACCTTTACAATTTTGTTTCTTTTAGTACTTTTGGAAGTTACTTCATAAATTAATTGCAGAGCTTTGAATTGTACTTCTTTTGTTGGTTTGGTTAGAAGTCTGGTTCGAGAGATTAAATGCAAGTCATTCGTTTGGCTATCATTTTGCCTGTCTAGTTGCCTAAGCCCTTTATCCTGATGCAGTTTACAGATTCTTTTCTGGACCGTTAGCCTATTTCTCCTCTATTTAATTACAAAATGATTCAGACTAGCTTTTCTAGTTATAAATATACTAACTATGATGAGTTTCCGATGGACCCTTGACAGAGGGATTATGCAAATTTGTACTTCAGTCCTGGTTAAGAGACTCAGACTATGTTGCTATAGTGAGTAGTGATGCTGCTTCTGATTTTTTTTTCTGCTTTTGCCCTGCTGTAGCAAAAACTATGGGATCACAATTAAGGAAGAGGACCAGCCACTACTGATCCACAGGCCCAGTGAGAGACAGAATAAACAAGGCATGGTGAGTGGGGGTGTCCATTAGCTGCTGTTCACCTTTATTATGGCTTTGGGAGCTGAGGAGCAATGATTACAGGGTGGGGGGGAAAGCTGTGCAGAGTTTTGTCTGCCTCATCTAGCTAGGGGCGCCTCCTCACCTTGTAGGATTTGCTTTTGAAGTCCCCATAATGAGGAGCTAAATCTTCATATGAGTGAATATGAGTGAGTTAGGTGAAGGAATCACACAGTTTGCTGCTAAAGAAGATTAAAACACTGTAAAGGGAAATTTTAGATATTTTAAGAGGGCTGGGGGCTAAGGCAAAGCGTCACTTGACTCTCCTCTGTCTTAAGTGTAAAACCTGAAGATTAACAGATTAAGGTGAGGTAGAGGCACCAACTTGATAGAGTGTATTGTCTTAGCTTATCTGGAGGCCCAAGAAGGACAGAATTTTTCTGTTTCTCTAGTTTCCCTCCTTTTGACAGTTATGATATTTTCCCCCTTTAAACAATAGCTATAGGTATTGTGATTGAGGAGAAAAGGGTAATATGCCTGCAGTGTTTCGCTGCCCTCTTCTCTGTGGTTTTATATTCTTTAGTGTGTCAATGGTAGCCCTGCAGGGGCAGCCCTGGGCATGGCATGTCCTGTACAGGTCATGGGAACAGGATCCTCTCTTACTGCCTAATTTTTCTCTTCAAAGTTACTAAAAGGTGAAATTCTGCTGCTGCCTGAGCTTTCCTTCATGACTGGGATCCCTGAGAAGATGAAAAAAGACTTCAGAGCCATGAAGGTGAGAAGTGCCTGCTTTGAGTGGGAGACCTTTTCAGTAGCAGATTGAGCTAAATCTGGGCCTGGCTTGCACCTTTACCCAGGCAAGTCCGTTCTTCCAAGCTCCAGTTTTCTTTGTAAAACATGACCCATGTTTCTTCTCACATGGTGAAAAAGCCAATCAGAGCTTCCTTTTGCAGGTTGTTAGAACAACGGAGTGACTGGGTTATTGGATAAAAGGGAACAATTCTGTCATCGTTCTTCTCAGTTAGATGGATGGCTGCAAACTGGTTATATGATCATAAGTGAGGTTCTCTGAGAGCAGTGAATTTTTAAAAACATCTCTAAGTGTTTAATTTGCTTGAAGGAATCGAGGAGATAAGTTAGCAAATGTAACAAGTCAGAGGTTGAGGTAAAGGTATAGAAGTTGGTCCTGTGGGGCTTAGGGTGCCCCGGGAGTTAGGCTCAGTTCCGGTAGGAAGTAGCTGAGAAGCAGAGATGTGTGCAGCAGACTCCTGGGTCTTTCCGTGCTGGAGCTACTCTGTTGTCTCACTTTCCCAACCCTGTCTCTCTTTTCTTTGAACCATTTTTGTCTCAAATACCACATGTTATTTTTAGTAACATCATAAAAAGCCAGAAGTGATGCTCAAAACGCCTATAAGAGGTTTCTTGCATGTTTACCTTCTGATACCTTTTCCTTTAAAGCGTCTTTCCACACAACTCCCAGTTTCCTGATGACTCTATGATCACAGAGCTATCTCTATTGCTCCATAGACTTACTCCCCCTAATGACTGCCTCTCCAAGGAACAACAGCTGAATGATTCGTTAGTCCCGGAAGAATAAAGAACTCACTTATGTGATTCAGGATCTTCTTATCTTCATGTTGGTTACTCATTCAACAATAAATATTTAGAAAGCAACTATTATGGGCTAATATCTGGACAAAAAATATTACATTAAATGGCTGGTGTAGTATGAGACAAAGTATAAGACTGGATGTGGTTTTCCATTGTGTTATGCTTGGCTGTGTGGCTGGCACAGAGCATACCCCTGCCTCTGTTTTTCCCAGATATTAAATAGGTATACTCAAGCCCACTTTGCCCCTGTTGCATAGAATCTCTTAGTAATATTTTTAAAATTCAGAACATAGCTTTAAGAAAGAGATACAATTTAGAAGTCACGAGGGAGAAAGAAATGATAACATTTAAAATTATTACTTTTAGGATGAAAATTTTAACCTTATACCTCATTCACATTCCTGAGAGATGGAGATAATTGAAAATTTCTACAGATTTCAATAAGAAGATTATTATGTAAACTTTTTAGACATATTGGGGTTTAACCTCATATTGGAGAAAGTAACATTTGCAACTTATTATCTCCATTTTAATTATATTTAGGATTTGACCCAGCAGATCAACCTGAGCCCCAAACAGCACCATAATGCTTTGGAATGCTTGCTACAGAGAATTTCAAAGAATGAAACGGCCAGCAATGAGCTAACACGTTGGGGACTCTGTCTGCAGAAGGATGTACATAAGGTAACCCAGAGGATATGGTGGGGTAGGAAACAGCATTAACCAATGATTCTAGAGCTTTGTGACACTGTGTGATAACTCCTATTTTGTCTTTATTTTGGAGTTTTTGCTTTATTATAATATTATTTTTTTGGTCCTAGTCTTAATACTTGAATTTCCTTGACTTAATTTGCCAAGTATGTCTAATAGATTTTCCTCTGTATTTCCCAGAGTTCTGAGCTGTTATTTTTCAGGTTGCCAAAGGAATATTGACTTAAAATTTATCTTTTTCGGTTTTCCAACACAAATTATTCTTATTGTTTTATGTCTTTTTCTTTTTTTCCCCATTTTTTTTTCATTCCCTACGATTAACTTGTGTTTGACTATAGTACTGTCATTCTTTCTGTAGGCATAAAGAGTCTCACACTTGTACAGTCTGATTTTCTTGTGGCCCTTCTGCCTGCAGCTGCTGTGTCCTGTTTGTGTGGCATGATCTGTAGCGCAGAGGCAGCAGCCTGAGGTGGCGGTGAAGTCCTGAGCCTTTGGGGTCAGCTTATTTGGTTTTGAATCTCTTCTACCGTTTGCCATTTAGAGCAGATTGCTTAGTATCTCTTAGTTCCTTTACCTGTAAAATGAGGATAATGATTCAGTTAAAAATTGGTAAAATCTTTAGCGTAATATCTGATACATAGCAAGTACTCAATTAATTTTAGCTGTTACTACTTTTCATCATTCTTTTGAGGTTATATCAAAACAATTGTCTTTTCTTTAGATCTCTTGCATGCTGAATTGACTGATTATGTTTTCTTTTTTTATATATAAAAGTAATAGATATTCAATATTGTAAAAACTTTAGAAAGTATAAAAAATGAAATAAAAAGATCAGTAATTTCATCATCCAATGCTATCTCAGTGATTTATTTTAGATACATGTAAAAGATAATATTTTCAATGGAGTTCTTTCCCCTAAACTTTCTTCTCAGAGTAACTCTTTTTCTTATAAAATTGTAATTGTACTACATATGGTTTTGCATCTTCTTTCTTTAATTTAATATTATGTCTTGAATAGGTTTTTATGTTATTAAATATTATTTCAAGACAGAAAAAGTAAGTCAAAAAAAGTTTATGCATAATCTTGCTATGTTAAATAACCACCGTTCACATCTTCGTACATATCCGTCAGTATTATTTCTGTGGGTGTACATGTACACGCTCACACACAGTATGTATTCATATGGTCTCCTTTTTTCCTTCCATATATTTAGAATGTTTTTGCATGTTATTTAATATTTTTCTAAATATGTTAATAGCTGCTAGATATTTCATTTTAGTTACATTTCTTAATCTTTTACATTCAAAGTGAATTTATTTTCTATTACAAATAGTGATTCAGTGAACATTCTTATAACTAAATCTTCTCACATGTTATTGTTTGTTTTCATAGTCACATTTATGGAGGCAAAATTATTAGGTCAGGGGACATTTATATTTTTAGTACTTTTATAATATATTGCCAGCTGTCCTCTAGAAAGTTTCGACAATTTTTTATTTTCATAAGCATAAGATGAGTCTGATTTCTAACACTCTTGCTAATGTAGGTATTGTCATTCATTGTATTAGACTTTTACAATATTAAGAAAACCATAGAAATTTTTTTCATTATAGATAAAATAAGTATTTTTTTAAGCAAAAATAAGTTCCTCTCAGTGCCTTTACTCTGTCTCTCACTATCCCTTCCTCTGTCCCTCTTACTCTGTCTCTGAGAGGATACCACACTCTGTGGAATGTTATCCCTTTTCTAATAAATTTCCCTTTTTACTCCAAAAAAGTAATAAAAAAAAAAAAGCAAAAATAGTAGAGGTCACAGGAAGTAAAAATTCTCCATAATTTACACTTCTGCAGAGATAATCACTACTAATTTTGAACTCATACAGTTTTTATGATGCATACATAGCTATTTTTTTTAACAAACACAGGATTATATTACATTTAGTTAGAAAGTGACTTTAATGATTGCAAAATAGTCCGTCGTATTTTGAAATGTCATCAACCTAGTCATCTTCCTATTTGGGGATATTTCGATTTAACTAATGTGTTATTCTTAACCTTAATTTGTTCTTTCATTATATCTATGCCTTTTCCATCCACCTTTTCCTTTGTATAAAGTAGAATAATTTGTGCTCAGCATTGTTAAGAAATTTTACTTTTATTTTTCTTTCAATTTTTCCCTTAATATATGTTTAAAGATTATTTTCCTGTTCACCTTGAAATTATAGTTGTTTTACATGCATTCACTGCTTCAAAAGAGACAATGTTTTTTCATTCTTTTCTCGGGAGACCATATTGGAAGCTTCAATAATTAAAGAGCAGTGCCTATAAAAATTTTATCTGTATATGCCCAAGGTTTTATTGACATGGACTCTCACTGCTAGCAGTTTCATTTTTCTGCCATTTTCAAAAATTATAACAGGGGCAAGTTTATATAGTGGAGCTGGCCAGGCCCCAGAGAGAACAATAGTAGCGTCTGCAAATGGTTTATGTCATTGGTAATTTCTTTTCTGTTTAGATTGAAGGACGTGTTCTGCCAATGGAAAGAATTAACTTAAGAAATACTTCATTTATCACATCTCAGGAACTAAACTGGATTAAGGAAGTGACCAGAGACCTTTCCATTTTGACTGTAAGTGATTTTTGAGGTGGTAAAAAAAGGACCAGTATTCCTAAAAGTGTGGAAATTAGGAACAGGGATGATTTTTAGTGTCTTCTCTTTGAAATTCCCCACTGAATTTCCATCCTGATACTAAACAAGGTCCTTCAAACAGAGCAGGGTAATGAGTTGTTAGAAGTAAGCCCTTTGCATGACCATGGATTTAGGAAAAGGAAACAAATTGCTGCAGTAATTACTATAATGTCAGCCTCCTACCCACCCTTCTGTTTCCTTCCTCCCTCTCTCCCACCTCTTTTTCCCTAGGGGTTCCTGGAAGGAGTTTTTATTCATGAAAGAAGCAAAATTAAAAAGTTTCCCACCATAAGCAGCAAAAAATAAAATGGTATATACTTATTTTTCAGTGTCTGGTTAACTTGGTCTTTATGGCCACACATAGAGTACACACATCTGTTTCTAAAACTTTCTATTGGAATATATTTCAAGAAAAAATACACTTTTAAGTGTATGGCTTGATAAATTTTCACAAGTTAAATTGACCTGTGTAATCAATATCAAGGATTAAGAAACAGAACTTAACTGGTGCCCCAGAAGCACTCTCTCCATGCTCTTAGTTACTACCTACCTTTCACCCTCATGCACCCAAGAATAGCTCCTGTCCTGGCTATTAAAGGCATAGATGCGTTTCAAATGTTTTTGTACTTGAAATTATACAGTATACGTTCTTGTATGTGTGGCTTCATTTCTTCAACCTTGTGTTGCTGAGTTTCACCCATGTTTTTAGGTATGGTCATAAATCTTCCATTCTCGCTGCTGTCTACAATACTATCTCCTGGGTGTGAGTTTCGAGTGTTCAAGTTGTGGGAAGCACTAAAATTAGCTTATGATTGTTTCTAGGTCCCCATGCACTTCTGGGCACTGTTTTACCCAAAGAGAGCAATGGACCAAGCCCGAGAACTGGTTAACATGTTAGAGAAGATAGCTGGCCCCATTGGAATGCGCCTGAGCCCACCAGCCTGGGTTGAACTAAAGGATGATCGAATAGAGACCTATGTCAGAACCATTCAATCCATGCTTGGAGTTGAGGTACTAAATTTAAGTAGATTTCTAGAATGCCTGTTCTAAAATACTAGAATATTTTATTTTAAATAACCATGGTTATTAGCATTCTGCTATTGATGATGTTCAGAAACCCGTGTCTTACTAACCTGTGCATGAAGTACTGAACTAAGAAAATAATCTTTATGCCCTTCGGTTAGTTTTCCTTCTCTCATTCTCTGTTGGCATTCTCACTCACTCTAGTGTTCTGTTTGTCACGTAATTGGCTGAGAGAATAGCTGACTTAACTTTAGTTTGTTATCTATATAGAACATGTCGTACTCAGAAGGCAATTTCTCGGGCCAGGTGCCATCCTGCACGATTCAGTACTGAGCTGTAACAGTCTGGTCTAATTTGAGATTCAGATTGCTTTGGTGATGAACCTGGCTGGCAGATGGCCTATCAGCTCAGTGCTGTTGGCTGATCAGGACCACTGGAGCTGAGCAGGTATAATACTCAACAACTGAGTAGTTCAGGCCTATAGTTCTTACCTCTTTGTACAGAAAACAGGAAGAAGATTAAAGAGGAAACAGTAGCAGAGGAAAGTTTGGGGAAGTAATTTTTAATTGAAGATTAGTTCTTGTGAGAGCAGTACTAGAATTATATTATCTTGACATCACAGTTTTCTCTGTTCGACCTACTACTCTTGGTATATCCATCTGTAGCAGCACTCATGTTCTTTCTCTCTCTTATAATGTCCTCCTCCTTCCCATGCCTACCATATTCTGCTATGGCCTGCCCCCAGGCCTGGTAATGATGAAGTCTGCTCTGCTTTCAAAAGAACAACCCAGTTTAGTGCATCAACTCCCCCATTCACACTCCCCCACTCTCTTCATGAGATGTATTGCTATCTGTTTTCATGCAGCATGGACACGAGTTTCATTCATGTTTATCAGACTTAACTCATATTGGTCTTGCTGTCTCTCTGTAATCTTTACAGTGTTCTGTTTTATTATTCTCTTAGTTATGGGTCACAAACTCAGATGCCTGTGGGAGCCAGATGAGTAATACACATGCGTGGAGTAGGCCAGGACGGGACTGTAGTAAACTCAAGAGAGTAAACTCCATGATGGCAATACAAGCTCAGCATTGTCCTGTTGATTTTTAATTTGTTTTCAATAGAAGCCAAAAATCTGAATTTGCTTAGGTGTGCACCTCCCTACATTTAACAGTTAATTAAGAAAAACTGGTAAATCATTGTAGGGACTGAAAAACCACATCTGTTTGCTAGATCCAGCCCATAGACTCCCAGGGCGCAGCCTGTGTTCTACATGACTTTGGCAATTCTTTGATGATGTTGCTGCAGTGTCCTCTGAGAAGTCTTAATCTGACACTAATCTTGATTTGAAATAGCATATTATTGATTTAGCATTTATAGTTGTTTCTGGTATAAAGGGTTGGCAGCTTTACCTCACTTGAGAGCTACTTTTCTTGATTCAGACTTTGAAAGGTCCTCTGTTTTTTATTTTGGATCTCTAAAGCAGTGAAGAGGGTGCCGATATGAGGTGTGCTGCTGACAGTATCATTCTCTCTCCTAACCAGAGTGTCAAAAAGAGCTACTTATGGATTTGGCAGTAGCTTCATTTCCGTGTACATTTGGCCCTAAACCCTTTCTTGTGGTATTGCGTTCCACGTGTCTTCAGTTAAAGTTTTGTGGTATGAATGTAATAAGATGCTTAGTTTACTAAAGAGAGCGGTAAACATTGAAAGCAGCAAGCAGTAAGTAAATAACCCTTGAATATTTTCAAGCCTGGTCCTTTTCCAGGCATCTTAAGCCTGCTAATAAATAAATCAGGTTATCAGCTCTCAGTCATCTATGGTAACATGTTATGTATCTATGCAGAGAAGCCCTGGGCCCAACATTTATGGTCCAGGACTTTTTTCTATGTTAGAATGTCTGCCCCCTTTGTTTCAGTCCCCTCTCTACCTTAAAATTCCTGTGGTTTTGCAGACTCTCAAACTGCCCCTGACTGGAACCTCGCCAGGGTCCCCCGAGAGTTCCAAAGCTTTACTTTTGTACACTTTATCTCCTCAAGGGGAAGATACAGATGGTCGTTTGCATCATCATGGGGACACGTGATGATCTCTATGGGGCCATTAAAAAGCTGTGCTGTGTACAGGCTCCGGTGCCCTCACAGGTGAGTGGGAGCCGGTCCGGAAGCACAGACACACACTCCGGCCTCTCCTGAGTCTTGGGAAAGAGGGAAAGACTAAAGTAACTGTTAGAAGCCAGCATGTGTAGACTCTACTGGTAAAACCTTCCCCTTATTAGAGTAACCAGGAGAATGGCAGATGCTCTTCATAAATGCTGCATTCATGTTCCCAAATTAGTACTTGTGCTTGTTCAGAGGTTGAGTCTCTAGGTGGTTTCACATGACTGGGTTCTGAGAGTATAGGCTCCACTCTGAAAGGGGAAAGATGTTTTTCTGTGGAGGTTAAAAAAATTTACTCTGCATGAGATGTTTTGGAAGGTTTTTGTTTTTTATTTGGTTTGTGGTGTGTATGTGTGTGCGTGTGTGCGTGCGCGCGCGCGCACGAGCACACACCTTCCTAGAAACCCTAGAACTAAAACTTAATACAAAGGGTATTAACTGCTAACTAGAGTTTCTTAAACAAATATAGTATTTACTTTGACTTGTTTACATTGTCTGAGAGGTTGATAGTATCCTCTTTCCCCTACCTTTTGGTCCCTTCATGATAGGTCATCAATGTCCGAACCATTGGTCAGCCCACCAGGCTTCGGAGTGTGGCCCAGAAGATTTTACTTCAGATTAACTGTAAATTGGGTGGTGAGCTGTGGGGAGTGGATATTCCTCTGGTGAGTGAAGCTGAGATATGTCTTTATTCAGCTCTCCAGAGAACCCTGTGAAGCTATTTTCCCCATTTTCCTTTAGAGTTAGCTCTACTCTCTGATCTTCGTAGTCTAAATGGTTCATTGCCTGTTTTTCAAATAAAAATAAGAGTAATGTTTTCTGATATATGAAAATTATGTGAAATTCAGTTTTCGGTGTGATGGATCACTCAGGGTTTTTGATTTTTTTTTTCCTAACACAGAAACAGTTAATGGTCATCGGGATGGACGTTTACCATGACCCCAGCAGAGGCATGCGCTCTGTGGTTGGCTTTGTGGCAAGCATCAACCTGTAAGTGTTACTCCTAGTGCCACTTTATTTGGTTACTTCCTTTGGATGCTGAATCTTATTATTAATACAGCAAATATTTTTTGAGTATTTCATATGTAGTAAAAATATATTTACTTTTACCTAATACATAAATATATAAACGTATATTCTACTCCTTCCTCCTATGTGTTCTTATGATATTAGTTTACATGATCTATTTACCAAACTGGTCACGTGCATAAGTTTTTTTCCCAGCTGCAGTGTACTCTCCTTTAGAATTGAGGCTGTGTCTTGTAGGTGATGATTTTTCTCCCAGAAATGAGGGTTTTTTTGTTCTGATTATAAAAATATGGCATGTTCATTCAAATATCTGAAGAAATTTAGAAAGTGAAAGTTTCTTACAGTCCGTCTTCTATTAACCACTGCCTAAGGTCTTAAGTATATACTTTCAGATTCTCTTTTGTGCACATATTAACACATGTAGGTACTGTATATATGTATTCAGAAACAGTGCAATACGACGTATACTGTGCCTCAGCTTGATTTTTGTACTTCAGCTGTATATTTTGCACATTTTCCCATATCAATACAAGTAAACCTCAGCCAATTCTTTTTAACTGCTAAATGGAGTTTATTGTATGCCACAGCACTACTTATTTAACTAGTCTTCTGTTGGTGGATATCTAGGTTGTTCATTTTTTTCAATTGGAAGCAGTTTTGTAGCAAGTATCCACAATTATGCCTAAATTTTTACATTGTCTGTCGTTCATATATATCTTTTCCCCACATCACCATGTGTTTTTACATGTAATGTAAATACATTTACAACCTGTTGTTGGATTGGTGCATAGAGAAGCCTGTGTGTGCTGATATTCACACTGTGAGCCTTCCTCTGTGAGTGTGTGTTCATCTCTCTCTCTCTCCTCTGCTGCAGCACTCTCACAAAATGGTATTCAAGAGTGGTATTCCAGATGCCTCATCAGGAGATTGTGGATAGCCTGAAGCTGTGCCTGGTGGGCTCCTTAAAAAAGTTTTATGAGGTGAGAACAGAAATCCCAGAGTTTCGGGGTTTGGAGGGACTTCCTATCTGAGCACTTCAAGAAGAAGTCTGAATTTAGGGGGAGGGCTCCCACATCCAAGGTGAGTCTCCTAAACAGACTGAAGAGTCAGTCACTGCTGAGCAGGCAGCTCAGAGGGGCTGCTTACAGGCTGCTGCTTGTATAGAGCAGCCTAAAGAGCCAAATGCTTTGATTTGGCTTGGTAAGTAACGATTATTTCCCAGGTTGCCAGCCCAGTGCTTGTAGACATAGTCTTTGTGCCCTTATCAGGGAAGCTGGGGGTAACTTTCAGCAGTTAAAGTAGTTTATGAATTTACTCAGCTTTATGGCTATCATTAGGCGTAGCCTTTTTTCATTTGAATTTAAGACAGATGCCTCCCTATAAATTACCTCTAGAGCTTAAAGGAATGCTAACCATGGAGAATTGTTGTTATTAGGCTGATATTGGGTCTAGAACAAAGAACAAACAAAATACTTGTTTTGCCTTGGCCAGTATATCAAAGGAAGCACTGATAAATGACTTTCATTTCTCCAGGTCAGAGTTAGCCCTTTGCATAGCAATTAACCAGCAAGAAATTTAATAATTTCAAATGATTAAAGTCAGTCTCTATTACTCTACTGTTTCTTTTTAAAGTAACTGTTTCCTAAGGTTTCCCTTAAATAGTTTGATACTGTCTCAGTATTAGAGATTATGTAGAAAAGAAGTTGAATTTTTGTCTCTAAGGAGGTCCATGTGATGATATGTTACTTTGCCACCAGGTACTATCACACCTTCCTTTTGCTTGTTGTTATTGCTGCAATTGTTTTTCTTCAAAGTTCTGTCTTTTAGGCCCATTTTCAAAAATTACTTTTTTGAAGCCTTTCCCATTTCTCCCCACTGTTCCAGCCTTTAGCTAGGCTTATAGCTTTGTTGTTCTCCCAAGGCCCTTTATATCATGTGTAGTGTATCACGTCCTGCCTTATATTAGTCACTTATCTCCTTATTTATGGCTTCCTCCCTCTGGGTTGTAAATCACTTGGGCACTGTTTGGTTATTGATGACTGTCTAACAGATTACTCTAAAACAGGGACGTGCAGTGAGCATTTATGGTATTCACCATCAGGCATTTGGACAGGGCACAGTGAGCTGCAGTTCCTCTTCACGTGGGCCTCTTCATATAGTCTTCCCACGTGAGTTAATTTGGGCTTTCTCACAGCATGATGGCTGGGTTTAAAGCATGAGCGTTCCAAGAGACCTAGAAGAGCCAGATGCAAGGCATGTCACCTTTTATATCTTAGCCTGGAAAGCCATGCAATATCACTTCCACCACATTCTGTTTATTGCGTAGCATCGTTATGAATTTTCCCAACATATTCATATTATGTTAGGGAACCTCAATTTTGCCAAAGGGTGAAAGCACAATCCACCCTATTAGGTCCTTAGGGATTCTAACATACAGGTTTAGTTACGGTCTCTTTCTTAGAGATTATTATGGGTTGAATCATGCCTCCCACCCTCCCAGCCAGAAAAAGAAAGATGTTGAAGTCCTACTGATGAATGTAGTCTTATTTGGAACTAGGATCTTTGCACTCATCAAATTAAGATGAGGTCTTTAGAGTGGGCCCTAATCCAATATGACCATGTTCTTACGAAAAGAGATTTGGACACAGAGACAAACACACAAGATGAAAGACAATGTGAAGACACAGGAGATCACCATCTCCAAGCCCAGGAACACTCTAGGTGACTAGAAACTAGGAGAGAGTCATGGATCCTTCCTTACAGAAGGAGCCAACCTTGCCAGTGCCTTGATTTCAGACTTCTACCTTCTACCCCTGTGAACCAGTACATTCCTGTTGTTTAAACCACCCAGTTAGTGGTCCTTTTTTTATAGCAGCCCTAGCAAATGACCACACACCTAGCTTCTGGCACGTGCAATTGCAACCCTTGTTCGAGAACCAGTAAATCAGAAAAAAGTGTTACGGTCGTGTGGGGGAAAACAAAAAAAGTATTGTTATACCAGTGTTTTCTGGATGCCCTAGAGAAGAGGAGGATTCCATGTAGTGGGACATTCCCTTGGCCTCACTCATGTTGACTGTGAGTACACACTCATGAAAATGTGTATGCTAGACCTTCTCACCTTTATTCTCTCCATTTTAGACAAGAAATGGTTTGATTCCCTATTCTAACTCTCTGTCAAAATGTCATTCTGAGAATGAAAGTGTATTCCTTGGTCTGAAGAAATGTGGCTCAGGGGCCAGATTGGTGAAGTGTCTTCTGTTTTAGTCCTTTTTTAGTATTTAGTATTGGCATTTACCAGCAGCTGTGCAAATCCCAGTCCAGAGTAAGTGTCTATTTCTGTCAGGAACTACTTGCAGCCTCCTGGAGCTGCCTGGGTCAAGACAGCTTGCCAGTTCTGTGTAGGGTTCTCTTCTTAGGGAATTTGCCTCAAAGCCCTCTGCATTCCCTGTCTCTCCTTTTGGCAGACAGAAAGAATAGTTCTTGTTGGCACTTTGCACTTCGCACTTCAAAGGGTGCAAGAGAAGTATGTTTAGCTTTAGCCTATTTCCTCATTGCTGTAGCCCCAGTGTCCACTTATTTCAGGGACCCAGGTGCCACCTCAAAGCAAGCACACCAGGGCATCCACTTGCTGATTTCTACCACTTTCTGACCCTGGAAGGAGGTAGTTATTCCCCATACACCCTTCCCCTACTGCTAGTAATGTCTGCTCTGCTTTCTGTCTGTATGGATTTACTGATTTGGGTTATGTTATATAGAAATAATCATGAAATATGTGACCTCTTGTGTCTGGCTTCTTTGAGCATGTTTTTAAGGTTCATCCAAGTTGTAGCATATGTCTATAATTTGTTCTTTTTTTATAGATGAATAATATTCCATTGTATGTTTATTCCACAATTCGTTTATCCATTCATCATTGATGTCCATTTGGACTATTGTGAATAATGCTGCTATGAACATGCCTGTATATGTGTTTGAGTACCTATTTTTAGTTCTTTGGGGTATGTACCTGGGAGTAAAATTGATGGGTCATGTGCAGTTCTATGTTTAACTTTTTCAGGAACTATTTAACTGTTTTTCACAGCCTCTGTGCCATTTTACATTCCTAACAACAATGTAAGAGGTTTCCAGTTTCTCCACATCCTTGCCAACACTTTTTATTTTTCATTTTTTAATTATAGGCATTGTGAAGTGGTATCTCATTGTAGTTTTAATTTGCATTGACCAGTGGTGTTTATTGTCCATTTGTATATCCTTTGGAGAAGTCCTTTCAAATTGTTTTCTCATTTTTAAATTGAGCTATTTCTCTTTTTGTTGTTGAGTCATAAGAGGGTTTTTTTCTTCTTCTCTCTCTCTCTCTTTTTTTTTTTTTTTTTTACATATTCTGGATACAGAATCCTTGTCTGATATGTGATTTGCAAATATATTCCCTCATTCTGTAGCACGTCTTCACTTTCTTAATGTTATTTGATATAGAAAGTTTTAAATTTTTATAAAGTCTGATTTGTCTTTTGTTGTTCCTTGCGTTTTGGGTTTCAAGTCTGAGAATCTGTTGCCAAATCTGAGGTCATGAAGATTTGCCCCTACATTTTTTTCTAACAGTTTTATAGCTTTAGTTCTTGTCTCTAGGTCATTGATCCATTTTGAGTTACATTTTGTAAACAGTGAGGTAGGGGGTCCAACTTCATTCTTTTGCATGTGGTTATCCATTTGTCCCAGCACCATTTGAAGAGTCTGTATTCTCTCTCCATAGAGTGGTATTGGCACCCTTGTTAAAAATCAGTTAGCTTAGATACTTGGGCTTATTTCTGAACTCTAAATTCTGTTCCATTGGTTCACATGTCCATCCTTATGTCAGTACAATACTGTTTAGATTACTGTTTAGTTAGTTTTGAAAATGGAAAATATGAGTCTTCTAGTTCCCCCCCCCCATATTGTTCCTATTTAGAATTCCATGTGAATTTGAAGATAGGCATTTCTATATTTGGAAGAAAAAAAAAGCCATTAGAATTTTGATAGAGATTGTACTGAATTTATAGATTGCTTTGCAAGTATTTCAATCCTGTTAATATTCAGTCTTGCAATATGTAGACATGGGATGTTTTTCCATTTAAGTCTTCTTTAATTTCTTTGAGCAATTGTAGTTTTGTAGTTTCCAGGTAAAGTATTTTTACCTCCTTGGTTAAATTTGTTCCTAGGTATTTTATTCTATGGATGCTATTGTAAATGAAAAGTTTTCTTAATTTCATTTTTGTATTGTTCATTGCTGATATATCAAAATACTACTGTTTTTTTCTTTAATCTTTAATCCTGCAACTTTTCTGAATTTATTAGTTTTAGGTTTTTAAAAATATTCTTTGTGGTTTTCTATAAATAGAATCATGTCATCTGCAAATAGATATACTTCCTTTCCTATTTGGATGCCTTTTATTTGTTTTTCTTGCTTAGTTACTCTGGCTGGAATTTCAAGTACATTGTTGAATAACAGTGGTAAGAACAGGCATCTTTGTTTTTTTCTTGATCTTAAGGAGGTTTTAAGTCTTTTACTATTGACTATAATGTTAACTGTGGATTTTCCATAAATTCCCTTTATCATGTTAAGTAAGTTTTCTTCTGTTCCTACTTTGTTTAGTGTTTTTATATTGAAGGTGTGTTGGATTTTATCAGATGCTTTTTCTGCATTTTAATTTATAAAACCTCATTCAGATTAATATCAAATTTCAATAGCACAAAAAACTTTGTTCCTGTGTAGTTTTATTCTCTCTCTCTTTCTTTGTGCTAATTCTTTAGTATTAGGTTTCTCCAGAGAAATAGAACCAATAGGGTGTGTGTGTGTGTGTGTGTGTGTGTGTGTGTGTGTGTGTGTGTGTGTGTGTGTGTGTGAGTGAGTGTGTGAGCATGTGAACGTGTGTGTGTGTGTGTGTGTGTGTGTGTGTGTGTGTGTAGAGAAAGAGATTTATTTTAAGGAACTGGCTCACATTTATGGAGGCTGGCAAGTAAAATATTTAAAGGGTTGGCCAGCAGGCTGGATACTCGGGGAAGAGCTAAAGTTGCAGATCAAATTTGAGTTTATCCTACTTTGAATTCTTTTGGCTTCTCGGATGTTTAGTTTTTTTTCTTCAAACTTGGAAATAGTCCACTGTCTCTTCAGATATTGATATTTCTTCTTTCTGTCCTCTTCTAATGAAGCAAATTATTTAATGTTATCCTTCTTTCTTTTTTCTTTCTTTTTTCTCACAATGGATAATTTTGATGGAGTGATCTAGTTTGCTATTATTTCTTCCTAGTCAAACCTGTTAATCCTCTCTAGTGAATTTTTAAATTTCAGTTATTATACTTTGTAACTCCACAATTTCTATTTGGTTGTGTTTTATTTCTTTCTCTTTGTTGATAGCCTTTATTTGATGAGACACTTCCCATATTTTCCTTATGGTCTTTATATGTGATTTCCTTTAGTTCTTTGAACCGTATTTAAAATAAAGTACTTGTCTGGTAAAACTAACATCTGGGACAGTTTCTGTTGACTACTTTTTTCATGCATATGGGCCATATCAATAGTTCTATGAAAGTTGTATGACCATTTTTGTAGTATACCTGTCATTTTTATAAAGGAACAGATTTTTGGAGGTCCCTCCTTTCCCGTTCAAGAAGTATTTTCTTAAGAGTGCCTTTGACAATCTTACAGTTTTCTAAGTGGACAGTGATTAGAGTGAAGGACCCACTAAAGGTAGACAGCACTGGAAAACCTTCATTATTTTGGTTTGAGGCCCCAAAGGGCTACATCCTAGGAATAAAAGTAGTTGAGAGGTATGTAAACTTTTAGAGCAAACTACAGCCCATCCTTGAATTATTTCAATTCTTAAAATCATATGTGATGACCCAGAGTGCTAGTGTTCCCAAGTTTCTCATAGTGTGAATACTCCAAAAACCTGGAAGAAACAACTTAATTCTTCTCTCTATGAAAAACATCATTCTTACACTATTATATTCCTACACTATTTCTATTAACAATATTGTAAACACTGTTTGGCACACAATTTTTAAAAAGGAATATATTATACATATTAATGTATATTATACATAAGCATGTATATATACACATACTTATGTGTGTATGCGTGTATATATATATAAGTATAGGTATATGCATACATATACATACATGGATTTCTGTATGTATTTATGTGTTTATATAGTGTATGTATGTATGTGTGTATATAGGAGGAGGGGAGAGAGTTTAAATGAAGAGTTAATACAGCAAAAAAGAATGAGAAAGCCAAGATTCAAAAGGACATATACTAATTCTGGAAGAGGCAGCTAAAAGGTTGAAAAGGTTTGCAGCTGTATGAAAGTCTGTAGGGATCAAAACCTGAAGGCCATGGCACTCCAAAGTAGTGGTGGTCCTGAGTACACTCCCCACATTTTGGACTGTAAATCTAAGGGGTTACAAACGAGGAGTAAAGGACTGTAGGTAGACCAGTACTAAATCATTTCAATCCCTGAATATAGATTATAGGTGAACTCTGGCTGCTAGCTTCACTGTTTACTTGCCAGAAGCAAATATAAATCCTTTTAAGGAAGATAACATCATCGTAGACATCAAATTGTTTCTACAATGTCTAATAATCATTAATAATAGCTGATAACGCAAGGAGAGAAAATGAAGGAATTGAAAACCAAGAAAAATAACATAATCAGCCCTGATCCACAGAGGATTTGGATGATTGCATAATCAGACACATTTAAAAATAGATACACAATATGTTCAAAGAGATAAAAGAGTAGTAAGAATTTTAACAGTATTGGAAACTATTTTTAAAATGGTACTTTCTAGAACTGAAATTTATGCTGACCAAAATTAAGTACTTGATGGGTATATTAGGTTGCTAGGGCTGCCATAACAACACACCATAGACTTGGTGGCTTAAAAAACAAAATTTATTTTCTCACAATTCTAGAGGATGAGAAGCCCAAGATCAAGGTGCGGTTAGGGTTGGATTCTCCTGAGGCCTCCTTCCTTGTCCTGTATATACTTAATTGCCTCTGTCATATGGTCTTCAACTGTTTGTGTCTTTGTCCTAATTTCTTCTTATAACGACATCAGTCACATTTAATTAGAGCTTATCCCAAAGACCTCATTTAAACAATAACCTCTGTAAAGACCCTATCTCCAGACATAGTCACATTTTAGGGTCTTGGGGGTTAGGACTTCACCATAAAAATTTAGGGGAAATACAACTCTATGCATAAAAAATAGGTGACAATAGTTTAAACTTAATTGAAGAAGTGTAGTGTGTCAACTGAGAGGTAAGAGAAGAAATCAAACTGAAACACGGATACAAAAGGTTAGAAAATACAATAGGGCAACAGACATGGGAGATATAGGGTTAAAATACAATGTATACAAAAGTATCTCATAAAGAGGTTGTAGAGAAACTATCTAAAAAAACAATGGTAAAGAATTTTCCTAAAATGATAGAGGACATCAAGACACAGATACAAAAAAAAATCCTCCAAGAAAGAATAGGAAAAAAAGGAAACTTAGGAAGTACACTTAGACATATTATAATAAAATGATTAAAAATAAAGACAAATTTATGCACACACACAGAGAAAATAAAAGAGACTACCTTCAAAGGAGCAACAAATGGGCTAATACTAACTGGTAAAAGAAACAGTGTCAGCCACAAGATGAAAAATAAGTTACATGGTGTTAATAGAAAATAACTGCCAACATAGAATCTAATAGCCACTAAAAATAATAAGGTGAAGTAAAGACATTCCATGGCAAATAAGGAATTGAGGGAGACTGTCACCAGCACACTTGCACTGAAGTAAAATACTAAAGAGCATTTTTCACCTAGATGGAAAATGATCATGGAGAGAAGTTTAGAAATGGTAAATAGAATAAATAGGAATAAAAGTGGCAAATATGGGGATAAATTAAAATGAATATATAACATGTAGTGTTTTGAGTGGCTGTATATTCACGTGTGTTTGTATGTTTGTATAAATTTCAAATTAATGACAATAGCACATTTATCAGGAGGAGGTAAATGAAATTATAATGCTTTTAAAATCTCTTGAATTGTTGAGGAAAAGGTGAAAGTAGTAATTTATATTACACTTTGATATGCTAAAGATTTATGTTGTAATTTCTATGGTATCCAGTAAAGAATAATAAAAGAACATACAACTTTATAGATGAGAAAGAGAAAATAAAATAATAATAATAAAATTTTAAGAAAGAACAAAAGAATGTAGAATAGGTGAGACAAATAGTAATACTGGGACCTCGAAAATGTTCCACTTAAGTAAAAGGAGTCTGTCACAAAAGAGCATACATTATATGATTTCATTCATAACAAATGTTTCAAACAGGAAAATACATGAAAGAAAGTAGGTTAACAGTTGTTTAGGGTAGTGATAGCTAACAAATGTGGGTTTGCTTTTTTTTTTTTTTTTTGAGGTGATGAAAATGTTATAAAACTTTAGGGTTGTACATATCTATGAATATACTAAAAAACATTGAATTTTACACTTTAAATCAAAGTTGTATGGTATGTAAGTTATATCTCAATTGAGATTTTTTTTTTAATTTAAAGAACCATATAGAAATTCCTGGAATTGTAAAATATAATAAATGAAAATTTCACTAGAGAGGTTTAACATTAAATTTGATTAGGCAGAAGAAATAACTAGTGAACTTTAGGATAGGTCAATTGACATTATCCAGTATGAGGAAAAGAAAGGAAAAAAAAAAAGAAAGATGAATAGATATTCAGAGATCTGTGGCACACCATCAACCATAACAACATAAACATAATGTGATTCCTAGAAAGGGAGTAAAGAACAGGGAAGAAAGAATATTGGAAGAAATAATAGCCTAAAATCCTCAAATTAGATGAAGAACAGTAACCAACTCATTCAAGAGGCCCAGTGAACACTCAGTAGGAAAACTTAAAGCTGTCCATACCTAGACACATCACAGTAAAACTGCTGGAAGACCAAGAGGATGAATTGAAAGCACCAAGAGAAAGCTACTTATTGTGTTCATGTGTCTTCAGTAAGATTAAGATCTGACGTCTCATCAGAAATCATGGAGGCCAGAAGTCAGTGGGATGCCATACTCAAAATGATGAAAGAAAAGGAAAGTTGAATAAGAACTCTGTATCCAGAGAACTATTCAAAAATGAAGGAGAAACCTTGACAATATCAATAACAAAAAGCTAGACATAATAAGCCACATTTTATATTATTTAATTTCTGTGTATTCTAAACACTGAATTATAGAATTTAAAATGGTGAATTTTGTGTTATATGATTTATATCTCTTTTTTTTTTTAATGGAGAAATTAAGATATTCTCAGATAAACACTGGGAGGATTTGTCACTAGCTGACCTGTCCTATAAGAAATACTAAAGGTAGGCCTTCAGGTGGAAATGATACGACACTAGGTAGTAACTCATATCCACATGAGGAAATAAATGACACAGAAAAAGGTAACTATATAAATATGAAAGAAGCAAAAATGTATTTTTACTTGTAACTTTTCTTTTACTCTGTGATTTCCAAGACAAATGCATAAAACTGTAAATATACATCTGAGTAGGTGTGCATTCAGTGTACAATGATATAATTTGTATGACAAATAAAAGGAGGGGATAGAGCCATATAGCAGGAAAGTTTTTTAATATTATTAAAATTGATTTTGTATTAACCAGATGAGATTGTTGTATGCTAATAAATTGTACTCCACAAATGAATCACTAAGAAAATAACTCACAACATAAAGTTAAAATGGTAACTAGAAATGTCTATTTAATACAAAATGAGGCAGTCGTGGGAGATCAAAGGGGCAAAAAAGATATAAGGCATGTGGAAAACAGTAAAATAGTAGGTATAAATCTAACCTCATTGGTAATTGCATTAAGTGTAAATGGGTTAAGTGTTCCATTCAAAAGGTAGAAATTAGCAGAATGGATTAAGCAGAAAATATACAGGTCTGCTTTCTATAAGAGACACATTTTAGTTTGAAAGACAAGTTGAAAAAAGGTTGGAACAAAATAGACCATTCAAATAGTAACCAAAAGAGAGCTGGAGTCACTAACATCAGACAAAAGAAATTTTAAGAAAAACAATAGGTAATAAAGGTAGGGAAGGACATTTTATAATGGCAAAAAGTCTGTTCATGAGAAAGACAAACATATATGAACCTAACAAAATAGACCCAAAAATATGTGAATCAAAAAAAAAAAAAATGGAAAGAGACATTTCAACAATAATAGGAGACTTCAGAACTCCATTTTCAATAATGGATAGAACAAGTAGCAATAAGATCAAAGAAATAGAAGACTTGAACAACATTACTATCCAACTAAACTGAACAGATATCTACAGAACACTTTACCCAATAACAAAATACATATTCGTCTCAAGTGTACATGATACATTGTCTACAATAGGCCATATGTCAGGCTATAAAACAAGACTCAATAATTAATTTAGAAGGATTAAAATCACAAAATATGTTCTCAAACCACAATGGAATGAAGTTAGAAATTAATAAGAGGGAATTTTAAGAATTTCACAAGTACATGAAAATTAAGCAATAGTTCTAAATAACCAAAAAAATCAAAAGGGAAATAAGTTATTTTGAGATAAAGACACAATATACCAAAATCTTTGGATATAGGTAAAGCAGTGTTTAGAGGGAAATTTATAGCAATAAATAACTATATTAAAAAAAAAAAATCTTAACCCAACTTCTAACTTGAGAAACTAGAAAAAAAGAGCAAACTAAACTCAAAGCCAGAATAAGGGAAATAATAGAGCATAAATAAATGGAAAAACCATAGAGAAAAGTAAAACCAAAACCTGGTTATTTGAAAAGATCAAAATTGACAAACCTTTGGCAAGAGCACCCACGAAACAGAAGAATTAGGTTATTAAAATCAGGATTGAAAAATGAGATATCACTACTGATACTGCAGAAATAAAAAAAAGCCTTGTAAGAAAATATTGTGCCAAGAAATTACTCAGATTAAATGGACAAACTTCAAGAAAGACACAAACTACTTATACCAAACATTTAAAGAATTAATACCAATCTTTCACAAACTCTTCCCAAAACTAGGAAAGGAGAGAACATTTCCCAATTCATACTGTGTATCCAATATTACCCTGATACTAAAGCTAAATAATAACAACACTAGAAAGTGGCAGAAGTTATCCAGTAAATGAAGAAATAAACTGTTTCTAGATGACATTATCTTATATATATACAAATACATTAAATATATGTAAAGCTCTAAGTAATACACACAGATACAAATGCACATGTGTACACACATGCACACATAAACAGGCTCATAAGTGAATTAAAATTAAGGAATCAAAATTTATACACAATAGTTGTATTTCTATACCTTAGGAGCGATCAATCCAAAAATGAAATTAAAACAGTTTTATTTGTAATAACATAAAAAAGAATAATGTAGGAAAAAAATAAAAGATGTGCAAGATATTACTGAAAACTACAGAATATTATTGAAAGAAATTGAAGACAACCTAAATAAGAGGAAAGACATCCCATGTTCATGGATTAGAAGACAATGTGGTTAAGATGGCAGCACTCCTTAAATTAATCTACAGATTCAGTGAAATCCATATCAAAAGTCTAACTTTTTTTTTTGCAGGAATGGACAAGTTGATTTTCAGATTTATGTGGAAATGCAAAAAAAGTCTAGAATAGGCAAAATAATTTTGAAAAAGAAGAACAAAGCTGAAGGACTCGTATACTCTGAATTCAAAACTTACTGCAAAACTAAATTAAGCAAGAGTGTCTGGTATTGACATAGAGGTAGACTTAGAGAGCAGTGGAGTGGAATTGAGAGTCCAGAAATAAACCTGTGTGCTTGTGGTAAACTTTTCCTACAAGGGTGACATTCAGGAGTGGAAAGAATATTCTTTTTCAGAAATGGTGCCAGGGTTACTGGATTTCCCCATGCAAAATAATGAATTTGGATCTTTGCTTCTCAATAAAAAATTTACTCCAAATGGATCAAAGACCTAAATGTTGGAACTAAAACTATAAAATTCTAGATGATAAATAACATGGTGTATGTAAATCTGTGTGACCATGATTTACACATCAGTGTATTAGATAGGTTACTGAAAGCAAAAGCAAGTAAAACAAATTGGGCTTCATCAGAATTAAAGTCATTTGTTCTTCAGAAGACACCATCAAGAGAGTGAAAAGACAATTCATGGAATGGGACAGATCATTCATCTGATATATCTAATAATGGTCTAGTTTCCCAAATATATAAAGAACTTTTACAACTCAACAAAAAAGAACCCATTTTTAAAATGGTTAAACAACTCAAGAAAATAAACAGCCTGATTAAAAGATGGGGAAAATACTTGAAGAGACATCACACACCAAAAAAGATATACAGATGGCAAATAAGCATATAAAAAAAAGATAACATTAGGAAACTGCAAATTAAAACCTGTTAGAATGGCCAAAATCCAGGCACTGACAACACCAAATGCTGGTGAGGATGTAGAGCAACAGGAACTTCCATTTATTGCTGGTGGGAATGCACAGTGGTACAGCCACTTTGGAAGGTAGTTTGGCAGTTTCTTACAAAACTAAACATACTCTTACCATATGATCCAGCCATCACACTCCTTGGCATTTTGCCTAAATGAGTTGAAAACTTATGTCCACACGAAAACCTGCATATGGATGTTTATAGCAGCTTTATTCATAATTGTCAAAACTTGGAGTACATGAGATGTCCTTCAGTAGGTGAATGGAAAAATAAACTGTGTTACATCCAGACAACAGAATATTATTCAGTGCAAGAAAGATGTTAGCTGTCAAGCCATGAAAAGACATGGAGGAAACAAATGCATATTGCTAAGTGAAGGAAGCCAACCTGAAACAGCAACATGCTGTGATTCCAACTATACGACATTTTGGAAAAGGCAAAACTATGGAGACAGTAAAAAAAATTAGTGGTTGCCAGAGGTTAGGGAGGGTAAAGAAGGGAAGGGTAAATAGTTGGAGCATAGGGGATTTTTAAGGCTGTAAAAACTATTATGTATGATACTGTGATGTTGGATACGTATCACTATGCACTTGTCAATGCCCAAAGAATGTACAACACAAACAGAACCCTAATGTAAACTGTGGACTTCAGTTAATAATTAGCAATATTTCTCATTTTAATAATGTGCCACCCTAATGTAATATGGTAACAATAGGGGAAACTATAGGTTGGTGGGAACTCTGTGCTATTCTCTCAAATTTTTGTAAACTTTAAACTGATCTAAAAAAGTCTCTTAATTTAAAAACATACACACAATGAAATACCACCTCACACACTTTAGGATGGTTAAAACTAAAAAGAAATAATAATAATGTAGTCAAGGATATGGAGGAATTGGAGCCCTTATACAGTGTAAAATGGTGGCACCACTTTGGAAAACAGTCTGACAGTTCCTCAGGATGTTAAACATGGAGTTGCCATATGACCCAGCCATTCTACCTCTAGCTAGGTACATCCCCAAAAAGAACTGAAAACATATACCTACATAAAAACCTTTGCACAAATGTTTATACAAGTATTATTCAGAATAGCCAAAAATAGAAACAGTCCAGATGTCCATAGACTGATGAGTGGATAAGCAAAATGTGATATATTTTGCAATGGAATATTATTTGATGACGCGAAGGAGTAAAGGACTGCTACATACTACAGCATGGATGAACTGTGAAACATTATGCTAAGTGAAATTATTTAGTCCCAAGAGATGACATATTCTCTTTGTCCAGAATAGCCAATCCAGAGAAACAGAAAATACATTAATTAGTGTGTTCTAGGAGTTGGGGGTAGGCACGCTGGGAAGTGCTGCTAATGGGTATGAGATTACCTTTTGGGGTGATGAATCGGTTCTAAAATTAGATAGTGGTGGTTGAAAAATTATGTAAATGTAAAAACCTTCGAATTTTAAACTCTAAAATGGTAACTTTTATGGTTTAGCAAATTTTATCTCATTTTTTTTTCTTAGGTGCATCCCTAGACTCCTCCTAGTCTTTTAGGTACCTTTATGGAAACAGCAAAATCAGAAAATGCTGCTGGGAGAAAAGAGATTCAAAACCGTGTTTTTTTCTTCTGGATCCCCATTCCTCCTCTGATCCTACCCAAATCTAAAGCCTTTACCTAGATGTTTTTGTATTTTGTCCAGCTTTTCCAATTACCTTCAGTTGCAGGGTTTTTCAGAATTCATGGTCCAACACCTGAAGCCTCACAGGCAGCTTAAGCTTGTTTAATATCAGTATTTGGATTTATATCTCTAGTTTAGCAGTTCTCAAAATTTTTGATTCAGGGAACTCTTTGCATTCTTTAATATTATTTGAGTTTTGGTTTATGTTGCTATGTATCAATAATTACCATGTCAGAAGTTAAAACAAAATTTTTAATGTTTTTAAATTTATTTAACAATAAGAAATAAGTGTTGGTGAGGATGTGGAGAAAAGGGAAACCTTGTGCACTGTTGTTGGAACCATAAATTGATGCAGACACTATGGAAAAGAGTATGGAGGTTCCTTAAGAAATTAAAAATAGAACTCCCATGTAATACAGCATTTCCACTTCTGGGTATTTATCCAAAGAAAATGAAAACACTAACTCAAAGAGAAACATGCACCTTCATGTTCGTTGCAGCACTATTTACAATAACCAAGGTATGGAAACAACATAAGTATCTATTGATGAATAAGTGAATAAAGAAAATGTGGTGTATATATATATATAATAGAATATAATATATATTATATATAATGTAATAGAATAATATATTGAATGTTATTCAGCATAGAAAAGAAAATGTGTGTGTAATGAAATATTCATCTATAAAAAATAATGAGATCTTACCATTTGCAACAACGTGGATAGATATCCTTGAGAGTATTATAAGTGAAATAAGTCAGACAAAAACAAATACTGTGTGATCTTATTTATATATGTGGAATCTAAAAACCAAAAAACCGAGCTCATAGATACAGAGGCCAGGAGTGGTAAGGTGGGCAATATATGTAAAGGGGGTCAAAAGAAACAAATTTCCAATTTAAAATGTCATGGGGATACAGTGTACAGCATGACAACTATAGTTAATGCATATCGCGTATTTGAAAATTGCTGAGATCTTGAAAATTTTCATGACGAGAAAAAAATTGTAACTGTGGTGATCATTTCGCAATATATACAGATATTGAATAATTATGTTGTACACCTGAAACTGAAACCTAACATGAGTCTGAGTGCCAGTGCTTCCTTCCATTCAAGTATGAAAATCAAAACCCAAGAACATTCTTGACTCAGCTTTATCCCTTGTGATGAGTAATCACCAGATGTTGAAAGTTCATCTGTTGTTCGGCCTGAGCTTTAAGAAGATTGAACTCAGTTCTGGTTAATTCAGCTCCTGCTGATGCCAGTGTCACTCTGGCTGTAGCTGCAACTACATGGGGATAGACTGGTATGGCTGTTGTTAGACCCTAGAGCGGGAATTAGTGGGCCACGATGTCGCCTTTATAAACCATCAGAAGGTCCAGGCAGCTGCAGAATGTGCAAGAGTATGGGTTCTTTCTGCTTTTCACTTCCACCTTTACTTCCCTCTTCTCAGCAGGATTGGGAGGAGATTGGGGTGGAGAGTATCTTGAGCAAGTGATGATTGTTAGGGGGGGATCTTCCAGATTTCAGCTTGCCCTTCCCGTACCCACAATTGCTGATGGATTTCCCGGCCTCTTCTTCCTTTTTCCTCCCAACTGTTTACATAGAATCTGCCATCTTATCCATTTTCAAGTATACAGTTTAGTGGTGTTAAATACATTTAAATTGTATTTCATTTCCATGATTCTTTTCATCTTGCAAAACGAACTCTTTACCCATTAACAATAACTTTCTGTTCTCCCCTCCTGAATCCCCCTGGCAGTCACCATTCTACTTTCTCTGTTTTTAACTGCTGTAGGTACCTCATGTAAATGGAACTATACAGTATTTGTCTTTTCTTGACTGGCTTATTTTACTTAGCATCATTTCCTCTAAGTTATCCATGTTGTAGTGTATTGCAGAATTTCCTTCCTTTTTAAGGCTGAATGGTATTTCATTGTATGTATATACCACATTTTCCTTATCTGTTCATCTGTTGATGAACACTTGGGTTGCTCCTGTGTTTTAGCTATTGTGAATAATTCTCCTATGACAATGTACAGATATCTCTTTGAAACTCTGCTTTCAGTTTTTTAGGGTATATATCCAGAAGTGGAATTACTTCATCATATGGGAAGGCTGTTTATAATTTTTTGAGACATATTCTTTCCTACAGTAACTGTACCATTTTACATTCCCACCAACAGCGTACAGGGGTTCTGATTTCTCTCCATCCTTGTCAACATTTATTTTCTGTTCTTTTTTTTCAATATTAGCCATCCTAATAGATGTGAAGTGTATCTCACTGTAGTTTTGATTTGTGTTTCCCCAATGATTCTTTCTTAATTCTGTGAATTTTTGCCTCATGTATTTTGATGGTCTGGCATTAGCTATGTAATTGTCAGATCTTGCAGTACTTAACCTTTTATTAATGTATAGTGTCCCTCTTTGTCTCCTAAAACCATTTTTGATTTAAAGTCTATTTTGTTTAATATTAGTATAGCCACTCCTCTTTTTATTACTTTTTAATGAGATATCTTTTTTCATTCTTGCATGTTCAATCTATTTGTGTGTTTGGATCTAAAGTGAGTCTCTTGCAGACAGCGTATAGTTGGATCATGTGTTTTTTTCATTCTGCCAATCTTTGTCTTTTGATTGGAATGTATGATCCATTTACGTTCAAAGTACTTGCTGGTAAGGAGGGACTTGTGTCATTTTGCTCTTTGTTTTCTATATGCCTTATATATTAAAAAAGAAAAAAAAATTGTTTAAGCAAGGCAACCCTTGGTTGACCTCACAGATTGCAAGGACCTTGTCAACTTACAACTCTTATTTTTTTTATTTTTTACGCCTACAGCACCTAGTCTTCCTAGGTGGTCTCCCATCCAAGTACTAACCAGGCCCCACCCTCCTTAGTTTCTGAGATCAGACAGGATCAGGCTTGTCTTTTCTCATTCCTTTCATGTATGTTCAAGAGCTGTTTTCTTTGTGATTGCCTTGGGAGTTACATTTAATATCCTAAAGTTATAATACTCTAATTTGATTTTATAATAGCTTCAGTAACATACAAAAACTCTGCCCCTTTATGGGTCTTTCTCTACCCCTTTCAGTGGTTAGTTCACAGAATTACATCTTTATTATCATGTGCCCCAAAGCATAAACTTATAATTCTTTTAAATGCATTTGTCTCAAGATTTGTAGTTCTAAATCAAAGTTACAGTAATACTAGTTTTTAGACTAATAATTTTATCTTTAAATGCAGTTTCTTTAATCTTGTAGAAAACAAAAAGTATAGTTACAAACCATTGTTACAATAATACTGATTTTATAATTGCCCATATATTTGTCCTTATTGAGATCTTTATTTCTCCACATGGCTTCACATTACTGTCTAGTGTTCTTTCATCTCATTCTTACAGGGCATGTCCATTGGTAACAAACTCCCTCAGCTTTTATCTATCTGGGAATGTCTTAATTTCCTCTTCACTTTTGAAGGAAGGTTTTGCCAGAAGTAAATTTTGGATGAGTTTTTTCCTTTAGCACTTTGAATGTATCAGTGCACTACATTCTGGCCTCCAAAGTTTCTGATGAGCAATCTGCTCATGATCTTCTTGAGGATTTCTTGTATGTGATGATTGGGTTCTGTCTTCTTGCTTTCAAGATTCTCTGTTTATCTTTGGCTTTTGAAATTTTGATTATGATGTGTCTTTATGTGGGTCTCTTTAAATTCATCTTAAAGTTCATTAAGCTTCTTGAATGTTTATATTATTGTCTTTCATCAGATTTGAGAAGTTTTCAGCCATTATTTCTTCAAATATTCTCTCTGCCTCTTTCTTCTCCTCCTTGGATTCCTATGTTGGTTCACTGGCTGCTATCTCATAAGCCTCTTAGTCTCTCTTCTCTTTTCTGCAGTCTCTTCTTTCTGTTCCGCAGACTTGATAATTTCCATTGTCCAGTCTTCAAGTTCAGTGATTCCTGTGCCTGCTCATATCTGCCTTTGGATTCACCTAGTGAATTTTTTATTTCAGTTAACATACCTCTCAGCCCCAGAATTATTATTTTTTGTTACTTTTTAGGTTTTCTCTTTACCAATAGTTTCATTTTTAATATATTGGTTTATTTACTTTCTCCATATCTTCTTTTAGTTCTTTGAGTATCTTTAAGATGGTTGTTTTAAATGCTTTGGCTAGTATATCTGCCATCAGATCATTTTTTAGCAACAGTTTCTATTGATTTAATATTTTCCTTCAAATGGGCCACTCTTTTCTGTTTTTTTTTTTTTTGTATGCTTTGTGACTTTTTTGTTGAAAACTGGACATTTTAATCTAATAATATGGTAACTCTGGAAATCAGATCCTCTCCATTCCCTGGGATTTCCTGTTTCTTGTTATTCTTTTTGTTTTCCAATCATTACAGGCTGTGTCTGTGCTGGGGTTCAGCTTGCAGTGTAAATTTAAGGTCTTAGGTCTTTTCTGAGCCTTTCCCTGGACATGTTTGGTCACTTTCTAACTCTCCCCTATATATGCAGTTGTTTGTTAATGTTCTAGTCTTTAGTGTCTGACACCAAAAAGAGGAAAAAGAAAAAA
Organism: Cynopterus sphinx; assembly: GCA_030015415.1. NCBI lineage: Eukaryota > Metazoa > Chordata > Mammalia > Chiroptera > Pteropodidae > Cynopterus > Cynopterus sphinx. The sequence continues at coordinate 46,460,709 of CM057390.1, read as the reverse complement.
AGTAAGAGAGGGGGCAAGAAGGAATGGCATCAGCCTGTTAATTCCCCTGGAAGTCACTTCAGCTGGAGGGGGAAGTACAATAACATTGGCAACCAGCCTCTTTGTCTACACTCCCGTGATCAGAAGCAGCAATCAGCAATCAACACAGATCCTAATATTTGTAGGACACGATTCTGAAATGTAGCTGAGGGTGAGGTTTGAAGAGCTACTATTGTGCTAAGAGCTGATCTTAAGGCAATTTACTGTCCAAGTCTTCCTTAAAGGTTGCAAACTCTCAACAGACTCTAGAGTTCCAAAATAGTTACATCAGACAGATTCTGCCAGTGCAGTTGTTATCTAGGTAGGGAGACAGATTCCTGGTGCTTCCTACTCAGCCATCTCCCCAGAATCCTGTCTGTCTGGCCTCTTGTAGACCTGGTAAACTTCCTTAGACCTCAGGTCTCCTCTTCCTGATGCCCATACTCACTTCTGGCATTTGTCCCTTGAAATCTTCAGAAATTCACTGTTCACCTGGAAAGCCTCGTTTTTCTGGAAATCAGTTTATCAGGCTTTATGTAACTGCTGGTGTTTGTCACACACATATGTCTGATTTTTATATTATTTTGGTTTTTCTTGTGTTACCATGGGAATGAAGGTTTCCTCTCTCTTTTGACAACTTGAACTGGAAGTGTCATTCTCAATCACCTTCAGTCTGTTTTATAGACCATTGCAGAGTAATCATCTAAATGTGGTCTGATCATATAGGTCAGTTGTCATTCATTTGCTTAACCCTCATCTGGTCACAATCTAGGCTTTTGCTCATGCTCTACCTGAATTCTTTTACCCTTCTTTGCTGACTGAATTGTCTGCTAATTTTTTCATCATGCCTTTTCCTGAGGCATAATGTTCACTTTTCTTTCCGGAGAACAAATGTCTTATACTTCTCTGTTCTCATAGCATTTTAATTAAACCTTAATTATGTCATTATAATGTATTGAGAGCATTTGCTTTATGTATCTGTCTCCCAGTTCTAATTTGACTTCCATGAATATTTGGATGGGATTGAAGTAATTTTCTAATTTTCCAAGATAAGCACAATGGCTCATATCTAGAGAACATTAAGTGTGTGTTCTATGAATGAATGGAGCCACACAAAAAAAAAATCTCAGACTTTCAGCAGGTATTTATTTTCTTCTTGACCCTTGGCATTGTACCCAGTGCTAGAGATACTAAGTCAAACAAGCACAATCCTGCTTTCAAGGTATTCTTTAATTTATTGTTTCATATATGAAGTACTTTAATAACATGCAGTACATTTAACATTTGTATGTCAATATTGTCATTTGTCACATATTCTGACCCCTCCTTAGACCACAGTTTTATCATTTATGAAAGACGAAAATGGGCTAGATGACCTAGAAAAATTACCATTGTTGACTGTAATTAGACTTTTAAGTCCCTTGATAATAGGAATCAGGCCTTTCACTTCCACTGGAAGCTCACGTAGGGTGGAGTACAGGGCCTCACATTCCAATTGTCTAACACCTTCTCAAGTCAGTGAATACTTCAAATGAATTTGATCCTATTTTTCACTCCATTGATCTCATTATGTGTCATCTCTGTGCTTTAGAATATCTATTTCCTTAATGTAGCCTAGTCTCACTTTTTGTGTACAGCTTTAAATATATGTATACATTTAAAATATATAGGTTTTTTTACTTTATCCCTCTTAATCCTGAGAAGAAGATAAAGTGGTCACTTATCTCTACTTTTTCAACTGAGGAAACTGAGTCTTCAGGATTATAGCTGGTCTAGGGCCATGCCACCCTGAACACGTCAGATCTTGTCTGACCTCGGAAGCTAAGCAGAGTCAGTCCTGGTTAGTACTTGGATGGGAGACCACTTAGGAAGACCAGGTGCTATAGGCTTAAAAACAAACAAACTTAAACAAAAAAGATTATAGCTGAAGAGCAGCAGTGTCACACTCAGTCCCAGGCCAGCTGGCTGTAGATCCAGTGTACTTCCTCTCTGTCTCCTCATCTGTGAAATGAGCGTTTCTTCCAGGTCTGAGTGCCTGTGGTACCCACCTTTTAACACAGCATATCAGCTGGGGTTCTTTAGAATAACAACTGTGCTAATATTAGCAAAAGGGGAATTAATTTTTAAGGTCAAGGAGAGTCTCAGAGGACTGGTGAGAAGGTTGAGCACCAAGCTGGGAAATGAATAGGAGACAGAGTATCTCCTAGAGTTCCAGAAGCAGGGACCTAAAGAAGAGCCACCCCAGAGGGACCAAACTCCAAGTGATTTTCATCCTCTGCTCAAGATTCAGAGTAAGTGAGGAGCATTCTGTTGGTTTGGCTTGAGTCATTTCTATGTTCTTCGGTTAGTGCAATGATTCTCAGCTGGGAGTGGTTTTGTCCTCCCATTGTGCAGCGTCTAAGGACACTTTGGGTTATAACTGGGGGAGATCACTACTGGCATCTAGTGGGTAGGAATAATGCTAAATATTCCTATAGTGTCAGCCCCCAATAACAAAGAACTATCCAGCCCCACATGTCAGTAGTGCTGAGGTCGAGAAAGCCTGGGTTAGGAGACGGCACCACAATTAATAGTCCCACCAGACTGTCCTATTTGAGGCAGGAGGAAACTAACTGCTCTGACCAAAAAAAAGTGGGATAAACGTTAGACAGCCTAAAGCAACACAGAAACAAACAAACCAAAAATGCTACATTCTGGGGTGGCAATTTTAATCTTGAAATATGAAGATGAATTACATGTTTGTGAATGTAGTGCTTGAGGTGTCTCTTAAAAGATAAAAGGAACATTTATAAAATACGTGAAATTCTGAAAATCAGCTCTAAAAAGAGTCTAGGTGATTATTTATTTTAAAAAAGGTTCTTTGAAATGAAACTTCAATTTCCATGTAGACTATATAGTATGGGCATATTTAATTCAGTGATAATTTAGGTTTTGTGAACAAAAACCTAGAATGAGCCACATTCAAATAGAATTACACTGTCATTTATTGACTGAATTAAATAAGGCACTTTTCAGAGAACTTCCAGTTTAAAATGGAACGTCTTATTCTCTAACTATTGAACACAACTAGAGCATAATTATATATTCTAAATGGAGTAAAAAGTGATTCTTCAACTGACTCAAGCCAGCATTTAATTTGATTTGGATCTGTGGACAATTTACCATGATCATTTGCTAATTACTTAGTCATAGTAAAAATGATTTTAGGATATATAGGAAAGGACCCTTTCGCTTGTTAGCAGCTTTGGATGTTGCTGGTACATAAAAACATGAGGAGAGTGGATCTATGGGCTGTGTAGTCTATGCTAGGATTTCTCTAACAGCTCACCTTGTTCTTGGCCTAGACAGTAACTAGTATTAAATCCAAGTGGAAGGAAGATCGATTCAGCCCATAGTTTTCCTACCATTCCTTCTAACTTTGTTCACACTGTTTGAGTGTGAGCTATATGCATGTGACTCGTAACTTGCTTATTTTATTTTCGTGTTTTATAATGCTTGTGCTGTACCAGACCTCTTTTTCTGTCCTGAGGAAGTATAGAAATGACAGAAAGCTTTTCCCCCTGCCCTTAGGACGTGGTGGCTTTGAGCTGAGCTGCCAAAGGGATCTCCTGCTGCGTCTCCAGGCAGTGCTCTGAGCAGGCCTCCCACTGCCTGTGGTCATTAGCCCCAGGGCTCCATGCTCACCTCAGTAGGTGTCATTTCAGGTGAACCACTGTCTCCCAGAGAAGATTGTGGTGTACCGTGATGGAGTGTCTGATGGCCAGCTAAAGACAGTTGCCAACTATGAGATTCCTCAGCTACAAAAGTGTTTCGAAGCTTTTGAGAATTATCAGCCCAAGATGGTGGTATTTGTAGTTCAGAAGAAAATCAGTACTAATCTGTACCTGGCTGCTACTGAGCACTTTGTGACCCCCTCCCCTGGGACTGTGGTGGATCATACAATAACAAGCTGTGAGTGGTAAGTGGACAAAACATGACATTTCAGCAAGATTAGGTTGCAAAAGTTATCCATTCCCTGGGTAATGGACTGGGTAGGTTGCCTGGAGAGATATGGAATGGAATCCTCAGAGATGTTACTGTTAAAAAAATAAGCTTTGAAAACTCTTCAGAAAAAAAAAAAAGTTTTTACCTGGTAAGTATAAAATATAGAACCATACCCTAAGAGCATGCATGCTTAATGTTCTGCACACAGAATTGGCAGTTTCTGCCTCCATTCTTGAATAGTCTATTCAGTCAAGAGACCTGAGTTCTAATCATAGTTTGGTCCCTGTGTGTCCTTGAGCCAGTCATTTGACCCCTGTGAGCCTTAGATAAAGGAGCTACCATGATCTCCAAGATCTTTTCCATCTCTGTTTGTCCAGATCCAAGCACCTCATTACTTTGTCCTCTTCCCTTGCTAGGGTGGACTTCTACCTTCTTGCCCATCACGTACGGCAGGGTTGTGGCATTCCTACCCATTATGTGTGTGTTCTCAACACTGCAAACCTGAGTCCTGATCATATGCAGAGGTGAGCTGACCAGTATCTCACTCTTTCTCACTCGTAAATCTGTCTGGCCTGCTAAGGTAGAGTCACTGCCCACCTTCAGGAATATTTAGTCTTGAGTTTCTTCCTGTCTTTCATGCTGATGGTATCTTTTTGAGGAGTGATTGGTAATCTTTGCTATAAACTAAAATTATTTGTTTGAAAAGCTTTAAAAAATATACTGATGTCCAGTCACCCCTAAGCATTTGAGGCACTCATAAGTTTAAAAACTGCTCTGGATGATTATGAGACCCAAAGCCCCCAAGCTCAGATGATATAAATACTTTCCTGGGGTACTTATCCTTCTTGAGGAAAAAAAAAATTCTCCTTGTTTTCCTTGTTTTTATTAAAAAAAAATGGGGTGTCAGGGTGGGTGGAGACCTAGAGTGAGCGAATTTACCCACATCCTCTTGAATTACAAATAGTGGAAATAGAAATGATTCTACTTAAAATTAATGATTCCCAAAAGTTGCTTCATATAAAAAAAGTTAAAAACAAAGTTTCATCATGTGTTCCTTAGTCCCTCGGTTTGCTGGAAAGTGTACACCCATAAGTACATAATCATGCCCCCAAATTGAAGGTGAAGAGTCATAAGAATCATATTTTCTTTTTGCCCTACAGGTTGACTTTCAAACTATGCCACATGTACTGGAATTGGCCTGGTACCATCAGAGTTCCTGCTCCTTGCAAGTATGCCCACAAGCTAGCTTTCCTGTCAGGACAAATCTTGCATCATGAACCAGCCATCCAGCTGTGTGAGAACCTGTTCTTCCTGTGACTGGACAACCAGGATATGGGCTCGTTAGAGAAATTAGAGTTCTGAACTCAGCCGTAACTCATGCGGGATCCGCAGAGACTGAAGGGGTTTTTGTGTTCATGTTTTCCCTTTCGCCAACCCAGTAGAATAAGATTTCTTTTTTCTTTTTTCTTCTGTTTTAAACCTGGTATCACCAAGAAGCAAGTTCCATTCTAAGTAGCAGTTGGAAATTGCCTTGTTGCCTTTGTAGGTCAAAAGGGGGTGATGCTGCTACTGCGTAGATGGAGTGGGTGAACACGGGGAACCTTGAAGGGCCTGCAAAGCCAACAGCAGCTGCACAAACCTGCAGAACAGCAGTTGCACCTAGAAGCTCTGCTGACTAAGCAGGTCCCATTTGTAGTGCCAGGAGTGATCGTGGATGAAGCCACTGCAAGTTTCTTAAAGTAGAGTGTTACTTCATTTGAGCAACTGGGAAAAGTAATAAAAAGACCTGTGAGGCAAAGTTTTTCAAGATATTACTTACTATTGCTAGTAAGTGTGAAAGATGTGGTAACACCAGCTGGTGTGTAGTCAGGCCCGCACTGACCTAATATTCCCTGAGTATTGAGTTTATGACTTGAGCTGGCTTTGAAAGGGCTTTCGCTCATGCCTGGCCTCCTGAGAGAGGCCAGTTTTTTTGTGTATTTTAGTTAGTTTACAGTAGACCATGTTGATTTCTTCCTACCCTCCCACCTACACACACACACCTTTGCTCTTTGTTACTGATCTTTGGTAAGTTTCAGGTTTTAAATTAAGAATCAGAACATGTGAAATTCAACATCAAGGAAGGTTTATGATGGGGCATGAGTGTTGTTTAACTTTTCTCCCAGCCTTCTTTTTTGTTGATCTATGTATGTGAACTGAATCACTCGTTTCCCTTGCTCAGCAGCCTCTTCCTGGCTGTTTGGCTCATTTTTGGGGGACGTTTTCTGAATCCAGGTTAAGATTTCCAGAAGTCGGCTTTGGAAAACATGACGCTCCTGCCAAAGTCCAGACGTTTCAGTTTAGAAAGTTGTCACAGTGTCTATGGCTGTCAATATTTAGGGGAAGCACTGTTTTTTCTGTTTGTTTTAAAGTCTTCCAGTCCCTTCAGGGTTACTTGGGCCTTATCTTGCTTTAACTGGGTTTTAAAAACCAGTCTTATTTAACATTTTCAAATTTTTATTTATTTATTTATTTATTTATATCTTAGTGTGATGGCAGGGAGGAGACAAAGTAGAAATTCCCTTTTTACGTGACAGTATGTGAGGAGAGAAACTTGAACTTAAAACTTCCTCAGAAGAACACCAAGCAAGGTGTCAGTTTGTAACAGTGCCCAGCAGGGGTTGAGGGGCTCTGGGTGTTGATGGTCCTCAAGTACACTCTGGGTTCACTTGGGGTGCAGTGAGTAGGGTGGGGTGAAGACCTGGAGTTTAAAAACCACCGAATCAGACAAATTGGAGCACTGGTCCCTGGCTAAACAGATCAGTTTTCTGGTTCTCTTTGGAAGCATTTTGAGTTTCTCGTTGGAAGGTGGATTTCCTAAAACTTATTTTCTCTTATATAATCACAAAAGACAAATACTTGAATATAATACAAAAATTTCTTTACTTTTTATTCTTAGTTTTTTTGCTTTGTTTTTCGATCTTAATGTGAAATGATTGGGTCACCAGGTGGGAAATTAAAACAAATTTGTATAAATGTGTAGTTGTGTTTGTAATAGTATTATTGACACACTGATGTAGGTTTTTCCTTCATGGGCCTATAATGCTTGTTAGAATTATTAATTTATTACTAGGCATGCAAGGTGCAACTCCAGTATTAGTAGCCAGGTAATTTCACTATAGTAAAATTTGAATAGTGAGATCTCTTGGAGAAGACATTAACGGTCTTATTTTTGGGAGATAAATGAGTTACTTATGTGTATGTGTGGGTTTTGTTTTTTAAATCTCTTTCTCCGTCAGACAATTTCTATTAGCCTTTGTGAGAGCCAGCCCCCACGGGTGGCCCCCTTGCACTTTTTCTAATGCTTGCCCTTCTCTGCATGTACTACTACATGGTGTGTCTATAATGCTTAAAAATACCTTCCCAAAGTACCCTGGCTGCTTGCTACATCTATTTATTTAGAACTGCATCTATTTATTTAGAACCCCATTCTTAGAACCTCTACATCTATTTATTTAGAACTCCATTCTTAGAAGATGCAGTGCTTTTCAGACTCACTCATTCTAGAAAGAACTTAATTTCTATACAGCAATACAGGGCCCTTTTTACTTGGGCAGCATTTTGTTGAATAGTGTGTAAATGGAAGTTTTCCAGACAACTAGCTCTTTATGTTCAAAATATTAAAATTTGTGCCTGAAATTTCTCAGTGATTTGGGATTATTGAAGAAGGCCCTACTCTCCCTGTGACTCTATAACTGGATTTATCTGAATTTCTTAGTAACTTTACTGTATGGACTCATTTTCTTTCTTTAAAAAACTAGGCAAATCAAGTAATGAGAAAACAAGCCTATATTTGCAAAAGATTTCTGAGAAAGGATGGGTATCCAGAATGTACAAAGAACTCTTAAAACTTAACAATAAGAAAACAACCTGATAAAAACTGGGAAAAGGAACTGAACAGACATCTCCACCAAAGAAGATATACAGATGGCAAATAAGTATATAAAAAGATACTCAATATAACATTAGAAAATTGGAAATTAAAACAACAAGATACCACTGCACACCTGTTAGAATGGCCAAAATCCAGGCACTGACAGCACCAAATGCTGGAGCAATAGGAACTTCCATTCATTGCTGGTGGGAATGCACAATGGTAGGTAGTTCGGCAGTTCCTTTCAAAACTAAACATACTATATGGTCCAGCCATCACACTCCTTGGTCTTTTGCCCAAATGAGTTGAAAACCTACCTATAGAAGTTTATAGCAGCTTTATCCATAATTGCCAAAACTTGGAAGTAACTGATACATTCTTTAGTAGGTGAATGAAAAAATAAATTGCAGTACCTCCAGGCAATGGAATATTATTCAGTGCTACAAAGGTATTAGCTATCAAACCATGAAATGACATGGAGGAAACAACTGCATATTACTAAGTGAAAGAAGCCAATTGAAAAGGATACATACTGTCAACCCAATTATATGACATTCTGGAAAAGATAAAACTATGAAAATAAAAAGATCAGAGGTTGGAGGGGAGGGATGAATAGGCAGAGCACAGAGGATTATTAGAGCAAGGACACTTCTGTATGATATTTTAACAGTGAGTACATGTCACTATACATTTGTCCAAACCTATAGAATGTGAAACAGCATGAAACCTGATGCAAACTATGGATTGTGGGTGATTAGGGTCGGTAACAATGTAGGTTCATGAATTGTAACAAATATACCACTCAGGGGAGGGGAGGTTTATAGGTTATTGCTGATAGTGGGGGAGGCTATGTGTATATGGGAAATTTACTTTCTATACATTTTTGCTGTGAACCTAAAACTCTAGAAAATATAATTTTTTAAAAAAATTATGAGTAAACTAGGAAGACTTCTGGCAACATGGCACACTAAGCTGACCATACTGACTAATGTTGGTCAAAATAGAAAAAAATTTTTTAAGTAGCTGAGTTTGGAAGACATGGAACAAGGAAATGGAGGGAGAGAAGGAGGCAAGAAGGAAAATATCAAAGTACAGGAAGAAAAGGGCAGCCAGAATGGTAATAGTTGATGACAACACAGCTCCCAGGGTTATGCACAAAACGGAGAAGCACTGAGATTTTTCATTCCAGGTATGGAAAGTGCGGCCTCAGATCCTTTGAGGTGCATGATTGCTGGAGTGAAGTCTGAATGGATGGAAGTGGAGCCTAGAATGGGAATGGAAAGTCCCTGCCAACCTTTTGGGGCAGCAGCAAGGAAACACAGAGGTAAAAGGCATTGATGAGAAATCCCCAAGCCTGGGCCACACACGGGTGTAGGTAGTCTGAATTTATTTATATTACTAGCATGTGGAAAGGACCACAAGCTGAAATTACCGTGAATATTGACTCAGAAGGTGAGAGCCCTGAGCCCTGCAGAAACAAATGCTAAGTCAATTGGATTGGAGCACAGAGAGGTGTAAATGGGAACAATGGAAGAGGAGAGGAGAATGAGAAGGTCCAACATTTGTCAAATAGGAATTCCTTCAAGTTAGAATAAGCAACACAATATGGAAGACAAAGAATTTTCCAGAATTAGAGACAAATATGAATTCTCTACCTGAAAAAACTCATTGAGGATGAAGAAAAGCATCTACTCCTACATGTACCTGAAACTCTAGAACACCAAAGACAGAGAATCTTAAAAACAATCAGAGGTAAAAGATTGCTTACCAAGAAAGGTCATCAAACAATCAGCAGACTGTCATTACCCACAACAGACGTTTAAAACAGAACAATAACTTAATGCAATGTCAAGTTGGAATTCTGCTCCCAGCTAAACATTCCTTCCAAGGTGAGAAAAATAATGATATCCTCTAATAAAGATCAAGCAGAAATTAATGAAATAGAGAATAGGAAAACTAGAATAAATGAACAACTCCAAAAGTCCGTTATTTGAAAAGATTGACAAAATAAGCAAGACTTCTGCTAGATTGGCCAAGAAAAAAAAAATTACTAAAATTAGGAATGTAAAAAGGGACTAATCTCATAGAAGTAAAAGGATTATGAAAGAATACAATGTACAATTAAACCCCAACAATTTAGGTATCTTAGATGAAATGGAAAAATTCCTAGAGTTAACTTACTACCGAACCAAGTGTAACTTTTCCCAGTTGTCTTTTTCATCCTCTTGGAATGGTCAGTTGATAAGAAATGACAGGCTTCTATAGGTGTTCCAACACTTTTGGCTGATAGAGTGTGAGGTGCTGGTCCTCTAACATGATTTGGGTAAACTAGAACTTTCACATTCCCTCTATCCTCTTAAATTTGTCTAGCCATGCCAAAATACAGAAAACTCATTTTTCCCTTTGAAAATATCATAGGAAGTTGGTCATTCATTGGTTTCGCTCTTCAGTGTCTCTCCATCTGGCCTGTTAGCTGGGGAATGGGAAGGGAGTCTTTGCCCCACCTGCTGATCAAGTTGCCTAACTTGTCTGCCCAAATCACAGAGGGGCTTTGATTTTCTGTCGCCAGTTTTCACCATAGCTATACACATTCAGGGCTGGCAGGTGCTCATTTCTCTGGCTTTTTTCTCAAGGCTGTTCCATTCCCTTAAGCTACAGGAAATCTGTCTGCTTATCTTTTTGCAGGTAGGTGTGGTATCTTGCCAGCAGGGAAATGGCAATCACAAAAATGTTAGATTTTTGTCCTTAGGTGTTTTTTTTTTTTTTAAATATTGCCCAGCAACAAACTTAGTGAGCTGGCCTATTCATTCATCCAACAAATATTTATTGAGAATTTGTTATGTACAAAATGTTAGGGGATGCAAGTATATACAGAAATCTTGGTAATCAAGACAGGTTAAGGTCAAATAAGGAAGTTAGGGATAGAAATGAAATAATTTTAAGGAGAAAATGCAAATACCATAAACCATATAAAATGTTTTAATTCTGTGGTCATGACCCATAATGGGTCATGGAATCAATTTTGTGGGTTACCACTTTTTAAAAAATTGAAATAGAATATGGAATATTGGTACATTGTACATACTATGGAAATTTTGTAAAATTTTTGTTATTTGTACTGGAGTTGCAGTGTAAAATATTTTTTAATGTGGGCTATCGTCTAAACATTTGAAAGTGTAGATCAAATATGCTTCAGAAGAATCAAGTTTTCTGAAGGGAGGTGGCTTTGAAGAGTTAGAATTTTGACAAGAGGAAATATGGTAATAAGAGAAATAAAGGGTATATTAGGTAGAGAAAAAGACTTGGGACCCCAAACCTGGCATTAGGTGTGAAAGACTGAGTACTAATTACTCAGTGACAAGGATGGACTTAGGGTGTACCTACAAAATTTTTGTGGGGGTGGATATGGAGAGTTAAGACCTTTTGATTTTGAGCTGTGTTAATAATTAATTGTATTCCCCTAATGGATTACTGATAGCTTATCAGCTTTGGTGGACTTTGGCAGCTCTGCCCTTCCTCTGGTTGCAAACAACAGAGAATGTTGTGATAGGCCCTGTGGTGGGTGTTTGGTGGGTGTCTTGTCCTGCCTCTCCTCCTGTCTCTGACAGATGCCTTGTTTTTCTGTGTGTCATATTGCTACCTGGCCTGGAAAAGCCACGGGATTGCTTTGGGACCTCAGTTTTTAGAAGAGTTTCACACCCTTTATAATATGTACTCATACTTTTCAGAGCTCTGTGTGTTAGAAGTATGCTTATTTTACTTACTCTAGTGAGTTTCTCATTTTCCAGAATCAAGGACAGAAAGGAGCGGTACAGATGGACCATTTCTGACAGCCCCATTGGAGATAGGACTAAGAATCCCAAATGGATGACATAATGTCTGAAAAATACTTCGTGTTCAACCAAGAAAGACAAATATGAAGGGTTATTATAAAGATAACGGGGCTCTGAGTGAAATTCTGCAAGAGATACTATTACTTCGGAGTCACTTGGAAAATGAGACTAACATCACCCCGCCCCTTAACCACCTGGAACACTGTAATTGCAGGGTGAAGAGAATTGAATTTTAGAAGAGCCCAGTGCCCAGCTAGTCTCTTCAAGAGCAGCGTAAACAATCTACCTGTTTGGGCTTTGCTTCAGTGCTTACTCTCTCTTCTATCCAGTCTCGAGGGACAAGCTGCCATGGATTCTTCCCCGCCACCTACGTGATCCAGGGATTGTCTGCGTTCTTTTCCATCAGCACTGCCATTGTGGGCGTCCTTTCCACAGGCCCTGCAGAGTGGGGTGTGTTCTCCATTCCCAGAGCAAATGTGCAGAGAGACACAGTCCCAGCTGGGCACCCGTCATTGAGCTAGACAGAACAGGGACATCGGTACTAACTGGCTACCATTCTGCCAGAGGGCCCTTCTTCTGGGTTCCCTAGATCCAGGTGGCAGCTGGCTTAGCTGTAGAGGAAATAATCATGATGTCCAGCAGACTAGAACAATGGGAGTTTAATGGGTGGCTTATTTTCTTAAGGAATTTGCATTTCCGCGGTCTGATACCCATCTCAATAGGACTAGCTCCCATGAAAGAGATTACTAGGACTTCCCTCACTCAAAAATTAACGGTTTCCCCAGCCCTGGGTTAAAGGTATCTGGCTCCTTGGAGAGTCTGGTCACTGGGGGGGAGTGGTGTGACATTTAGTTCGAAAAGTGAGCGCAGTACGGTTGATTTGGCACGGGAACAGGAAGTTCTGGCACTTTCGGCTGGTGGTAAATGCAGAAGGAACGCGGTCGAGGTGCGTCCCCTGCTCGGGTCCGTTTCAGAACTGAGTTGGGGAGGGCAGAGAGAGGCTCTCTCCGTTCATGAGAATTTTAGAAATACATACATCCAGGCCAGGTGAGTCGCGGTCCCAACTCGCAGGGGAGGGAGGCCAGGTCGTGCGAGCGTCCCACGTACGGGAGGGATGGAGCGAGGAAAGGGTCGTCCCCGGCGGTCTCCAGGGGGAGGCGGAGCCTGCGGGGCCTCGGGGCGTGAAGACGGAGGGGAGGGGTCCCTGCGCGCTCGCGTCTCAGACGGGGGCGCGGCCGCCCCCCCCCCCGCCGGCCCCGGACCCGCCCACCGGACCCGGCGGGCGGGGGAGGGGAGGGGCCGCCCCGCACGTCACCCCCCCGCGGGCCGGGCACCACGTGGCAGGCCCCGGGGAGCGCGGGGCGGGGCGGGGGCGTGGCCACGTCGGGCGGGGGCGGAGAAGAGGCGGGGCGAAGCCAGGAATGGGCGTGGCCACGTCGGGCGTAGGTAAAAAGTGGGCGGGGCGGGGCGGGGCGGGAATGGGCGGGCGAGGCCGGACATGGGCGGGGCTAGGGCGGGCGGGGGCGGGGCCAGCCCGGCGGGGCGGGGCCTGCCGGCGCGCGGGGTATATAGCCGGGCATGCGCGGCGCGGCGGCGACGGGCGCGGCAGGGGGGCGCGGGCTGGCATCGTGCACGCCGGGACCGAGCCGCCGCCGCCGCTCCCCGCCGCCGAGGGCCTGGTCCGCGAGGTCGCGCGGGCCCGCGGGCGTCCGCCGCCGCGTCAGGTGAGGGGCGGACGGGGCCGCGCCCGAGGGATGCGGCCGCGCGCGGGGACGAGCGCGCCCCCGGCTCAGGTCCCCGGGGGCCCCGCAGCCTCGGGCCGGGAGCCGCTCGAGGGGGCCTGCGCACGCCCCCACCCGGACGAGGGATGGAGGCGACACCTGGCCCCGGGACCACGCACGATGCGGCCCCGGGGAGCGCGGGGGGGGGTCGGCCGCCGCGGTGCGCCGGGCCGGGGCCCGGGGAGCCGCGCCGCGCGCCTGACGCAGGCCTCCCGGGGCCCGGGGTGCGGAGGCGGAGCGCGCGGGGAGCGGGGGCCCGACCTGGCCGGCCGCGGTTTCGGGGCCCGGACTTTGCTCTCCAGGAACCGTGGCCCCCAGCAGACCCCTCCCGGCGGGCGACGAAGGCCCCGCGTTCCCCGGCTGGCCGGCAGCCGGAGATGGAGAACGGCAGAGGAGGAGACGCGTAGCGAACTCCGCGCCGGCGTGCCCCGTGGGCACGGCTTTTTAGCTATTTTTGGTCCGTACCGACCAACCTTAGGTGGTCTGGTGTAGGCTGCCCTCTTTTGGCAGGTTAGGGCAATGGGACAAAATAGCCATCCCAAGCGGCTTCACCATGTGATCCCGAGGTCCAGTGAAGCCAGGGCTATTTCCTCAGCTCTGGGTCGTGGCTGCAGTGTTGAGGATCAGGTGTCTGCTAGGGCCTGGGTGTTCAGGAGCACAGTGTGAGAACGATTTGGTGAGGGACCTCGGAAAGGTGGGGGCAGGAGCGGCTTTGACCTGACCTTTCCTGGCGGAGCCACCCTGGGCTTGGCTTTGTCTTCAGTCACTCTTCTCTCGGAACCCCGGGCCACTTAGATGGGCTGCTGGGAAGTGGTGGTGAGAGCGTGTAGTGGGGGACTGGCTACCCTGGCCGCTGTCCCAGCTCTGCCCTCCACCCTTGCCCTACAACCTTGGGAAGGAGTGGGGTTCATGCAGAGGTCAGATGAGATCTGTGGTCTCTCATTCATTAATCCTTACCTCTTAAAACAATAGTCATAAGATCTGAGAGGCGCTTGGTAAAACAAGAGAAAGAATGTAGAGAGTCATAACTTCCAGCAGCTGGAACTAAAAACCGCATATTCCGTTTCTTGTTGGAGGCTCAGAGGTAAGTTTTTTTGTAAATTGTGTGTCTGGTAGCCAGGAGATACTCTTCCTGCCATTGGTTTGCAAGTGTGACTAGGGGGCACCAAACGCAGAGTGATTGGCCTTGTGGTTTAGGCAAGAAGAGTCAGAATCGTGGGCTCTCTAAGGCAGAGCTCCATGACTCGTCATTCGTCCTTCAGAATCTAAGTGCACACGGCCTGGTCTGTGGTTGGCTCTGCACCGGCCACTGCGGGGTGCAAAGACGGGATGAGGCCCGGCTCCTGTACTCTTGTTGGGCAGAAAAAAAGACGTCTGTACTTAAGGAATGGGGTAGCACCAGAGGTATGATTGTTGTGTTTAGTTGAGTTCAGAGAGGACAGTACGCTTCTAGAGCTGTGGTGTAAGGTGACAGGAGAATGCCTGGCTTTTGAGCCAGATGAATCTGTGCCCAAATCCTGGCCTCATCTCTGTCCATCAGGGAGAAATTCTTAACCTCGGTGGGCCTGTTTTTACTGCCATACAGCATGTTGTGGTTGTGCCTGGAACATAGTAGATGTCTTGTCCGCCCTGCCCTTCTCCTCATCATCATCCCTGGGATGGACCAGATTATTTGGGGAATCCCAGAAGCCGATAGGTAAGTTAGTTTAGGAGTGGGATGAGCCCAGACATAGGACTGGTTCATTTCCTCCTTAGGATGGATGCAGTTTCCCTGCCTTTCTGGGTGGGCCTCCTTCATGTGGCCTGCCAGGGATTGCCCCAGATTCACTAGGCAAAAGGAAAAGAGATTTTTTTTTTCCACCATTAGTTTTGGGAGCTACTCTGATTTCTTCAGGTAGTGGAAACACTCCTTTTCTGAGCTGATAATAGGCAGGAAGGACTAACAGTGCATGTGTGTGCCTCTGTATGTGTGTGTGGGCGCACGTGCGCACACAGTATAGACCAGTCACTGGCTGGACTGGTTCTGATTTCAAACCCTTCCTACTTTCTTCCTCTTTCCTTACTTGTTCACACTGCTCGATTCCAGGAGGAACTTCAGTCCATGTCCAATATTTATGGGACTTGGGATTTAAGTAGCTGTCCTGTGAATGGATTGTACATGTCTGGGTATCAGGACCTTCTCCCTACTCTGTCAAAATAATTCAGCCTATTTGCACTTGATATCTGAAGAAAATGCATAGGTATTTTTCAGAACCATGGTTGATAAGATGTTGAACTAGAGGGACTTTGGGAAGCTTTGAGTTTAGCCCCTTTGTTTTAGAACTAATAAAACTGGATCTAGAGAGGTTAATGAGTACCCCCAAGTCACATTGCTTGCTACCAGCCAAGAGGCTTGATGGTGAAGACCAGAAAGGTTTCATTTTTGTTCCTAAATGTGATGATGAAATTGCTCATAATCTTTTTGAGTGGGTGGGGTGGGGAGTTGTCTTTGCCTATATGGAGAGAAGTTTCTTCTGGAAGAGTCCTCTATTTCTGTTCCCAGACTTCCTAGGGACATGAGAGGGTAAGGAATGGATGAGGGACCCCAGCCTGGCCTCACTAGGTGACTAGAGAGGAATTGTCTGACCTCGAGGCTGATGGGCTGGCAGAACGCCACCAGATAAGGAGTCCAGAGTCTGCTGCCAGCCTGGGGCCCTCCCAGGGGACAAGCAGGGCGGCCTCACCACAAAGTCTCCAAGCCTCAGATGCTTTGTCTTTCTCTATCCTTGCCACGTGCACCGAGGCTTCCAGAGGAGAGGGGACCCTTCATTGGGCCCAGCTGAGATCCAGGGGCAGAGCAACCAGTAGGCCCTCTGGCACCCAACAAAGATGGGACAAAGGGTACTCACCGAATTAGCCTAGAGAAACAGCTTGATGTTTCCAGCCATGGGGCACCAAGTTCCCTGCCTTGGAAACTCAAGATCTGACTGTGCTATGTTCTCAGGCCTCCTTACTTTCCTCCGTCATCAGGCCCAGGAGAGACTGGAGGTTGCTGGAACAAGAACCTGACCATCTTGAATTTATCGTTTACTTCCTATAGGCTCTTAGTGCACTCAGTAGTTAATACAAAATGTCAGCCATAAGTTAGAGATTAAAAAAAAAATCCACATTTTAAACACTTCGCTTTACCCTAAAAACATGTGCATGTATTTTTATTTGCCAAAACTTTGATTTAGGCCTGAGGCCTTTTCTTTGGGTCTCTAAGCCCTCTAAATGAGAGTTGCAATTGTTTGTATATAAAAATCACACCACTTTTATCACCTGTGATTTTCTCATTTCATTTTATTAGAGTTTTTTTCACTGGGGTATATATTACATAACTCAAAAATCAAAAGTCTAAAAACAGGTAAAAGTTACACGTGTACACATGCTAGGTATACAGTGAAACATCTTACTCCTTGCCCCTCTTTACAGATATTACGAGTTAGCATTTTAGATACATTGTTTAGCATATTGCTTTTATTCAGCTATATTAGATCTTTCCAAATCAGCACATAAAATATTTTATCATCCTTTTATTATAGCTGTGTATTATTCTAGAATATGGAAGTACACTAAATTTTTAACCAAGATGTGTTGCCTCCTTGTCTCTCCCAACTTGAGTTATTTTCAGTGTCATCGTGTATAGTGGTGCAGTGAAAAACTGTACAAATGGCATTTTCTACGTGTGTAAGTGTGACCATAGAAAGCATTCTCAGAAATGGAATTGCTGGGGAAATGGATTTATACATCTGGGAATTAGGTTTCATTTTTTAAAAAATATTAAATTCTTTTAAAGAATTTAAACATTTGCAAACCAGTCCATGTACAGAATCCTACTTTTTTAACACACACACCTAATTTCATCTTTTAATTATTTTCATTTGTACTATATTTTTCTAGGTGAGCAATTCTTGATCCTAAGATTCCTTAATACTATCTTTGTTTATGTGTCTATCCCTATCAATATTTATCACATTAAAATGAAAACATTTAAAAAGTTATTCATTTAAAATAAAGTAAGTTCATTACATGTTAGCATAAAAGGCTGTTTTTATGAAAAATAACTTTCAAAATAAAAGTTTATACTTTTGCCGATCTTCAGGATTTTAAAATAATGATTAGACAATGAGATAACATTATAATAGGTATTATATAAGTTTAATGGTAAATACTAGTTGAAATCCTGAGAACAAAGTGAGTTGATCTCTGAAAACATATTAACAGCCTAAATTGTATCTTAGAAATTTCTAGAAAACGCAAGACTATATGGTACACGTTATCATACTTCCTGTAGTTTCTGAAAAATGAGAATGAAAGTTTTTAACATCCTATGATTACAGTAAAAATAGTTTTTATCTTATAGATCTCCTGAAACAGTGTCATCTAAGACCATAATTTCAGAATTGCTATTCTAGAACACTTAGTTTAATTTTGTAGAAAACAAAGCTTTTTTGTTTCTGCATTTATGTTTCAGTTAACTAATTAAATTGTAATCATAAAAACAAATAGAAGTGGCATTAAAAGGTTCAGGAATTAACACAGTGGACTCCTGGTAAATGCATCCTCAGCTGGCATGCTTCAGGGAGGAATGGAGGGGCTTGGAGCTCAGCTAAGGGAGCTTCTGCAGGACACTGTCTCTGTTCCCAGGATGCCTGTGAAATATGTGTGGAGGTGAGTTGAGTACACACTGAAAGTTTCATGCTATCTTGTGTCATTCCTTAAGCTCTATTGAGTGCGATAGTCAAGAGACACTGAAGAACGCCAGAGGAAGGTGAGGCTGTTGGGGGGAGGAGTGATCTGGGAAGGCTTCCTGGAGGTGGACTTAAACCAAGTTTTGAAAACTAGGAAGAAAGGAGAGAGGGAGGGGTCCTGGCAAGGAGAATTTTGTGAATAATGATATAGAAGATATGTATTCCTGGGGCGGGGGTGGTCAGCACAGGCCAGAGTGGCTGGTATAGGGGCAAGTACGTGGCAGAAACTTACTGCCCGCTTTCAGCAGCCCTCTCTGTCTGAGGTGCAGCTACTCTTTCCTAGAACATCTCCATGACCCCAAATCTGCATCCTTTGAACCGGTCCACTTAACTCCAGTCTCTTACCTCTGGTTATCAAGAGTAATGCATACTTATTGTAAAGATGAGTATGAAGAAGCATGGGAGAAAAGGTCTAGTCCTTCAGCCTGGAGGCAACTTCTGTTAATTTACTCAACCCTTTTCTTTTAGCTTAAACTTTTATTTTGGACTAATTTTAGGCTTTTAAAGAAAAGTCGTAACAAATATAGCAGAGTGCCTTTATATCTCTCACCCCATAGGACAGTTAACAAGAACAGGTACAACATTGACACAATACCAGCTAAATGACAGGCCTTAGTTAAATTTCACCAATATCTTCACATATATTTTTTTTCTGTTCCTGGATCTGATCTGCAGTTCTACTTTGCATTTAGTTGTTATTTCTCCTTAGCCTCCAGTCTGTAACATAACAGTTCCTTTTTCTTTCTCAGAATGAGGTCATGCATTTTTGGCAAGAATATCACAAAAATGATGTTGCATTCTTTTCAGAGCATTGTATCAAGGCATCTAGAATGTCAGTGTGTCTTATTACTGATGATGTTTTCCTAGATTGCTTGGTTAGATCCACGTCTGCTGGACTTGCATAGCATTAGTTGCCTAGGGCTGCCCTAACAAATCAACACAAGCTCAGTGGCTTAAAACAATAGGAATGTATTCTCTTACAATTCTGGAGGCCAGAAGTTCGAAATTAAGGTTATCAGCAAGGCTGTATTCCCTCCAGAGTCTCTAGAGGAGAGTTCTTCCTCGCCCCTTCCAGTTTCTGGTGGCTCCAGGTGTTCCTTGGCTTGTGGCAACATCGCTCTGATATGTGCCTCCACCCTCACGTGGCCTTCTCTGTGTGTCTGGGTCCAAATCTCCCTCTCCTTTCTCTTGTAACAATACCAATCACTGGACTTAGGGCCCACCCTAAAGGATTTCATCTCAAAATCCTTAACTAATTATATCTGCAGTTATAATTAATTATATCAGAAATAGGACTCTTATTTCTGAACAAATTCACATTCTGCAGTTCTGGATGGACATTGCCTGGGGTGGATATTATTTAACCTACTACACCCAGGACTGGGGAAAAGTCCTTTGTAAACTCTGGTTCACAGAGCTGCAGAGAAGAGGGAGATTTCTTTTGAAACCTAAGACAGAAAGCAGGCCTGGCTTCCCAATAGCCAGTAGCCCAGCCTCAGGCTGCCTGCTGCCCTCATGTTGATAGAGATCTGAGAACCAAGTGGGTATAAATTGGGAAGTCTGCCTCAGAGACCTTAGATTCTTAGAATCCAGACACTTTGCAGTAGCAACAAACTGCCACTGTACAGGGAGCTGTAAATTGAGTGCTAGTTTCCCTGCAAGCTAGGCAGGGCAGGGATGATGGTACTCACTTGCAGGAAAGGTGGAACTGACCTCAAAGAGTTTAAATAATTAACAGGATGTTGTAGGTGGTCCATATCTAGTCCAGCAGTCCTGAAATGTCACACTAGCACCCCAGACAAGAGCAAGGTTGATCTATCAGAACTAGATGTGCAGATACTAGATCTCACCCAGGAAGCTCTGATTCAAGCCAGAAAACTGAGGTAAAGTCTGCTTACTTGGGACAGCCAGATTAGGAAACTGCAGATCTCATCCAACACAGAGCAGATAGGACTGGAATCCACCTCCAGACTCTAAGTGAAGATCTTAAAAAAGGACATACAAGTCTTCCCATTTGCTCATCATTAAGCCTTTTCCATTTCCTAAATTGGACTCAGAAATTAACTTCCTTCTGAGCTATTACACATTCATTATAGGAAATATAAATGAATAAAATGATTACCATTGAATGCACTACCAAGAGATAACGGTTATATATTTTAGTCTTTTTCTATGAGTGTATACATTTTAAGGAAAGGTAATTTGTACATAGAGTTTTGTAAGACTTATTTTTCTCACTGAACTCATAAACATCTTTCCATGTCATTTTTCTCTCAAATAACTAGCATTTATTGAGCTATTACTATGCATTAGGTACTGTAGTATTTATGTTCAGTATCTCTTAATTTTCTCAGTTGCTCTGAGGGGGTTGCTGTTTATAAGAAAAATAAGTCTTGAAGCTGTGACTTGACCCAAGCCCTGAAGCTAGTGATTGCAGACTCAGGATTCACACAGGGGTCATGTCACTCAGCCTAAACCCTTAATATCTGTACTCAAACTACGGATTTTGTTATATGGATTACCTTTAGCAAATCTTCTCATGTACACTTAGATTGCTTACAGTTTTTCACTGTTACGAGCACCGAGGGAGTACAAGCTCCGTGAGTACAGGGATTTTTGTTTGTTTTATTCATGGCTGTGTTCCCTGGCGTACAGTCGGAATTTGTCATTGTACCTACACTTCCGTAATTCCTTTAAGCTGAATACTCCCATTCAAGATAATTTTGTTTGTTTGTTTGCGCCTATAGCACTTGGTCTTCCTAGGTGGTCTTCCCATCCAGGTACTAATCAGGCCTGACCCTACTTAGCTTCTGAGATAGATGGGATTGGTCATGTTCAGGGTAGCATGGCCGTAGACCCATTCAAGATGATTTTAACAGGGTGAATTCCCAAAGTGAAATATTAGGACTTAATAAGATGACTTTAAAAGCTTTTTTCTGGGAGAGTAAATGTATAAGAATAGTCAAAAACAATTTCGGAAAGAAAGTGGTGGAGATAGACTTGCTTTACCAGAAAAAAAGTAATAATAAGGAAAAAAAATGTGACATTAGCATAGGATAGATAAATAAACAAAATAGAAACATCTAAAAAGAGACCTCAAGATAAGTAGGAATTCAACAGACAGTAATAGCATTCTTTCTTATTGTGATTTCGAACAAGTTTTCTTAGCCTCAGTGTCCTCATCTGTAAAATGGGATACCATACTTATGTAATTTTAAGATGCTTTTTGTTGTTTTAATTTTTTTGAAATAGGAAGGTGTCTCATGGATGTGTACAGGGTAGTACAGTGTCTCTACTCTGAAAAGCTGTCACTGACACTTACAATTAGGGAAGTACTATAGAATGTATCTTACAAGGTTGTTGAGAAGATGAAGTGATATGAAAACAAATTGCTTAGCACATTGCCTGGCAGAGAGCAGTAAATCCTACCAATTCTTGTAAAACTAAGGGAGAAGGGATTATGGATGAGTTCCAGAGGTTATTAGATGCAAATAACAGCATCCAGCCAGTGCTGGTTGGTGTGGACAGCATGGAAGGCATCCGGGGCTGAGCTGGGGAGGGGCCCACGTTCCTGCTCAGTGGTGCCCGTTGGAACCCACGCTCTCTCCCGCGTGTCTGTCCGCTCTGCCATCCTTTGCATGGAGGACTTTGTTCTCCTGGTTGTCACTTGCCAGCCTGTACGACTGAGCAGGAGGGAGGAAGGGAAAGAGATGGCACCCAGGCCATGCACTCACATGGCGTTGGCCAGCCACCTGTGGCCTCTCAGTGCAAAGGATATATATGATTTTGTCTCTGTTCTTTTTATAGATTTTACAGTTGTGGTTTACAAGGAAAATGAACTTTTCATTAAACAGTATTGAGATAATTGGCTAACTATTTTTAAAAAGTTAGCTTTTCTGTCTTACACTGTGCCAAATTCTAGATGAATTAGAGATTTAAATTTTTTTAAAGGCAAGAAAAATGTGTATTTCTGTAATTTTAGGGTGGGAAAGGACTTTTCAAGTGTGTCACTAAAAGCAGAAACTTTAAAGGAAGTGTGATAGACTTACTTTACTTTAAAATTTTATCAGTAACACCAATTAACAAAATTAAAAGGCAAATGATTAACTAGGAAGATATTTGTAATATGTGACGAGGTTAATATTTTTGTTAGTCCATACGGTGAACTCTTACATACACTGATAAGAAAAAAGATGAATGTATGGCAGCAAAAACGGGCAAAGGAGAGTAACAGGCAATATGTAAAAGAAATATAAATGTTAGTAAACCTGAAAATATGACGAGCCACTAGTAATCAATGAAATGCAAATGAAGAGAATTATAAGAATGATTTTTAACCAATTTGGCTAAGATGGAATACTATTATAATACTCAGCATTGGTGAGAATCTTATGAAACAAGCATCCTTATACACAGATAGTGGGATTATTAACTTAGTTAAATCTTCAGAAGGATAGTTTAGCAGATTATATAGTGAGTGCTTAGTAAATATTTATTGACGTGGGCCTGAGGGCAGGGACTGTCCCTGGCCAGCTTGCTCCTGGATCTCACTGATGCCTTTTCTTCTGGGAAAATCCCCTCACCCCTTAGGGCCTTTCCCTGTGCCCCCGTGCTGCCAGGTTGGGGGTAAAGGGAGGAGGCAGCCAGCTGACCTGACGGCCTTCTCCTACCACCACCCTCCACCCACTGCCCCCAGGATTGCTGGGCTGTCCCCAAAGGGTGGAGGACAGACCCAAACCACTGTTTTTCCCTCATGCCTTTTACTGGAAGCCTGAAAGGTTGGTTTGTGTAAGAGAAAGAAAGTGGTGTATGCATGTGTCCTCATCAGGGGAGCCCTATAAATCACGGGGAGCAGACCGAACTGTCAGGACGCTTGTCCTTTCCTGGAAACCAGGAGGGTGGGGGCCAGCCCTGGGGACTTTCGTTTTCTTAGAGCCCGGAATACAGGAGACGTGGGGCAAGGTGGAGCCACGCTGGCCTGCGGGGATGCTGGCCCTGTGTCTTCTCCCAGGAGGTGAGCCAGGAGTGGTAGGCCCTGGCACCCCTTCCTGCCTCCGTCCTCCTCTCCCCTGCTCACTGGTGGCCTGTGCTGCGCTCTGCTGTCTCAGGACCAGGTGACACTGATTGGCATATATATATTTCAGTGCTGACCATTTAATTCCCTGTCGTTGGAGACTTTCCATCTGAGAGGCCTGGCAAGTTCTCAGGGTACCAGGCCCCTGGGGAATTTCCAGGGGCAGCAAGCCATGGCCCTTCTCATGAGCTTTCCCAGAAAGGTGCAAAAAGTCCAAAGTCGCCCAATCCCCTGGACTCAGGCCATTAGCCACAGTGCCCTCTGGGGTCGCCTGAGCCCTAAGAACAGAACTTCTGTCCGGTTCCTGCCCCTTCCTTCTTGGCCACCCCCTGACACCCAGCAGCCACCGTGTGCTGTGCGGAGGTACCTCCCACGGCAGAGGCCTTGACCGAGGGTAAACCGTGGTGTGTGTACAGCCCTGCCGGCCAGATCCAGCCGGTGACCTTGGCTCTCCTCACACCACTCCCTCCTGGCGGCCAGGCGGCAGCCCCTCCCCCTGCGCCTCAGGATGTGTGCATTTGGCCGGTGGAAGAGGCCGTGTGTGACGGGACCGGACTCAGAGTTTCCGTGAGCAGCTGAGAAATTCTAGAAACAGTCTGTACTTTTGGGGTTTCCTTTTCTGCTGCTGCTGCTGCTGCAGCAGGGAAGAGTTAGTATGTTATTTTAGGCAGGATTATCAGGTGGCCTGTCCTCAGCGCGCTGGTTTTCAAGGCTGTGGGAAACAGGCCACGTGTGTGTGTGTCTGTTTGTGTGTGTGTGTGTGTGTGTGTGTGTGTGTCTGTCTGTCTGTCTGTCTGTCCACCTCTCCCACCACCTGGATCCCCCACGCCACCTTAGGTGTCTCTTTAATTTTCTTGCCTTACGTTTTGTGCCACAGCAGCTCCAGACCAACTTCCCTGTAGTCATCAGCTCTATTGAAGGCACAGGAGAAGGGGTCTCACCCCCTGAGATTGCTTGCAGTAGAAGCCAAAGCACGATACAATTCTAAACTGCAAGGCACTGTGAACATGAGCAGGGCAACAAAAACACTCCTGCAGCAGCTATCCTTTGGGGTTGACTCCCCTCCTGGGCACTCCCCCAGCCTTGGCAGGAGGGCAAATAGGCCCAGAGATGGAGAATAAACATGTAAACACGAAAAAAGAAAAAAAATGACTTATTTTAGGTAGTGACACACGCTAAGAAAAAATGAAATGGGCCGTTGAGAATCTGAACAACTGGGAGTGCTTTTTTTTTTTTAACAAGGTGTCCCTCCACTTTGTGGAGGTGACATTTGAACTGAGACCTGATACGAAGATGTAGGGGAAGAGCATTTTAGGCAGAGGGAACAGCAAGTTCAAAGACCCCGAGTTCAGAAAGCGCTTGGTGTGTTGAAGGGACAGAAAGAAGGCCAGAGCGCCTGGGTCCCGGTGACTGAGGACGCTCAGTAATGTCGATGGCATCGGCAAGGGCCAGAAGACACCATGATTTATCGGTCAGGAAAAGGAGTTTAGATTTTTTTATTCCCCATATGCTGGGAGGCCTTCGAGGTTTAAAGCAAAGGAAGCGCCGTGATCAGATTTACACGTTAGAAAGGATGACTCTTTCATTGAACTTAAGATCTGGACTCTTTACCTGTCGTCTGTTATACTTAAAGAAAGGACAGACAGTACTCTGGTAGGTGCCCAGTGGAAGCCGGACGGACCGGGCTCTTGTCCCCAGGGTGTTCCCAGTGTAGTGTCCTCAGATTGAGACAGTCCTTCAGGTTTTCCTGGAGGGAGAAGCCTTGAAGAATGAGTAGTGGATTCACTTCGTGTACTATTCTGGCGTGAAGCTAGGTTAGTTTACTCATGGGCAGCCTCTCTTGCCCGACAGGCTTGCAAGTGGCCTGCAGGGTTTTCGTTATTTATTGTAAGTAGTGCCGCCATGGGAATTCTCACCTCTTTCTTTTCTCTCTGTTTGGGGTTGAAAGTCACCCAAACTCTAGAGCACGTCTGAGTTGTAAGGGAGAAATCGGAAATCCTTTCCAGGTGGCATTCCGATTGCCCCTTGGGGTTGATGTTGGCCCCAGAAGGTAAGCCTTTAAGTCTGGCTAGAATGTTGATCCCTTTTTAATAGGCAGCGGTTTGCAGGAGGTAGAGGAGCAGAAGGGCAAATGGAAATAACAGGCATAAGTCCTTGCACTGTCAGGGAAGTTGCAACTTTTGCACCGTGTCACCCAGAGACTGCTGTCGTACACATAGCAAACATGCGGGGACAACAAGAGCAGACCCCACAGTTTTCTTCACCTGGATGTCGAGGAAGGGGAGTTTTGCCCGCATAGGTCTCTTGCTGGCCCTGTCTGTATCCAGGTGTGATAGAAGCCAGAAACCTGAGCACCTTTGCTCTGGTATCCATCTGGGAATGATCTTGTCAGCCTCTCTCTAGAGCTCTGGCTCAGGCAGAGACCGGAGGCCCAGAGAGACAAACAAAGGTCGGGCTCCTCATGCTCTCCTTTGCACCTGGGCCCAGGGGGAGCTCTGAGGAGGCATGCCTGGCCCTCAGTACTGCATCCTCAGGGAAGTCTGCCCCAGCCATTCTGGAATCTCCAGAGGAGGTGAGGGCATATCTGTTCTATATGCATTTGTATTTACATATTCATGTGGCAAGTACTTATTTAGATCCTACCAGCCTCCCAGGACTGTTATGAAACAACCAAGAAGTTAAACCGACAGTATCAGAACTGTCATTCCCGAGGCAGCATACCACTGAGCGAAAGTGGTGGGATGCAGAGGAAGGCGAGAATGCTTCCCAGGTGGGGTGGTCAGGGGTGGTGCTGCTTATTGCAGTTCACCCCCCAACCCCCACTTTTTATTTTATTTTATTTTTTAAACATCCAGGCCCTTCACACTTGTGGAGAGAGTGCTTGGAACACACGTTCAGCTTTCTGACAGATGTTTCTAACAGATGTTAATCAGACTTCCTAGTCCTGTGGGTCTGTGTGGAGACAGGAGGGGGCCAGGGCGGGGCATTCTGGATGGAGCCCGGGGTCCAGGCTGGAGAGTAATGGCAGGTGACCGGGCCTTGACCACCAGGCTGTCGGGTGGAGGTGTGATGGAAGGTATGGATTTTAGCAGGAGTGACATGGTACAAGTGGTATAGGGTAGTTTCGAGGGGACACAGTGGAGCGGGTGGGTGAGTAGCATGCAGCAGCGGGCTGCAGTGGTTTCAATTCAGGGATCTGGGGGAGAGGGGCAATCTGGTCACGTAGCAAAGCCCACAGTGAGGAAGCAGAGGATGTCTGTCCCGAGAGGATGTGAGGCCTTTCTCCTTAATAATCAGATGGAGACGGCCAGTGACCTTGAGCCAAAGAATGAGCCGTGTGGGGAGTTTGGACAGTGGGAGGGAAAATGGAGTAATTATGATTCAGAAATGAAATTACTCAATTTTCCTCCCTTTCCTGCCATCTTTCTCACTCCAGTTTGGAAATCTGGGATTTTTCTTCCTTTTTCCCAGTAACCCTCTTCCTCATGAGAATAGGGCTTATTTATTCCTCTGCTGACAAATACCATCACCGAGAAGTCTAAGGTACAGTCTGTGCCTTTCCCCTGGCTGCTGGCTGCCCCGGTCATGTGGTCATAAGCAGTAACTGCACAAAGGTTGGGTGCCGGGTGGGAAGGACCTGCCACTGGACTGTGGTGGCTCTTGCCCTCTTTGGTGAAGAAATCTGGAGATCTGATGAAAGTTCTAGATCCTTCTCTGAGAGTAGTGGTTCTCAGACTTTAGTGTGTACATTATGATCACCTGGACGGCTTCTTAAAATTCAGATTGCCAGACCCTGCTCCCAAGTTTCTGATTCAGCAGGTTTGGGTCAGGCTGAGAATTTGTGCATCCAATAAGTTCCCAAGTGATGGTGACGTTGCTGGTCCAGGGCCTACACTTTGAAAACAAGTTCCCTAGAGAAATAAATCATCATGGACAATCCAGCATCTCAGCTGTATAGAGACTGGCACGGTCAGGGTCTTCAAGGAGGATTTGGGGGCTTGAGCTGGTGGTGTAAGGATGGGAGGGACGTAAAGGGGAGATAGTGGTCCCGGAGGGCACTGAGGGAGGCAGGGAGGGTGGGTAGCAAGGTGGAGTCATTGCTGTAGGCAGAGTAGTGAGAGCTGCCCCCAGGCCTGGCTGCTAGTAGACAGAGGCTCACTCAACCGAGAAGCATGCCTCTGCCTGCGGCAGGCAGCTCAGTGCATCAAGGCGCCCTGTCTGGGAGGGGCCCACTCACCTCCCAGAGGGGGCTTGGGGCTCAGAGGACACTCTTTACCCATTTTGGGAAGATGAGAGCATAAGAGAGGCTTCTTGTGAGAGGCCCCTGGTGGCAGATTCTGCCCCCAGAGTGTCGCTGCCAGGGCGTTGGAGTTGGCATTTATACGTGACGCTTCTGCTACCGCGAGAGAGTTGAGCAGACAGACTTGCCTCAACCTGATTTAGGAGATGATGGGGATGGGGTTGGTCCTCGGGAACTCGCTCCAATACTTGCGGTTACCAGGACAGTGGTGGGGCTTGTTTCTCTCCTTGCAGCCGCTGAAGAGGAGCCTGTTCTTGAATGAAAGGCTGAGGCCAGCGGCCCCAGGGGCTGGGGGAGCACCCCAGGCTGGGGTGAAGCTAGAGAAAGAAGCCTTGCTCTTTAGACCACACTGGGTGCTGTGTTCTCCCACCTGGACACCAGAGAGCCTCCTCCCTGGTGTCCAGCTTCTGTTCTTGCCCACCTCGACTCGGTCCTCCTCACAGCAGCTCCACGACTACACTGAAAACTCAAATCTGATCGCATCTCTACTGCAGATGGTGCCTAGCCAGCTTAACATGGCCTGCAGGCCCGTCCCTGCCCTGGGCCCTACCACACCCTCTTGTGTACACCCTGGCCACACTGGACGGGAAGGCCTTAGACTCGCCATGTTCTCCGAGTCTGTCTCAGCTGCGTCTGTAACGTTCCATCCCATCTCCAACCCCTTTACCTGGCCCACTTTTACATACTCTTCAGGCCTCCACTGAAGTAATCTTTTCGGAGTCCTCACCTGGCCCCTGACACTAGGTTTGCCTGCCCATCTGTCATCTCCATAGCTCCCCGTAGTCCTCCACTCTGTGACCTGCGGTACGTGGTGCATGGCGGCTTGTTCCCCAGGTATCCAGGTGAAGAAAACTGTGGGGTTTGCCCCTCTTGTCCCCACGTGTGTATAAACAAGCGCCTCCTTTCACTACTCAGTGCATACTTGGGATGATTGATTATAGTCCAACCTGTTAGAAGCAGAGAATCAAAACTACATTTTCTAAACACCTTTGCACTAAAAACTCCCAATGTGCCTTGATTCTGCCAGTTTGCTGCACTCGGTCTGGCCGTCAACGTGTGGGCGGCTGGTGTGGGTCGTGGCAGGAGCAGGCCTCGTCCTGGCACCACAGCTGCCTGACAGCTGGTGGGTGAGGGGGCTGGGGCATGCAGGGGCCGCAGCTCCTCGGCAGCCCGGCTCTGCGCTGGGATTTTAGGAGTAGCTCCTGGAAGCTCAGTCTAGAATCTGTTTTCTCCTGCTTTTCTGATGACTCTCCAAACCATTTAATACCTGTACAAAATCCCTTCCTGCTCAGATTGCCTAACTGAACCCTGATCAAAACATAACCTTTGTCATCTTTGTTCTTGTAAGTTACTTTTTGGATTTGTTTGCTTTCCGTGCTCTGTGAGGGCAGGTTCCAGGCATCCCCAGGACCTGGCATAATTCCTCTTATGAAACTGGTCGGCAGTGGATGTTTGTTAAATGAATGAAGTCTTGGATTGTGTGTGTTTTTTTAAAGTCTCGTAGGTATAACTAGCTTTTAGTTCAGTGAGTATAAATGAAATTGAAGGCATGGAGGTTGTTTAGTCTAGAGAAAAAGAGGGTATTAAGTAGTCATAACAGCTGACCTTGGACAGTCAAGGTTAAACTTGGTCTGTGGGCCCTGGGGAGATGCTGCCATGTGAGGAGGCACTGAGCTCGGTGCTGCTCACCAAGCCATAGAGGCCCGCAGACAGACAGCAGGTAGAAGGCAGGTTGGGCTTCCCATCTTCCAGCAGAAACTCTCTGCTTCTCCCTGCTGTGTACTCCGCAGGGGTCCAGGCACTGTGTTGTAAAGGACTGAGGGGAGAGTTCCTCTTGCCTTCAAAGAACAAAAATCTGTTGTGAGGCACTGTGGGAGAGCAGGTAATTAGGAGCCTGGAGTAATTAGGAGTCACAGAGTGCTCCGTGTAATCCAAGAAGGCTTCCTGGCAAAGGAGGCAATCGAGCTGCCCAGTGAAGAACAGGCAGGGTTCAGGTCCAGGTGAGGGAATTGGGTTGAGAGCTTGGAGGAGAGAGCACAGCAGGAAGAGACCTACAGTGCACACCGTGTTCTCACCGTCAGGCTGTCTCTCACTTGTCAGAGTGCCCTGTGGGATCGTATGTTTCATAGCTTACTGGTGCTAGGGACGCATGGTAGGCTGGCGGTGGACCCCAGATTCAAACCTGGGGCTGCCCGACTTGTCATGCTGTCTGATGGTTTAGCCACTAGATCATACATTTTACTTACTTTTTGACCCTAAATAACAAGTCAGGGAGTTTTGCTGCATTTGGGTGATGTAAGCGGTGGAAGTCAGTGGTATCATGATTTCTAAGCCATGTGCCAGGCCCTGTCACCTGACAGATAGGAGTGGACTTGGAGGGACAACATGTCAGGGTTTTGCAACTGAGTGTCTGGGAAATGTTGATGGATGGATGACGAGAATAGCGGTAACTCTGGCCATGCCTCTGGGGGTGCGGTTCTGGGTGGGGGATCCCTGGCTGGCTCCTGCTCACCCAGCTGCCTCTGCCTGACTTCGTTAGTTTTGGAAGACTTCTTTGCTTTGTCAGGCGCAGGCTCCGGCTGGGACAGAGGCAAACACTCTCACTCCCTCTGTCCCCTGCTGTTCCTCGCAGGGACCTGGCTGGACAGCCGGCAGCGTGCGGCTAAGTCAGCCACCCCTGGCGTCTGCGGTGGCTGCCCCGGGCTGCCCCGGGCTGACACCAGGCTCTGCCCTCCCTCCCACAAGCACCGATGCACACAGTGGGAGCTCAGTTAGTATTGATCAACGAGCAGCAGGCTGCTGGTTCTAATTTTGTTCACTGCTTCTAGGTCGCCACTCTTTTTTTTTTTTTTTTTTTAGGTTTTCTCATCCTATTCCCCCAGCAACGTGAGGTTCCACAGAGAGAACAAATGGGCCAACACTTCCAAGTACCACCACCCCCAGCCCCGGCAGCCCTCCCGCACTGTCTGCGGAAATCTCCCACCCTGGGTGGCCTTGGGCCGGGCCAAAGCTTGAGGCTGAGGTTCTGGGAGTGGGAGCTGGCAGAAGAGAACACATCCTTTTAGGGTATGCAGGAGAGCGACCGGTTAGGTGGGAGGCCAAGAGGCAGAAGGAATGGCTGATTGAGTCCTGGGCCACTTGGCCAAGGCCAAGGCCGAGGGCTGGCTTGCAATGCACGCTGTAATATTTATATTGTGCTTCAGCGGGGTTTTAGCTTGTCTCACAGGAGGGTAGCCTCTTGACGATGTTCATTAGGTGGGTGGCAAAGTCTGCAGGCTGGGTAGTTTTTCTCAAAAACTACCAGAGAGCCTGCGGGGTGGTATTGATTTGAGTACCAAGCTGTGAGACTGCTGGGTTTCTAACGGGTTCGATTAGCGTTTGCACAGATAACTATCTGTAAAGGACCATGTATACTAGGAAGATACTAATTATTTGTAGAATACTTGCCACTTTTTGTTTTAAACTGGATTCATAATGTTCAACTGTAGTTTTGTTGGCAATTTTTGTAGTCAACTGTGTTGATTGTTGCATTTACAGCTTCTAGGTTTTGTGTCATGCTTAGAAAGTTATCCTTAACTCTTTGATTATAAAAAAACCATGTTTTCTTATTGCCGTACCCCTACGACCCGTGGGTGGGTGTCACGTCAGTGAGTGGAAGAATAAATAAGTAACCGAAACACTCTAAAATCCCACCACTCAGAAATAGTCAACACTAATATTAGATGAGCATTATTCCAGTCTTCCAGGAATACTCTAGATAAACAGACATAGAGAAATAGATACAAATACTTCTATAAAAATGTCTTTAAAATTTCCCTGAATGTAACAGAAGAAAAAGAAACCGTAGTGAAATTAAAGGCATTATTAAACTTTAAAGACATGTTTTTCTTAAGAGGGATTATTTCCTCAAAAATCCCAATAAGGTTAAGAAAAAAGTAAGACCTTGTGGGTCATACCTGTAATTACGTGTTTCCATTGTAGACAGTATTCTTTGATTCTTTGCTATGAAAAATGAGGACATTTTCATTTTCACATTTTTTCCTCATCTTTCTTCCCATCTCTTCATTGTCTTAATTACATTATTAAAGTGCCCATTTTTTAAATAACATTAAAATTCTGTCCTGTAACCATAATCCCTGTAGTTGTCTTTTTATTATTTCTCGTTTGAAGGTTTTATTGTTTACCATCCGTCCTCTTACCATGGCTTCTGCGTTCCTGGGCTCCTTTTTAAAATTTCTTTGTTAATTAGCTACATTTCATTATCACATTATCTCCCACCACCACCACCAGGCTAGGGACTGTATTCCTTGACTGCTTTCAAGCGTCCGAATTTCTGCCTGTTCTCTACCAAATCCGTAGGACCTCTTAGCCGGGAATAATATGAGAGGCTCACATTGTCTTTGAGAACTGTGTGAACAGTTGCATTTCCTTCAGATTCTGAACATTCCTATGGGAAAGACGAGGGCATTCTGGATTGTCTGACACATAAAAGGTTTTCGGCAATGTCTCAGTTCTGAGCATTCTGCATCACATTTTTGTGTACTTCAGTCTTCAGATTCTGTTTTTCCTTAACGTTTCAGGGAAATCTTGTGTTCTTTATCTTAGAAGAAACTTTGATGTTCCATTCATGGGTTTGTTCTCTACTTCAGGAAACCTATTCTCCTTATGTTGGTATCTTTGTCTTCTAGTTAACAGTCATGTGGCCTAGAACGACTTTTCCATCAACGACTAACCACATATACATACGTCAGTGGTCTCACAGATTATAATAGAGTTGGAAATTTTCTATTGCCTGGTGACTGTCATAGCCGTCTTAGCATAGTGCAGTGCGTTACACAAATACTTAACCACCAAGTTGCATTTGCCTACGGTATTCAGCATAGTGACGTGCTGTGTAGGTGTATAGTCTAGCTGTAGGGGGATAGTTTGTCACCCCAGCCTATGTCACCTTGGCACAGTGATTATTTGAGGCTGGTTAAGTTTAAGAAACAGAAGACATGGGAGGAGCTCTGAAAGCAAAGTAGAAATTAAGCTTCGTATAAAACACACTTCTATTTGTAAGGGAAACTTCCATTTGTAAGGGCGTCTCCCTCACTGTACCAGGAAGAAGAGGGTTCTCGAAAATCTCTGACCGGTGCAAAAGTCATGGACTTAAATCTGCATAGCGACCTTTCCTTGGTTTACTGTGCCTCTCCTGGCAACCTCCCCTTCCTGACAGCCCAGCCCCCAGCATCTTCTTTTATCTTCAGCCTAAGATGGTATTTAAGGTCCTGCCTTCAGCCGTTGTGATGAGTGACTCAGTTTTCCTGGGTCTCTCCCATGTGTACAGGAAGTATACGTGTTATTAAACGTTTCTTTGTTTTTCTTCTGTTAATCTGCCTTTTCTTGCAGGGATGTCTCAGCCAAGAACCAGTTAGGGTAGAGGAAAATGATTACACCAAGTAGCCGAGGTGTGTAGTAGGCTGTCCCATCTAGGTTTGTGTGAGTGCACGTGACGGTCCCACAACGACAAAGTCACCTAGCACGCACTTCTCAGGAGCTATCCCTGTCTTTAGTAGGGCATGATCGTGTTGGCTTTCCTTTGTTTTTTTTCCATTTGCATTCACTGTGGTTATCTCAGACCTTCCTTTGTCAGTATCTTTATTTTAAATTATTGGCAAAATTTTTTTTTCTGTTCATGATAATTAATTTTTTCATTTTTCAGCAACATTGTTTTGGTCTTTTTTTTAGTAAGCCTGCATCCCCTTTTATCCCCCTTTATGTTATAACCTCATCTTTGAGCTATTTCTATTGCATCAACATTCTGATTAAGTTATTCTTCTACAGCATGAGGCAGTCGTGCAGAGTTACTTTCAGTTGACATCTTTGTCTTTTGCTTGGTTGGCCTGCCGTTTCTTTTTGTGCTCATGCTAGTGCTCTCTGGCGTCGTTGGCTCTAAAATAAGACAGCGACTTTCTTCCCACTGAGTTGAGGTCGATCTGTCCCACCCCAACGACAGCAGCGCTGAGAGCTGGGTCCTTATGACCAGTTTTCTGTAGCCTGAACGAATGGTGACTGTGTGGATGAGGTGGGAGATGGATCTGTCCTCTGTTCTGGGATCTTGTTAACCGCCCCAGTGGTGCCTGGCTCGGCCCGCTCATTTGTGAGATGTGTTCCATTTCTGTTGGAACACTCACTAGAATTGGACAGTTTCCCCAATTCGGGATGTGGCCTTGGAGCCCTTGACCCTGAGTCCTGGGAACATGTTTCCCTCAAAGAAAGTCAGCCCGTTGTTCTTGCTCCGGTTGCACCTGTTGGATTCTCCCCTTCTCCGCCCCCACCTCCTAGCAGCTTTCTCACTACGCCTACACCGAAGAGGAAAAAGAATCGGTGGCAACAGGCAGCTCTCCAGATCTGGGGCACGTTGGTGAGAATCCTCCTGGTTCCGCTCTCATCACCGGGCCTTTCAAGCCTGGGCCAGGGCTCGGAGGTGAGCCATGCGGGCGCCTCCTGCATTCCTTTCCTTCCCTCTGGTTTTGAAGTTATTGTATCAGAGTTTGCTTGTTTCCTTATTTGGCTGCTATAGGTGCCTTTTTTTTTCTTTTTTCCTTTTTTCTTTTGCTTGCTTTTTTCTTTATTCTTTTTTTTTTTTTACTTAAATGTTAATTATCAGGGTAGGAACATTGTGATGCCATTCCAATTCTTCATTGTACCTCAAATCTTTATTTTTATGTAGTGTTTCAACATACTTCATCTTCCTTAACACTTACAAAACTCTGCGGGTTTATTTTCCTCTTTCTAAACTAAGGAAACAGACCTAGTGAGAGCAGCGAGTTGCTCGGAGTGGCTGCAGATTGGAGCCCTCACACCAAGTCCATGATCCTTCTGTTGCGTAAGCCAGGGTTGCCACAGTTACAGCATCCCCTGTACCAAATGCAGGGTTTTGATTTCTCAGGACTTCTCGACCCTGAGGCCTCATTTATCTCCAGATTTCAGGGATTTTTATACACCTGTCCTAATGGAGACTCAGAAATGTTTCCCCTGGGCTCACCCAGAGCCATCTGCTTCTAAGAATGTCCACTGGGAGATCCTATGAGGCTGGCAGGCCCCGGCCTTAGGGTGGAGTGTGGCTAGGGCTGGAGAAAGACCAGTCTGTTTGAAGGTCTTCTGCAGAAATAAGCTGTAGACGGGAGAGAACTCCAGTGAGGTGGGAGCTGCCTTGCAGTAAGTAGTTGGCTGGGTCATTGATACTCTCAGCCCTAGAGGATGTGCTTAGGGGATCTGTGCCTCAGAGACTTTCTTCTGTCTGTCCTGGGAGGAATATAAGCGAACAAATACCTCTCTATATCCTGCGGATTTTGGGTGGGAACACTCAGGGTGATTCACTGAGGCCTGTCAGCGGGGGCCAATGCCCTGGGAGCCATCATCCCCATCACTGAAGCCCCCCCCCCCCCCGCTGCTCACTACACCTCCTCCACTCCTCCAGCCCCCATGGTCCTTCTGTAGTGTGGAAAGTCTTTTCTCAACTTTAAGTAGTTTGTAAAAACCCAGTTCAGACTGCCCTTGATGGGTTGCCACCGACCAAGACCCCAGCTGAAGAGTTCCAGCCTGTAATTCCCTGTACTCCCGCATAGCCCATGCTCTTGGGGCGTGGTGTTGGCATAAGAGGGTAGGGTTTCAAACACACGCCTTGCCCATTTCCTGTGGCTTGCCACCTGGCCTTGGACACAGTTGTGCCTTAGCCAAGTTTGTCTCTGGAGCATTTGATCTTATGTTCCACGTGTCATTCCGTGGCCCAGAGGAATCTAAAAAAGGATGATGGGCTCCCCGGTGGCCAGGGAAGGGAGTGGGCGTTTGGAGGCCTAGCAGCTTCCAGGCCCCTCAGGCCTCTGTTGCCTGTTCAAGTCACATTAATATCCAGCCTCAGGACCAAGCATCATGGCATGACACTGTTTTGTCTCCCCAAAGACAAGTAAATGTGTTTGGTTCTCTCTAAGAGGGGAGGTGGGCTTAGAAAAAACATAGCCTGGCAAATCCAGCAGTTAGGGATGTCCATGGGACAGGTGCTGTTTCTAGGTTGAGATACTTCTGGAGCAAGAAAAGGGGCAACAGGCAGATGGAATTCTGATTTAGGAGCCTCCAATATGGTAAGGAAACTTTTGAAGTTTCACAGACATTCTGAGCAAGCATCTCTTGCTAACTTGCTCATAAGTCTTTCATTCCACCCCCCGGGAAGGGTTGAGTCTGGCGCCTTGGAGACAGAGCTGAGGCACTGAAATAAGTTACTGCTTTGAACCCAAGCCAAGGGAACAAAGGAGTGGAGAGACTCCAGCTTCTCTTCAGCGGAAGCGCCTGGTCCTCCCAGCCAGTGGCACACTTGAGCCTTTTGCCCGCCAGTGTTTTCATGCCCTGCCCCAAATTTTCTTCTTACCGCTCTTGGAAGATGTCCTTGAGGGCAGTTGGCTTGGCACCCTGGAAGGACAGGAGTGGCCCACGGGGGTCACGCCCATTCTCATGGCCTTAATAGGATGGGCTTCCTCCTACAGCTGGGGCCACACGGAGAGGACCAGCCCAGCCTCACCATCCATCCATCCAGCTGCACCGGGAGCCGTATGTTTTCTTCCTCTCATCTTTCTTTCCTCAAAAGAATCTTTTATGAATTCTTTTTTTTTTTTCCTTAGGAATAACTTGTAGTTAAGGGCAGGGAATTTCCACTAGAATAGAACACTTGCCTTTTGTGTCTGCCAAAAGTCCAGGGTCACTTGGATTTAAAGTGAATTTAGCAACTCTAAGGTCCCTGGACCAGGACTTTTTACAGCCTCCCCCTTGTTCTTAGACTCCCCTAACTTTGGGCCATGGGCACGGTCACAGTGTTGGCCAGGCAGGAAGCCTCTGCTTGCTGAATCTACCCACCCCGTCCAGGCTGTCATAGCAGCCACACTGAGGGCCAGCAGGCCACTGGGTCAGCAAAGAGCAGATGCTTCACGAATGCTGAGCTAAAATCACCTTGCGTGTCTCAAACCTGAAGTGTGTGTACGTTTGTGTTTTCTGATGTTTTGAAGTTGCTGCAGATGGATTTGAGAAATTCAGCTGAAATTGAAACA
Source organism: Cynopterus sphinx (assembly GCA_030015415.1). Taxonomy (NCBI): domain Eukaryota; kingdom Metazoa; phylum Chordata; class Mammalia; order Chiroptera; family Pteropodidae; genus Cynopterus; species Cynopterus sphinx. The sequence continues at coordinate 46,423,951 of CM057390.1, read as the reverse complement.
CGTTTTTTTGAATTGATTCCGCAGAAGGAACTCTGAAGAGAGCCTTTCGTCTAAGGCACGCCTGGGGGTTCCCCTACTCAGGTCTTCAGGGCATCTCACCCTTGGATGTGGGGTTGCATGCTAGGGCTGGTAGCAACTGGGAACGACCCGTCTGCAGACATGCAGGATTTGGGGCATGTCCGTGGTACCCAGGACGTGTTACTCCTGTGTCCCAACCCAGCAGGAGCAGTGGTGAAGAGCACTGTGGCCTTAGCATCGTTCAGACCTGGCTTCATGGAGAAAAATTCAGTTCCAGTTTGGCTGCTCTTGCTGGCTGAGGATGTTTCCTAAGATCTGAACCCCAGTCTCCTCATTGTGTAGACAAGTGTCCCGACTTCTCTTGAAGAATCCACGAATGTCAGTGCTTAGCACGGTGGACACTGGTCACCTTCCCTCTGCCTCTCCTCAGGCCACACAACCCTTCGTTTGACAGCTCAGCATGTGCCTTAGATGACTTTGGTCGGATGGAGAACAGTTTTCTTTGTACAGTGGGGTTTAGCCATTGTGGCCTAAGATCCACGCTGTGTACCATAATTTAGCTTTGGGTTCTTGGTGGAGATTTGAGAGCTGTTACTCTGAGAGTAACGGTTATACAAACTGTCGTTATTGCTGATGCCTAATCAACCATCCATTTGTGTGACTCACAGTAGATTCCGTTGAAGAGGAATGCTTCGTGTCTCAGACTCTGTGCATGCCCCATAAAGCCTGTAATATCTCAGACATGCTTGTGGCTGGGGACTTGGGTGATATGTGTGCCACAGGCCTGGAGTAAAGTCAGCCACAGGGGTATTGATGACCATTCCATTAGCAGTGTCATATCTGTGCCGAGAAGGAGTCAAAGTGGAGGAACCCTGTTAATTACAAGTCTTATAATAATAATAATAGCCACGTTTTATTGAGTGCTTTCTATAGTTCTGGCACTCAGTGACTTGCAATATAGCTCATGACATTAAATCTTCACGATAATCCAGTGAGGACGCTGCAAGTTTTATAGATGAGAAGAGGAGGGTGTTGAGAGAAGCTAAGTAACTTGGCCAAGGTCACTTTAGGTTAGCAGCGGTGCAGAAATTTGAGCTGGGTCTTTCTGACACTAAAGGCCATGGCAAGCTGCATCCCTGCTCTGGGCAATTCTAGAATGTCGCCGCTGGTTAGTTAATAACTTGCCCGAGATCACACAGCTGGTAAGTGGCAGAGCCAGGATGCAGCGAGCCTGCTCTGAACCGCTCTGCTGCAGTTCCCCCGTCACAGCCTGCCATGAGGGGGCATACCTGGGGGGAGGCATGGAAACAACTTCAGTGACTGTGTTTCTGGGTCTGGATTCAGTAGGAGGCTCATTTTCCCTTCCTGATATTTATTTCACTAATTAAATTATCACTCTTCGAAGGGAAACGATTAACAAAAGAAAAATTTCATTAATCCTGCTGCCTTAAAGCTTTTATTTTCCTCTGCTCCTTCTCAGTTCTTAACTGGATCATAATTGTTCTGCTTCTTAACATTAAACTCATGAGGCTCCTTTTTTAGAGCTGCATACTATTCCATGGGATTGAGATACTGTAATTCACTTGACCGTAACCCATCTTTCTGCGCATAGCCTTTTTATTTTTGAATTGCTTCTGTTAGCATCAGTTCTGGAAGTAGAATTACAGTCAAAGGATTTAAATGTTCCTACTGTCTTAACTTTTCAAGAGTCATAACTTTTATGTAGCCACCAGCATTATCTTAGCCTGTCGTTTAACCCTAACATCTGGTGCAATACATTTTTTAAAATCTCTTTTGCTACCTTAACAAGTAGCAGTAGCATCATCTGTCTTTTAAATTTGTTATCTCAACAAAACAAGGAGAATGAGTGTTTTCCATGTTTGTTCACTAATTTAGTCAGGACAAAAAAAACCTTCACCATGTTTGATAGTATACATTTTTCCCAGTCTGGTTTTTTTCCCCTTATTTTAGTTGTAGTATTAATCTTTTTAGATTTATATTTTAGAGAATTTAAACATATAGAAAAGTGGATAGAATAGTATAACGAATTCTCATCTAGCTATCATTCAGTTTCAGCAGTGACCAACTCATGTCTGATTTTGTCTTCATTCATGCTCCTATGCAACTCTCCTTTGTTATTTTGAAGCAAATCCCAGATATTATTTAAGCTATGATGATTTCAGTATTTTTAAAATGTAAGGAGTTTTTTTAAAAAATACATATAACCACCTAGTTTTTTACTTTAAAAAAGTTAATCAAACCTGTTGAATTTATTTGATTCAAAAAGAAAGATTTTATTTGAAAGCTAGGCAGAGGCATTGGAGCAAGAATCAGCTTTGGTATTGACTGGAGTCAGAGCCTGAGGAGAAACGCATTCTGTTCGGAGCGTGGCTGACACATCTGGTGCCAGCAGAAGGGAGAGCTGGAGGGAAGTTGGTTTCTTAACCTGGCTTTTTGCTCTTGCAGGCTTATTTGTCACCATGAAGCTGCTGCACCTAGCCTTCCCTAGCTGCTTCCTGCTGACCCGGCTCATCTTATGGACAGCTGCTGCCGAGGCCAACACGGTGTCCACAGGGACGGCTGCCATCAGTGCGGCCTCCTTCCTGCAGGACCTCATGTATCGCTATGGAGAAGGTGACAGCCTCACCTTGCAGCAGCTGAAGGACCTGCTCAACCACCTGGATGTGGGAGTAGGTCGGGACAATGTCACCCAGCCCCTGCAGGGACAGAGGAATCTCTCGACGGTAAGGCTCCCAGCTCCACAGGGCACTTTTTCTTCTGTCCTCTTGGGGTTCACAATCTAGCCAGGCATAAGAGATGAGCTGCTCAGGGCAGGTGGGGTTGGGGCAGGCAAGCCTTGATGACAGGTCACTCATCCGTTGTCTGGATCAGCAAGTCTGAGTCTCCAGCAGCGCCCCCTGCATGGGTGTTTTAAAGCCCTTGCCAAAGGGCAGCTGCAGAGTGGGGGTGCTCAGCCCTGCACACTCTTCCTTGCAACTGCCCGGGTAAGCTGGAGCGCCCAGGACCACCAGCATTTCTCATAGCCTCTGTAGTTGTCAAAGCCCTTTGCCTGCTCTCCCTGGTGAACCTTGCAGCACCTCTAGGTACAGATGGAAAATCTTATTCTATAGGAGAGAACACTGGGGGTCCCACAGAGAGCTTCTGAAGGGACCAGGACTAAGGCCCAGTTCTTTTGGCTCCTGCTTCTCTCTTCTTTCTTCCATGTCATTTTGGCTCATCTGAATCTGAGACCATTTGAGGTAGCCAGGGAATAAGTCAGCCAGCAGCGGCTTCATATCTCAACTTCGTTCCCTGTGCTGAGTGTTGTGAAAAACAAAAATGAGTCATGTTTAGGGGGTTTACTGTTAGGATGGGGAGCTCAACCACCCAAGAACAAAGTTAGCCAATATTAAAATGAAGCATTAAATGCCATGGTTGGCACAGTCATTGCAGGAGTCAGAAATGAGAGTGGGAACCCTGAACAAGCCCGATTCCGTCTGATCTTGGAAGCTAAGCAGGGTCAGGTCTGGTAGTACTTGGATGGGAAGACCAGGTGCTGTAGGTGTAAAAAAGAAAAAGAAAATGAGAGTGGGAGATGAGTGTACCCTAGGATAGTCAGGGAAGGTCCATGGGAGCTGCGACTTGAAGGAGGGTAGAGTTTGGAGAGGTCAGAGGGGCTCCTGTGGCCTGGACTCAGAACCACAGGAAAGTGGTGGGTATCTGAGTCTGAGGAGGCTGCCCTGCGGGCTGATGCTGCCTGACCCCAGAGGCTTCCTGGCATGTCAGTGTCCTGGGGTCAGCAGAATCTAGCCCTCCGGAAGGCTCAGGTACTCTCCCCTGTCAGCACACCCAGAGGGCTGACTCTCTAGAGACAGACCCACCTAAAGACTGATGTGTATAAAGTATAATTAGAAGGAAAACGGCTGTGTTTCACAAGAATGGTGCGTGAGAACCACTCCCCTGCTGCCTCCTAAAGGGACTGAGAGTTTACAGTCTGGCAGGCCCACGGTACCATCACCACGGGTACCGGTACCAGTGCCCAATGGCTCTGGAGAAGTTTCTGAAATTTGCATTTTAATGTAATAGCTCCCTGGGCTATTGTGATGTACAGCCAGATTTGCTGTCTGGTTGAAGCTGTATCTTCAGGGCCATACAAATAGCATCCTGTTTTCTAGAAACCACAGCCCAGTCACAAGGATTGGAATTCAGCTGCACCTAGAACCTCTGGGCAGATGTCATGTGTCAGATATGTCTTAGCCCAGGGACTGATCTCTAAGATTACTTATCAGTTTTTCAAATTTAAGGACTACCTTGCTCTCACCCCAGGAGGTTAGTCTTACAGATGGACAATTACATCTTTTTTCCCTCCTGGAAGGCTGAGTCAGTCACCGCCTAGGGCAAGGTGTGACCAGGTTCTAAGAGGCTTTCTGCCCCTCGCCCTTGTTTCAGTGCTTCAGTTCTGGGGCCCTCTTCGCCGCCCATAACTTCAGCGACCAGTCACGGATCGGAAGGAACGAGTTCCAGGAGTTCTGCCCCACCATCCTCCAGCAGCTGGATTCCCGGGCCTGTGCCTCCGAGAACCAGGAGAACGAGGAGAATGAGCAGACCGAAGAGGGGAAGCCAAGCTCCGTGGAAGGTGAGCTGGGACAGGATGGCCGGGTCCCCTTGCTCATCCCCTTGCCGCTCACTCACTGCTTAACTTGTTGACCAGGTTATCAACATCAGGAGGGGCAGATGAGAGTAATGGTTATGCTGGAATCTTCGTGCTCACAGGTGCTCACAGGACGGGTCCAGCCTGTTGTCAGATGGGGTAGTGTGTGCAGCGGTTGCTTTTATGACCACAGTTCCATTTTCATTTTCATCAAACCACAGGGTGTTTCAGTTTAGCATTTAAGGCTTTGCGGGGTCGCCCTCGGCCCACTTCACCCATCTCCCCCACCCCTGCCCCATACCTCTGCTCCGGCCACGTGAACTCACCGTGGTCTGTGAGTGTACACGAATCCCTCGGGCCTGGATTGTCCGTCCGAAATGCTGCTGCATCAGCACGTGCCACCAACACGTGGCACCTAGCATATGCCACCTGTGTCATGCCTCGTTTCTTGCCGTCATTCTCTAACTCTTTCATGTTGTTTTTACCTGCCTCCATCTCCAAGGTAAGCCTCTTCGGGATAGCAGCTTTTTGCTGTATTATTTTAGGCTTCTCCACAGCACCCAGCAAGAAACGGACTCAACAAATATTTACTGAAGGCTCGGTGGATCTCTGTAATTCGGAGCAGCCGGCCAGGCAGCAGGAGCGCTCCACCCTCAGTAATAGAGGCCCTCGTCTGTTTTTGTTCCTCCACAGTGTGGGGCTTTGGTTTCCTCAGTGTGTCAGTGATTAACCTGGCCTCTCTCCTGGGAGTCCTCGTCCTGCCGTGCTCGGAGAAAGCGTTTTTCAGCCGTGTGCTCACTTACTTCATCGCCCTGTCCATTGGAACCCTGCTCTCTAACGCGCTCTTCCAGCTCATCCCAGAGGTGCAGTAGAACAGACACACGCGCGTCGTCTTCCCCCCACGCGTCCCCACTGCCAGTCCTGCCCTGTCCTCTGAGGCACCCGCCGACTGCCACCTACCTGACAAATTAACTTCTTCTCTCTCGTATCAAGGGACACAAATGACTTCTGACTCTGGATCGCGAGGGCCTCCTCTCATTCCTGGGCACCCAGGTTCGCTTCTGGTCTCCTTAGGTGATGTCAGGTGCAAGGCTGCTAGCATTGGCCCTCCGGTCGGGGGGAGCGTCAGCCTCTCTGCCTCAGTGCCTTTCCTGAGCCCTGCTTTCAGGCCTCAGAAGGAAAGCATCAGCCGGAGATCTCTGCCTTGTCCTTGGTGTTTCGTACCCCTGGGTTCTAAGTAGAGGCCCTCTCAGTGCTCCGGGGTGGCCACCAAGAGGTTTTCCCTCTAGAATGAGGCAGAAGGAGAAGAAGTTACCAACTGACAAATAGAATTGGCCTAAAAAGGTGAGCGATCCTCTTTTATCTTTAAGCAGGCCGTAGTCCGAAGTGGAGAGGGCCACACACAGAGCAAAGCCTTAACGAAAACAAAGGAAATTAAAATTAAAGACAAAGGAAAGAGGCACCCCATCCTTCATGCCTTGCATCTTGACGTTTTCCTGAGAGGACTGGCTTCCTGGTGCCCTGACTTGACTGTTTGGAAATGTTTTTTAATTTTGTTTTTTAATTGTGACTATCGAGGAGCTAAAAAAAAAAAAAAAAAGGCCCAAGTTGACAGTCTGCCCCTTTTGTCAGCTCAGGCGGGGACATGCAGGGGAGGTGATTACGTGTGGACCTCCCTTGGGAGTGGTGGCGACTGCCTTTCATAAAGAGCCCCTGTCCGCGGCCACCCAGCCTTCCCAGAGACTCACCCAGCAGAGATACCAGATGCGCTGCCCAGGCCTTGCCTGTTCGTTCTTGACAGCAAGGAGAAATCTGGTTTAAGGTGAACCATCTCGATGTCTCACAATTCCACGAGAATCTAGCAAGCACTTCTCATCTTGGGCTATTTTTTTCGTCTTTTTTTAGCTCCAAAAATTGAATGTATTAATTTTTAAGTAATTAAGGTAAATGAAATGCCTTGTTGCCTATTGGATCGAAATAACAATAATTGAATACACTTCAGCCCTGTGGCCCACAGGGGCGTGCCTCACCCTGGCTCAGTTTTGTCCTGACCAGGGTATGTGACACTGGGAAATGGTAGAGGAAATGTTTTCTGTGTCAGGGTGACCTTGGAACTCTCTTCTCCATATTGGAGCCCTCTCAAAGCAAATGGGAATTAAAAAAAAAACCCAACCCCGAGAAGTCGAGTCTGGATTTCCTGGGCGTTGGGCCTAACTGTTCTCCATCCCTTCGCCCTGCACACCCGACTTTGTTGCTGTGTCTTGCACAGACCAGACCAGGTCGTGACCCATGAGCCTGCGTGACGCGGGTCAGGCACACACAGCAAACGCAGCAGCACAGTGATCAGTCCCTTCCCAGCTGCTCTCGTTTCCCGTTAAAGACAGCCCTTGGGTCCAAAGTCTGCCGTGGCTGCAGCTGCACACACAGCTCACAGCTCGCTCCTCGGCTGTGCGACGAGGCCTCGCCCGCCCCGCCAGTCTCAGCCAGCCGGCAGGTGCGACTCGGGCCACCAAAGGCAGCAAGGTTGGGGGCCCCAGAGTTCCAAGGCCACCGCGAATTCCTCTTCATTTCTTCTGAACTGGTCGAAAGAAATTGCATCAGACTTGAATCACTAACAAATTGTCTATTTCTCTCTCCCTCCCTACTTGTCTCTCTTGATTTTTCCTTGTTGTTGCTTTTGTTAATGTCCGCCAAACCCTTCCCCGTCGCCTCCCCGTCCCCTGCACCTTCTTCCCCCTAAATGGTGGTTGCTTCTTCCCCCCTAAATGCTCACCCTTCTCCCTGCCCTGGGTGGGGCTGGCCCCCCGCCAACGGCAGTGTGGGGATATGGTCTCCTCTGCGTGACCGTCATCTCCCTCTGCTCCCTCTTGGGGGCCAGCGTGGTGCCCTTCATGAAGAAGACCTTTTACAAGAGGCTGCTACTCTACTTCATAGCTCTGGCGATTGGCACCCTCTACTCCAACGCCCTCTTCCAGCTCATCCCCGAGGTATGGCAAGCCCGGCCCCTCACTCAGGAGCACACGGCCTCCTGGGGACAGCGGGCACTGTGGGAGGGCCCTCCTCCACTTCGATGGAAAGCAGAAACGGTCCTTTCCTTTCGGAAAGTGAAGCTAAGGCTTAGGCGCAGCTAGGAGAGGAGAGGCCGCATAGCACAGGTTTGCAAGCTGAGTTCAAACCCCAGCTCCCTCATCGACAAGCTGTGCGACCTTAGGCCAGTCACTTAACCTCTCTGTGAAATGGGGGAAGTAATAGGCCTAACCTCCTGACGATGTTGCCAGGGTTATGTGAGTATCTGTGAAATGCCCGGTGCCTAGGACATGCTCTCTAACTGTTGGTGAGAAGTCGTAGTGTAGTTAGATTACCTACAGCTCCCAATTTCAGGCTTTTGGCACATAACACACAGAAACCACGTCTACAGAATTCATAGGTCAATAAGATCAGTTCTCCCCAGAAGGGTGTTTTGGGGCAAAGGTGATTAAAATAAAATAGTCTCGTGTCACAAAAATTGAAGGCCCCGTTGCCCAAGTTAGTGAGAGAATGAATCGTCCACAAAAGAGGAGGGAGCTCAGTCTGGATGAAGTTTGGCGGGCGGCCCTGGAGGAGTTTGATCTGATCTGATGTAATCTCTGCGGTAGACTGCTAATGATGGTAAGCACGGGCGCAGACGCCCCGTAGGTGGGCCGACAGGCCTCAACAGAGCCGGAGGCGAAGCGAAAAGATGACATCACGTGCTTCCTCCAGCACTTACTGTTCCAAGATGTGGCTCGAAGTGTTTCTTCAGTTGACCTTTAGCTCAACTGAGTGGCATCTAAAGAATAAGTAATATCTGACCCGTCACAAGAGCCCATATCCCAGAGGCCAAGTTTATAATTCCCGAACCACGCCCTTGTCCTGTGCCCGTCATCCGTCGCGGCTTCTTGCGGAGAACAGTTGGTCGCCTGTTTTCATTCCACTTTGTCCCTGACGTGATTCAGGTTGTCCTGGAGAGTCGACCTGAATGTGTCATTGAGTCTACCCTAGAATTCGATCTTCTGTCTCTTAGAAAACTACACGAGTAGGTAGAGATTGCATTTTGTCCCTTTAAAACAGAAAGGAGAAACTTACCTTTTAAGCAGCCCAGCGTTCTTGGGACTTCTAATCACTTTTATCTTGGGCCCTATTCCTGAGAAGGCTAGGTTTCATTCAGGAGGGCCGTTTCCTGTCAGAAAACCGAGGAGCAGGTCACCAGAGACTCCTGAGGCCCCCCACAAGTCAGGAGCATCCCCAAGATTTCTCCTGTCTACTTTCCAGTGGATTCTTCTTTTTTCCCCCCATAATAAGAGTTTCCAAAAAGAACTCAGAACAAAACCCCCACAATTGACACTTGCAGTAACACAGTCTGCCGCCTGGGCTTTGCGGACACCGAGTCTGCGGCCAGGGGGATGCTGCCCTTCCTAGTATTTACCCGAGGAGTGGATTTCCCGTTTTAGAAAGTGTAATTACACCGCCGGCCCTAGTGTTTACAGGCAGATGGGCCAGGGACACACGACGACAATGAAAATAAACACAGCGTCTTCTCTTTAAACGTGGAGTTTGCCAGCAGAGTCTGCCCTCGTAGCAAAGCACCAAGAGAAGCGGAGACAACCCTCGTTAAAAGTAGAAAACCGTATCCAGGCTGTTTTTCCTGACGGCACAGTGCTCAGGATGATCTGTCTTTCGCATCAGAAAATAAGCTAGCGACGGGACGTTGGGAAGCATCAAGGGTTGGCTTTCGCAGGGACAGGTCGATGGCAGCGACCCCAGTGGGCACGTTGCTTCTCCTTCAAGGAAGTGGTTAGGAGAGGAGAGGGGACCGGGGGCGATTTTTTTTTCTTTTCCTGAACTCACTTTCTTTTCCTGGCTCCACAGGCTTTCGGTTTCAACCCCCTGGAGGATTATTACGTCTCCAAGTCCGCAGTGGTGTTTGGGGGCTTCTATCTTTTCTTTTTCACAGAGAAGATCTTAAAGATGCTCCTGAAGCAGAAAAATGAGGTGAGGCCCAGTTGTTGGTAAAGGAGGTACTTCTGGGGAAGGCTTCCGTCTCTGCAGCGCTTGTGTGGCTTGTGTGTCGCAGTGGTGATGCCACCTCCGCACCCTTACGGTGGGCTTGGGAGGGGGGAAGCCCACGCTTTTCGTGAGCAGACAGCGCATTTCGCCTCCCGAGGACACCAGCAGGGGGCGAGGGCGGACCAGGAACCTGGTCTCTGGCCTGTGCTGCCTTCACTAGGCAGTAATTTATCCAACTTTTATTCTAGATTATTTCTTTAACACACTTCCTACCTTTAGGGCACGAAGAAGGGGCTGGACATGCGCTGTGTGTGAAGTGTGACCGCAAAGAAACAGGGCTGATGGTTGTAGCACATAGTTCCAGAAAGATGCCTTTAGTGCCTGGTGTGTAGTTATCCCCAAAGTAGCTGCTGAGTCGACTACACTTAGCTGTTCCAAAGGAGGAGCTCTGAGTATTTTGAGCGGTGCCACCTCGCTGGAGCGCGTGTGGGCCCTGCGGCCACCGCTGCAGTATCCACTCCCCTGACCCTAACCACATTGCCAGGCCCACGCATTCACCTCGGTCCGGCGCTCTGGCACCTGGCCCTCTGTTTCTGCTTGTGTCATTGGGCTGCGTTTGTTCTGGGAGTGGGAACAGGCCCTTCCCACGATTGGGGCCCGGCTTAGGGTGGACACTCAGGAGGCCTCGTGGCTCGGTGAGTGTCACTCTGAGCACTCCCTGTGGTCCCTCCAGCATCATCACGGACATAGCCACTATGCCTCCGAGACGCTTCCAACCAGGAAGGACCAGGAGGAGGGGGTGACGGAGAAGCTGCAGAATGGGGACCTGGACCACATGATCCCTCAGCACTGCAGCGGCGAGCTGGACGGCAAGGCCTCCGTGATGGACGGGAAGGTCATCGTGGGCTCACTCTCTGTTCAGGTCAGTGGGCCGCCCGCTGCTGGGTTGGGGGCCTGTAAGCAGAGATGGCCTCGATGACTCGGGCCTACCTTGCAAGTCCATCGTCCCCCCTCTGACCAGGGGGCCGTGGGCTTGGGATCTCTTGTAGGACCTGCAGGCTTCCCAGAGCGCCTGCTACTGGCTCAAAGGCGTCCGCTACTCGGATATCGGCACTCTGGCCTGGATGATCACCCTGAGCGACGGCCTCCACAATTTCATCGACGGCCTGGCCATTGGGGCCTCCTTCACTGTGTCTGTTTTCCAAGGCATCAGCACCTCGGTGGCCATCCTCTGTGAGGAGTTCCCACACGAGCTGGGTGAGTGCGCACGGGCCCCGCAACCCCGTTCCACTCTGCTGCCTGCGTTTCTGGCACCGGCAGCCTTCATGTGGCTGACCCCTCCCCCCACTTCAAAACCCTTGTCACCATGAATACATTCTCTGTGCGATGTGAAATCTAACCACTCATTCTTCAGTTAAATTAATTGGAAATTGATCATTGAAAGTGATGGAGGTTTTTGCAGGGATGTCTGTCTTCCCTCACCTCCATCTCCTGTGGCTCAGTTTCCCCTCCTGTACATCGGGGTTGATAATAGCACCTGTCTCGTAGATTTGTCATGAGGATAGAAGGGGGAGAATAGTGAAAGGGACTTTCTATGTTCCAAACACTGTCCTAAGTGCTCAACATAAGTTGTCTCATATCTCACTGATCTCCCAGAGGCTGAGATGCATGTTAGAGGTCTGCTAAGTGGCAGAAGTAGAGGTGCCACAGGCTGTTGGGAGGCCCTTACTTAGTTTTTCTGGAGGGAGTAAAAAGCTTAGACTTTGGAGGCTCAGAGACTCAAGGTCACGTCCTGGCTTTGCCATTTATTGGCTTGTGGCTTTGGGCAGATCGCTTAACCTCTCTCAGTCTCAGTTTTGTTTCCTAAAAATACAATTTATTATGGTCGTGAGGAAGGAGAGAAGTGACACCGTGGATAGTGGGTTGTCTGTTTCGCATTGTTTGTAGCCTCTCGGCTAGACGTACGTGGCCAGGTTCACGAACAGGGACAGCTCCTGGACGTGAAGACGCAGGGTGCCTCGGTCTCGTCACTGCGATCCCACGTCTGGGGTGGTCCTGATTCTCGCACAGACTTTATCAGTTGAAACAGCCTGTCCTCATCGCGCTCTCTGTCCCACGACCTAGTGTGACTCTTCCGCCCACACCCCGCCTCTGTCCTCTCTGCCGCTGTAGGAGACTTCGTCATCCTGCTCAACGCCGGCATGAGCCTCCAGCAGGCGCTCTTCTTCAACTTCCTCTCCGCCTGCTGCTGCTACGTGGGTCTGGGCTTCGGCATCCTGGCCGGCAGCCACTTCTCTGCCAACTGGATCTTTGCGCTGGCTGGAGGAATGTTCTTGTACATCTCCCTGGCCGATATGGTAAGTGTTCCGTCGTTGGTGCCATGTAGACGAACTAGACCAGGTTATCAAAGTCACCGGATGGGAGGACAGCTGGGGAGACATGAGTTTGTCTTTGATAAACAGCTTTATTGAGGAACCATTCGCATACCACGTGATTCGCCTACTTCAGGTGTATGATTCGGTGATTTTTAAGGGGACATTAGATTTTAAAGGATGAAAAGCTTATGTTCCTATTAGCCTATGTCATCAAAGATGATTACTAAATTCAACTCCAGGATCCTCTTAAATACTTAAGTTTTATAGAATAAGTATAGATCCGTGGGAAGCATTATCCCCAGTGTCTGGAAGTATTCATTGTCCTGGACCCGCTAACATTCGATGTAGCCACTTAGTTGATCTTGAGTGTGAAATACCTGATTTGTCACGTCTTCTGTATGAGTAACCTTGTTTGTTGGCATGACACATTCTTTGGTATGTTTACATAAATTATCTTTCGTAGCCTTTGAAAATCATATTTTTGATGAGAGGATGACAGTAGACCAGGGTCCAGCCTCACCCATGGGAACATTTTAGTCTGTGGTGGGGAGGATAGTCTCGTCTCTTAGAGGGCAGGATACTTGCTTGCAGTACTGGAATGGGAAGGTCTCCTCACTGTCACCTGCCTCGCTGGCGAGCAGCAAAAGGCCCCGAGTCACAGCTCCGATCTCCGGCCCCTTACACAGTTGCTCAGTTTCCCAAAGAGGGCACAGTAACATTTTGGTGGCAGAAATATCTTCTCAAATGTTTTTAAGGATTCCAATAAAAGGTTGATTTTTGTCAAAGTGGTTATTTTCAGCCAGCATCTGAACACATCCAGGGCTGCGTGCACGTACAGCACCTGGCTTTACCTCAGTAGTCGTGACGTGCAGTTGACCCTTCAACAGCAAGGGTTTAACTCCGTGGGCCTACGAGTCTGTGGATTTTTTTCCTGTAAACACCTTTACTGTTTTCAGTCCACGGATACAGAGGGTCAGCTGAATGCATTGACCTAAACCATTTTGTATGGGGAACCTGAGCACCTGTGGGTTTTGGTGTCCATGGTGGGGTCCTGGAACCAGTTCCGCATGGATCCTGAGGGACAGCTAAGTTTGGGGGGAGTCAGAAGTTGCACATGCATTTTTGACTGCACAGGGGTCAGCACCCCTAACCCCCATGTCGTTCAGGGCTCAGCTTTAGTGGTGGCCACCTTGATTAAAGAAAGGCTTTAATCAAGTTCTAGAGGCTGTTGCCATTAATTTTCTTTGTAAACCAATTTTTTTATGTGTATACCTCTTAGTTATAAATTATGTGATTCTCACCCCAGTAATAATATTAACTGTCATAATAGTCGTATGTTGTATACTAATTATGTTACCATTTAGTGTAAATGTTAACATAATATATGTGACAGCAATTATTCGATATAGTGTCTACGTCACCCTGAATTCTCCCGGACTTACACGGTTAGGAGAGGATCTGCAGCTCTCTCACTTTTTCTCTTCTTCCTCAGTTCCCCGAGATGAATGAAGTCTGCCAGGAGGATGAAAGGAAGGGCAGCACCTTTGTCCCTTTTGTCATCCAGAACCTGGGCCTCTTGACTGGCTTCACCATCATGCTGCTCCTCACCATGTATTCGGGGCAGATCCAGATTGGGTAGGGACGGACCCTGCAGGAGCCTGCGCGGTCGCAACTCGGGCCCTTGGCCGCCCGATCCCTGGTCCAAGGACTCGGCCTCCGCAGAGTGCCTCGGGCAAGTCAGTCATCCTAAAAACTGTGACACGGACTGTATTTCTGCACTTCAATGTCAGCCGTTTTTCAGATGCTCTCTCCTAGTAATAAGCTGCCGTGGCAACGGCCTCCAGGCAGCCCCTCTCCCTTTCCTCTCCCTCCTTCTCAGATGGACTCTGGGACCTGAATGCAGCTGAGAAGACGAGTTCAGCTTTTCCTCCGGTTACCCTGGCCTCTTCCTCTTCGAACCAGTGCTGAGAGATTTCGATTCCTTTCCCCACAATGCGAAAATAAAGTCAGCAGTCATAACCCGGTTAGAACTATCAACAGGTAAATCTATAGTTTAGGGCCCATGAATCTAACTGTGTATCCTGGACCTCAGGATGAACCATTTTTAAGTGGATTCACCTAGTTTCTAGAGAACAGGTACAGGAGACAGGATCCCCTCCTATTTTTTCAGTCTGTTCAGTTGCCTCTTTTCTCAGAGGGAACTGAAAGTCAGAACAGATGAGTAGGGCAAGAGGGGAGGCAAGATCATCCTGAGAAAGAGGGGAAGGAGAGCCGATGGTGTGCATCCTGCCCTGGCGGTTTCTCGTGCCCACACCTGGTGTTTCCCAGCCGTCCGGGAGAGCTAGCTAGCATGTAGGTTCAGCAGTCGGGACTTCCCTTTCCTTCCGAATTAACACTAACAAGAATGGAGGGACAGGGAAGATCGACCTGCAGAAAATCAGCTGGTTTTGCTGTGCTTTCCACCTCCCCTCCCCCACTCCCACCTTCTGAGACACTATAGCTGCCTCGCTAGAAGCACATTCTGAGCACATTGACGATGCTGGTGTTAGAGGGGAGACGGCACAAATTTACCTCCCCTGGCCAACATGTCCCTGCAAAGTGGCAAGTCGACTTGTGGAACTGGATGGAGTGCAGCTCGTGCTCTTTTTGACAAGGGTCATCAGAAAAGGCATCCGTGCAGGCAACAGCACTCAGCACTTGCTGATTGCCTAAGTAAAAGTCGGAATAATAAAACTCTGAGGTGTAAGGTCCAGAACTGGGGTTGAGCTCTGAAGGTGTTTGCAGAACAGAGGTCCTGCTGATGATGCTGTGAGTGGGTTTAAAGACGGCACACTGTCTAGGTTACCACCTTCTTCCTTTACCCCAAACAAGAAAGGGCGAATCCTGTATTGCATTGAATGTTGACCGCTAACTCTGTTCAGAGAATGGGTTGATAGGTGTGTCTGTGCGACTGTAGGCTGGCCTCGGGCACTGTGGAGCCCTCTCCTGGGAACTCTGGCTCGGAGGGGAGCTAATCTCCAGGTTCACTAGGTGAATTGATTTATTATTATCATATTGATAATGCAAGATTCTTTAGCCACTTTGGGGAGCCAGTCTCTCCAGAAGCCTTTCTTAGTGGTGCCCACAGTTGCAGCCCAGGGGCTGTATTGGCAAACTGATTTGTGTGCATGACTGACAAGTGCTGGTTCATTGCCAACACCTATATGTTTTTCTCTTCTTACCCAGAAAAACTTTCCACTATACAGTAATTGAAAAGCAGCCTCTATTTTGTTTCTGTTTTTGTTTTCTTTTCTTCTTCTTGGGAAGCATCCCTGAAACCAGGAATATTCTTGAAAAGAACATGAGCAGGAAAACTGCTGGTGATGCTTTATAAATTCTCCTTCTCTTGCCTGTCGACTTGATAGATCTGAGAATGAATGGGCCGAAGGAGGAAAACAGTTTTCAAGAGTCTAGATTAACAATCAGGACTGACTCCTAATAGGATTATGGTCCAGTTTTACCAAAGAACCAATTCCTTGAATGTTGGAATCTAACTTTTTATTATGTTATTGTTGTTATTGTTACTGTTTTAAAACAGTTCTGTCTTTCCTGTTTTATTTTTCCCAAATTGCTTTCAGGAGCTAGCAGAAAATAACACTCACACTTCAAGAATTTAGAAGATTTTGCTTTCCTTAATTTACATCGATGCATTAAATTTGTAATTTTAGCATTCCCTGTAGATCCGTCATTCCTGACAAATATCCTTATTCTTGGAGTAAAATACTATTAGAGTTAGTGGGTTTCTAGATTTAGAAGAACTCAAAAATGTAATCTTTAACCAATTAAAAATAAAATATGAAGTAGTAGGGTGCTTTTCTCTTTCCTGCATGTCAGTATTAAGAACCTTCCTTTCATAGACAGCTGCCTAAAAGGGAAATCCTCTTTAAACTAGAGCAGAGGCCAGTGCTGGCTGGGCTTAGGTGGTGGGAAACACTCAAATTGTGCAACTGATGTGATGTTGCCATTGGCAACAGACTTGCCTCATGAGTTGAAAATGTGGCCATTTCTTTTGGACTTTTAGTGTTAGATTCACTGTTTTAAGCATGTGTGCATATTAGAAGTCTGAGGAATAGCGAGTTTTGAGGACTTCTTTACCCCTCTTTCCTTTAATGGGCCAGCTCTAATTAACAATAACGAGAAAATTCTCTGTCATGTGCTGGAAAATTCTATGTCATGAACCAGGAACAGGGGTTCTGCTGCTTCTCACCCTCACCCTGGCTTGCAGGTTGCCTTTTGTCTTTGCCCCCAAAGGTCTTTTGTGCCTAGTTTCAACTGGGGGCTTTCCTATATTGGTCCTTCACCCTGGGTTTAAAAAAAGAAAGCTTCCCTGTTTGGGTATCCTAAGACTTGTTTTTAGTAAGTCCTCTTCCAAAGAGATGGTTGTATGCCGGAAATCTGCTTAAAGAATGAAAAGTTGTCTGATTTTTGCAAGAGATTAGGTTTTTATTGTTCATATTTCCTTTTACAGTTCTACAGTTCCATCACAGTGTTTTTAAAAATAACTCAGGAGATATGAGGATAAATTAGAAAAGAAAATAACTTAAGTTATATGGACTTTAAATGTTTTATTTGTAAGAATCTATAAATAAAGCTATATTCTGTAACTGTTGAATCCTTGTGATCTTTGCATTAATGTGAGTGCAGTGGAGCCCGTTAAACGCCAGGTGGCGACGGTGTCTCACGTACAAAACTGCTTTATTGGACCAGCTTGTATTGGAAGAGGTTTTAGAAGAAACTTTAAACATCCTAACATGCTCACTTTAAATAATTGATTTATTTTTTATGGGGACCGTGACTTCACAGAGGTGGTATGATAGAAGAACTGGTGTTTCCTAGGAGGAACTTTTCATCACACTTTCCCCTTGTATAAATCCACAACTTGCAACTTGAATAGCATACTTGGTTCATTTAAACCACAACTCCTTTATGCCTTACAGGGAAAAGTCCTGTCATCAGACAAATTCTAAAGCTTTCCTTATTGTTTGGTCATAGGGCCAGGGATCTGCTGTTTTCTTTCAGGTCTTACTGCTGAATACAGTAGAGATTCCCCCAGGCCTATTGCTCAGCCCTTCCACTTTTTTAAACTCAAGAATAATGTGTTAAGTGGCTCATGTTGGTCATTCAAACTGCATTAGCTGTACTGGACCACTACCTGCTGGAGTTGTTCAAAGTGACATTCACTCCATCCTTTGGCTTGTGCCACCCCTGAAGAGCCATCCGACCTCGGAGCCTCGTCGCACACACCTGTTAGTGGACTCGCATTGTGATCGCTGCTGTTCTTTGCTTACTGAGTTCCTTCTTGGTGGAGCTACATCCGGTTTCTTTTCTGTGATGTCAGCACCTCCCACCCAGAAAGAAGGGATGAAAAAGCCAAATGAAGTGCCTGTAAGTTCAGTGTTTGTAAACATGCTCCTTTCCCACTGGCAGCAGTACCTGTTGTCGTTTTCTCTCTTTGGTGTTCGTTTTTCTTTTGCCTTGTTACCTGATCCTTTATTTAGAAACAAAATTTGGAGAGATGATTATGGCCCACGTAGCACAGAGCTAAGCAAAACAAACAGGTCACTAGGAAGGTTAAAACTTTGGTCTTAGCCATGTCTTTGTAACACTCTTGACCAAATAAGCCATTTAGGACCTTTTTGGTGGAAGGCAAATGACCTATTCTGTTGCTTCTGCATACTCTGCCTTACCGTTCAGTGATGCCAAGATCTGCTTTGAACAAACTCCATTTCAAAAATAATGACATCACATGTGGACACAGATTTTGATTTGTGGGAAAACACTCATCTATTTTAAAGATTTTTGAACCCTCAATGATCTAGTGCGAAAATCTAGACTTCTGAAGAATGATAGGTTCAAATCCCAGCAGAAATGAATCCCTTTTATCTTTCTATTTAAAGTAGAAAAAAAAAAAAAAACTAGTTGGAAACAATCCATAGGCCCTTATCGGCCTTCAGCTAAGTATGTTTAGAGCTGCCAGCCAAAAAACATTTTTCTTTCCAGTATCACAAGCCCTACTTGCCAGATGTCTATTCGGGGTTTATTTTAAATGAAGGAAAGGAATTAACAGAGACTACGCTTCCTGTATAACAGCAATCTTTGACCCTCACGGTGGGTGGGATTCCGAGATGGTAGCATCAATCCAATTATAGTTAAGGAATAACCCAAAGTGTGCTCACTCTGGCAATCATAAACCAAGAAGAGCTTATTTTTTCCACTGGGTGCTGGATGTTTTTTTCTCTTATCTGTGGTTTTCTTATAGATCTTTGGAACATAGAGTTTGCCTAAGAATAAACTTAGGCAATAATCCACATAGTTTTTTTTTACAAATAAACACATGTGTAACAGAAGCCATCAGGAAATTCCTTAGTGAAGGCCCCTGATAAACTGGATGAAGTAATTCTAAAAGTGAAATTCACTCTTAAAATATATATTGTCTTGCATTTGGCACTTTTTTTTATGTGAACACGCTTATTTGATATGGGAGGTAGGGGTATTGCTGTTTCTCTTACTGTGTTTGGGGTGATAGGGAGACAACCAGAGGGGCTTCTGCCCTGGAGTCAGACTGTTGGTCCCAGTAGGAAGCAGACAGAGGGGACAAGAGGTTTAGGGGGTGGGGCATGGTGAAGTTCTGCATCATCCTTGGGACCATAGTCCATGCCCACCCAGTCAGTGAAGCAAGAATCAAATAAGATGCAACCCTGCAGTTGGGATATGTGGAACAGGAGGGCACTTGGTGTACCCAAATCTACATTTACTGCTGCCAGTTCTAAAGACCCTTTTGTCCAGTCTCCCTATGTCCACCCTCTATGAGCCAGGCAGGGCCCCTGTGTGGCTACTGGAGGTAGCATGGGTCTTAAAGCAGTGGCTACCAGCATTAGCTACCACCACGTGGCCATCTGGGGTCAATGCCAAGCCCTCTGGGCCCTATACTGGCTCTGCAGACGTGTTGATGTAGGACAGGAAGAAGTCAGAGCTGCCAGATACCTGCGTGTGGCTGCTACCACCGTCAGCTACAGGATGTTCCCGTTGGAGGCCACAGTTTTATCCGCGGGGGCCCTGAACTGCCCGTTGCCCTTGCCATGGGAGCCAAACTTGAAGAGGAGCTCTCAGCTGGCACTGAACACCTTCACCAAGTGGTTATGGAAATCATCACCACAATCTCATTCTGGTTCACAGCCACAAGGTGGGGCCCAGCTGTCATTGGCCCCACTGTCCCCTCGTTGGCCAACCAGCTTGCAATTCAGCTAGAAGGTGAAGACGCTTTGACTGTCAGCCACAGTGATGTGTCCATTCAGGTCTAGGACCACACGCTTGGGGCCCATGAAGTGGGCCACTTGGATCTCAGTCTTGAACTTGCCCTCAGGGCAAAAGATGTCAACCTAACAGTTGTCATTGTTCAACAGAGAAAAAAAGCCCCTGTTGATGTCTCCTGCCACACCCGTGGGGCACTGCAGCTGCCCAGGTGAGTGCCCTG
Source organism: Cynopterus sphinx (assembly GCA_030015415.1). NCBI lineage: Eukaryota > Metazoa > Chordata > Mammalia > Chiroptera > Pteropodidae > Cynopterus > Cynopterus sphinx. The sequence continues at coordinate 46,404,369 of CM057390.1, read as the reverse complement.
GGACCCCAATATGGAGCTTAAACTGGCCCTTCTTGGAGGAGAGCTGGGTGCATTAGTTGCTGCTGCTGCGACTGTATGGCCACGGCTAGCTGTGGGCCCACCATGGGTTGGTGAATTTGCCCCCCTCCTTCCCAAGACTGCCACCTGCCAACAAGGTTGTCCTCTTTGCCTCCTGTGCTGTACTTGGAGCTTGGCCTACTTGTCACCACCTGACAGCAGGGACGCAGGAACTGGACACCAGCGTGAGGTGGAGGGAGGGGCAGGACCTGGGACACAAGGCACGAATGCTGCTTTGCTAGTTTTAAATGCATCAAAGTTTAAGAATGTCACCCAAGCCAATTAGTTGGAAATTTCTTACAAAAGATGATGTTAACCTTGTGGGTTTTAAGGAGAAAGAAGACAACTAATTCAATAAAGGAGACTTTTTTTTTTTTTCCTTAAAGGATTAGGTCTTTAATTATAGATGCTAGGAAGGAAGGGAAAAAGTCTTTTGATCTACTGTATCCTTCCAGAATGGGGGATTCTTTCAAGTGGCATGTTCCTTATAACTTCTTGAGGTTAGTAAAACAAGCTCGTTTGAAGCCAGTGTCTGGTCGTATCCTACAGACACAGCCCTTGAATAGAAATAACTCATGCTGCCAAATTCACACACTTTGATACATTTTGTAGTAACTCTCCAAATAATGTAGTATTTTCTCCCTCTTCTCTTGAAAATTGCATGAGCAGGAGAAAGATTAAATTGAGATTTTTCTTTTCTGGAAAAACTGATTTTTAAAAATTCAATTTAATCAGTGGTTCAATAATGTAACTAAAAGAATAAATAAAATCTAAACATTAGAGATTTCAGCATTGTTTCCATTTGTTTTTAGGGAGTTATATTTAGTCCTGCAAATCTATTTTTCTAATTATGCTCTACTTAGCCTAATAGGAAACTATTTTGTATTCCCTGGTTCATACATTAAAATTTTTCTTGACAACTGCCTTGATCTAGCTCACGGTAATATTTTTTATTGGAAACATTAATCCAGTTTTATAAGCTAGTTTAAACAAGCAAGTCCTTAGAAAAGTATTTTAGTTTGGTGCTTTTTTATTATCACTTTTCATTTTATTATTAATTATTTAGATTAACACTAGTGAAAATGTTCTGAAATATCAGCATTAAGAGATTCCCATCACATTGGCTTCCATGACACATCTATATTTGTGATTGATTTTTCATGAAGCTGGGAATAGGCTCCACCAAATTCAGAATTGTTGAATAAAGCCTTCTGATTTCCCGTGGTGAGGAACGTGTTATATTAATAATCGTTTTCTAGCTGGTGTAGAATGCTTGCTGGAAGGATGATTTCTGTGCCTGTGTTGCAGTGTACACAGTAGGCTAGGAAAAACCATTCATGGTTCTAATTCCCTTTTGAACTTTAGTTTCCAGTAAAGTACAGTCAGATGTAAATTATAGGATGTACTCTAAGCCCATATGTAGACAGAACAGAATTTATAAGCATCAATAGAAGCCTTCATCTTTAACTTATTATTCTCACCATGGAATTTTATAGCTAGAAGTGACATTTGAGATCATCCAATGAAACGTTGTCATTTTAGTGATGAGGCTCAGACAAAGATAAGGATCTTGAGGATGCAGTACTAAGAGCATGTTTGTGGGGCACAGGCTAGCTAAAGACGCAAAAAAAGAAAAAAATAGACTGGTTGCCAAAAGAAAACAAAACCACAAAACCCTCTGAGGATAGTACTACGTTGATTATCTATGTACAGTTCAGTCACCGTACACCCAGGGGTGTGTGATGGAGCGGTGTACTCCTACTCATTCTTTAAGAGTAATTCTCTAAGCCCTAAGAGATTGCCAGTTCCCTTCCAGGTCTTGGGTTATCCATGTGAACCAGGCGGGGGGTGTGGTCCAGGCCCTTCGGGTTTTGTTTTCTCTCCTGGACACACAGTGCTTTCTGCTGGCTTCAGGCCTGTCGTGGACCCAGATCAGCCATCCAGGTCCTAGGTGTGTGATGTTCGGTGAGCTTGTCTGCTGTTTGGTTTTGTAATTAGAGCCAACAGAATAGGGCAAAAGGGACTTTTTTCTCTCTGTTCAATCACCAGCAAGCATTGAACTGGATGAGAACTAGAGAAACAGACGGAGCTGCAGTGAGGTTCTGATTCCAGCTTCTAAATGTTCTCTGAGCTGCGCGCCAAGCTAACACCCCACCCAGAGGTCCCTGTGAGAGTTGGGGGGACAGGAGGAAGGGCGCTCCCATCTCAGGAATGCTGTGTACTGAAGTGGGAAAGGATGTGGAAAGGTTTCCTAGATTTGAGAAGTTACTGAGATTAAGTGAGGGGAGCAGACCAAAGTAGAGAGGGGAGGGGAAAGTAGGTGCGTGCGTGAGTGCCTGTGGTGCCGGTGGGGTTGTCAGAGCTCCTGGGAGGAGTCACAAAAGTCCTGAGCATTACTTCTTTCACCCTTGGGCACAAACAGACATGAGCCATGGAGGGGAGGCAGGTGCCGGGGTATCATATCGGCACCCTCCATGCATGTCAGAAGAAGATAACAGGGCCAAGCCAATTGCCTACATCTTCTCTAAAAAGTATAGGATCATTTGAAAGGGACTGTCTGTTCCCCCCTCCAAGAACAATTACAGTACATGAGATAGGTAAGGAAAGTGTGGTGCTTTTTGAAGTAAATGAAGATAAGCGAGAATGAATGCAAAACTACTAGCCCGAGGTTCTGGCTGAAAGGGCACAAGATACTGAGTCCAACAGAAAGGGTTTGTGTCGGTTCCATCACTGATGCTGTGTGAAGTCTGATGATATATTTAACCTTTCCGCATCTCAATGTCCTTATCTATGAGGTAGAAATGATCATTTCTATACTATCTCCATAATTTATAAAGCAAATGCTTTATACATTAAAACTCTAAACCAGTGGTAAGTAACATTTTGTTGTTCGGATTACTTTTAGCATCAGGAAAATATATACTTCCCCACACATTTCTCACACACGTCTCAAAGCACTTATATATATATATACTCCAAACCTTAATTTCATTTACAGTCGGGGGCAGGATGGGGAGGAAATGATTTGAACCCCTTGCACCATGGGTTAAGGACTTCTGCTCCAGGTAAGAGTAAGATGATATTAATTCATTCAACACATGATTGAGCTCCAATTTCGTGCCAGGTACAGCATGACAATGGCAGTGAACGAGACCAGCCAAGGTGCTCCCCTTAAGGAGTGAGGGAAGACATAAAGAAACAAGTGCTATAGATGAATTAACTTAGGGTGATGAGGTAGAGAGTGTTGGGAGGGCTGTGGCTTTAGCTACTAAGGCGGTCAGGGAAGCCATCTTTCAGGAGAAGGCATTTGAGCTGAGCCATGAGCAATGGGGAGGACACTTTGTGAAGATCTAGTGGAATTTTCCAAGCAAAGGGGACAGCAAGGGAAGAGATCTGGGATAGAAATGAACTTGGTCCGTAAGAGGCCGGTTTATATAAATTGTAGTATAGACGGTGGAAAGCAGGCCACTAGGTCTGACCTGTAGTGGGCATTGAGGGTGAGAGTTGAGCCAAGTTCAAAGAAGCAGACAGGAGTCACAGCACTTTAGGACAAGAGGAGACATTTGAGGATTTTGAGCGAAGGAGTGACACAAATCAGGTTTTGGTTTTAGGTTTAGAAAGATCTGTTGTGTGGGAGAATGGACTGTAGGGGGAGTAGGCTGACAGGATATAGTGTGTGAAGAAATGAGCCTCCTGCTCCACCTCCCCAATTCTACATTTTAAACCCAAGTAACTAGATGAAAGCCAGCGCCCTTCACCTGGGGCAACTTCCCTGCGGGATGCTGGAGCCCAGGTGTGAGAGAGGAATTAAATTCTCTCCTCCTGGACTATTCTGCATGACGCAGCGAGTCATGACTGCCACCATTTCTCCTGCTTTGTGATGAAGCAAACGAAAGTAATAGGGAGGGAAGGCAGCGTTGGGGCTCCCCCTTCCTTGTCATAGTTCTTATGGTTCCCCCAGGAAGACCGAGGGAGAGCACACTGTTAAGAGGTTTGCACACTGCCCTCCCAAATGCCCTGGATATCAACCTATAAATATATACTTATCAGTCAGCAGAACTTTCATTAGCATTTTTTACTCAAAAGTACTTTTTTACTTTGAAAAGATTATGAATTTGATATCAAACAATTAGTGGTAGGATGTTGTTTTGGGCCATGTTTTTCCAATTACGAAATGTATATATTTTTCCTAGATTTACTGATTTTTTTAGACCTCAAGACTGTGGGAGGTGGGTGCATGCCAAGATAATTTAATCAAAATTAAATGCATTCATAGAAAAATATGAATAAAATGTAGTACAGTATAGAATGTCCATATAATACGTATTGCTAATAAAAACATTTTGTGTAGTGCTTTTCATAAAAAAATAGAGACTATACACTATAAAATATCTTTTGTTCTGTGTAGTTATATTAGAAATGCCCCTTTTCTTTTCTAGTTTTAAAAATATTCCATAGTTCTCTTGCTTACATCTGACACAGAAGTTTAGTATTTAGTGGCTTCATACAAATAGGAGCTGGAACCAGGTTACTTTTAATGGATGGTGGAAACTAGGATTCCCTGTGCTTTTTTAAAATTAAAAGCATTCATAATTATTTCTCAGAAGGGCTGGTCATTAATTAAGGTTTCTGAAGTGCTCAGGGAGTTTCATGAGGAAATCCATTAAGTCTCACAAGCCCGCTAAGATAGAAACCTAGATCTGAATAAATTAGAAGAAATGTTAATTAAAGATGATTCTTGGTAATTTCAAATACTTAGTCAATTCTGACCGATGCAGAAAGTAAAAGGAAAGAGAATCGGATTCACCAATTAGATAATAACACAACCGACCCTGGCCAGGTGGAGAGGGATGCAAGCTGAGTGACATAGAACTCTCCGGTCGTTACTGGGAACCGCTAACGTAATGACTAAAAATGTCACCACCACCAATAAAGTTAAGTCTTATTTATTTAAAAAAAAGTTGTTTGAGTAAGGAGTTTAATTAGAATTATCTTCTTTTTGTCTTTTCATTGAGTGATTCTAGATGTTTCGTTTTGATCAGAGGAGTCAGTCAGAAAGTCTCCCAAATAAACATTTAATGCTTCTGGAAATAGGCCTGGACAATAGGCCCTTGAAAGGAAATAGCACTTTATTTTCATGTAGTTATAACGTAATATTTTCTCACCATAGAAAACATAAAATACAAAAAATTACTGTTTGATTTTTATAAGTCATTCTTAATCATACCACTAAGAGATGGCTACTGTTAACATTTTTTTCCCCTTCTGATAATGCTCTGTGAAGCTATGAACTGTCTGGATTTTAGTTCTTCACAGTAGCCCTACCACCTAGCACAGTGCCAGGCACAGTCAGCACCTAATTAATATTTATTGAATGAATGAATATTCATATTTCCTCCTAGTCTTTTATGTACGTTTGCTTTTTGTTAACAGAATGGGGTCTATACTGTACATGAGCTTTTTCACTTTCCATTACCTCCGGAGGCTTCTCTCATGATATCAAATATCTTTCTAATTTAAAATGTGATTTTTCATAAGGCATAACGTTCCACCCAATATCATGCTTCATTTCTTATGTAAAATAAATCATATCGTATGTACTATTTGGTGTCTTGCTTCTTTTGGTCACCATAATGTTTTTGAGATTTATCCGCACTGTTGCATGTCTCAGTAATTACTTTTCTCTTATTAACTGACCAGTATTCCATTGTTTGGGTAATTACTGCTGTTGGGCAAAGTACCTAGAGGTAGAATTACTGGGTCATAGAGTAGGTGTATATTTAACATTATAAGAAACTTCCAAACTGTTTTCCAAAGTAGTTGTAGCATTTTACTCTCCCACCGGCCATGTAGAGTTCCAGTTGCTTCCATTCTTGTCAACACTTGGTACTGAGAGCCTTTAATTTTAACTATTCTACTAAGCTAGTGCAGTGGAATCTCAATATGGTTTATTTTGCATTTTCCTGATGACTAATGATGTTAGGAATGTTTTCATCAGCCATACATATATCTTCTTTGATTGATATGACAAAATCTATTTCCAGAGAAGTTGTGCTAATGTAGAATTATACCAACAATGTCGCCTTTTACAAACGTTTTTTGGTTTGCTATGTGAAAAACGGCATTGTTTTAGTTTGCATTTTTATTACTTCTGAAGTTGAACATTTAATATTTAGTGCCTTATAATTTTTTCTTTTATGAATTCCTTGTTCATGGCCTTTGCCCATACTCGTATTGTAGAGCTCTTTTTTTGAATAGTGAAAGTTCTTTAACCTGACCCATGAGATGCAAATATTTTTCCAATTTGTGCCTTTTAAGTTTGTGTTTATCTTTTTCAAGTAGTTAAACATAGCATTCTTTTCATTGCTTTGATCTTAGAAAATCTTTATCTGAATTCACTAAGTTGGTTTTGATCTGATAAATGCACATACTGCAGGAGTGGGTGTCAGCGTCTACTGATATCCATTAGCTCTAGAGTTACCATGATTATCCAAGTAGGATAACTTCATTTTCTTCTAGGTTTTTTTTTTTTTTACATGTAACTCTTTAAATCAGGTTCACCTTATTTTGATGTTGTGCAGTGGCTCCAACTTGAGATCCAAATAGTTGGCTAATTTTTCCATTCTTGTTATTGAATAATCCATCTCTTCACATTGATTTGCAATGTTTTCTTAAACTTTTTGTCTTTAGCTATCCTGTTTATGTTCTTCCAGATGAATTTTAGCATCCACTATGCTGCAGGGATTACTTTATTTTTTGACCTTTAGAGATTTGCTGTTTAGTAGAGGTGTGGAGGTCTGATTACTACTTAAATGAGGAACTTCCTCGGGATAGCTGATCAATTCTCTTGGGTGGAAGACTAAAATCAAGACCCTCCAAAAAACAGAATCAAATTTTATTCAGCTCCTAAAGTGCTCCTGCCTTGCTGGAGTTGCTATGAGGCCTTAGGTCAAAACTCTAAGGCATAAATCAGGGTCTCACTCCTGGGTATATCCTCAGATCTCCCAATATGTAAATTTATATTAATGCAGACTTAAGCTTAACCAATATAATCTTTTAGCTAAGAGCTGTCCAAAAGAATTTTCTGCTGTGATAGAAATGTCCTATTCTCCCATGTCCAACAAGATAGCCACTAGCCACATGTAATTATCAAGCACTTGAAATGTGGCTAGTGTACTTGAGGTACTGAATTTTATTTAAATGTCCATAGCCACATACGACTTCTTATTGGCCACCACAGGAACTGCATCTATTTCCTTGGATCACAGTTTGTTTTTTTCAATTACAGTTGCCATTCAATTTTAGTTTCAGGTGAACACCACAGTGGTTAGACAGTGGTTGTACATAACTTATAAAGTGATTCTCCCCCACAATAAATCAAGCATCCACCTGGCACTGTACATAGTTATTGTTACAACATTATCGACTGCATTCCCTGTGCTGTACTTTATAGCCCTGTGACTACTTTGTATATTTGTACTTAATCCCTTCACCTTTTCAACCAGCTTCCCAATCCTCCTAGATCTGGGAATCATCAGTTTGTTCTCTGTATCTATGCGTCTGTTTCTGTTTTGTTTAGATTCCACAAATAAGTGAAATCATATGGTATTTGTCTTTCCCTGACATTTCTTTTAACATAATACTCTCTAGGTTCATCCATGTTGTTGCAAATGGTTAAGACTTCATTCTTTTTTATGGCCAAGTAACATTCCTTTTACATATACCTGTACAGCATCTTATCCAATCGTTTATTGATGGACACTTACATTGCTTCCATATCTTGTTTATCATAAATAATGTTGCAATGAACATAGGAATGTATATATCTTTTCAAATTACCGTTTTGGTTTTCTTTGGATAAATACCCCGAAGTGGGATTGCTGGATTGTAAGGTAGTTCTATTTTTAATTTTTTGAGGAGCTGCCATACTGTTTTCCCTAGTGGCTGTACCCTCCCTAATGGCTGTACCTCTTCCAATATCCTATTATCATTACTAAAACCAAAAATGTGTTTGACTTCGCCAGGCACTATCCTCCAGTAAGGGAGGACAGTGGCAATAAGGAAGTTTCTATTCTAGGCTTACAATTTAAGAAAACATCAGTTATTAACCTAGAGATGAGCCAGATTGAGACTCTCCAGAGAGACTTGCCTGTTTACCACTGTAAGCATGAGCAGGGCAGGCAGATACTGTACCACGGTGTCAAGTGGGAAGAAGTGGTTGCTTCTACCTTCGTAGGTGACACAGGGCTTAAGAGAAGGTCAGTTCCTTTCAGAGTCTGCCCCAGGGGCTCCCTGGAGAAGCTAAACTTTTCTTTCCCTTGGAAGTGAAGAGTAGGCCACAGAGCCAAGGCATGGGTCGTGTCTATCCCCCGTACCACTGGATTATAACTAGGATGGACGCGGCCGTCCTTCTTACTATCCTATACTTACTATACTTTATTATATTTACCTTAAAAACTAGGTCTCTGTTTCTGATTAGGTTCCAGATGGCAGAACTCAGGAGTTAACAGTGTATCCAACCTGGTCCCTCCCAGAGATAACACTGCACAAAACCACATTTACAGAAAAACCAGTTAAAAATGAAGGGTGTGTACAAAAGACAGGAGAGCCCGAACTATCGATAAAAACAGGGAAAGCTTCGGGGACCAGGGCGCATGGACGACGTATTCCGTACCAGGCAGGGCCAGGCCCCCCACACGTGCGAAAACGTCAATCCGCGGTTTAAAGGCGGGTTTGGTGAAGGGCACAAGGCCGCAGAGTCGAATCCAGAACGACTCCTGGCGACAGTGGGCGCAAGACCCAGAGCAAAGGGCGGGCGGCCTCGGGGTGGGGAAGGCGCGAGAGGACGAGGACTCCTCGCAAGGGGACTCCAGGTGACGGAGGGTCGCGGCGGCCGGGTCAAGATGGCCGCTCCCCGGCGGGGCCTGTCCGTGCGGGACGTCGGGGCCAGGGTCGGGCGCTCCAGGCCGGGGAGCGGCGGGCAGGCGAGAAGTCAGTCGCAAGGAGGGCGGGCGGCGGAGTACAAGCGGCAGCGGCGGTCGGAGACCGGAGGGGAAGGAGGCGCGCGTGCGCGTGCCCGCGGGGCGGAGGGGACGGGGTGGAGGGGAACCCTCCGCAGCGAGGACCTGGGGTCAGGGGGGCCTCGCGCGGGGCCGACGCCGGGGCCGCGCGCGGGCCGCCGGGAAGTTGGGCGCGCGGCGTGCTGGGGCCGCGCACGCGCGCGCACGCGGCGTCCGGGGACGTGCGCGTGCGCGCACCCGCGGCTCGGGGCGCGAGCAGCCGCGGCTCGGGGCGCGAGCATTGTCCGCGGTCGCCGGCGCGCGCGACGCGGCGCCGCAGGCAGGGGCGGCCAGTGCGCCGGCGTCCGGTCGGCGGGCGGGGTGCGCGGTGCGGGGTGCGGGGTGCGGGGCTGGGCCGCCGCGGCCGCTTCCTGCTCGCGCCGGCGCCGCCCTGAGGAGCCGAGCGGCCCGGGACGCCGCGACCGCCGCGGACGCGGACGCGGGCGGACGTGCACGCTGGCCGTCTCCGGGAGCGGGGAGGAGGCCGAGGGGATCATGTCCGGCAGGAACCTCCACCTCTCCACCACCGAACGCGTCATCAAAGGTGCCGGGAGGGCCGGGCCGGCCTCGTCGCCCTGCGGGGAAGCGGCCCTCGGCCGGGCGACGGCTCGGGGCCCGAGGGAGGGGGCCCCGGGAGGGTGGCGGGGGGCACCCGGCTGAGCCCATCCCGGGGAAGGCCCTGGAGGGGGTGTGGGAGCCGGGAGGGAGGGGTCCCCGTGGGGACAGCCCCGCGGGGGCCCCAGCTGTTTTCTGTTGCACCTGGACCCGCAGCTGGCCGGACTTGCAGGGGAAGTGGACATTTCTTCTCCCACACCCCCAAAAGGGTCTGAATTCTCCCTCCCTCCTTTTTTTAATTAAAGAAACGATTCCCCCATTTTAGTCTCCTATCTGGGGAAGCCTCGTAGGGCGATGCGGGGAGGCAGTTTAGGAGATTCTCCCAACTCAGATCCTTCTGCCACTCCCCTTTAGGATCAAATCAGCTCGCCCTCTCCGTCCTCACCTCTTTAGGACATATACCACGTACCCGCTTTCTCCAGATCGTCACAAGTCACCGCTGTTACTAAAAGAAACAATGTGGCGAAATAAATACAACTGAAACCCCTTTTATTGTGTTTGAGAGGGACTGACAGATCTCTTGATGTTTTATTTTGCTTTTGGCCACACAGACTTGGAGAACAATGTTCTCTGATTCAGATGTCCAACGTAAACGAAAATGTTCCTTACTAATACTTGTAGGGCTTTACAATATAGTTGTTTCTGCCTTTAAGAGTACTGATTTAAACATAACCACCAATTTATGTGCTTTTGTTCAGCCATAAGATTTAAGTACAACTCTTAGTTTTAACAATCGGTTTGAATTGAATACCTAGACCAGCTGTTAGTGGCTTCTGGATAAAGGGGGTTAGCTGTAAGTGGGGAAAACTATTAAAATACTTTTATTTTTTCATTTTGGTAATTAGAAGAACAAAGTAAACTTAGACTGGTGACAAGAATACGTTTTTTTAAAGTGGAAAAGCCCACGGAATAGCCTATGAGGGAAGAGAATTTTAGTTTTTAACTAGGTTTTTTCCCCCTGAAAACATAAAGCATCATAAATGTTGATTGTCTATACTACATTATTTTAGTGTGTAACTTAGTTTTTCCCCCTAAAACGTCAGCATCATGTTGATCATAAATGTTGATTATCTGCATTATGTAATATTTAGTAAATATAATGGGATTTTTGAAATTTACTTAACATTTATCTGTTATCATTAGGGATTTAAATGACTTGTTCATATAACCGACACTTAGCTCTTTAACTGCTAAATTATTTTGCCCATTTTAATGTCAGTCTTTATAACATAACCTACGAAGAGTATATAACCGCCTCTTAAAATTCAGTATGAATATAACCTTCTTTGATAAATCAAGGTCATCATTCTGTACATTAATTTCTGTCCTCTGCTGTTAATATGGCCGGTGCATTCTGCTGTATAAGGGTGTTGGCAGCTTCCTCCTGTACTGAAATGACTCCTCACTGCTATACCAGTTTAGTGCTTTTGTGTTTTTAGTTTATCTCCTCCAGTACTATTTTCTATCTGTCAATATATGCCCTTTAATCTACCACTTCTAAACTGAAGTAGGCAGGAAAACCTGATAAACCAGAATTGTGTTATCACATCAAAATTAATGGGATCTGAGTGAAGCTTAGTGGCAGCCCTCAGACCTTCAAGAATCTCACATACTGAACGCCATTGTAGCATGTAATTTCTACCATAACATGCAGCAGATATAAAGGAAATTTAAAATGACCCTTAAAAAATGTGGTAAAAATGCAGGTGCTGCCTTTGCTAGGCATGCCCACAGTTCAGTGAATACTCTCATGGTCTATCTGATTCAAATTTTTTCAGTGAGATTATAAATTAGTACATGTTGTATACTTTATAAGATTACTCTCAAATAAAGGAAATAGATGATTTCAGGGCCTTAGAATGTGTGGATTTATCTTGTTTTTATAACTTTAGTATATTAACTTGACCACAGCATTTTTGGCTTCCTGTTGACCTATGTTGCTTTTTTCCCTGGGTTTCCCAGAGTTTGAAATACTTGAAGTTTGTTCTAAGAAAGTAAGGTGTGGGTGTATATATAGGTCCATTGTACTGGGTACTAAATCCTGATGTGATGTTATCTTGTCTGGCCAGAGTTGTCTGTGTATTCACAGCTGGAAATCTTTTTCTGAGGTGAGACCACACCCCAGTTGTTTTTGGTTCTGTCATTTCCTGTTAACTTTAAAGTCTACTTAATTGTTTTGTTTGAGCAAATCTTAGCGAGTGGGTGGGTGGGAGTGATTTGTGTTCTGAGTGGCCTTTAAACAGCAACTTTCTTAAAAAGAAGGACTAGACTGCTTGTAGACTGCTTGGTCAGAAAACCCAGGTTTTACTGCTGCTTCTGGAGCTTACTTGTGACCTTGCCTGTCTTTTTTTTTTTTTTTTAACCATACCTTTTTACTTAAATTCTCTTTCTTTTGCTTTGATAGTCTCATCTGCAAAATAGGGTTAATAATACTTTCTTTGTCAGGCTTCTGAGCCATGCAAATAACATAACAGATGTGAAAAGCTGAAGACAAACTATTATGAAACAGGATAGTAGCTTGATAATAGATCACTTACTACATAAGCGGTTAGTAGGGGAATTATTAACACTTGAAAAACATCAGAATTAGAACATACCTGAAACTATAAGTTAGGAAACTGTTCCGAGTCTGGAAAATACCTCTTCTTTAATATAAAGGATATTGGGTGGAATACCATGGGTAACAATGTGCAGTTCTGCCTAGTACTTACTTCGCTGGCAGCTGGTTTCTTTAGCAGTTGAAGGTGTTCATTTTGTTTAAACATATAAGTTTCTATGATTTCACTTATTCATTTAATGTTATGGAGAGCCATCTGCAATGTACACCCGTAGGTAGATGCTCATTTGTTTCTTTGTTTTAAAAGTAACATTTCTCTGAGCCTATAGAACAGTCAATATGAGTTGGGGCATCACTGCCAGTATCTGGGGCAGAAAACTGGAAACTCAAATAATTGAACTCTGAAAATCTTTCAGCTCAATTTTTTTCCCAGTTTCCAAGTTTCTTTTCCTGTTTGAAGAAATTTATTTTCTTTAACAGTGATTTAAAAAAAAAAAAACCCAGTTTATTCCTCTAGGCTGAATCTTTTCAGAAGCAAAGAGGAAATTCACTATGACTTACATGACAAATATGGAGAATCTTTTGTCCAAGTTTGTTAAACCCAATGGGTTTAACAGAAAAGTCAGACTTCTTTTCAGTAAGATGCTGATACAATTCTCTGATTCTCTTGGAATTCAAATATATTGTATATTTATTTAGATAATTGGAGACTACTAGTTCCTAGGAACTAGTAATAATGTGGCACTAGGAATAATGTGGCTATCGCGTTCTTAAAAGATTTTAAGAGTAGTAGTATGGAAAGAAATTATTATCACAAGTATAACCTGAACCCTATTTCAGACTCTGGTACCCATACCTCATTTATTTCCACATCTCTTGTCCCCTGTCCTCCTTTTTGATATATGAAGATAGATTTACCAAGGCTTTTTTTTTTTAATGTTTTTGTTTTCTTTTAAATATAAGCTTAACCCTGCTAATTATAAAGTTGGGAAGTCAGAAAGGAAAGAAAACAAAGGCCTCATTCATTTTCTTCAGAAACAACTGTGTTTAATACTTTCTGTGTATTTCTGTGTGCTGGTATATTTTGAATTAGAAGGAAAATGGATCACATATATTTAAGCTTTTATTATGCAAATGTTTTCATATTATTTAATAAATATTGCAATTTTACCTAAATTTTTTAATGATGATTTTAATCAACATAAAAATGGTTCAAAAGTGCTCATGTTCATATATTTTAGTCCTTTATATTTTCAGTCATTTGATATTGTGCCAACCCAGAAGAAACATTTTCAAGTATAAATGTTCAATGTGAACAAGTTCTATAGGGCGTATCTGTTGAATCTGTCATAGTATTTGTTTAAGTGATGCTTGGTTTACCATTGTAATTAAGCTGCCAAGCTGTTTAATCATGGAAATCAATGCTATTTGAGATTCGTACCTGAGTGGAAGTCTTAAACCTGGAAAAGGACATATTAAATTAAACACTTAATTCTTTTTTGATCAGGAATAAGATGTTCTTTTTTACTTGTATGTTAATGGTTGTGATTGAAGGCTTATTTATACCAGATATTTGCTAACAAAGCTTTCTTCCATAAAGTAACATTATCATATTTCATTGTAAAGTTAAAAAAATGTTTTTGTATCATTTGAGAGACAAATGCTACAAGGACTCATTACTTAAAGTGAATTAAATTCATTAAAAACCTTTTCCTAAGCTGTGTTTGGCAATAGAAATATAATATCTTTCCACTGAAGTAATATTTTGGGGAAAAGCTCATTTTTAGACAATCTATGAGAGACAGACTTATTCAGCTAATTTAGATATTTGTAGTCATTTGGGGGCTTTGCTGCTGCTTAATTGCTAAAAGACTAATGAAAATAAAGAGGTGTCTTTTAATAATTGTCTTTTGGTGCAGTCATTAATAGAACGTAAAACTTTTAAGGTTTTCATGTTAAATTTTAGCTGAATTTTAAATTGCAAAACAGGTCTAAAATCTCAACCCAGGATGTGGTTCCATAGTGTAGTGGTTTGCACGGCTGCTTTACATGCAGAAGGTCCTGGGTTTGCGCCCAAGTGGAGCTATGGTCCATGGTCTATGGCCATGTCACCCTGAACAAGCCTGATGTCTGATCTTGGAGGCTCAGCAGGTTCGGGCCTGGTTAGTACTTGGATGGAAGACCAGGTACTGTAGGCATAAATAATAATAATGAATAAAATAAAATCTCAACCCAATGTGATATCTGATTTAGTTATCTTTATAATCTACCTCATTATTCAAATGTATGCAAAGAGAACTTTTAGTTCCCTATAATCAAATTTTATTTTATTGGCAAACTAGATTTTTATCATGAAATTTTTAGTTTCTTAAGTTTTTGCTTATTATTCGAAGTTCTAACTTGGTAAGTAGGATCCCTAGATTGGGTGGACACAAAGATATAAGCTGGCCAAGGTAATGTGTATCTTTGACGGTCATTAGATTTTTTGAATGCTAACAATTCGTGATGATTTTGTGCAGTATCTGGACAATGCAAGCCCAAGAGACTTAAGTTCTATTCTAAATGATAAAAACACTGAGAGATCATCTAAGAATTCATTCAAGAATTACCTGTGTAAGCTTTGCTAAAAGTGTTTAATCTGAATCTGGTTATAGTAAATAATCAGACAAATCCAATTTCGGACAAATCCAATTTGTGGGACTTTGTACAAGACAACAGATTGTGAACTCTTCAAAAATGACAAAGTGATGAAAAATAGAAAAGGCAGGGAGACTAGTCTAAATGAAAGAAGATGAAAGGACAGTGATAGTCAAGGATAGTGCCAAGTCTGGATTAGGAAGATAAAAAGCTATAAAGGACATTTTGGGGGCCACTGAAGAAATTTGAATACGGAGTATTTATTAGCTATATCAGTGTTAAATGTGGTAATATGGTATTGTCATTATAAAGGAGGAGGTTCTTATTTTTAGGTACTATCTGATGAAGCATTCATATTTAAATGTCATGATGTCCGCTATTTGCTCTGAGATAGTTCAGAAAAAAGAATTACTAATTTGTCGAGAGAGAAAACAAATGGCAAAATGTTTACCGTGGTGAACATAGGTAAAGAAATATTGGTGCACATTTTACTATTTTTTCACTCTTTCATAGGATTTCAGTTTTTCAAAATATGAAGTTTGGAGAGAGAGAAAAAAAGTACAATTAAGAAATGCCTCAAAACAACTGGGCTCGGGAAAGGCTACCATCATATTTGAGGGTTCCTCAGTGTCTTTGTGAAGGAAAGCTAAAAAGAAGAAAATGAGTTTTAAAGTATAGCTGATGTGAAGTGGAAGCACCTTTTTTTTTTTTTTTTTTTTAGCAGAAAAAGGTTTCAGCTTGATGGGGCTTGGGAAAACAGGCAGAAGGATGGAAAAACAAAGTATACTTGTTTAAGGAGTAGAGAGGATGGATAAACTAGAAGTGTCAGAAAATTGAGAGGTAAAATGAAAAGAGGAGAAAGAGGGATGGCTGAAAACCACTAGCACAGCTAACTGATTCCACGAAGGGGACTGCAAGATTATCATGACAGCTATGTGTTTTTTTAAAAAACCCAAAGCTTAATCAGCTTGTAAACATTGTATAAAAAGTATAAAAAATTCAAACATTACGCAAGTAGATATTGTAGAAAGTGAGACAGACTTGTTTTGTTTTATTTGGAGAGATTGAAGTAAAAAAGGTGGTACCGGGATAAAAGTAAATACTAAAAAGCAGTAATACATGGAGGAGATCGAAAGGATTTTCTAAGTGTATTTCCCATCCCTGTTAATCACACCACTTACCCATTTAGCCACTGGCTCAGATGACAAGCCTGGGAGTCAGGCCAGACTCTTTCCTGTTCGTCTCACTTCATATCCAGTTCTCCCAGACTCCGTTCTATGGACTTTTAGTTTCTACAAAACCTCCTTTCTCCCTGTCTCACTTGCAGTAGCCTCTTGCTAGGGCTATTTAATCTAGTGTCCATGCTGCCATCTTGATCTGTGAATAATGTAAAGGATCGTTCTTGTACTTGAAATCCTTCATGAGCACTTTCTGCCCATAGGATAGTTCCCTTCATGCTAACCCTCTAACCCTGTACAGTAGTCTCTCCTTGTCTGGGGGGATACATTCTAAAGACCCCCAGCAGATGCCTGAAACCATAGTACTGCACCCTGTGTGTACTGTTTTTTTCCTATACATACGTACACACATACCTATGAAAAAGGTTAATTTATAAATTAGACACAGTAAGAAATTAACAAGAATAATAAAATAGAACAATTATTATGCTACACTGTAATGAAAGTTATGTGAACGTGGTCTCTCATCAGTAATCTGTAAGCATCCCTTATTTGCAAAAAATTACTTGGTGTCACTTGTTTCAGGGGAGTCTTTGTATGGGTTCAATGCTTTCTGGTGCAACACGCTGCTGTCAGTTGGAACACATTTTCTGTTCATGTCTTTCCCTCTAAATTTAATGCCTTTTCCATCTAACTACGTGCTTATATGCACGGTGGCCATAATTTTGCAGCTTGGGATGCAGTCACAAAACTAGCATGAACTTTTTTTTCCTTCACAATTTCATGAAGACGATTTGTTCTTACCATAGATCTTTGCAACCTCAGAATACAACTTTTTTTCCTTATTAGGTGGAGAACTTTTACCTTCTCACTTAAAGGAAGCACACTGTGGCTTCTCTTTGGTGTGTCCGAATTGCCAGCATCACTTAACCGGGCATAAGAGGGGACTGCTATATTACTTCCTCGTCCTCATTTCACACCCTATTCCCAAACCTGTTTTACTGCTACTTGTATTTCTTTAAAATGCCATGTTGTTTTATATATGTGAATGGGCCTGTCGCATTACTTCTAGGTAGAATCTTGCCACCAGACTTGACTAGGCCCTATTTATTTGTCTTTCAAGATTAACTAAAAAGACGTCTAAGAAGCCTTTTCTCCTCTACTAGAAGGCTGTATAGAGTAGTGGTTTTAGAATATGGGTTTCGAAGGCAAACATATCTGGATTCAAATTCTGTCTTTTAGAAGCTTTTAGACCTTCAGCAAACCACTTAATCTTTTTTTTAACCTCCGTTTCTTATCTGGAGAAAAGGTATAAAATAAAACCTGGCTAACAGTATCATTGTAAGGATTAAGTAAACTCCACAAAATGCAGTGATAGGCATATAGTAAGTGCTCAATACATGCTAACCACTATCATCATCAGTAGGATTAGAAGTTGTCTTCTATATGCTCCCATGAGTAATCTCTATACTTAACAAATTTCTTTAAATATTTTTATGTTCTTTATTTACACTAAGTTGTTCTCTTCAAGGGCAAGAAGTGTGTTTTCTTAATGGTGAACACAGTGCCTAGCATACGGGTGTTTAGTAAATGTTCAAGCGATAAGAAGCTTATTTTATGGAAGATAGTGCAGGAAAGAATACAGGCTCTGCTAATTACTAGCTGTGTGACTTTATCATTTATTTTCCTTGCTTCAGGTTTAAAATGGGAGATAGCTACCTACTTCAGAATTTAAAGATAGCATTTCATATTGTGTGTAAAGTACTTAGCATGGTGTCCATACTGCGTACTTAATAAATGTTAGCTGTTCTTTATTAAATGAGTTAAGCTTCAGTCTTGGAGAGATTTGACAGCAGATTTGTTTCACTTTAAGCAGCATGTGTGAAATGAAGGTTTAAGAGTATATTGTATTTTTATATTTTTCAACCTTAGTCTCCTTAACTTTGGAAAGGATTTAAACCTAAGATGCTTAATAAGAAAAATGATGAAAATTTCCTTTTCTTTAGTGTAGATAGAATTTTGGAAATCATGTATTCATAATCAAATATTTATAAACATGTTCTGGTTATACTTAGAAGCTTAAATATTGTTTCGAAAAGTACTCAGTATGGCATGTAATAGCCTCCCAAAGTGTAACAGGAAATTAGAACTATGGAGTTCCTATGGAAATATCACTGGGAAGATCAGACAACTAAATTGTAGACTACATCTGGCATGAAATGTTTGCTCCCTCACTCCATAGATTGATAATCCTTTCAAGTTTAAAGTTTAACTGCTGATCAGTGGTCTAAAGAGATAAGAATTAATTTGTGTGTGTGTGTATGCCTAGGGACATTTTATTCTGACTTAAGGCTTTGTGGAGGTTTCAAAATAAATAGGGTGGTTTTAGTGAATGGTCAGAATAATAAAGTTGGGTTCATCCATGAAAGCCAATTGGTTATTTCTGCACTGTTTTATTGCAAACATATGCTGTCACTGTAAAGTTATTGTTTCTGTCAGACTATCACTGATCATGCTTATTACTTAATTGGTTCTAGGAGGGCCAGTTTCTAATATGGTGAAAATGAGTTCTGTAACTATCAAAGAACAGAGGAAATGATCTCAAAAGCTATGTCACATCATTAAAATAAAATTACTTATTCTAATTGCTTCTGTAAGGATATGAAAGGTACCCATGACTTTCAGTAATAATGTATAATATAGCCCCTTCAGCGGAGTTTAACTGGTTTATGATTGGAAAGGCAGGTGAGTAGATTAGGAAATAAGCCTGCAGAAGTAGGGCAGGCTTGCCGGCTTAAAATAGGAATGAAAGCAGGGTTATTTGCAGTGAACAGAGAGCTATTTAGGTAAATCCTGGTGTCCCATGAGGGTAAGGCTACACAGTAATCTAAAAATAATAGCTTATAGGCCAGTAACTTTTAAAGTTAATTTTTCACACTTACTGCAGAATTAATGTGGTCATCGCCAAAGTGGCCTTCCTCTTTTATGCAGATCTGCATCAGATGTTAGGTATTTTTACCTGAAAATTTGTATCATTTGTGTAGTGCACATATATTGTAGTGGTATACTGAATTAAATTTGACATGAAAAAGCTGCAGAATTTCTTCAGTGCACTTTAGAAACTTAATTTTAAAAAATGTATTAAATTTTTATTTTAGTAATTACAGATTCACAGGATATTGCAAAAACATGTACAAGGAAGTCCTATATACCTTCCCCGAGGTCTCTCTTCTCCAGTGCAGCATCTCATATTATCACTACTAGATCAAGACCAAGAAATTGATATTGGCAAAATCCATAGAGCTTATTCAGGTTTCACCAGTTATACATGGACTCATATATGTGTGTGTTTCTGTAGCTCTGCATTTTTCATGTGGAGCCTTGTGTAACTACCAACCACAATCAAGATAACTAACTGTACCATTACCACAAGACTTGTGTTACTATTCCTTTGTAGCCACACCCATCCCCTTCCCCTACCAGAAACTCAGTTTTATAGTTTGGTTATTATTTCAAATCATGGACAAACCTGGTTTGTTTAGGGAATTGCTTCTGAGTTGGAAGAATTATAAAATAATTTTTATTGAAATACAGGTAATCTAATGACAATTGACTAATGGTAAACAGCTAGGTTAAAATGTGTTAGCAATTTGGGAGCACTGAAAACTTTTTTAGATGAATATGTATATGTCGTTTCTCAGCTCTGGTTACCAACCAGAATCACTTGTGGAGCTTAAAAAACAAAACAAAAGAAAAACAGGAAAAAATGGATGTGTTGGCTCCATTCCAGATCAATATGGAAAACAATGCTGAGTATAAAAATTTAAGTTGCAAAAAGATACACAGTATGATAACTTTATGTAAAGCATTTAAATATTCTATATTGTGTGTAGATATATTTTGTAGCAAAATTATATGCATGTAGGAAGGATATATAATTACTAATGAACTCTGGGGAGGATGGAGTAGGATGGAGGCTATCTTCATTTTAGTTCTCAAAAAATATTTAACCTATTGGCAAACTTAATATTTTTAAAACTACATAGTAGGTACATGGATGGATGTTTGTAGTATTTATATTATCTCTTTACCATTTTATGTAAAATTATTTTTTGAAATAATTACAGTATTCGTACATAAAGTATTTTACATATGTATCTGGAATTTCCTCTTTTTGCCTTTAAGTATACTTTCTGTTTATTTTATTTTGATGCCAGGAAGTGGAGTGCTGCTGTAACAAATATCTAAAAATGTGATAGTAGCTTTGAAACTTCCAGGAGACTCAGCTTAAATCTCAACCTTCTGATGCCCTTCCTTGATTTCTGTAGCCATCACTGATATTCCCTTTATAATCTTTCATACTTACAGTCTAAGCCATTCAACAAATTTCTTTACTGTTCTCTGTTTTTTCCATTATATCTTGTTTTACAAGAATTATTTTTTCTACTTAAATAGACCATAAAGTTCTTCAAGGTAGAGGCCATTTGTTAAAATTGTATAATCTACATGTTACCTACACAGTGTGAACATGTAGTAGGTGGCAGATAAATATTGAATTATTTAACATGGAATATAATTATTTCCCTAGTATTTTTAAATTATACTTGCAAAGAATCCTGCCAGTTGTCTCCCATAGATTTAGAACTTCTGGTTTTAACAAATACTACCATTATCCAGGATTCTAGGAAGGCTAGCTATAGAAATTTAGATCTATTCAGTTATCCAATGTTTTGTTTTTCAGTTAGTAACATACAATCTGTCAGCATTTAAAAGGATGACACTGGGTAATTAGACTTGAATTGTAAAGTTCTAACTGGTGGTGTTGGAGATGAAGCTGAAATGTCAGTTTCATAAAGAAATAGGAGGAATTGGTGATTGTACTCACAGTCGTTCCTAGCATTTATTATTAGGAAAAGAGAATGGTAGTTCTATTTGTGATCAGTGAATATCTTCAAAGTTTGCTGCTTCTAAATTAAAGTGAGGTCAGCAACAGTAAGTGGAATGATAACAGAATAAAATGCTTCATTACTGTGAAGAACAGTATAGTTCCGCATGCAAGATCGTATGTTTCACATTCTGAAGTTGACACCAGGAAGGTAAATTTAGTGCTTTATTATTTTTTTAAATCTCTGTTATATTTTAAGATAGAGCTGCAAGTTTCTTGCCATTCTCTTACGCAAACCAAGTATGAAGTATTTATTACAAAAAATATTTGAAGTCCTGAAGTTTTTTGATGAATTTTTTTCATGTCTGTTTCAGAATTAGAGTGGGTTCAAAATAACCACTAATAATCATTTCACTGTCCTTACTCTGTTAATGTGTTTTGTGTGTAGCGGGGAGGGTGTGGGTATGAGACACTTATAGCTAGTTTTATCTAGAATTGTATGAAATCCTTTTGTTCTCATGAGAGTGTATCTTGCATGTGAGTGTTGTTTGTTCTGTGTGATGCCTGTATAGCTCTCATTTGGACTTAAACTTTAATGGCCTCTCAGATAATTTTTGTTCTAACCCATGATTATTACTTTGATTTATGTGATAAAAAAATAGTATTAGAGATTATTTGGTAAAGCGGTATAGCAAAAAAGGATAAGAGCTTAGTCCTTGGAATCAACTTACCTGTTATCAAGATTTAGCTCCTCCAGTTTCTTGTTTTGAGATGTTAGAGAAATTTTCTAGCTTCCCTTAACCTTGGTTTCCATATCTGTCAAATAGGGATCATAATACATCATAGAGTGTTCTTAGGTTAAGTGAGAGAATATATATGTAAAGACTTTAGCATAATGTCATTATGTAGTTAGCACACAACCAGTAAACATTATGATCACTATTATTATTGCAACTGCAGTTAAGAAAATTGAAACAAAATATATTGAAAAGCATTTTGTGGATATTGTAGAACATAAATAATTTAGTATCAGATTTTAACTAACTTATATTAGCTAAGTGAATGTATTAATAAAAAGAATAACATACATCATTACCAAGTAGGTTTTATCCCAGGGATGCAAGGTTGGTTTAAGATTTAAAAATCAATCAATGTAATCCACCATATTAACAAAATAAAGGAGAAAATGCAATGCATATGATTGCTCCAATAAATTCACAAAAAGCATTTGCTAAAAATTCAACACCTCATTTATGTTATAAGCAAACAGATCTCTCAGAAAACTAGGAATGGGGGGAACTTTCTCAGCTGACAATCAACTGTGAAAAGCCTACAGCTAATATCATACTTAATGATAAAATATCGAATACTTTTCCCCTAATATTAAGAATAAAGCAAGGATGACTTTTCTTGTCACTTCCTTTCATCATTGTAAATAGTAGTTCTAGTAGCCATTGTAACTAGTAACCATTGAAATAAGGCAAGAGATGGAACTAAAAGGCATACAGATTGGAAAGGAGGAAGTAAAGCTGTGTTTATTTGAAAATTGCAAGATTGTTTAGAAAATCCTAAGGAATCTATAAGATAAACGTTAGTAATTGAATGTAACAAGATCAGAGGATACCAAGTAAATGTACAAAATCAATTGTGTTTTTATATACTATCAGCAAACAATTGGGAAATTAAATTTTAAAAAATTTCACTTACAATATTACCAAAAAAACAAAATAGGAATAAATTTAACAAATATGTATAAAATCTTTTCACTGAAAAAACCACAGGACATTGCTGAGAGAAATGTATAAATATGAAGTTATAGCATGTTTATGGATCAAACAATACAATATTGTCAAGATGTCAATTCTCCAAATAGATTTATAGATACAATACATTCTCCATCAAAATCCCAATAGGATTTTTCAATAGGAATTGGTAAGCTGATTCTAAAATTTAAATGGAAATGAAAAAAGTTGAGAATAAGCAAACCAATTTTAAGAAGAACAAATTTGAAGGATTCACGCTATCTGATTTCAAGACTTACTATAAAGCTACAATAAAAATAAAATAAAATTTTAAAAGCTACAAGTCAAGACAGTGTGCTACTGGTGAAAGAACAGACAAATAGAAATAGAGTCCGGAAATAGACCCACAGATAAATGGTCAAATGGTTTTTGACAAAGCAACTCAACAGTAGAAAAATAGACTTTACAGCAATGGTGTTGGAACAACTAGATATCCATGTGGGAAAAAAATGAAATCTGCACTTACCCTACACGAAAATCAGTTGATGATGGATCATAGAACTAAATGTAAAAGCTAAAGTGGTTACCATCTTTATAAACTTGTAAAAGAAAACGTAGGAGAAATCTTTGTGACTTTTGGTTAGACAGTTTTCTTAAGTCACAAAAAGTATATACCATAAAAACTGGCAATTGTATTTCATCAAAATCAAAATCTATCGTTCTTCTAAATACATTTTGTTAGAAAATGAAAAGACTAGCCGCAGACTGTGAGAAAACATGTATGTCTTATAGAGAACTGGTATAAAGAATATATAAAGACTAATAATTCACTAATAAGACAACAACCAACAGAATTAGAAGGTGGACAAAAAATTTAAACAGGCAAGTCACAAACAAAGATATACAAATGGCCAATAGCATACAAGAAGATATTCAATGTCATTGCCAGTTGGGGAAATGAAAATTAAAACCAAAATGAAATCCCACTACTCAACCATAGAATGGCTGAAATGAAAAAGCCTATTACCAGTTTTGACAAGGATGTGGAGTGTCTGCAACTCTCATGCACTGATGGTGGGACTATAAAGTTGTAAACTACTTGGGGAAATTATGTGGTAGTCTCTTAATATGTTAATTATACACTTTCCATACTACCCTGGCATCCCAGCCCTAGGTATTTACCCAAGAGAAATGAAAACATAGGATTTGTACAAAATATTTATAGGAGCATTAGTCATATAGCCAAAACCAGGAAATATTCAATAGGTAAATGGATAACCATAAATGGTGTACCCTCACAGTGGAGTACTACTCGACAATAAAAAAAAAAAAAAAAAAAAAAAAAGCTGCCAATAAATGCAACAGCACGGATGAACCACAAAATCACTGTGCTTAGTGAAAAAAGCCAGACACAAAAGACTATATACTGGAAATTTCTATTTTTATAAAACTAGAAAGTGTAAATTTATTTGTATTGACAGTGGTTGCTGGGTGCTGGGCTTAGAAGAGATGATATTTGGTGAGTAATGGAAGTTTTCTGTATCTTGATTGTGGTTTTGGTTTGACAAATATATACATGTCTCCAAACTTACCAAATTGTACACTTTAGTGGATGTGGTTTATTGTACCTAAGTAAAGCTTATTTTTTAAAAAATTATGGAGACTATACTGTAAAATTAATACACAGTTTAGTGCAAATGACTGACTTTGGCAAATATGAGATTGCAGGTTGATAAGCTACTGCCCAATTGAAAGCCTGAAAGAAGGAAATAAATGGAGACTCCCTGTGAACTAGAGATTAGTAGTTTGTTTTAGAATAGTAATGAAATACTGCATGGAATTGAAATATGCCTCTTTTTAAAAGTATTCTTTAGGGAAAAAAATTTTTGCTTTCTATGGCTAGATTTAATATGTGGGTGTAATTTTAGTCATCTTTTATACTTAAATAACTGCAGAAACAGAAAAAGGAGCAAAGGATATGATGTTTATAGATAATTTACAAATGGATAAATTCAAATGGCCGATAACCATATGAACTCATACAAGTATGAGCAAAGATATTTTTGCCACATTATTCATAAAATAATGCAAAAAATAAAAAGAATAACCAGTGTTTAATGATAGCAGATTAGTTAGGTGAATTATATTATCTCCATGAGGCAGATTATTTGAAAATTAAATTGTAGAAGAATATTTGTTGGTGAGAAATTTTTAGTAGTTTAATATGAAGTTCAAAATGAGGTTGTATAGTATAACCAATTATAAAATACTATATTTAAATATTAAAAATATTAAGGTACAGACCAAAATTTTAACAGTGGTTATCTTTGTCTGATGGCATTCTAAGAGATTTGTTCTTGTTTTTTGGTAGTTATTTTTTGTGTGTGTGCTGTTTAGTTTTTTAAAAATTATTTTGCATCAAGTATAGAGTATCTTTGATTTAGAGCTATTTTTATAGAAAGAGTAGTTTGCAAGTTATAAGAAGGTTGATAATTGATACTACATGGGTATTTATTATGCTGTTCTTTGTTTTTCTATAAATTCTATGAGAATTTCAAAAAAGTTTTAAAATAGCTTTAAACCTTCGCTTTATTTACAGCATTGTATAAGCCATATTTATCAAGCTTAGCTTCATTTATGACATTATTTAGTGACAGGTTAAAGGTCTTTAAATTTGATTTTAATAAACATGTATAATAAAAATTGGTTCACATTAGATAGAAGGCTAATTATCACCTCTAACTGCTGGCTGATTTAGACTTAATTATCAAACGAGAAGAGATTTTGAATTTTGACACAAAGATCTGTTGATGATGTATTGATGATCTTTTTAATGGTCTGTAATCTTTCCAGCCATGTAGTAACAGGGTGTTTTTTCCTCTCTGCTGACATCCAGCAGTACTCTGATTTTTTACTGAGTTACAGCTGGATTGGATGTTGATAGTATGTATTACTGTTGATTGAATTACTGTTGATTATAATAGAGTTATATACATTTCTAAATTCTAATTTTATTTATTTGAGTAGGTAATATAGTAACATGGCATAACATTTTAAAAGAGATATAGCTGAAGGGCGTCTTCTTATCCCTAACTCTGGGCTGTCAGGTCCCTGCCATGGGCATGGTAAAGCTCACTCACTACCAAAGACCATGAGGAACACAT
This sequence comes from Cynopterus sphinx, assembly GCA_030015415.1. Classification (NCBI taxonomy): domain Eukaryota; kingdom Metazoa; phylum Chordata; class Mammalia; order Chiroptera; family Pteropodidae; genus Cynopterus; species Cynopterus sphinx. The sequence continues at coordinate 46,378,475 of CM057390.1, read as the reverse complement.
CAGTAGTCAAAGATAAGTTGTATTCATTTTCTTGCTGCAGCACGAAATAACACAGCAGAATAACTGTGGGGCATCTCAGAAGAGGGAATTAGAAAAGGGGATATATAGGGTTTTAAGAGCTAATGTTAGCCATAGAGTGATTTTAGAGTGGAGGTTGCTCTGGGCAGGGATGGGCTAGAATATGTAATTTAGTTGAGTTACTGGAATAGTCAATGGTTTTATCTTCAGTACACATAAGTCCTTGAGGAGTTATTGTCAGTGTGCCTATGGTATTGGAACATAATGAGCTGGTATTAAAAAGGTTTGAGCTCTGTAATGCACATGTGGTTTGGTTTGGTTCAGTTATCTGTTTCACAAGGCATAGTGTTTTTCTGAGTGTGAGCATTGTAGTTTCTGTTTCAATTCTCAGTCTCTGCTTCTGATCATTTGTTACCTAAGCTGGAGGAATTGCTATTTAAGGGAAGTGATCTGAACCATTATTAGACAGGTTGTGAATGTTTCTCAAGCTTTTGATGGGAGTAATTTTGACTTCCATAAGCGCCAGCCCATTTTGTTCTTTTTCGTAAATGATCATTTATTGGATTATCTGATATGATAGTGGCAGACTACAACATTTAAGACCCTGGGGATCACACACACAACATCTGCCACAGACAAAGCCTCAAACAAGAATTTTCATTAAAGTTTGAAATAATATCCCAGGTATCCATGTCTGTTTGGACCTTCTTTTGGTAACCAAGTTGTTTTTTCCCTTTTAATTTGGATATGGATTAATCACCTTTGCCAGTCTATGAAAAATTAGTCCTGTATTTGGTGATTGTCAAGAATAAAGGTCTTGATAGTACTAAGAATGAAGGACAGGGTATTTATTTATAGTCTAGAATCTTGAACCAGCAGATAGAAAGAAGAGCCAAGAGCATAAAGGGCAAAATCATTCAAAGTGCATGATAATCAGTGGCTTCTGGCATCTGGGAGGATGTGTTCTGATCTTGGATGTAAACAGTCTGTTCACATTTTCTTTCTTCTGCTTTTGGACCCAAATGGTACTGGAAATCCTGGCTCAGCCACAGTGTTTGTCTATAGCAATGATGTCAGCAATACACATAATTAATTCTCTGTAGTATCAATAGTTAGGAGTGCATGGTACATAACTTTATAGAAGTTCTTTTGATATGTCTCCACAAGGCTCAATTTCTGATCTTTAGATTATAGCTGGGAATTTTAGGGTGAATATAAGGAAGAATCAGAAACCACTTGTGGATGTCGAGTCAATGGGCTTTAGTTAATTTGTTATATTAACCAACTTTACCAGAGTGAAAGAGAGTGGAATCTTCTATTAAAGTGCATAATCAGTTTTATAAGGAAGTTAGTCACTGCTTATTCTGAAGGTAAGAACATGTTATGAACAGAGAGGACATTTACAAATCTCCAGTCCTTTGATTTATCCTATGAAATGTATTATGAATTTCACCAATCCAAGCTTATTTAAACATAGAGATAACCTTTTTGTAAATAGCTATTGTGTCCATCTTTGTATATAAATGTATGTTTCCTTTAACCTGAAAAATGCACAAACATTGAAGCATATTTACTTTTAACACATTTTACTTACACATGATTAACTTAGGAAGGCAGAGCTTTCCTTTTTATGTATTGTTTTTTTAACCCAATTTTAATAAAGCAGAGAGCTCTCATAATATTTTTGAGTTAATTAAAAGTCAGAGAATGCCAAACAAAATGAATAGTTTTTATAATCCTTTAAAAATATTTTTTAATAAGGTAAGGGACCAAATCTTTGTGTTACATAATGGCCATTTAGTATAAGCCCAAAGATATTGTAGGTGTGAGAAATATTTGAGCAGTTTTATCATTCTGAATTTGGAGAAGGACAAAAGCAAGAGAATTGTCAAGTGACAAGATATGTCATGACTATCCAAAGGTAAGAAATAATTACAGGCAGTATCTTTAAAAACATAGCAACAAATGGCAGTGTTTGTTAGTTTAAGCTGTCCAGTATGTTGATTTGGCACACATATATTGCAAAATGATTACCACCATAGCACTAGCTAAGAACATATTAACACAGACATTTCTTAAGATGGAATTATTCTCTTTAGTCCAAGATAAGCAAAAACACACCTGATACTGTGCATTCACATTCCCCTGTGTTCACACACATCTGAAGGAATAGAAATCTCCCCAAATCAGTAAATGGAATGACACTGTTACAGTTAAAGGTTGAGCTAGAGGGAAATTCTGAGGGTGTTAGAAATTCCTGCAACTTTCAGAGTCATTAACTAATCTCTCATTTCTTTTTAGAATTATGCCAGTTTTCCAGGTTTTGCATTTCTTAGGCACATCAAAATGTGGACTAGTTGATAGAGATCAAGGAGGCCTTCACAAGCCTGAGTTCTATAAATGCTCTTTTTATCCTGGGGTTTGGGGAATCTTTCAGGGAGGCAGTTTTAGAATTTGAATTGCATTTGGAAGCTCTCTCATATTAAAGAGTGCAGACCATCAGCTATTCAGAATTATTTCCTTTTTTGCTTTAAGATGCCTCTCAAACAATCTTGTTCATGTTAAAAGTTTCCCAAGGGGTCATTTGTAATCCAAAATTTATTGGTGAAATGACACCATTTGTTGAGTTATAATCTGAAAATGTGAAGGAAGCAGATAGTGGTGGTACAGAGGAGATACAGATTCAGACTGAGAAAACTCCATGGGACCTGCAGCAGTCGGTAAAGATGACATTTTTGCTGTCTCCAGAAGACATAGAGAGACACCAAAGATCACCTGTGATCAACTGAGGGACAATAAGAACCTCAGCTCCAGGCAGACAGAACAAAGTAAAACACTTCCCAGGATTATAAAGACTAAGGAAAGTCCTTAAGGTTTAGAAAAAGTGACTTAGTGCAAAGTTTGCCTTAAATTTGCCTGAACTCGTCAGTCTTTGGGCCTGGCTGGAAGGGAGTTGTTGGGCCATGCCTGTGGACTTCCTCTTGTAGATGAATGACACTTGAGATACTGAACAAGCAGAGATGATAAGAATGCTGTTAATTAGGTAGAAGCCAAATTTCACTCACAAGCAGCACAATCTGATAAGACTTAAGTCAGAGGACCCAAATATCACCTTGACCCTAAAGTGCTCAGTAAAATTATTGAAATTCAGATACCTCACTGTCAGGCAGGGTAGCCTTGAGCAGCTAGAAATCAAGTGGTGTCATATGTGCACACTCAAAGTCATGTGTCTCCCCAGAAATAAGATCAGCAGAATTTTAGTGGAAGTGCCAGTTGTTAAATTGTAGGACACCCCAAAACCATCTACCAAAGACCATTAAGGGTTTATTTGTAGTAAACAAAACAAAACAAAACAAAAACAAAACATTAGGTCTATTTGACTTACTGCAAAAAGCAAGAGAACTAGAGTACTTGGAGATCTCAAAAGGGGAGGCAGTTAGGATAGGCATCATCAGGTGCTCTTGTCAGATTAGGAACTTCTATTTTAGGGTGGAAGTTTGTAATCTGGGCAAGGATTAGTTAGAATTTATAAACTAGATGAGTTGCTAGAACTCATGAAATTTCAGTGTTAGACAAGTTCTAGTATTTGTGCAGAGTTAATGTGAAATTAGTTTGCCTGAGGTTTTGGAACATAAGGGTCAGAAGGATCTGATGTCAGAGTTTGAGTTTAGTCTGAAGCATGTTGTGGGTTTGGTTCAGTTTATCTGTTTTATGAGTCATAGTACAGTTAAAGGTTATGGCTTCCGTTTCGATTCTAAGGCAGCTAGTGTTAGTTTCTTGTGTATATAAAAGTGTATTTGTAATTGTCGAAAGGACTTAGAAAAATTTTGACTTTTAGGAATTCTGTATTTTTACATTGCTGTGTAGCAAATTATCACAAACTTAATGTCTTAAAACAACACCGTTTTTTAGCTCTCAGTTCTGTGGGTCAGAGTCCAATTGTGGTGTGGATTTCTCTGCTCAGGGCCTCAGAGGTGGAAATTAAAGTGCCCTCCTGGCTGAGTTTTCATGTGGAGGGTCTGGGGGAAGAATCTGCTTCTAAACTTTTTTCCGGTTGTTGGTGGTTTCTTGTAGTAGGAATGAGGTCCCTGTATTTTTGCTGGCGGGCATTCAGGGCCTGGAAGCATTCCTTGCTTTGTGGCCCCTTCTGCCTTGGAGCCAACAATGGAGAATTTGCACTTGGAATCTCTCTTATGTTCAAATCTCTGAACACCTCTTACATATCTGATCTCTAGATCCAGATTAAATGTTTTATGTCAGACCCACCTGGATAATCTTATTTAAGGTCAGCTGATTGGGGACCTTAATTACATTTGCAGACTTCCTTCACAGTACCTAGATTATTAGATGGAATAACTGGGAAGGTGTGTGCATACCTTGGGGCAGGAATCTTGGGGGGAGGGTCTACTTCCTGTCTACCATAACATCTTTCTAATGTTTTGAAGCATAAGCCACAGAATTTCTTCCATGTTATCTTAGTAACTCTTGGTTGTTTATAGGTGTAACTTAAATTTGAGATTGAATTTTTGGATATTATGATTAGAGTCAGTTTGGGGTACAGCTCTGCTGATCTGAGAAAAGGCTTACCTGTTTATATATAAAACTGATTAACATAGGAAAAGTTATTGCCAATGGGATTACCTTTTTTTTGCCCTTGGCTTCTGTTACTTTTTTTCATAAAGTTTATAAAACTTTGAAAAAAATTGGAATGTAGGGCAAAGCAAATATTAAAAAAATCATTTGTCGTCCAAATACTTGCTTATATTTTTATTATTTCAGTTTTGATCATTCACTTAAAAGAATATCATTATGATCAAGTAGTTTATGAAATAGTTATACTGACTTCTTAAATATATATATTTAATTATAAAAGTAATATAGGGTTATTGGAGAAAGTTAAAAAATAGGAAAGTGGGAAGAATAAAATAATTTTGAATTGTTACCTAAGACTAATACTTGAATATATTTCCTTACTGCCTTTTCTGATGTGTTATTTAGTCACAGTTTAGATCATATTGTGCAGATTTATTTTTGAATAAGTACTGGAACACTTGTTTCTAAATAATTGTCATTTGACATATTACTTACCATTTAGTTTTCTTGTACCCTAACCTTTAAAAATGATTCATTGATTCTATAGGAATTTGTTTTAGATTGTACACGTGCCTCTTATTTTCCATATTTTACATATGTATATATGATATATATAGAAGTTTATAATCAATATTTAATGAAATCGTAAAAACCTCTGTTGTCTTTCCAAATTGAATCACGCTCTAAAGGGCCCTGACAGCTGAATTTTCACTGTACCTTGTATGTTATTATCATTAATGGACCAAGGACATCAGCATTTCCACTGGCTCTTCTTCGCTTCCACTCCTTCACATAAGATACCCATGGCTCTGGCATCCTAATGAGGACAGCAGCTCAGGAAAAGAAAATGCTCCGAATAGTGGTCTTAAAAGAACAGAGAGAGTAAAACCAAGCACCATGTGCCTCCTCCCACCTCTTCTCCTAGCCCCTTATACTGACTGTAATGCCAGAATGTCTCATGTGAAGATGCAGACTGATACTGGACCTCAGTACTGCAGTTCCCTGCTAAAACACTGGTAGACTGGGCTGTCTAGCTCTGTGAATTTTTCAGGGATACAGAAAATCATTTTGAGTTACTGGTCCTGAAACTGGTCTGTTTTATTACTTATGGTACTCTGCTTTTGAGGGGAGAGGGGAGGTAAAGACAAAATTTTGGTTTGTATTTTTTTTTACAAAATGTCCACAATGTGATTTGGATGTGGTGGTCAACCATAGCAAGAGAAATTCTGATTTACCAGTGGGGTGAAAAAAATAATAATTCTAGAAACATTTTGTAGGATTGAGAAGGAACTAAAACAGCTAGACTTAAGTATTTTGCATTAAAAATTTTATTAATTATTGAAGAGTAATATACAAAAGTGCACAGATCCTAAGTGTACAGCTTAATGAATTTTTACAAGGAGAACATACTTGTGTAACCAGTATCCAACTCAAGAAATAGAACATTACCTAAAGTAAGTGTTGTGGTAATTTTCTTTCCAGTAGGCTCTGTCGGTGGTAAATTTTCTAGTCTCTTTGATTCTGTGAAGATCTTTCTGTGACCTTCACACATTGTAGAGATTATTTTGACTATGTCCAAAATTTATAAATCACAACCTTTTCTCCTTAGAATTCTATGCATATTATACTAGTGTTGTTAGAAATTTAATATTCCAGAAAAAACTGCAGACCATTGTGATTTAAGTTTTGTTCCCACAGATAGTTTACAAACACTATACTCTAGGTCCTCTTTTTTTTTTCATCAGAAATTCCAAACTCCTTGTATCCATATGGCCACAGCAGGTACCGGGGGTAAGGATATAAAGTCCAGTAACTATGATTATGTGATGGCTGGTGAACGAGGGTGCTGATTATTCGAGGCTAGTTTGTTCCTTTTAACCATTTTTGTATTTCACAGTAACATCATTTTTCATATGCCCAAGAGTGCACATTAAGGCATCTTTTAACAATGCAGATGCCTGTGCAGGATCCTCCAAAGTTCTGATTCCACAGATCTGGGGCCCAAGAATCTACATTTTAAACAAATATCTCATTTGATTCTAAAGAACGTTGTTGTTGGATAAGTTGTTTAAGTCGTGATACTTGAGAGTAAAGGGAGGCACTATTAATAATTACATCAGGATAAAATAAACAGAGTGGAAATATCCCAGTAGACATATACGGACATATATCTGGGGCACGCGCGCGCACGCGCGCGCGCGTGTGTGTGTGTGTGTGTGTGTGTGTACACATATATATGTATATACACACACACACACATATATATATATATTTTTAATGGAAATTTAAAATTTAATTGGAAGGTTCCTGCTGTTTCCTTTATGACCAAATGTAGCTGGATTTTCTTTAGTCTTCTCAGGATTGTGACTGATTCTTCTTTTCTATGAATCAACTTTAACTACCATGTGTATAGAACTATCTAGTAAAAGAAGGGAGGAAGAATTCTGGGCTTCTAAACATAGCTAGGAGTAGCTTGGGGGGAAATAGAACCCACGTCTTTAAAGTTGATTCTTTTTCCCCGATTTGACAGATATTGATTTTGTTTGCCCTAACCTAAAAACCTAGGATTCTTCTGGAACTTTCTGTTATGTATGTCCCAAGCCAATCTTAATTCCTCTTAGTGTTCCTGGTTTAGCTGTGTCCCATTTCTCTTAGCTGGGTGTAATCCTCTCGATCCATTTCAAACTTGCTTTTCTTTTCATTTAAGTGACTTGTTTACTTGTTTTATTTTAAATAAATTGTAGCTATAAAATTTGAGAGAAAGAAAAAATATCTCTAAATTTCTTCTTCAGGAGCTCTTTAGGTTGTTGTCATCTCTACTTATAACTTTTATAATATATAAGAAAAGTGAGTTCTATTTCTGTAAACTGTTCTCAGATTACAACTGAGTAGTATTGGAGGAAAATTATATTTACTGGTAGTAGTACTACTACTGGTAGAAGTCAGTATCTGTGGATCTCTTGTCTCTGGTATTGCCTTTGTTGTGATTTTTTTTTGATGATTCCAACATATTTGATTTTATATTATTTCATGTTGTTCTTAGTTGGTTGACCAGGTTCTTTGATTTACAAAGTGGGAGATTAAAAAGAAGCAGACTTTGTGGGGTTCATTTCAAAACTGGCAAAGGGCTGAGAATAAGAGTTTAAAAACCAAAAAAGGGTAAAGTAAGTATGAAAGAGGGAACAGTTAAGTGTGGAATCTTTCATTTCTCTATTTTTTGGGGTTAAAATTTCAGAGGACTGGTGGTTCTCTAAAGTCAACTATAAGAAATTAGGCATCTCTCCTGGTTGAGCCTCATGTAATTTTCTCTAAAAGACGTTTTTTTAAAGCTTATACTCTTAGTTTTGGTAATTCTTTATACTTTTTTTTTTATTATAAGGATTTCAATCATATTACAAGAGTAGAGATACCAGTATTGTGAACTTTCAAGTGAACATCACCCAGCTTCAACAGCTGCTAACACATCTATGCCACTGCTTATTCCGTCCCCCCATTGTCTTAGTATAATATAATTATACTAAGCATATAATTTCATCTGAAAATATTTCAGTAAGAAGCTCTAAACTATAAAAGATTTTCTGTTATTGTTAAAAACAATTGTAGTACTATTACATTTTGGTAAAAATTTATGAAAACCTGTTCAGAATTAACCACCCTGTCTTGGAGATTCACCAGGTGATTAAATAATTCACCATAATATCTTATTTTGTTTGAATTTATAAATAGATTGTCCTGTTAAAATAGTATATTGATAGTCCATCCAAAGACTCATTTTTTTTTTTTTAATTGGGATACTTTTAAGAGTCAGAGGGGATACTATTAACAATTATGCTAGGAGAACAGTTGAAATCTAGGACTGTGCTGGGTAAACTGAGCCATATGTAATTGCCAATTTCAAGATAATATTTACTGGTTGAATAGCTACTATCATTTTTTCAATGAGCTTTGAATAGTCAAAATGAGTCCAGAATAGTCAAAGAGCATGAGAAAACTTACCGTAGGACTTTCTTTACTTGTAAATAATGAGTGATATGGCTAAATCAAGTCTAAAATTTTAAAGTGCCTATAGATTTTGACTTGGTTCTTAATAACTCTTCCAGAAAGCTAGAAGTGGAACCACCAGACATAAATCGCAAATTAAAATGAACTCCTTTTTTAAGATTTATAGACTTGTGGCTACCAGATCACAGGAGATCTAAAGTAGACTACATTATAACATAGATAAATGGGGAGATGGTAGCCAATTCTGAAGTGTCAAAAATATTTTATTGTTAAAATTGCTAATTCACCATCATACTATATAAACTTTATATCCAGCATAAGCTGGAGTAGTTAACCTTCTAGATTGGAAAACACAACTAGACCTCCCATATCTGTTCTTCTCAAGATTATGTTCTGTTACTATAGCTAAAGTATTCTCAGGAGGAGTTCCATCCTTGCAGTAGTGTTTTAGTTATCAGCAATATTTTAAGTAACTACCTTTTAAGAATAAAGTATACAACTTTGATTCCCCTGATCATGAAATGACAAACTTCTGAAACACATGGTTTCACTAAGTCAGTTTCTTGGAAGAAATAAATGCCTTTTTAGTGTCATGATTTCTTTTTCTTCATTTTCTTTGACCAGTTTCATTTTTAACATCTTTTCCATAAAAGAAAGATAGTTGTATCATCTAGTCTCTTGTCTCACTTTTAGATTATGTACCAAATCAACTTCAAATCTTTAATGTTCATGTGTAAAACATTATAATTTACATATACACATACACATCTACCTTTTAAATGATTGACTTTAACCGTGGCTTTTTTAAAGATTAGAATCAATCATTTATGATATGCAGTATCTTGGATTTTTTTTCCCACATAGTTCTGGTAGTATGCATATAGAATCAGTAATATATTAGGTTTAATTTGTTACATTAAAGGGGTGTATTCACGGTTGTTCTCTATACATTTAAGTATTTAAACATTTTTTTTTTCTTTCTAGCTGTCCCGTTTCCTCCAACTCAACGACTTACTTTGAAAGAAGTGTTTGAGAATGGAAAACCTAAAATTGACGTTTTGAAAAACCATTTGGTGAAAGAAGGGCGACTGGAAGAGGAAGTAGCCTTAAAGATAATTAATGATGGGGCTGCCATCCTGAGACAAGAGAAGACTATGATAGAAGTAGATGCTCCAATCACGGGTATGAGAAGTATTTGCACGGTGGCACTTAGATTTGAGCTAATCTGAGGAATGATCACAAATAACCAACTAAAATATATGATAATTTTTTAGGACTCATGAGGCAGTTTCAGGTGGTTTAGTATGTTCGTTGTTCACTGAAGAAATACCATTTATAACTGTATTTCAATTTACAGTTTACAATTGTCTCTTATTTCCAGTAGGACTATTCAGTATTGAGAGATTGACTATAGTTATAGAGCAGTCTAGTGAAAGTGAAAGTGATTTAAACCTGTGATCCCTATTGGTGTAATGCCTTTTCTCTTCTCAGACATAATTTTCCTCCTTACCCTGTCTTTTTTTCCTAGTGTGTGGTGATATTCATGGACAATTCTTTGACCTGATGAAGTTATTTGAAGTTGGAGGATCACCTAGTAACACACGCTACCTCTTTCTGGGTGACTATGTGGACAGAGGATATTTCAGTATAGAGGTAAAAATTAAACTGGATATGTTGGAACTTATATTGTATTTTTAAAAAAGTTTTTGGTGTCTATTTTTTAGTAAAGAAATTAAAATGAGAATACCAGCAGAATTTATAAACTTTGTTACTTTCAATAATTAAAGTGATAGAGAAATGTTTTAATAGATATATAAAACCTTTTTTTTTAGCCAGTAGAAAGTCTGACATATAGAAGAATATATTAACCCAGCTTTGCAAATAAGTTAAATGTTTACTAATCTTTCCTCTTTGAAGATAGTGTACAGGTTGTATATAAAGGACATAAATTACTATTCACCTTAAGTGGGGCTTAAATTAGCCGACCTTCATTATAAGACCATAAGCTGCTGGACTACAGTTAACTCTTAGATTAACTGCTGGTGCTAAATAAGTAGGCACTTAGCTTACTGTATGAATAATTTCTATTGCTATTGCATGTACTAAGCACTTAATAAATGTTCATTGAATGAAAAGTGATTAATGAAGTTAATGAAACCTCACAATTTACTTGTATATATTTTTAAAATGGAATGATGAGAGGAAAATGTTTATAATTAAAACAAAGTATAAGCTTTTATGTATAAAAGATAAAACTACTTAAGAATGTGGTACAAGGGCTTGAGTACAGTGGGCCATATCATATTCATATTTAATGTCCATCGATTCAGCTGGCAAATAAAAGAGAAGTAACTTTGAAATAGTGTGGGTAATTGAATTTATAATGTGCCCAGAATAAGCACGAGATGAGGAAATTGAGTCTGCTTGCTGTTCTTGTAGTCGTATGGTTTTGCCTCTCCCTCAAAATGGGAGAACCTCAGTGTGCTAAGTGTATTTCTGCTGGTTAAAGGTTTATTGTTCAGGCAGTGTCACTGCTAAATATAAGTAAACTCTCTACTTGACACTCAACCAAAGAAGCAGCAATTGTCCTAAAACCGCTAGAAAAATAAATGACAAGAGAAATAGATCTTACTCTCTAGTTAGGGAGTCTAAATTCATGAGTCAGAAAAGTCGAAATGTTATCTGCCATTGCCTCAAATTCATTTAGTGTCACTATGTGGACAAAGGTTGATGATAGAAACTTTGAAAATAAGCACATTTTCCCTACTGCTAAGTAAATTCCTAGTTTCTAAATAGGTACCTGGCATGGGTGGATATCATACTTGCAGACTAGGTCATTGAAAAGATGCCCTATTTCTATTCATATTTCAATAGACGGTAAATCAAAAGTAAGGATGTTTACTTCTTTGTGTGTTTGCTAGTATGAGGAGGTTTTAGAGGCTGAAGAGAACACAGAAGTTAGTGAAGTTTTAATTAGTCATTTAATGAAACAACTTTTTAAAAAAATAAATATTGTGCCAAATCATCCTGACTGTTAACTCACATACTTTAAGATGTTTCAGTGCATCAGCATATTCAATAAAGCACACACAAAAAATCCACAATGACTTTATACACATGTAGTATATTTAGAATATTTATGCATTTTCTTCCTCACTCATCAGTGAACGTTTTTTGATTGTCAACTTTATGACAGGCTCTAAGGATAAAATAAGATGCATGCTATCTATAGGAGCTGGCATTCTAATAGACAAAAAATATACTTATGAATAGATATTTCAGTATAATATCACAGTATTTATTATCAGCAGTATTTTTTATATTAAGACCTAGCACAGTGCCTGACACATAGTAGGCACCTTATTAATATTTTTGAGTGAATGAATCTTAGTTAATCATAGTTCTTATTTGGCTTTATCCTGTTACTTAACGTTTGGCTAAGTTAAAGCATTTTTTTGGAATACCTCAAGAGATAAGTGAATCAAAACTTTGAAGGGACAGTGCTATTTTATTTTTAGTAGTTTTAAATCTGAACTGTAGGACATGTCTAGTGTTAGTTGGAAGTCACTTAAAACCACTAAGATTATAAACTTCTGTAGGTGACAGTGATAAAACTATATTTAACAATAATCTTTATCAGTGTCTTTGATACGCAACAGGGTGATGTTTTTGTTGAATGAAAATAAGGTTAATGGAACCCCTGGTACAAATTTTTGTTATAAATAGTTCTCTTTTATTTTTTGTAGAAGAATTTGGAAATGCAGAATCTAAGAAAGTAAAAACTTGTAAATCAGAGATGATCACCGTTAATATTACATTTCCTTGCAGTCTTATCTTTACATTTGTATATATATATTTTTAAAGAAAATGGAGATCAGTTTATACATTCTTTTTTACAGTCTTTTACTCCCTACTCAACATCATGTCGAAAGCATTTTTCTCTATCATTAAAATTTCTTCAAAAACGTTATTGATGGTATAAATACCATAATTTATTTTACCATTTCTCTATTGTTGAATAATTAGGTTTGTAGCAGCTCCTACATTGCCTGCCTTTTTTCTCCTTCCTTACTGTCAAAATCCCTATTTTGTTGAAATAAATGGGAGGGGGGTGGAGGTTAAGGAGAAAGTTTGATTTCAGGGAGGGACAACCCTTATCCCAACCCCAGAGGTCTGAATTAATTACAGCAATCCATTCCCTGTCACCAGAGGGTTGGTGTAGGGATAAACATGGGACCTTGTTTGGCCCAGTAATATATAAAGGAAACTCCACTGGGTGTTTTTTGTCTGTTTTTTTGCTGCTGCTGCTGCTGCTGGTGGTGGTGGTGGTGGTGGTGGTAGTGGTGGGTGGGTGTGTGTGTGTGTGTGTGTGTGTGTGTGTGTGTGTGTGTGTGTTCGTTCCTGCAAGGTGAAAGCTTTTGGACCCCCTCTCTACTATGTCATTTTAAATGTGGGTGTGTGTGCCATAGCAGCCATTTTGTGCTCTTGAGGAGGTGCTGTAACTAAGGATGAAAAGCAGACCTGCTGTGGATCCACAAATTAGAGAGGTAGGGTGTGGTTTCTTGGTGAGCTGATACACTAAACCTGGACATCTTCGCTCCATACTTCTTGTGTTGTGAGATATTTAGCAACAGTTAATTGGATATTATGTTAATTGTACTGTAAGTGGTATAAGGCTGTTCTACAGTGATTTCTGTTTTCTGTATTGCTGCAGTTAACATCTTTTAAAATATATCTTTGATAACATTTCTGATTTTTCCTTAAATTGGATTCTTGTAAGTGAATTATTTGAAAGAATGTGAGCATTTTTAAAACTTTTAATACATATTGTCAGGTTGTTTTCACAGAACTTTATTTCACTTTGTTTTCTTTTTCCCTACTAGTAATCTTTCCTTGAGCTTGTATGAGAGAGTCAAGGCATGATAATTTTTTTCATGCCAAGAGCAAGCATTGATCTTTCCTGAAGCATTGTGGGCTTTGATTAGTACACTAAGGACTGATCCAAATGTCACTGATAAAACAGAATAGTAAAGTTTCACTTTTTCGAAGCCTTTGATGTTTCTTCTTCATTTGTACCTATTAGAAAGTACTTCCTCTGTGGTAGAGGAAGCTAAATTTTAGTTTCCTTTAATTGTTTTTTAAGTAAGAGAAAAGATTAAAAGGAACATTTTCAGCATAGGATAGCTTATGCTAAATGCACAGAAGCCACCAAAGAGGAAATGATATCATATTTCCAGGTGATGTCAATGTTATCTGATGACCAGCCATTGAACAATTGTTGATATATTGAAGTGATTCTTGAAGTGGAGTAGAAATTCCCTTCACATAGAAATAAAGAAGTAATTGAGTGTCTGAATAGATCTTCTGATAATCATGACCTTGTCATGGAATTTTACAAGGTAATTACACAGTTACATCCTGATGTATAATATAAGGAAATAATACTTGAGATTAGAAACTGAGAAGTATATCAACCAAATTACATTGTGGTGTGGGTATGGTTTGTGCTTTTATATAGCTCATTACTTCAAAAACATGAGTTTGTTTTTTCAAGAGGCAGAAGTAAAGACTTAAATAAAATTAAAAGACGTATAATGTTCTTGGTTAGGAAAGGTAAGTATAGAAAAAAGGTAGTGCTAAGTTTCTATATAGATTTAATGTACTTTTTCCTCAGAATACTTTGTGTAAGTTATGTTAAAGACAAAAGTCAACCAAAAAAAGAAAAAAGTCATGTAAGTGTATTTGTATGTGCCTATGTATTTAGGTTTTATATTTTATAATGCCTGTCTCAAATAAAATATATAAATATTTTTGATCTAACAGTTCCATTTTTGAGAAGTTATACTACAGACGCACCCATAATTATGTACAATGACATATGAATGCATGTTTTGTCACAATAATTGAGAGTTTCCACTGGCATTTAATGAGCAGGGCCAGGTATACAAAACATCCTACACTATGAAAGAGACTCCTAAACAACAAAAATTATGCTTTTCTAGTGGTTAGTAGTACCTGTGTTGAGAACCATTGTTAAATTCTGGGAATATGGGGATGAGAAAGCAAAGCCAAATTCTTTATTGTGTTTTTAATGAGAAGAAGAGCATTATATGTTTGTTTCGTGTCTGTGAAAATCAAATCAGGGTAAGGTGCTAAAGGGGGACAGGAGCAGCTAATTTTGAAGAAGGTCAGGGAAGGCCTGTCTGAGGAGGCAACATTTGGACAGGAACTCATATGACCCGAGGGAATGGGCCATGCAGAGAAGAGGAGGTTGGGGCGTACATTCTAGGCAGAGGACACAAGTGTATCATCTCTGAGGCAGGAGCTGAGACGAAGGCAGTTCACCAGTAGTAACAAGGCTGGTGTGGCAGGACAGTAATGGGTAAGGGGAAGGTGCCCCGATGTATCAGAGAGCTGGGCGGGTTTTAGGTCATGTCAGGCCTTGCAAACTATAGTAAGGAGTTTGAGTTTTATTCTGAATATGATAGGAAGCCATTGGATTTTTATTTATTTTATTTTTTTTAGTAAGAAAGTGACACATTCACATTTACGTTTTACAACAGTTACTCTGGCTGGTATGTCATGTGAATTGACTATAGGAGCCCGTGAGTGGATACAGGGAGACCAGTAGGAATCTAATGCAGTAAGAATGGGCTAGAGATGTTGGTGACTTAGGTTAGGCATGTGAAGAAGCATTTGGATTTAGAACGTTGCGGTCTTTCTTTTTTGAGAGATGGTAAAATCTCAGTTGAATTAATCAAGCTCTCGAGGTCATGGCACATTTATTACCCATGTTTGTAAAGTTCTATCTTTTTTTTCCTTATCTGTCACCTCTATTTTCCTGGCTCTCTCTTCCCACTGGACATGTTTCTATTATATTTGGTACATGCCTCAGAATACATGTATTAATATTTTAACAAAGTGTTTATTGATAAAGTATTTCAGTTTTGCATAAATGTTACAGTGCTGTTCAGTGGTTCTCAAACTTTAGCATGCATCATAAATACCTCGAGAGCTTGTTCAAAAACAGTTGCCTCCAATTTCTTTCTATAAAGCACCTTATGATATAAATCAACTTATGGTCTCATGTCTTAATTCTGTATGGTTTATGAACAATAGTGGGAAAAGGGTATATGCCTTTATATTTGAACTGACTATTGCCAGATCACTCTTCGGGATAGCTAGCTGTACCAGTCTATACTCTTACCTAAGAGTTCCTATTTCCTAACATCCCTTTCTCCAGACTTTGGTTTCATCTTCATTTTCTAATATTTACCAAAATTATAGGTATAAAGTAGTAACTTATTGTTGTTTCAATTAATATTTTTCTAATTCCTAATGAAATTGAACATCTCACAGGTTGGTCATTTCACTCTTATTATAAGTGTTAAGAGTATCTTGTACATTCTTTCAGAGGTAGGTTAAGCATACAAGCATATTATATAATCTATTTCTAAGAAATAAATGTGCTTATCACTGTACATTTCCCTTTAAGTGCTGCTTTATCTGAATCCCACAGATTTTGAGATGTATTGTTTATATTATCATTCAGCGTTTTGTAAGAATTCTCTGTAACCCTAGGACAAGGAAGTATGTTATGTTTTTTCCTTCTAGTCACATGAGATTTTTTGGAGTTAGTATTTTGTTATCAATTCTAATCTATATCTGTTTCTCACCATAGTCCTGTCAGAATTTTTGGGGAGGGTTTGTTTTTATTTTATGTAATTGCAGAATGCTAGATTCAACTTACTATTGTGTTGTTTTTTTAAAATGGGCTTTTCTTCAATTTCATGGTATTTTCTCTGTTTTTATGAGTCTCCTGTTGGAAGTACCTTCAGAGTTTGCTGGAAATTTTTTCATCTCTATTAATATCAGTAAAGTTTTATTCTTTAGGGGATGTTTTTCAACTTGGCAAACAGTTATTAAGAGCCAGCTCTGAAGAATTTTTCCCAATCTTGGCGTAAAATGACAAATGTATTTCAGTATGGGTTTTTAAGGGTCTTTAAACTGACTCAGAAATTTAATTAGAAAACAAAACAAAATAATTTCACCTAAGTGGTTGGGTGCATCATAGATATATACTTTTTTGTGGTTCAGAATGAATTACCCCGAGATATGCCTTTGTGTTGTGGGGGCAGAACAAACTTTCCTCTACCCTTGAGGTTCTTCTCACTGGTAATCAAATAGACATGAGAGAGGTTAGCAAGAGATAACAACCAAATTTAATACATACCCATATATGGGAACCCTGCATACATGAGAGAGTCAGAGACCCCACTTGCAGGAGAGGTTCTAGTCCTGAGACTGTATGTTAGATATGTATATTTCATGATGAATATATATTATCAATCTTCATTACTCATGAATTTTGTATTTGCCTATAGGCCTCCTTGCTAAAATGTATTTATAATCCCTATATCAGTATACATACTGCTTTTGAGGTTCTAGGCCCTCTCAGAAGAAAGAGCTAGGAAATAAATACATGTACACTGACCTATACACTCACATTTTTATTTATTTTCTTTTTCTATCTGTGTATATCTTCAAAAGCATGAGTTCATATGATGCCTCAGATTCCAATCCATCACTCCCCCTTTTCTGGCTCTCATTATGTACAATATGTTCACTTGTCTGTTCAATCCTAGTATAATAAGTCCATAGCAGGCAGCTACATTGTGAAAACCAGATTTACTAACTACAGTTACGGTATTTGTGTACATTTCTTTATGTCTTTAGCCTTGTAGTATGCAGTCAAAATGCTGTTTTCCAAAGTCACTTGGGTTCTTTCTTCCCCCATCTCCTTTGTTGCTTTGTTATCTATTTATAATATAGTTAGGTTCATTTGTTATTATTTATATTTCATTTTGGATTTCTTTCACATCCTGGTTGATTCATTACTTTTTGTGGGGAGGGGACACACATGTAAAACCTTACTGTGGTTCTCAATGTCAAAGCTATACAAAAGGGTATGCTTCAGGAAGTGTCATTCTTCCTCATTGCTCCTCACCTGTTCCCAGTTCCCCCTCCTTCCCACCCCTCTCTACTGTCAGTAACCAGTCTCTTTAGTTTATGTTTCAGATATTTCTTAGTACACATGAGTATATACATGTGTATTTCTATGTCCCCTTCTTTATTACCTTGTTGGTAAAATACTGTAGATACTCTTTTGTACTTTGCTTTTTTCACCTAGCATATCCTAGAAATCACTCCAAATCAGTTAAAAGAAATCTTTCTCACTCTTTCTTTTCATAGCTTCATACTTCATTGTGTGAGTGTCTCATAATCTGCCCAGCCTCTCTCCTGTGAATGGTCATTTAGGTTGTTTCCAGTATTTTGCTCTTACAAACAATGCTGCAACCTTGTGTATTTTCTTATTGTCGAAAGTGTATTTTCAGTGTAGGCTCCTAGAAGTTATCAAAAGTTAAGTGGACGTGTCAGTTTTTGCCAAATTCTTTTTTACCATCCAATTTTTTAAATATAGTCAGATTTACCCTCTTTTCTTTATTCACCTTCAGATTTTTAGTGATTGGTTACAAAGTTTTTTGCCACACTAAGGTAAAATATTGTGTGTTTTTGTCCAGAACTTGTGTGGTTCATTTTGATATATTTAGAGCCCATATCTATTTGTCATCTCTTATATATTATGTGAGATATGGATCTAATTTTTTTTTGAAATAGCACCAGTGTCCAAGAGGCATTTTTAAAGAAGCACATCATTATCCTAGTGATTTAGGATGCCACCTTTATTATATACCAAATTTTTATATGTACTTGGATTAATATCTGGACCATTTTATTCCATTGGTAAATTTACCTATATATGTGCTAGTACCACTAATTTAATTATAGAAACTTTATAGTATGTTTTAACATCTGTTAGGGCTGGTCCCCATTCATAATTCCTTTTCACTGTTTTTCTGGCTGTTTCCTGACTGTTCTTGCATGTTTATTTTTTCATGTAAATTTTAGTATCAGCTTGTCTAATGCCATAGAATAACTTGTTGGTATTTTTATTGGCATTGCAATGATTTTATAAATTAAATTAGGAAGAACTGTAACCTTTTAATGTCACAACATCCTATCCAAGAATAGAGAATGTCTTTCTATTTGTTCGTATCTACTTTGTGTCTTTCAGGAGTGTTCTGAATTTTTCCTGGTATGAGATTTGCACATTCCTTATTAAATTTATTCCTGTGTTTTAAATCTTCTTTACTGCTATTGTAAATGGAGTTTTCTCTACTATCATGTCCTATTTATTGTTTGTGTACATAAAGACTTTATTTTGTATGTTAATTTTATATCCTGTCATGTTACAGAATTTTTTTATTATTTAAATTTTATCATTGATTTTTCTGGAGTTTTTCAGGTATACTGTCATATATCACCTGCAAATAGAGACAGTTTAATTTTTTTTTCTTTACCCATTCTTATGCTTGTAGTTGATTTCTTTTGTCTAACTCCATTGGCTAACACTCTAGTACAGTGTTGAATACAGTAGCAGAGATAGTGGATATCTTTGCCCTGTTTCTGATTTTAGTGGAAATGTCTTTAGTGTTTCTATATTACATGAAAGAGGTTTTAGAATTATATATATGTGGCTGGCTTTGTCACAGAGGTCTGGACATTTGGATAGAACATGGGGACAGAAATTAAGGAGAGGTTTCTATGAAGGCAGCTCTATGCTCTCTCAAATTCTAGGGCAATAGCATATCACATTCAAAGGCTGAAGGTTTCATGTTTCAACTTGGGAATAGTAATTAGATATACCATTACAACAAATCATTTGAATTTATATAAATTATTGATATGTGTTATCATAGTCATAAATAAATATTTTATGCTTATATTTGTCTTGTAGTGTGTACTATATTTATGGAGTTTAAAGATAAACCATCCCAAAACATTGTTTCTGCTTCGGGGAAATCATGAATGCAGGCATCTTACAGAATATTTCACCTTCAAACAGGAATGTAAGTATAACTGCTTCTTTAGAACTTTTCTAGTTACCCTTTACCCAATCCTAAAGTGAATTAAACATAAAGAAAAAAGAAACTAATGGGCCTCAGATGCTTCCTGTTTTCTTCTTCTTTTTTTTTTTTTCTGGTAAGAACTGAGATTCCACCTTTTAACACATTTATTTTGAAAATAGCTTTGGGATTTTTAGGATATTTGGAAAACAGAGGATATTTGGAAAACAGAAAAGTCCAAAAAAGATCAAAATTGTTCACAATCATACCAGTTAAAGATAATCACTATTATCTCAGTATTTGGGACATAGTTTTCTACTCTCTTCTTTATATATAAAAACCTATTACAAATAAATATATAAGTATATGTTTTTTAATAAAATCGGGCTCATATGTACTGTTTAATAAATTGCTTTTTTCACCTTATGTAAGAGCGTTTTTTCATATCACTAAATTTTTGAATGTGATTTTAAAATGTTATTTTAATGTTTTTAAAGTATTCCACTTTATGACTGTACTATCATGTATGTAGCCAGTTTAGTAGCAACTATAGGACATTTAGATTTTTTCCAACTATAAGTAATACTGTAACAGTAAAAAAGTTTATTATTAAAGGTAGAATTTTTTGGAAGTCAAAACATTACTACCTGATAAATTGTTTTTAAATCTCACAGATTTCTTTGACCAGATATAGGTACTTAGAGTTGGCTCTTAACTGACAGCCGGTGTGATAATGACTCTATTGGAGGGTGTTTGGGAGAACTTGCCCCAGAACTTTTGTACTTACTGTTTCTCATTTTCCCAGATATCTGCTTGTAATACTTATATCCTTACTTTATTCATGTTATTTCTTCAGACTGTTTCTTCCATGGTTGCTTTTTCTAAATTTAAGTCTCATCATGTAACTCTCACATCCTGCTTTTTATTTCATATTATTTATCAACACCTAAAATATATATATTCTATTATATAAAACATATATTTTTAATATATTTGTTGATTGTCTTAATCTCCCATCAGAATTTAAACTCCATGATGGCAGGGACCTGTTTTTTTCATGCTTGTTTTCCCAAAATAGTATCTAATAACTCATAGGAGATGTTTAATAAATATTGCTTCAATTAATTTGTTGAATGAATGATCATCTATGATTTGTATTATTAGGATAAACTCTCAGAAGGGATTTACTAGGTCAGAAGACAAGAACATTTTAAAAACTTTTGATACACATTTGAAATAGTCCTCCAAGAAATTATATATCAGTTTATACAGTGAAAGGAAAATACTGAAATTAAAAAAACAAAATTATACCAGTTTCGATTTCTGAAATATTGGCATAGTCTCTGTAAAACAAGGAAGTTAAACTAAATCTCTTGGATCCTGTCTGGCTCTAAAATCTACCTCCTTCAAAATGATCCTGAATATATAAAAATACTCTAGTGTTCCTATAATCGATATTTTCATCATGGATTTCACTTTTTGTCCTATTCAGATTTTTCTTCAGATTATTATCTTGGAGAGGAATACAAGATATTTAAAGCTTTATTCCCAAAAGAATATTCAAAGTTGAAAGAAATACTCTTTTCTTTTTAAAGAAATACATTTAAATTTGTTTTCAGCAACTTAGTCTTTATCCAACCCTGACAAAATCCATTTACTTATAGATGTATTACAATTTGATAGTGTCCCATATGCTCATATTAATTCTCATTACCAGTAGCTTCCTACATTGAAATTGGTAGTTGTAAAGACAGCCTTCGTGTAGATCCTGAAAGAAAAAGTTGTTCTTATTACAAGTAATTTTAGGTTATGAACACTTAAAAAAAAATCCCTTTGACAGAAAAGTCAGCTACAAATGCATAAAATACAGATCATTCTAGTCCTTGGGACTTATTGTAGTAAACACTGTAAATCAATAGATAATAATCAGGAAGTTAAAAAAAAAAGATCTGTTGATGAGTTTTTGAATTGATATAAAGTATTTGAAGAACAATTTTGGAATATCTGTAAGCATTTTGACCTAGCAGTTTGACAGGTAGGAATTTATCATGTAGATTGTATTGGTTTTTTAATGCTGCATAACAAATTACTACAAATTCATTATAGCATGCCTGTCTGGAAACCTTCCCCTCTCTTTTTTATCTCCATATCTCTGAAATTCCATGGGGATGCAGCCTTAGTGGCTCGTTTCCTTCTAAAATGTTTTTTCAAGTTAATGGCCATGCCACCCTGAACACGCCCAATCCCGTCCGATCTTGGAAGCTAAGCAGGCTCGAGCCTGGTTAGTTCTTGGATGGGAGACCACCTAGGAAGACCAGGTGCTGTAGGCACAATAGATAGATAGATAGATAGATAGATAGATAGATAGATAGATAGATAGATAGATAAAGTGTACTTTCAATAAATCTTACTTTTTCTCAGTTGGTCGGGCCTGGTTAGTACTTGGATGGGAGACCACCTAGGAAAACCAGGTGCTATAGGTTAAATAAATAAATAAATAGAGAAATAAATAAATAAAGTGTATTTCAATAACTCTTAATTTTCTCAGTCTCAACCCCTCTTAAAAAAATTACTACAGGTTTAGCTACTTAAAACTGTACATTTATTATCTCACAGTTATTGTAAGTCAGAAGTCCAGGTACAGTGTGGCTGAATTCTCTGCTCAGGGTCTCACCAAACCAAAATCAAGGTGTCACCAGGGCTGCAGTTTCCTTCTGGAGCTTGGGGTCTTTCTCCAAGCTCACTAGTTGTTGGCAATCCTGTGACTCCATCTGTTGGCCAGGGACCGCCCTGAGCTTCTAACTTGCCATGTGGCCCCATAGGTAGTCACAACGTGGATGTCTGCTCTCTTCCAGACATCTGAATGCATCTCTCTGCCTTCCCCTTCTGTCATTAGCCAGCTGGTGAAAACTCTTGTTTTTCAAAGGTTCGCTGATTAGGTCAGGCCCATCCAGGAGACTCCTTCTTTCCCATAGGGAAGTGTATTCATGGGAATCTCAGCATAGTCACAGGTTCCACCTACTCTAAGGGGCACAGATTATACAAAGGCATAGGTCATTTTAGAATTCTGCCTACTGCACTAGGCACTTATAAAAAGATAATAAAATATGGATGTATAAGGATGTTCATTGTAGTGTTAATTGTAATAGCAAGCAAGAGAGAGAATCGAAATGTCAGTAAGGGCCTGCTTCAATAAGTGATAGTACATTTTAAGTGGAATATTAGGTGGCTATTGAAAGATCAAGGTAGATCTAGATGTACTGATATGGAGTGATGCTCAAATATATTGTTAGATGATAGAAACCATTTGCAGAATGTGTAGTGTGATGTCTTTTGTAAATTAGAAATGTCTAATATATAGAAGAAATTGGTAGTAGTGATTACTTGTGGGCATTTCCATAAAGAGGACTTATACTTTTAATTT
This sequence comes from Cynopterus sphinx, assembly GCA_030015415.1. Taxonomy (NCBI): domain Eukaryota; kingdom Metazoa; phylum Chordata; class Mammalia; order Chiroptera; family Pteropodidae; genus Cynopterus; species Cynopterus sphinx. Next base: position 46,355,471 of record CM057390.1, on the reverse strand, counting down.
ATATCCTCCCATGGTACTGCTTGAATTATCTTTCATCACCACCATGCAATGCTATTATAAAAAATTTTTTAAACTGGTAACTTTAAAACTACCCAGTTGAGGCCCAAGTGTTTGAAAGGCTTTTGAAAGCACACCAGGTAATTCAGCTACATGCTGCTGGTTAAGAAGGCCTGCCCTGGAGGCTTGGGAGGTATCTCCCACTTGTCATTCGAAACCGTTTCACCAAGTAGTTTAAAAATTGGAAATATTTCACATTGTTTTTCTAAGTCAAATATTAGAGTTTTCCTCATCACACCTCTGTTTATCTGAGAAAATTAAATAATGCATGTCAAAAAGTTAACGAAGTCTCTGGAATGCTATTTTGCAATAGGTAAGTAATGAAGAAAGCTGTCTATTTGGATGTCTGCATTCTGAATTAAGGTTCAGTTCTCTTAGGTAACATTTTATCTAATTCTTCCACTGTTTTCTTAGAAGGTTTTTTTTTTTTTTTTGACTAGTATAATTGGTTCTCACTATTTTTAGAAGATGGGACAATAGGTTTGGCACACCAATTTTAAGTGTCTCATTTTGCACAGAATTTCTTATCTCGGGTTTTTATTTGCTTTTCACATGGTTTAATTTAGTTAAACCAGGTTTCTTTATTTTTCTCTTATGTACCAAGATACTCCATCTGTTTCATTCTGATACTGCATCTGAAATGTAAATAAATCTTGGAACAAGCACACAAATTCAAGTACAATTTCGAATTTTATTTCTATATAAGGAAAGAGCATGTGTGCTGCTTTACATGGTTGTTTTTACTGATAAGCCAATCTCTCTTAAAGGGCCATTGTGGCTTTTAGAATCAGCACCTTATAATTACTGCTAAGTGATGCTCACTTCCAGATTGCGCAGCTGCAATCTTGGTAATATTTCTAAAGCCGGCAGATGGAGGCTCAATTCTTAAATTGCTTTATGTTGCAGATTTTTTTTGTATTCCTTTCAAATTCAGAGATAATTTGAGTAGCAGAGAAAAGTATTCCAGTTAATTTTTGACGTACTTACCTTTGCAAAAACATTTATTTTTATGTACTTGGTAAGCAAGAAACCTAGTACTTTTATGACCCCATCTCATAGCCCTGGGTCCAAATTTCTAAAGTAAATTAATTTCTTGTTTCCATGAGCCATTTTGTGATGTGTAATTAACCAGCTTACTGATAGGTTCCAGAAACTCCTATAATTTTTCTAATGAAACAGTATTGCTACATTATGATTTTTTTTAATTAACAGATATATTGTTTGTCGTTCATTACAGCATTACTTATAAGAGATTGGTATGGTTAGCTTGTGGTATATGTTAAGTTAAATACTATGCAGATATATAAAAAAAGTAATTACAAAGCTCTTCATATAAACATGTAGTATGATCTCCAAAATATGTTAAGTACAAAACAGTGTGTATATGCTACCACTTATGTAAAAAATAAAAGAATGTTGTGAGAAGAGAACAGATGGCATGTCTGCACTTGTAAGCATAAACCAGCTTTGTAAAGATAACGAGGAACTGGTAATACCGGGTCCCTGCAGAGAGGGCGTCGGAGACACTGTCCTTTTTAGCTTATAGATTTTGAGCCCTGTAAATGTATTACCTTTGTTTTAAATAGTGAAAACACATAAAATTAAAACAAACATATAACCAATGGCTAGACCAGGGTATGGTTTCTTACAAATAATGCTGCCCCTCAAAATTACTTTTAAAGACTGTTGATAATTTTGTTTTGTTAATGTTGTATTACTGATACTAGTTAGAACTTGTATCAGTGGATCTTATGACTGACATGCATTTTTTCCTTTATTATAATGGAAATAATTGTTTTATGGACTAGATCTTAACATTTGTTGTGAAAATAAAGTGCTTGAGTCAGCTAATTTAACCTTTGGGAATTATATAGTTGACTATTTAGACTCTCCTATTAAATATTTAATTTAAAAATAATGATCAGGAAGAGTATTACATGGTGTTAAGGGCATGAAAAGGTTCCAATTCCCATTCTGCCACTTACTAGCTTGCAACTTTGGGCAAGTCAGCCCGATTTCCTCAGCTTTTTAATAAAGCTAGTAAATTGTACCTACTTAACAGAGTTTCTGTGAGGATTGAATAAGGTAATTTTATTGGTTAACATTTAATAATTCTTGCCATGTGCCAGACATTATTCAAATCATTTTACATATGTGAATTCTTTTAATCCTCCCAGCAACCCTATAATATAGGTAGGTATTATAATTATGCCCATTTTATAGGTGAGGTGATCCAGGTACAGAGAGAGAAGTAATTTGTTTAAAGTACCCTTGCTGGTGAGTACAGGGAGCCGAGCGTCAGGCCTGGACAGTCAGGTTCTGGACTCCACTCTCTCGACCCCCAAGGTGTGTTGAAAACATAGCTTGCTGAGGGCACACACAGGCATGGTGTGAGCCTCCAGCAAATTTCAGTGATGGAGATAATATAATAAATGTTACTATACCAAATTATACAGAAAATATAAAATTTAAAAGTTGGTATTTATACACATATTTACATACTTGAAGAAAATTAAAATGGTAGCATTTTATAACCTAATTTGGTCATGTGTTTATATAACATGAACTTCTTTTTGCCTAGTTTGATCCGTTACTTCTTTTAATTTTCAGAATAAGTTAAGACACTGTATTATTTGCTGTCTTTCTTCAGACTTGGCGTCCTTTTGGAAGTAGGCTAAGGAATTCTTTGGAAACATTGTTAGGGTTGAGAGGCATCTTATTGGTGTAAAATGGTGTTGTGGAACATGAATTAATAAGTAATTCAAATCCCTGCCTGTGTGCAACCTTAGGACTGTTACAGAAAAATTCCTTATTGACAGGGACGACAGAAAGTTCCGCTCCAAGGATTTTCAAGAGAAAAAGTTAATCACTAGCCGCAAATGAAAGGTTTTTTTTTTTTTTTTTCGATTTTTTATTTTTACAGACTTTATGGCCCGTGCTAGGTCTACTTTTGAAATAGCCAAAATTTATAGTGTTCATATACAAAGCAGAATATGGGGATATAATTGTAAGGAGATACAAAGATACATAAAACATGGCTCTTGTTAACTCTTCTGTCATAGTAGAGTCAGCATGTGTTGTGAAATTGATGATATTAACTGCTGTCATAGGAACACAGAATGCTCTGAAAGTTTCTAAAGACACCCACAGACCCCCTAATGCCTTCAAACCCTGATCACCCAGAATTGGCAATAAGGAGGATCTTCACATTCAAGGAAAGCCTGTAACCTCAAATGTGGCCCACTGGTTTATACCTTCCCTTGAGGGCTCTGTCCCTGTTCATTTCTGCCACCCACGTATTGCACTCTTTCCTAATCTGGACCCATTACCCTTCACTTCATTCCCCAAAGCCTTACCAAAACAAGGCTCTGATACTTAAACATGTCTTCCGAAAGCTTAGAGATTACAAGAAGGAAATAAACACAAATAATTACCAACTAGATAAGCTGACTCACTTGCTATAGCTTTGTTCCCTAGCCCTGTGGGTTCTGTCTCATCTTCACAGAATCTTGGAAGAGGAGAAGGAGCTCATAGTTCTGCAGGCCTGCATTCCTATATAACTTCTGGCCTTCTCTACCGACGTGCACCTCCAAGCATGGCTTAACTTTTTGAAATCCAAGGCCAAGGAAGAAGAAACCATTGCTTTCTCTTTAAACTAAGCCATTTTCCAGTTTTCCACCTATTATTTCATGAGCTGTTCTTTCTTGGTAACTGTGGAGACCCTACCCTCTGCCCACTGGAGTATTTCCTTGTTCTGTAGCCCCAACATGACAACCACATCAAAATACATTTCATTAAGATGAACATTTTTACATAAAATAGATCCAGGATATAATTTGCTTGTAGACCTTTAAAAGTCATGAGCAAAAAGATTATTGACATTTTATTGATGACCGAAAACCCCAGTTTCCATTTATATATCTTCAGCACTCCTGGGGGGTCTTTTTAGACCCAACAAAATTTTCAGAGGACCATGTACCCTCCTTGCCCCACACCTACTTAGGAGACAGTTCTGGAAGGGCTGCACCAGGCATCCATTTTCAGTGGAGTAGTCCTCACAGGTTTGCTATCACTCACCTCCATTTCCCCCATCTCCTCCAAGTCATGGTTTAGGTGCATGGAAAAACATCCACATTGGGCAGGTTAGGGAGCCACCCTGGCTTGGAAGCCGCATGTGTTACAAGTACTTGTATCTCTTGTAAAAACTTTCTTGGCATAGGTTGCAGGGTCCCACGGGGACATACCTTGTGAGCCACTGCACTCAGAGAAGCCCAAAGCTATAGCTTCCTGCCAGATGGTTGTGTAACTTTTACTATAAGCAACATGCATAAGCAACATTGCCTAATAACACAGCTGACAGTCACCTTATCGGGTTTCCAGGGCAACAGAGCTAGAAAGTTAATCCAAGGTCATCCCTGTCTTTAGAGAAGGAGAGAGGTTTTGTTTACTCTTCAACCATAACTTTTCAAAAATATCTTTACAACATGATTGTGTTTTCAAATTTGCCCGAAATAAATGGCTTTGAAGTAGCCTCATAATCTTCTGGCCTATATCTGTTTTCTTATATGGTAAATTTTAGCTTTTCTTCTTTTGATTGTTTTTCTTTTTTTGATAGGTCGAATCAAATATTCTGAGCAGGTATATGATGCATGTATGGATACATTTGACTGTCTTCCTCTTGCTGCCCTCTTAAATCAGCAGTTTCTATGTGTACATGGAGGGATGTCACCTGAAATTACTTGTTTAGATGACATTAGGAAAGTAAGTAATCTTTCACTAGTCTCATGGGTGTGTGTGTGTGTGTATGTGTGTGTGTGTATGTGTATTTTATTGCTATCAACTAATATGTCTTTATTGCTGAAAAATTTTAAATACAGATAATCAGAAGTAAGAAAATGGAAATCACTTGTGATTTCATTATTGGGAAATAGTCCCTGTTAACATTATAACATTTCTGTAATTTTTAATGAAATCTGTGCTTTTACTAACTATAGAAGCATAACATTTTTGAGTATATTCCTGAAACTTTAAATTATGTAATAAAGTTTAAGGAAGGAAACCAGGGTTCTAATCCTTGTCTTGCCATTAATTGTGTAATCTTAACCAAATCACTTACCCTGGTGGTCACAGTTTCTTCTCTGAAATGAGGAAGTAGGAATGAAAGGTCTCTGGGCTATCCCAACTCTGAAATTCATTGACTTTGACATTTTAGATGATAGAGTTTAATTGCTACACTTGCCTGGTTGACGATTATTTCTTCTAGGATTCTGTATCTTCATGCTTGAAAAAAGACCAGTCTTTTGTTCTACATTACTTATTTCATTCTACATTACATCTTTGCTCTTCTACCTTTGTATATCTTACCTCTGTCCTATAGGTCCTGAAACTAGAGATTTTTTTGTTTATAAAACTGATTACTATCCTCAGGGTAAAAGGTGAATCTGTGTGTACTGCCTTTTCCCCCTGCCTTATTGTCTTTTAAATAACCTGCATTTCTCATTTACATAAGTAAGTCTTGAATTTTATAATTCTAAATCAATTGTATTAATCAACTGCACTTCGTAGAAGTCCTCTTCTTGGCATTCAGCTCTTCTAGTTACTTGTTTTTTCTTGTTTTTTAACCAAAGCAGCAGTGACTAGAGGCTTAAGTTAATAACTTATATTGAAATGCCTCCACTGCATAGAATGGAAAGGATGAAAGCCCTTTATAAAATAAGACTAGCATGCTTTAAATAAAGAACTCTCCATTAGAATGAGGTAAACAGTGAATAGAACCACTGTACAACCCTTCCTGCTCTCCTGGTAACATTGGCTCCCCTGGGCGATTGAATGAACTTTATAGTCTTTCTAAACAGTATCTATATAGTGGTTGATTTCATATTTGAATTAAATGAGTATGTATTGCTTTTAAGATTAGGATATAAAGGGGTCCTTTTTCTACAGAATGGTTAGATGGCAGGGATAATTATTTAAAAATTATTACCAAAATATAATAGAATTTGTGTACCTAAATTTGTCAAATGTTTATTTTATTTCAGAAAAATCCTTTTGGGGTTTATTGCCTTCTCTCCCAGTACATTCTGGTGGGTGGCAGGGTGGTTTGTTTGTTTTTGACCCATACCAATTTTCAAAAGCACTTTTGCTTTCAAGATTTTTTTTTCTTTTGGCTTTTGCTTGTCTTCTAGTTAGACAGGTTTAAAGAACCTCCAGCCTTTGGGCCAGTGTGTGACCTGCTTTGGTCTGACCCCTCAGAGGACTATGGCAATGAAAAGACCTTGGAGCACTATACCCACAACACTGTCCGAGGGTGCTCTTATTTTTACAGGTAAGTTAATCTTTAGAATTATAAAGTTGGGAAAGGAAATGGCAATATAGTTTATCAAATTATTTTTAAATATTTATATCTTGAAATTGGTGTAGGGACTTTTGTTTAATTTTTTAATTAATAGAAGGCGGAAAACTTTCATTTCTTTCGTTTTTATATTGTATTAGGTATTATGCCCAGTAAGTGTAGCATACCCAACCTGATTGAACAGAACATCTTGCATTGTTTCAGTGTTGTTGTCTTTCTGATTTTCAGCGATCTAGATTATTTGTTCCTAAACATCATTATAGACTTTTTTAAAAACTAAAGATTTCTTGGCTCTTCCCCCACACATTCTGATTCAGTAGGTCTGAGATGGGGAACACTGTTGTTTTTAAAAAGCTCTCCAGCTTTCGGAACCACTGATACAGGCAAAGATATAAAAAGAACGGGACATAGTGACCTGAGCTCAGGACGTTTCCAGGAAGTTGGCTGTTGTCTTAAATCTCATGCGTAAGCTTTCATTGTGCTTCATCACTCAAAAATAGGGAGATACAGAGAAGTCCAAAGTCTAAATTTTTTAACCTTAATATTTTATTGTGACAATAAATACATGTATTTAGTCCCCTAAAAATCTGTTAATTACCTAAAATAAATGCATTCATTAAATAGAAGCCAGATATAAAAAGTAATGAGCCTCAGTTTTGCCATAGTTTTAACATTCTTCAAGCAACCTTTTTTGTTCCTTTCTGCCAACTTTAGCAGTGACTGATGTGATGGAAGCATTTAAATTTTACTTCTCTTCACATTGCTTAAAGAGCATAATACTTTATTGTTAGCACTATATAAATTGGTACAATTTCTATGGAGGCCAAGTTGACACTCTCTCTCTCAGTTATTGCTCATGGCCTTTGATTTAGAAGTTCTACTTCTAAATCATAATCCTGTGGCTATGTGGTTTATCTTCATTATTCACAAATTCTAATTTGCAGATTTGCCTACTTGCTAAGGTTTATTTGTAACCCCAGACCAATACTCATAGCATTTTCATGGTCATTCATGGACATGCATACATACAGAGTGACAAAAAATCTGAGTCTCCCTACGTGTTTCCAGCAGAGGTTGTTGGAGTGGCTCTACCTCTTGCTTCAGCTCTCATGCTGTAAGCAGGTACTCTTTCTGTGGTCTATTTAGTATAACATTTTTCACATTTTTTGGTCGATTTTACTGTTTAAAATGGCTCTGGGCATATTGCTGAAGTGCTGTCTAGTGTTCCTGCATGCAGGAAGGCTGTGGTGTGCCTTACAGAGAAAATATGTGTGTTACAGAAGCTTTGTTCAGGAATGAGTTATGGCATCGTTGGCCATGAATTTCATGTTAATGAATCAATGATATATATTAAATAAAGTCTTTTTATTCACAAACACACATTAACCAAGGTTATTTATTGATCAGTTGATAAAATGTTGTGACCAGGGATTCACAGGACCCTAACCTTGTATTTCCTGTAGGAGTCATGGTTCCGCATTCACTCAGTTTTGCAGCAACTTTATAGAACATAGCTGCTGCAAATAACAAGAATCACTGTACATTGCATAATGTGTGCAACAAAATTATTCATTGCTGCATTATTTATGATAAAAAGTTTAAAACAACCTGAATGTTCAGTAGAAGACTAAATAAATTGTGATACATCCTGGCAATGGACTGTATCAGACAATGCAATGAGGCTGTTTTTTTTTTAGTGAAAAAGGAAAAGAAACACTTCATATACTAATATGGAATAATCATTAATGTAAAGTGAATAAAAGTGAATAAAAGACATACTACAGAGCTATGTGTACTTGTGTGTGTGTGAATTGCTTGAAGTTAAATAGAGTAAAAGGGTACTCTGAGCAACTAACATTGGTAACTAACAACTAACAAGGGTAACTGGAAGATAGCGATAGGAAGGAGAGAGCCATTTCACTGTATCCCCTCTTGTATCTTTGAATTTTATACCTCTTTTAAAAGTTTTTTTAATGAACACAATAAGAAACAAAGATTTAAACATAAACCAAATAATTAACACTTGGCTAATTCCAGGATAATTTTAGATTCTCCAGTTCTTCTTATCGGGTATTTCTCATTCAGAAAGGCCATAGGACTAAAAGAATTATGTCAGGAGTAGATGCAGACATCATACTTTTCATTAGAATAAGGTTGGGTATAATTTTTGCATTTAATCCTGAAAGATTCCTGTATGATACCATCTTGGTGTCAATATTACCTGTGAAGCTATAAGTAGGTTATTTAATTTTTCTAACTGTTTGACAATTTAAAAATTTGTGTGTTTAGTTTTTGGCACCTACCACACGTGTGTGCATGCACGAGCACACACACACACTACCATTTTCCTTTTTTTATATCAAGAGACCAAGGAACATTTTGGTGTTGTGTTACTATTGTTATGGGTTAAAACAAATTTAAAAGGTGGAGAACTCTCTTTCTGTCCTAGATTTGTCTGTTATCTGCATATTTGATCTGGAATGAGGTATGTCAGTGAAGTGGAAAAACAGAATGATGATTGCTAAGCTAGTAATAAAAGTTCAGTTGTACATAAAACTTATAATTTTGAAACAGAATCAACTCATGTTTTCCTGATTTACCCCCTTCCTCCTCTTAAAAATTAACTGTTTTAATTCTAGATTTATGTTTTCTGATTTTCTTTTTCAGTTATCCTGCAGTTTGTGAATTTTTGCAGAATAATAATTTGTTATCAATCATCAGAGCCCATGAAGCCCAAGATGCTGGGTAAGTTATATTAAAGCTATACCAAATATTACTGCAGAGTTTTCGCCTTTAATATCAAGACAGACAGGCTGTCCTTTCTCTTCCAGGTATCGAATGTACAGGAAGAGCCAAACAACAGGCTTTCCATCACTCATTACAATTTTCTCTGCCCCCAATTACCTAGATGTCTATAACAATAAAGGTAAAGGAATCCAGCAATATTTAAGTTTGGATTTGTGAGCAAATGTGAGCTGTAGTTTAAATATATATGTATATATGTATTTTTTAATATATGTAAGAAGAATAAATTATTTCAGGTTTAAGTTAGAACAGTTATCAAGTATCGGTTTTGGTGAATTGAATTTATTTTTAATAGTACCTCAATAAAATGCCATCATTTAGTATTTTAATATATGTGAATTATTAAGCCATCTTTGCTCTTCTTGAGGAATAGTATAAGTAGAATGAATAGTATAAGTAGAATGAATAGAATAAGTAGAATGACTCTTCATTTTATTCCAAGCCCTGCCAGAAATTAATAGTGTGACTTTAGGTAAGTCACATAATCTCTTTGAACTTCAGTTTCCCAAATAGCAAAAGAGAATTAGATAAACAGATGCCGTTCAGTGCAGAAATTCTACTTCTAAGGCTTCATCCTATTAAAGTCCTTTCTTAACTTTTATGATACATAGTTTATAAGTTTTGTATCAGGGCAGTGGTCCACCAAAACTTCATGCCTCTGTAACTATTTTGTTGTTTATAAAGTATGACTATAAAATAATAGGACTTTAAAACAAACATGCCAGAACGTATATACCCAAATGAGTATTGTCCCTTTAAAGTAATTCCTTGGGAGGTTATACACGTATTCCAACAATGCTGCCATTGTTCAGAACATTTTTGGAACACTCCTCTTTTGGCATTGCCTTCAGAGTCTGCGGCATATTCTTTTGATATTATCCTCAGTGATGGGAAATCTTCGTCCTTTGAGGGTGGATTTGATTTTTGGAACTGCCAAAAGTCATTCGGAGTCAAGACTGATGAATAAGGTGAGTGATCAAACTAGATGATACCATTTAGGTTCAGAAACAAGGTATGATTATAAGGTAATGAGACTGGTTTTCCTCGTGTTGCTTATAAAATGGCTCTGGAGGCAATTCCGAAAGAGGAGTTCCAAAAATGTTTTGAGTAATGGCAGCATCTTTGAATTAAATACGAAAGGCAGCAAGGTGTACCGAAAAGGGTTTTAAGCCAGGAGTCAGAAGTCCTACTTGACTTCCCTGAGCCTCAGTTTATCCTTAAAATACCTATCATACATATAGGGTTATTGAAAATAAGTCAGAATAATAAAAATGAATATTAAAATCACCAAACTATCAATTGCTGTAATACTGTCCCATTTTATTGTAATGGCATCTGGTACGATTAGATCACGGGACCACACTCATCTGATATATAAAGCCTGGTGTGTCTGTAGTTGGTGGTTCCGTACGTCTCATTACTTTATAGTCATACCTTGTATATGCAGGTGGATAGAGAAGTTTAAGAGAGGTCCACAATTTACTTACTATTACTCTATTTAAAAGTAAGCTGTGGAATGCCACATCTCGTTTAAATCTAATTTGGATCAGTCATCTCAGTGTGTCCTTCCATGACTTGCTGTCCATTTTAAAAAAGCATTTCTTTGACTTAAGTTCTCTCCCAGCCTTATGTTTTCTTTTTGCTTCTTATCATTCTTTTCTGAGGCTTAGCTGTCTACCATGCTCTGCTTCTCCCTAACTCCATTCTTTCTTATTTCTTTTTCCTACTCTTCCCAATATAGTAGAGACTTCGTTTTGTTCTTGTCGGTTCTCCTATGAATGGTTTGCACTACTCGTGTTGTTAGACTTCTTCAAGGATTTAGTGGCTCTAGTCCTTACACTTGTGATGACTTCCCTTCTCGTTCTCTTTTCTAACCTTACTATTAAAAATATTGATTGCCCAGTGGATTTATCAGTGTGCTAAGCTGAAACATGTCACCTTAATCAACAATCACTTTACCAACTGCCGGCTCACTTTTTGCTCCATTCTAATCTCGTTCTGTTGTTGATTATCCCTGCAGTAAACTTTTAAAGTCACAGTCCATTCTCTCCGAGTTTTCTGTCTGTTCTGACATAATTAGTAACTTCATCTTGAAACAATCGTATTTTCCTTGGTTGTTTCTCAAGCATGTTTTAGGAAAATGACAGAAAATATGGCACCTGAAATAATCTCCGGTTCTCAGTTACTCCCCGGACAAGTACCTCTTTCTTGAAAAAGGCAACTCTGTCAACCTTACCTTCTCTTCTACTGTAGCTTTTCTTTCTTGAATATTCCTTAGACTTATTGGTACCAACAGGAATTTCTTAGTTCCTCTGGGCATATTAAAGACCCTGAAGTCATGAATTTTAAAGGTTTCTATTCTAATTTTTTTGTGTCCACTGGGAGGATACCCAAAAGCGGTTTTTAAGCTCTTATTTCTAATCATTTCCTGTTAAGACCCACCTCCCACCTTTTTCCTGTGTAGAATGAGGGACTTATTGAGTAATTCTATATTCGTCTAACTTAAATAAAATACATATACATGTAAATAATGGGACATGTACATTGTAGTCAATGTTAGTTTTTTAAGAGCAAGGGATCCTATTTTCATATATTTTCTTTATAAACTATGGTATATGTTTTAGACATTCAGTGACTTAAAGTTTGGGAACACTAGGCCATCCTATAATAAAGAAAAATAGGAACCGAAGATAACCCTATACTTGTCATTTCTAGAGAGCTGTTATACCCTATTCTATTTATGATAATAGTAAGAATAATTAAGAGGATAATGTAAACAACATGGCATTGCTGGTTGTGAAGACTAAGAAATTAGATATTAAAACTTTTCAAATATAAAGAAAATCAGTTTAGTACCAAAGTATGTGTGCAAATTTATGAACTGGTTAATATTCAACATATATATATAGGAGAGATGGGCATTTTTTATTCACTACATTGTTTGTAGAGGTGATTTAATCTCCTTTTGAGCCTCGTTGTATATTGCTCCAAGTTTACCATGTGTAGATAACTGCTATGTTGTAAACATCCAGAGAGTTTATAAAATCTTTGGCTCTGGCTAATGACTAGCAAAACAGACTGTGTCCATTTAGAAGTGTTTGCCCTAAAAGGACAGTTGTAATTGTAACTATTTGGCATATAAAGAGAAATTATGAGATATTTTTCTCAGGTGGAACCTGAGATTTTTACAGGTAATTATTGTGTAGTGATCCTTTGAAATTCTAGATTTTTTCAGGTAACTTTGTTCGTTGGGATAATTCTTAAAAGAATGAACTATTTGTAAAATGCTTTAAGATTTTCCATATGCCCTTAAATACTCAGTCCTGAATTTATAAGTGGAAAGTAACTTCCTGAATTCTGTGTAGTAGTTATGCAGCTGTGCAAAGCAGACCAGTTGCCATGTTGTGTTCCTCTGTGCCAGATTTTCCTGCTTTTTTCCTTTTTAGCTGCTGTGTTAAAATATGAAAACAATGTCATGAATATCAGGCAGTTTAACTGTTCTCCACACCCCTACTGGCTTCCAAACTTTATGGATGTTTTCACATGGTCTTTGCCTTTTGTTGGGGAAAAAGGTAAGAGACTATCAGTTGTCTTAACTAGTTACTGAGCACACTTTAGTATTTTTATGATTCAGTGTTTCATTAAAGTTATCAGAAATGTTTTCTATTTTTTCTTTATTTTTATGGAGATTTTAAATGGCACATAATTGTTTTTTAAATTATAATTATAGTCAGTTATATTTTTTTGTTCTAAAAATATCAACTTAAAGTAGCTGTCCTACTGTGATCAAGATGCTAAAATAACATTAAGTCACTATTTCTTTCCTCCAGTGATTTCTTCAGTGATAAAGAGATTTAAACAGGAAATATTGTCCTTAGAATTTTATTTGTGCACCTATACAAATAAGCTATGCAAATATAAAATAAGCCTGTTGGACATAGGCCCAGTGGTTTTACTTCTTTGTAAAAATGGGGGGAGATCTTTTCATGTGCATATTAGTGAGAAGAAGCTCTGGAGCACTGAAATCTAATGAAATCAAGTAATTATGCAAATAGAATCTTCAAAGACTTCAGTTTTTACTAAAGCAAGTAATCTCCCCAAATTCTGTGTAAACCTGAAGGTCTACATTTAATGCCACCTTGTAACTACTCTAAGTAGCATAATGACAAGTCATTTTTATCATTTTATTTAACAGGTATGTTTATTTAGATATCTACATCATTTTGGAGAAAGTACCTTATTAATTGTATAAATTTGGGGCTATTTTGTTTTATTATGTAGTCACAGAGATGCTGGTTAACATTCTCAACATTTGCTCTGATGATGAATTGATTTCTGAAGAAGAACTTGAAGGTAAACTTGCCTTTTCCTCACTTGAAATGGAAATAAGGAAGTTTCGGGTTTGGTTTGAGTTTATTTTGAATAATTTTTTTTTCTTATTAAAAAAGAATTGTGTCCATGGACAAAAAGTGAAAAATACAGGAAACCATAAATAGGAAAAAAAAGTCACCCATCATCCTGTCGTCTCATAGATATCCAATGATAACATCTGGGTGTTACGTCCTGTGTTAGCTATCTTAATCTTTGCATATATTTTTGTCTACATTTTTCTTTTTACAAAAATGAGGTCATATGATAGTATCATGACATTTACTTTTTTTTGTTGATTAATTTTTAATGGTTACATAGTTGTCCTTTGGATTATTCTTTGTTTTAAGCAATCCCTGGCTGTTGGGTATTGGTTTTATCCCAACTTTTTTTTTAAACTCAGAGTTTTGAACATTTTTACAGAAAAATCTTTGCACATTCTGTCAACAACCAATATTTATTACATGCCTGATATGCACTAAGTCCTGTTTAGATTCTTGCTCTCAATAAGCTAATATTCTTTTGGAGGGAAGACAAATAATAATGTAAGTCAGATGTTGATACATGGTATGAAAGAAAGGAAAGTAATATTAGGAAATGAAGAATGATATTTTCTTGATTATTTACATAGGATAGGATAAATTTCTAGAAAGTAAATATCTGTGTCAATTGGTACTTATAATTTTAAATTGGATACAGATAACCTTTAGAAAGGCTGTACCAGTGTACATTTTGTGTATGTAATACATAGTTTAGAGTGTTCTCTTCAGTCCTGTTTATTATAATTTTAATAGTGTGGTGTGTTTTAACTTTAATTAGTATTTTTATGATGACTAATGAGCATTTTTTTCTTGTGTTTATTGACTAAATTTGTTTCTCTTTTGTGAATTGTCAATTCATACCTTTTGCCCATTTTTCTATTGGATTATGTGTGTGTTCATTTGTTTGCTTTCCCTCTTACTGGCCTGTGAGAGATCTTAATATAGTAATGTTCTGTTGCTTATATAGCCAAGTATTTTTTTTCTAATGTGTTGTGGAAGATTTGGTTTTGAAGGTAGGTCCTAACTTCTTTGAGAATTCAGAAGATTCTGGGAAGATGGTGGCCCCTGACCGTTTCATTCTCTCCAAGCCCTGGGCTAAGGTGATTCACTCAACTGTTAGGATAAACTGCATAGTGGAGAAAGCCTAGCTTACTTTGAAAATATAGAGGATGGTCATCCACATTCTTAAGCTTCAGATTCCGCGTTGAAGGTGCAGAGTAGATGGCTTGTGGGTACCTTTATGTGTGGGTTGGAAGCTCACTGCAAGGAAAGTTTTTCTTGAGCAATATTTGCAGCCAGGTAAAAATTAAAATAAAGAATTTAATTTATGAGGAGATGAAATATATAAGAAATAGTTCTAATAAAATTTATATTCATATCTAAGTAGAAATGGAAATTATTGTAAACTCCATTGTATGTATTAAGAAAGGATTCTCTTTTTTTTTAAGTGTTCTTGATTATCATAAAGAAATACTTATAGAATTATGCCAAAAATTATGTAATGGGCATATTTTTTGAAGTATCATCTGTAGCATCAAAAGGTCCAAAAAAATCTAAGTGTCCTTTAGTGGAGAGCTGAGTAAATCAATTATAGTATATCCGTATGATAGATTCTCTACATAGAATATTATTTCCTTTATACAAGACTCCTTTCTCCCTTTCTCTCCTAGTTATTAGCTCCTGTTCAGCTTATCATAACCTCATGGAAAATATTTCCTACCTCACTGACCTAGTACCCCAGTACCCTAGTACCTCACAGACCTAGTACCGTTGTCATGCTCTCTCATATCAATGGTGCTGCTTCTCCTTAGCCTTTGATACAGTTGCAGTTTTATATTTGTTTATATTATTGTAATATTAGTATATTTTACTCCCACACAACTATAAATTCCCTGAATCTGAGACAAAATGGTTTTGCTCACCAGTATAGCCGTAAAACCAACAAGTATAGTGCAGTGAGCTTAGTAGATAAACATTTGTTGAGTTAAATTGAATGATAATAAAGTGCAGCTACTAAAAAAGAAAAAAAAGAATGGAGTAGAGGTATTGATGCTGATATGGAAAATATGTTAGATCTTCTGTTAGATACAAAAGTAAATGGATAAAATCTTCTCATTCTCATTGTTTATAAAATGTGGATATAAGCTGATATATGCTAAAATTTTGTTTTTGAAAGGAAACGAAGATTAACCTTGTAGGTTAAGGCTGTAAATTGAACATACTTTTAATTCCATTCCTTCCTAAAACCACACTGACACCACAGTACAATTTTGGTTTTATTTAAATAGCATAAACTAAGGATTCCTATTTAAGTAATGCCAGACTAGATAGTTTAAATCAACCCCGACTCTTTAGACAATGAGAAAATCTAGACAAACTATTTTTAAAACTTGCTTTAAAGGCATTCAGAAAGCTAATGAGAAATGAAGAATTACCAAGTTAAGAAATGGAAAAATGCATGAATCTAGAATGGTATGACCAATGTTTGAGGCCATTTCTTTCCTAAAAATATTTATGAATTTCAAAAGAGGGGGACTAAGAGGTTGAGCAACCCTTTAGATAGAACCTAAAAAATTGGGATTCAAGGCTTGCCCAGGATGACATGTGTGCCATTCTGCTTCTGCTTATTGCTTTGCGACACTCAAAGGTTGCATCTAGGTAAGAGTAAGGGTGAACTGGAGCTAGAACCTTCAAATCATTTCAGTCTCTGAAAGTTAAATAGGGTAGTTCCAGGCACCTGGCAAAATGAAACCTCGCTAGACTAAGATAACATCATGTAAGACCTTTCATTACTATAGTCTTTCAAGTGTAACAATTGGCTCATGGCTAAAAAAATGACTGGGTATACAAGGGATGTAATGACATGAATGAGAACCAGCAGAAACTGGAAAAAAAAAAAAAAAAGTAGACCCCCACATTCTCCAGACATTGGCTTTATCAGACCAAACTATAAAATAATTGTGCTAAAAAACAAAGCAATGCTAAGTTCAAGAACACAAAAGACTAGATTGAAAATTTTGGCAGACAACTGCATTATAAAAGGGGATGTAACAGAGTTGATAAAACACAAAAAGAAAATTTTAGGGATGAAAAATAAAATAACAAATTAAAAAATCTTGACAGATGAATTAACAGCAGGTTTAATAAAGCCAAACAGAGGACAAATCAACCATAAGATAGAAGAAAAAAATCCAGAATAAGTCACGAAGAGAAAAAGTGAAATACCAATAATGGGACACAGTGAATAGGCTTATTGTGTTTTTAGAGTCTCAGAGAAGAGAAAGAGAAAGACATAGAATCAATATTCAAAGAGATAATGAATAAAAAAAAAATTTAAACTAGTAAGACATTAAGCCACAGATTAAGAAGCCCTGTAAATCAAAGCAGAATGAATACAAAGAAAAAAACACCCAGGCAAGCACATCATAATAAAAGTACTTTAAATGAAAGACAAGAAATTCTGTAAGCTGCAAGAAAAAAGATTACTTTCAAAAGTGAACAATTAAACTGACATAGATTCTTAATGAAAACAATGGAAACAGGAAACAATATAATAACATATTAAAAGTACTGAAAAATAATAACTGGCATCTTAGAATACTGTATCTAGCAGAAATACCCTTTAAGAATTATGAGGAAATAAACATTTTTTAGATATCCCCCTCTTAAAACACTATGAGTAAAAATAGTAGAAAATATGTGAATATATCAAATGAATGTAGACTTTATTAAACAATAATGTTTTATTGGATTTTTAAAAAAGAAAAATGTATGACAATAATAGTTGTCAGTGGGATAAATATAGTTAAAGTGTGTGAGGGATGTATATTATCTGGGAAGAGATAAAAAATGACTGTTAACATACTTTGATAAACTATAGATGCATGTTGTAATCTCCAGATTAACCTGTAAGAAAAAAGATGTTTTTTAGTATATGACTTTTGAGTTATAGAAAAATAGAACAATAAAAAATAACCCAGAAGAAACCAAGAAGAGAGAAGCTACAGATAGCAGTAGGACAAATAGAATAAACTATGACAATAACTATATCAGCAATTTCATTAAATATAAATAAATAAAAGGTTGTCAGGTAAGATTTAAAAGAAAACTTTAAGGGACAGATCTAAAGCATGAAGATACAGAAAGTTTCAAAGCAAGAGGAGAAAGAATAAATATATAATGCAAACACTAAACAAAAGCTGTTGTAGATAGATTAGTATTCCATGAAGTAGACTTAAAACAAAAATAGAGTGTAACTATTTTATGCAATTAATTGTATGTTTCGGGGGAGCGGGAGGGGAGACAGGGTAAAAGGGGTCAAATATGTGGTGACAGAAAGAAATCTAACTATGGGAGATGAACACACAATGTAAATATATATATGCCTTACTGTTAAAATGTATAGTGGAAACTTATTGGATTTCGTTAACCAGTGACACCATAAAAATAAATAAACAAACAAATGAATTAATTGTATGCAGTTAGTAACATAGATTTATAATATATAAAACAAAAATTAAAGGAAGTACAATTAGGAATAGAAATATCCACAATGATACCGAGAGAATTTAACAGATATCTCTCAGTAATGGATGAAATAGCAGACAAACCAAATTTGGAAGGTTGAAGAAATTAGAACAACACAGTTAATGAACTTGACCTAACAGACATATAAAGAACACTGCATCCAACAAAGCTGAATATACCTCCTTTTCAACCATATGAACATTTACTAGAACTGACCATGTCCTGGGCTAAAAGCCGGTTTCAGCTGTCAAAGATTAATAATTCTAAACAAAATATGAGCAAATTGAGACTAACAATATATAAAATATATAATTGCCTTCCAATTAAGTTGATTTATTCCAAAAATCTTAGAAGGTAATTAAATCAGTATATACTCATGGAAGATGCTAACAATAATGGAAATTGTGTGAGGTGTGTATGGGAACTCTATACTCGCTTCACATCTTTTCTATACATCTAAAACTATTCTTAAAAGTTTTTTAAATCATTTAGAATAATTCACTGCAGTAATGAAAAAGAAAAATTATAGATGTAGAAATAGTATTAGATAAGATTTTCTTTCATTTACACTAGATCTCTTAAACTGGGTTTAGAGAGGAATTTTTTGACAGATGTACCAACAAAAACCTATAGCAAATATGTGAAATGTTGAAGACTTTCCTTAGTGATTGGAAGCAGATAAGGATGCTGACTGTTAATGTCTCTATACAATATTATGTAAGGCAACAAAAAAATTTCAAAATATAAGATTGGAAAGGAAGAAACAAAACTATTATTTATAGATGATTGTATACAAAGAAAATTTTAAAGTATCTTAAATAATAGAATCAATAAGTGCAGACAGTAAAGCTGCTAGATACAAAGTCAGTAAACAAAATTATTTGTATTTCTATTTACCAGCAACAAACAAAATCTCATAATGTTAAGCAAAAGAAGCTAGACACACAAATACGTGTTTGATTGTTCCAATTACATAAAGTTCAAAAATGATGAAAGCTGCAGTGCTTGTGGATGCATGCTTCCATGGTGAAACTAAAGAACAGCAAGAGGTGATTTCAGCAAAAGTCGACAGAATGATTTTCTTTGGGAGGAGAGAGATGATAATTATTTGGAGGGGCCCAAGGGGGGCATCTGGGGTGCTGGCAAGGATCTGTTTATTGACCCAAGTAGTGATTATATGGCCATCTGGTTTTTAATAAATCCCTAAATTACATGTTTGTTTTGTATAATTTTCTGTATGTTCAAACAAAACTGAAGTTCACCTTAGTGATAGGAATGCCGAGTTCCAGCACAGAATCCTCAAAAAGCCAAGGGATTGGTACCAGTTGCTAGAATTGGGGACCGGGGGAGGGGGGTGAAAGGGGGTAGACACTGAGCTAAAATAAGGAGACTGGGTGGAAGCCTTTGGAAAGCAGTTAAACTGGTTTGCTGGTGGGCAACTGCCTCTTCTCCAAGTCTGGAGGCCAGTCTCTAAAAAATGTAAACCAAAGAACTTCTGGATGGGGATTCAATTGAGGACATCAACACCTTGCAGAAAACAGGTGAATTAAGTGACCATACACATACTCAGTTCTGGTAGAAAAAACTCCTTCATATAGGCCCACCCTGGTCACTCCATGCAAAGCTCCAAGCCAGCAATCTACCCACCACCTCTAAAAGCGTTTTAGTCCCTCACTGTTAATCACAAGCAAATGTTAGGGATTACCAGACAGCTCGGAAAGTCGGCAAGAGAGACCACAACAAAAACTGCAAAAAGCAACTTGAATTAACGTGAGAGCCTGAAGAAAACATAAAACTCAAAAAGAAAAACTATATCATCTCCAGAAAGATATGGGAAGATATTGAATACATTAAGTAAAAACAGAATGCTCTTATTAAGAGATTTTCAAGCAGTTCGTTCTGTCCTTTGTTTTCATTCCTTGTTTTCAGTGTCTTTGTTCCACAAATGATATCTTTCTCTTTGTCCAGTTTTATTTTCGTCATCTGTGAAGCTAGAACATGTTGGGTAATAATAGATGTGAATTAATAGTAAAACTGTAAACTTTTAAGAAGTGGAAAAACTACTGACGAGAAATCTGTAATTTAACATTCTGTCATCAAACCAAGGATGTCTCTTCTGAGCTGATAAAAATAATAGCCTGATTCTCTCATTGCATTTCACTTTGGTTTTTTTCTCTTTTCCATGTAAACTTAAATTGCTCTTCTCATATTTTCTATCTTCATCTCCTTGTTTCTTGGTGTCTCTTCTCCCTGAAGATCACTACATTTCAAGCTTTCAGAAAGGTATCTGACTAAAATGTGCTTATGAGCTTCATACTCGCTGTCTGTCCCACCACAATCTATTAGTTAGACATTTGTAGTTTTAGTTGAATAATTTCAGACAGGCCCTCCATCCTCCCTTTCTGTTTCAATGTATATGTTTTCTCTAGACCTGCTGTATGATCCTGCAGGATATTGAGAGTTAGGGGGGCGAGGAAGGAGAGGCTGTGTTTCTTTTTCTGACTTTTGAATGCGGTCACCTGGTGCATGCTGGATCTTGGCTTCTCATGTGTGAGCCGTTTCCTGAATCTTAGATGAGAAAAGGTCATAAAGTCTTGTGTTAACTTTTGTGATGTTACTTTATAAAATCCCTGACCCATCAGCATAATTTGTATTACACAGTTGTCAGTGGTAGTGACCACTCACCAGTTTGTGAGTGAGGATTATAGAGCGAAAGCAGCCCTCGCTAAATTCGAGAGAGCTAGCTGTGTGTTGTGTTTACATGCAGAGGACAGCTAGCTGCTTGAATCATCACTTGCCATTTGCAGGCCAAACCCTGCATCCTAAGGTGGCCCACGGCATTCTCAAAACATTTTTGCTGTAGCAACTGTCTTTGTTTTGATGTGTGTGTTACATTCTTCACTGTGTTCTACATTTCAGAACCACAAATAAGTTCCTACCTCTCATAGATCTGTCCAGTCTGTCTTTTTTTTGTGACCCCTCCATTTTTTCACTTCCTTTTCTCTTCGGGTTGTTTGTTTTTTTCTCTTGCTCCTTAGAACTTCCTGGGATTTTTGTTTGTTTAAACAAACTTAGGCCTTGATTTCTTTTTAAAAAATAACTGTTTCTTTAACTTAGAAAGACAGTTCATCCTGCACTTCTAAAAACTAACCTGTTAACACATTTCTTTAATTCACTTATTCTTTATATTCTCAAAGGCGGCACTACGGTTCGAAAGGAGATCATCAAGAATAAAATCAGAGCCATTGGGAAGATGGCACGGGTCTTTTCAATTCTTCGGTAAGGATAAGTCTGTCATTACAGTGTGGGATAAAAAGCATTTTGAGAGTAAATTAGAAATTGATTTCAGAACAGATTTTTTAGAATTGGAATTTGCTTTTAGAACTATAGCTCTCTGGGTTGAGTGCAGATTAAATCAGACCTACATGTTAAAATGACTGAGAATGGCAAACATTCATTAGGTACGGGCTCAAACATAGTGACCGCAGTGGTGTAATGTGGATTTGGAGCCAGAAGCCTGTGTTCACGTCCTGGCTCTATCTCTTCTTAGCTGTGTGATCTCATGCCTCATTTTCCTTGTCTGTAAAGGAGTGATGAGAACAGGACCTGCTTTACACGGTTAATAAGAGGATTAAATGGGATAACATGTGGGAAACATCAGACCAGTATCTGGTCATTAAGTGCCATTAATTGAAAAGCAAGGCCTGGCCAGTTGTTTAAAATTGGAACGTTTAGAGAAAACATCCCTTTGTCTGTGTCAGGAAAGGGTTAGGGGGAAGGAGAACCAGTCATCTATCTCTACGCATCTTTACTTAACTTCCTTCAAGTGCCTTGGAATTGCCAAGTGGTGGACACCCTGGAATTAACCCAGGGCTTTGATCTTCCTTTGCAGGGAAGAAAGTGAGAGTGTGCTGACTCTCAAAGGCCTGACCCCTACAGGTACCCTCCCTCTGGGTGTCCTCTCAGGAGGAAAGCAGACTATTGAGACAGGTGAGTATGAGCAGTGCACCTTTCACCGAGGGTGTGCTCCTGTTACCTAGCAGTCAAGGTAAAATTAAAAATTAAAGATTCTTAATAAAAAAGAAAGAAATCTTGCCATTTGCAACAACATGGATGGACCGGGAGGATATTATGCTAAGTGGTGTAAGTCAGACAGAGAAAGACAAATATGATTTCACCTTTAGGTAAAATATTTTTTAAAAAAGAAGAAGAACAAACAAAATAGACTCATAGATACAGAGAGCAAACTGATGGTTCCCAGAGGGGAGGGTTTGAGGGCATGGTCAAAAAAGGTGAAGGGAAATAAGAGGTACAGACTTTTATTTATAAAATAAATAAGTCATGGAGATAAAATGTACAGCACAGGGACCATAATCAATATAAAAACTTTGTACAGTGACACATGGTTACTAGACTTATCGTGGCGATCACATCCTAAGGTTCAGAAATGAAGAATCACTATGTTGTACACATGAGACTAATATAATATTGTATATCTACTACACTTTAATTTTTAAAAAATAAAATAATTTTTTTAAATTGGGGCTTCTTTCAATAAATGGTACTGGATCAATTGGATATCCATCTGGTGGGAAAATGGATCTTGACCCTTCTTTCCATATATAAAAATTAATTCAAATGAATTATAACTTAAATGTTAAAGGTAAAACAGTAAAACTTCCAGACAAAAGTATGGAGAGTAGGTATTAGAATAGATAAAGAACCCTTAGGAAAAAAAAACAAAAGGACTAACCTTAAAATAAAAACTTGAGTTTTATTAAAATTAAGAATTTCTGTTCACAAAAATACATGATTAACAGAGAGAAAAGGCAAGCCATAAACTGGGGGAAGATACTTGTTAGACATATATCTGATAAAGAACTTGTATTCAGAATACATAAAGAACTACATGCAACTCAATGAGAAAATGCAAACAACCAATTTTTTTTAAATGGTCAAAAGTTTTTAACAGGCACTTCAAAAAAGGGAATATCAAAATGGCAAATATGCATATGAAAAGATGCTTAATATGGTTACCAATGTACTGTATACTTGAAACTAATTTAAATATAATAAATTTATTTTTAAAAACCTACAGTGATATACCACTACATATTCACTAGAATGGCTAAAATGGAAAGTCTGATAAGGCCAAGTGTTGGTGAGTTTGTGGAGAACTAGATACATTGCTGGTGGGCTTACAAATTGGTTCAGTCACTTAGAAAAACTGTTTACTGGGCAGAAAACGAAAACATGTCTACTCCATAACCCAGCAATTCCACACCTGATATATATCAAAGAGAAATTAGTTCATATGTCCACAAAAGATGTGCGTAAGAATGTTCACCTTAGCTTTATTCATCACAGCCCCAAATGGAGAACCACCCAAGTGTCTATCAATAGCAGAAGAGAGAAACACATGTTGTATGTATACAATGGAATACTACTCAGCAACAAAAAGCAACATTATGAATACCTGCAAAAACGTAGTTGAATCTTACAGACATTATGGTAAACTAAAAAAGCTAGACACAAAAGAGCACAGACTGTCTTTATATGATGTTCAAAAACAGACAGACTAATCAATCGTAATAGAAATCAGAATGACACTTCTTTAGTGGGAGAATTTTGGCTCGGAACGTGCACAGGGGACTTGTGGAGTAGTAGGGATGGAATGTTCTGTATCATTACCTGGATGGTAGTTACACAAGCACAAGCATAAATAAAAATGTACTGAGCTGTACACTTCGGATTTGGGTACATGATAATACCTTGCTCATGTACGTTTTATACCTTAATTTTTTTTTTTACTTGGTTAGAGTTTGTTGTTCAGAGAGGAAGTTAGTCTCTGCCCACAAGCCATATCCTACTCCAGTGCCAGTTATCTCTTCAACCAAAATGTCCACTCTAGAAATTATATGAGCACTGACTTCTAAGGAGAGGGCTTTATGGAACTCTGGAATGAAAAGATTGATGTTTATCAGAATAAACAGATCTGGTCAAGCAAGAGGAAGAGACACGAGATCACATCATTGGATGATTAATTCTAGGCATGAAAACTGGAGTTGAAGCATTAACAACTTAGAGTTTCATTGCTTTTTTGCCCCCTTGTTTTGTTGAATTATTTCTATTTAACTTTTTCTTTTTTCCTTGTCATTCTGCCACTTAGAAATTCCACTGCTAATAATTAGTAGCAACAAACTTCTTTCCTCCTTTTAATGGGATTGAATTCTTCCTCATTCAAATTGGATACTAGAATATTAGAGTTTAGCTATTTAGAAGGAAGAATGAACATTTTCTCCTTGAAAATATGTAATTAGTTTTCTTCATTTCTCTAGTTTCATAAAAAGGATCAGTAAATTATTTCAGATTTAATTTTTTTTTCTCAAATAAAATGTGTGGTTTTTTATAAGGAAAATACTTTCCACTCTTACTTTGCTTGGTAATTAGTCATGTGACATTCTGAGAGCAGCTCTGAGAAGGCAACTTAAAGTTAATAGGAAGTAACATGGGCAAAGAAAAAAGGGAATGTCCTATGACATCCTGAAACATTTTTAAAATTTGCTGATCTGTAAAGTTGTTTGAATATGAACCAGTTTTTCTAGTCTTTGAAAGAGCAAATATGCCAATCTAGGATGAGTAAAAAATAAAGCATTTTGTAGATGTGTTGTTTGTAGATTTGTTTGTTTATAATCCTTGGTCTGCCTTTTGTTTCCAGTCCCTAATACCTAATATGTCCAGTTTCTCTTAGTTTCTTATATGACTATGAGTGTTTTAATTAATATGGTATTGCTTATTGAGACTTTGGAAATTGATAGACATCTTCAGGAATGTGTCAGAAGAACAAAACTAAAGTTGGAGCCAACATTTTAGAGCTTCTTATTCTCTCTTGTTGACAGGAACTGGGCTTATTTTGTCATTTTCTCATTATATTTCACTTGTACCGGTTCATTGGGAAACTGGAGCATTAGCTGAATAAGATTTTTTACTGTTTGATATCACTTAACTGGGAGAGTAAATTGGACCTTATCAAAATTAACTTTTATACTGCAATTGAAAAATTAAGAAAGTGAAAAGACAACTCACAGAATTGTTGACGATATTTGCAAATGACACATGTGATAAGGGAACAGTGTCTGGAAAAGATAAAGAACTCTCAAAACTGAATAACAAAAGGACATAATTTAAAAATGGGTAAAAAATTTTAATAGACATATTTCCAATGGAGACATACAGATGGTCAATAAGTACATGAAAACATGTTCAACATCAAAGACAAGTAATAACAAATGTTGGTGAGAAGTGGAGAACTTGGTGGGATGTACAATGGTGTCACACTTGGGAAGCCAAGTGGGCGGTTCCTTAGGTGATTAAACATGGAGTTACCATGTGACCCAGGAGCTCCACTCCTGGTTGTGTATCCCAGGGAAATGAAAACATATCCAAACAAAAAACCGTGCACCAACATTTACAGCAGCATTCTTACTAGGCAGTAAGTGGAAGCAACCCAAATGTCTATCAGCTAGTGAGCTAGATGAACAAAATGTGGTATATTCATACAGTGGAATGCCATTCAGTCATAAAAAGGAATGAAGTATGGATATGTGCTTCGACATGAATAAACGTTGAAAACATTATGCTAAGTGAAAGAAGTCAGTCACTAAAATCACATTTCATATGATTAAATTTATGATTCCAGAACAAGCAAATTTAATGTTAAGAGACAGGGATGAGGGAGGGAAATGAGTTTCTTTCTGGGGTGATGAAAACATTCCAACCATATTGTAGTGATGATTGCACACGTCTATGTTAAAGTCATTTAACCGTACACTTTAAACAAGTGATTTTTTTGGTATATGAATTATATTTCAGTAAAGAAAATTAGATTTCAGTACAGAAGAAAATCAGTTTCTCAATTTTATATGACTGTTTTTTATACTGTCCTTCAGTACAGGCTGATATCGTCATACCCGATGCAAAAAACAATTCTAGGAGGGTCCAAAATGATGGTACTAGTACACATTGATTACATAACTTTCACGTAGCTTTTAAACTCTAATTAGACCACCACTCTGTATATAATTTTAGGCAATGCTCTGTTCTCCCATTTTCTAACAGTTGCATCAGTGATACACTGTTTGAAGGCACTGTCATCTTTTTGTGAAAGTTTATTTGTTCTATTTGAAGAGATTAGCGGGGGTGTGACATTGCTGTAACACATGCCTACATATGGTTGACAAATGTAAACACTTGATAAGTTGATTCCAAGTTTCCATTTTTCACACTGTGTTAGGAAGTTAACTTTCCATTCTCTCAGTTTCTCCTCTTGATATATAAAGCCTCAGAACAGCAAACTGTTAACTGTTCATTATTCTCCCCAGTTGGTATTGGAGGAACTGATGGGGTTCTCCAAATAGGATCTTTTGGGCTAAATCCTGTAACCTTTTCAGATATTAGGGCTTTTACTATCTTAAAAGAAGTTGCAAGGAAGCTTACCTGTTACTATTAATTTTTAAGAAGGCCTTCTTAATAATTGGCCTCCTTTCTCACACAGTGAATGGAAGCCATACTGGTTGGAAATGTCAGCCTCTGCTATATCTCTAATCCCAGATGGTTCATGAATTTGTATCCAAAACTGAACAGTTTTATGCCTTTGCCAGCCTAGTACTCTACCCCTGGACAAGAAATAACTCCACACTTGTAACCCATTTTTCTCTTTTAAATGCCAGCCTGTTATTCAAAGGCCATTCTTTTTTATAGGTAATTAAAAAGGGCAGTTGGACCCCACATAAGTTGCTTGAGAGCAAGAAGTACTTTTAAATAAGTTTTTTGAATAGGACCCAGCAGCAGCTCATTTAATACCATCTGAGCTATTTTACAAATTGAAGACTGCTTGTAATGTCAGATTATTTGACTCTATGAGTTATTTTGATATGTGAGTGATAAGATGTCCATTAGCAGCTGGCTATTTAAAATCAGGAGAGCAGCATAACTCCTGGTGTCTTGTAGCCAGTTCGACTGACCCAGTTGGCTTAGCTATAGGTGCCATTAGCTAAAAGGTTCTCATGCTACCTGAAATGTTAAAAATATTAGAAACTCTCCCCACTTTATACCCGCCCCCACCCCCAATTAATTTTTCACAGCAATTCTCTCGCTTCTCTTAACTAGTCGACTTTATTATGGGTGGGGAAAAGCTCAAGGTGGGACCCCGGGATGCCTGTGCTGGCAGCATTGCTGTTGGTTTACTCACTCTTTTTCTGTCTTCATTTTTGCATGCCACTGCTCCTGCCTCTTACAGCCACAGTAGAAGCCGTAGAGGCCCGGGAAGGTATGGCCATATTCCTGTGATAGATGTTATCATGTGTCTGTCTACTAGTCTAAAAATAAAAAATAAAAACTGTCAGCATTTGAAATCTTTTATTATTGCATCACCAGAACTGTAACAGTGAGAAAAGGAATAGATATTTCTAGGCTTGCTCACAAAGTACCTTGTGGTTGTATTAATGTAAATGACCCTCTCCACAGCTAAAGTCCTCTCTGGGCTCTGTTTTAATGCAATGGCTGAAGTTTAAGCAACTGGTCACGAGGGATCAAGTGGTTTGTTTAGTCCTATAGCCCCTTCCATAGGTAAGAGACATGAATGGGATCACTAGAGATTCAAACAGGTCAGCCTCTTTCTCTAATGCCTCTAAAGGTTATCAAAAGCAGAGGCAAAAGTAGACAGGAATTTAGTTTGATTCATTTCTGAAGTTGCCCTAAGGCAGTCAAGCTAAATTATCTTTGTTTCAATGAAAGCAAATTTAAGTAACAAATTATCTGTGAATCTGTGGATGAAAACCATTGGAATTGGTACTGTTATAAATTTAATTGTTTTTGTTAGGTATGGTGGTTCAAAATGGGAGTGCTTTTCCTTGACAGTACAAAAGTTCAATCAGAAAGAAAATATGGGAAGCTATTTTAGATGGCTTTTAACTTACGTTCAGCTCCTGGTTGTGCAAGATAAAAAGCTGTCCTTCTAAACCAAAAGATTAACACATTCCTTTTTTTTGTGGTCACTGTGATAATTTGTGCTAAAATAACTGTTCTGTTTAACTTGTTCTATTATTCTAGTGTTTCCTTTTTTTACTCTCACATTGAGCACGTTTCTGGCCCATAAGAAACTGCCACATGTCCTGGGGCTAAGTAAGAACTTGTTTGCTACTTGTCAGGTATTTTTCTGCTATGATTAATTGTATTGAGCATCTATGCAAATTACTTACATAGTTTCAGCTGCCCTTGGGGCCTTAAGAAATCAGTAGCTTCAAGACAGGGCTAATTTAAATCAAATGTTGCCCGTTGCCCTCACCAGACATGTGCTCCTTAGCCACCCTTCTGTGTTTTTCTCTAGGAGGCTGCTGTGTGCTAAGAAGCTTTAAGCTTGTCCGCCTTGCTGTCTAACTGAGCTCCTCCCTTTCCTGTTTTTCTGTAGCTATCAGAGGGTTTTCGCTTCAGCACAGGATCCGGAGTTTTGAAGAAGCCCGAGGTCTGGACCGAATTAATGAGCGGATGCCACCCCGAAAAGACAGCCAGTACTCTGACGGGCCAGTGAAACTGGTAACCCCTGTACAATCCAACGCTGCGCCCAGGAGCGACAAGGGAAGAAAAGCCAGCAGTGACTCAGAGCCCAGCTGTGGCACAGGGGGCCCCAAAACTTAAGAACAAATTTTATTTATTTATTATTGGAAAACCAAACAAAAACGACGTAAGCAACTTAAACCTGGAGGTGCATTCATAATACACTCTGCATTTATTCTGTAAGAAACGTGACCATTTTATAAATTCTTTTAATTTATATTTAATATATATATAAGAAGTGCATCTGCTTTGTTTTTCCCTTTTTTCCCCCCTAATTTTTAGGAACTGATCTGATTGTCTGAAACGTATGTGAAATCTTGTGCTGTAAAGGGGACTGTCCCCTAATAAAAGAGCCTTGGAAACCTCCACCTGGGGCTTCTAACTTGAACTAGCCAGCCTTTTCTCTTGTTTTTAAAAACTAATGTCTTTCATTTCAGACTAATAACTTCAGATGCAAGATTCTTATTTTGTTTTGTTTTCCTGCAGGGTACCGTTAAAGAAGATCTCTTAGATTTCAGTGGCTAAAACTTCTTATGGAAAACTCGATTATAGTAGAACTTCTAAGTCAATAACCCAAACTCAGAGATTTTTAGAGGAATGTTTTCCATTTCTGGACTCTCAATTCCTTTCAATAGGTTCTAGTAAGGCAAAATAAAAGGTAATGAGAGGTTTTCTTAGAATTACTTAAAATTTATTCATCTAACTATGGGCATGATTAGTTTAAACTTTCCTTAGAAATTTGGAGGTTCCTTAACTGTTGCCAGATCCTTTTTTTATTTTTGAACCACAGAGTATTTACCCTTTGTGCAAAGGAAGCTGCGTTTCTGTTTTATAAGCGCCCTCTCTAGAACCTTTGACAGTAAGAAGTACTTATGCCCGTCTGTATTGCATCAGCTATGAGAGCATCTGTTCTCCCATCGTCCCTCTCTTTTTCTGTGTCAGCATCTTTGAAACCAACTGGGGTAATGGAAACTGATGAAGTAGAATGAATAATCCCTTGATGAATTGGAAGTCTTGCTAAAGGGCATTGGATGAGTGAGGATTTCCCATCTTCTATATCGGTTATAGGGCTGTTTCTCCATCTTTCAGCACTCGTTAGGTTGAACGGTATGTCTGTGTCAACATATTGTGGAATACAGAAACAAACGTTCAGACGTAACGTTTGAATAATCTTCCCTTAGTTTTTCAAGTCACAACCAACTAGTGAAGGAAATTTTGGAGATCCTTAGTCTCCCGTTTTTGGTTTAGCCTGGTGACAGGTGTCACGTCTTAATACTCGTTGGCCAGCTTTGCAGTGAGTGTGCGTGTCTGGGCAACACTACACCAAAGTGCGCATATATGGAATCCCTTAATGTCCTTTGGGAGGTAGGAGTTCACCACAGAAGCGAGATCTTAGACTATACGAATTTACTTTGGGATCTTCAAGGACAAGAGAAACCTTTGGTAGAGAAACCTTTGGTTAACAGTTCCCAATTTGTTTATGACAGAGATCAAAGCACTTTGGTGATTGAAATCTGGTGGCATGGATTGCTCTGTGAAAAAAGAGAGGAAGGATGTTGGGCAACTAGATGCAAGACCTCTTATTGGGATGTGAGCAAACCCTGTGTAAGACGGGAGAAAAGGTCTTTACTGATCATCTTTCTTTAAAGAGTGAATCCATCACCTGGGTATCCTCAGACTCCTCCCTCCCCCAGTCCCAGTATAGACAAGACCACTGTTTTGGAAATCTCACCCAAAATAAAACTACTCAGTCCATGTGACAAATTCAATAGATGGGGTCCCTTGTCTTTTTCTCCTGAAAAGGCTGCTGTTTTACACACAGGTAGAAACCACTCTTAGGGGCTACAATCAGCAGGCGTGTAGTAAAATGGTTATTACCCATCCTTATAAGCAAAAAATAATACTGTACTAGGAAAAAGGATGATCATTCAGGAATGTCTTCCTGATCTTCTCAAAAAGAGCCAGTTTCCTTGGCAGAGCCATGGCTAAAGGCTCTATCTTACAGGTACCCCTTTGAGCTGTTGAAGGATCAGCCATAGCAGAGGTGAGAGCTCATCATTCAAGAAAATCAGAGTGAGTTTAAAATAGAGCAACCATAGCTCTTAAAGGGATATAGGTTTGAAAATTCTGAGCTGGACTCCTACCTCCCAAATGAGTTTGAAAGGTAAAGATAGGTGACGTTCTGTAGAAAGCTGGGGTACCTAAGTCAGCCCCTCAGAAAGCTGTGTGTTAAGGGTATCGTCTGGTACAGATAGCACGTTAAAGTGAGACAGACCATCACTCCGTGTACCTACGTTTGCACTTGCACCTACAACCAAGACAATTTAGAGGGCTGGAACCTTAGGAATATACTGTAATCGCAATATTTGTTCTTCACCCTAGGCTGCTTTGGAGGGTTTTAGCATATTTTTTAATGTTTTAGCCTAAACGGTATCTCCCAAGATGGCTGGTCGTCTGCCCTGGATTTGCCTCAGAACTAACATGCCTGCCTGGTGCCATCATTTCAAGCAAAATTCTAACTGCTGCCAGAGGTCTGAGCATTGCTGTTTCAAAGCCTCGTCTAGTAAATCTTCCCCCTGCATGTTCTAAAGATACTAGAAATACTTTTGTTTTTCTTCACCGTAAGGTCCACAGGGACCTTATTTTCTCCAACTTCTCTCATCTGGGGCGGGGAGGGGAATGGACCACTTCTTACATCAGTCCCCTAGATGTGTCGGAGGGCTCTTTTGTCCACTTCTGTGAAACACCATTTCAGAAATGACGCTTCCCAAGGAGCTGCTTCCCAGTTTTGTCTACGTCACATCATATGAAATTTCAAATTGATCAGATGACTGTTTTTTAAATAAACATTTAAAAACTCAGCTAACACAAGTTCAAAACATACATCCTTTTTAAACTGTGTTCTGAATGTTTAGAGAAAAAAATAAAAAGCCAAGGGTGTGTGTGTGTGTGTGTGTGTGTGTGTGTGCACGTGCTTGTGTAATCGAATGTTACAACTAAAGTAGCCTGTTTTCTTTAAAACCTCAAGGTAACACTGGTTATGGATACAGACATTGCTGACTCCCTGGACTTTTGCAACTAGATGCTAACCAATGAAGTAAAAATTGCTTATCAGACTCTCCAGGAATTTTGATATTATTCATATCCCTTTATCTATATTCATCACCTTTTCTGTTCCTACAGTTTCTTATCCCGATAACTTGGGTGTGATTTCCTGACCCGTTCAAAATTAGTGAAGAAAAACCCTTACTATTTTATCAATGGAATTTTATTATGTAATGACAGTAAAGAGCAAGGGTGGGATTTCTTAAAACTGGTTAACTTTGGGGCCTTTCAGCCTTGGCATTGCCCCTTATATCCTCTTCTGAGTAATTTTAAAACACAAGGTTTGAGGCAGCTGCTCTCTACGAGAAAAATATCATAAGCCACGCCTGTGTGAGATACGGCTGGGCTTATCGCTCATGGTCATTACTTGAGAACCTCTCCAGCCTCCCAGAATGAGTCAGGCTGAAATCTGTTCCCTCTGCCCTCCCTTCATTTACATAAATAATGTCATCGACCTCCAGAATTTTTGACCGTAACTTATCTATCAGTAGAAAACTCAAGGTCTTGAGAAGTAAGTTCGCCCCGACCAATCTATGTGACCAGTCAGTTAAAATGGTGTTTGGGAGGAGCTTGTCCCAGATCAACTGATTAGAATCTTCCTTGGTGTTAATTATCAGATTTTTTCCTTCCAGTTTTGGTATTGAAAATCATTTCTCAACACAAAAAGACTTACGGAGATATTCTAGAATCTCCAATATTTATTATTATAGTTGCCATGGTAACAGTGGAACCCACTTTTTTCAAAGCAGCATTCAGCATTCCCTGCCCAGGAGAACAGATTCCAGAGGGAGGTGAGCCCTCCTGGTTGTGGGCATGAGGCCCCAGTTTTCTAGGTTTTTTATTTTTATAACGATGGATACCACCTTGTCTGGCACCTGGTCCACATCTGGTGCCACAATAGCTGGAGCGGGGTCTGGATGACCTGGAGAACAGTTCCCAAGCATTGTACTAGCACAGTCCCTCGTCAGCACTGATGTGACCGGACGCTCGTAGGAAAGCCATAAGAACAAGCAGGTGTGTGCAGAGAAGGAAGTTGTGTAGTCGACAGCGCTGTCACTCTGAATCTTGAGTCGGGCAGAGAACTGTATTAACAATAGAGCTGTGTGCCGTGGACAGGGTGTGGAAGAGGGAACCTGTGCTACCTTGAGGCTTGTGACCTGCCCGGCCTGTGTCTAGCCAGCCAGAGTGAGCGGGGTCAGGGTTAGCTGCCGTCATCTATGCAGTCACAAAGGTAAAGATGATACTGGAGAGCATATTCCCTACCGGGAGGCCTTAGCCTCACGCCCCAGCAACCTTGGCGAGACTTGCTAAATAACACCTTAGTCCGAGACAGGGTTATGCACCTTCTCTTCTACATCCTCATGACAAGTCTAGGTGGCTTAAGATCAAGAAGCGAGGACATGGGCGTGAACCATCTCTCTGAGCAGCTCTAAAGGAGGGCCAGTCACCCTGCCTTCCTGTAAGTTCTTGCCCACATTCCCTTCACTCCTTTGATGTAGCTGTCCCCAATAACTTTTATTTACATGTTGAAGTGCATGTGCTAAGGAGGAGGCCTACCATAGACCTTGATTTGCAGCAATAAAGATGTGGGGTTTTTTGGTTTGTTTTTTTGTCTGTCAAAGAACCTTTAAGTTGTCATCATGAAGCCTCACTTTCCCTTTCTCAGTGCTCTGTGACCAATAGCTGTTTTTCCTAATAGAAATGTCGGCAGGCATTTTCCAAGAAAGGATCTGGTTTTGCTTCCTAAATGTGGTCAGACGTAAGAGACTAGCTGGTGGTGTACTTTTTGTAAGGCTTTTCTGGATGATGGGTTATTTCCTTGTGCTTAGAGATTACTTGCTTTTTCTTGCCTTTGATTATGTCAAGGAAAATGGTGGAAATGTTATTTATTGGCTAGAAGTCATTTAATAAGTCCTTTCCGTGAACAAGAAATTAATTTGTGAAAACTTTCTACTGTACATTGTAAGTCATCTTTTAAAAGAGGTGAAAAAAAACACTCTTAAAATTAAATGATAACTGTATTGGCTCCCTGCGTCTTTATTTCCTGGTGGAGGCACTACTGTATTTGGCTTTTAGAACCATTCTGCAATTCCACAAGTCAAGGGAAAGCCTGACGTTTGATGCCAGTCTGGTCTCTGATGATGCCAAAGAAGCCCCCTGTCATAGCAAGGGATCCCTTCATGATAAAAATGACCTCTTTTCTTCGCCTCTTCGGCCCTTTTGTTTTAAACCAGCATGATGGCTGTCGCGGTGCTTCTATCCCTCCCACTCAGAATCCACTACCTGGCCTTGGCCTCCACCTGGCCTCTGCCCACCGCTAACTCACACTCAAGCCCCAGCTCCTTCTGTGGCTTCTCCGGCAGAGGCCGCTACTTGCAGAAAAGGAAGAAATCCTTACAAAAGATAAAAATGATTACCATAGTGATTTAATAACTGCATGTGCTCCTAACAATAGACATGGACGAGTGCCACCTTACGAGAAGTCGAAGAAGTCAGGCTGGAGTTGAACGTAGAGTTGGACCGCTAAGAAAAGGAAGAGTCAGGCCGGCCTCTTGATTTCTCTGAAAAGTAGAAAACTCATGAAGTGCTGTGGATTCACAAGGAAGAATAACCACTGGGCAAGAGCCCTGGGTCCTTGGAGTGGAAGATGTGGCAGTGAGGGCATTCGGTGGCAGTAGCGGGAGAAAGTCTAAGTCCAGTCCTGCCAGTCCTGAGTAAACTTTAAGGACAGTGACACCAAGGGGCCATAGTGCAATGTATAGGCTGGAAAAGGAACCCAGGATTCTCATTTCAAAGAAGTTGAAATATGCATTTGGGATCTTTCCCAATACATAGCATCCTGACTTAGCAACCTCATTACACTTCAGCTAAACCTCCAGCGCAGTGAGGTAGTATTTACCCTTATTTCCCTCATTGTGGGGGAAAAAAATCTTTTTCTAAGCCTGGAAATTAAGAGCTCAAATGCAAATTCACGTTTACTTCTCACTCCATCTGCATTCAATTCCTACTTTCTTGGCTGCTGTATGTAAAGGCACGATTTTTCCTTGTTCTTGTCTCGTGACTTTCAGGTTTTAGATGGGAAATCTTTAATTTTGATGTGGCGGATTAACAACTCAGTGGGAACTTAGGCAGTCTAACGTTGCTGCAGTCAGGAGCAACTGTAGATTGCAAAGAGGTGGGAAGACAGGGTTGTTCTTTGTTTGCAGGCCAGAGCCCTACCTCACAGTGTCCACGGGCCAGCAACTCAGCCTCTTATCCTCCTCATCTCAGTTTGCCTGCGCTAGGAAAGAAGATTAATGCAGACCTAGTTTTCCGGCTCCTGGTCTGCGTGCCCTTTGTGGCTGAGTTAACTTGGCTGGGTTTTCCCTCTGAGGTCATCACTTCTTTGTCCTTGCCTTACAAAATCTGCTTTCTAAAGAGCCGACAGCCACTTGCTCTTTCTTTCTTTCCTGAGAACTAGAAGAGGTCCATCCTGCTCGTTTCTTCTCAAAGACACCCCGTCTGCGCCTTGTGCTTGTTTGCTCATCTATAAAAGGAGGGAGACAGTGAACGGTGGTTGCTGTGATGTCAATGTGAAGGCTTCCTACATAATTGGACAAAAGGCCAAGTTCTCTCACAACCTTCTTTCTGGATTTAGATGAGATTAACTCTGAGAAGCCTGAATAGATCCCTGTTCTATTGTGTGTGTGCTGTGGAAAGGTCTGTGCAGGGCAGGCCTCAAAGCTTCGCCCTCTGTTCCCGTGGAGACCCACTCTCTCACCCTGGCTGCCCAGCCCCAGCCCTGACCATTCTTGACCTGGACTGGTTGTTATTTCCCCCACAGAGATCTCTTACTTTCCAGTGACCACACCAAAAACTTTGGATTCCAGAAGGCCCAGGTCATGCTGTTGTCAGCTTAGGAGGGTCTCCCAAGCCTCACACTGGGTCTCTGGTGTCCCTCTTCTTTTGCTTCTGTTCCCATGAGAGTCTGGCATAGATGAGGACCATCAGGAGAACTTGGCATCAGCAGGAACTGGAATCAGGAGAGGACCCAGGTGAAGGCTGGAGCCCAGGGCATGAAACATATTCCAGATCTGTGTCTGATGTGGCCTGGTTTTAATTCCTCACTATTGGGTCACTGGTCTTCCGCTCTAGAGAAGTCCACACTGCTCGGAAGTGACGGAGCTTGCTTTACTAATTCATCTGGTCTGCTTGTTCGGTCCCCCTGGTAAGGAGAGAACTACTGAGCACAAATAAAACCCTGCTCAAAGCCTAACTATACTGTTTAGAGTATACAAGAGCCCACCCCTGTGGAGGAGGAGAGGAGGAGTAACAGATGCCCCTCCGTTGTCAGATGTGGGGGGCTGAGGCACAGAGCCAGGGTTCCACTTGGCTGCTTAGGCTAGAGCTGAGAGTGACATTCAAATGCCCGGCTGGCTCCCTGTGTCAGGTAAAGACGACACTCCTCAAGAAATGAGAATTCAGGTTTATGTCTTCTGGGGTCCCTTACTTCGTTTTTCTCATTTGAGAAATAAAACTGAATTCTCTGCTCACCGCACTGGCAATAAAAAGCTACTTAAGTGCTATTTCTAGTCATCTTTCCTCTTGGTGACAGGTTATTTTTCAGAGTGACCCGCATTCCTGTGAGAACAGCTACCCTCTTCTGCCCCTCCTTAGGAAGAGCCACACCTATCTGTAGTCTCTTGGCTAATCGCCCCTTAGGGTGGTGGGCATGGACTGACCTCTGTAGATATGGGTGTCTTGGTGGGGTAATCCTTGGAACAAAAGGGGTGGGGGTGGGGCGTACGGCTGACCGGGATCCCATAACTAGGAAAACAGAGCAGTTATGTAACTGTGTTTACTATGGCTCAGGTGGCTCTGAGAGGGCAGAGGTGGCCCTCTGGCAAAAGGCAGTGCCAGAGATGGGGAAGAGTCACGGGGAAGGAGGGAGGGCCCTGTTAGATGATAAGGGAGTCAGGAAGATAGCGCTTTGGGAGGAAAGGAATCTGCTCTGTTGTTGACAACAGCCAGTTACCTAGGACAGCCTTCGCTAGCCCCAGCCTCTCTGTGTCACGCCAGCTGTCAGGTTGGACCGGCAGCTGAGGCCGGAGGAGCATTTGAGAAATCAGACACCTGGTTTGGGCTGAATCTCTGGACTCTGGACTCGGCTACTTTTCCCTTTTGATCTCCCACTTTTCAAAAAGGAGGGAGTCTCCCTAAATAGAGGCAGAAAGGGAAATGTCGGTCAAGCCACCTTATGCTTTCTGCTCCCACCAATCTCTCATCCTCTCTTCTATGAGGCTAGTGGACACCAGGGAACATGGTGGAGGGATCAGATCCTGTTATACCTCCTCCTTGGGCCAAGCACATAGTCTAAGACTCTGAGAAAGAGAACAGTTCCACTGCTGCCGGGGCAAAGCAGGCTCTGAGCTGAGAGAGGTGATGAGCTCAACAGAGTCTAGGCCTCAGCAGACAAAACAGCTCTGGAGAAAAAGCTCAGGTCTCCAGCAGGGCCTACCCCACCTCCCACAGAGCTGTTTACTGGATTCCTCATTCCCATAGAGATGACACTGGTAGCCAGTCCCCAGCTCTTTGCCCATGGCTGCCACCTCCCTTTGTAAGAAGCAGGAAGTTGGGACCTAGGTCAGATCAGCTGCACCTTGTACATTAAATATTTATCTTGGAGTCCAGGTCAGAGCCCTAGAGAATAAGAGAAGCTTGCTGCTGGTGAGAGGGGGCATGACCAGGATTCCTGGAGTGGGAAGATCTTCAGCGTCACCTCCTTTGGAGAACAAGGAAGAACATGAAAGAGATGTGGCCCTTAGTCGTGAGGACCGTGACAGGTGGGGAACAAAACTGGTGACAAAGGGAAATGGGTGCATCTTTTGTCCCTGAGGGAGGGAAGAGGATGACATGGAGGGGTGGGGAAGTAAGTGTTCAAGCTTTAGAGGAGGGAAAATGCAGTCACGTGCCCTCCTTTCTGCAGCTGTCTTCTCTAGGCAGGGCTATGGTCCCCTCCCCATCCCTTCAGCTTTCTGGGAAAATCACGGATTCTTGGAAGGGGACTGAGAGGGGATCTCATTCAAATCCCTGCTCGGTGCAAAAAGCGCCTTTACAGAGACACCCCATAAACTGGCAGAATTGGAACCGCTGTCATCATTTAAAACCTCTTCCTGGGGAACCTGGCATCTGCTTCCAGGTGGGCACCGGATGGTCGCACTTGTCTAGCGCAGCGGGGTCGGTTCCCAATCGCAGCCCTGCAAACAGTGGAGGGCCCCCAGCTTCTCCTCCATGTAGACGTCCCCTCCTCCCACTGTTCGCTGGTGACATTGTTTCACGCTGGTTCACCAGAACCTGGGGGGCCCTCTAACTGAATTGAGAAAAGATAGAGCTGATAGCATTCATGATGGTAGGCATTTTTTAAAAAACATTTCATCCTTTCTTCATTCCCTTCTCAATTTTTGAGTTGAATAATGCGCTTGGGAAACACTCTAAAGTGCATGGTGGCCCCAGGACACCCATCTGACGCCCAGTAGGTATGCAGGAAAGGTTCTCACAGTTTTCTAACTTATCCCGGTCCCTCCCAAAGCAGGTCTGAAATGGCCCAATTAATAACTGTTTGCTATTTGACTGCTTTGGGGCTTGGGGTCCCAGAGCCGAGCCCGGGGCTGGGAAGGACCCCGGCGTCGTCCCGTTCGCCGTGAACGTCATCGGGCCCCTTCCCCGCCGCGCACCGGCCGGTGCGCGCACAGAGGCCGGGCGGAGAGGGGCGGGAGGGCGACCAAGTGGGTCCGGGTGTCAGGGCGGCGGGAACAGCGGAAACGCAGCGAGATCAGAACAAACGCGGCGGCGCGTGTGGGAACACGGAGACCCGGTCACCCCGGCCCGCCGCAGGCCGCCGCCCTCATCCTCCGGGGGCGCGCCCCGCCCCGCCACGCCCCGGGGAGCCGCGCCATCCCGCGGGGTCCCCTCCCCCCAGGGCTGTCCTCGCACGTGTGACAGCAGCGTCCCTTCGGCAGCTCGCACCGCGCGTGTTTGCACAGATGCCCGCGCGCGCCTAGCTGCGCCCCAAGGACATGAGCGCGCGACGCGGCGAGGCGGCGGGGCCCCCCTCGGGCCGCCAGGCCCCGCGCCTGGTTCGGGGGGCCCCGCCTGGGCCCGGCCCGGACCCTATGTCGTCGTCGCTCGCGCCCCCGCCCGCTGGACCTGTCGCTGGAAAATCTGAGTGTCTGTCCCCGCCCCCCCCCGTCCTCCTGGACGCCAGCCCTGCGGGGAGGGTGCGGGGGGGGGGACGGCTGGGAAGCCAGAGCCGGCTCCCTGGGGACCCCGCGGCCCCTCCCGGCGCCTCGGCGCGCCCGGCCCGGCCCCCTCGGCCCGGGCCGCAGAGTCCCCGCCGCGCGCCCAGGCGGCCGGCCCGGGTCCCCCCAGACTCCGCGCGGGCCGGCCCCGAGGAGGCGGCGCGACCCTCGCCCCGGCGGCCCTGACCCAGCGCGCGCCCGGCCCGGCTCGGCCCTCTTCCTCCTCACGCGCCCGGCCCCGCGGAGCCCGGCCCGGCCCGGTCACGAGGGGGAAGGCACAGCCCGGCCCCCGCCCCCCCCGAGGGCCCGCCCCGGCCGCGAGGCCGCTGCCCTCCCGGGCGTCCCCACTGCCCGCCACCTGCGCGCCGCGGAAGGTAGGTGCGGGGAGAGGGGGGAGGGGCGGCTCCCAGCCCCGTGGGAGGGCGCGGGGTCCTCGCCCCACACGCGGAGGGGGGCGGGGGAGGAAGAGGTGAGAAGGCCTCTCCTCAATCCAGTCCCGGCGAAAGTCGGGACACCTGCCCCGTCCACGTGGACCCAGACCTGGAAAAGGCGCGAAGGCGCCTGGGGCCAGGCCCCCCAGGCCAGGGAGGTCCTTCCAGGCGGGACGGGGTCCCCGACGGAGCAGAGCCACTTCCAGCGCTTCGGAGCTGCCTGCCAGGGGCAAGGGCTGTCCCAGGGAAGTCAGGACCCTCCAGATGTCCTGGCACCTGTGTCCCCTGCCCAATGCACGGCCAGTTTCCCCGACGCCTCCATGTACCTATGAGAAGTCCCCTTAATGTCCTCTGCCTGGAGAAAAACGCAGCCCACCCTTCCCCACCCAACCCTTGCATGTCCCTGGGGGGCGTGCCACAGCCAGCAATGTTGGGGAGGAGGCCAGACTGGGCCCCCAAGGATTAGCCACCCCTGAAAACCCTGGTGGTCTGGGGGGACCTCCAGCCCTCCCCATCCTGCCAGAGAGAGGGCTGTTCTCCCTGAGCACAGCAGGGTGGGACCCAGGCGGGCAAGGAGGCTGGGTCAGCTGATGGGTAGGGACTGCTGATGCTGACCTGGCAACTTGGCCTCAGGCAGTCAGCTGGTCAGGAAGGGAACCAGCCTGCCCTTGGCCTCCAAACTCTGATCTCCCCCTCTCCTATGCCTTGATTTCCCCTGCAAGGGAGAGAGAGCAGCAGGGATTGGGGTGTGTCTCCATGCTGTGCTCTGGGTAGGAGCCCTAATTGGATCCAGCTGGTGAGCTGCCCTTCCTCCAGCCTCAGCCCCCTGCTCCCCCCACAGCCAGGGGTGGATGTGGAAAAGCTACGTCCCCAAGAGGGCTTTCACAGGCCAGAAGTCCCCACTCAGACCAGAGACAGGGAACTGCTGCCCCAGCCGTGTCTGCACCCTCCATGGCCTGACCAGAAGCTGGGTGCAGGAGTAATCACAGCCTCAGTTGTACCTGCATCCCCTCTGGTCTCTGTAACTCTGTGCTGCTAGTATGACCCCTGCACTGCCCACCCCTCTGTTCCCATAACCCCCCACACCCTGCGCTAATTCCACAAGTCACATTTACAGCACTGTGCTTATATGCCAACACACACACACACACACACACACACACACACACACACACGCACACACACTCACGGCACTTCACAAGGCCCTTGTTGCCCTCCTGTGAGTCCCCAGACCACACAGGCATACATGAAAGATGCCAGAATTGGTCCAGCCCCAGATGGTGGTGAAGGTTGGCTCGACTTCCAGCCCAGTCCAGCAGCACAAATGAGGGACCCGCTCCTCACCAGCACTCTCTGGGGAGCGAAGCCCTGTTGGACGGCCCCACTGCCTCCTCCTCGCTGCCTGGAGCCTCTTCCCCTGGCCTAACCTTCCCATGGGGCAAAAGAGCCAGGCTGGCCAGTCAGACTTGTTGCTGCCAGGAAGACCCTCTGTTAAAAAAACAACCTGGAGGTGTAGGAGAAAGTGGTGTGTGTGTGCATGTGTGTGTGTGTGTGTGTGAGAGAGAGAGAGAGAGACAGAGAGACAGAGAGACAGAGAGACAGCACCACCCCTCCATGTACAAGTCTAACTCTGCTCTTAACCACTGCTGTGCTCCCTGCCCCCACCCCTCACTGGCACCTCGAGCTCTCTGAAGCATCAGTTTGAGCCAAAGAGGCCGAGCAAGACAGCTGATACTCCTCTGAGCTCAGAAGGAGTGGCTCCTGCTGCCTGGAAATGCCCCCACACTCCACCCCCCAGAACCTTGGCAGTGGGTGCGTGACCTTGCAGTCACCCAGGGCCTTCCCCCTCTTCCCTCTCTGCCTGAGGAACCCCTCGTGCTTGCTGGGGAGCAGATGCTCACACAGGAACTGGGGGACGCAGAGGGAACTGAAACGAAGTCCTGCGCGCCCAGGCCTCCCCTGCCAGCCGCCCCAGTTCCCTCTGCCTTTTCTCTGGGGGAGCGGGCTGGCTGGGCAGCGAGAGCCCCAGAGGGGCTGGCCCTCAGGCCTGCCCCGGGCTTTGTCCAGCAGGTTCGCTCCTGGCCCGCCTCCCCACCTCCTTGCTTGGCCTCCCCTCCCCCCTCCCACCCGGAGCTCCTGCCTGGGGCCTAACAAGCAGCCCATTGTACCTCTGGGAGCAGGCACTGGCAGCCTGCAGGCTGGTGCCCCAGTGGCCTGTTTCCTGGGTCCTGGAGCTCCCACCCAGCTGGCCCTGACCCCTTCCCACAGCTGTGCCCTCCTCTCCCACCCATGTTGGGCCCAGAGGGCACGGGCAGCCCAGGCCCTGCAAGGCTTTCCCTTCCTCCCTCCTTCTCCACAGAGGACAGCCGGAGGAGCCACTCGCACACCCGGAGTCTGCCGACCTTGACCCAAGCATGCAGGCGCCACCCTGCAGCCTCCCAGCTGGGCTCAGCCTGGACGACTTCATCCCCGGCCACCTCCGGGCCCACGTAGGGTCATCCTCCCAGGGGACACGGGTGAGTGAGACAGCAAGGGCTCGTAGTCAGTGGGGATCTCATAAGACAGGTGGGGAGCAGGAATAAAAGACTGGAAGCAGGGAAGAGGGGTCAGAAGATAGCTCTCAAAGGTGCTTGCTGGTTTCCTGCAAAAAGGTCAGGCTGGCCCTCGAGCCCTCACCATAAGGTATGGCGGTATCCTGGCAGCCACCCCTCCCACCCTTCTGCAGAACCTTCTGGGCCTGAGCTGCTGCTCCTGGCCCCTCCCCACAGGTGCCTGTGATCCGGAATGGTGGCTCCAACACCCTTAATTTCCAGTTCCATGACCCCGCGCCCAGGACCGTGTGCAATGGGTACCTCCCACCAAGGAGAGATGCTTCCCGGCACCCAGGTGGGTCTGCTCCAGAAAACCTGCTTCAGGGCCCTAGGTGGGGGTGGGGGATCAGACTTCCTGGGCCCTGCCATCTGGCAGCACCCCATGTCGGATGGGAGAGGTGTGGGGCCTGGAACACAACTAACTGCCCGTCTCTGTGTGAGCGTGCTGGCCTGTGAGAGTGAAAGCTGTGGAGAGGACAGGCTGACACATCTTTTCCCTTCCCTGCCCCACCAGTGCCAGGGGAAGGAAGTGAGCAGGGACATGGCGGTGGGGGCCGCGGGGACCTCCAGCAGGACAGGAAATAGCTTGGTTTAGG
Organism: Cynopterus sphinx; assembly: GCA_030015415.1. Taxonomy (NCBI): domain Eukaryota; kingdom Metazoa; phylum Chordata; class Mammalia; order Chiroptera; family Pteropodidae; genus Cynopterus; species Cynopterus sphinx. Next base: position 46,312,707 of record CM057390.1, on the reverse strand, counting down.
GATGGAAGAGCAGAGGAATGTGAGCTCTCTGTTGGCTGTACCAGGGTGTGGGGGCCGAACCCCATGACAGGCCCCGAGTACTGCTGTGGTCTGTACTCACCGGCCCAGCACTAGGTGGACAGGTGGCCCTGACAGCTTGTCAGCTCCTGGACTCCCGTGAGTCACCCCAGCCTGGGTCATTGGGTCCAGGAGCGCCTGGAACATCCTGTGTGGGGCCCACCCTAGGGACCCCTCTTCTCCAGAATGGCTCCTTTATTGAGCCGTTCCCTTTAGGCAGGCACTGTGTCAAGTAGTTTATTTATTTAACAAATGAGAGCTGAGCACTTAGAACATGCTGGACGCTGTAAAGATGCTCTATCATCCTCTTTTTGCTCATTTAATCCCTCCACTTCCTCGCAAAGTATCGAGGTCTTTCCAGTGAGGAACTGAGTCGCAGAGAGGTTCGCTCACAGAGGCTGAGCTCACATTCACATCCTGAAGCCCTTGCGCTGCTGCACTGGTGACCTGGGGACTGAAGGGGACACTGAGGACGCCGTAGCCATGGCTGGGGAATGAGTCTCTGCCCGTTACTGAGAGCCTTTGGACTGTGTGTCAGGCGCCACGCTGGGCACGTTACACACTGAATCCTTGCCAGGATGACCCTCGTTCTACAGAAGTGGAAACTGAGGCACTGGGGGGTTGATTGCTGGGCCCAAGGTCACACAGCCAGTAGGTGGCAAAGCTAGGGTCTGAATTCAGGTCCGTCCTCTCCAAGCTCAGTGTCTTTTCTGCCTCCCCCCGCTGGGATGTCCTCAGCAGTCTCTGCAAATAATAATTCCCAGCCTTCATTCTGGAAGTTCTTAGGGCAGCCCCGGGAAAGCAGGATGGGGTGGGCACAGATTTCTCAAGACAAATTCCAAATTTATTCACTTTAATTGAAAAACAAACAAGCGGAGGCCTGCGGTGCTGCCGGGGAGGGGAGGTTGGTAGAGTCTGCGTCATCAGCTCGGACGAGATGTGGAAACAATTGAACCCACAGGAACCGATGTTCTGAGGAGCTAAGGGACAAATAAGACCAGGTGAGGCCCCTGCCCATTGCTCATGCTCTCGTGCGCATGCCCGCAGACCCCGCTTGGTATCAGACCTGGCCAGGCCCTGGGAGCCGGCCCTCAGGGACCCAGAAGACCCCCAGCTCCCAGCATCCCCAGAGCTGGTCAGCCACATGGACCAAGGACAGCAAACGCCAGGACAAGCGCTGGGTCAAGTATGAGGGAATCGGGCCTGTGGATGAGAGCGGCATGCCTATTGCCCCCCGATCCGTGAGTCCAGGGCTGGGGGCCACTGATAGGTGGGGCTCAGGGACCTGCCCTGAGCTCCACTTCTGTTCATTAAAGTAAGGGCAACCAAAGCTGCACCCAGACATTTCAGACTAAAACAGGGGTGCAACCACAGTGGGTCTCCGGGGTTGTGAGCCCCCTAAAATTATGGACATGCTTGTATGTCTGAGTTGCACAAGTGTTTTGGGGTTTGGGGGGAGGATCTAGAATGTCCCCCAGGCTCTCAGAGATGCCCCTCTTGGTTTCGGAGCCCCCGGGCCTGGCACAGCTCTAGTGAATGCCTGGATGAATGAGTGAGTGAGAGAGTCTGGAGTGAGGAGGCCTCGCGCTGTGGGGCGTGGGTGGATCCCAGGTCCGGGCTCCCAGGGGCAAGGGGCGCTGTCCTCCTCCCACCCCCTGCCTGTCTTGAGCCAGCCACCTGCCTCTAGTTCTGCACATCCTCATCTGAACGTGAAGTCAGTAACACACCCTTCCTGCCTCCCAGGGCTGTGTGGGGTCTCAGGTGAGGCAGAGGATAGGAAATGCCATTTCCCCCTATATTATTGCTTTTGTTTTTCGTCACATAGAAGCACATGGTCTGTGTAGAAACATCAGATGTATAGAAAAGCAAAGAGGATAAACGCAAACTACCCCAAATCTTACGGTTCAGGGATCCTTCCCTATATCTTGTTCATCTATAACATGCTCCACGAAGTGCTTGTCATTGAAGACGCCACCACAGCCCGCCCACAGGGGTTTCGAGGGTGGCCAGAGAAAGGGCTCAGTAAGGAAAACTGTGGCTTGGTGTTGGGGGAGGTGTGTGGCCTGATTTTCCTTTTCTAATCCCAGAGTGTTGACAGCCCCAGGGATTGGTACCGGAGAATGTTCCAGCAGATTCACCGGAAAATGCCAGGTGAGACACAGTTCCAGGGCCCTCCCTCTGCCTGAGTGGGCCCCCGGCTCTTGGGCCTTGGAGAGGGAGGGGTGGAGAAGGGCACCCGCTGCTCAGAGATGTCCTCTCCACTCCCTCCAGACTCTGCGGTGAGTGGTTCCTAAAATGGGCCAAAGGAGGGAGCCTCCAATCTGCTCCCTCTCCTGAGGTGGGGATGGGGGTGGCAGGCAATGACCAGAGGCTGTCCCTGGTATCCTTCTGGGTTGCCACAAAGTCACTCATTCATCCAATCAGTCCCTCGACCATCTATTGAGCACTCACTGGGTACTGAGCACTATTCTAGGTTCTGAAGATAAAGCAGGGAACAAAAAAGAACGTCCTTCCCCTACTGGAGCTTAAGACAGAGGGAGACAGAAGAAACAGATAAACATTCAGTATGGCAGATGGTGGTCAGCATGAGGGAGGCAAAGGGCTGGGGAGTGCCCAGTGAGGGAGGCTGGCCAGGGGAGGCCCCTGCCAAGTGGCACCGGAGCAGAGAGCTCAGGGAGTGGAGGAGTTAGCCCTGCAGGGTGGGGGAGGGGGTTCGGGGGGGGCGGGCTAGTATTGGCCCAGACGGGGCACCAGAGATCCAGAGGCAGAAGCAGGCCTGGCATGTTCTGGAGCATGAAGGAAAGGTCAGACTGAAATGGAGTGAGAAGGGGCATGTGGTGGGAGATGAGATGGTCACGGAGGCCCTCTGGGGCCACTAGAAGGACTTGGGCTTTACTCTGCAAGGGCTGAGGAGCCCCCTGGAGGTTCTGAGGGGAAGAGTGGCATGCTCTGACAAGTGATGGCTGGAGAGGCTCACTCCGGCTGCCAGGTCAGGGAGGGATGGGGCAGGGGCGAAAGCAGGGGACCACTTAGGAGGCCTGGCTTTAACCAGGCTAGAGATGACGGTGTCTCAGACCAGGGTGGTAGCAGCGGGCCTGGAGGGATTTGGAGACAGAGTCATGGGCATTTGCTGATGGATTGAACGTGGCATGAAAGAGAGGTGTCGTGGGTGACTTCAAACCTGAGCAGGTCAAAGGATGGCGTTGCCACTTGTCGATGCAGGGAAGACTGTGGAAGGTGCAGGCGTAAGGGACCCGCCATCTAAACGTGGCATATCTGAGTGGAGGAGACACTGAGTAGGCAGTTATTACACAAGTCTGCATGTAGTTCAGGGGGCCAGGCCTGGGCTGCAGATGGAAATTCTTGGGACTCGCTCAGAGGTTTGGATGTAAGGCTTCCCAAGTCATTTCAGTGTGCAGCCAAGGTTGTGAATCCCTGGAACAGATGCCCCTTTTTTAAGCCAGATGCGATCACCTAGGGAGATGGAGAGACAGAGGCCCAAGCTCTGAGCCTGGGGGGCTGGGATGTTTAGAGGCTCCAGAGATGAGCAGCAATCAGCCTCGCCGACTGAGGGCCTGCAGCTGGGAGGTCGGAGGAAACCTAGAGTGGTCCCCTCAAAGGCAAGCGGAAGAGGAATTCCAATAGGAAGGAGGGATCCAGTGTGACGTGGCTGATGGGCCCACATCACTGGCTATTTGATTTGGGAATGTGGAGGTCACCGGGTCCTTGAGAAGAGCAGTTGGGGCAACAGTGGTGGGACCGAAGCCTGCTTAACAGGAAGGGGAGTTGGAGACAGTGAGTGAGTTATGGCCAACCGTTTGCTGTACAGGAAAGCAGAGCATTCAGGGAGCTGCAGTGGGGTGTGGGATCGGGAGAGGGGCGTCTGGTCAGTGTGTGAGGAGCTGTTGGGGGCGCTTCTGCCTGCCCCGGGGATGGAGTGGGCTGGCTGCTCAGCAACTCCTCCTCTGAGGACTGGGAAAGTAGGAAAGGAAAGTCGTGAGCACGGTGAGGTGGAGCCGGTCTGGGCAAAGTGGGAAGGACAAGCATTTAGAAGAAGGTGCAAAAGGAAAGAGAGAGAAACAGGGAAGTGCAATTTCCCCAGGCCGCAGTGCGGGCAGGTCTAGAAAGGTCAGGGAGAGGCTGTGTGTGGGAACCAGGGAGGGAGGGCTTGGGCAAGTCCACTGCCCAAGTTGGCTCTCACAGGCCCTAAGTCTGCCAAAGGCATTTCAAGTCCTCCCCAGAACTGCCCTCCTAATTCCTTCCCTCCCTCGGGACATTCTTCAGGCCCTGACTAAGTCCCTTGGCCTCTGCTCTTAGGCAGGAGGGAGGCTGGGAGCGGCGGAGGCGGCCTCGTAGGGTGTCCTGTCCCCTTTCGCTGCCCTCCCCCTGATCTGGTCCTTTCTGCTCCCGCAGACCTGCATCTGGACTGGACTTTTGAGGAAGCACCCAAAGGTGAGGGAGTGTGGGTGGCCTGCCACACCCTGACTCTGCATTTGCCCTCTGTGCAGCCACACCTGGCCCTCTGGGGCTCCCTGGTGGGCTTAGTTGAACTTGAGAAGTTTGCATAGCCCATTTCTGGTGAGCTCCAAATCCCCTGATAGGTGGTAATTAAGAGCCTCGGCTTCACTGTCCAGTGAATGCCCAGGCCTGGTTGTGATTTCTCCGGGCCTCTCTTTCCTCCTCCGGAAAATGGGGACATCGCCTACCCCAGAGCTGTCTTGAACATTTTGTAGAGAGTGTAAAGCACTCAGTGCAAAGCCCACATTTACTGGTCTGGAGCATCATCCCTGTCCACGAGCCACCTGGGAGGGTCACCCAGGCACCCTCAACCCCTGCTCTCACTTCCCCTCACCTTGCCTATCTTCTCCTGCCTTCAGTGTCTTCCTCCTGTGCTGTCTCTGCAGACTCAAGGAACCCAGGGCCGCAGCAAAGACCTGCCGCCAGGCCAGGCCAGGCCTCCTCTCTGAGTGGGTGAGCCCAGGTGGGGAAGGGCCTGAGGGGTGCAGAGGGGAGCTGGCTTCCTTGTGGAACTGGCGCCCCTGGTGGCCACAGCCACCACAGCCGTGAAGCAGGCAGTTGGGGGTCTGGCTCCCCTTCCTGCTAAGCCCCTTATCAGGGTTTCCATGGCTCCAGAAACTCCCTTCTCCGCCAAGGCCCAAAAGGAATGGTGGGCAGGGGTGGACTTTGCATCCATTCCTGGTCAGAAGCCCCGTGATGCTTTTGTGGTTGGCGGCTTGGAACGCATCACCCCAAAGATCCATAGGTCATACGGGGTGGAGGGTGAGGGCGGCCACAGCTAGGTGTGGACCTGTGGCCATCCACTCTGAAGCCTGAGGAAAACAGGGAGTGGAGGATCGTCCCAGATGCCACTGAAAGAGGAACCCCTCCAGACAGGTGAAGGGTGTAACTGTTTTTCTCTGTGCAAGACACATAGGCCCAGCCCGGGCTGCCAGGCCTGGAGGGCTCAACCCCAGCTTGGGAGTCAGGAACTTTGCCATCAAGTGAAATCAATGAGGTTCTTATTCCTTCGCAGGGAGGGATTAACTGGCATCGCCATAACTGGCGTGGGCTCTAGGCATCAGTATGATGGAGGCTGAGAGCTCAAGATTTGGCCCCAGAGCTCTGGATTCAAGCTGGTGCGTTGCCACTAGCCCTGTGACTTTGGGCAACTTAACCACTCTAAGACTCAGTATCTGTTAAGCGGGGATCACAGGGCAGTTTGTAAGGATTAAGGCACATAGCAAGTCTACACAAACAGGACTAATACGCAGGCTTAATTACGAGCAAAGCTTCTCTAAATTAAGAAGAACATGTTCCATTCTCATTCTCATTATTATTACCAATATTTTACAAGTAGAGAATATAGTCATAATCGCAGCCAACAAATCCTGACCTCCCAGTCAGACATTTCATCATTGGATAAGCCTGGCACAGTAATTCCACTTAATGGAAACATTCAAATTCAACAGAGGCTGGAACATTCAAGCCAGCCAAGGAGGGAGCCCTGCAGGGGGACGAAGGCAAATGTGACGGTGCAGTGCCTGGAATGTGGCTGGCCTCCCAGATGATGTCGCTGAACCAGCACCCTCAGAGAACTGGGGTCCAGGGAGCAGAAACAACTTGCCCAGGGCTCCAGGGACGGGGCTGCAGTCTCTTTCCCTGTCCCGGGTTTTACTCAGACTAGGATGTAGTACCTGCACCCTTGGGCATGGGTACAAGACCACTCAGTGTGGCAGCAGCAGAAAGACCAGCCTCATTAAATAAGCATGAACATACGTAACCACAGTCTTGGGGCCAGACTGAACACAAATGCGAGCTAGTCACCAAGGCCATCAGGAGAGGGACCGGCTCACTCATGTGTCAGGACTTTTCCTGTCTGTCTCACTTACGTCCCCTTACCTAAGCCTCATTCCCACATTACAGGTATTGAGTCAGAGGCTCCGAGAGTTCAGTAACTTGGCAAAAGGTAGCACAGCTAAGTGGTGGAGCTGGAATTTGAACTGTGATCTCATAGCTTTTCACTATTTAACACTGCTCCGCAGCCCAGAGGGGTACAGCTCCCTCTACCAAGGCTGTGTTCTCACTTCTGCCAGCTAAAAGGAACTGAAGAAATGACCTTCCCTTTCTCTAGAAGAAGCTGGGACCGCTCTGAAGAGTTTTCTAGAAACACCTCCAAGTGTAATCCTGGAACATTTTCCTCCCTACCCCAGACCCCAAATCAGGTAGCCCACCCAGCACCCTCCCCACAGCACCCCCACTATTGTGCTCTTTGGCTCGGCCCTTTCATCTGGGGCCTGTGCAGCCAGGAGAGCCCTGAATCCTTAGGGAACTGGTGGCCATAGGGTGGGGCAGTGGTCGGAAATCCTGCTTTTTGAGCCTGCCCAGCATCCCAGTACTCCTTTACTCAAGCTGATGCCCACCCACCTCCATGCAGGTGCCCAGACGCAGAGAAAAAGTGGACAATATCTGGACAGAAGAATCTTGGAACCAGTTTCTGCAAGAACTAGAGACTGGGCAGAAGGTGAGGGTGAGCCTGGTTTCCTGGGAGTGGATGCACCCCTTGACTAGCGCATTTTGGAAAGCGAGGTCACACCCTCTGACCCTTCCCACCCTTAGCCCAAGAAACCACTGGTGGATGACCCTGTTGAGAAGCCCTCCCAGCCCATTGAGGTGAGTGCTGCAGGGAAGGTGCGGGGAGAGGAGATGGCAATGTTGGGGCACGAATGAGAGAGATTCTGGGCGGTGGTGTCCCAGTGACCATGGTCAAAGGCCACGGCCCCAGGCTCTCATCTCTCCAGTCCCACACCACTTACCTCTGTATCCCCAGCATCCAGGACACTGCCTGGCACACAGTAGGCACTCAAACGTGTGTTGACCAAAGCAGGATCAGAGAAGGGAGGAGTCAGTGTGGAATGGAATTGTCAGGAAATATTTTTTGGAGGATTTGGGCTCTAAAGAGTTGAGAGGGCTCAGCCAGGCAGGGAGAGGGCGCTGGGGGGTGGGGAGAAGGGGAGGCACAGAGGCAAAGGCTGGACCCCTGGATGGGCAGTATGAGGGAAGGCAGGTCGGGTACAGTGGAGCCAGGCTGTGGCGCGCCAGAGAAGGCTGATGGGAGAGGAAATGGGGAGCCCTGCGGGCTCCCAGAGAAGTAACGTGACAAAAAATGGTCCTGAGTCCTCAGGGGCTGTCAGGGGAGTACCAGATGGGTGCGCTGGGTCAGGAGGGAGGGCCCTCCTGACACTCGGAGACACACCTCCGGGCAGGCACGCAGGCCAGGAGCCGGTCCTGGCGCTGTGCCCGGAGCCTGCCCTTTACGCAGGCTCAGTGCGCTCGTCCCGCTGCCCACTGGCCGTCTCACATGTGACCTTTGACCAGAGGCCCCCCTCGCCCCCACTGCACTGCTTCTCCCCCCTCCCCGCACTGCCCGAGTGTCTTCCCATCACCCGCCAAGGTCCTGCTGGAGAGAGAGCTGGCGAAGCTGAGCGCCGAGCTGGACAAAGACCTGCGGGCCATTGAGACCCGGCAACTCGCCCCTGCGGTTCCGGTACCGGCCCCCCCAGGCCCCTCCTGGGGGACGCAGGGCCGGGGGGGGGGGCCCGCAGCCGCCGGGCGGGGAGGGAGGGGCGGGCCGGGGTGTCCCTCGGGTCGGTCGGTCGCACTCGGCGCGACCTTGGGCGGACTCACTCCGGTCCTGTCTGAGGCGGGGCGCGGGCGTTTCCCAGTGACCCCAGAACCCGCCCCGGCCGCGGCCGCCTGACGTCGGGGCGCCCGGCTCCGCGCCCCGCCCCGGGCCTCCGCCCGCGGGGACCCCCACGCCCCCCGGCCCGCTGTCCCGGGCCCCCTTCCCTCTTCCGCACCCCCCGCCCCGCTTCCTCCCGCCCCCCCCCGCCTTCCCCCACGTCCTCCCTGCCGGCCCCTCCCGGCCCCTCCCGGCCCCGGCCCTCCGCCCGCGCGCGCCGAGTCTCCGGCCGCGCCCCCCCCGCGCCCCGCCCTCCCCCCTCCTCGCGCCGCCAACTTCTTCGGAGGCGGCGGCCTCGGCCGCCCCGGGACGCGGCGCGGCCCTGACCTGTCCCCCCGGCTCCCCCAGGGCTCCCAGGCGCCCCGACGGTCCCGGGACCAGCAGCCCCCCGCGCGGTGAGCGGGGCGGCGGGCGGCGGCCGGGGACGGGGACCGGGCGCGCGGGGTGGGGCGTGGGGCGCGCGGGGGGGATGTGGGGCGCGCGGGGGCGATGTGGGGCGCGCGCGGGGGCGACGGGGCGCGGGGGGACGGGGCGGGGGGGTCGGGGCGCGGGGGGTGTCTCGGGGCGCGCGCGGGAACGTGGCGCGCGGGGTGGGGAGTCGAGGGGGAGGGCAGGGCGGGGCACCGCTCGCAGCCCCTGGGCCGCCCCCGGCCCCCGGAGGGAACCTGCCCGCGACCCGCGCGGCCCCGCGCGCCCCTCCCCGGCCGGCCGGCCGCTCGGGAAGGAGAAGCTTCCCGTCCCGCGGCGAGCCCAGGACCCGGGCGGAGGCCGGGGGGGGGGGTGGTGGCGGCAGCTGGAAATACGGGGAGACGGCGAGCCCGGGAGGGCGGGACGCCACAGGTGGCTCACTCACTGTGGTCCGCAGCCCGGCCTCGGCCTGGAGCCCCAGCTCCCCGAATGCACTCTACCGGGGTGCCTCCCGGACCCTGAGCCCCCACAGAATGGCGGACGGAGGAAGCCCCTTCCTCGGTCGCAGAGACTTTGTCTACCCTTCCTCAGCCAGAGGTGAGGACCAGATGCTGCTCCTTGCTCACTCAGATGCCCCCCACCGCCCACTAGATGTGCTGGGGCTCCTGGAGGTAGTGGTTACAGGAAGGTCATAGGGTCCCCTACTTCCACGTGTCCTGGGGGGTGGGGCAGACCCATCCCAGGCCCCCTCCCCAGACATGGCCTTTCCAAACTGAGCTGGTACTTCTCCACAGGCCCTAGTGCCTCTGAACGAGGGGTCAGCCCTGCCAGGAAGGAAGAGAAGGTAAGGGGGTGGGTGGGAGGGTTACGGTCAGGGTGCAAGGAGGGCCTGGGGTGGGTCCCAGTGATTGCTTGACTGGGGTCACCCCACTCTACTCTCCCTCCCCCCCATAGAAGAAGGCTGCCAGGCTCAAGTTTGACTTCCAGGCACAGTCCCCCAAGTAAGTTTCCTCTCCCCTTCCCTGCCACCCTGAGGCTGTCTCTGCACTAGTGGCTGGGGTCGAAGGGAGGGCAGGGCAGCAGTGGGCATCCCTGGAGGAAGGAGGGGACTTTGGTGTGCTGGACAGGGTCTGAACGGGAGGAGGATGGAGAGGACCTCATCTTGCTGATGTCCTTGGTCTGGTTTGCAGGGAGCTGACTCTGCAGAAGGGTGACATCGTTTACATCCACAAGGAGGTGGACAAGAACTGGCTGGAGGGGGAACACCATGGCAGGCTGGGCATCTTCCCTGCTAATTATGTGGAGGTGAGCGGGAGCCGGGGAGGGCAGGTGGGCAGCAGAGCCCTTATCCACAGCTCCTCTCCTGAGTTGGCTGCCACATCTCACTGGTACCAGTCCATGGCCTGGGGACTGAGGATTCCTGTGCTAAGGTTCAGAGATAAGTTATTAAGTATAAGATCCAGAATCTGAATCCAGAGACAGGTTCTGAATTTGGTAGACATGGGGCTGTAGATTATCTTTGGTATTTGTATCTTTTAAGGAATTTCAAATCATCTAATTTATTAGCTTAAAGTCGTTATAATGTTTCCTTATTATCCTTTTAAAGGCAGTAGCGTCTTTAGTGATGTCCTTTCTTTTGTTCCTGATATTGGTAATTTGTGTCTTCTCTTATTCTGGCTAGAGATTTGTTAATTTTATTGATCTTTTCAAAGAACCAACTTTTGATTTCATTGATTTTTCTCTGTTTTTGTTTTCTATATCATTTATTTCTGTCTTTTCATTATTTCCTTTCCTCTGCTTCTTTTAGGTCCAATTTGCATTGCTTTTTCTCTTTTGTTAGGGTGGTAGTTTAGATTATTGATTTGAAACATCCCCCCCCAATACAAGCATTTTAATGCTTTAAAATTTCCTCTAAGCACTGCTTTAGCTACATCCCACAGATTTTGATATTTGGTTGTTTTTATTCAACTCAACCTATTTTCTCATTTCTTTTGAGACTTCCTCTTTGACCCAAGAGTTGGACCCTTGATGTGACAGGCATAGTAGGTCTCCCTTACCCCGAGAACGATCTCTCTGATCCAGAAATTCCATAAAATATTGTATGTCTTCGGTCATTTACATCTTGCTATGAAATAGTTTATTAGCTTCTTGATTTTTATGAGTAGGGTGAAGCAAAGAGAGCATGAGGATTCTGGGCACCTGGTTAGGGAAGAAAGGGAGGAGGAAGAAGGACACTCGGTTCCAAGCAATGGTAAAATGTCAGAGTCTCTCTTTTAGAACAGGTCACTAGGTGTTCCCTGCTCCTTGGAACTCCTCGTTTCCTTCGGCCCTCCAAGTTCATCTCTCTCGTTGGACTGGCTTCCGTCTTTGCCCTGACACCGCACACTCCAGGAGTGCCCACTCCACATAACTCTAGTGGAAATTCTTTCCTCTAGGGGTCTTCGGGGACTCACCACACCCCCTTGGCTGTGCTTGTCCCCAGCCACCCCAGGCTTGTGTCTGCTGTCCGTTTCCTCCCTGGCCTGGGGACAAATCTTGCTCTGACTGCCTTTTGGTTGCCTCACCCTCCCAGGAGCTCCAAGCCTGTGCCCAGTTGATGCCCAGGCTCAATTCTTCCTGTACCTTTTCTTCCCGTAGGTGCTGCCTGCAGATGAAATCCCCAAGCCACTCAAGTCCCCAACCTACCAGGTGCTGGAGTATGGAGAAGCCGTGGCCCAGTACAATTTCAAGGGGGACCTGGAGGTGGAGCTGTCCTTTCGGAAGGTGTGGCCAGGCTGGGCAGGGAGCGGGGAGCTGGCTGGGGCTGGGAGAGGTAGAGCAACGCGTGCAGTAAAACATTTTTTAAGAGTCAGATGAACCCGTCTTCATCCAATATTTTCATTTTTTTCTTTAGATATGTTTCCTTTAATTTAGCCCTTTTTAAAAAAGCCTAAAACTTCTAGAGTAGTTGTGCTTTTTTTCCGTTACAGGTTGGTAGACTGTGAGGATCATTGTTTTTAAAAGAATAAAATGGAAATATTAGAAGGCCTTTGCTTGTGGACAGGGTATTCTATCAAACTTTTAGGCGGTTTTGTGTGTGTGCGTGTGTGTGTGTGCGCGCGCTCGCACGCATGAGCACCCTGGGTCGTTACTGAAACACTTTTTGACTATAGATCATGATCAAGAAAGCTTGAAAAATGTCCTAGAAAGCAGGGAATTGGTTTCCCCTTGGTTGATTTTGGAGCAGAGGCCACGAATACCCCTGGAAGAGTTGGCCCCACGGAGAGAGGGGGAAGGAGGTGGCTGGAAGGAGACAGGTGGGGGCAGGAGAAGGCTGGAGATCACTGTCCCAGGACAGCCCCACCTGACATCAGTCAGCATGTGGGCCTGAGGACACACTAGCTGCCCTCAGGGGTTTGTTTTTAGATGCAGTGGTGACAGGACCACCCAGTGTAGGGGCAGGGACTGGACACAGTTGTGACAGTGGCGATTAACATGTGTCCGGTATTTCTTACTAGTCTCCAATAAATTTCTTTTGCTCACAACAATGATGTTGTTATCCCCACTTCACAGGTGAGGAAACCAAGGCTCAGAGAGGCAAAGTAACTTGTCCAAGGCCACACCGCTGAAACTGGCAGAGCCTGGTTCAGATCTGTGTTGTTATCCTCTGGGCTTTCCTGTGCCCAGAACTCTGCAAGGAGAGAGCTTGAAACTTGGAGAGGATGCACATGAGCGTCCCAAAGGGGCAGGACTTAATTCAACCCCCACATGTTGTGGGAAGAGCTTAGACCTCTGCTCACTCCCCAGGCGGCCTGGGTTTGGCTCCCTACTCTGCCACTTGCAACCTGTGTGACCTCTGCATAACCTGCTGCCCCTCTGAGTCCAGGACCTCTGGGCAAGGTGTTTTAGAAGACATCCTGCTCAGCCCCCAGGAGGGCGCTCCAGATGCTGACTCCTTTCTCTCCCCAGGGGGAGCGCATCTGCCTCATCCGCAAGGTGAACGAGAACTGGTACGAGGGGCGCATCTCGGGCACGGGGCGCCAGGGCATCTTCCCAGCCACCTACGTGCAGGTGTGCCGTGAGCCCCGGCTCCGGCTCTGCGACGAAGGCCCCCAGCTCCCCACGTCTCCCCACCTGACTGCTACCCGTCCAGTTGCCCATCACCCCAGCTCTCCGTTAACGCCGCGAGGCTCTGCAGACCCCACCGACTGGGGGGGCCGGACGTCCCCCCGCCGCACTGGCTTCTCCTACCCCACCCAGGAGCCCAGATCCCAGACCCAGGTAAGGTGACCTGCCTCAGAGAGAGAGCTGACCCCCTCTCCCCACAGCGTATCCTCTGTTCCTGTGACGAGGCTGCACTTCAGAACCCTCTGCAGAATGGTGGGGTGACTGGGCAGAACCTGGCATTGCAGCCCCACCTTTGCCTCGTGGACCTTAGGACCCTCAATTTGGTTCTGGCCCTTGAGCTACTGTCCTGGAAGGAGGGGGCAGCCACCCGGCTCTAAGTGGGACCCCAAAGCCAGCCCTGCCCTTCTGATCCTCTAGGCTTCACTTCTGTGATTTATCTTTGTCAGCCTTAGAGATCTATGGGGCCAGGAGTCGGGGTTCTGCCCTCTACCTGCTCTGTGACCTTGGGCAGGTGACCTCCCCTCTCTAGATGTAGGTTTTCTCAGCTGTGGTGTGCTCCTCACTTGTAGAATGAGGATACTAATTCCTATTGCAGAGGGGGATTGGGTGAGATTGAACTAAAAGGTGATAGTCATGGATAGTCATCGAGTGCTGTCCTGACAGCCCACAAACAAGCCCATTGGCCCTGCAGCCTCCCCTTCACTTGGCAAACCAGTGTGAGCAGACACAGCCAGTGTGTGGGCCTCCTCCTGTCCCTTGCACAACATTCAGACACCAGCCACCTGCCTGCCCTCCCTGGGCCCCAGCTTTCCTGCACCTGTGAAGTGAACTGGTCACAGAGCCCCCTATGTTGTGGGGACTGAGGATTAGAGGAGCAGTGCCAGAAGTGCTGCCTCAGGGGAAGTGTGTGTGTTTGGGGGGCATTTCACTTCCACCTCATGCTTGCATGTGCCCGCCTTTCCTTCTGTGGACCCCCAGAATCTCGGCACCCCTGGGTCAGCTCTGTCCCATCCTGGAGGCACCAGCCATCTCCTGGACATGGGGACCTCCTCCCCCAACACCACTCAGATACACTGGACCCCGTGAGTACCATCTTGGGGTGTTTAGTTAGGGGTTGGGGAGGCTATTGGCAGGCAGAGCTGAGTCCACTGACCCCCAAGGTGGTTTTGGTAGATGCCTAATAGATAGCACTAGTCCTTGCAGTCATTTGGTGGCAGGGGGCCCACTTGTCCACGGTGTTTCTGTCCTGTCCCCACCAGCCCTGTGGCCCTAGAGCAAGCCTCCCACACTCGGCCTCTGGCCTCAGCCTCCTCACTATGTTTTCAGCCCTGAGGTCAGTGCGTGGCTGTATGAAGCATGGGAACTGGTAGAACAGACTTGAAGGCACTGGGAGCCCGCAGAGACAGGGTTTGATTGGTGAGGGCTCAGAGCGTGGGGACCAGGCCTGGAGAAGCACGCACTGAAGCCAGAGAGAGTCGCCATTGCAGGAACAGGGCCAGGGCTAGTGGGCGCACAGAGGAACCTTGGGGAGTTCACAGCATGCGGCCACACTTGGGTTCAGACTCTCCGGGCCCAGTCTGGGAAAGGGGCGAGGGTTCTGGTGGCTGCCATCACACTGTCTCCCCCAGGTACCGGGCGATGTACCAGTACAGGCCCCAGAATGAGGACGAGCTGGAGTTGCGGGAGGGGGACAGGGTGGACGTCATGCAGCGGTGTGACGATGGCTGGTTTGTGGGTACGTGTGCCTGGCTGGTATGCTGGGGGTGGGCTGCAAGGGGATGTCTCAGGGTCCTGACGGGGCTTCGCGTGCACTGCTACTGTCTGCCAGTGCTGGCTCAGCACAGATTCGTGGCCTGACTCCCCCTGTCCCCCTGTCCCACCCCTACTTCCAGCCTGGCCCCGGATGTGTCCCCAGAGCCAGCACTTCTGTCGTTGCCTTCATGCCTTGAGGGGTGAGGCCCAGGGTCATTGATGAAGTCAGGGCAGACATGACCAAGTCTCACACTTGTATATCCCCTACCCACACCCCCAGCTAGCAGCTGGTTCCCTCTAACCCCCTCCACCAAGAGGAGAGAAAGATCCCAGCCCTCAGGCCTGGGCCAAGGGCAGCTCAGACAATGGACCAAAGCAGGAAGCCTCAGGTTGGCCTTGGCCTGGTTCAAGGTGGCCAGCCCAGGAGGTTTCACATAGACCATTTCCCTGTCCCAGCCACAGCCTCAGAAGCTGGGGCCGCCCCAGAGAGTAGGGAACAGGCAGAAGCACCCCCTGCAGCAGCTGCAGGGACTGAAGCCTTGGAGCACTGCCTGGGCAGGGTGGCTACAGGGCAGTCCCTCGACCTGGCAGCCCACTTTTCCCTCCTGAATCCCAGCACTTCGCTGCTGGCCAAGCCTCGGACACACCAGTGACTACGAAGCACTAACTTCGTGACAGTCCTTACCCCGATGGCTAGGCTTGGGGCGTGTCCTCATTTTATGCCGTATGCTTCTGCTTTTGAATTTCTTTTCACAATTCCTAGTAAAGTTTTACAAATGTGCGTTAGACAAGAAGAAAAGAACACCACTTTTATGGCACAAACATGAGTGCTTTTAGAGAAAAGGTTCAGGAAGGTCAGTTTCTCAGTCACACCAGTGCATTTCGAATGCCCGGTAACCACACGTGGCTCGCAGGTATCACTGTGGACAGTGCAGTCAGGGAAGGCTTCCTGGAGGCCAGGGAGGAGCTGAGCCCTGAAGGGTTGTGGCTTGGAACAGGGTGAGCATGGGCTGCTCCTAAGAAAATGAGGATGCCAGCCTGCTAGGAAAGCAAGGCCCAGGACTTTAATTTCATTTTATATTCCTATATCTTCCAGCATTTCCCCCTCCAGCACCCCGGGGCACAGGTGTCTTCGCAGGAGTAGCAGACCACAGGCCCGGATGTTCTTCCCATCTCTGTCCCTAAGCAGGGAGTGCTTTGGGGGAATCCACTCGGCCTTCTCTTAGGCCTCACCCGCCCCATCTCTAAAACCAGGGCGTCCAGCGACATTCCTCCCGATTTGAGTTTTGCGATTCCTCCTTGCTTTTCCGAGGAAGGATGAGGTTGTTTGGGGCTGCGTACAAAGTTATACACAGTAGTGGAGGGCTCGGATTGGTTTGTCGTTTCATTTATAAAGTGCAGCTTTGCTCAGCTGAGCTTCGGCCGCTAGGAGGCAGGGATGAAGACGCCGGCTCCTGTCCCCAGACGGGCCTCCCCTGCAGTTTTGGGCACTGCCAGCAGGGGGCAGGGCTCTCGGCCTCCCGTTCCCATTAGAAAAAGCAGTGCATGGAAGGGCCTGTCTGTCCTCTTTCAGGTGTCTCCCGGAGGACTCAGAAATTTGGGACGTTCCCTGGAAATTACGTAGCCCCGGTGTGAGTGGTCTCGGTGGCATCTCAGAGCCCAGCCTGGATGGAGTGGGGAGCGGTAGCAGTTCCCGGAGGGAGAGAGGACCGACCCCCTCTCTCCCAGGACCTGGCCGCTGGCATCTGCAGACAACCCAGCGGCCCCTTCGAAGCCCCCTGGACTGACTCCCACCAACAGCTCACAAGCCTTCCTCTCACAGCCCTTTTATTTCCTCCCTTCCCTCCTCCCCAAATACAGAGGTCTGCTTTGAAGTGGAGACTGTTTCCAGGCCTGATTGAGACCAGAACCTCCGCGTGTCCCCCACGCCTGCCACAGTGTTTCCTCTAACAGGGACTGGCTCCCAGCTTTACCCCCATGGGGTTCCTCTAACAAGGACCAGCTTCCTAACCCAATAAAGACCAAAGGCTGTACGGGGAGGGGATTCCTCCCCTCTCAATCCCGCTTTCCTGCTGCCCCCTTTGCCTTCCTGCTTCCAGCTGGGCCTGGGAGTGAGGTGGGGGATGGACACAGCACCTCCTTAGCACTGGAGGCCTGGCAAGAGGTCTTGCCAGAAGGCCCCCTCTTCACAAAGGCTGCCAAGCCCGAGCCTGGATCATGCATTTGTCCTGCTGCTGTAGTGCCCAGGAAGGGGGCACCTCAGAGGCCTGGCCTATCCCAAATGTTTTCCAGGGAGCCTGATGCGTGCTGCCCTCCTGCCTCCCCAGCTCCTCCCAACTCCCAAGTACCCCCTGGAAGAGAATGTAAAATAAATCTGGATACCAGGGCCTTGCCTTGTACTCCTTTTTTGGGGTATGGGAGAGGGCTCATTCTGCTTAGGATTATGGGAATTCTTTCTGCAGTGGGCTGTGCTGGGAATCGGGTGGGACATGTGTGTGTGTGCGCACACGCTCGTGCATAGGGGGAGGCTAGAAAGGCACCATTATTATCTCTGAAGATCTCAGGCCTCAGGCAGCACTGGGCAGCCCAGAGAGAAGAACCAACATCACAGGGCCCAGGGCGAGGCCTGATTGTGGGGAGAAACCAGAGATGGGAGCTGAATGTGGCCTTGTGTGTAGGCTGTTTTGATTCTGGAGCCACCATGGGGTTGCTGGGCTGGATGACATGTCTCGCTGCTCTCCTCCTAATGGTTTCCTTCTGTGCGCTCTATTTCCACACCGAACCTCTGTGTTTGTTTACTCTCTTCTTTTAGGCTCGGGGTTTTGAGCAATCAATTGCGGGAAGCTGGGAGTGGTGGGCCACAGCTAGCCAGAGAGACTTCTTGCCCAGGGTTTCAGAGTTCGGGGCTTGGTGGTTCCCGTGGGGCGACAGCGATGGCACAGTCTGCTCTGCCAGGGAAGGAAAGTTCCATTCCTTGGCAGCGCTCAGAGCTGAGTGGGACCTAAAAAGCTACACACAATCTGCTGTAGGCATCACAGAAGGCAGTTTCAAGTCCACAGGAAGAGCGGTGGCAGAGTTCTCTGGGTCACATCATTATAAAATGCTGAAGTCAGGTCTGTCACTGTTGCCACCTGTCTATCAGGCACTCCTTGTCCAGAGGCCTCCAAAGAAGAAAGGTCGTGCATGAGGTTAAGGACTTCCCTGGGCTGGCCCTGGGCTGGGCCTTTTATATTCTTCCTGGCACTCTTGTCTTCCAGGCTTGTCACTTAGGGCTCCCCCACCCCAGGTGGGTGGGAAAAGGTGGTGGAGCCCAGTTCTGTCAAGACAGGCGGGCGGGCCATGAATGACAGGGCGGTGGCCTGGCCCTGGCTGGTTCCTTGATCCTGGGTGTGGTGAAGTCTCCGTGGTGGTTAAGTGGCAGCTGGGAGAACGAGCCCTACGTGCCCTCCTCTAGCCATTCCCGCCACCCCAGGCCTCACCACAGTCTGCTGCTCAGTGGGCAGGCCCAGCCATCCTGTGAAAATGACTGTTCTTTGGGAACCTACTGGACTGTTCGTGATTCCCATCCCAGCTCCTTGGGTTCCCTGACGCCTTCCTAAAAGATAGGAGGGTTGAGCCTTCCTTTCCCTGGGGCAGAAACCAAATCCACACCCTCTCATTGACAGGGCCCTGAAACCTCTGCAGAGAACCAGCCCTAGGCCCCGGGCTGCCTGCCATGACTGCCCTGATGGACGATGACCACTTCTGTGCCTTGACTAGCGTGAGGGGGAAGGGGAAGGGAGTGTCAGAGACCTGAGGGGTAAGGCGGACCTGAGGGTCACTGGGGTTTCCCCTTAGAGAGGTGAGGTGCCCAAGGGCACAGAGTTGCTTAGAGAGCAGCGCAGGACTCCGTTCTGTCCCACTAGGTCACACCCTGTCCACTTTGTCTTTGTCCTGAGTTCTGTGAGTGCAGAACCCACGGTGCAGAAATGCTGCAGATGAACCTGTAGATGTTTCTAGGGATTGTTAGAGACAAAGTCAGGAGCTAAAAGGTCTAAAACAGAGTCTCTGCCATAAATTGCTGGTGGGGAGGCGGTGGTGGCAAAGGAAGAGAGGTTAATCCATTCAATCATTGAACAATATTCATTCGACTAATGTTTATTGAGTGCCCACTGTGCTAGGCTCTGGGAATGGAGCAGTGAACCAAATGAAAACTCACCGTGCTCTCTGAGGAGCCGGAGTGCAGTGGGCTTTACCTGGGAGGGCAGTCTGCACAACTCTGCATCATCCAGATTTTACACATGGAGACACAGGCCCAGAGGGGCCGAGGAAATTGCCCAAGGTCACGCAGCTAGTAGAGGCAGACCTGACACTGGAGGAGAGGTCTGTGTGACCCCCATTGTGCTGGCTCTACCTGTGGCTTCCTGTCCTCTCAGGGCTTCCAGTCTAGGTGGGGTGTAGGACAGGCGCTTCAGGCCAAGCGGCCACACCACTAGGCACAGGACCGGTTAGCGGGAGAGTGGCTTACACCCGCTGGGAATAGAGGCTGTGGGAGACTGGGGACAGGAGAGGTAACAGGCTGGAGGTGACCTGGTCTGTGTGGACAGGGAGGAGGAGACCCAGGGCATAGGTAGGCAAGAGGGGGCATGAGGGCACTCCTTGCAAAGGCAACTGGGAGGGAATGACTGACTACTTGGGGCTGGAAAGTTACTGCTGTGCCCACAAGTGTGCACCCCTGAAAAACGACCAGCCTGTGAGGGAGAGTGCAAGGTGCAGAGCGATGGGTGTCGGAGCCAGCTCTGGTGGGCCATGAGGTGCCCAGGTAGATGTGACACTGGGGAACCATCTGCCAGATGGTTCTGAGCTGGTGCCTGGGGCCTCTCCTTGGCTGTCCTCTCCTGATCCCCAGAGCCTGGGTTCCAGGTGGCTGGCAGAGAGCTAGGGCCTGGGGGACCAGGGGCCAAGGGGGTTCCTGGAGCTTGCCAACCCCAGGCAGGGCAGCAGAGATAGGATAAGGACTGCCAGGGGTGTAAAATGCATCAGCTCAGGAGAGGGAGAGACGGGTGGCCCAGGAGGGAGTCTAGTGACCTCATCTAGAGTCTATCTCCCCCTGGGCCTGACGAGTCGCCCCGAGGAGAGCGGGCTTGCGGGGCGGCGGGGACCTTGGCTGGAGCGCACGGGCCTCGGGAAGGCTGCGGGGGTCCTAGCTGGGGATCCGTGGGTATCGGGGTGCACCTGCCCCAGCGTGGGAGCCGGGAGTGGGTGGACCCGCGGACAGACCATGCCGCCCCCCCCCCAGTCTGTCCCGTCGCGGCCCTGGGGTGGGGGCGATGCTCAAGTGGGGGGGCCCTTTGAAGGGCGACGGGGGCGAGCACTGGGGGGGGGCAGCTTCGGCCGTCTGCGAAGTGGGGCCCCCGGAGCGCCTCTCCTGCACCGGGGGAGACGGGGCCCCTCGAGGGGCCCTGGGGAGAGTCGCCCCAGCCCCGCGGCGCGGCGCGGGCCAGGCCGGGGCCGGGGCCGGGCTGCGCGGAGGAGGCGGCGGCAGGGGCGGCCCCGGGATCACATGGGCGGGGCAGGTCCCGGGGCCCCGGGAGGCGCTCCCCAGAGTCCGGCGGCGGCGGCGGCGGTGGCGGCGGCGGCGTCTCGTCCTCGCCCTCCCTCCCTCCCTCCCTCCCTGCCTCCCGCCCCCCCTCCCGGACCGGCCGCTCAGCCCGACAGGTGAGCGGGGCCAGGTGAGCGCCCACCTGCGCGCGCGCCCCCGGGCGCGGGGACCTCCTCTCCTGCGCCCCGAGTCCCTCTCCCCTGCGTCCCCATCCCGGGCTCTGCTCCTCCTCCTCCTCCGGCCCCGGCCCCTCGGGCACTTCGGCCTCGGGGCGCAGAGGGCGCCGGGGCTGCGAGCGCCGGGCGGCCGGGCCGGGCACCTCCCGCCGGCGCCCGGCGCCGAGTCCACGGGTCCGCGCAAAGGTCCGGCCACCCGGGGCGCGGGGGCCGCCAGCGCCGGCCTGGGGGGTGGGGGCCCGGGTGCGACAGCGGCCGGCCCTGGGCCACGGGGAAGCCACAGGGCCAGCAAGAGGGCACACCGGGCGCCCCCTCCCCGGGCTCCGAAAGGCGGGAGGTGGCCCCAGCGCCCCCGTACAGAATCGGGCGCTGTTTGCAGCCTTTTGGGGCTCCCCAGGGGCAGCTCCAGGGTGGGTGCTCGCTGGGGAGGGTGGTGCCCCGGCCTGGCATTGCAGCTTTCTGCCGGGGCTGGCTCCTGACTCCAGAACTGGAGGCTCCGGAAATCCTACAAGAACCCGGTCTGCAAGGACACTCCCTTGCCCAGGGGAGGGGGCAGTGGATGCGAGGCTTGCAGGCAGCATCGGTCAGCTCACCCGGCCGGCCAGCACCGGGGCGTGGGTGTGCCCAGCTTGGCAGATCAGCCTATCTTTGGGGCTGTTGGTAGGGTTGCAGGCCCCTGGGGGAGGTGGGGAGCCCTGGCTTGCCTAGCTGGACCACCTGCCAGGGGCTGAGCAGGCAGCAGGAGGCGCCCCTGAAGACCCTGGCCTCACCTTGGCCAGTCCCCACCCAGTCAACTACTCTGACAGTCTGTGGTGGCACCACCCCCTTCCTTGCTGTCACTGTTCCCACATCGCTGCCCTCCCCCAGAGCGGGGAGGAAGTACCTTGTGCTGTTGGTTTTGGGGACAGGAAGCAAGCACTGTGAGACTTAGTCCTGATGGTGGAGGAGGGGGAGAGGAGGAAATGCTGACATCTGCCACCTGCCAGACCCTGCCCGCCAGTTCTCCAGTGAGGCGCCGTCTGGCACCCTGACTGCCTGCCTCCAGGGAGCCTCGCTGCTGAACACAGCGAAGGAAAACTCAGAGTCATGGCTTCCCAGGGTGGGGGGAAGTGAAACCGGGGGATGAAGGAAGGAGTTGGTCACTTCCTTTATGCCCCCAGCCCCTGACTGACTACTTCGTGGACCTGTCACACCCTCTCCTGCCCCCTACAGTGTCCTCAAGAGGTCCATCTCTCCATCCTCTCTTCCTCAGGTATGGCGCTGACGGTGGATGTCGTGGGGCCTGCACCCTGGGGCTTCCGTATCACTGGGGGCAGGGATTTCCACACGCCCATCATGGTGACGAAGGTAAGGGCTAGTTCCAGGCGATAAAGAGGTACCATTATAGTTAGGGTCTGCCCTGTCCACCTGGTCCCCACAGATACCTTTTTTGTTGTTGTTCCAGAGCCAGAGGCCTGTTTCTGGGAGTGTTGGCCCAGGGGGCCCTGGGGCCATAGGGATGTGGTAGCCAGGTCAGGAACTGGCCTCTGGGGAGTGAAAGGGAGCTGGGTCAAGTATGGGGCCTTTTCTCTTTTCTCCTGGCAGCCGTTTTGGGTAGTTACAAAAACAGGAGCCCCTGAGTTCTTGGTAGTTTCCCCCTGACTTTTGACCCAGGCCCAGGCCTGGGAGCATTCATGCAGAGGGCCTGGGTACAGGTAGCCACAAGCACAGTGCAGTTTGCACAGGCAAGAAATACTATCCCCAAGTATTTCCAAGCACAGTTTCTGAAATTCTGTCATTACACGTTCTTTGGGAGGCCCCCATTACAATGCCAGTGCCGGGGGAGGGGGGAAACGGGCTGTCACTCCAGCTTTGGAGGGCATTAGCTGATTAGCTGGGCAACAACCACAGGTGGGTAGGGAGAGAGATGCTAAAGGGGGCCTCAGGTCAGTCTAATTCCAACCAGCTTCTGTGTTTCTTGGGCAAGACAGAGAAAAATCTTCTCTCCTCCCTCCCTCTCTGAGTATCACCAGTCTGAGGCCGGAGGGGAGGTACCTTAGACTACCCACTCCTCATCCCCTACAGGTAACTGAGCGGGGCAAGGCAGAGGCTGCTGACCTCCGGCCTGGTGACATCATTGTGGCCATCAATGGGGAGAGTGCCGAGGGCATGCTCCACGCCGAGGCCCAGAGCAAGATTCGGCAGAGCCCCTCACCCCTGCGGCTGCAGCTAGACCGGTAGGCCCTCCACCCTCCACCTGTGCTGGGCCTGCCAGCATTCTTCTCCCCTCTGCCAGCCCACTCCACCGGCCACCCCTGCCCCTTCCCTCAGCCCTGCCTGGCCTTCCCGGGCCCTTTCGGCTCATCTGTGAGAAGCTCTAGGCTCTGGACCTGCAGCAAGGTGGGCTGAGAGGTGTCCCTGTGCCCAGCTGGGCGAGCAGCCACAGGCAGGGCAGGCTGGCTGGACTCCCGGGTTTTACTGGTTCCCAGCTGTGTGGAGTATAGGAGGGTGTGGGTGTCAAGTGGGTTGAAGAGGGGAAAGGTGTGCCTTAAGCCAGTCTCCAAGGACCTTCCCTCCAAGAGGGCAGGGCCTTTGTTCAGACAGATGCAGTGGAATGGTGGGGGAAGTTAAGGAGTGTGGGGGCTCACCCCCCAAAGAGTCCCTTTGTTCTTCCCTCCATTGCTTCTCTGGACCCTGCTGGTGAAGGCAGATTCCTGGCTAGTGGGTTTTGCAGCCTGGAGGCCTGGGTTTCGGGGGACAGGTGGCTCGCCAAGGTGGGGCATCTTGGTGAGTCACAGGGCAGGAATGCTGGGAGATTCCTCCAGCCAGGAGAGCCCTTTGGGCGGGCCTTCAGCCTGAGTCAGGTACCTCCCGCCTCTCCTACGCCATCTCCACTGCCAGACTCTCCCTGGGCCCTGGCTCCGTGCCCCCACTTGGCCCCCTGATGCTCTGGGGACCACAGCCCCTTCAGTGACTCCTCTGTGTCACTCTGGCTCAAGAGTGTTTGCAGGAGTGGGACCCAAGGTTGGGGGTACCTCATGGCATCTGGGAAAAAATCTATAAGAGGCTGCAGAGTTGGGCAGGGGAGAGGCAGCTGCTGACACCATCGCTTCCTCTCAGGTCTCTCCTGGAGGGACCCAGCCCTGTAGGGCCATGGGCCTGGCCAAGGACCCTGAGGCCTCTAGCTCCATATTGGGCAGGTCAAGGCTCCCTGTCTCTTCTTTCTTTTGCTCAGCCCCTTTCTATTCCCCACTAAACAATACCCCACCCCCACCCCCGTGACCTTTCAGGCACTCAGAGCCCTGTGGCAGGAAGCAGTGCTCTGGGCTGGAACCACAGCCCAAGCTCACCTCACTCTGGCTCTACATCTCTCCCCGGGGAAGTGGGGGCTGGCATGGTGTGTGGTGACTGAGGTTCTTGCTGACCTTTCTAGAAGTGGCCAGACATCCAGGAACGGTGTAGTGGGGTTGGGACATGGCAGGCGCTTTTTCCACCCTCAGCCAGCTCCCAGTCCTCCAATGGCCTCTTCAAGGCTCCAGTTGGGCTGCACCGGGAAGGGCTTTGGAGGAGGGTCCCTGGGGAGCTGGGGTGGGAGAACCTTCCTCGGCTACCTGGGTGGTTGGTGAGAGAGCCTGTCTCTAGGTCCTGCAGCAGCCTGCCTGGCGGGAAGGGGGGGGCTGCTCTACCCTTGTTTCCTGGGGGAGAAGCCCGTGGAAGAGAGGAGTGGCCCTGTCAAAGGCATTCAGGCCGTTAGCGATGGAGCAGGTGGGGGCCAAGCCTCTGGTTGAGGGGAGTGGGCGGCTGGCTCAGCCATTGCCAGGCTTTAGGGCTTTGGGCAATTCACTCTCCCTCTCTGGGCTTTAGTTTCTCCATGGGTGAAAGAGTAAGGATTATTTTATGAATCAGCAATCTCCCCCAAAATCGATCTACGAATTGATGTTAACTAGTGACAAAGTCTGGATGAAATGCAGAAAGAAAGACAGGAAGGAAGGAAGGAAGGAAGGAAGGAAGGAAGGAAGGAAGAAGGGAGGGAGGAACAGAAGGAGGGAAAGAGAAAGAAAGAAAGAAAGAAAGAAAGAAAGAAAGAAAGAAAGAAAGAAAGAAAGAAAGAAAGAAAGAAAGAAAGAAAGAAAGAAAGAAAGAAAGAAAGAAAGAAAGAAAGAGAAAAGGTAGGGGGAAATAGTGTGAGGAGTTTTTAACAAAATCGAATTTACGGAACTTTTTGCCAAAATTGTCCTTTCTCCTTTTGGTGCTAAACTGTCTTTTAAGAAATAATGGTGGTTGTTGGTGGTTGTTGGTTTTGAAGTTGGCAAAGTTGAAAGTTGGCAACCTGCTGTCTGAATGTTTTGGACATGATGCCAGTCTTGAGAACCTGGTGTGGGAATAGCTGAGAAATCCAGCCTCCACCAGCGAAGCAGAATTCCAGGACCCCTGTGACACGCACCCCTGTGTCCTCTCCTCAGATCCAGGCAGACCAATGGGGAGAGCTCCGTGGAGGTGCTGGCCACGCGTTTCCAGGTAGGCTGGTACATCGCCTGGGAGCCCCAGCACCCTGAAGAAAGGGGGAGGCCTGAGGGACAGGGCCCAGGGGGATGGGCGGCCCATACTTCCTGGCCCTTGTCTCCACAGGGCTCTGTGCGGACACACACTGACAGCCAGTCCTCCTTCCGGTCCTCCTGCTCCAGCCCCGCCTCCCTCAGCCCCCGAGCAGGCAGCCCCTTCTCCACCCAGTCCCCCTCTGGCCCTCCCACCTTCCCTGGGGTGGTGGTGACCAGCCGCAGGTAAGTGCAGGGTTGGGGGGTGTACCCTGGCTCCCCTCTCAAAGTCTTAGTAGCTGTGTTTAGGGGGCCCTGGGGGCACCCTCTGTGCTTGGTGGACACACTGAATGTGCATTTCCCTCATTCAGTTTCCAGAGCCTGGCACATGCCCCGGGACTCCCTGCTGCTGACCGTCCATCCTATGGGAGCCACCCTGGAAGCCGACAGGTAAGGACGCTGGGCGAAGGCGGGAGCCTCCCACGTCCACTGGTTGCCAGAGCTGCCAGTAGGGCCGCGGGTGGCTGGTCCCACCTGGGCCGCCAGCGCCTTTGTCTCCCAGCAGCAGGCACCCCTCTCTCTGAGCGAGACCATCTTGTCTGCTGGTGGGTCGCGCTGGCGGCCGGGTCCTGGCCGGCTGGTCCCAGGTGGCCTCCCGCCTCCTCACTCCCACTCATTGCCGCCTCCCTGCTTCCTGCTGGCTTCCTCCCTTCTTGGGTGTTTCTTTTGGGCCGGGGCTGACATAGTTTTGCTGCTGTTGTTGGGATGGTTCCCTTTGGCTCTGGCTGCATCTCTTGAACACATTCCTCCCCATCCCAGTCCCAAGCTTGTCCCGGCTCCACCACCCCATCCCCCTTCTTCCTTCTCTGGCTCAGCGGAGGGAACTGCTAGCAGGACTGTGGTTCGGCCTCAAGTCGCACTTGGCCCACTCTCCGTCTGCCCCCACCCTGCCTTTCTGCCCTGGACCAGACTCTCCCCCCAGGTCCCACGGTCCACTAGCGACAGCCCAGCCCCCCTTGGTGGTAGTTCTCCTCTCTAAGGGCAGAGGTGGGGAGGTGAGGGAGTGAGGCAGCCAACAGTTTCTGGGCCACAGCTGCTGGGGGCAGGGTTGGGCGGGGGGCATGTCCAGCCTTTGGGTGAAGGGGATGCGGCCCAGCTGCTGGAATCCTACCTCTGCTGATTCTGCATTCCAGAGAGCGGAGCCTTTGGGGATAGCTGGGGGAGGGTACCAGAAGAGGAAGGACTAGGGGCTCCCTGGTGCCCTGTGGGCCGCCAGGCAGTATGGGCATGCAGATGTGTTCGGTGAGATTCATGCCTTTAAATACCTTAAAATGTAGCTGTGGAGATAAGACAAACAGAAAAAACAATTCTGGAACAAGTAAACACCAAGCAGTGTGGTCTCAATGATAAAAGCAGGAGGCCTTCTGGGAGGGGAGAGATGAGTGTGGGCTGGGGTGGCCTGAGACGGCTTTGTCAGGAATTTTGCTGGAGGGTCGGGAGGTAGGACTAGGTAGGGTCTAGATCAGAGGCTGATGAATGGGGGGCGATGAGGGGAAGCAGTGGAACGAGCAAGACCTATGTGTTTGGGCCGAGGGGGCCTCATCGGAGAGGATGGAGCTTTTGGCTGAGACCAGCCAGGAATGAGCTTGTCCTAGGCATGGCTGGAGAAGGGCTGTCCATGCTGGCCTCCTTCCTCGTGGTGTCCTCAATACAGGCAAAGGGGTCGTGCTCGTGGGATGTGGCTTTCGAAGCAGCATTGGTCCCTTGGAACTTGATAGAAATGCAAATTCTCAGGCTCCAGCCTAGACC
Organism: Cynopterus sphinx; assembly: GCA_030015415.1. Classification (NCBI taxonomy): domain Eukaryota; kingdom Metazoa; phylum Chordata; class Mammalia; order Chiroptera; family Pteropodidae; genus Cynopterus; species Cynopterus sphinx. The sequence continues at coordinate 46,286,064 of CM057390.1, read as the reverse complement.
TACTGAATCAGACAGAGGGGTAAGGGGTAGGGTGGGGTGCCGTTCTGTTTTAAGGAGCTCACAGGGATCGGATGCATGAGAAGATTCGAGGGCCATCCAAGTTGTGTGACGAGGAGCCCTGGGCTGGATGGCAGGGAGATGCGGCAGGAGAGGGTTAGTCCCGTCTCCGCCGTGTGACCCTTCCTCTCTGCGCCTCAGACTCAGAGCCGATGCTTTCTGAGCTTGCTTCTTTAACCCAAGGTCCCTCCCTGGTCATTCCTTCAACAAATATCGATCAGGTAGCTGCTTTGGGGTCAGGCACCCTTCTAGGCTCTGGAGATGCAGAGAAAAACAGAGAAATTGCGAATCCAACAAAACTTGTATTCTGGTCTGCCAATGAGACTGGGGCCCAATGGCGTGGGAGTCACAGGGTCCCACAGCTCCTTCGAGGGAGTCACCACATTTAACTTTATTAATTTTCTAAACTTGTTTACCCACAGTATTTCTTTCTCCTGGCACCCTCCCTCCCCTGCCACTCGCTTTTTAACATCCCGTGTTCCCCCGGAACACATTTTGAGAGGTGTTGGCCACCTCGGCCGGGCTGGCGAGCAGGTTTTCTGGACTCAAAGGTGAAAGGTCCCCCCTGCGAAGGCTGAGCTGACTGGGAGGGAGGGAGGGAGGAGAAAGGCAGAGCCCCTCCCAGTTAGGGAATCGGGTGCCTTTACAGCAGGGTGTGGTGGTCTGGTGGGACAGGGGGCAGAGGTGACCGTAGATGAGATGCCCCCATCTCAGGCTGCTGTGGCTGCAGCCTTCCTGCTGGCTCCTGAGCGGACTGAGGCTGCCGTAAGCCAGAGGCACAGGACGCCACCAACCCTAGTGGTGCCCTTCTGGAAACTGGGGGTTGTCCCCCCCCACACAACCTGGGTAGGCAAAAGCCTTGGTGAGCAGATGCGGGGTGAGAGCAGTGCCTTTGCCTCTGTCCGGCTTAAGGACTTGGCTTTTGGAGGGACCCGGGCCCGATTTCAGCCCTCCCTCTCCACTGGCCAGTGCCTCGATGCAGGGCACATGTTGGGACAGCGAGATGGGACACAATTCTTGAGTAGCCATCTGGAACCGGCCGTCATTCCTGCGGAAATTTTCTTACTGTCTGTTAGTTGACCACAGGGCACCAGCTGGGCACCCAGGAGCCCAGGGGTGGACTCCATGCCCTGCCTCCGGCTCCCGGGGTGGCTTGCATCAGCCACTTTGTCCCTCTGACCCTCGGTCTCCTCACCTAGACCGTCTTCCCAAAGAGCGGAGAGCAGAGGAATGCAGGCTGATGGAAGAGGCGGCTCAGGGTCTAGGGCTGTCTCCTCGAGACTCTGACATTTCCATTTTAGCTTAGGAATTCATGCAGTTTTTTTTTTCATTTGACCTCATAATTCATTTCTGACTTTGAATTTTAAAATTGAGGGACCTTGGCTTTCTAGGAAACTGTGCCCTCAGCACCACGCTGCCTGGTGGTCTCTGGGGCTCTCCCTTTGCATGGGATGGGCCAGAGAGGAAGCAGCGTGGGGAGGGTGAGGAGGCCAAGAAGCAGAGCAATACGAGGTGGGAGGCCGGATGTCCAGGTGGAGAGCAGGTGTGAGAGCCCAGGATGGACCGCGCACACCGGGGAGCTGGGGCCGGCCCGGAACTGGCCTGGCTCCCCGAGGCTGCATGGGGCCGGTCCAGGACCTCCCGGGGTGGCTGGGAGAGGCTGGTCAGCCCAGACTCTGGCCCTCCTAGGAGGACCAGCTTGTGTGGGAGAGAATCATTTGTGCAGCCCCAGCCCTGGCTCCCACAGGGGTCTTGGCCCCTTCACTCCGCCCCTTTATGCTGCCTTTTCCTCCCAGCAACAGGGTTGGCTTCTCCGCTTGTCCCGTCGGAGGATCCAGGCCCCAGCATGCAACATCTTTCCAAACACATGGCCTGAGATAACAAAGGAATTTGCATTGTGTCTGAACTTAGCCGGCTGTCACCCGCTGGTCCTCACTCCACCCCTTGGCCAGTCCCCTTGCAGAGCCCTCACACCTCCATAGCTGGGTGCTCCCTCCCTCCCTCCTCCCTGGGATGGAGCTGGAGCCATCATCCCTTTTCTGTGCTGGCTCTAGGGCAGGGTCGGGGTGTTGGCCCCTCGTGCTGGCTTGCTGGTCAGCGAGGGCCGGGAGCCCTCTGGTGTTGGGCCTGGGAACAGCCAGCCTTGGTGGCCCACGGTTCGGGCGCTGACTCCTCCCCTGGTGCCTCTCCTTCCTGCAGGCGGGCCTCGGCCGCGCTGGCACTGGCGACTCGGCTGTTCTGGTGCTGCCGCCTTCCCCAGGCCCCCGTGTCCCCAACCCCCGATTCAGGTACTGGCAAGCCCTGGCGGATGGGATGGGGTCTTGGACAGATGGGAGGGACAGGAGACTGGCTTCCCAGAGAGGGATGAGGAGTCCCTGCCTCCCTAAGCCCAGGTGGCTTTCCTCTGGGACACCCACTTGCTGCCCCCATGTTCTGCCTGTCACTCCTGGCTGCCTCCCATCCTCACAGTGTGGACTCGGAAGGGAGAAGCCAACTCCTGGGAGAAGACTCAGAAGTCTTCAAGATGCTTCAGGAGAATCGTGAGGGACAGGTGGCCCCCCGACAGTCCAGCTCCTTTCGGCTCCTGCAGGAAGCCCTGGAGGCGGAGGAGAGAGGTGAGGTCTTGGGAGGCTCAGGTAGGAAAGAGAGGTTCCCCAGAACCCCTCGGGGCCCTGAGCAGACGTGTCGTTGCCAGTATTTCTTAAGTGCTCATCATGGGAGCAGGCGCCGAGGGGTGCCAACTCCTAGAAGCCACAGGCCCTGTGCCGAGGGAGCTTACCATCTGGTGGGTTATGAGGGGCGCCCCAAATCTGCCTTCTGGGGTCAGGAAAGTGCCAGAGGAACAACAGAGACTGGGGGGGGGGGTGTCTCCAGCAAGGGCTTGGTGGAGGAGGAGGGGTTTGACGTGGCCCTTGGAGAAAGATGAAGCCTGTGATGAGCAGCCCTCAGATGGTGGCAGGGGGACCATGGAATGTGGCGCTGGCTGCCCGAGGGCTCTGGGTGTGGGAGCGGAGGGCAGCGGGCCTGGCAGCAGGGACCGTGGCCGTGGGGGTTAAGTGTCTGTTGTGAGGCCACGCGTGCCAGGCTCAGGAGCGGCCTAACCCAGGAGGGCTGGTTAAGCAACGCCTGGCAGTGCCTGGATGCCAAAGCGAGCAGCACAGACAATGCGGGCCCTTGTCATTTGTTTACTGTCCCGTTGATGGGCCAGCCATGTGCAGAGTGTGGAGACGGAAGGCGCTTAGGACCTACGTCTACCCACGAGGCACACTGTTTATTGGGGCTGACAGGCCCCCCCAGCTCCCAAGGAGGTGGATGGTGACACAGGAGTCCTTGTGTGTGTTGAGGGTGGGGCACTGCCCTGGTCCAGGAGAGAGATGGGGATTGTGGGGGAGGGTTTGCCTGGCCAGTAGCATCAGGGTATGAAAGGATGGGATGGTCAGGAGAATATGTGCTGGCAGAATCATCGAACCTAGTGGCTGGTTCCAGCTCTGATGTCTGTCTCCTAGGGGCATTCACAGAGGAAGGGGTGGCATGAACAGGTTGGGAGCCAGTCTTGTCCCTCATTACCGTGAGGGAGCCAGGGAGGCAGTGGGGTGAGGGGAGCGCAGACGGGTGGTGATATGACCAGTGGAGTCTTGGCCTCGGCTGCAAATAGGGACCTTACCTGACGCATAACACCTGCACTTCCTCCGAGCGTGGTGTAAGGCTCAGATGCAATAATCCGCTTCAGAGCCCTTTGCAAACCGTCTAAAGGTATCACATGCTGTTATTCCCTATTCTTACCTCCTTGAATATCGTCACGACTGGGCCATGCAAGAGGACACGCCTGCTCGGCCTGCCATGTCGGACACTCAGTATGGACGCTCCCTGGGTTGTTGCCTTAGCTCAGGCTAACTCAGCCTCAGATGTGCTTTCTGCACTGGCCCAGCCCGAGCCAGAGATCGGGCGTGATCACGTCCTTCCTACATTCCTCACTTTCATGACCAGTGTTGCTCCAGAGGCCCCCCGCCAGTCAGTGTGCCTGGACCTGTGAGTGTCCTCCTCAGCATGCCGGGGCAGGTAGAGCCTGCGTCAGCCAGCACAGCCTGGATGCTGCCGTGGTGGACGAGCTCTGATGTGCCTGTCTGCCCCCACCCCTCCCAGGTGGCACGCCTGCCTTCCTGCCCAGCTCACTGAGCCCCCAGTCCTCCCTGCCCGCCTCCAGGGCCCTGGCCACGCCACCCAAGCTCCACACGTGTGAGAAGTGCGGCACCAGCATTGCGTGAGTGTTGGCAGCCTGGGTGGTCGGGTGGGGGCAGGGCGCAGGGTGCTCTCCAGAGGGGCCTGCGTAGAACGACCAGTCAGGGTCCCTGGGGGTGGGACATTGCCACGGTGCCTCTGTGAGTAGTTCCCTGGGTCACCGTCAGCCTTCTCAGCATGGCTGTGCTGGCTTCTCCTCCTCCCTGGTTTCCTTCCCCGTGCTCCCTGGAGGAGTGAGATAGGCTGCTCCTTTCATTTCTCTCCAATCACCCACCTCCCAGCCTCTGGAGATCTGCCCCTAGATGAGGTGCCTTCTGGAAAATCTTGCTCTTACGCCTCTGGAATAGGATACATTTTCCAGATGTAGGGTTTTTTTTTTTCCTCAGTGGGTGGCATTATAAGGTGGCCACATTCTCTGGAAAATCGTTGAAAGTCCCTCCCCCCCACTCCTGTAAAAGTTCTTTTGTGCACAGTGCGGAGGGTCAGATGACTCACTAGGCAAATCCCTTAACCTCCTGGGCTTTAGCATTTCCTCCGCAGAATGGGGCACTCCCCCCACCTGCTGCTTCCACAGGGGGGAAGTGTCAGCAGCGGCAGCTCCAGGCTTGTTAGTTCATTCCTGGGCCACAGCTCCAGAGTTTGCTCTTCGGGAGGTCCCTGGCCCCAGATGTTGCATTTCTAGCGTGTCCTCAGTTGGCGTGATCCTGCTGGTCCTGGCGCTTGGGACCACACTTTGAAGACCACTGCTCCATTAATAATCCAGAAGATTTGGGATGGGGTTTATCTGCCCTTTGTGGGGCAGGAATGACTTTTTTTTTAGGGGTTTTGGGGGTGGGGGCCGGTCGGTTGTTGAAGTAAGATTTCCGAGAGCAGGCTTGGGGAGTCAAGTGTCTGAGATTTGGGGATCTTCTCAGGTCCGGCCTCTGGGCTCTAGGGAAATGGGAAAGGGGGATCAGGCCCGGTGGGTGCCCCAGTTCCCCAACCCCAGGCTAATGGCTCTCCTGCCTCCATCTGTAGGAACCAGGCTGTGCGCATCCAGGAGGGGCGGTACCGCCACCCAGGCTGCTACACCTGTGCCGACTGCGGGCTGAACCTGAAGATGCGTGGGCACTTTTGGGTGGGGGACGAGCTGTACTGTGAGAAGCATGCCCGCCAGCGCTACTCAGCGCCCCCCGCCCTCAACGCCCAGGCCTGAGCACCTACTATGTTCTCACCTCGCCCTTAGCTCTGTGGACCTCCGCGCCTGGGCCATGCCGATGGCAAGTTGGCATAGAAGGGTGACGGAGGGTGACAGGGCCCCTTCCTTCTGGCTGGATGAGGCCAGAGGCTGGGGCCTGTCTTGGGGTGTGGGTGAGGGCAGACTCACTTTCCCAGGTTTTTCCTAGATGCTCTTGCTTCCCCCCGCAGGACAGGCTCTGGGCCAAAGTCTGAGGTGGGCTCTGCATTGGACATCTTTGTGCAATAGGGGTTGAGCTGGCTGGGTCATGGGTACTGGTATCTAGAAGGATAGGGGTGGCCCAGAGGCTAAAGGTATTCACCGTGTAGAGTTTCCAGTGTGTGAACTTGATAAACGTGTGTGTATACACACAGACATGCAAAGAAAATAAAATAGCTGCCCCTCTTTCCTGTCCTTTTCTGGCTCAGGGCTCCGGGAATGAGGTTCTCCCTATGGCCGGGTTGAGAGGCTTTATTTATATATTTTCCCTCTTATTCCCTCTGTCCACTACCCCTGTTACCACCCCTCCCCCATATCAGCTGCCTTACACATGACACTCCTAGTGAAGAGGCTGCTCCTTTTAGCCCATTCTTCGGGGACCCTTTTGTAAAGATGCCAGTTTTACTGGGATTGTCCTTGGTACTTTAGAAGAGTAAATTTCTCACTGGGAACCTGGGGTGCGGAAGGGGTGCTGGAGGGTGGGCAGCACAGACATAGGGGGCAGCCCCAGGCCCATCTCAGTGACAGTCTCCTGGTCTACCAGCACTGGCTGCACGGGAGCTCTCTGTGCCACTCGCTCTACTTGGTGTGGATTCTGCCAGCCCTGCTGACGTACCCAGGGGGTGGGCAGAAGAGGGAAAACCCCCAGAGTACCTCCTGCACGTCACCAGGCCGTCTGTGCCCATCTGAGAAAGAGAATCAGAAATCATTTGGGGCAGGACAGCCTTGCCTGGAAGGGGACAACCCAGCAGAGCCCCCACTCCAAGGGACCGCCACCCACTGAGGGCCTCACCTCAGTGAGTCAGGCCCATGCTAGGTGCCTGCCTTGGGAGTGTGCGTGAGTCAAGGCAGGCGGCAGTGGTCCCCTGCCCAGATTTTTGGCTTAATTCACCCCTCCCCACATCCTAATCTCAGAGGACCCTTCAGAAAAGTACACGGGTGCTGCTCACCAGACTCACCCGCCCCCCAGTCGGCCTGAGGGATGGGTGGCAGTCTCAGCTTTATTTTCACAGAAAAGATCAAAGCTGGGCCTCAGTGGGTACTTTGTACTAGCTGGCTCATTTCGGAAGGAATCTTGGCGGAGACTGTGTTGCCTCCTCAGGCACCTGTTGATATAATTTACACCTTGATACAATTGTCTCACCTCTTACCTGGATGGCTGCCTTTATTTTCTTAGAAAAGATCAAGGCGTTTTTGTGGCTCAGGAGCTAGGCAGGCCAGACAGAACGTCTGGAGTGGAAGGGGAGAGCTTCCTTGACGCCACCTCGTGTCGGGTGTAGCCCATAGCAGGGGAGGAGGCTCAGGAGAGTGGAATGCACCCCTCTGGGAACACTTGGGCTCTGGCACAGTGGCAGTCCGGACAGACCTAGCATTTTTCTTCCTTTCCTGAAGATAAGAGTCAAGTGGCAGTGACTGAGCATAAATGAAAGCGTGCTACATGGCAGTGACGGCTCAAGAGCTAATGAGGAACACATAGGCACATCCTGTGGGTTCAGTTCAGGGGCCACCTGTGTGAAAGGATAACTGGGCGTGGGCAGGGAAAGGAGAGAAATGTCGATTGATGGGGGCGAGTGCAAGTGGAATGCTCACTGTAGGGCAGTGGCTGAAAGGGATCCGGATTTAAGGAGAGATGGGAGCATTGACTGCTCAGAGGAATGGTTTGAACTTCACCTTGAGACTCTGGGGACACTACAAATTTTTAAGAAATGATAAGCTGGAAAGTGTAGGTCAGAATATTAATAATATTAAGGCAGGTGAGATTCCTGCCTTAAATGTACCTTGCTGGGCTGGCATCTTCTCAGGAGTGGAGGGGAGCACATGGGGTGTGGAGACTCTTAGGAAATGGGTATGCCCGTGAGTGAATTGTTGAACACCCTTTGAAAGCTCGATGGGTTTAAGCAAAAATCCACCTCTTTAGTTGTGGCAGCCAACTCTCCTCCCAGGGGCCCCAAGCGATTCAGCTCTAGAGCTCTCTGCAGCCACACGGCCAGTCTGAGCATGGGAGTGAATGTCTGGAAGATGGAGTTGTTAGCTAAACCCATTTGTCAGCAGAGAAGGCTGGGGCCGTCTCTGACCTCAACCCTATACCCTTTGACCCGGACATGGGGTGAGGGAGACCAGCCCAATTATGCAACTGCAATTTGTCTAATGCAGTGCCCTGTTTACTTTTCTTCTGCATTTTGGAGAATAACTTCAGAAATGATGACAGATTTGAGTTAGAAGTGGCCCAAGAGAGGACCCCCCCCCATGGAGGTATTGGGGCAGCTGGGCACCCCTGCCTTCACCTTGAGGGATGACTCTGAGCAGGCTACCACATGTCTTAGGAATTCACCATATCCGCTCGCCCCTCAGGTAGGTGACAGGGATGCGGTGGCAGTGCTGCCCCTCCTACTCTTTCAAGCATCACTCAGTGGGAGATGATTCTCTTCTTGCAGTAGTTGGGGTGGAGGAGACTGCAGAGGTGGTCATATGGGGCTACAAAGCCCTCTGGGTGGTGAAGGCCTGGCCCAGCTCTAGACATGGGGCTGCCTGTCAGGGCTTCAGAAGTCAGTTGGGAAGTGTGTGCCCCTCCTGATCACCATGTAGGCTCTGGCATATCTGCACGGGAGGAGCATAGCCTGGAGGGGAGTGTGCATTGGTGTATGTGTGTGGGGGGGGATCTTCGGAGGCTACGCAAAGCCTTGTGCTGAGACACTGCATTCCTGCTGGCCGGCTTCCTGTTCCAGATGCATTCCTGCCCCAGAGTCACTGGGGAGACTGCCTTGGAATCTGGCCCCACATTCTCCAAATTCAGGGCAAGATCTGGCAAAAGTCCCCTCCGTTCCCCTCCCTACCCTTTTACTTAGCACAGGGGAAGCCATCTGACTTACCAGCCCTCCTACCCAGGGAGGGCTGGGGTGGTGTCTGGTACGGCCTGGGGCCTGGGGTACCACACATCCTCTTGGACTTGCATAATACTATTCCTACCAGGCCCAGCATTCTGTTTCCCTCTCTATACCCAGGAAAGGAATGGGGTTGCGGGGTCGCTATTGTCCAGGAGGATAGGGCGGGAGGGGGCAACCCAGAGGACTCCTGGCTAGTGAGGAGAGGCATGGCTTGAAAATCAAGGTGTTAATAGACGGCTGGTAATTCAGGTACTTGGCTCATTTTTCCTTCCGAGGACGTAGCTGTAGGCCTCAATTTCCCCATCTTATAAAGTCAGAATCTCATAATTTGTGGTTCTCTGATGGAGGGTCCAGTGTAGGGTGTTTGAGGAACGGCAAGAAGGAGCTGGGATGGGCAGAGGTTTGTCATCTCCCAGTTAACAGACACTTCCTCCCAACGGTTCAGGCTCCAGCCCCTCCACCAGAGGCTCAGGCGAGGTTTTGTGGTTTTGTTCGTCCAGGGCTCCCTTATCTTCCTCTGGGGGATTCGGGTCCTGCTGGTCACCTTCCTCGGGAAATGAGGTTTCCTTAGAGGCCATCTGCCAGTCTGGTCACCAGCCTGTCTCACCTTTAGCAGCTGTTGGGGCTCCCTGGCCGCCTGCAGAAGGGGACGGTGGGGGTGGCATGGCGGATGGAATCAGGGGGGTGGCGTGGGGACAGGCCAGAGCTCACACTGACCCTCCTCCAGGCTCCTCGCCTGTCGCCCAGGTTCACTTCTTCCCCAGCCCTTAAGTCTCCCCCAGGCCTTAGTTTCAGGGGACCCGGCTGAGGAAGACCGTGGGACCCCAGGCGCCCTGCAGCTGTTGGAAAGGATGTCCCTCTGGGCGGCGGAAGGAAATCTTTCCCCCGCTTTGATCGCGCCGAGTCTCTTCGTGGCGGGGTGACTGGCCCCAGGAGGCACCCAGCCGGGCGGGCCGCGCCCTGGTCAGCGCCCTTCCCACGGCCAGCACGTGCGACTCGGTTTCCTTCCGCGCCCCGTCCGCCCGCCTCCCCCGCGGGCTCCATCCGGGCGGCAGGAAGGCGGCCCCGACCCGCGGGCCGGGGGCGGGGGGACCCGCGCCGGACGGACGCGGACCCCAGCGGCAGGGCCAGGCGCACGGGCCGGGAGGGACGTTGGTCTGGGTCCGGAGGGCCGCGATGGGGACCGGTTCCCCGGCCTAGCCGGCCCTGGGGGGCAGCCCGGCCCCGCCCACCCCGCACCTGCGCCCCCTCCGCGCAGGGCGTGTCCCGGGGGCGCGCGCAGGGGGTCCCCACGCACCAGGCCGGGGCGCAGGGGGACCATGCTGGGCCGGCGACGCGTCTTCGCCGTGGGTGAGTCCCCCACTTCTCCCCCCCAAGCCGGCAGGGCCCCCCGCCCTAGAGCCCGCCTGCGCCCCGCGCCACCCCTCCCAGCCTCCGGGGCACCCACCTCGCGGCCTCCGTTTGGGAGAGTCGCGTGGCCGCGTCTCGCACACGCAGACGCGCTGGTTTGGGTGTTAAACCGCCGCCGCCTCCATCGCACTTTTCCCGGGTCCCCTGGTTCCGGACCTGGGCCCTTCCCCGCCGCTCCCCGCCCAGCCGGCCGGTCCCGAAGCCCCCCTCGGCGGCGGGCCCCTAACCACGGGCGGCGCGCAGGGCGGGGGGCACTTCCCGGCCACCTCCTCGCGCCGGGGTCTGGCTCGGCATCCGGCCCTCCGCGTGGCCGGCTGGCAGTCCCCCCACCCTCTCCAGCCTCAGTTCCTACATCATCACACCTGGGGCGCCCAGATGGTGGGAGGCCGGGCGCGAGGTGACAGTGGGGGGACAACGCTGCATCTCCTCCTACCCACCTAGCTCCTTTTCCACCGGTTAGGGTTTTTTTTTGTTTTGTTTTAATTTTTCAAAGCTCCCCACGGTCGTCACTATTTTTCACTTAAAAGAACAAAAGCCTCACATGGCATAGCTGTCGTTATTTTTCATTACCCACCCCCAAGGGCTCCAGGAGAGGCTTCATCTAGCATCCTGATGGCAGCCTGGACCCCAGGCTTCCCTCTTTTTGCCCTTCCTGCTCTCCCTGAAAGGGGCGCACAGTCATACTCTCTTGGGGTGTGGTAGAAGAGGCTGTGGCTCCTACTTAGGACGTGGAGGTCTTAGGCAGGTCCTAGGGACCTGAGCGCAAAGGGATCCCAGGAAGAGAGCGCCCACCCCCTCAAGAGAAATAGGCCGTCCCGGGAGCTGAGGAACCTGACCTGCAAGTCCTCGCCTGCCACGCAGCCCTTATGGGTTGTGGTCACTAGCAATTACTGTGGTAAAGGAGTTGGCCCTGGTGCCTTCACATCCATCCTCCGGTCCCTCAGGTGGGACTGCAGAGAGATCAGGGAGGGGCTGTGGCTGTCCTGGCTCCTCCCTTCACCTCTGGCCCAGGACACTCCTCCCTGGGGAATGCTTTCAGCTGCCAGGAATGCCGGGGGTGGTGGGGGCAGCTTTCCCAGCCCGATACTGACTCTCCTTGTAGATCAGGCTGGTGAGGACCCGGCACGCGGTTGTGTAGTGCCTGGAATCACCAGCACCTACCGACGGATCCCGGACACCGCTCAAGAGCACTCACCGGACTCCTGGGAGAAAGATGGCAAGTTGAGAGATTTCAGGAGGCAGGTGCGGCTTCTCAAACTGGCCTCCCAGGACTCAGGAGTGGAGATGACTGTTGGGGACAGCCCTCCAGCCACCTCACCGGGCCCTTCTCAGAAGCCTCTGGACTTTGAGCCTGTGGTGAGCCCTGAGCCCCTGGCCCTGCCCATGGAGCCTCCTGCCCACCTAGGCCGCCTCCTGGCCAGCCGTAAGCTGGAGCAGGTGTTGGAGAGGTCCCGCCAGCTCCCGACTTCCCCTGGCAGCTTGTCACAACATCACCGCTCCCCAAGGCCGCCAAGCAAGCCTGAGTGTGAAATACCCCTTTTTGGAGCAGGGGACCAGGAGGCCATGAAGGCAGAGGTGGAAGAAGCAGGACTGGAAGAAGCAGAGGTGGTGAGTGCCAACTCTCAGGCTGGGTGAAGACTCGGATGGAGATGGCCCTTTCCCACGGGGCTGGTGGCTGCCCCACCACTTGTTCTCCCTGGAGCTCTGTCAGGGTGGGGCATTCCTGACCCTAATTGATGAGTTGTGCCATAGCTTCTTGCCTCACCCCACTCCCAGCTGTGAGGAGGTGGGCAGGTAGGGGGTCTGTCTGGCACCATGGCTGGCTGGGCATTGAGAGGCCAGCTGGGGGTGTGATCTTCCCCTCCCTGCCTATTTTGCTCTCATCTGCTGGCCATCTAGAGCTGGAGTCTGGTTGAATTCAAGTCTCCCCTACCTGATTCTGTCTCACAGGTGGGGGGCTTGGAGCCTGAAACCTGGGCCTGCCTCCCGGGGCAGGGTCTTCGCTACCTGGAACACCTGTGCCTGGTGTTGGAGCAGATGGCGAGGCTGCAGCAGCTCCACCTGCAGCTGCAGACCCAGAGGTCCCTGGGGGTGAGTGATCTGAGGGGTGGTCAGGCCAATGGGTGGACGGGTGAGTGGGGGAGGCCGAGGAGGGCTGGGTCCCCTGGCACCAGGGCTTCCTTCGGAACAGCCTAAGCCGCCAGTCAGGCCCTGAGCACCTGTCTCTCCTGTGCGCAGGATGCTGTGGAGGAGGTGGAGTCAGCCCTGGCGCCTTCACATCCATCGTCTCATGCCCCAGGCAGTGAGGTGCACAGGCCGTGGGAACTGCTCAGCCAGACAGAGGAGACAGGTGAGGGGCAATTGCGTCTTCATGTCCTACCTGCCTGGAGACCCCACAGGAAGATCCCCTGAGCCCTAGGGCTTGGTGGGCGTGTTCCTATTCCTTGGGTAACTTGATTCTCTCTCTAAAGGGGCAAAAAGAGCTTCACTCTCAAAGATGGGGTTGCCCAGTGCCAACTCTCCTAGGCTGTCAGAGGCTCCAGCAGAGCCAGCTCACGCCTTTCGATCTTCCCAGGGTCACAAGGTAGGTGATGGGTGTGTGTGGGGCAGATAGGATGGGGCTAGTGGTGGGAGGGGTTGTGTGTGTGGATACCCTAAAGGCCAGAAACTCTGGAAAGATGAGAGAATTCCTGTATGGAGCAGGTGACTTCTCCTGGCTGGGGTGACAGCTGCTTGTGGGTATGTAATGAGGTAGGGCTGTATGGTGACCCCCTCACCCTCTGCTCAGAGGGATCTCTCCCACTGGAACAAGGTCAAGATCCTGCTAAACCGGATCCGCTGGAAGGGCCCTGGACACCCTGAGCCCCCTGCCCCTCCTGATGGCCCTGCCCCCAGGTGAGTCCTGTGGCCCAGCCCAGGTTAGGGCAGAGGGAGGAGCCTGATGAAGCAGGATGCTGAGCTTGTACTGCCAGTTTTTCTTTTTGTCCCTGTGGACTCTGAGTGACAGAGACAATCTTAGGGAGGGTGCTGGAAGAAACAGAAAGTAGTTAAAGCTCCCCATTTCGGATGAGGCTGGGGAGACTGGGGAGGGAAGACACTTTCTTGAGGCCACATGATGAGTCAGTGGCAGAGCCAGGACCAGGATATGGGAAACATCCTTATGCCAGCCCAGCAAGCCCTCACCCCTCAAAGCTGAAACTTAGGCCACCTTCCTGGGTTTGCAGGGCAAGCGAGGTAGGGCACAAATGAAGGACTCCACAGTGGATGTTGGGGGGTTATGGTGAATAATTCTCAAGGGGGAAGAAGCACCCTGTCAATCACTATTCCCAGGCTCCCCACAGCAGTTAAGCAATGCTCAATCCACTTTGAGGTGATTGTTGACTTTGTTTCGTCCTCCTAGTGTAAGGCCACTTTCTTTTTTCCACAGGATTGAGTCAAGGGACCTCCCTGAAAGATCTCCATGTCGCCCCCTCCAGAAGACCTTTATGCCATCATTAGTGGTGAAGAAGCAACGAGCAAAAAACCTGTCTGTCTGCTGAGACCTCCTGGTACAGGGATGTGACGCTGGGTAGAGGGGTGTGCAGTGAAGACTTCTTCCTCACTCTTTGCCTTGTTGCTGTTTCTGGGCACTGCCAGGAAAAGCTGCCAACATTTGCCCTTCTCTGAGGCGAGGGCTGAGTCTTTCTCCTTTGAGCAGGCTGGCAGCAGAGCCCTGGTGTCCTGAGAAGCTCCAAAGTATGGCAGCTCCCAGGCACCCATCTGGCGGCCAGAAATCCCTGGGCTTACACAATGTGAACTAACTTATATATCAAGCATCCACGGAGCGTGTTTGGCATGGTGATCTGTCGGGGCCCAGCATGTTGCTCATGTGAATATATACAAAATGATATATATATCTCTGTGAGACTGTCGCTGTTGCGAACTAGCTGTATCCAACCATTTCTCCTGAATCACATACTCAAAGAGTTGGTCTTCTGGATGAGGTAATTGCAGAAGAATGGAACTGACCTATATTCCTCAGAGGACAGTTACTGACCTGGAGTCCTGCTTTCCTCCTCATATCTACACGGGTAGCCCCAGGACAGAGAAAGGGTACCATCTTGGCCACTTCTGCCTTGAGTCTTCCCTTGGAGCAGAGCCCCTGAAGACTGCACAAGGAAGGGAAGAGTTAGAGAAGACTTGGGGAACAGTGGAGTAACCTTCACAGTCTTTTCTTAGCTGCTTGCACCCTACTAGCCTTTACACATCAGAAGTGAACCCAGAGGCCCAAACTAGCTTTTAGACATTGACAAAAATCCCTTAACTTGTCTGAGCCGTACCTTCCCACTTAATTTCCAAATGGTATAATGATGTCTGCCTTACCTACCTCACAGGCTTGTTAAAATAGATAAAATGAGATGAAACTGTCTCAAAGTGTTTTGTGAATGCTAAATGAAAAGTGGAGGGTAGGGGTGTTGGAGGGAGGCTAGACTGGAGGGATGGTGGGAAGGTCAGAGGATAAAGGGAGACTAGGATTGCTAATGGGGACCGAAATGGCTGGTGATCAGCTGCAAGACTTTGAGCAAATCATTTCATTGAGATCTCTCATGTTTTGTATCTGGAAATTAGGGCACTAATTCCTGCCCTGCGTATCCCCCCACAAGTGGTCATTGTGAGGACTGAAAGAAAAGTCCGTAAGAACTCTTTGTAAACGCACACCTAAATCTTGCGGGGGCTTATTTTACTACAGCCTGTTAGATTCCTGGCTCTTTGTTAATTGAGAAAGGGGAAAAGCTTAGTGTGCAGGTACCCAGAGGACAGGAGGCCTGCGTGTGGGGTGCCCTCAATGGAGGGCTGGGCTGGGGATGGGTTCTTTGGCTTGAGTCAGACATGGCCACTGATGAGGCGTCCGACCTCCTCCCGGTCAGGAGGGTTTGGTTCTCTCGTGACTGCAGTCTTGGGGGGTCTGCCAGAAGGAGGCAAGGTGCGGGCGGTGCTTTCTTACGTTTGGGGGTCCACTTCCAGTTGTCTTTGGCCCCGGAACGAATGCTCCGAAGCCTAGTTTTCTCGTGGGACACGGACGCGAGCGCACGACCGAGGCGCGGTTCCCTCACGCGCATCCGATCGGGGAAAGCGCACTTCCGCTCCCGGGTGGGAGCGGGAGGGCAGGCCGGCGTGGGGGAAGGGAGAGGCCGGCGGAGCGGAGGGAGGGAGGGACCATATCCGGGACAGTGGCGGCTTCCGACCAGTGGTCGCGCTTCCGGAGAGGCGCTTCCGGTGGCGGCAGCGGCGGCGGCCGTGGTGGTTCCGGGTGCCTTTGTCCCCCCGGCGTCGCGGCCCTGGCCCGCAGGTGGGTTGGGGGGGGCCTCCCGCCGCGCCCCCCGCCCCCTTGCTCCTGCCCCGACGGGGAGTTGGGGGGAGGGGCCGGGCGGCGGCGATGCGCGGGGCGCGGCGGGGGCCGAGCCCCCTCACGCTGCGAGCCCCGTCTCCCTGGCAACGGCCTGGGCCCCGGGGGCGGGCGGGAGGAGGAGGAGGAGGAGGAGGAGGAAGAGGGGGGAGCCGCGCGCCCCGGTTCCCCCGCCGCCAGGCCGGGGCCGCTCGCTGCCGGCGGCCGCGGAGGCGGGAGCGGAGGGCGGGCGCGCACCCCGATTCGCTGCGGGCCGGGCCGCCCATCCGTCTCCCTCCCCGCCAGCCCGGCCGGGCGGCCGCGGGCCGGGCTTCCGGGCCGAGCGGGCCGCACGGTGTCCCCTCCGGCGGCCGAGCCTCCTCCATCTTCCCGGGCCTCGAGTGGACGGACCTCTGGGCGGATGTATTTGAATGAATGAATGCCCCCGGGGCTCTCTCCAACCCTCCCCCCACCCCCCACCCTTCTGGGGGTGGCGTGGCATGGGGAGCGGAGCGCCGGGTTACCGGGAGACCGGGGTGCGAGTCCCCGTTTGGCCGCTAACGGGTCATGGGGCCTCACTCAGGCCAGTGTCTTTCTTAATCGCTGAGCTTCAGTTTCCTTTTCTTTAAAATAGCACGGCAGCATCGCCCCACGCGAGGCCCTGTGTGGGGAGGGCGAACTGCTACAGTGGAATTTCTTCATTTTCTGCCACTCTTTATACTCCTTCCATCTGTCGCCTCTATTCCTTGTCAGCGCCACCCTCCCCAACTTTCCTTAAGATCCTTATTTTTTTGGGGGGGGGGTTGATGGAAATTCCTCTTATGAGCTGCTAATTTATTTCTTTTCTGATTGAAGGTATTTTCCCCCAAGACTCTGAACGACGACAGCATTCCCAATGTCCCAGTTTAAGCGCCAGCGAATCAACCCACTTCCAGGGGGACGCAACTTCTCAGGTGATCACCCACCTGGGCTCATACCAGGAAGTATGTGCTTTGGAGTTAAGTCTTTACAAACATGGCTTTTGGGGTTTCCCTGGTGGAGTGCAATTTACTGCTGATGTTGCTGGGAAAATAGGAGATGACCACAGCAGATGCTGTTGAAACCCTGTAGAGGCATTGCCTGGAGCCACATTGTCCTTTGTGTTTGCCATATCCTCTAGTTGACTCTAGTGCTTACGATGGTAGATGCAGTTCCTGGAGGTTGCTTCTGTGTCCCCACAGGCGCAGCTTCAACATCTCTTTTGGGCCCTCCTCCTGGTTTGCTTACTCCTCCTGTGGCCACAGACCTGTCCCAAAATGCTAGGCACCTTCAGGTAGGTTGGGCATCCTTTCTAGCGAGTTTTAGCCCTTGTGACTTGCCCTGCATGCATGGACGCCTGACGTTTTTATTCTTACATCACACTGTTTGTCATTCCTGACATTCCTTCCTGTCTTGGGCCAGTATAGAGGTAACTAGACACTTCTAACTGGGGAGTCCTGAGTTCTGGCTCTAGGGAAATCTTTAGGGTGCTTCTTGGAATTAAGAAGAGCTGGAAATCCTAGCAGAAGTTTGTGATGCAAGAGTCAGCATGATTCCTCCACCACCACCGCAAATAGATTATGTCTGCTAAACATGTATGCTTCCTTACCTGTGAATTTCGATCTCTGATTGAGCTGGGGTGGGGTCGGGTGGGCAATAGAGATGATATGCTAATGGCAAAACATGGACAAATTCTCCGTTTTAAACCGCGCTCTTCTCTTATAGGGTGGGGAGAAGCAGCGAGTCTTCACTGGCATTGTTACCAGCTTGCACGACTACTTTGGGGTGGTGGATGAAGAGGTCTTTTTTCAGCTAAGGTAGGTTTTGAGGCTGGTCTCTTGGAAATGCTAATTGGGTTCAGTTGTCACCATGCTTGTGGGGCCCCTCTGAAGCATTGCTTTGCTGTTTTTACGCAAGGTTTGAGAAATTTTGATGGGAAGGGCCTCATAGGGCATTCAGGGTGGCTTGGCCAGGGTCTTTCTCCTGACTGGGCCTCCTGGCTTGTGCGCTGGCAGTGTGGTGAAGGGCCGGCTGCCCCAGCTGGGTGAGAAGGTGCTGGTGAAGGCTGCGTACAACCCAGGCCAGGCAGTGCCTTGGAATGCTGTCAAGGTGCAAACGCTCTCCAACCAGGTATTTATTTCTCCTTCGCATGTGCATTGGAAAGGGGAAGGAGGGAAGCCCTTGTGTCCTGAAAGCTGGGCTAGAACCTTCCTTTTGTTGAGGGTGGGGCTGTATCTGTCCAGGGTAGTGAGCACATCAACCATGGGATGCCCTGAATTTCCTGGTTACTGTCCTGCAGCCCCTACTGAAATCCCCAGCACCTCCTCTTCTACATGTGGCAGCCCTTGGCCAGAAGCAAGGAATTCTGGGAGCTCAGCCCCAACTGATTTTTCAGCCTCACCGGATTCCCCCACTCTTCCCTCAGAAGCGTGAGTACCAGTGTCATGTATGTTGGAGTGTGGCTCTATGGGGTACTCTAGATGAGTGGACTTAAAACTGTCAGGTTGCTGCTCTATGAATAGAAGTGGGTACTTCTGTGCACTGGAAGGAAGGGACAGAGAAGATGGACAGATATTTGGGGTTTTCGAATCACCAGCCATTTTCTCTCTGCAGCTCTGAGTCTCTTCCAAACATCCCACACACTTCATCTGAGCCACCTGAACAGATTTCCCGCTCGGGGTCCTCACGGCCGATTGGATCAGGGACGAAGGTAAGAGGATGTTCAACCGGGAAAAATGTTTTATTTATGTGCCTCTCGGAGCAGTGTCCTTTTCTTTGTTACCTGTTGACGCTAACATTCTCTTTCTGCAGCAAGATCTTAGTCCCTTTACCTTGAAATGGGCAGACGCTTTGTGAGGTATATACAAATACTGGGGCTTTATAAACTGTTTCAGGAAGGGATTTGATAGAGTTCATCTTTTAAAATACCCTATTTTTTCTTAATATATCATTTCCCCTTCTATTTCTAATCCCTAAGATTGAGATACTAAGAATGAAAACTACCAAGAAAATAGTAATCATCCAAGAAAAGCAATTTTCTAGTACGTGTTTTAATCGCTAGTATAAAACATGTTCCTTTATCTACCATGTATGTATCAGTGTGGGGTTAGAATGTGTATATTGCACTCTGCCCAAAAGTACAGGCTTGTGCTGTGGACATGCAGCTTCTTGGCCTTGTGTGGAGCAGACATGGTGGCTTTGGGCCTTCAGGGCCTCTTGGGCCATCCTGTGTCATCTGTGTGTGTTGGCGACTGCCAGGAGCATGCTGCCTGTTTTCTCTGGCTCAGATGTTCCTTATTCTGCCTTGCCCTCCCTAAAAGGTTTTGCCTGAACCCCTAGGAGTTAAGCTCTAGACTAGTTTGCTTAAGGCTTGTTCTAGTTCTGTTGGATTTATTTTAACATTGTATCCTGTAATGTTTTAAGTAAACAAAAGGATGATGAACCCTTATATACCTATCACCTGGCTTCAAGTATCAACATCTGTTTTTCATCTCTACCTCTTACTACTCCCTGCTTTGTACTTGATTTTTTTTTAGGGTCCAAAAATTTTTTTTTAAGGTAAAACTTTTGTAGGTTGAATTGTACAAACCTTAACTGGATAATTCTGGTAAATGGAAAATGCCATGTAACCCTCACTCCTGTTAAGATACAGAACATTTCCATCACTCCAGAACTGCACTGAGAAGGAAGCGACCCCTGTTCCCAGACGCTAGTAGATTATTACATGGCCAGCATAGATTATTACATGGTCAGCAACCCCTGTTCCCAGATGCTAGTAGATTATTACAAGGTCAGGGGTGAGAATGCAGCCCAAGGTGAACGCTTAAACGGTTCATGGAGTAACTCAGGAAGTTCAGGCAAAGTGATATGGCCGGTCTCTGAGCTGGAGCTGGTGTTCCCTTTGAATAGGTCATTGTGAATTCTAATTAGTGGGACGCTTTGATTGTCCAGGATTGTTTTCCACAGGCTCCACTACTTTGAAACTCATTGTCCCTTTTTCAAGTCACTGGTATATATTTTGCATACACCCATACCGCTCCTCCAGTGCATCTTCCTGGTCTTCAGTTTCCAAGGACTGTCCACCTTTCACAGTCTGTAAGGTTACTAAAGGCTTCATTAAAAAATCGTACTCTGTGGGACTATGTAGCTTGGATAGAAATCTGTGACTGCTGTGAACTTTCTGCTTTGGTTCAGGTTCAGCTTTTCTGTAAAGTCAGTTGCACTTGATTGTCCTGGATATGTCAAGCTTTGAGCAAGGCATATGTTATTTGACTTTACTTGGAATGCTTCAGTTTCGTCATGGCTTCTAGAGGAAGGAGACATTACCGTTGGGACGAACAGGGAGGAACATGTTAGCGTAAGTCAGTAGAGAATTTGCAGAGCAGGAAAGCGGGTAGGAGGAATTAGGTAACTGGGGTCACAACGGCTTTTAAAGGAATCAGTCACATTAGCATTTTGGCTGGAAGCCAGATTTTAGTTTGAATGTCAAGCTTTGGGATGCAGGGATCAGTGTCTCCTGAGATTACTGAGATGCCCGCCCCTGGTACTGCCTTGTAACCTGTTCCTGACAAGTCATCGTAAGGAGTGACCGTTGGATTCACAGGGTTCAGTGGAACATTCAGATTAACTAGAGGTTGACAGCATTTCCTGAAGAGTTCACTTCAGTCGTGAGTGAGCTGAAGGGAGTTGTCAAAAGGACTTGGGAGTGGTTCTTCTGTAAGAAACATGGAAGCCCGATACCCCACAAAAGCAAGATTAAAAGGGAGCTCTTAGATAGAGATGCTAATGAACAGGGAAATTACCTGGCAGATATAAAAGAAAAGAAGGAAAATTTTGTGCGAAATATAATCTTAGTTACTCAGTGATTACAAACAACCCAGGTAGGTCTAAAAGGAAAGAGCAGCAACTTGGTAAATTTAATCCACTTGATCACCACGGCATGAAGTTGACAGTTGATTTCATTGCCCTCATGAGACATGGGGGGTTTCCCACTAATGGATTTGGCGTTTTATAATGGTTTAAAGTTTTTTTCTCTCCTATTTTTGTTTACTGTACTCAACATAGTGGTACTATACGTGACTTATTACAAAAATGTATAGAGTAGTGCATGCTATTATATAAAGTTAAAA
Organism: Cynopterus sphinx; assembly: GCA_030015415.1. NCBI lineage: Eukaryota > Metazoa > Chordata > Mammalia > Chiroptera > Pteropodidae > Cynopterus > Cynopterus sphinx. The sequence continues at coordinate 46,265,526 of CM057390.1, read as the reverse complement.
ACTATAAAAATGTACATTCCCTCTCCTTTAAAGGTAATTATCTTAAAGACTTTCAGGAAATAGTTTTGAAGAAAAAAATGACTTATTGCCACTTTTCTCCCATGTTATATATTCATACTTTTTATAATTTTAATCTTAGAGTTCAGGTTATCTTTATACATTTTTATTAAACATTTTTTCCATACGGCAGCATAATTATGATTGTTTTACTAGCTGCATCATTTTGCTTACTATAAAAATTAGCATATTGTTGGATATGAATGTGGTTTTCTTTCATCTTAGATTTTTTCCACTACATATACTTTTTAGTTTTTATATGTATATTTTTTATTTATTTTTTACACCTACAGCACCTGGTATTCCTAGGTGGTCTCCTATCCAAGTACTAACCAGGCCCGACCCTGCTTAGCTTCCGAGATCAGACGAGATTGGGCATGTTCAGGGTGGCATGGCCATAGACACACACTTTTTCTTTTTGAACTAACTTATTTGAGATAAATTTTCCAGAGTGGAATTATTGGATCAAAGGGTTTGAGTATTTTTATGATTTTAATGTGTACTAAGGGTTTGTTACAAGAACTGTCTCTCTTAATAAAACTTTCTTTATAGAACCCTTAGCTTGGTACCATATATGTGTCTTTTGTTAAAAAAAAGTTGTTACATTCATTTTTGCTCATTTCAAAAAAAATTATGTTAACTACATTTTATAGTATAGAAGTATTAAACATTTATTCATAAGCTTTATCAGAGGCAGCCCACCATTAATATTTTATTTCTTTTCAGTCTTTTAAAGCTTTCTTTGCACATTTGAGGCACTACTGTATGTATCGTACTGCATACTATTCTTTTTGTTTTAACGTGAGTGGTTATTAAAAGCATTTAAATGTCCACTTTAATATTTTTTTTAACAATCTGTTACATGGCTGTTAGCATGGCTTTTTCATCCATTTTGTTAATGGCGGGGATTCACATCATTTCCAGTTCTTTTTAGGCCAGAATATATTGAATCTGTAAGTAACAGTGTGGTTTTTTTCCCTCTGGTGATGGATCATCCTCCAGCGATGACTATGACTCCAAGAAACGCAAACAGCGGGCTGGTGGAGAGCCTTGGGGTGCTAAGAAACCAAGGCATGACCTGCCTCCTTACCGGGTCCATCTTACCCCCTATACCGTGGATAGGTGAGTGGCAAGGCTGGGGTGGGGGCCGAGGCTCACAGCTGGTGACAGTTTCTTGGGTAAATGAGATTGTCAATGTGAGTGAGTTTGTGTGTGTATTATGACCTTTCCTTGGTTGTTTTTGTTTTTTAACGTGACAGGTTTATTTCAGAATCTCAGATTTTGGCCAGCATAGTACCACTGACGTGAGTGCCCTGATAGAACTTTATGATTTGATCACCAGAAGTTATTATGCTAGGCTATGAGTAAGGCTAGCCAATCAAAATTCAGGTAGAAACTGTGGCTCACAGGAACCCTGGGACTCGTTTTCTGGGGACCGTCTGCATTATTTTTAAGAGCTACAGCTTGTAAGCGAACACTGGTTTGCAAGCTTACTTCTCCCATACGGAAACTGATGACTAAGAGGTAGATGAGCGCACCGGCTGCTGTATTAGATAGGCCCCAAAGCAAAGTCCACTTAAGCCTGAGCCGAGGTGAGAGCGCAGCCTCCTGGCATCTCCTTGAGACGGAAGGGAAGGAAGGCTGCCGCTGCTCTTCCCAGTGTCACTGGTTCCAGTTCCCTTGCCCAGGCAGGGCCTCACTTGTCCTCCATGCTGACCCACCTGGCTCCCAAGGTTAGTCTCTTCGTAAGACCCTGGTCCCTGAGTCATGTAGCGTGTCGGTGTAGACCCTTCAAGTCAAGGTGACTGCTGACAAGTAGCCACATGCACAGCTGTGTTTTTTAAAACAAGTGGAAGCCTGTTGTACGTACTCTTTGGTACTTTGCTCTTTCACTTACCATATTTTAGATATTATTCTGTATTGATGTAGATTAGATCACATCCTCTTTTTGGCAACTACAGGGTATTTGACTGAATGGCTGGACCATCGTTTATTTATCCATTTTCAGTCTTTACTTATCCTAAGTATTGTAACAAACATCCTTCTACATACATCAAAGCATTTTACTGAGATCATTTCCTAGAAATGGAGTAGCTGGCTCAGAGGGTCTGATTTTAAACTTTGACGGATGTCGTCCGTTCTCTCCGAGAGGCCATATCACTTTACGTGCTCACTGCCGGGGCATGGTGTGCTCATTTCCCCCAGGCCTCTGCCAACTGCTTTATCAACCTTTCTGATCTTTACCAGCCTGATAGGTGAAAGTGATATGCTGATTGGCATTTCTTTAATTATAAGTGAGATTGAGCATATTATTATGGGCTTTTAAATCTCATTTTTTTTTCTGTTAAGTACCTGTTGATGTCACTTTTCCCACTTTTCTCTTAGACTTCTGAATTTCTGTTAGTAATTTGTGGGTTCTTTTTATGTTGACAGTGAACCTTTTCTTAGTCACGTATTGCAAATGTGTCCCTGTTTTATTCTTTTCCAGTTTGACTTTATTTTGCTATTAGAGGTTGTTAACATCTTGGTGGTCAAATCTGATCCATCTTTTCCTTTCCAGAGGTGTCTGTCTTAGAAAGTTTTTTCCCAGATTATAAAATAATTTGCCCAAGTGTTTTATGGTTACATTTTAAATAATTTAGTTTTTGCTTATTTTGGATTCCCTTGCTTTCTTCTTACAGCCCCACCTGTGACTTCCTAGAACTCCAGCGCCGATACCGCAGCCTCCTGGTTCCCTCAGATTTCCTGGCTGTGCATCTGAGCTGGCTGTCAGCCTTCCCTCTGAGCCAGCCCTTTTCCCTCCATCACCCAAGCCGTATCCAGGTGTCTTCTGAGAAGGAGCCAGCTCCAAACACTGGTGCTGAGCCCATCCCTGCAGACAGTGACCCTGCTTACAGTTCCAGGGTAAGTTGGCCGGGTCCTACCTCTTTCTCCCATTGTTGGAGCTGAAAAAGTTCTTGAGTGTCTCTTTCCCGCCACCCCTGCACAGGTACTGCTGCTGTCCTCCCCGGGACTGGAGGAATTGTATCGTTGTTGCATGCTTTTTGTGGATGACATGGCTGAGCCAAGGGAGACGCCAGAACACCCTCTGAAGCAGATTAAGGTGAGAGGTGGAGTCCAGGAGGCGAGACGCATTCACCGATTTCAGTGGCTCAGCTGCCGTGCACAAACTCAGAATCAAGGAGTTTCAGAGCTGAAATAAGTCTTGTTTTACCAGGAGCACAGCGAGCACAGCATGGCTCAGGGCTGTTCTTATTTGTCAGAAAGTTATGTGGCTGGTTCATGTTCCATGTTCATGGGAGGGGAACCATCTCGCATCTCCCCCCTCCCCCGACCACTGCCATATGGATTCTTCTCATCATTCCCTAATGGTGGCTGGCTACCTCACAGTGGCAGACCCAGGTAATTGTTTTTTCTTTCTTTTCCCTGGTCTCTTTTTGCAGTTTTTGCTGGGCCGGAAAGAAGAGGAGGCAGTGCTCGTTGGGGGTGAGTGGTCTCCTTCCCTGGATGGCCTCGACCCCAAGGGCGACCCGCAGGTGCTAGTCCGCACGGCCATCCGCTGTGCACAGGTGCAGACTGGCATCGACTTGAGCGCCTGCACAAAGTGGTGAGTGGCTGCCCCGTGCTCTTGTGAGTTGAGTTGGCGAGACTGTTCAGGCCAAGCTTCTGCACCTTTATGTCCTGTTAGCGCGTCTTCCCTCGTCCCAGACCATCCCTCCCTTCAGCCCTCACAAAGGGTCACCTTGATCATGAATATGACCCAGGATGTGTATGTCGAAGGCCAGCCGACCCCCAAGGCTCGTCAGATGTGACCACATTTAGCACTCCTTGTTGCCTTTGCCCTCAGATAGTAAATGTCTGCTTACTTGTGACTCCCCATTGACCAACCATTTCTCGAGGACTTGTTCTGTATCTTTTATTTTTGAACTTTCAAAGCTTGCCTCACAAAGCTTGGCTCAAAGCTTGTGCTTGTTAAATGTTTGGAAACTGAAGTACTTACTTGCTGCGGATGTCATGGATCGATACTTCCATTTTCCCTTGGCTGTGAGCAGGTGGCGCTTTGCCGAGTTTCAGTACCTGCAGCCGGGACCCCCGAGGCGGCTCCAGACTGTGGTGGTGTACCTGCCGGATATCTGGACCATCATGCCCACTCTGGAAGAGTGGGAGGCCCTGTGCCAGCAGAAAGCTGCTGAGGCAGCTCCCGCGGCCCAGGAGGTGCCAGTGGTAAGGCTCAGACTTACAAACAAGTAGGGGAACTGTGTGCCCTGACGCTTGGGTCCAGGTAGTCAGTAGCTCTTGGCTTTTGTTACAGGAAACAGAACCTACAGAACAGGCAGCTGATGCGTCAGAGCAAGCAGCAGACATCTCTAAGCAGAATGCAGAGAACCCGGAGGCCACCACACAGCAGGAAGTGGACACCGACCTCCCAGAGGCCCCTCCACCTCCTCTAGAACCTGCTGTCATGGCACGTTCTGGCTGTGTAAACTTGTCCCTCCATGGTATTGTGGAGGACCGGAGGCCAAAAGAAAGGATCTCTTTTGAGGTAGGTGTAGGTGTCTGGGGAGGCTGAGGGGTATATGGGTGAACGGTGGGGGTTGGAACATTTGCTTTTTCCTGATGTTCATGGACCTCTGCTGCCTCTTCCACCAGGTCATGGTGCTGGCTGAGCTGTTCCTGGAGATGCTACAGAGGGATTTTGGGTACAAGATTTATAAGATGCTGCTCAGCCTTCCTGAAAAGGTTGTGGCCCCACCTGAACCTGAGAAGGAGGAGGTGGGCAAGGAGGAAGAAGTGGTCAAGGAGGAGGTGGCCAAGGAGTCCAAGGATGAGGTACAGAGTGAGGGCGCAGCTGCCGAGTCAGACACCCCGCCGGTGAGTACCTCTGCCCCCTGTTCGGGCACTGGGGCTGCACGTAGTAACGCTGAACAGAACTCGCATGCCCTGTGGTGCCAGGCTTTGCCCTGAGCGCTTTACGGGTCTCCTCTCAGCGCTCCCCTCACTCTCTGCAAGCGCCCGGAGACCCTGTATGGACTCAGGTGCAGGGCACGGGACCCTCACATGGGGTCGCACAGCTAGTGAGTGGTGTGCCTAGGAGAAGGGAAGGGAGGCGGGGATCTCAGTGCATGAGGATGCTATGAGGGGTACGGGGGCGTGGAACCCGATGGTCAGCCAGAACGCTGTATTTCTTAACCCTTTCAAGAGCACATGTGGCTTTTTCTTGCCTCAGTACTCTCAAGTACACATAATTCCTTACGGACTGAGATGGACTCCCGAGAGGGATCCCAGGTGTCTGGAAATCACCCTGGTCTGCTCCGAAGGGCGTGGAAAGAAATTCACATGAGGCAGCAGACAGAGCCTGTAACGCGGCCAGCACCCAGCGTTAGCCAGGGTTAGTTAGCAGTTACAGGTGACAGTGCCCTCCTCATCTCGGTCTGCTTCCCCTAGAAGGAAGATGGGCTTCTGCCCAAACCCCCATCTTCTGGGGGAGAGGAGGAAGAGAAGCCCCGGGGCGAGGCGTCGGAGGACCTCTGTGAGATGGCCCTCGACCCAGAGCTGCTGCTGCTGAGGGACGACGGGGAGGAGGAGTTCGGTACGTGCAGCGGGGGGTACGCGGGCACCGGCTGCAGCGCGCTCCTGTCAGGACCGGAGCCAGTCTGGCCGTGTGGTCCCTGCTCCCAGCTCATGTCAGGCTTTGTGCAGCAGGGGCCAAGCTGGAGGATTCCGAGGTCAGGTCGGTTGCCTCAAACCAGTCGGAGATGGAGTTCTCTTCCCTTCAGGACATGGTGAGACCCTGGTTCTGCCCCAGCACCCCTCAGTGACACTGATACTCAGCAAGGCCTGAGGCGTTGGAGAGGGAGACTTCTAGCAAAGACTTCGTGCACTTGTTGATTGGCAAAAGACAGAGTGTGCTTCTTGGCTCATGGAACGGTGCTTCCATAGGATCCAGGGGACACTTCGGTACCTCCATCGGGGTGAATCTGAGCGAGACATCTGGTCTAGGAGCACACTAGCTTCCTCTGTGTGACGGCCCTTAGGGTGAAAGTGCTCCAAATAGGTCTCTGGTTGAGGCCCAGGGTCAGGTGTCCAGCTGGGAGGTGTACCTGGGTGCGATTACGTCAGCCAGGCTGCCTGATTTTCAAAGGGCTACGTCCTGGGCGGTTTGGCCAGTGAGAACTATGTGCAGATCCTGTTCCTCCTTGTTTCTCTTGCAGCCCAAGGAGCTGGACCCCTCGGCCGTGCTCCCTTTGGACTGTCTTCTTGCGTTTGTCTTCTTTGATGCCAACTGGTGTGGCTACTTGCACCGGCGAGACTTGGAAAGGATCCTGCTCACGCTCGGACTCCGGCTCAGTGCAGAGCAGGTGCCTGCTCTCGTGCCCCCTCGGTCCTTTCTGAGATGGCCTCCCCGATCACGGCGTGCACAGGCGCACACTCGCCTCCCGTGGGGAACCAGAATGCTCTCGTTCTAACTGCTTGCACTTCCCGGGGGCAAAGCCTTGCACCTTCTCATCAGGATTCGGGTGTGTGTTTTCTGTAGGCCAAACAGCTGGTCAGCAGGGTCGTGGCCCAGAACATCTGCCAGTACCGCAGCCTTCAGTACAGCCGCCCGGAGGGCACGGACGTTGGGCTGCCCGAGGAGGTGCTCTTTGGTAGGAGCCGCGCTGCTCTGTGCAGAGGGGCGGGGCAGGCGGCTTTGTCCTTCCAAGACCCGACCTGTAACTCTTCTTCGTGGCCCCTTCCAGGAAACCTGGACCTGCTACCTCCTCCTGGGAAGAGTGCGAAGCCAGGACCTGCCCCCGTGGAACACAAAGGCCTGGTGTCGCACAACGGCAGCCTGATCAACGTGGGGAACCTGCTGCAACGCGCAGAGCAGCAGGACAGTGGGCGGCTCTACCTGGAGAACAAGATTCACACACTGGAACTGAAGCTGGGTGAGTGGCCCGAGCCGCAGGGCTCCGTCACGATGGGCCGTGCAGACACGTGCACATGGAGACCAAAGGGGAACCCTGCTCCTTAGGCTTCGGGCCTCTGGCCCTGTGCTCCGATCCGTAACTCAGCAGCAGTCTTTCTGGTGTGTCCCTACCAGAGGAGAGCCACCACCGTTTCTCGGCCACTGAAGTCACAAACAAGACACTGGCAGCTGACATGCAGGAGCTGCGCACCCGGCTGGCTGAGGCTGAGGACACGGCCCGGACAGCTGAACGACAGAAGAACCAGCTTCAGCGGCTGCTGCAGGAGTTCCGAAGGCGCCTGACGCCCCTGCAGCTGGAGGTGCAGCGAATGGTTGAAAAGGTGAGCCCCGAGGAGGGCTGGCGGCGTGTGGGAGGCCAGGTCGGGATGACGCCAGCATGGTGTCCCGTGTGCCCCGGCCGAGGTCCATCTCACCTTCTCCTCCATCCACTGGTTTCTTAGGGGTCTGTCCGTCAGCAGCGTGCAACCTCGAGCTTCCGGGAGGAAGTGGGTTGTCGTCCTTCCTCCTCGGGGCCTAATTCTTATTCCATCTGTTCCACACAGGCTGACAGCTGGGTAGAGAAGGAGGAGCCAGCACCTAGCAACTGAGGGGCCTGGCGCAGGAGTTGCCTTCCTGCGAGGTCAGCAGTGGAGCGTGCTGGAGTTAGAGCCCTTTGGTTCCAGAAAGAAGCTGGAGCAGGACCTGGGAGCCGTAGGCGGGGTGGCTGACCCTGTGCTCAGCCCGTGTGGGGGCACTCAGGCTGTCCGGGTGGGGTTTGCCTGTGCTGCGTGGGATGGACGGGTGAGGAACCGGTTCCACTTAAACTAAATCTAACATCTTCTGCACCCCTCGAATGTCATGTTGCCCTCCACCCTGGGGTTTCTCCTGGGGCCCTCTAGTCTTGTGCTCTCTCCTGTCCTCTTCCAGTTTAGAGTAAGACGGGAGGAAAAGGCTTTTCGACTATGTCATAAGGTCTGATGCCAATAAACGGAAGAAACAGATGCGAGATCTGGCTGGGGTAAGAGCCCCTTCGTCTGGACGGCACAAGTCCTGCCAGGTTACAGGAGCAGGTTCTCGAGGGAAGGGTCTCTGGTGGCCTTTGCAGGAACGGACTCAGTGCCAGCGAGCTCTCGCTGTTGGGCTGTTGCCAGCGGACACTTCCAGCCACCCCAGACTTGCCAGAAGAAACCAGCACCTCTGCCCCCTGGCTCCCCGTGTTCAGAATGTGGTATTGGCTCTGGCCCAGCCTTTTTCCCTGTTCCCCATGAGTCTCGCCTCTTTCCATACTGTGGTTTCAGTTTGACTTTGTATATAAAGTTGGTTTTTTTTTTTTTTTTTGGCTTTTTGTTTTTTAAATAAACCAAAGTCAAAAACAAACCGAGCGTCCTCCAGAGCTTTGCCCTTACTCTTTCAGGTCCTCCTGGTCCTCAGCCCGGCCTCAGCAGCACGGAGGGGTGGGCCGCCCCCAGCAGGTGGCAGGGCAGCGGGGAGAGAGCCCCTTGCATTCGGGCTCAGGGGGCAGGATGCCTGTAGGGGTCCTGCCAGCCCAGCAGGGGGCAGCATTCCTTGGGGAAGAGCCTGAGCTGGCTCTCCCCTCGCCTTAGTTACAGGACAATAATACATGGAAATTTTGTTGAAAACTTTAATGAAAAAATAGAATTCCAGATCTTCAGGTGAGACACAAATCCACCGTTCTTACGTGGAGGCCTGCGCATCGGTCTGTTTTTCAGTGGCGAGAGATTTACATGAGTCCAGTCCCAGTTTCTAGGGAACCTAGGAGACTTAGGGTCTTTCCTGCACTTGTCCGAAAGGACAGACGTGGGCAAGGCCAGCCTTGGTCATGCTGGAAGGCTAGAGTGAGGGGCCTGTCATGGTGGGGGGACCAAGGTGCTCACACTCCCCAGGGCAGTGTCACGGCCCCCTCCCAGAAAAGGGGGGGGCAGCAGGGTGCGTGGACTCCCCAGCAGGGGTCTTTGGAGGTAGATGTGATCCCAACCACACGAGCAAGGCTGAGACGCAAGGTGAGCCGACAGAGCCCGTGCCCTTGGCAGGCTGGGAGCCTACCTGGCCCTGGGCCAGGAGACACTGGACGGTTCCTCTGGAAGTAACCCCTGGGGTTTTCTAGGCCCTTACCTGTCTGAAGGTGCCCACTACGGATGGGGAGACAGCAGCTTGCTGGGTGCCAGCCACACCTCCCAGGAGGGGCCTTTGCTGGCTGATGCCTGATCCTAAGCTTGAAAAGGGCAAAGAGTGGAGAGGCCGACTGGTGTCCTGGGAGTCTTCTGGCGGGTGGGACTCAGTCGTCAGCCACAATAGAGAGGGCTCTGAGCTCGCTCAGTCTGGCCTCGTTCTCCCGCTCCCGCTGCTCGTCGGGGTGGCCTGGCTGGTCGAGCTGCTGCGTCAGGTCCCCGAAGATCTTATGCATTTCAGAGTAGTAGACGACCTGGGTGGGAGGCCGGAGCTGGTCAGCGGGGGCTGTGTTCTCGGGCCCCGGGCTCCCGCAGTTCCCTCCACTGCCACCCTCCCCCTCCGCCAGCTTCCTAAACCGAGTGAGTGGCCACCTGCAGCCCCTTAAGGCTGCCCACCGCCTGGGGTGGCAGTAAGTCAAAGGGGGAGGGAGCAACAGGTCCTCAGGAGGCTCTGCCCTTCTCCAAGCAGCAGAGGGTGTGCGTGTGCGGGGCGGTGGGCTGAGGTGGGTCCTGGGGAGGCCAGGGGGGTCAGGCACTGTGGCTAGGGGCTCACTGCGTCATAGAAGCCGGGAGACCTGGATATTTCTGTCCGTGGGAGAGGGCATGGCGGGCCCCCAGTGCTCTGAGTTGGTCTTAGAGGCAAAGGTGAGGACGGCGGCGGCGTCCCGGCCTTCAGACCATTCCCCACTCATCGTGTGGTGGATCATGCCCAAGCTGTGCGGCCTGGACAGCAGGGCTCGGGGGCCAGGCGACGTCCACGTCCCCTCCACACGCCCCAGTGCGGGATGGGAGAGGAATGAGGCCGGGCGTGAGGGACAGGGCCCCCTTCAGCGACTCTCAGATGGCTGTGGGCTCCTTAGACCGAGGGCCCGAGCAGGCCTAGGTCAGGGGAGGGGGATGGGCCATTTCTGCCTCAGTCTCTGCCTCATGACCAAATAAGTATTTCCATGAAAGTGTCTCACACTATCGACGCCCCTAAATTTCATCCTCGCCAGCTCCAAGCTGCCTCTGGGGAGAAGGAACTGCCCTAGAAACCTGGAGGCCAGGCCAGGCAGCGGGGCTGGTGGCAGGGCTGTGGCCGAGCCGCTTCTGAGGACACGTCTCCCATGGCCAGGTCTGAGGGGCAGCTACGCCAAGGCCTTCACAACCCTTGTCACCCCAGGGGACAGGGGCCTGGGCCAGCGCTGAGAGGGCAAGGCATGGCCCACCCTGCCCCCACTCCCTGCCCAGAGCCTCACTGCCGCTGAGTCACTAGGAATGCTCACTTCTCGGTGACTAATGGCAGCACAGCCGTGGGAGGGGGCGGCTGGTGCTGAGGAGGCAGCAACAACCCCGGCCACCCCGCTGCCTGGTGACAGGGCATCCCAGCCCCAAACCTGCTCTGCCCTGGGTGCGCCAAGGCTCGTACCCCGGAGCTTTCTCTCTGAGCACAGGATGGAGAGGGTGGGGTGGCCTGCAGGGGCCCGCAGGCTGGGAGCAGGGGCAGTGACTACCGTGCAGGGATCCTTAAATCCTCTCCCCAGGCCCAGGACGAGGCTGCTGGGAGGAAGCCCTGCCCTCCAGGGGCGGTGCTCCCGGCCCAGTGTGGGAACCCCTACCTCCTTGTGCACATCAGCTCTCTGCCTCATTTCCCCTAGTGACCAAGGACATAGTCACTGACAAGGCCCAGCTCCAACACCAATCCTGCTCAGGTTTCCTGGTCCCTAAGGTGCAGCCCCATGGATTTGGGCGCTCTCCAAAGATGGCAGGTGGGGAGGGAGGAATCAGGCTTTTCTGTGGACACCGGCAACAGTGGACGCGACAAGGAATGACAGCGTCCACTGGAGGGAGCCAAACACCCAGGCTAAGAGCAAGAGTGGCTGGGAGGCAGGGAGGGATGCGCTGAGCCTTGAGCTTTATTACCTACCTGGCGGGGACAGGTAGCTGAGCACCTGCGGTCAGCTGGAGGTCCCACTTAAAGGGGACCCCTTAGCTTTGGCACCTCAACCTTCTCTCTTTTACAGAGAGACTGATCCCTGCTAATGTCCTGAAAGATGAGGGGTGAAGGGGCTAAGGAGGGCAGCGGCTACACCTGACCGCACACTGTGTCCTTACATCCTGTGTCCTTATGTCCTTGAGTAGCAGCAGACACCGGCCTGGCCTGCGGCTGACTCCGGAGCTGCCTGGCCCCGGTGCTCCTGCCATGCACCTGCGCCCACACCCAGCCTGAGGCCCAGGCAGAGGCCCTGAGCGAGGCTCTCCCCAGGGTTCAGGGGCCCCGCCAAGGTGGCTAAAGTCAGCCTTTGTGGGGAGTGGAGGATGGTGTAACATGTCTACAAAGCCCAAGACTGTCTCTGAGGGAAAGTGTTGGGCCAGCGTCTGGGGCAGGTAGGAGAGGCCTCACCTGTGCACGGATCAGGGACTCGAAGCTGGGCTGGAAGTAGTCGAGTCGGCTGTTGTAGAACCGTGGCATCTCGTCCAGGAGCTGCTTGTTCTTGGCCTCGAAGTCGTCCCGCACGGGCCGAAGCTCTTCCCGGGCCTGGGGAATGAGACCCGGGCTGTCACAGCAGTCACAGGCCTATCTAGTGTCCCTGATGGGAGCAGGGGGTTTGTGCATGCACACACACACGGGTGCGGGATCAGGACACCTGGTGTCTTGGTCCCACTTGGCCCCCAGGTGAAGGAGGAACTTCCACATGTGACGTGTGTCCCGCTGCCCACCCTTAGCCCTCTGCTCGGTACCTGGTGGAGTTTGGCCAGCACCGGCCCCGTCTTCTCCTTCTCCTCATACTTCTCCACCTTGGCCTGCAGCCTCCGGTAGTCCTGCAAGGCCTGCTCCCGCCGTTTCACGGCCATGTTGAGACTCGGGAAGACACTGCCGAACCTGCAGAGACACCCGGGTTGGAAGCGGCCTGTCCCTGAAGCCGCAGGTGGCATCTCAGCGCTCACACAAAACTACTGAGCGCCAGACCCGGTTCTAGGTCTCGGGGCTTGTGCTGTGAACAAGACAGAGGAGGCCCTGGCCCCTGTGGAGCACATGCTACTGAGAAAGCCGTCATGGGGTCAGGCCCCGCGAAAGGACAGAAGCCTAAGGGTCACACCGCTGGCCTGCGTAAGACACGGTGGGTCATATGATGGTTATAGAGGCACCGCTGTCTACGGCCATGCCACCCTGAACGTGCCCCATCCCGTCTGATCTCGGGAGCTAAGCGGGGTCGGGACTGGTCAGTACTTGGATGGGAGACCACCTGGGAAGACCAGGTGCTGTAGGCGTGAAAAATAAAAAGCTGACAAGGTCCTTGCAATCTATGAGGTCAACCAAGGGTTGCCTCGCCTAAACTAACTAACTAACTAACTAACTAACTAACTAACTAACTAACTAACGTACTAGCTAACGTACTAACTAACTAACTAACTAACTAACTAACGTACTAACTAAGGAACGAACGAACGAACGTACTGGCGCTGCCCCACCTCAGACACCTCCTAGGGCCCGTCCCCCACTACAGAGACCTCTAATGGAGCATGGCAAAGCTGAAGACTCCTGGGAAGTCACCTGGCCAACGTCTTCCTTTTAAAAATTGACAGAAACAGGCCAGAGAGATGACATGACATGTCCAAGGTCACAGTTCGGTAGGGATGGTCCAGCAGAGAACCCAAGCGTCCCAGTTCTGTGTAGCACCTCCCACCACCTCAGATGCCACCAGCAGATGACAGAAATGCAGTTAAAACCTGTTCCCAGTGGTGCTCACTTTATAAGGCATATTAATGTCGTATCACTATGGTGTTCACTTGAAACTGATGTCATCGACTATAATAAAAAAAACCCAAAACACTTCTAATAAAGAGATTTCTAACACACAAACAGAAAACCAAAGAACCTTAAACAAAAACCCCTACTCCTGGTATATTCTACCAGCCGACCACGGAAAAGCAGGGATCCCCTGGTTCTACCACTAAAATGGACAAACCGTCACCCCCAGATGTTTGAGGAAAACGACTCAAGGACCTCCTCCATCCACCCCGTGGTGACTCAGAGTGCGTCACTCAGAAGGAGCAGCGGTGCACACCTCGGCATCTGGGTCTCTGTGGGATAACCTTTGGGACCACTGTCCCCTTTAACTGGGAAGGGCGGTATCTCGAGACAGACACAGGGCAGGACCCAGCCCAGGCAGGGACGCTGCACGTCCCCTGATGAACGAACGCTGGATGAGGCAGGGCGAGCGGGGTTTCCTGGACAGGACAGGAGATGGGGCAGGAGGTGGCCACCACGCAGCGGGTGGGGATCCGGTCACGCAACTGAGGGAGATGACAGCGCGGTGGTTATCCAAGGCCGAGGAGCCCAGAGTGGGCGACCCAGAACCAGGAGAGTCAGCCCCTCCTGCAGCTGCCCAGAGAGGGTGAAAGACAGGGACGGGGCAGTCAGAGCCAGGAGGGCAGCTGGGAGCTCGCGGGGCATCTCAGGTAGTACAGACACCACATGAGGGGTTATTTCCAAGTCTGCCCCCCAGAGGGACGTGACCATGAGTTTGGGTTCTAAAAGCCTCCACAAATCAAGCGCACACGTGACATAAGAGTAATACTCTCTTCTGCCAGAAAACACAGAATGCAAACTCCACCGAAGCATCAGGTGCCCCAAAGCTTTAGACCCAACGGGTGGATTTTAACGAAACAAAGCGCTTATCCCTGAGGAAGGCGACTGAGATGAAACCTGCCAACCTAATGGGGGTCTGGAATGGGCTCGCTCCCTAACGAAGTGGGAGAGAACTGGGAAGACCACGCAAACGTCTCTGACGCCTCGGTCACATTCCCTTCACACAGTAAGCACTTCAGCATTTCTGAGTGACTGATGTGCCAGGCGGAAGGTGTGGGCCTACTCAGCGCTGAGCAGACTGACTGTGGCGCCCCTACCTCCAGGACAGACGGTCCCCCTGGGCACATGGGAACAGGGGAGATCACCGAGGAGCTGGACTCACCGCTTTCGCCCTGGGCGGTTGCTATGATGGGGTCTCAGTTGCTAGGAAAGCCCTGTCCCTTCCTGGGAGGAGCGTGACCAGCAGCTGGGAGGCAGGTGACTCGGGGGAGCAGGTGTGGTTGGGGCTGGGAAGCCACCCTCCACCCCTACTGGACAAGGGGTCACCAGCAGCCACCCTGCTGCTCGGGTGGCCCAGGGCCTGGGCCTCTGCTGTCCACCTGCTGGCTGCCTGGGAGGTGTGGGGTGGCTGCGGGCCCAGAGACAGGGCAAGAATGAGATTTAGGCAGGGAGCAGCAGGTGGAGAGTCCCCTTGCCCCAGCCACTGTCCCATCACTTTGAGTGCATGCCCTCAGGTAAGAGGGCACTGCCACGAAGGAAGCCTGTGCGCGAGCACCCCCAGGTGCAAGGTGGGACTGTTGTCATGCCGGTGAGGCACGCAGTGTACGCTGGCTCATCCTTGTAACCCTCTTTCCTCGTTGTCAGGTAGGGGTGACTCCCAGGGCCAGCCAGGGTCTGACAGACCAGGAACGCTGACTAAATGCAGGGACTAGATCAATGCAGGGACTAGATCAATGTATGAAGGAGACAGAAACCCAACCCCGGGGGCGGGAAGAAAGCCCATCCAGGGTCCAGACTTCCACGCACTGCCAGGCCACTTTGGGGATGGGTACTGTGAGGGCGGCGGAGTCGGCAAGGTGTTCCCCTCAGCCTTCTGGAAGCGAGGCCACCTGGCCAGCGTGAGGAGAAGGTGATTGCAGCGGGAACTGGTCCCTGTTGCTCTGCTAGGTCCTCCAGGGCGGCCCTTTCTTCCCCTTGATAACTCCACCTCCCACGCAGCAGCATCCCTCAAACCAGGAGACCACGGAGGGCTCAGCCGGCTTAGTTCACTGTGTGTGGACGCCCAATCTCCTACCACCTGCGTGGCTTAGGCCCTGCCCTGGCTTCAGGACTCCTGAGGGGGAAGGGTGGGGGTCACATGCATTCAGGTGGGGAAACTAAGGTTGGGCAGGGGGAGAGCAGACGATGTATTCTGAGTGGTTGAAGAAAGGGATGGGTACCTGGGGACTGGGACTCTGTCACCTCAGGCCCCGGTTACTGCCTGCGGAGGCTCCACCTCCCGTGTTCTACTGAGAAGCTACAGAACAGACTTTGCCAGGCCTACGTATAAACAGCACTAAACAGCACGGGGCTGTGTGAAGAGCTGAGCTCACTGGGCAGTGGGACCCTCCCCGCAACCCGATGAGGGGCACTGTCCAGCTTTCTTCCGCCTCGAGGTCAGGGGAGGGGAGTCGGCAGGAAGGTGATGTCTAGCAAGGTGCCTGGGCCCTCGCGGACACGTCCTGCAGCATACGGAGGTACCTGCTGACTTGGCCTGGGAGGATGGGGGACCCAGCTCTCCCCGAGGCACGAAGCCCGCACTTTTACCGGGCTTCTGCAAACACCCAAGGCCGGACAGTCAGACCCTTTCTGCTCAGCTTCCCGCCCCCCGGAACACCAGCAGCGAGGTGGAATGGAACGTCCCTGGGCTGGGGCCCCAAATTCCCTGCCCTCCACAGGCAGCTCGACTTGCCATTTCAGCCACTAACATGTCCCTCCCTTGGCTGAGCGCTGACCGCCACTCCTTGTTTGGTTCGGCTCGCCCTTTCCACAGGTCGGGGAGCAGACTCAGAGGGGGGACCTGGCCAAGGTCACGGGCCGGGTCATGCGGGCTGGGACTGTCCATCCAGTGCTCACTGCACCCCCGGGCAGGTGTTACACTGGTCAGCTCCCCTGAGAATGCCGCCAAGGCTTCTGCACTAGACCATAAGCTCCTCGACTACACGTCTGCCCTCTAAGATGGGAGAACGGGGTTCGGCCTACACTGGGGACTCGCTGAAGCTCTGCCCACAGCGACTGCCTGTTTCTTGCCTGTCCTAAGGTTTGTCAGCAAAGTGCCACCCCTGGGTAAGCGTGGGGTGAAGAGGCAGCACGAGAGGGAGGAGGGGAAGGGGGAGGCAGAAAGAGGCCGGCTGGGAGGTGGGCTGGGAGCAGCCGGCCCTGGTGGGGAATGCCTGCCATTCCTCAATCTGTGCCCACACAGCCGGGATCTTCCACCCACCAGGAAAGGGAAATTGAAAGCATCCCCATCCGACCATGTGAACACGGCCCAGAGACGGGGGGATTAGAGGCCGAGCCCCCTGGGGGGAGGCTGGGGGCGGTGGGGAGGCCATGTGGCAGTGCTCTTCATCAGAGGACAGGAAAGCTGCAGTTTCCTGTTTCCGGTGCTGGGGTCCCTGGGAGCTGCTTCTCCTGGCAAGAGGAGGCAACAGGCAGTGCCGGTTTCATGTGGTCGGGGGAGATTGCGTGTTGGCTCTGGGATGCACAGAAGGCAGCCTGGGTAGCCAGGCAGGCCCAGGGCTCACACAGAGGTCAGCGGATCTGCTGCGGAGATGGTGACCGCCCCCTCTGCCACTCACCCACCTTCCTGGCAGGTGGTGGGCCGCTATGGTGGTGGGAAGCAGCCGGGATTTCTCTCCACTTGGCTCCAGAAACCAGGCGTCAGATTTCAAGGCCGCCTCGTTGGTTGTGAAATCGAGACAGGAGTCAGTCCCCCAGTTCTCTGAGCTGGTGTCCCCTTGCCTAGCTCTGCCAGCTGTGGGTGTCCACGGCGGCCTCCATGGCAGCCCCTGGGACCCCCACCAGCAGGTTCTGTTCTGACTGTGGTCCTTCCCACGCAGCTTGGAGGCCTTGGTCCGGGAGACCGGGTTGGAAAGTCACAAGCAATGGAAGTCCTTCGGACGGCATCCTCCTGACCACTGGCCTCATCAACACCCTGCTGCTCACATGAGCCTGAGACCTGGGGCTGAGCAAGACTTAGGGGCCAGGGGTCCGGAGCCCGTGCAAGGAGCAGGCGTGCAGGGGTGAGGAGAGAAAGCCTTTCCCGCGCCAGGTTCAGCCTCCCTGCGGTGGCTGAGCCTCCAGACAGGCCAGTTTCGAAAGCTTTCCCAAACCCCACCCCTTGGACCCGAACAGGGAGCAAGGAGCTCGACAACCCCAGCACCAGGGGCCGGAGGATCAAAACCTGCTCTCTCATCTCCCTCTGGGCCCTGATCCAGCCTAATGGTAATTAGCGGAGCCTCATTACCCGGGCCCTGGTGAGGCAACTGCCAGGGACCACCACAGAGAGGTAATAAAGTGCAGCTGCCGGGCTGGAGTGGAGCCCTTCTAGGTCAGAGGCTGCCTGGGAGAGGCCAGGGAAGGAGATGAAGTGATTCGGGAGCTTCAAGGCAATGCCCAGCCCTTAGGGGACCCAGGGGATAGGCCCGTCTGATCCCTGACCAGAGCCTGCCTGACAGAAGGGGAGTCTCACAGAAGAATTTCTGACCCCGACAGGTCATGAGTTAAGGGACCTTCCCAGGCGGGACCTGCTGCTGCACCCTTCCCCATGGCGGCCACCCCCACATTTCAAAAGCCGAGTGCTGCATGCAGCTGCTCTCTCAATCCGGCCGAGAGATGAAAGGCCTTGCTCATCTCCGCTGAGGGCTGGCCAAGATCTCTGCTAGCTTAATTCAGCAAGCGCTGGCCCCGCCGGTCCTCAGGCAGGAACAAAGGGAAAATGGCAAAGTGTCCGCCGGAGCAACTGCCGGCTGCTGTGGAGGATCACAAGCACCTGCCACCACATCTGGGCAATGGTGGGCTCTCTGGGGCTACCAGGAGTGTCAACCACCTTAGGGCTGCAGGTCATGTCGCCAGTGTTCCTGCTGAGTTTCCTATAGAAATGCTATTCAGTCCCCAGGTGACCAGTTGACCTGCCTTTCTAGTAAGTGCCCTAAGTCTGTGGTCCCCAGACGACCTTTACTCACTTTTTTAAGGGTTCGATCACCGTCTTTTGAATCTGGTTCACCTGTAAAAAGAAAAACCCAATGACATCAAAACTGGGAGGAGGCTCTCAGTTCTGGAGAAGAGAAAGGAGACCTATCAGGGGTACCCAGAGAGCCCAGTGGGCAGGGGACCCAGAGGACAGGCGAGGCTGGCACCCCTAACTGCTGTGGAAGTGAGGCAGAGATGGTGACCAGGAAGCCTGAAGGGTGACGGGGAGCACCCTATTCTTGTCCCCAGTCAGCTCCTGTCCTGCTGGTCGCCGCTGCCCAGGCTGATAATGGCTGTGCTCAGGGAGGAAGGTGGGTGGGCAGAGCTGACTGGGGTCTCCCTCCTGGCCTCACTGTGAGTGATGAGAGCCTGTAGGAGCCACGGGAAGCAGGTCTGCCAGGAACATGCTCACACGGCACGGGGACATAGGCCTTAGAGGGCTGAGGGTGCCCAGAGGGGAGCCTGAGCCCTGTAAAGGACCCCATGTGGGTGCTCCTCCAGACAGAAGCCATGAGATGCAGACCCCAGTCACCTTTTCCTGGTTGAAGGCATCCATCCGTTTCATGGCCGTGTCCAGGGCTGTCACCATGTTCAGAAAGTCCTGGTCTTGCTCACAGAGGGGATTGGAGAGCAAGTCCAAGGATATCTTCACAGCAGATTTGGACATGGCTGTAAGAAGTCAAAGCTCAGTGAACTTGTGAAGGGACAGGTGTCAAAGCTTTGTCCCCAGGACTCCTGGTCCTCCCTCTGTCCAGAGGCCTGTACCCAGATGACCTCCATGCATGGCCAGAGGCCATAAAAACTACGAAGTACCATGAAACCATAAGACACTAGTCCTTATGGCATAATGTTCATTCCTGACCACATGAGCTGTTCTGGATAATCCTTTTGGGCAGTTTTACCTGCTGCAGTGACAGTGTTCCAGATTCTGGACTGTCACAGAATCATCTGGGTGGGAAGCTGTAAGAAGTGCAGACTCGTAGCTGCAAAGACTCTACTTCAGTAAGTACAGAATCCAGGAACAGGCATTAAGAAACCTCTCCAGGTGCATGGGGGATGCCTTGTGGTTTAGGGGACGACAGTAGCAGCACGCTTCGCCAGGTGGCAAACTTACTGTAAAGAACCGGAGTCCAGATTTCGGGCTTGGTGGGCCACATGGTTTCTGTTGCAACTACTTAACTCTGCCACAGACAATACTTAAAGAATGGGTGTGGCTGTGTTCCAAATCAAAGCCGGATTTGGCATAGCTGGGTGAGCACTGGTTTCAATGGCACATGGTAATAAGGAGGAAAGGAAGCAACAGGTCACAGCATCGCCCTTATTGGAAAGGCAGCGGGGAACACAAAAGATGCCATCCAGCTAACTTAGAACTCACTTAAAGGACAGACGGATGCCAAAAGCAGACCCCGGGCTTGCTACACACATAGTTTGGAGACACTAGGTGCCAAAAGTGAGGGCAGTCATGTTCAGACGTGCCTGCGTCCTCTGGACGACACTAACCTGAGGCCCTGTGGCACAGACCACAGAAGCCAGCACTCCACCCAGTGGGGATCTGAGGGAAGAGTGACCTCAGGTCACTTTTCAGGGACATTTTTCAGGCATCTACTGAGGGAGTTTACTTCAAAGCTAGCCCTAAGGTGACGGAGGGAGGAGGACATCCACCTGTGCCCCGTCCGGTCCAGGCCCGTCTGGGAGGATGTGCCACCTACCCAGGTCAGCATCCGTGCTCTTCTTCATGTCCTTCTGTAGCTTCCTGGTCTGCTCTTCCAGCCTGCAAGGGAGGGGTGCGGACCTGGTACCTGGCATCGCCAACTGGCTTTCGGCCCCCTTTCTTTCTGTCTACCTGAGGGAAGCCCAACCTGGCATGGAATGCCTGCCAGGAGAAGGGGGCCCCTCTTTGCAGGGATTTTTTCCACTGACTGATGCGCCACTACGAGCTCTGCATGAGGCCAAGCACCCAAAGGCTACAAGTTAACAAGTGTCACACAGCCATCAATTTGGGGAGAATTTCTGGCGGGTTGTGAACTGAGCTGCCCTGGGCTACCCGGGTGCTGACGGGCAGAGGGGCAGCCCACCACCGGGTGGCGACCAGATAAAACCATGCAGGAAGCGAGACCCGGCAGAAGGTTCTTGCCCTTCCCCAGCTCTCCCCGCCCCTAAATCCTTCTGGGGTTTGACACTCACTGCTGGAGTTTTCCATACTCCCTTTCAAAGTCTCTCTCCACCTGTAAGAGAGAGATAACTCAATCATCAGAGAAATGACAACAGGTTGGAAAAAATCTGCCAGCCTCTTGACACTCCCTCCACACCCTCCCCCGGTCTGCAGAAACAATGCCATCCCGTTCGTGCAGGCACTAGCAGGTCGTTCATGACACAGAGCCCCTGTGTTCCCAAATTAATTAAGTGCTTATTTGGGGTGAGAGACTCCCGTCCCAGATGCGCCAGGCGGGCAAGTACCAGCGGATTAGACTCTGTTCTTCCACCACGGGGATGGGGGGATGGGGCTCTGAGTTCCTTCTTTTCACCCTCCCCTTCTGTGGCAGGTAGGCTGCTCAGGATGTGACTGACTCAGCCAGAGAGACAGGCGGGCACAGAGGAATGGGTAAGTCTGGACTTCAGTTCCATCTCTGCCACTTCACAGCTCTGAGGCCCAAGCAGGTCACCTCCAGGTCACAGCCCAGGTTTCCTCACAGGTCCTACCACCTGCTAGGGTCAGGGTAGGTGAGGAAGATCATGTACCCTCTCTCTGTGTGCTGGGATGAACCAAATACAAATACCATTACTTACCGACTTCTGCAAGGCTCCTCAGATTCCTAGTTAGTTACGAGATTTCCCTGATGCCGGCAATATTTAAACCCAACGGGTATGAGTCCTGGATGCAATTCTGCCACCTACATGTCAGGTGAAGTTAAGAAAGTGACCTGCACTTCGATGCCTGAATTTCCTCATCTGTAAAATGGGGCCTGGGCAATGGTTCTCGGCAGAGTGGCCTGTGAAGTTAGTGACATCTTAGAGCCTGAAGGAGGGGACAGACGAGAGGCCTCTCCTTCCTGTTCTCCCACAGAGGCGGTTATGACTCCTTGGCTGCCTGTGGAGCCTCTGGGCTGAGGTGCTCTGAGAAATGAAACCAGCTCTGCTCACGGTGTGCTCACTGTATGCTTCCAAGAATGGCTTCTTCACAACTCAGCTGGGAGGTAGGCGTACTCCTGGCCCTCGCTATACCAAGGTCACAGGGACAGAGGTGACGCTACCCATGCAAGGTCATGCCAGGATGGGAGGCTGAGTTCCTAGGCCTGCGCTCTTAACCGTCATTCCACGAAAAGGGAAAAAGGTGTTTGCTGAGGAATTAAAGCCTTGACCTAATAAAGATGGTTTCTTGGCTGCTCCCCTGAGAGCCCTAAATCCCGGCTCATTTCCATTACAGGTCAAAGGTCAGGGAGTACAAATTTGCAGAAACCATCAAAGCCCCACAGCTCTTCCCCAGGAGGCCCTTCCAGTAGCTGTGCCCCAGTGAAAGAATATCCTAAACCTAGGGACCTCATACTCCACATGTGGATTTAGGTAAATCCTAAATTAGGTAAATTAGGTAAACGGCAGGACATTATTCAGGACATGACATATGAGGAGAACAAAGCCCAGAGACGGAATGTGACTGATGTAAGGATGGAGGGCTCGTGAGTGGCGGAGCAAGCCTCCAACTCGGATTCCTGTTATTTTTTTAGCTACACTCATTTATCCCGCAAACATTAATGAGTACCTTTTAAGTGTGATGCATCCTGCCAGGAGCTAGGGACACCCTGGTGAATAACGCAGACGTGGGCCCTGGTAAAGCAGACAACGTGCGTGCGCGCGCGCGCGCACACACACACACACACACACACACACACACTACAATGGGCAGGAAGCCCTGGGGAGGGCTGGGGGGGGTGCAGGAGAGAATGACGTGGACCCCACTCGGCTCAGGCCCTCAGGGCACAGCAGCATGTCACCTTTCTATTTGAACTGGGAAATTGAGAAGCAGGAACACATGGTCTTTCACTGATTTTATGATTTTAGCATCTAGAACCTTCTACCGAGGTATAAGATAAAACTCACACTGGTGCCTCATCCTATTATCCTTCCCCCTCTTTTCAGCAGACCCACCTCTTTCTCTCTCCAGGAACCCAACATTTTCATCATCGCCTTCCTTACGATCCACCAAAAGCTGCTGCTCAGAATAAATTCAAAAATTCACTCTCACTAAAGCATATGTGCCCACTAAGAGATTAAAGTGTCACCTGTCACAGGGCATTTGGAATTGAACAGGAATCAGAGTCACGGCCAAAGACCTCAAAGGCCTCCGGCCCGACCACAGATGAGAGATTTGTTCGGAGCGAAGGGGCCTTGCCTGGGCCCTTTGGTGTCCGCACTGAGGTGGGTCTAGTCCTTTCTCCCAGTGCCGGGAGGGGGCAGGGGGAGGATGTGGCAGAGGCGGATAAGACGTGAACTCTGGTGTTAGCTGTGCAGCGTGAAGAGCGTTACCTGACATTCTGAGTCTGTTTTTGTCTAATAAAACGGGATATTTCATCTGGCCTCACGTAAATTTCAGGTGGTGACAAGGAGCAGGGTAACAGCATCAGCCTCACTGGCTTATGGGTAGACCCACAGCAGTCTACGTGGAGCACACAGCAGGGAACCTGGCTTGCAGGGGGCACTGCCCTGTTCCCCCAGGCACTGGGGCGCAGAGAAGAGAAGCAAAAAAAAGGACACCCCTGAGTTTGGCTAAGCATGGAGTCCTGTGCTTGGGAGCTGTGCTGGGGCCTCCCTGCACGGGACACGTCTTCTGTCTGTCTTCACTGGATGTGACAACTGAGCACAGTCTTTACATATTAAAAGCGTCCCCCCTCCCCCCATAAAAAGAGGAAATTAAAATTAAGGCTGTTTTGGCCAGGATGCAGCTCTCCTGAGGGTGAACCCACCGAAGAGGTGCTGAAGGGGGAGGCAAGAGCCTGCAGACCCACCGGAGCTGCTGCCCTGGCTCCCGGCACTGCCTGTTGCAATCCCCGAGCATCCTGGTGTGTGTGTGGGATGTCAAAGAACACCTGGTCCCCTGGCTGGGATGCTTGGACTTGCACAGTGAAGGACTGCACGTTTCCAAATGGGCTGGATCATCCTGGCTGATGAGGAATTCGAGGTCTCACACTGGAAGCTGAGAAGCTTGTCAGAATGGGAGCCTGGTCCTTCTACTTTATGCAACTCATCTGACAGCCTACGAGGAGGTCGGGGACGTTTCACCTCCTCTGGCTCTGGTAGCCAAGTGTGGGCTTCCCCACCTCTCTCCTCCACTGGGGAAGGATCTGGGGGGATACTAGCCTCTCGGATGGAGAATAAAGGGACACACTGGCGTCTCATTCCAAGGCCTATCCATTCTGAGGGAAACAGCCAAACACAAAAGATCTGAACATCTTTGAACGCTTGATGCCTTTGCCAAAGAGGCAGCTGGACCCCAGTCAACAAAGCAAGTGTAAACACATGTGTGCGATGTCGGCAGGTCACGGTGGGTGGGTTGGCTGGCGAGGTTAGTGCAGGGAGGACTGAGCACAGGCATGGGGCATCTGCCTCGCCTGCTCCCCGCATTCTAGAAGGCTCAGGGTGGAAAAGGACTGCGCAGCTCACCGCTCTCCCCAGTGCTGAGGACAAGCTGGCACACAGCGGGAGCTCAGCACTTGGTAATTGAATGAATGGGCTGAGTTCCCACCCAAACTTACACTCCTGGTGAAGTGAGAAAGACCAGCTGCGAAGCCCCTCTGTAAGCCTGCTCGGGAGAGCAGCCTCCCTGTGGCACGTTCCAACAGGACAGGAATGAGGCTGAGGGCCCCTCCGCCTTGCACCTGGAAATATTTCTCAAGTGAAGGCCCCACGTGGTGGGACTCTCTGTTGCCTGACTTCGCAAGGCGCCCACCTAGCTAGGAGTCGAAGTGTGTGCTTTTCTTTGTGTGTGAGACCCAGAGAGACCCCTGCTTCAGAGAGCTCTCCCAGCCTTCCAGGTGGTGGAGGGAGGTACAGCTTCTTTTAACCACACTAAGATGGTCCAGCTACTTTATGGGACTGAGGGACGGGGGGCAGAGGGGACTGAGTGGGTTAGGATGGGGAGGTGGGGAGCTTCTGTTCTTCCACTTCAGCTCCTTTGGTCAGCCCCTGCAGAGGACATGCCACTCCAGCCAAAGCTGTGACAATAATGGAATCTGCATTAATAACCTGGGTACAGGAGAACAGCGAGGGCAGGCACAATGCTTCCTTTGTGTCTGACAGCTGGGTGCCTTGAGCCAAAAACGTCCTGAAACTCTCTGGAGATAATGTGAGCATTTCTTCCCATGACAGGGGTGCTGTGACTTCCAATAACCCAGGCAGCCCCATCTGCTCCCTCCCTGAAAGTGCCCGGGCAAGAACAACAGAGTGCGTCACCACTGCTGGGGGCAGCTGCGGAGATGCTGAGACAACTACGCAGCCCTGGTCTGTCCAGGGGCCAGCGGGGGGTTTGCAGGTAGAGAGTGAGATTCTGAGAGGCAAGGTCTTGCTGTAGACACTTTGGTGCTGCCTGGGAGCTGAGGGAACAAACGACTCTGTTCCAGCCTACACTTCCCTGCACCAGGGGATCTAGGACGACCAGGGAGTTCTTGGTGGTTTATAAAGAGAGTCAAGTTGGCGTCTTCCTGCGATGTTGTGTTTACTGAGGCCTTACTATGTGCAAGACAGTGGATGAAGTGCTTCAGATGCACCACCGCATGTGAGGCTCATCAGACGGCAATGATGTAGGTCCTGGCATCACCCTCGTTTACGAAGGAGAAAACTGAGACTCAGAGGGGGCAAGAAACTTGCTTAAGACCATGGATGGCACAGCCAGAGCCAGGGTGGGAATCCAGGCAGGGAGCCTTCTCAGCTGGCCCCCTGCCTGCTCTCGATGCCCAGTCTGCAGGGAGCTGATGCCACTGTGAGAGGATCACAGCCCCTGCCTGCTCTCGATGCCCAGTCTGCAGGGAGCTGATGCCACTGCGAGAGGAGCGGGACTGATGCTAGGAAGCCAGAGGGAGCCACGGCTCACAGAAGGCCACACAGGCATGAGGGTTTTCTCAGGCTGTGCATCTGCCCTTCCCTGGGGAGTCCCTGCCACTCCTCAGCCTAATACACCCACAGATCTTTCCATCAACAAACTCTGGCAAAGAAGCTAGAAACTGCATTCTAGCCTATACTGTTCCGTGGAGAACAAAGGCCACCTCGGTAAAGGATGGGGAGTTGGGAGGTTTTTTGTTGTTTTATTTTTTTGTTTTTTGGTTGTGAATATTGGGAATAAAAGACCCTTCTCCAAACCACTTCCTTTTCAGATCTGCCCTGGATTAAACTCTGGAGACTCAAAGCCACACCTTCCCACTTCCTCTAGCCGGCTAGAGCCCAACGCTTGCACGCCCAGATTCTTTGCGCTTCAGCTGAGAGCCTTCACAGATGGTCAGCCTCTGCATGGGAGGTCAACTCAGAGTCTGTCCTCGGTCTGCCTTTGTTGAAAAGGGGAGGGCTCTTTTAATGCGGGCCCATTTCCTTTTAAGTGACC
This sequence comes from Cynopterus sphinx, assembly GCA_030015415.1. Taxonomy (NCBI): domain Eukaryota; kingdom Metazoa; phylum Chordata; class Mammalia; order Chiroptera; family Pteropodidae; genus Cynopterus; species Cynopterus sphinx. Next base: position 46,239,943 of record CM057390.1, on the reverse strand, counting down.
TAACTGATTTCCCGAAGATAGAGCCATTGGTCAGATGTGTGCTGAAGTCCCCTTCCCGCCAAACTGAAACCATATTTTTCCTATAGTTCTGAGTCCTGAGCCAAGAAGGGATGAGGTTATTTAGAAAAGGAGAACTGCCAGGGGCTGGGGTGACAGTTAAGGGCCCCCACCAGGCTTCCTGGAATGGTTACAATGAGAGATGCTCTATAGTTACGGTCTCCCACGTTAAACCAAGAGCCTCGCTCAGATCTGTGAATGACAAGGCGGAGAGGCCACTCTTTACCAGAAACCCCAAGCCTTGGCAGACCTTCACAGCTGCGTGAAGCAATGGGAAGAGTATCAAACAGAGGCTCAGACTTGAGTTCTAGCTCCAGCTCTGTCAGCATTACTTTTTCTAACCTTAGAAGTCACTGTGACTCCATGGTCTTGGTTTCCTCATCAGGAAAAATCAGGAGGTTGAATTAGATGATCTCTAAGGGCTTCCAGCTCTAACTTTCCAAGAAGATATGATTCTCTTCCTGTCCCATTCTGGAAACAAAACAGGGATAGACACTGTGGGCTTACGAGGGGGTTAGGATTCGACTACCCCACTGTGCTGAGTGACTGCGGGTCCTGGCTAGGAATGCACGTAACAGCAGAAAGAAAGAAACATGGAGAAGTTCCCTAGTCTTTCATGTGGACCTGAGGTGGCCCAAGATGAGGCTTGGGATGTGTCCTTGGCAGGGGTCTCTGTTTCAGGTGCTCACCTAGCAATGTGAAGACTGAGGCCTAGAGTCCAGCACTGGGCTGTCAGAAGCAGCATGTTCCTCCTCACCTGTGGAACCCACCTCTTCTGGCTGCCCAGGCTGAGCTGAAGAAGGAAAATGCTCTAGGACAGGAGGGCACTGCAAGCCCCCGTCTCGGGGCTGTGTGACCAGCCATGATAAAGTCTCAGTTCTGCCTTCCCAACCCCATGACTGCTGACTGACTCCAAGCGCTGGCTCCATGCGAAGGCCACCTGAGACAGAACTGACTCTTAAAAGGAAAGAATCGGTTTACTCACTGTTTTGGGGACAATCTGTTTCTTGGGCTGCCCGATCTTGAAAGGAATCCTATAGGAGAAAGAGACAAAGAAGGATGTTAGGAGAAATGGGGAAGGATGTGGCTGAAGAGCACTGATGAAATACAGGCCACCTGTCCCCCAGAAGGGTAAAGAAAAGTGGTGGTGGCTTGCTCCCCGCCACTTGTCCCACGTGCCCTGTGGGTCTAGGACCATCGGCAGGCAGGTGGGTTCTGCGATGGACAGTCATCCTCCCACGGACAGTGTCAGATGGATGTCCCGGGCACCACCTCTGCTCCAGAGCATCCTTTCCACTATTAGTCTGTTGTTTGAATACACTGCGAAGGTGAAGGTAGCAAAGGGGAGATACGTACAAATAACAGTCACCATAAACCTTGTATCATGAAGAGCTGCAAAGTCAGAAATTACAGGCTCGCTTGGATTGCTATGTCCTTGAAAACGAGCCTTTGAAAACACCGTAAAAGCCACTTATCGTTTGTACTTGGTGCTTCACCACTCCTCTGTAGATGGACAAACTGTGGCTCTGAAGGGCTTCTCCTATGGCCGGGGAAAGATGACAAATTGCAGGGACATTAAGAACCAGCCAGGCTGGGTTATTTCCTGTGGGAACGGACAAAACTGAAATGCAGCTGAACCCTGAGAAGGATCTGAAAATCCAGTCCAAGTCTGCCTTGAATTTGCTAGGAAGCCCTGCACCCCAGAGGCCCCACTTGGAAATGGACGACAGCTTGGCATAATGGAAGGACGGCCATGGTCTAGGAGTCTCAGCCTGGGCACTAACCTCTGCCTCTGCAGGCTGACCCCTGGCAGGTAACCACTGCCCTGTGCCTTAATTTCCTACTCTGTGAAGCAAGATTAAACTAGATAATCTAGAATCTTCCTTAAGGTGCTGAAAATTCTGATTCTACCATTCTGAGACAAAGAGACAGCCAGGGGAGAAAGCAAACACAGGGCGTCCCAGCAGGTGCAGGTAGACACATTGGCTGAACCCCTCCCCCACCACTGCCCCTCTAGCGGGGAGGAGCCAGGTTAGCACCCCTGGAATCAGCTCAGGGAGGAGGGCCACAGCGGGAGCCCTGGGGGGACAGGTTAGACCAGCACTCTCACTACTTTTAGTCTCTTCCATTCAAACCTCCCGCTTCCGCTGCTGTGCCCACCCCCTCCACCAGGCCCCTTCCCTCCACACCCCCTTCTCCCCTGCCCCCACTTCTCTTGGCCCAAACTGACCAATACCGCTGCTAAACCCAATGGTATAATTAACCACCGATAATAACCCCAGACAGCGATCTGGTTAGAGGATGGGCCAGCCTGAGTCACAGTGGTTTAAATTTAATTTCTGGAGGACATCCTGTTTATTGTTAACCCACCCCATAATTTGGGAGTGTTAACCCTTTGGGGGCTGGCTGAGTCACGTGGTTTCTGTAAACAAATAATCTCTGACTATATAATTACCAGGGGAAAAGGCAAGTTATGGAGCTGAAAAGGAAAGAAAAAATGAAATTGCTATTTCCCTTTCTCGGGCTTAGAGAAGATTAACGGGAAATGAGCTCCTTAGTCCCCTCCCCGGGCCCCCAGTTATTTTCCCAAAAATCAGTTGACTGGTAGAATAGTTTCAGACAGTGAACAATTGCCCTCAAGGATCATTTTGGTGACAGTGCAAATGAGGTCCTGGTGGCACTGCAAAGATCGATCCTGTTCTGCACGAAGCATGTTGCAGTATTAAAAGCTCCAGACTGAGAATCAGAAAACCTGGTCTCAGCCTCTGACTAGTTTGTGGTTTGAACAAATCCCAATCTCTCTGGAGCTCAGGTTCTTAAACTATTAAACAAAGGAGTAAGAATAGACGGTCCCTTCAGCTTATCTAAAACTTCAGTTCTGAATGGAATCTCTATTCCAAGAACATGGGGAGTAGGAAAAGAATGTGAAGGAATTCTCCGAGTGGCCTTCCAAAGGATTCTTACGTGGAGTGCCGTACTGCAGACAAGGTACCAAGGAATTAGGAACTTAAGAGCCCATTATCTGTGGTGCCACAGACTCTCTCTGAATCTTAATTTAGGATCACAGGATGTTTAGAACTGTAGGTTACTAGAGAAGTTTTTTCCCAGCTCAACTCTCTCATTTCAAGATGAGAAAGCAGATCTGGAGAGTTTAGTGACTAGCCCAGGGTCATTCTACTGGTTCACCAGAGAACTGGGAATAAACCATCAGGGCTCCGATGTCCAGTCTAGGTTTCTCTTTACCACTCATAGCTTTAACACTCTCACGTAATTTGTTATATACTCATCCCTTGGTTATCTGGCAGGGATTGGGTCCAGGACGCCCCCTGGATACCGAAATCTGCTGATGTTCAAGTCCCTCATATGAAATGACGTAGAAAAATACATACAGTTGGCCCTCCGCCTCCATGAATTCCCAACCACAGATACTATTTTCAACACATGGTTGACCGAATCGGCAGATGTGAAGCTTGAGGACATGGAGGGTCAACTGAATGTATTTTAAGGAACTGTATGTATTTTAAAGAACAGTTTATCCCTTTAAAAAGTAAAACATGCTCATCGGAGAAAACTTGAGAATTACAGAAAAGAATAAAAAACGGGGAGGTGGGAGGGAGGGAGTAAAAAGAGAGAGGGAGGAAGTGGGAGAGAGGGAGAGGGCGTGGGAGGAGGAGGGAGGTGAGGGGAGAGGGGGAGAAGGAGAATGAGCTCTAGTGAGCATGAATGTGAGCTAGTGAGCAAGAAGGAAAAAAAAAAAAAAAAAAAAACAAACCCCAAACAGCCCACAGTATCAAATCTAAAAGATAACCAAGGTCACTGTTCTGCTATTAATTATATTTAAAAAAATATGCAGAAAGAAAAAAAAAACACTGAAGCAAAATGCTAACTGTTAGTAGTGGTTAATTCTAGGTGGTGAGTATATGGTTACTGTTTTCTGCTTTGCACTTTCCATTTTTCAAATAAGCTAAAAAAAAATCTCGTACATTTTTTTCCTTGACTTCAAAAATAACGCCTGATCAGTATCAAAAACTTGGAAAACATGGAAAAACAGTAAAGGACATACACATACACACACACACACACACACACACACACAATCCCAAAGAAACAAACAGTAATACCCTGATTCTGTGTGCATGTGTGTACATATGTATACATATTTACATAAATCTTAAAAAGAAACCTATCATGAATGTTTTTATATTGTCAATATTTAGTTTTTATCAGCCTGACACCTGTACCACTAGTTTTATTTTTTGTAATCCACATCACTTGCTGGTGGCCACTTCAACTGTTTCAAAATTTTATTCTATTAAAAACGAAAACTCTAATAGTTAAGTCTTTGTGCACATCAAGGATTAGCACAAAGGATAAATTCTTAGAATGGGAATGGCTAGGTCAAAGGCTACATACACATTTAAGGCTCTGGTACATTTGCTGACTGCCCTAGAGACAGACTGAAACAGTTTACATTTTACCACCAGCCCTCTGGTCTGTTTATCAGGATTTTTTCCTGGTTTGGGGTTTTTGCCTTTTCCTGTGTACATGTGTGTACACCTCCGCCTTCATGTACAGTGGGCATCCCGGCCTCCTCTTTGCCTTTCTCACAGGGATTCCTTTTGCCTCTCTCCCTGGAATTTTGACACCTAGATTCTGTGTCTTCCTCTTTCTTGCTTTACTACCCATTTAGGTGAAGAAAAAGTGTGTGGGAGATCATTTTCGAGATTTTGCATACCAAAACACTTTTTATTTGACTGCCACACTGGTTAGTTTGACTGGGTATAGAATTATAGGCTGGACATAATTTCTCTCAGAATTTCAAAGGCATTGTTTCCTTGGTTTCTCATTTCCCAGTACTGCTGTGGTGGTGAAGCTTAAACCTACTCTGATTTCCATTGTTTGTATGGGACCTGATTTTTTTTTCTTTGTGCAAGCTTGTTGATTCATAAGTTCATATAAAATTTCACTTTGTACCTTGTGGGTCTAACTTCATTCACTGTGCTGCTGTATTCAAAAGGCTTCTTTCAATTTGGCAATTTGTAATCTTTAGTTCTGGGTTAAAAAACATTTGTTGTTGATTTCTCCCCCTCCCCTATTTTGTTTTTTATTTCTGAAATTTTTATAATTCTGATGCTGATCCTTGCATCCTCTAATTTCTCCTTTTTTCAATGTTTCCATGTCTTGTAGTACTTCTAAAGAGTTTTTCATTTCTGCTATCATATTTCTAATTCATTTTTTTTTAATTTCCAGGATGTCCTTTTTATAGTATTGTTTTTATTTCATGGGTGCCTTATCTAAAGATCTTAATGATAGCTTTAAAAAGTTTCTTCTTCCATTATAGTCTCAGTTTCCCTTCAACTTGCTTTTTTTCCCATTTGTTTTAGTCTCCATTTTTCACACTAGACACTTCCCTTGCATGTGTGGTAATCCTTGGTTATCTGCTCACATACGTGACTAGGGGGAAAGAAAGCTGACTGGGAGCTGTGAGTACATGGATAATGTCTGTCTATGGCATAAGGTTTTGTGGGGAACCCCTGATGTCAGTACCTAGTCTTTTCTCCTGAGCAAGTAATATTCCCTAGAGAAGATTCTTTCACTTTCTTGCCTTGGGAGTAAAGGCCCAACTCAGCCATCTGGGAGTTCAGTCAGTAAAAGTAGAGGGGTGGGGGCTGGTGTGTGTGTGTGTGTGTGTGTGTGTGTGTGTGTGTGTGTGTGTGTGTGTGTGTGTGTGTGTGTGTGTGTGTGTGTGTGTGTGTGTGTGTGTGTGTGTGTGTGTGTGTGTGTGTGTGTGTGTGTGTGTGTGTGTGTGTGTGTGTGTGTGTGTGTGTGTGTGTGTGTGTACGTGCACACACACATGTGCATACTATGCATATATTCATTCACTTCATGCTCCTGACTTCAGAATGGTAGTCCTGCCCTTGACTCTGCTTGAAATGGGTCTGGGTTTTGTGGGCCTGAAGCTTATACAATTTTGCATGCCCTCTTAAAGAAAAATACAAAATTACAAATATAAAAATAGGCATGAAAGTAAATGTTTATTTAGACAGAGAAAAGAGCATAACAAATTACAAGTTATAAAAGCTGACAAATAACATGAACATCAAAAAATCAAGAATAACCTAATATTTTTATTAATCATCTGCCTGACACACCTCTATATTTATTTCCCTGCGTTTTTTGGCTGCATAGTCTATGATTGCTTCTTCATGTGACACAGAGTTGGAAACACTGTTTTCTTAGAGAAAAAAGAGAGATTATTCAGCCCTTCCTCTAGTATGGTTGATTGAAATTTGTTTTCTATTACTGACATTTTAGAAAAGATATTTTTCAGCTTACTAGTATATATAAATATAAATTTTAAGATTGTTGTAAATTTAGGAAAATATCATCTTTCTTTCATAAATAAACTAAGATTTCAGGGCACATTTCAAGTTTTCTTGTACAGTGACTAATCTTAACATTGTCTGAATTAATGAGACTCACTGGTTTGTCATTGATGTCCCTGTGGGAGGGCGTATCATGAGTTCTATGCTATCTTCGTTATGCTTCATGTTAAATCGACTAGGAATATGCATGCTTTATCAATGTGTTCTATGATTTGCTCTTCCTCTTCATTTTGGATTATCAAACGTATCATCACTACTATTTAAAACTGATCTCATTCTCTTAAATACTGGTTTTTGGTACAGTTTAAACATGTTTTGTTACACTTTACTTAATTTCAGAATAATATGTATTGATTTAATGGCTTACCTTTGTCACTTTTGTGTTTTATTTTTTTTTTATCCAATTTCCCTTTAGTTTTTAAGTAAATTTTAAAATGACCAAAAAAAGGTCCCCTTTGTATATTTTCAACTCAGGAATCTGTAATTTTTCACTTGTTTTATTAGTTTTCAAAAAATATCTTTACAAATTGCAGATAGAACAGCATGCCCCCAATTTAACCCCCTAAGTCCTATCCCCAAAAAGGTGTAAGCTACTCCAAAGTTGCCTGACTTAACAAGAAAGAGGAGGAAATGAAGGCAGAGGTTTTCTTAACTGAGTGCAGTATAAATACATTCCAAAACTTACAAAAACACAGGAACATGTGAATAGATGGCTAGGGTTCCTTCCAGGGCCTTGAACAAGGTCCTTGCAAGCAAGGGGCCCTGAAGGTTAAGCTACATTACTGTCACCTTTGTGTTCCCTAGGATAGAAACTCCTCCTTTCACACTGTCCAGGACTGGAGTCTTCTCATTCTTTGGTAGGGTGAGGCAGAGACAGTCTCCTAGTGAGCTGAGGGAAGACATGGTAGGGCTCTCAACTTAATCATGAACAGCTTTCAACCAATCCCCCTGATCTGAGCACTTGGCCTCACCCTACTTCTAGAGACACCTAGTGCCATCATCCCTGAATCTCTGAGGATTCCATGATGTAAGTTGGATTGCCACTGGTTTTCCTAAATGCCAATTTAGGCTTTGGCTTTCTTGGAGCTGTTAAGTCAGTTAATTCATGTAACTGCCTTCCAGTTCCCCAATGTTGCTGATGTCGATTCTATTCGCCCTGAATTTGTAGATTTATGCTTTAAAAAAATGGCTTTCTGTGCTGTTTGTGGGATTTGTGAGGGGGGGAAATTAGATGCATGTATTTAATCTGTCATCTTTACTCATAACCTGGTTTATTAACTTTTAAATAACAGCTTTATTGAGATATAATTCATATACAGTAATGACCATAACATTCGTCCTTTTAAAGTATACAATTTGGTTGTTTTTAGTATATTTGGAGTTTGTGCAACCAATCATCACTATCTAATTCAGAACATTTTCCTCACCCCCAAACGAATCCTGAGCTATTAGCTGTCACTCCCACTTGCTCCCTCCCCATAGCCCCCTGGCACTTCATATAAATGGAATTATATAATATGTGGCTTTTTTGTGTTGGCTTCTTTCACTTAGCAAATGTTTTCAAGGATTATCTACTTTGTAGCATGTGTCAGCCCTTCATTACCTTTTTATTACTGAACAATATTCCACTGTATGGATATACCACGCTTGGTTTATCTGGACATTTGGGTTGTTTCTACTTTGGGGCTACTACGAATAATGCTGCTATGAACATTCATGCACAGGTTTTTGTGTGAACATGTTTTCACTTCTCTTAGGTATATACCTAGGAATGAATTGCAGGGCCATATAGTAAGTCTATGCTTAATCTTTTGAGGAACTGCTAGGCAGTTTTCCAAAGTGGCTGCATCATTTTACATTCCCACCAGCTGCGTTATGAGGATTCTAATTTCTCCACCTCATCAACACTTGTTATTGTCTGTCTTTTTAAATTTTATCCATTCCAGTTGATATGAAGGCTACTTTACTGTGACTTTGACTGGCATTTCTCAAATGACTAATGATGCTGTGCATCTTTTCATGTGCTTATTGGTCATATGTGTATCTTCTTCAGAAAAACACATATTCAAATCCTTTGTCTATTTTAAAAATCGGTTGTCTTTTTTTATTGTTCATTTGTAAAAGTTCTTTATATATTCTGGGTACAAGTCCCTAATCAGATACATGATTTGCAAATATATTCTCTCTTTTGTGAGTTGTTTTTCATTTTCTTAATGTTGTTCTTTGAAGCACAAAAGCTTTAGATTTGAAGAAGTTTCATCTATTTTTTATTTTGTTGTTTGTGCTTTCGGTATCATACCTAAGAATTCTTCACTGAAACCAAAGTCAGGAAGATGCACCCCTGTTTTCGTCTTAGTTTTATATTTTTAGCTCTTACACTTAGGTCTGTGATCCATTTTGAGTTAATTTTCGGATATGGTGTGAGGTAAGGGTCCAACTTCAATTCTTTTGCATGTGGACATCCAGTTATCACAACACTGTCTGTTGAAAATACTAATGCTTCCCCCACTGAACTGTCCTGGCACCCTCATTAAAAATCAAGTAACTCTAAAAATAAAAGTGTACTCTTGAACTCTCAATTCTGTTCCACTGATGCCAGTACCACACTGTCTAACTACTGCAGATCTGTAGTAAGTTTTGAGGTATGGAAGTATGAGTTCTCTAACTTTGTTCTTCTCTGTTGAGCCTGTTCTGGCTATTCTGTGTCCCTAGCAATTCCATATGAATTTTAGTGGTTTATTTTTTATATTTAAATATTTACTCCACTTAAGAGTATAAGTGTATGGCTAGCCAGTTGTTTCGACATGATTTTAAAAACTATCTTTGAAAAATCCTTTTATCAGTGTTAAATACTTTCATTCCATTGTGTAGACTTCTCTACTCTTTGATGAAATAACACGGATTTAATTAGTCAGGTTATCTAATTCATTATTTAGCTCTTAATACCCAGTAGAGCAAATCCCTTCTCATTACATTTTTTTTAGGTAATTTCTTGGCTATTTTAATACTTAAGATGAACTTCAAAATCATCTGCTATGTTCTCTACCTCCCCCTCAAATCAAGATACTTATTACTAAAAATGCATTATATTTACAAATTAACTTTTGATAAATACTAGGTTTGTCCATTCAGAGTCATAATATTCTTTCCATTCACTCAAGCAATTTTATTATGTCTTTTGGAGTTTTTTAATATAGGAGTTCCTCTACATTTGTTTTTTAAATATTAAGATTCCAAAGTAACACTTATATATGAAATGTTTAGCCTTATACATGTCTTAGGTACATTCCATGGAATTTTCCTTTTTTGGTTATATTGTAAATGGAACTCACTTTTTCATTTTACCTTCCTGGTATCCAGGAAAGCTACTGAATGGTAAATAAACCAGGCACTGCAGCTACATACTTAACCTATATAGTCCAAGAAATTCAGCTGGCCAAAAAAACCAAAAAACAACTAATTGGGTTTTCCAAATAGTCATGTCATTTGAAAATAATGATAAAATTTCTCTTTTCTTTTCCAATATTTTATACTTACTTCTTGTCCTGTGTTATGGTACTGGCTAGAAATTATAGAAAAAATGTTTGACTTTAGTAAGAATGCTTTGAATCTGTTCTTTCACTATTAAATGTGAAGAAGGCTACTGGCTTCAGCCAGAAAGCTTCCTAATAGTAAGGAAATATCTTTCTGTTTCCATTTTATTAAAAAATACAAAGATTGGAATTTTGAATTACATCAATCCCTTTTCAGCATGCATTTAGATGACTGGTTTGCTCTTCTGCAACGTAGTACTGTGATGAACTATCAAATACATTTCCTAAGACAGAGTCATCCTTTCGTTACTGAAGTAAACGCTGCTTGGTAAAGAGTACAGGTTAAGTAACTTTGATGTGTATACACCTTGCTTACTGATTAAGACACACAAGCACCTCAGAAGCAGGGGCTGAATTTTATGCTTCTTTGGAACTCTTGTAAGTACTGCCCTATACACAGTGCTATTGTCAACCTTTTGCTGAATGAATATCCAGTAAATAAGGACGATATCCTTTATGCCTAGCAGTAGGCTAGGTTCTAGGGATAGCAGGATGAATAAGAGAGATTCATTCTGTGACCTCATCGAGCTTATAGTCTAGAGTTTTATGTACAGAGTCGAATGAGTAAAATGGGTATATTGCCCCAAGGGCCCTACAAAACACCGTATTGTAATTTAAGTTCCTGAAAAAAGCTATTCTTACATAAGACTACATAAAGACCTAAGGAAGGTAATATCATTGTCTCTGGTCTCCCAATCCTTACCTTACTATAACAAAACCTGGAAAGGGTATCACCAGTCACAAGTACCGGCTCGGGGCAGGGGAAAACACATTCAGGGGAGACCAAGAAAACGAAGTTGGCCTTTGGCACTGGCAGGAAAGCCTGGTGAAGTTATCAGAGTATGGGGCGGGGGAAACATTTTCAAAAGCCTAAGAGGAAATACAAAGGGAGAAGAGTCTCCTGGGTTTATTCTGAAGCTGCCAAGTGACAGACATGCCCCACCCTACCAGAGAAGCAGCCAGGGAGCTGGAGTGGGTGCCCTGACAGGTGAAGGTGGCGAGGGAAACAGCAGAGCAAAGAGCAACAACTCTACTTTAGCCAGCTCTTCTGCCTCTTCTCGTTGCCCTGACCCCATTCCTGGGGGTCTTGTCCTCTGCTGGAACACAGGGACTTCCACAGGACACACGGCTGCTTTGGAAAGCGTGCGAGAGTGACAGCATTGCAGCATCTCCCAGAGCAGTGGCATGGCTGGGGTTATGGGGCTGTGGCTGGCGGTCGGTCCATCAGGCTATGGACAGGCTCATGGGGCTTCAGGAGTTTGGTTTCCTCTCCTCCCAGCTTTGCTCTGGATTCCCCCCTCAGAATCGGATAGGTCAGCAGAGGTCTAGAGAGAAGACAGTGCTTGCTCCCCAGAGAATCTCTATGTTCCAGAAGAAATCAAGAGGGCTCTGAACTCCCAGCCTCTGGAGCAAGATTCCTTCCTTGGTTCTGCTTCCCATTCCATAAATATGAGCACCGGAGGGCAGGAGAAGGGATATTTTGGTCTCGGCAGGGAAATGAAGAAAACATTTCTCTTAAACTTACCCTTCTCCAACCCCCAACGTGCCCCACCTCAGAAAAAAGTTCTATGTGTACAGAGGAAAAGGGGGAAAGAGGTTCTATTTTCCTTTATAATAAAGTCAACAGGATGTTCTCCAAAGCTACAAATAAACTTTTTCAAACAACAAATATCTCTATTAGCAGTGCAATGCCAGTTGGCTAAATCTGTCTGTCTCAGTAACCTTTCCCAAAAAACTCCTGCTCTTGTGTAATGTCTACTTACGAAAACAGCTCTTTTGCATTTTCAGCTTGCTAGGTTTCTCAATCTTTTGTCTCCCCACCCCCTCTACTGCAGAGGCAGGCCCAGATGGCAGTTGGGTGAGGATCCCCTGGTCACCCCAGCAGATCCCTCCAGCCCTGCCTTCTTTGGGAGTCCTCTACTCCTTACAAAGAAGAGTGGTAAAACCAACACATTATTCCCTGGTTTTTGCTTGGCCTCCCGAATTTTTCTACTGAACGTGAATGAGCCTAGGCTTGACTTGGGGGATGGAAAGAGCCCCCAAATGATCCAGTCTACCCCACCGATATCTTTCTGATATCTTTAGCTGGGCAAAGATCACAGTTTGGCGGGGAGAGGAGAGGTGAGGGAGGTGAGAATGAAGAGAGGGCTGTGCAAAGAGTAGGCGGCAGTTGATAGTGGCTGAAATCTTGGCTCCCGAGGGAGTGGTCTGGGCCTGAGTCACTGTCTCGACAAGAGCAGGAAGGTGGGCGAAAGGCAGCAGCTTCTGCAGGCTGGAAGGACAAGCCCTCCTCCCCCCACCCTTCTGTTACTCGATCCCTAGGTCACTGCCTTCTCTGGTCTGAGGCCCCACCAAGGCTACCGCCACCTTGACAATCAGAGAGAGAAAACCGAGGACCAGGGCCAGGGCAGGGCTTATGAAGAGTCAGCTGGCTCCGGAGGACCAGCTGCTGTTGGATGCCATCCTCTCCAAAAGGCCAGCTGGCCACGATGCCGACAGGCCAAAGAAAGGTCAGCCCAAGCAAGGATGTGAGAGACCCCGTCAGGAGGGGTAATGAACTGAGCTGTAAATGACCCATTTCCGGCGCCTATGTCCACAGCTTGTCCAGCTCCACCTCTGTCCTTCCCTGAAATTAGCTGGATCCCAAACCAGAGCACAGAGAACACTAGCCTGACTTGCCACCAGGCCGAGGAGGTATGTGGGTGTTTAAAAATAAAAGGCATGAGTCTGTGACTTGGACCAGAACAATCACCCAGCTCCGCTCTGATCCCTCCTTCCCTGCTGCTCCCCAGGCTGACCTCTGCAAAGTAAAGACGGAATGAATCACAGAATGCGGAATGAGATCACTTAATCAAGGCGACCGTTTATTGACTATTGCAGGTTTCTGTGCTAGATACTTCTGATCCGTCAACTCATTTAAAGTGGTACAGTCCTGTATTTCACCCACGAGACGGTGCACTGGATAAGGGGATGGACCCTGGAGCCAGACTGCCTGGGTTCAAGTCCTGGCTCTGCCAATCGCCAGCCGAGACTCTGGACACATTATCTAACCTTCTGGTTTCAGTTTCGTTGTCTAGAAAACAGGATGATATTATATATACCTATCTCATAAATGAGTTTAATGATTAAAAAAACTGTTCTCGACATACAGTAAGCAGCCTGTATTTGTTGTAAAAATGCTGCTGGTGGTGTTTTGATGATGATGATCAGACTAGGGCCCAGAGGGGGTGACACGCACTATGTTACACAGTGATAAGTATGGTTAGGAAACCTAAAATAATTTTTTCTTTTGGGGGCAAGCAGCAATCCCATACCATAAAGCACCACTACCAGGTCAAAGTTAACATATTTGCTTAAAATTGTGAGTGGTGACTTCCTCTTGAGAAGTACAAGAATTTGTAAAAGAAGATGAAAGAAGTCTGGAGGCTGATGGAGCACCCAAAGGTCAAGAAAAGAAAGGAAGGCAGGCAATTCAGAGAGCTAGTCTGGATTCTTTTTTTCTCTTTCTGGCAGCTCTTTAAGAAACTCCTAATAGTTGACAAACAAGTTATCACCTATTTCTATTCAGTCAAGACAGGAAAGGGTAGAAAGTGAATTTCCCCATTTCATAAAAGAGAAGCATAAGGCATTCTGAGGTGAAAGGTGTGTCCTGCTTACCCGGCAAGCCAGAGAGAAGCCTCTGATGGCCTGACTTCCACTGTGAGGTGTTAACAGGGGCTTAGACACAGAGACTGAGAAACACCAGCCCGGCTGTTTAGCTTCTAAGGCAGTATCTCTAATCTCATTTTCACTTCTAAAAGAGCTTTCACTCTACCTTTTCTTCTCTCTGCTGAAGGTTTGGCTCTTAGAAAGCAGGAAGCAGAAGGAGGAGGGCAGAGATGGAAACCCACGTCCAGGCCTACCTCCCCAGCTCACCTCCAACACATCACAGGAAGCAATAATTCTCTTGCCGTGAACAGTGAGGTCAGCCTTAGCCATGATGCTGGCCAGGCAAGGCAGGACGTAAGTTATAGATTGTAAACACTCAGAAAATTACAGAGTATATCTAATAAACACTGATGTATCTACCACCTAACACTGCCAAAGCCCCACATTAAGCCACAATTGCTTCTTTGAGCAGTATAACGGCACAGACACCGAGGGTTACAGCCGGATTCCACATCCTTTTCTCCTTCCCTGTTATCCTAGAGAGAACTGCTACCCTGAATTCAGTGTTTATTATTCCCACACTTTTACTATGTAAGTTTAAATATATAAGCATGATATTGTTTTACAGATCTAAACTTTAGATAAACAGTACAATATTGAATGTATCACTTTGAAACTAGACTTTCCTGTTCAGCATTAGGTTTCTGAGATCTGCCCATGCTGATACACAGCTCGACTTCATTTGTGTGACTACGTATTTCATTATTTAAAGATTTCACATTTTATTTACCCGTTCTTCAGAGGCTGGGCATCTACAAAACATGAAGCAACTAACATCCTGTGCTTGTCTCCTGCTGCACAGGTGAGGGGGTAGGTCCATCTCCAACTGCAGAGGCACTGCAAAACCTTCAAAGTGGTAGCATCATTTCACACCCCTGTGTCCTCCCCAGCAGTGGATGCAGGTTCCCACTGCTCCACATTCTCAGATACTTGACACTGCCAGTTCTTAAAATTTTTGCCAATCTGATGGCTGTGAAATGGCATCTCACTGTTGGCTTAATGTGCCTTTCCCCAATTACTAACAAACCGAACATCGTAGTATAGGCTTTTGTCTGCTTGGGGTTTCTTTTCTACAAAGAGACTGACAGTTTTCAAATCTATGGCATAAGTTCTTACAAAAAACACAGCCAGTGTTCTCTACAGTTGCTCCTTCTGTATTTCTCATTATAACACATAAAAAACAACCAAATAAACAAGCAGCACTATCTTTACCTGGCTGAAGTCATAGACAGAGTATCCATAATAAATTCCTAGACAAGTGTTTTTCAAATTGGGTCTATGTAGAATGCCTGCCCCTCATCAATGTAAACTGTTACACATCAGTCCATTGTAAACACATATCAAAAGTGGTCATAAAATCAATTGAAGTGGGTCATTCTATTAAAAACAAATAGAACCTAACAGAAAATATTGAAGTGCATCCCACACATATCACGTAAAACTTATTTCAAGTATAAATGTGCGCATGCAAGTGTTGTGACATCAAAGGTACTTCTGCCTGCTAGTTGCGTTTGAAGTATTTTGGAAGCTACTGTCCAAGCTATTCTCCCTGGCTCCATTCTTTCTCTTTTCTGAGTTATCCTGCAGACCATTGCCAAATTAACCTAACTAAATCATTGCTTTTGCCATTCCACTTCCCTGCTCAAAACATTTCAGTTTTCAAAAACTTAGGCTCAATTTCAATTCCTCAGCATGGCACCGAAAACACTTAATGATGTGGCCCTAACTTACTGCCAGCTCTCATCAATGAAGCTTCTACCCCAAACTGGCCTCTTGACTGTCTGCCCCAAATACTATTAATGCATTGTCTCCACATACCTCTTTCATGCCACTCTTATTTCCCATGGAAACAGTACATACTGGGGAGGTTGAGGTTCAGTTACAATCCCATCTTTTCTCTGAAGTCTTTCTTGAGATGCCACACTGACATTTAGCGATCTGTCATTCCTGTGAACCTTGGTACTTTCCACACACTAGCTGAAGACAGGGATGGATTTTTATAGCTTTTTAATGTCTTCCAACATGTAGCACAGGCCCTAGTACATTAAAAATGTTCAATAATCAATAAATCGACAAATATTTACTGAGCATTATCTATGGGCAACACACTACACTGAACCATATTGAAAGGATTATCCACCCATATAATGGGTTTGGGAAAACAAATCCAATAGCTTAATTGCAAACTGAGATAGCAGTTAATTGCCAACTTAATTGCCAAAGCTACCTCAACAGAGTATAATACATAAGAAAACACCTTTGACTAAGAAGCTGTGGGACTCAAGATACATGACTCTTTCTAACTACTCCAAAATCTGGAAAAATTCCCTTTCCCTCTCATTACAAAAAGATGAAATAAGAGTGATGTGTTTTACATTTGTGCCCAAAGCAATGCTGAACACAGAATCTCAGAGCCCCTTCAGGCGGTTCCCATCTTCTGGGCATTACTATGCTCTCTAGAGGAGGAATGAGCTTGAGGAGAGCTTGGCCTGTCCAAACTCACAGAAGGAGGGAGTAGTAAGGCTGCCCGTGTGGGGAGGCCCCACGGCAGGAAGCAGCTGAGCTGATCCAGGATTCCTGGAGGTCTGTCGGACATAGGACTTCCTCTATCACCTTACCTGTGAAAATTGGCAACCTCCTGTAATTCACTACCAACCTGGTAGTGTCTATACATGCTAGCAAAGTCAAATATCTTCCTCTGGGATCCAATTAGCTTGAGAATGGTCTTCCACTTTCCTAATGTTCCAGTTCAAGCGAAGAGAATACTCAAGAGATGCAGATTTTACTTCCCGTTCTGCCAGGTACTGAGTGAATTCTAATAAGTTGTCAAAGGGAGATAATAAGACCCAAACTGCATACTTCAAAGGGTAAATGTGAGGATGAAATCAGATAATGGATGGGAAAGCAATTCGAAAGTAAAAGCAGTATACAAATGTATGACAGCAATGGCTGTGCTAGAGGTAAAAGACTCCACCGAGAAAATGTTTGAAACTGAATGGATGGTTCTGTCTGCACTAGCAGTGTGCTGTCCTTTCTTTATATTCCACTCATTTCATTTTGCAATTAGGTCCCTACTATGCACAAGATAGCATTGGTATGCAAAGATGAAGTTGTAGATTCTGCTATCATGGACTTTACATAGGAGAGAAATGCACATTTGTGATACATGGAAGAGTGAAGTTCTACAGGAGAAAGTAGTTGGGGGGCAGGTAGAGAAAAGGGGAGAGAACAATCAGAGACAGCCTCGGAGAGTCTCGGAAGCCACTTCTTCCACCAGTCACTTTAACAACAGTACTCTTAGAGACTCTTCATTTCAGAAAGTGGCTTGAAGGTCTTGCATGTTTTTATCTTGCAATTTTTCTTGAGCTAAGGCAACTCAGTAAATGGGGGGAAAGTTCTCATTCATGGAGACAGCGGTAACTGAGAGAGAGTCCCTGTTTTCAACAGCTCACAGCTGAGAGGGGTTCCCAACAAATAAACCAGCAACTCAGTACAGATGCTAATGAGTCAGAGGACAGGGACCCAGCTCAGGGGGCCATTCAGGGAAGACCCTTGGCAGAGGAGGTGTAGCTGTCCTGACTCTTGAAGGATGAGTGGACATTGGCCTGGTGGACGATATATGGTGGTGGTGGGGAGAAAAGGCATTTCAGGCAGAGGGAACAGCACATACAGAGGAGCAGGGGCACAAGAGACCAGGAAAAGCTTAGACACAGGAATAAAGAGGGACACCCACATCCAGAAAAGCCTTGCAAACCATGGCACAAAGTCAGGTTGTTATTCTGAAGATATCTGGGAGTGTACACAGGGTGAGAACAGGAAAAGAAAAGAGAGGATGGATTCCAAGAAATACCAATATTTGGCAGACAGAGGAAGAAGAATCCAGAAGAGTCAGAAAAAAATTGTATCTACATGGTCTCCATTCTTTTCACAACAGACTTGGGTGACAAAATGTCAGCTGGGATTATCCACTCCATGTTTTAGTTGGAGAAAATAAGACAGAGAAAGGTTAAATGTTTGACAAGGCCACACGGTGAGTGAGGGAACCAGAACCGAAACTCTGTACTCTAACTCCTAGCCAAATTTACCTGCACTGACTCTAATTTCCTTCATTCTGAGTCACACTCTTAGACCTCTTGGACCTACAGTACTCCTCTTCCTTGTCATTTAAGCCTTAAATCATCAAGGTGTGTGGTTCCAAGCAAGGCTACAATCCCTGGAGACAGCTAAATCAGATTAAGGTTATTATTCTTAATTCTACTTAATTCTCATTCCATACACATATACCAAGAGAGAGGAAGACAGGGAGGAGGAGGGGAGAGAGAAGAGTACTTGACTTGGGGCCAAGGGATAGATCAGTAACCTGAGATGTGAACATTAAATGCCTTCTTCCTAGCAGGGCACACCACTGGGTCACCTTGCTGAAAGGAAGAGGGTGGATAGGTGGATGGGCATATGGTGCTGGAGGGGAGTAAGTACCCACTAAACAAACAGGGGGTGGGCGGGTTGCATGCACAGAGGAAGCAGAGAACAAAGGCCTCTCACTCTTCATGCAAAATCCACAGTGTTAAAAGGGCATCAATATTGGACATTTCTCACTGTGACATTTTGAAAGCCCAGAACAATGGTTACCCTCTGGGGACCATGGGCTGTGTGCCCCTAGGCCTTATTCAATGATGGCTGGCACATCCCATATGCTTGGTGAACTTGACCTTGGGAATCAGCCTCCCATGATGGTTCTACGTCACTTTGGTCTCTTTCCTTACTGAGAATTCCAGTCTAGGATGAATGGCTGGATTCATTCTGGGAGCAGAAAAACCACTCCAGGAGTGAATCAGAAGGACCCAGCCCTGGTCCCCTTGCCAGCCATTGAGCCAGGAACTGAGTGCAATTGTGTGCCCAGGCGCCGGTGCTGTTCCCCTCTTAGAGAGAGGGGGTCAGGGTCCATGCGAGAGATGACGTAGAAGCCCTCTAAAGAAGAAGAGAATGGAATCTCAGCTTTGAGGGACAAAGCTGCCCTTTTGGTTGTGACCCTCAGTAAAGGAGGTGCCAAGATGCCCATGCACTGGTAAATTAACTCTACTGGATAAAATCTTGGCTTTTGCTAGACAGCTGATGTGAATTTCAATTCCTCTCCAACCTGACAAAAACTCCAACCTGAAAGTTTTTCAAGAAAAACTTTCTGCAAGATGGGTGGAAACTGTGTGCCTAAAGATCACCCAGAGAATCCTTTTCCTTTAGTGAACTCTGCTCTACTCTTGCCCTGAGATTCATGAAGAAAATATTGATTCCTTTTTAAAAATTGTAAACATCAACCTAAGCAATAGGAAGCACCTGTACTTTCTGCATTTTACTTTGAAAAACTAGGTGAGAGAACTGCATTCTCAAGATGCAGCACGCAAGAAGATATCTACATCACAAGATTGGGGACCCAGGCTGACACTTTAAGGGAGTCATTCCTGTAGGAAAGGGAATCGAAGGACTGCCCCTTTGCCTATCACTAACTAGGTTATAACAAAATGGGAAAGTTAGCTTTTTAAGGCTCCAGCCCCCTATGGGCTTCCTGGAGCAAAGGTGGAGGGAAAGGAGCTGCTCCTTTCCTGCTGGGGCTTATTAGGGCATTGCTTGGGGCTTCCCTCCACATGCTGGTGCCCCCTGTCTGACATTTGTCCATCAATCTTCCTCTAAGAAGCAGGGGAGAAGAAGGGACAGAAATGGTTTAAATTTTGCATGAGAGCTCTCCTTGACACTGACTGACATCAGCTGTTTGTGGCCAGGGCTTAGTGTCCCGATGGCCAAACGTGAGCATGTATGAGCCCTCTTGAAAGATATCCTATCTTTCTTCATCATAGCTAGTGCACTTTGTGTAAGGAAACAAGCTAGGCTCTGAAGACAAAGTGGCAAACATGTTGCATACACTAACCGAATCTGGATTCCGAAAGGATTGATTCACTCTGTACACCTCTGGGGTGGTCCACGCACTCATCCGAGCATACTCAGGGATACCCTGAGGTTTGCGTTTGGGACATACAGGACCTTGGGCCTGAAGGTCAGGTCCTTGAGGGCAAATCGAGTCTTACAAAATAAATCGCTCACTAAACATTCTGAAGTGTCTCCTGGAGCCAAGTATCATACGGTTCTGTAGCAACGTACCTGCCAGCTCTGGAGCTGTGACTCTATGACTCCGAGCCTCTCTGGCTTCTCTTCTGGAAGCCTGATAGTTCCCATGTCGTTTAGGCTCACCTAGGTCTATTTCAGACGGAAAGCGGTGAGTGGGACATGGCGGTGGACATGACGAACACGAGTCCGACCCCGGTGTGGGAGTGTGGGTGGGAGTGTTTTAGGTCTGTCCTCTTTCCAAAGATCAGGGAGCGTTTGTCTTGTGAAGACTGTGACACGGGGCTAAGGTGAGTCATCTCAAAGCAAGCGGGTTTTCGGTCAGTGAATGGCCACGGCGGGGGCCACACGGCTCTGGGGCTGCTGGGAACGGTGGAAAGATGCCCACAGGGGAGGAAGAAGACACTCTACCTTAACGGGTATTTACAAAAAGAAGGGAACGAGCAGCTGGGAGAAGACGGGACCGGTTCCTTGGGACATTCAGAGTCAAGAGACGAGACAGACGCGGGACCTCCAGGCCCACCTCCCGGGACGTCCCGTCGGGGCACCGGAGGCAGGCCCCACGAGCGACGACCCCGGAGCCGGGGCCCGCCCGGGCGGAGGATCGGGAGGGCAGGTCGGGCGGCGCGGGCACGCGCGGGGACGCAGGGCGCGTCGCATCGCGGGCCTGGGGCGCCGAGGGCCCTGCCGGCGGAGCCGCACTCACCAGCTCATGGTCCCGAACCTGGCGCCGCCGCCGGGGGCCTCCGCCGCAGCTCGCTCCTCCGTCCTCGGGGATCACTTCCGGATTCAGCTCGTCTCCAGGAAGTGACGCAAGGCCCCGCCCCCTCCGCCCGGAAGAGGCGGCCGGGAGGGCGGGGTCCGGCGCGTTAACCCTTCCGCCGCCGCCACCGTGGGCTGCTCGCTCTGGTTCCCAGGCCCGCGACCCTCAAGATTTGGGGACCCCCGGTCTCAGCCTGTGGGCGCGTTTCTGCCTGCAACACTGACCTGTCGATTCTTTCCCGCCGACTCCACGTGTCGCTGAACCGGGTCATGGCCTAGTTCTGTCTAGAGAGAGGTTTCCTAAGCCAGGGGCAGGAGCAGTCCATGGCCTAGCTGGGAGGGAGCCAGTGGGGAGGCGGCCTGAGGGAGGCTGAGGTCCAGGATATGGTGGTCTGTGTCGCTTTGAAATTGCGTGCCCTGTGCATGCGTTGCCTGTTGCAAAGCAAGGGATCTTTCCCTTCCAGATGGCAGGGGGCTGGCTCTGAATATGCATGGAAGAGGTGCTTTTCAGGTGGGAATGGTCTGTGGACTCAACAGGAGAGGTCAAAGAGGAGAGCTGCACCAGGTCTTCAAGCCCTTCCCTCTACAGCACCCGAATGATGTCAATGGTCCCATTTTCTTTCTATCCATTCATTTTAACATATTCATTGAGCTCCGAGGATGTGCCAGGTGCTGTGCCCACCTCAGGGATACAACCATGAAAAAGAAGTGTGGCTCCTGCCCTATGCCCTCCCAGACTTACTACTTAGAGGGAGAGGTAAATAGCAAAGTAATAATAGGTGATGGGAAAGAACAGGAGCCGTGGCAGCCCGTAAGGGACCCCACTACCTGCATATGAGGTTTTATTGAGGGCGAATCATGCTAGCCAGGTGAATCTGAGGTCAAGGCTGGGGAAGGTCAAGGCAGAGACAACTTTTCTTGGCTGAAAGGCAGATTGAGTTCCATGCAAGCATCTTATCTGTCTCGAGTCTCCCAAAGTCAGACTTCAGGGCCCTGGTCCCTCACAAACTGCCTGGGGTTCTGAGCCATGTTGGGCTCCTCACCCTTGAGAACCTCCTTGCTTTAGAAGAGAGAGAGGAGTGGGCAGTGGGGCCTGTGCAAGTACCTGCTGGGCCTTCGGGGGCCTTTTCTCTAATTCTCCTTAAAATGGACTCTAGTGCTTTAAGGGCAGCCTGGAATGTAGCTAAGCCAATGAACTAGAGCACAAGACATGTATGATTTGTTCTGACCTTCTAGGGCAGGGTAGAGGGCTTGGCTGGGAGGAGAAGGGGAGCTCATAGGACCGTCCACAGCAGGCAGTCTCATTTGTGTTTTCTGTTTCCATTCTTGAGTGTCTAGAGTTCGACGCAGTAGAGTTTTCCATTAAAGGTTGGGCCTTCAAGCATATGACACAGATCAGCTTTATCGCCATGTTACTGCTCAGGTTACAGCACTAGAGCAGCCTTGAAGATAAGAGGATGGATGAAGTCACCAAAGGACAGCTAGAGCAGAGAGTGTCAGCAAAGGGAGGAACAGTCCTTAATACTTTGCACAGGGTGTGTTGGATGGAGGGGTGTGTGTGTGTCTTGTTTTCATGAGCCTTCTGGCACTTCAGCACCTGTGGAGGACTCTGCCACCTGCTTCTTCCCTTCTCCATATTTGGTCTCCCTTAGTTATTAGCCCACGGTGCTAGAGCATTTCCCAAAGCATTAGCCTAGGCAGCTGTCATATACCAGAAGAAGTCTGTTTCAGGGCTGTGGGGGTAGCAGATACATCCCACAGGGCAAAAATGTTGAGTTCTAGACTAACAGCCTACAGGGGTCCTGGGCTCTAGTTCCATCTTTGAAACTATGACTGACCTAAGAGAAGTCACATTTCTCTTCTGGGCCTTGGTCCCATTGTTTAGAAGGTGAGTAGATGGATAACATCGCCAAAGTTGCTAACATTTTGATTTTCCAAGTTGATAATCTTGTTGACTCCAGAGGCCCTTGAGAAATAGAATGGGGAAAACATGTGAGGTGGGGCCTGAACCGAGGGGCAGCCGAGAGCAGGTTTGAGAAGTCAGTGATGCCCAGGGATAAAGCCAAACATAAACCTTCTGGGAGGAAAGGATTCAGCCTGAGGCCCACAGGGGCTGTGCTGCTTATCTTCAACCCCCAATCTTTAATGTAGCCAGCAGGACTTTTGAGGTACTGGGAAGAATGCGGGCCTCCTAAGAGTCTATCTGGAAAGATTCTGCTCTTCGCTGAGCTCTGTCTCCTTATCTGAGGCTCATTTGCTCCACTTGAGTTTTGCTGGGCTGAGGATGGATAGTTGGGCAAGCTGTGGATCCATGGCTTCCCTCCATGAGCACAACATCTCCAGTGTGGTGTTAATCTGGGGAGCTGAACATGAGGAAGCACAACACATTTCTGACTGTTGCGGAAAACTAGCTGCAGTTTCCAGACCCAGGGTCGGGAGCTATGCCTTTTGTTTTTGGAACTCCAGGTCAGCACCATATAGTTGAACCTGCCCCTTCAGGGGAGGAATGGAAAAGAAGCGAAGGCAGTTCCTAAGTGGAAGCTGAGAGTGCAAGAGCTTTGAGTAGAGGTGGATGCTCCTGGTTCCAGGTCTAGTGAATACTGCTTCCTCCCCATAAGTCTGAGCTTGCAGTTAAAGAGTGTTCAGGTGGCAGAGATCTACTTCAGGGGACAAAGCTTGGGACCATAGGGAAAGCAGCCAAGAGCCAGCTCTGCTGCCAGACTCCTGGCCTTTTCTTGAGATTGGTAAGCAGGTACTACTCTCTGTCCTCATCGTTATGTGCCCTCCTGCAGCCTTCCCTCTAGAGAGGCTGATCCTCCAATTCTTTCACATGCCAGCCTCTAATCAGCTCAGAGCAAGGGTTCTGTGACTGGACTGGGGGCATTAGGGTCTTCATTAGAGCATGAGGGCTGAGACTGAAGAGAGTGAGTATGAAGGGGCCAAATTGATGGGCTGAGCTTCATTGCCTCCCTGCAGGCCTGTGCCTCAGGGAGGCTCCTGCAGCATAAATGAAGACCTGGACCCTCAGGTTTCTATGTGGCTCCTTCCCCCACTTCTCTCTGCTCTGCACCTACTCAGCAAGATGTCTCAGAACAACAGTTTCTTGGGCATCCATAGGCCAAGGATGTGGGAGAGGAGCAAGGGTGGGAGAAGATGAAAGATATCCGAGTTAGACTTTCCAGTGGTGGGAAGCCCACATCGATGGCTCATAGGTCGTGGTGAAGTGGCAAATCAGAAGCCGGGCTGGCAAGCAGCAGTCAGGGCCAGGAATAGCTATCTAGACCTTAGCTCTGCCTCCAAGTAGCTCAAGAGAGTCTCTTCCTCCCTCAGGGCCTCATCTTCTTTGACTATAATGTAAAGAGTCTGGGTTAGAACCCATGTGCCAAGTCAGATTCCTGTAACTGGCTGCTGAGCTGAGGAGACTGAGGAAATCTGCCATTGATGGGAAGTTCTGTGATTGATTAGCAATGTCTGCCTTGGATGAGTAATAGAGCTGTGATGCTCTATTTAGTATTTTGTTCATTCCACTTTAGTATTTTGTTATGAGTTAATGATTGAGCCCTCACAACGTGCCAGGCACTATTCTAAGCAGTTCGTATTTAATCTTTACAACAACCCTGTGAGGCAAGCACTGTTGCTATCAGCCTGGAGGAACTGAAGCACAGCTACTACGTGGTGGAACGGAGAGTCCAATCTGTGCAACCTGGCTCTGATCCTCATGCTTTTCGCCACTGTGATGATTTCCGAGGTTCCTGACAATCTATGTTTCTGTCAGGGCCAGGTGGGGGTCAGAAGCCAGCGGACTGATGGAGCCAGGGGAAGCACAGAAGAGAGTGGCTGGGTGGGGGGCAGGCCAGCACACTACTGGGCACCTAACTAAGAAGGATGATGCTTGCCCTCAGATTGGGAGCTTCTACATGCTTCCTCCAGTTTGGAGAGCTCGGGACCAGCAGGTGGCAGCACCTGGCAGAGCGAAAGAAAAGGGCAGATCCCGACTTGGCCTGGAAGTCCTTCAGGGGCCAGACAGCCCAGGTGTGGAGGAAAGCAAGAACAGCCAAGGGTCCAAGGAGGAGGCCTTGAGCCTCAGACCCAGAGGAGCTGCCGTGGCCAATGCTTTCCTTTCCTTCCAGCAGCAGTGCGAGCCTCTCTGCTTGCATTTCATGGTGGCTGCTGTGGGCTTTTTTTTTTTTTTTTCTTCCCTCCACTCTGGGAGAATGACTAACTTTAAGGACTAAAAAAAAAAAAGTGTTTTGATTACACTGCCTTTTTACCAACTGGGAGCATTAGTCACCGTGGATTGCTGCAGATAACGGGGAAGGCAAGCAGCATCCCCCTCCTCCCCCTCCTTCTCCCTGATTAGCTCACAGAAGCCAGGGAGGAGACTCTAGTGAGAGAGAGTGCACCCAGGAGGGAAAACAATCCCCCCTGGACTACGTGCATCCCAGGAATCCATTCGGGATGCTCGGATGCTCGGTCAAGAC
Source organism: Cynopterus sphinx (assembly GCA_030015415.1). Classification (NCBI taxonomy): domain Eukaryota; kingdom Metazoa; phylum Chordata; class Mammalia; order Chiroptera; family Pteropodidae; genus Cynopterus; species Cynopterus sphinx. The sequence goes on along the minus strand of CM057390.1, from coordinate 46,214,842 downwards.
TGGGCAGCACCCCCGACAGCTTGGCCCCCAGTAGGAGAGGCCCACTGGAAAGAGAATAGGCAGTAAGAGCACCGAGCTCACTGCTTCTGGGCTCTGAGTTGACTCTAGGTGGCCTGTTCCTGCAGGTGGGTCCCGGGTACACCTGGGAAAGGGGAAGTCGGGAACTGGCTGCTGAAGACTTGGTTCCTGAGGCGGGGCACTGGTGGCTAACAAGGATGAGGGCGAGCACACAGAGGAGGCCACAATTCCAGCGATGTGGGGCTGGCGCATCACGGTTGTGAGGGGACTAAGAACTGCTGCCTTGGGCCAGGCCTCCAGGTGGACTGGGGTTGAGAAGCTCCTGCAGGTAGGGGTGGTACCCATTTTCCGTGCCCCACACTGCAGCATTCTCCCTTCCTCTCCATCCCCACAGGGGCAGTATCTGGTGTTTTGGGCACACCTTCCTAGCCAAAGTGGGCTTTCCTCTGCCACAATGGGTGGAGGCCCTCGGGCGCTCTCCCAGTCTGGCCTGTTGGCCAGGGTGCCAGAGGTGGGAGCTCTGTGCCTTGTTGGGGAAGGCACCGAAGCAGGGAGGGATGGAGCTGGGCTGCCTCAGGGACAGGCCAACCCTGTGAATCCAGTTCTCATGGCCCAGCCCTCTGGCGTATCCCCCCACAACTTTGCTCCACCCTGGTGAGAAGACATTTATCTGAATGGCCCTTCAACTTGTGGGCCACTTGTGGGTATCTGTCTGAAAAATCCCAAGGATCAGGACAAATAACCCTTGGACTATAACAATAAAGATAAAGAAACGATTATTTCCACATCTCCCAAGGTCAAAGTACTTCATCTTGATTTTGTTGTTGCTGGTTCTGTTTTAAAAATAAAATATTCACAGGCGTTTGGTGTTCTCTGACCTCTAAAATCTTATATGGCAGATGAGGTTGAAAAAAAGCTTAAAGAAATTGGGGTTGAAAGAGGAAGGAGTGGGTTCTCCCAGAAGGAGAGGCCTGGGAGATGTCATCCTTAGTGCCCCGGGCTGTAGCTGGCCATAGAGAATGTCCAAGTGCTGAGGCTGCAGTGTGGTTTGTCCCATTAGGCCTGGCGTGTCTCTTCAGACTTCGCTCTCCTGCATGTCCCGCAGCAGGCCTTGGGGCTCCCCACGCCCTTTCTCTCCCCTTTGTAGTTCCCCATAGTAATAACTACCACTGCAGAGTCTTATTGGCACCGGTCTCAGCATTTTCCACTTATTATATAATGTAGTCTTCACAGTAATGATGAAGCAGCTCCTCTGATTATCCCTTTTTATAGATGAGGAAACCAAGGCCAAACCAATTGCCCAAGGTCATAGAGTTGGCCAAGTGAGGACAGGCGTTTAAACCCAGGCTGCCTAAATCGCCTTGGAGTAGAAGAGTAGCAAAAGGGGTCATTCCTGCTAGAGGGAGCAGGCGTGGATGGAAGACTCACTCTTACATGGCATCTTGTTAACCCTTGCCACCTCCCCGAAGGAGGACAAGGAGGCTTGGTGATCTTGACCCCAGGAAAGCCTGCGAGGAAAGTCTAACTGAAGTGCTGGCTGCAAAGGCCATGCCCTAGCTGTGGCACTGCCCAGAGGTCATCTTGCAGCCAGGGGGGTACCCGCTGCTATCAGACAACTGCATGGGGTGGGGGTCAGGCTTTGAGCTGATTGTGGGTGACAGAGTAGCCTCTGACTTTTGTCCCTGGGCTGGAATAGCCATCTACCCTCAGCCGAAGCCACAGAGTGTCCCAGGTGAGCACAGACCCAAGGATGGCATGTCTTTTCCTAGGGAATCCTCGCAGGTCCCACATGTGGTGAGAAGCAGATCTAGGGAGTGGGGAGGGCTGCCCTAGCCTGACCTTGTTCCAGGCCTGGCTGCCCAGTGTCCACCCCCTGCTGCTGTGGCCGAGACAGCCCCCAGACACCGGCAGGGCAGGTGGCAATTATCCCTGGGCACTGATTACACTGCAGGGCCAGCTGGAGCCCTAAATAGCCCAACAGTTCAGCCTGGCACAGGGAGTAGGGGAAGAGAAGGGTCCTTCGGGGGAGGAAGGGGCAGGAGTGAGGGGTGCGTGGGATGGGTGTGTTTGGAAGGACTTGGGGGTGGGGGAGGAGTTCATGTCAAGGCTCCAGCCATCCTGAAGGTAAATCTGGTCACACTGAGAAGGTGGCACCCCACAGGAGGGGCACGTAGAGAGGCTCTCTCTCATGTATCGAGGGAACCAGTGGTGCCACTGAGGCTGGGACAACTGCCCCGCTCCAACCCTGGCTCCCTGTATCTCTGGGCTGATCAGGAAAGTATCTCCAAAGAAGGTGCACAGCTGGGTGGGGAGAGGCTAAGTGAGGGTGAGCACAGGTGCCAACACCCCCTCACCCCGTCGTGGAGGGCCACGTGGAGGGCAAGGTTTGGGCAGCATCCAGGCCTCAGCCATCCCTTGCCTTACGTAGGACCGTGACTTCTTGGGCACCAGAGACCCTCCCTCAGCTCCTTTTCAATCAGACCAATGGCAGGCAGCTGCAGGCTTCGGAGATGAGTCTGTAGCCGGGGCCAGAGCCTTTGGGATGAGTGCCTCGTGAAGCATTGTCAGGGCAAGGAGGCCTGGCTTCTCGCCCTCCCACTTGTGGCTGTTCTCCCCTCTGCCAGAGTGCGCGGTCTCTGGACCTCTTCGAGGGGCGTTGAGAACGGCAGGCCAGCAAGGGTCAGGGAGAGTGGGGAGAACCCAGTTTCTCAAGCAAGACATGGGGTTCGGTGGGCTGGACCCTGAAGGCACTCAGGTGGAGTGAGGGGCGGGTTCCTTCAGAAGCCTCTAGGATCCACCCCCCTGAACCCTGGATCCTGCGTGTGTCTGTCTGTCCGTAGAGGTTTGCTTCTTGACGGACCAGCATGAATGCCCCCAGGAATGGCTGCCGGGGAGGAGGTATTGGATAAAAACAGAATGGAAAAAGAGAAATATATTCCCCTCCAGCATGCACCCCATTTTCATTCCTGTGTAAGTACAGACTCCTCTGTGTTGATCCCCCCATTCCTTCAAGAGCCCATAACCAGTGCAGCATCTCATCTTGTCAGCCATGGGGAGAGTCTGAGCTGCTGGTTCTTCCCCAGACCCCAGAAGCTACAGCTGAGGGATAACCTGGGCAGAGTTGTTCCCAATATTTGCCAACTTGGGGACAAAGCCGGGCAGAAATCTGACTTTCAGAAGTCTTTGATTGGGGTCACCTGGACCCATCGCACCCAGCATCTGTGCTTCTTCCCTCCACCCTGTGAGACCTGGCACCCACGTGGCAGCACCGCTCGAAAGCCGGACCCGGTCAGAGAAGGAGGCTTTCAGTGGCTCCAAACCACCTCTCCCAGCAACTCTGCTAATCCAAATAAGATAGGGAAAAGGCAGTGGGAGGAAATGATAGTTTCATGGTTATTTTCAGAAAGGAAACAAAAAAAAAAAATAATGCAAACAGGAGCACACCCTGCATTTTGGTACAAAATCTAGGAGTCTCGGGAAAAAGAACCTACAGTTCTTGCTTCTTCTTGTCCTTTCACCAGATGCTGGGGAGGGGTGCCTGCCTGGTGGGGTTTGGGCTGCTTTTCTTCAGAGGGAAAAGGAGTGAGGGTCTTCGGATGAGCCGGGAAGACCCTTCCTACTGCGTCAGGCAGGGAGGAGCTGAGGTGTCCTTGTCTTGTGGGCAGACAGAGGCCCACCCTTTGGGGGTGGAGGAGTTGGAAGGGGTGGGGAGAGGAGCAAGTGGAGAACTGGGAAATTCTGGAGCTGATGCTTGTAAAGTGCTGTGCCGTGTGTAGGATTGGTGGGCTGGGAGGGTGTGTTCTGGGAGCACGGTGCAGAGAGAGAACTGGAGAGGGGGAGGGAAAGCAGGAGAGACTGGGCTCGTGGGAGAACTGAGTAGGGCTGCTGTGTGCATATATGTCCAGGCTGGGCTCAAAGACAGGAGCTGGGCAACCCTGGCTGCTTGTAGGATGGACTGTGGAGCTTGCCACCAGCTCCAGAAGGCTGTGTGCATGGAGGACAGAGCCTGCCTTCTGTTCCCAGAGGGAAACTGGGCTTTGCTCTCTAATGCCTGGGCTTCCCTGGATAATGTCTGGAAAGTGCGAGGGGGTGGGAAGTGGTGACCTGCACCTTCGAGGGGAGGCGGAGGGGTTGTCTGGAAGCCTGGTCTCAGGGATTTTATTGGACTTGCGTGGAGACTTTTATAGGAAAGCCTGCGGAGACCTGGGAGATGAGGACATGGATGGGAGCAAGCTGGTGCATGCAGAAGAGGGACTTAGTGAACTAAGAATCCTCAGTGGTTGCAGAGGGAGACGTTCTAAGAGTAAGGGAGAGAAAGAGGTAAGAATGAGCAGACCCAAGAGAACTGGAAGGGACCTCAGGACGTCAGCTGGCCAAGTGTCCTGCCTGAGGCGGGAGAGGTATTATTATGCCCATTTTACAGGTGTGTCATCTGAGGCCCAGCAGGATTAGCTGCTGCATCCAAGTTTCCACGAGTGGTAGGGACAGGAGCTGTGGCGGAGGAATGGGCAGCAGGCACACTCATGTGACCTGCTGGGTGAGGTCTGGTTGGTGATGGGCGGTCTGTAGTGCTCAGGATAGGAGAAGGCCCTCCAGGTATCATTCTAAACAAGACGGAGTTAGGCCGAATATCAGAAAAATCCTGGTCTCAGGAGGCTGTAGGGCCTTGGAAGCCATGCACATGGAAGGGAAGGAGCCCTCCCTCCCAGCCTGCTAAACCAGACCGAGCCTGGGGACCTGGGAGGGTTGGGAGGAGATGGAGATAATGACTCAAGTTGTCCGACACAGGCTTGACCTAGGGGAGGTTGGGAAACCCAGCAGACGCTCCGGTGAGGTGAGGGATGGAATAAATGGGTGATGTTGGTTGGCGATAAGGGAGAGAGGGTGTGCCAGTAGGGAGAGGCTGCTGCTTCCTGGCAGCCTGATGGGAGGAGAATGGGGAGGAGAAGGTTGGGCTTTGGGTCAGGAAGAAGGAATGAGGTTCCAGGACCTCCTGTGAGGCCTCTCTTGAGACAAGGTCCTGGAAGGAGAGGCAGAGGCCCATGGGGGCCATGGGGGTGGGTTTGAGGTTAAATCCCAAACTGGAGGGTCTCCAGCAATAGGAATGCTCAGGGTGGAGGCCTGAAGGCAGAGCCTCTGCGCCCTCCTGGTCCCTGCTGCTCCCTCGCTGGGCAGGGGCTCCCTCCGGGGGCTGGATGCTCTCTGGGCCCTTCCAATCCATGGGCATGAGGCCTATCCATCCCTGTGCCTCAGGCTCTGCTAGAGAGTCTGGGTTGAATGAGACCCCAAACTAGGGCCCTCACTAAATGTCAGTTTGCTATGTACTTTTCAGGCAAATATGAAAGAAAGCATTAAAAAGCACATTGTAAGAAACAAACACAACCACAGAATATCTCCCCCCCCCAGCCCTGCCCCAGGACTCAGGCCAGAAGGAGCTAGAGTCAGGGAACAGAGGCCCCAGGGAGCCAGTGGGGATGGGGCCCTTCTGAGCAGCAGGAAGCAGGGTCATTTGGTTTGGGCCCAGGAGAACAAGAGCAGAGGCCTCGTCCTCATCCTGCCCCTGCTCAGCCCCCAGCTGTGGGGTAGGATGGGTCTTGTGTGCACTGGAACCTCTGGGCACCAGAGCTGGAGGTGCTATCTGGGTCCATCATCAGCTCTACTCACTTTTCTGACTTTGAGACCCAGAGGGGGACTGTGACTTTGCAAATGTAACAGCTTTGTCCTAATGCCAGAGGCAAGACTAGAAGCCAAGCCACCTCACTCCAGATACAGTGGACCCTAGAGGTATACAACTGCTTAACAACTACGTATAATCTCATTGGATGCAACTTCAGTACCCTGAGGCCCAGAAAATGAAGTTTCCAACAGTGAAGCGGGGATCATTCTTGAGCTGTTATCGCTGAGCCATCTGGACCCTGTGTGGCTTTCTCACCTGACTTAGTAAAAAGAGTTCGGACCTGCGTCTGGCTCTGCCTAGAACATCTGCCCAGAAGATTCACCTGTAGAAGGAAAAAAGCATCCTTCAATAGTCTTCTTTGGGCTTCTGGGACAGAATAGCTCTCTTCCATGATTTCATATTGCAGCGGATCCTCTCAACAGCCCTGCGGGGTAGGGAGGGTGTCGACCCCATTGTACAGATGGAGAACATCGGGTTATAAGACTGACTTGGGTCTAACACAGAGAAAGGCAGTGCTGGGACTGAAGCTACAGCTTTGGTCTTTTGGCTGAAAGGCCTGAGCTCTTCAACCAGAAGCAAAAGAGAAGCAGATGGGTGGGCTGAGTGGGGAGGGGAGGCAGAGGTCTGGCCATGTTTGGAACCGTGGAAGCAGAACTCCAAGTGCCCAAAGGGAAAAGGATGTGGGGTGGCTTTTCTTCTCAGCTCACCATTGTAGGTCTGGGCTGAAGAGTAGACAGGGGGGTTAGCCAAGGGATGCTCTATGCAAGGCCCATGGGAAATCAAAAGATGGTTCCCCCATTTTAAACCCTTCCCCAGCCATGGAAAAGTCTTCCCTGTAGCAAGGAGGAGCAACCAGAATGTACCACAGGGAAGCATCGTCTGGGTTGGACAACCTCCACCAAGCCAGCTGGGCAGACTCCCGAGAAGCGGGGCTGCTCTGTTTCCAGGGCCCTCTGGACCACTGGGATTTTATTTTCCTCCTCAGGGAAGGGACATGAGAGTGAGCAGCCCCATAGGCCACCAGGTGAACGTCCTGGGGTGGATCCCTTCTGCCTGGAGTCTGATGGGATAATTCGTGAAGAGCCCTTAGCACAGTGATGGACATGTAGTGAGTTCTCCATTGCTTAGTGGTTTTGTTATTACTGTGGGACCTGGGAGGGGACTTTCTGAGATCCTCCAAGAAGTTTCCCTCACTCACCTCCCCGTCTCCTCCACCTCTCCTACTTCCCACCAGACTATGATTTAGGTCCTTCCTATCCAGGACCACCATCACATGACACCAGGTCCAAAATATTAAAATTGTCTGTTTGTCTCCTTGATAGAATGGAAGATCCTCGAGGCCAGAGACTGTGTCCTGTTCGTGTTCATCTTTGTACTGCCTGCTATCCCTCACCCCCACCGAGGGGTGGGCACTGTGTCTGGTTTAATACCCTTTTGCTAAATTAATGGATGAGTGAATGAAATGCAAAGAAGCTCTGGATGGCGCCAAGATGCCAGGGAAAGGCAGAGACTGAGGGGGGCTTTTGGAAAGACGTGAAGTGAGAGACCAAAGGAAGGCAGGGTAAAGACATTTGTTTTCCTCCAGAATGAAAATACTTAGATAAGTCTATAGAAATGATCTTGTGAGACTGAGATTTGCAAAAATCCGTGGAAATAGAGCTTGTGGCAGGGAGTATTGTAGACCAAATGGTTTTAGGAATATCCCATCTTGCATGTTCAGGGCCTGGGGTAGGGGTGAGAATATGAGCATATTGGAGGAAACTGGCCCTCCACCAGCTCTTTTCCAAGGCAGGAAACACGGCCAATCCAGCCATAGACTTGGGGGGAGCTGGCTTTGCAGGAGCAATTTCTGAGAGATGAGGCCAAGGGAGATTCCCACTCTGAGGCTGGGCAGCTGGAAGAGTCATCCATCTTATTAGGAACTTGGCACCAATGCAAATGTCAACAGGAAGAGAAAGGGTTCTCGGGCTGTGGTTCTCAAAGGAGGCAGTTCTGTCTCTCCTTGGTCAAGCTGGAGTTTAGGAATCACCAGCGGCTTCTGAGAGGACATGAAAGAAAGGTTGAGAAGACTGCACCAGCGGGGTTATGAAGCGGAGCAGAGGAAGGGGGCTTTGAGGACTGAAAGGAGAGGCAGAGGAAGAGGACCCCTGTCCCATGGCTTGGCAGGCCAGGTACAGGTCATAGCTCTCCCCTGGGGTTGGGGACTTCTCCCTGTCAGCCTTCAGGGTTTGTTTGCTTTCTCCAGGATCTGGTTCCACACACCTCTCAGACTTCTTCCTATGGTTAACGCCCATCCTCACTTCTTTTCAGCCACTCTGGCTCCATATGATTCCTTCAACAGTCCAAGAACACCATCACCAGGACCTTAACATTCGTCGTCCCCTCTGCTGGCAGTGTCCTCTGCCAGATGGCCACATGGCCTGCTCCATCACTTCCTGCATCTGTGTGCAAAGGCCCCTTCCCCAAGGGGCCATCGTGGACCACCCTATATGTAATTGTAACCCCCAGCCCAGCACCCCCCAATCTTCTCCCTCAGCTGAATTTTTCTCCATAACACATATCACAGTATGACATAATACATATTGTTTTTAAAATCTGGAGAAGGGAAGCTCTGAGAACAGAGGGATTTTTTTTAATGTGTTCATTGCTATATCCTCAGTGTCTAGAAGAACATGTTGCACATGGTGGGCCCTCAACACATGTTTATTCCGTAAACGAAGCAATCAGCACCTTTCCCTGGGACCCTCCAGTCTGGATCTGAAATTCTGGCTCTGCCTTTACTGGGAATGTGATCTTGGACAAGTCACAGAACCTCTGGAGGCCCCCCTTTTCCTTACTTAAAAAGGAGTGCTGGCCCCTTAAGGTTTCTTATGACTCTGCAAATCTAGGGGAAACCACCCAAGCGGGTAGGATGAGGTAAGGACCCAGATGTCCTTGATTCTCTCACAATACATCACTTCCATGAATGAAAGCCTTGGATGGCGTTTCTGCCCCCAAACTAGAGTTGGGCAGGGGCGGTGTCCCTAGGCCTGAGGCTAGAAGCTGAGAACTGGCCAGAAGGCTGAGGTCAAGGACTGATGACTAAGAAGGAGCCCATTCAGGGAGAGGAATGGATGGGGAGGAACTGGGGCTGCTTCATTTCATTTAAATCCCTGATAAGGATCAGGAAGCAGGCAACAGCCCAATGACACATTAATTAACTTTGCATATGATACTGGATCAGGAAGGTGTTACATCCACTGTCTAAGTGGGAGAGACAACAAGACCTGGGAAGGGGTCAGGAACCAGGCCAGGAAACGGCAACAATGACAGTGGTTGTGGCCAAGAGGGGTAAGGACGCGTGTCCTCTGGGTGGATTGAGAGGTGGGGTGGCGGGGATCCCCTTTCAGAACACAGATGTCCACTGGACAGCTGGAGTTGGCAGTGACGGTGAGGACTCGAGTTCCTCTGGCCGTGTTGGAATCAGTGCAGCCATCCCCGGTGGAGACAGAGCCCTCTTTCTCACATCTGGTTTGGGAGATAGGGAAAGGGGGCAGGGTCAAGGGACAAGACAGATAAGTCACATTTATGGAGTGCCCACAATGAACCAGGCACCCTATACATGACCTCATTTGAACCCCGCGACAGCAGTGATAAGACAGGAGGAAACTGAGTGTCAGAGAGACAGAGATTTGTCGACAATCACACTGCAAGAAGGCGGCATAGTTGAGATTCAGATCTAGGATGGAGGTGACAATTTCAAAGCTGGTTAAGGACCCCAAGAGACCAGCCAGAGGAGCTGCTGGTTATCAAACTGCCTCTTAATTCCCATGACAGAGGCCTGAGCAGGTAACAAGTGGCCCAAAGGAAGCTTTCTTTATACCTTGGAGTCGCATGGACACCAGAAGTTTTCTGCCTTTCCTGCAGAAAAAGGTGGCCTGACCTTCCTAAGCAGTGAGGAGACGGGAACAAGAAGGAATGGAAGATCTTTAGGCACCTGGACAACCTGGAGGGGCAAAATACTAAGGAACAGAAAGTGCCAGAACTCTTGCAGCCTATGTTTGAGAAGACAAAGGGCCTCAAGGCCCAGTTCTGTTCTGGTCACTCATCTCTCTCCCACCCAGGGGCCTGATGCCTTCTGGGTGGGGGATACCCCCTGGGGTGAGCCACCCCAGAGAACACAGGTCCATGGACAAGGGTAATTTCCCTTGAGGACAGCTGGGCATCCCCAGACACAAAGGTGTCACACTTCTCTTTCCTCTAGGGAACTGAGAGGCAGAAGCATTCCTGAGACTATAAGTGGGAATTCAGCGGGTAACCCAATAGGAAACTCAACTCTGCTGTTGTCTGGGTCAGAAAACAAAACAGCCGTCTGTTTCCTGTTGGGTCATGATGCCACTATGAAAGTCTCGAGGTAAAGATAGCTGCAGGTCTGGGACAGGCCTCCCACGGAGAGCCAGCCTGGGATTGCGCTCCACGCAAAGTGAGCAGGACCCAGGGGACACCACTGGAACGACGACAACAGGATTGGAGGATTGTCGTGTCCTGGCCCTGAGAAGACGTGCTGGGGGCCACTCTGGCCCTGGAGACAAGACGCAGGTTAGGTGACATTACAGAAACCACACGATGGTCCAACTCCCACCCAACCTAGAAGTCAGGACATTTTGTTGAGTAGCCACCCCCATCTAGAACCTCGTGTTCTCTAATATTTCTTGTTTGTGGCCAGGTACTGTTTGATTAGCTCCTCAGACAGATTCTTCAGAAGCCTTCCTCCTGGCCACCTGTGTGTTTGCCGAAGGGAAGAACGAATTATTTTCATGGGGAGGTCAGTGGGCAGAGGGGCATTGTGCCCCAGGTGGCTAGCAGGGGTGGTGGTAGGGATTGCCCCAATTCCAGATCCCAGATGAAGCAGTCCTGAGGAGGGTGGGGAATGAGGATTCCAGGCAAAAGAGTCAGAACCTGGTTTCTTCCTGCTTGGGTGCAGACCTATCAAAGACTTTAGTGCAAATCCAGAAAAATCTCATCACACTGCCCCCAATCCTGGCCCACCTCTTTTCTTGTATAGGGCTGTGAAAGTGACCAATTGTTGGAAATACTAAAGACGGGGTAGGTGGGAAGCTTGATGCAGAGAGAGTGCTGAAGTTTCAAGAGCCAGGATGCTGAGAGAGGCTGAGGAGGCCAGACCTGTTTCTAGCCCCTGTGAATGACAGATGGGGAAGTGATCGTGTCCTCAGGGCTGTCCCAGGGACTCATGTGACTGAAGCGTTCCGAGATCCTCTTGGATCTTTTCTCTTCCTCTGGAGACCTCATTCCTCTCTGCACAAAGAGTACGTTTTCTACAAAGAACCACTTGGAATAGATTTAGGATTACGACCTATTTTTAAAACCCCATGGCACCTTTTAGAAAGTCATTTTCTCCTAGTTGTTAAGATTCTGCCAGTATGATTTCTAGCCTTTGGGACACACAGAGGCCTCCTACTTTCCCTGGTTTATTATTCCAGGATACCAGGGGAGCCAGTTGAGGCCAGGAAAAGGCAGCTCACAACCCCCTCATCTATGTCAGGCAAATTCTGGACTAGCAAAAAGGGATCAGTAGTGACTGGCCATAAGCTACTGCCTCCATTCACCAGAATTCACCTTGCTCTTCCTTTTTATATACTTGTGAATAAACATAGACACATGCTTAAACACACGCATCACCTCCGCCACCATATAAAAACATATGGCACTCCTTGTCCCCAGTTCTCACAAAGTAGCTCCTCGTTTATCCCTAACTACAGTTCGCTGAGTCTAATTTTGCAAGGAGTCATTGCCTTCGGCATGCCACTCCCGAGGGTGTGTGTGTGTGGGGGGGGGAGGGGGTACATCCTTTCATTCATTCCCCCAAACACCTCATGAGTTGCTTAGAAGGAGCGAGTCTTCTACCTCGCCTCTGTTTTCAGGCCTGATTTCGCTCCTGGGCCTTTCTTTAAAAACCTCCATAGTTTCCATCTCATGATGGCCTTAGCCAGGCCCTCCCTTCACCATCTCCCCACTTCATCCCTGAGTTTCAGGGTTGAGTTTCCTCTCCCTATATTTACAAACCCAGGCAGGTTGGGTTGGTGGTATGATGCTATCTGAGACAGCCTTATCTAGCTACAAAGTGTGAATCAGAGATTACACCACACAGGGCTGGTGCCAGCTAGGCGGGCTGCCACATTACCAAGTAACCCGGTGGTTAAACCAGGTTGGGTTGGGTAACATGAACCAATGGGAAGTGAGTTTATTAATCATGCAGCATAGTACACTGTTGACAAAAGTGCCATTCTGAAGACCTGGTTTGATTGGAGAAGGTGCAGGTGGGGCTGGATGCTAACTAAGAAGACACCCAGTGACGCTATTTTTCTCTGATAATATTCACTTGAAAAACACATAAGAATCTGGAAGGAACCGTCTAGTTTAGCAAAGAGATAGATTATATGCTCCACCACTAGGACTTTACAGCCATCATGGATTCCCTTTGCTAAAAAAAAGGATACCTCCTTGCGGCTGTACTTACAGTTGCAGTTCAGAATTTTTCAAGTTTCCTGAGGTGAGAGAAAGGAATTCAAGATGGCAGCCAGTGACCTAGAATTGTGTGGGTGAGAAACTTTAAGATTCCATACTGCATTCCCTCTACTGATCTCTCACTTCAAAAACATTCTTTTCTCAGGCCACAGCCCACCTGCTCCACTCAAGTCTGCCCTCAGCTTCTTGGTAACTCAACAGAAACATCACCCACATTTTTCACTGTGATGGGCCTGCAATGAGGTGGCAAGAGCAGTTTCTGAGCAGAAATGTTATACATTTCTGTCACCGTATGGCTGGCCTGGTTGGCATCTCAGACACCAAGACACTGTCCTGCATTCATGTGTGACAGTACATTTACATAGCTCAGTATCAAACGCTAAGCCCCCAATCTCTGATGAGGCAGATAACATGTGGGAATACGTGGAAGAGGAGCCCAGGAAAGTGTCTTAGAGGAAAGGCAGGAAGAAAGGGAGGGGGTCAGGGCCGACTGGTCCAAAGACTGCTGTTGGACAAGCCTCAAGGAGATAAAGAATTCTAAAGACTGCAGGATATAAGGTCAGGTGATAGGATAGAGCTGTGGACACAGGAAGGATGTGAAAGGTGCATGTCTCTTCAAGAGAGAGCTCTAGGACTGGCAGAGAAACTCAGTATAGGACAGGGAAGGTTCTGGGGAAAAAAGCTCAGGAAGGGAAGCATCACTTTCATGGGAGACAGAAGTTGTAATACATGAAGAATTAATGCTGGATAAAGCATTCCCTGTATGTTCTCCAAACCCAAATGTTCTTTCTTCTCTCTAAAGCATCAGATCCCTGGGTAGTTCATAAAAGCAGTTTTTCATCCAGGAGCACCTTTCTCAGGCAGCTACAAATAGTGAGGCCTGGAGAATCCCATTCAAGTGGGATTGAAGTTATAGAACTTCAAACCTGATTTTCCCCAATGGTCTGACCACAAAAGAGCTCCCAATCTCTCTGGTTATCTTGCCAACTCTGAAGAACCCCTCTCAAGTCTCCACCTGTTTTTCAAGCTTCAAAAGCTTTGGCAAGAGCACCACTCACTGTGGCTGTAGAAACCGTCTGGGTTCTGTTCTGGTGCTCCCCGTGACCATCAGAGCAACAGTTCATAAGCCAGGAGGTTCCCTTCTTTCTACCTTCACATACCCGTTCAAAATCAGAGAGAAGGGTTTTAGAAGGGTCCAGTCACCAGCCCTGAATCCCATGGCTTTATCCAATCTGTTCACCTAACCTCTCCAGCCGTTTTGAGGCTCCCAGAGAGTGGAGGAGAATCCTCTTCTCTTAGAACCACAGCGAACGCTCAGCACTGGATCGGAAATACCAGAACCCACACCAAATTCTGACCAACTTCCAATGACGACAAATTCCATGTTTCCACACAGAGTTTTCGGAGCAAGAACGGCAAAAGCAGGCATAAGAACCTATCGAACCAACTACCAGCCAAAAACAAAACAAGACAAAGAACAGGCCAAACCAAAACTTTATGCTATGAAAACAGAAAATAAAATAAGGAGATTTATAGGCCGGCTGATTGTCAGCAAACACAATATATTTACTGTATTAGCATTTGCTCACAGTGCAAATGGTACAACATTACACCATTTCAATATTTCAGTTTTTAAAAATGCTGTTTTCATTAACTATATTATATTGGCATAACAATGTGACAAAAGAGCAGATGAAATGTTGGTGAAGAATTTCACCTTTCACAATATCAAGCGTATTTTTTTAACCTTAGTATAAGGTACTATAAATCCAAGAAATAAAAACATCCACAAAATATATTACATCTGGTTTGTCTTTTTCTGAGTACTCAACTTTATACAAAAGTCTTTCAAAAAATATCATTCCCCATAGGTTTTCCTGTTTAAAACCTGATTTTTTTTTCTCTCAGTTCACATAAGTTAGAGTGCATTTTCTTTTGTTGTTTTTTTCAAACATGCAGACATATAAAAAAAATCTGGATAGCACAACCTTTTGGCAACAAAGTTATTTTTCTCTTAGTTTAGCTTAAATGTCTGAGAACAGTTTTATTAAAACAAAGGAAAACTCAGAGTTATCATGCAGTGACATGCATAAGCCAGAAGGAGCAAGGAAAAAATATTAAAGGATATCTGATTCCTCCTTCTAGCTTTGAAGTGACCAAAATTTTTGTTTTTAATAATCATCACATTATAAAAAGTATTCAGCAAAATACTGTCTCTGCAAAGAAAGATTTTACCCTTCAGCTGAAAAAATATGGGCCCTGCTGGCAAACTTCATCCTCTTCTCTCTCCTCCTACAAAAGTCCAGTACCTGGGAATCCACAATCCCCCTGCTCTTTGATTCTCCCCTTTCACTAGACTCCTTTTAGTATTATTTATCCACCACCAAAAACAAAACAAAACAAAACAAAACAAAAACAAACAGTGCTTTTTTTTCTCCAAAAAAAAAAAAAAAAGGTGGGAAACAAACGCATAAAGTGACTTTAAAAACAGACATTCTGTAAACTCCAGACTTTTGTTCCTTCTCTCTGGGCAGCTTACTGACCACAGGAGAAATGACACAAACAGGGGACAGTACATTCAGTCAGGACTATGCTGGAAGCTGTGTCACAGAGCAACCTTCCCTACTGCTCCACTTCAAAAGAGTCACCCCTGCGTGGAGAAGTTCTGGGGAAGACAGACGGGGGTGCCTGAGAAGAAGTGAGGTAGGGCGGGGAGAAGTTTAGACTGGGTTATGGAAAAGATGTGCCTCATTCGCCAATGTGGATTAATGCAAAGATCCCCATATTTTTGAGGAAAATTTGGACAGAGTTGTGTATGTGTGTATATGTACGTATATATTTACATACATAGATATATGTGTATATATACATACATGCATACATATGTAGATGTAATCTCAACAGTTAAAATTTTCATTAGAAAAAAAAAAACCACTTAAAGCTGTATGTCTACGAATTCTCTGTATTCCAGTGCACTGCACTGGATAGCCAAGTACCTTACATTTTATTTTGCTAGAATACATATTGTGTGTATGCTATATTTGTATATGTTTGTGTGTGTATATAGTGGATATACACACACATACACACACGCACACTCCAAATACATAAAGAGTTGAATTCTGCTGATGATCAAGGGTGAAAAAGTGAGCCTGCTTTCCCACCAATGGTGGGAAGGAGAAATGGGTACGAGTGAAAGAAAACAAAAAGATGGTGAAATGGGGTGGCTGGTTGAGGCCTGCCTTTCTGGGAAAAGATTTTGAAAGAGATGGGAGAAGGCTTAGAGGAGAGAAGGGAGGAGAGCTGGGTTTTGAGAGGAGGGCAGAGGGCAAACTCAGGACATAGATTTTTTTAAAGTGGGGCTGAGAAAATATATTTTCTAAAAGGCAGGTTCAGTGATGGCTGGCTGCTCCTTCTTCTCACAGATCAAACTGCCCTGAGGCCTAACAGGGAAGCACTAGATCAAGGAGGGGTTCTGAGGGGCCAAAACCTAAGCGGCAGTAGCTACACTGCGGCGATGGAATCCGAGGCATTTCTGTAAGAAACATTATTTTCGAGCAGATGGAAGACCCGTCTCGTCTGGCCACGTGCAGGCCCCTAGCTCGGGACAGTCCCCCAGTGGCCTAGGGATTCGATCTGGGGAAAAGCCTGGGGTGGACACAACCCAGTTCAGCTTCAGAGTCTCACACACACCCGTGCGCGCGCGCGCACACACACACACACACGCACAGACACACTCACGCGAGCACGCACACTCGCGCGCATCCCCGCACGCAGGCGCGCGTGCGTGCGGCGGGCAGCAAGCTCTGCGCTTTGGTGCGCTCCTTACCCTCTCCCCCTCTCGGATCTTCGAGGGGGAACCGAGGGAGACGTAGGGGGACCCGTGAGGTGCTCGGGTCCGGCGAGGCTTGGGCGGGCCCCGCTTTCAGTCCCCCGCAGGTCCTTGGGCGCGGCCCAGCGGCCCTTGGATCAAGACGATCCGAACTGAACAAAGCCGGCTAGACGCCACCTCTCCGCCCCCACGCCTTGGCTAAAGGGGTGGGGGGTCAGCGAGGGGGAAGGCGCCTTCCGCCCTGGCCCCCGACCGTTGGCCGGCGTGAAAGGGTGGAAACAGGGGACATCGAAGGGGAACAAGGGACCTTACGTCCATGGAGAGGCCAGGGTGCGGCCCCCGCGCCTCCGTGGCTAACTTTCCCTCTGCTTTCAGGCGAGCAGCAGGGAGACACTGGAAGGGAAAAGTGGGGACCTGGGGGCCCGAGCCTCAGGCACAGGTGGTGACCACAGGGGCCAGGGACACGGGGGGTGCTGAAGAGGCAGAAGGCGCACCCCCCTTCTCCGCCTTCTTCTCCTTCTGCTTGAGGTGGATCTTGGCGTGGCGCTTGCGCTCGTCGCTGCGCGCAAACTTGCGGCCGCAGAACTCGCAGGCAAAGGGCTTCTCGCCCGTGTGCGTGCGGATGTGCGTGGTCAGGTGGTCGCTGCGGCTGAAGCTCCGCATGCAGATCCGGCACTGGAAGGGCTTGTGGCCCGTGTGGATGCGCAGGTGCCGGGTCAGCTCGTCCGAGCGGCTGAAACGGCGGTCGCAGCCCTCCGCCGGGCACGCGTGGGGCCGCTCGTGGAGCGGGGTCTTGCTGGGCCGGTTGGGGTACTTGCGGGGCCGGATGGGCTTGAGAGTGAGTGGCGGCTGGGGCAGGCTGCTGAAGCCTGGGTGGATCTGCTTGTCTTTGAATGCCTTGATGGTCTCCAGCGGGGTAATAGGGGGTGGGTTGACCCGGATGGGGTCCATGCCCTGGAAGGGCTTGTGCTCCGGAATAGAGCCCATGTCGTTGGGGTGGTGGTATAGGTTGTAGTCAGGAATCATGGGGAAGAGGTTGCTGTCCAAGGCCGGTTTGGCTGATTGGTAATCCTGGGGGGAATAGGCGAGCCCGGGGTTGCCCTGGGGGTCGTGGAAAGACACAGGCTCCGAGTAGAGATCACTGCAGTTAGAATAGGGGGGCAGCGCCGGATACATGGCCTCCACGTCGCTCTGCGGTGGCTGCACCATGCTGGTGGTGGAGGTCTGTGAGCTGAGTGCCCCTGAGGCCGGGGGCACCCCCAAAATGCCGGCGCTCATGAGGCTAATGATGTTGTCCTGGCACCAGTTGGAAGGGGAGTCGAAGGCGAACTTTCCCAAGTAGGTCACGGTCTTGTTGCCTGGGGCTGGCTGGAAGGAGCCCGAATAAGAGAGTTCGGGGTTAGGCTTCTCGTTGGTCAGACCGATGTCCATCACATTCTCTGCGGAGAGCGGGGTGGGGGAGAGAGGGGAGGGGTGAGTGAAGCCAGGCCGGCTCCAGGGCCGGGGCGCCCAGGTCCTTGCCCAGGTGTGGAAGGCGCGGCCGGGTGGAGCGCGCAGCGCGTGGGGTAAGAGGATCGCTGCGCCCGGCGCACAGCGGGCGGTGCCGCGATCCCGGGCGCAACCTGGAGACGGCAAAATACTACGGATCGGGGTGTGGAGTGGCTGCTGCACACACACCGCACACGCCGCGCACACACGCACCACACACACACACACACATATCCACGCGCGCGCGCGCGCGCGCCAGAAGCATTGTTGTTTCCGAGGTGGGGCGGGCAGGTAGCTGCAGCTACAGGTAGTTTCAGACCCGGAGCGCGCGGGGCTCTCGCTCTCTACTCGCACAACTCGGCCTCTCCCCCTAGCGCTGTCCGCGCCGGGGTGCCGAGCCTCTCCTGCCCCGACGAAGCCCTCCGTGCGCACTGCGCCCGGGTCGGTGACCCCGAGGGCGCCGACGCTTTGTCCTCGGCACGTAAAGGGGTGCTGCCCGCCAAGGGAGCTCTCCCGCCGCCTAACCCCCCGGCCCAGCCACCTCCGGGCCTGAAGAAGCTTTTGGCTCTTGCTGGAAGCAGAAAGCTCAGCCTTAACAGGAGAGGGTGCAGGGCGGCGGAAAACCGGCCCGTGTCTCCACGGCGGGAGTGGCCACTCTTCCCAAGCTCCTCGGCCAGGCGGATCGCCCCCCCGGGGCAGCCTCCCCCCGCCCCGCGCGAGTGGACCCCCTCCCGCTCCCCTCCGTCCCCACACCCCCCACGGGTTTGCTGAACGCCCCGCAAAGGCAGCGTCGCAGTACCTCTCCCACCGCGGGGACTCCACGCCGCACACGGCTCCATCCCGGGTGGGGGGCTGAGGGAGTAAGGGGGGAGAGTGCGGGTGAAAGGGACGCTCGGCTCCTCCCGGGAAAAGGGGGGCGACGGCACCACGCCTTGCGCGCAGCCCAGCGATCGCGCCCCCTGAGTGGAGAACCCCAGAGCCGCTCGCACCTACCTCCCTCCGGTCGGCGGCTGCCCCCACCCGGGAGAACAGAAGCCTCTACCGTGGCGTCGCCAACCGAGCCTTCCCGATCGGGGAGGGGGGGAGTGGGTGGGAAAAGCAACTCGCCCCCCGGAAAATTCCCAGCGCGCCCCCATCTCTCCATCCACCCAGCCATCCACCCATCCATCCACCCATCCATCCATCCATCCATCCATCCATCCATCCATCCATCCACCCATCCATCCATCGCGAGCTCGCTCCCTCCTCCTCTTCCTCTCCCTTCCCTGCCTCGCTGCCTCGTCGCCTCCCCGCCGCCCTTACCTGTGGCCATCTGATTGTAATGGGCTACCGAGTCGCTGTTGCCGGAGAAGAGGTTGAGCGCGCTGGGGATCTCCTCGGGGTACAGATTGTCAGGCAGTTGGTTGAGCAAACTGCTCATGGTCACCGGCAGCTTCTCGGCGAGTTTGCCGGTCATAGCACTCGCGAGCTGTCGCCGCCGCCACCGCCACCACCGCCACCGCCGCCGCTCGCTCCTAACGCAGCTCCTAGGCGAGCGGCATCCGAGAGGCGATCCGTGGTGCAGGAGAAAAGCATGCGAGAGGGAAAGTTCGGGGGGAGGGGGGAGGGAAGAGGGGAAGGGGTGGGCCAGGGGAGGGGATCTTGTCTTTTTTGGGGGGTGGGTAAGGAGAGAGGGCAAAGGGGAGTAATCCTCTTGGGCGCCTCGGCTGGTGCTGAAGGAGGCTGGGTGGGGGGGGGCGTGTGCGCGGGGGGGGGGGTGGGCTGGGGGCAGGGCTGGGAGTGGGGAGGGGTCTCGGCCCGAGGGGGGTCGGACGCGGCCTGGGTATTGATCTCACAAACAGACACGCGCCGGCGGCCCCCCCGCCCCACGATCCACCACCGCCGCCACCGCCACCACCGCCACCACCGCCGCCACTGTCGCCACTGCCGCCGCCTCTGCCGTTGCTTCTGCTGCTGCTTCTACCAGCCCTGCCGCTGCTAGCAAGCTCACTGCTGCCCAAAAGCTCCCAGCCAGGGAACTCCACCAGCCTATTTATCCGAGCCCCGGGAAAGCTCCGTGACGTAGCTGCCCATATATGGACAGACAAAGCCCAGCCGAAGGGGCGCGACGTCACAATGGAAGCTCCTCACAATGGAACATTAGAAAGCAGGAAGCGGGCCGCGGCCGGCGCGCTCGCGGGGCTCGGAAAAAGGAGAGACACACGAGAGAAGGAAGGACAATTCGAGAGGAGACACAGATCGAGAGCAAAGAGGGATGCGACCCAACGTGGAGCGTCCAGCACCGCGCGCAGCGCGGGTTCGGGAGAGCCGTGAACCGCCCGTGTGTTTATTTTGGGTTTGCACTAGGAGAACTCGCTGGAGAGCGGGGTGGGGAGGGGGGGGAGGGTTAGAGTTGTTTGCAAGTGGCCTCCAACCCCCTGAGCAGGAAGGAAGAGCCTTGAAAGCTTTGGGCGACGTCCCTTTGCAGCCGGGGAACTTCTGGGAGACCCCGGAAGACGTGCACCCCGACCCTGCTCCCTCTGCTCTTCTCGCGTCCAGGACCCTGCCCTGCCCGAGACTGGGAGAAAAGGGAGCGCATCTTTTCGAGGATTCCAGCATGTCAGGGATCCCTGGCCCAGGATCCCGAGAACTTTTGTGCCGCCCTTACTCTGACTTGCCCCCACCCCCACCCCACCCGCCGCTCCCTGGGCCCCCCTGACCCTGCGCTGACGCTGCGCTGAGGTCCGTGGCGGGGAGACGCAGAGCTGTAGAGCATCTGTGCGGGAGGCGAGCACCCCTCACATCTGGGGGCGCCGATAGGTGGTTTTATTGGTAAAAAAGAAAGAATAAAGTTGAGCGGACAGGAAACACGTGCGCCAAATCCTCATCAATTCCCTAATGGTTCCGAAGCACCCCCTTTGGCCACGGGATGGCAGGAGGGCCCAGCGGGCCCAGGCGCAGTCGCTGTCTGTCGCTGCCTGCGAAGGGCCCGCCACTGAGTTGCCAAACCCATAGTCTCTGATACCTCGGTGCCCCACTCCCAGTCCCTACCCGCCCCCCTGCCTTCCACGAGGCTGTCCCCACCGCTGCCTGCCGTCGCCCTGCAGTCGAGGGCCGCCTGTTTGGCGACCCAGAGCGCTGTCACCTCCCGCGGGGGCAGCAGATCTCGGGGGCGGCAGTGTTCCCCGAGGCCTGCGCGCGGCCGGGCCCGGGGGAGGGGGAGGAGAGGAGGGGCGCGGGGGATAGCGACCCCGAATCACTTCGGCTTGGCGTGGGAGGATCCCCTCCTCGGTGGCCGCGTGGGCGCGGTGAATCCCGCACCCCCCGCTAGGGAGTCGGGTTGGGAGGCGGAGGGGACGTGGATTTCTCAGGGGGGAGTGGGAGTATTGACAAGGAGGAAGAGAGGATCCCCGGGCCTCACGCCGTGGGAGGGCCACGCGGGCCGGGGGCGCGTGGGAGGAACTCCCGAGCTGCGCGTCGCGATGGGGGTGGATGACAACCTCTCTCCCTCCCCTCCACTGCACTCGGTGGAGAGCTGGGGGTGGCTGGGAGGGCCCGGTCTCCCCCGGATCTTCTCTGGCGCTTCGGAAGGGGAGGGATTCCCGCCGCCCGCGAGCCCCTCCAGCACCCTGCCTCCTCCTCGCCCCGCCAGGATCCCCCACTCCGACACCGGGGAGGCACTGCGCCCCCGGGCTGTCCCCCGCCCGCGCGGCGCGCGCGCGGCGAGCGCTCTGCAGCGGTCCCCGCTCCGGCCGGAATCAGGGCGTGCAGCGCCTGCCGCCCCCGGCTCCCTCCCTCCTCCCTCCCGGGGAGAGGGGGTTTGGGGGGCGGCGAGCGGCCAGCCCGGGGGCGTGGGCGGGAGTGTGAGCCGGGCCGGGCGCGGGAGGGAGGGGCCGTGGCGGCGGCTGCAGGGAGGGTCGCGGGGCGGCGGGCCAAGCCGGGAAGAGCCATACAAGGAGCGGATCCGGTGACGCGCCGGCCGCGCCCCTTTCTTCTCGATTTGGCTGCGGATTCCGGTCCCCGGATTTGCATATTTTGGCAGCCGGTGGAAAAGGGAAGAACGGAACCCGCAGCCTTTAAAGGAACCGCACAGGCCGTAGCGTCACCTCGGGAGGCGGTCTGGGGAGTGGGGGGCGGGGGGCGTGAAATACTAGCCATCGGCTCCGGCCTCTGGCCCTACCGCCTGGCAGGAGGGGACAGGCGGGGAGCGGCGGCCACCAGCGAGGTTCGGCCTGTCCAGCCCCACTCACTCCGAGGCCCTCTGCGTCAGTCACCTCCTGCCGCGCGTGCCCCCGGGAGAGGCGGCGGGGTCTGCGCGGGGTCCCGCCCGGCGCCGGGGGATGCTGCGAGGTCGGCGGCCTTGGCGGATCCGCTAGCCCTAACCTGGTCTGCAGTGCCCACGTTTCCCCGCGCGAGGCACAGCTCAGCCTGCGGGGGTGGCGGCGAGGAAATGGACCTAGGTGCAGGCTGCCCGCTCCGCTCGGGAGAACTCCGCGGCGATGCACCCCTCCCCACCTGTTGAGACCTCCCTCTCCCCAGCAGAGGAGGAAGAGTGAGGAGCTAGAACTCCCCCCACCACCCAGTGTTGTTCAGTAGGGGCCCGCGTTAGGAAAGGCGGAGGAGGTGGGAGTGTTGGGGATCCTTGAGAGTTTCCAGGGCCCCAGAGACGGTGGAGGAGTGTGGCCACTCCAGAGATGGCCCCCAACACTTTTAGGCTAGTTGGACTTGTTGTGCCCGAGGAGAAGCAAGGAGGGCTTCCTGTCGCTCTGCCTGCTTATTACATGTTGGTGAGATTAAATAGTTTTTTGGGGGGAGGGGGCAAAGGCCTTCCCCACCTTCCTATGAGTCCTTGATATAAAATGGATGCCTTCAAGTCAATTAAATAACTATTCATTAAAACTTCAGTGTGACCTGGGACAAATTTCTTTCTGGGCCCGTTTTCTCATCTGTAAATTGGGATAATAATAGTACCTATCCCTTAGGAAGATTGATTTAGATAATCCCCATACAGTACTTATGCTAGACCCCTAGCAAGCACTCAGTGAATGACAATTAATTATTACTGTTAAACTATATTCTCTCCCATCCTACTGTGCGACAGAAAAGCCCGTTCCCCTTGGGCCTTAGGAGTGAGTTAGAGAGTAAAAAGGGCCAGCTATGGAACTCCATCCCATACCAGTGTGATCATATACTAGAAATACTAATGTTTATTATTTAGGAGGAAAGGGAAAGTTTTATTTGTGTGTCAGGTACCTGCTGGGCCCTGCACCGACACAGAAATGATTAAGGATTGGTATTCACTCTGCAGGAGTGCTGGTGGTGAAACAGGCAGGATACAAAGGAGTCACCCAGTTGCTCTTTAACACACTGGAGCACCCTTCTAGACTTTTTTAGTGGGTGGCTGTGGATTTCAAGGTGCGGCAGGGGATTCTGGTGCCCTTCCTTCCGTCCATGCCATGGAAGGAGCCATGCTGGAGAAAGCCTGCCTCTGCAAACATAGGTCCTCATTGCCTGCCTCTGCTCAGGTTGCACCCCACACAGGTGTCCCCTGTCATGCTGCATGGTGGTGGCAGACAGAAACCAGAGTTCTGTGGCAGGAGGGGACAACCCTGGATATGGAGTAGGGGGTGGGGTATTTGGAGTGGCCGCTTGTAGACTAATAGTACTCTCCTTTCTGATTGCCAGCTTTGAATTCAGCACAGGGAAAAAAAAACAACAACCTTTTCTTCTCTCCCACCTTTTTTCCTCTTTCCCTCCTGGACAGGGGCTAGGGTGGATTGTTTTATTGGCGGGCTTAGGTGAGATTGCCGAGGGCTCAATTACCTGAACTCCAAGCCCTGGACTTGTTAGGGAGCAAGTAAGCACTGGTTCAGGGTGTCCTCATCCTGGAGTTGGTGAAGAAAGGCAGGCCGGGGCCCCTCTGCAGCAGGACTGAAGCTGCTCAGTCCCCCTGGCTGCTCTCCCTTGAATCCAGGTAGCCTCACCACCTGCACTTGTGGTTGCTTATGGGGGCAGTGTGTGTGGATGTCTCAGAGAAAGGATAAAGGAAGGCGATGTGGCCCTAGACACCCACCACAGAAAAAGGCCAATTTGTTGCCCTGTCTCACTCCTTTGTTCTGCACTCACCTCTGCCCCCTGAACTTTGGCTCTCCTTTTTGCTAAAAGTGTCCAGGCCTTCTCTGTTGTCTTATAGGAAAGAAACCCCCAATTAATTCAGGGGTATTGATGGTTTAATGTATCATACTTCTCAGAGGATACTTGCATTTTAAAAGAAAATTCTTAGAGAGGGTAATACATAACTCAAAGGAATTAAGCCCAGTGCTTAGCGGGATGTCTGGAAAGTGGTAGGTGTTCATAAATGCTGGTGGAACAAGGTCTAATTGTGGGATGTCCATCCCAGTGACAAAGTGGGACACAGGGAGTGTCAGGGGTTCCTCAAATCATGCCAGATACCTATGCACAGGGCCCACCCTGGTGGAATTGCTCCTGAATGACAGTTCTCTTGAAGGTCTTTAGTTGTTCTCCACTTTGGGGCGCCACACAGGAGAAGGGCAGGTCATCGGTGGAATCTCCTTGGTACTCTAGACATCACTGCCATTTCTTTGGTAATAACAGCCAGCTCTGAGGCAAGTTGGTTTTTGCCTAGAAGCTTGTGAAAGGGACGACATATCGTTGACAGCAATGATGACTTTTGAGGCTGGGGTTCCTGGCTCAGCGGGAGCTGAGCTTCGTGTAGAGACTGCTAGAGGCTTCACACTTGCAGAGCTTCTGTACTCATAGAAGATGGGATAATGGGGGCCTTGGGGACATACTTCATTTCCTTCATCCTTTACAACAATCCTGTGAGGAAGCTTTTAGGGCTGTTGCCTCCACATTTTTTTTTTTAAACAAAGGATGTAAGTCATTGGAAAGAGTCTGAGTAGTTAGTTGGAGGATAGCTCAGAGTGGCTGAGCTGAGATTTGAACTCAGGGCCTTGTGACTCCAAAGCTATTGCTCTTAACCCTGCCCTTTGTCCCCATTATGGCCATCGGGAGAAAGAAATGAAATGGCAGATGGAAGTAAGAGGAGAGCTAGGTGTAAAGTCTGTGAAGACAATGGAGTAGAAGAAAGGCTAGCTGCAGTTATGCCTCTTGGCACCCCTGGGACTCAGCAGAGGATAGGGGAGGAGCCTCTTCCCAGGAGACAGGAAGGAGGTACAGCACTCAGGGAGGCCAGGGAGAGCAGTGTTGGGTGGAATGGGAACTGTGCTGCTCTGAGCTCAGGTCCCGCTGCCCTAGGTTGTCTCAGAGGCCACAGGAGCGTCTCCCAGCCAATCACACGCGTCCATTTTAAACACCTGCTTGTGTCTAAATTCAAACTAATTCATTATCATCATGTCGAATTGGAGTGTTTTTGATCACACTTCAAGCAATTTTGGGAGAGTCTGATGACTAAAACGAGAAAGGCTGGTTGCACAGTACCCTTGTGGGCGTGGAGGGGACCACTTTTGGACACCTCTTCACACATAAGTCAATGAGTAACTGCTATGGGGTGGGGATGGGGGCAGTTGTCCAGAGGGTGGGTGTTCAGGGCCAGGCTGGGCTGGAGCCGGGAGGGAAGATCTTAGATAGAAGGTGAGAGTTGGAAAAATTAAGGAAAGTATAAACTCTGATCTGGGAATTAGGAGTTCTGGTTTCTGCCATAAATCATCTACGTGACTTTGGGCCCAGCCCTCTTGTTCTTGGGCTTCTGATAGGGACTGGACTTGATAACCGGCTTCTAAATCCCTCCTAGCTCTGTTAACCCACACTTTGGAATCCCATTGCAGTGAAGGTTGCGAGACTTTGTCTCGGTGTTCATTCTGCATCAGGTTTGGGGTTCTGTAGGGTTTGGGCTGGGATCTTCAGCGGGGAGGAGGGATGGGTCAGGGGCTGAGAGCTCGTAATGGGAACTTTTCTGTTTTAGCTCCAGGGTTCTGGGAGGGTAAGTAGAGTCATGTGCTCAAAGGGCCTGTCATTGCCCCTGGGGGCCACTGTGGGACAGCCCCCTACTCAGCTGAGAAAGGATGGTGTCTCTGCAGAAAGGACTCTTGGGGGATGCGGCTTTTGGAAAGAGGAACTTTGTCATCTGAAATGAACCAGAAGAAGGTGTGAATGTGGGGGGACTGAGGGAGAGATGGTCAGGGAGAGTAAAGAAGGAGAGAGAGAAAAGGAGGGAGAGAGATGAGAAAAAAGTTATGAAAGCAGGTTCTTCTCCCTATTGCTCTCCCCACAACCAGCCTCTTGCTGGGGGGCAGGCTTCACCCACGGGGGCAGGCTTCATCCATGGGACAGGGGCTGGACCCAAGAGGCTGGCAGGTTCCTCTCCTCCTTGCTCTGTAAGAAGAACCTTTGGGGAACCAGAGAGAGCTGTGGTCTTTACATCCTCGTCTCCTGTTACCTACCACCCAGCCTCAGGACTCTCCTCAGCCTCAAAGAAACAAGGCCTTTGCTTCATCCATCAGGGGCAAACTTGTCGGTTCTTCGCTGTTCTATGCAGTCAAAAAAAGCCTGGGATCCAGGGAAAAGCAGTTCATGACACTTTGGGGCCCAGAACCTGAGCGCCTCGGTTGTGTTAGCTCCCTCTTTCACCAGACGGCTTAGGCAAGGCCTAAGATGGCTACCTTTGTCATGCCCTAACTCGCCTAGAAAATGAAATGCTGTTTACAGCCATGGGGGTAAAGGCCGATGATGTCCCAGCCCCCAACCTGTCACCAGAGGGCTGAAGAAGCATAGCAGTGAAGTCTGTCAATCAGTGTGAGCGTCCCTGCCAGGGCTCAGGGCAGGTGGGAAAGGAGAGGGGCACGATCCCTTCCCCACCCCACCTCGGATACTGCAGAATTAGTTGGCTCAAGATCACCCAGAGAGTTACTGGAAGAGGAGATGGTATCAAACTCCCCAAGGGCAGGGACTGAGTCTTATTCCTCTTTGTCTCTCCTGTACCACCCCTGTGCCTGTCTGTCCCCGGCAGGTGCTTCATCAGAATTTGTTGACCCAATTTAAGTGTCCACTTTGGCAATTCTGAAACGTGGTCGATTTAAGGAGCAGCTAGATCCACTTGGCCCTTCCTGCCTGGTCCTTTTGTTTCTCTCCACCCCCCACAGGATGGGGGTCCCGTACCCATTCACATTCCATTCCTGGGGCTGGGCTCCTAGGTCCAGGACTTAGCTCTCTCATTTCAATAAGACAGACATGTAGGGAGCACTTCCTGTGCACGCTTCCTGGAGGCAGCAGACTTGAGACTGGGATCCCGCTGTCAGTCCCTGCACAGGCAGGCAGTTTAAAGGGAAGTGGGGGACGAGGCTCTGGTGGAAGTGATCATGTACAAGACACAGTGTCTCAAAGGCGGAGCAGGCAGGCAGCTCCGAGGGGGAAGGACCATTGCTGGCTGGCAGGAGGGACCTGTTCAGGGAGAGGGCAAGGCCGGACTGGCAGGAGGAGGGCTTCATTAAGGTCTTGAGGAGGGGAGCTGAGGGGAGGAGTGAGAAGGGGAGGGAGCCTTTTGTGCAAGGAGCTGTGGTTCCCCCCACCTCATTTTCATGTTTACTTTTTTTCCCATTTCTGAGACTAGAACCTATCAGGATTGTTTTTTCAGGACTTCTCCCTCAGTGCTTGGTCTAGGCCTGACTATGGTTTGTTGTATGGATGAGTGAGGAATTCTAGAAGGGAAGAGGGGAGGATGTGCTAGATCCCATCAGACATCTGAGGAACCTACTAGAATGTGAGTTCCAGGACAGCAGGGGCTTGGCTCTGTGCCCTGCACTGCTACATCCCCAGCTAGCACCTGGCTTATGGGCGTGCTCCATACATATTTGTTGAGGAACGAAGGTGCCAGACACTATACGAGGCCCCATTCCAGATGCTATTAGCAGGAATAAAAATGGGGGTAACTCGGGGTGTGAAATCCAGGAGAAAGATGGAGCCTGATGTCCGGGGCACCAAGGATCCCAAGCTGGGGGCAGGGCAGGATTAATCAGACATAAACTCAAGTGGTAATAGCCCCGTTAATTGAGAGGTAATGACCCTTGGCATTTTTCATCTTCAAAGCCAGGAGGGAGAACTGTCATTAATGCTCCCGCCCCCCGGGGGCAGGGTGGGGGGTGGTGTGGAGAATCTCAAACTATTGCTACTCAGTCGGAGAAACTGAGGCACTGGCGGAGAAAGTGTGGTGAGGAGAGTGTGGATGCAGAGCCCAGCAGAGTTAGGGATCCTCAGGGGGTGCCTGAGCGCAGCAGAGCGTGGCCCCCTCCCAAATGCAGGCAGCTGGGGAGCCGAGGTCCCGAGTGGGGAGGGGACCCCAGAGACCCATGCAGTGGGGCAGAACAAGAAGTCTCAGCGGGGGCCGGGCCCAGGGTGGCAGCGGGGGCCTGGCCAAGGGTGGCAGTGGGTGCGGCGGGTTTGCTGGCGGGGTCCTGGTGCAGCAAGAGTTCTCTGCAAGCCTCTGTCCCCTGCGACCTGGGGGAGGGGGCTGGTTCTGGGGGTGCACAAGGAGCCCGGGCGCAGTCAGGGTGAGTCACCGGCGGCTTTCCTCATCGCAGTCTGGCTGCCCCGAGCCCCGAGGAGCTCTTCATTAGAGTGATTACCCTGCCATCATTAACAGCAGATAAATATCACCCAGGGACCCAGGGCATGCGTCCGCCTCTGAAGAGCAGCCGGTGTGCAGGCCCCGGGGTTGGGGGAGGTGTGTGTGTGTGTGTGTGTGTGTGTGTGTGTGTGTGTGTGTGTGCCCAGGCACCCGAGGTGCCTGCAGCCCGGCCGTTTTTGCTCTTGGACCACAAAGTCCTGACGTTCAGTTACCACTTACTCAGAAAAGCCTTTTCCTTGACGCTCCTGTTCCAGGTGATGCCCCGCACACGACTCCTGGATTGCCTCCATCTTACTTTTTTCCATTTATTTGTGCAATGCTTTGATAGATGTCTGCCTGCCACCCTCCACTGCTGAACCGTCCAGGGGGTCCCCAGCCACTGCCGATTTTGTGTTGTATTCTCATTATACTCCCCCAATCCCCTCCCCCCGACCCAGCTCACTCCATCCCTACCCAGCACCAGTGGCCTGGGTGGCAGGCCTCAGGGTTTTTGAATTACCAAGACCCCATGAAGCCATAGACCTGTTTGATGACCTTTGTGTCCTGATCATTTTCAACAGCTGACAAGTACCTGTCGTGTGCCAACTGTGTGTCAGGCAGTGAAGTCCCAGCAGTAAGGAAAACAGCCCGGGTTCTTGCTGTGGGGAGACTCGAGATCTGATGAGCGTTCAGGGTGGGGATGGGCGATAAGTAAACATGTACGAACGAGGTGGTGATAAGCGATATGAAGGAAAAAATAAGTCGGCGTAAGGACCGAGAGGGCGTGCCGAGATCCTGCTTGATGTGGGCGTGCTTCCCCATCCTTACATTTTGGAGTCAGCGTGAGTGCCACTGAACGTCAAAATCCCGAATTGGAACAGGTGGGTCTGTGCTGTCGTCCAGCTACGTTATTGGATGATCTCTGAAGAAATGTTGTGTGCATACGATCCTTGGTTACACAGTTACATCCAAGTCCACTACAGAAAGTCAGGTCCCTGAAGGCAGTCACCTGCGACTTGGCTTTTTGTCCCTGGCCTGGGCCCCTCTTCCCATCCACGTTCCTGCCTGCCACCAGGTGGCCTGAGAGAAAGGTCTGACAGTGCATGAGGACACGGTTGTTTATTCCCCCGCCCCCTGAGGCCTCTGGGGAAGGAAGGGCAGCGGGCTAAAGGTGACTGTGGCTGTGGGTACCCCAGCCCCAATCCCTGAGCCGCACCCCCCTCTCGCACAGACGCTTTCTCATATCAGTTGGAGGAGAGCTTCTTTCAGACCCCGAATGAAAGAAAAAGTCGCTGCAATGGAAACTCAGACTAACCCTCCCCTCTTGCCCCACTTCCCTCCCGCGGTCACACTTCCGGCTGCTGCCACAGGGTATTTTGGGTTCGAAAACAAAGCGTCAGATCTATTTGAGCAACTTTTTTTCCATCTGAGTCGAAGCCCAGGGGCCTGTGGCCACCCTGGGCTCGGCCACTTCCCCAGGGAACTGACGTGTTTCCCCTTCTCCACTGAGGACCAATTTAGCAGTTCAGACTGACCACTTTTAGCTTCTCCTTTCCCTGGCCTGGCAGCCAGCGATGAGGGCCCAGAGGTCGGCCTCTGGGTGTGTGTCTGGGTGCCTTCCTTGTGGGCTTCAGGGGAAGGCCTGGTTCCCCCACCTCTGCCAGAACCTCCGAGCCCTTGCCTTCCCAAATACCCTCAAACTGTGCACACATGCAGATCCTCCACATCTGACCCCCAAAATCCACTGGCTGCATCAGGAGACGGCAAAGTGAGAGCTGGCATTAGGCCTCGTTTGCTCCTCGGAGTAATGCAAAGGGTGTGTGTCTGTCAACGTGGGCTCGTGAGTGTGCAGGTTGTGAACGCATCGGGCGCGCCTATATGTAGCCCGCATGTGCGTGCAAATCCTACCCTGGTGACTGCCCAGGCTGAACAATGCACGCGCACGCAGCTTGCATGGATGTCTAGAAAGAGCTTGGCAGAGTCGAAACCCTGGAGTGTCTAGCGGGTGCGTACACCACGTGATTCTGTGTGGGCTGGTGTATTTACAGTGTATGTGTGCAGGATGCGTATAGTAGAGGTGTGTGTAAATGTGCGCACAAACGTTTGTACGTGCGAGGACGGGCAGGGCCTGGTTCTCAGGGCATGGGGGGAGGAAGACAGGCAAGCTCGGGACGGTGGTGACCAGTGTCCTTGTGGGCAGATGCGGGTGCCGTCTGCGGATCGGGGTCGGAGGACAGGCTAGAAAACTGACGGCGTGAATGTGTGTGCCCTCAGGACCCTCGCCACCTGTCAGGCCTCTCTCCTTGCGCCCATTCCCCTTCACAGGCTGCTTCATTCCTCTGGCGGGAACCTCCCTTCTCCTACGCGCTTAGCCTGTCTTCCCACTGCTCTCTTCTGGCGCCAGATTCTTCCAGACCTCGCAATCGCACTACCCTCGGTAGTCTCTGTGTCTGTTCACATGCTCTCCCACCACACAGAAAGAGCTTCGGGAGGACAGAGACCTTCTAGGTGTCTCTTGGAGTCCCTTCGGTTCTTGGCATGCGGTCGAGCCTCGGCAGACACTGGCGGGTGGCTGACTGCATGCTGGCATCACCGCCACAGCGTGTGCGTAAGGGATCTATCGCTTTATCGTGTCTTGAATGGGCACGTCCAATCGTTTCTGTGTGTGCGTGTGTGAGCACGTGTGTGTGTGAGGGGTGGAAGGCGTCTGGACTCCTTTAGGAGACTTCTCAAGCTCTCTCTTCTGCCCAGGCCCTCAGGGAAGTCCACTTGGCACGCTGTCTGCTTTCTTTCTTTGTGAGAATGAAAATGAAGGTTGGGACTTGGGGCCTGCTGTGGCTGCGGCTGCCTCTCTGGTAGTCTTGGCTTCTTTCCTTTGAACCCCCTCCTCTCTGCCCAGCTGACTTTTACGCCAGTGAGATGGACGCCAGCTCATGAGGAACATAGGGGGCCCTTGGGTCACATTTCTACCCTCTGTCCCTGAGTGCAGACACAGTGTAGGGCCCGTGCACCCCCACAGCCTCCCCGCATATGGGGTCCCTGAATGGGTTTCCTGAGGCTGCGAGCTGGGGAAGACGAGCTTTGTCCTTGGCTGCTGCTTCTGGAAACAGGTTTGTCTGAAATCCCGGGGTCTCTGGCTCCCACATCTGCAAATGCCTCTTTAACCTGGACCTCCTGGTAGGGTTTTCTGGCTCCCGCAGCCAAATGAACTTGGCTCTTTTTCCTTCTTAATCCCAAGAATGTTCACTTTCCCTTGATCTGGTGGCTTCCATTTCTTCACCTCCCAGCTGAAGGGGTGGTTGAGGTGGCTTTCTCTACCATTCCCCCAAATAATCACACCGGATTGTGGAATATTCAGCTAGAATGGGGCCTCAGAGAATACCTATCCCAAACCGTTTTATAGTTGAGGAAACCGAGGCCCAGAGAAGGCCTCTGACTTGCTCGGGCTCACGTAGCAGTGAATGGCAGCGCTGGCACTAAATCGGGTCTCGACCGCCAGTCCGCGGTTGTGTCAGCTACATCGGACCAGACAACCATGTCGTTCTTTTCTATTTCTTTCTCTTTCTCTTCTTTTCCTTTTCTTTTGAACCTTTTCCCTTTGAAATGTCCTCTTTGTGTGAAGCAGAACAGCTCGCATCTAGTGGCACTGAGGTGGTGTTCAGAGCCAAGACCTCTGTCCCGGCAAGGTTTCCCACAAAAGGCTCTTCTCCTTCCTGGTCTCTCATCCCCCCGGGGATACTCGGGGACCCCGTGCTCCCCTCTCCCTGAACCAGCCTCTTCAGCTTCTGGTTCTCAGATGGGAACCCACACGAAACTGGCTCTTCTCTCCAACCTTACTTAGTTTCCTGGTCTCTAAAACGGAGCAGGAGTCTCAGAAGGAGAAATAAGGACATTTATGTGTGCATGCGTGTGTGTCTGTACACCTCACATGTCTCCCAGCAGCCCCTGGGGGTACATGGGAAAGGTAATTAGCACCAGGATGAAAGGTGCTGTGGGATAATTACAGGTAACACAGGACTGCAGGGAGGGTGGGGCAAGAGGCCCCCAGACCTCTGGGGGATGGGCAGCCCCTAACCCCACTCCTGAACAGCAGAGGATCAGACACCTGGAGGGGGAAGAGGGGGAGGGAGCATTCTGAGTGAAGGGTCTTTGTCTTTACAGGGAAGCGCTTGTTAGTTGCTAAGAAACTGGGTTGTCTCTCCTGATCCAAGCCGCCCAATGTTGTGCTGAGCTTGGGAGGGGGATGCTGGGCTGGGGCTTGAGGCTCCTCCAAGTTGTTGGTCTTTTGATGCGTCTCTCGGGGAAGACTCACATCTGGGGAAAGTGACTCTTTCCCTGTGCGAAGCTGGGGAGCAGAGCAGGTGAAGTAGAGGCAGTAAAGGAAGGGGAACCTGCCTTTACTAAGCAGCCTGCGCGCTGGGCGTTGTGCCTGGGTGCCTTCTGTGCTATCTCATTTAACCATCGCAACAGATCTTTAAGAAAGGAACTTATTTCCATTTTTTTGTTTTGTTTTGTTTTACTATTTTTGCAGTTGGAACACAGGTCTAGAACAGGTGAGTAAGTTGCCGGGGTTACAGGGCTATCAAGTGGTAGAGATTCTATGCAAATGTCGGTTTGCTAGCTAAGAAAAGTTGTTCTTTGAAAAATACACCACCTAATGTGTATACCAGGCTTCCTTCCTATGCCAGGGCTGCTTAGCCCCGACTCCTGGACCTACCACCGCTACCATCACTGCCACCATCACCATCACCATCACCACCAAAACCATCACCACCATCATCACCATCACCTTCACCATCAACATCACCTTCACCATCATTGCCATCACCCACCATCACCATCACCATCACCATCACCATCACCATCACCATCACCATCACTATCACCACCACCACCACCACCGCCATCATCATCATCATCATCAGTCAGCACCACCACCACCATCAGGAAGTCTTCCCATGTGGCTTCTCCTCCTTTTCCTCCTCTCTTCCTTCCCCCTAAGAGCAGTTATCTTACAGGCATTTTCAGGAGGAGGTGGTGCATTCAGTACATTGAAGGTGGAAAACTGTTGGCGCACAGTGAGTGTCTAGGAGCTGGCTCTCCCCACAAATCACACTTAGGTGAGAAAAGGTGAAGTTGGGAGAAGGGAAGACACTTGGTGGAGACCCCCTCTCCGCCACTTAAATGCTTTTGGAACTTCCAGCCTTCCCTCTTGGCCTACCCAGTTTCTGAATAAATGAAAGAGCTGGCTTTACTTTACGTAGCCCAGAGAGTAAAATTAGAGAACCGTTGGCCTCTGAGCACTGAGTGACAAGGCTAGAGTTAACACCAGATGCCATCTACGGCCATGCCACCCTGAACGTGCCGGATCTTGTCTGATCTCGGGAGCTTAAGCAGGGTTGGGCCTGGTTAGTCCTTGCATGGAAGACCACCCAGGAAGACCTACAGGTGCTGTAGGCATTTAAAAACAAACAAACATAAAAAAACACCAGATGCCATCATGACCAGAAACAGGGAGTAGGTTCCTTCACTTGTTGGAATTTCAGTTTCCTCGTCTATTTAACGACACCTACATTATTGGGTTGTGACACTTGAATGAGAAGATGCATACGAAGGCTCCGGTGGGCTGTGAAACTGTGCAGAAACGCATTAAATGAGATGCCCCATGTTAGGCATTTGGCACTGTACCTGGTATGCAGAAGGTGCTCAGCAAATGTTGCCTGACAGTGATGATGATGACCATGATAGTATCAGTCTTCCTTATCCCTGTAGAGGGGTCAGTCATGCTCCCTTATTACTTTTTCTTAGCTACTTCATTAGAGATCTCTGAGCAATCTGCATACTCATTTGATTTCTTCTCGGAGCAGGTAGTAAGTAAAAAGACCGAGAGTCCCAAAATGCTGTGCACACAGAGAGCTGAGTCAAGGCTGGGGTTCCCCGAGGTGTCTGGGCCTCTAGGCTTCTCCTCCCCGCCACTGGGACCTCCTCCTCTGTGGCTTCCAGGGACCGTGTGGCAGAGCTGGCTTCAGCCTAGAGCCTGGGCCGGCTTTGTTCTTTTTTCACGTTTTGGGGCCAGGAGGGTGGGGGTCCCTCTTGTAGCTGAACTCAAAGACCAAAACACCAGGGGAAAAGAAAGGAGGGGGGGAAAAAAAGGAAGGAAAGCAAGCCGATAATTTCCTCGAAGGATAAACATCCGATTTTTTTTCCTTGCCCAAAATAAACACGCTAGCCACAAGGAATTAAAAGCAGAAGAGGGGAGGATGTGTCTTGCTCTGGGGCCGCTCTAGGAAGCTGACCTGCTATTTATCCCCAGCCCTGGGCCCCAACCGGAGCTGCCAATTACACTCTGGCCCTGGTGGGGTGGGGGCTGGGGGGCCGAGAGGTTCACATACACCCAGAAAGTTCCTCCTGAGGCTGCCTTCCATGACGCTGCAAACGGACACTTCCTTTTGCTTCTTCTTTTAGCTCTGCTGGGAAGCTTGTCTGGTGGGGTAGAAGGGAGTAGGGCGTTCCTACCGCCTGGGCTGGCATCGAGGCCCTTCTCAACAACAAGAGCTTGGTACCCGTCGCCTGGGAGGGCAGCTGAATCTATCAACGGGGCGGGGAAGATCGTCTAATTCATTCCCTCCCCATGTCCCGGCTCATTGCGTTCTTCGGTTCTCACCGTGAAAACCTTCCAACTAGTTAAGAGTGTGCTCAGCTGGGCTGAGGGGTCGGCCAAGGCTCCTCTGCCTTGTAGTGAATGGGGGGCCTGGCTCTAAGAAGGTAATAATGCGGTGCTCATCTGCAGCCCCCCGCTTTCATCTGGGGGTCTTAAGGCACTTTGCACGCAGGAGTCGCCGGCATTGCCGTATGCTAGCCAAGGTGGGGGTCATAACCCTTGGAGGGACACTAAATGGAAGTTGTGGGGGTGGCTGTGAGGAGTGGAGTTGAGGATGGGGAAGTTGAGGAAACAGGGTTTAGACTGTGAATGAGAACTTAACAAAGAGGTGCCTCCAAGGGGTCCTTGGTGGGGAAGCTGAGAGATACGCAGAGGACACCCGAGGGAGGCAGATGCTGAAAATCCTTTCCTTGCAGACACCAAGGAATTTCTTCACAGCTTTCTAAAAACGTCGGTCAGTTAGGTCCCCTCTCTCCCGCCATCCAATCTACTTATCATTCCCATTGCTTTTAGGATACAATCCAAACCTTCAGCATGGTTGCAAGGCCTCACAGGTTCTAGTTTCTGCCCATCTGTCCAGGCGGCGACACTACTGGCCTTTCTTTTCCTGGGAGAGGCCGTGCAAGTCCCCGCTAGCTGCAGGAGCTTGGTGGTGTTCACGCGCTTCGGCATGCTCTCCATCCCTGGACCCACTCACGATGAACCTCCACCCCACTTTTCAGGCCCGGAGTTGAGCATCACTTCCTCAGAGAGGCCTTGCCTGCACCCCTCCTCCCTCATGAAGCAGGCAGGCCTCCTTTGCACCTTCAGAGCACTCGTCTCACTTGCTGTAATTTTCTTGGGGTCAACTATTAATCTTCCCCTCCCCTCACGGACTGTAAGCTCCATGAAGCAAGCCGCCTGTTTCATCTGTCCTGTTCACACGTGGGTCACCAGCACCTAGCAGAAGGTCAGGCGCATCGTACTTGCCGACGCTGGTTGAGTGAATGTCGGAGACAGAAAGGCCCGTGGTATAAACCAGCCGCCCCTACCCTCCTTCCTACCTCAATTTCACAACTGAGGAAGCAGAACTTCAGAGGGGTTGAGTGATTTGCTCAAGGTCACCCAGCGCCTCAGTGACAGTTTGGGGCTGGGGTTGCCATCTCTTGCCTGTCCATCTATCCCACCCCGTGTCCCCCCAGTTTGCATTTACAGGCCCCAGTGCTGACCATCAACTGACTCCCTCTCTGTGGTGTTTGAAGGAGGACAGGCTAGGAAGCAAAACATCCAACCAGTGAGCCCTGGATGATTGTTTTTTCTTTTTAATTTGGAAGAGAAGGGGTTTCATACCTAGAGGGGTTTCCATAACCAGCCCGTTGGTGGTGGGCAACTGGACACACACACCTGCAAGGTGAGGCCTGAGTTCTGGCAGGCTGTTATCGCTGCTTGAGTCTGTGCTTGTGCTTACTGCTTTCTCTTCCCGGATCCTGGAAATCGGGCGAGTCCTGGTAATTTTGGGTCATGAACTGGGTGCTTGCTTCAGGTTCCCTCAGGTGGAAGCGGTTCAGAAATCTGTCCATTTTCCACGAGGCTGGGAGGACAAACAGACCACAGGGAGGCAGTGAGAGTGAACTATGGACTTGAGGGCTGGCAGGGTTGAGAGGGAAGCCAGCTCTGGAGTAGTGGAGGTAGCGGGTGATGAATTTGGCCCCTGGGTCGAGGGGGACAGAGAATCTGGGGGTGCCTGTGGCTTTTAGCTGCAGGGACACTCCTGGGTGTTGGCAGAGCAGCTGGGAAGGAAGGGGTTGCTTCCCAGAAGACAATGGGGACTAAAAGTCTGAACTGAGTCAAGATTGGCCTTTGGTCCCTCTCTCCACTGCCCTTTGTTTAGCTTAACTCCGCCTTTTCAATGACATGCAGAAAGCCAATGCCCAGTCGGGTGGTCTGCCTACTCCCTCCACCCACCCCCTTTTCCTGAAGGCTCTTCTGACCCCATAGATGAGGCCTCAGTGCTTCTTTTCTTCACACCTCTTCACCCCAGCTCCTGGGCTGGGATTGGCAGAAGTGTCTGTCATTCATTCAGCCTCCTCCCAGGAACCCCAACCATCCTCTCGGAGACCCCTCACCATAGGGTTCCTTCCCTGGCTGTGGCAGAAGTCGAGGGGCAGGGTGTTTGGCTGGGGCCCTCTTCCCGCTGCCCTTGAGCTCCTGGATCCTAGAGGGGAGTTGAGTATGGGCACGACGTCCCCAGGCTGGGGCCTGGAGAAGCCCAGTCGGTGCCCAGGTCAGAGGGGCCTCCGTAGGGAGAGAATACACAGGGGCAGCGGGGAAGGTACGTCTTCTGGGGCAAGTGTGAACAGGCCTAGTAGCAGGGTAAGGAGGGCATAGCCCGGGGCACTGGGGAGAGGCCGAGGGAAGTGGTCAGAGGCATATTCCCACGCTCTTGTTTCCCAAACCCTGGGCTTCAGGCACCCTCAGTGGATGCTTGCCAGGTAAAACAGGGACACTCAGTCCAACTGGAATTTCAGGTAAACAACAAACAATTTGTTAGTGTAAGTGTGTTCCACATACTGCATGGAGCATACGTACCTTAACAAATTATTCCTCCTTTATCTGAAATTCAAATATAACTGAGCATCCTGGGTTTTTTTGTTTTGTTTTGTTTTGTTTTGTTTTGTTTGTTTGTTTGTTTTTTAAATCTTCTTTGCCTAAATTTAGCAACCTCCCTGGGTTGAGGGAATGCACAGTGAAGACCTTGCTTAGACCAGAGGTGGGCAGCAGCGGGCACAGCCTGGACCGATGGAGGATAAGAGAGAACAGGGCGAGTGGCTGGCAACCTGGAAGTCTCATCAGAACCGCCTGTTTACCTGCCTGTGGTCCTCCCTGTGCACCCACCACCCCGAAGAAGGCAGGCCCATTGAGCATCCTGTACTCCACTTACTATCCCTCCCTCAGGAGGCGGTTTGCCTTTCAAAGGTGTTTTTAAGGGGAAGACAATTTTTGATCCAAAGAAACAAAATAATAATGCTAATGCAAAAAAAAAAAAAATATATATATAGCATTAACACATTGATATAGAGCTTCCTATATGCTGGGCACAGTGAAGGAACTCCACGCATATCCGTTCAATTAATCCTCATAAGGTGAGACTATTTTTATCCTCAGAGCGCAGATGGGGTTCTGGTGAGGTTGCTTCTTAGGGGAGCGGTGGGGAGATGGGCCTCTGCGGGTTCCCTCCAATCCTGTCTGGCTCAGCGGCTGCACGCTCGGATAGGGCTGGGGAACAGGGGTTTCAGGAGTTCTCTTGGAGGAAGGGTGACCTGGCCCTGAGAGACTGTCCTCTCTCTTAGGAGGCCTGGCTATGGCCTCTGCATGGAGCCTGGCTGGCTGGGAAGGAGTCGTGGTGCCAGGACCCTGGGAAAGTGCGTGCATGTGCATGCATAGGTGTGTGCATGTGTAGCTGCTTGTGTGTGTGCGTGCGTGCATGTGTGTGTATGTGTGTGCATGGTGTGCATGCCGGAGGAAGGGCTCTGGGTGAACTGGTGTGTGGCAGGCATGGGACCAAGGGGGTTAAGGGGGCCTTCCCCACTGAGTAGGACAGGAAGGAACCCGGTGGCAAGGAGGGAATTGAAACTCGTCACGAGATCAGGGCAAGTGGCGGAAAGAAATCCCCTGCGCCCTGAGGGAGACCTCGCTCCCCTCTCTGGCAGTGTGCCCTCCCCTAGCTCAGATGACTTCTCTTCTTGGAGCTTGACAGGCCTGGGGGGTGTGGGGAGGAGGGCCTCACGGCTCCTTCCCCGGGCCCATTGCTGGCAACCCTGTGGTTCTCTGGCTTCTTGGGCAGCTCCTCAGACAAGTCTGTGTCCCTCAGGAGAGCGGGGACAATGCTGCCAGCCCCCTAGCCTCCTGCTGCCTCCTCCCCTGGCTTGGCCGTGACTCCTTACACCCCCCCCGTTTCCTGCCACAAAGGGCAAGAGGAACTGACCCTTTGCAAGTTCTAGAAGGAAGGGGGGTGACTCAGGCCCTTAGGCGTGTGTGGAGAGAGATGGGGAGCTTGGAGGCTGTGGCTTCCGTGGTCACTGCGTGGAGGAAAGCCCCATCCTGTATGGCACGTCTGGTCCCATGAGCTGCAAGGAGGCCGCTGCCATACAGGAAGGGGCGGTGCTGCTGTCTGTGCTCCAGCCACTCCCCTTGTACCTTGGGCCCACTGAGGATGGGCTCTTCCTGGGACAGGGCAGGAGCGGAGAGGGCACCTCAAAGGCCCCCTTCTGGAGGGAGAAAGGAGAAGGGTGTCTGATGCTTGTCTCTCGAACCACCCAGTGACTGGACTCCTCAGGATGGGGATGCTATGGATGACAGTCAGTCCCTGCACGGTTCCCATCCTGCCAAACCAGACTCAGGCCTTCCTAGAGGCAATCCCCTCTCCTATGGGTGGGTGCTGATAAGGAAGATGTTAGCAAAGAGAGATGTTAGATGTTAGAGAAGTTTCTGAAGTGGGCCAAGGGGAGAGTTAGGGAACCTTATCTAAATCCATCAGGGGTTTCTGAGCCCTGGCTGAGCGCGCCTGATCTCTACAGTCACAGAGGATTGGGGCAGGAGAGGGGGGGTGAATGACCCCCATCTTCAAGAACGGGGAGAGGCGCCCCAAGCTTTCAGAGACTCACTGAGTTCCAGAGACTGCCATGTTTGGGAAAGGCCCTGGGGCAGATTTTGACTGTCCCTCTCTCCACCCCCAGCTCCCACTGTTTGGGAGCGGTTCAGCGCATGGGTGGACAGCGCTTTGGGCCTATGGGGCTGACAGAGGTACCCAAGAGATGGAGAAAATGATGCCACGGCTAGGCTAGCAGCCCCCTCCCTTGCAGGACTCTGGAGAATGGGGTCGACAGCTTCTCTGCCGGATGTGGAAGCTCCGAGCTGAGGGGAGTGTCAGACCCGGGGGACCAGGCCCTCCAGTACTGACGGCTGCCTCCCGGGTCTGCCAGGTGTGGAGGGGGCAGTGACTTTGTCCACCTTCACTCCAGACCTTGATGAGCATATAAAACAATTCATATTGGACTGGTAGGAAGCTAGGCCTTTGTGGGGTGGCCTTGGCCGGCAGCACAACGTATCTCCCCACCCCGCAGATGAGGTCCTGCCCCTAGCAGCACCCCCAGACTCCCTCTAGCAGGCCCACTCTTAAGACTGGAGGTGCCTGAGCCTCTGCTGGGACCCAGGGTGACTGGCTCGGAGCTACCCTGTCACCCGCCACAGGTGGGCTGTGTCTAACCAAGGTAGCCACCTTCTACCCTGGCCTGCCCCTACTCCCTGCCCCTAGGCAGGGGCACCCTCGCTTCTTGTCAGGGGACACTGGCCCTGAAGAAAAAACAGAAGTTGAACGCCAGCCTAATAACCGCCCCCCTGAGCGCCGGGCTCGGCTCTGTAATTTGTCTGGCTCTCCTCGGCGGGCTGCAGTGATAGGAGCGCTGATGCCTTTCTGCTGAGATTAATGATGTCCTGGCGGTGGTGGGCGGGAGGCCGAAGCCTTTTATTTTTTCGTGCCATTAAATGACATCCAGAGACTTCCACTGAAAAGCCCTTGTATCATCGCACCCAATTACTCCTGGAGAATACTTGCTGAGTGGCTGATCGTGCGGGCTTGAGAGGCTGGGGGCGGAGGGGACCACTTTGATTTTGGGGGAAGTGAGGAGATGGGGATGCTAGGGGCGTTCCGAGGTGGGACGGGGTCGCCCTGTCCGCTCTGGAGAGGAGACCCCGGGAAACCGGAGAGTAGAAGAGCTGTTCCGAGTGAGCCAGTAGGTGGATCACCCTCCTTCCTCAGTCCTGTGGCTGGGGTAGGGATGGGGAAGAGAGTGAAAGGAAGGGGAACTCAAAGCTGTCAATTTAGCTCCCAGTTATCACTCCCAAGATTGGGTGGTGGTGCTGGCTCGGCTGGAGTTTGGGGTGAGATTTGGGAATTGTCTGTGGTTTCCTGATGAGGTGTCCAGTGTTGCTTTGGACGGTTGATGCTCGGCCTGACTGCGGCCTGGATCCTGAAGAGGGCCGCCAGGGGCCTGTGGAGTGTGCAGGCAGGCGGTTCCCAGCCACGGTGCCCGCCTGAGAGTTGCCCTGGACGGCCCGTCTGGGCCGCTGCCAGGCCCCCTGTCCTACCCGCTCTGCCAGGTGGGTGGGGCCCTTCGGAGGCAGAAGTGGGCTGCCTGACACAAGCCCACACAGCGACTCAGGGGCTGGTCCCTGGGGGGTTCTGGGGCCCGGCCAGGTGAACCACCATGGGAGGTCATGGCGGGGAGCGAGGGCTGTTTTGCAGGGGGGGCTGTGCGTGTTTGTGTCTGTCTGTGCGAGTGTTTGGGGCTGGTCTCCAGTCGGGGCCCGCTTCCCTCCACCCTCACCTACACTGCTTGCTTCACCCCTCGAGGCCACCAGGCCTGCTGGAGTCCCTCCCCCACCCCGGTCTTGGTCCCTCCACACCAAGGCCTCCTGCTGTTGATGTTGCTCAGAACTGTGCTGCCTTCACACCCTGGGCCTGTGCTTTCAGACATCTTCACAGAGCACCCCTTGTCTCAGTCACCCACGGTGCCCTGCAGGCCTTTAGATGCCAAAAGCGAGACTTAAAGCCCACTGGGAGGCAAGTCGCTGTGCACCCCTCCTCTCTGACCCCTGTGGGTGGGTGGCTCTCCAAGGCCCGATTGACTCAGCTTCCTGTGGTGCTGGGGAGCAGATTGTGGCTGCCTAGTCCAGAACCCCAGGACCCTTCTCTGCCCCTCCCGTCCCATTTTTCAAGGAGCAGTCCCTCTGCAGGCAACTGAGGCCGCCCCCATGACCGGATCCTGCCATAACCCATTAAGTCTTCTGGCGTGGCGGCACTGTCCGGTGCTCACGGCCTTGGAGAGGCTTCTGGAACAAGCTGTGGCACGTCATCTCTCTGGGCAGAGAGGGGATTTCCCCGGCTCGCTCGCCAGAATAGCGTGAGGCCGGCTCGTGACACCTCTGGGCAAGGTGGCTGAGGTGTGGCATGGAGCAAACCACAGCTCCACACAGCACTCGGCCACAGGGACGGGGCATGTGGGTGCACCAGCTTGGGGGGTTGCCGCTGCTGGCCAAGGATGCCCAGGACAGCAGGGTGGCCTTGCTTCCCCTCTGTCTCCACACCAGGGCCCAGAAATCTGGTGGTCTGGGTGGGGATGGAAGGAATGTGGGTGAGTTGGGGACAAAGAGCCTTGCCCCAGAAGGCGGTAGGAAATGAACTTGCTATGACTGAGGACCCTTGATCAACCAAGCGGCTCACTGTTCGGGGCTCCGGGTTCCTCACTGGCCCGGGGGATGATGTCTGCTGTCCTGCCCACCCCACGTGGTTAGTGGTGGATCGAGAGGAAGGCCCGGGAGGGACAGGGCAGGTTGGTGGAGAGGCTGAGTGTGTAAGTGCCTGTAAGCAATGCTGAAGCTGTGCTTCGTGGGCACAGTGCTCCCAGAGGTGACCGTCTTTTCAGGTGTTAAAGGAGTTGATGGGGAGGCACGTTTGTGTTCGTGGGGGTGTGGGAACGGGCGGTGTGTGGGGCCTTGTGAATGGGCACATGTGGGTGTGTCCCTTACACAGACAGACTCGTTGACTGAAAGTCCACAGCGGGCTGAGCAGAGGGCAAGGTGGTAAAAGGAAAAATAAGACAGAGGTGATCTCTTTCCTCGAGGAATTTGTAGTCTCGTGGTGGAAGTGGGGCCCATGCATGCGTGTGAAGGACGGTTGATACAAAGGAGCTAAAAGCGGGTGACTGAGGAAGTACAGCCAAGTGTCACGTGAGCGCCTGAGAGGAGCAGGAGTGGGCAGGCAGGGTCAGCCGAGAGCAGATAGCCAGGTGGGGTGATTGGTTATGAGGCCCCTCATGGAGGCCGTCAGCAGGACTGATGCCCTGAGGGTGGGCGAGCTGCTCCGGGTTTGGGGAAGGAGAGAAACGGTTCACCCGGACTGGCAGGTGGAAGCAGACCGGTTGTTGGGTGAGAATGGTGGGCAGGTTGATGGGACCCCAAGAGCAGGAGTGAACGGGCGCTCTGGCAGTGTGGGGTGCGGGAGGGTGCGCGGCGTGAGGTCCCAGGGGACACTGCGTGTGTGGGCCCTCTTCAGACGCGTCCCCCTCCGTGCATCCTGTTGGTTCCCCTAGAATCTAGAGATCCGGATGCCAGACCCAAGGCTGCCGTGAGGAAGATGCACAGAGACACCAGCGTGATGCATGGGGGAGCCCAGAGGCCGGATTCTGGGCTTTGGGCAGGGAGGGTGGGGTGTGTGTGTGGGGGTGTGTGTGGGGGTGTGTGTGTGTGGGGGGGTGTGTGGGGGGGCTCGGGGAGGGGAGTTAACTCAGAAGGAGAGGGGCCAAGTCCAGTGTATTACAGGCCCGAGAGCATGCCAGCTCCAAATTGGGGAAGCTGAACTGTGGCCTTTGGGGGCAAATGTCTCTAAAACGGGGACAGGGCTTGTCAGAGGGCTCCGGGAGCTTCGGCGTTCTCCACTGGGGATGTGGTCACGCCTGAGCTGTGTGCATACCCCCTCCTCTCTGTGTGTGAGCCTTCCTGGGTGACAAGTACATCCACAGGGCAGGGACTCGGCCCAGGTGGCTCACCGCCGTGCCCACAGCTCCTACAATGTTGCCTCGAACACACGGCTCCCAGCAGGGCCGGAATGAACTGGGAGGATGTTCATGTCAAGGGTGGTGGGGAACTCCGTATGGGAAGAGCTGGGAACAGGCAGGAGGAGGGGGGCGGGAGGGCAGGGCGTTACACACCAGAAGGAAGATCCTCCCGGGGCCCTGGCTGTGGTCCTGGCAGCCCAGTAACTGACTGGAGGCCTCTACCCACCCGTGCGTGGGGGTGGCCGGGTGAGTCAAGCTTGATCACCTGCTCCCTGC
Source organism: Cynopterus sphinx (assembly GCA_030015415.1). Classification (NCBI taxonomy): domain Eukaryota; kingdom Metazoa; phylum Chordata; class Mammalia; order Chiroptera; family Pteropodidae; genus Cynopterus; species Cynopterus sphinx. Next base: position 46,171,210 of record CM057390.1, on the reverse strand, counting down.
CTCTGTCTGGCACGGCTCGGACATGGGGAGAGCTTGGTAAGCTGGGAACAAATCTGTTCAGGGCCACTCGGTGTCGACCAACGAGCCCAACCCTTTGTCTCGTAGATGACATAGAAATTTGAGGCTCGGGGATGGGAGGTGGCTTGTCCAAGGTCACATGACAGTTTGGATGTCAACATCCTCCCATTCGCTGACCCCAGGTATGTTGTCCGGGTGTCTCAGAACAAAGGGGAATCCTAGAGAGAGTTTTAGCCCCTGGATCTGAGCACGCCCTCTCCCTCCAGTCATATAAATTCAGCTAGAATACCCTCTCCGTCCCTCTTCTTCCTAAACTCGTCATTCACACCCAAGTTCCAGGGAGGGAAGCGACCCAGCAGGACTGGGTCAGGTTGGCCACCCTCCGTGGATGCCTTCCACCTGACTCCTGCATACTGACCTTCCCCCTCCAATCTCCAGAAGCTGCTCCCGTCGGCTCATACAGGGGACACAGTGGCTGGTGACACTGGTCACACCCCAGGATGCCCCACTCCCTCCACAGCTACCTTCCCAGGGAAAGAAAACGAGACTAAGGCGAGCCCCAGTGCCTGAGCTCATTGTCGGGGCCTCATGCTGTGGCCTCCGGAGGTGTGATCCAGCCCGGGGCTCCACGAGTCCCCCCAAGCCTGGCGCAGGTGCTTCAGAGAGCGCCAGACCTTTGCAGTTCTGCTGTGCAGGGGCCGCTCTGCGTTTGCAGTCTCCCCTGGGTTTATCCACATCACACACCTCCCTGCCTCTGGGATCTCCTGTCCTCTCTCTCTGGTTAGTTCCGACCACCATGTCAGGTTAGTCAGCTCTAAGGACGGTTTTGTGTGTTCCTTCTCCCATGGGCGACATCTAGCAGCTGTCCGTGGGACCCGCCAGAGTCGTGGCTCTGCTTGGGTTTCCGGAACCTCCACAGCCTTCCTCCGTTTTCTCCTTTCACCACCATCCCAGCCCTCTGGCAAGCGGGGCTCCTTCTCACTTTGTCTGTCTTTTTACATCTTTGCATCTGCAATTTCCCAGCCCAGAGCTCCCTCTCTCCTTCATTCAAGGATTCAGATCTCCTCCTCCAGGGCCCATCCCATCTCCCACCCGGCTCTTCGTAGCCTCAGGGCCATATATATAGATTTGTAGATCATCGAGGTCCAACCCTTTATTTTCTAGATGAAGCAACAGGCTCAGGAGGTTAGTGGATTAGCCCAAAGGCCAAATTACTAGCCAGAGACTGGAATCCAGGTTTCCTCACCCTGCGGTAAGATACCTTTGCACCCTTCCTGGCTGAGGAGGGCCTGTGCCTTGGAGGGAAGAGGAGAGCCTAGGCAGGGACTGGTCGGCCCCAAGTCCATGTGCTCTCTCCTGCCTTCCTAACAGCCCGAAACACACACTTAAGTGCTTAATTATAAGCTGCTCTGCATTGTTATTTAAGTGTTTCCGAAGGAGACTGTAAGCCCCTCGAGGACAGAGGACATTCCCGGTGCCATCTCTGTCCTCTCCAAAGCCCCTAGTACAGTGCTAGGCTGGCGGAAGGCATGGCATGGTGGGACGGGTACCCTGGGTGGAGCTTTATTTGGGAGGATGATCTTCTTGCCTCCATTTCCGTAGGGGATGAGGACAGCATGGGAGCCAAAGGGACTCTGCGCAGAGGCAAGTCCAGTTCCTAAGTGTTCATGTAGATGAAAGGTGGGTGGTGGTGCGGGGGAGGGTGCATAAGAAGCCTCAGTTTTGGCAAAAATCCAAAGGGACTATCAGTGGGTTTCAGGCCCCATAGGCTTTTAGCTTCCCTGCCTGCTGCCAGTATCACAGGAAGGGCACACAGGCCACTCTGTTTTCTGGAGGGTGGGCTGGGGTCGAACTTCAGGACCCAGGCACGGCAGGGGCCGGAATGCCTTTGGCACACGCGCCTACCCCTTCCCCCTTTGCCCTTTTCACTGTTCCTCTTGGCGGCACCTAATGCTCTCTCAGGCCCCCCTCGAGCCTGCTCTCAGAAGGCTCTCGAGATCCACCGGAAGCTCCTCCAAGAGACTGTCTGAGTCTTATCTTGCCCAGGGCATGGCACTGGGACCCTGATGTCCAACGTGGCACTCAGAGGCCCTGCTTTACCTCCCGAGACTGCCACGCGTTGCGGGGGGGCGGGGGAGCATGGTGGGCCCAGGTGCTACTTCCCAGCCCTAGAAATCGCAGCGCCTGACCCGGCGGAAGGTGGCTTCAGGACACTTTAGGTGAGACGAGGATCCAGGGACCTGAAGAAATTGATCTTGGCCGGGGCCAGATGCATGTTTCTTTCCCACCTTTCTTTGTATCCAAGCTTGAAAGTATGTCTTTGGCAAAGCCCTGGAAGCCGATTTACAGATTTGGCCAGTTGCCGAGGGCACCTGGAGAGGGTTCACCAGTGGAAAGGTTGCACCGACTCTGTTTCCAGGGCGGCTGGAGCCTCTGTGATTGGTGGCCTCTGCTCGGCACACCTGAAGGGCTCTCTCCCTCAGCCAGAGCATTTCTGGGCTCTGAGCTCCTCTCCTCTGGGGCCTCAGGCAGCGGACTTGTAACAAAGCCTTCTCTGGCTTATCAGTGGGTGGAAGTTGGTCAGGGTCACTGGGTGAGAGGAAATGGCTGATGACAACCACCTACCCGTTCACCCTCCTGCAGCCTGGGGAGTAGACTCTTTGTACTCTCGAGTTCGTATTCGTGTGTTCCACATTATTTTCCTTTCTTTAAAACAGGGGAATTATTTTATTTCCCATTTTCCAGAGAGGAAATCTAAGGCTCAGAGAGAGGCCGTGGCTCACACGGGGTCACGTGAGTCACCTGTGGCATTGCAGAGGCCAAGTGTCTACGGTTCTTCACCCCCCCCCCCAGCCCCCAGCTCTGGGGACAGGAGAACTGGGGTCAAGTAGGCCGGGTTAGCCATTAGGAAGCTACCAGTGGGGTGGGTCCATCCAGAGTGCCAGGAGGGTTGCTCAGAGAAGCTGGTGGAGGTGCCATGGCTGGGGAAGTCTTTGCCCTACCACTGAGGTGGCACCGGGCAGACAGACCAATTAACGACCGATGAAGACAGACCGGCAGGGTGGCATTCCAGGGCCCTCTTGCCCAGATCAGACTCAATTATAGGGTACAATTACCCACAGAATTGCTGTGGGGTAGCTGCCCGCACACGCCATTCAAGGCCGCGGGGGGAGATGCTTCTTATCTTGGCTCCAGTTACTCCCTTTGGGACCTTGCCTCGCAGACCCCCTACTCAGCTAAAGCTACTGTTTTGGTCTCTGGGACTTACTTCTGCAGAGAGACCATATTTGATGGCAACGTCTCCTTTCGGACACTCATTCCACTTTGCTCCCAAGAAACATTACCCTTTAACCTTAGTCATCAAGGTTCACGGGTAGGGGTCAAGGTTCTGACTTTTTTCCATTAATGCATGAAGCATCCGACCAATCCCAGAATCCATCTCGGCTTCGAAGGATGGGAAGGCCTTACCTCGAGTTTTGTTTTCTTTGTGAAGGAGAGAGATGTTATTTCTTTCCTGAAGGTAGACGAAGAACTGGTAGCGGTGGAAGCCACTTTGTGCCGGTGGGGAGGGAGGCTGGTAGGCTGTGGGCAGAAAAGGGAGAGAGGGGTGGGCTCCACATGCCATAAGACCCAGGAGCTCCTGGCTTCTCTGGGCAGAAGGAAAAGAGAATCATTTGTGCCTTTCACGACCCCTGCTAACCCTCCTGGGGTCCCAGACGGGGGCTCACCCATTGTAAACCACTGGGATATGTCTTCGGCAGGATCTCATCCTCCGTACTTCATCTGAGAAGCACATTTTGGGGGGTTAGTGATGCGGGGAGGAAGAGATGTGGCCTGGTGGAAGGTCTTGGCGCTGGCAGGCACCCTGGCCTTTCTGGGCCAGTGGGTGTTGTCCTCTCTTTGCTTTAGTCTATCCTGATGGATTTCCTGCCTCAAGAGAAACCTATCTTCCTCTGAGTGTGTTTGGCAGGGGATTTTTATTTATTTTCTCAGCATTTCCTTATGAACTCAATCTCCAAAGAAGCCAATTTCTTGGCTGGATCCGGAGGATCTGGAAGTGGTTAAGGGGGTGGGTGGGACCCGGTTCAAAGGTTTGATCATGGAAGCTGTGGAACCTGGGCGCTTGGGGCAATGGGCGCCAACTCAGGCTCTTCCGGAGGAGAAGGCCTGTCTCCTTCCCTTTTGTTCTCTGGGGAGAAAGTGGGATGGGGACATCTCTATCCTTCCCCCAAGTCTATGCAGGGCCTCGGGGCTCTGCAGGCCAGACTGGGCCATTCCAGCTCGGCTTCCTTCCAAGACTGCTGTGCGCCTTCCTCCATCCCTCCTCGCTCTCTTCATCTCCCGCTCCAAGGAGCCAAGAGTCTTCCTGGGAGTGGGTGGGGATGGAGCGTTTGCAGTGAGGATGCTGATGGGAGGGAGTACTGGCACTTTATGGCCACCTTCCTCTCCTGATCCTTAGACAAGAGCCCTGTGCTGCTTGGAGCCTTTGGAGTGTTCCTCGTGGTGCATTACCGGCCACGGTGGACCTCCACTGTGCCCGCAGCCAGGGGAATTCCTGACTATTCACCTCTCCCTGAGTTTTTAGATTGTATCATGTGTGTGTGTGTGTGTGTGTTCAGACTGAGGACAGCATAAGGCTTGCCAAGAGCCACGTGAGTTTATATGGCTTGGGGTCTACACTGGGGCAGGGGCGGGGGCAGGTGTTGGCAGAGCAGGTGTGTGTGGGCGTGGAGGTCGTTTTGGAGAGTCTTTGCCAGTGTGTGTATGTAAATGTGGGCAAATCAGTGTTTTTTCACAAATGTGGCCAGTGCTGAGAAAGACTCTGAGCACAGGTAGGTGCCGGAGTGTCTCATCCTGTGCACGGTGGTAGAGGGTAAATGAGGCTGGACCCGCTTCGGCAAGGTTGGTGGTGCGTGGGCGGCTGAGCGCACTTGAGCATGGGTGTATCCCACACTGCCAGGGACAGGTGACCACGATTCTGCGTGGATAAGGATGGAGTTGGAAATCACTGGTTCTGTGCATCTGAGAATATCCTTAGGGGAGGTGGAGACTGAATCCCTTTCACTAGGGAGTTTTTCTGAATAATTCTCCCTCCGAAAGCGGAGATGAGAGGTGTGAGGAGCAAGGGAGGGGACACACACTCGGGGCCACTTCCCGGGGCCAGGCTCTGGCTGGACACTTTCCTTGTGACCTCTCAGTCCTTCCCACAACTTGGTAAAGTCGGGTTATCGCCGCTTTCTGGATGAGGAAACTGAGGCTCCGAGAGGTTATTAAGTCAGGTCGGCAGCAAGCGGGAGAGCTGAGGTTTGAATCCGGCCCGCCTGGTGCCTGAGCCATGGTGATTTACGAAACCACGAGGCTCAGTTGGTCATTTTTGCTCAGCCATTTCGTAGAGGCCGACTCGCCCCCTGACCGCTCCCTGCAGGTCAGTGGAGAGCCCGCTATGGTAGCTGGGATCTGAGAAGGAGTGGGGAGGTGGAGGTGCGGATGGGGTGGGAAGAGGAGGGCATCAGAGAAGAGGGGGGTCTCTATAGCCACACACAACCGCTTCGTGGGACTGGGGGCCGGAAGCAAAAGGCGGTGGGCAGAGGGGAGGGAATGACCCTGCCAGTCTCTGCCAGGACAGCTGACTGATATGGGTGCTCTCCTGCAGGTGTCTGCGTCAGTGCTGCCCTCTCTCTCACTAGCTGCCTGACACAGGGCAGGTGGGTTTGTGCCTCGGTTTATTCTCTTTAAAACAGAGTCTGATGGCAGCGACCTTAAAATTGTGAAGATTAAGTCAGAGCACACAGGTAAACCCCTGGACCAGTGCTTCGCATACTGTGAAGTATCAGCGTGAAGCTGTATCGTTATCCTCCTGGTGATGGCCATCATTGCCCTGGGCGGGGGAAGGAGTGTTGCAGGGTCTTTCTTACTCACATGATAACTCCTGGCCCCGTATCTTCCCTTTCTTCATGTCACTGCCCTGAAACAACAGACAGACAGGGGCGAGGGTTACTCCTGGGGCCACAGAAGGCCGCACCATCACCCTTCAGTCCAAGTGGCCTCTGCTGAGCTCTTTTTCCCATTGAGCGAGTGGGATGGATAGAGGAGGAGAAAGATGAATGGCTGCTCCCACGACATGTTGCTAGAACGAGCTGTGGGGTTTGGAACGGCCCCTCAGGATCCAGGGAGAGAGGACAGACACAGATATTCCTGAGAATGGCCTGGCAGCAAGGGATGGAACCCTGACCTCTGGAGAGGCCTGAGAGGACACTTCTAGATAGGCTGCCCCCAAACGAGCTACAGGACACGACTCTCAGCTTACGGGGTCAGGTCAGACCTGAGGCAGGGGCTGACAATCCTCAGAGGCTTGCTAGGCCAGCCCTTCCTCCCGGGCTCTTTTTGGGGCCTTCACATCATTAGGCCAATGGCCACCCGAATAGCCAGAAGGGCCAGGAATGGTGGGGAGGAGGAGGAGGCCGGACTGCCTGCATCCTGGGTAGTCCCTAGCCTCCACCGAAATCAGTCCACACCCCCGGGGAAGATTCTTTAGCTGCCCGGACAGACTCAGTTTCCCTCCTTCTCCTCCTTCCCCTCCCTTCTCCCCTCCGTTCAGTGTCTGTGCGTTAATGAGGCGATCCCGGGGGCGGGCGCTAATTAATGTTTGCGCAGGACTGGGAGATGCTCAGATGAAAGGGACCGGAGCTGGGCCCCTGGGTTCATGCCACAGCTTGGGGCCCTGGGCCATGCCAGGAAGCCCTGCGGCCCCTAGGTGTGGGGTTTTATAGCCTTAATGATGGTGATTAGCGTGGATCTTCACTGATTCTGCCAACACTTAACTGTGCCCTGGCCACCTTTCCACCAGGCCCTTCCTGGCGCAGCCCCTGCTCCCCTCCCTGCAGAGGGGCTTGGGGTGGTGACGGGGACATGAGGGTGCTCAGGGTGGTGGTGGGGGGATGGGGGGAGTGGTAGGGGTGTTGAGGGGGAGTGTGAGATTTTATCTCAGTTCTCTGAGGAAAATCTCAGGGTCTTCCAGATGACCCGACCCCTAGTGTGGTTTACTTTAGATTGACCTAAAGCCCCACACCCCTATTCGAGAAACCCCTTCCCCCATCTCCTCCCCCTTCAGGCTGCAGCCTGCCCACCATTTTCCCCTTTGGGTCTCCATCGGTCTAGGTTAGCTTTGGTTGGGGGCAGGGGCCGGAGACCATAGAGGGATGGACCCTTCCACCTTGAGCCCCTTCCTACTTTGCTTTCTTCACCCCACACAGGTGTCCTTTGACACCTTTCCACCCTCCCTCGCCCCAGTCCTGTCTGCTCGGGAGCATCTAGGCAGCCTTCAAAGTCATCCCCTCAGACACAGCACAGCACACCGCAGCTCGGCCTTGACCCTCTCTCAGCTTGGTTCCTTGCAGCATTGTTTCTTGTCTGATCCAGGGCTGGCGTGAGGCCCAGGTGTGGCCAGGAGGTGCGATGCTTGGGAACCGGAATTGGGAGAAGGGGCTGGAGAATGGAGGCTCTACCATCCCCATGCGAGGAGAGGACCGGAGGGCCTGAGGCCCAGCAGCCACTCTCCCAACATAGCTGTCTGGCCACCCTAGCGAGATGGCTGAGCCCATGGAAGTCTGGCCCGGCCCAGCCAGCTCCCAGCTCCCAGCCTCCCCCTCATTCCTTTCCCAGTCGGCCTAGCCAGCGGTTTGTTTAAACAAAACAATAGCAACCTAAGCTGGCTGTTCTCAATTCCCCACAGGCTTGGGTCCCACCCAGAGTGATAAACAGGCCTCTCTCCTCCATGCAGCGCCAGAGGGGGTGAGGGTTGGGGCCGGGTCCATAAGGTCAGGGAGTTAGTGTGTGCAGAGCAGTGTGGAAAGTCTGATCCGGGGCCTTGATTGGGGTGGGGAAGCTCTTCTCCCCTCCCTTTCCCTCGGGAGAGTCTTTTCTCATCAGCTGGACCCAGCTTTGTAAGGACACAGGCAAACCCTGGGACTCAGCAGCGTGTAAAGCCAGCGGCCCCTCCTGCCACCTTCCTTGGCGGGGTAAGACTCAAATTTCCACCAGAGCAACAGTACCTGGGAGGGGACTTATGAAATCAAATTTAAAGGGTGAGAAAGTTGAGTCCCCAGAGAGGTCAAACTAGTCATCCAGAGCCGCAGGAGCAAGTGGGAAAATCTTCAAATGCTCTAGGAGGAGGGGGCCTCAGATCCTTTGACCTTTGAGACCCATTGGCTCAGGGTCTCATACCTTTTGACCCGCAGTGCTGTCTTTTGCTTTTTCTATGACATTCTGACAATCTCATCAGTCCTCTAAGAAGCTTATTTTTTTCTTCTTAAAAAACAAAAAACAAAAAAACCACGACCATATTAAAATACACAGATATTACCTGGAATGCTGGGGTTGGTCCCCAGTGGGCACCCCTCCGCACCCCACCTTATGAAAATATGAGCTCTCTGAAAGCACCTTTATGGATTGCAGTATCCCAATAAACCTGAGGTCACCTTAGAAAGCTGGACATCTCTGGGGACGGATGAGATTCAGGGATGTTTCTAGAGGAGAGAGGGGGTTTATCCTCCTGAGCATGTCCCAGGGGGGCTGGACTGAGGGAAGTGCCCTCGTGGTAGACGATGAGCCCAGTATCTGAGGGACAAACTCCATACTTGTCAAGACTGAGCAGAGAGAAACTTTGGAAAGAGAGCCTGCAGGAGGGGAGAGGCTTCTGAGAGGCCCTCGCCCCTTGTTGCCTCACCTGGGCCCCTGCCCCCAGGCCCCACGTATGCTGCTCCTTTTAAAGATGGGCCTGGAACACAGAAATATTCTCCTTTCTCTTCCTATGGCTCAAACAGACCGGCGTTTTCAAAATGAGCTTGTTTAAATGCTAAGGAAATCATCACAGAAATCACAAACAATGTCGAATTAGTCGGCTTTCCGACCCCCGAGAACACTAAGAAGACGAGGATGGGGTTTTCAGGCTATCAGGACAGGTGCACCCTAGGTGTTCGGGCTTGGAAGGACATCCTGGGCCCTTCAGTGTGTCCAGGAGGGGAGGACTTCTGGAAGGCAGCTCTTTACCTGATCGGCATCCTTTGCAAGTGGGGAGCCTGATACCCATCACTCTCCTAGTAGGGGAGGGGAAGAGGGTGTGGAAAATGCTCAGCTGGCTCCTTAAATGCCCCAGATCAATAAAGACAGTCTCTCCTTTTCCTTAGAAGCTGGTCCCCAGGGCGTATTTGTGCATGTGTGTGCATGCGTATGTGGGGTACGTGCATGACTGCCTGGCACAGGAGTCGGCACATGTTATTCCGACTGCAGAGAAGGTAGACTCCACGGATACTTTGGAAGAATTTCTGGGTTTATAGAACATGAGATTTCCCCTCCAGCCTTCTCCTACCCCAGAATCCACTGCTTCCCTGTCCAGCTAGTTTGGAACTGGCATGTGAGATGCTTAAGATCGGTGAGGGTTTGACTGACAGTCATAGCAACTCCCTCCTTGGACTGGGGTGATGCAGACAGCCGTATCCGACTTGTTCCGACTGACTTGTCTCAGGTCAAGTACAGAGCACGGTGCTGGGAGCCGGGCGCCCGCCCCACCATTAATATCTTACATTGGGAACGAGCTTTTGGTATTGACTCTCCAGGGCCCTGTCTAACCAACGGATCTTACCGCAGCCCTTGCCTGGGAAGGGCAGAGATTGATCTCCCCATTTGACTGATAGAAAGAAACCCAGAGAAGCTTCTCAATGGCAGGGATTGCCTCCTGCCTCTCTCTTTAGCCCCTGAGATAAGTTGCACGCAGCAGGGAAAGCAGGCCTTGTCGGTGCCCTGACCCATCCTCCTCTGACCCTTGCCACATCAGCGCTTGCTGGCTCTACTTCTGGTTTCTCCTGGCCTCCAGAGCCCTCCCCACCACCTGTGCAGCAGAGCCGATGTGCTGGGGGGAGGTGCTAACAGCCCCTGGCGACATCTCTGAAACAACGGCTGATAAGGATGGGTGCATTAATATTTCAGCTCCTTCCTTGCCTTTTGCGGGAAACGAGCAGTGTATTTCACACTTGGTCCGGGTACCAGAGTAGAACTTGTGTGCTCACAAACCTTGATGGATGTCTTCCTTATCCTGTCTTACCCACTCCCTTACTGGCGCTCCCTTGTGTCCACTTGGAAATAAACAACGAGCCCCAGAATCCCGGTCTCAGGCTCCGAACCAAAGCTAAGACAGTAAGGGTCCAATAGACATTTGTGGAACACGTGGGGAGATGGGTGAAGCTTTTGTTCAAGATGTCCCAGGTGGCTGGCCTCAATGCCGGGACGAGACGTCTGTACTCCTGACCCTCTGTCTTGACCTCTTCACACAGGACCAAACAGCTGCTACCTAGACCTGGATCCTTCTGTCCTCCAGGCCCAGGCCCCAGAGCGCCCTGACAGAACCGGTCTCTGATATATATTAAGCCCTTAGAGAACCACAAACACGAACCAGCTAGATAGATGTCACCTCTATCCTTTGTTTCTCGTCCCCATTGGGACAGCCAGAGAGCTACATTTTCTGAGAACCAAGAGTCCAGAGTCACCCTTTCCTTCCTGAAGCCTGGAGACTGCCTTAGGTAAGGGCTCTCTGAGACGAGGGGACCAGATTTGTGAGGCCTGGTGGGTGGGCAAAGGGCCCGCTGGCTGCTGGTCCCAGCAGGGCAGCAGCCCAGTTTCCTCATTCCCTTTCAATTACCTGCAGGCACCTGGCCGCCCACCAGGGCGCTTGTAAAGGCCCCAGATTCTCGGGTTTGCTGACCCCCAAAGCGGAGGGTCAGTGGCACATTTCCTCGAGCGCGCGGGAGATGATTTAATCTCTCCATCCGCCTCTTCTCATCTGGACAGGAGGATTCAATCACTCCTCCCGCCTGGCTGCAAAGCCCCGTCAGAGTGGGCAGTCTCACTTTTTGATTTCTGGGTGGTGGCGGGGGGGGGGCATCCAAAGAGTCCTGAACTTGGAAGGCGAGAATCAGAAAGACGTTGTGGAGATCAGGGAGAGTGGAGGGAGAAGTGAGCAAAACAGAGCACTTCGCTGGGGTGGGGGAGGGGTGGGGGCAGAATGGAAAAACAGGGCAAAATGGAAACGAGTTCCAGGCTCCGTGACACTGGCACCAAACGAGAAAGCTCCTTGCTGTTTCGCACAGCTGCCTGCAAGCTGCCAAATGGCCAAGGAGCCAGGAAAAGGCACAAGACTGGAAAGTGCTACCTAGCAGTCTATGTGTTCTGCAATTAACGAGGGCTAAGTGAGTGGAAGGTACTGACAGCTCCCTGGCTCCCAGAGCCCCCGCGGGCTAGCCCCAGCCTGGCCACCCAGCCTGGAGACTGGTGCCTGCTCCAAAGGGAAAGGCTGGGATCAATTAATCCTATGGCCTGCTTTTTGTTTTTTATTTTTTGCCCCAGGGCCAGGGAAAGGAAGGCTGGCCACTGACTGCGGTGGGTGGAACGGAGTCCGTGGGAAGTGCTGAGAAGGAGGCACAGACCTGAGCCCTCCTGGGAGCTTCTAGACTCCAGGATGTAGGATGGCTAATGATTTTGCGCACCAGTTCCCCTCAAGAAGTGTCAGCATCAAAGATCTGATAGGCCTCTTCCTGGCACCTTCGTGGGCAGTGGGGGCTGCCTGTGACAATTGTCTTTATCTTTGAATTTAAAACAAATTTTATTTTTCGATAATATTGAAGAGTTGACAGTCAATATTATTCCATACTAGTTTCAGGTGTATCGTCTAGATTTATATAGTTTACGAAGCGATCCCCCTGATTAGTCTAGTGCCCACCTGGCATTATACATAGCTATTACAATACTACTGACTACATTCCCTATGTTGTACTTTTTCTAGTTCCTTTAAGTGTTAAGGATAGATTGTTCATTTGCAATTTTTTTTTTTGTTTCTTGAGGTAGGCCTGTATTGCTATGAATTTCCCTGTTCGGTCGGTTTTCACTGTGGGTTGTTGTGTTTTCATTTTTCCTTGTCTCAAGGTATCTTTCGATTTCTTCCTTGATCTCATTGTCAACCCATTCATTGTTCAGTAGCATGTTATTTAGCCTCCATGTATTAGTGTGTTTCCCAGTTTTTTTTTTCTTGTAATTGATGTCCAGTTTCATGCTATTGTGGTCAGAGAAAACGCTTGCTATGATTTCAATCTTCTTAAATGTACTGGGACTTGTTCTGTGGCCTACCATGTGGTCTCTCCAGGAAAATGTTCCATGGGCACTTGAGAAGAATGTATATTCTGCTGTTTTGGGGTGAAATGCTCTAAAAATATCAATTAAATCCATCTGGTCTAGTGTGTCATGTAAAGCCACTGTTTCTTGGTTGATTTTCTGTCTGTAAGATCTGTGCATTGGTGTCAGTGGGGTGCGAAAGCCTCCGACTATGGCTGTGTTGCTGTGGATCTCTCCCTTTATGTTGATCAATATTTGCTTTATATATATATACATGTGCTTTACTGGGTCATATCCTGTTATCATTATGTCATGTCCATCTTTGTCTGTCATTATAGAGTTGTTAAAAAATTTATTTTGCCTGATATTAAGTAGTCCTTTACTTTCAGTCTGTGAGTGTCGTCTGCTCTGAAGCAGGTCTCTTGTAGACAGCATAGGTATGGGTCTTGTTTTCTTATCCGTTCAGCCACCCTCTGTCTTTCGATGAGAGCATTTAATCTCGTTACATTGGAAATGATTATTGATAGGTACATAGTTATTGCCATTTTATTATTCATATTTATGTTGTATTTTCTTCCCTTGTTCTTGAAGAAGTCTCTTTAATATGTTTTTTTGTAATTCTAGCTTGGCGCTGACGAATTCCTCTAGCTCTTTCCTATCTGGAAAGCTCTCTACCTCAGTGTCAATTTTAATTGGAAGCCTTGCTGGGTAGAGTCATCTTGGTTGTGGATGCTTGCCTTTCGTCACTCTGAGTATTTCGTGCCAGTGCCCCCTCTGGCCTGCAAAGTTTCTGTTGAGAAATCAGCTGACGTTCTTATATGAGTACCCCTGTAAGTAACCAGCTGCCTTTCTCTTGCTGCTTTTAGGATTCTCTCTTTGTCTTTAATTTTTGCCATTTTTATGAATAGCATCTTTAGAATATACTGGCGATGGCCAGCAGATTCTGGTATCTTAGCACCCACTGGCAATAGAACCTATGGATTTTGATTCCTAGTTTGGCTTCAGATCTGGAGTCAGTTACTTCCCTGGGTCTCCAGATGCCAAAATGGGGAGGGGAAGGGTGTGGCTGAGGGGGAATGACCTACTTCCTGGAGTAAGGAGTTTAACCCAGATGGAAGGGCCTTCACCCCTCCATGACACTGGGTTAAGAGGCAAGGTTCCCCACAGTCAGTGTTGCCTGTGGCTTAGATCGACAGGCTGTCCAGGCCTTTGTCCCAGGCCCTGTGGAAGTGCATGTGGTTTCCAAGGAAGTCACGCTGTCTTGCACCTGTGTTTACGTGATAGTATCTAGAGGAGACCTGGCCCTGAGGAGTGGTGGTTGGGGAGATGAGTAAACAAATAAATCAATAAATGAGAAGCTCTGGGTAGGAGATAAAAATATGAATGAGACATATTTTATGGTATTGAGGATCTCATGGTCTAATGGGACAGATAAGTCAAGGAAGAAATAACTGTAACATAGGCCTAAATAATTGAAATCTATAAGAGATTCTGGAGGAGCGTAGAGGAAGAGGTGGTAACTGCTTGGGGGTAGTGATAAGGGAAAGCTGTCGAAAGGAGGGGCTATACTCTTTCTGGGCTTTGAAAAGATGTGCTGGAGTTTTCCAGTTTTCCTGTGAACAAGATAGGGGAGGGGAAGGGCAGCTTATATTGGGGAAACTGCATAAGCAATATATAAATATGTAAACAAGACATGAAAAGAACAGGTGGGTCTGGAAGAAGCTCAAGATAAAGCTGGAAATGCGGGCTGGGCTTAGGCTCGAAAGGCAGGCGATGCTTCTGATTTCTGAGAATCGAAGCTATCAGCAACCTAAACTTTGGGTCCATAGACCCTGGGCAAGACTTCTTCTGTTTTCCAAATGCTCAGCCACTGTGTCCCGGGGCGGTCTTCAGAGCAGGCTGGTGGTGCTGCCTCTCTGGTCAAGAAAGGATATGGGTGGGGCCAGGCTTTGGGACACTGCCCATGCGCAGGGCAGAGCTGGATGGAGCTGAAGCCCAACACTGCGCCTCACTCAGAGCAGTTGAGTCTGGGATCCCCGAACCCAAACGCCTCCCTTTCACAAACTGTAACTTTTTGTTGCAGGTCATTAAAGTTCTATGGATTCATTATATATAAAAAAAATTTAAACACAGAAAAAAAAGATCAGCAAGAAAAAGAATCTCTGGACCATTCCACACAGAGGTAACTGCCTCGAGAGCACATTCGGGTCCCACAGCTTCTTGTCCCACGGGGCCAGCTTCAAACCTCTGGTCCCCTCTGGGGCCCACGCTGGCTGGACTCCCATCTGACCTCCTGGCTTGGAGAAACCTGCCCGAGTTACTTTCAGTATCTGAAGCTCAGAGACTGGTTGGGACCTCAGGAGATGCTGGACCCACACCTCTTTGACCCTTGCCTGTCACGGGTCACTCATTCTCTGATTGTAGCTCTAAGGTAGGGTTAGGAGGAGGGGGCGGGGAAGGACAAAAGGAATGAAGAGCACAATGTATGGTCTTATTAAACCGGTGCCACTTAGAAACAGACAGGAGATACTAGGAGAGGTTGAGAGCAAGTATCGCGAGTTGATAGCTCAGTATGATTATTGTGCATCGGTGTCAGTTGAGGCTACAGACTGCCATTGCTAGATACACACAACAAAGCCGGAGCTCCCCCGACCAACAACAGTTGGCCAGAACGCCTCATTTATCTGGAACCCTGTAGGGAACTGGGTATTCTTCATTAGCACATTTTCCTTCTCTCGAATCTTATATTTTTAGCTCCCCAACTCCTTTTATCTGAACTATTTTGGAAGGCAATCTTATTAAAACACTAGTTCTTGTCTTCTTAAACACACATGGAGAAAACCTTATGTAATTTTAAACACCATCGTGGTCGTCGCAGTGAATAACCAGCTTTGCACCGGGCTCCGGCACCAGGCTGCGGTGCTGAAAAACTAAAAGAGCGGGCCATTTGGCGTTTCGCCTGCTCAAACCCCCTTCGGAGCCAATAGTTTAATATTTATGTCGTCGTGGTCAGTACATAAAGATAGGGGGACCACCTCTTGGGGGTGCCTACGATGCTGTAGGCATTCTGCCAGCATCTTTACAGTCAGCTCACCCTGGCCCCAGCCTTCCAGGACATCTCCTTGCTAAGCTGAGTGACCCGGAGGAGCACCCCCCCACTGGGAAGACAGAGGCCTGCTGCCCCGCTGAAGGGGTTTTGCTTCGAGGTCTGCTTTCTGGCATCCGCAAGAGCTAGGGAGATCCAGGGAAAAGCAGCCCCATGCGCTTAGGGACTGAGCTGTTAACACAGCTGTTCTAAAGGGCAGCCTGGGCTCCAGTCCAACGTCATGACCAATTAGCGACGTGACTTTGAGCAAGACAATTTCTCAACGCCTGTTTCCATACCTATAAAGTAGCAATGATCATGATACCTGCCCTGGTTTCCTCACAGGGTTGCCGGGAAGATGAAATTAGGAAATTGAAATATTCTCAAGTCCCACAGTGCCATCCAAGTGCACGGGTCATTATGGCTCCCCTTCCCCGGGCTCAGAGTTGAGGAGGGAGGAGGCACGAACCCATCCTGCGAGCTCTCTTTTGCTATGATGGGCCCAAGGAGTCTCCTGGCAGGGTCAACCTCATGAGGCTAATGGCTGTGCCGTGGGCTCAGAGGTTACTCGGCTGTGACTGTGGGGCCTGTCCCGCTGGGTCTGCTCTTACCCGGCGTGTGCGGAGTGCGTGGCACATAATGTTTATTAATATGCCTTGATGATGGGCATTAATATCTCCTAATGACACCATCTGAGCCCGGCTTCCTTTCTTCTCTCGCTCCTTGCTCCTTTCTCTTCCCTCCCATCCCATGGAAACATACTCAGAGAGGGATGGACACAGGCAGCTCAGAGGAGGGTCAGGAGAGAGAGCTGTCTGAGGACAAAGGGGCTTGGGTGGGGTCCAGCCACAGGGGTCAGACAGGGGATCCTGGGATAGGGAGGGAGTGGGAAGCCTCTGGTTCTGCAGTCAGGTGGAAAGTTGGCCAGAAGCTGCTCGGCGATGAAAGCAGGGGAAGCAAAAACAGTGGCAAGACTTTTCCCAAACTGGGGGGAACCATCTGGAGTGTGTGGGGTGAGACAGGACCAGCTGAAGTTGGAGAGTTGGGCTTCTTGAAGGGGGAGTGAGGGAAGGAGACCAAGGCTGGCTGCTCACTGGCCCCTGAGAGGCGGGGGCAGCAGGTGTGAGGGCCAGAGAAGGGGAGAGTGGCGGGTCACACTCACCGTCGCTCACATATGCTCACATAGACACACATTCGCACACTCACACACACGCTCGCACTCACGCTCACATACACACACGTATAACACACACACACACTCATACATGTTCACAAGCACACGAGCTCCCACGTAGCCCCCACACTCACGTTTATGCACACAGGCCCAGGGACACTCATGCGTGTTCACATACGCACATCTATACACCCACACACATGCTCACACCCACACTGACGAGTTTACTCGTGTGCACTCACACATGTCCACATACATGCATGCTCACACACAACCCCACTCACACACTTATGCACGCACGCTCACAGACGCTTACACACGCTCTTACACTTACACTCACACACTCACACACAGGCTCACACAACATGCACTCACACGCCTCCTCACACACAGGCTGCACACACGTGTATGCGCTTACACACATCTGCAACACTCATACCTTCACATATGCACACACGGATACTCATACATCCTCACACGCTCACACGCAGACACACTGGCAAACACTCCCTCCTTTGGTAGGCATGTCAAGAGCTGAAGTGAGGGTGAGGGGAGAACCAAGGTGAGGGGGCATTTGGGAAGGGGTCATGGCGAGGCAAAGCTTGGACCGTGGGATTAGGAGTGGGGTGGGAAGTAGTCTCCAGGCCCCTGTGGGAGACCAGGATGGAGATGGCTGATTAGGACTGAGTAAGAGCCACGCTGGTCTGTTACCCTCCTGGAGCTGAGTGCCCTGGCAGGGGTGTAGTGGGGAGGGGGAGCCACAGTGGGAGTGGACAGATCCATCCTCTCTGGCCTCCTCTTCATGCTGTAACAGGAGGCCCAGGAGGCCACAGGGTGGCCTGTCCCCTGTCCTTGCAGCAGCAGAACTGTTAGGAAAGGGGCAGCTATTCCCCCAAACAAACGTCTAAGCCCCACCGACCCAGTGGAGGGGAGGGAGCTGCAGGGCGCCCTTCTCAGGCCTGGCTCTTATCGCCTCCGTCTCTGTCTGTTGCATCCAGTCTTTCTGGCTGGGTGGCTGCACCCCAGGCAGGGAGGACCCATAAGCTGCAGGGAGGTGGCTTGACCAGACCTTGGCTTCCCAGCTCCCAATGAACAGTGGTGGCCCAGCGGCCTCCTTAGTGGCCACCTGGCCTGGGGAATGGGACCTGTGAGTGGTCGGCGGGCACTCGTTTCTGCACTGCTCCTGGGGGCGGCTGTCAGAGCTGCATGGGGGCTCCCCCAGGCTCTGTGAAGTAGGGACGACTGTTGCCCTCTCCTCTGGCTCCTGCTCCAGTAGTCCTTCCATCTCCTCTCTTTTTGTGTAAGAGGCGCCCCTCAGCCTCCTGCCCTGTCCCACCAGGACATGGCCAGCTGTCTCCGGACTTCTCCGCCCTCTTGAGTACCATCTATGAGATGGGGGTAGTCCTCCAGGACTCAGGCCACGGTGTCTGGGAAAAGGGGGTGGGGTGGGGGAGGGTGTAACCGGGAGGGGAAGGGGAAGCCGGCAGCCACACCCCTGGTTCTCTGCTTTGTCTCCCTTCTTTGCCCTATTTGAGGTTCCCATACTCAGCTCTAGTGAGAAGATAAAGCATAATCCATACTTTTGAACCTCCTCTTTCCCCACCAAAGAGCCCTCGCCTGGGGTTGGCTTGTAAAAAAAAAGGAAGGAAGGAAGGAAGGAAGGAAGGAAGGAAGGAAGGAAGGAAGGAAGGAAGGAAGGAAGGAAGGGGAAAGAGACTTTCTGGAAGGAAGCTTTTCTCCCAGATAAAGAATTTTGAGCTAGGAAAGATGCTGGTAAGATTTGGAGGCTCCATGAAGCCTGTGATCATCAGAAAGTGTGACAATAAGGGGAGCTGATCAAATCTGATTCAAATCACATCTCGCTCTTTTCGGAGGGCCTGAGAGTGACCTGGGCCCTAGTCCCCTTGCTACTAGCAGCGACAGCTGACAGCTGGGAGCTCTTTAGAAATGCAGAATCTCAGGCTTGATCCCAGACCTAGTGAATCAGAATCTTCGTTTTAATCAGAGCCTGAGGTGAGGTGATTCATGTGGACATTGAAGACCGAGAAGGATGGCCCCAGAGTCCTGCTCTCTGCTCCCCGCACCCCAAGGCCCCTAAATCTCTGGACCGGACAGGGAGCACCTCATAGGACCTGTGGTGGCAGCAGTGGTGGGACGGTCTGGGCTCTCATCCCAGACCGTGTCCTCTTTCAGGTCTCTTCCAGGCTCCGGAGTGCCCTTGGCATCACCTTTTCCAGGTCAGGACCTGGCTGACCTTTAGGTCCTGAGGTGGCCCCCGCTCTCAAGTCAGATTGTTTGGACTGGTTGGGCTCCTGGGTGGTCAGAGGAAGAGAGCAGACTGGAGGGTTTGGGGTCCGTCCAGGAACAGAAAACGCCAGGCCTGGTGTGCACCTCCCTCCTTTTCCCTGCACCCCCTCTTGGAGCTGCGAAAAGCACCCCCAGATCAGTGACTCAGCATTGCTCGCTGTCTGAAGCCTCTGAGTTTCTGGAGTTGGGCAAGAAGACTGTCCCTCCCATTGGGTGGGGGTGCGGGGGTCGCTGTGTGGCCACAGCTGAGTGCACTGTTGATGGATGCTCCACGGGGTGTCTGACACACTCATTGGTGCTCCCTTCTCTCCTGATTACCTAACCCTATTTGAGGAGGGGAACCGTCATTCCTCAGGTGTTCAAGGATTTGGGGGAGGGAGTCAAGAGATCATGGCTGAGTAGGATGTGGGCGGTGGCCTAGGATTGTGGGGCAGGGTCTGTTCCAGGGCCCTGGGCCCAGCAGGAGGTCTGCAGCCAAATAACTTCCTCACTCCTCAGAGATGCCCCGGCAAAGCTGCCATCCCGATAAGTTGCCAGTCTGCCTTCACGGCCCTCGGCCATGCCAGGGCCTGTGCGGTGGGCCATCGTGCCCCTGCTTGCCTGTGTCAGGCCAGGCTCATTTGACTGGGCCAAAAAAACCAGGGAATGTGGCCCACCGGCGGGTAGCCTGCTGGGGTCCAGGGCCACACAGACACTCGCCGGAACGAGGGTGTGCTCTCATTCTGTTGTGTCACCTTTTACAGTGCCTGGCAGGCAAATGCCAATCCGCGGAGCTTGGCAATCACAATGAGAAAACAACTGAGACTGAGCTCAGTAAACTCCACCCTGACCTCACAGTTGGTCCCATGGTCTCTGGAATGCTTGGGGCTGACATAACCCCAGGAAGAGGAAGAGAGATCTACGGCCTTCTCTCTGGGGCAAAGCCAGCTGAAGCTGGGTGACTACGTTGCCCCTTTGGGTGTGCTCATCGGGTTAGGGCCGCTCAGCTGGGCCCTATAGAGCCAATCGGAAGGTTCGTGAGCCCGGATTACTGGCTTCTCCCTGGAGCTGGTGTCCATCTTCCTCCAGGCAGGTGGAGACCTGGGGACTGTGGTGGTGCCTGGCTTCCAGCCCTACAGAAATCATCACCTCAGAGGGTGTCGAAATGAATCTTTGCACAACCTCGAGGAGGGCCCAGCAGTTTCAGGTGACAGGGCCCAGGGCCATGAGGAGATAGGAAGAAAGGGGATGGGGTGATAGCAGGAAAGAAGCCCAAAGGTCTCAGGGGCCCACAGCCTTAGGCTCCACAGCTGCTGACTCCCCAGGCTTCCAGGTCTGGGGTTCAGCCTGCCTCCTTTAGTCCCCATCCCCGTGGCTGGCCCTCAGAGGACTTCCACCTCGGGGTCTGGGATTCTAGGCTGCAGGCCGGTCCCTAGGCTACGCCCCAGGGAGTAGACATAAACTTCTCCCCAGAACTTTCTGTTGTGAGCAGTGAATTGCCCTGGTGTCCTGGGCTGAAGTGCAAAAGCAAGGGACATTTAATAAATGCAAACGACAGCTGATTAATCTGCTAGCCCAGGAGCCGTGCTCTGCTCTGTGGGGTCTGGCTGCGCTCCATCAACCTCAATGGCCTGCACCAGCAGGATGGGCTCCGAACTTATTACTACTTAGGCTTCCAGCCCTGACGGGGAAGAGGGCAAGCCTCTGCCCTCCACACCCCCTGAGCCTCCCGTCTTGCCATGCACGAGGAGCTTGTCCTGGAGCAGTGGGCTTATCCTACTGCTCTGCTCTGTCGCGGGGTGTCCCACTATAGGAAGGGGGCTCGTTGCAACTAGCTGCTCAGTGAGATTTGTGCGAAGGGATGAAATTTAGGAGGTAAGTGGGGGTGCTGTCTGGACAACAGCAGCTGGTCTGACTTCCAGTTGTTCGCTCATGGTGGCCTTGAGAAAATAGCCAGGCCATCGGATCCTTCAGACCGTGGGAAAAGGCAGAGAGAGAGAGAGAGAACTGGCACCAGGAGAGAGTCCTTCTTTCTACCCCAGTTCACCTGCCCTGGCTCCTGGCTCCTGTCAATACAACCCACTTTTATTGAGCTCCTACTAAGTGCTGAGCACTGTGTCGTGTGGGGGTGGCTTATCATCTAGCAGGGACGTGAGAGGAAAGAGGTAATTACAGGTGCGATGAGTGCTAAGAAGACTTACAAGGGCCCAGCTTGGGATGGCGGGGAGGACTTCCTGGAGGAGGCATGAATACGCTCTCCGCCTGAGAGTGGTCCTTGCTGAGGGGAAGGGGTAAAAAATTCTGTGTTTGGATGGCAAGGCCCCTCCGGGTAGAAGGTTTGGGCTTTCGGGGCCTCCTCGCCACCAAGGAGCCCTAGGCCCTTGTCACCTCCTCTTTGAGCTGCCTGACCCTCCCCTTGGGGTGCCTGGCCGCCGGGGAAGGGAGAATGGGGGGTGGAGAAGCAGGAAAGAGAGTGAGAGTCCGGCCTGGAGTGGAGGCTGCTGACCTTCTCCTGGGCAGGCGCCCTGCGGGGAACAGAGACAGAACTCCCTTTGAGGGAGAAACCCCTCAGTTTTCACTACAGTAAAAAGGGGCCTGAGTGCTCCCTGCAGCCTCTAATGACCAGGTTGGGGTCTAATGAATATCTGTGTACCCATAAAACAGGCTAATGATTGCCCTCGTTTAATGGACCCCTTTCATCCTTACCAGTTCCCAAACCAGAAGGGACCATTCTGGGGGGCTGAGGCCCGGAGACGGGTGGCAGCCACACACCCCAGCTTGCTGGGAGTGGGGGCCAATCGGTGCCTGAGCCTGAGGCCCCTTGGAGGCTGCCTAGCCCTCCTCCACCGCTTATCTGTTTGAACCAACCCAAGGAATTTAGGTCGACGGCTGACCAGCCTTGGGAAGTGGGCAGGGGCTGGGAGGGAGGAAGCACATACACCCTGATTATTAAGAACTGTTTCGACACTGACACTTGTAGCACGTGGTGGCAGAGAAAGAACATTCAGCAGCCCTGGTGGCACCCCGCCCCCTTCCTCTGCCCAGGGACTGATAGGCACTCAGGGAACCATCCCAGCCTGGACTCTAACACCTGAGAAGCCCCAGACTCGGGAGGGAGGGGCCCGCCCGCTGAATCACCAGCAACACCTGTGTTTTGCTTGGGAGGTCTCCTGCTCAGGGACTAGCCGAGCCTGACCCTGTTTGGCTTCCTGGAGCTGGGTGAGATCACAGCCTGGGGTGCTGTGGCTCGGGGCCAGGGTGACCTGCTATGCAGGCAGGGTTTTTAAAGAGATACTTGCCCCTGTGTTCCCAGGATTAGCTCCCTGAGAGACTCAGGTTGTTCTTTGAGCCCGCCCTTTCCCCCCAATTTCACTGGAGAACTCGGTCCAGGGAACGTGAAATCACATGGAATAAAATACGTGGTGGAAATAAATAACGCTCTTGCTATGGATAAGCCCCCGAGGGGTGGCGGGGGGATGCTAGGTGACTGGTAGCCGCCCAGGGAGGTGGGATGGGCAGAATCAGAGTCCCCAGGCCCCCGGGGGATGGAGAGGCAGCCCGACTTGCTTTCCCCGGAGTTCTGGAGCTAACTGTGGTCTTCTGGTCAGAGCCTAGATGGGAGCCACGGGCCACCAGGACATGGTCCCCCAGTGGCAAGAAACTCATGAATGAGTCAGCGTGTAGCCTCGGTGTTCCCACCTGGGTGCTGGCTCAGCCCTGCCTCCAGGCCACCTATAGGTAACTGGGGCATGTGGAGGGTAGAGGGTCCCAAGAAAGCAGGTTCCTGCGCCCCTAACCAACATCTCCTCTTCCTCCCCTTGGGGGCAATCTCCCTCTTACAATGGAGGGCAGAAGAAACACTGCCCCGGAACCCACTTAGCCTCTCAGCTTGAGGCACTGCAGCATGAAAGGAGCACTGAGAGAGGCACAGGTCTGCATCCTCTGGGAGAGTGGGAAGCAACAGGTCAGGTGAGTCACTCAGAGGTGGTTTCATGGGAATTAGAGAGTCACAGCCACCCTTCTAGACACGTGTCAGGCACTCTCCACTCTGGCGGTATTTCAGGCACTTCTGTGCCAGTGTATCATGTAATCCTCCTTCTCAAAGAGGCGGAAAGCGAAGAGATGATCACCCACCGTTTGCAGGTGGGGGGTGGGGTGGGGGACACAGCCCTTGAGAGGTTAAGTGACTTGCCGGAGATTATAGTGGCAGTCGGCACATTTGGGAATGGAGTCCAGTTGTCTTGGCCTGTGATCTAAGCCTCCTGACTCGCAGTCCAATGACGTCCTGCAGCCCGCACCTCATAACAAAGGGGGCCGTGTTAAGGAAATCCCGCTCTGAAACAGAGGTGGATTTCTCGTCCCTTGGCTGGAATTTCTCGGGTGTCCCGGGATGTGCTCAGATGGGGTTGCCCAGGCCCGGGGGCAGGAGGTTTTTCCCTACAGGATCAGGCCACTTTCTCCGGTGCCCTCCCGACTTAGGGCACCGTGAGTGCCACTGTTGGGGCGTTGGGGTTGGGTGGCGGGAGGAGGATGGAGAGAGGTATGGGCTGTGATGAGTCAACATTTCACCAGCCTGGGGTCCTGCAGAGGCACTGGCGACCTGGCGGGGAAGTGGGACCTGGGGGACACGGAGTGGCCAGGTGACTCAGGAAGGGCCCCGGGTCCTGTGGCTAGAAGTTTTACCATCTGAGGCTAAAGGCTCTCTCCAGGCCCCTCATCAGCTTGACCAGAGAGAGCCGAGGTTCCTTAAGGACCTGGCTATGTGTTTTCTCAGTCTCCAAGGCCCTCCTCTGATTCTCTGTCCTTCCGGTTCAGTTCACACTCCTCTTCCCCTACGACGCCTTCCTCACCTGCCCTCATCCCACCGCTTCCTCCCTCACACTCTGCTTAGCTCTGCTGTGGGGCGAGACCCCTCTCGGCCTAGAACCGCAGCTACTTGCCCTTCTCTCCTCTGGCTGTGAACCCCTTCCTCCAGCCCATCTTGCCCCTTTCCTGATCCTGTGGCAGGAGGAAGACGCGCAGCAAGTGCCTGGGGCAGAGGGGAGGGACTGGCACACACACACCGCGTGCCTGCCTTGTCCATGAGCGCCACATCCCTCTGTCCACTTGGTCATCCCAATGGCCCTGCAAGGCAGGAAACCGAGGCTGGGGGAGGGCGAAGACCCGTCCAGGTAATCATGCGGCGGAACCAGAATCATACCCAGGTATTCTGATTTCAGACATGGCGCTCTTGGCCCAGCTTGGTGGTGTCTCTCAAATGCTCGCTTAGAAGAATGTGGGAGAAAGTGACAAAGGTGGATTCTCTTTCTATGGAACTGAGTCAAGGCGTTGTCCTCGGCTTGAAAAATGTACCCAACTTGTGGCTGGGGAAGCATTCTCATTTCACTAGATCCTTCCTTCCTCCCTCCCTCCCTCCCTCCCTCCCTCCCTCCCTTCCTTCCTTCCTTCCTCCCTTCCTTCCCCTTCTGTCTTATTCTGGCCTCTTCCTCCTCTGTCCTCTCTCCTCGGTCCAGGCTCTATGCCTTCACCTCTGTCTTCCCCTCTTCTCTCCTCCTCTCTTTCCTTCACAGGGGACCCCAGCCCTCCATCAGGGAGTAGTTCCTCCAGACCACCTGCTCCCCGCGGTCTGCCTGCCTCCCGTCGGCGCTGCCTGACGCGACATTCTGCGGGGATGGAGATGGTCCAGCTCGGGGCTGTCCTGCTGCTCAGTAGCTGCTGGTCACATGTGGCTATCGACACACTCTGGTGTAGCTCACGCTGCTGAGCAACTGCATTTTCAAACATTTTATTAAATTTTAATTCATTTTAATTTAAGCAGGCATGTGTGCTAGCGGCCACTGAAGTGGACATCAGAGCTCCGAATGACGTTAAGTGCTGGACTCCCAGGAGGTCCCTGGAGGCACCTCCACCCTGTCCAGGCCCTGAGGATGCTCAACTTCTTGGTCTGCCACCTGCGAGAGGCCCCAGGGGCCTGGGTTTTGGCCTCGGAGCTAGGTGACCTCGGGTACTGGATCTGGGAATCTCAATAAAATACTGAAAACAATTTCTTGCAGGCCTCAAGGTTTCCTTCCGACTCTAGGTTCCTTTGAGCCAGAACCTGCTCTGTTCAGATCTGGCTGAGTGTGAGCAGGAGGGCAGGCGGTGTGTGTGTGTGTGTGTGTGTGCGTGTGCGTATGTGTGCGCACATGTGGGGAGGGGGCTCTGAGGGGCAGCAATGAGACCCTAGGGGATCCTGCTTGTGAGACCAATCTGCCTGACCGAGCACCCTGGCACTAGGAAAGGGGTTCAAGGCTCCTCCTTCGGGGAAGGTTGCGGCCTCTGCCTGCTCCCTGGCTCCCTGGCCGGGGGAGCTGTTCCACTGATGCCCCAGACTTCCTCTTTTGCCATAAAAGTCTCCCGGAAAGCCTTCCCACAGAGGCCCCGGGGGCTTTCTCAGGGAATGTGTGAGTGTGAGTGTGTGCGTGCACATGCAGACGCTGGGGCAGACGCCCAGGCCGCACGCATGCTCCCCGCAGAGCTGTGGGCCCTGGCGCTGGAGGGGTGTCTGTCCCGGCTTGGGCGGAGGGAGGATGACGAGGGGTGTTGCCTGGACCTGGGCCCTGGCTTACGCAATGCTTCCACTCTTAGTCAACTCGAATAACTTGGACACACATGCACACGCACACACGCACACACGCAGACACACAGACACACAGACACACACACGCACACACTGGTATGCGAAAGGAGATAAACTAGCCTTTGCCGCTTTTCTGCCCGTCCAAGTCTCTGTCGCATCTGGACGGGAGGGAGGAACCCCTGAGGGAGGGCTGTTCTAAGGCTCCCTCCGTGTGACCGAGGCCGCAAGCCTGTGGTTGGGGTTGTGGGGACCCAGAGGTGAGCCATCTGGGGGAGGGGCGAGAAGCCCACCAGCCAGCCCGTGGTGGGACATGGCCGCAGGGTGGAGAGAAGAGGTGCCTTCTCTCCTGCCCCAGAAGGTGCCCAAGCCTCGCGGATCCTGGGTCACAGAACCCGCCTGGCAGAGGATTGCATCAGAGTGAAACTGTGTGCTCGATGCCTTGGGGGCGAGGGCACTGAGGGCCTGTGATCCTAATTTTCCAGTCTCTTGTGCTTAGGGTCACATCCCGGGACTCTAGCGGCAATGCCCCTCACCCCGACAGTCTTCTGTCCCTACTGCACGCAGATAGAGGTGGTCTCTGGGGTGAGTGAAGAATGGAGGGGGGGGGGCGTGGACCAGAGGTCACCAGGCTTTTTAAATCAGCTCTGAGTCAGAGAGGGGGGTAGGAACAACTGCAGATAGTCTTGTGGTTCCCCACAAACAAGAGTTTCCTGGGAAAAGAGAAGCCTCTCTGACTCAAAGTCTGTGTGGCTCTGAATGCACACTAGGGCTTTCTCTGCCATCACCGTGCACTCCAGGAGGACAGAGAGGCCACTGCGAGGGAGTGACTCAGAAGCAGACCGGCCTGGAGGCAGGGAGTTGGGCCAGAGGGCCTGTCGGGTCCCTCCTGACTCTGTAATTCCACATGGAGAACTTAGCCTACTGTGCCCCTTGGCTCTGTGCACCTGCGCTGGTTCACTGAGAGTCTGGTGGTGTGGGTCCTACTGTAGGGTGTGGGTGCTGAAGCGGGTGACCCACAGAGCTCTGCTGAAGTTTCTGCATTTGCTCCTGTGTTTTCGCTTCCCTGGACGTAGGAAAAAAGAGCGGGGATGGCTGGAAGGGTCTGCACGTTGCCCTTTGGTTGTGCGAGGTCTTGGCATAAAAGCCGTAGGGTGTGTTCCTCCCTTGTCATGGCTGGTCGCCTGGATTTCCCACAGTATGGTGAGGGGGAGCCTGAGGTCTGGGTGGTTGGCACTTCCCTCACTTCCCGGTCACGATGAATCTCTGGGGGCCTCTGCGTAGCTCTTTTTGCTTAAATCTGTGGGCAAAAGGTCCTCTCTAAGTAATGCCAGCCCCAGGAGCACAGACACATCCTGGGGCTCATCGCCTCCCCCTGCCCCTCTAGAGCTGGAAGCCATGCCGTCCCCAGCTACTGCTTCTACCCGTCCCCTCTCTCCCTGGACAGGGGAGTTGCTACCCAGGGCATGACCGCCAAATTCAGCCTGCGGATCAGCTCTGAGATGGTGCCCGTTTGCTTCCCTGTCTGCTCATTGCCAGGCCTTCTCTTCCTCCAATCAGATTCCCCATCTAGGTGGGCAGCTGCGTGCGGACAGCTATGGGAGCACGCGAGAGCCACGGATGATGAGAGCGAAAGGGGAGCTTGGCAGTCCCTTAGGGACGTCCACCCTCTGCATTTTACTGAGGAACCAGTTCAGGGCCCTCAGCACCACAGGACCGCATGGAGGGTCTAGCGCCTCGTTCTCCTAATTCCCAGGGTGAGATCATGTGTAACAAACGAACGCTTTCGTTTTCCTAGGAGCTCGAATGTGCAATGGGGCTGGAATTCGAAAAAGTTCGTCTGGGCAGCTGGAGGGTTCTGGGCCCTAATGAACGTCTGTTGACTGACCTGCATCTCTGGTGGTTTTTCTCTCTTACCTTCTACAGGAAGTGGGGGGAGGGGACGGGATTCTCAATTACCCCATGGAACCTGGTTTGTTCCTTCCCTGCTCTCTTCCTCTAGATTTCGACTCCTGCTGGGCAGCTAGGAAGGAAGATGAGTACGACCCATTCCTCCCATCCTGAGGCCTCACTTTGCTCTCTCATAGCTTCTTTCGGGGCTCAGACCTGAGCAAAGGAGTCAGTCCACACAGTGCAGCCATCCTGACTAACTGTAGAGAAGTAAACAAGATGGTATTGTGCCAGGGGAGAGGAGTTACATCAAAAGTATCTCAGAGAGGAAGCGAGCCAAATTTTTACATGATATGCATGGACAGGGGCAGAGAGAGAGAGAGAGAGAGAAAAATGCCTGGGTAATTAAGTTAATAGGTTTCTTAAAGAATGCCCTTGTGAGTGATGTTCAACACATTCAAGTGTTGACAAGAAGGTATTGAACTTGATGCCCACGCAGCGGGCAGAAGCATGCTCTCGGCTCTGACACACCTTCTTTGTCTGAAACTTGTAGTAAAACTCAGTGCTGGGTTGTGAAATCGGTCCCAGGGATCCGTGCTGCGAGGGCTCCAAGGTCATGGCTCCTGCTCCCAGACAGGGTTGGGAGTGGGCGAGGGTGGCCACCCCTAACTAAGATCCTAAGATTAGGAGAGCAAAGGCTGAGGTCGACTCAGAAGCCTTGGGATGCCGTGACGCCCGTATGAGACCCTGGGGACATCTACGGGCCCACGAGACATTTTGTGACTCTCGTACGGTCGTCAGAATAAAGCCCTATCCCTGCCCTCTGAGGCCCTGTTGCCTTGGGGAAGTTGGGTCTGATACCCAGGAACATCTGTGCATCTTAGGGCTTCCCTGTCATGATGGATGAGTGAAATAATCCAAGTGAATCTGCGAATATGGACTTTTCCCATCCTCTGAGTTCTGTAGTAAAAGACAGAGCCCCAGTCATTGGTCGGCTGGTGGGAAGGAGCCTTGTCGTGGAGGAGGAGGATGAGTGCGTGTGTGTGCGCGTGTCTGCGTGTGCCTGTATATTTGTATGTAAAGAAAGCTTTGGCTTGCTCTTGTTTCAAACCACAGGTTAGAGACTGAGCATAAATTACTATCCTTAAACCAGAGGAGCGCCTCCTTTCGCCTGCCTCAAAGGCCCTGGATAAGAACAGGGCGCCTGGGCTCTTTGCCTGCTATGGCTCGTCAGCCTGCCTTCCTGCCCGAATGCCATCCATTCGTCTCACCTGCAGCCATCTACGCACCCCATCTTCTCTTTTTGCGCAGATTTGTCAGGCAATCGGGTTTCCCGGCTGGGACCTGAGTCTCAGGGACTCCGTCACAGTTCCGGTGGCCGGCTTTGCAGAGCCAACAATGGTGACATGCCTGTCTTCGTGAAAGGAAGGTTTCCGTCTTAGCTACTTAGCAAAAACACTTGGAAAATGAAGTAACCGAAGGCCTCGGCTGTCCTGTCACCCTGAGGTGGCTCCCCTTCAGGGACCAACGTAAAAACACCTGAATCAAAGCCCACGGTTAATGAGTTTGCGGCTGGATAGGAAGGTCAGCACTGCCCCTCACCTGAAGTCACACCCGGAGGCCGCGCGTGTCTGTGGATGTAGCGGGGAGAGGGGAGTGAATGGGAATTTCCTCTCACTTGAAAATGATGCTCAGGGAAGGCAGGCCCCTGTCTCCCGGACCTGGAAAGTTAGGGTGAGCTCTTTGCTCTTGTTCCGAGCACCGGCCCTTGTTCTGGGGGCTCATTTCTACCTGGAGACTCCAGTGCCCACCCTGCAATCCCACTGTTCGGGACATGTAGGGTTCCGTGGCTTGCAGTCACTCCTAAGACGTCTCTGTTTCC
Organism: Cynopterus sphinx; assembly: GCA_030015415.1. Taxonomy (NCBI): domain Eukaryota; kingdom Metazoa; phylum Chordata; class Mammalia; order Chiroptera; family Pteropodidae; genus Cynopterus; species Cynopterus sphinx. The sequence continues at coordinate 46,142,100 of CM057390.1, read as the reverse complement.
AGGGAAAAGCAGACAATTTATCATCTCTCTGCCCAACTCCCACGGCACTGGAACGGAGAACTCAAGAAAAGGCTCCGTGCTGAGCAGGGGATACCTGTTAATTTTACTCTCGCACTTCCCATTTCTCCAAAGCTCCTGTCCCCATTCTCCATCACTGAGACATGTCGCTGCCAGGTCTCTCCTTTTCCTGACTGCCCAGTTTGAGTTTCTTGGGAGCAAACTGAGAAGGTTACTCAGATTTCCCACTTGCCTCGACGTAGGCATGTGGCCGGGGAGTAGGCTGGCAGCCCATCTCCTGCCGAGTGCCGGCTACATACAGATCCTACGGTTTCTGGCCTTAAGGAGTGTTTGGCCCGTGGGAGCTGCCTGTACCACCCCTACAGTTCCAGAGAGTGGGGGTCCTGCTCAGGCGCCAGGAGAGGGGTATGAGCACCCCAGAAACATGCAAGTTTCCAGAGAATTCACCTCCTCAGGCGATTTCCCATTTGCTCCCACCTCCCAGCATCAAAACTAGGGAAGCCACGTGGATGTCGTGGGCTTTGACAGGGAATCTATGATTCAAAGGCATGTGGATGGGCTGGTCGCTGCGACATCTTTTTGCATCCAACCCTTTTTGAAAATACTTTTTCTTCCCTTGGGGACACTGAGCCAGAGTGAAGCAGACTTCTTAGTCTTGACAAAATATCGACACCGGATCCCCGATATTGTTAGTGTATCCCACGTGGTCAAACCGTGTCGGGAGAACTGGAGAGCTGGGCACCTCCCTCAGCTGCCCAGAGGCTGAGGTTGAGCTCTGAGGCGGACACCTCCCGAGTGGCCACTTCCACTTCGCTGTAGTCCTGCCCAGGCCCCCATGCCCCGTGGAGGGTGGTGGAGGATGATCCGGGCCCACAGCCTCAACATTGGCTTCTGGACCAGGCTTCCCCACTCCTGTATGGGAAATGTGAGGGGCTGGAGTGGGAATGGGAAGCAGGCAGTGAGTGCAGATGGGCTGCTGGGATAGCCCTGCAGGGGAAAGAGCACATCCGTCTGGGGGATTGTGGTGGGGCCCCTCCCCACAATCCCTAAGCCCAGTCTACTTCTTCACTGATGAGGTACGGCCTGCAATTGGGTCCCAAATTGGGAAAAAGATGGGAAAGGAAAGTCTGAAGACAGAAGCTGGAGTTGGGGGTGGCTGAGGGTGTATGTTTCTACGTGAAAAAGAACGTCCTGAGCTCTGGGGGAGAGGAGGGATGAAGGGCGATGCGCAAAAGGAAAGTAAATGGATCAAATTGCATCTGCTCAGGATGGGCAACTGACGCCTCTTCATGGCTGCACAGCGCCCGGGGTCTGGTGCCTCCTCCTCTGTGAAGCTGCCTGACCCTCACTTTCCCGCTAAACGGACGGCCTTCCCTTCTCGCTCGCTCCCCAAAGGTAACATCCAAGTCCCTGAGGTAACTGCTCCTTTTTAGGTCTTACTAAACTGCAGGTGTACGAAGAGCAGAGACAGCCTGTCTCCTTCATCATTAAATCCTCGCAGAGCAGAAGTTTGTTGACGGAGCCTGGAACAACTCAAGGTTTCCTATTTAATCCCTTAATTTTCTCTAATTGGCTTCAACTATCACTGGGAAAGTTTGTTTCGAGAAGACACTCAGAGAGATCTCTGGGAGACAGAAGCTCGGTGGACTTCTCCCCGGGAATCTGCCTGTAGGCCCGAGGGCAGCTGACCCTGTTAGTAATTTTCTAGGGAGCTAAGCAGAGAGGTAAGGCTCGTTGTTCTAGAAACTGTACGCACTGACTTGGCATCCTGGCCATTCACATGACCTGGCTGGGAAAGTTGCTCTGACCTCTGAGCAAACCTGCCTGGTGTCCGGCCAGAGAGGCAGGGATTATGGGTCACGTGGACCTCTGCAATAGGGAAGGTCAACGGTTTCCCCACGCATCCATCCACCCGTCACCTCTGTCTGGTTTTCACAGTAATAAAAGGAGATGGGAGCTGGAGTCCCAGCTCTGCCATGTGGCTGTGGGTGAGTCATTCCTCCTCGCTAGTATTCTCCTCTGTACAATGGGAAGGCTTGACCAGATGACCTCCGAGGTCTCTTCCAGCTCTTAGTTGTCATAACCTGGTAGAATGATGCATGGGGAATGTGGCCTTCGATGCTTTTTCTGTCCCCTGAGAGCCTAGGCTGGGGACTTCCCCTTAGCTTAGGCTTGGGAAAGAGAGGAGGGCCCTGAGAAGCCCCCACCCCACCCACCGACTCCGTTGCTCCCCGCCGTCACTGCAGTGGTGACTCTTCCTAAATGAGCTCGTTGAGTCCTGCTTGGAGCCAGATCTGCGTGGATGATTCCTAAACGTCCCTCAAGCTTCTACTCCTGTTTCCTATTATCTAGTGAGTGTAACAGAAGTGCCAGAGGGGAGGAAGGAAGGATCGAGGTCCCCAGGGCCTGAGGCCCCAACAGGACACGTCTGCTCATCTCTGACATTATTCTTGTCATCGTCACCATCGTCATGATCATTATCATCGCCATCACCCATTATTAATACTGTTAATCACTTATTGTTCTTCACTCAGCCATGTGCAGTGGATGAGTAAACCAGCACGACAATCTGGTCACAGGAAGCCTGCACCGTACGGGGCATATCTCAGGTCAAGGCGGGTTACTCCAACCTTCGCAGGGAGACGGAGTCTGACTCAGAAGGCAGTGGGCCCGGGGGTTCAGCGCTCCTCTGTGTGAGAGTGTTCTCCTCTCCGGAGGCCGGGCACGAGCTCCCGAGCCCCTTCTGCTGCTGAACCTCTGTGTCAAACTCATCTCTGCGGCCCTGACAGTGCCTTGAATAGGGCCTCAACCAAAGGTGCTCACTACGTGCTCACCGATGACAATTATTACGAGGATGCGGTATAATAAGTTCAGTAGGGCCAGCGGGCCGGAAGTGCTCAGAGCTGAGAAACACATTAACTCCTCATCTGGGGGCATTTTCCCCGCTATCGCCTGGCATCCTCCCTTGCAAGACCAGCATGGGATTGCTGGGGAGGCTGGTGGCAGGAGGCGAACGCCTGGCGCCTCCTTCTGGCCCCGCAGGGTTGGAGCAGGCCTGGGGAGGGCCTGTGCAGGCACCTTAGCCCCTTGGCATCCGGATTGTGACCCTCCCTGCTCCAGACCCTTCACCCTGAAGGCCCAGCTCAGGAGAGCTGCTGGAGAGAGAGGGAGGCTGTTATGTAACCCATTTAACTCCTTGTCAAAACTGGTGACTAATTCAGACCGCCTGGGCCAGATTGGCTCAGCAGCTTTGCTGTTAGCTGCACGAGGCCTCGGCCAGCCTGTGGCTGGCTGCTTCTCGCCCCCTCTGCTGGATGGATCTCTCAGCTTCCTCGCTGGCCTCGCCCCACCGGCCTCAGCCAGTCGGCCCTGTCACCACTCCCCTCCACTTAGACCTTTCCCGTGTGCATCCGGCCCCCACCTCCACGTGCCCCTTCCTGCCCTAGGAAAAGAGTTCATTTATGTCTTTCCCCAAGAGCTGTTTGCTGGTGGCCCTTCAATTTGCCTGGCCTTGGACAGTGGCCAGGCTGAGAGTTTCGGCTTGTCGCTGGGTTCCTAACTCAGGGACCTACCTCTCTGTACCACTTCCCAAGGGGAAAGAGCTCTGGCCTCACCCAGTCCCCCCGGCCCTGCAGTCACAGGCTGCCTGGTGATGCTGGGAGAGGGTTGTGCTCACTGCCTCAGGTCTCACTTTCCTTTTTCCAGAGGAAGTGCTTGGTAAGAAGTCGGCTGGCTCATCCCTAAGCACAGAAGGCTGCCCGAGGGAGACACGGGTGGAGGGCACCTGCCCTTGCGTGGACACAGTTCACAGAGCGACCTAAAAAGCAGTTCCGACGGGCCACAGCATTCACGATCAGAGCGCCAGGGGTTATGCACTTAATCCTTAACCAAACGGCCCTCAGTGGTGGGGACTGCCCTTGCTTTACAGGTGAGGAAACTGAGGCTAACAGTGATCAGGTAGTTTGCCAAAGCCGGGAAGTGGTGGCTGAGCCGGGCTTTGAACTCACACCTCCGGGCCTTGAAAACCCAGGCTGGTTCTCACACACTGCCTGCCCATGGCGTTCCTGAGACTGGTTCCCAAGGCCTTTGAAAAGCTTATACATCCAGCAACTTCATGGCAACTGCCCAGCTAGACCCAGAGACACTACCTTGTGCTCCTCCCGTGGCTTCCTCCCGCCAAGCAGCACACAGACATGACCTCATTCACTCTCGCCGAGTCCGTGTGGGCTAAGGGGGTGGGGAGATCGCTGCTGACTGCGTTTCCCAGGGAGGGGAGGGAGGCACAGAGAAGGACAGTGGCTGCCCTAGGTCACACAGACAGCTGGTAGAAGAGCCGGGACTGTTGTTTAGCTTGACGGATGTGAGCTAGAGCCACCCCCCCCCCCAAGATGCAGCAAATTGGGGTGCTTTTCCCGAGGGCTGACTCAGTGGCTGAACCAGCTCCAAGAGACTTGGGCCTGTGTTGAAAGAGGAAATCTGAGATGCGTATAAATTCAATCTGTACGAAAAGAGGAAGGCAGCTGGGACTAACGGTCCCCACAATTGCTCCCCTGGCGGCCAGTCTCCTGCATCCCGGCTCTCCCTCCGGGATGGCCTGGGCGCAGAGGCAGGGTGGTGTGATGGAGAGAAAGAACGCCGGCCTCCAGGTCACGGCACCTGGGGAAGACATTCACCAGGGCCCCTCGATTAGTCATCTCATTGCTCAACCTTTCCATTCTTCACTCAAAAAAAAAAAAAAAATGGGGATGCTAACTACACGAAATAGATATTGCGTGTGACATAAGCCATCATGATCTACAAAGCCCGCCCAGAGAGAAACTACTGGTGTTCCCTTCAGCCCGACTTCATCTCTACTAAAGACCTTTTGGAAGATGTTTTCGGAGCTCTGGGTCACACAGCAGGGGCGTCCCGGAGTCGGTCTCCCCGACTGTGGCTTTTTCGCTTGGTATGTGGAGGACCCAATGTCTGGCATCCCATCGGATGCTCCCTGGGTCCTAGTGCAGGGTCGGCAAACCACCTGCAGAGGCCCCGGTAGTAAATATTTGAGCCACATAGGATTTTGGTCCCGTGTCCTTTCTTCTCTTACAACCCTATGCAAATGTAAAGACCATTTTTAGCTCACGGGTCCTACAAAAACAGGCTGATTTGGTCCGTGGACTATAGTTTGCTGGCCCCGGTCTAGTGTAAAGATGGGTAGGAGTTGGAAATAGACAGAAAAGGCCTAGGAAAAAAAAAAGTCCCAGTTTGCCACATGCCTGGCTGTACGCCTTTGGGTCATTCATTTAACCTCCCGTGGACTTAACTGTCCGCAGCAGGGCTGTACTAGTGCCTACTTCAGAGGGCCATTGCGAGGGTACTACACATAAAGTGCTGCCCCATGACAGACCCCTGACAGACGGGAGCCGATTTCACCATCCTCACTGTTCCGTGAGAGGAAGGGAGTGCAGGACCCAGGCCCAGCCTGCCTTGTCCTGGTGTGGCTGGGAGGATAGCTCCCTCCCAGCGTCTCGGATATTCTGGAAGGTGATCAAAGCCTTGCCTCAGAGGGGAGAGGCCTGAGGCGTCACGAGGAAAGGAAGAGCTGGGGTTGTGTTGAGGGGCTGGTTGTGAGGGGTGGAGACCCGTGCCCCACACCAGCTCCGTCTTGGGTAGAAGTCGGGTCTGGGGTTCTGCAGGGCTAGAAGGGACCCGGAGGAGACAGAGGGTCAGGGAGACCCAGGGCTTTGTCAAGAGGACCCTGAGGATGACGTGGTCCTCTTGAGTTCTGGCTTTTTGTCAAGTGAAAGACCAGAGGACAGCAATTCTGGAAAAGATATGGGCCAGAGCGAGCACCTTTCATTAATAAAAGCGGCCACATACCGAGCGTCTTCTCTGTCCCAGGGCTGTGCTGGAGGCCGCGTGCCACCCCTAGCAGGCCTGGGCACTGCCATGGGGTTGGGGCTCATGGATTTAGGGGCCGGAGCGAGGTGAGAACAGACCAGAGTCAGTGGTCCTGCTGCCTCGCTGTCCATCTGGCTCTGCCCGGGGGTTCAGCTTCGAATGGATACCCAAGCCAGGGGCGTCTGAGATCTTTAACTCTTCCTTTTGAGAAACACAGGGTGAAGTGACTAGCTCCGTGGCTATTGGAAGAACCCCACTGTCACTCAGCCATGGAAACTGCAGACCTCGCTTCTGGACACCTGTAACATCTCAGGGCTGCTCTGAAGGGCTTCCCTGGGGCCAGCCTCCCAGGCTAGGACAGCGGCTCACAACAGTGTGGCATGAAGCGCGGGCACCACATCTGCATATCCTAAACACCCTGCTCATTCCTGCACCCCCTCCCACCTATAAGGCACTGCTCCTCTATCCTGAAAGCCCTCGGTCACTTCTTCACCCAGGGAATTTCTACTTCTTTAAAAATACAGCTCGAATGTCACCTCCTCTAGGAAGCCTTCCACGACTCCCTGGGCACAGTACCTCCCTCTTCCACCTCCAGGTGTTTGACTGAGCTCTTTCTTATTGTTGCACGGATGGGGTGGGGGCGAACATTAGTTGAGCACTTATGACACCTCGAGTCTTGAGCTTTACTGAATTGTCTCTAACGTGCAAAATCTATGAGGTAGGTATTCTTGCCACCATTTTACAGACAAGGAAACCAAGGCTCAGGACGGCGGAGTAACCTGCCCGAGGTCACCGAGCTAGCTAAGTGGTAAGGCTGGGGTCTGGATCCAGGCCGTTTGACTCCAGCGCCCTCCCTCCTCACCATGAAACTACGCTGCCTTCCTGACACTACGCACAATCACCCTGAGCTGTAATAGTGTGGTTGATGGGTCTGTAAAGGCCTCATGAGCTGAGGCCACGACGCATTCAGCTTCTTTGCCCTAGAACGTAGTACAATACGATGCACATAGTAGGTGCTTAGTGGACACTTACGGAATGAATGTTGAATAAAGAGGCTGTGGGGGTTGAGGCCACTTAAAAAAGGTGGGGGAAGGAGGGCCTGTATGGGGAGACAGCCGAAGGGCCAGTGGAGGGCACCTGACCCTTGTGGAGGGAGGTTCCTGCTGCCAGGTGCCACGCCACCTTAGAATCACGGGCCTCGGAAGAACGACGGAATATGTCCTGACCCACTTCTCTTTTTTCTTTTTTCTTTCCCCACTCTTTAATTCCCTCCCCCTTCTACCCCTGACCTACAGATGTTGCCATCTCCCTTTTTTAAGCACTGGGTCTCTGAAGGCGGGGCGTCTCCCCCTACACGCTCATAGGGTATATGGTCCATGGCTCCACCTGGGGTGTGAACCCAGGACCTTCTGCGTGCAAAGCAGACGTGCCAACCGCTGCACTATGGAGCCACCCCCTGACCCACTTCTCAGTGAGCATCTCCATTATGCCATTATGTACGTGGGCATTCTAAGTCCAGAGTGAAGGAGAGCTGGTTCAGGGCCCTAGACAGCTCATACAGGCAAAGCCTGGACCCCGGGCCTTGCAGGACGCACTTTGGCCGAGGTTCACCCTGCAGGCGTGGCTGGACTATGTGTCTCTAGACCTGGAACCCGGCGGGCATACCGTGAGTCCGGGGTGTGAAGGAAGTTGCCAGGGTGTGAATTCCCTCGTGCATGTCTCTTGCACTACGTCGGCAGCTCTGCTTCCTGTGGACTGGCTTCCCAGAGGAGGAGAGCTCAGGGGAGCAGGCAGAAGTGCCTGAGGACACTCGCCTTCTCCGTCATCTCCCCATGGCCCTCTCCATCCACCGGGGGCGGGACCCAGCTGGGCTCTGAAGCCTGGAGCCTCCCAGGAAGCCCAGGTGGGCCTGAGAGGTCACATTCCCCGTCACACCTTGCAGGTGGCCCTGTTCTGGGGAGGCGCCAGGGCTCAGGGGCAGGGGCGGTGGGCGGTGCGATGTGTGGGGGAACCCCTTTAGTGTTCGCAGTCCCCTCTGGGGGCTGGCAGTGGCCCTTGAAGCCAACCGGAAAGCTCATTTCTCGCCCGGAAGGCGTCCCAAGCGCATGTGGCTGCAGGCACAGGGAAGGCGGGGGTGTCGGGGAGGCGGAGAGAGCGAGGAGACCCCCCTGCGAGCCACGTTCATACAAAATGCATTTCCCAACGTATCCCTCTGGCCTGTCGGAGCCCCTTCTGCTCACTGCTCTGTTTATACATGATAGACAACTAATTAACATCCAAACCTCTTGAAAGGTCTTTTCAGAGGTAATGTTCTGACAGATTATGTCAGCAAGGAGCACTGATTTGTCTAAGCATGGATCACATTGTTTCAGACTGAATGAGGTGAATATTAAACTGCTTTAAATGTACTCTTCATAAAGTACTAATTACACACTCCCAAGGGAGAACAGCCAAGGAATACTAAACAGTAGAGAAGTCAACAGAAGGTTCTTTTTATAGTATGTTGCTGGGCTCTGTGTTTTTCTGTCTCCTTCTTTCTCGCTCTCTCTCTCTCTCTCTTTTTTTACAGTAAAATCACAGCACGCTAAAGAATACACATTTATAGCACAATGCTTCTCATCTAATTATATGGCAATCATTAGTTTTAAGCTGGATGCATTATATTTTCTTTGATATAGTACGCCTGAGGCATAACTGCATTTATTGCTGCTCCTGGCAGATTCCAGCTTCCCCAGCCCCCTTTCCAGCCCCAACTCCTCTCTCACCTCCACCCCCTTTAACAAATTATTTAACCCCTGCGATGAGTTTGCTTATCGACGCAAAAAAAAAAGAAAAAAAAATCTCAGTTTAAACGGGCAAGAATAGGAGAAATGACATACCCCTCTTTATTTAAAGGGAAAATAAAAAAAAGAAAGAAAGGAAATTGTACGGGTTCCGGGGAGGCGCACGATGTTTTATTAACCAGGTGATGTCCTGAATACATAATCTCTGCTCCCCACCCCGGTGAAATTCCTTCGTAACCAATTCCACCGGATCACACTGAATTCCCACTTGGCTGAGCTTCATTGTCCCTCAGGGAAGGAGATATTTATATGTATATAAATATATATCTATAAAAGCAACAAGGGGGTGGAAAACCATGTGGCAGGGAGCATTCCAGCAAAAACGCAGGGGGGCCCTTCAGAATGCCTATCTACAGATGTACCCAGAACTCTGCTCCGCGGGTTTTTCTGGATATTTCCGACACCAGCCCTTGCCCGTGGCTGAGAAAAAGCGCGATCGATTCTGAGATGCCCGAGACTGTCAGGTTCTCGGCGCTGAAGGGAGGAAAAGGCCGAGTTCCGTGGGGATAGATGGCCTGATATTGACCCAACTGGTTTCTTCTTGGTCAGACCTCCAATTATCACGCCTCTAAAGATGAAAGGGACTGCAGGGTCCCCGAGAGGTAGAGTTACTTCTGTGTAGCAAAGTGGCGCCCCGTCTCCCTACCATAATCTTCCTTTTCCTCCCCCACACCAAATCAAAGGGCTGCGGGATCTTGGAGCTGAAGGGATTAGAGATTTCCTATCCTCTTTGTTTTATGCTGAGGAACCTCGGCCAGGCGGGCTTTTAATTCCCCTAATATCATAGGGCGGCCTGCGGTTCAGGCTGGGACCTGGGGTCCTGACCCCCACCCCCAGCCAGAACTCTTTCCACTGCAGAAAGGGTAACTCTGAGCAACTCTTTCCTGGCAAGATTGACCAAGGACAAAAGGATAAAAGGACAGAGTGCGATGGACTGGATGCTTGCGTCCGCCCCCAAAACAGTTCCAGTGTCTTGGAATTTAGAGAAGGTCCTTTGGGAGGTGGTGGGAGGTGATGAGGTCACAAAGGTGGAGCTCTCGTGATGGGGTTAGTGCCCTTATGGAAGTGGCCACGTGACGATGTGCGGAGAAGGCGGCTGTCACCAGACGCTGGATCTGCCTGCACCTTGATGCTGGACCCCCGGCCTCCAGAACCTTGAGAGAGAAACATTTGTTTCTTAAGCCGCACAGTCTAAGGTAGTTATTATAGCCGTTATCTTCTCTGAGAGCAGGAGGAAGTCTGGAAGGTCATCTATCTAGTCCAGCCCTCTGGTGGCTGCCTGAATCCCTTTTACGATGTCCCCAACCAAGACCTGTCCATGTTGGGCTCCCGTTCCCCCGTTGTGGACAGATTGGCGACCCGTCGATAACGGTCAGGTCATCATTGTGCGGCTCTCAAGGTCGGAAGCGAGTGTTTAAGAGCAGTGTCTGCTGGAGCCAGAGGACCTGGGTTCAAATCTCGTGCTGCCAAGGCCCAGCTATACGGCCTTGGATAGGGGACTTCACGTAGCTTCGCTTCCATTTCCTTCTCATCTATAAAATGGGAATGGCCTGTGCCTGCCTTACAGAGCTTTCTTTGTGAGGACGAGAGGGGGTGACACATGGCAAGCAGCACCAGGTCAGCTATGATTGTTGTTAGGAAGTTCCTCTATCCCCTCCGAATACCCGCCGTGGTTGTAGGTCTGCCAAGGTTGATTTGTCTCCTGCACGACTGTGTTTGACTCTTTCTTCCACTCATCACTCAGCTTTCACTAGATGACCCCTGCAGACCAGGCTCAGAGTGCCAGGAGAGGAGAGACGCGAAAAAGACCCGCTTCCTGGTCTCAAGGGGTCATCGAAGGCTCCAGACCCGACAGCGGGTCTCCAGAGCATCTCCTTCCCAGGGAAAGTGTTCATCGGCTTCTTTGCATGTTCTTCGTCCCGTAACTGTATCTGGCCCATCCTCCTCATGTGAAATCATTCAGAGAAATATGTCAGGAGTGGAAAAAAGAAAAAAAGGCAGTGGATCTGAGATCGAGTCCAGCGCACACCGCGTGTCCGTTACCCAAACACAGCCTCTTGTGCTCGTTAGGAGAGACTGGGATTCCATTGAGCAGATGGTTTTTTTTCCTTAAAGCTCCTCGTTCTTGAATCGAAAACGTGTGTGCACGTGGGCGCATCTGTGTGTGTACACGTGCACCCCCCCCCACACACACACTGCTGCAACCCACAGCCCCGTCACCCTGTGTCAGTGGAGAAGGCTGCCTTCTCCTCTATGCCTATGGACACACCCTCTCCTCCAGGGCCCCCTCCCCCTCCCCCTTCGACTGCAGTCTCTCCTCAAGTCCAGGTGATCCTCTGTGGGGGTGTCCCTTAATAGGCTAGGCTGCCACCTAAGGATATGCGAATCCCCCAGAACACACTGCCCACCCTGGAAGTCCATCCCTCCCATCACTGGTGCGGCCAACGTTAACCTGGTAGAAAATAAATTTGACTTTGCTGCTCTCCTGCCAAAACCCCGTCTACAAGATCCCCCGTCTGCTTCAGGATCACGTATGGACTCCCTGGTCCATGCGTGTGTGGGTCCCGCGTATCTGATCCATGCCCCGTGCCAGGCTCTATTCCGAAAGCCTCGCACATGTCGGCCCCTCCCCCGGGTGGGCTCTGTCCACAGATCGTGGCCATCACGGGCTTGGTGCCTCTCTTCTCTAGGCTCTGAGGACGCCACTGCATCTGTCCAGGTTGTTCTCTCATGGCCTACCGCAGGGTCTGGTGCAGAGTGGGTTCGGTGAAGCTTGTTACCACGACCCTCGATGTGTAAGATCTAAAGGAGTAAACGTATATGGGGGGATGATGGGGGTGCACAGGCTGTTTTCGAGGACGCCCTCTTGCCCCCCACTAGCAGACACAGGCAGCCCGTTCGCTGGCTTAACGCGATGAACCTGTTAAATACCTCCTCATCCTTCAAAAGCCCATGTGTCTCCTTTCTCAGAACCGGGCCTTCCTCACCCTCACGCTGGGTGTCTGCCCAGTCCTGTCTGGGCCATCTGGTGACGAGGACGTGCTCTTCAGGGTCAGGAAGAACCCTCCCTACGCCCGAGCGACCGATAGGAAATAGGACCTAGTAGCGTATGCCAGGCGTAGCGGTAGATGCCGGCTACGGTGATGTCCACCGTGGACGTGTTCCCTGTCCTCGAGGAGTGTGCAGCCTCATGGAGATTTACTAATCCTGTGAACACTGGCGTTCTCGTTTACACTGGGGGCCGCAGAATGCCCCTTTCACAGGGTTGCTGCAGTGGCTGAAATCATGCATGGGGTGCTTGGCACGGAGTTATCGCTCCACAAAGCTCCCCAATGGGCATTCTTCTGCACCCCAAGAGGTGCGTGGAGAGACTGGTCCTCCAGAGACAGGAATGTCTCTGTACCTCTCTCTCTAGGGATGTGACCTGGTGCCTGCGATGCATCCCTGCGCCTGGCCCTGGTGGTCACTCAGAACGGAGGGGGCATCGGTGCCGGTTGGTGGGCAGATCGCCTGGGGGAAAGTGAAATCCAGGAGGAACACATTCTCTTTTTTTCTGATGCTCTAATTTATGGCCTCGGTGTCACTTTTTCTCCTCTTCTTCCTATGCCCTTCTCTGTCCTTGCTCCTACGTCCTGCCCACCCACTTGGGTCTCAGTATGGGCTGTAGAGGAGGCTAAACTGGGTTCGAATGATGCTTCTGCAGCATAGTGGTGGAGTGGCCGCAGGCTGCTCGTTAGTTCATCTCCCCAAGCCTCAGTTTCCTCATCTGCAGGATGGGGACAATTATATCGTCCTCATGACCTCACTGTGGGATGGAGAGAGGACAAGTGGGAAAAGTGTCCCAAACAGTGCCAAGGAGTTTACAGTTAGTTCCCCTTTCAGTCACACGCAGACCCTGGGGCCGATTGACAAAGCACAATAAATCGGGGAGAAACTTAAGGGGAAGCATGGGGCAGGGGTAACAGGTATTTTGGGGGCAGGAAATGGCCTTCCTTTTCCTGACATCGCACCACTTAGGCTAGCAGTTCTCAGCCTAAAAGCTGTGACACGCGGGTGCGGTCCCAGCAGTTGTGAGATGTATCACAGACAGACATGTTACTAATAATAAAGTGCCGGAGTTTTCCAATAATCCCCCCCTGTATCCGTAAATTGGGGGGAGTTCAAAGTTACTCCTCATGGCATCATCAGACCCACTCGCACTCCTGTGTGACTCCTGAGTGGGCTAGGAGCGGGGCGCCCAGGAAGTGAGCACCACCTGGGCATGCAGGGCCCCACCACACACGGCCTGCTGGAGACAACGGCCGCAAGTCACTGACTTGGAGAAGGACGCAAACGGGAGGGCCCTTGAGAACTTGAGAAGCGCTAGGTACGCTACACAGTGAAAGGGAAGAAGGAACCTTCTGCAGCACCCCGGCTGACTCTCACGACGGAGCACCGAGCAAGCAGCCAGGCACAGGGGAGCACTCCTTCTGAGGTCACCCAGAAACTCAACAACAGGCCTCACGGATGTGTCACCTGGGAGTGTGGATGTTGTGTGGGAGCCTTTAGGGCGTTGGGAATTTCCCATTTTCTGATCTCAGTGGTGATCGCACGCGTCGTGAATGGACCGTTGGCGCCGCGACAAAATGCACACGTGAAAACCCTACCCCAGGATGTCTAAGGGAGTGGGGTCTTCGGGAGGCAGTGAAGGTTACATCATCAGGGTGATGCCTCATGCCTGGGGTTAGTGCCCTGTGGGAGTCAAGAGAGAGTTTGCTCTTCTCTCCCCTGCTCTCTTCCATGTGAGCTCAGAGAGAGAGACGTCAGCCATTCGCAACCCAGATGCCCGCCACGCTGCACCGCCATCTCAGACTTCTAGCCTCCAGGACTGTGAGACGTACATGGAAGTTTATTAAGCCACGGGGTCTACGGTATCTGTTAGGGCAGCCCAAACTGGGGGAAAATCATGAAGTTTTTTACTTAAGATCTGCATACTTGAGATGTATATTTATAACTTAATAAAAAATAATTTTTTTTGAAAAGCACTTTGGAATCAGGCATGCACTTGTCAGGGTTTACCTACAGCACCCACTGGGCATTCTGCAAAGGTGCTAGGACCGGGGGGTGAGGACATTTAGTGTGGGAGGCCTGGGGGCCCTGGGGCTGCATCAGGCCATTTCTCACAGGTCGTGACTGGTGACCGGGAGTGACTGACCACGAGCTCTTCTTGCTGGCTCTGGGCTCCTCCTGGCTAGTGACTTTACGGGGCTGACACCTCAGCCTCATTAGAGCCCGGTGGGTGCAGAGGCGGGACCCACACCGTGAGAGGAGGGTGATAATCTCATTCCTCCTGGCCAGCCAGCTCCGAGCAGAGTGAGAGCATGCCTGCGACTGCAGAATGCTGTGATGCTGTGAAGTGCTCCTTGCTCGGGGTTTTGGGGCTTACAGCAGCCCCCCGCCCTCCCCACAGAGCAGCCTCAGTGAGGAGGAGAGATGGACAGACTCCCCCCAACCTTGTGGCTCCACGACACTGGGGTGACCGTCCCAGGCACCCGTGTGGAGCTCCTGTTGTTTGCTTTGTGAGTTACTTTTCACCCACCCCTTCGGTTGCCAAGGAAACAGTGACGCAGCCTCGGGTGGGGCCTCGGGCTCCGTCTATATGGAGTCTTCTAAGGCAACGTGGTTGAGTGAGGTGCCAGGTGCCCAAGGGCTGGCTCAGGAGGGGCGGGGCGGGGAGGATGGAGACCGGAAGGGGGTGACCTGAAGGGACCAGGTGGCAGGCTTGTTGCCGGCTGCTCTGCTGGATGGTGCTAGTCGGGATGCCACTTTCTCTCGGAGCCTCAGGAAACCTGCCTTGGTCTATGCACCAGCTGATCCGAGGCGATGGTTGTAGGGGCCAGAAGGTGTTTGTGCGATTTGGGGCAGTCGGTTTCTGGGGTTTCAGCAAATCCAAAACCTCTGCAGACCGTCAGGGTGGGAGCGGGCGGAATGTGTCTCCCGGCACTGACCGTGCATTTGTGGAGCCCTGGGGCCGAGGGGGTGGGCTGGGAACTGGGATTCAGGAGGACCCTTCTCAGATTGGGGAATGGCCCCTGCGTCCTCCAGAGATGACTGCTCTAGCCTTCCTATCCCCATGTTACCATCACCAATGATCCCGGGACCCCCTAGGAGCTCCCAGCCGGCACATTCTGTTTCCCGCAGCCTCGGGTCAGGGCCTCAGGCTTAATGAACAGTCTCCACTCCTGGCCCCGCTCCCGGTCAGCATGAACACCATCCTGGCCTCCCGGGCTCCTGGCCTGGCCTCCTCGGGCCCACGCCCCTTGCACAGATAGCCAAGCGGTCATTTCCAAAGCTCAGACGGCTGGCTGGGCCACGAGCCGGGGCAACCTTGGGGTCTCGTGTTAGGGCCTTGCTCTGAAAGGTCCTGCCGAGCCAGGCAGGTCTGCGGCCCTGGATGGAGAGTTCCGGTGAGGCTATCCTGGGCCCCGGGCTGTCCCGGGGAGCTCGGCCCCTGGTTCTCTGTGTCTCGCTTCTCCTCTCCTCCTCTCCGGCTCTGTGAACACCTTCTAACCGCCCGCGTCTTGCCGGCAGCTTGGGCCTCGCAGTCTCAAGCTGAACGGATCGTTCCCCCACTCTCTGACGTCCCCCACCTAACTTCCCTTTCTCTGTCAGTTCCCCGATCACCCAGTCTCAAAACCTCGGAGTTATTTTTGATTCAGCTTTCTCCTTTCTATCACCCTTATCTAGTCACTTATCAAATTCTGTCAGTTCTTCCTTCAAAATGTCTCTAGCATATGTCCCTTCACTTTTTAAAAATAAGTTTCATTGTTTTTCTTAGTATAAAAGAGGAATATGCTCAGTGTAGAAAATGGAGAGAATACCAGAAACCAAAAAGAAAAAAAATTAAAATTACCCACAATTCCACCCACCACAGCTAACTATTATTATTATTTTTGTAGTTCATGCCCAGTTAGTCCCCTGTCCGCCCGCGTTTCATACCTACACTCGTCCCCTTCTCTCTGCGCCTCCCCATTCCTGCCAGGCCACCGCGTCGTCGACACTCCCCTCCCCTCACAGTCTCTCTGATCCCCTCTGCCCACCCTGTCACCTTGGCCAGTCTGACCTTCTCAAATACTGCCCTCGAAATGTGCTGAATTAGGGAAGCCACTCGCAGCCCAGTGGGACACAGGGAACAGGGTTCCCACTGGGCAGAAGCCCACAGCTTGGCAAGCAAGCCTATGGCGGGTGCCTGTGTGACCGAAAGGCGGCCCTCCTTCCTTGGGGTGGGTGCAGATCCTGGGCTGGGTGAGTGGCTGGAGGGGTGGAGGCAGGCTGCCCCTTCTGTGGGGCCAGCAACCAGCCGTAGGAGGCGGCCCCACATGTGGCCCTACATGCTGTGTGGTTGCCAAAGCTTCTTTCCTAATGGGGGCCCCATCCTCCCCTAACACTTAGCCCCCAGAGCTGCCAGACCAGTCTATCCCCAAACACTGTGTGTTCAGGCCCCTCTATGTGTCTTTGACAAAACCCTCCATACCTTCTTCCCCTTCCCTGCCTTCATACCGCCCATCCTCAGAGGCTGGGCTCAGGGGTCACACCTCACATGCCTACAGGGTCTAGTCGGGTCCCCTGTGTGGGTGGGGGAGGCTCCATGAGAACGGGGGGCGGCCTGGGTTGCCAGACCTTCATCCAGATTACTACATGCTGTCTCCCAATTCTCAGGGTTGCCCACTCATTCGACACCTCACCCAGGCCGAGCAGAGCTGTCGGGCCCTGCCGCTGGCCACCCCTCCTCTGAAGGTTTCCGTGCCTCCCCCCGCCTCTCCTTCATCAGCCCCGCGTCCCTCACGGGAGGAGTCCTACACACCCGTTGGCAGCTTGGGCGATGTGGTGTCGTGGAAAGCACGCTTACTCATCCATTCAGCAAGCGCTCGGGGAGTGCCCCTGCATGCGGGTTTGGCTGCGGAAAGCCTCGACAGGGGTTTGGACTCCACCACTTCCTTCGGATCCCTTAAATTCTCTGAGCTCCTTTTATCCCACCCGTGGGGATTCACATAATGCCCAGCCCACGCACTTGTGAAAGGACATGGGAAACATGCACGTGAGAGCTTCTTGTAAACTGCGAAGCGCTGCGAAGTGCCACTGTCATCCCGTCCTCTGCGGTCTTGGGTGGCCTTGTGTCTCTACATGGTGTGAGCGGCTCCCCACAGTAGGGAGGACACCTCGGGCATTCGCTAACCCCGGTGCCACATCTGCCTTTCACCAGAGGATCTGCAGAGATTTCCACTAACCCATGCGCAGTGCAGTAATAACGGAACCCCTGCCTCATGCTTGTGAGCTGCTAGAATCGGCGTCTCCTTGAATCTTCACCACGACCCCTTAACGAAGGCACGGTTACTGCCCCCGTTACACGGGTGAGGAAACCGAGGCCTAGCGGAATTAATGACGGCTCCTGAGTCACGCAGCTCGTGAAAGGCGTGGACAGAAGAGGAAATGGGAACACGAACTGACACAGGGAGCCAGCGGTGGCCTTGGAGGGTCGGGGATAACCATCCAAAGTCGTCTGGAAGGGTCCCGGGCGAGCGGTAGGCACTCAGTAACTCAGCTTGTTATATTACCTGGTTCTAGGCCCATTGCAAACATGACTTGACTCGACTGAGTCCTTACGATGACCTTAGGCATCTGTCTGTCCGTTTTACAAACGGGGAATCTGGGTGCAGAGCCTCCACCCAGGCCAGGCATGCTGGAGATTGGGAGGCTGCCCTGGGACCCAGGCCCCACTGTCTCCTTGACCCCGTGCTCAGCTATCTGGGGCTCACAGATCGTTCCCCAGACCAGTCGGCATGCTCTGACTTCTGCACCTTTGCTGGCGGTACCTCTGGGAGCCTGTCTGCTGGAGGGTCCTCGTTGAGGCCTTCAAGGCAGGCTCCACCAGGGCCCACCTGTCCCTCGGAACATCCTGTCCAGTTCAGGTGCCGAGGGCTGCGATCTCAAAGTCACCGTGGGCCCTCCCTTTAAACTTCAAGGGAACAAAGACTTACAGAACCTACCTTGGCCCGCCCCACCCCCTCCTCATTTTTTCTTTTCCCCCCAAAGAAAAATGAAAGAATCTGATAATTACTTCTATCCACCACCCAACTGTACTAATTACCAACCTATTTCTTCACAGTGTGACAGACACCAGCTCTGGAAAACACATAGAGATAAATTAGCACTAATTGGTTTTCCTCTGGCTGTTTGAATTAGTATTTAAAGCTCCAATTACAAAGCAGAATAATTGCTATTAATGTCCTATGGCAGCACAAAAGGCAGTTTGCTCGCGAACCAGCCCAGGTGTATTATTACTCGGATCACGGCATATTTAACCTGGCTCGTTAAGAGGAAGACGTGGGGGACAGTTTCAATATGGTGGACACAGCACTTCCTGCAGGATGGGAAGCCCGAAGCCAGCGCTGAGACTCGAGGGAAGGAAGAGGTGGGGACAGAAGGAGGAAAAGCTGGGTCTGGAATCCCGTGGGACTCCTCAGCAGGGCTCCCGAGGTCCCTTCCTCCTTCCTTCCCTGTCTCCCTGGGGACCTTCCTGGGTGCAGCCAACCCCACCCCGTCCAGAACTGGCCTCCTCCTCACACCCAGGGCCAGCAAGGCCCTCCGCAGGCCTTCCCGGGGAGTGGTGGGTGCTCCGCCCCCCACCCACTCCTCCTCTCCACGGCGAGTCCCCCTTTGGGCTTTGGGACATGGACTGTGCTTGCTGCCCCCGCCGTGGGGGCCTCACGTCTCTCCCCTCTGTCCCCCTGCATCGTGCTCCTTCATTCTTGTTCCTCTCTCCTGGGGTTTTTCCTGTTCTGACCCGAGCACTGCGGGTGAGCGGGGGGAGAAGGCGAGCTCAGCCAGGGTCCCTCGATAGGTTCTGTCCAAAGGAGGGGACATCGCCGGCTCGATGGCAAGTGCTCCACACTCCCAGAGCCTCGGTCTTTTCCGTGGTAAAACGGGCACGTGAACGCCCCTCTTTCTGACTTCACGGGGCTATGAGGATGGACACGAAAATGCTTCGTGAATCACAGGGGCTGGACTAAACTAAGGGTTTGTTTTTTGGATTCACCGTGGAACTGACGATTCGCGAGGGGGAACAGAGGCCCAGCCGGCGAGCAGTTCCTTCCTCTGGTCTCTTCACTTTCAGGAGCTTTCTCCCCTCCTCTCTGTCTCCTTCATCTACTTCTTCCTCTCCCCTTGGCCTCCCCGATCTGCTCTCTCTCCCCATTCACCCTAGGCTGTGGAGAACTCAATGAGTTTACCCTTCCCTGGAGCAGCTGCGATGAAGAAGGGAGGGCTATGTTTAACCAAAGAAATGAGTCACTAATGGTGAACTTTCAGGCAAACTGAGATGATATTCTGTGGGGGAGAACGAGGATGTCACAGGCAGCTGTCTGCTCACCGACACCCAGGTTTGGGGCGACGCCGAGCCAGGCTCGACGCGACGGAAGCGCCAGCCGGAGAGGAGCACCCCTCGCCCCCGCCCCACGCAAGGAGAGGGCGGCAAGGAAAAGAATCGCCCGTGGGGGACTAGCTGAGGCGGCTGGCCCTGACTGTGGAGGTCATGACACGAAGCTTGGGGCGGGGGTTCTTTTTCTGAGGTTCTGGCCGTTGTAAAGGGGGCAGCCTCCCCAGGCCAGCCGCCACCTTGACCTTCTGTTGCCCCGGGTCGTCGACCCAGATCTCCTTTTTTTGTCATCATATGGGAAATGAACCAAGCCGGCTTTCCCCTGTAAGGACCCCCCTGGTGTGTCTCACCCCCTTTTGGGTCTCTGCCCTTCTGTGCCCTCTAGTCTGTCACCTGCTCCCTGTCCCCCTCCATCACCCCCCCACCACCACCACCTTGGTCTTGCAGCCTCTGCGCGCCACCCCCTCCCCATATGGGGAGAGAGACCACGGGGTCAGGAGCGTGGAGAACCAGGTTGCACCCAGCCCTGTGTGACAGGCCCCCCACCTGCGTGGTGACAGGTGGGCCACTGGAGTACCTGTTCTCGCCTTTCTTCTCCACATCACCTAAAAACTGATGCCCAAGCTGCTAGCGCCTCTCAGCTCTCTTCGGGGACCCTGGGGCCCCAAGGGCTTTGGCCTGGGTCCCGGGTGTGTGAGGAGGAGGCAGTGAGGGCCCGACTGCCAGGGACAGGCTGCCGGGTGGTCTCTGCCGGGTGGGCCCAGCTGTAGCAGCCCCGGAAAGGAACGTCACTGCCAACGAATTTCTCCTTTACAACCATGCTGGGAGGGACGTGCGAGGGCCTGTGGGTGGGTGTTCACGTATGGGGGGGGGATTTCTTTTTAAGAGACAAGGTGGGTGGAATGGGGGAAGCCAGCTGGCTGTGGGCTCTATTTCTACTGACAAGGCTTTACCCTGTAGGTGTGAGGAATTCCAATTAAATATGCAGCCTATTTGTCTGTGTGTGGGAGAGGGTTTGCTGGGAGGGAGGGGAACCGAGGCAGCGTCTCTGCGGCATCCCAGCAAACCAGAAATTAGCTCCGCTCATCGCAGGCACACGGGGCTTCCCTCAGCCCTCCTGTGCACTCACAGGAGACTCGAGAAGGAGACAGACAGAGGAAGCGAGAGAGAGAGGAGAGAGAGAGAGAGAGGTTGGGGAGGCGGGTTCCCCAGACTCGAAGGGCTTCCGGAAATCTCTGAGTGGGCAGGAAGGATTGCCTGACTCCTTGGCTCTTGGGGGCTTTCCCGTTCTGGAGGCGTTGGCACTGAGTTTCTCTGGCCCATCTGTCCCCGGCAGGGACAGCCGGGGTCGTCTGGGTTCACCCCTGAAACAACAGGGGCCCATATACAGGTAGAGGGGGGGTCTCCAACTAGGGAGGCAGGTGGGTCTGTGGCTGGGGCTGCCCAGGGCAGACGCCAACACCTCTGCAGGGCCCGGGGACCACTTGGACCCTCCCTGCTTTTCCTCCCACCTCCCAGGCCTCCGCCTGAGTAGCACTTAGAGAGCCTCAGGGCGGGGAGCAGTTTCTCCAAAGAACAGAATCCCGGAAGGCCAGTGCTGGGGCTCCCGTTGGGCAGAAGGGTCACGCCAAGGAGTGTTGGGGGTCTGTGGGTCGCCAGAAGCCACTGCAAACCTTATGCCATCCCTTTATCCCTCTTTTCACTCATAAATGGGATCTGGTCGAAAATGTGAAAGTTCCCCAAGGCACAGAGAGCAATCCACGTTGAAGCTGGTGGATACCGTCCTTCACCAGGAGCGCCATGTGGCTTTCTGGGGCCTTCCGAGGGCGTCCCACACGTGAGACCCTTTGATCAGCGGCCCAGCTGGTTGCAGGGTGTGCTGCCCCCACCTCCCCGCCCCCGGACACGCCAGCCGCCTGCCTCTTAGCCTTCAAACCACTTCCATCTAGGCAGGCACTCTATCCTCTTCCACCCTCTTCCTCCACCGCTTTCTCCATGAGGCCGGTCCTCTCTCTCCGTTTTTTACTTTTCTTGATGTCATTTCTCCCGCGTCTGCAAACACCGACTGCCCTCCTAACTCTGATTCTACGGCCTCTTTCCCAACTGGTTAGAACACAATCGCTCGTCGATGTAAGGAGCTTGGTAACAGGCCATGCAATGGGGGACGGAGAAGGGTTGGCATTTTCCTGATCCAGGCACCCAAGGTATAGTGTCCGACATGGCCTCACATGAGTCGCCGGGCCTACATGGAAGACAGCATGGGGCCATGGCTCGGGGGGTAGGGTGGGGGGACACTGAGACGGCTGTGAGACGGGTCCCAGGGAGGGCAGGCTTGGGTGGACACAGGGGAAGGGGAGGGGGCTACAAGGAAGACAAGTAGCTCAGACCAGAGAAAACAAGGCGAAGGCCGGGAGGACAGGTGGGCTCCTGCCCTCGCTGCTGCAGTCTCCTGCCTCTCTCCTCTGCCCCCCCTCCCTTGACAGAGAGTGGGACAGACAGGATGACTTGGAGCAGAGGTCCCCAACCTTTTTTTGGCACCAGGAACTGGTGGTCCCATGAGCATCTAATGCCTGACGACCCGAGGTGGAGCTGAGGCGGTGATGCTAGCGCTGGGGAGCGGCTGCAAGTACAGGTGAAGCTTCGCTCACTCACCTGCCACAGCTCACCTCCTGCTGTGAGGCCTGGTTCTTAACAGGCCAGGAAGTCTGTAGCCTGGGGCTTGGGGACCCCTGGCTTTGAGGAAAGGACTAGAAGTGGAGGGGGAGGCAGGGAGGTGAGGGGATCAGAGGAAGAGGAAAAGAGGAGAGAATATGGGGAGGAAATGTCTGCACTGAGAATGTTAAAATGGTAAAATTGGGCCATGTTTGTTGTTGTTTTTAAATATTTCCTTAAAGTACAGGTATGGCAAGGAGGGTGAAGACCAGAGTGTGTGAGAGCTTTGCCCAAAGGGCATTTTTGAGTGTCCGCGGGATCCATCATGTCTTTTGATGCTGATGGAAACTTGGGGCTCCCATGTGGCACCACCCTGCCCTCTAGAAACTCGGAGTCCAGAGAAAATGCCTCTTGGTCTGCTTCCGCCCCCTGAGACATGGATTAGGCCGGCCCTTTGGGCAGAGGTCTAGGCCTTGGGTCCAGAACAGTTTGCACAACCAATCGCTAATGTGTCCCCCTGAGTCCAGCCTCACGAGGGACCTGAGACAGGTAGAGGACGGATGTGGCCCTGTCCTCAGGAGGAAGTGACCAGCTGTAGGGCCACATGCAGTGGCCAGAGAAGAGCTGAGTGCTACATCGCTGCAGGAACTCTGCAGGACAGCTGGCCATGGCTCCATGGACCGCGGAAGGGGGGTGCTCGGAGGACGGGCGGGATTTATGCTGGGCTGGGGAGGACGAGGCTGTGGGTGGGATCCCCATTCTAGGTTGTGGGAGCTGCCTGAGCGAGGGAGGGAGGGCTTGGCTCGAAGTATGAAGTGGGGGCAGCGAGGAGACTGGGGGCCGGCAGTCCTGGGACCTTCGGGGGAGTGCAGGCCCCTGCAGGAGGGAGGCAGGCAGGCTTCTGCCGAGACTGCGTTTAGCAGGGTCTCTGGGTAACAGCTCGTACCCTGGCTACTGGCCTGCCCTGCTCGCCCTGCTCTGCCCTGCACTGTCCGGGCTCCTCTCCTCGCTCATCTTGCCTGACACTCCTGCCCCTCCCAGAGCTGGGGGCTGTGACTGGGGCTTGGGGAGTTGTTCTCAATGAGGCAGGGCTGCTCCGAGTCCCAGAGGAGAGAGAGAGCAGCTGTGAGGCATGTTCCTGGCACGAAGCATGACCTTGCGGGAGGCTGAGGGATCCAATTAGGGCAAACTGGGGGAGGCTGAGGGCGTGTGGGAGGAGGCTTCCTTTTGCTTTCTGGCTTCCTCAGGCCCTAAATGGGAAATTTCAGCCCCAACTGCCCTTGCCAAGGGTCATCATCACACTCTGATTCTTCTCACCACCCATCTCCCTCTAACTCGGGGCGGGGCGGCCCTGTCACAGGGCGGGGAGCAGAGTCCCAGAGTGGCGGGCCCCTTACACAGCAGCACTCCTGGGGCACAGCCACCACCGTCCCCTTCCTCTGGTTGCCTCCTGGCTCTGGAATGGGGGGCATGGCTGCCGCCTGCACCCCCTGAGCTGGGTACCCAACTGAAACTGGGTTCTCCTGCTTGTTCTGAGCTTGTCTGAGCTCTGTAGTGAGTGTCCATCTCACCTAGCTCAGCACTGGTAAGGTGACAAGTGACCTCATTCCCCGAGACCCAATGACCCCCCCATCCCCCGTGGGCTGGGGCAGCCAAATCAGTGAGCCTGGGGTCCCGTTGCCTCTAAGAGCCTCTCTCGTCTTCTTCAGAGACGTCACGGGGCACATAGGAGCGTGTGTGTAGGGGGGCAGGCACAGCACGCACAGGCCCCTTGGCCTCCTCTAGCCCTCACCTAGTGCCCTGCATATAGTAGGACTGTTCCTGGCCTTCCCACTGTCCCTATTTCCCTCTCCTGTGATCCCGGGAAGGAAAAGAGGCCTCTACCGTTGGAGCTGAGCTGAGGCCATCCTTTCTTACTGAAATGATCAGGACGGAGTGGAGGTCTTTCTAGTAAGCCTCTTAGGAGAAGGTTCTGGAAGTCCTGTCTTAGAGGGCTGGGCACTGAGATAGGTTCCCAGCCTCCTCTCCCTGCTCTGCTGAGGCCACCTGGAGGGTGGCCCTTGCCTGGCCTGTTGTTAGCACCCTTCCAGGTCAGGGCCTGGAGTCCTTGTCATCTTGCCAGGGGCAGTTCTGGAAGGTGTGAGGAACTCCAATTAAGCATTCCCTCAGTCTGTGTGTGTGTGTGTGTGGTGGGGGGGACCCGGGATGTGGGGGAGGCAGCCTTGCGCTGGGGCTGAAGCAGTGACTAATCCTCACAACTCCAACGATGAGACTCTGGGGGGAGGTGGTGGGAAGGTGGCAGGGGGCGGGAACGGTGGGGGCCGGGGTTTCCTCGCCTAGTCAGCTGTCTGGCTCCCTGTGCAGGCTGCTTAGGCCACGGGAGTCTGAGATCCCAAGAAAGGAAAGCTGCGTGGACCCAGACTCCCCACAGAAGAACTCTGTGGGCTCCAAGGTGCTCCCCTATTTGCACTCCCCTACTGTTTTCTGAGGACCTGAGATGTCCTAGGCACTCGCCCTTCCCACAAGGCTGAAGTTGCTGGTGCTGGCTTCTATGTGCAGAGGAATGTGAGGCACAGAGAAGTAAGTGCCTTGCCAGGGGTCGCCCAGCTTAGCGGTGATCTGGCTGGATGTTTATATGTCCCTGACTCCAGCACTAATGTGTTTTCTCGTGGTGTCTCAGAGGGGCTGGGCAAAGACCCCCAAGGGTCTTAGCAGATCATCTAGGGCAACAGTTACGAGTGCACCCCCTCCACCCCCCATAACGAGGGGGACTGAAAAGCCCTGGGGGTGAGGCTGAGGCTGCACCCAGAGGAGGAGGTCGTCGGGAGGCTGGCCAGTGTCTCCACTGGGAACAGCCACTGACCCAGTGGACGCCTACTGATGGCTTACTGCAGGCCTAGCACCGGGAGGGGCGAGGAAGGCCCAAGTGGGGGATTCTCAGGTATCTCGTGCAGGTGATGGATCACAGCTTCCCCTTCGCTCAGGCCTGGTCACTTTCACTGGTGACAGAGGCCCTTGTTTCCTAGGCCCTTTTTCTGGCTTTTTGAGGGCCGGAGTAGCTCATGCCTCGAAATCCATTTTTCCAGAGTAACCAGGTTCTCTTCCCACCCTGAGGATGCTCTGTCCGTAGAAGGGAGGAGCCAGAGGTGTTTGTATTTTTGCCTGAACCACAGATAGGGCTTTTGAGAGTGATGAGAGCTCACTGATACTGTGGGATTCTACTACTTTCCTGGGCTGCCCACGAGAGGATGCCCTTCGGGTCCTGGGAACTGGGAGAATACCCGGGGTGGGAAATGCAAGGCCTGAAGGCAAGGCTCTCCCTGCCACACACCCACCAGGCAGATAAGGTGCCTGGATGAGCTGGAAGAACCTGAACAGAGGCACCGAAGTGCCGATGAGACGCCTCGGATCCCGAGACACACTAACCATCAGGCTCTCCTTCCAGGAAAGGTCTCTAGGGTTCCTCTGGCTATGGGGAAAGAGGACTAACAGGTGTCTAGTGCCTGCCACGTGTCAGTGCTGCGCCTGGGACCGCACGCGGCTCGTCTTGGTTCGTTACCCTGACAGCCTTGTGGGTAGATGGTGTCTCCCCATCTAAACGGCCTCAGCGAGGTTTGGTAACCTGCCCAAGCTCACAGTCAGGGGCCAGCTGTGTTAGGGCTTGAATCTGGAACTCTATGTCCTGGGAGTGGAACAGCCTGGGTTCGGGGACGGCAAATGACACTTTGCCCTCTGTTGGGCTGACCCCAGGTGCCCTGTCCTGAGCACAGGTTCCAGAACTGTCACAAGGGGTCCCCTTTAGGACAGGGAAGGCATCCCTCTTTCATGCCCTACTCACCACCTTCGGGCGCCCTTGGCTTTGAGAACCCACCGGGGCTGAGGCTGGTCCTGGGGAGGAGTGGGGAGTTCCGGGGAGAACGGTGGGAGGGGCTGGAGGAAACTCCCCGAAGCAGCAGGAACGGGGCCTGGGATGGGGAGGAGGGACACGGGGGTGGGTTCCAGGCTTTTCCCCACACTTCCTCAGGGATCGCTTTACATAACCAGGCTGCTTAGTCACCGCTTTTTACTTTTTTTTTGGAAACAATTTTCTCAGCATCACAGCTCCTGTCTCCATCCCTTACTAGTCACCGGTGCTAGGGAAGTCCCTTTCCTTCCGTTCCCTAGGCAACCCGGCACATTTGCCTTCCAAATGATCCAAGGCCTGGGCGGGGGTAGGAGTTCCCTCCCCCCCCTTACCCGGCCTCCCACACACAGCCACTCCCCGCCTCAGTGGGCGAAGTCATGTGGCCCAGCCTCCTGGAGAAATCTGGGAGACCAAACGCCCTGCCTGGCGTCAGCCCCTATTCTCCATCCTCATATTTTCAGGCCTGGAGTGTGGTGTCTGTGCTGGACTTCAGACGTGGCAGGCTCCCTCCTCACTGCGCTCTTGGGGGGTGGGGGAGGTGGTAGAGCCGGACCTCTCCCAACAAGGCACCCAGGAAACCTGGAGATGGCCCTACCCACGCTGCCTCCTCACCCTACGAACAGGGCCGATGGGCCTGGCTTCCCCTCTTACTCTCAATGTCTTCTGCGGGGGGTAGCATTTGTGGTGACGTGTTCTCCCTTCAGTCCCTCTCTGGCTCCCTCCACGTTGCCCATGCCAGTCTTGATTGGATGGAGAGGCCCAATGGTTTGTGGAAGACGTGGGTGGGCGTGGGGATGAGGTCCCTTGGGTGGTAGGTGCTGGAAACACTGAACAGAGGCCTGGTACGCCTTCCCACACTCCCCGCTCAGAGGCCCTAATGTCAGTCCCGACGGTTTGAGGTGCTGACCAGTGGGCTCGATATCCCTAATGAAGGACCATCGTGTGAGCTGTGAAAACGGCGTGGCACAAACTCATGAAGAGGTAGGAATGTTTCATTATTCATTCAGCATGAAGCTGCAGAGAACCTACTGTGTGCTAAGTAAGCATTGTGCAAGTCCTTGAAAACTCATCAGGTCCAGACCTCTGCCTTTGGGGCATAAAAATGCCCAAACCACCCATCAAACAGTGTTAGAACCCAGGTCCCCAACCCCCAGGCCATGGACCGGTACCAGTCTGTGGCCTGTTAGAAACCGGTCTGGGCCACACAGCGGGAGGTGAGCGGCGGGTGGATATGGATGAGCAAAGCTTCACCTGGATTTACAGCCACCCCCGGTGCTAGCATCGCCGCCTCAGGCCCAACTCAGACCATCAGGCATTAGGTTCTCACAGGAGCACCGTCCCTGGTGCCAAAAAGGTTGGGGACCGCTGTCCTAGAGCACTTCAGTTTTTAGGCAGGGTTCATGGATCACACATAGAAAAATCATAACCGGACACACAGGGGTTCTAATTAGGAGAAAAGTTTTTCAAGTGGGAGTTCTTAACCCAAGACCCATAAATAGGCTTCGAGGAGGTCTGTAAATGACTAGAAAGTGCAAAATGGCATAGATTCTGGTATGCTCAGGGGTGTATTTCTCTAGGGAGAAGCCCAGCATTTTCAAGAGATTGGGGTTTGTGACCCTTTGAGGACTAAGGACCCTCCCCGATGTCAGAGGCTGGCCAGCGCTGGGAGCGGCACGTCCTAGGACACACCTGAGGGTGAGTCCACACACGTAACATGCTGTGGGCTCAGCACTGCAGGGCCTGTAACCCAGTGGTCGGCTTCCCAGGGTCACCTCTGCCAGGCTCTGGCTCCCTCAGCCGTCCTGCTAGGCCCCAGGTCCCACCTCAGTCACAGGGTACTGGATGGGCCCTCGTTTCCGGCACGGGCATACTTGGGCCCTCTGCTGAGCAGAGCTCCTGGAGGTTGGGTCTCAGGGGTGGGTCTCTTGCGTCTCTGGGGAAGGGCTGGGGAGCCTGGAGCTTGTCAGGCCTCTGTCTCCCTCATTCCAACCTCACTCTGATTTCCTTTCTATATTTAGATCTCTTCTTAGTCTTTTCTTGAGAAAAAGCCAGCGATGCCCAGCAATTCTCTTTGTGTTTCCTATCCTCTTTCCTTTAAGGAGAGATGGGCGTGGCCGTCCAGTCGGGAGGGGCAGGAGCCTGCAGAAGCAGGCCTCCTGGGGTTCTGCATGGCCCTCTCCTTCTGGTCTCAGCCCATTCAGCTTCCTCACACCATGGTGCCTGGTTGCCCTGGAGGGACTCAGAAAGGGCCAGGCCCTCCAAGACCCGCTGCCTGGCTGTTCCTTGGGGATCTCACTGGCTTTTTGTGGCTGGTGGTCAGGTGCCCGGGAGAGGCCCCCAAGCGCCGGGTGGAATCAGATGCTAGGATTCAGC
Source organism: Cynopterus sphinx (assembly GCA_030015415.1). NCBI lineage: Eukaryota > Metazoa > Chordata > Mammalia > Chiroptera > Pteropodidae > Cynopterus > Cynopterus sphinx. The sequence goes on along the minus strand of CM057390.1, from coordinate 46,114,016 downwards.
TAGGACTCACCCAGCTTCATTGTGCTCCACGAGATCTCAGAGCAGCGATCGCTGTGATGGGTCACGCTCACTTTACACGCCCGTTGTTCAAGCGCTTCAGGTACACCAGGAGTGAAGAGGCCTAGGCCTCAGAGCCAGGTCTAGGGGGTGGGGGGGTGAGGCCCCGAGCCACTCTCACTGCCAGGTGACCTCGGGAAGGCTTTGTCACCTCTCCGGGCCCTGGGAGGCCAAGGACACCCCGGCTTTGGACTGCTAGTGAGGACCATGGAGACCACTGAGGTCAGTGCCCTGCCTGGCTCCTGCCTGCATTGGATGCTCCTTCTTTGCTGGTCTCCTTCTGTTTGCATCACTGGACCCTCACTACTCTGAGTACATAGTGAAATGTCAGGGGAGACGGTGCCAGGGAGGGCTGAGGGAACATATGGAGGAAGAGGTAGGGACCAGGTAGAATATCAACAAGAACAAACACAAACCCCATCCTTGGAGGAGAGGATGGGTACCGACTCAAAGGCAGGAAAAAAGACCAGGACAGGCAGGAAGAGACAGGCAGGCATGTTTTTAAACAGAAAGAAGTAGATTGGCATGTTTTTAAAGAAACTGAGGCAGCGGGGTGGCCGAGGCTGCCGGCCCCGCTGCCAGCCACTGGACGTGACCTCCTAGCCAACCTCCCGTCCCGGGAGACGTGCCAGGCTTGGGTGCTGCCAGCCGGGTGCCTGATTTAGCGCACGCCTTGTTAAGAGAAGCTAATTAAGAAACCTGCATTTAAATAAGCAGCCGCCCGGGTGTTTGTAACCACCGCCTTATTGAATTGTGACAAGTTATTAGCCCTTGCATGTTAAATGAAACAGAAGCATCCAGGAGAAACCCCCTGAATCCGGCCTGCATAAAGCAGATCCCTGCTGAGAACATGACGGCAGCCAGAACCCATCCACTGCCGCTTTGGGGAGAACTCCAGACCTTCCTTCCTTGGAGGTTACATAAGCCTCTGTCAACACCAGTGATACCAGGAGAAAGGCAGGGAGCAGGCGGGGAGGACCATCAGACATGCTCTGAGCTCCATCTGGGGCTCCTCCACCTTTTGGGGGTGCTGGAGACACAGCCTGGGCAAGGGGGGCAGGGTGGGCCATGAGCACCGGCCCGAGGCCACAGACAGGCCCCGTGGGCTTGTGAGCTGTGGCTGGGTCGGCTTCCGGAGGGCCCCAGTTTGGCCCTTCGTCACTCTGCTTGGCTCGTCTTTTGGACAACGGAACGGCTTAGCATGGACCCACGGGGCCTGGCTTCCCCACGGCATCGGCTTTACTCACGGAGCCTCCCTCTTCATTTCCTTCAAACTATGGGAAGCGGTGAGCAAGGGCCACAGTCAGTGATATCTTGATAACCCTCTTTTTCTTTTGAGAACAAAGCCATTGGCTCCTGGGTATCCTTCAGCACACCGGGCCTCAGGCAATGGAATTGGGACCTGCCGCATCTTCAAGTCATGCTCCCTGTCCTTCTGGGACAGGGACGCCTGCAGAAACCTGACCCGGACCCTCTCCCGGGCACCTCCTGCCCAGCACCCAGGACGGAATCAGAGCCATATCAAATCCCGAGCATCCTCCAATGCGGCATTTGGGAGAAGGCCGTATCTCTGGGATGGGGTAACACTATAAAGGGCAGAGATGTGGGTTGAAGAATGTCAAGGTAGAGGCTGGTGTGGGACATGTCTGCTGTGTGATGCCCCCTTCCCCGCCCATAAATGCTCCTGTTACTTAGCGGGGCCGGGGCGGGGAGGAGGGGAACTGAGATGAGAGCTGTCGGGGAGGCAGGGCTGATCAGTGGTTCTCGGGACTCAGATGGCCCCGGCTCGGTCACCTGTTGGCATTGTAACCTGGGCAAGCCATGTGTCCTCTCTGAGCCTGTTTCCTCATTTGAAATGGGAACAATCGTCACTATACGGGGCCCTGTGAGGAGCCCATGAGATAACGTCCACGAATTCTCCCTGGCATCAACTAAGTCATTAATGAGTACTAGTAGGAGGCAGAGACAAGACAGGCAGATGCGGAGCCGTTTTCTAGGCTCGCCGCTGCTCCAAGTTGGTCCTGGAGCCGAGTTTAAATTTCGGCTCTGCTCCTTATGACCTCTGTGACCCCGGAGAAGGAACTTAACTTCTCTGATCCCCTGGTCTCCTCATTTGCCAACCAGTGCTCCTGCTGGTATTGCAGAGCCGATCAGTAAGATGAGAATGAAATGAGATCACGTGTGTTTAGAAAGTGCCCAGCACAGGGTGGTAACTGAATAAACCCAGGCTCCCGGTCCCTTTCTCCTTCTCATAAATCTCTTTGGTGGTGGGAGAGAGAGCTGATAGGGAGGCGGATGATCAGTTTCGGGGGAGGGCAGACAAAGGGAAGAGGGCCAGCCCCTCTAATCCAGGGCGGGATCCTCCTGGAACACTCCCCAGACCCCTGTCTTGGCTGGGTGGGGGGAGGATTTGCACAGGTAGGGAAAGGGGAAGGGGGCCGCATTCCAGAAGAATGGAATACAGCGAAAGGAGGCTTCTGGGTGCCGTTCTGAGGGGTCAGTTCATGAGAAGAGTGCACTGGAGACGGGGTCAGAGGGCAAGGATTACACAGGGTCTTAACCTCTCAGTCTGATCTTGCCCAGGGGACACCCTCCAGTTGGCAGAGGGGACGGAGAAGGGAAACCAGCATTTTGTCAGGTCATTTTACTTCCGTCGTACTCACGGCCTCTTCTTTCAGTGAAAGATTAATCTTTATCTAGTCTCCCAGTTGGGAGGTGACGGCAAAGAGCAAAGACGCGTTAACTTGGCATGATCACATGGCTTTTTTCCTGCCACTGCTATTCAATCGACAAACACACACGGGACATAAGAGGGATTACACACGACTCTGTTCTCTAGTCCTTGAGTCTAGTTGAGGGAGTCAGAGGAATAAACTACTACTACCAGTACTGTGACTACTACTCACACGCCTACTAAGTTCCGTCATGGAGGAATGTATGACCCTTGGTGGTCGCCAGAGGAGAGGGGCTCCACGCCGCCTAAAAGAAGGTAGGCCACGGGAGGGCTTTGCGAAAGGCGAGCGGTTCCAGCTCAGCCGTAATTTAAAGACGAGCGAGGCAGACAAGAGCGTAAAAGTGAGGCTGGGAAGGGAAGAGCTTCACTGATGACATGCTGAGGAGGAGCCCAGGAAGTCTGTTATTGGGGTGGGAATGAGGGGTCGTGGGGGGTGGTGGGATGCCGAGAAATAAGGCTGAAGAGAAGGCCAGGCAGGTTCCGGAGGGCCCTACGTGCCACGACCAAGGTGTGTGGGTTTAATTCAGCGTGGGAAAGAGTTGAGGGGTTAAGCAGGGGAGGGTCTGTTAAGAGCAGCCGCTCTCAGGGGAGTCTCCAGTGATGGGCTGGAGGAGCTTGGAGACTGGCAGAAGGTGACCCGTTAATAAGCAGTTGCCTTGTTCGAGACTCGGTGAGGGTCTGCAAAGGAGAGAGTTGGCCAAGAGGTCCAGGAGGCAAGAGGCAGAGGTTGGAGGGGAGAATGGGAGACGCAGGGGAGGAGGGAGACTTCGGGGTGAGCACGGGTTTCTGCCCGGGGTGGCTGCGATGCTGTGATGCTGTAGAAGAGGCAGGGCCGGGGGCAGAGTGGCGTTGTGGACTGGGGGGCTAACCTCTCTCATTTTGAATGCATTGAGAATAGGCTTGGAGAGAAGCCAGAGACACACAGGCGACAGGCACCCGGGTCTGTGGCTCAGGAAGAGGCAACAGACTGTGTTGGAAGCCGTGGGAATGGACGGACGCTTCCTGGGAAAGGCCGATGGGAAAGGGATGCTGGGAGGCCCCGGAGCAACGGACGCTGGAATTCAGGTGGAGGGAAGCTGGGAGAGGCTCAGCAGCTCAGGAGGAGAATGTCTCATGATGGGAGATGCCATCTGAGGTCACGTCGATGCCTCTGGGATGAGAACCGTCCAGTCTCCATCAGGGGTGGCGGGAAGAGGGTCAGAGGAGGAACAGTTTCAGCATGGGAGAAATGAGCAGAAGGTGAAGATGGAGAAATCGCACGTACGGCCTGCTCTGAGGAGCAGTTTGGCTGGGGCAGGCGGGTGAGAGGTGCGGTGGCCGTGGCTGGAGCTGGGGTCTCTGGAAGCCCCTGCATTCTGGAAGTGGGGACTGAGGTTGGCAGGCTCGAGTGGGGGCCAAAATAGCACCGGGTGCTCCTCAGCTGTGTTCAAAGTCTCATCCAGGCTGGTGGGGAGTGCCCAGCACGCATACCTAGTCCCACGCCTCCCTGGGCCTCAGTTTCCTCATCTGGAAGAAGAAGGGGCTGGCCCGAAGCATTGCTGCTAGGTCTCCTCTCGACTCTAAAATTAGATCGTCTTGATGGTTCTTTCATATGCTACTGGTAGGATTCGAAGCCGACAGAATTCTAAATTCTGGGTGGCATTTCGGTAATATCCAACTAGAAGACTTCGAACGCATGAAACCTTTGACCTCCGAGAAATCATCCTAAGAAAGTCGCTTCAGAGGTGAATGAAGAGTGGGTGTTCACACCTTGTTTATCGTAGCATTGGTAATAATATAAAAAAAAAAAATAGATACAACCTAATGTCCAATAGTAAGGGATCTGCTGAGTAAATTATAGTTCATCCATATGGTAAACTACTTCTGCACTAAAAATCATGGTTTAGAAGAATATGTGTTGACATGGAAAATGTTAATGATATATTGCTAAGTAAAAAAAGCAAGCTACATTACAGAATGTACAGTATGATACATTCATTTAAAATTTTTTTGATTAGGACACAGACCAAATCTTTAATTAATGTCATTTTTTCCCTCCTCTTGGCAAGCAAATAAGAGTATTATCTGGAATAATGTAACTAAAAAAACGAAACAGAAAGACAGAGTTATACACCAAATGTGTTCATGTGACTTTTTAAGTCATTAGAATGGAAAGTAAGTTGTCACCGAGTCAAGAAAGTGGAGAAATTCTGAAACTTCAGAACTTCAGAAGTGAAATTCACCCTGGAGATCACGGGGCCCAGACTTCTCACTTTTCAGAGGAAGGAATCCAAGCTTCAGGGGAAGTCTAGGACAGCCACCAGCTGGGGAGGGGGCTGGGAAGCCAGGCCTAGAGCAACCTTTAGTTAAGGCCAACACCCCGCCCATCAGAGAGCCCCCTGATGTTTACGAGGTGACGGCCAGCTGATCACCAAGGCCCCTCCATCATCTCCTGCCTGGACAACTGCACAGCCTTCTGACAGGCCTCCCTGCTCTTACCTCTCCCCGGGACAGCCAGAGGTGTCCAATTAAAACCCAAGTAAAACATACCCCTCCTCTGCTCATGTGCCCCAATACCTCCTGACACACACAGAGCAATCCTGAGCCCTGACATGACTCTGCTTCATCTGATCCCCTCACCTCTTGGACCTCCTCTCCCAGACCTCCTCAATCCCCCCACCCACGCCCCCCACAGCCACATGGCTCTCCCAGGTCTTCCTTGGACATAGCTAGTGTGCATCTGCCCCAGGCTCTTTGCACTGGCTGGGCCCTCTCCCTGGAGGGCGCTCCTCCCAAATTTCTGCACCTGGCTCCCTTCCCTCCTCCAAGTCTTCATTCACATCTCACCTTCTCAGTGAGCCCCGCCCTGAGCACAGTCTGTAGGGAGTAGAGACCTATAGAACTGACAGCCCCACAAGACACATGGAAACACTTTGGAAGGGGCAGTAGACAGGGAGGCTTCCTAAGTCAGGGCGCGTTTGAAGTACGGGCAGGTAAGAGATGGAAGAGGAAGGAAGGTGTCCCAGCGAGCATACCTGGCAGAGGCTTAGCCGTGAGAAAAACACTGGGGATAACTTGGAGTTGCTGCGGCTGGCTGAAACGATGCACTCATCTGGGGCTGAGGTGGGGCTTTAAAAGCCGGGCGGGGGCCTGACCTTGAAGGGTCAGGCGCCTGACTTTGAAGGCTTAGTTTTCTCGTTCCGAATTTGTACATTTTACAGGCTTCTGGAGAAACAGAGAGTTGGCTCCTTTCTCAGCAAACAGACGGGGTTTAATTGCTGTTACTGTCAGTGTAGTTGCAAATATCATATAAAAAGGGCTTTTTGACTAATTGTTTTTAGAATAAAAATTCAAGAACTATGTATAGATATTATGCATCCAGCGTACTTTAAAGATCAAACTGTTTATATTACCCTTAAATACAGTCTTCGGCATGAGGGGCTGGGATCTGTGAGTGGCTGGGCCATGCAATGATCCCCCGGGGCTTAAGAATGTTGGAACAATATGGCAGCAGTCACTTTCCTACTGGTGGGGATAGGGGAGTGTGCAGCCAGTGCCCTTTGATTGGCCGGAGGCCCAGAAGAATAGACAGCTCAGCTGGGTAATTTCACGGGCACCATTACCCTGAAGTGCTGCCTTCGTGCAGACAACCCTGCATCCCCTAGAGAAAGCTGAATTCCATGTGCTTCTGGGGATGGGCCGGCAGGTAAAAGAGGAAGAGGCCGCACTGCCCATGGGCTCCCCGAGGACCTCAGGCTGTGGGGCAGAGAAGAAGGCTGGAGGCAGCCAGGTACAGGTGAGCCTTATCACTTCCCATCTTGCCTCCTTTCCTCAGCCCATATGGTTTGGAGAGGATTTCTGAGCCACACAAATAAAGCAAACTCATATCTAGTCATTGCCGTTCTGTCTTCATGCTCAAGCCTCGCTCAGATTTTAATTTGGGAGCTTTTAGAAAGGCAAATTTATCCGTGACACCATCCAAATTCTATTTTATTGGAATCCTATTCTGAAAGGATGCAATCCACTGCTGAGAAAGCTGTGGGCTTCTCCTTTTGAGATCCTCCCAAACTGTGTGTGTGTGTTTGTGTGTGTGTGCGCATGTGCACATTTAGGGTTTCTCCACTTATGTACAAACACATAATGCATATTCACAAGGCAGCCACAGAAGTGTATATATATATATCACATATATATCATATATACATTCATCACATGTATGTGTAATACGGCACAGACTCCTGCAAGCCAATATTTAAGTTATCATATTTAATTTATTCAACAAACATCTAATTAGCACTTCCTATTCCTTAAACACTGTCCTAGGCCCTGGGGGGTAAAGCAACAAGTGAGATAAAGCCCCTGCCATAGGGGACTAACATTAAATTTTACTTGAATCTTAATACAAAGTTACCAACTAATGTGAAAATGTGGAAAAATCTGTGTTGACAGCCATCTACTGAGCTAGTACGACATGCCAATAGACCAGTATTCGCCTAACATGGGAGAAATGGCTCATTTGGGTGAAATAGTGGCAAATAAGGGTGGCACTGGGGATCCCTGTGAAGATGGTCTTTCGGGGCCATAAGGCTGTGCCCTGTAGAATACTTTTGGGTGCTTTTAAGTTTTAAGAGCTGGGGGTGGGAGTGGATGGGACGGGCATATCCTATCCATGCTTCCAGATGTTTTTCGACATCGTCCTCCTCTTTGAGGCCCTCTCTGTTCATCCTAGTCATAACCAACATCTTCTCTTAGGAGCTTATCCTCCTGTCTTTGTAACTTCTCAGGCGCTTACCCTTTCTGCCTTATTTTGATAGGTATCATTTTTTTTGTGTGTGAGCTTATGTTGCTCTTTCAAAGAATATGTGGGTGGGGTTGGGTTGTGCTCAGTGCCTGGCCCTGTGCTCTAGGGGACACACAGATGTGGGACCCTGGCTCTGCCTGCAAGGAACTCTTGGCCCAGTAGGGGGCAGGCAAGCAAACCTGTAGTGATGGGTGGACAGGGTGCTATGGGGGCAGGACGGAGGAATAGGGTGTCTCTCAGCCAAGGAGGTGCTTAAATGCTCCCATACGAGACTGCAGACTCCTGGGAACAGATACCCTGCCTAATTCTCTGCATATTCCCCCTAGCTGTGATAATTATATTTTATTTCCCTGCAGTTCAATTTTTAAATAGTATTTTAAAGTCTGATTATAACACTATACATATCACAGAAAACTTGGAAAAATAGCTAAGCCTTAAGAAGAATATTAAAATCACCTACTCCCATACCTAGCTACTATGAATACTTTGGTGCACACACCTTCTAGTTTCTTTTCCACATGCGTATTTTCTCCTGTAACAAATATGGGCTGCGCTGTATATAGTTATTTTAAATGTTCTTATTTTCTTGTAACAATGTGGGACACGTATTTTACTGATGTCCTTACATATTCATCTTCAGTCACTTTTAATGGCTGCATAATATTCCACAGACAATAATTTATTTGCTAATAGGCTGTTTGTAATTTTTTTACTATTATAAGCAACACTGTGATAGACAGTGCGATGGATAATTTGTGGCTCACATTCATTATAATTTTCTTAGTATACATTTCTGGAAGGAGCTTGTTGGGTCAAGGGCTACATACATTTTCAAGGTGGTTGATGTTTGACACGTATCACCAAAAAGTAACCCAGAAAAAGGGTTTTTAACTGTTTACACTCCCATCAGCACTGTATGAGAGGGCACTGGATATTATTATTATTATGACGATGATGATGATGATGATGATGATGATGATGATGATGAAACAAAACCCAAACGCTGACAATTTAAGGGCCACAGTTGGTGTGGGGAGGTAAAAGTAGTGATGATTCCTTCCCTTCATTTACATTTCTATCAGTGTAGATTTTCATTTTTCATATGTTTATGCTGTATTTCTTTTAAAAGAATTTCCTCCTTATGTTCTTCGACCATTTCTATTTGTTAAAAAATAAATTAATAGCAGCTAACATTGACTGAATGCCTACTGTATGTCAGGTATCGCCCTAAATGCCTTACATACTGTTTTATTTCCTTTATTCCTTCCAGCAACCCCATGAGTCACACACAGTTGTTATCTTATTGATTTGTACATGCCTTATATGTTAAGGACAGTAACCCGTTTTCCTATAGATCACATTTTTTTTTCAATGTGTTGACTCTCCGTAGTTTTGTCTTAGGAACTTTTGATCTACAAAGCTTTGAAGCTTTTATGAGATCAAATTAGTCAATCATTTCACTTCTGATTTTGCAAATATATGTTAAAAGGTCTTTTCCTATCTTGTGATCAGAGAAATATTAATGTATGTTTCCTTTTGGTTCTTTTATGGTCTAATATTTAACATTTAAATATTTAATCCATTTAAAATTTACTTTGATAATAGAATGAGAAAGAGCCTCAACATTATTTTTTTCCCCTCAATGATCAGCAAATCATTCCCGGTTACGGAATAATCAGTTTTTTCTCTTTGGATTTGAAATGACTCCTTTATCAGACACTGGGTATTTTAACCTATTTCAGATCTTTCTCTTCTGTTTCAATAGTATGTCTGTGTATTCTCAGACAAGTACTATACTTTTTAATAATTGTAGTTTTATAACATTCATTCATATCTAGCAGTAAACTTAAGTTGCAATAAAAATCACCTTGTCAAGTTTCAATAAAAATCCCTTAACAAGGAGCACATGTGAAAATTAATTTGGGAACTATTGATTTATATATTAGAGGCTGTATGTTATATGTTTATATTTGTTATATATTATTTATTTATATATAAAATACATTTATATATGTAAAATATAAATATATAAAACATTACACATATTTATATATATTACCTAAGACTATATTAATCTTTCATACTTCCCATGAGAGTTATTAAAATTCCTCACATTAACTAGGTAGTTTATTTATTAATATTTTATACTGTTTATTAGTGTGAAATATAAGTGGATTTATCATATTTTCTGAACCAAAAATCAACACACAAAATAAGATTTTTTTTGTGCTTTTAAATGTCAAAGCCATTTTAGAAGGCACAGTTTGTGTCTCTTAAATGTAGCAATTTCCAAGCATTTATTTCTATGGTTAAGAGGACAACATTTAAAATTGGGAATTTTAAAATTAAAATGAGAATATTTCAAATTGGAAGAATATTGGCCCCATCCCAAAGGTCTGCTCTCCAAGCCCAGTGTGCCCAGTACAGTGCCTGCACCGTGGTGGACACCGGTATTTACGAATGGCTGCGTGCTGGCATGGCGCCAGACATTCAGCATCAGGCGGTGGCTGACCCTAAGAAAGGATTACCAGAAGAGACTCAAGTTGGCTCTTTAATTCATAGATTTGCCCGATTCCCTCGTCAGTTCTTAAATGGTGTAATACAGTCAGTCCTCTGTATCCGTGGGTTCTGCATCCTGGGACTCAATCAACTGCAGATGGAAAGTATTCTTTTTTTAAAAAAATGTCATGTTGCTGCTGATGTGCACTATGTATTTAGGTGTACAATGGTTTGGTCTGCACTGAACGCGTACAGGCTTTTTTTCTTGTCATTGTGTCCAATACAATACAGTATAACAACTATTTACATAGCGTTGACATTGCGGTAGGCATTATAAGTAATCTAGAGATGATTTACAGTATACGGAGAATGTGCCCAGGTTATACGCAAACACGGTGCTGTTTCACATAAGGGATTTGAGCGACCTCAGATTTGGGTATCCTTGGGGGGTCCTGGAACCAATTTCTAGTGGATTTGGAGGGACAACTATACGTGTGTACATGTGTAACTCATTTCCCCATTGAGTTTTGAATTCCTTGAAGGCAGGAATTTAATCCCATCCCTTTAGAGCCCCCATAATGCCCAGCAGAGAGCTGACCTCAGAAGGGGTGCTCAGGAAGCCATGGTTGAGTTGAATGGAATCCTCTCTTGCTATCAAAAAATATGACAGTTTGGTCAATAATAAGCAGTGGAGGGGGCTTTCTTGGGGCAGCATTGTGTACTGGCTCTGCGGAGAGGACCTGTCAGTCCTAAAAGCTCTGTACTTTGCCTACCCTCTGCCTAAGAAGAAACACTTGCCACAGACCAAGGAACAGCTCTATAGAGAATGTCGGCACCCCAAGTGGTTAGAGCTGAAGGGACCTAAGGGACCCTGCAAGGCAACTCTTTATTTTACCTGGCAGCTATCAAGACCCAGGGAGATTCAACCTAAAGTTAGAGAGCTAGCTGGCAGGAGCTCAGTGTAATGCTGAAGGTGATGTAGTAGGCTTTAAGCAGAGTTTGGAAACTGGGGAGGCTTTGATCTGGGGGAGAAGAAGGGAAAGGATGCTTTGGGGTAGGAGGATGGCAAGAGGAGAGGTTTGGAGGTGGGAGCATGTCATCGGTTGCGAGCAGAATTGGCAGTCAGCGGCGGGTGGTCGGTCAGCGGAGGGCGTATGTTTGCTGGGGGAGACTGTTGGCAGACTGCTGTAGTGTCCATGTGTTCCGAAGTGGGGAAGACAGCCTTGCTGTTTTCTGTGGGTGGGATGATGTAGCGTATTGTGACAGCCTGGCCAGGAGCTGAAAACATGACTGGTGAGTTGGTCAGGGTGAAAACCCCAGCTTGGGTAGTGGCTGGGAAGGGTTGATGCCGAGAAGAATGGTCCCCTCTGGGTGGAGGACTGGATGTGCACCAGGGCAGGAGGAAGGTGAGCAGTCTTCCCAAGGGGCTGAGAAACTAGGGCGAGTGCCCTGGGACAGCTAGGAAACGAGACAGCGTGGAAGCCAGTGCTCAATTGTGCGGCACAGACTGCGTGCTAAGTGGGAGGCCAGTGAGGGGGAGGGGGCCTTGGAGTCATAAAGAAGCCATGCCGAACAAGGTGGATTTTGAGCAGGACTTTTAAAGAAGAGCAGCTTTCAGAGGGAAAGGGATGCCATGTGTATCGATCACATTTTTTATTTTCTGAATTTCAAGATTCTTTGACATCCCGAGGGCTTGCTAATCCTGGAAAGACTGGCCTGGCCTAGCTAATTCCTAGAGATAGCAAACAATGGGACTGGGAGCGTGCTTTTCGTATACAAACAACCGGTGCAAATCACGTACCTACTCTTGACCACCTCCTATATCTAACTGTCACCCAGCAGGCCAACATCCCCCTCCCCTAATCACCCCAGGGCCAGGCAACTAAAGAGCACCCCAATAACCCAGAGCCCGCAGACATTATTCAAACTCTCCAGTCATAACGTCGCTCACATTCGCCTGCCCCACCTCACCCATTCCTTCCTGCAGAAGCCACGGTAAAGGCCCCCGGGCCATGCTCACCTCCTATCCTTCTGCCTCCCGACGGGCCCTGGTGCTTCCCATGTGGCCCTGTGTGGCATGGCACAGCGATGCATGGCACACCTCCTTCTCTCGGGAACCGTGAGTAATGAACCTTCTCTCAATGGCATTGATCTCTCTGTGTCATAACTGAGTCACTTCTATAAATTAAATTCTGGGTACAACCAACATGCTAGGGAAGGAACAGCCGCGCTATTTGGGTGTAGAGGAAAGAGCGTGTGCTTTTGGGGAAGACACGGCTAGGTTCAGATCTCCCGCCTTTTCTTTGCCCTTCCCCTCCTGCTCTGTCTCCCCCATGTCTCACGTTCCTTCGCTGCACAGCGGCCTCTGGCCCAGACAAAATTCCGGCATTGCTCACTGCGCCTCTGCGATTGGAGCTTCATTCAGTCCATGAGCTCCAGGCAGTAAACAGTACCTTCAGCCTCATCTTCCATCGTGCTATGATGCTTCCTCTGCTCTAAAGGAATCAGAGAACTTGGGAGGCAGGGATGGGTGAACCGGGAGAACGCAGTCTGTCTTTGGCCAGGGCCAGGTGAAGCCCACACCGTGCCGAATTTCGATTTTGAAAAAGAAAGGAGGGGAGAGCTGAGCATCCCAGGGGGGAACGGTTCCCTTTCTTCATCCCTGGGGCTGTGGTGAATCACCTGGCGACTGCCCCAGGCCTGAGAGGCATGTGCCAGTTGGTGGCTTCTCTCATTGGACAAGCTTGGGGCAGCAAAAGGAGAGAACGCAAGAACTCAGAGTCCGTACCCTGTACTGATAAGCTTAGGTGACCTCGGACCTCGGTTTCTCCATCTGTAAAACAGAGGTGCAGGACCACATAAATCGGAGGGCCCTTCCAGCTCTGGAGATCTAGACATCTCCAAAAGCAGGGAACAGTCGCTTGGCCATGCTGTTAGCCCTGTTCCATCTTCAGGCGAGTGTGGGGACCCTTTACTCCTCGTGGCAAAGGAAAATCACGGTCTCCCCTCACCGTGTTGTGCCCTCCCAGGGCAAAGTCCCTGAGCAGGCTGGCTTCACCTTGTCTCCCTCGGGCAAATGGCACCTCAGGCTGCGGGATATAGGTGATGGGCTCTCATGGGATTCTCCCTCAGAGTCCCTGGGATGACAATTCAGCTTTATTCCCTAGCATTCCAGCTGAACTGGGGTGGGTTGAGTGTCCTGCCCAAGGCGGAGCTGCAGAGGGCAGCAGACTTGCTTCTTGGAGCCAATGCACGCAACTCCCAGATCCTGCGGGAGCGCGCCACTTTCCTAGTCACCCTGTATGAGGTAGAAACGGTCCAGAATGTGGCCCACTTTGACTCAAGAGATGAATATACACCCCCCTTTCTTGACTATCTCCTCCCTGCCTACCCTGGTCCTAGTTGACCTTCAAAGCCCCACCCACCCTCCTCTCCCACTTCCTCCCGCTCACCCCCTTTGAGGTGCCCTCGCTCTTCCCTCTATCCAGTTCAATTCTTCCCCAGTGGAATTCCTGAGTTTTAAAGTCTTGCTCCTGCCCCTCTGCCAATGATGGTAACCTCCCTGAGGGTAGGCTCTGTGTCCTAGCATCCCCTATACCTGCCCCAGAATCTTGCACAGCAGGTACAAGTGGGAACCCGAAGAGAGAATGCTGCGGAAAGACTAGCCTCGGCTTTGGAAAGTCTTTGTGAGGTCACAGCAGTGTTTGGGAGGAGAGACCCGCCGCCCTTCTCTATCCCAGAAAGGAGGCTGGTCACAGGGGGCAGGCTGGGGGACACACTCCACATGGACATATATTTCATGGGAGCCTCACGTCAGCCCTGGGAGGTGTTGTCTTTTACAGACTGGGGCTCACAGAGGCGGCAGGCATTGGTTCAGAATCACAGAACAGCCGTATGGACCCCGGTCCACCTGCGGTTAGCGTTCTTGCTTCCATTACAGCACCACACTGCCTGGTGGAGCAGAGGGCCCTGCTGACAAGAGGCCAGGTCCTCCGGGAGGCCTGATCCTGACGTCTAGCAGATGCCGGGACTGAAAACAGCAGTGAGAGAAAGAGTGAGGGGTGGAGGCAGGGCTCTTGATCTCTGCTACCTGGAGGTCTGTTTCTAAGGAGATGGTTTTTTTTTGTTTTTTTTCCGGGGGACATGTGAATTTCTCAGGGAAAAGGCAGAACACGAGCTTCCTCCCTGGGAAATGCTTTTACAGAAGCACACACAGACACCCATCCGCACACCCATGAGCAGGCACAGACACGCAGGCACACGCATGCACGCCACACACACATCCAGTGCAGCTCCCAGCCACTGTGACCCTCCCCGCCCCCACCAAGCCCAGCTCTCCCTCCTACCCTGTATGTGCAATCTTGTGAAAACTCCACCACTCTTAAGGTTAATAAGGCTCATTTGCTTAAGATAGCACCTGTTTCTATGGTGACTCCTGCCACCCAGAATCTGTTCATCAACGGAGACAAGAAAACAGTGACTTCCACCCTCTTTGAAAGGGAAAAGCTGATTCTTAGCCAAGGGCTTGACAGGCCGGCAGCCCAAGGAGCTCTGGGTAGCTGTCCTTCCACCTATTTAAGTCCCTCCCCACGGCCCCTTTGCAACACCCCGGCAGAGTCCTGGGTTCTCCCTGAGCCTCCCCTGGTCTGGGGCTTCTTCCTCCTCATCTCTGGGGAGCAGCAGAGCCCACTGCCCGGATGGGGCTGCTTTCTCCTGCCCCTCGGTGGCCTCTGATCCCTCTCCACCGACTCTGCCACGTCTCCATGGCAGGAGAGCACTAGGAAGCACCCGGGTCCTCTTCCCCATCCTGCTCCCCATCCCACTCAAAGCCTGTTGCTCACCCTGGCACGGCTGCAGGAATCCAGCCACCCCCAGCACGCCTCCTGCCATGGGGTTGTCCTCCCTTTGAAGCGGCAGGCTGCCGCTGACTCTCTCCTAGACCAGAGCCGTGCAGGCCTTGCCTTGCTCGCTGGCCCAGTCTAATCTGCTCAGGTCTGTAGCTGAGGTTTGCAACACCTACCTGACACTCGTCCCAATCACAGGTCGCAAATCACTGGGAAAGTCGGTTCCAAGGCAGGTGTTGCTAATAATAAAGCTCTAGCGAGCGATTCACCTTTTAAGAGAAGTGGCAACAGCTTCCATGTTCTCTCTCTACTCTCACCCTCTCTGGTGCTCCGAAACCCTTTGTGGCTGGGAGCGTAGGCGCTCAGGAAACTGTCCGAACGTCACCCTATGAGTGTGTGGGGTCTGGGGGAATGCAGTGTGCACATAAACGACATTTTGGCAGAAAGAAAGGTTGGGGACCGCTGATCAGAGGGTTGAGTATGGAATCACAGACTCTCCGAGATGGTCATTATCGCCCAAATCTACCTGTCGCGTTTTGCAGGCAAAATCACAGAGGCCCACAGAGGGCGGCCCCTGCGGGGTGCCGTCCAGCAAGCAGGAGGCCTAGCACAGGTATCCTCCACATCGTGGTCCAAAGCCCTTTCCCAAGCATCACACAGCCTCCCGCTACATGGAACCTACTCCCCGTGGCCTCCGAGGCCCTCTGCTTCCTCCCAGTGCCAGGCTTGTTTGGAAAACCACAGCAGCCGAGAGCTGGAGGAAGCCGCCCGGAGCCAACCGCGCCGAGCCTTTTGGCCAGTCTGGCAGATGGCCTCTTCTCGAACATCTCCAAACACGACTTACTCACTTCCCTCCTCAAGAGACAGCTTTAAATGTCGCCCAGTGTCAGGCCTTCCCAGGCTCGTTTTCATCTCCTACTCGACTCTCCGGGGAAGATCAGAAGAGCATCTCAGCATAACATGTTGCTTCCCAACCTGCCCGTCCTCCAGTGCTCCCCGTCTCTGTAAAGGGCACTGCCGTTTACCCGGGCCCCAAATCTAGAAGCCATCTTCGGACCACCCTTCACCGTCCCCATCTAGTCCATTGGCAACTCTTGTTGCCTCTTAATGTCAGAAAAGACCCCCGAGCTGTCCTCTCCCTAGCTACTGTTCTCACCTTGGTGTAACCCTCCCAAAGGGGCAAAGTGGCCTCCTCGGGCCACCCTGCTGCCACGCTACAGAGTCAGAGTGGTCTTCTAAAAACAGTTTCTTCCTCCTGTTTGGCACCCTCCCGTAGCCCATGTGCCAGACTCCTTGCCTGGGCCTGGATGCCAGGCCCAACCACAGGGGTCCTCAACCCCAGACGTGCACTGTTTTCCTTCTTCGTCTTTTTTTTTCCTTTCTTTTTATTGTGGTAAGCACACTTAACACGAGACTTTCTTAATATGTTTTAGAGCGTACAATACAGTATTCACGTCATGGAGTAGATCTCTAGAACTTAATCATCTTGCATAACTGCAACTTTATCCCCATTGAACAGCAGCTCCCCTTTTCCCTCCCTCCACCCAGACGCACATTTGTATCCCCTGGGGAGTCTCAAAAATAACCGTGCCAGGGCTCGGCTCCCAGTGATTCTGATTAAGCTGGTCTGGGTGTGGCCTCCCAGGGGATCCTACCCTGTCACGAGGTCAGGGTTAAGAACCTCCGCGCCTCACAGGCCCTGCTGCTGCCCTCCCCGAGCTCATCCGCGTTACGCTTCCCATTAGCCACTCTGTTCTGGCCATGCTGGCTTTCTTTCTTTTTCTGGAACATCCCCAGCCCGTTCCTACCCCAGGAGCTTTGCTCCCGCTGTCTCCTCCTGCCTAGATGCCCTTTCCTCACTTGCTCACCTGGTGGATTTCTACCTGCTCAAGGACCACCTTCTCTGTGGAGCCTTCTCTCTTGCCCCCTTCTCTTCTCCCATGGCCCTTGAGACTTAACTCCATCCTAACACTCCCGGCTCTGGACTGTAGTCATCAATTTAGTTCTTTGCTCCCCTCCCCAGATGCTGGCAGGGATTCGACTTTAAAAACTTTCCATGTACAGGGGTTGAATGAAGCGATTGCCAAAGATGCGCTGAACACATGCTGAATGAATGAAGGAATGAATGAGCCGAGTCTGACCGATGCAGGGAAAGGGGAATTATAGTCTTGAATGATCTAAAAGCCTCTACTTCTATTGATGTGATCTAAGATTATATTAACTTTCTTAACTCCTGCATTATGGTTTGACATTCTATTATTAGCCTAAAATTAGCTTGAAAATTAACTAAAACTCCTGCGATATTTTCCCCTGTGATATTTCATGAACTCCTGCCATGCCAACTTTCTCGTTCTGTGCCTGTGTAACTGACTTGGAACCTAAATATAGAACTTTAGATTAAGTCCCATTAAATTTAATTTTTTCAGCACAGGCCCATCCTTCCAATTTGCCAAAAGTAACTGTTTTGTGTCACCCATCATGTTAGCAGTTCCTTGAAACTTTGTGTGCCCTGAAAATTTGGCGAGCATGCTATCTATAGAGACACTGAATAAGATGGTGCCTGTGACAGAATTCTGTGGCCTGTTGCTAAGGACCACTCTACAGGCTGACACGAATTCGTTAACCATCACGCTTTAGGGATGCATTGTTGACAGGCCACAAACCCATCTGACACAATAGCCCTTGAAGCCGTATTTTACCTCTTGCCCAGGTTAAAATGATTGATTTGGTCCAATGCCTGGGTCAGTCGGGCTGTGCTGTGCTTACTTATGGCTCCCTCCTAGTCCACTGGACCAGCGCATTTATCAACAAGGAAATCTGCGTGGTCCAGGGTGACTTCTTTTTAGTGAACCTGTGCTGACTCCCAATGTTCATCTCAGACCATTCGCTTGTTAAATTTAATTGGAGTTTGATGCGGATTGATATCACATTCGCCGACCTAAACTTGGGAATCCACGTCTCCCTCTCCTGTTTCTGGAAATGACTTTGTTATTGTAAATCTGAACTCTTGCTGGACCTTGAAGGTATAATCCATCTAGAGATCTCAACTCATGGAAAGCAACTAAGCAGATTACAGAAGGGCTTGATAGGGAGAGGAATAGACCACATCCTGGTCCAGAGAGGACAGAGACTGAAGAAGTTTGAGACACCATAAGCAGTTCAGCAGGAGAACTGTGGGGGCTGGTGGGGCAGACGGACCGGAGCCTCGAAGGCCTCGAATAATGCGCGGATCCCACGGGACTCTGTCCTAAGACGCTGAGAAGTTGCTGAAGCACTTTGATGAGGGAAATCACATGATCGTATTTTGATTTTAAAAGAATCAACCATGAAGAAAAGGCAGATACCTTTGCAGGGGGTGAGATTACAGGAGGGGGACCAGGCAGTAGCTCTTTCGGATAACAATCTAGAGAGAGGTGATAAGGGCCTTAATTAACTCAGCCATCTTAGCTTTTAATTCTCCTCTTATGTCTCTTTTTCCCACCCCAGTTAAATGTCTGAGCTGTTAGTTATCCTGTTCCCTTCCTGGAATGCAGTCTCCTGTATCCTTTGACTTTTCCAGGCCTGCTCATAGTTCAAGCCCCAGCTCAACAACTATCTCCACGGTGAAGTCATCACAGAGTGACGTCGCCCCACCTGTCCATCGCCCACCTACCCAACCACTATCCATCCACCCATCTATCCATTCCTTCGTTCTTTTATCCACTTATTCTTTCATGCCTTTCATTCACTGACCCACTCAACGTTCACAAGGGCCTTCTATATTCTGAGCACCGTGCTAGCTAAGTACTGGGGATAGAGTAAGAACAATACACACAATTCTGCTTTCCAGGAACTAGAAATCGAGAAAAAAGACTCCCATTAACGACGAACCTACATACTGAGGATACTAATAGAGGTCTGCTGGAGTGCAGTAGGAGCACAGGGCTGGTTAACTGACTCTGGGGCATCAGAACGAGCCTTTCAGTGGCAGTGACATTTGAACTGAGCTTTGAAGGGGGAGTGGTTGCATCACCAGAGAGGGGCGAGTGCTCTAGACTCTCACAGCTGTTTGAGTCTAACGAGCCCAGTTCGAGTTGACAGTATACCCCGTGAGTTCCTCTACTTCCTATATCTTAGCCTTTTCTTTCCAACTGGGGAACAGAGAAAAACATTTTAAATTCACCGAACATTTATCCATCAAATTATCTTCTATCGCCTATCATCCATCTATTGATCTATCAATCGATCGATCTGTCATCTATCACCTATCTATCATCTATTATCTGTCTGTCTATCTATCTATCTATCTATCTATCTATCTATCTATCTATCTATCTATCTATCTATATTTTTTAATAGCCACAGTGCTGAGCGCAATGCAGGTTAAACAGTTGGTCCCAACACCTCCCTGTTCAGTTTGATGCCCAAGGTGGCTTTTCCCCTCAAGGTTTTTAGGTGGTAACCATACGGGCAGCTCATTCTCCGGGCCGGGTTCTGTCCTATCTCTATGGGGTGACACATGCTCCTTACTGACAAAGTCTCAAGTTTCTAAGCTTCCAGTGGGGGTATTTAGGACAATAGCAGATGGAAGGAGTAGAGAACTAGCAGATAAGTAGCACCTACTAAGCGCTGGGTGCTGGGTGCTGTACACGTTGAGTCCTCATGATATTCCTGCGAGGTCAGTGCTAGCGTTTCCTTTGCGGATGAGGGAACAGACTCAAGCAGGTGAATAATTTGCCCACAGTAAGTCGGAGAACCTCCCTCTCTCGCTCCATGCTGCACTCCAAGGCCCAGGGTCAGGGCTGCACTGTGGCTGGGGAGGGTGTGGCCAAGAGTGAAGAGCAAGGGTCAAGGGCCAGGAACCTCACGCTGCACCACTCACACCGGCATCACGGCCTCCAGTAGTCGCTCCCGACCCTGACGTAAGCTGTCACTTGGGCCAGGCCTGGGGAGCGGGGGTGAAAGCTACCTGAACCCTGGAGAGCTATATGGTGTTGCGATTATGCGCGTAGGCTCTGGATTCAAATCCCAATCAGCTATTTGCCAGTTGTGACATCTTGAGCAAGTTGCTGAGCCCCTCTAGGCCTCCGTTTTCTTGTCTATATTACCCTCCTCTTCAGGCTTGTGCGAGGATTGAATGAGATAGTCATAAAAGTGCAGGGCCCAGCACCACATGCTAAGTTCACAGATATGTTTTTTATTTTCCCTTGCCTTTTCCCCTTGTTTTTATTCTTCCTTCTTTAATTATTATGGTTGTTAATATGTTACGTGGTTTTACGCTTTAAGAAGAGCGTCTCTAGCCGGGAGAGGAACTATAACAGGTGCAAATATTGCTCGTAGATGGAAAGGGGCACACCTTACATCTACCTAGCCTTCTGTGCAGTGGTAAATTCCTGGGTCACCCACGAATGAGTCCTTTCAGTGACAAGAAGTTCCCTCCCCTGTGGAGTATAAGCTCAGTGCTCAGGCAGCTCAGATCCTTAGAAAGTTCTTTCTTATACGGACTTAGATTTACTTCCATGTGAATGTCACCCATTGTACCTCATTCTGCCCAGTGGGGCACACAGCTCTGTTTTCCAATTTGATTTCTGTAGATTTTTTCGGGGGGAGGCATTTCTAAAGACTCTTTAAGGGCAGTTCTCATGTTTTTCCTCTCTCTTTCCATTCCTGCTCACCTGATAGGATTTCTCAGAGCCCCTCCACTCTGGTTGCTTTCCAAATGCTGCCACTATCGCTCTTACAGCCGTGTGGCCAGAACGGAAGACATCATTCCAGCATGCATACGATGCACGCTGATAGAACTTTCCTGGGACTGAGGATGGATCACTGTTTTCAAGGCTACCTGGGCCCCCTTTGTCTATTCCTAAGCGTATGTGCTGGGGGTATGGGCTGAGGCCCAGGGTCGGTGATGAGCCCAGGGTAGGGCGGGTAGGTTTGGACTGTTGATCTCAGTCTTACCCATTTGACAGCTTTGCCCATTGAGGGGGTCCAGGGCGCCACCCTCTATCCCCATCAGAGCTGAGTTTAAAATTGGGTGAGCAATTGGGTGAGCAAGACAGCGCTGTTCCCTTTGGGGTGTGTGTGTCAGAGAAAGAGAGAGAGAGAGAGAGAGAGAGAGAGAGAGAGAGAGAGAGAGAGAGTGAGAGGGAGGGAGGGAGGGAGAGAGAAAAAGAGTTTTCTGCCTGATCCAGGAATTCTCCTGGATGGCAGAATTGGTTTCCATAACGACTTTCTGATATAAACATATTTGATAAAAATAAGTTAACAGCGGAGAGCACAGAATCTCAGAGTGCCGAGAGAGAGAGAGAGAGAGAGAGAGAGAGAGAGAATATGAGCTCTTTGACGACCCCCACTTCCAGGTCGGCCTCTCTATACACACTTTCCATAAACCAACTAAAAAGCTTTGTTTACCATATTCTTGTATATACTGGCCCCTTCCTGCCTGTACACGTTATATTCCTATTCTCTCTCTCTCTCTCTCCCCCCCTCTCCCTCTCCCTCTCTCCCTTTCTCCTTAGTTACCTGAAGCACTACAGTATGTATGGGATAATATGACAAATTCATTTCCAATTCATTGCATTATCCCTTGAATATTTTAATGACTCATTGAATGGAGTAAAAAAAGCTATTTCAAATGAACAATTATGCTGCATTAGTCTAAGGGCTGATTATATTTAAACACTGCTCACATGGATAACAGGACACGGCGACCTCGGTGTATGAGAGCTAATTTGGCTCTTATCTCCAAATAATTTTACACCACAAATTACCGTGAAAACCTAAAGGGCTTTAAAAACATTCATCAAAAGATAATATTCCACTTTGAAGCCACACTTTATTTAAATTATTTTGAATGGGGGTGAAGGCATCTCTGGGGTGGGACAGTGACAGCAAAGTGGCGACTCTGAGTAATAAGGAGGTGGCGAGGGGTGCTGGGTTGTATTAGAAATGAAAGTGGAAAGCGTTGGGGATAAGGTGCAGCCGTGGCGGAGGGAAGCACACCGTTGGCCTGTCGCTTGCAGCCTGGCCTTTTGCCCTGGTTTTGGTCTGGGACGCCTCCAGGGACTGCTGGCCTGGTCCAGGGAGTCATAGGGCTATTCCCAGAGGCTGAGGAGTGGGACAGCCCCTTCCTCCCCCAACTACTGCCTCCACCAGAGTAAGTCTGGGTCGGGTCAGGTCCTTCGGGCTAAGCCTGAATCCCTCTAGGTTCCAAAGGCCAAAGAATGAGCGGTTTTGTTTGTTTGTTTGTTTGTTTGGGGCATTGTCTAGAATTCTGACCCGGCTAAACATGAGGCCAACAGCCTAAAGGAAGTCGCTAAATCGTAAGTGGCTGATGTGGTCAGATCTCGAAGCTGGGGTGGCGGGAGGGCGAGAACCACGTCTGTCAAGAGTAGCAGGATTTCATTCTGCTTCAGGAGCCTGAATCTCATCGACCCCTGGGAAATGTATTACTATCGTGCCCCTTTCACCGATGCAGAAACTGAGACTCAGGAATCCCTATCTGGAAGTGGCAGAGCCTGGAGCCTGCCCTGGTTCGTCGGCCCCAGGAGTGCGGGCTCTTGGCTCCCACTTCAGGTGGCCACGCCCGAGTCTGGTTTATAACCAGGGGCCCTCTGCCTTGTCTCCACTACCAAACGCTCGTTAGGACTCTTAGATCTAAACCTACATGCTCTTAGGGAGCACCAGCCACGCCTCGCAGATGTTTATTACTTAAAATGGGACCCTCACAATACAGGGCACAGCATGCACAAACGGCGGCAAGCCAGCAAAACTCCAAACACACAGGTCTAAATAAAGAAGTGAACGGATTAATTTTATTTCCTGGGCTCGGCCTCTTTGTCTGAACTCGTGGTCCTGATAAAAATTGTTTCTTCTTCGCCTATTTATCATCATTAGTTTGCTTCTGAGCGTATAGAAAATTGGATTATGAAAATACATATATTTAAATTTCTACAGAGCTCCCCCATTGATTAAGAACGAGGATAATCTCGCCGCTTTCTACAGTGCCTCTCTCTAGGGAGGCTTCTTCTCTTTGTATTCATAATTTCCTTTATCCCTCGTCTCAATCCTGAAGAGGAAGCATTTGTGTCGGTTTTACAGCCGGGAAGCTGCAGTCTCAGAGAGGTCAAGTAATTTGCCTGCGATCACCCAGTAGTGGGAGCGATAATGCAAACACGAGAGTCCTGACACGCGCCACCCACATAACCGGAAAGCAAGAGGCTACGCTCCTCGCCCTGTTGATCGGGTTTCTCGCTTATCTGATTCACACTTAGAGGTCCTTAAAAAAAAAAAAAAAAAACAACCACCTCTCATTATGAAAAAAAATCCAACCCGATAGAAAATTGTCGACAGAACAATGAACCCTTAGAGGTCCCTTTAATTCAACCCAGAATTGGTTGCACTTACATCTGCCAAAGGCTGAGGGCACTGAATGAAAGGGAGATGTGAACTTGCCGTTTCCTTTTCTTTTTAAAACAAAAAAGATATTCAGGACAAATTTTAGAATCATTGACGGTTTCTAGGAAGATTTTCTTTTTTGGAAGAAAAAAAGGTACTCTTGTCTCCTTAATTGTTCTGAGCGTTCTTTGTCACCAATCATGATATTCTTTGCGGAAAGCATTAATATACCATCTTCCCGTGTTCAATATTCCCATTAACAATAAAAAGTCTAATGAAAATACCTGCATGAAAAGCTCTGAGCACTAATTTCAGGGACAAATCGGAGATGAGCCAATAAGCACCTCTTCTGAAAGGAAGGATGCAAATGAATTGATATCTTAATTAGGCTTTAGCAGGAGGACGGCTAGAATGAATCAGAACTGAAAACCCTCTTAGAAGAAAAGCTGAGGACATGGCCCCGGGGCGGAAAATGATGCTCCGTGTGTCAGTGCTCTGCTGGAAATCTCTTTTGCTCAGGAGGGATTTTCAAAGAGGAGGCCGAGAAGGATGCGCACTTTGTGTGTCTGTCCCTCCCGGCTCGAGAAGCAGCCTCCTTCCTCGGCCTCACCAGGACGGAAGCCCTTGGAGGGTAGAGGCGGCCCCTGCTTTGTCTGCGTCTGTAACCTCAGTGCTAGCACGGCGCCTGACTTCGAGCAATGACAATAATATCACGGTGAAAGGCGACTTAGAGCTTACTATACATTCTGTGCACTGGTCCAAGTGCTTGACTTCAAATAACTCGTTTAAGCTTCCCAGCAATGGTCTGAGGTAGGGACCGATAGCCCCACTTTCCAAGTCAGCGTCCCGAGGCACAGGTGGAGCAACTTGCCCCCTGAAATCGCATACCCAATCCTGGTAGATTCAGATTAGAACTACAGCAGCCTGGCTCCGGATTCCTTGCTCTTAAACTCTATGTCATAGCACATCATGGTCTATCCATGTTTTTGGAATGAAAGGAACAAAGGGTACCATGCATCCTGGTCCCTACTGATGGGCTTCTGTCTACTTAGTTTAATGTAAAAACGACTCTGTCCTGGGCCTTGCCAGCCTTTCTGAGTGGGGACTGCAGATGGTTTCTTTATTCCTAAGAACTGGTTGCTCTCCTGTTTCAACCTGCACAGAGAGTCTAAAAATTGTCCCTACTGAGAGGCTCCTCTAGGCATGGCCCAGTCCACCACCCAGTGAGTCCTGGGCCCCTAATATCTAGGCTAGCCGAGGGGCCACCAAGTTTGCCTCTGTGGCCACTGTGAATTGCAGGGCCATTGCCACTCCACGTCTGCAGTGACTTTATGCCATGCCTTACTGCTGAGGCCTCTTACTGCTGAGAGTAATGATACTATGTAGAGTTTACTTTTAGGAGGTTCAAAACTCAGATGTATTTAATTTACCAAGAGAGCATCCCCCGGAGAGGTTGCCCAGACAATCTACCCAGAAAAGGTAGCCAGAAGTAGGGCCCTGGCATGATGAGGGAAGCACAGAAATCATGTTTCCTATCCTGTGGAGAGGGCATGGTGGCCCCTCTCTGCCACAGTGGAGCTGATGGGAGCCCCGTGCTGTGAACCCAGACCACGTGGAATGGGAGGAAGGGTGTACGGTTTGGAGTTGGGGTCCTGGATTGAAGACCCGCCTCTACAACCCACTAGATGAGAGACTGGGTCATTCCATCTCTCTAGGTCTTGCTTCACCCATCCAAAGAATGGGAATAACGCCCAGTTCACAATTATTTGGGGGATCAAAAGGAAGTTTCAAAGTGCTTTTCTCTTGAAAATCGCTCCACAAATTGGGTGATATTAATGACAACCAAGGTATTCCCATGCAGAGTGCTTCGGTTTTCCTTCAAGCTGCCAAACTACCCCCGGATGCCTGTTAAACTCAGATGCTGCATCCTCTCCAGACAGACTGAAGTGGTGCCCAGGAGTCCGCACTTTTACAAGCTGGTTCGCATGTGCTCTGAGATTTGAGACCACTCAGCAGCAGCTACCACCCTCACAAAGGAAATGCTTCTGGGTGTGATTAGAGCTCTGACTTCCTTTGGCCAAGGGCCACAGTCTGAGACCAAAATGGGCCTGGTTTACATGGGCTTTGGGGCCAGTGGAACTTGGGGGCTGGTGGGCAGGCCAAGCAGATACAGCTGAGAGCCCTGCTTCCATGTCTATACCACAGGGCTTGTGTGAGAGAACTGTCTCAAGTGAGTATTGGGGTGAAGGCAGCGGCTGGAGGAGATTTTGGGCTTGGAAGGGAGACAGCCTCCTGGCCCCAGGGCCCCTCAGTGCTGAAGTTTTTCCATCCACAACAGAACAATTCTGATCTCAGAATTGCCCAGCAGAACGCTCTTACAGAGAGCATTGGTCAGGGGGTGGACTATAAATGTGACATCCAAGGCCTCACTCTTTTTTTGAGAGTTTCAGCCTCTTGTGACTGCCAGGGAGACCCAGGCACAGAGAATGGCAACTCTCTGGCCTGGGACAGGATCCAGCATCTTTCTGTTTTGTGCCCTCAGTTCCCCTCCCTGCCCCGATGGCATGAAACTCCGGTGCTGCCCCTTCACATGCTTATGGTACTCCCAAGGCTCTCTGCCAGGCCAAGGGGGGCTTGGAAGGACAGTGTGAGAGCTTCCCATCGAGACCTTGTTTACCTGAGCATCTGGCAAAGGGCCTGTGGTCCCTGGGAAGGGTTAGTTGCCAGGGTGACTCCCCCATGCCCGGACACTAGTGGCCATGAGAACCGCCTTGCTCAGGAGTGTCAGTAACTAGTTCAGATGATACCCCTTTCTCTGCCCCATAGCTCTAGAAGGAAGAGCATGGGTTCCTTATATCAGGTGCCCTCTATGTTTTCCAAAATGCTCTCAGTGTGATGCTCTTGCACTGGATCATCATGACGACTGCATGGAGGGGGGTAACATGGCTCTTACCTTACAGACAAAGACCGTCCAGAGAGGTTTCGAGTGGCTCGATAGAGTCATTGAGTTGGGAACCAGCCAAGCCTGAATCCAAACTTCATCTTTCTAGTTCTGGGTTCCCACTACCTGATGAGACCGATGCCTTTGCACGCTATGCAAAGGTCATCCATGGGCTTTGTAGGCAGGGATGCACGAGTGCTAGTGGGGATTTACCAGAAGTGCAGGGCCAAGCCCTTGTGAACAGAAGGTTCCACGGTACAATGAGATTGGAAAATAAATGCATGTTATATAGTGCGTATTAAGATATTGAAAGCTCTAAAAAGCCTCTTCAGTGAGGAATGGGGTTAAGTCAGTTTAACCCATAACTTGTCTGAAAATAGAACCTTTCCCATCCCCTACAACATAATATACCAGATTTGTGTTCCTCAGACCTGCTCCAGAAAGTGTGAGCCAGGCTCCTTCACAAATATGACAGCAAAGGGATAAAAATGAGGGGAAGCCGTTTGTACCGGTACAAGGAAGGGAAATCACCATGCCTCCTCCATACCCCAGGGGAGCAAGGGCTCCTGCGAGACCCCCCTGCTGGCCAGCTCTGCTTCCCGGATTGTACAGAATCCCCCCTGGTACCCCCAGATCCAGGCCCCTGGCATTAGTGTGTCAGAGGCAATTGATAAATTTTCAGAAATCTTGTGAGTCAGTTGTCAAATCATTAGTAGCTTGAAGTTGGCCATGGCGGGAGAGTTTACATTACAGAAATCAGCAAACACTACAAATCAGGGCTCCTTCCCCTGCGATCCTGAGAGGCCACTTATCTGTGCACCACTGATCCTAGAACATTTTTTTTTTTTTGGAATTATTAGAAAACTTGAGAGGGGCTGTGACAGCTGGGTGCTGGGGGCCACCTGACACAGAAGCCCTTGCTCATCAGGGTCCCCAACCCTCGTGAATAAGAGCTGAGAACTGCACAGAACGATAACCCCAAATAAATCAGAAAGTGCCTCGTAGCTTACCTTGATATTTGTCACCAGCCAATGTCTCCAGAACCGAGCTTTGGGGAACGACTTGCTAGGGGCATCTGGGTCCACCATCACCAGGATGTAGCTTGCATCCTGTAACACATTCACCAAAAAGAAATGTAGCATCGTGGCCAGAATCCTGACAGAAAAAACTATCAGGCGCAGACCCTCAATTCCAGCTGAGAAAGGCTGACCAATCCCTATAGCTTCCGACTCAGGTCGTCCTGGTTCTCATGACATCAATCTTGTGTCGCATGTTTATTTTCAGAGAAATAAAGTCTATTAAGAAGACAGTTTAATAATCTGGCTTCCTCTTTATGAAGGAGAATAAGTCAAACAAGCATATTTGCTAAGCGCTGAAGTCTCTGGCATCATGCTAAGTGCTGTGGAAGAAACAAAGGAACCTAAAACAGGACTTCTGCTCTAAAGAAGTGTAGTTGGAGTCACTTATTCATTAATTCAGCAAATACAGGAGAACTGACTCTGGATCAGGAATCATATTAATTAAAATAAATACTCAGATTCATTATCTCTTCATTCATTATTCCTTGAACAAGCATTTACTGGACACCTAGTGTGTGCCTGAAACTGTTCTAGGTGCTAAGAATCCAACAGAGAATAAGGACAGTGCGATCCATACTCCATACTCTCAGGAAGATTTAATTTTAGGTAAGAAACACAGATTTAAAAACAAAAAACAAACAAACAAACAAATGAACGAATGAAACAAAAAACCCACCCCTGCCTCAAAAAAACCCAAGAAAATATCGGTCTGCGATTAGTGATCAGCTACAACTAAAATAAAAAAATACAGTAGGGTGAGCCAGAGTAAGCATCCCAAGAAGAGGAAACAGCTGCTACAAAGGCCTACAGGTGGGGAAAAGTTAGGGTTTGAGGAACGGAAAGAATGCCATGTGGCTAGGGGCGAGCAATGGGGAACAGATCTGGCAGGGCCGGAGAGGTGGGCAGGGCTAGGCCACAACGACTTTGTAGCCAAGATGAAGAACGATTGAAGGGTTTTAGCCGGGAGACTAAAGAAAGAGCATGGTACGCTCTGATTCACATTTCGTAAAGATTGTTTGGGTGGCCGGGTGGAGAATAAATGTTTGGCCGGAGGCAAGGGAGAAAGCCAGGTAGGAGGCTACTGCAGTAGTCTAGTGAAGGTGATGGTGTCTTGGTCTAGGATGGTAGCATTGGAGATGAAAATAAGTAGATGGATTAGGGAAGTATTTTTAGGTAGAAGGAAAGGGACTTGCTGAGGATC
Organism: Cynopterus sphinx; assembly: GCA_030015415.1. Taxonomy (NCBI): domain Eukaryota; kingdom Metazoa; phylum Chordata; class Mammalia; order Chiroptera; family Pteropodidae; genus Cynopterus; species Cynopterus sphinx. The sequence continues at coordinate 46,085,505 of CM057390.1, read as the reverse complement.
TAGATAGTAGGGCAGTGGGGAAGGGCTGGGGAAAGAGAAATGAAGAATGAAGCCTGGGTTTTTGGTTTGACCAAGTAGGTAAAGGGTGCCATTTAATGACAGAGAAAACACCTGGAGAAGAGACTGTTTAAAGGAGGACGTCAAGAGTCCTGTTTTAGACATGTTTAGTTTAAAATGCTTCTTAGAAGACAATCAAGTATACAAATCAGAGTCTGGAGTTTAGGGGAGAGAGCAGTTTAGGGGATTACAGGAGTCATTTACATTTAAATGTAAATCTAGGAGTCATTTACATAGAGACGGTCCTAAATCCATAGAATAATGAGATTATTCATGGAGAGGTTAGACATGGAGGATGAAACAGGTCTCATGACAGACAGAACTCTAGAACACGCTAACAGTAAGAAGAGAGGAGACTCTAGCAAAGGAGACTGCGGAGTTAGGGAGGGAAGGGAAATGCCTAAAGAGTAGACATCCTGAAAGCCAAGACAGAAAGTGTTTCAAGAAGGAGAAAGTGGTCAACTGTGTTCAATATAGCCAAAAGGTAGAGCAAGATGAGGACACAGATGTGACAATGTGATTTGACAACTTGGAAATCACCGTTATCTTGGCACGACCAATTTCAGTGGAGTAGGAAGGACTGAGGCTTGATTGGAATAGGTAAGGATGGGATGGGAGATAAGGAACTGGAGATAGTTATTAAGGATGATTTTAAAAGAGGTGTTGGTGTGAAGGACAGCTGAGATGTGGAGTGGTTGTTAATAGTGAGGAAGGAAGAGTCAAAAGATCTTTTAATTTTATTCTTATTTTTTAAGAGATGGATGACAGGCACATTTGCTGGCCAATGGCAATGATCCAGTGGAAAGGGAGATATAAATGGTAGAGGAGAAAAAGGGGATCATTACAAGAACCAAGATCCTGGGAAGTGGAAGAGGAAAGGATTCAGAGCAAAAGTGAGGCTCGGCCTCTGGTGGGAGCAGAGGATATGGGCTCAAATGCAAGGGAATTGGAAGATGTGTGGTGAGGAGTGAGGAAACTGTCTTCTGGTTGCTTCTGTTTTCTCAATTAGAAGCAGGGTCTTAGAAGGGCTAGAGATTGTTTGGCGACGGAGAAGAAGTCGTGAAATAGTCATTTTGGAATGTAAGAAACTGAATAAACCACAGGTATGTGGAGAGGTACAGGGTAATGTTGCATTCCACTGCTGTGTGCTTTTTAATTGTTCATTCGCAGGCATGGGATACGTGGTAGCTGGGTTTAACTTGTACAGGGACTTAGACTGGTACGTACGATGGGAGGAGAAGGTTGTGAGAGAGGAAGAGGAAGGTGAGAGAGGAAGAAGTGAGCAAGATAAACAGAGAAGAGTTCAGGGCTTTCTCTTGACCTGAAGGGAGAAACAGACATAGATGTAACTGCAGCTCCACGTGCCTGAATTGAGGAGCATTTATGACTACTGAGGGAGCATAGCAGAGGGAGCCTAAACCTCTCCACTCAGGAGTTCAAGAGAGCTGCACAGAGTTAGTTATGTTTTGAGCTTTCTCTTGAAGAATGAGCAGGTAAAGGGTCAGGAAAGGGAGTCAAAAGGCAATGGGGAGGGTCTGTGCAAGGCATGAGGGTGCTTGGGGGCTGGCCAGAGTCTTGGTTGCTGGAATACAGGGCGTCTAGAAAGGAAGGGTGAATGACAAAGCTGAAAGGTTATGGGGACCGGGTCACAGAAGGCCTTACGTGTCTGAAGTTGTTTGGAATTTGTTTTGCAAGGCGAGCCACCGAAATGCTTTGAAGAGAGAACTGGCATGATTGAATGTGTGCTGTGGAAAGGCATGCGATGAGGATGAGTAAAAATCTAAAAGTAGAGTGGAAAATAAAAAAGACAAATGGCATACTCCGAAGAGAGGTTCTGAGGGCTTGAAAATTCAAGTACTAATAGAGAAAGGAGAGGCATCTGTACCGTGCAATCAACAGCACGAAGAGACTCCTGGAGAGCGCAGATGCGCGCAGGAAACAGAGATGTCTAGGATGATGCTGGGATTCTATCTTGGGCAAGTAGGTGTGTACATCAGGAGTAACAGATTTGGGAGAAGGCGAGTTTGGTGTTGAAACATCCAGGCAGGGATGTACCTTGAATGTAACTACGGGGCTGGAGCTCTTTCAAGACTTGGCATGTGGGTGGGGGGCACGGGGATGAATGAGATTATCAGGGGGAACTTGTAGAGTAAGAACAGAAGGACCGCTAGTGTGGGACTCAGGAACTCAGAGAGGAGGGGAGGGGAGAGACCGAGGAGAAGAGAATTAGGGGGAACCAGGGAACATAGTGTCATGGACACCAAGAGAAAAAAGGGAGCCAGAAAGGGGTGGGGCTGGGGTCAGCATAACAGAACCATCGAGGGATAAGGGCCAGTGGCTTTGACAATTGAAGGATCACTGGCAACTTTCCAAAGATGAATTTTTTAAAGAAAAACACCAATTATTGAATGTTAATATTCAAAGGAATCAGTGAACCACGTATTAGATACTATGGGGAATTAAGTCAGAGAAAATGAAGAGAAGGCCACTAAAATTATCAAGAACTCAGAAGAAAAGGATAAAGAGATGAAAATATTAGTGGGAAGGTAGAATTAAATCATACATTGCCTATCTGTGAATTTGTGTGTGTGTGTGTGTGTGCGCGCGCGCATCTGTGTGTGTAATCCCACTGGACTCCCAAAGGAAAAAAAAAAACCTGTCTAATTGATACATCCAGGAATTGGTTCTAGCCAAAGTAATAAGAAAATAAAAAGAAACAAAGTGTAAATACTGTAAAAGAATAAATAAGACTGTCTATCTTTTCTGTCTTTAAATTTTTTTTGGAAATGACATGATTGACTACATGAGAAATCCAAAAGAATCGGCTGGAAACAATTATACTAATATTCAGTAAAGCGAGTTGTTACCAAATGCACACAAAATGAGTACTTTTTTACAGACTAATAATGGTCAGATAGAAAATATAGTTTAAAAATACGATTTATAATTTCAATAAAAATATAAAACATCTAGGAAGAAACTTGATGAAAATGCAAGACTTACACAAAGAAGACAAAAACATTACTGGTACACAAAAAGAAAACTTGAATAGATGGAGAGAGACCTACTATGCTGAAACGATCGTTTGCAAATATGCCAATAATCCTTTAATTAATTAGTTTATTTAACACAATTTCAATTAAAACCCTAAGTAGATGGGTTGAGAACTTCAAGAAATAATTATAAAGCTCAGAATAAATGCAAAAAAATTTAGCCAAGGTAATATTTTTACAAATTGATTTTTGTAGATATTAAAATATATTATAAAACTACGATAATTACAATGAGGTATTGATTAAAGAATAAATAAGCAAAGGAAGCAAATTAGAAAATCTGGAGAGAAATTCATGTTCTTAATATCAGTGTATTTAATACATGATCAAATGATCGTTAACTGTACATTTTTTAATATATGATTAAGTTATTTCAAATCCATGGGGAAAAGATTATTTTATAAGTGCTATTGAGACAGGTAGTGGCTTACTATGTGAAATATTCTTCAGCCTCTGTTTCTCTCAGTCACCAAAAAAATTTCCAGATTTAAATGTAAAAATAAAAAGAAATTCTTTAAAAACTTATTTGATAATATTAAAATGAGTTTATACAATGGAATACTCCGTTAGAGTTAGATCTTTATATTTTAATATGGGAAAATGTCCAAAAAATGGGTAACTATCCCCAATATACTAGTAAGTGAAGTAAGTTGTAGAATAGTTTGTATATCTAAAATGTGCAGGAAACTATATATCTAACTATACATGTTCACAGATATGTTTGCGTATGCATAGACGATGTGCGGAAATGTACACACCAACCTGTTAACAGTGAATGACAAGCAAGAAAAGATTGATGTATTTAACTGGATATAATTCTGAAACTTTTCTATGACAAAAAAAGCAAAATAAGAATCAAAGCGGTAAGCCAGGAAAAATTATTTATGAGATCTATGAAAAAAGGGTGAATATCCTTAATAAATAAAGTTCTTTAAAATCCATAACAGAAAGACTAATAACCCAATGAAAAAAAAGAGACAAATGAGACAAATAGACAATTCATAAAATGAGAAATGCAAATGACCAACAAATGTACGAACAAATGTCTGATTTCATTAGTAATCCAAGATATGAAAATTATAAAATAAAATCTCATTTTGGCTGTAAAATTGACATACATATTTTTTATGCTTATCCCCAGAGTTTTTAAGGTCTCTACAAACAACAGATAGGTTACCAAACCTTACGTAACACATGATCTTACTGTCTTTGCTAACCAGAAGACGAAAATGTATATTATGCCGCCAATTCATGTGCGGGATGGGTCTGCACGGCACAAGGGTGCCCATCCCCAGAGGCGGACCAGCATGCCACCCCGGCTCTGTAACTCAGAGGTGCCCAGGCAGAGGGGTTTCCAGACATGGACTTCGTGAACTCTAGAAGCTCCAAGACCCTCTCCCTCCCGCTTGCCACGTGAGGAGTCCGTGTGTGTCTGGCCTTCCCAGGGAGGAGGAGTGTGACGGCATGTCAGTAGTCAGTCTCAAATCCTCAGTAGTCCTGAGCGCAGTGTCGTGAGAAGGTGGGACCGGTGATAATCGTGTCTTTTATGTTCTGATACTTTGACCTCTGGGGCCTTGCTGACCCTGGAGAGGCTGCCAGTTCCCGGAGATAGCACGCACTCGCCTGAGAACATGCTTTCATGTGCAGACCTACCAACCCAGAGCCTACATCCTGCACCAGCAGTCCCCAACTGTTTTGGCACCAGGAACTGGTACTTCTATGAGAATCTGATGCCTGATGATCTGAGGTGGAGCTGAGGCGGTGATGCTAGCACTGGGGGCGGCTGCAAACACAGATGAAGCTTCGCTTGCTCACCCCCACTCACCTCCGGCTGTGCGGCCCGGTTCCTAAGAGGCTACAGACCAGTACGGGTCTGTGGCCCAGGGGTTGGGGACCCCTGCCCTACACCACCACGTCCATTATCAGGCTCAACCACTATTCCCCCTGACATAGTCATCCCAGGGCCAGGTACCAGACAACTCAGGGCAGCCCCCATGCCCTCGAGCCCACCAGAATTACTCAAATCAGCCAATCCTAAACCTATCTGCCCTGCTTATCCTGCCTCACCTGTTCCTGCCCACAAGTCACAATAAAGGCTCTCACCCAAGCTTTCCCTGTACTCCCTCTGCCTCCTGACTGACCCTGGTGCTTCCCCAGGTGGCCCTGCGTGGCCTGCCGTTACTCCTGTTTCTAGGGACCTATGAGTGTAAACTTCTTCCTTCACGATCATCGTTTCCGTCTGTATGTCTTACCATACCCACTCGAAACCAACCCCAAGTACATTTTGGAACAGGGCCCTTGACCCCTTATAAGTTAGATGTCCACCCAGCCCATCTGGAGACCATAGGAAACTGGGGAGTGTCTACCACCACTGCATTTCTCTAATTTTTTGATGTAATTATGGATGTGGCTTGTGGCCTACAGCAACGTGTTTCTGAATGGGAGATTGAGATGGCCTGACAAGGTTAAGGTTCATGGCCAAGTTGAGTGAAGAACCATCTTCTTCCAGGCAGTAGTTCTCACCCCTGACTCACTGTTACAATCCCCAGGTAGCTCTTCAAAGCTCCCAAGGCCGGACCCTTGACTTAAGGAGTCCAGCGTGGGTCCCAGGCATCGGTGGGACCTGGAAGTTTCCCAGGTGACACTAATGTGGAGTCAGGGGTGAGAACTACAGTCCTCAAGTCTGGTTCCCCAAAGCCTTTGATCAAATCCACCACTGACTGAATTCTAGGTTTCTTTCCTTCTGTTTAGTGCACTGTCAGGAAAGGTTGCGTGTCCTGACCTCAGCAAGGGTCCCTCATGCCTGGGGCCTGAAGATTAAGGGGCTCAGGCACCAAATCGAGAAGCTGAAGTCACAAACACAAGGCGCCCTCCGCTCCCACTATGCATTATCATATTGGTCGGAATACAGATTTAGACTGCCGTGGGTTGGTTTGTTTGAAGCTCCCCCGCAAAGTTCTGTATGGGAAATCTAGTTAAGAGCCTTCTTCCTGGGGGAGGTTGAGTACAACAGCTGTCCCCCACCAGGGCTGATGGTCGGCCCCCCCAGGATGCGCAGTCTGGCATTGCCCCTTGAGCCTAAAGCCTTTCCTCCCCAAGGACCGACTCACATTTCAGGCGGGCGTCCAGAAGGACAGCCTTTCTCTCCATCGCTCCCAGGCACCTTGACCTGGGAGCAGGGGCTCATGTCACACTGTGACACATTTGGGAAGAGGTGTTGTGTAGACGCTGAGGACCTGGTATGCTTCTTCCTTGCCTTTCTTGCCTATAGAGACTGAAAAGCTAGAATCCTGGACTTCCCAGCCTCCCCTGCATCAAGGGGAGGCCATGTCCTGGCCAAGACGATACAGGAGAAAGGCCTCCAGAATAAAAGAAGAGAGTTCACTAGGAGGAAACCTTTGCGGACTTTGTCTCTTTACCCATTCTCCTTCTTCCTGCCTGGAATACGGCTACCATGTTAGATGTGTAGCAGCCCTCCTGTGACCAAGAGGGGACGAGCATGAGGCTGAAGGCCTGAGTGCTAAGCATGATGAAGTAGGAAGATGGGAAAAACCTGGGTCCTGGCGCGGCTGAAGCCACCTGGATTGCCAGGTCCTCGACTTGCTCTTGCACGGAACAAACCCTTACGTTTCTGTAGAAGGGACTTTTCTTCCTCACGTCCCCCAAAATGTTCCCACCTGATGGATACATCAGTTTTCTGTGCTCATTTTGTCAAGTGAGCGCCAGAGTTTGCTCTTCAGAAAGGCAACTCAGCGTCGTAAACGGATTCCTCAAGTAGATGACAGAAGGCCTGAGTCTGAGCCTGAGCTGTTTTACTTAACAGGCTGAGTGTTTGGGGCTAAGTTACTTGCTCTCTCCAAGGGGCAGTTTACTGATCCGCAAAACAGCAATACTGCGTGTGTGTGTGTGTGTGTGTGTGTGTGTGTGTGTGTGTGTGTGTGTCTCACACGCAGGGCTACTCTAGAAAGAAAATGAACTAATAGTGTGGGAGTATTTTTAAGACCATGAGGCAATGTCCATAGGTCAAGGTTTGTCGTTGTGAACACATGGCCTCTGTGTCTGCTCCCGGTGGTCCCTGGGGTAGCAGTCACCTTGACGGCCAGAAGAATTCCTCCCGACGGCCTGTCTCCAGCCGCCGGGAGCCAGAGGGACCGAGCTCCTGGGCATCCCCAGTCCAGCCTGGGGACGCTGGTGCACAGTGCACAGAGCTGGTGTGGCCCACACGCAGCCCACACTTCCCTCTAACGCTCTCTCCATCTGTGTCCCAAAGGAAACTACGTTCACCCGGGAATAGGACAGATCACAGAGTTCTGGATGGAACATTGAAGGAAACTGGGCGCGTTTCCTTTACAACAAGAGCAGCCATCCGGCGTCCCCCTGGAGGCCCCAGCAAGGTGTCCCTCAGGGTGTAACTCATTCACGTCCAGCTCCGTAGGAAAGAGCTACACCGCATCAAGCCAAAACCTCTCTCTCGAAGCTCACACTCGTTCCGCTTCTTTCTCCGAGAGCCGCGCAGAACAAGCCCTGTCCTTCCTGCACAGGGCAGTCCCTCGGACATTTGGAAGCAGTTATCGTAGCCTCATAGTTAACCGTTTGTTCAGGCTACAGGTCCCCATTTCTTCAACTCATGCAGCTACGTGGGGCAACGTCCCATGCTCTGTCTGTACAGAGATGCTCTTTCGAGGTTCACAAACCAGTGAGGGAGACAGACACACACACAGCAACAGTGCAGTGTGACATGCTGGCACAGAGACGAACACAAAGGGCCATGGGGACACAGGTGAAGAACAAAATACTCCTTTATGAAGTGAGGGCAGCGGTGGGGGTTTCCCCCATCAGAGGGAAAGTGGCAGTCAGTCGATGAGGAAAAATAAAGGGGGTTTGGCAAGGGCTGGATGGTGCTGTTGGAGGTGGCAGGTGACATGGATCCGAGTCGGTTAAGGCTACAATTGGACGGGGCCAGAGTCACGTTACTGGAACAAGGGGCCGCGTAGGGAAAATCCCCTAAAGAGAGATCATTGTTCTGATGAAAGAATCGAGATTCAGAAGGATCAGAGGATCTGTCTGAGGAAATACACTTGAGCGATGTGAATCCTACCCAGTCACCGTGCAGCCTTGGGCAAGTGGCCTAAACTCTCTGGGCCTCAGGTTCAGTACCCATAACATAGAGATTATCATAATCGTCATGCTTTTCTCTTCGACTGCTATGCACACCGACTTAATAAACGGCTTAGAATAGTGCCCCTAGCGTGATAAGTGATTGATCAATGCCCATCATGGAAAACAAGTGAAAGGCTTCTCTGGGATTTAAAGCCACGTCCCTCATCCTCCAATTCTGCCCTCTTCTCCCTGCACAGAAGGGCAGGCACAGGTCAGGAGGAAGGGGGACAGACTTGGGCTTGACTTCGACTTGCGACCACATAGGATTTGTCTGCGAGTGGCAAATGCCTCCACACCTAAGTCCCTGGACACTTGTGTAATTTAAAACACACACACGACAAAGAGGCACTTATTGGCAGCACGCTCCAGCGTCTCCGAAGCAAGTGCCTTCTGCCACGGCGCTGCCCAGTCCTCTGGGGATGACGATCCCTCCACAGCATCTGCTTGCTCAAGATGGCTGGGGGGAAGGAGCGCTCGGGCCTGGCTCGGCGGGTTCTGGGGTTCTGGCTGCGTGCCAGGGGGTGAGGGCGGTGAGTGGTGAGTTCGAATCCTGCTGAATTCACTGGACTCTCCCCTCTCCCCAAAGCCCACGCTCTGTCCCTCTGGCCCACTGCAACTTCTCTGGCTTAATAAAGCTGAGGAAGACTTATTTACATTCCAAGGTCTCATCCCCGGCCAGGCAGGCCGCAGACACCACTGCACGTCAGGTGGGGGATGGAGATGTCACCTGTTCTGCCCTGGAAGCGGGGAGAAGAGGAAACCGAAGGAAGGAAGGGAACGGAAAAGGAGAGCTCGTAAGCAACTTAGAGTGTGGGGGATCCTTTCTTTAACCTAATTAATTATCTCCCTCTAAAAGCTGTAGTCATGTCCAACCCCCTCACCAGGTCCTCCTCGGATGTCGATTTCTGTGAGCGGCAATACCATTCGTCGGCCATCAGATTCAAAACACGAATCCTCTTTTGACTCTTCCCTCTCCAGTCACGTTCGGTTCTTTACGATTCCCAAGATCAGGGTCTCTCTAGAGTCCATGCTCACCTTTCCTCATTCTCTCTGACTCTCTTAGGTGAGGCCGGAACGAGCTTTGCCTCTGCTGTTTCCACCACCTCCCAGCCAGCCTTCTGACCTCTTGACTCCCTCCCTACTCATTTGTACTGACTTCTATTATAGCAATCTAGTGGGGTCTTGACAAACCTATTCTTAACAAAAACAAAGAAAGGAAAAAAGGAAAAAAGGAAGGAAGGAAGGAAGGAAGGAAGGAAGGAAGGAAGGAAGGAAGGGGGAAAAAAGGAGGGAGGGAGGGAGGAAGATACACCCTGATCTCTGGTGCTTGCTCATGTCCATGAGTAAATTTCACATCCGAGCTCCCAACATGAGGTGACAGAATTGGAGCTGAAAAGGGAAGCACAGCATTGGCTCTTCCGAGCACACAGCTGCCCAATAATCTTCCTGAGGAACCACAGATGCGTGACTTAAATATAAACTTTGTGACCCGGCGTTGGAGGCCTTTTATCGCTTTCTGCTCTCCATCAGCCTGCCACCTGACCCCACCACAGCCCCACAACTGTCTCCGCAGACTGGGGGACAGCTCTGACCTCCAGTAGGATTCTGGCTTCCCCACCTTCGTACCCACTAGAAAATCAATCCCATTCTTCAAGACACATCTCGAATGCCACCCACCTCCTCTGCGAAGGCTTCTTCTAAGCCCCTTCAACCAGCTAAGCTCTCCTTGCCGTAGAACCCCAGTAGCATTTTGTTTGAGGCTTCGTTGAGGCACTTATCACGGTCTGCTGTGTATCTGATTGTACGTGGGCTACTCTTGGTCCCTCTTATTAGATTATGACTTTTCTTGAGGGTAGGGGCTATTATTATTTCTTTGTTGTCCCTGAAGTACCTTAAGCACACATTAGGTGCTTAAGAAACATTTGTTGAAATACACGTTCCCATCTCCTCTGTCGGGATAAGACATCGCTTCCTTTCTGTGTTGTGGAAGGGGAAAGAGATTTCTTGTCCCAGAGCCAGACAGGCCTTTCGTATTGCTGTCCCCAGCACTGTATCGCTTGCTATGGAGCCTTGCCTTTGTCCTTCTGGACCTTGGTCTGGGGGAGCTGAAGCCTCTAGCTCCTGAGCCAGGCCTCTCACTCACCCTCTGCCTCTTAGGAAGTCAAGATCAGCCCAGCCGGACCCAGCTCTTCCTCCCCAGGGCATGGATGTAAAGCTCTGGTTGGGTTGGCTCTTCTCTGGGGCCAGTTTGCTTAGAAGCTAGGTCTGGGCCTCGGCCAGCCCGGGAAATTAGGCGTTGGAACTAGACCTCGGGCAAATCTGCTAGGCCTTGGGGCCGAGCTGTGGCTTGGCCTCCTCTGCTCTTGGCCTGAGGCGTGGCAGTCGCCAAGGCCCCTAGTGTGAAGGAATTTGAGTTCTAACTTTAGGTGGCTACGTGGCTGATGGCTGTGTTTGTGAATATCTCATTCCTACTTTGGTCGCCCAGCTGGTGGGAACAGAACGGGTAGTCATGGGACTGTCATCATGTGCTGTCCAGGTTAACATGTAGCATTTCTATTACTATTAACAGACTTTCTGCTCCTCACTCCATCTGTTCTCTGAAATAATTGCAGTTGTACAGACCATGCCTTCGCTACAGGCAAGCTCTGGGGAAGAGGATAGTGCTTTTATGAGAAAAAAAAAATGTGTTAAAAAATAACAGCAAACACGAGAAGAGAGTGGGAATGGAGCTAACAGCAGGTTTCCAATTTCTTTCAGATTCCGGCCTGTAAAGGTGGCGTTTTCACACTTGTTTGGGGTGACCAAGCCCAGCCAGATGGGGGTGCGTGGCTGGGCTGGTGGCTCAGACTTTTGGGGGTGGTGTTGGTCACCAGGAGATTCAGCTCCAGGTGTGGTGGGTAGACCCGTGGTCAGGCTACCCAATGAGGAGATGCTGAGGAGGGTGGGGCCCTCAGGAAGAGACAGCAGCATTTTAGGTGGCATGGCGCACCCTGCTTGAAGGAGCTAGATGGCATCAAGGCCTGGAGGAAATGCTGGGGAATGGAGATGGGCTGGTGGGGAGGTAGAGGTTTGAGCTAAACGGCCGGGTCTGTCTGGGCCTCCGATTCTCCTCCACACACACGGTGGGAGGGGGTCATCTCAATGTCCTTCTGCTCTGAAGGGCTGTTAGGAGAATGAATATGTTACTACAAAATATTAACAATTCTTCTTATTGATACAAAATATTAACAGTTCTTCTGATCGAGGGTCCAGAGAATGATAAAGACAATCAAGACTTGGCATGTGGAATACGACTTACTAAAAGCACAAAACAAAAACTCGTGGATTTGAAGCACTCTGCTTGGTAAGCATAGTGTGTCGGGTTTCTGTCTTTTTGTGGGGTGCCGAACAAGGCGTAACTGTGAGTACAGCTACCTCACGGGTCTGTGTTCTGGAGCCTTCCTTCCCACTCCCCAGCTTGGCTGTGTGAGCAGACCAACTCTGGGTGGCACCTCTTATCCAACGAAACCAAAAATGGTGGTCTCACCCCTCACCCTACCTACCTCCCATTGGAATGGTCGAGGAAGAAGGTACTGTTGAGCCTTTCTAGGAGGGAATTTGAGGGGAATAGGAAAAAGTGAACTAAGAGACTACAGCCATGTGATCTCTAAGTCTTCTTCCGATTTCAAGGAAGTATTTTCTTTGGAAAGAAACTCACAAAATGCAGCTGGTCAGCTGCAAGGAAGACATACACTGGGGAAAACGTGTGTGTGTGTGTGTGTGTGTGTGTGTGTGTGTGTGTGTGTGTGTGTTCAATACTATTCTCCAAACCCATAAAACAATTTTTTAAAAATGCATTTGGCTCAAATGGAGAGTCAGGGGGACCACCATTTGACGATCATCACAGCGCAAAACAGTTTCCAGGTTTTGGATAGATCCTACCTATCTTTCTTGTTTCAAAGAACCTGTTTCTTTTAATATAAGAGAATGATAAATTGAGAAGGGGAGGGTCTTGAGCTGTTCCCACCTATTGGCAAAGTTTTAGAGTTTTGCTGGGAAAATCCAAATCTTCTTTGGCCAAAGATTTGATTGGAAAGGGTGACTCAGTTCCTTGAGAGGATTTCTATGTCAAAGACCAGTTATATTATATTTATTTTTGGTGTGTTTGCTTCCACTGCCAGGCCCGAAACTGGCGGCTGGCTCTCAGGGTCTTCCGTATACATGAGATGTACCATAAATGTGCGCGTTGAATGCATAAATAAAATATGTAACTAATGGGACTAACAGCTCAGGAGTTTACTACCCAGTAAATGCCTTTCCATAAAAAATGAACCCTGGACGTGCGAATTGATATAACCCATAAGTAAAGATTATCAAATGAATAATAGCTACCGTTAATTGAGCCCTATTGCATTAGATGCCAACCATTTCACATCCCTTGCCTTATTTAATTCCATAGCCAACGTAGAGGTTACCACTATTATTCCCATTTTAAAGCTGAGAAAACTGAGTCCTCGTTAAGATTGAGGAACTTGTCCACGGGCGCAGTATTAGTGACTGGCAGAAGGAGAAAGCAAACCCAGTTCTGCACAGTTCTGAAGCTGAGGCTCTGAGGCACTCTGTTCTGCTGCCCTTTGAGGGGGAGGAAGCAGGATTTCTGCAAAGTGCCATCATGCCTCCTTAATCTGTGACAGTTCTCTGAGGGGGTAAATAAATTAGTGGGAAGGGAAATTGCATTTAGTCTTTCAAAGGCTTCTGACAAAATTACTTTCAAAATTAAGGACTTTTAATGCCAAATATTTTGTCATTGATAGGGAACAGATTAGAGACAGCAACAAACAAAGCCACAAAAGGATCTTTTTCTCTGCTCACTTCTAGATTAAATCCTTTCGGGGCTCCATGTTAGGCCTTTTATGCTACACCTTTATGTAGATCGTATAACAGAGTCAGTGTGCAATGAAACCACCGGCGATCAGGTGATTGGAGGATCCCTTGGCAGGGGAAAATGCCCCCCAGATAGGGAGAGATTGAGGCTGACTCTGAGAGGCTGTGTGAGCGCACAGCTGTGTGAGTTCCCCGGGCAGGCCCTGGCAGAAAGAATCCCGGGTACCTCTGAGAGGACAACTCAGACAAGGGTATCCCAGTTGCTACAGACTGTGGCCTAAAGACACCCACCCAAGGGGTCTCTGTGACCCAAAAGGACAAGAGACGTTCGGGCTTCACTGGAAGGAAAGAAAAACAAGCGTGCCATCACATGCGGGCACGGAGGCGCTGTCCTCAGCTTTGAGTGCTGCAGAAAGAGGCCACTAAAATGGTCAAGTATAAGGACTGGGAGAAGGAGGAGAGGTCGGATGAGGACGGGGGAGATAAGGAATGATCAAAGTCTTTCCAATCCCTCGGAGCACAAATGTTCAAACGGTCTTGGTCATCAAATCCTGGAAGGTGGAACTAGAGGGAGCTCTTGGCACTTGAAAGGGAAGCAGTACAGACAAGAGGAGCTGCTAGCACACAGGGGTCGGCGAACTCTACTTCATTGCCCAAGAGGTGAGACAGGTTGAAAACACAAATTGCTCTTTAAAAGGTTTGGAGAAACCGGGGGGATATTGGCGCACCATGGTTTCTTGGCTAGATTGGGACTTTTAGGAGGTGATGCTTAAGGTCTGATAGCAGAGAGAATCAGGGCCATTCAAAGTCTCTGGGTGTGGTGGCCAGAGGCAGCGCTGATCCATTTTGACCCAGACTATGGTCCGTTTTGACCCCAGATGCCAATTCCGGGCTGAAGGACGTAAGAAATATTCTGCCTGTATTCTGAGTAGAGAGTAAATATGGTTTATAAAAAGTAATTCCTGGGTCCTACAATTATATCAGCCCTGCCTTTCGGGGGTCGACAGGGAGAACCTTAAAAATCTGAGGGTTGGGTATGAGGAGCTTCGGAGAGCGGTTACAATAAAGTGGAAGGAGCATGTCTCTGTCACAAGGCCAGGATCCCAACAGTCCTACAGAGCCATCGGAAGTGTGCGCAGGGCTGTTCCTATTGCCATGAGGAGCAGGGCCGGCTTCATGGGCCTGTGACCCATGTGGCACTAGGAAGGGCAGTGCTTGGTTTAATGCTCTGCTGTTTCCATTTTGAAATTCTTGATAATGTTTCAGCCAGGACTCCTGCATTTTTATTTTGCACTGGGCCCACGTATTCTGCAGAGGACCCCCTCGGCTGGCATAATGATGGGGCAGGGGATGTCAAAAGAAGGCCGAGGAAGGAGGACTTTTGAGGCAACTCACTCCAAATGATACCAGGAAGTGGAACATGTGGAGAACGGACAGTTTCCTAGGCAACTAGTTGCTCTATCTAAGTGTCACACAAATGCTTTGCTAAAAACATTTCTTAATGGCAGAGACTAAAACAAGAGAAATTAGATCCAGGGGAACCAGAGGGCACAAACTGATGTTGCTCGCTGACCTGTGTATGGCCAATCCATGAACAGAGTCATCCCCCAAAGAGGAAAAAATAGGTCTTCATGGGCTTGGTCTTAAGTGGATGTTTCGGGATTGAATGGCAGCTTTCTCATTTCCCTGGCCTTACCCCCAGCAATATGTGTTTTTTAGAAAGATTCTTAAATAATGACTTTGGCTTATGACAAGGGCCACTTCTGAGTTCTCCGGGGAGCCCGAAGAGCTTAGATTCTGAATCAGAGGTAAGGATGATATTATGAAAGAGGAGGAGGAGCCACTCACAGGCGCCCCAGACCAGGCGGTGCCTCTCCACTCCTCTCATCCCCCATCACCATGTCGAGTGATATTTCTAACAATCGCTTCCCTCCTGGGGGCCTCAGCTTATCTGTCATCAGAGCAAGTTATTTCAAATCCTCCTTAGAAAGTACAAAAGTGCTGATTCTCGGTATAAACATGGTCGAGAAAGAAAAAAAATCCTAAAGAAATCATTAACTGTAGTGCTCATATTGTCTCAGGAATAGAGAAGAAAAACCAAGATGATGACCTCAAAAAAAACAAAAAATAAAAAATAAAAGAACAAAAACAAGGTTCATCCCCCAGAAATTCTCCAGAGACATGTATGCACCTATAGACTGGCATTTTTTTCAGCTGAGCAAAAAGGAAGTTGCTGTAAATTATGATATGATCATGCCACGAGGTAAGCCCGAATCACAAGGCTTTGCCTGGTCGGAAGATTTCAAGTATCTCTGGTTTCACAGGCTTTCCCCCACCATTTTCACTTAACTTCTTTCACTTACTTTTTTCTTTTCCACTTAGAAAATTAATGCTGATGGGGATGAAGGGGCTTCCCGGTGTTAAGAGAGAGAGAGAAGTCCTTTCTGGCTAAGGGGTTTTAGAGGCGGGCCTCTAGCCCACTCATAGGGTAGCTGCCTTGCCCTCCGCAGGAGGCCGAGCATATCTGAATCCTGACCCTGATTCCATCTCTGCTCTCGACCTTGGTCCTTAGTGGACTGGACTGTGGTGACACTTGACCTGGGCAGGCACTCCATAAACCACCACAAGAAAAACTGGGCTGGGCCCACCCTATTCTGCCTTCAACACTTTGAACGAGGCCCATGAGCATGGGGCACTCGAAGTCAGGGTCCCAGCAAGTCAAAGACATATGTGGGGGAGGCTCATGAGGAGTGAGGGGGCACACAGTTTGCCACCCAAAATAGGCCTCTTTGGACCTTCCCTCTAACTGCCTGAAAGAATTTAGATAGAGTATCGGCTCCAGGGAGGAAGCTGTCATCACGGATCATCATAGTTTAACATGAACTTGGTGTGATAGACGAGGAGAAACCTAGCAAGGCCCTTTTGGTCCAAGTCCTCTCTGTGTCTCGTTGTTAAAGACGGCCCAGTAAACAAAGGCAAACCATTATTTATCAAACACTTGTTTCTCCATCTCCACGTGAATTGCCTTCCTATTCCTTGAAGTCCAAACCTCTAGCCCCCTTTCTTCGTAGCTCAAGGTGGCACAGCAGCTTCATCTGCCTAGAGCTGTCCCAGGAGCCCCGTGTTCTTAGGGAGCCCCTGTACGTACATACATAACTAAATTGGATTATTTTTCTCCCGTTAATCTGTTTTGTGTCATTTTAATTATTCTACCAGCCAGAGAATTAAGAAGGAAGAGGGTAAAATTTTCTCTTCCCCCACAGGAGCCGGAATGACCAGAGAGTCCAAGGGTGAGGATGGCAGCACAGAGGGAATTCTGTTCCCGGGACTACCTGGGGCCTGCCAGCCTCTACTCCCTGTTTGGTCCCCGCGGATCCCCCACATCAGCCTTCTTTTTCTTGGCGAGTAGAAGCAGGCTCTTCCGTGGAAGGGACATGACCTGAAGGAGAACTTTCTAAGAGTTAGCCTTCAGCAGACACAGACTGAGTTGCTTGGGAGTGAAGGTGGGGCGGGGGCGAAGATTAAGCTCACCTCCACGGGGTGGGGATGTTGCAGGGGAAACGGATGTTGCAGGAAACTCCCATCCTGTCATCCTACGAGTCTATGTGCATTGAAAGGCTGGTCTAATCTATATCCAGCTCTGTGGTCTATTGGGGGAAATGCTTTGCCATCCGTAAAGTGGACAATCCATCCTTCATGGTTATTTCACCGGATTCGTCCTGCCCATAAGGTACTTCTCACTCCGTCCACCCCACCCCAATCTCTTGGTGGACATAAATGGGCTCCCTGGTCCTTTCTTTCTGCGTGTTTGGATCTGACTTGCCCAGGGAATGACTTGAATCACAGAAGCTGAGACAGTGAGAAACACACGGAAAAAGGATAAAATGCAAGGAAGAATGCAGACTTCCACCCTTAGGTGGGTGCTGGGAATGTCCTTCTCTCTGTATCCTCAGAATCCAGCCCCGCCCCGCCATACCCCCGCCGACGCAGGCACGCACGTATGCACAGATCAAGGTGTCTGGCTCCCTTCCGTGGTCACCAGCACCTCAGAGGCCCAGGAAGAGGCAGCCTATGCAGAAGCAGATTGGTGTAGCAGGGGTTGAACCTGGTCACCTTAATCACACCACCATGGGCGTCCTCATCATCTCATCCTGAGGAATCCCGTCTGGTCCCCCCACCCCACCCAGGCCCACCTTCTCATCTGGCTGTCAAAGCAGTGGGACCTGAGGTCACATTGCCGCCTTTCTCACAACTCTCCTTCCCTGGGGCAGGGGAGGCTGGAGTGGCAGAGTGCTTAGGTCCACACACGCCAAGGCCAGATAAGAGGTACGGCATCAAGCCCAAAACATCCCAACTCTGCTGCCTCCTGAGAGGAGAACATGTGGGCCTGGGGCCTGCTGTTCCCTGCCTGTCTCCACCAAGACCTGAGAGTGGTCAACGCCAGGCAGCTGCAGAAAGGGAATTTGATGGAAATGGCCTGTCAACACGTATCGTGTTCGCTCAGCCCTTGCCTTGGGTTCAGACCAACTACAGACTGTACGTGCGGGCTGGGATGGAGAGTGGCAGAGGCAACATAACTGGGCCTCAAGGTGAAAGTAACATGGCTTCTGGAGAAGATAACCCCTGGAAAAGATGGTTATCTCCATTCCCCATGCCCCAAGCCATATATTTTTCTTTACAACATTCCTTGACTATAGGGAAGGCAGGCTGGGCCCATGCCTCTGAGGCAGGAAACAAGGACGTCTGTTCAAAGGCCTACCCTGGAGGAGTGAGGCTTCCAGCTGGAAACTGGATCTTGTAGTTTCTACCTCTGGGGTGTGTGTGTGTGTGCGCGCATGTGTGTGTGTTGCAGGGGGCGGGGAGGGGGATCTTCTGCTTTAAACATCTCTACATTCAAAGCATGTCTTTAGAAAAGAATCTCCCCTTTCCCACCCCTCTGGCCCCTTTAAATCCTCACTGTCCCGGAGGTTTTACAGGGTCCGTCTGGCAAGAACAACAGGGCGCAGCTGTGTGGGGAAAGCAGCATCCATCCTTGAGGGAGGGGAGACCCGGTCCTAGTTCTGGTTTGTCCCTAACTGGCTCCATAAGTTTGGGTCTCCTCACTGGACAAAGGAGGGATTGGGTGCTGTGGCAGGCTAGGTCCCCTCTGCTTCTCTCAGGCTTACTTTTAAGTTAAGTGCAAGAGCAGAGGCACCAGCCCCAGACGGCACGTCTGAGGGAAGGCGACCCAGGCCTCCCCTATGGGAAAAGCGACCTCTGCCACTGTCCTAGCACAGTGATGGCCCTGGAACACCATCAGGGAACACCGTGTGAGCGCAGGAAACCAGATGAAGGCCTGCGCCCCACGCGGGGGAGCACTCGGGGCCCTCCTAGGCGCTCTGCTCTGCACTGCCCCTGACCCTGAAATGCACCAGAAGAGATGCTGGGGTCTGGGATGGCCGCCGAGAATACCAGGGACCCGAGCCTGCCACTCTCAGAGGGGGTAATTGCTGAACTCGGGGAGGCAAACACCTTGAAAGAGCTGAAATGACTCTAAATGCCTAAACATTTTAAAACAAACCTTACAACACAGGCTTTGGGTTTCTTTCCTTTTTTTTCTTGCCCCAGTGTTAAAGCTTTTTCTCTTTCTTTCTCTGTCGCTTTCTCTTTTGGGGGAAATTCAAAAGCCGTTTTATGCCTCATTACCTGCACACTGTGAGTGATGTCTGTCGGTCCATGTGCTGTAAATACCTTAAATCATGCTTCATTAAGAATATCTATGGTGCTATTAAAGAGCTATAATAGACAACGAGTTAACAGATGATTAAAGATGAATTCCATTTGTGTCAGTCACCAGCCAGCGAGAGAGAGACGAGAGGCAGTAAGTTCTCAACTCATTATCCAACAGAGTGCAGCTCTCCCGGCCCCCACCCCGATCTGGATTTGCGAGGAGTGGGGAGGTAGAGGAGGGCTGTCTGCCTGCCCACGGTGGAGTACGGGCCCCACGACGGTGGGGTGGGCTGGACCAGGGGAGGATGCACAGGTGGGACCTGCCGAAGGGGGCATGGAGGGGGAATCCTGTGGGGGCTCAGAGAAGGGGAATGGTGTGTGTGTGTGTGTGTGTGTGTGTGTGCGCGCGCATGCAGGCACACGCACACACACACACACACGTGAGCACTTACTCCCGTGCACGTATGTCAGGAGCTGTGCTGTCAGCTCTGCCTGGCTGCTGTTCCCATGCATGTAGTCCAATTCCACATGGAGCCGTGAGGAACAGATCAACCCTGAGTGCCTGGTGGCCAGAGAAAAGGAGGCACGTGGAGAGGAGGCGATGGGGCCCCCAAGGCAGAGACGCTGGCTTTGGGTAGTAGCAACGGCAAGTAGGGAGGGAGGAGAAATGTCCTTTCCTCAGCTGTGCTTTCAGAGAAGAAAAGATGAGGGTCACCAAGAGAAAGAAGGGGGTTTGGTCAAGACGGTGGCCCTGCTGAGGGAGTGGAAGAGCTTCCCTTTGAAGACCTGCCCTTTAGAGGCAGAAGTGCTCTGTCTTGTCGTCTCTGATCTCGTCTAGGTGCACTGACAGCTGTCACTTCAGAGACGTCTCCCTTCCCTTTGCCCCCGCAGAGTCGTCCAAGGGCACGGATCTGGGAAGCATTTTAATTCCCAGTCAGCGCTTGGGACCACCCTGACTTCAGGTAGAAGTGGGTGGGGAAGGTCTTCTTCTAAGCCCCGATGGCTTCGACATTCTCCACAGATGTTACCTTCCTCTTAGCCATTCGTGCGAAGAAGAGTGGAATTTATTCTCCCATGTGACCCTTGGAGAAGCCGAGGCACTGAGTAAAAATAGATTATGGCTGCTGGTCGGTTCATAGACGGTGTCTTCTACCTCTAAGTCGTGTTTCTGGCCTGGTGGGGACCAGAGGCATTGAAGACATGGCCCGTGCTCTTAAGGCCCTTTACAGAGCAGAGGCGATCAGGGGGCAGCAGGTGGGGTGGAAGACGCGCCCCTCGGTGGCAGCGGCCTTGCTGGGATGCGAGTGGAGCCTGTGCTCGTGGTCAACACGCCGGTCCTTCCTGGCATCCTCTGACCCAGACGGTATTCCCACGCCCACTGCCAAGTGATACTGTCTCTGTCAGCAACGCCGATGCGTGGCATTATGCTAGTCACGTCCCCGGCGCTGCTGTCATGCTCTCTGACATCCTGGGTGTCACCTGCCAGGCTGCCTTGAATGTGCTACTTGGCCTGAGGTATTACTACACGTCTGCACTCTTCACATCCACTTTTTAGGCAGAAAAGGAAAATAATACAAGATGTCAAAATCCAACGCTTCCGATGTCTTTCACATGGGGCCATGTGTTCATGGCTTTACTCTATTTTCTGTTGCTGCTAGTTTGTAGGGGAGGGGGCTGGGAGAGAGGCCCTGAACCTCCTGTGAGGAGCAAATGGCATGTGCGGCCATCCGATCAGCGCTGGATGGAAAGGTATAGTAGACTAGGGTGAGGGCAGTGAGCACAGGAGGACTTGGTCTGACCTGGTGCTTCACAGTTCACCAAGTTCATGCACATGTATTGCCTCGCTGTATCCCTAGAAGCCCCATAAGAGAAGATATTATTACCCCCACTTTTAAGACAGAGATCTGTGGCTCAGGGGACAAGTGGTGGGTGCAAAAACATGGGCCGGTGAGCGACAGAGCTGGGGTTATTGCTCTTCTTACACCAAAGCTTCCCCCGGATCCGGGTTGGGGTGAACAGCTACAGAAAGCTATGTGACTGTAGGCAGGTGGGAGTGGCAGGGCTGGTGTTCACTGGTCAGTGTTTCCAACGAGAAAAACAGGACGAAAGGGACTGCCCGACAGTGGCAAGGGGCTAAAGCAGGAACTGGGGAAGGAACAAAGCCGGGGCCTGCTGCCTGGAGTGAGCCGGTCTGCTGAGAGGACGGTGAAGCCAGGGAAGGAAGTCGTGTTCAAATAGCGGCGAGTCGAAAGCTATGATCTGACCCAGGCTTGGGGCTGCCTTTTTAATAAAGCGACTAAGAAGTATACCACCTAGGAGGGGCTCTCCCGGGTCTACACAGGAGCACGTTGTCATAGCAAGTGTGCGCGTGTGTGCGTGTGTGACATTGGAAAGCGCAAGGACTATGGGCCTAGGTCTGAATGTGGAGTCCGCCACCCACTATGTCTAATCTTACAAGTTCTTCATGTGTCTGATGGAGGGACTAATACCTTCCTCCCCGTGTGGTTTGAAGATGACGTGAGACAGGGATGCAGGCAGCAATGCCGAGTTCCTAAGCACGAAATTGCCGCACGCAGCCAGTGCCGACTACCAGCCGCGGCTTCCTGGGACCCTTGCGGAGGGGTAGGAAGAAGGGGCCTCTGCTGGTTTCCCAAACCCTCTCACTGCAATGGGATCCAAGTTTAGAAAGGAGTTGGAAAAGACTCAGGTTCAGATTCCGCCGGCTTCATGCCATGTCCCACTTCCAGGAAAAGAAACGGGTGTGTTGGAAAAAGAAAACAGACTCAGAAGGCATCTTGGGCATCCAACCGTTCTTAGGAAACAGCATTTGGGCAAACATCATTGAATCAGCAACACTTGGATCTGGTTTCCATTGATAGCTTCACAGGCTGAAGAGTGAGAGGCTGGAGGCCTGGGAAGGCAACCCCTTGGGGACAACGCCGAATGAATCTCGCTCTGGGTGACAGTCTCGGCTTCCTCCCCGCCACCCCTGTCTGGCCTGAAAGGTGCCTCTGAGTTCGGACATTAGGGTCTCCCCTGAGACGGCTGGGCTTCCTGAGGAAGGGGATGCAGCGGACCCCAGACTGTGAGCCCGAGCATCCGGCTTGAGTTCCACCTGCACCGGTTCCTGGGTCACCAAATGCCCTTTATTTATGCCTTTGTTTTCTAATTTCTTCTGAATTAATGCGTGAGACCGAACACTCTCCCATTAAGGATGTGCTTTTGGGATCCTCAGTGAAATGCACTGAGACAGATTCCTCCAGAGTTGAGAACTAGATGCTAAGACCACAGGTCATCTATCTGGTCTATTGTGCAGAGGAGGAAACTGAGTCTCAGGAAGGTTAAGCCACTTGCCCCAGGCTATACAGCTGCTCACACAGCACCACCCCCTGCACACCAGAGTCACTTCTAAAGCTGACGATGAGCAAGAAAATCTATCTTTTGCTTGTTGGAATTTCATCACCCATAGCTGCCAGAAAAGGAGGACACTACACAGCTCCCCAGAAAGCACAAGCGAGGATTGGGGTGGGGGTGGGGAGGGGGAGGAGGAACACACGCTTCATCTCTGATAATTGAATCTTGGTGCAGAGACAGCCGGGCGCACCACAATTGAGTTAAGTGGAAAATGCCATTTCCGTATTGTTAGAAACCTTCCCGGCCCAAGGCCCCGATCATTGACTCCAAGCACCTGCTGGTCTCACGCATCTGACCCCAGCTCCCAGCTGAGCCGTGGGCCAGCCGGGATCAGCAGCGTGGGGCAGGGAAAGAAATTAATTTTCACTCCCCAGGGACCACAGTTGGTAGCTCAGCAGCTCAGGATTACACAGATCTGGAGAGGACAGAGCATGGTCCCACCGGGGGAGTTATTGAACTCCCAAAAGCCACTGGTGGAGATAAGGTGAGGGGTGCGGGGGGGCGGGGGCTGAAACAGGCTTTATCGACAATCCCATCACTGAGACTTAATGGACATCTCTTGCTGGAGATGTCGCCTCTTACTGATTTCTCTTCCGCATATTTAATTTCCAACTCCTGCCCTCCACCTCCAAAGCGGCAACCCCTAGAAAGTGATGGAGCTGCTGCTTCCTTCTTTCTTCCCCCCTACCTGTTGCTCCGAGGCAAGAAATTGCTTTTGTGAAATGGCCTGCTCTGAGGACACCAACGAATCTCTCTCGTGGGTTCCCACTCATTCTCACTTTCCAAGGAGCACAAATCTCCCCATTTCTTCTCAGAATCCACATAGAAAGGAGCCAGCCATGGGCTACTTTCTGTCGGAGCCTACCTTTTCTAGCATGGGGTAAATGAACAGCCGTTAAAAACACAGCACAATGCCCAACCAGAAAGAGCCTAGAAAAATCTGTTTCCCAACACAAATTTGGTTCCAGCAGAGTCTTTTGTGAGTGTGAAGAAAATATGAATTATGGTTCCTGGCCATGCAAAGTCCTCACTAAAAAGAAAAAGGAAAAAAATCAGAAAAGAGAGAAAATGCTACATCTATTTCCATTTCACTTGCTTACATGTTTAAATACATCTATGAGGCATCCATCTAAATTTACCAGGTCCTAAGCAATTAACAATTGAAAAAAAAAGGAAGAAGAAAAAAAAAAAGACTAAGAGATGATGGCAACGGTTTATGAAAAATGCAAGATGCTAAGATCGGCGTGGAAATGTGTTCGTTTCTATCGTGCTGCCTGCCTTTGAAATCCTGGGCCTGGCGCTTTCTTGAAAAGTGGAGTGGGGCCTCAGAGGAAAAGGCCTCAGGAAAAGGCACAGGGCATCGCTGGGGTGGTGAGATCCCTGTTTCAGCCGGCAGCAATTACCCTAGAAGAATCCTTCGGGCTGCAAGCGCTTTCATTACCAGGGGAACAACAAGGAGGCATGGGTCATTCCCCTCTCGTCCCCATTTGGGGCCAAAACAAGCATTTTCCACGAGAAGGATTCCAGCTTCGTTTAAGTCTGTAATTGCTTTGATTTGGGTGCGTGTGGAACATGGAGACCTCATGACTAAGCATTGCATTAGTCAATCAGCTTGCTACTCGGATGAATCATTAGTCAGCCCTCGTTTCAGTCCTTCCCCCACACGGGGCTGAGCCAGGGCAGCTGATCTCTTTATGTATCTGTGGGGATCAGTAAAAGTTCCCCCTCAAACCACCTGTTTGGGGCTAGACTCTCTGGGTCGCAGAGGTGGGGTGAAATCGGTGAAAGACGACAGGGAGTGTTATTCCTGTTCCTACGCTATAGGAGGTCAGTGCGGGCTCTGGAGTCCACTGCACATGCCCTACTTTTACTTAAAGGTTTTGACTTGTCAACTCTTTAACATACATCTCTTAGCGCAAGGCCCCTGAAGTAGGTAGGCAGGTACCCTTCTCCCAGAGAGAATGGGCTACCCTCCTCCAGCCCTACTACTTCTCTCCATTCTACATCTTTGCCTCACAGCAAATTCCTTCCACTGGGGGAAGCCGGGTACGGCTCTGGGACTCCGGACCAGATTCTTCTGTTGCCTCCTGGAGGCTCAGCCATTCTCTGGGGTAAATGAATGCTGGCCCGGATCCGTGGATAGTTCTTATCTCAATGGACAAAAGTAGAGAAACACTCCCTCCAGACCTCAGGCGGGACTGGGACCCACAGGTGAACAGATCTCAGGAGAAGCATCTTAGTTGGGATAACAATTACTCCAGTTGCTGCCCGTTTTTCATAAATCGGCCACAGGTCCTACTTAGAAAGAACACCACCCTTAACATCAGGGTCCAGAGACCAGAAGATGATGAAAAATATGCATGAAAGACAAGAAAACGACGCATTCAGCATAATTAATGTACGCAATGCCCAGCACGGGTGGGGGTATCAGTGTCTCACTATGACAAAAGCGGTGCCTGATTCCAGGTGCTAGAGGATGGGCCGTGGTCCTGCCTTTAGGAATTCATTAAAGTGCTTCAGAGATCAGCAGCAGCCCACAGGCAGGGGAACTGCTTCAGACGGTTCCGTTCTCCTTGCGGTTTCCCTCCACGAGGCTCCGATTTCCACAGGACGTGGACCCCACCTGGCGCTTTCTTATTTACTTCCCACCTCTCCCAGGACAGTTCTGTTCACTAAGGGCACCAAAGGCTTGTTCACCACCTACCTACCTACCTGCCTCGGGGCTCTATCAGGCCTGGGCACCTGCCTCCCCTGCCCAGTCGCCACCCACAACAGCGTGGTAGGGGAAACTGGGATAAAAAGAAGCGGGGTCGCTGTAGGGACTGGTCTCAGGAACATCCCTGGTGGAAGTGAATGCATTGTGCCTTGGTGACACCCAGGGACATAGGAAACCTCCAAAACTGCCAGGAAAAGGCAGAGGAATAATCAGGTGTTGGGCAGTCAGGAAGCAGAGGAGTTAATGTCTTTTCTCCCATGTTCACTTAGGGAATTTGAATTCTTGATCAAGTGATTTGTCAGGCTTGTTGTGTATTTACTGTAATTACAGAACATCAAATGTGCATTGATGTAATTACCATAAATATGTGTAATGACATTATAACGTGTAATTATGTCATATAATTCTTTAATAAAGCATGCGGAAGGAAAATTACCCTGCACATGCTCAATGCGCATCTTTTCCTTCCTAGTTCTGCTGAAGGTTTCCTTCGCTTCACTCCCCCTGCACGTCTTCAAAATCAGAGATAGCTTTTCCCATTTAGGATTACATAAGAGAAGAGTGAGGTTGGAAAGTGTATGTGCAAGCTTGTGCGAGTGAGCATGCACATGTGTGCTTACACACACACACACACACACACACACACAAATGCACAGAGGAAAGAAATGCATTTTCAAACCCCAGCAGAGGTATCAGGGACCCCGTGTGACGAGCACACAGAGCCGGCAATCAGTGTTCCCATTGCTGATGGCCGAGCACGGCATCATCATGAAGGAGAGGTCAGCCCCCCTCCTCTCTCTGCGGCTCTCCCGCCTGTAATTGAGTGGGGTGACTTTCGCCCCTGCAGGGAGGACATGCCAGGGCACGGGCCACATGGTTTGGTGGCATGGAGAGCTCCTGGGAGACCGATGCTTGGGAAAGAGGTTGATATTATTCTGAACCCAGGGGACTTTTCTAAAGATTTGAACAAAAAGGAAAACTCCTGGTGAGATTACTAGGGATCTTCGAGCAGGGCCTGCATTTGTCGGATGGTCCCTGGGAGCCTAGAACAGGTTTTAATTCCTTTCCCAGCCCTTGGAGGGTCTAAGAGATGTGGGGTCTGTGCTCAAATCTATGCTTCACATATTTCCCCCCTTTCACCCTGTGGGTATCTTGGAGGCAGTGCCTCCCTGAAGTCCAGGGTTCTGGAGATAAAATGGCTTGAGATTTCAGAGTTAAATTAAATGAGAAAGAATGATCTAATGAGAGGGGAAGGCCTTCCCAATCATGGTATCAAAATGGAAATCATGGAAGAGTGATAGATTAGACCAGGCAAAAAAGTACAACCCCTCTACATCAACCCCTCCCTCAAAAAAAAAAACAAACAAAAAAAACACGTAAAATAGTAAAAAGCAGAGCAAAGACTAAGGAAATATTTGCAACACGTATGACAGAGGGAATTGTATCCTTAATGTATTAAAAAGGTCTGACCAATCTAGGGGGGAAAAAAATCTAAATAGAAAAACTGGGCAACATGGCAGAAAAAAATCACAAAATAAATGCAAATGACCAAAAGCATAGAAAAAAAAATCCAATTTAATTTGTAAACAAAGAGGGAGACACTATTTTTCACCTCTCGAACTGATAAGTATTTTCACAAATTAGAACGCCCAGTTGGTGAAAGGTTGAAGGTATGGGAGTAGGAGCTGGTTGAACTTTCTTGGGGCTGATCTGGCAATGAATATCAAAAACCTTGAAAGGGCGTATACCCTTTGACCTATTAATTCTTCTAGGATTTTATCGTAAGGAAATATAGTAAATATAGTAAAATATAGTAAAAAATTTAGAAAATATAGTCAAAGATTTAGGTCTAAGTTTTCCTGACACAAATTATTTATAACAGTAAAGGAAAAAATCCCCAGAAACAATCCAGTATCTAACAAATGGGCTTACTGAAAGGAAGTTGTAGAATTAGAACTTCGTGGAATATCATTCAGCCATCAAAAATGACAGGTGAGTGTTTGGTGACGTGAGTAGAGGTACAGTTATGTAAAAAAAAAAATGATAAACCGGTGTATAAAGATATAATGTATAGATATAAAAGGTTGGAGGAATTTATACCAAGATATTATTACTTCTAGTCATCTCTGAGTGTGGGAGTAAGGGTATTTTCTTCCTTCTTTTCTCTCTTCCTTCTTTCCCCCTTCTCTCCCCTCCATTCCTCTGCCCTTCCCTCTTAAAAAATCTGAGTAGTCCAAAATCTTAAACTAAATGCTGGGCTACTTTTAAAGTACACTGGGTGGCATATGCACACATACATGCATGTGTATGTGTGCACACGCACACACACGCAGACACACACACACACACACACACACACACACACACATACACACACACACTGGCTTAACGCCTGATGCGGCCTAAAAGAATTTTCCGTTTACAGACAAAGGCTCCCTACCACGTGGGGCTTCCATCGCATCCCAAAGACTACACACCCTTCTCCATGCCTGCCTCTGGCTCCCAACCACTCATCCCAGAAACACGTATGGCCAGAGACAAGTTCCTGAAGGACCACCAGGAAAGGGAGGGGAGGTGGCTAGTGAATTCTGGCCTCCATGCAGCGAGCAAAGATGCATAGCAAGTAAACCACAGGACCAGAATGAGAAGCCAAGACAGTGGGCCGGCCGCCGGCCTGTTCGGTAGCATCCTCGAAGCCAGCCCTGATGTGATGAATCTTTCATCTGAAGCCACAGGAGCACCCTAGGGTGGGGGAGCTCGTAGAGTTTATTTTAGGGCAACGCAAAGTCCAGAACCGAAGAAAGGGGTGGAAGTGGGTTACTGAACTGAGAAGTCAGCAACTGGTATCAAATACTAAAGTATTCCTAATGGGATTTCCTCTCGATTTGTCTCATTTTGTACATGTTCATAGCAGGGTATTGAGTCGGGGACCAGTGAATCACGGGGATTAACGAGAAGCGATGGGTAGGGTGCAAGAGGAGAGCCATCTGTGAGGACTACCTGGACTAGGGCTGTCCGTGGCCTGACTTTTAGAGGCCCCTGGCGCAGGGTGCGGAGTCTAGGTTTAACGGACCACAAGTGGGGCAAACTCTTCGTTGTCATCCTAACCATCTCCTCCACCTCAGACTCACAACAAGAATTCTGATTTCGTTTTGGTAAACGTAGAGATACGGGCATACAGAATATACCCTCTCTGGCAGACACTTAGCCCCAGAATCCTTGGAGAACGGCTACTTCTGGTTATTTAGATTTCTAAGTATGCCATCCTCTCTACTCCATTCATCTTCTTGATATCCTTAGAAAGCAAGAAAGGGCTTATTATACTCATTTTAGAAACGAAAAAAAAAAAAAAACAACCCTGAGATTTAGAGAAGATAACTAAAGCTTTAAAATTTCACGCTAAATAAATAACAGAGCTGCAGAGGAAGGTCCATCTTGTGGCCATGTGGTTCACAGCTCCATCTAGACGTCAGCATTGCATAGGTGTCCTCATGACACCCAAACAGCCTCCCCCCAACAACAAAAAAATACAACTCCAAAATATCATAGGTCAACTCATTCCTGCTTTCAACAAGTAACCCTTCTGTCTTACACCGAGAAGAGCCCGGCCCATGAAGCAACGTAAGGCAGCACCTCCCAGGGACCCTGTCACGTGGCCATCGCACTCCCTCGTAAGGCCTGACCCTGAGGAGGAAGTCAGCGTGGGAAATCCAAGCAGATTCTGATGCAGAGCCAGTCATTTGCCAAGTGTGAGCTTGCAGACTGAGGTTGCTTACAAGTATTCGACTGGAAAGACGTCTGGCAAACAAGGCTGAGATCCCATTATGGTTTCCATTAGTGCAGTGGAGCTTGAACACCCCAGAGGATGCCCCCAGAGGCACCCAGGTGCAGTGGGCCCTCTCTGGCCCAGGTGAGGTGAGCCTAGAGGTCTGCTTAGCAAGAGCGGTTAGGCCGGTACAGGGCTGGGATGACAGGTTGACACTCTGGCCCTCAGAGTACCTATGACAACTGCACAGCAGCCGAGGCTCAAGAGCACATTAGAAGGCCCACTGCAGCCTTCTACTGAATCAAAGTCAAAATTTTAAACTGCACATTCTTGGCACAGCATTCGAGGCCCATTTGGCCCCCATCTGGCCTCATCCCCCACTGTGTCCCTCTCTCCTTCTGCTTTGAGTTCTGACCCCATCCGTCAGCGGTCCTTTCTATGCACACACTCTGCACTTTCTGCCTCGTTACCTTCCCTAACACCTCTGTGCGTGCAGGTTCCTTCTCCATCTTTTTTTTTTTTTTAATTGTGCTCGAATACTCATAACACACTATGGGCCATCTTAACCGTTTTTCAGCGTCTCGTTCAGTGGTGTTAAGCACATTCACACGTGCAACCCATCTCCAGAATGTTTTTCATCTCGTAAAATTGAAACTCTGTGCCTATTAAACAATATCTCTCCGTTCCCTCCCCACCACTCCCAGCCCTTGTCAATCACCGTTATACTTTCTGTGTCTAAGAATTTGACAACACTAGGTACCTCGTATCGGTGGAAATCGTACCCTATTTGTGTGTGTGTGTGTGTGTGTGTGTGTGACCTGCATAATGCTTTAAGGTTCATCATCCATGTCGCAACGTAGGTCAGAATTTCCTTCCTTTTTAATGCTGAATAATATTCCATTGTATGTATAGATCACGTTTTGTTCATCCATTTCTAGCCTTTTGCCCTCTCAAAATCTGAGTCTGTCCTCAAAGCTTTAAACCCAGAGTACTGACTTCGTGAAGCTCCCGCCAGGCCCTCAGTTGAAGCTAGTCATTCACAAAGATCCTTGGAGTATCTGCTCTGTACCAGGCACCGTGCTGGGCAACAGGGACAGAGGGGGAGCAGCCATGTCTCCCCCTCATCGTTCGTCCAAGCCCACCTTCCCGGTACACTGCTCAGGAATGACTCTGCGACAGCCCTGACTGTCCATGCTCCTGATGCACCATCGCCTCGGGGTCTGCTTGATGGTTCCCACACTAGCTGTCTCCTTTGTAGGCTCCCGAGGACCTGGGTCACATCTTCTCTCAGTATCCCCAGCACCCAGCACAAGATAGTGAACTTTAGAAACGATCCATAAAGATTTTTTTAAATGGTTAAATGTGTGCCCCTTGGACTGTGGGTTTCTTGACTTTAAGTGACCATTGACCCCACAAGCTAGAAGGCCATGCCTGCCTCATCCGCCAGAGCTGCTGCCTGGTCCAGGTGCAGAGACTCCTGCCAGGTGGGGTGGGTGACTTTACAAAAGTGTCATACCTCAGCCTACTGATGTCAGCAGGCACAGAGGGCAACATGGAGGTTTGATTTGCCCTGTTATAGCTAATAACAGTAGTAGCTAAGAGGTACTGGGCTCCCTCCACACGCCAGGCTTTCTAAGTGCTTTCCAAATCCTCACAACAAACCTAAGGGGCAGATAGGTTTTATGCAGAGTAAATATCTACTATTACCCCATTTTACAAATAATGAAACTGAGGCACAAAGAGGCTAAGTGTACCTTACTCCATGTCCATAAAACAAATTCAGTGATACCAGATTTGCCAGGAATTTGCCTGCAAAGCCAGGCTGGCAAACTCTTCATACTACGCTGGTCTGGTGTAAACGTCTTGCTTCGGCGTGATAGGGCGTGGATGACGTTTAGCCGAACCCCCTGGAAGATCTCTTTGACACATTCAAGGGGGAACTGCCTGATGGTAGGGATGGATCTGTTTTCTGTTTGGGTTCCTTCAGTGTCTTGCATCCTCCCATCCGGATTCTGAATTTCCTTAGATCCAAGGGATGTCAACTTGATTAAAAAGAGCTATCGAGAGCTAAGAACTTCTCCTGACTAAAAGGTGTGGGGTGGAGGTGGCGGGCAGGGGAAATGAAAAGAAATGGAGAGAAAATTGTTTCAGTTGCCATTTGTAATAACCTAGACCCAACCTTTCACTTTAGTAATAAGATCTTAGCAGCAATTTGTTAGGATTCGACTAGCATCCAGGCTGGTTTGGGGGGAGGGAGGGGCACTGGGGAGGAAGGAGGACCGATAGGGATTCTCTTTCCCTCTGCCCATCAACCCTAAATTAACCTCTCCTGCTTGTTTGGCTAAGCAGCACGTCAGGGAGGCCGAGAGTGGATGCCTGGGGTGCAGGAAAGAGGGATGGGACTCAGGGGGCCGTGGTGATGTAAGGGGCTTGGCTGGGGGCCACAGAAAGGCCTAGAAAGGAGTGCAGAGCTTGGGCAGAGAGACATTTATAGAGCTGGTTGCTGTTCAGAGAGCAAGGAGACTGGTTTGACGAGAATGGAGGGTTTCAGTGGGAGAGAAGTGGGAGACACAGCAGGCAAGTTGAACTTGCCCTTGTAACCTATGGACCACCGTGGAAAACTGAAAAGGAGGGCAAAGCAGAGTCTGGGGAAGATCGACTTGGTTAGCGGTATGTGAGACAGGCTGGACAGGGGACAGACAGTGAGACCATCAGGGCACCGTGGCTGTCGGTTGTATTTGTCCACTCGGCTAGGCTATGGAATCCAGTTATTCAGTCACACGTTGGTGTCGCTCTGAGGGTACTTGGTAGTTGTGATTAACGTCCATGATCAGTTGACCTTGAGTAAAGGGGATCATCTGAGTGGGTATGATCCAATTAGGTGGATTTTCCTGGAAGAAGTTTCGCCTGTGGACCGCAGTGTCAGCTCCCGCCCCAGAGTGTCCGGCCTGCCTTCCCTGCTGGCCTGCACTATAGACTGCCTAGCTGGCCTCTCACAATCTCGTAAGCCAAAATTACTTGCAATAGATCCCCTACTGTCTCTCTCCTACTGGGTCTGTCTCTCTGGTCGAATCCTGACTGATACAGGGACAGACCACTCGCATGGTTTTGGACTAGGCGAGAACAGGAGAGATGGGAGAGGGGAAAGCAAAGACCAAGGGTCTGGGAAGGCCTGAAAGTGTGGGGTGACAGCACAGCCCAGAAAACAACTGATCAGGAATGTTCAGGAGGCCTGGGTTCCTGCTCTCCATCTTCCACTCATCACATAAGTAATTCAGTCTCTCTGGGTCTCTAAAAGATGCCAGCTTGAATTAGGACCTCCAAGATGTCTTCCAGATCTAACAGCCTATGATTCTCTATCCTAGCCAATTCTCTCTGAGAGTATCTCATCTTCAATTAAAATAGTACTTTTCTTCTGAATGAAGTACGCTTACTTACCCCTAGAAGAGTGATTCAGGGATGACAAGGTCAACGGTTCTCTTCTTAAGTATCGGGACTTAAAATAAAGGAAGGAACCCTGGACAGACTTTACAGCAGGGTGGCGGGGGAGCTAGCAAAGCCTCATCTGTATTTGCAGCTGCTCCCCAGCACTAACATCACTGCCTCAGCTCCACCTCAGATCATCAGGCATTAGATCTCATAGGAGCACTGGTCCCTGGTGTCAAAAAGGTTGGGGACTGCTGCTTCACAGGATCCTAAAACAGCAATGTTTTGGGGTTGATCAGCTGGTAGAGGAGCTGGAAGTGCAGCCATACTAAATATAGGATAGAGGACTCTGGCAATATTAATATTTTTTTGAGGATTACTGTGTACCAGACCCTGCTCTAAGTGCTTAAAGAGGAGTGAGCTCTTTTGAACTTCACAGTGACTCTCATACACACCCAGTCTACAGATGAGGAAACTGAAGGCCGAATGAGTCACTTAACTTCTCCAAGGTCACACAGCTAATAGGAGTGGAGGAGATGGAGTTTGAGCCTAGACCAGAACTCACTTTCTTAACCAGTATGATGACCTTTTATTGCCATGGCAGATCTACTGAGATTTAAAAATCGGGAAGATGACCAGAAGATGCGATTTTCAGTGAAAGGGGGAGTGGGGACCTCCCCATACAACACACACAACACGAAGAATTAAATGAGAAAATTCTTGGAATTCCTGCCACCCCAATATACAAAACTGCCAGACGTGGGTGAATCCCTCTGTGCCACACTCCTTGGGCATCCCAAAGCCCATAACACATGTCCCTGTTCTGTACAGCCTGCTCCAACTGGAACACATTTCAGGTGTTCTAAGGACAGTCCCATGATGTTTTGGTTGGAAAGCAGAGCCCTGAAATTGGTAAGGAGGCCTCCTACAGCTTCTGAAACTGTTGTATTCATTGCGGTTGGCAGCATTTTCTGATTCATGGTGAAGGCCTTGGAGTGGGAGTTGGCTTCCTACTGAAGGGTGCCCTGGGCTTTAACTTCGAAAACGAAGCGTGGTTGGAGTCCAGCATGCCTATGTCCTCCTACCTGCAGTTGCTGAGAGTATTTCCCACCCCTTTCATTATCCTGATCTGATCAAAGCACCATTCATTCGACCAGCATTGCCAAACAGACTGTCTGCATCACCGCTAGTTGCCATGGCAGAGACAGAGGGCAGGTCCTGGAATCCAGCTCAAAAGGGAAAAGTGTCACCTGGGTGATGTTTGCCCTGCCAGCCTCACAGTGGGCCATGGGGCAGGGAGAGGTGGGGTGCAGAGATTGTGTCTTCCAGGAATTCCAGTTAAGTAACTGTCAAACGTTTTTCTCAGAACCCCCTGTCCTCTCCAAGGCACCTGAACCAGGCCTTTATCATCTCCAACTGGTCTCCTGGCTTCCACTTTTATCCTATCAAACTTATCCATCTCCCTGCCACCAGAATGATGTATTTTAAACTCCAACCTGACCAGATCTTTCCCGGCTTGCACCCCTCCTAGCCTCCCACCTCAACACAGAGAACATTTTTACCTCTAGCAACCCCAAATTGCTTCTTTCTCAGCCCTGTGTTTTGTTCATAGACCGCCCAGATCTTTGGCTTGATTAACTACAATTCTCAATTAGATTCAGCTCAGGAGTCATCTCCTCCAGGAAGTCCTACCTGATTATAAAGTAAGACACTAACAGCACTAACCCCCTCCCTCCATCCCTGCCAGGCTGGGTGAGCCTTCTGTGCAGAAACAGCTCAGGTGAGGCCACCTATTTGCATTGTATCTCAGTGATGGGTCTCCATGCTTGCCTCTCCCACTGGGCCTCAGCTCACTGAGGGAAGGGGCTGCCTGGCCTCTGAATTTAATCCCAAACCTGGTCCTGAGAAGTTAGAGACGTCAGAAGGAGCTGGAGAATGCAGAACCACCAACAGGGCCTAGGACACAACCGGTCTTGACCATGGCTGGTCCTCATCTCCATCCCCGACCTCCATGCCTCAGTTTCCCCGTTAGGGAAGAGAGGGGGATGGGGAAGAGGGAGCCTGCGGATCTGAGTTCCCCTGAAGGCAGCAGCTCCCATTCATTAGCATTTGTAAAGGGCTCTGAGCGCTGCAGATGGGAGCGGCTGAGGCAGGCAGCCTGTTCCGGCTAAAAATAGCCTCGTGCAGCACCTTCCCGGGCAGGGAGCTCGGGAACGGGTGGAAGGGGAGAGAGAAAAGGTAGCCACAGGTTGACGCCGCTGACCACCGCCTCGAGGGGCACGCAGGACGCCAGCCACCCCGGGAGCCCTGCGTCGGGCGCACCCAGGCTGTTCGGGAAGGTCGGGCAGGTGCCTGCCCGGCCCGGAGGCAGGGGACAGAGAGACTGCGGCCTTCTCAGGCTCGGGGACTGGATGGCTGTCCCCAGATGAGCTTGTTCACAGCACGCTTGGGGGGGGGGCAGGTATCGCAGAGACAGGAAAGGTGACTGGGGTCGGGGTCCCAGGCCGGGGTCGGGGTCCCAGGGGTAGATGTTGGGGTGGCGGGGGGTGGGGTGGGCGAGTCACCAGACAGTGGCCCCGCGGGGGGTGGGGGTTTCTAGCGGGGTGGGGGGAAGGGGGGGCAGAGGGTGTGTGGGGGGGAACATCCTCCTGTGACTCAGGTGTGACTCAGTGCCACTTCTCAAACAGCCTGGGGGGTGGCAGGGGGAGAAGGGGCTTATTCCAGACGACAGCACCACTCCTTGCTCGGGGCAGCACCGGCAGCGCCGACATGGGGGGAAAGCACCCTGGTCTCCCCCCAGCCAGGCTCCCGGGTGCCACCTCTACCCCCGGGAGGGACCCCAGCCCCGACGCCTGTTCCGCCTTCGGCCGCCGGGCGCAGGGCGACCGAACCCACCGCGAGGGGGGTGCGCGCCACCCACTGCCGCGCGCGGGAGGGCATCCCCGGGGACAGCTAACAACGGGCGGGCGCCGCGGGACAGGATCCCCGCTTCTGCCTGCGAGGAGGAGGAGGAGGAGGAGGCGGCGAAGGAGGACTCGGCTGGCGCCAGCCCCACTCCCACCCCAAACGCCCCGCCAGGACGCAGGGAACAAGGGGCCGGATACCCCGCTGGATCTGGTGGGCGAAGGGTGGCCCCGGGGAGGAGGAAGGGCTGCTGATGGGGGGGGGGCGCACTGAGGTGCCTCCGGGCTGGGACCCAGGCCAAGGCTGGGAGGTGGGGGAGCACCTCTGCCTCTGCAGGCTTGGGCACCCCAACACCCACCCCTCCACCTGGGGAGAGGCGCCCCAGGCCCAGCCGGCGGCCGCAGGGCTGGTCCAGAGCGGCCCATCCCACTCGGCCCTCTCTCTCCGGGACTGAGGTTACCGTCCCACGCCTGTCCCCTTGCAGGACGCCTGTCCCCTTGCAGGGCGGAGCGGAGCCATGAGAATTCTGGAAAGAACGACATCCCTTGCAAAGTTCTACAGTTTGCAGAGCAGGCCCACCAAGTCCATCTCGTTCCTCTGAGTCACCCCCGGCTCTCCATTTCACAAAGGATGAAATGAGAGCCGCAGAAAACTTCACTGCCCCGCCTTAGCTAATAAGACTTAATTCTGCCCCGCCTTAGCTAATAAGACTTAAAAATCGAGGCCTGCAGCACACATCTTTGTCCTCTTACTTCAGGAACTTTAGTCGGATTCCCAGAGCTAGGCCTTATTCATTGGGGGTCTTTCTCGAACGTGACCTTTTGAGATGTCTATTATGTAGGAGCGAGATGCTAAAGACAGAAAGGTGAACAAGAGTCACTCTGTGACCTCGAGGAACTCACAGCTGAGTGAGAAACAAAAAAACAAAATTATAGATTAAAATTTGATGAAAACCACACTGTTCTAAACACGGAAATGGACTCAGGAACTTGCTCAAAGTCTCAGGACTATAGTGGTGCCACCAGGATTTGAACCCAGACAGTCTGACTCCAGAGCCCACCCACACATAACCACTATGCTAAACTGTCCCCCCCCTTTGCTTAACTCTATAGCCTTAAGTGGGAGAAAAATGCAGATCCCAAAACAGCATGTATAGTATGCTCCCAATTATAATACATATAAACACAGAAAAAAAAAAAAGACAAGAAAAATATATGTCAAAATGATGGGTGATTTTTGTTTTCTTCTTTTTTTTATAAGCTCTACATTTTCTGCACTGAACATGAATTTTATAATAACAGAAAAGCAATAAATGTTATTAAAGTACAACTTGAATGCAAAGAAAGCTTCCAAAAGATGATAATGCTTGAGTTTGCCCTGAAGGAAGAGAAGGCATTAGTCAAGTGGGAAGGCTGCGAAGGGCCCCTTCCTCCTCAAGGAGAACTGGGTCCCCCCCTCCCCCGAGGGTTGGAACGGCATGACAGGAGGACAGGACAGTAGAAACTGCAAGGAAGTCTGTCCGTGTGAAAGGAGTGGAGAAAGGAAAGCGTGTGGGTATGAGGCCCCAATGGCATTTCTTGGAAAGTCCTTCAAATAGAGAATTTCAACCCCCTGATATTATCTGAAGTCTTCCTTCAGGGATTAATTCCCTTGGGGATATAAGAAAGCAGTCCAGGAACTGGCTGAGATTCTTGAAGATTATTACTGTGTTATAAATCTTCTTTCTTCTTTCTTTTCCTCTTTTTTTTTTTTTTGGTCTTTGGAGGTGAAAAGGCTGAGTGTAGGACATACGATGCCATCAATAGATTTGGGTCAGAAGGGTACAAAGGATTGGGTGAAAATCATTGGAAATGGGCCGTTGCCATGCACATTTTCATTAATCTGGCCCCATTTCATAACTCAGTTTTGCTCTCACTCAGATCCAAGCCTGCAAAGACAGTTCATCACTTGCGCCATGCTGCCCATCTCTCTGAGGTCCCTGGGCACACCGGTTCTAATATCAGCTTCGGCTTATTAAAGCACTAGATTTTCAGGATGTGGATGGCAGGTCTTATCCTCCATATCCAGCCTTGGCTTCCCAAAGTGCCCTGGTTACCCTGCTGGAGAACACAGCCAAGTTCATTGCTCTCCCTGCTCCTGGCCCCAGCCCTTGCAGACACATCTCTGACTTTCTGACCCCCACCCCAAAAGGTGCAGCATTCCAGTGCACAGGAGGCAGAGATGCAGCTTCTCTGCAGATCCAAGGTCCACGCTGGAAACAGAGGGGCCTTTTCTCACATCATTGCATGAAATTCACCATCTGCCACTTAAGCAAGAGAGACTTGGGGATGCTGAATGTGAAAACACGGCTCTTGATTTGGCAATTGACTGCAATTCCAGGGTGAAGACCACAGCTAGCACGTTAACTCGGACCTGGGTTACCAATATTAGGGATTTGGGCTAAGATTGGTCTAATAAGCGCTGAACCCATCTTCATAGTTCTCTTCCCTTTGGCTCTGTGCATGCACAGACCACAGACAGCAGGATCCAGCCCAGCCTGTCTCAATCTGGGGTTGACCCAGCTGCTTGACAGGTGGGTGAGAGCAGAGACCAGGGAGTGGAGAGAGCTGAAGTGACTGCTCCTGATGTCAGTGGGCCTCCTCTTAGCCGTCCTTCTCTTTCTTTGCCTTACAGGTGAATGGGAAGGCAGAAAAACCATGGGGAGCCTTCGTGGAAATCTTCAAAAATCTGAAGTGTCCTTCTGACTGAGGCTGAAGAAGGGAAAACACTTCCTGGTTTCCCCTTCTTGCTGACTTCTTAGTAAGCAGTCAAGGTGTCTGGAGGTGTCTGGAGGTGTCTGGAGGTTGTCTTTCCTCCGATTGTCTCTTTAGTGTAATTTGTGGTCACTTGGATTTGTGCCCCTGTCTTCTGGTGGCTGTGCCCATTTTATGTGTTGCCCTCCCACACTCCCCACAACTTTCCAGGGGTTCTTGGACAGAGGCAAGGATGGAGGAATTGGGTTTCATGCTTCCTTCTCTTCCCCACAGCACTCAGCCCAGAGTCTTAGATACAAACTCTCCTGAACTCCAGACCCATCTATCCAATCGCACACCTGATGTCTCCACCAACAGGTCTGTAATAGTGCCAACTCAACCCGTTCTCTGCCCTCACCCACCACCAGCGGGAAACCTGCTTTTCCCCATGGCTGTTAGTAACATCTTTCCAGTGGCTCAGGTCAGAAATTTTGGTGTCACGTATACTTCTCCTTCCTCTCACCCCCACATCGAGTCCATCAGAAAATTCTCGCCTGGTTAGCCCTCTACTGCACTCCAGCCGCATCGGCCTCCTTGCAATTTCTCAAACACACCAGGTGCACTTCAGCCTCATGGCCTTTGCACTGGATGGTACCTCTGCTCAATCACTCTGCCCTCTTGGCATCGTCTTTGCCCAAACATCCCTTTCTCAACAAATCCCACCCTGCAACCCTATTTAGATGGTGAGTTTCTCCCATGCCAGTACCTCCAATCTCCCTTGTTCTGTTCATTTTATTTTATTTTTTTCACATGGACTTACTGCTAGAGAGCTGTATAATGTGCTTATGTACGGTTTTCAGTGTCTATGTACAGTGTCTATGTTTATTCTTCAGTATATGTATGTCCTCCCTACCAGAAAGTAAACTCCACAAGACGCAGAGCATTGTGTTTTGTTCACCAACGCATCCGGGAAACTTAGTGCCTGACACAATGCCATTGTTTAAGGAACAAATAAACATTGATTTGAAATGAATGGTGGTCACAAGCCCACACATTTCCCTAGGAAGCCATGCTCCTTCCATAGCTAGGCTGGCTTCTTTGCATCTGTTGCAGGGACATAAGGAGCTATGGATCCGCTGGACGCGTAGGAAGAGGGAACAAAATTAAATGGGGGTAAAGAGAATGAGAAGACAAGTCACGGACTGGGAGAGAAATCTTTGCAGAGACGTCGCTGATAAAGGGCTGGTATCCAAAATATAAAGGGAACCCTTAAAACTCAGCCATAAGAAAACAAACAACCCAAATGAGAAATGGACAAAAGCCCTGAACAAACACCTCGCCAGATATACACATGGCAAGTAATCACATGAAAGGATGCTCAGCGTCGTCTCATTATGGAACTGCAAATGAAAACAATGAGCTGCCACCACACACCTATTAAGATGTTCGAAACTCAGAGCACTGACGACACCAAATATTGGTCAGATGGAGCAAAAGGAGCTCTTCTTATTCACTGTTGGCCAGAGTGCACAACAGTACATTCACTTTGGAAGACAGTTTGGCAGGTTCTCATGAAACTTGACATTCTCTTACCTTATAATCCAACAGTTGTGCTCCTTGGTATTTACCCAAAGAAACTGAAAATGTATATGCACACAAAAACCTGCACGCAGATGTTTAAAGCCGCGTTATTCAGAATTGCCCCCAAATGGAAACAACCAAGATGCCCTTCAGCAAGTGAACAGAAAAACAAATCAGCGCATCCAGATGATGGAACATTATTCAGTGCTAAAAAGAAACAAGCTATCAATCCCTGAAAAGGCAAGGAGAAACCTCAAAATGTATATTACTAAGTGAAAGAAGCCAATCTGAAAAGGCTACGTAACTATGTGATTCCAGCAACATAACAGTCTGGAAGAGGCAAAACCATGGGGAGCGTAAAAAGATGAGTGGCTGCCAGGAGTTGGAGGGAGGGAGAGATGAATAAGGAGAAAAGAGGACTTTTAAGCCAGTGAAAATGCTCTGTATGAAACTGTAATGATGGGCACGTTATCTTACATCTGTCCAGACTCACAGACTGGACCCTAATGTCAACTATGGACTCTGGGCGATAGTGACCCCTCGGTGAACATGTACCGATTATAGTAAATGTAACATTCTGGGGTTGATAGTGGGGAGGGCTATGCATGCGCAAGGATGGGGGTGTACGAGAACTTTCAGTACTTTCCGCTCAATTTTGCTATGAACATAAAACTAGCCTTAAACAGTCTAAAAATAATTTTAAAAATGGGCAGTAGGTCTTTCTAAGCGGTGAATTCGTAGGCTCTGACTAGCTATTTCTCACCTACCCAAAGAAGCCCCTGGCCTCTGTCAGAGAAGGGGCTTTGTCCTGGACCAACCCTCATCTCAAACATCTCAGCATCATGGATGGCCTCAAGTGGGAAGGATGCCCTGAAGGATGCTCTGCAGACGTCCTGGACTTGTTCCTTTCGTGCTCAACTAGAGGACAGGACAGGGACATACAGGAAACACTTCCTATTGCTGCCCCCACCTCCCAGTCCCAAAGCCCCAGGCAAAGCAGGGCCCTGGAATCCATGGACACACTGCTGGGTCTTAGGGGTGAGGGGCGGAGAAACAGAGATGCAGAACAGCTGGGACAGATGACCCCAGTAGGAGCAGGGGTCCAGCCTCTATCTAGAAGCCACGACCAAACAAACAAGTCCCTGGTTTTCTCTCCTTTCTTGCTCCTTCCAGTATTTTGCAGATCAGACCTCCTAGCCCAGTGCTTCTGTCGTAAGCACAATTCACATCCAGGCGCGCGCCTGCTTTGCTGTGACCCCCATCTCTGCGAAAGGAAACACATTTTTACTCCTGCCTCTCATGGGCGCTTAAGGACCACGATAGGTCTCTCTGGAGTAATAATAGTCACTGCTCATTTAGCACTAAGAGGTTTACGTGTATTATCTCAGTTAGTCCTGACAGTCTTCCTATGAGATAGGTACTATTGTGTGCGAAATCAAGCTACTTGCCCGAGGTCACGTGGCTAGAAGGTGGTGTCAGGATCTGAACCTGGGTCTTTCTAACACAAAGTTAACGTCTACTGCCAGTAGGATTAAGGAATGCGTGCACGGCTCCAAGGACCCCAGGCAAAGGCATGACTAGGGTCTCAAATCCAGCCCTGCTCCCCTTGCCAGACTGTGTGTCCTGGCCTAGAAATGAATCAGGCCCAAAGATGGGACCCTTGTCTGTAGTTTGTGCAAAGGTGCTGATTCTGCTGGCCGCAAGGTGCACATGTGCAAGAAACAGGTGAAGCCAGGGCCACGTGTGAGTGTTCCCTGAGGACAGAGGAAAGAGAAGGAAGTGGAAAGACCCTTGTGCAGTGCCTTGGAATATGAAGGGGCAGAAAGTTACGTCCGTTACCGTGTAGGTAGGTGTAGCTTCCAAGGCTCTCCCCATCTCCCTGGCTGTTCGCTCTATGGCTACTTTGTTTTCCTGGCCAAGACTGGTTCCAAAACCTGATTCCTGACTTCCAAGTTCTTTTCACTAGATCAGGAGAGCTTACACATGAGAAGAGGAGAATTCCTATAGGCAGAGTTAAATTATAGCTTAAACTGAGCAAGGTTTCACCCAAATCACCCTTCCCTGGGTGGCTAGCAAGAGAAAGGCCAGGAAAAATCTTCCTAAGCTACCGGAAAGGCTCATTCATCATAGTCTTACTTATATTTTTCTTCTTTCTCCTCATTGTCAACCACGGAGGAAAGAATGAGAGGAAAAAATATATTAGGAGACAACGATTACACCGTCCTGTTTAAATCCGCCCTGTAGCATTTAAAACGATCCCACGAACAGAGCTGCAGACCAAATACATTACACTCAAGTGCAACGTCGCCATTGCCCACATTATCCCCTCCTAAATCTTATTCTGGAGAAAGTAATGCTGTCCTGAACACGCTGATATTCATTTTAATTCCTAGGGAATGTGGTCGGCCTGAGGCGTGCATGTGGTATGGGGAAGGGCAGTCCCCAATCTTGACCTGGGGGGTGTAAGGGGAGACTAAGGGGTCAGCCTAATGTGCTAGCCTCGGGATTTGTAGGGGTGGGGACCTAGTCAGCTCTTTCTACCACCTCCTTTACCCTCCACCCCCTGCCCCCTTACCACATTTGTCCCTTCCTAGCGACAGCTCAGCTTGCTAAGCAAATGGGGGTGAAAAGCTAACCCCAGCTGAGATTTCCAGGCCTTGATGTCTTAGTCCCTAACTAGCACTGTGGGTCTGGAGCCCACCCTGCGGCCTCTGCGACCGTGGGGAAAGCATGCGGGTCACCAGAACACAGATGGCAGAAGCACAGACTCTGCATCTCAGGAGCTGAAGAAATTTCAGTGAAAAGAAACTAAAGTCAGGACGGAGGCAAGGGAAAGAAGTCAAAAAGCCTCTTTTTAAGTACCCGGGAAAATGAAGAGGCAAAAAATTATTATTTCAATTACTATGAAAATGTATTTTATTAGAAGATGGGGATTCATCATTGACACTCAAAAGCCTGAAAAGCAATATCCAGCAGTATAATACCCCCCTCTCCAAGCGGGAGAATGAGGTATGAAATTGGAAGATGAATGTTTTGCAGTTCAGTTAACTGCATCCGTTCTAAAGAAATACTAGTTATAAGCTTGCTCCGGATCCAGGACCCCTCCCCATGAAAGCTGCCTCTTGCTAGCCCCCA
This sequence comes from Cynopterus sphinx, assembly GCA_030015415.1. Lineage (NCBI taxonomy): Eukaryota > Metazoa > Chordata > Mammalia > Chiroptera > Pteropodidae > Cynopterus > Cynopterus sphinx. Next base: position 46,042,989 of record CM057390.1, on the reverse strand, counting down.
ACCCTCTGTATCTTCAAGGGTCCCGACCCCTCCCCCTTTCACATTTCTGTGGTTTATGAAAATTTAAGAGAAAGCAAAAAAAAAAAAAAAAAATCAGCAAATTAAATGCAAACCAGAATTTTTTTTTTTTATTATTAAAAATAACAGTTGCATATAGTTCAATTGTCGCAAAGTGCGACAATGTGAATGCGGTGCATTCTTATGTATAACAGCTTTTCCTTCCGCTCCCATGGCAGCCTCAATAACGCTGCGCTTCTGTTCTGCATGAATAAATACGTACAAAATCTAAGGCTGCAGAGAAATAAAACCCGATAACTGAAAGATACCATTTCTTAGGTTCTGGGAGCAACATGAGGCACCAGCTTTTCTGATTCTTTGGTATTTATGTGAGGAGCCATTGAAATGATAATGTGGAATTTATTATTATTATTATTATTTTTTTCCCAGGGGCGAGTCATTTTCTGCTGTTCCCAGGTCTCTAAGAAGTGGAGGTTTTGGTGGGCCACCTCCCCATTTTGTTCTCTAGGTGGGGCCTCTGGCTGCTTCCCTGCTTCCCCCATTTGGGCCACATATGCCCACGATCTCTCAATCTTTTCTCTTCACCCTCCTTGGGAGTCAACCTTGTCAGTGAAATAACGAATTTATCCCTGAGAGCAGCTGTGCGCAGCCTTCTCACCAGTGAGACTCACACGCAGGATGATTCTTCAGCCCTGATGCCAGGCCCTGGCTATTCTGCACAATTCCCCCACCCTTTCTCTCCCTGGTCAGGAAATCACAGAGGATATTATCTTAGTAATCTTAAATATGAGCCATCCTTTTTTTTTTTTTTTAAAGAGGAAATGGCTTACAAACTTTGGCACTTTCTTGGTGGTGCACAGCACTTGGAGCCCTGCTGACAGTATTAACTTGCTCCTCTATGTCTGAGTGGGCTGAAAGCAGCAAGGATAAGGGGCCGGGGTGTCCGGTTCCAGCCCCAAGGCCCGGCGGGCTGGCTGCACCTACCTTTCCTGCTCATCTCTCACTCTAGTAGTCCTGAGAAAGGATAAAGTCTCCTGTTGTGCTTCAAAACACACCCAGCTTTCCAGAGCTTCCTTCACTCTCCCCTCCACCTGGCCTGCTCTTTCCAGCCTTTCTGGATTTGGTCTTTTTGGCTTTTAAGATTCAGCTCAAATGTGATGTCCCCTGTAACCGCTTCTTTGATTGTCGAGCAACTCCTTACGCATCCTATATATACCATGTGATGTGTCTATTGCCTCTTTCTGCCAAGTGCCTCTAGGGCAGAGATGTGACATGACTGTCTGCACCTCTGCTACACAGTGTCCACCACTGTCACGTTCAGCCAGTGTTTGCTGGAGGATTGATGAGTGAATTACCCAGAACAGATGTATACGGCTCATTCTTCAACTTCTCAGGATTTGTCTTGGGGCCTCGTTCCAGAAAAGGATTTGCATGAGATTACTTAGGAGCTTGTGAAGAGCCAGAAACTCAAGGCGGTCACCACCCAATGACGAGGTTTCTATGCAGGGGTGACGTGTCCTGTCTGGACCTCAGCTCACAGCCCTGGCACTCTCCACGAACACGCTTCACTGATAACGGTGTGTGTATGTTTGCAGTGGCTCGGATCGTGCCAGTAAACGGTACTGAAGTTCATGAATGAGAAGTCACTGAATGAACTGGGAACTGTTTCCGCCACCATTTAAACAAGCCTGCTCCTGGCTGGGACGTTAGCTTCCATGGAGCAAAGCCAAACACCTGGTTGGGTCAGTAAGAGAACAAGCAAATTTCTGTGACATTAATAGTAGGAAGGAAGGCTCTGACTTTTGATGGGTCCTGTCCTTCGGCCGCTGTGTGACTCTGGGTGCTGCCGTCTCTTCTTTTTAAAATGGGGATAATAATAGTGCCTCCTCCACACAGTCCTTGTGAGGGTCTAACTCTAAATCACATAGCATGTGTCCGGAACAGTGAAATTCTTCATTAGCATCAGCTATTTTAATTGTGGTCTGGATTTCAGGCATTTTATTCTATATATAATATATAAATTTATATAAAAATATATTTATATATAAATATATAAAAATATATATATGTATAAATATATATAAATAATATATATAAATAATATATATATAATATATATTTATATATAAATATATATATTATATATTTATATAGAGAGAATATATTATGTATATAATCAAATGGATATCATGTTTTGGACTTTTTTCTCCCCAAACTGGGCTCTCTTAAAACTCAGAAGATAGCCAGGTGGTAACAAGGCTCTGGGATATCTCTGTCCTAGCTACATTCCTTAATCTGGGCCTCTTAGCCTCAGGGATAAGGTTTCTGAGCCATTTCAATTGTTTCGATGGCTCCAAAATCTTTTTCACTGTCTCCTTGTCCTTGAACGTATAGATGAGGTCGGGGACTTTAAAATGAAGGGGCTCTTAGTGTGCCGCGAGCATGTATATAATTAAAGACCTTCTTTTCCCGACTAAGACTCAAACCCGAGGGACAAATAAAAGCTCCTCTGAGACCCTTGGGTTGGTTAGTGGTCCTTGGGGATTTCATGCCTTCTACAGGTCACCTTTCTTTGCCTTTACGACAGCCCTGATGACTAAACTGCTTCAAAGCGGGACCAGGAGGAGAGGAGGAGCGCAGGCTCTGGACGTGGTGTCTCAGAAGCCGAGGTGGGATGCCTGCAGACATGCTGTGGGCAGGTGGCAGCAGGAGGCTCCTGGGCCCAGCCCAGCCCACCAAGTGGAGTGGGGAGCCACCACCCCACCCTCCAGTCCTGTTGAGGAACCTGCCAGGGACAACCGCAAACGTGGGCAGCCCAGAGGCTGTCCATCAATTGACAACAGCTTCTTGATGTAGATCCTCAGAATATGAACGATTTATAGGAACACTGTCTCAGAGACACCAGCACTGTGGGACAGAGTGGAAGAAGGCAAGAAGACACAGGGACAGCTCCCTCACATTTATCCAGTCCATCCATCCATCCATCGGTCCATCCATCCACCCATCTACGCATCGCGTGCCTACGTGGGCTCTGTCACTGGCTCAGCAGGCAGAGAAGAAGGCAGCACAATTAAATGGGCCTTGTGCCTGACCTTGTCCCCAGCCCCCCATCTCCTCCTACACTCCCCTGGGGAAGGAACATCTTGGGGTTTCCAGTCCTACTGCAGGTGGGTGTTTGCAGGCAAATCCATCACAGGTACAGGAGGCCGACTGCACAAGTAACTCCTAGCAGGGGTCAAGTGGGGTGAGGATGGTGAGGGAGAAAGGGGCAAAGTCCCTGCAATGGAAGTTTAGAGAACACAGTGGTAAGAGGGAACTTGGGGACCTCTACTTAGAACCTATATCCTAGGGCAAACCTGCGCAGAAACTGTGGGAGAGATCGAAAAGTCAGTGTTTAAAGAGAGGGCCCTGGGAGGTGATAGAACTGGATGGGAGCGGGAAGGCCTCTGTCTTTGGGTTGCACTTTTCTACGTTTTCGTGCATCGGTTTCCCTGAGGCTCCAAATCAGTGAGATCACTGCCCGTGGAGGCTCTAAGTCATTGGTCACTCAATTCTGATCATTCTGATCCTAACGTGGAAAGGAGAGCACGTGGCGGTCTTGGAACCAGAGCCTCCGGGAACAGGGACTTCCCTTCACTCTCCATCAGCCCTGAGCAGAGCAACAACTAATAGGGCGCACGACCCCACTTCCTCGGAGGAGGCTCCGAGTGCACGCACAGGGCAACGAACGCCACCCAGGCCACCACGGAAGCCCAGAGGAAAATGTCCCTCCTCTCCAAAGTGCTCTTGCTCCTTAACTGCGGCCATCACAGTCAAGCCACCATGTGCAGACCCTTGAGGGGGCGTTCAGAAACATTTTGGTCTGAGAACAACAATGAGAGCAAGAGCTACAAATTATGGTTTGGTTCCCAGCTCCATGTGCCTCTGAGGGCCACTCACGTAGCCCCTCTGTGCACTTGATCTCTTGGGCTAGCAGAAGAGGATGGCTCTTCCCCAGGAGAAATGCTTTTGCTCCACGGTGACCTCCCCACAGCGGACGGTGCCACAAGGCAGGCAAGCCACACAACTCAAGTGTGTATCTCTAGAAAGGCCCTCGACAGGTTTTCCTGTGACGCGTCTGCTTCTGGGCTGCACAGCCCACCAGGCTTGGAGCGCCCCAGGGGCGGGACTGGACATGAGGCATCCTTGCGGTTTTAAGCCTGGCTCTGGGCCTGGCACACACAAGGGACTCAGTAAGTACGTGCGGACACACGAATCAGAGATGACACTAAAACGCAGTGGGCAGAGATGGCCGGCTCTCAAGCGGGAGGAATGTCAACTCCGTGAAGCATGGAAAGAGCAAAAGAACTTTGGGATTCTAGAGTTTCAGCTCTTCAGTGTACAGAAGAGAAAACTGAGGTTCAGAGAGGTTCAGCCACATATTTGATCCCACCCAGCCAAGGCTCAGGACTACTGCCCAGTGTCCCCAAGCATTCCGCTTGGGGAGAGGACAGTGAGTGTGGAGCAGGGGTGCTTCCTGCTCGGGCGGCTGCGACTCCAGGCCTTGGGGTCCACACACCCTTGAACACAGAACCGCACGATTCCCCGCACGTGTGCGGCAGCAGCGAGCGGTACAATTATCCCCGAGATTTCAGCACTGATGGATGGAAGTTTTAATTACCAAAATCTCCTCGCCTTCCCCCACAGAAGGAAGAAAGAAATATTTTCCGCTATGTTTATTCCATCGTAAAACACGGTGCAGCTCTACGTTACACGGAGGGGCACCCTGCATTTGCACAAAAGCGGGTGCTGCGCACCATTCTTTTTGTTCCTGCAGCTGAAAGCATCGTTCAGGTTGCTGCACGTGCCTGAGTCCAGCTGCGGATCAGAAGAGCTGCACCCAAGCTTGGGCCTAAGGAGGAGAGCGTGGCCGGCGGTGGATGGGGCTGCAGTCCTTCTGGACTCTGGGGCTTGGGTCCAGAAGACAGCGGATAACGGGGAGGAAAGGACAGAGCAAGGAGGGCGGGCCTGCAGGCCTGCAGGAAGGCTCAGCTGAGGAGAGGGAGCCTGAGTGAGTCTGGTTCCACCTGTCAGTGAACGCCTTGGCCACTTCTTCATTCACCGTACCTGGCCATCTACGTGTTAGGGTTTTTGTGGGCGTCACATGCCACGTGAACTTGTGTGAACACGTGAACGTGAACGTAACTGTGAGGTGTGATGATTTGGGAAGGAACGTAATGATCAGGGCTGTAGAGAGTTTGAAAAGGCAAAGCTACTCACTGCCCTTAAGCTGCTGTGTCTTGCTTTACACTTGGGTTTAGCTGCTCTTCCACCCACATTATGTGGGTATTTGTTTTGTCCCTGGTACTAACTGAGGCCCTTTAAGAACAAAGTCTCCACCCTTCACCGACCAGGTGCTGGTCACACAGCAGGTACCTCTGGCTCTAGGAGACACCTCAAGATGCTTGTGCCCTTGCCCCACTCGTGCTTTTCACACTCAGGGCCAGGGGGCTCTCCTTACTTGCCCTTCCCTCTTCTCACTGTGTTTCCGAGAGCCCCCAAACTGGAAGAGGCCTTCCCCCCACTTGTGCAGTCTTCAGATGGGGTGTGGGGCGTCTGAGGGGAACAGCGAGACAGGGAATGGGCCCAGCGGGACTCTGGTGAGGAGGAGCCCAGCATCAGACTCTGCTAGGAGCAAGTGGTTCCCCTCCCCGACTGAGAGGTGCCATAGGCCTCGAGACGACTGAGATGCACCCCCTCGGAGAAAGGGAAGCACGGGGCCTGGGCCTGCTTGCTCTCCCTCAGGTCCACCCTTTGCTCTCTCTGCTCTGCTCTGCTCTGTATGGGGGAGGGAGCTGCGGACTTACCCTGGCAGGCTGGATCCCCCAAACTTACTTTCCGCATCAGTTGGACTTAGTCTGTGTTGGGTTATCAAGAGACATTGGCAGGAGATTAGAGGGCAAGGAAGTGGGAGGGAGACGCCAGGATGTTTCTATACTTTCTTCTCAGCCCTGGACAGTCTACGGCCTTGGCTGGTCTCCTACTAGGCCCCAGTGTTCCCTAGACCTCAACCCTAGACTCTGGTAACTCCCACACCCTCCTTTTGTCCCCCCAGCCTGGGGGTGGTAGTGGCCTCCTCGCGTTGCCAGTTTTGGGGATGCCTCTCCTCCTCTCTCTGGCTTCTCAGCCTTCCTATCGCGTGTAGAGCCAACCTCCTGCGTTAAATCCCCTCTGTTTTCAGTGCTAACAGTGGTTTTCCACTGACCTGTTTGGACCTTGCTGGTGGCTCCCTGAGTCCTGAGGGAGGCTGACCTGGTCACAGAGGGCAGTGGCAGCCCTCTGGCCTCTGATGGAGGACTTTTCTAGCCTGCAAGCCCTGACACAGAGGACCACAGCCCGTCGGACTGGAACTCATATGACTACGGTAATTATTCGTTCACCTTCTCCTGTCTGTCCCCCTCTACCTGGCTAAGCAGTCCTTGAGTGCAGGGGCCTTGATTATCTCATTCAAGGTTGTGCATCCTCGGGGCATAGGGCCATGCCAGGCATGCAAAGGACACGAAATGTTTGTTGAAATAAGGAATAAGTGGAACCCCTTACGTTCCAAACAGAGTTCTCCCCACAGGACAACATCTTTCCTATGGAGTTCGTTATCTGGGAATTAATATCTTTTGCTGCTTGGAACCCACCCCATCAAATCTTTTTTGGACAATCCCGCCTGTGGCAGAGGAGGCAGAGGGGACAGTGAAGAAGAATGAGGTTTTGGGCTTCAGACCTGGCTCTGCTATAAAACGGCGCTGAGAGTGGCTGCTCCACCCTAGGGTCCTTGTGAGACTAAGCAAGGTAATACAGGTAAACGCCTGGCTACCTCGCGGGTGCTGGATTCCTGTTATCCTGCCCATCACCGCCAGCACCGGCACCAGCACCAGGACCAGCACCACCCACCATCGCTATCGTCATCGTCATCAGAAGGGTCTCAGCTCCACAGGATGGATGCAGGAGGAAGGGACTTGGGTGGCTTCTCTGGTTCCATGGCCATCACTGGTTTCATGTGAGATTAGACACCCCCCAACACACACACACGCACACGCGCACGCACACACGCCCCTCCTTAGCTTTGCTGTTGCTTCTCCTCATCATTTCCCCTAATTTTTCAGAGAAACGGAGCATTTAGAACTGGGATCAATCTTATTTCTTTGAAGAAAAAGAAACTGGGACCCCAAAAATGTGATGCAGACGTGCCATGGTCACGTGGCCGGTCATTGGTGGAGTAGGGGAGTGCTGGACTCCTGAGTCACGGCCAAGGCCGCCCCGCACTTGAGGATGTGGACGGCGCTGTCCACCCCCAGGAAGCCCCAACGAGGAGAGAGGAGGGAAAGCTTTGCAACGGCTCTGCTGATGGAAAGGTGGTAGAAATAGATCTTCCCTTCCTGACCCCGCAGATCCAGGATTGGAAGGTTGCAGAATACACGGCCCTGGTTTAATCAGGGGTCTGGGGTCGAGGGGTTTGCTCCAACTGGCAGGAAAGGGAAGGCAGCTGATGGCATGAGGGCATGAAGGCGGGCTAATCGTGTCTTCATATTCTGTGTTCTGCTGCTCTGACTGACATCTTGGGGTCTCACTGACCCTTGGGGTCTGTCCCTCCCGGGGCTAGCCAATTCCTACAAGTGGATCATTCCTTTCCCTAGGCGAGCCAACCCATCCAAGGTCCCTACCCCTCAACTATTTCCTTACTCTAGCTCTCACACTCTCGGCCTCTGTCTCTGCCCTAATCACCCCAGGATCAGGCATCAGACAACTAGGACAGTCCCTATGCCCCAGAGCCTGCTGAGATTATTCACACCAGCAGTCAGTCTTTGGCCTGTTCACCTGCCTCGTCCATTCTTTCCTGGGAAACCATAGTAAAGACTCTTGTCCATGTTTTCCCCCCATTCACTCTGCCTCCCGACCAGCCCTGGTGCTTCCCTATGTGATCCTGTGTGGCCTTCGTGCCTCCTGTTTTATGGACCTTCACGACAGTCATCTCCATGTTTGTGTCTCACCAAACCTAAATCAAGCAGCCAGGCTCCCTTAAAACAGTGGGGGCACCCGAGCAAAGCACAGATGATGATGTTTATTTCGAGGTTCAGAAATTCTGGACCTGGAAGGATCCTGATCACACCCCAATTACGGCCTCCATCCAAAACCTTTCTAATGTGGGAATGGCCCCTAAGAGCCATTGGGGCATCTCTTCACTCTTTCGCGTTTAGATTGGTCCAAATGGTGTTTGTCACCGTCACCGCTGTCTGCTCCATGACACATCCCTTAACACACCCAGATCACTCGTCCAATCCTGCCCACTGAAAAGCGGACACCGGTGACCTCACCGTGACCCACGGGGCTATGACCACATTGCAAACTCCCACCCCTGCCTTCCTCTCCAGGGAAGGTTGTATCTGCACACTTAAAAAAAAAAAAAAAAGTTGAGCTAAAGATGGCACAAAATGAGTTCTTTCAACAGACAAATTTGCTCCTGAAACACTCTGCCAACCTGCTAATGAGTCGTCGTGAACCCTGCGCGATGTTACCTCTAATTTCGCAGACTGCTGGGATTTGAGTTCTGTGGACAGCCTCACATTTGGTTTGGAATTATAGGCTGAATCGCTGCTCACTCCTATTATTGTGCTGTCAATCTCGTATTAGCACATTATAATATGGTACACTGAATGCATCTGTTCTGTATATCGCGGGGCCTCATTGTCGTTTGTTGAATCATTTCATCTTATATGATGGTTAAGCAATTATTTCATCTTGGGCGGCTTAAAGTCTGATTCCTGTATACTAGTTACGAGGGAACTAAAAAGAGGGGGGAAATTCCACCACCAGCTGGTTTCCCCAGTGCTCGGCTCTGGCGTTCATCAATGCTAATGTTGAAGGGCAAAAAGGCTCCCTGACACCTGGACACGTACATCCTGGTTCTGAGAAGGGAGCTGGGGAGGAGGATTGAGTGGACCTATCTTGGCTCAACGGCGGAGGAGTTGGCAAGTGTGGTGGCAACTGAAGAGGCCTGCAGGAAACGTCCCTCTCCGTTTGCTCCCACACAGGGCTCATACGCAGATCTCAAACGCCAGGGCCTCCTTACAATGGATTTGAAATGCACTTGGTCGACCACCTAGTTAGAAGCAGTTATGAAGGTTGAAGAGCTGCTCTCTGAGATTCAGAGCCCAGATCTGCGAGATAGGCTCTCCTAATTAATAGGACAGGGAAGACTGGAAAGTTGCTACAGCTGCCTGGCACGGCTGGGAGCCCGCTGTCACCACCACGGATGATAGCATTTCCTTCTCTGCAGAGCCTGTTATAATGTCAGGACGTGCATTCTCTGATCCCAGTGGAATGGGGACAGCGCTGGCTAATAGGCGGAGGCAAGTGCAAATCATGACTGTGGCTTCAGGAGAGAGGTTAATCCGGGGAGGGCCAGTTGACGAGGTTCACTAAGTTCACCACTTGAGAATGCCGACCTTCCCCTTGACCTGGACATCCCCACAAGCCCTGGGTGCTTACTGACTTCCCTTTTCTTTTCTCTGAGCATATTTCTCCCTTGTTCTCAACCTTCACATGACCGGTTCAATCCCATACCATCTCCATATTCTCCCAATGTCCTCTCCCTAATTTTACTGCATCCTCCGAAGTGAAGTTTTGCCTCCATATCTTGGCTCATTCTATTCCCGCTATTTTTTTTTTTTAAGTCAAAAAGCCTCACCTTTTCTCTCTGCTCATGCGAGTCCTACTCATCCTTCAAGGTGTAGCCAGGCTTACCTCTTCCGAGAAGTCCCACCCTGTAGTGCTATTCTGTCCTGAGTCACAATGGCACTTGCTGTTAGAAATGATCAGGTTACATCTAACGGAGTTCAGTGCACTCTCTCGAAAGAAGAATATACTCTTGGAGGTGAGAATAGAAGATTATATCCCTTTGCACGTGGTGGTGCATTCGAGATTGAGACAACAGAGAAGACAGATACTATTGGCCCAAAAATGCATGCACCTTCCTTGCTCGGTGCTGGTCAATAGGTTAACCCTTATTTATCGAGAGCTTATGAAGCCCGAGTACTTTATGTGAATCGTCTAATTTAATTTCCCAACAATCCCATGAAGTAATTTCTCCTTCTCTTTTACGGACAAGGAAACTGAGGCTTAGTGAGTTTAGTCGACTTGCCCAGGACCACACAGACAGGACAGGGCCGAGCCAGAATTCACACCTACGTTTGGCTGACTCCAGCATCCCCCCTTCTCCTCTGAGATCAAACACAATTGGGATGGCCCTGGTCTTCTGCACGAGGTGAGAGCTGAGCTGCCATTCCCCATCCGTTTACCCCCCGTAGCCCCAGGCACACGACACAACTGCGATCTCTCTTTGTTTCCAGGAAGCTGACACTCGCCCTTTGTGCTGAAGCAAAGATGCTGAATGAGCACTTTAGTCTCACTTGTGGCTCAAAGAATGGTCTCATGATGACCAGGTCTGAAGAATATAAAAAGACAGGCCACAGGCGTTATCTCCAGTTTCTGGCCTCTGCCATAATGCTGCTATTGACGCTACTCTGGTAGAGGTCACCAGTGACCTCCTGAATGAAGCCCGGACTCGTGCATCCAAACGAATACTCCTCATGGGGTTCACCAGGGCCCTCTGGGGAAGCCAGCCTGCATCCCAGGCATACCTCCAGGATGAAAGCGCGTGGGAGACCTGTGTTTAGGAATTGCCTTTCTGTCAATGCATGGGTCCCTCCAGCTGTCTGACCTATGACTTCTTGGTCACTTATTGCATAAAGACTTGATTTATCCATCCCCTCTTAAGGAGTCAGCTTCGCTTCTCTCCCGTGATCTTTAAACAGAATTAATTACAGGTCAGGGAGGGAAGTTACGTTTACTTGTCAGTTTGCTCACTCATTCACTTATCAATAATTTCTTCAATAATAAAACGCTTACTAGACAAATACCGACTCTGCTGCAAATTGGCCCTTGGCTGGGGGCCAGCACTGTCTACCGTACTTTACAGGTAGACCAGACAGACGTGACTGGAAGCAGCCACCCCCTGTGGCCTTTGACATGGTGCCCGGCTGCCAGGGCTGAGGAATCATCGAGGGTCCCTGATCAATAATCTGGTTGTGGTTCCTCCTTCTCTGCCTGCATATTCTAGATTTCTGGAATACGCAAAAGACACCCCTGAATGCAGGCTTGTTGTCAGGAGGCCACCTCATTTAGCCTGTAGCTGTTCAAATCTGGTCCTCAATTTTACAGCATCCGAGTACCCTGATGGGTCAGATAGGGGACCTTGAGGCTTTCTTAAGTTTTTTGAATCTAGACTTTCTCATCTTTAGAACGCAACTAGAAGCAATGCCTACTTTATGGAGTTCTTCACACGTACAAAGCGTTCAGCGCTTCTGAAACCTGAGGTCCCAGGTCAAGGCTGAAACCCAGGAGCAGGGAGAAATGGGACCGTTTTGTGTTCTGAGCCATGCAGGACCCTGTCCCTTGGCAGCTCTCAGGGGAGGCTACAGCCCCCAATCAACTTGCCTGCCCCAGAGCAGTGGATGGGGACACTGGCTACTCGGTGTTGTCCAAATACCCCACTCTTCACCTGGCAGCAACAGGGACAGTGACAGCATCTGAGACAGACAGGGCCACCTGGCTGACACCTGGGGGGACAGGAATACTCGGGGTCACAGCCACAGCACTGGTCACACTGAAGTAGATGAGACCCCCGCAAGCAGGCACAGAGGTGGGAGGTGGAGGGTTCAGTCAGTAGGGCTGTCAGCTGTGACATTGGTCTTGTGCGACAGGCAAAGGGGACCTGGGGGGACAGGGATCCCCCAAAAGGGGGTGCTGCTCAAGTTAGGAAGAACAAAGTTAGGAAGGAAGGAGAGTGTCAGTCTAGCTATAACTCATCTTTCCTTATTTCCCACTCGTGACTTGCATTTCTTTATGTTTTAATCCTCCCGAGTTTCTGGGCGACGAGAAATCTCCTCATATATTTTTATAATATTTTACACAATGGAGTTTTATGATGTTCTCTGACTAAAACGCTTTGTTTCATTTTTATTTAAAAGGAAGGTCTGCAAAATCTCTGGTGGACGCACACGGACACGCACAGACTGGTAACAGGGGTTGCTCCAGACGTGGAGAACTGAGTGTGAGACTCACTTTTCATTACAGCCTTATACCGTCCCCCCCAAATGTGATAATAGTGTCAATGACAACAATGAAGGGGGAGTTAGTGCTCTGAATATGCTTTCCACTTCTTTACAGTTTAATTGTCTTTCCCATATAGTATGTCCTCAACCGACACGTCTAACAGGCCGAGCTGCGGAAGAACCAACAGTCCAGGGGCCATGCCCCGAGGCTGGGGCTTGCAACTGAGGTGGCAGCCTGGCTCTGCCCACCTAACGTCCTCTTAGTGGCTCGCATAGGGCCATTGGCACGGCTGCTAGCACTTTCTCTGAGTCTCCACATTTCCAACCAGGAATAAATCTTCCCAGACCTTTATTTCCATGCTATTTCCATATACTCTCAACTCTTTGACAGTGTCAGGGCCCTTCGCCACCACTCCCTTCGTGCCCATCTGGCTAATTTCTCACTTCCCTCCAGCACGCAGCCCGGCCTACTCTTCTCCCTGTCGGAAACACACGGGGCTCAGCCTCGCTGGCACACATTCCTTCACCTTGTTCCCACTGCCAGGCGCACAGTCACCTCTCTTTTCTCCAGGCTGACCTGGGCAAACCCCAGCTATCCCTCAAGGCCAAGCTCACATCCTCACTCCACCAGGAAGCTTCCCGACTTCTGCCCACCTGTCGTGCTCTTTCTCAAACCCTATGTGATTTCACCATTGATGAGTGCCTCCCACCGTTCTTTGAAAAGTCCCTTTCTTTTATCTCCCCAACTGGATCACAGTCTCTCTCCTGCATAGCTCAGCTCCCGAGTTGGCCTTCTGAATTCCCACAGCACCCACCTACTGCCGACCACATCGTTCAGTCTCAAGACTGACTTGATTAGACTTGGAGTCAGAATATCTGGGTTCGGCCTCTTTGAACTTGAGTTTGCACACTGAGAGGTGGGGATAGTTATTCCTGACACACAGAACGATTGAAATAAGGATTTGGGGGAAGGGAGAACAAAAAAGGGTCCATGGAGTAAGAAACAGCAGGAGGGAGAGGCCAGGCCACCTGAACCCACAGGAGCCCCATCAAAAACCAGAACTGCAGAAGGGGATTGAGGATAGGAGGGTGGGCTTTGGGGAGAGTCCCCAGCCTCCATCAAGAGAAGACTCTTCTCCTTCCTATTTCCTGCTCTCAGGCCCTGGGGAGCTCAGAGTTCAGGGAGACGATAAGTGGGAGAGAAAATTAAAGGCAAGAGAAGTCTAAGGAAGTCGTCAAAGCACAGCCAGGCAAACGGAACCCGGAAAGACGGAGGTAAAAGGTAATGCCGTAAATTACAGCTTAAAAGCCTCGTTTTGGGCAAATTGCTTTTTAACAAGCAGACAAGCTCTATCAATAGCATCTACCGTATGTTTTTATAAAGTGCAGAAATATGTTTTTAAAAGGCCAGTAAATAAAGTTCCTATCGATTTGAACTCAAGTGTAATCTGTTTTTCTGTCTGCCACCAACACTGGTAATAAAGCAGAATCATGTAATACGGTATTTCAGCTAATGTGACTATACATCACTGCAGGGACGCCCTGCTCCGCAGCGATCTATCATTTTCTATTGGTATTGCTTAGCTGCAGAATTTATAAACTTGCTCCAAATTGATGCAATGTTCAATTTTCTTTTCCAATTTATTTTTGGTTGAGCCAAGCAATATTGAGGTCTCTGAGCAAGCCGCGAGCTATACCAGATGTTACCTGAAGACCTCACGATGCTTGCTTGGGAGGAGTGAGGAGGCCCAAGCCGGCATGCACCACCCTCAGCAGGCAGGGAGAAGGAAGGCCTTGGAAGGAGATGATGATGGAGAAGAGGTGGCTCCTGGCCTGGGGACCCAGCAATGATTGTGCTCTAGAGCATCCAGAGGCCGAAGGGTAAGACGTGAACGAACATCCAGCAGAGAAGCTGCAGCAACGAGCCCTCTAGAGCCTGGAAATTGCGCTGAGATGTAGATGCTGATTCTGCAGGTCTGGTGAGGCCCGAGACTGTGCATTTCTAATAAGCTCCCAGGGGTGCCAGTGCTGCTGGTGCATGGACCAGTCTTTGTGTAGCATTTCTCCAGGCAATGAGCATCCTTGAGACACAGAGTCACAAGTTTCACAGCGGAATAAAAAACTCCAAGAACTAATGGGTCCATTCCCTGATCTTCATACGAGGAAGGTATTACTTACTCGGTTCTGTCTTTCCAACCCCCTGCTTCCTTCCTTTGTGCTTCAGCATACTGTGGGCACACCTCTATGGATCCGCGCGCTGCCTTCCACTGTATGGGGAGTGCCTAAAGGCCACTCATGTTTGGAGGCTTACTGGCAGGTGACAGGAAGCGAGCAGTATGGTGGAAAGAGAGGAGTTTAGAGTTAGATAGCATGGGTTTGAATTCTGATTCCACTTGCTAACAAGCATGCTTCACCTACGGCGAATTCCTTTAGCTCTTTGGTTCCCCAGCTTCCTCACTGATGACTGGGGAAGGAAGTTCTTTCCTCAAAATCTACCCACCTTATTAAATGGGATAACATATAGGGAGAGTTCGACACAACCAGATGTTCAAAAAGAGCCAGTTCCCTTTTGTATTTTTTTAGTACGCACTTGCCAAATGAATGAAAGAATAAATGCTTGTAAGGCAGCCAAGACTAAGTATACGTGGCTCATGCTAGATTATACAGTCGAAAGGAGCCGAGGTGGAAGGCTGGGTGAGAGGGATGGAGCCTGGCTCCTCCTGCTTTCCACGCCCCCCAACCACTTTCTTTCACATCCTCACCTCCCTCCAATGAAACCCAAGTGACGAATGCATGAGATGCTCATGTTGGCCTCTTGGTCTGGCACCACCACGCCCACCCACGTTATTGTGCCCACACCCAGACTCCTCGTTCCCCAAACAGCTTTATCCTCTGGGTGGTAAATGATGTTCCTATATAGAGTTCAGGGTTACGAAAGCAAATGTTAGAGTTATTTAGAGAGTAGGGAGATAGCTAAGGTCCTCTAGGAAAGTTCAGTGAGGGGGACCTGCCTCTCACGTCTGAGGAAGGGCAAGGCTGGGATTATAACTGGGTCTTTCGACTCTGATCTGCCATCTTTCCTTCACATATCACAGCCTGAGGGACTGAGAGTCATACTTGATTAGACCAACTTACGAGAAATGAAAATTTAGTAATCAGGCGATTTAGTGTTAAATAATTGAAATAATTTTCCAAGTATCAACTTTTCTGAATTATTCTTAAGTGACGTGTATAGGTTATATTTTTCAATTATGGTAAAATACATCTATCATAACATGTACCATCCTAACTATTTTTAAGTGTATCCTGTATGGTATAAAGTAAGGGTCCTAGGTTATGTTTTAATGCAGATTTGTTTTCTTATTATATTTACTTTCACTGTGACTAAAACAACAAAATATCCGTCTTAAATTCCAAAATTTAAGAGGTTACATTTTGCCAAAGAGTGGCAGGAATATTAACAAGAATAAAATAGGTATGTGTAAACAGGTTTACATTTTATAGATTCAACTTCTGGTTTTGTATGTTTTTTTCCCTCCAATTCAGACAGGTTTTTTGTTTGTTTTTATCATGATTCACAGATGTATTACACTTTGGACAAGCTACTTGCCTCTTTGAGCCTCATTTTCCTGATAAATGAACTGGAGATAATAATATCTCAGTCTCCTAGGAATGTGATGATTAGATGAGATTCAGGTATAGAGTTCGTGCATGAGTAATCTCAGTTTCCGTCTGTCTCTTCAGCCTCTGAGCTCTACTCCACATCTTTACCTTGAACATTGTGTCCTTTCTTCTTCATGACAGTACCAAGTACCAAGTAAACGTCAAGTGGTTTAAAGACTCATCTCTGCCCAAAGGCTTCCTTGACTCAGGCTAATCATTCTAGTCTTTCCTTCCTTGGTATGTCCTTGATACATAAAGGCAACTCTTGTTTTCTCTGATTTCTGGTAAGCAAAATTCAAAGAAGCAGCATGTTCTGCCTCTAAAATTGATCTTGACAGGCAGCAGATGATCAAATCAGAGATTGTATGCTGGCAGGTAGTAGGAGTTCGTGACTCAAATGAAGGCCGAGGAACCAAGAAGATTCTAGGTTAAGTGATGGCTCAAGTGCCAGTTTCATTTGGAATTAGAACAAATTTAAATTAATTGAGCTTCGGTTTTCATAGCTTAAAAATGGGCATAATAGTATACCATTGTGACATTAATAAAATGATAGTTTCAAAAACTACTGAGACGAAAAAGCTTTGCAAAGGCAAAAAAACATTTTTTTAAGGAAGTAAAAAAAGAAATAATTTTAAATGGTGATCACCTCAGGGATTCTTAACTTTTAAAATCATAGCGTCCTAAATAGAATAATAATAATAAAAAGATGTATGGACCACAGAGAGCACTTTGCAGAAGTAAATTTTCCAATTAACTTAGAGAGTTTGTGGCTTCCGCAGAGCCTATCTGGAGTCTCCAGACTATTGCTGAACCCCAAGATAAGAGCCTTGCTCTGTAGAACTGAGCATACCAGCAAAAAAACACCTGCTGTGTGTTCCTCCTGCCTCAGGGGTTGCTTTTCTTCCTTCCCAAGCACTATTTATAGTTAAGCCTGGTACTTATATCAGGTTGCTGATTCCCAGCGTCATTGCTTGGAGATGAGATAAAGAAATTATCAATAAAACTGTCACCCTAATTTCTTTTGCTGATGGATGTGGGTGTATGCAGTAGTCCCTGTCTGTGCTGTCATCTGCTGAGGACCTGGGGACTAGCCCCTGGCCCACAGGCTCCTCCATATTCCATCTCCTCACATTCATCAAGACTCCCACTCCCTCTAGCCCAGAGACTTCCTCACCACCACAATGAGGATGTGTCAGATTATAAATTCCACACAAGGACACTATGAACCAGACACAAGTTAAAAAAGATATCCAGCTTTACCCTGACGCATCATGGTTTTGTGCGTTTTGGTCCAGCCTCCTACCTTCATCCCTTTCCTGAATCAGTCTCTTCTTTACCGTACGATGATGATCTCTTAGCATCCTCTTCAATTTCCTGTAAGTGTACCAACCATCCTGAACTGAAGAGGCTGGAAGCTAAAAACTACATTTCCCAGACTCCCTTGCAGTTAGAGTTCTAAATGCAAATTCAATTTCACCAATGAGATATACTCTTCCGACAAGGTGAGGCAGAGTTCGCCTCCTCCTTCCTGGGCTGATGCAGTTGTGGAGACTTTTGGGGTTTCTCTACAGCAAAATTCTAGTGTTAAGTGTCAGTTTCACGGGGAGGGAGATGCAGCAACAGATACACCCAGATTCCCTGTTCTCCTCTCATCACTGACTTCATGGGAACCAAGGGTCTTTTGAGAGGTGGCGGCAGCTGCCTGAACCCTGGATGTCGTGGTTATGGTGCGCCTTGGAAGTCAACAGCTCCAGAGGCAGCTTCTTGTTCCTCGGCTTCCTCACTGGGGCAGGAAAAGGCAGCTCCTCTGGAGATTCGTGTGGTGGTTTTATTCCTGGGGTAATTCCTGGAGGCCAAATCTAGAGCCTACTCCTCAGCCCAATATGCTAAGTACCGAATTTCCTGGATGAAGTACTTCTTCTGCTTAAAATAGCCAGAATGTGATTTCAGTTTTCTGCAACGAAAAAACTGCCTGATATAGTGTTTTGGAACTGGAAGAGGTGGCAGGCAGTAGACTCTGGCGTTTGGGGTTGGTTATCTGTCTGGTCCAGTTTGAAGACAGGTAAAAGCCTTCTGCTTCCAGCCTAGATCAAGTGATAGAGACCAGATTTACCACCTGAGACAACTAAAAGAACTGAACAAATTATGGAAAACAATGATTTTCAAACTTCAAACATCAGCAGTGCAGGACACTGATCAGCAAGGGAGGGGAAACTAGTGAGGAGAATCAGATAATTACCACAGCTGGCTTCTTGGACAGAGTGCAGAAAGAGGGAACCCTGCTGAAGCCTGACAGTCGTTCTGAGTTGAGGAGGTCAAGCTGGAGGTCTAAGGAGATCAAGGTGGCCAGAATTCACAGGGCAGAGAGAGAGACCCTGGAATCGCCGAGGGCCCTCCTTAAACCATCAGTTAAGTACTGATGAGCACATGAATGTAAGGAAAATATCCTGAGTCCAAATAGTTCACTCTGTTCCTTTCCTTTCAAAAGAACTTCCAAAAGGAACAGAGGAAAACATCTTCAGGGCTCACAAAGGATAAGAACAGTTTGTAATCCCATCAGCCACAGAAAAACAAACAAACAAGCAAAAACACCTCATAACTCATGGGACTGCTGGTCCAATACAGTCAGCCCTCTGTATCTGCAGGTTACACACTCAAGGATTTAATCAGTCACAGATCTTAAGTATTTGAGAAAAAAAGTTATGTCGTTGCTAATGTGTACTACGTAGTTAGGCCTGCAATGGTTGCATCTATACAAACCAGTACAGAATAACATCTATTTACACAGCATTTATGTTGCATTAGGTATTACAAGTAATATAGAAATGACTTCTAGTAAATGGGAGGATGTGCGTAGGTTATACACAAATACTATGACATTTTACATAAGGGATTTGAGCATCTTCAGATTTTGAAATCCTTGGAGGATCCTGGAACCAATTCCCTGCAGATGCTGATGGATAACTACTCAGCAGAGGAGCAAAATTAGCCATAGAAAAAGGATGCTCTAGTCCCACCAAATAAAGTTTAAAAGCATGCCTCAAAAAGGATCAGACTGTTTTTAAGGAAATTAACTACATCCTAGAACAAAAAGCTCAAGAATATGAAAATATCTCACATGCAACAAAGTAAAAATCCACAATGTCTGACACTTAAAAAAAATTACCAGGTATGCAAAGAAGCAAAAAAAAAAATAGAAACCATAATGAGGACAAAAATCGATCAACAGAAACAGGCCCAGAACTTACACAGATGATAGAAGTAGTAGAAAAAGACATTAAAACAGTAATTATAACTGTAATCCATATGTTCAAGAAGGTAGAGATGCTTAAATATTCCAAGAGAGATAGAATATGTATTTTAAAAACCCAAAGTGAATTTGAAAAGCCAAAAAATATTACACGTCTGAGATGAAAACTACATCTCAGTTTGGCTGGGATTAACAGATTAGCCACACAGAATAATATACTGGTGAACTTGAAGACATAGGAATAGAAACAGAGAGAGAAAAAAAATGAAAGAAAAAAGAAAGTAAGAAAGAAAAAAAACAGGAAAAATACCAGAAGGGTACATCAGAGAGCAGTGGGACATCTTCAGGTAGTTAAATAGATGTGACTGGGGCCTTTGAAGGAAAGGAGGAGGCAGAAAAAATATTAGAAGAAATAATGGTTTGAAAATGTCCAAATCTGATGCAAACTATAAGCCCAGCAAAAGAAGTGCCGGGCAAAAGAAACATGAAGAAAATGACACCAAAGCACATCATATCGAATTGCTTAAATCAGTGGTGAAGACGGGGGAACGGGTTACCCTTATAAAGTCTGACAATGGTAGCTCAGGACATTAGCGTAGCAGGAGTGTGAGTTACCCAGTGCGGTTGCTTAGAAGGAAGTGCCTGTTAAAGACGAGAGTTTGACTGACAAAGCTGTGTGATGGTCGATTATACTGGGATAATGAGTGCAACGACTGGAATGAGATGGCTGCTTCTGCCTCAAGTGGAAAGATGAAAGAAAGAAATTACAAACTCGGGGTTTAAATTCTTAATTCAAGGCACAGTCAGGAGACCAGAGAACATGAGTGTCCTGAACCAGAGAACATGACTCTCCTGAAGGAACCTCTGGGGCGTGGGGGTGGGGGAACCGAATGGTACACCATTGAGCTGTGGATATCTTCAAGGAGCGTAAAGTTTCAGAAGCAACGAAACTGAAATCAGAAACAGAATCTGATTCTGCACATAATTCTGAATTATGACCTCAGTTAAGCTCACAGATTCATCAGGTTCCTTATGGGAAAGAGTACTGCTAGGGAACGACTGGGACCCTGTGAACTGGGATGCGTGATCCTAATGGCTGAGCCTCAGACCCCACTGCAGCTCCCTTTCAGCAGAAGCTGTTCCTCCCCTCATGTGATAAGGCTGCTCTTCCCTTGCAAGAGAATATCTGCTTGTGATGCCCACGCTGCCCACCCCACACTGCTCCTGGCCTATTCTAGAGTCAGATCCCAGCATGCTCCAGGGAGACAAGTACAAATCTGATCCTGAAGCAGTTGACTTCCGCACCAAAATAATTACCATTTATTTTCTTATATTTATTGGCAGAAATCTGAGAAATACATGTGGGAATACATACTAAGGTGCTAGATCATAGAGGAAAGAAGAGAATCTTAGACTGGGCCAGATCGATCAATATGAATTCTAAAGCCAAAGTGCCAACGTCATCATCTGGGTGTGGTTCTGCTTGCCCAATGGGTTAATCTGATGACATCTGAACTCCGTGGCACCTTATATTAAATGGTATCGAGGTGTCAGAAATCTCTCGATACAACGTAAAGAATCCGAATCCCTGGAGAACTATAGAAGTGTTTGGGCAGGGTGGTGCATTTGGCCCTCTCGTTTACTGCCTAACTCTGTTCACTGAGAAGACATTTTCTTCATGAGTCTTTAGAAATAGGTGCGTGAGGGGAATGCTAGCATTCTTTTTTTTTCCTTTGGTTGTCTTCGGAGTTTGTCTTTGGCCTTTGATTTTTTAGCAGTTCTTCCACGATATGTCTAGGTGTTTTTTGTTTGTTTTTAATTCTGATTATGGTTCTCTGAGCTTGGATCTATAGTTTGTCGCCTGTTATTACTTTTGAAAAATTCTGGGCTCTTATCTTCACAAATATTTCTTCTGCTCTGTACTCTCTGTCTCTCTCTCTCTTTTTGGGACTCCAACTATACATATTTTAAACCATTTTCTATTGCTGCATAATTTTTGGATTCTCTGTTCTGTCTTTTATACCCCTCTTTTCTCTCCTGATGTGTATTTAGATAATTTATTTTTTCTATTTTCAAGTTCACTGATTCATCTGCTATGTCCAATATGATAATAAGTTCATCCTAAATTCCATTTTGGTAACCTGTTTAGTCTTCCCTCATGGGAGTTCTGCCTTCTTAGTGAAATTGCCTCCAAGGGGGCTGAGACCCAGCCCTGAGCCCAGCTTAGCGGCATGGGCTCTGCTTCCCATGGGCAGATTTCTTCATGCCAACCCACTTGCCTAAACTCCCAATTACTGCCTACTTAGTGTTCCCTCTGCTCTGGGGCAAGTCTGACGTGTAGGGTAAGACATCACCCTAAAGTTGCTGGAGTTGTAGTTGTGGAGATGAGACATGTTTCCAAAACACCACCTCCTGATTGACATACAGTGAGATAAATGCCCTTGGTTTAGAGAATGTTACGGGTGCTCAGAGGAGGAAGATATAATAATCTCAGAGAAGAGACAGGGAGTTGGTTTAGAGAACCATTGTTGTAGGCCAAGGATGGTGGTATCATAAAGGTCTGAAATAGATACATGGGTCAGGGCTAACACCACTAATAACGAGGAATTTTGCCCATGCGTTTGGAGTTTCGCCCCTGCTTGCCTATTGATTCTCACCCCAATGGCGTATGTCCCTGTTGGCTCCAATGTTCGGTGGGGATTTAGCAGGGTTCCATCCTTCTTGCAGAGAGTATCCTTGTCCTTCCATTCCTTTCTCCCCACAGGTTCCTGGGGGCAGGGGGCAGGTTTTCTTCTACATCAACCTTTCTGACATGTGTCCAGTAAGATTTGTCTCGTTCGGGATACCTAGGGAACCACATCACCTATTTCACGTCTCGTTACTCCCCACCTGTCCTCGGACTCTTTGATTGTCCAAGCTGAGGCTTAGCAATTAAGACTCTTCCCAACCTCATGTGCTTATTGGTAGAATTACACAGAGGTTAGGTGGTGACAATTTATCAATCTGTGATAGTTAAGATGCCTCAACTATCGCACCATATATGATGCTTAAAAATTCACAATTAGTGTCTCTTTTTTTTCCAGCAAAGTAGTTCTAAACTTATATTTATACATAGTATATGATGGTTTCTCTCTCCTATCCAAATATACTGAATATACAAAAATATATATATACTAAATAAATATATTAAAGCTTAATGTAGACATAAATATGGAAAAAAAGATTTAAGAAAAGTTGGGAAAAAACTTAAAATTGAGTAAATTCTATATTTTGTCTGCTAACTGAAAACCTGCAGCCCCCTTTCCTCCTCCTTCTCCTTTGTCTCCTTCCCTTTTCCTTCTCCTTGTTTTAATTTAAGACTGGTCAATCTCATAGCATGCAAAGTCCCTTGGGACAGATTAACATTTTAAGCTGTTGTCAGTCACCACACTGTGATGTGAGGGCATTTCAGAAGAACAGACATAGATGGGGATGGGGTGGAAAAGGAAAAGGATTCTGCCATGTGTAGGAGAAAAGAGATACAGGAAAGGACATGATACAGAGAGGGTCGAGGTACCAAAGACAAACTGCCCATGTCATTTTAGCCAGGCTTATCTCAGCCTTTAGCTCTCGAGAATTGATTCTCTCATTTCAGTATGCATAAAAATATCACCAAGTCTTTCATTTTTCTTTTTCACACCTTACGATAACCCTATGAGATGGGTACTGTGAATCGTATTTTATAGCTGAGAACAGTGTTGCTTTGAGAGGTTAAGTTTTAATTTCGTTTCCATCTCCAGACTGGACCTCTCCTATAGACATCAAACTCAAACGTAAACACTCACTCAACACCTCTCCCTGGATGTCTGTCTGACAACATCTCAAACTCATCACGTGCAAATCCGATCACCTGAGCCTTTGCACCCACCCCCTAAACCTGCTCTCCCCTCAGTCTTTCCCACTGGCTATGGACTGAATGTTTGTATCTAGTCCGAGTTATCATGTTGCAGTCCTGCCCCCAGAATGTGATGTTATTAGGAGGTGGGGCCTTTGGGAGGTAACGATGGTTAGATAAGGTCATGAGGGTGGGGCCCTCATGATGAGATTAGTGCCCTTATAAGAGGGAACACCAGAGTGGTCCCTCTCTCTTCCATGTAAGGACACAGAGAAAGGGCCATTGTCTGCAAGAGGAGGCAGGAAGGGAGTTCTCACCTTGCACCTTGACCTTGGACTTCCCAGCCTCCGAAACTGTGAGAATAAATTTCTGTCGTTTAAGCCATCCAGTCTGTGATATTCTGTTATGGCAGCCTGAGCTGACAAAGACGCCATCTCGAAAAATGTAACCCTATCCTCCCAGTCATCAAACAGCTCAACCTAGTATGAGGGATCTCAACCTCCTGGTTTAGGGTAGGTTTTGAAAGATAACCACAGACGTTCTTACCTAAGGCAATTGGGCGTATCCCCTCATGCTCTGCCTCCCAGGAGGAAGCTAGAGTGGTCCCTGGGATGTCTGTTAGTTCCTCCGTCTTCCTCGTGGGTCTGGGGTGTATGAGACACTGCTCGTAAGAGAAAATTGTAGCTGAAGTATGCTACCAGCAAGGAGGACAGGATAGGATGGAGGGCCCTGGAGGGTGTGAAGGGCTGAATTTTGAGGGGCTGAGCCATGAGGAGACTCCCTTACTCCTCAGAGGGGCGGAGCCCAGGAAAGCAGAGAGGGGCAGGCCTCACCATGGAAACTAGGCTAGGCAGGGAAACTGAGCCCACGTCTCCCTAGGCTAGTCCCTCCTGTAGATGTTTCCAAGGAAGTGTGTCCTGCTGAAGTAAAGTCCATTAAAGACAGGCAGATAGTGTGGTGGCTAGTTCTGAAGCTCAGTAGCTGGGGCAAGCTGACACCTGCTTCCTCATCTGGGGAATGGGGTTGACAATAGCACCTGCTTCGCAGCGCTGTCGGGCAGATTAAAGGATGACGAAGCATAAAGATCTCCGGAGAGCACCCCACACGTTGATTTTGCTCTTATCACACGTGTTCCCCGAGATGGGAAAGCTGCCCTAAGATGGACGTGGACTGAGCGTGCCCACGGCTGCTGGCCATCTGGCCACCATCAC
Source organism: Cynopterus sphinx (assembly GCA_030015415.1). NCBI lineage: Eukaryota > Metazoa > Chordata > Mammalia > Chiroptera > Pteropodidae > Cynopterus > Cynopterus sphinx. Next base: position 46,018,830 of record CM057390.1, on the reverse strand, counting down.
CCCTTCCTGGCCCTCCCAGCCCCAGGCCCTTTGGGCAAGTGTCAGTTGTTCTCTGGGGAGTCTTGGCCCTGGAATGACAGAGGAACAGGAAGCCTGTTTCTCTGTCTGAGGGGCCTGAAGTGCTTCCACGAAGGAGCCGAACCTTCATAGTCATTAATTCTGAAAAGCCTGAGTGTGACGAAGGATTCTCTTTTGCAGGGGGGGAAAAAAAAGTGTTACCTTTCTATCTGGAAGGCTCTTTGGGTGAGCGGGCTGGTTAGGGCTCAGTGCTGAACTCCCGGCACCCTGTCACTGCTGCTTCCCTGGTCCCCACCTCTGAAAAAGGCACACACAGGCATCTTACACATGCCACAGGCCTCACACGCTGAAACTCAGGCACCTGACTCACATCCGCATTTTGAGCCCATTTACTCTTTAGTTTAGAAACGATTCCGACATACTTGGTTATCAGCTTTCCCATCCTGCCACAGATTAGAAGGGACATAAGGATACTAATCATCTTTGACAGTAGCAAGAAATGACAGATGACAGGAGGAAAACAAATTTTTAAAATAATTTTAGCAGCGCTGGGTGGTTTTGTGTAGAAGCAAATAACCCTACGAATTTCCTTGATCCCTGCAGATATCACTTGTGAGTGATCTAAAAAAAAAAAAAAAATTCTGTAATTTCTCATGGAAATAAAATAAAACTTATACTCTCAAAGCAGTCCTGGCTCCAGAAAAAGAATCTCCACACTCGGCAGGGGCAGCTGGACCTCTTCTGACCCTGTTCCCCAAGGCCCCTTCCTCCCCTTACTGGTGTCCCCGTCCTGGGCACTGATCCACCTTCGCAGCGATGGCACAGCACAGGCCCAGAACCTGCGCTTTCCTCCTCACTACCACTGTGAAAGGAGACGTGCCTCACGTGGTCACTGAAGATGTGGACACAGCAAGGGGAAGCCAAGGAAGAAAATAACACGAAACCAGGGGATCCGTCGCGAAACCTCCGTTTGCTTATTTACACGATCAGTAAATACTGATGGAGCACCTGCCGTGTGCCCGCACAGTCTTAAGGAAGCCCAGGGCTTCCAGCTGTCCATTCGACCCACTCTCTCTGCCCTCTTGGAGCTACCTATGCCTTTGCTGGGTGTGTGTCCTGTTGACCTTTCGTGGTCCGCCTGCCCTCACGTAACGGAAGCATCTGCAGTACCGCTCGCCCCGTCTCTAGACTGTCCACCACCACCGTGGCGTAATAAAGAAGATATATTTGGTCTTCGTCCCCAGTCCCTGGTGCACAGCCCCTAAGACCCTGGGAATCTCCAGGGTGATGAGTATCTTTTGTATGCTAATGAGATGTTGGTGCTGGGGACACCATGCTAGCTTCAGGATGGGGACTGGTCCAAGGCATGATTAGAGGGTGGTACCTTCAGCCCCATCTCTAGACCTCCAGGGAGAAGAGAGGGGCTGGAGGTTATGAGTGAATCACTAGAAGCCAATGATCGAATCAACCATGCCTTCATGAAAACCCCTAAAGGGCAGAAGTTCAGAGAGCTGCCAGGTTGGTGAGCACGATGAGGTGTCGCGATGGCGCCGCACCCAGAGAGGACAGGGAAGCTCCTTGCGACCCCCATGTACCTTGCTCTGCGCCTCTCTTCCACTGGCTGCCCCCTGAGTCGTGACTTTATAACAAACTAGCAACCTTAAGTAAACTGTTTTGCTGAGTTCTGTGAGCCATTCCAGCAAATTATTGAACCTGAAATGGGGGTGTCATAGGAACTCCTTATTTTTTCACCACGTTGGAGAGAAGTGCGGGTACCCTGGCACCTGAAGTGCAGAATGGTCTTATGAGACCGAGCCCTCTACCTTTGGGGTCTGACACTGAGCCCAGGTAGTTAGCGCGACAGTTGAACTGAATTGTAGGATTCCACATTGGCGGATGGAGAATTGGAGAACTGGTGCTAGTGGGGGCGGTGGGGGGGACCCACACATTTGGTGTCGGATGTGTTATGGGAGAAAACACCACAGAGTGACTGAGGTGACCTCCAGAGTTCCAACATCCTGTCCTAGATGATCGACAACCAGGAACGACTCACTCTTCTGCCCATGGGGTGTCAAAACACAATGCCAACTTAGGCCACCAAGAAGAAAGGCTCACACCCAGCAAGGGCACCGTTCTGTGCAGACATTGATAGCGATGACATGGAGGTTAAACTGAGTTCATTAGATTGTTTAAGAAGGCAGGGGAGGGTCATACGTAATCTATGTTAGAAAACTGCCGTACGAAAACCTGGTGAAAACAAGAAGTTTGAGTACATAAAGGAGCCGGTTTCAATGATCCAGAAGCTGCGCTCACAAAGAACAGTTTACCCTCAAGTGCGGTATTGCTGTTTTGTCATTTTCATCGGAATTACTTCCTGGCTCCCAAGCACCATGCTACTCCCTTAATAGACCACCCCAAGTTCCCGGGGTGCCCCGTGACCTCAGCATGTTCTCCACACGCACTTGTGACCCCGGTGAAGATGTGGCAAACCCCACGCTGCTTCCTTTTGGGTCTGATGCCTTATTAGGCCCTCTCCAGACGATGGCCTCTCCCTGCACAGCCTGGGTGCCCCGGACATCTGACTCTAACTGGCTCTGTGCCAGACTCAGGTTCTGATGAGTGTCAGGTGCACGTCTCTGTCCAGCTCCCGTCTCCATAGTAGGGGACAAAAAACGATGGTGACTTCCCTAGGGTAAGGAGCAGCTCCTTCTGCCCGGGCGGTGTAGGATTCCAATATTTCACAAAGGTTCAGACAGCCCTGCAGTTTCTGCTCCATAAATAGGTGCAAGAGTTTGCAAAAGGCAGGTCCCAGGACGCCTGTTGGAAGGAAGCTGAATGTGACCCAAAGTTTTTCAACAGAAGTTCCAAACTCCTGGATCCCACCTGGTGGCCTTGGTGGCTGTGGGTGGAATGGAGGTGGGCGCTGAACCCTGAACCTTTCTCGTTACATCCCACAGACCTTACAAATGAGGGTTGTGCAGCCTGAAGGGCCTGAAGAAGACACTGGGGTCTCAGGGGAGACAGACCCAGGATGGCAGTGATGTTTCAGATGCATGCGCCTGGGACACGGATCTCATCTTACTCTGATGGCGCCTTCCGCTTTGATAGGTAGGATGGGAAGAACCACCCAGGACCTCGCTGGATTCATTTACCAGCTCTCTGAGAGGCAGCCCTGATTTTGTGATTAAACACACAAATTTGGGCACCAGACAACTGGGCTGCAAATTCTGCGTAACCTTAGGCCAAGTGGCTTAACCGACCTGTGCCTCAGTATACTCATCTGCAAAATGGGGATAATAAGGACTGTGAAGAGAAAAATGGGTTAATGCTTCTAAAGCCCTTAGAGAGCGTGCCTGGCACATGCCCGTGTATGCTAAATAAAACGCAATAATCCGGCAAAGGCAAGGGATTGAAGAGAGGAGGCATTTTCCAATAAATGTCACTGAGGCTCAAAGTGGAGGATGCTTGCTCATGGCTGACGCCTCACCCCAAAGGCAGGGCTTCCTGAATGGGGCCGTATGGGAGGGAGTGCACTAAGGGTTAAACCCCCAAGTGAGCAGAAAAACAAGTTCCATCTGGTCCCTGGGACAAAGCGACAGCCTGCAAAGCCCCCAGCCCGGGCTCCTGCTCAAAGGACACATTGCTTTTTAAAATTCCAACTTGTGGCTGCCTTGATCTATAAATCAACCAGTTCTCCACACCCAGAGCTTGGAGCAGGATTCACAAATGGCAGCAAGACATTCGCGTTCCGAGAATAGGCATATGAAAGTGCCTTTGCACTCGGGGTGCCCAGCCCCCAGCTTCCCGAAGGGAAGGGCTGGGCGGGTGCTTCATCATGACTCCTCTGCAGGGCAGGGACTGCGCTCCGGGTGATGAAGGGGGGGCGCAAGACAGAGCAAAGGGTCAAGGCTCCAGCTGGGATTGGGACTTCCTTTAGAAACCTCACTGAATACTGTCCCTGGGACTCAACGGCATCCTCATCCTTATTGACACAAAAAGAATAAAGCCACTTTCCCTGCCTCCCCACAGCCCTGCTGGGACCCCCCATCTTTAGATGCTGAGCTAGGAGCGGGGCGAGGCGGATGAATGAGAACCACCCAGCACTCTACCCAGGCGCTGGGGGAACCCTATTCAGTGAAGCAGCGGGTTGCTTCCTGGCTCCCTGGCTAATTTGCACACAGGGCAGCTCCTGCCCCAGCATCCGCTGCGGGACACCAGAGCCTTCTGTACCTAGAAGGGGAGAGGGCGCCAGAATGAAACCCAGGACCCCCCCTGCGGACCTCTGCCTGAGGCAGGGCCCCTCAGCTTTCACCACCCCCCAGTCACTTGCCCACGCCCAGATAATGCTGAATCCAGCCCTAGCGCTAACCCTGCAGAGCAGGGAAGTAATTCACAAAAAAGTTGGGCGATTCAAAGTTCTGGTTGCCACAGCAACGAGCACTCAGACCATTTGGGTAGCTGGAGCCTTTTCCTCTTAGCATTCACTTCTTCCTCCCCAAATAACATTTTTTCCCCTCATTATTAAAGTAATTCATTGGAGAACATATGGAAATTACAGCCAAGTGTAAAGGAGAAAATAAAAATCACCCTTAGTCCCGCCACTCGCGGTGGTCCGATGCTAACATTCTGATGTATTCTCTATCCATCTAGGTTTTTTTTTTTTTGCATGCGTAAAAAGACATAATTTGTGAAAATTGGGACTATCATGAAATTACTGTTTTATCACTTGGTTCCTTTCATTTAAAAATATACTGTAAGACTTTCTCACCTTCCATATTACCCGAGAATGTGACGTTTAATGGTTACATGATACTTTTTCACATGGCTAGAACATGTTCTATTGAGCCAACCTATTGTTGAACGTTTAATGGTTTTCCTTTTGCTATTTAAAAAATGCTACCATTACCATGAACAGCCTTTTACATAAATGTGCACGTGTCTTGATGAAGCAATCATCAGATTAGAATAAATTCATAACACTGAAGTTACTATTCAAACACGATGAACATGGGAATGATGTTAATTCACATGATCAAGTCACCCTGCAGAAAGGTGAAGCAATTTGGACTTCGACTAGTAATGTATACTTTCATAAAACAAACAAACAAACAAAAAAAACCCGTAAGTGAAAATTTGGCTGGTTTTAAATAAAGTTTGTGCTGTTTTTTAAATTACATTTTTTTTAAATTATAAATGGAATTGAGCTTTCCCCACACATTTTTAATGAACTTTCTTCTGTCTATAGTCACCTATTAATGTCCTTTGCCCTGTTTTCCTTAGGGTCATTCATCTTTTCCTTATTGATTTATAAGTGCTCTTTATGCAAAAAAAAAAAAAAAAAAAAAAAAAAAAAGATAATCCTTTGCAGTATTTGTGGCACATACGTTCTCTCAGTTTTGTTGTTGATTTTATTTTATTTTGTTTTATTTATCTTATCTTATCTTATCTTATCTTATCTTATCTTATCTTATCTTATCTTATTTTATGGCAGTTTTGAAAGTGCAGAAGTTTCAAATATCATAACTCACATCCATCCCTCTTTTTGGCTTTGTCCTTTGATTTTTACGTCTAGGTAGACCTTCTCTACCCTGAGATCGGATAAATATTTACCTGTGAGGTTGCTCTTGTAGGCATTTTGCGGCTTTGTGGTTTTGGTTTTATGCCCTAAAGTAACTGCCTGGATTTCATGTAGAGGTGGGTCCTGCACTGGCTTGGCCAACAGCCCTGAGACTGAAGTGCGCAGAGCCACGTCAGAGGAGCTGGCCTGACTGCCTCTCCCACCTCCCCAGACATCTCCCTTTCCATGGAGCCCTGGCTTTTGCTGGGGAAAGGAAGAAATGCACCGGGAAGAAGAAGAAATAGGTGTTCCACGATCACACGATCACACGCTGAAAAAGGTATACCTCACGGGGCTCCGTTTCCCATCTGAGATGGGGGAGTTCAGGATGGCCACATGTGAGGGGAGCTGGCGTCTTCACACGTTAGAAATCCAGGGGTTCGGTTCCAAACCTGAAATTAGCCATCGCTCTCTTTGCAAGATGAAGAGCTAGAGACGGTCTTGCAGGTGTTGCTCATCGCCCAGTACCCACTGTTCATGAAGAGGCACTGGAGGAGGAGGACACCTGGACGGTCTGTAAGTCCCAGGTGGGACGGTGTGAACTTGACCAGAGGGAGGTTACTTCCGCGCCACAGACTGCCTCCCCTGTCCAGCCTGGGGAGATGACTGCCTTTCATTACTCTTATTTCAATCCAAACCCCACCCCAAACTTTTTGCCAAGTCTGCTTGTCCAGTTTCCCAAGTCAGCTCTGCAAACACTGACAGGGATTTGTTCATCCTTCTGTAGGTTTCCTGAGTGTCTGCTACCTGCACAGCCCCGGGACCAGCCTTGTAGGCCTAGTCCTTTTTAAGGAGGGATAAAATATTTCCCTTCCTCCTCCCCCCACCCCCCATTATCTCTCCTTAAGGTCATAAACAACAACAACGACCACGACGGCGACTCCACAGCCCTCTGTCTCAAACCCCATGTCCTCTGGTCATGGCCTTGCCTTGGCTGTCACGTTGCAGGCTGCACCAGTCACCAGAGCATCCAAGGAAAGTATCACCACCATCGCCATCATTTACTGAACGCTTCCTATGTCGGTCCTGACGGGCTCTATGGACATGATCTCTCATAATCTTTACCCAACAATCTTCTTTCGACAAATATTTATTAAGTGCCGACTATGTGGTGGAGACTGTTCCAGGGCTTGGGTGAATAAACCAGACATTCCTCCCCTCACGGCGCTCTTATCCTAGCTGTGGGGCGGGGCTGGAATTAAGCAAAACACACAAACAAGGAAGGAAATAGTATTTAGGTTAGAAGATGATAAACACGATGGAAAGGAGTGGAAAGGATCGGGTAGCTCAGGAGTACCAGGGCTGGGCGATGGGAAGGCCGCCTTGAGAAGATGACATTTAAGCAGAGATTTGAAGGAGGTGTGGATGTGTGTCATGAAGATATGGGGGGGAGAGTGATTCAGGCAGGGCACTAAGGCACGCTTGGCGTAGTCGAGAAACAGAAAGGATGCCAGGAGGCCTGGGGCCAGGCGAGCAAGGCAAGAAATGGTAGGAGTTAAGGTCACAGGGGACCATGGGTCAGGTCACATAGGCTCTCGTAAGCCATTGTGAGCACTTTGGCTCTTACTCTGGTGATCTGGGGAGGAATCGAAGGGTTCTGAGCAGAGGAGGGAACTGCTCTGACCTGCAGGCGTTACTTTAGCTGCTGTGTCGAGAATACGCTGGGCCTGTGGGGCAGGCATAGGATCTGGGAGACACGCTGGGAGGCCGGTGCAATAATCAAGGTAGACAGGGCCCTGGCCAGGATGTTAACAGTGGAGGAGAAGATGAGTGGTCAGTCAGCTTCTGGATATACTTTGAAAGGAAAGCCAAGAGGGTTTCTTGGTGGGTTGGATATATGGTAGGAGGGAAGAGCAGTTGTTGGAGACTCCAGGAGGCTCAGTGGACACCACTGGACGGCTGGAGCTGCTCTCTGCTGAGACTGGGAAAGACAGCAGGTGCAGCAGGATGGGGGGTGGGGGTTGGAGACTGGGTACTTGGAGTTGGACCTGCTGTCTTTGAGGTGTCCATCAGATACCCCAGTGGCCCTGTGAGTAGGACATCATGTAGATGACACTTAAAGTCCGGAGGCAGAATGAGACCACCAAGGGAGAAAGTGTAGATGAAGACGACCAAGCTAGAAATATCCTACGTGAAGAGGTTGGGGAAGAGGAGCAAACGACAAAGGAGACTGGGACGTGAAGAAGCGGGGAGACTTGGAGAATGTGGGTCCCGGAAACGAGGTGAAAAAAATGCGTCGAAGAGACGGAAATAACCAAAGGGGTCGATGCCACTGATAAATCAACAAGATTAGGATTGAGAATAGACCGCTGGATCTCACCCCAAAACGAACATTCTATCCGTTTTAAGGCGAGGAAAAGAAACTTTAGGGCGAAGAAGTCACTTTCCCCAGGACCAGGTTTGAGAGTGACAGAACTAGGATGCAGGACGAGGGCTGTGCACAGCCGGGGCCTGGCTGCGTCTCAGATGAACCCCTCGGGCTCCAAGCTCTCTGTGAACCAAGGAGGTCAGCTCTGATGCCCAGCGACTCTCATTCCTGCGAGGCTATAAAAACTTCTTTAATGCCGGGTGGGATGCGAGGGGCATCCTCAGTGCAAGTGGGCCAGCTAGGCACCCCTGCTTTCCTTCCAACTATGCCCATCTAATTAGAGCGTTTTAAGTTAGTGGCCCCTGGTTTGAGGAATTCCAGACCAGGGAGGGATATTTGCATCTGAACAGAAGGCATTTTCACAACCGACTGGCAAAGGGAGCGATGGGGCGAGGGGTGCAGAGGCGAGCCCCCTCGACCCAAATCAGGGAACTCCATTTTACCATTACTGGGCGGGTCTCGACCGCCCGACCACCCTGGGCAATGCCTTTTCGCAACCAAGGCCGGGACACAGCGCCCGCTCGCGTTGCTGGGGACAGGATGATAGTCGCTTGTCTCCCTCTGGTGTCATCTCTTCTAATTGCAGCAAGGAGCTAGCAAGAGGCCATCTATCCAGGCCTTCCCACCATCAAGGCCTGAAGAGCCACATCTAGGGGCCAACTTGGCACTCGTCCCCTCCCAGCCCCTCCGGGCCTTGTCTGGCTCCACGCGGGCTAGGCCGGCTGCCCACGCACCGGCATGGCCCTCTGCATTCCCAACACGGTGGGAAGAACTGAGGCCTGGGACCTGGGAGGTCCGGCAGCTTATCCTGAGGCTCTGTCTCATGGCAGCAGTACAGAAGAAATTCGGGGTGCCTAATCCGTGCACACTCCTGCGTGCCCCAGCCCCCTCCCACCTTTCCCTTGGCTGAACCATTTGACATCCCCGGGCCCATTTATAAAGGAAGGTGGCAGAACGAGGGGAGCGCCACGTCCTGCTCCTTCCTGGCTTTGGCGTAGGAGCGGGCTTTCCCCCTGGACCTGTAGGTAGGTCGTGGCTGAAGCTCAGGCCATCTGGGGTACACTGCAGGTCACCCCCAACCCTCAGGCGGCAGCGCTACGTTGTGGTGAGGGGCATGAGCTCTGCAGCCCACACAGACCTGGGTTCAAATCCTGACTCTATTGCTTGCGAGCTCTTACTGTGTCTCAGTTTCCTGATCTGTGAGACGAAGGGAATTATGCCCACCGTGCTAGGTGGCCCCAAGCTTGAGTACAACAGTGTTTTTGGAACACTCAGCACGAGGGAAATGGTCAGTAAACTCTGCCAGGGACTAAACACTCGGGGATGATGGGGATGGAGGGGGTGCAGGTGATGGGGGACCAAGGGGTTGCAGGCAAGAGCACAGTAGCGGAGTCAGGGGATCCGAGTCCCAGTCTCATGGCCCCACTTAACGTATCTGTGTCAGAGCAAACTGACGTCCACAGGGTCGTGAAAAGACTCAGATGATATGTGAGGCAGCAAGCACCCAGGTGTGGGCGCTGAGGCTAAGCATCTGTCTTCTCCTGCCCATCTCGGGCCTGGGATTCCCCACCGTGGGCCCACCTCTCAGGACTGACGGAAGACAGGGACCATCCTGACAGGGAAAGCAGCTTGAAAACTGTGAGGCTTACACTCTTGCTAGCAAACGACAGCCCCCCACCCCCATCCAACACTCTGCTCTTAGCTGTATGTGGTGGCACGAACCCCCCTGGTGGGAAATGCCTACTTCCTGGCCCCGCTCCCAGGCATGCCCTCAGGGAGGTCACGGTCTGGCTGGGGAGACAGGCCAGAAAACGGACGCCGAGAACGGAGTTGACACCAGAGGCAGGCGTGTGTGAACCCCGACGGTTCCAGAGTCTTCCTAGAAACGCAAGGGCAGCGCAATCCCCCGAAGGGAGGCTAAGCCGCAGGACAACTGGCCACGGGCTTGGTGGGAACGAACAGCATCACCGAACCCTTGTGCGGTGACGAAGGTGCTGGAACCGGAGTTTTCAGGCCCGGGTGGTCGTCTAGGCTCTCTGCTAATCAGAGAAGGCCACCTGCTATAGGGTTATAGCAGTGGGACATCCTGGAAAAGGCAGGACTCTGCAGACAGTAGACAGACCCACAGTTCCCAGGGATCAGCAGGGGCGACAGATGAGAATGTGGAGCTCAGAGGCATTTCAGGGCAGTGAAACCACTCCGCAGGGTGACACGTCCGTCCTCACGGATCCTCACGTGAGCCACAGACTCTGGGTGATCACGACGTGTCGGTGCGGGTCCAGCGAACCACGCCGGCGGGGACGTCAACAGCAGGGGAGGCTTTTTGGGGAGCAACAGGCACATGGACATTTCTGTACTTTCCACTCAGCTTTCCTGTGAACCTATCATTTCTCGTAAAAATAAAATCCATGCAAAGCTAAATAATATAATTTCCCCCAAGCTGCTGTTTCTCATCCGTACAAGAGACACCAGTCCCTGGTCTGCCCGCCCCACCCAGTGTGGTGAGGGCCGGAGGGCCTCGGAAAGACAAGGATGTGCTGTCCGTATCGGGGGTGCCCTGGCGAGAGAGAGACACCCTCGAAGTCCGGGTGGCATGACAACTGACCCCACCGCCCATGGCACCCCAGCCCCCAGAGCACCCCCACCCCATTCTCAGGCCTTTGCCCACCAGGAGGCCGGCAGACAGCAGCGGGCACGCGGCAGCCCCTCTGCCCAGTGGAAAACCTCCTCGCTGCCTCCTCTCCTTCCCTCGCCCTCAAGTCTACGAGACTGAGCAAATACTAATAAAGGACATCAGTCACTTCAAAACCCTGAGAAACTTGCTCTGAACCCCTCTTTAGGCCCCACGACCCTCTCTCCCCAGAGAGGGCCGCATCAGATCACCGCAGCCTTCAGCGTTTGCATGTGTCCCACTCACTGGCTCCTGACCAGCTATTTGAAAATCCAAGAAGCCGCTGCTCACGCTCCCGACAGACAGACCCCTGTGAACAGACTCCAGCCCGCGGGGAGCCCCACCCAGACGCTTGCTCGGTGACTGACCTTCAAAGCCAGGATGCAAACCCACTGACCTCCGCTTCCAGGCCCCCTCTGCCCCCTCAGTGGAGCAGCCCACACAGTTTTTTCAAAGAGACATCACATTTGATCTGAGCAAACATCTGGAACCTGCTTCCCCGGCACTTGCCTGGAAGCTTTTGGCCGACATCGGATGCTCAATTACGGGGCGAACATCCTGTGGACCGGGGACAGGCGGCTTTGTTATTAACAAGGTCCCGAAGGGCTGGGCCCAGCCCTGACCGGAGGTTGTGTAAACCCTGGAGCAGCGAGTGTGAGGACAGGAAAGGCGGCGGAGGACAAAGAGGGCTGGCCACGAAGATCAAGGCTGGCAGCTTCCAGGGGAGCCACCGGGGGACACCGCGTCAGTCACCCACGTGCTTCCGAGTCTGCTCTGTTGACAGTGACAACAGTTCACGTTCTCACCGCTGAGAGATGCCCAGGGCGGGCAGGGCTGGGGTTTGTGTGTCTGTCTGGGTCCCTGGAACAGTCTGGAGAGACGAGGGCTCCAACACGACGTACTCCAGAGAATGGACGCGCGAGTGACACCCCAAGTCCAGCGTGGACACTGGGGGCTGTTTTCCAGGCATCAGGGTGGGTTCAAAGGGCAAAATGACAAAACCGAAAGAGCAGGGGACGGGAAGGCAGGAGACTTGTCATCTTGGACTGGTTCCTCCACGCTCCAGCTTTGTCATGTGTGACCTTGGACAGGGTCCCCCCATCCCAGCCTGCAGCTGTGGGGATCGGCCCTGCTCTGCCGGCTCTGAATGCAGCTGGGAGGATCTGGCGGCATCCCGCATGCAGAGCTCCTTTGCCACCCAAAAATCCGACTGCCAAGGTTGGAGAGGGTGATGGGCGACTCTTCTCTTTCACCCAGTCCCACTGTGGCCAAGGCACCCGCATCACAGATGGCCGAGCAGCCCGGGCTGGGGTGGGACAAAGCCGCGTGACTTCAGCCCACTTTGGCCAGGGACCAAGGATAAATGACCCGACCTGTGAGCAGGTCATCCCCCATACGCGCATCCCTGCCTGGGTGCTGGGCGCTGCCTCACCAGGCCTGGCTTCGCCCGCCACCGTCCTCCCTGTCACCACCTCACTGGCTCTTGCCTCTGCGCCTCAGGCTCATGCAGGCCGCCCTGAGCCTCCAGGAGCCCAGACTTCTGCGCCCTCCACCCTGCGGACTCTTACGAGCCAGGCTCTGATTAGAATGACAACTGACGCTGTGTCTTAAGTTCCTGTCACTGTCACATGCCAGGCTCTGAGTCGTGGTCGCATCGCATTGCTTCTTCCCTAAACAACCACCGAGGCATTGGGGGACCCCCCCCCCAGTGGACTCCTCACCGGGTCTTGACTGTCCCTTCTGCTCCCTGCCCACTGTCCCAGAACGGTTGTCTCCATCACTCAAGAGCCGTGCGGGACTGTCCTCTGGCCCAGGCCTGCCACAGCCTCCCCGATGCTGTCGGAACTGACCTCTACGGCTGGCTGCTCTTGACCACCCTGTAGCCTCACCCCAGGGAACCCGACCACCTGGAAGATTCCACCTCCCACCCCGGGTGGGGTTGAGGACCCAGATCTAGGCCTCTGTCCCTGCCCTCTCGTCTCACATCAGATCCCAGACTTGCTTACTGGGCAGCTGCCTCTGTGTGCACACGGGATCCTCGAATTCAGCGTATGCAGAGGTCACTGCCCCTGTCTGTCGTCCCTGGAGGTCTAGTACTCCTCTCGTGCCCCTTACTTGGTGAAAGCATCATGATTAGGGACAGGGCCCTGTCGCTCCAGTCGTCCTGGTAATTACTGACAGTAGCTCCTTCACTCTCGTGTCTTGCTTTTGAGGATAAACTATGAGCTCAGCTTTATTCTTACCCACCCACCTGCCCATCACAGAAACCCGCAGGTCGTTCTGCCTTTCACCTCCCCTGTGCGGGACCCCTGTCCCTCCACAGTCACCAAGCCCTGTGGATTGAACCTTCCCTGCATCCCTCAGATCTAGGCCATGATTTGCACCCTTAGCTATACGGCTTCAGCAGGGTGCTCTCCCTGCCTCGAGTGTCCCTTTACTTCCATTCTTCCCCCCATACAGCCAGAGAGACCTTCTTGAAGTGCAAATTGATCACATTCACCAGCCTCAAAGTCAAACCATGACACCTCCCCCTCCCCAGCTTGGCTTCAACATAGAATCCAGACTCCACCCCAGAGGCCCTGAAGCTTCCGTGGCCCCTCCCGGCATGGCTCTGCCCCCTCCCAAGCATCAGCCCTCATTGGGTCACCTGGCTCCCCACCTATGCCCTCTGCCTGTTCTGTTCATCATCCACAGTTCGGCTTGGGGTCACCTCCCCCTGGAGGCCTCTCCTGATTCCGGCTGAGCTTGGCTGCCCTCATGGTACCCACGGCTCCTCTGTCTCACCAGGGACACCAGCATCCCACCTTTGCCGTACACCTGTCTGGCTCTCCACCTAGACTGGGAGCTCTACGGTGCCATCTTTTCCCTTTGATTTTCAGCACCAACATGTTGCCGGTGTGTTCAATAAATATCTGCTAAGTGAACCATTCCATGTCCCTAACACCACATCCGTACCGACTGCCATCTCTGGAGCAGAGGGGCCTGCGCTCGGCTGCTCCCACATGCACACACCCTCTGTGGCCCAGGTGCCTGCCCCGCGGCCTATCTTCCCCGGACGAGCGCATCTGCACACCCACCAGGGCTGCCCAAGCCAGCATGAGCCCGGGCATCCGGAGCCCTGGGTCCCGTCTCCGCTAATCATTTGGTGACCACAGCACCCCCCACTTTTCTCCGTGTGTGTAAAGAGAAGGGTGTGGGTGGCTGGTGAGCACTGAGGAGATTGTGACTCTGTCGCATGGGAGGCCTCCGGATTCCAGGCCTGCATACAGTTGGCGTCGAAATCTGTGTCTCTACCTTGGGCCCACAGGGCAGGGAGGTGGCCCCCGGGAGGCAGCAACACAGACACTGCAGTCGCAGGGGGGTCTGGGGACGTGCCCGCCCCACCAGGCAGAGGACACTGAGTCACCTGCTTCTCTAGGGAGGAGACACAGGGCCCAGCCGAGCCTGACCAGCCTGACCTGAGAGCTGAGGGACAGCAGGACAGGACCCCTGCGGTCTTTGTTCCTTTCCTCGAATGCAATGCACATTCCCCACTTAGAGGCAATTTCTTCATTTCGAAAGGATTCCAGCTGCTTAGATTCAAGGTGAAGAATAAGCCCTAAGTCGAGAAGCTTCTCAGGGGCCTTACAGCTTTCATTGGCTTGAGAAGGAATGTATTTTAAGACGTTTGCCTCTTAACGTTTGTCAAAGTGCCTGGGGAGAAAGCTTCCTCTCACTTCAGCAACACCTCTCTCAGCGCTCAGCAGCTGTTGGCACGGGGACCCTGCATATTTCCCTGCACCGCTTTGCTTTCTCAGGAATCCACCTGAATGCCTCCTTCTCTCCCCGCTTCCCCCTTCCCGGCTCCTAGCCCATGCCCACCCTGCGTGGAGGGGAGACTAGTGCTGGCCCAGGGGCCACCAGGCTCAGCAACTTTCCTTCAGAGGCCCCAGGATGCCCAGCAGCTTAAAGGGCAAGCCGCTGGGCTCGCCTGTCTCCTAGCTCACACTCCGTGAGGTCTCCTTCCGTCTGCCATCCATCCATCCATCCATCCATCCATCCATCCATCCATCCATCCATCCAAGCACACACCCACGTGGTCACTCAGTCAGTCCACATGGGGTCTGTGATGCTGGTAGGGGCTGCAGGTGGTTCAAAGACACATAACGCACGGTCGTGTTGGAACTTGGTTGAATCTGTGCATGTGCGACCACAACACAAAACAGAAAGAGGTAAGAACTGGGATTAGGGGGGAGAGGACATTCAACATGCTCTGAAAAGGTAGAGATCAGCCAGGGATGGGAGTGGGTCCTAGAAGGAAGCAGTCAGGGAAAGCTTCTTGGAGGAGGAAGCATTTTGGTATCTCAGAGGATAGGGTCCAAATACGAGAAAGTGACTTGAATAAAAGGTGTGGAGACAGGAGGTGCAGAGGCACTTCCTGAGCTCACTGTTCCCCTCCTTTCCAGGGCCTGGAGATTTGCTTGGGACGGGTGGGGTTTGGCCTCCCTGGGCATGGCCCCTGGCAGCCACAGGGGCATTGCTTTGATAACCTTTGAAGGAAGGCCCTGTCCCCGCACAGCCAGCCGGTCACCAACCTCTTGCCTTTTCCCGTCAGTCGCTAGGACTCAGGCTCCCCTGCCCCCGCTTCCGAGGAGCCCTGTTCCTGGTCATACCCTCCTCCCCACCAACTTCCCCAGCCATCCCCTCTCTGGAGGTGTGTGTGTTCCCTCTACCCCGGAGAGGAAGCTGCAGCCGCCGTCTCATTTCTCACTGTCCCTGGCCTGTCCGCACCTCCACGCCACCACCTTCCTGTCCTAGGAAAGCGTCCCCTCTGCAGGACCCCCACTCAGCCAGCATCCCAGTGTCTACCTGAGAGTCCTCGCCAGTGGGGCAGACCTGGATTACACCCTGGCTCTGCACTCGGCCCGCTCCCTTCCTTCCGCAGGCGCTTCTCTTGCTTTTCCTACCCGACACCTGTGCCCTTCTGATAACTGCCGCTTGCTTCTCCTTGGGGGAGCCTTCCTCTTCTGCTCTCAGCCCCTGTAGGTGAAGTGGGGCTGCCCCGGGTCACCGTTTGGTTCAGGGATCGGGCATGCTACCCGAACAGGACGAATAAATCTTGGGACTTTTAGTGATTGGAAAGGGCCAACTATTCCCCCTGGGACGGATAAGCAGTAAAAAGAAATCTGAAGCCGACCATTTCTGTCACCACACACAGGTCTATCACACGTAAAACCAGCACAGAAAAAAGAAGAGAAAATAGAAAATAGATTCCTGGTGACATCATTGAGCCCTGGGCTCAGCCACGCCTGAAGTCGTCTCTGGAGTTCTCAGTATGTGAACCACTCGCTCATGTCTTCTCTCTTTTTTCTGTGCAGCTGGTGTGAGGTGGCCCTTGTCACTCGCCACTAACAGTCCCAAGTGAAGAAAAACTTGCAGCGTCGATGAGGGAATGAAATGACCGTGAATAGTTACAGCCCAAAGTAGGTACCACCGGACGGATGAAATTCGACATCTCAAAGGTCGAATTTCCATCACGTCCAGTCACCGTAGCAGAAATGCCACTTTTTCTTTCTTTCCACCCCATCACTCGGACCCAGCTGTCTCTGGTCGCATCTGCCGTCCTTGGCTTTCTTAATCATCGCTCTGTGTGTCCTTCCTAAAGTCCCCCACACCCCACCTCCGGGCTGCGACGGGAGGGGAGACGCCAGGATCTGGAGTGGGGAGATCTTCTCTGCGTTATGCACCCACCTCCCAGGACAATCAGTGTCGACTAAACTGAATTCAACGCGGAGACTTTGCAAACTTGCTTCAATCTTGTCCCTCCCCAGGACACTGTCTGCTCAGAGAAGTCTGCCCTGCCATCTAGTGGGGACGCGCAGCCATTCCGCCTGGACCGGATGCCTCTGCTGAGAATCCCTCCTGGGCCGGTCTCCGGGCTGTGAAACCGCCGGGTCCAACTTCCTCACTCCTCAGGCCACAAGCCCGAATTAAGGGTGACCCGACAGCCCCGTCCCCTGGGGCGGCATTACACCCTTCTCTAGAGGACCGGGCTTCTGCCCTGCTGTGGCAGCCTTCCCCCTCCTGTTCCCCGAGTTAGAATCACAGCAACCTACGTCCCTCCTGCCTGTCCACGTGTGACCCAGGCCAGGGGTCTCCAAGAGGAGGGCTGACGTGTGCGTGTGTATGCATGTGTGTGAGGCTTGGGAGGCTGGAGGGAGAAGAGGCCGAGCAGGTCTCCTCGCTATTTGCTGGCTCGGCCTCCCAGAAAAGAAGATGTTACAGCAAACTTGAGAGCCGGTCGGTGTTTTTCGTCCTCGGACTCATAAATGGTAAAACGTATCACAATTTCTTTGTTCTCGAATAGTGAAAAACAGTTCAAGAAAGAAAGAAAAATCTATTCCTCTGCCTCTGAGTCATCTAGGGGACCCCTAACCCTGGTTATCTTGCTCAGCCTGTGCTGTCACCAGACTGTGGCCAGTCCATGACACCACGCACAGAGGGGACCAGGAGGCTGGCCTCGCTGTGCATGTGGTCATTCCCTGACCATGACCTTCTGTTTCCACCCACAGTCCTTGTGCCTGGGTTGACAATGACACCTCCTACTAAAACAAAGCAGAAAATCACCTTCTACCCCCAGTGCTTGGGGGGTTCAATCCGGCTCAGGAGTCAAGGAAGAAACGGTGACCAGGACGCTGGAGTAGCTCCCCCAGGCCATGGCCTGGCCCCTGGGAGCAGCAGCTACCAGCCCCACTGCCCACTTCCATGGCCATTCCCCAGGTTTACTATAGCCCCAAACCAAGGGAACCTTCCAGAACAAGATAATACCGATCACTTCCCAGTAAAAGAAATAGTTATTTCCAATTCCTAAATGCTTCAATTTCTTTCAGACAACTTTGGGCAATCCTTTGAGCCCGTTTCATATTGCAACGACCAAGAGTCAGGACGCACTGACCTCTGCTGGTTTAACCTGCAGGAGAAGTGCTGCCCGTTACAGACTCGCTCCTCCCCTTGCACCCACAGAAAGGATTCTCCAGAACCCCTTCTTTCTTCCTTTTCTCTTCAGCCTCCAAAGCATGCCTTAGCTGGTCTCCACAATGAATGACTATGGGGCCAGGCTTGGGGGCTGAGGGACGACAGGAGCAGGGAAAGGCCTTGGCCGTAGCCCCCGAGCCCCAACAAAGCTCCCAGGCTGCAACCCTCCCACCCACTCCAACCTCCTTCAAGGCCATGGTGCTGCTCTGTGGAAGGCACATACTTATGACAACAGCCATCTGTTACCACCAGACCCGACCCAGATGGCTATGCACTCAGCTTCTAGTCTCTCAGACGAGAAAGTTCAGAGGCAAACTGAGACCCACAACTTCCCCCACTCCCGGCCAGACCCACCCACTCACCTCTACGGCCCCCGGGAACTTGACTGTCGGCTGGGGCCAGCGAGTGATCTTCTGTCTGTAGTCGTCGCAGTCAGGAATATACATGCAGCCGATGTTCCCCAACTCGGGGTAGAAAACTTCGAGGCCCCTACGGGAGAGGGAGGTGGTTGGCCCACATCAGGGTTTTAGGGGAGCCTTGGATTCATGAGGCTTCGGTCTAGCACTGTTGGGGATGTAAAGTCAAGTGGGATTGAATCCTACTAACTAGTAGTGTGACCCGTGTGTGGCCTACGAGTTACTCGACCTCGTTGCCTGCCTCGGTTTAGTCACCTGTGAAATGGGCACACTAATAATATCTACTTACAGGGTTGGTGCGAGGAGTAAAGCAAGGGATCGATCAATGTTTATAGCAGGGCCTGGCCGGTCATCAGAGCCCAGGAAGTGTTCACCACCAGCAATATTTACTTTTCAAAAAGCACTTGCATTCATAGGCAAATTCAGTCAGCTTCTTTAAAACAGGATTGAGTTTATGAGGATAACATTTACAAAATACTTTCCGAGGAGGTTATTATGTAAAGAAAAGTTTAGCAAGTTAACACAGCCTCCTTCATGGGCACAGACTGTTCCCTCCCGACGTAATTAAGATGCTCCCAGGGCTTGGAAATCCCACCATTAAAATCATCCACTTCTTCGGGTTAAGCATTGCCCGTACCCTAGGCTCTCAACCTACGATTTGCCGCACTTTCAAAATGCAAATCTCTCTCAGGGGGTAAAACATCTAGTCATTAGGACTGTAGTACGAACTTATTTATCGACTTTCTCCCCGAGGAGAAGGGCCTGCACAGCATGTGTACTCCGAGACTCAGGCTTAGTGGGCGTGCTGTTCCCACAACGCCACCAGAATTAGCCTTAAGGGCTCATCTGTATTCAAAACTCAGGGATGAAAGCCAGGCTTTCAAATAGGTATTTAGAAAAAAAAAAAAAAAAAAAACCACCTTTGTGCCAATTTTCTTTTTTTTTTTTTTTACTTGCCTCTTCCTCCCTGCCCTTCTGTCATTTATTTTTATCATGAAGGCCCAGGGTCTGTACGGTTTTATCAACTGGTGGCACTAATTCAACCGACAGGAATGTCCAAATTGGGGTGCAGGGGAAGAAGACTAGATTCAACGCAGACAGCTCAGTTGTGACACAGCACGGCCGTGAAATACCTCAATGGTGTTATAGCTCAACTATGAGGCTGCAAGGTCATGAGGCCACCCTGAGTGTGAGGTGGCCTTGCCCCTATAGAGAACTCCGCTCCCCTCAGGTGAGACAGCTTCACGTCCAGCCCAGGAGAAACACAGTCTTCACTGGAAAAGGAAAATGTGCCTTCGAAACCCCCAGGGGGACCGGCTTATGTAGAGAGAAGTCCCTGCCCCTGGCCTCGGATGGGTCCCTTCTCATGCAGACGTGGACTCCAAATCCTCAAAGTGTAATTGGTCCAAAGAGCACTGTCCTGATTGGTCGAAATGGAAATTCTTTGATTGGTGGGTGAAGACGTTAATGAGGACAGGGCCTTGCTGCTCCAGAGCGATGGGGAAGGTCTCAGTCCTATTGGCTGACATTCACTTCCAGCAGCTCCTTGGTAAGGGCCGGCTCCTTTTAGTACGCGGGCTGCTGGAGCCAGCCCGGTGGTATCGGGCTTGGCCTAGACTTCAGGGCGAGCGGGCACTTTAGTGCAGGCTGAAGTGCAGCTTGCAGGCTGGTATGAGAGGCCCCTGTCTAGCAACAGCCGCCCAGCTGTGTTTATAAACTGAAGCTGGGTTGGCCACCATGAACCCTTCTCAACAGGAACATTCGTCCTCAAGGTCTACGCGCTGAGGATGATCCCCTGAGAGAAGGGGTGGGCCCCCAGCCTTTTCGAATAGTCCAGCGTGGCTGAGCGGCTCCACGGCCGGCCAGTGGTCACCAGAGCTGGCTGCAGATCTCTGCGGGGAGTGACGCCTGAAGGGAACCCAGGGAGAATATAATTTGGGGGAGTGGAACTGGAGGGGGAGCTCCCAACCTCAGTCTGAACCTCTGAAAAGGCAAGAACGGCTTCCTGGATGAGAGCCTCACATTCTCCCTCCAGCTGCCAGCCTTCCAGAGGCTTCTGAGATCCCGCCTTAGGCAAAGGCACAACACCTGGCAGACGCAAAATTCAGCACCCCAGTGCCAGGACTCAGGCCACCTGAGGAGGGACAGTTTACCGTAGCCACTTAGCTGAACCGCCACCGGCTTGCTGAGAGAACTTGGTTCTTTCAACTCTTCCCAAGATGGCCACTCCTTTTGGATGGCATGGCTTTAAGAGCGTTTAAAGAGTGTTTAGAAGGTGGGTTTTCCTTTATCTTTGCAGCAGCCTTTAAAGGACAGTTCGGTTCGTTTCTGTCACAGCTTCCTGCGCTGCAGCTAGTGAGACCTGAGGCCGAGAGAGGGAACCCTCTGCTGACAGAGACGTGGGGATTCAGCACGTGGCACGGAATTGGGGCAGTGAGGAGGGAAACTGAGGACCAGAGGAGCCTTCCTTAGGGAACAAGCAGGTCCCCTCTTTTTGTCCTGGTGAGATTGTTACGAATGCTAAAATTGTTAAGCAAAATCAGCAAGTTGCTGTCCTAAAGCCGCAGAGTGCCCTGGCAGGGTACATGCCAGGGGCCTGGGGCTTAGATCTGTGCCTTCTCTTTCCAGCCCGTCACACCCTGCCAAGCCAGAGTGCAAAGCCCTCATGTCGCTCCACACAGCAGGACAGGCCAAGGGGCACGTGTGAGACTCTGCCTCATTTAGCAGTTTTACCAAAGGCTGGGACCAGAACACAGAAGGCACATTCATTAGATTTGCGAAGG
Organism: Cynopterus sphinx; assembly: GCA_030015415.1. Lineage (NCBI taxonomy): Eukaryota > Metazoa > Chordata > Mammalia > Chiroptera > Pteropodidae > Cynopterus > Cynopterus sphinx. The sequence continues at coordinate 45,997,943 of CM057390.1, read as the reverse complement.
GCACGAAGCTGATAGCTAACAATTCAAGATGAGTAAATTGGCCTAAAAGACATGCACAGGCCCGAGATGAACTGAATCAAAAATCCGACGTAGTAAGAATAGGCTTTAAAATTCGAATTCCAGTTCCGAACCCTCAAAGCTGCCATCTTCCTGCGGGAAATGCCCTTCCCATTCGTGGTGCACTTTGATGCACATCTAATCTCTATCCTGAGATCGGGGGCATCTTTTGGTCTCCTGACAAGACGAGAAGAGAGAGAGAGTGGGGAGAGGTGGGGACTCTGGTCCCAGCCTGGCCGTAATGGGAAACTGCAGAAGGAACCAGAGGCAAAGGAAATAGCATTTACTGGGCCACCAGCATAGCTCAAATGCATCCTATACTATGATTCCATTTCATACAACAATACCTCGAAGGAGCTCGTGTCATTATTCTCATCTCTCAGATGAGTCAACTGAGGCCCAGAGAAAGCCAAGAGAAAACTGAGAGGGAGAGGAGGGACATAGGTGTGGCTGGCAGTGTCTAAAACACCCCCAAATGACCCCCATTCCCCTTGTGTTCTCCCCTCCCCTTGAGTGCGGGCTGGATTCTGTGACTTGCTTCCACCAAAAAGAATAAAACAGGAGTGATAAGATGTCACTTCCAAGATTATAAGGAGACGATGGCTTCTGCTTGGCGTCCCTCTCGCACATGCTCTCCCTCTCTGGGAGAAAGAATCTGGCTGCTAAACAGCCCCACGGCAAGGGACCGAGGCCTGTCGCAGCCATGTGTAGGGAAATCAGAAGGAGAACAGCCCACCCTGGCCAGTCCGTCCCTCAGATGAGACTGCATCCTTGGCCAACAGCTTGACTGCAACCTCCTGGGAGACCCTGAGCCGGAGATGCCCGGCTGAGCCATGCCCAGAGGAAATGTGAGACATTAAATGGGTGCAGCTCTCAGAACGGGTGATTTGCTGGGCAGCACCAGAGAGTGATGACGAAGGCCTTGTCTGCACTTTCCGGGGACCACACGGCTTCCTCAGGGAGTCACTCAGCTTCTCCGGGCTTCAGTTTGACCCTTGGGCATCGTAAGGATTGGATCTGAGAAAAGCGGCTCCCCCGTGGCACCTATGGAACCGGCCTGGAGTTCCAGCCGCCCGAAAGCGAGAAAGGAGATGAGGTTGACATCGTGGAGGCATGAGGGGGCTCAATGGACACCCTCACCCACCACTGTGTGGTTCTCAGTATGCAAGTGTGGGTGCCACACGTAGAAGAGAGCAATGGGTCTGCCTCCAACCGAACCTTCCTGAAAGAGGTGGACCAGAACGAAAGTCCACGGGGAGGAATTGAAGGGTGGAGGTAGGTGCCCGGGTTACAAGGGCTGCAGGAGTAGGCGAGCCCTTTGTTATTCTGGAAGAGCTTTTCTCTTAATGTTTTCCAGCCCCTGTCACTGTACAGAAAATGCCTCCTTTTGTAGATCAGTACCTTGAGGTATTGAGTCCTAAATTCAAAAATTTCCCATTAGGCTCAAAATAGCCACACAAGGAGTAGCTTCTGGGGGTGGGGGTGTCTCTTAAAGATCAGAGGCCTGAGCCGAGCAGGTTTCTTGGGGAGTGAGCCCCAGCACGGGAGGCCCTGACTCCTCGTCGGGGGTCTGACATGTCCATGGATGTGCTCACATTCAGTGACGACCTCTGACAAACGGAAATCTCCAGCGGGGATGGAGACGAAGCTTCCCTTTTGCGACCATGATTTACCACCAGAAGCCATTCCCTGGCATACAACTTCAGTGTGGTAAGTCCATGTTGCTCAAACTGGGGGTGTGCTGGTGAGTTCCAGGGAGTCCTGGGAATGGCTTCTGCCGTGGTCTGAATGTCGTTCGTGTCCCCCTCCACCACAAAATTCCAGTGTTGAAATCCTAGCCCCCAACGTGATGATATTTGGAGCCGGGGCCTCCAAGAGGTGCTCAGGTCACGAGGGTGGTGCCCTCACGAATGGAATTTGTGCCCTTATAAAAGGGACCTCGGAGACATATCTCGTTCCTCCCGTCATGTGGGGGCACGGTGAGAAGACACTCGCCTATAAACCAGGGAGCTGGTCCTCAGCGGACACTGAACTCCCCACACCTTGATCTTTACTGTCTCCACCTCCAGAACTCCGAGAACTAAACTTCTAGGATTTATAAGTCCTATCGTCTGTGGCATTTTGTTTCAGCAGCCTCAATGGACAAAGATGGTCCCCCACCCCTGCCCCCGTCCCGACTTCACTGGAGTTTGAGAAGCTCCAGGCCCTGGAGGCTCGAATGCCCACTCTGCCACCTGCCAGCCGTGTCAGCGCCATGGGCAGGGGATTCTCCGGGGTCCTCTTCTGCCACATGAGCATGACAACAGTGACTGGGAAGGTTTGTGATAACAGTGAAATGAGTCAAAAGAGTCTAAAGTACCCGACAGGTGCCCAGAGTGACACATGCCCCCCGCCCCACCAGCTTCTAGCACATGAACATCCGCAGGGCAGAGCCTAGGGCAGCGGGGGCCGGGACAGCCATCTCCGGTCACCACACACATATGATCACATCCGATGTGACACAGAAAGGCGCAGAGGCACTCCATCAGGGAGCTGTAATTGTGGCCCGGCCCTGCCTCGCCCTGGCCCCGCTGACCCCCTAGCCCCGAGGGCTGGACCTTCTTCCCACAAGAGTCAAAAGCCTGCCCCCGGGGAAGGCTCTGCTCAGCAGAGCAGTTAGCGGGTCGGCGCCGCCTGTGAGAGGCAGCCACGTCCCTTCTTTCTCCCACGTGGGGTTTGCATTTGACCAGGGTTTTAAAAACGTACCGATGGGGGCAACATTTGTGTTGGCTTTTTTCTCTGGATTCAGCTACCTGACTTTTTAAGGGCGAACATGTATTTCATCTTTCTAAACGTAAAGTTTGTGAGAATTCAAATGTTCCCAAGAAGACGGGGTAAGAAGTAGCTCTTCCTCCCTCTCTCACTTCTGATGGTTTCGGTGGGAAGACGAGCCGGCCTAGGGGCTGGCAGCAAAGCGGCCTGGGCAGCCCTCAGGATGACCCACGAGTCTGGCAGGACAAGTAAGACTGGCTCTTCGAAATGACAGTCCGTGAGGAGAGAGCCGAACTCCGACACAGAGGGGAAGCAGTTCCAGCCTCTTCTCTGGGCAATGATCAGTGGCCACACACCCCTGAAAGGCCTGCGTGTCCCAGCGCTGCTGGGGCCTTGTCACTGAAAAGCCAACAACCAGCTCTCACACAGGGAGGAGCCAAGCACACACCTGCTACCAACTGCCACTTTTCTTTAAAATGCCACTTTGTTGAGGGGGGAGGGAGCATTCTAGGCTGTAGGGAGGGATGGTCTCTTGGGGTCCCAGCAGAGAGGGTAAGCCAGTCCCAAAGGGATCTTTAGGTTTGGAGGCCCTGGGGGAGCCAATCATATCCATATACCCTCTGGGTCCCGGGAGAGCAACCCCTGAAAGGCAGGAGCCTGGCTCAAATTCCTTTCTTCAATGACATCCCCCATCAGGGTGGTCTCCGGAGTTGGCGCATGCTGTTTATCCCCAGAGGCTGCCTTAGGAGATGTGCTCCTCGGTTCTGGAAACACCCTTCCCTGGGACCTCTGCCCAGTCGCCTTCTGGGGCCCCACCAGCCTTACTTGCAGAGAACGGCATCGGTGTCAGACAGGGCCTCGTACACACACGAGTCATCCTCCAGGTTTCCCGTGACCACCATCATGAGGCCCAGAAACAGGGGTGCCATCACCAGCCTCATTGTCCAGCCCATGGTCACCTGGAACAGAAGGAGCCTTTAGAGCTGGTAGACCCTCTGCAGGAGGCACCCTTACCACCCTGCACGCTCCGACTCTAGGGGCCCACCGGGTGCCACAGAGATCTCTGGTGAGCAGAGGGAGAAGGGTAGGCGGCTGCCTGGGCTCCGGCAGCTAGTCTGCCACCTGGACACAAATGCCTCAGGAGGACCTGGGCCTCCTCCAAATTGGACTCAGTTTGCAGTCCTGGCTGAGGCCCCTCCTTTGTCAGGCTCCACTGTCACTCCAGACCTGGCTGCAAGGGCCTCGGGCAGGCTGCAGAGCAGAGGTGCTTATATAAGCCTCTCAGCGCAGCTCCGCGTCCTGCCCCCGCCACTTGCCCCGTGTGTGTTTGGTTGGCCAAGGGCCAGCCTGCTCCTTCGGCGTTACGGCAAATTCTGGGAAGCCAGTGACCCCAGGCTCCTGGCTGGGGGACGGTCCTGGGGTGCTTGCAAAAGCCTGACCTTGGGTGTTTTGCCAGGAGCAGAGCTTTGGCGGGGCCGCGTCCCTTGGATGGCTCCGCTTCTCTTGCCCACAGTTCCTCCACCACCTGTCTTGACAGCCTCAGGGCTGCCTGATGGTGGGTGAGCTTGGACACAGTGATCTGGTGCAGGGGGGCCTGGTGCACATGGGGTACAGCTGCCCCAGCCCCGAGGCCACCTCTGAAGAGCCAGCTGAGGACAGAAGGGCCTGTTCGACTGCACCGGTGCTGAACTCAGCACTCTCCCAGAATAGCAGTCTCTGGAGAAGAAGGCCAGAGCCGCTAAGGAAGGGGGCAGGTCGCACCAGCTCTGCTCTGGGGGGAGGGGGTGGGGGCCTGGGGCTGAGCCACAGGGAGCTCCCCAGGAAGCAGGCCTGTGGGAAAGAGTGTGCGGGACTCTGACTGGAACCGGAGAGGGCAGGGGAAGGTCAAAGGTGGTTCTCCCAGAGCCTTTCCTATTGGTCTGCTTTCTGTCCTCTTTGAGAGAGGGGTGTGGGGTCTATGGGGGATGCTCGACCAGCAGGGAACTGAGGACTCCTGGGTTCTGTTCTGAGCTCCTTCAGGCTGCTGACGCTGGGGTGCGGGCACTATGACTCTGTAGAATGTACCACTCCCCGCTTTTAAGAATAAGTCACATGACCGCGTGGCCCCTATGCCTTGCTAAGTAAGATGAGGTCGTAGCTACAAAGCTCATTCAGCCAGATCTTTCGAGAAACTATTTTCTGTATCGTTTGCTTTCCGGTTCAATTCCCACTTCAAGGATTCCAACTTCAAGCAGAAATCCCTTCTTTGGGGCTACAAATTAAACACACTCCTCAATAATGAGACTCCCTGAAGTCTGACGAGGCCTTCCCCACAGAGAACTCATTGCAAAGATCTCCCCACTGGAAAGTGTCTCCTGGTGGCTTCCTCACACGTCTATTGTGAGAATGACATGAAATGAATTATTTAAGGCCCTTAGTGAGGTACCTGGCAACTAGGGTGTGCTCAGTAATTGATAGATGGCCTAAGTATCCTTCCTCACATCCATCCATCCATCCACCCATCCATCCATCCATCCATCCATCCATCCGCAATCCATTTCACCAACAAGTATTGAGCACCTCCCTGTGCCAGTCCTGAGGTAGAGGGTCTCTGTCCTCATAGAGCTCACGGGACAGTCAGAGCCAGAGGACGATGCTGCTGGAATGATCATCCAAGGCTAAGAGAACCTCGTCTTTAGAGCAGTGGCCACGAGAAGGGCCGAAACTTCCGTGGGGGCCAACGGACCTTAGCACCAGCAATGAATGTCCGTCCGGGGGTCGGAGGGGATCCTCCGTGCAGGGTTGCTCCTGGTGAGCTCACTCACTGCAGCAATTCCTCCTTACTCGGTGTGTGTTAGGCTTTTATCGCTGAATCCGCATGGTGCTCCTCTGAAGTGTGGGAGACCGAGGCACAGAGAGATGAGCAAACCTGGACCTCGGTCACACAGGCAGTGAGTGATCCACCTGGGATTGGAACCCACAGCATCTGGCTCCAGACTCCATGATCCTTAACCGCTCTGCTCTGCTGCTCCCTCTCGGGGTTCTGCTCTAACCTCACTTGCTCCCCACCCCACACCCTATTCCCTTTGTTCTTGAAATAAGGCCCAGAATCTTCCACGTCCCCGACAATCTCCTGCCCAGATCTGACTCTTCCTGCCTCTCTAGCCATCTCTCTACTTTCTGCTGCTCAGTGGGAACTCCAGCTTGTCCCTCAAGCTCCTTCCTGCCCCCAGGCCTGTGACCCACTCCACTTCCCACCCCTTTCTGGTGGAGAATTGAACTGGAGAAACTTACTCTGATCCCCAGGCTCCATTAAATTCCAGTTATACGGGATCAGAGACCTTTACTTCTTTGCTTATTGTTCTTCTACGAATTCTTTTGTAATTATTTGCTTAGTGATTCGCTTATAGCTCCAGGCAGCCCCAAGTCTGCAACTAGCATTCCAAGGGCAGTCCCTGGTGTGTCCAGATGCTTAATAAATTCTTGTCTGAATGCCTGACAAACTCTCCACTTCTGTTTCTGAGAGCCCTTCTTTTCACTTAACAGCTCTTAACTCTCTATAAACATCAGTAGGAAACTAACCACGCAGGTTGGCGCCCGGCCCTGGGTCCCTTTTGCTTATTTACCTAACCTTCTCTGGCTTGTTTTCACACAGAGAGATCTGACGGAATGCAGCGGTTCTTGGTATTTTCGAATCTGATCTTTCTCTTGGGGATGTCACAGGACTTCACTTCATACTCAGAGTCCCAGATCTAGAAACCATGGTCAAGCTGGAGAAGGCGCAGATCTTGCTTCCCATCACCAGCCTGTTTTGCTCAGGTGCCTCATCCTTCAGTCACCTGGGCTGAGGTGCCTCAGGCCCTCTGGACCCTGGCTGCTGAGCTGGTACTCTCAGAATTCGTGATGCTCCCTCTCCTCCCTTTAGGCCTCCTGTACCTGACACCCCCAATCACTGCCCATGTGTCACCTCCTTTCATCCAGACACAGACGCTTATACTTTCCCTTCCTCCTAAATTTTCCCACTCTGCCCTCTGGAGTCTCTGAACTGCCATGACCAAATTCCCCCTAGATGCCAGGTTGGAATCTCAGTCCCCCTCACCTACACGGAGGGGAGAGGGGCTGAAGGTCAAGTCAATCATCAGTGGCCAAAGATTTAATCAACTACACCTATGTAGTAAAACTTCCATAAGAATGGGGTTTGGAGAGCTTCCACGGTGGTGAACACACGGAGGTTCAGGGAAGGTGGCACGTCCTGAGATGTGACAGTTCTGTGTCCCTTCTCACATGTCTTCCATCTGGCTGTTTCTGACTTATATCATTTTGTAATAAACTGGGAATCTCATAAGGAAAATGGTTTTCTGAGTTCTGTGAGCTGCCCTACCAAATTAATCAAATCCGAGAAGGACAGTCGTTGGAAACTCTAATCTATAGCCAGTAAGTCAGAAGTCCAGGTGATAGCCTGGATTGGAGATCGGCATCTAAAAGTGGGGGTCAGTCTTGAATGACTGAGCCCTTAACTTGTGGGGTCTGATGCTGTCCTGGTAAATTGTGTCAGAAGGTCCAGTTTTACTCTGTTGCAGGTAGCTATCCAGTTGTTCCAACACTATGTGCCCCCAGAACTAGGAGAAAATAAATTTCTTTTGTTTAAGCTACTCAGTCTATTTGGCTAAACAAACCCTGAAAAACTAACACGCTTGTCTTGTTCCTGAGCTTCGGGGAAATTTTTCAGTCTTTCACCATCGAGGATGATGTTAGCTATGGGTATTTCAAATATGTTGTTGGCAGGCTTGGCTTCTCCGGAGGCCTCTTTCCTTGGCTTGCAGATGTTTGCCTTCTCCCTGTCTTTCCTCGGTGCATGTGTATGTTTTGTGTCTCTTCGTACGTCCAAATTTACACTTAATACCAGGATGCCTGTCAGATTGAATTAGGGTCTATCCTGATGGTTTTATTTTAACTTGATCACTTTTTTAAAGGCTCTATCTCCAAATACAGTCGCTTTCTCAGGTATTGGGGTTAGGGCTTCGACACATAAATTTTGGGAGGACGTGATTCAGTCCATGGCAATAAAGATGCCCACTTTCACTACTGCTAGTCAACACACTGGAAGTTCTAGCCAGAGAAATTAGGCAAAAAATTAAAAATTTAAAAAAAATAAAGAGGCAAACTGGAAGGGAAGAAGTACAATGATCTCTGCTGCAGATGACATGAGTTTATGTGTAGAAAACTCTAATGCTTCAAACAGAGCTAAAAAGTGAATTCAGCAAAGTTGCAGGATACAAACTCGACACGCAAAAATGAGTTGCATTTTTATACAGTAACAATGAACAATCTGAACAGAAATTAGGAAAATAATTCCATTTACAAGAGCATTAAAAAGAATAAAATACTTAGGAATTAACTAACAAGGAGAAAGATTTGTACACTAAAAATTACGAAGCTGAAATAAATTACACTTATAAATGGAAGGACAGGCCATCTTCATGGATTAGAAGACTTAATGTTGTTAAGATGTCAATACTACCCAAAGCAATCTACAGATTCAATGCAATCTCTATCAAAATACCAGTGATGCTTTTCACAGAAATAGAAAAATCCATCCTAAAATTCTCATGGAATCTCAAGAGATCCTAAATAACTAAAACAATTTGGAGGAGGAGAATAAAGTTGGAGGAATTGCACTTCCTGATTTCTGAAATTACTACAAAGCTGTGGTAATCAAAACAGTGTGGTACTGGAATAAAGACAGACATATGGACCTGTAGACTGGAATAGGGATCCCAGAAATAAATCCTTACATATATGGTCAAATGATTTTCAACAAGGGTGCCAAGAGCATTGAATGGTAAAAGGGCAGTCCTTTTAATAAATGGTTCTGGGACAACTGAATACCCACATGCAAAAGAATGACATTGGACCCTTACCTTACACCTTCTACAAAAATTAACTCAAAATGGATCAAAGACCTAAATGTAAGAGCTAAAACTATAAAATTCTTAGAAGAAAACATAAGGGAAAAGTTTCACAACATTGTATTTGTCCATGATTTCTTGGATGTGACACCAAAAACACAGACAACAAAATAAAAAAATAAATAAGTTGAACTTCATTAAAATTTAAACAATTTAGCATCAAAGAAATATATCAAGACAGTGAAAAGACAACTGCAGAACGAAGGAAAAAGGTTTGCAAATCATATGTCTGAAAAGAATTAATATCCTGAATAAAGAACTCCTGCAACTCAGAAACAACAAAATACACAATTCAGTAAAGAATGTGCAAAATACTTAAATACACATTTCTCCAAAGAAGATATACAAAAGGCCAATAAGCACATGAGAAGACACTCAACATTACTTGTCATTAGGGAAATGTAAATCAAAACCACAGTGAGATACTGCTTCGCACCCAGTAGGATGGCTATTACTAAACACACACAACATATACACACACACACACACAAAGAAAATAACAAACGTTGTAGAGGATATGGAGAATTTAGAACCCTCATACATTGCTGGTATGAATATGAAATGGTGCAGCCACTGTGGACAACAGTTGGGTGGTTTCTCAAAAAGCTAATCATAGAACTACAATACGATCCAGAAAATCTACAACTAGATATTCACAGAAATTTAAAGCAGGGACTGGGACGGATACTTATATGCCAGTGTTCACTGAAGCCAAACAGTGAGAACAATCCATGTGTCCGTCAACAGATGAATGAATAAACAAATGTGATATACATACATACAGTGGAATATTATTGAGCCATAAAAAGGAAGGAAATTATGATACATGCTACAACACGGACGAATAAAAACGTTTGGCTAAGTGAAATAAGCCAGTCACAAAAAGATAAATATTATGTGATTCCACTTATATAAGGTACTTAGAGTTGTCACAGTCAGGACAACAGAATGGTCGTTTCCAGGGTCTGGGGAAATGGAGGAATGGGGAGTTATGGCTCAATGGTTACGGATTATCTGTTGAGGTAATAAATGTTTCGGAAATGCAAAACGTAACTAAGGCCACTGAATTGTGCACCTAGAAATGGTTAAAATGGTAAATTTTATGTTAGATATATTTTAACACACACACACACACACACAAAGGAACTAGAATCCACTTTGGAACCACTGGCTTTATCCGCTCCCCTCACTGTATAGACAGCTTGGTCGGGCTGTGTAGCCTGCTCCTCGCCCTCCTGATGGGCTATGCTCTCTCCCACTGCAAGGCCTTAGCTGTTTTCCCCACAGACTGTCATTCTCTCCTGTCCCAGGACCTACCTACATGGCTAACTTCTGCTCACTCTTCAGTTGTAATTTCTACGTCACTTCATTCGGCGAAGCTTCTGGATGCCTTCTCATATCCACAGGCAGCATCTGCAATACTTCCTCCAGGAGAGTCTGTGCTGGGCTATTTTTACCTGCTGTTCGTTTGTGTTTGTCTACCACCAGCCTGTTACCTTTCTGTGGGAAGTACCTTGGGGTCCGGTGCCTTGATGCATCTGGCACCTGCACGATACCTGGGAAACTGAGCTCGGTTACCATTTAAAGGAGGAGGAAGATAAGGGAGGGTGGGGTGAACAGACCTCCTAAAGGATACACAGCGTCACCCCTAATAAAGTAACCTGTGGTTTACTTGAGCTTTAGGGGGGATATTTGCTTCTACCTCAAAAGTGTTCCTGGGAATTTTCCTTCCATTTTCATGCACGTATTTCATGAGGCCCAACACAGTCTCTGCCTGCCCCACAGTACTTTAACAGAGTAAATGTTTAATAAATGAATAAACGAGGATACACATTTAAAAATAGTATGTTGTAAACAAAAAATTCTGACATTTTGTTGTCTTTTGTATTTAAAGAACAGGAAAGAACCCTCAAACTCTCACAAACGCTTTAGTTATCAACTACTATGTGTTGCTTTTTGTGCACCTTCCGTAGCAGATGACCAAGTTGGAAATTATCTTGGAATGTAAAAGTATCAAAATTTAATTTCTTTTGTTGTTGTTTTGAGAAATGCCTGTTTTCTTTCTATCGTTGTTTGAGTTGTAGATCTTTACAGAAGATACAGTAATTGGTGGTGGTGATGGGGTGTGGGGTCTGTGGCAGAGAGAGCCTCACAGGCCCATTTTCTAGCAGTTACACTACACAAGAGTGAGGAGCCTGGGAGAGTGTCTGTGAGGTAAGTACAGCCCTCGGCTCCTGCCCCAACCACCCCGCTTAGCCAAGGGTTTTGCTTGACTCCGGCAGGAAGCTGGGGACCTGGGCTTCTCTCCAGGGACACAAATTCTCCTTTCCAGGAGACCTGCTGGTCTCACCAACCAATCATTGACTAATAAGCCCAGTCCTTTAGCTCTAAATTGTATGTGTTAACGAATCATTTCATTCACAGAATGGAAGGCTCCAGATGCACTATGAAATGGTGGCGTTTTTCAGGTCCATTTGCTCCGTGTCATCCTTGGAAGGTTAAATATTCTGTCTGCCCTCATGGAGTGAGAACTGAATTTAGAGCCTACCAAAGCTGGGTATTGATCCACTCCTTTCATGAAAAAATCCAATCTCTGGTTCTTTTCGCACGTCTAAGGATAGGAGGGAGCAAGGGATTCCTTTTCCCAGTGAATGGAAAATCAGGACCCCACAAAGGACAGAAACTTCCTAAGTCTGTTGTCTGAACTGAAAGCAGCGATGCTCATCCCAGCCAGTCCAGAACTCTAGCACTCAGAAATGTGCCAACGCGCCCTTTCTGGGAAAGGTAGATGCTCAGAGACAAGCATGCAGGAATTCCACAAATAGCCTCAAGTCATCAGAGTGAAGAAATCAGAAAAACCACCCTAAACATTAACCCCCTGAAGTTCTCCAGGCCACAGTTCCATCCCCATTCCCTCTGGCTGCTCGTTATGAAAAGTCCCTGCTTCATGCCTATGGGAAACAGCCCCTGTCACTTACCCAGAGAAGTGTGGGAGCTGTAGGGTGGTGGCTTTGGAGAAGGCGAAAAACCTGGCTGGTTTCCAGGCTAGAGAAAGTCGGTATCAAGTTACCTCCAGGATGCCCCGCCTTTGGGGCCCTTAAGGCAATCAGGGTCTTGGCAGTGTTGGGGGTGTGAGAGTGTTGGGGGAGTTTCCTGGAGTGGCAGGAGCAGAGGCTACAGCAGTTGGTCGTTGGGGAGGCAGTTGGAGAAAGTTCCAGAAAGTTCCAGGGAGGAGCTAAGATGTAGGGTGGGAGAGAATAGGAAAAGGAGAATGGGTGGGTTTTTGGCATTCCCCCTTCCAAAGATTCTAAGGAAAAGAGCAGAAACCACAGAGACGATTGTCTTACCATTTCTCCCAGCTTTCAGGATACGCTGTGGGGCAGGCAGAAGAGGCACTAGAGATGCACACAGAGAACGCTGCAAGGGATGGAGAGGGAATCTAATGAGACCAGAGTCCAGGAGAGAGACAAACAGCATTGGACCGTGTAGAGCAAAAGGCACATGGACACCAGCAGGAGAGAGATGGGATTGGAAACCTTATTAGGAATAGCTCAAGAGCCTGGAGCCTCAGAAGAGCACGGGACAATCCTAGTTCAAGTCCAGAGCCTGCCAGACCTGCCGAGACTCAGCAGCAGATGTTCTTCCAGAACGGGCAGCTGATGCTCCTCTAACAGGTGACCAATGCCAGGGCAAGTCCCTGGCTTTCAGGACCTGGGTTTCCTGCTGTGTTTTTATGGACTGCATCTGGGACCACAATCTCATTTTCTTTCTGGAAAATTCCTCCCAGGAAACTCAAGGAGTCGGTGGAAGCTCATACACTTCAGATTAAGTCAGAATCTCTGAGGGTCAGGCCTAGATATTAGTATTTTTAAGTGTTTCTCATGGGATTGTAATGACCAGCCAAGGCTGAGAATCACCGTATGAAATGTAGAGTTGTGGCAGGCACTTGCCAGATGACCAAGGTACAAAGACAAAAATGATGCAGACCCTCTCATTGAGCTCACAATTGAACAAGGAAAAGAGCATCAAGTCTACAGCCATGCCACCCTGAACAAGCCCAATTCCATCTGATCTCGGAAGCCAAGCAGGGTCGGGCCCGGTTAATACTTGGATGGGAGACCACCTAGGAAGACCAGGTGCCGTAGGCATAAAAAATAAAAAAGTAAGGGATTGTAAGCTGACAAGGTCCTTGCAAGGTACTTGAGGGCAACAAGAGTTGCCTTGCCTAAAATAAATAAATAAAGGAATGAATGAATGAATGAATGAATAGATAAACAAACAAACAAGCTGGTGTGGTATGCCCCTTTCTCTTGGAAACTGTCGTGAATAAATTCTTTTTTCAATGACATTGACCTCTCTGTGTCATCACTCGATATCCTCTATAAATTAAAGACCCATGGGTACAATCACGACAGAGGGTTTGGCTATCTTACAGGAGTGATGATCAAAGAAGTCTTTGAAAGAGGAACAGGAGAAGGATGTCCCATGTGCAAAGGCACTGAGGCCTGGAAGGGCCCCAGGTCCTGGTGGACAGAAGCAGGATGGAATCGCTGGAGCACTGAGCACAAGCGACCAAGTAGGATAGGGTGGGGACCGCATGTGGGTCTTAGGCTGGATCAGAGACTCTTAGGAGTAGCATGAGATGTCCCCTTTGACTTTGTCAAGCAGCTTTACAACATCCCCCAGAGCTGGACAGAACATAACAGAATATTCTACAGGGAGAAACTATGGCATGGTGAGGAGTTGATTGGTCCTTAAATAGAAGATTCCTTTAAAAATTAAGAATAGAACTACGATATGATCTAGCCATTCTTTTTGGTATTTACCTGAAAAATATGAAAACACTAATCCATAACAATATAGGTAACCCAATGTTCATTTCAGCATTATTCACAACAGCCAAGACATGGAAACAACCTAACTGTCCATTGACAAATAAAGAAAATAAAGAAAACGTGGTGTATGTGTACAAGGGAATAATACTCAGCTATAAAAAAGGTGAAATATTGCCATTTGCGACAACACGAGTAGCGCTTGAGAGTATTATTGCTAAGTGAAATAAGTCCGACAGAAAAGGACAAACACTATATGATTTCACTCGTATGTGGGATATAAAACAAAAAGTAACAAACAAACTGACAAAACAAAACACACTCACAGATACGGACAATAGCATAGTGCTTACCAGAAGGGTTGGCGGGGTTTGGTGGGGGATGAAGTGGGTAGAGGGGTTCAAATATATAAAAATAAAAGGAGACTAGACTTTGAGTGGTGAGCATATAATAGAGTACGCAGATGTAGAATTTTAATGTATAGCTGAAATTTATATAGTGTTATCGACCAATGTTACCTCAATAATTTTAATTTTTTAAAAGCCATGCCTTGCCAGGAAAAAGAAAGAGGTGATTTATGCACTTACCTTCTCTCCAACAGGCCCTCCTGGCCAACTGATATCTCATTTTGGCCTTTCGTGAGGTTAACAAGGTCAACGTGACCCTTCAGGCTGCCACCAAAGAGCCTACAAAAAGCCTCCTGGCCCAAAAAGCCTACAGGAAGAGAGAAAGAGTGCAGAACCAGGCAGGGAAGGCTTGTCCTCCTGAGGCAGAGCATGCACTTTGGGTCTGAGTCATGGCCTTGCCACCTTGGTCGAGTGTCTTCCTCTCCCTAGGCCACTTCCTCATATGTAGGGAGGGCACACCGACATAGACCATGGGCTGTCGTGTGAAGGAGGAGGGAAGGGGGTGCACAGCTCTTACTGCATGGTGCATCTGTTCTTTTGTTCCCCCTTCAACCAGGGAACATTCTATATCTGATGAGAATGACAACAAAAAAAGACACATTTCATCACAACTGCCAGACAGCAGCTCATGAGATGCTGACAGGAGACATCGGGAAGATTCGGTAAGGGTGTCCCTTCCAGATAGTCCCCAGAAGGGGGTCCTTGGGCTGCAGGTCTGCAAAGGGGCCATGAGATCTGCTTGGTTTAGCCAGGGTCGGCTGCCGTTGTCCTGCTGCACTAAATCGAGGCTTTGGAACTTTCCTGGATTCGCGTCCCAGGAGAGTCTCAAGAGGAGGCTGCAGGATGCAGTCATTCAGAAACCTGGGCTCTCTGCAGAAAGGGAAGACTGGAGATGGATGGTCTTTACCCCTGCTCTTTGCCTCTGGGTGGCCTGCTCCTCTTAGATGCCTTGGGCCACTTTGGCTATCCAGATGACAAAAAGAGCTTCCATTGAGTACAAACCCTGTGCCAAGCAGTGTGAGGGGATGGAACCCCTCACACTCCCTCCTTTTATCCTCCCTGTAGCCTTTTGACATGGGCACCTTTATCTTCGTTCTGCAGCTGAAGCTTGGGGGCACACAGTTAGCTAGATTCCAACCCAAATCTCCCCGAATCGAAAGCCTATGTTCTTGCCTCCTCACTAGAATACCCTGGGCCACCTACATGTCCCTGCGTCAGCGCACAGGCCTGGTGACACACATATCCCTCTGTTGCAACAAGCCTTATCCCTGATTCACGATTCACCCAAACAATAATGGCCACAAGATATTTTGGATCCTTCCTCTTTGACTCTTTTCTCCATGTCTCATCCTAGTTCTTAATTCACTTAGTTGACATTCACTGGGTCCTCTCCGGGCCAGGTACTGTGTGCCTCTGAGGACGCATCACCTCTTGTCACTATGTCAGTGTGCAGTTAGAAAAAAAAATGGTCTAAACTTATTTTTTTAGTCTAGAGACGACTTTAGCTGGTTCATTCTGGGAAAGGTGACTGGAATAGCATCCCCGGGGCCAACCATGTGCAAAGTATTCTAAGCTCTTGGGACTTCCTCCAGGATAAATACAACACAATGTTTGCCTCCACAGTTTAATGGGAAAGGTGGGTATTCACTTAACCAACAGTGAAATCAGGCAGCCTCTGATAAAAGCTACAATAAAACAGACCAAATAGTAGGGACGCTGGAGGGAAATCAGACCAGAATGGAGGAAGATTTCCTGTGGAGGACGTCTTTGCAATATGTCTCTGAGGAGGCTTACCCTGAGCTCGCCCATTTTCCCTGAGGGGGGATTAGAACTCATGCATCAGATCTTCCAGCCCACCTGAGCCTGGAGCTCTGATGTCCCACTGTGTCCCTGCAGTCTCGTTGGATCAGCCACCTTGAGCGCCTTGCACCTGCCCCTGGCTCAGGGCTCATGGCAAGGCCTGCAAAACACCTTTCCAACAAGCCCCTGCACCAATCAGCCCCTCTGGGCAGCATTTGATTTGAGGGCTGATTGCTTAGCTTTGCCTGGTGGAGTAGAGAAGGCAGCCAAGTCATTAGGCCCCAAACCACTGGCAGCAAGTGCACACTGAGAGCTGCCAGACACCTGGCCCGCATTTCAGAGCATTTGCAGACATCAGCCAAGGAATGAAGCGCAGGCCTAGGATGAGGCCAGGGAAGGAAGGGCATTTGAGACCTAAGAGGAAAAATGAGCGTGGCCTTCCTGGGCCTTCTCCTGGGTCTTGTCCGGGATACGTACCTGGGCAGTGGGCTTCGTAAGGAAAGTGCCTGCTAGGATTAGGTGGATCCTCTTGGGAACTCAGGCAGATAATCTTATTTTATGTGTAGCATCTATGGGTGTAATTATTTCTCAAAGCAATTCCAGGTGGATGCAGGCCCTTGGAGGGGCTGGGGTAGCCACATCCTCTGGCTGTGGAAGGAAGATGGGTTGCGTGACCCACAGGAAGCTTTCTGCCCAGCATCAGGCCAGCTCCCAGCAATGTAACAGCCCTGCTAGGCCACCTGAGGAACCATAGGGACCTATAGGGACCCATCAGCAAAATGTTTAGACACAGGCCCCATGGTGACATGCCACGGCCACAGCAGAAGGAATTCCACTCTCAATCTCATGGGTAGATTTGTAGCCCCTTCTCCCCAACCTGGTTAAGACAGGAAGCAGCATTACAACCTGTTTTCGACCTGCTCATATCTGCTGAGCATATCCCATCTCTCATACTACATCATTTCGTAGTATCCTGTCTTATCATATCTCTCTGTGCAGGGCCCATGGGGTTAGATCCTGAATTAAAGAAGTAGTTTTAATAGACTAAAGAGACTTTCACTTCTTTATTTCCTCACTGCATTATAGCACTAAGTGCTGCACTTTGCAAGCACGCAGTACATATTTGTTCAGGAGTGAATGGCCAAATGGAAGCTTCCAGAAAGCTCATGTCTTTTGCTCTGTTGTCGAGTCAGGCGCCTTCATTCCAAATGCTCCGTGCTGATTACACCATCATCATGACATTGAAACAGTTCCTTATAGTACCGATGGTACATATTGGAATATGTATTCTGTTTGTTATTTTCCTCTGGCCAGCCAGAGCGCCATCGCAAGTACGAGTGTGCTCTGTGCCCAGGGCTGTGGCCTTGAGAAAATGTCTAAACACTTGTGAATTGAATCCTATTGTAACTGCTCATGTGGAAAAAGCTTATATAAGTGAATCATCATCGCAACCTAACAATCATTTCCCTTTGTGTTTGCTTAAAGCTATACGTCCTTGACGTGTGACTGCTAAAACATAATATCCAAAAAAGGTAAAACCATCATTCTCATACAGCTACAAAGTGAACACATGGTAAAGCTTTTACGTAACTCATTACTCATGAGAGAACTGGTAAGCTCTTACAGCCCGTTCAAAGGGCAATCCAAAGAACGGACACAGGGAGAGATCAGGAAAATCGAAAGGAACATGCGAAATGGGGGCAAAACTGGCTTCTTCCACAGGGGGAGAGGGACGTCAACTGAACCTCCACAAGACAGAATTTGTTTACGTGTCTATAGACGAGAATTATCCTGTACTGCTTTTAGTTCTCTATAATTTATGGAGTTGAAAAATTGCACAGGTCAGTGAAAGGCGCAGAATTAGAGGAGCTGGAAGAATGTGTCCTAAGCAGTGTTCCATTGCAGACACTTGGTAATCTTGTTTGCTTATTACAAACTTTCTCATGTGACAGAAACGACATTTGAAGTGAGTGGAAAGAGGACAGACTATCCAATAAATGATGTTAAGACAACTGAATTTCCATATGTAAAAATAAAATTAGATTATGACACCATACTTTCTACAGAACAAATTTTGGGTGAATTTAAAAGATAAAATGTTAAAGTAGAAATTTTAAACCCTTTAGAGGAAAATACAGGAGAGTATTTTTATGACCTGAAGGTAGGGAAGGAAATATGACAGAAAAAACAAACTATACACAAAAAAGGTTGGTAGATTTGACTATTTTTAAAACAATAAAAAAAATTTTTTTTACGTTGAGACCCAGATAGAAAACACCACATTGCATATAGCCAAGAACATCTCCACATCCAGAATTCAAAAAGACCTCTTACAAATCAAGTCAGAAAAAGACCAAAAAGCCAGCAGAAAGGAAGAGAAAACTACAGAATGAGACTAGGAGTACAAGTCCCTCAGGAGGTGACTCCAGTTGCCCCTCCACTGTTTTCACATGAGCACCAGCAAACACCCCAACCATTGAAAGGGCCCCAGAAAGACAGTGTCATCCAGACGTTCCTTCAAAACCAGCTGTGACCCACCCTGGCCCTGTGTCCAGATTCCTCAGGACAGGTGTTAACAATCACAGTTTCTCAAAAGAAGGTCTTAGGTTCCTACCTGCAATGACCACCAAGACCTAGTGGCTCATTCCATCTCTGCTTTGACCCATGGCTACCTTGCACTTACAAGACGATGTCAGGTCCTGGTCCTCTTGGCCTGTTCGTGGCCATGGAGATGGATGGACTCAATGGTCTTTGTTTCTTTCTGCCCTACCTCACGGGGTTTCGTGAGGCATCATTGAGATGATTCTTAAAAAGGGCTAAAAGGCGGAGTGGGGGAAAAGTGGGTCCATCTAAGGACTCCCTGCGTGTCCACATGTGCCTTGGGAAGCTGTCTTTGAGGATTCAACCTTAGGTGGGTTTCTTCAGTCTTCCTAACAATTCTGTAAGTTATTTTCCACACTGACATGGTTTCCTTTCCATTTGCCCCAGTTAGAAGGATGTTATTCTCTGCAGCTGAACCCTGACAGATGCAGGTCAAAGAGAAAAATTGCCAGTAATGTAAAGAAAGAGATATAATTATGGACACAAAGGTGTTTTTTTTTTAATCGTGAGGAACATATATAAGGCTATGCTAATCAAATTGAAAACACCGATAAAACTGATAGCTTTCCAAATGCATATAAAATTCACATTTATAAAAAAAATAAGCACAGAGAAAAATCACAATGAAAAATTTGAAAATGTTGTCAAAGACTTACCTTCTAGACATATACTAGACCCAAGTGATTTTAAGAGAGAATGATTTCTAAAATAGCAGGATATTTTTTTTTTCATTAACTGATACTTTTTAAAAAATGTGTTTTTTTTCATTAACTGATACATTTTTTTTTTCATTAAAGTAACTCCTGGTTTCTCCTACTTGCTTAGCAGTTCAATGCCCATCCTTAAAGTAAGTGCATTCACCACTTTTTTGGATGTGGTGAGGAGAGCAGAACAAGAAAGTCATTGTTCACCTTTAGTTTCAAAGCAGGTATTATCTTATTAGAGAGACAGAGCCTAAATGCCAAAAAACACTTGATATTCAAGAGCCAGATTTTTGAGAAAGAAGTTATTTTAATTTTGTTTTGTATTAAACAACAACAACAACAACAACAACAACTTGGCTTTATGAATCAATGGCCATTGATCAAATAAATGAAAATAGAGAGTTTAGAATCACAAAAGGGCAGTTTTCTCACCCTAAAATGAATGAGCCTAACCATCTGACAGAAAGGAAGGAGACTTGAAGGTGATACTAATAGACATCAAAGAAAGAGTCTCTGAAGAGTGCTCAGCACCCTGGCTCTGTCCTGGTTGAAACCGAGGGCCGAGATGAGAAAAACCCTGGGTAGTTTAAAGAGTCCCACAGCAGAGAGGTCCATAGGCTGGCTCTGCATGGCCCAACAAGCCTTGGAGGACTGGGCTGGGCACATCTGCAGCCGATGTCAGCACAGGGCAACAGAATTAGAAGCAGGAGGTAGCACAAGGACCAAATAAGTCTCCGTGTGCTAGAAGGATAAGTAAACCTCCTGGAATTCAGATCACTACAGAGAACAGAGGGGAAGAAGGGGAGAATAAGGAGATGATTTCAATTTATACTCTGAATTGACACGTTTCAGTACAAAAGTGGCAAAATTTATAAGGGTAAGTTTTCTTTCATTAGCAGAAATGGGCTGTCTTGAACTAAGTGTCTGTTACAAATAAAGGAAGACAGCTATATATTTGTATCTCTGAACCTGTGTGACATTTACACCTGCGATAAACCTAAATGGGCGCAGATATTGCCCATGCTATAAAAAATTCACCATTAGAGATGTAGGAAGTTTCCCAATACATTTTCCAAAGCTGGCACAAGAGTCATAGCAAAACCTAATGAAATTCAGAAGAGAGTGATTACCAACCTTTCTGAGGAATAGAAAACTTATCTGTTATATGCTTCTATACTCTGGCAAGTCAAAGCCAGCAACATGACAAAGAGAATAGTTGACACATGACCAAGTTGGTTTTATCCCAGAAATATGAGGATGGTTGAATATTAATATATCTATTAATATAATTATCCATTTAAAAAAAATCATATCAATGCCAGAAAACTATTAGATAATTTCCAAGATAAATTCTTAATATTTAAAACACATCATAATGGAAATATATGTCTTGTTCATGGATTGGAAGACAATATTGTTAAGGTATCAGTACTACCCAAAGTGATCTATAGATTCATTGCAATCCCTATCAAAATCCCCATAATAATTTTTATAAAAATAGAAAAATCCATCAGAAATTCATATGGAACCTCAAGGGACCTTGAATAGCTAAAACGGTCTTGAAAAAAGAAGAACAAAGTTGAAGGACACACACTCTTTGATTTTAAAAGTTACTGAAAAGCTGTGCTAATCAAAACAGTGTAGTACTAGTAAAAAGACAGATAAATAAACCAAAGGAATAGAATAAAGAGCTCAGAAATAAACCCTTGCAAATATGGTCAAATAATTGTTAACAAAGGTGTTAAGACCAATGAATGGGGGGAAAGAATGGTCTTTTTAAGAAATGCTACTGGGAAACTGAATATCCACATGAATGAAAAAAAGAATGAAGCTGAACTCTTACCTAACAGCATAAACAAAAATTAACTAAAAATGGATCTAAGACCTTAATGTAGGAGCTAAAACTATAAAACTCTTAGAGGAAAACATAAGAGCAATTCTTCATGGCAGTGGATTTGTCAATGATTTCTCAGATATGATACTAAAGACACAAGCAATTTAAAAAAATAGACAAAGTGGACTTCCTGGGAATTAAAAAAAAAAACTTTTATGCACCAAAGAACATGATTGAGAGAATAAAAAACCCCCACAAAACAGGAGAAAATATTTGCAAATTACATATCTGTTAAGGGATTAATATTCAGAAAATATAAAGAACTGATGAAACGCAACACCACTACCAACAACAAAATACCAAAAAATCTGATTTGAAAATAAATGGAGGACTCGAATAGACATTTCTCCAAAGAAGATATAAATGGTCAAGACACACATGAAAAGATTGCTTGACATCACTAGTTCATTAGATAAATGCAAATCAATACTACAGTGAGATACCACCTCACACCAATTAGGATGGCTACTATAAACAACAACAACAACAACAACAACAACAGAAAATAAAGAGTGTTGTCAAAGATGTGGAGAAATTGTAACTCTAGTGCAATGATAGTAGGATTGTAAAACGGTATGGCCCCAGGGAAAACAGTATGAGGTTCCTCAAAAATTAAAAATAGAATTATCTTATGATCCAACAATGCACTTCTGGGTATATACCCAAAAGAATTGAAAGCAAAACCTGGAAGAGATACTTGCACACTCATGTTCATAGCTGCATTATTCACGATAGCCAAAAGGTAGAAGCAATCTAAATATTTATCAACAGGTGAATACAGACACAAAATATTTATACATATACAATGCACACACATATGAGAACATTATTCATATAAATGCGTGATAGATTATTCAGCCTTAAAACAGAAATTCTGGCACATGTTACAAAGTAGATGAACTTTGAAGACATTATACTAAATGAAATAGGCCAATCATATGATTCCACTCATATGAGGTACTTAGAGTAAGGATTCAAATTCACTGAGGCAGAAAGTTGAATGGTGGCTGCCAGGGACTGAGGAGAGGGGAGAACAGGGCATTATTGTTTAATGGAAACAGTTTCAGTTATGCCAGATGAGAAATGTTCTGGAGAGGGATGGTGGTGAAGGCTGCACAGCAGTGTGAATGTACTCAATGCCATTGAGCTGTACACTTAAAAATGGATAAGGGGATCAATTTTGTGGTTATATATTTAATCACAATTTAAATAAATAACTTTTAAATAAAAAAAACAACATAAAACCACCTCTAAGTCAACTTAAAATAGAAAGCTCTTTTGAAACAAATTAAATAAAATCTACATTAAATCGTAAATATAGAGAGAAAATAATAACATTTTAATATTAAAGAAGCATTGATTTTTTTCAGAGTTGAATCAATGGAGAAATGCCTATATATCCAGACAAAACAGTTTAATATTTTTAAAATATCAATTCTCTTTAAATAAAAGTATAGATATAAAGTAATTCCAATCATTTTTTTGTTTGTTTTTAGTGAAAGTTTACAAAATAAGTCTAAACTCCATTTGAAAGAATCAATATAGCAGAATAGCCAAGAAGTTTTTTGAAAAAGAAAGTTAATGGGATGTAGAGGGGAGAAGAGTATGTTCTATTTAATTTTTCAAAGCTACAATAATTAAAACACTATGGCTCTGTCACAAGAATAAACAGCTCAATAAAACAGATTTGACAGTCCAGGAACAAATACAATTATGAACAAATATTTAATATGTTATAAAGTTAGGATTTAAATTAGAGAAGTACGAAGGCTAGGACAATTGATTATCAAAAAATAAATAAATTCCAGACAGCTCAAATACTTAAATATGAAATACAAAGCTATGAAAGAATGAGAAGCATAATGTAAAAATATTTATATGATATTGGAGAGAGAAAGGGTCTGCTAAATTTAAAGCAAAGAAAAAGCCAAAAACAAAAAATGGGTGTCACTTAAGAGACAAAAATCCAAAATTTGAACGTTCATACACAAGCATTAAATTATCAAATGCCAATAAATAAGATATAAATCAAGCGACAAACTGGGAAAAATATTTATAACAGGTAACAAAAGATTAATATTCTTAATTTATAAAAAACCATTATAAATCAATATAAAAAGTATTATTCCACTGAAAAATAGTAAATGTCATGAACAAACAGTTCACAGAAGAAGAAATAAAAATACGACTAAACCAATGTTCCAGCTCACTATCCATCAAAGAATGAAAATTGGAACTAGGCACATTTTGATACATAATATATATCAAAAGCCTTAAAAATATTTATACAATTTAACGCAGAAACTCTACTAGGAGTTTACCTTAAGCAAGTGCCTAGGTATTTGTGGTATTTATAATAGTAATAATCTGGAAGCCATATAAGTCTAATAGGGAGGAATTAGATTTTTTTTTTTAAATGACAGTATTTTATAGAGGGGAAACCATCACTAAAATATAGAAAATACACCATTAAAAACAATGTAAAAGATACTTAGTGCCTTAAAAAGATGCACATAATCATAGCCATCAGGGTCCCAAGAAGAACTTGAGGGCACACTCAAATTGCATAAATCTAGGAGGGATTAATAAAAGGGCTACTTACAAAGCTAAAGGCAGGGTGTAGGGGGAGACATAAGGGGTAGTAACAACCTCGGGCTAGCAGCAGCAATTGTCACTAGGCCCCAAGGGATGCAGGGAGGGCAGGGCAGGGAGGAGGGGGAGGTGAGTGAGGCATCTCAGATGTGCAATTTGAGGAGGCATCGTGCTGTGTCTCCTTACCTTTTTGCACCCTAGATACCTCCCTCATCCCATCCTGGTCTTGGCCCTGGGGAAGAGGCTGTAAAGGAACCTGGGAGAAGAATCCTGCCTAGGCAGAGATCTTTAATAGGAGGCCTCAGGTAGCCCAAGGTGACCCCGCAGGGATGCTGCTTAAGATAAACACCCTGTCCTCACTCTCCTCCAGCCTCTTGTCTCCTGTAGGGCTTCTCCTCATCAGACCCTCTGGAAGCTGGAGGGCAAGGCCGCTCCAAGGCCATCCTCTGGGGCAGCAGGGTGGAGGCAGGTAGAGTGGATACAAAGGCTCAGAGACACACAGTACAACTCCGTACGAAGCAAAATGAGCAGGTTCCAACTCAATATCAAAAACCTCACAACCGCCTCCCCTTCTCTGGTGATGATTTAATCTCATGTTGTATATACAGCGCCATGCTTGCTATACAGGCTTGTGGCCTGGCGGCATTCGGCTTCCAAACGACAATGTAAAAGGAGCCACTTTAAAATGGAGCTAGAGCTGCCAGGCCAGAGGAACTGCCTTGCACATCTTGTTCTTCAAACCTTGGAATGTTAAAACAGGACAGAATAACCTTTGCACTGGCCCAAGCAAACTTGTTTCCCCAAAAAACTGTTCGCAAAGATAACAAGAAAGCAGATATGACTCCGGGGGCTCATAGAACCCAGGTGTGTAGTAGGCTCTGCCATCCAGGTTTGCGTCCGTGCCCTCCACGACGTTCGCACAACCACAGAATCGCCTAACGACCCACTCCTCAGACTGTACCCTCACCATGAAGAGGAATACAACTGTGCTTCAATTCCCTCGCCCGCACTCAGCCTATCAATCAGTTGTTTCTAGCCTTTCCTGTGTCTTTCATCCCTCCCTTCCAACTTGACTCTCTACCAGCACTTAAACGTACTTAAGTCTCTTCCGTCTGTAAAGCAATCCGTCTGTCGTGAATACTAATGCACAACCCCTTCCCCCCTTTGGACTGAGGTGCACTCATCCTCCCAGCTGCCAGGAGGGTCATCTGCTCACAGCTCACAGCTCAGTCCTCCTCTGGGAATTGCCAAAGGGAGCTACCTTCGCCCCAGGTGATACCCATTTTCCAGGGCAGGCCACATCCGATGACTGACTGGTGCTGGGATGTTTGAAGGGTGTTCAAGATTCGTTTAAAACGGGTATAGTAAGGTGTGCAGACATAGACAGAGGTGACTATCATGAAGGAAATTTATACTCACAGGCCCCAGGAAACAGTATGCACAGCACAACCACAACCAGAATCACCTAACGGGGCCAAACGGGGAAGCACCCCATTTGGTCAAGAGGCAGAGGGAGTGAGAAGAAAATAGGGAAAAACGTGGGCAAGAATCTTTATGATGGTTTCCATGGGGAAGGCAAGACAAAGCTGAGTAGGCATGTCTAGGATTGGCCGTTAGGATAATTTCGTGGGCTCTGGGGCATGGGGGTTGTCCGAGTTGTCTGGTGCCTGACCCTGGGGTGATTAGGGCAGGTGGATAGTGACTCTGAGTGTCCCTTAACTGTGGCCACTACGGACTCTGGAGTGGTTGGTTGGTTTGCAGATGAGAGTTGTACTCACAGGAGACTTTCCGACCCTCGGAACTGGCTAGGCCTGGGAGGGGCAGCCTCTCTACCATCATCAAGGCCCCAGATGTCAAAACAGCAGATAATACAGAAAACGAAAAGGCATGATTAACACACGAAGTAGAGCCTCAACCCCCACTTGCCTTCATTCCGGGGTATCTCTGAAGGGCCCTCCGGGCTCCACAGCTCCCACAGCGCTGCTGAGGCCTGTTTATCAGTGTGTCCCAGTCCGGCTTCTCCCTCTGCTCTGTCCTGCTGCCCATTCTCGGGAGCATGCCCTGCAAAGCTTCCTGCCTGCCACCCTTCCCCTAGCACCTGTTTCCCAGGGAACCAACTTAAGATGCCCACTTGCCCCCACGACCCCACGAACCACCACGCGTCTCTCGCCTCCCCTTCACAGCCCAACTTGTTGGAAGAGCGACCTCTCCTTGCTCCTACAGAAGGGTGACGCCACGTCCTTTGCTCAGCTGTTCTCAAACTTGAGCATGAATCAGAGAAGCACATGGAGGCCTTGACAAAACACAGACTGCAGGCCACCTCTCCAGATCTGAGGTGAGGCCCAACAATCTGCTTTTCCTACATATTCCCATGGTAGAGAACCCCCAGCTTGAGTAGTCCCCCAGCCTAGTTTTGCCAGGATGGCTTCCTCACAAGACCCTCCCTGATGTGGCATCCATTGACCCTATCTGCCTCATCTCTCTCATCTGTCATCAGTCCCCTTCTCATCTAACTGTCTCTTTTTCATCCACACCTTCAGAGAAGGTCTTGATCCTCTCTCTACTTGCCTCCCTTTGCAGGCAGCCTTGACGAAATTATCACAGAACGAGTAGAAACATGAACACTGGGGGAGGCAACTCTCTTTAATTATAGAAAACTGCCCTCCTCCTGGCTGAGGCAAAGATGGAGAAGGGGAGTGCTGGGCCCACTGGTGGCTCCTGGGAGGACAGTGGGGAAAGGCTGCATCTGTAGGAGAAGGGGCACGTGGCGGTTTGTTCCCACTCCCTTCTGCTTCAGTACCCCCACACAGACAACAGGGGTGGCCTCCTCGGCCTGGCCTGATCGTCCCTGGCAGTCTCTTCTTGTTCTCCTTAGTCCTCAGCCCACCACTTCTCTCCACCCCTCCGACACACCGCATCACTGGGATCAGATGAAACCCACCCCATGCACCAAATCTCCCAGGGGAGCCACCCTCCCCCCACTCTGGTGAGAGTCATGTGATCGCTTCCATGCATATGACAAGCTCCCCTGAGTGATGCTTTGAGGGGTGACCTTGCTGCCTAGGACAGAACCAGCTCTTTGCAAGTTTGCGATATGCATGGTGGCAGGGCTGCTTCCTGAGACGGGGGTGGGGGTGGGGGCGGGGTGGGGGGAGGTGGGAAGGCAGTGGCAGGGCACACTCAGTTTTTCTCTGCAGCTATTTGGCCCCAATTTTCAAGCCCAGGTTATGTAACACCTGAGGAGA